>JAQPPZ010003603.1:0-2540881 GCA_028583015.1 Wollemia nobilis
AGTGGAACTCATTAAGGGAATTTTTCCAAGCCAAGAAATACATCTTGTTCATGTATCTTTTGTCACTGTTCGAGACACACCGGCCATAACCGACGTCTCGAGGTAGAGGGTTTCCATAACCCTTCAAGTTATGGATACGGATAGGAAGCTTTGGTCAGGTCTCAATATCCGATTAGTTGACAACCTTGGTTTGGTTATTCTTTGCGGGCTTTCAAATCGAGAATTGGGGCTGAATTAATGATATACGGGGTTTCTTTTTTCATTTTTAGGCGCATTTGAATCAATAGAAAGCGTTTAAGAAGCCGGGTTTCGGGTCGAAATAAGAGTTTGCAAGTAAAGAAAGGGATGCTTTTATAGAGGTTCTGATCTCTCGAGCGATCAAATTAAGTATCATCAAGTCTCTTATGTTAGAACGTTTTAAAATACTACTCTCTAAATCCGGATAGTCGCGTAACCTAACGTCAGGAGTCGCGTTCGCTCTATGCCTACAGATCACTTGGGATTCGAACCCAAGATAATGATTAGTTCGGTTGAGCGATTCTTTCCGTAACTCGACCCTACCTTAGCTAGATTATATATGTATTAACGAGTCGATCTTTAATATGGGTTGTTAATACGTATGGAATAGCTCCCCATGTTAATACGTACGTTCAAGGCCCGTTTTTTCGTAGAGAGGTATTCAATTCTCCCATCCTAAGTATTGAAAGCTTTAAAGCCCCCCAACTTTCTGTTGGTAAACAAATTTTGGTAAACAAAGAACTGACCACCTTTTGCCCTATATCTCCCTAGTAGTATCTTGACTACTGGTACGAGAGGCTATTCCTTATTTCTGGCCGCTATTCCTTATTCATTTCCGTCCTCGCTCTCTATTTTAAAAGGGGAGAGCTCGCTTACTAATCAATAAGGCTCAACCTCCCATCGATTATTTTTAAGAGCCGTCCAGCTTTTTAATAACGAACGATCAGAATCCCTTAATGAGGCTGGCATTTGGATGTTGCTTGGGATGGACAAAGGAATGGAACCTAGTGTCCTACCCCACTTACCAGCATTATTCCTACTCCTACACCCGAAAAGCTCTCTATTTCAAGAACCTAGGGTTCATTAAAAAAGCTAGCTCTAGTTGCATTCTTATACCCGGCATACTCAACCACCGTTTCGGGAGGTTCTACTACCATAATAACGTCGTACTCTTACACCCAGGCATAGGCTCTTTAATTTAAAGGGACCTAGCGTCCAAAGTTTTAAAGAGCCCCGCTCTCTCTATTTCAGAAGGGGTCAACCCCAACCACCGGATTGACGACTGCCTAACCCCCGAACCAGGCGTCCTACTTCCATGTCTTAGTCTTAGCCGACACACCGGGGATGGAACCAACCTAGGGTTCTACCGTCATGCTTTCGCATCACTCCTGTAACCAACTAGATTCATGTGTGGGTGAAAGACTGGAATAGGGAGGGCATAGGCACCTGCGTCCCACAACCACCATGTTTTAGTCGTACTCAACCACCGGGGTGGTAGGGTTCTACAACCTTTACAAGAGTTCGTACCACTCCTAACACCGGAAAAGGGATAGGTTCTGGAGGGGCTGAAGGCATAGGCACTAGGGTTCCACTCCACCGGCATCTTCTTCTACCGGAGCAAGGGATACGAGGGGGAGCGAAGCCACCTACCTTTTCTCTCTACTGCCAAGGCGAAGGCAAGGGGACAGGGTTCCATACTACCTTCTCCTCTCTACCGCCTGAGAGATGGGATCTGTGAAGCAGGGACAGCCATCTTCTTCGACCGACAAGGAAGAGCCAAGGGGAAAGGCTTCCAGAACTGCCTTCTCCTCTCTACCGCCAGGGGGGGAGATGAGTAAAGCGCAGCTACCTCCCATCTTCCTATACCGAGGGGGAAGGCATCCGCACAACTTAATGTTTTTTAAAAAGCTCTCTAGAAAGAAGAAAGGGCACTTCTTTACCCAGCTCGGAACAGATGGGGCATCCTGGACACGACACCTTGGGACAGGATTACCTACCTTCTCCTTCTACCACCAGGGAAATGAGTAAAGCGCTGCTAACTGCCATCTTATTCTACCGCCGGTTTCAGGGATCTGCACAGCGTCTTATTACCCTAACGCCTGAGCATTTGGAATGGAATACTCGAGGATTTCCGTGATGACCCCCTCACCAACCGTGTGACCTCCCTCTCGCATAATGAATTTATCGTTTCTTTCGATGGCATTTATTTAAATGAGCTCCTTTACTTTACTTACTTCAAATTGTGGGCTGAGCTGAGGATCAACCGTAAACTCTTTAGAGCTTCCAGGGGTTACCTCTTTATCCTGAGGTAGTTGCACTTTTAAAATTAAAATAGAGAGCTCTTTAAATATGAATGAAACAGCGGTGCTCTCGGGGCTTTTTCTGGGGACGGCTCTTATTCATTGGGGTGTCTGCCCCTTCAATCCCTGCTCAGGATGTAAGCATGAGCAGTGATTAAAGAGCTGTGAGGAGTGGTAGTTCCCGGCCAAAACCAGCCCTTTCCTACTCCATTTTGAAAGGGTCAACGCCCTTTTAAATAGAGAGGGTGCCATCTTATAGTGGAGAGGGGCCTGGTTCGGCTGGGCCCTCTCCTTTTCCCCTCTCTTTGGAACATTTCTTGGCCTTTTTAAAAGAGCGCCCCTCTCTATTTTAAATGGGTTGAGGAGGCCCCTTTTAAAATAGAGAGTGACTATCTCCACTTTATAACCAACCTTTCATTGCCTTTTAAACGGTGGGGGAGAGGGCCCCTTTAAAAAAAATTCTAGCCGGTCACGACTGCTCCCTGACCTTCAATACTAAACATATCCTCAATGTACATAAGAAAGGGTTTCTTTTCGTCCCTTTCTGGAACGAGTTAAGGTTTTGTTTCTTCAATATCTTCACACAAAGACGATCAGACTATTTTACACCTCTTTACCTATACACCCTTCATTCTACCCCTTACCGGAGGGAGCGACTCCCAACCCAGCCTTCTGGGGGGATCTACGGATGCCATCAGTTAATCGTCTTCCTTGGACCTCTTAAGATAAAAAGGTTCTTCTGCCTAAAGTTTTAAAGGGCTCTTCTCCCCCTCCATTTTTAAAAGCGCTCCCTCCGGCATACTTCAAATCAGAAGGGTTCCAATCATCACTCGAAAGCCTTGAGATAGGGAGAGGCCCCAAATCCCAGCTGTTCCTTATGCAGCTCCGAAAAGAACGCATCTTCTCCTTCTTCCATCAAAAAAAGCTCGTTCACGAGTATGAAATAGAATGCCCCAAAAAACGATTACCTTGTCTTGTTCGAGAAGGGGTTCGCTTTAATAAGCTCTTCAAGCTTATTACCGCCCAGTCGACACATAAAACTTCCTCCTTAAAATAGAGAGCCGGCTCCTCTCCCTCCACTGAATAATGGCCCATCAGCTTATTAAAAGCTGGCACGTTCTTACGTTCATGAAAGAGCCCTCCGCCTAGTCCAGCGCGCTGGCCCGTCCAGGACTTTCAGGAGAGTGTTAGGGTTGTGGCCCCTCAGCCCATGGAATTCATAAAACGGAAACAGATCGTGTGCTTTGTATGGAGAGGATGCGCCGGTATAGTCATTTGGCCCTCTATTTCAAAAGCACTCGGAACCGGAACCTCCCCCACCCCCACCATTTAAAAGGGCTCTTAAAAGGGCCTTTTTAAAACAAAAGTATTTAAAAACCCTCTGTTTTAGTTTTCAAAAGGCGGCCCTTCCCTTTCACAAACCTGTTGTTTTTTTTACTGAGCTCTTTGCCCTCTATATATATTCCTGGGGCACTCGACCTTGCTTTATTAAGAGAGGAGAGATCAGGAGGTCGAGGGATAATAACTTGGAGGGAAGGGGAATTTTCTGTCAATACAGGGAGAGCCTTTCGAATGGGAATGGAAATCACAACTCTCTGATCATACATTGTAGAGAAGGGGAGAACCAGGTCTCTTTAAAGGCTTAGTTAGTGATCCATTCTTCGACGAGAGAACCACTCCTCTTCCCTCTTCCTATTGGGTCGGTCTCTAAGGCCTTTCCCCCTAGCAGGGACACGACAATGACTCCCGTGGGTGGCAGGAACCCGTATCCGAGTAATGGGTTGTTTTGTCATATAAGATGGATACCCCTTAGCCCTTAGAAATAGGGGAGGCCCGAAACCGCGCATGAGAAGAACCTTACTCCACCTCAAGCAGCTTATATAAGAGAGGGGCCCGGTTCACTTCTCTCTATTTTAAAAGGGGGCAGCAGGATTCTTTCAAGATTTGAAAAGGCGAACTGAGACGTTCAAGTAGCTGGAGTAAAGGCCGGGTGGGAAGAGTCAATTGAAAAAGGTTGAATCTCCAAGCCTTGCCTTCTGCTCACCTCATTATTGAAAGCTATTCGTTCAATACTGCTATCCCCCATACTAACAAGGGGGCAAAGCCTATGGCGCGGGAGCCTTGATCTCCAATCTAGTTTCGTTCAGGATTCGGGGGATAGCAGTGCCCGGGAACAACACTAAAGGGATAAGATGAGTGGCGCGGGAGCCTACCTTAAAATAGAGAGGAGACGGTTGATTCAGATTTTTAAATAGAGAGGTCGAGTACCGTTTTATATGGTCCTATTTCCCCGCTCCTCTAAGAAAGACTTAAACAGGACCGAACCTCACAAACCCTGCTGACCTCGCCCAAACAAAGTAGCTAACTTAACCGCCGAACTCGAATCCCTGCTGCGCTTTATAGGATTGGAGGTCAAAGCCCGGTTCCATACTTCCCAATGGTCTCGGTTCAATGCTCGAGTGCGGTTTCGATTCAATCCACCGGTCGAGTGCCTACCTACTACCCAAAGCCGCATTCTGATCAATGCCTCTCTATTTTAGGGGTGAGTAGCTAACCCGTCAATGCCGATCAGTAGCTAACCCGTCACCATATCACTTTAAAAGGGCTCGAACCTTTTAAAAGAGAGCGTCGCATCCGCCCGGGATTATAAGGCGCCGGTCTTTTACGGTATCGCGAGGCATCTCTGTCCGATTGCGGCATCCCTGATACGGCATCTCCGATACGGTATCTCGGAAACTGCATCTAATTACGTATATGATCTCTGCCAAAGCGGATCAAAGTGGAATCAACGAAAATCATCCTCGGTGATCTGGTCGCAGTGGCGCTCTCGTGATCTGGCATCTCCGGCGGCATCTTCGATACGTTGAGGAAGTGCCCCAATAAGAATCGATCGGGTGACGGTTTTTCATGATCCTGCGCTTTTTAATATAATACCCCGGGGCGGATTTTATACTGAATTGGCCAGGTGCTTATATACGTATTTTCGATCGCTCTATTTGAAAAAGGAGAGCAGCTTAAAGTATTCTATTTTATTTTATTTGAATCAAAATAAGATTTGGGAAGGAGAATATCTCATGATGTGAGTTAAGGACTCCTTCTTCGAAAAAGGAGGACACCCCTTTCCCGAAGTGCGTTTCGGAGATCCTCATTCTCTCGTCGCTCCTCTTATATGTCTATATTGTTGCCCAATATATACTCAGGAACATATGAATTCTCCTCTATGCATGGAAGCTTTGATGCTTTTTCAATCTTTGGAATCTATCTCCAATATCTAAAAATATTTCCAATGCCTTTGGTCTCACCTAAGAACAAAATATGATTCTCCTCCTTTCTAGAGAATCCAATATCAATATCAAGGTGACTATGAATGTCCATGAATGGTAAAAATTTTCCTAAGTTGGCTCTCTCTCAATCTTCAATAGTGATGTTCCTCTTCTTCTATAGATAATCTAGACTATTATTAGGGTGACTTTGAATGTCCCCAAATGTCTAACTTTCTATTGATTTGGCTCTCTCTTTCAATGTTCAACTTTCTTTTGTGTTGGCCCTTAACCAAAATATTTAATTCCTAGTATTCACTAGTTTTCCTTCAACCAAGTGGAAAAACCCTAGCATCCAAATCAGGGTAACTCATCCTTATCCCATCAATATCTACTCAATAAAACATTTAAAAGTAAAGTCCAAGTCTTAACTTCTTTCAAATTGGATAGACTCCAATATAAATATTTTTTTAGAATGGATAAATTTAATTAGTGGCTATGAAACTACTATTGGATTTTAAGCTTAACTATTTCAAAATATCACAGATCCTAATATAAATAAGCCAACAATATTATAGGTCAAATATCAATTATCAAAAGTAGAATAATATATGAGCAATTAAATATATATCAAGGATAATATAATAAATAAATAGCATTCCCTTATAATATCAAATATAAATGTAAATGGCCAAGATCATTCATGTACAAGAACGAAGAAAAACTCACAATATTAATTGCTCAAAATTTGTATACAAGCTTTATTTTTTTTTGATTGGTTGAAAGGGTGTTGAAATGTCCCTGAACCTTGTACAAGAGGTTTTTACATGTTTTTCAAGCCAACCGAGGAGGCCCAAGAGCTAAAGATCAGAGAGAAAGCAAAACACCACCCGAGGGAAGGTGTCACGATATTGTGACCAGTTACATTTTTGTGGCCCACAGCAAAGGGAAAAGGCAAGAAGGAAAGGATGTCGCGATATCGTGACATGATGCACTGTTGCAGCCGAAAGAGGAAGAGATGTCACGAAATCGTGACAAGAAGCAGCATTGTAGTCGAAGGAGAGAAGGTGTCGCAAAATCGTGACATGTTGCAAGGTTGCTACCAAAGGAGAAGAAGTGTCACAAAATCATGACAAGTTGCAATGTTGGTGCCAGAAGAGAAGAAGGGTCGTGAAATCACGACATGTTGTAGAATCACAGTTGAAGAGAAGAAATGTCGCGATATCGTGACATGTTGCAAATTCGCGGCCGAGGAGAAAAAGTGTCACGAAATCGCGACAAGTTACAGCAAGGCGGCCGAAGAGAAAAGGTGTCATGAATTATCAATGAGATTTTTTCTCCTTTTTCTCATGTTTACTTTGTATGGATATTTATCTCCATAATATAGACATAGAAGATGACTCTTCATGTACTTGACTATTGCTCTCCATATGAAAACTACCATGACCTTTGGCTTATCATCTTACCACTTGTATACTAGACTCTTCACTCTCTTCTTACATGTATACTTGAACCTATGATACTTGCACACTTATACATGACTCTTACTCTCTTACATGCACTCCTAATATAAGATACTTGTGCACATTCTCTCAATACACACTTGCACTCTTACTTATATGACACTTGTGCATTTCCTACACATTGGAACTTACATGGAAGAGAAATATAAATCACTCACCTTGAATAAAGATAAAAACTCTAATCTATTACATATTTAAATTTGTACCATGAAGGTACCATGGGGTACACTTACATTTACCAAATAATGTAATATTTTCCAACATTATTGTATTGGAATATTATATTATAATAATGAGTTGGGTAAGAATTTAAGAGTCAACTAGGGTTAGGGTTATAACCTACCCAAAATAACATTAAGTTATGGGTATATACATAATGGATCTTGTCATGGTAATGATCAATCATTGATCATATTAAGTATTGATTTGTAATCGTCTTTACATGCAAAGTGGCCTTGTTATCTTGGAAGATCTTGTAGAGTTATTCCTTCTATAAAGAATATTATTGGTATTTCTTTAAAGGATTATTATTTGTGTTTCCCTCCCTTAAGGGTATTATCTATATTTATCATATTGTGGAATATCAGTTTGTGGTTGATTCATTTGATGTTTTTGCATATTGGTGAACGACAATGTTTATGAGAATAATGTTAAAAAAAAAATAACATTATTTCTAATATTCATTCACTATTATTGGAGGTATTGTGTTGGACTGTTAGGATATCTATAGAGAAGAAAACCACATATTATATCATTTATCTAATCATGATGTTGATATTTGACTTAGAAGAATTCAATTTTTAGAAGTCAATTATCTAAGTGATATTTTATCCCAGAATGAATGATATCAATCACAAGATTATAAAAACATCGTTATTTGAGGAAAATGAAGAATATATTTAATACAAAGGAAGATTAAAAATATATTTGATAAAAATATAAGCTAGATATGGTTTATTTGACCTTGTTGAAAGTGTGATTTGAATTATGACCAAGTCTAACATTGTATAATATAATCTTGTATAGGCCTAGGGAAAATTATTATAAAATATATTTAATTTATTATAATATTTTATTACGCAATCCATGTGGATTGTGGTTAACCTTGTTATGGTTAAACCCATATTATAAGTTGTAATTAACCTTAAACCCTCTAGTTATGTTGGCTTAGGTTAAACTTATTTATATAATTAGGGTTTTGGTATTGATATAAATACCCACACCACTCCATCCATTGTATCAGGGTATTGTGATTCTTAGCCATGGATTATATAGTGACTAATTATGGTACCTACAAGCACCTAGTAATTTATGTGTCTCTTTTCCTTTATTTTATCTTTTTATAATTTTTATATAATATTTGAGTGGAAGGATTGAGTTTATTTTTAAAATAGGTGCAGATTCCAACATGGTATTATAGCAGGTATTTTCTACTTTAAAAACCCTAAATGTTTCGTAAAAACCCTAAAATGCAAGGATGATCCTCCATAGTAATTATTTTATTATACTATCCTAAAAAATCTACTTTCCCTAGGTATCCTTATATTGATTTCCTTACTATGCTACTTTTGAAATTCTAATGTGCAAGGGATATACTCTACACTAATTTCATTTTAATATAAGGAGAGGATTTTATAATATTCAACAAAAATAAATATGATTAACTTAGATTAGCCTTGATCTCTTTTGCCTCCTTTGCTTCATAAGTTGCCTCCCCATATTTCTTTTCACCTGTAATTCCTTGTACATATGAACTTATGCATTGTACTTCATTGTCCATTTTATCTTTTGTTTCGTCTAATGCTTTATCAAAGTAAACTATAACGGCCTTCACATTTTGATGATGTAGGGGGGTTTATTTACCATTTTCTTGGAAGTGGAAAATCCTTGCTCTAATTCAACTTCTACTATGGTACAATCTCCTTTCTTTATATTAAATTTTATCGCATGTCCAACATTTTCTTTCTCCATCATTTTCACTTTACAGTCTCTTGTGATATGTTTGGTATCATAGCATTTATGGCATCAAAACAATGGTTTTGTTAGCTTTTGAAGCTAAATACTTAAGATAAAATTAGCCAAAATATCTATAATAAATTTTCAATACAATATATATATATAATAATGGCAATATTCTAAAAGTATAAACTCATAAATAACTTCATTTATAACTCATAAAATTTCCATTAATAAATGCTCACAAAAATGTATCTCTATTGAATCAAGGATCTCAAATCTCCATACTTTCATATTACAAAACATGTCATATCCTATAAATGTAGGATGTAAATTGACTCTTCATATGGAGCACTCTTGGCCTTCACTCTTCTAGATACTCTCCAACTTCCTATTCTATGGACTCATGTGCACATGGACAACTATGCATATTTACAATGTCAAAATACTTTTCACACTTTAATAATACTTGTGTATTTATTACATTGCATAGTAAATACTCAACTTCTAATCTAGGACACTCTTTCCTAGTCAAAGGATGTACCAAATATGGTACATTAGCATGTACCAAATAATTTAATATATTCCAACAGTTTTCACAATCCACTTGGTGAATCATTTTATTAATTAAAATTTAATCCTAATGGACTATGGTTAAGGTTTTGAAATATCCATGTATATACAACATGCCTTTTCTATTTATTAATTGATCTTTATTGGATAAACTCCCTTAGATTATTTTTTATATTATTTAAAACCTCATTATTGATAAGCTAATATGGAATTTCAAAAATCCTAATCCATGTTAGAATCCTTTAGTTTTTGTATTAGATAAAAAATATCAGTCCATTATCTTAAACATAATGTATCTCTCCCCCTAAACCATGAGCTACCACCCATTAATTTATCCCTGATTTCTAAACTAGAGAAGATGTTAAGGAAAATTCCTTTTGAAAGAAAATTCATGGATTAATTTGAGTAGAATACCCACATACAACTGATTCAATTTTGAATCTTCTAAAAACCAAGTTAGTATCCATGGAACTTACATATTAATTTTTTGCTTTTAAGAACCATTATGTCATGTTCAGTCATCTCCTCCTTGATAACTATGTTTGGTATAACATCTGCTATTTGGATACGATTTTCCATAGACTTGAAATTCCTCTAGTCCTTCTTGGTTTGCAGTCTTCCTAGTGGAGATAAATGTGCCCTACATCACAATATCAAAGATTGAATGGTTCAATATTTATCCCTATCTAACCTCTAGAGAATGTCGGTTCCTTATTGTAAAAGGAAAAATATCAAAAATGGTCAAATACTAAAGTGAGAGATGGAGGGTTAGAAAGATAAGGGAGAGAAATATGGATTAAATGTGGATGAAATTTGGCTGACAATACTACCACATCCTATGCAAAACACACTATAACTAAACTACATACAGGGCATAATAGTCTTGTCATCAAACAAATCATTGTAGAATGTTAATTAAGCCTAAATAATGCCCTTTGCTACTCCAATATCTCTTAGCACCCTAAGCAAATTTGTATAGAAGAAAGAAGAAGCACAAAATCAAATTATAAGCATCTCTAATATTCAAATTGTCTAGAGTGATGATCCAAATAGTAACTCAAGCTTAACATGATACACCACCCACAAAAATTTCTAGGGCCTATAAAGCATCCAAAAATGAAAATTTCTACAACACAATGCTAGAAAATGTCAAACAACAAGTTCATTCATTAAAACCGTAAGGCAGAATTACATATTATATAGCAAGAAAACACTCAAATTGGTGGCCCTCATACTAAGGTAAATTGCACTATTTATATATTTTAATACTATTATAGCTAATGATTACAAGGATGGCCTACCATAGGCCTAACAAAAATGGCACAACTTGACCTTTTATGGAGCTTGTGTTTAATCAACAGGGTTGGAAGGAGTGGGTATCACCTTCTCCTCTATATTTTCTAGCTATCCTAATATAGCACTATTTAATATCTTTAGTAGCCATGTGTCCTTAGAATATTTGTACCTCTTGAGCATTCAACTAGTGGTCAAGGCTGCTATGAGTCCTTATTTATATTATTCAAAACCTCCAACCACTTCAAACTCCTAGCCACTCAAGCCTCAGGTAACTCAAGCATTCAACCACTCGTACTCAACCAATATACACCTGATCACTTTGTAGTGGTTGTGTAGAGAATAAAAATTGTGCACCTAACAAGGGTAAATGAGATGCATCTATTGTTCTACTTGATTTAAGCACTACAAAAGTGATACTTCAAGCAAGCATAAAATGACAAGTATATGAAATAAATGGGTGGATCTCCTTATATTAATATAAATATCAAATATGTGTTTACAAAATGTCCCCTTGAGGGCTCTCAATTGATACAATCATTAAAAAAACTCCAAGGATCAAATCCTTCCAGAAATCCAAGGTGCGCTTGCAGTGTCTTCCTCGCACTCACAATTGAAGAGAGTAAGCTTATGATGTTTCCACAAAGTGTTCTATAATTGTTCTAACATTATGCTCCTTCCTCATGTATTGTGATACCTAGATCTACATACATGAAACTAAAATTTATTAGTAGCATGTGTGTATTAAGATGAAATCATGAAGGTGCATGCATCAATAAGCTTGAAAGAGGAAAAGTGTAATAGAATATTCAAAATTGCTCCAAATGCTACAAAAACTTAGATTCATGCATATTATGTGCACTATGAATGATCTAATTAAAAATATTAAGGAAATTGTGCTTAGATTTGTGGTCATCCTAGGGTGACCCATACAAGCCTGCAAAAAATAAAAAACATGATAACAGAAGCAAAACAACTCCAAATTGCACCAAATTTGAACAACAAGCATATATTCTACTCTAGAATTGACCTATACAAAAAAATTAATAAAATGGTGCTCCAATTTGTGGTCATACCAAGGTGAGCCATTTAGGACTATCATAATTTGGGGGCCATCCTAGGGTGGGACGACCACCAAATATGGTGGTTTTTGCCATCAATTCCTCTAGGATTCGATCCAAAACACTCTTAGAGGTATTGTAATCAAATTTTGGGACCTGATTCACTTGAATGGATCAATTTTGTAAATAGATTGCACATTTTGTAATCACTTGAAAACCTCCTTCGCTTGATGGAGATCTCAAGGGAAAACACACAGTAGGTTGGGGATAAATCTTGGCAGCACTTCATTGTAAATGTTGCAAATACTTCTCAAAATTGGGTGGAATAGATCCACTTTATAGCCCAAGAGGGCATATGGTCAAATGGGCATGCAAGGCCATGCGAGGCAAGTGTTGCCATTTATCCAAAGGTTTCCATGCATTGGAAGAGGAATGAATATCCCTTTTAGGCCTCCAATTTGCAACTTGGAATGAGAGTTATGCGCCCTCATTCTTGCATGCTTGAATGGGTAGGATAAATGGTAGTTTCTAGGTGTTATTTGTCCCTCTTTTAAATTTTTTGAGGGTCCAAGGCCATGGTCATCCCACCTTGGGATGAGCATGAAATGTGGTCGTCCCATGTGGGATGGCCATGCCTACATGGCCCAAAAACTCCCAAAAGTGGGGTAGAACATCCAAAAAATGGTTAGGACCACTATGTAACCTATGAGGGTTTCCCAAGGGGGCCATATGGTTTTAATTAGGCCTTGTCTTGGTCGTCTAATCAGATTGACATGATTTTAGTGTCTAGAAATACCCCTTTTTGGGATGCATTGTGTGCAGCATAGCTCTAAGTAAAAATAGATGAATAAATATCAAGTGATTAAGGTTATTCAGTAACCTAACCAGCTTTAGATCCCCCAATCATGGAAAGAGCATGCATTCTTGAATCCTTGCTTCTGACAAGCTAAGGAACTTGACTCAAGTACAACCTCTCCTGTAAGGCTTACTTGATCTTGGACATTTTTTAGTCATGAGGAGGCAATACCTACTCCTTCATGCTTCCATAATACCAAGCATTTGTTTAATTGAAATTTTTACTTATTTGTTGCCCCAAGCAGGGACGTGATTATCTTTGTCAATGATTCATTGGATGAACACAATTTGCATGATTGTTTGTTTGATTACTGATTTTGATTATAAATTTGTTAATTATGACTACCCCCTCAAGCAACGAGTTCATAAGGGAATGAACAATGATAAAATTAATGAGTCGCTTGACCCATATTACTTGGTTGGGGTTCCTTCAGCTTTACCGATTGTAAAATGTGTCTATTTTACGAGGATTTTGATGATTTTGTTGATAATTCATGAAAGAAATAAATTGAATACCTTGTTCCTGTGGGGTTTTCCAAATGAAATGGCATTCTTGGGGATTTAATTAGAGACTTTTAAATTCAACCATGAACAATTTTGGTTCAATCTTTATCTTGAGTGAATTTTTGTCAAATTTGACCTATTTTTTATGGTTTTTAAGCCATTTTAGGTGTTTTTTGTTGTTTTAGAGGTGGTTTTTTGGTGACCATCATAGGGTGGGATGGTTGTACAATTTTTTTTTGTCCCAAGATGGGATGATTGGACAATTAGCTGACCATCCCACCCTAGGATGACCATTTATTTTTGCAAGGCTATTTAAGATCTAAATTTGAAAAATGGGCTCATTTGTGCATTTCTAATTTGGCAGTTTGAGAGGTGAGGAGTAGGAGAGTGATTTTTTGAAGTGAAGCACTATAAAATCCATCCCACAATCACCATGATATAGGGTGCAGACTCGACGAGCATCGGATCCGACGGGATACGCTTAAGGGTTGAATTTGCTCCCATACCTTATTGAACTTGAAAATATAGTTATTTTCATATTTTCCAATAAAATGCACTAAATCTTGGTAAATGAACCTTATTAGTGTTATTTTTTAGAGAAATTTTCTTTATTTTTTTATTTTTGTGGATTTTGGTTGCATTCTTTTACATTTTAAGTTATTTTATACCTATTTTTGGTGGTTGGAAAGGCCATTTTTGGTCCATTTTGGGGGTCGTACCTGGGAGGAACAGCAGCCCTGAGTTGTTTAGGGGTCATCCCTAGGTGGGAAAACCATGATTTTTCTTGAAAAATAGTCCTTGATGAGCCCCAAATATGCTCATATTTTTGTATATGTACTAACGTTTTTTGCGCTGTAATATATAATAAGTTGTATATTTTTATGAAATATTTTGTATGTATTTAATAAAATCATGTATATTATCTAATCCGTGCGTGAAGTGTGTTTTGTGTATTTATTTCCCATATTTTGTTGCTTTTTTCTTAGTAGAGGTCCTACATTATCTAACATGGTTTCGTTCAATTAGACAAAGGCATACGAAGGTAGGCGCCTTTCTAAAGTAGGCGCATTTCTGGAGTAGGTGCCTTACTGAAGTAAGTGCCATACTAAAGTAGGCACCTTACTAAAGTGGGTGCCTTACTAAAGTAGGTGCCTTACTCATGTAGGTGCCTTACTGAGGTAGGCACCTCACTAAGGAAGGCACCTTACTAAGTTAGGCGCCTCACTCGAGCAAGCACCAAGATTATGCTTGTTGACAAAATGACTGGAGAAGGACCCCATTGACCACTGTTCCATGTAATTTGTGGGAAACCATCGATGCACTATTTTTTCCAACCATCGTGGGTGAACACAACCATTCATGGAGTAGAACCATATGAAATAAAAACCGCTCTATTGCAAGTAAATTATGAAAACGTGGATCATTGCGCACCAACTACAGTAACTAAACTATCCTAGTTTAGACTATAATCGGGATACCTATTGTAACAAAACTTTAACAGGAAGTATTGTGTGTGGTATATAAACACATGAAATTCTCTGTAACAGGGGAAAGCATTCTTTTAGAACATTATCACATGTAATCCTTTCTGCAATATTAATAAATCTTGAGTGTTCTTTCATCTACATATTATTTTCGTGATTTTTTGGGCAGGATCTTCTGGAGCTCGGGCCCACTCCAAGCCAATATTCCTCCCCTATTCTTAGTTATCTTTCATAGATTTTATTATGCATTGTAGTACATATTTTTCCTAAATTAGAGTTAATCATTTATCAGTTGTTTATTTTCTTTTATAGTAGATGTGTTATTGTTTTCAGTGTGGTGTTTTTACTTTTATGCATTTGATTTATATTTAAGTTTTCTTGGTGCAGACATATCAATTATTTTTTCACATAAATACCCCAATGATAGGTAACTAGATTCGTCTTAGAAGTGGTAATGTGAGTAGTTTCAATCGTGGCACTTCCAAAGTCTATGAGCTCCTAGGTTGAAAATTTAAATGCAAGTGTTGTGAAAAATATAGGACAAAATTATAGAGTGTTTGGCACCCAATATTTTTGCACCATTGTCGAGGAAGCGTCGCTAGTAGACTAATTACATTACACCTTAAAACCTTCTGCTTGACCTTGTATGAGTTTTCTAAGAAGAAGAGGACCTGATAGTCATTTTATAAGACAAAACCCATCAAAGAAATTTGAGTCAACCGACGACCTAGACTTTGAATTTGATTCTCCCGACTCATCACCAAAAATCCACTGGAGTGAGCATCCTCACTTTATGCAAAGTGCCTCCTCATCTCATTGATCTAGTGTTGTGGCTGCTCCACAACGTACCCCAAAATTGGGGACCCATCTTTTTGCATATTTTCCAAGAAGACCGAAGTGGCCCATATGCTAAAGATCAAATAAAGAGCAAAACACCGCAAGGAGAAAAAGTGTCACGATATCACAACATGTTGCATTTTCACGGTCCAAAGCAGAAGAGAAAGAGCAAGAAAGAAAAAGTATCGTGATATCGTGACATGTTGCATTTTTGCGTCCAAAAGAGAAGAGAAAGAACAAGAAAGAAAAAGTGTCGCGATATCATGACATGTTGCATTTTTGCGGTCCAAAGCAAAGAGAAAGAGCAAGGAGGAAAAAGTGTCGTGATATCGCGACATGTTGCATTTTCACGGTCCAAAGCAAAGAAAAAGTGTCGCGATATCGCGACATGTTGCATTTTCACGACTCAAAAGGGGCAGGCAGGCAAAGCAACAAAAGTGTCACGATATCACGACATGTTGCATTTTTGCGGCTCAAAAAGGGCAGGCAGGCAGGCAGAGAAACAAAAGTGTCACGACATCGCGACATGTTGCATTTTCGCGGCTCAAAAAGGGCAGGCAGGCAGAGAAACAAAAGTGTCGCGATATCGTGACATGTTGCATTTTTGCGGCTCAAAAAGGGCAGGCAGGCAGAGAAACAAAAGTGTCGCGATATCGTGACATGTTGCATTTTTGTGACTCAAAAGAGGACACATAGACATGCAAAGAAAGAGGTGATTCGTACCCCTTCATTAGTTGCTCACGAAGGTGTCAAGGCTTTATATAAAGCCAAGGAATAAATCGAAGATTGAATAAGGTAGTTTGTCACATAAGGACAAAATCCAATGAATAAGACAAAACGTTACATAAGGAATCTGTAATGATTCAAAATCATTTAAGATGGTCGTTACACATGGAAGGAAGCGGACACGTGCCCATGTGGAGAAAAGGAAACGTTTTTTGAAATCAAACCAAAAGTGAAGAAAACCAAACAGAGGAAGCCAAACCATGGGAATGAAACGAAGGGCCACAAAATAGAAACGAAAAGCTTTTTTGGAAACCAAAACACATGCATGCACAAGGGAAGGTGAAACGAACAGTCATTGGAAAATGAAACGAAAAGCTTCCTGAAAATTTTAAATACGCCAAGCAAGGATGTTTTGAGGGGTTGGAAAGCTGCACGAGTAGAGTTGCAGATTTGAAGGCAAGAGGGCCATTCTGGACATGTTTGGGCTGTTTTTCTTCCATGGACTGGTTTTGGGAAAACCAGAAATTTTTGTTATTATAAAATGAAAAATTTTGAATACAGAAAATTTCAGAAAGTTGCATCTTATGGGCAAGAAAGGAGGAGTCATTTTCTGCATGCAAGATTAAATGTCTATTTTTCCCCTTTTCAGATTTTAGGCTTGTAAATGGAGTTTATGCAAGTTTCTTGGTTGCTTCATGTGAATGTTTAAATCTGAAAACCTCATTTAAAACCCTAGGAGCCAACACTTAGCTTATCCGGATTGTGCTTGTTTTGCAAGTCCAATAGGTTAGGTTGCATGCATGAAAACCTCACATCTTCGGTTTTTTCGGAATAGGATAGCATCAAACTAAATGCATTTTATTTTCATGTGTTTCATTTTCTGCATTTTATTTTTCCAGAAATTTTAATTTTTTTTTTTATTTTTCAGGCATTAAAATAAACATTTAAAAATTTTCAAAATCCAAAAATAATTTCACCATTGCATAGGTTATACTTCAGACTTCCAATACGCACTTTGAAATTTCATTTTTGGAGTTGTTTAGTATTTTTTAAAATTCATCGAAGTTGTTTTACTGTAGATTTAAAAAATCCGAAAATAGAAAATTTCCATTTTAAGGTCAAATTTCTTTTTTTCAGTTTTGTTTTACACTCATGAGCCTATGATGACATTCCCTTCATGAAAATTCCAATTTCATTGAAGGAGTTATGTTTTATGGCATTTTCACAAATTTCCATTTTGGGCCTAAAATTGCCCTCTCTTCATAAAAATTCTGATTTTACGAAAGAGGGGTAATTTGAGCATCACATTGAAGGTCATTGATTCAAAGCACTTAATTGTTCATCTTTATGAAAATTTGATTTCATTTAAGAGGGATAAGTTAAAGTGACATTTAAAGCCCTTAATTTAAGGCCATAAATTATTGCCTCTTTGTGAAAACCTATTTCACCAAAGAGGGATAGTTTATCGATCACATTGAAAGCTATCTTCATCTTCATGATAAGAAGCCATATTTGGACTTAATAAAGAAGATAAAATCTACCTTAAAACTCTCAAGATAAATGAATTAAGGCACTACATCGTGGTCATATGAGGGCCAACTCACATTTGCTTTATTTTGGTTCAATGAACAATCACTAAAGTTTCATGGTAAAATAAACCAACATTGCCCCTTGTTTACAGTTACTTGCAATCACTAAGGTGTTCCAAGCATTTAAATTGAATATATTTATTTGAGATTACTAATACACATATGCAAATGCTAATATAGCGGAGACCTTGGAGAAGTTGTTTGTTTAACTTCTTTGCAAGAGGGGATTTGGAACCCAAATCCTAAGGGAGAGTGTACTTTCACAACTGGGTGAAAATACCACTCAACATTTTGGCGCTAGAAGGAGGGCCTGAATTGGTTTATTTCAAGGGTGATTTAAATGCTATAGGGATTTAAATTTTGAATATTTCATGCCCTATTGATTATTACCTTTAGCCCTCTTTTAACAATACAACCTTGTAATGTTAAAAGGAGGACATGAATTGCTATGCATTGTTCTAACGCTTTTGATTGTTCATACAGGAATAATGTGTTTTGATTTGATTTTGAAATTTTTTGGTCTTGACTAACGAGGTTGTCTCCATGCAATTACTTTCATTTGATTTTAATGGATACATCTCTTGGTTGATGCTAACATGATTATTCATACGTTACATGTTTGATATTTTCTAGTCATTTCATGCTTATTTGTAAGGAATTATTTTGTCTAAAATGTATTTGTTGTCGGTATTATGCTCTTCACTTGCGTGTAATGCGATCTTGTGAATCATAAAGCCTACAACACTAGGAGTATGCTCTTCACTTGCGCATATGCGATCTAGTGAATCAGAAACTAATTTACATTTTTAGAATATTGCTTTGTCATGGTTCCTTCCTTTATTCATGACTAACAAATTGGTTTTGAAGTCATTCTTTGAGTTTCGTTAATGGCTACAACTGCAGGAACGTGGTATGGGATACATGTTAATCCTTTGAACATTAGTGGATATTCTCATGATTTATCCAAGAACGTAGAAAAACGTTTGCCCAAATTTAAACACAATGGTCCAACATTAGCCGAGGAACATATTCAAGCCTATGTGGATATCCTAGTTAGATGGAATGTCGAACATGAGGATGTGGCATGTAGAATGTTTCCTGGAACCCTAGATGAGGTGGCATATGATTGGTACATTAATTTACCCACTGGTTCTATTACATCTTGGACTCAATTGAAATATGGTTTTATCAATCAATTTAGGTTGCTCATTGATCCTCTCACGATATATCAACAATTTACTTCTTGCAAAAGAGAACCTAATGAGCCAGTGAGAAGTTTCAACTTGAGGTTTCGAAAGCTTTATGCGAGATTAATTTCTCCCTATACTATTGAGGAAAGTGGTGCTCTTCAAATATACTTTCGAGCATTGGATCCATGGTGTGCCATATTTTTTAGGATGAATCCCTTGGTTATTGATCTTGCATCGGCCTACATAGAAGCTATGATTGTAGATCAACAATTGAGGCCACAAGGTTATGGAATGGAGCAATCAACTATGGTAGGACAACTAGGGGCTTGCAATCAAACCTCGATGGTAAATCAAGCGTGGGCACAAAAAAAATTGATATCAAATGTTTTTCCCTACAATCAACTTTATCCTACCATACCAACTTATGCTCCCACATGTGCTTATACAAGTACTTCCATCCATCCAACTATGCCTCAATTAGAGAATCATGTGGTCACCCATGGAACCATTGCAACAAATGTTCAAGCTTTGTCTGTGGGTATCAATCCAACTAATCCTACTACTTCTACCACTCAACCCAAAGAGTTCGCATCGGAAGTAAAAGAGCAAAATAAAGTGGTTAAGAAGGTATGTAGGCATGTTCCACCACAAAAACAAGCACGTCAATGTATGCATCCAAATCATCCTAGGAAGAAAATTCATAATGCCAATCTTAATGATGTTTCATGTTATGCTTCTTCAAGCGATACAAGATATTTTGAGGTGACTCACGTTGAAGTAAATACCTATTCGAAAAGTCTTGAAGAGCATGAAGTTTTTGGAGAAGAAATTCTATGGATGGGTAACAAGAAGTTGGAATCAAATGATCACCATCTTGTTTTGGAAAAGAAATATCTAGAATCATTACCCAAAAAGGAGGATTTGGATGAACAAACTTATGTGGATATGATTTGGTCAGATGTACTTGCAAAGGATTGGAGCAACTATATGACACGAAATCCAAAAATTGATCCCATTATAGAAGCTCCTAAGCCATCACAAGTGGCTGAAAATGAATTTGAAATAAAATCAAAAAATGAAGTTGAAGACATAATCGAATTTCACCACTTGTTCTCGAAAGACACTTTGGATGATGTTCTCAAAAGTGATGACCAAGAGGATCCACACCTTCCAAATTGTGATAAAATTGAATCATGGGTTACAAATTTGGATTATGATAGCTTTACCAATTTGAATTCAAGAGATAACCCACTTTTGGAAATAACTGGGACCATCTAAGGAAGGTGAAGATGAATTGGATGAGAAACATGCTGATGAATCAGAAGATGAAGAAGAAGTACTTGAGCGTCACAACTTGAAATTGGAAGATGATTACTATGATTCATGGAAGAAATGGGAAGAATATTATCAATCTAAATCTTCTAACAAACTTGTTGTGTCAATTAATATGCAGGATAACTCAATTGCTTCCTCACATGAGGATACTATAAATCCTGTACAATTTGAGAAAGTTTTGGAAGAGGAATTCGAATCTCATCAAATTTTGGAGCATGATAAGGATTCTACAACCATGAATCAAGAAAGAGAGTCACTTGCTTTAGATTCCTTTGAAGGAAAAGAAATTGAAAATCTTGATCCACTTACTTGTGCTACAATGATTATGCCATTTCAAAATGAGAAAATTACAAAACCTAAATCATTTGGGTTTGATATCATTGATGATCCAATTGAAAATATCACGTTACCCAAAACAACCCAAGTGATTGATCATGGAAATGTGTTAGTTAACCCACCCCTAGATAGACAAGACTTATGGTTTGAAAGGGATGGACATGTGTTCAATTGGGTACCTAAGTTTGGTGCCTTTGATAAAAAAATCATGGAGAAAGAACAAGTGCTACATGATGATGAATGTCATGAGAGAAAAGAGGAATTTTCAAATTCTCTTCAAGTAAGGTCAAATGAAAACATGCCAAAGGTAAAATCTCACCTTTTTGGTTTCACCATGCAAAATTCGAATGAAGGTTTGCCTAATGAATGGTTTGATTCAAATATTATTAATGTTATGGCTTTATTGAATGAAAATGAAAGCTTATTTCTACACCATGAATCAAAGTGCGGAATGGACATCTTAAAGAATAGACATAAAGGAATTGAATATCAATCATTGTCTAATCAATTTGAAAACTTGAGACTCCACCATAGGATTATTAATGAAACTAAATCAAATTGGTATGGTGAGAGGGGCAAGTGGAAGTTTGTTTCTTTGTTTGGTTTGATCTTGTTTTTGTTGGATTCCTACAAAACTTGGTATGCGTATCACGTCATATGTCTTTTAAAGAATTCTAATCAGGTTTGGGATCCGGGAAAATGATAATCCAAACTTTGCACCATCTTGTATTATATTGTACATTTGTATATACTGTTGGTTTTTGTGTTTTGGTTTTGGATTGGATCTCATTTTGGTTTTAAGTTTTGTGTGTTGGTCCTTTGGACACTTTTGGTTTGTCTTGAAAAAAAAAAAAGGAGAAGGGGATAGCAAAGTGGTTAGTTTGTGTCCTTATGAATGTTGACTAAGACTAAGAGAATATGAAACATCGAAATTGTATTGCAGAAAGCTCCACGAGTATCGCAAACACATTAAAGAATATCGTTTGGAACTTGTGATGCATGAAGTTGTCAGTTTTACAAATTATGGTAAAGTAGGTGGTATACTCCATCCGCATTTCAAAAAGAGCAATGCATTCATCCATATCTCATGTTACATTCGACATTGCATATACATTTCATCTCAGTTGCATCTACATTTCAAACACAATCATTGAAAAGGTGTCGAATCCTCTTAGGGTTATTATATAACGTATATTAAAAAGATCCTAAGGTTGGGAACTGATGCCCAAACTATCTTGAACCAAGCACGTTCTACACATATTAAAGAGGATCTTGAGAAAAATGGTCAAAACCATACTTGGAAGAAAAGGTGAGGCGAAAGGAGTATTTTGTGTCTGTCCTATCATGCAACATAATCCTTAAAACAATGGTTTTTACCACTCCTATAGTGCTTAAAGCCTAAAATCAGAGTAGTAAGGATAGGGTTAAATCCCCATCAAACTTAGGTTGAGGATCCAATTCCCCAAAGCTCTGATTTGATCTTCATGGAGTAGTAAGGATAGGGTCTAATTCTCATCTCGCTTAGGTTGAGAATCCAATTCCCCAAAGCTTCTATTTTGCCTCCATCACACTTTAAGAAATTAAAAGCGTGATCTACACTCAAGAACTTGAAGTTCCAAAGCAAATATTTTTCATTCTACTTTTATTGCATCATTGATATTGGATTGGAAGGATCATACTACATGTCCCTTGCAAGGATGGGTAGTCATCCCCAAGGTTCAAGAAATCAAAAGTAAAGTCAAATCCTGGATTATGGGGTTGATCTCCATCGGGGCTATAGACGCCTGATTGGCAGTGGAGTATGCTCATGCATGGCAACATGTCTTGTCTAAAAGCAAGACCATTGACTTCTCAAACGGACAGGCTAGCCTGATAATTTCATCCATAACAGGTTAAATCATTTTGTTCAAGATGAGGTAATGAACTCCAGATTAGAGTAGTAAGGATAGGGTTAAACTCCCATCTCACTTAGGTTGGGAATCCTATTCCCCAAAGCTCTGATTTCACTTACACTTGCACATGGGTTCAAGATGGTAGTGACACATAACCAACTTTGGGATCTAGTAAATTAATTTAGTATACTCATATTTGGTCCTAAGAGGATTTGACAATTTTAATATGTTTGTTCATGGTACTAGAAATTTTGAGCCTTTGCAAAGCTTGTTATATCTCTAGCATCTTCACCATACGTTAAATCCTACAGGAATCATCCATAACTTCTCATACGCACGAATCATAAGTGAAAATGACAATGGAAAGTTGAACGAGTTTCAAATGATAGGGAATGAAGCACATTGCACACATCGAGCTGATGCTTAATAATTCTAATGCTTCATGTATTTCTCATCTAGTTTCATTCTTGGGATATTTGCTGATGCTTGTGTTTGAGTTTTGAAGGTGTTCAGGTTGAGTTCTCACCGAAATGCTCAAGAGCATTTCCCAGTAGAGTCACCATTTGTTGTGGCTGCTCCACAACGTACCCCAAAATTGGGGACCCACCTTTTTGCATATTTTCCAAGAAGACCGAAGTGGCCCATATGCTAAAGATCAAAGAAAAAGAAAAACACCGCAAGGAGAAAAAGTGTCACGATATCGTGACATGTTGCATTTTTGCGGTCCAAAGCAAAGAGAAAAAGCAAGGAGAAAAAAGTGTCGCGATATCGCGACATGTTGCATTTTCACGGCCAAAAGAGAAGAGAAAGAACAAGAAAGAAAAAGTGTCGTGATATCGCGACATGTTGAATTTTCACGGTCCAAAGCAAAGAGAAAGAGCAAGGAGAAAAAGTGTCGCGATATCGCGACATGTTGCATTTTCGCGGTCCAAAGCAAAGAAAAAGTGTCGCGATATCGCGACATGTTGCATTTTCGTGACCCAAAAGGGGCACGTAAGCAAAGCAACAAAAGTGTCACGATATCGCGACATGTTGCATTTTTGCGGTCCAAAGCAAAGAAAAAGTGTCGCGACATCGCGACATGTTGCATTTTCGCAGCTCAAAAAGGGCAAGGCAGAGAAACAAAAGTGTCGCGATATCGCGACATGTTGCATTTTCGTGGCTCAAAAAGGGCAAGCAGGCAGAGAAACAAAAGTGTCGCGATATCGCGACATGTTGCATTTTTGTGACTCAAAAGAGGACACATAGACATGCAAAGAAAGAGGTGATTCATACCCCTTCATTAGTTGCTCACGAAGGTGTCAAGGCTTTATATAAAGCCAAGGAATAAATCGAAGATTGAATAAGGTAGTTTGTCACATAAGGACAAAATCCAATGAATAAGACAAAACGTTACATAAGGAATCTGTAATGATTCGAAATCATTTAAGATGGCCGTTACACATGGAAGGAAGCGGACGCGTGCCCATGTGGAGAAAAGGAAACGTTTTTTGAAATCAAACCAAAAGTGAAGAAAACCAAACAGAGGAAGCCAAACCATGGGAATGAAACGAAGGGCCACAAAATAGAAACAAAAAGGTTTTTTGGAAACCAAAACACATGCATGCACAAGGGAAGGTGAAACGAACAGTCATTGGAAAATGAAACGAAAAGCTTCCTGAAAATTTTAAATACGCCAGGCAAGGATGTTTTGAGGGGTTGGAAACTGCTGCAAGCGTAGTTGCAAATTTGAAGGCAAGAGGGCCATTCTGGACCTGTTTGGGCTATTTTTCTTCCATGGACTGGTTTTGGGAAAACCAAAAATTTTTGTTATTGTAAAATGACAAATTTTTAATACAGAAAATTTCAGAAAGTTGCATCTTATGGGCAAGAAAGGAGGAGTCATTTTCTGCATGCAAGATTAAATGTCTATTTTTCCCCTTTTCAGATTTTAGGCTTGTAAATGGAGTTTATGCAAGTTTCTTGGTTGCTTCATGCGAATGTTTAAATCTGAAAACCTCATTTAAAACCCTAGGAGCCAACACTTAGCTTATCCGGATTGTGCTTGTTTTGCAAGTCCAATAGGTTAGGTTGCATGCATGAAAACCTCACATCTTCGGTTTTTTCGAAATAGGATAGCATCAAACTGAATGTATCATGTGTTTCATTTTTTGTATTTTATTTTTCCAAAAATTTTAATTTTTTTTAATTTTTTAGGCATTAAAATAAACATTTAAAAATTTTCAAAATCCAAAAATAATTTCACCATTGCATAGGTTATACTTCAGACTTCCAATACGCACTTTGAAATTTCATTTTTGGAGTTGTTTAGTATTTTTTAAAATTCATCGAAGTTGTTGTTTTACTGCAAATTTTAAAAAATCCGAAAATAGAAAATTTCCATTTTAAGGTCAAATTTTTTTTTTTTTAGTTTTTTTTTACACTCATGAGCCTATGATGACATTCCCTTCATGAAAATTCCAATTTCATTGAAGGAGTTATGTTTTATGGCATTTTCACAAATTTCCATTTTGGGCCTAAAATTGCCCTCTCTTCATAAAAATTATGATTTTACGAAAGAGGGATAATTTGAGCATCACATTGAAGGTCATTGATTCAAAGCACTTAATTGTTCATATTTATGAAAATTTGATTTCATTTAAGAGGGATAAGTTAAAGTGACATTTAAAGACCTTAATTTAAGGCCATAAATTATTGCCTCTTTGTGAAAACCTATTTCACCAAAGAGGGATAGTTTATCGATCACATTGAAAGCTATCTTCATCTTCATGATAAGAAGCCATATTTGGACTTAATAAAGAAGATAAAATCTACCTTAAAACTCTCAAGATAAATGAATTAAGGCACTACATCGTGGTCATATGAGGGCCAAATCACATTTGCTTTATTTTGGTTCAATGAACAATCACTAAAGTTTCATGGTAAAATAAACCAACATTGCCCCTTGTTTATAGTTACTTGCAATCACTAAGGTGTTCCAAGCATTTAAATTGAATATATTTATTTGAGATTACTAATACACATATGCAAATGCTAATATAGTGGAGACCTTGGAGAAGTTGTTTGTTTAACTTCTTTGCAAGAGGGGATTTGGAACCCAAATCCTAAGGGAGAGTGTACTTTCACAATTGGGTGAAAATACCACTCAACACCTAGGAAGGAAAAAATCATTCTAAACTCATTGTTTAAAATAACACCCTAGGAGGAAGTCTTGTTGTGGAAATTCATAGAGGATCAAACCGTAACACCAGCTAACTTGGAAGTGCTAATTAAAAAAAAATTGAATGACCGAAAGGCCATAGGAACTGCATTAGAGACCACATTTCCTAAAAAATGGCTGAAGAAGTCTCATCTAGATTCAACTTCTGACAGAGTAAGGATTAGGGGAAACCAAAATGAATATCATATCCCCTACCCATCTTCCCACCTTCAAGGGATACCCAACCGGATATCCTGACTTGTTTTTGTTCAAATTTTATGTGTTGTGTAGATTTTTCGATTATAAGTCAGACACTCTTCCCATGTATAATAAATGACTCAGCTCTATGATGGTTTATTGGGTTGACGAATAAGTAGATCACTACATGGGAAGAGATGAGGAAGCTCTTTCTAAAGCACTACCAAGACTTCGACAGAGCACGCGATTCCAGAGAGGAAGTCCTCAACATGATATAGAAGGAGGAAAAATCTCTAAAGGAATACTAGGAAAGGTTCAATTTCAACCTATAGTGATCTCCTCATGCAAAGGTGGAAGATAAGTCTATCAAAATCATTTTTTTATAGGATTCAACAATGAGTCGCTAGAAGCGCTAAATATAATTTCAGGAGGAGATGTTTACCAACACGCCGTGGAAGATATCTAGTAGTTATATGAAAATTATTTGTGGAGGAGAGGTAAACTAGCTCCCAGGGCTATGAAAGTGATTACATCGATCACAAATATGGAGATATGCAACATGTTGGAAGACCTAAAGAGTGAAATGCTATCCTCTCTAGCATTGTAGTTGGATACCCTCTTACTAGAGAAGAAGAAATATGAGAACAATGCAGTGTTGACCTATTTTTGTCCAAAATGTAGAGGGAAGCATGCTAGGAATACATACCCAAAGAACAAGGTTAGAGTATGCATGATTTTCCAATAGAACCACAAGACTCGACTGTGCCCACAACTTCCTAATACCAAGGAGAAAGCTAATGTAACTGAAGCCTATTTTGTGGGTAATCGAAGGAATTGAAAGCAACCCCCTATGGGGAATGTGCCCATGGGAATGCCGCCCTATGGGGTAGTATCATATATTCCACAAGGGCAGCTACCACCACCTAATATAGGATGGTTGGGACTACCACATTGGACAAACGTACCTTTAGGAGCTGTGTTTCCCAATCAGTAACCATGGATGACATATTAGCATCTTAGGCAGCAGTGGAGGAACCACATTCCATGGAAATACACCCCATAAAACATGGAGTAGGCACCACCTCAGCAGAGCTTCCCAACCATACCTATGGTGATACATGCACAGTTACCAGCACAGTCAATGGTAAATCTGAATAATAAGGTAAACCAGCTAGCATACCAAGTAGAGGGAGAGATGTATATGATGTATAATATTAGTTGTAATCCTATTCAACTTAGATCAAGAAAGTAGTTAGGAGTAGAAGCACCTCCCCTAGCAGAAGAGGATGGAAAGGTAGGAGATTCCCCTCTGATAGAAGAGGTGGAGGTAGAGAAATTTTTTGAGAAAATAGAAGATTTATTCCCCAAACGGTTATAGGAGTAGAGGAAACAGACATAGTCAAAATTTGATATCCTCTTAAGCTTGAGGAATATCACGGTCACCATCCCACTATTTCAAGCTATCATAGATGTTCCCATATACAACAAGGTGATAAAATAATTATTTCTAAGGAAATCAGGATGTAAAGTGGCACAAACCATTAGTATCGAAAGGAAATTAGTTGATTTAATGATGGAAAAGCATATCATCCCAAATATGCAGAAACAACGTGATGCCACAAGATACCATGTAGAAACTAAAGCTTACAAATTTGAAACCCACCAAGACAGTTTTACAATTGGCTAATCGATCAACTGTAGTGCCATAAGGGATGCTTGAAGACATCATCGTAATGATCGACACATGGAAATACCTAGTGGACTTTTTGGTGCAGCAATAAAAAATGGGACTGGGTGGTTATCCAATAATCTTAGGGAGGCCATGGTTGGCTACAACGGATGCCTACATCAATTGTTGCTATGGACTCATGACTATTTCAAATGGATAGAACATCAAGCGATTGACAATCTCTCCTCCTGCTCAGTTAGTGGACACATTGGGTGAACCCACATTGACCGAGCCAGATGATACTTTATTTTCCATGCTTCAGCCTATGATGGCATTGATAGAGTTAGAGGAGGATGCTGATGATGATGGCATGATAATGGGATTCCTACAAGGGGAATCCTCCCTCACGGGTCCTGGCTCGCCATTGGTTAGCTCCTAGGACCACCATACCTAGAAAATTGATATTGGGCCTTGTAGAATGCTAAATATCAGCAATGAATTGACCACCATATAATTGGTGAAATTAAAAGAGCTCCTAACCAAGCACAAATAAGCGTTTGTCTAAGATTACTCAGATATGAAGGGAATTAACCCTAAAATATACACACATTGGATATACCTCGAAGAGCAAGTGATCCCAGTTAGGCAGCCATAGAAAATAATGAACCCAACCATGAAATATATTATCAAGGCCAAAATATAGAAGCTCTTGTCCGCAGGGTTCATCTACCCGATCTTCGATAGTGAGTGGGTGTCACCACTTATGGTGGTCCCCAAGAAGAATTGGAAATGGTAAATATGTGTTGACTACAGATCATTGAATAAAGCAATGAAGAAAAATCACTTTCCACTTCCCTTCATCAATCAGGTGTTGGACACATTGTTTGAGAGGAAATACTTATCCTTCCTATTGGGCACTAAATTGCATCAAGTTTTACTCAATACTGCGGTTGTCTATCTTCCTACTTTCTATCCAGGCTTGCACCCGATAGCTATAGCTCAACACTCAACATTGGATGGACCAAAATAGAGTTTTCGATCCAACCTCCAGAGTAGGTTGGTTCCTTGTCAACTTAAACAGGATGTTGACACAATTATGCTCACTTAGGGTTTGAAGATTAGGGTAAGAAAAGGTTAGGGTTAGAGAAATGTGAACAATAGTGGATGGATAGGCTAACAACATTGCACCACAATAAAAATATCTGAAAAACTAACCCAAAGACACATAACTCAGACCAACATTATCTCAAATTGGATGATTCTTCATTCATTAATGCACAGTAGAGAAATATTGCAGACAATGATTTCAATATCCAGACAATGATAATCCAAATAACAGAATTCACCAATATCTAGATTCTATAGAAATGCACTTCCTAACAATAAAGATCAATCTCAGAAGCAGATTTCAATTACTTTAACAGCTAGTAATCCATTAATTTGGCACAAACTAACCACTTAAGTATTCATAGAAATGCAACTAAAGAATTCAAACCTCTGATATCAAGCATGAAGATACAAATTTTGAGGCGAAGATCAATGTAATGCTCCTTCCATTAGCTCTTGGGAATATTTACAGTAGCACAGGAAAACACACTAGAGCCGACCCTTAAAAATGAGGGTTCGACCTCTACTTATAGTTTTGCAAAAATTAAAATTATCAAGAACATTACAAAGATCAAATTTTGATAGCACAGTAGAGAGTTCTTGCTGGCATTTGCTTACTGGTACACCCTCCAAGAAATTCGCTATAGTGGACCGCCATGGCAGCTCGGGGCCTCTGCAACTTGTTGGTCGTTTGGCACAAACTAGAGTTTAGGCCATTGGAGATCATGCATCATCATTGATCCTTCTTGGAAGCCATCAACCACCATTGATCTGTAACCACCTCTGGTTCTATCTTCTTGAAAACCCTCGATGCTTCAACTTCCTCTCCAACTGACTATTACAATTCTGGTGAAGAAATATCTTTAAATACCTTGGATTCTTTGACACAATCCCCACCATTGATCTCCCCCATTGTATGGCTATGATTCATTCTGATATAAGCTTATTATAATGGCAGGGAGAACACAACACCATTCCACTTTGAAAAATTTATGACATCATCCTTTATATCTTAGAAGCTATGGAACGCCAATCCAGATTTGAAATGCCTTGAAGGCTAAGTGGGATCGAATCCGCTCTTTATTCTTCAAGTTTCCTCATCATCCACAAAGCATTAATCAATCCACACAAAAATATCGATGATGTCATCTCTTCTTAAAAACTTTTACGGATTCCATTTCGGGTTGGGCAAGTGCATTGGCGTATGACCATCATTTTGGACCCGTCACAATGTAAAATGACTCTTCTTCCATTCTGCATTATCTTCAGAGTAAAACATTGCTTATCACCATTCCGAAAAAGAGTTAGTCAAAAATACCCATTGTCGCCAATCCACCTCTACTATGTTTATAACATTCCACCTTATCACCATTTCGAGAAAAAATATTCTGTGTGTTCTCCGAAATCATGCACTCCAACACTTAGCCACTCGTGGATATTCAAAATATCAAGTGGTCACCAATCCACACTTTTTTCCTATTGACGTCATCCTTTATCAAAATATTTTATAGATTCAAGATGCATCGCTAGTCCGGAGCCAAAAACAAAAGAAGTCTTCCAAAATTGCTCCAAGCATGAAAATTTACTAAGTGTTAAGCGGGCTCATGCCTCCTATCATGAATCCACTCCAAAATACACTGTAAGATGTGTGGAATGAGGAATTTATGACTTAGGCAAAATTTGCAAAATTTTCCTAAGTATGTGGCCATTTTGGGCCTACATTCTAGTGCCTCCCAGGTGGATTTGCTTGCAAAGCCAATGAACTCAGAGTCTTATCCATTGGGCCTTAGGAGTCAAACATACTCATCTTCAAAAACATATTTTACAGAATAACTTCCATATAAACACTACTCTCTAAAATTTTGACAATCTACTTAGAGAGTAAAGGTTCATATGGAAGTGATGCCAAAAATATATAGAACTCATTCACTCATACAGAGATCATGATAAAAATACAAGTCTTGCCATTGTCTTCAAAAACTAGACACAACTCTACTCCTTTTATAAGGCCTTATTTCAATAAATGCCTTCACACAAAATCTTTTGCTCTATAGGCTTCATGCCTTTATTGTTTATTTTTAACAATTTGTCAGGGCAAAAAAAAAATACAAAACTTGTGTATATGTACAAAATAAAAATAAACTAAGTGTGAGCCCCTTCCAGGCCTGTAACGACTCCATCCTTCTCCAATTCTTATTTTTCTCTTCTTCTTCTTCTTCTTCTTCTTCTTCTTATGGAGCAGGTGTTTTTTGACTCCTTCCTCTAGAAGTATCACCAAACAACTGAACCATCAATTTTAAATATTGTAGAGCCTATTTCTAGGCTGCTTCAGAGGGATTTGATGTTTCTTTGAGCTACTTATAAACATATTGTAGCTCTCCAATGTCCTCATAGTTAGCAGCATTCCCTCTATTTACCAGATCTTCCATGAGATCTCTCAACCGAGTAAAATCAATAATCAATTGGACAACTTGTTCTTGGGGTAGTGGCTCTTCCAGAGAATCTATTCCAGATTCATCCTACAAATTCTCATTAATGCTCTGTCTGGATCTCTTCCATGGATAACAAGTTGTGATCCTCCATCCATAGGCCTTTGAAGCCAACTTGAATCATTTCTTTGTTCAATTCAACAACATCCTTAATCACCCTTTCAATCCTGTCAACCAACAACCAGGCTCTTTGAAGTGCCCTGTGCTTTTTAACCACTATCTTGGCAGCAACTCTGGTGAGATTCCATTCTTTATTAGGAATAGGTTTAGCAGAATCACTGAGTCTGCTATCAACCAACCTGTACATTTGCTCTACCAAAATCACCATAGGCTGCAACTCTCCAATGATCTGATCTAGCTCTTTCTGAATATTGGAGAGTAGGTGGCTGGCATCATTAAGATAATCAATAACAAGTTGAAGCCCTAAACATTTCTCCTGGACCTCAGAAAGCAACTCTTTTCTAATATTTTTCAACTCATTCTTAGAAAATCCTGAAGACTTAGCTTTCTCGATTTGAAGCTGATGCTTTAAATTCTGAATTTCTTTCGCCTGATCTTCATTCAGCTTCTTTTGCTCTTCTAATTGGTCCTTTAGTTTATTGGCTTCTTGAAACTTCTCTTGCCAACCCTTAGCCTCTTTTCTCAGAGCCTTTTCTACTTCCTTTTGATTACTCAGACTCTTCTTGAGCTTTTCAACCTATTTCTCCAATTTGTCCACCTTCTCTCTGACTATATCATTTTTCACATAGAAGGTATCCAAGTGGGCTTTGGCTATAATCAGCTCATCTTCCTCAGGAAGCTTGTCAATATCTTCTGTGACCTCCTCCACTCGATAATCTTGAACAGTCATCTCAGTTTCAGGTTTGCTCACCAGTGGAGTCATAGATCTTGATACTCTCTATCTAGAAATAGGGTCAACATACATGCTTCTTCTTCTGACAACCATCCTGCTAGAAGGCTTAGCAAGCTTCTCTGCCCAATAATCATTTATACTCTGAGTGGTTGCCTGCTCTTTTGATACAGTGATAGGTCTTGAGAGACCAGCAGCCAAGGGAGATGATGATACTAGAAATGAAAGGGCAGACTAAACTACTGATGATGGGGGTGTGGAGATAGTTACAATGACCTCTGTGACAATAGTGGACTCTATAACTACTATTGTTGTTGTTATTGGTAGACTCATAGGAACCGATGCAAGACTAACAATTGGATGGATGGTGGTACTTGGAACAATATGTCCCATAGATGGTGGTGATGAAAAATATGGAAGTGAAGTGATGGTAGATGATGGAGTGGGAACCTCAGATGCTGAAAATGGAATTTGAGGTGGTTGTGATGAAACAAAAGTGACTTGTACCTCAATGGCTACTGATGACACATGTGGTGGACTGTGAGAGGGAGGAGGTACTCTTGTCATATCTTCTTGATCAGAAAGGGAGGGAGATTTCTTTGGGGATTCATGAGGATGAAGAGGAGAAGAGGGATTAGAAACCATACCTTCACCTACAGATGTAGGGTGCTCTTGCTCTATCTCTATTTCTTGTTGTTGCTCCTGATGAATCAATTCTTCTGTAGCAAAATCAGCTACCTCTTTTGCAATCTCCTCCATATCCAATTTTTGTTTCTTTGAAATTTCTCTTTCCTCTCTTTCTGGAACTCTTTTAGTCCTTCTATGAACCAATTGGAAAGCAGCCATCTCATTCTCAGAATCTTCTTCAAACACATCTTCTTGCACTACTCCAGAAAGTAGAGCTTGCTCAGAAATAGGATGTAATTCTATTGATGCTGCAGGGGTAAAAGATAGGGGTTTGAACTTGAAACTTTCATCCTTCTTCTTCTAGTCAATATCTATGTCTGGAGGCTAACCCTCCAGAGCTAAGCGTTTAGGCCTAGATACTATTTCAATAACTGGAGTACTGACAACCTTTTCTCTAGAATATTGCATTTTTCTCATCAACTGAGCCCCCTTAGGAAACTTCTCCACTTGCTCAGTGGTAGGATGAAAAGTTTTCAATACTTCGGGTGTTGTCAAAGGAGTTTCTGGCTCTTCTAGTTGAGCTTCTTGATCTGTAGGTGGAGGGAGGGATTCAGAGCCATTTTGGGGTTTTTCAACCATCAATACTATGTTTTTGACATCCTTCTGTCTCCAAGTCCCAATATTTTCATTATATCTTTTTGAAAATTCTTTATCAATCTTCATTCCAAACTTGGACTTAGGTTTTCCAATTTCAATCCTCATTCTCCACCAATCTAATATTTTTACTACATTCCATTGTCCTTCCTCTTATTCTTCTTCAATAGCTTCTCCCTCAGGTGAAGGATCCTTTTTCTTTGAAGTCTCTCCTTCAATATTACTAATTGTAGCTTCTATAATCCGATGACTTGGCTTCTTATCAGGGTCAAAATCAATAATTTGCTCATAAAAATCCAACCATGGAGGCAACTGACCCATATTTGAGACATTCCACTCTAAAAGAGTAGTCTCATCATTGTTTCTACCCTATTCAAAATGAGCCTTGGGCCTCTTTTCAAACTTATAGGCCTTTTCTCCATTTAGGGCTTTATTCCTTGTAGTAAAAATGCCATCAGGGTCATAGCTCCATCTTTGGGGAATATAAAATAGACCTAACCTATCAAGGTATTGGTCAATTAGTTGGCTCTGCCCCTTCTTGGTGATGGTAATGTCCTCCATAGTATGGTGGGTAAGCAAAGACTTTCTCTTTCTCCTAGAACCATAGTTCGCATCGATGTACTCCACCTGCCTCAAATATTCTAGGGAAAAAAGCCTCTCCATGACAAAGTGGGGTAGGAGAAAAGGTTTACCCATGAAACCATACAATCTGATTACTATGCCCTCGGTCAAAAAATACCAGTCTCCTTCTTCTACACCCTTTGTTCTCAGAATCTGCTCAGCCAAGGGTGGCAATCTAGGGCACTTTCCATACATTATCCTTAGGGCAGGTCCAAGAAATTCTAAATTGAATCTATAATAAGACTCACTGCTTCTCAAATGACTTGTCCAATAATAAACCGGCAAGGGTTCCCCATCATTGGTTTTATCCTTGACTAGAATCCAAGGCATTCTATCTTTAGTGGTAGCATAGAACATCCACACCAGACTTGAGCAATGCCTAAAACTAGGAGCATCAACACCCCTTTTCATACTTACTAGCTGCTCATGTATCCTCTATGCGAGAAAAGTTGGCCAGTCAAAATAAATCACCCTAGTCCCCTTTTCTCCCGCATATTTCTCATACATTCTTTTATTAGAAATACAATAAGCTATGGCAATTTTCCAGCCATATACCATTCTATCAGAGTCTAAACCCTCCATACAAGCCAACATAGAAAATAGGATGGGGTTTGCAAACTTGTCAATAGAGATAGGGACCTTTCAAGCTATTTATAAACCCATTTTTTAAATGACTCACCATCATTAGCTCACTTCTCCAAGGAGTAAAACCCAGTATGCTCAATGAACCTAAATGGTTTTGGTATTACTGGAGGTTCAGACCCTAGGGCAAAGAGTCTATGACAAAAGGAGGTGGTGATATTGAAAAGGGTTTCACCCTCAGAGGTTTTTACTACTTTAGCCAATGGGTCATAAAACTTGACTATTGCAGCTATCAAATCAAGGTAGGGATGAAAAGAATCACAAATATAAAAAGAGAGATAAGAAAGGACAACACATCTACCTTCCACAAACAAAGCAACTCTCTTCTTGTATCTATCATTCACGTTCCTCCTTAGCTTAGTTCTTTCTATGAGGACCATTTTTGTGTCCACCACGACTTCAACCTTGTTGAGATATGGTGCCACCACATTCTTCTCTAGAGTTTCAAACTCTTGAACATCTTCTGAAGCCATTCTGATAGTGATAAAGATTATTCTCTCTATAATTCATAATAAATTCTTCAAAGTATCACTTCACCTTCTTACCACTCTATGGATGCAAATAGTTACTAAATGAGCCTCGTGTATGCTTTTTCATCACTTTTATTTTTTGGAGCATGTGTATCTTCCACCATTAATGCAGCTACTATATGACCTCACCACTAGCACACTTTCCAACTTCTAATCATTCCCTTTGATGGCTCAATGGTGGCATTCTATATTTTCATTGGTCAAAAATTCAAATTACACTACCACCTCACTGCACCTCTTCGGCTACTCTTTGGTTATGGCATGAGTTCATTAGCATTGAATGCGGGATCATTCTCTGATTTCCACGTGTCATGGTTGAAATTACTACTTGGCTCTGCTTTGATTTTGAAACCAGTGAATTAAGAGCCTTTTGATTCTATTGACACTTAGAAAATTCTATGCATGAGTTTTCATCTTGATTCCACTCTACCTTGCATTAGCTTTGAAAGGTTCCCAGATTGGGAATGCCTTTGCTCTCTTTTGACCATCGATTCTCTTTTCATATGGGATAAAAACCTTTACACCATTCCATGGGGATCTTAGTGTATTTTGATGCGGATTCAAGAGCGCACATCATTCCGAAAGACTTTACATAGAATTGAGTGCGGAATGGAACTTTATTGTGTACTTAGTCAATACTTAGTCATTCTTGCAATTTTTTTCTTTTTTCAAGATTTTTCAAAGAAAACTGATTACAAAGTGCAGAAATAAATTAAAGTACAAAGTGTAGAAAGGAGGGAAAATAATTATACAATGTATATACATATGTTACAGTGAGCTCACTCCTTACACATAGTAGAGCTTGAGATGAAAACCATTCACTGGAATCGGTTGTATGTTTCCCTTCGGATCTTCTAGCTGAAATACATTGGACTCCTTGGCTTCTACTATTTTGAAAGGACCATCCCAAAAAGAATCAAACTTTTCATGCTTGCCTAGCTTTGCTCTATCAACATTCCATCTGAGAACTGAGTCTCCAACTTGGAATTTTCTGAATCTGGCCTTCTTATCAAACCATGCTTTGATATCTGATGAATGCTTTTGAAAATTGTCATATGCCTGAGCTCTATTCTCTTCCAATTGTAGCAAATGTGTCAACCTGGTTTTCACAGGATCTTCCTCTGACTCTTCCTCTGTATTGACAAGCTTAAGTGTTGGGATCTCCAAATGGATTGGTAACACTACCTCCTTGCCATATACTAGTGCATAAGGGGAAGTCTTGATGGAATTTTTTATAGTAATCATGTCTGCCCACAGAGCTTGGTCTAGCAATAGGTGCCAACTTCTTTTGTTACCTTCAAGTGATTTCCTCAAAATCCTTAATAGGTTTTTATTGGTAGATTCTGCAAGTCCATTACCCTATGGATAATAATTTGAAGTATTTTTAAGAGTAATGCCATACTTGCTGGAAAACTCAATATACTTGGCTCCTATGAAAGCTGGGCCATTATCACTCACCAAGGCTTCTGGGACTCCAAACCTTGAAATCAAATTTTCCATAAAATTGATCACAACATCTTGATCTGATTTCTTGGTAGGAATAGCCTCTACCCATCTGGTGAGATAATATATGGCAATTAAGATAAAATTATGCTCTACTAAGGAATTAGGGTTGATAACCCCTATGAAGTCTAGCCCCCATTATTGAAAAGGCTCTTCAACTTGTATGGTCTTGAGGGGGAATGAAGCATTCCTTGTCCTTCCAACATATCTCTGACATTTATCACAAGCTCTAGTGACCTTAAAAGCATCAATGAATACAATAGGCCAATAATAGCCTACTCTTATGATTTTTAAAGTTGTAACCCTACCTGAGCTATGTCCACCAGCTGATCCTCCATGGAACTCCTCCATGACCCTCTTTTGTTGATCATCCTTTAAGCATTTTAGAAGAATTCCATCCAAGTTTCTTTTGTACAAGCCTTCTGGTAGTAATACATATTTCAAAGCATGAAGCCTATATCTCCTCCTTTGGGATGCATTTATATTGGGAGGGCATACTCCAGTTTGGAAATACCTGATCATCTGGTCAATCCAATCAGAATCTACAATTTGTACTATTTCCACCTAATTTTCTTTTGTTGTCTAGCAAGTTGTTACTTATGTTAACACTTTGCACAAGGCTCTACCTCTCACTATCTTGGTGGGATGTATTTCTACATCATATTCTTAGATTTTGGTAATCCAACCAGCTCTTTTATCTCCTAGATCACCCTAAAGAATAAAACTTCTTACATCCGGATGAACCACATATACCAAGGTCTTGCTCTGTACCAAATACTGCCTGAACTTCTTCAGTGACTTCATCACAAAAAATACTTGTCTTTCAATAAATTTGTATTTGACCTGATAATCATGGAGTGTCTAGCTCCAAAAGAACACAAGATGTTCCTCCCCTTGATCATCTTTCTGAGTGAGTACTGAGGCATAACTTTCTTCAGCTCCATATGCATAAAGAATAAAATCTTTACTAAAATATAGGTTTACCAATACTGGGGTTATTGCAATGGATTGCTTGATAATATCAAAAGCTTATTTCCTAACTTCAGTCCACTTGAACTCGACATTCTTCTTGAGTAACTCAGATATAGGCCTGACTTTCTGTGCAAAATCAGAAATGAATTTCTTGACAAAATTGATTTGGCCTAGGAAATACTGCAAGGTCTTCTTATTTGTAGGCAAAGGAAGAGCAAGAATTGATCTGATTCTATCTGGGTCTATGGCCATGCCTTATTTTGAGACCACATGACCTAGTAGCTTTCCTTCATGGACTGCAAAGAATGACTTCTTAGGATTGAGCGAAATACCAAATTCTCTGCACTTTTGAAAAACTTGCTCCAAGTGTGATAGGTGGTCTTTTTTATCATGGGAAAATATAGTCATATCATCTAGATAAATTAGAATAACCTTGTTGATCAGTGCTCCAAAGGCATAGTCCATGGCTCTCTAAAATGTGGCTCCCGCATTGGATAGCCCAAAAGGCATTCTCTGGTAGGCAAATGTACCCCATTTTGTGGTGAATGTTGTTTTATACTGGTCTTCATATTTCACCCAAATTTGGTTGTATCCAGAGTAACCATCCAATAGTGAGAACCTCTCTGCTCCTGCCACTACCTGCAAGATCTGATCAATCTGAGGGAGGGGGTAGTGATCCTTAAGGGATGCTTGGTTCAGATTTCTAAAGTCCACACACAAGCGTATATCCCCATTCTTTTTTCTTATGGGTACCAAATTGGCTACCCAAGTAGAATGTTTTATTGGGTATATGATCTTAGCCTTTAACAACTTTAAGAGCTCCTCTCTCATAATGGCCTCGATCCTCGGATTGACTGGCCTCTGCTTCTACCTAAATGGTTTTGCATCAGGCTCTAGCTCAATAGTATGTTGGATAACCTTTTTGTCATACACCTTGAGGTCCTCATATGACCAAGCCACAATGTCTTGGTATCTTAAGCATAAAGCTTTGATATCTTCTGCTTCCTCTGGTGAACATCGGACTCCAACATTGAGCTTCTTTTCTATACCGACTTCAACTTCTTTATAGATTTTTTTGTTGACCTTCATGGCTCTGATCTTCTTTCTATCCTCATTATCAAACAAACTCTCAAGGGTGACCAACCCTCTTGGGATATGATTATTTCTTAGTTGGATAATGTCTTGCTGATCAATTTCTTCTGAATTCTCTTCTTGGATAGTGGAGAGACATGCTTCTCTCACCAGAAAGTCAACTATTTGTTCATCACTTTCAAAAACCTGCCAGAAAATCTGCTTGTCTAGTACTGCAAGTCTGAAAATCATTTTAATTCCCTTGGCCTTCTTGATTCCAAAGTCTACAGAAGGGTTGAAGTTAGCTCCCTTTGTTGCTAATGAATCAGCCAGAGTATTCTTTTCTCTAGGAATAAAATTTAAATTTAGGGCATCAAAGGATTCCATTAAATCCCATACCCTATTTTTGTAAGATTTTAAGTAATGGTGCTTACTACTGCACCTATTTCTTACTTGATGGACTATCAACTCAGAATCACCATATATGTTCAAAATCTTAATGCCCATGCTTTCTGCTTGTATCAATCCGAGACACAGGGCCTCATATTCTGCAGCATTGTTAGTACATGACCATGTCAATCTGTAAGCAAAATTCTTTATCCCTTCTGATTGGGATTGTAGGACCACACCAGCTCCTGCACCATTTCTGCATTTAGCACCATCAAAGTGCATGATCCATGTTTCTTTCTCTCTCAGAGATTGGTTGGATATAGCAAGGATTTTCCTCTCTGATTCAGTTGAGATGCTATATGTTCCCATACCAGTTTTGAACTGACTATAATATTCTCTGAAAGGCAACTCATCCTCAATGTCCAGCTCTTCAATATTTTCCACTAGCTCAAATTCTTCCAAGGGGTTAAGATTGCACATATCCTCTTCAATATTTTCAATGTGATAAGCTACTGGTTTTTCAGGTGTTATCCTTATTCTTTTTCCTTTGAAAGGAATTACCATGCTAGAATAATCCATGTACATACATCCCCCTAGCTTTGCAATAAACTCTCTTGAAAGACATAATCCAAAATAGGGTTCTAAGTCAACCACAACTATTTCTTGCACTATTGTCACCTCAGGGGCTCTGTGCAACCTCATTAGTACATCCTTAATGACTCCAACTATCTTGAAAGGTGTCCCATCTAGTTGTAACACTCCAAGACAAGATCGGGTATACTCCATACCCATCTCCTCACAGACTACTTTAGGCATAACTGTAGTTGATGCTCCTGAGTCAATCATACAATTTTAGACTACCCAACCTTCCATTCTTAGGGATATATAGAAAGGAGGAGGCTTATTATTTAGAACAATAGGTGTCATTTCTTTATTTTCTGATGGCATACTAAGGATTGTAGTGGCCAACCTATTCTATGGATTTTTGTTGAGGGAAGCTTTAAGCAGGTCAATCTGACCAGGAATGAATAGAGTGTCATACAAGCTAGCTTTTGATGGAATATTTTTCATCTCTTCAACAATGTTGTATTCAGACTTAGTCAAGGAGAGTTTTTCCAGCCTTCTTTCTTGCTCACCATATCTTCTTTTATATTTTTGGGTGGCCTCTAATATTTATCTTTTAGTAATAGAGGGGAACCTAAGCCTTTCTTGATCTTCATCTTTAGATCTCATTCGGTCTCCTTCTATTTCATTTTCCAATCTCTTAGGAAGACTATCTATCTTCTCTTTTCCCTTAGCTTGAGGAATAGGGAAAGTGTCACTACTTTGAGGGAGGGGATCAACTCTCTTTTGGGAAGGGACTTGGAATTACCCCATTTTTTGGGGATCTACTTGCAAAGCTTTCTTCCCAAACCTTGTCATAACGGCAATTGGGCTTTCCTCAGCTAACTCTTTCCCAACCATGATTTGATCAGGGTGCCATAACATATTAACTCTCCCATTTTGATTCCTTTCAGCTTGATCCATAGCTTGTTGAACATGGTGTTGATACATCACACAAGACTGTGAGTCATGGGGGTCATTGCATACTAAACACCAAACATTTGCAAGAGTAGTATCTGAAGAACATTATGGCTCCTCATATACTGCATTCACCCTGACCCCAATACTGTTACTAGGACCAAGTCTTTGATATTTATTTACATATGGAAATATCCTCTATTGTGACCTTTCTTGGTCTCTCTTTTCCATTGAATTCATTCTATTACTCAGAGTTTTTAGAGTATTTTGTATATCCAGGATAGCAAAAAACTCTTGAGATGATTGAGAAGGAAGGGGAGGAAAAGGGGTTGTAGAGGATATAGGCTTTGGTTGAGGGATCACATTCATTTGTGGATATGGAGATGATAAAGAAAGGGGGTCCATGTAAGAGGGGTTTGTGGATTGAATTTGGCTACTAGTGGTTTTTGAGTTGTAAGGTAGCACAATTTTGGGGGGAAGTCTTCCGACATTAATTAGGATATTTTCAGCATGAACTACTACATTATAAACTTGGGGGAAGGTTTCTACTCCTGATTGTTGTGTCTATAGCCCTAAATCTGATCCAAGAGCTCAGATATAATACATATAAGCCAAACATGTAGTTGGTCTGGCAGTGGGGGGAATTCTTTTCCATGTTCTACTAAATCTCAAATTGAAATCTGAGACAGTTTCTTGTTGAGTTTTCTGCATGGATGTAAACTGGTTAAGCAGAGAAAAGGGGTCAGTAGATTCATTAAATTCCTCTATGAATGGCTTGGCTAATGCTTGCCATGAAGTGATAGTATTGTCTTCCAGAGTTCTAAACCAATGTAATATCTTTCCTCTAAAGGATAGGGCTAGAATCCTTACAATAATATCCTCTTCTTTTATGTTGTGGATTGCTTCCAGATTCAAGATATCCTGATAGTGCTCATAAGTTGTTTTCCTAGATCCATCATAAGTGGGGATAGCTTTAGATACAACTTGGGGGATGGCATTCATTTGGGCTAATCTAAGGGGACCAACTGTGTTCTAGCTGGGGTACTTCTGTAATGGCTGATTAGGAGCCACATTTTGTGCCATATTTCCAATTGTAGGTCTTATTGGGGGAACTATTGGATTTTCTTCTAGAAGCTCTTCCTCTACGAGGAAATATTGATCTAAAATTTTGGCAACAACAGCCCCTCTATAAGGTAACTCATAGTAAAAATAGGAGTTAGGGTTATTCCTTTTGAAAGACCTAGTATACATGAAAGGACACTAGTCTATAGGGATAATTATTTTTCTAAGTCTAAGGACCAGGGAGTCGCCAAGTGAACTTGCTCTTCTCCACTTACAAGGTCAAGACAATTCACCAAATCTTGATTCCTTTGGGTTGAGATAATAATAACTCATTTGATGGGTTTCATGTTCCTTGTGAACTGGTCCCACTGGGCATGCCAAAAACTATTGGGCACTAAATTGCATCAAGTTTTACTCAATACTATGACTGTCTATCTTCCTACTTTCTATCCAAGCTTGCACCCAATAGCTACAGCTCAACACTCAACATTGGATGGACCAAAATAGAGTTTTCGATCCAACCTCCAGAGTAGGTTGGTTCCTTGTCAACTTAAATAGGGTGTTGACACAATTATGCTCACTTAGGGTTTGAAGGTTAGGGTAAGAAAAGGTTAGGGTTAGAGAAATGTGAACAATAGTGGATGGATAGGCTAACAACATTGCACCATAATAAAAAGCTCTGAAAAACTAACCCAAAGGCACATAACTCAGACCAACATTATCCCAAATTGGATGATTCTTCATTCATTAATGCATAGTAGAGAAATATTGCAGATAGAAATTTCAATATCCAGACAATGATAATCCAAATAATAGAATTCACCAATATCTAGATTCTATAGAAATGCACTTCCTAACAATAAAGATCAATCTCAGAAGTAGATTTCAATTACTTTAACAGCTAGTAATCCATTAATTTGGCACAAAATAACCACTTAAGTATTCACAGAAATGCAGCTAAAGAATTTGAACCTCTGATATCAAGCATGAAGATACAAATTTTGAGGTGAAGATCAATGTAATGCTCCTTCCATTAGCTCTTGGGAATATTTATAGTAGCATAGGAAAACACACTAGAGACGACCCTTAAAAATGAGGGTTCGACCTCTACTTATAGTTTTGCAAAAATTAAAATTATCAAGAACATTACAAAGATCAAAATTTGATAATGCAACAGAGAGTTCTTGCTGGCATTTGCTTACTAGTACACCCTTCGAGAAATCAGTTGATAGTGGACCACCATGGTAGCTCAGAGCCTCTACAACTTGTTGGTCGTTTGGTGCAAACTGGAGTTCAGGTCATTGGAGATCATACATCATCATTGATCCTTCTTGGAAGCTATCTATCATTATCGATCTGTAACCACATCTGGTTCTGTCTTCTTGAAAACCCTTGACGCTTCAACTTCCTCTCCAACTGATTGTTACAATTTTGGTGAAGAAATGTCTTTAAATACCTCGGATTCTTTGACACAATATCCACCATTGATCTCCCCCATTGTATGGCTATGATTCATTCTGATATAAGCTTATTATAATTGTGGGGAGAACACAACACCATTTCACTTTGAAAACATTGATGACATCATCCTTTATATCTTAGAAATTATGGAATGCCAATCCAGCTTTGAAATGCCTTGAAGGCTAAGCGGGATCAAATCCGCTCTCTATTCTTCAAGTTTCCTCATCATCCACAAAGTATTCATCAATCCGCACAAAAATATTGATGATGTCATCTCTTCTTAAAAACTTTTATAGATTCCATTTCAGGTTGAGCAAGTGCATTGGCATATGATCATCGATCCGGACCCATCATAATGTAAAATGACTCTTCTTCCATTCTGCATTGTCTTTAGAGTAAAACACTGCTTATCACCATTCCAGAAAAGAGTTAGTCATAATGCCCATTGTCGCCAATCCACCTCTACTATGTTTACAACATTCCGCCTTGTCACCATTCCGGGCAAAAATATTCTGTGTTCTCCGGAATCGTGCGCTCCAACACTTAGCCACTCGTGGATATTCAAAATATCAAGCGGTCGCCAATCCACACTTTTTTCCTACTGATGTCATCCTTTATCAAAATATTTTGTGGATTCGAGATGCGTCGCTAGTCCGGAGCCAAAAACAAAAGAAGTCTTCCAGAATTTCTCCAAGCATGAAAATTTACTAAGTGTTAGGTGGGCTCGTGCCTCCTATCGTGAATCCACTCCAAAATACACTGTAAGATGTGCGGAATGAGGAATTTATGACTTAGGCAAAATTTTGCAAAATTTTCCTAAGTATGTGGCCATTTTGGGCCTACACTTCCTAGACGGGTTCAACAGGTACAATCAAATCCAGATCAGGGAGGAGTACCAAGACAAGACAATGTTCACCTACCCATGGGGAATATTTTCCTATAGAATGCTACCTTTCAGGATGTGCAACACACCAACCACCTTATAAAGGGCGGTGCTAAGCATATTTTCATATATGATAGGGGAGGCAGTAGAGGTATATATGGATGACTTCATTGTTTATGTAGAGACATTCAAAGAGGCAACAAAATACCTGGAACATGTGCTCCAAAGATGCAAGAAGAACAACTTATCCCTCAGCAATGAGAAATATTTTATGATGATGTGTGAGGGTATAGTTTTGGGACATCATCTCTCAGTAGAAGGAATTAAAGTAGATCAAAAGAAAATATAAGTGATTAAAAATCTACCCAGCTCAAAAATGGAGAGGGAAGTGAGAAGTTTTCTCAGCTCTATTGGATATCACAAGCGATTCATCGTTGATTTTAGAAAAATCACCAAACTGTTGCACAACCTACTAGCAAAGGACATAGAATTCAACTGGATGGAGGACTACGAGAAAGCATTTCAAATGCTAAAGGAGAAGCTAATTTTTGCCCCAGTATTGTGGGGCCCAAACTAGGTTGTTATGTTTCATATATACTATGACATCCAATAATGCAATTGGAGTGGTCCTCGGGTAGAAGAATGGTGAGGAGTTCTACGCCATTTATTATGTTAGTAAAAATTTAGTAGGGGATGAGCTCAATTACACGGTAACGAAGAAATAATTTCTCATAGTGGTACACACCATTAACAAATTCTACCACTACATAACTAGGTACAAGTTGTTAGTTCACACGAACTATGCGATCATTAGATACCTAATGTGTAAACCGATGATTAGCGATAGGATAATCAGGTGGCTTCTACTATTACAATAATTTGACATCACCATAGTTGAGAAGCCCAGGAAAGATAACGTAGTCATAGACTTCCTATCCAGGTTAATCCTAGCAGATCATGCAGTGGTAGAGGACCAATTTTTGGATTAACATTTGTTCATCATCAGCGAACAAACGTCGTGGTATGCAGACATTGCCAATTATCTGGCCAAAGGTAGAATATCCCCTAACCTTTCATACAGATAGAAATAGGGGGTGATCAAGAAGAGCGCTACCTTTAAATTGATTGATGACCTCCTATTTAAAATGGGGCCTGACCAGATCATTAGGATGTGCATAGCAGAGCATGAGTTTCTAGAGATACTCAAAGTCTATCACAATGAACCATGTGGAGGACATTTATCAAGAAGGAGGACTGCATATAAGGTATTACAAAAAGGGTATTTTTGGTCCACTCTATTTAAATATGCAGCCACATACTTTAGTATGTGTGATGAATGCTAGAGAATGGGTAGACCAACGCATAGGGAAAAAATACCCCTTCAGCCTCATGTACACATTGAGCCCTTCAATAAGTGGGGCATGGATTTCATGGGACCCATCAACCCACCTTCGATAGGAAGGAGGTATATTCTAGTCTGCGTGGACTATGTCACTAAATGGGTCAAATTTTAGGCACTAAGAGATTCTAAGGAGAGAATGGTAGTTGAATTCATATTCACTCATATTTTCACAAGGTTTGGGGTGCCCAGGGAGATTACAATGGACCAAGGACCCAAATTCACTTCCATGTTAATTGAGTAACTGATGGAACAATACAGGGTATGACACAATAGAACTACCCCCCCATCCATAGGTGAATGGGCAGGTGGAGGTAACCAACAGGGAAATAGAAAATATCCTGACTAAAATTGTGTAGCAACACAAGAAGGACTGGGCTACCAGATTACTAGAGGTAGTATGGGCGTATAACACAACATGGAAATCAACCATCGGCTTCACACCCTTCCAACTGGTATAAGAGAAGGATGCAATGATGGCCATCAAATTTGAAGTTAAAACACTTAGAACGATGGTAGAACTGGACCTAAGCCTAGATGAAGCATAGAAGGAATGAATTCAGCAGTTGAACCAACTAGACAAATTTTTAATGGATGCCCTATAGAGGAACAAAATCATGCAGAGGCAAAGGAGGCAGTGGCATGACCACCACATTAAAATGAAGCAGTTCAAATAGGGATATTGGGTACTGTTGTATGATTCTATATTCTAGGAATATAAGGGAAAACTAATGCAAATATGGATGGGACTATATGAAGTGGTGGAAATAATTAGGAATGGTGTTATGCGGGTCAAGACGATTGATGACAACAACACCATTTTGACAGCAAATGGCCATCGGTTGCACACATATCACAGGTCTAAAATTCTGCTAGTAGAATCCAGAACATGGATGGAGGAGACCCCATGCATGTAACATTTTGCCTAAATTCTCAACAACATGGTGGATGTAGAGGTGTCCACCAAGGAAAATTAGTATAGTTTCCTATTTTTTAGCTTACGGTGTATTTTGCAGGGACAATGCCCACATGCAAGCTGCATGCATCCTAAGAGCCAGGGCCTAATAGGCACAAATTGTATTTAACTGCATTTTTCTTTTTTTTATTGTTTTTTTTTTGCAGGGGAATGGCCTAATTGCGTAAACAATAGGTATCTCTAAGAACACGGCCTAGACCGGCTCAACATCCATGAACCTATGCAATAGAAGGATAGTGCATATTTGGGCATAGGGTGGGTGCAAATTACCCGCAAAGGAAAAAAATTATGCACCCTCGTGCCTGGACTAAGTGGACACTGACGTTGTACAAGGAGAATTTTAGGAGGCTTGATCAAAATCACATCAACAGACACTTCAACCACTAATTTTTCTATAATGGAGGAACAAATGACTTTGAAAGTAAGGTGCCTTACTCTGGTGCCTTACTCCATAGAAGAAGGCATCTTACCCTAGTGCCTTACTTTGGAGGAGTAGTACCTTGCTCTACCAAGGCTGTGCCACCCTGGAGTTTTTTTGCATTGGCCAGTGCTCAAGGGAGGTGCCTTCCTCTGGTGCCTTACTCCGAAGGAGTGGTGCCTTGCTCAGCCAAGGAGGTGCCACCCTGTAGTATTCATCATTGTCAAAGGGTGCCTTACTGAGGTAGGCACCTTACTAAGGTAGGAACCTTACTCAAGTAGGTGCCTTACTCAAGTAGGCACCTTGCTCAAGTAGGCACCTTACTAAAGTAGGCACCTAAATCTAGAGGAGAGGTATCTTGCTCCACCAAGGAGGCACCACCACCGGGACACTTTATCATTCTTTCATATTTCAAAAAAAAATAATTAAAAAAATCAAGGGAGGCACCTTACTTTGGTGCCTTGCTTCTGAGGAGCAGCACTTTGCTTTGCCATGACTGTGCCACCCTGGAGCATTATTTATAGTCATGCAACACCTTACTCAAGTAGGTGTCTAACTAAAGTATGTGCCGTACTCATGTAGGCGTCTTACTCAGGTAGGTGCCTTACTAAAGTAGGTACCTTACTAAATTAGGTGCCTTACTGAGGAAGGTGCCTTACTCAAGCAGGTGCCTTGATCGATGCAAAAACACATGCACAACTTGGAAGTACATAGAGCAGCCAAGACCAACACCATCATCTCACATGATGGAAATCCTGAAGTACCCAAAAATATTTTGAAATCATTGGGCAGGATCCCTGCACTTCCTATGACCAACTGTCAAGGAGATATGCATCCCAACCTAAACCAATAGGAGCCACCACATTTTTAGTGCAAGAACTTCAGCGAACCAGGAATGAAGTACCCAAGGCAACATAATTAGCACATGGAAAAAATAATATCAAGTTCCAATTCAGCATACTCCACACAACATGAAATGACCAATCAGGTATGCACATCATTTTCTTTAGATATATACGATGATATGCTTATCTAAAAATAATATTGGTGCAAGAATTGAATTCCCCCCTCATGTCTAATATGTCATGTCAAAAATTAATTCGGGTGGCGTACCTTGCCAACCCCAATGTGAAAATGATTTCCAAAGTTAGGTGCATGAGTTTATAAAAATGTGCCTTACTGAACACAGGGCATCATACCAGTCAAGATCAGTAGGGAATTCACCATGGGTGGACTATCAAAGAATCATATGCTAAAAAATAATGAGCCCTACGACACTGGGGGATCAGGGAAGACATTGCACACTGGTTTGATGTAGCCAAGTGGATGGATTACTATTTCCTGGTCAGCCAAGACTAGGATGTAGAGGTAGCAAAGGAGTTTACTACCACTATAAATAGAGGAGTCACTCAGATGCATGAACTAGAAATTCCAGTCACCCTAGAGCACATCGCTCATGTCATCGGCATACCCTTTACTAGGGAATGCACATATAAATATGGCATGGTGAAGAAGTGTATAGAAGTCCTACTAGGATAAGGGAACGTCTCGTGCAATCCACATGGGTTCCCAAATCAGAAGCTATCGATGAACCTGAGGAATCTCTTTTAGTAGGTTGTGAGATACTTCACATGCACCAGGAAGTATTCACATCTAAACGAGAATCATATGTAGTTTTTGAGCCATCTAGTGCATGGACATGAAATTAGCATCTTGTTCTACCTGGAAAATGCCCTTTAGGATGAGGTTTCATGATATTAGAGAGGGACACATTATGCCCTAGCCCACCATGGGCTAATTACAGCCTTGGTACGCCATTCAGAGGAGCATAGGGGGAGTTCATTGGTGGTTGGGGCTGAACACTCTAGTGCTCGAGAGCAGGTGGTAGTTGAACTAGAACAAGGGGCTAAATTAATAGGGATGACCAAAGAAGCTAGGGTCAGACCTTCTGATGCAGAGCCTTTCGATGCATCAAAGTAATTGGCAACAAAGTTAGAGGATGATGTCAAATATTGGGGGGAATTTCCAAAGAGGAACACCTCCAATTCTCACTAAATTTTGAAGAGGAAAGGTAGATCTCTCTGCCTATTTATACAGAGGAAAGATTGGTATCTTCTAGCCCCAAACCCTCTGTATGGTGGATAGAGCGTATACGTGATTAAATACAATTGCAATGCTTAATCCTCTCGAGTGATGAAGAGTTGGACGATGCAGAACTTGGCTTCATGTACCAAACCCTACAAAATTTGGCCGCTCATAGCCCGCAAGACCCATAGCCATTAACAAGCTTGCCACAACAGTATGAAGTACCCATGGAAGAAGACCACGCTAAGAAGAGCGATAAATCCATGATGCAAATACTTCTTGAAGAATATAAGAAGATGTTTATGAGAAAAATCCAGAGGTAGGAGGCCACCATTGCCCAATTTCAACAACTAATCCAGTAGTTGCAGGGTAAGGTGATTGAGAGGTGGGATGCCTCTACCTAAACTGATTGGGCAATTAAGTTGCCCATAAACTCCTCAACCTCGTTGGAGAGAATAGTCTCATCTAAGGCAGTCAGGTTAGATGCCCAAAATGAATAATTAGAGGTATGGGAAGGATCATGCACCTCTGACAGGGAAATTCCAAAGGAATAGGGGAATTATGTTTTCCAAACAAAAACCCTTGTTATCAATATTGATGACGATGAGGAGCCTTCAAGGCAGATCCAAGGGCAAAACCCTGAACCCAAGGCCAATAAAGATTCTCCAAGGTACCAAGCACCCAAAATTGAGGGGCCACTACCTGAAGAACCAAGGAGCAAGCACCAGATGACCAGGAGGTAGGGGAAATAGCTACAGGGGACCCCAAATCAGAGGGATAGACCCTTGGACCATCCAATAGGGAGGTAGCCTCCACGAGGAAGGAAGACCTCCCCACATAGTTCTCCACAATACTATAAAGGAGAAAAGGTAAGGCCCCTCAAATGATGTAAAAGAGGTCCAAAAGAAATGCTAGGGTGATTTTTGTGGAACCGAACTCCCTTTCGTACGAGGAATGGGAAGAAGGCCTACAAGACTTTGCTGAGCGAAAAGAGAAGTTTGAACATCTCCGTAAGGATTTTGAGGAGGCAAAGATAGCTAGGAAAGCTACCAAAAAGGAAGAGAGGGGGCCAAGTATCTATGTGGACCCTACGGACGATGACCAATTCTAGGAAATCTATGGTTCATAATGAGGTTGACCCTCTAAGATGAAGAAATGGGTAGAAAAAATAGGGGGTATATGAACTAGATGCAGAGGCAAGGGAAATAGCAGAAGAAAATACTAGCCTCATCCCAAAGGAACTTTGAATATATAATGGCCGCATGGTTGTATGGAAGAGGGATGAATTTGACATCCCATTCATAGAGTTACACCCTCAACACGCTGACCTATGGTAGGAAGCAGAGGCAGCCTTCTAGAAGGTAGCAACGACTGTGGTAGCACACAGCATAGGTGTTGGGCCAAATATGATAGGAATGTGGAGCCAGTGTAACAAGAAGATGATATAGAACGTAGGCCAACCCAGTGCATCCGAAGGATAGCACAGCCTAGGGATGCCTCGCAACAAACTAGGGCCCCCAAGAAGAAATAGAAGCCTCAAGAAAGAGAGAAAGCCAAGGCCACCAATAATATGAGGAAATGAAGAACAGTGGTCTATGCAAAGGAGGCAATTACCGGTTTTAGGTGCCACGAGGGCGTGGCATATATTAGGCATGGGGGGATGATGAGCACCAGATATGCCTATATTTTTTATATGTACTAATAGTTTTTGCACAAAAATATATAATGAGTTGTATATTTTTATGAAATATTATTTATGTATTTAATAAAATCATGTTTATTATCTAATTCATGCATGAAGTGTGTTTTGTGTAGTTATTTCATATATTTTGTCATCTTTTGCTTATTTGAAGTCCTACATGGACCTGGAACGGTTTTGTCCAATTAGACAAAGGCATACGAATGTAGGCACCTTACTGAAGTACATGCCTTACTAAAGTAGGTGCCTTACTGAGGTAGGCACCTCACTTAGGAAGGTGCCTTACTGAGTTAGGCACCTCACTCAAGCAAGCACCAGGATTATGTGTGTTGACCAAACTACTGGAGAAGGACCCCATTGACCATTGTTCCATGTCATTTGTGGGAAACTGTTGATGCACAAGTTGTTCCAGCCAGTATGGATGAACATGTAACCATTCATTGAGCAGAACCATATGAAACAGAAATCGCTCGATTGCAAGTAAACGATAAAAATGTAGATCATTGCACACTAGCTATAATAACTAAACTATCCTATTTTAGACTGTAACCGGGATGCCTGTTGTAATAGAACTATAACAGGAAGTCCCGTGTGTGGTATATAAACACATGGACTTATCTATATTAGGGGAAAGCATTATTTTAGAACATTATCACATGTAATCCTTTTTGCAATATTAATAAAGCTTGAGCATTCTTTCGTCTGCGTATTGTTTTTTGTGATTTGTTGGGTGGGATCTGCTAGAGCTCGGGCCCACTTCAAGCCAGTATTCCTCTCCTATTCTTAGTTATCTTTCATAGATTTAATTATGCATTGTAGTACATATATTTCCTATATTAGAGTTAATCATTTTATCAGTTGTGTTCTTTTCTTTTATAGTAGACGTGTTATTGTTTTTAGTGTGGTGTGTTTAGTTTTATACATTTCATTTATATTTAAGTTTTCTTGGTGTGGACGTATCAACTGCTATTTCACAAACACCCCCCAATGATAGGTAACTGGATTCATATCAGAAGTGGTAATGTGAGTAGTTTCAATTGTGGCACTTCTAAAGTCTATGAGCTCTCGGGTTGACAATTTAAATGCGAGTGTTGTGACAAATATAGGATAAAATTAACCAATGTTTGACACCCAACAACCCTTTTTTGATGTTTTGGGGTGTCTTTTTGCTTATTTTTTATTTTTTTAGGTATTTTTTAACTTGCTTGCCCCTACCAGGTGGTGAAGAGTCGGTATTGATTTTTGGCTCTCTTTAGGACCACAAATGGACTACTGATAGAGAAGTACTGGAAATGGCTTGATGTCATTGGGCTCAAGCAAGTGACATGGCTATATCCAATGATGGGGATAGAGCCTACCTAACTACATTGATAGATCTATGGAGGGGAGGCATCCTAGTGGATATATAGTATGATGTAGAGGTCTTGAAGGTGATACATGCCCTACTGATGATACTTATCTCTAACATGCTACTACCAAACTCATCAAGAGCTAGGTTTCCATGGAACCTATTGGAGTTGGTGTTTACACTGGTGGAGTACCCCACAAAGAGGCCTTTAGTGATGGCATGGGGTTGTACATTATTAGCACAGCTTTATAATGAGTTGTATGAGATCCACTATCGAGGGTGGAAAGTATTGGTTTGTAGCTTCTTACTGTAGGTGTGGGGATGGTAGCATATTTCTATGGAGCAACCACGAGGGCTACCCTGGATGACATGAGCATAGCTCATGGATAGGGAGATAGGATATGGTATCCTATGGAAGTGAGATCAAGAGAGGGGTTAGACCCATCCTTATGTAGGTTCGATTGAGCACTATGTAGATTTAATTGCATGGCTTAGGGTAGATGTAGTTATCTAATGACCATATGAAATACTATTTGATATGACATGAGACTGAGGCACAAATTAAATGGGTACAATGAGGGAGGTGGCTGGTTGATCGATACGAGATAAAGTGAGAGTACTTTTCATATGCTTGAGTTCTATTGTAGTTTGGGCTATGCCATGGGTTACCTAGAGAGCTAGTTAACTATCGATATGATGATGGTGAGAGGATATTGGATTAGCCTATAATGGAGGTAGTCAAGGAGGAGGTATATTCTATGGAGGCTACCGCTAAGGGAGATGATGTTGGGACCACAAAATAGTATGACTTATAGTGGGTGATGCATCTATAACATGAGTATGGACCATTAGAAGGTGATATGGTTGCATGGGTAGATAAGGCTCACAGGGAGGCTCCAAATGAGCTCCAACTGATGAGGAGCTAGGATTGGGGGAGTGACCTAATGAGGAGGTATACTCAAGGGAGCAATATGTATATTTTCAAATAGATGATGAGTGTATGGACCATATGGTTGCAGAGGGCCAGCAGGTGGACTTTAATGAGGATGATCTAGAGGAGCAAGGAGTGCAAGAACAATTGGTTGTATGGAATGCAACCATTGTAGAGTTGCAAGGTTTTTATATTAGAGGGAGGCATGAGTGGAGGGAGTACACAAAGGAGAGGGCTCTCCTACAGGAATAGGTATAGACTGTATAGGTTGAGATTGATAGTTAGACATTAGTGATTAAGGGACATGAGTTCATGATTGTAGATTAGGTGGTAGAGCTAGCCATGCTTTGATCGTAGGTTACTTTAGGGAGCTTGGGCCAGGGGGCATCTAGAAGTAGTGAGATATCTAGGCTATGGGAGAAGAGGACACAGCTGGGGAAAAAAATCCAGACCTTATTGAATGAGTATTAGGTATAATGTAGGGAGGATAAAACATATACATAAGACTTAGAGGATGAGATAGCACACCTTAGAGGGCACTTACCAGCTCACTCTTCTATCAGTGGGTCACACTAGAGTAGGAGTGGTATAGGGTAGTATTTTGCAAGGATGAGGGATCCTAGCTCCATGATAATAGTAGATAGGGTCAGAGGGAGATGATCTAGGAGTTCTCAATGAGCATCGACTAAGGGTAGGGGTGAGAGGCATGGTGTCAATTCTACGTGACCATGGCTATTGAGACTCTATGTCTCTTTTAGGATTTTGGGAGTGTGAGGTCTGAGGACCTACTTTATTATAGCCTACGGGTATTTTTTGGATTATGATGTATCTTTTTACCCTATACATATAAATTATATATATGATTTGTTATTATTGTCATCATGTGTTTCCTTAATGCTTTATTGGACGTATGCAATGCTTATGTTTGCTTTATTTATGCTTTGATGGATGCATATATGGTAATATGATATTTTTTATGATATATATATTTGTATATGCAATAAAATGGATGATTTGTTGAGTTGTATGATGAATTATGGATATTTGACACATTATGTTATTACTATAGACTATATAAAATTCATCGATTTATTTTGTAATGTTATCATGAGACTATGTGATGAATTTGTCAAAATGTAAACTAAAAAATTGTGATAAAATAGTATGGAATGGAATTGATAGAATGATGTTATAAAATGTCCTTGAGGTTTTCATGAGACTCAAACACTCTAGTGAACTAGTCAAAAATTATATACTTATTACTAACCATGCAAGACAATTTTGACATGGTATGAATCTACTAGGATGACCAAGATACTCAATATACCTATGTGTGCATGTGATTTTATTGTTATGATAAGAATAAAGTTACCCTATTGCCAAATAGGATTGATGTAGACCATATGTACTAAATATCACCCTATGAGTATCATGATCCTAGGTTTTGTACATAGGTTGATTAGACCACTAGGTAGTATAGACTACCAAAAGCTAGCTCATCTACATGCAAAAATTGGTAGTTACAAAAGTAGGATGCTAATGTGATAGATATATCATCATGCATAAGGATACCATCATTTCCATGCAGGCTTGATGCCACCTAAGAAAGATCTTTTCCCTTTTTCAATTTTCATAATTTTTGAACCATGCACATAGGCGGATGAGCAAGGTAAAATTTTCACTTAAGGTAACCTGGACCACTTTATAGGTTTCATATTTCCTTGTGCAAAACTTGATTTAATAAGAACATGTGTTTGGATTTTGACATATACAAGGCATAATAAAAGCAAGAGTCTACCTTCTAAAAATTAGGATAGCTTTCTACAAAATCTAAAAATAAAAATAGGGACGACTGATTGACTGAAAACCCTAAAAACATCCTAAACAAATAACTAGGTGAAGGGAATCAGACACAAATATGAAAGGTTGGAAATGTGTATGGAAATGATATGTGTAATATAGAATTATGTGAATAATGAATTTGAAAAAAAATGATTTTGAAGGATGACTAGTATACAGACCTGGTGCTAGACATGTATGCACAACTCTAGAATGCAAAAAAGCAAGGATGAGTATACCTAATGTAAGTGATTGTATAATGCAGTGGTATGCAATGCAATGTTTTTTTATTTTGTTATTTTAATAATGTTTTTTTATTTTGTTATTTTAATAATGTTTTTTTATTTTTATTAATATATATCTATATCCAGGTGACCAATGGGTTTATTGGGTGCCATTGGGGCATTTTGGATGACCAAAGGGTTTAAATATATCTTTTGGACTTTTTTGGTTGACCAAAGGTTTTATAGGTACCTTTGGGGCTTTTTGAGGTGACCAAAGGGTTCATAGACACCTTTGGAGCATTTTGGGTTGATTAAAGGGTTTATGGGTACCTTTGGGGATTTTTGGGATGACCAAAGAGTTTATGGATACCTTTGGGGCTTTTTACGATGGCCAACGAGTTTATGGATACCTTTGGGGATTTTTGGGGTGACCAAAGGGTTTATGGATACCTTTGGGGATTTTTGGTATGACCAAAGGGTTTATGGATACCTTTGGGGATTTTTGGGGCATGATGCTTTAAGCATAAAAAGGTTATAGATGAAGGATATTCAAAGGTTCAGGTTCCTCAATTCCTTTAATGGAGGCTAGGTGATAAGTTCCAGGTCCAATATGACTAGTGATGATATATGGAGCTAACCAATTTATCATAAACTTGTATCATAGATGGGACGGTAAGTTAGAGTTTTGTTGGTTCTCTTTTAGAATAAGATCACCAAACTCAAAGTCTCTAGGATGGACTTTCATATTATATAATATCTTACGCTGCTCTTGATAAACATGTAGGTGCTCAAGAGCATTGACACATCATTCATCAAGTAATGTTAGTTGATCTAGGCGAGCCTACCACACGGTGTCACCATAGATTAACTCTTGCATAGATATGTGCAGTGACAGGATTTCCACTTCTAAGGGCATGACTACCTCAGCACCATACACTAGTGAAAATGGAGTTACCCTAGTGGGTGTTTGAATACTGGTGTGATAGGCCCATAGAGCAAGGGGCAATTGCATATGCTAATATTTGTGATTATTATTAATGGTTTTATTTAAAATGGAAATCACTATTTTGTTTGATGCCTTAGCTTACCCATTGGCCTATAGATAATAGGGCATGGAGAAGTTGTGTTGAGTGTTATATTTAGCTATTAAAGCTCGTGCATCTTTATTCTTGAAAGGTGCTTCATTATCTAAAATTATCTTGGATGGAATACCAAAATGGTAGATGATATTATGTAATATGAACTCCAAAATGTGGGATCCAGTCGTAGTGGTAAGGGGAATTGCTTCCACCCATTTTTTGAAATATTTTATGGTCATAATGATGAATGTATGATGGCCAAAGGAAGAGGGTGAGATTTTCCTAATTAAATCAAACCTCGATTGTGAGAAAGGCCAAACCGATTGAATTGGTTGTAAGTCCTGAGAAGGTACATGCATCAAATTAGCATGGTGTTGACACTTTATGCATTTCTTAACACAAGTACACCAATCCCACTCTAAAGTTGGCCAATAATAGCCCATGCAAAGAATGCGCTTTACAATGTCCATGTCGTTGAAATGGCCACAACATGTACCATTGTGTGCTTGGGCGATCATCCAAAATAACTCCTGATGCTCTAATAAACTAAGTAGGATACCCTCATAACTTCAACGATACAAAATGTCTCCAATTAAGACATACTTTATTGCTTTTTTCTTGAAATTTTATTTGGTGGCATGCGACAATCTAGAAAGGATATTAGCAAGATTTAGGTAATATTTTATCTGAGTGGACCAATCTTGATTTGCATAAGTCTCAATTGCATGAATTGATTGATCCTTTTGAAGTTCATCCCTAGTGAATGCTGATTGGAAAATAACTTGTAAATATAGCATTGTGCTACTATCAAAAGGAGTTTGAGGGAATAAAGTCCCCCAAGCAACATTATTCAGGTGATTGTGAATTTACGAGAACCATTCATGAGAAGGTTCAAGTTGAATCATATGGACTTCTGGTGTGAAGTGGATGTTATCACACTCAATCACGTATTGTGATAGCATTTTGACTTGAATGGTGATTATATCATCTACTGGATTTTTAGGGATTAAAGACCCAAAGGAGGCCATCGTATCCACAAAATGGTTAGATGATCGAGGAAGTGCCTCGATGTCATACCATTCAAATTTTGTTAGAATTTTATCCATAAGGGCTTTGTAGGCTTGCAAGATTGGACATTTGCATTGGTATATTCCCTTAACTTGGTTTACTATGAGCAAGGAATCACCAAAAATTTTGAGCTTTGTTATTTACATGGTGAATGTCATTTGAAGGCATGTGAGAAGAGCTTCATACTCAAAGTTATTATTAGTGCATGGAAAATCAAGTTTGAAAGATAGGGGCATTTTATCCCCTTAAGGTGTGAAAAAACACAATTCCTGTGCCACCCCTTGCTCGCACTTAGAGCCATCAAAAAAATAGATTTGTATCAGCTTGTGATTTAGGCTCTTCAAGATGAGGTGATTCTGATACTTGAAATACTCCATCATAGGGAAGCTCTACATTAAGATGCTGATCATCTTGAAGAGGAGCCTTTGCGAGTTGATCGACAATGACCTAACCTTTAATTAATTTTTTTCCAATATATTTGAGGTCAAATTCCATCAAAAACATGATCCATTTTGCCATACAAACGTTATGATAAGTACGAATCATCATATATCACAATGGATTCTCTTTGGATACTACATACATTGTATTATTGAGCATGTAATAGAATATATTTTTTATGGTGAAAACCATTGCTAAGCATAGCTTCTCAATGTATGTGTACTTAATTTCGTAACTAACCAGAGTGCAGCTAATATAGTAAGTAGCATGTTCTTTATGCAATTCATTCTTTTGGGCTAACATGATGCCCAATGCAAGCTTAGTATATGAGATGTATAAATAGAATAGCATTCCTGGTCAAGGAGGAGCCAATACTGGTGGTGAAGCTAGATATTTCTTGATTTCATCAAAGATGGCTTAACACTCATCATCCCAGTTGAATGCGACCCCCTTGTGTAACAATGTTTTCATGGATCGACACTTATCTAATAACTATGCTATGAAGTGCTTGATAGATGCGACCTTACCCTATAGACTATGTAGTTGCTTGATGGTATTAGGGGGATGCATCTCAAGGATGGACTTGAATTTGTTTGAGTTGACTTCAATGACTCACTTAGAGACTATGAATCCCAAGAGTTTTCTAGATGTGATGCTGAAGACACACTTCTTGGGGTTTAGTCTAATATTGTGTTTGATGAGGTGATCGAGGACTTTGCATAACACATTTATATGCTCATGGTGTAGTAAATATTTGGTGAATAAGTCATCCATGTAATATTTCAAAATTTTATGCATGTATAAATGGAAGATGTAATTCATAGCCCATTGGTAGGTAGCACCAGTATTTATGAGATCGAAAGGCATGACCTTATAACAAAATATCCCCCAAGGCATTGTGAATACTTTTTTGAGTTTATCTTATGGATTAATATGAATTTGATTGTATCCAGAGAAACCATCCATTAGGTACAACATCTCATGGCCTGTTGTGGCATCGATGTTCAACAATGGGAATTATTCCTTAGGACTCGCTTTGTTTAGATCATGAAATTCAATGCAAATATGAATCCTCCCATCAGGTTTCTTGATAGGAACCATATTGGAAAGCCATGGTAGATAATCCCCTGATATAATGAACTTGGCATCCAATAAATTTTGTAGCTCATATTTCACTATTAAGTCTACTTTTGGATGCATTTTGCATAGCTTCTTCTTATCTGGTTTGGTGTTTGGATCAAGCGTAAGATAATGCATGACAAGATTTGGATCCAGTCCTATCATGTCTTTGTATGACCATGCAAAATATTTCTTCTTATTTGTGAGAAGAGCTATTAAATTGACTTGCTTAGTGGGGGATAAGCCTTCCCCTAACTTGATGAATTGAGGATTCTCAGGATCTGAGACGATATCCTTATCAATTGTTGACTCAATTAACATATGAGACCCCTCTTCCAAGTGTTGTGGAATAGGGATTATATGAATGTCATCAGCTAGGTTTATGTAATCGATTGGAAATTTTGGTTCAACCTCAACATGAAAGACATCTTGAGTAGGCCTTGGAGAAAAATGAAATGACTATAACATCTCATCGTAATGCCAATACTCAGAAGGTGATGGTGGAGAATCTCCTTGATCAAAGTCGATTGTTCCCATGTCGAGGTGTAGTGGCTTTTATGGATTATTTGGATCATGCATGGGTGCAAAAAGATCTATGGAAATCATGTTGATGGATGGATGATCTCCTTTAGGTGGTTGATGGGGTCTATTGACAATAGGTTGTTGCAAGACTTGTGGATGTGGTTGCAATGGAAGTGGAATGATCGAAGGTGGTCGACGTAACTGTAGGTGAGCTTACTATTCTTCATGTAGAAACTATCACTAGATAGAGTGTTGCATCAGGAACATACATAGATAGACTTTGTCATCATCATCCAATGGGATGATCCATGTGTATTCGACATGCAGACTAAAAGATTCAATAGATGCCACTTCATAATATGACTCATCATTAGATGTCCATTCATAGGGAGGATCTTGATCTTCTTCCTCACTGTCATGTGGAAGGGTATGTAAACTTTCACCTATTTTATAATATTAGGTGAAATAACGAGATATCTCTTGATATAACATGGATGTAGGGAAGTAATCCCCAAAATAATAGACACAATTAGGATTTGTACATGGATCGCATGCAAGCTCATCCCTATAGTTCAGGCTCATGCACTCTAAACTATCAGTGATGACATCGAGAGGCACAGGCCTGTTGTGCCCTAAAATAGACTTATCATATGGTATCTGTTGTAATCACAATGACACTGAGAGGGGGGTGAATCAGTGTGATCTTTAAAATTTCTAAAACATATGGTTTTAAATCCAACAACAGTTTAAAACAAATAAAAGAAATATTAAATGCATCAAGAAAGCATCACACATAACACAACAATTTTAACGAGGTTCACCAATGTGGCTACTCCTCAAAAATGGCTGCTTGGACTACCATCCAAATCCAGCCTATGCAAAGCAACAACTTTACAACTTTTTACCAGCACCAACTGGAAAGAGCATCAACCCTTCAATTTTTCTGCACCAACAGAAGGGAGCACCAACCCCCAAGACACCAGCTACTACTAGAAGAAGCACCAACTTCTTATGCCAAGCTGCAACTTGGACATTACATGAAATAATAAAAACTTACAGCAACAATACTTTCACCTTATTACCCAGTCTGCAGTTTACAAGCACTCTGCTTCTGCGCCAAAGCTTTGCACAACCAGTCTGCTACACGATTCACTTTCTATGCACAACAGTCATAAATCACACCTTCTACAGCTCTCTGTGTGCTAACACTTCGCAAAGATTCGATACACCCTCTTTACTTCGACTCCAAAGAACTATCACTTCGCACACACTTTGAATCGAAATGACTTGCTCTCTGCTCGACGCGAACTTCTTTCGCACTTCTCACTCACTCTTTAACTTCGAAACAACCCTCCTTTTTATAGAAGAAAATTCAAGATCAATTCTTAAATCATAGTCGACTGTAACCCTAGGACGTCGGCTGCAAACCCTAAGAATGTCGGCTACAAAACCCTAGAATTTTTTGGCTGCTAAAACCTGGAGATTGTCGACTGCAAACCCTAAAAACATCCGCTGTAAAACCCTAGAAAATGTCAGCTTCAAAACCCTAAAAATCATCGGCCTCGATTCAACTTTGTCGGCCTCAACCGCTACTGCCACCTCTGTCACCTTTCTGTAACTGTTGCCGTGAAACAAAAACATGTCGTGATATCGCGACGCCTTTTGTAGTCGTATGCCTTCATGTCCTTGCTGTCGCGAAATCATGACCATTTTGGCCTTTGATAGCTTTGCCACCGTTCTTGTCACGAAATCATGACACTTCAAACTTTTGCTGACGTCATCCTCATTCTTGTCGCGAAATCGCGACGCTTTCGGCTTCCAACGGCCTTTCTTGCACCCTGTCACGAAATCGTGACACTTTCAGCTTTCGCTGATGTCATCCTCATTCTTGTCGTGAAATCATGATGCTTTCGGCTTCCAGCGGCCTTTCTTGCACCTTGTCACGAAATCGTGACACTTTCAACTTTTGTTGACGTCATCCTCATTCTTGTCATGAAATCGCGACGCTTTCGGCTTCTAGAGGCTTTTCTTGCAACCTGTCGTGAAATCGTGACACTTTCAATTTTCATCATCCTCTCTTGTCTTTGTCGCGAAATCGTGACACTTTCAATTTTGCTGATGTCATCCTCATCTTTGTCGTGAAATCGTGACGCTTTCGACATCCGTACATTTCTTGCTTCATGCGATAGCAAAATCGCTACAACTTTGTGCCTTGTGCTTTCGACTTGCTTCATCTTTGAGTTCTGCGCTTTTGACTGGTAGCAAAATCGCTACACCTTCGCGTTGTGCACTTTTGGACTTGTAGCGAAATCGCTACACCTTCGTGTTGTGCTTTTTCAACTTGTAGCAAAATCGCTACACCTTTGTTTTGTGCAATTTGACACGTAGCGAAATCGCTACACCTTTGAGTTCTGCATTTTTGACTTGTAGCGAAATCGCTACACCTTTGTGTCTTGCAGTTTCGACTTGTAGCGAAATCGCTACAACTTTTCACTTAACACTTTCTCCCTGCTTTGGCCAGCGAAAATTCAACATGTAGCGAAATCGCTACAATTTCTCGACTTAGCTTCTTGGCCTCCAACATGTCACAAAATCGTGACAGTTTGCCTTGTGCCTTCTCTCTCCTCATTTTTGTCATGAAATCATGACATTTCCAGCTGCGCTTTCTCTCTCCTTCGACTTGTCATGAAATCGTGACATTTTCAGCTATGCCTTCTCTCTCCTCCGACTTGTCGTGAAATCGTGACATTTTTGGCTGTGCCTTCTCTCTCCTCCGACTTGTCATGAAATCATGACATTTTTGGCTGTGCCTTCTCTCTCCTCCGACTTGTCGTGAAATCGCGACAGAAAACATGTCGCGATATCGTGACAGTTTTCTAACTTGTCTTTTTCTTCGAATTATTTTTGTCTTCTGCATCTGAATGACTCTTGAACTGTCTGTCCACTGCATCATTAGATCTAGATTGCCTGTGTTGACAACAATGACAAACTTCTTGCACCACCTTGCTCAACAATCTCCCCCTTTGGAATTGTTGGCAACACCGTGTACATTCCTCGTAACTCTTCTCCCCCTTTGTCAATAATACCAAAGGGCTATCGCAGACTCCCCCTGAGTCCATCCTCACAATTCTCGGGCACAATTTGTTGCATTTGGCACAAATTATGATCATGAGCACAAGAATAGTCAAATACTCAAATGCTCCCCCTGAGAAAGTGATCTCTGTAGCTAGTCACTTCTTAGGAAGTGTGACTACTCCTAATTTGGTTCGAAGGTACTCAAACACTTCCTTGGGCAATGGTTTGGTAAAGATATCTGCTACTTGTTCTGTGGTTGGGACAAAATCCAATTTAACTTCTCCTTCTGCAACTTTCTCCTTCAAGAAATGATACCTTATAGCAATGTGTTTTGTCCGTGAGTGCATTACTGGATTCTTAGAGATGTTAATTGCACTGGTGTTATCACACTTAACTGATATTGGTTCACTAAAATTAATACCTAGATCTTTCAAAGTTTGTTTCATCCACAAGACTTGTGTACAACATGTTGCTGCTGCAATATATTCTGCCTTAGCTATAGATAAAGAAACTGACTCTTGCTTCTTACTGTGCCATGCAACCAATCTGTCCCCCAAATAGAATGCACCTCCACTGGTACTCTTTCTGTCATCAACACATCCAGCCCAATCTGCATCTGAATATGATATAAGAGTGAAGTCTTTGCCTTTTGGATACCACAACCCATACTCAATGGTGCCCTTGAGATACCGAAAAATCCTTTTAACTCGTTGTCACATGAGTCTCTTTGGGACTGGCTCGAAATCTAGCTACCATGCAAACCGCCTGCAGAATATCGAGTCCAGTAGTCGTTAAATATAGTAAACTTCCAATCATAGATCTGTACATGGTTTGGTCTATAGGTGGAGATTTGTCTTCTTTACTCAATTTGCAGCCTATTGTCATGGGAGTGCTTACTGGCTTACAGTCCTCCATAGTGAACCTCTTTAACATTTCTTTCACATACTTGATTTGGGAAATGAATATGCCTTTCTCATTTTGATTAACTTGTAGCCCAAGAAAGTAAGACAATTCACCAATCATAGACATTTCAAATTCATTTTGCATCTTATTTGCTAAGTCTTTACAAGATTCATCTTTGTTGCTGCCAAATATGATATCATCTACATAGACAACAAGAACAATGAGATGTCCACCTTCTGTTTTCACATACATATTACTGTCCACTAAACCTTTCTTGAATCCCTGTTGGGAGAGATAGTTGTCTAGCCTTGCATACCATGCCCGTGGTGCTTGTTTTAATCCATATAATGCTTTCTTTAATTTGCAGACAAGGTTAGGATCTTCACTAATTTGAAAGCCATCTCGGTTGTTCAATATAGACCTCTTCTTCAAGTTTCCCATTTAAAAAAGCAGATTTTACATCCATCTGATAAACTCTGAAGTTCTTGTGGACTGCTAAGGCCAAAAACATTCTAATTGCTTCTAATCTGGCCACTGGTGCAAAAGTCTCTTCAAAATCAATGCCTTCGACCTGTGCATACCCTTTACAAACCAGTCTTGCTTTGTTCCTAATGACCTGTCCGTATTCATTTAATTTGTTTCGAAATATCCATTTGGTGCCGATTATATTCTTATTTGCAGGTCTAGGTACTAATTCCCAAGTTCTGTTCTTTTCAATCTGATCCAACTCTTCATTTATTGCCTTCATCCAGCTATCATCTTTGCTTGCTTCATCTATGTTTTTGGGCTCAATGCTGGATAAAAGAGAGTAATTACTTATTACTTTCTTTCTTGTCTGAATGCCAGCTGTGGGATCTCCAATTATTTGGTCTCTAGGATGATTTTTCTGCCAGCTGCCTATTTTGAATTTTTTGTTTTCTTGCACCTCTGAGTCATCGGATAAGTTATCTGCATCAACCGTAGACGTATTTTCTGTTCCATGCACCTCATCTCCTTCAATGACTTCTTCGTAGATTGGGTAGTTTTCTTCAAAGTTAACTATTTGTTTCCTCCCTTCATCGAATTTAACATCTCGCACTGTCCACAATTTTCTTGAGTCTCTTGTTGTAGCATTTGTAAGCTTTGCTATTTGGAGAATAACCAACAAAAACACCTTCATCTGCTCTATCTTCAAACTTCCCAAGGTTGTCATCAATTTTTCTGATGTAGCACTTATAGCCAAATACTTTGAGATGTTTTGTTGTTGCTTTTCTACCAAACCACAACTCATAAGGTGTTTTGCATTCATGAGTTCTTAACATATATCTGTTTTGAATGTATACTGCTGTGTGAACTGCTTCTTTCCAGAATCTATCTGCTATTTTGTTTTCTCGCAGCATGGTGCGTGCCATTTCCTGTATAGTTCTGTTCTTTCTCTCTACTACACCATTCTCACTGGGGAGTTATGCTACTGAATATTGTCTCCTGATACCATGTTTTTCATAGTATTCTATAAATTCATTCGAAATGAATTCTCCTCCTCTGTCTGATCGCAAGCATTTAATCCTTTTTCCTGTTTCATTCTCAACTAGCTGTTTGAAGGTTCTAAACATTTCAAAAGCTTCTGTTTTATCTTTTAGGAAGAATATCCATGTCATTCTAGAATAATCATCGATACACAGCATAAAGTATTTGTCGTCATTTATGCTTTGAGTTCTCATGGGTCCACATAGGTCAGTATGAATAATTTCCAAAGGCCTGCTAGTGTGGTACTCTTTTGTTTTGAATGATACTATGGTTTGCTTTCCCTTCTGACATGAAGCACAAACACTGTTTGAAGGTTTCTTAATGGTTGGAATATCTCTCACTGCTTGTTTAGAGCTGATTTTCACCAAATTATCAAAACTTATGTGTCCAAGCCTCTTATGCCACAACCAGTTCTCTTCTTCTTGTCCAATAAAACACGTACCTTCTAAAGTTTTTGAGAGTGTGTACAGATTACCAGACGTCCTTGAACCAGCTTGCTATCAATTTCCCACTGTTTATTTTTTTGACTTCACAACCCCGCTTCTTGAAGACTACTTCATGACCTTTATCATAGATTTGACTAACACTTAACAAGTTATGTTTCAAACCATCCACAAATAAAACTTCTTCTGACTTGATTTTCCCTTCACTAATTTTGACAGACCCTTTTCCTATTATTTTGGCTCCATCATTATTTCCAAACTTCACAGAGCCACCCTCATATTTCTGTAGTTTTTCAAATTTTTGTTTATCACCTGTCATATGACTTGAGCAACCACTGTCAAGGATCCACGGTACACATTTATTCTGAGCTCTAAAAGCTGTCTGCACTATTAAAGATTCCTTTTCTTCCCTGAGCTGTTCTTTTTGTTTCCATTCTATTTTAACTGTGGTATTGGGTTCTAGCTTGGATTTCCCCTTTTCAGAATCTTGCACATATCCTTCAGAAGAAATTCTATTTTGTTTTGCCCTATATGGTTGAATTCTTCTTTTTTGAGATTGATTTGAAATAGAAATACTACGACAATTTCTAGCAATATGCCCAAAGTTGTGACAATTAAAGCATTCTACTGCATAACTCATTAGAGGAGCAAAAGCATTTCTACTAGTGAAACTTCTTGGACCTATATTGTACTTGCAATCAACAATTTTATGCCCATAACCATTACATTTAAAACAGTAAACCATAGAAATAATGATTGAACCTGAAAGATGGTTTTTGCCAAGTTGTTGCAGGAGCCTTAGATCTTCTTTTCTTTTGATGTGTGACCTTGGTAAAGCCATCATTGTCAGTTCCTATTTTAGGACTGGCATTACTGCTTTCTTTTGCCTGATTTGTTTTTCTTTCAATAGCCTGTTTCTTGTCTTTACCTTTTTCATATTCAACATTGCTTGCCTTTTGCTTGTTTGATGATTCTCCTTCAGTAAAGCCCAGACCGAATTTGATACCTGCGGGTCTTTGATCGCTTAGGATTTTGTCCAGCTTCATAGAACTTTCTTCACGCTTGAAATGGCAGCTAATTTTTTGATCCAGCTCTTGTATTTGAATTCGAAGACCAACATTTTCTTCTTCCAATTTGCAACAGTAATCTATCTTCATAGTTACCTGTACTTCAAGATCTTCGAACATTTTCTTGTACTCTTCTGTCTACGTTTTTAGACTGGTTATAATGTCATTTGCATCCTCAAGTTTTCTTGACAATTTTTTATTCTTTCTTTTCTCAGATTTCCATTCCATAAGAGCAGAGACCAGCTCACCTTCTAAATCAACTTCAGCCTCATCTTTTTCAATAGACACTTTAGAGTTCATACCTTCTCTCTTTCTCGTGTTTTCTGCTTCTTCTGATTGTTCTACTTCAAATGCCATAAAGAGAGCCTCACCTGTTCCTTCTTCGAAATCTTCACTAGAGCTGTCCTCTAAAGAATCTGCATTTCGTGAGATAAAACTTTTCTTTTTGAAATTGCCTTTTCTGAAGTTTGATTTCTTCTTCCAGTTACCTCTTTCTTGGTGCGAAGCTTCCTCACCCCGGTTCTTTTCATTGAGTGGGCATTTTGTCGCAAAGTGCCCAATGCCTCCGTAGCTTGAAGCATTTAAATGGTAGCTTTCCTCTATACTTTTCTTTTCCCTTTCTTAGTTTTTTGACAAAATTTGCTTCCATTTCATCTGATACATCCTCTTCTTTTGACTCTGGTTTTGTGATTTTACCTTTTAGGGCTTTGAAAGTAGCTTCTCTATCTGTGGGATTAGACCTTCCTATTCTCATTTCAAAAGCAGTCAAAGAACCATGCATCTCATCCATACTAAAATGATTTAGATCTTTGGCTTCTTCTATGGCAGAGACTTTAGAATCAAATCTAGGGGGGAGCGATCTTAATACCTTTTTCACGATAGCAGCATCGGTTAATTCTTCGTTGAGACCTCTGATTGAATTGGTGATCCCATTGACTCTTTGCATGAAAGTCTCTATGTTCTCATCATTGTCCATCTTTAACGATTCGTATTGAGCTCGATGTGCTTGAAGCTTGGCCTCCTTGATCCTATCATCTCCTTCATGAATGTTCTCTAGTTTATCCCATATATCTTTTGTTGATTCACAATTTATGACCTTGACTAGCTCATTGTCCACTAGTCCACACATGATGGCATTTTTTGCTTTTGAATCATATTCAAATGCCTTTTTACCAGAAGTGTCTATTGGAGCGGTGGTAGGAGCTTTGTAACTGTTGAGTGGTGTTTTCACCCAATTGTGAAAGCACACTCTCCGGTAGGATCTGAGTCCCAAAATCCTCTGCTTGCAAAGAAAATAATTTCTCCAAGGTTCCTCTTATGCCGATATGATGTTGTTCAAATGAAATGCTAGGAATACCTTAGGGTTTGCAAGTGGATGTTAACAAGGGGCACTGTGGTTTATTTAGTTTGAAATTACAGTGGACTCAAAATGAATAATATCTATTCTCCTCTTTAGTTTCGATGGATTTTCAGCTTGTTTATTTGAATACAGTAATTAAACTACAGAAAATAAATTAAGGGTTAAAAAAATAAAGCAAAATAAATGAAAATGAAACTAAACTACAATCAGAATGCTGTCATCAATTCGATGAAACCGAAGATAATGAGGTTTTCTACATGCAACCTAACCTAATGAACCTACAAATTCGCACAATCCAAATAAATTAGGTGCTGGTTTCTAGGGTTTCTACTGTAATTCCAGATTTAGGCATTCGCATGAAGCAACCAAGCACACTTGCATTAAACTTCACCTAAAAGCCTTAGAAATCTGGAATGAATGATAAAACATTAAATCATGCATGCACAAAATGACTCCTTCTTTCTCATCAATGAGATGCCAACACTCTGTATTTTTGCATTAAAATGATATATCAATTACAATTACAGAATGTTCCAGGTTTTACAAATCTAGAACAAATGAAGGAAATTGCCCAAGTGTAGGCCAAGAATGGCATGAAGCCCTTGTCTCTGCAACTCTACAAGCAGCAATTTCCAACCCCTCTTTCAATCCGCGCTCTTGACTTTATAATCATTGAAATGGCTCTTCGATTCTCCCTGTGTCGCTTCGTTTCACCTTCCTGCATTTGACCTTTCAAATTCCCGCCTTTTCCTTGCTTTTGATTAATGCTCGATTCTGAAACGCTCGAAATCCACCGCTGCATGTAACGCCTCTACAATACTGACACCTGTAAGCCACGTGTCCTACATTTTCTGCGTCTTCTGTAACGTCTTCCCGTGCCAAAACACGACAAAATAGCATGCAACCTGCTCACCTTTCTGGCCATGAAAACGCGACATGTCACAAAATCATGACATGTCGCGATATCGCGACGCTTTCCTCGTTCGTACGCCTTCGGCCGTTTTTGTCGTGATATCGCGACGTTTTTCACCTTCGGACCTTCATGCCGCTTTCTATCGTGATATCGCGACGTTTTTCACCTTCGGACCTTCATGCCGCAAACTGTCGCGATTTCGTGACCATTTTTGTTTTCGTACCCCTTAGGCCGCACCCTGTCACGAAATCATGACGCTTCTCTACTTCGGGCACCTTTGTTGCATGTTGTCACGATTTCGTGACATTTTTCCCTTTCATACGCTTGAGCTTCAACCTGTCACGATTTCGTGACGCTTTTCTCTGTCCGTACTACTTCGCTGCAATCTGTCATGAAATCGCGACCATTCTCTCCTTCGGACCTTCTTGCCGCAAACTGTCACGATTTCGCTACCGTTTCTCTATTTCGGGCCTTCTCACCGCAAACTGTCGCGATTTCGCTACCGTTTTGACTCTGCACTCCTTTGCGCTCAATGTTGTCGCGATTTCGCTACCATTTTCCATTTTTGTACACTTGCCAATTTTTCGTCGCGAAATCGCTACGCTGCCCCCATCCATACTACTTCGCTTCTTTGGAGCCGTGAAACCGTGACCTATCGCGATTTCGTGACGCCTTTTCGCTTCGTCCCCCTAGGCTGCTTTCTGTCGTGATTTCGTGACCATTTTTGCGCATTATGCTTTCTGGTTGATCCTGTCGTGATTTCGCGACCATTTTGGCCCTTTGCCCTGTTTGACTGGTTCCTGTCGCGATATCGCGACGTTTTCTTGCTTCGTGCTCTTTGACCTCTTTCTGTCGCGATATCGCGACGTTTTTTCGCTTTGTGCCCTTTGACCTCTTTCTGTCGCGATATCGCGACGTTTTTTCGCTTTGTGCCCTTTGACCAGTTTGACCCATGATTTTGCGACGCGTCGCGATATCGCTACGCCTTTCCATTTTGCCTTTCTCTCTCCTGCCTGGGCCGCGACGGAGCAACATGTCATGATTTCGTGACACTTTTTTGTCTTCATTTTCTCTCTCCTCTTTCTACCGCGACGGAGCAACATGTCGCGAAATCGCTACGCTATTTTCATCCGTACAACTTCTACAGCAACACGTCGCGATTTCGCGACACTTTTTCATTCTGGCAGTGACGGAGCAACATGTCGCGATATCGTGACGTTTTTTCAATTTCGGCAGCGACGGAGCAACATGTCACGATTTCGTGACACTTTTCCTATTTTGGCCGCGACGGAGCAACCTGTCGCGATTTCGCGACACCTTTTCATTTTTGCCAGCGACATGTCGCGATATCGCGACGTTTTTCATTCTTTTTCAGCGACGGAGCGACATGTCGCGATATCACGACGTTTTTCTATTTTTCGACAGCGATGGCGCGACATGTCGCGATTTCGTGACACTTTTAACACTTAGGCATTTTTTCCTCTTTTCTTCAATTTTAGCATCTAGGTCACCGAGATTCTTCTCTGCAAGCCTGCAAAAAGGTGGGTCCCCAATTTTGGGGTGTGTTGTGGATCAACCACAACAAATGGTGACTCTACTGTCAAATGCTCTTGAGCATTTTAGTAAGAACCCAACCTGAAACATATCACAAACTCGCAAACATATGTTAGCACATAAGCAATATAACAAATGCCCAAAGATCAGAAGTACATGAATCATCAGAATCATCAAGTATTAGCTCAGTGTGTGCAATGTGTTTTCATTCCCTATCGTTTGAAATTGATCAACATTCCATTATCAGTTTTGCATGAATGCATATGTGAGATGGTGAATGATTTGTGTAACCTAATGAATATGCTAGGAGATTTTGCTTTCATAAAAGGCATAGTCATTCTTCTAGTATCATACACAAACATTCAAGATTGCCAAACCCTCTTAGGATCAACTATATGAATTGCTTTATTATATATCCCAAAGTTGGTTATGAGTCCCTACTATCTTGAACCCATGTGCAAGTGAATGTGAAATCAGAACTTTGGGGAATCAGACTCCCAACCAACCGAGATGAGAGTTTAACCCTATCCTTACTATTCTGATTTAGAATTCATTACCTCACTTTGAGCAAAATAATTTAACCAATTATGGAAGAAATGGTCATGCTAGTCTAACCCTCTAGACAATCAGTGGTCTTGTTTTTGAGGCAAGACATGATGCCATGCATGGGCATATCTAACCCCACAATCCAAAACTTATCTTCATTTCTTTGGACCTTGGGGATGACTACCCATCCTTTGCAGAGGACAAGTAGTACGATCCTTACAATCCAAAATAAATATGAGATGGGAAAAATTTATTTTTTTACTTCTTGGACCTTGGGGATGACTACCCATCCTGGCTAGGGACACGTAGTACGATCCTTGCAATCCAAAATTTAGATGAAAAACATTAATTTTGTTGCTTAGACCTTGGGGATGACTACCCATCCTTTGTAGAGGACAAATAGTACGATCCTTACAATCCAAGATTTACTATGAAATGAGACATAAGAGCTTTGGGGAATCAGATTCTCAACCTAAGCGAGATGAGAATTTATGCCTTATCCTTACTACTCCATGTAGGTCAAATCAAAGTTTTGGGGAATTGGATCCTCAACCTAAGTTCGATGAGGATTTAACCCTATCCTTACTACTCTGATTTTAGGCTTTAGGCTCTATGGAAGTGGTCAAAACCACTGTTTTAAGGATCATGTTGCATAATAGGATAGACATGAAAAGCTTCTTTCGCCCAACCTTTTCTTCCAAGTTAGGTTTTGATCATTTTTCTCAAGATCCTTTTTAATGTATAAGACGTGCTTGGTTCAAGATATCTCAAGACTCAGTTTCCAACCTTAGGATTTACTTACATTTATGTTATAACACAACCCTAAGAGGATTTGACATACTTTAATGACATGTACTTAAGATGCATATGCAACTAAGATGAAATGTATGTAAGGTGAGATGGAACATGAATGCATTATCTCTTGAATTGCAAATGAAAATGATTTGTCATGCAAAACTGACTCTTTCATGCATCACAAAATCAAACGATACTATTAAACTGTTTGTGTTACTTGTGGAGCTTTTACAAGACAATTCCAATGTTTCATATTCTCCCGATCTAGAACATAAGTTAGCATCTCAAGGCAACTTTTTCATCATCATTTTTTTTTTTTTTTTATAGACAAACAAAACATGTCAAATAAACACACATCTTTAAATTAAAACTTATTCAATCCAAAACCAAACTCGCAATCCCAAAAATGAAAATTTGAAAACACAAACCAAAAACCAAAAACCAAAATTTATATACAAATGTACACTATAATACAAGATGATGCAAAGCTTAGCTTATCACTTTCCTGGATCCCACACATGATTAGAACATTTCAACAAAAATATGACATAATATGCATGCCAAATGTTGTGGGAAAACAAAAACAAGACAAAACCAAACAATGCAGCAAATTTCCACTTGCCATGCTCACCATACCAATTTGATTTAGTTCCAATAATACTCCCATAGGTGAGCATCAAATTACTAGAATGATTAGACAATAAATGATTTTCAATTTTATCATGTCTATTCTTTAAAATATGAACTTCATAATTGCCTCATTGATTTAGAATTAGGCTATCCTTTTCAAATATGCAATTTTGTAAGTAGGAGCCTATTTCTACAAATTTCTTAGCCAAATCATTTTCCAAATTTGTAGGCCAATCAAATTTGTGTAACAATTTACAAGCATCTAAGATATTTACTAAATTAGGATCATTAAAAGTTTTTATCCTAGATTCAATTAGTAATTGTTGATGAATTTTATTTAACAATTCAAGTGCATCAACTTCTTTTCCATTCATTAAAACCATGTTCTTAAAGGTGTGATTAAAAATTATACCTTGTTTTTCATTTACCTTTAATGACATTTCATCATTCAGATTATTTAAATTCAAAGTATGGTCTTCCTTTTCAATCCTCAAACACTCTTGGTCAAAGTGTATGTCAAGTAATCTGCTTTGATGATCACTTATTTGAGTTGCTTCCAATTGATCCATCTCTTTATCATTTGGTTCTAATTCTTTGTTCACTATCCATGGCATCTCTTCATTTGAATCCCCAAAATCATCATGCAAACTTGCATCCACACTTTCAATGAATTTATATTTTGTCCCCTTTTCAAATCTTGTGAATATGAGATCTTCGTATGATGTAGAAGGTTCAACATCCTGCATATCAAGTAAAATATGAGTTTCATCTATGGGGATGTGAGAAAAGAATGCATTATCATATCTCCCCCAACCATTATGAAAATCGTCATCCAAATCCATGTGAGATGAAACTCCATGATATTTGTGACATGATCTTTTGATTCATTCATCAATTCATTTTCTTCTTTGTCCTTGGCAATAGGATCATTATAATCTTCCAAAATTTGATGAGATTTGAAACCCTCTTCCAAAACATCCTCAAATTGTACAGGAGTTGTAATATCTTCCTTTGAGTAGGCAATTATGTTGTCCTCTATATCAATTGGCACACAAGTTTCATTAGTAGTTTTGGAAAGAGTGAAGTCTTCCCACTTCTTCCAAGCATCATAATAATCATCTTTCAAAATCAAGTGGTGACGTTCAACTATTTCTTCAACATCTTCCAATTCATCAATGTGCTTCTCATCAAATTCATCTTCACCTTCCTTAAATGGTTCAATTATTTCCAAAAGTGGGTTATTTCTTGAATTCAAATTTATAAGGCTATCATTGTCCAAATTAGTAACCCATGATTCATTATCATAATTTGGAGGGTGAAGAATTTCTTGATCTTTAATTTTACACGTCTCATCAATAGTATCTTCCAAGAACAAGTGGTGAGACTCTATCATATCTTCAAATTTATTTATTGATTTTCTTTCCATTTCACTTTCAACCACTTCATTCAATTCTATGGTGGGTTCCATCCATTCACATATATCAAACATTGTTGAATTTAGAACCCCTTCATCTAGATAATCATGTATCTCTACATGATCCTCACTAGTGGATGTTGTCTTAGCAATTTGCACCTCCTCGTGGACTACATCCAAGGTGGTCATAAAATTTGGGTATTCAAATTCATCCCCTTGATCATTTACCTTAGATATCATTGGAGTGGAGGGTGCTATGTTTGATGGTTGGTGTAGGTTGGCATCAAAAGAACAATCTCTCATGTGAACATGTTGTGCCTTTTCTTCTTCAAGACCTTGTCGTTCTATCTCTTCTAAGATCTCATGGATTCTCTCTAGGGACAAACCACTCAGTTTTTTCTCAATGAGTGAAGCAAGTGTGGGGTGTATGGCTCCTAGGTATACTTTCATGGCTTCCTCTTCTAATGTGTTAAAATTTTCCCACATTTGGGAGTGCAACTCACGAAATCTTTCATTGAATTGACTCAAGGATTCATTAGACTCTTTACATATGGAGGTAAACCGATTTTTCAATATTTCTAAGTCAGACTGATTACCAAAATGATTAAGATAGGCTGCTTCTAGTTGTATCCAAGAAGTCCTAACCTCCATGGGTAGTTGGCTATACCAAAAGAATGGTCTATCATCCAAAATGTATGCAAATAACTTACAAGCCACCTCCTCATAGAAAATCTGGAATTGACATAATGCATTCTTGTAGACATGCAACTTTTGCAAGTATCCTAGTGGTACCTCTTGATTAAAACACCGTAAAAAATCCAATAACATTTTAGGAACATGATATGGTACCACAGGTATAGACAAACCCTTATAATGATCCTCTATTATTAATACCATTCTCTCTCTTAGAGATGTTATTTCAGCTCTCAGGGATACCCTTTGCTCCTCAAGTGTTGCCATTAGTGAACTTAAAATGTAATTTTAGAACCAAATCGTTGAATATTCAACCTGCAATATAAAAAAGAAATCAAGTTAGCATCAACTAAGAGATGTATTCATTAAAATCAAATGAAAAGTAATTGCATGAGACCAAAATTCTGAAAAATTAAATCAAATCACTTTAATTCTGTATGAACAATCAAAAAAATATACAACATACCTGAATTGCTTAAAATAGAACAGGTAAATAAATTCAGACCGTCCTTTTTACAATCCGCTGAATGTTAGAGGACTAATGCATACAAAAATTTAAAATTATATTACACTAAAAATAAACCCGTACGGCCCTCCTAGCACCAATCCGTTGAGTGGTGTTAGAGGCCGTATATGCTAATAAAATGGACTTGAAATTTTTAGCAATGTAAAGCTCTTAAACAATTAAAAACCCGTAGCATCTAAAATCATGATAAAATAAACCCTTTTCCGGCCCTCCTTCTAGCGCCAACTGCTTGAGTGGTGTTTTCACCCAATTGTGAAAGCACACTCTCCGATGAGGATCTCGAGTCCCAAAATCCTCTCGCTTGCAAAGAAAATAATTTCTCCAAGGTTCCTGTTATGCTGATATGATGTTGTTCAAATGAAATGCTAGGAATACCTTAGGGTTTGCAAGTGGATGTTAACAAGGGGCACTGTGGTTTATTTAGTTTGAAATTACAGTGGACTCAAAATGAATAATATCTATTCTCCTCTTTAGTTCTGATGGATTTTCAGCTTGTTTATTTGAATACGATGAATTAAACTGCAGAAAATAAATTAAGGGTTAAAAAAATAAAGCAAAATAAATGAAAATGAAACTAAACTACAGTCATAATGCTGTCATCAATTCGATGAAATCGAAGATAATGAGGTTTTCTGCATGCAACCTAACCTAATGAACCTGCAAATTTGCACAATCCAAATAAATTAGGTGCTGGTTTCTAGGGTTTCTACTGTAATTCTAGATTTAGGCATTCGCATGAAGCAACCAAGCACACTTGCATTAAACTTCACCTAAAAGCCTTAGAAATCTGGAATGAATGATAAAACATTAAATCATGCATGCACAAAATGACTCCTTCTTTCTCATCAATGAGATGCCAACACTCTATATTTCTGCATTAAAATGATATATCAATTACAATTACAGAATGTTCCAGGTTTTACAAATCCAGAACAAATGAAGGAAATTGCCCAAGTGCAGCCCAAAATGGCATGAAGCCCTTGTCTCTCGCAACTCGCAAGCAGCAATTTCCAACCCCTCTTTCAATCCGCGCTCTTGACTTTATAATCACTGAAATGGCTCTTCGATTCTCCCTGTGTCGCTTCGTTTCACCTTCCTGCATTTGACCTTTCAAATTCTTGCCTTTTCCTTGCTTTTGATTAATGCTCGATTCTGAAACGCTCGAAATCCACCGCTGCATGTAACGCCTCTGCAACACTGACACCTGTAAGCCACGTGTCCTACGTTTTTTGCGTCTTCGTAACGTCTTCCCGTGCCAAAACACGACAAAACAGCATGCAACCTGCTCACCTTTCTGGCCGAGAAAACGCGACATGTCGCGAAATCGCGACATGTCACGATATCGCGACGCTTTCCTCGTTCGTACGCCTCCGGCCGTTTCTATCGTGATATCGCGATGTTTTTCACCTTCGGACCTTCATGCCGCTTTCTGTCGTGATATCGCGACGTTTTTCACCTTCGGACCTTCATGCCGCAAACTGTCACGATTTCGTGACCATTTTCGTTTTCGTACCCCTTAGGCCGCACCCTGTCGCAAAATCGTGACGCTTCTCTGCTTCGAGCACCTTTGTTGCATGCTGTCGTGATTTCGTGACATTTTTCCCTTTCGTACGCTTGAGCTTCAACCTGTCGCGATTTCACGACGCTTTTCTCTGTCCGTACTACTTCGCTACAATCCGTCGCGAAATCGCGACCATTCTCTCCTTCGGACCTTCTTGCCGCAAACTGTCGTGATTTCGCTACCATTTTCTGTTTCGGGCCTTCTCACCGCAAACTGTCATGATTTCGCTACCGTTTTGACTCTGCACTCCTTTGCGCTCAATGTTGTCACGATTTCGCTACCATTTTCCATTTTCGTACACTTGCCAATTTTTTGTCGTGAAATCGCTACGCTGCCCCCATCCATACTACTTCGCTGCTTCGGAGCCACAAAACTGTGACCTGTCACGATTTCGTGATGCCTTTTCGCTTCATCCCCCTAGGCTGCCTTCTGTCGTGATTTCGTGACCATTTCTACGCATTATGCTTTCTGGTTGATCCTGTCGTGATTTCACGACCATTTTGGCCCTTTGCCCTGTTTGACTGGTTCCTGTCGCGATATCGCGACGTTTTCTTGCTTCGTGCTCTTTGACCTCTTTCTGTCGCGATATCGCGACGTTTTTCCGCTTTGTGCCCTTTGACCTCTTTCTGTCGTGATATCGCGACGTTTTTCCGCTTTGTGCCCTTTGACCAGTTTGACCCACGATTTTGTGACGCGTCGCGATATCGCTACGCCTTTCCATTTTGCCTTTCTCTCTCCTTCCTGGGCCGCGACAGAGCAACATGTCACGATTTTGTGACACTTTTTCGTCTTCATTTTCTCTCTCCTCTTTTTGCCGCGACGGAGCAACATGTCGCGAAATCGCTACGCTATTTTCATCCGTACAACTTCTGCAGCAACACGTCGCGATTTCGTGACACTTTTTCATTCTGGCAGCGACGGAGCAACATGTCGCGATATCGCGACGTTTTTTCAATTTCGGCAGCGACGGAGCAACATGTCGCGATTTCGCGACACTTTTCCTGTTTTGGCCGCGACGGAGCAACCTGTCGCGATTTCGCGACACCTTTTCATTTTTGCCAGTGACATGTCGCGATATCGCGATGTTTTTCATTCTTTTTCAGCGACGGAGCGACATGTCGCGATATCGCGATGTTTTTCTATTTTTCGGCAGCGATGGCGCGACAGGTCGCGATTTCGCGACATGTCACGATTTCGTGACACTTTTAACACTTAGGCATTTTTTCCTCTTTTCTTCAATTTTAGCATCTGGGTCACCGAGATTCTTCTCTGCAAGCCTGCAAAAAGGTGGGTCCCCAATTTTGGGGTGTGTTGTGGATCAACCACAACAAGTAACCATTAACTACCGCACCCCAGATGTCAAAAACCAAAGCACTAAGATATGTCTGCATTCTAATTTTCCAGAATGCATAATTAGTCCCATCAAACAATGGTGCTTTGTTCGAGGAGAAACCTTCACCACTTGCCATTGCGTAACTTCCAAGATCACCTTCGCTGTTTAAGCCTGTTCAGGAACCTGGCTCTGATATCAATTGTTGTAATCACAATGACACTGAGAGGGGGGTGAATCAGTGTGATCTTTAAAATTTCTAAAACATATGGTTTTAAATCCAGCAGCAATTTAAAACAGATAAAAGAAATATTAAATGCATCAAGAAAGCATCATACATAACACAACAATTTTAACGAGGTTCACCAATGTGGCTAATCCTCAAAAATGGCTGCTTGGACTACCATCCAAATCTAGCCTATGCAAAGCAACAACTTTACAACTTTTTACCAGCACCAACTGGAAAGAGCATCAACCCTTCAATTTTTTTGCACCAACAGAAGGGAGCACCAACCCCCAAGACACCAGCTACTATTGGAAGAAGCACCAACTTCTTATGCCAAGCTACAACTTGGACATTACATGAAATAATAAAAACTTACAGCAACAATACTTTCACCTTATTACCCGGTCTGCAGTTTACAAGCACTCTGCTTCTACTGCACCAAAGCTTTGCACAACCAGTCTGCTACACGATTCACTTTCTATGCACAACAGTCGTAAATCACACCTTCTGCAGCTCTCTGCATGCTAACACTTCACAAAGATTCGATACACCCTCTTTACTTTGACTCCAAAGAACTATCACTTCGCACACACTTTGAATCGAAATGACTCGCTCTCTGCTCGACGCAAACTTCTTTCGCACTTCTCACCACTCTCCAACTTCGAAATAGCCCTCCTTTTTATAGAAGAAAATTCAAGATTAATTCTTAAATCATAGTCGGCTGTAACCCTAGGACGTCGGCTGCAAACCCTAAGAAAGTTGGCTGCAAAACCCTAGAATTTTTTGGCTGCTAAAACCTGGAGATTGTCGGCTGCAAACCCTAAAAACATCCGCAGTAAAACCCTAGAAAATGTCAGCTTCAAAACCCTAAAAATTTTTGACCTCGATTCAACTTTGTCGACCTCAACCGCTACTGCCACCTCTATCACCTTTCTGTAACTGTTGTCGTGAAACAAAAACATGTCACGATATCACGATGCCTTTTGTAGCCGTACGCCTTTATGTCCTTGCTATCACGAAATCCTGACCATTTTGGCCTTTGATAGCTTTGCCACCGTTCTTGTTGTGAAATCGTGACACTTCGAACTTTTGCTGACGTCATCCTCATTCTTATCGCGAAATCGCGACGCTTTCGGCTTCCAGCGGCCTTTCTTGCACCCTGTCATGAAATCATGACACTTTCAGATTTCGCTGACATCATCCTCATTCTTGTCATGAAATCATGATGCTTTCGACTTCCAGCAGCCGTTCTTGCACCCTATCGTGAAATCACAACACTTTTAGCTTTCGCTGACATCATCCTCATTCTTGTCACTAAATCACGACGCTTTTGGCTTCCAGAGACTTTTCTTGCAACCTGTCGTGAAATCACGACACTTTCAATTTTGCTGACGTCATCCTCATCTTTGTCGTGAAATCACGACGCTTTCGGCTTCCAGAGGCTTTTCTTGCAACCTATCACGAAATCATGACACTTTCAATTTTGCTGATGTCATCCTCATCTTTGTCATGAAATCGCGACGCTTTCGGCATCCATACATTTCTTGCTTCATGCGATAGCGAAATCGCTACAACTTTGTGCGTTTCGACTTGCTTCATCTTTGAGTTTTGCGCTTTTGATTGGTAGCGAAATCGCTACACCTTCGCGTTGTGCACTTTTGGACTTGTAGCGAAATCGCTACACCTTTGTGTTGTGCTTTTTCAACTTGTAGCGAAATCGCTACACCTTTGTTTTGTGCAATTTGACACGTAGCAAAATTGCTACACCTTTGAGTTCTGCATTTTTTACTTGTAGCGAAATCGCTACACCTTTGTGTCTTGCAGTTTCGACTTGTAGCGAAATCGCTACAACTTTTCACTTAACACTTCCTCCCTGCTTTGGCCAGCGAAAATTCAACATGTAGCGAAATTGCTACAATTTCTCGACTTAGCTTCTTGGCCTCCAACATGTCGCAAAATCGTGACAGTTTGCCTTGTGCCTTCTCTCTCCTCATTTTTGTCATGAAATCATGACATTTTCGGCTGTGCTTTCTCTCTCCTCCGACTTGTCGCGAAATTGTGACATTTTTAGCTACGCCTTCTCTCTCCTCCGACTTGTCACGAAATCGTGACATTTTCGGCTACGCCTTCTCTCTCCTTCGACTTGTTGTGAAATCATGACATTTTTGGCTGTGCCTTCTCTCTCCTCCGACTTGTCGTGAAATCGCAACAGAAAACATGTCACGATATCGTGAAAGTTTTCTAACTTGTATTTTTCTTCGAATTATTTATGTCTTCTGCATCTGAATGACTCCTAAACTGTCTGTCCACTGCATCATTAGATCTAGCTGCCTGTGTTGACAACAATGACAAACTTCTTACACCACCTTGCTCAACAGTATCTGATATTATGGATGGTAAGGAGTGTGATTACCTTGCTCATATAGCCCTAAAACATAGCCATGCCAATTTTAGAGATGGAGATATCTCATGAAAAATTAATTATTGGACATGTAATTAATATCCTCAAAAAAGATCTCTTTATCCTCTTCTTGCTATTGATAGGGTTTTATGCCATAGTAAAGACCTCCATAAATGAAATTTATTTGATTAGGAGGTAATCCTAGAGGCACAATGACACCTATGGAAATACAAGGTCAACCCATGTTTTACACTATCTCAATGGCAAGAGTTGTTGTGATGTCCTTACTAGGTATTCTCCTAAACTAGTGGTAGCTAGATGAACTGTGACTTGTGGTAGTGGAGATGGATGAGATGGAAGCAAGGCTTGAGTTGATTCAATATTTACCTCACGATGCGGTTCCTCATATGCTAGACTAGGAATCTCTTCTATGAAGATGGTAGATATAGTTGGAGGAATCTCTTCAATAGGCCTTTTATCCATATTTATTAGTGGAGGATTCGATTATGATGAAATCATATATGATGGTGTCAACTATGAGGATGGCATGGTAGAAGATGGTGATGGATTAATGGAAGGTGATGGTGAAGGATTCAAACCTTGGTTGGACCTATTCGATTGAAATTCTAGGTGGGTTGATGGTAAGGTCAACTCAGGGATTTACTGCACCATATTGCAATATTTGAAGGGATCAAGGTCTACAGGCACAACATGTCTTCCCTTCATAGGTGTATTTCAAACATTGGTGAATTATGGATGACACACACTTAATTTCCCTAATCCAATGTTTACCTAGCAAGATATTTTAGGCCATTTTAACTTCTAATATGTGGCACAATATTGGTATTGTATTTTTTCCTAACTGAATAGGTAAGACTATGGTACCAATTTTTGATCATATAGAATCATTAAATTCTTGGAGGATATATGTGGATGCACCAATATGGGATGTCAGAAGCCCTAGATGTTTGAGAGTAGATGTGGTGATGATTTTATTGGAGGAACTAGTATCAATCAAAACTCTCTTGTAGGGTGTTCCATTTACACATGCGATGATGTGCAAGGGAGGATCCACCATGTCATTTGGTACCGGCTTGAGTTCATCCTCACAAAATTTTATTATTGGTTTTGTGCATTGTTGAACATGCCCCATGAAATTATTAGAGTTAGACTCCTGGGATTGTAGCTCAATTTATTTGAGTATCTCCATGAGAGCTTCTCAATGAGGTGGATACTATTGACTAAGCTCATATATAGAAAGCCTAGCCAATTTTATTTACAAGCTCTGAGTAAGCTTGCTCTTTATTGTGACCACTGGTCAAGGTGGAATGTTTTGCACTGGAGGTATCCGAGTTTGTGACGTTGAAGGAATATCATTTGAAGTTGTAGGTGGTACGACTTGACCTAGTTAACACTTATTCCTTGTCACAATGTTAACCATGTTGATGAAACCTTGTTTAGGGGGTTCTTGGTGGACCTCATTTACTTTTGGTGCTAAATTTACCTGCTCCTCATGAGTAGGCAACGGGTCTTTAAAAACATCCATTTTTTATTGTTTGGTGCAATAGGGTTATCAACATGAGTATCATTCTTATCAATCATATTATGTACTAGGTGTTTGAACCTATAGCACATCTGCACATCGTATCCATTTTTCCTATGGTACTTGTAGTATAGATATTCATGATATCCTTTGGGATTTGGTGTATTTGGATAGATAAGTCAACTTTCAGGTAGATTAATCACCTTAGCTACATATAGGTGCTCAAATAAAGAGTCCATGGACTTAGAAATTTGTGTAAATTGTTACTTAGGATGATGTTGTTAGTTTTACCCTTGGTTTGCTTGATTGTCCTTGTTGTAGTTTCCAAGTGTGGCCTAATAGTTAGGATTTTGAGGTAGCATTGGTTGCACAGGCCCTGGAATATTGATAGCAACTTGGTTGACTACTATTGGCTTTGGTTGCACCAGATTGTTCTTGGTGTTCTTAGTCCATTCCTTCTTGCAAGGTTTCACAATTTCCCCCTCTTGAATTTTAATATCTTTACTTGTTCTAGCCTTTTCTAGAGTATATTCAAGAGTTGGGTACTATTGGAGTTTCAACAATAAGGAAATTGGCTTCAAGCAGCTCTTAGAAAACATTTGAGTCAACTCAAAAATTGGGAGTAAGTATGTCAGCTTGGCAAGAAGCATTCACCACCTATTGCCATAGTTTGTGATTGACACATCTTAAAATTTTTTTAACCCTATGAGGTCAGTTAAAGTCACCTTTCACTTGGTGTTGAAGGTGAAGCTCTCTAGGAATGCATCTATGAACTACTTAAATTTGTAGATGCTATACTTCAATAGTTGGTTGTACCATTCTATGGCAAGGCCAGATAGGGTAATCAAAAATATACTCAAAAGTAAAGTGTCATTTTCCTGGATGCAGAAGCAGTGATTCAAAACTTTGGTGGCATGCTCCTATGCATCCTCCTCTCCTTTAAATATGTTTAGCTTGGAAATCTTGAATACTCTAGATAGAGTGGGGAAGGTATTGATGAGTGAAGTTACTGATTGTGAATTTGATGCAAAGTGGGATTTTAAGCCCCAGACCTAGAGGTCATGTTATCTACTGATTCTAGATGTTCTAGAAACACTCTATATGAATCAAAGGATTCGATCTCCTCTTATTTTCTTCAACCCTACAAGGGAGGATGAGGAACATCAAGCCTATTGTATGGTGGTTGAATTTCATCCACCCTACCTCCATAATGTGCTTCAAGATATTCCACTTTTGGTTTATGCTTAGTGTAGACCCCATAGGGTGCCTGTTGAACTAGACTACAAGGAGAGGTAACTCCCTATGGAATGTGATCTATTAGAAGCCTAGGAGGTAAGTCCTAATTAGTCCTAGGAGTTCAGGGAGGCAAAATTGGGTTAGACTTAGGAGGCCTATTTTTATTGAAAGTAGGTTGCCTCTAATGAACCTCCTATCTATGAGTACTTGGGGTAGGAACCCTCTCATGTAAGGTCTTTTGAAATAGCTCGTTGGTTTGTTGTTAAATCCTTTCCTTCTCTAATTTATGCAATCGATCCAAGCATTCTTTATTTCGTAGAAGATACTTGAATTAAGCTTGATGTTCAACATATCTTGTGATTTCTTGGTTTATTTTTTCTATCGTGCAGGGCCTATGAACCCTAATAGTATAACCCCAAGGCCTATATCATTTAGGATAGTCTAAAACATCGATTATGAGCTTCCCTTGATCAATAGTAGTCACATTAACTTGAGGTTCTAGCCTAGACAAGTGATCTTTATACTCAACTAGCATAGAATCACATCATGCTTGTGTAGCATAATGGATCTGAGGATAATCAAATATTTCCTCATGCTTTCCTTTATTGATGAGGAAGGGAAGAGCTGAGTTTTCTTATCTCGAACGATGAGTATCATACTCATCCTGGTACTTAGGCTGCTATAGCTTATTAGGGTAGTTTAAGGGTGAGATTTGATCATTTGGCCCTACCAAGTGTGTGTACCCTTTCTCTTGCCCATAGATGGGTGTGGTAGACCTAACAGGTATGCAAATATTTGGTATTGCTCTATCTGGTAGCACCTCAGTGCGCGATTGTCATTCTTGTAATAAGGCATGTGAAGTGTCTAAATATTGGAAGTATATTTCCAGATTAGGATCAAAACCTGAAGGGGTGTCCCGCATAGGGATACCTTGTAGATGAAGTTCTTGACTAGCTATTCTATGACTTGGGTGAATAGAAGACCACTAAGGAGGCATGACCATGTCCTTGGGGCTAAATTGGAGATGACTTGTATCTCCTTGTCTACTCTCCACAACATCCACCCTTGAATGGGCTTGGCTATGGGTGCACACCATTGCTATTCCCTACCAAACCCTAGGTGATTATCTCCTTTACAAATTTTAATAATGTAGCACACAAGAATAGAAACACATAATAAGACAATTTTTTATCTCTTTTAAATATTTATGTGTGTTCCCTAAAATTGTTTGTGCGTTTTGATTTTTTTTTTGCAAGAAGACCTTGTATCACGTGTTTTGCTCTTGTTGGATGATATTATTATGTTAAAAGGATTTCACCTGTATACTCATAGCTCAAAAACCAATAGTGAAAGTTTGATTACGTGAACCCACCAAAGTATGAAGATGAAACCCATACATGATCAAGGAGCATAGGTCCTACCAGTCCTCATCCATATTGACCATGGGTAGTTATACACTCTTCTAAGAGGAATGTGTGCTATTTTCCATGGCTAATATGGTTCTTAGAGCCATCCTTGGCCAAAATATAGGGTTTGTAGGATTTGAGCCAACGAGTGGAGGTGAAGCCCACCATCGTTGGTCTCTACTAGTGGTTGGTGATGAAATCCAACTCACTAGTGTTCAAAATATGACATGGTGTGTGTGGTTCCTTTTATGCTTAAAGAAAGTAAAACAAGAGAGCACTCAATGCTAGTTCACTAAATGCACAAAGAATGTTTCACTTTTAGAAATGTTAGATAAAAGCGAACCTACAAAATGCATGTCCTAAATGATAACCTACCCATTAGGTAGGTCACAAGAAATCAGACCACTCATATGCATTCCTACTTAGTTCTTTTTTGTTTTTCTTCCTTTATTTTTTGTTCTTTTTGCAATTATAGAAAAATGAAATCTACCTTTCAAGAAAACAAGGGAAGCAAAGAAAAACCAAATTTAAGCTATTTTGAATAGTAAAAATGCAAAGTGAAGGTTTAGGCACTTACCTTGATAGCCTAAGATCCTGTTGTTTCTAGAAATTTGAGCAAAAAATCCTCTATTTTGTGGTTGTCCTAGGGTGGGATGGTTGCAAATTTGGGGTCCATCCCTGCCTGGGATGACTGCTGTGGTCATCCCTAGGTGTTCCAATTAGGAAATTAGGGGTCGTTTTAGGCCAGAACGACCAATACCTATAGCATTAAAAAGATAGGAACAGGATAAAAACTTGAAAAAATGAAATTTTATAGGGGTCCCATCGTGATCACCATTGTAGAGTGGAAAAACGATGCACCTAGCAAGGGTAAATGAGATGCATCTATTGTTCTACTTGATTTAAGCACTACAAAAGCGATACTTCAAGCAAGCATAAAATGAAAAGTATATGAAATAAATGGGTGGGTCTACTTATATTAATCTAAATTTCAAATATATGATTACAAAATATCCCCTTGAGGGCTCTCAATTGATACACTCATTACAAAAACTCCAAGTATGAAATCCTTCCAAAAATCCAAGGTGTGCTTGCAGTGTCTTCCTCGCACTCACAATTTAAGAGAGTAGGCTTATGATGTCGCTGCAAAGTGTTTTATCATTGCTCTAACTTGCTACTAATTCCTCATGCACTCTGATACCTAGATATACACACAAGAAACTAAAATTTATTAGTAGCATGTGTAGATTAAGATGAAACCATGAAGGTGCATGCATCAATAAGCTTGAAAGAGGAAAAGTGCAATAGAATATTAAAATGATTCCAAATGCTATAAAAACTTATATTCATGCATATTATGTGCTTTATGAATTATATAATTAAAAAAAATAAGGAAATTATGCTCAAATTTGTGGTCATCCCATGGTGGGCCATACAGGCCTGCAAAACACGAAAAGCATGATAACAGAAGAAAAACAACTCCAAATTACATCAAATTTGAATATCAAGCATATCTTCTATTCTAGAATTGACCTATGCAAAAAGAGTAATAAAATGGTACTCCAATTTATGGCCATCCTAGGATGAGCCATGTAGGACTGTCACAATTTGGGGGTTATCCTAGGGTGGGACGACCACCAAATCTGGTGGTTTTTACCACAAATTACTTTGGGATTTGGTCCAAAAAACTCTCATGGGTATTTTCATAAAATTTGGGGACCTTATTCACTAGAATGGGTTGGTTTTGTAAACATATTGCACATTTTGTAATCACTTGAAAACCTCCTTTGCTCAATGGAGATCTCAAGGAAAAATGCATAGTAGGTTGACCCAAATTTTGAATAATTGTGCATGATTTATCACACTTTCCCAAAAATTTCAACTTATGCAAGTGGTTTGATAATGTGTCTTTCCTTTATTAGATTCAATAGCCTCTTAACAATGTGATCATAATTTTTTTCATCTTTATTTATTGCATTAAATACCACATACTTGCCAAATATGTAAGTCTACAATGAAATATCCCTCCTTCACATTTGCTTTCCAACTAATATTTTTATGGCAAGGACATGTGCTTTTTGAATACATGGCATCTTGGCCATTCCTTATCATTGTTTGTTTATGTTCCTTGCTTGATTGATAATGCTTTTTTATTGCTTTCATAGAACAACTACCAAATTTCTACTTGTTCATTGATCCATTATCTTAGCCTATATTGGCATATCTAATCCCGTTCATTTTGATTGAGGATGTAAAAAAATTATGGTGTAAAAAAACTATTTCTTATACATTTGGACCTACAAGTCCATATGGACTATAGAGTTTTTTAATCAATCTAAAATTCTTATGGTGTTTATTCTTCCACAGGTTGTATGCACTTGTAAAGGCTCTTTATAGTTAACCCAACCAAGGGAAATTTATGTTTGGTCTAGCAAGCTCTTCCAAGCTTACTGACACTTCAATATTTTCCTCTTCTTTTATTTCTCTTTTGTCCTTAGACTTTGCTCTTTTGCCTTACTATTGTTGCTATTTTAAATAGCAATAGGATATGTGATAAGTTGCAATACCAATTTCCAAAAGAGGGTGATATTATCCATAAACACACCCCTTAACATGGGGAATGTTCTCATGGCTACCAAATGTTGGAGAATTTTTCCATTGGTGGAACCCTTGTAGGTATCACCAAGAAGGTTTTAGGGTCTCAACCAATCACAAGTTCTAACTTAGCTATCACCAAAAAAGATTAAAAATGACTTGGTTATGCATTTTGGTGAGCCAATAGAGCCTTATGGCACAGAGAGATTTAATCCTATTTGTAATTTTATTTTGTGACTCTTATTTGAAAGAAAATTCAATTTATTTTTTGCATCAGTCATTTGAAAGTTCATTAGAGCTTCAAACCCTCTCATCTTATCTTGGCTTAAAATTCTCCTTTAGGATGGATCAACTTTGCTCAGTTCTTAAAAAATACAAAGAAGAGGAGCCTATTATATTGAATTTTCCTCTTAGAAATTCTTTAAAGTCACTTAATTATTTCATCCTTTTTCTCATCACTTCTATTCTAGCAAAATTGCATGAAAGGACTTCTGGGTACTACTAATTCAGCAAAATTGTGGCAATATATCATAAAAATCTAGTTTATGTGGCCATCCTATGTGTGAATTACCTAATGTAGTCTCCTAAAAATTTGTTATTTTTTATAGCCAAGGGATTTATGAAATTTAGGTATAATTAGATTTATTTAAATATTGTTTATTTACACAAAATAATTGTGTCCTTCCTTTACAGTAGTTGCATTATATATTGCCATTGTAGCACCCTAAAATTGGCATGGTTAAAACTTTAGTAAAAATATAAAATATTAAAATTTGAATTTCAACCCCAAACTGCCCGTTAAACCGCATTTTACCCGATTTCCCCGTTTTTCGCACCATTTTTAGGATTTGTTTTGACCGTTGGACGATATCATCTCAGATTAGAAGAAATCGTCCTCGATCTGACGAATTCGTCTGGAACAGAACGTCCAGACGATTTCATCCCAAAACTAAATTTTCATAATTAGCTTTTGTTTCAATAGCCTCTCCAACTCGAGCAGAAGCGTGTCTGCGCAGTTGGAGATTTCCTTGCTGGAGATCTCCCAGATTGGTATGATCCCCAACCTCCCAAACCTCTTCCTAATCCTATATAAACTAGGATTTTTCTAGTTTATCCCCCTTCCTCCCTGCCTAATTCTTGTTGATTCTCCCTGAACCCCCAACCCCTTTGTTGACAGGATTTCATTGCAGAGTTAGCTCCTTATTCCTTCATATTATTGCTTGCATTTGGTATTTTTGCATTTTTTTTATTGCAGGAACTCTACTATTTTTTAGTCGAAGCTAGCTTAGATCGTCACAGACGATCTCGGACGATTGCGGAAGATTTTGTACGATTGGAGGCAATCCTGACTGTAGTCCAAATTGAGGGCAGTCCGAGTTTAGAGTTTGCATTTTCTTAAGCTTTTATGCATTTTTCATAACATATCTCTGCACTGTTTTAAGTTATGTTTTATGCATCTTGGAGTTCACCTCATTTAGAATAATTGCATGATAAAGGTAAAATCAATCATTAAATTTACTACATTTCCTTATTTGTTATTAGAAACTATTATTTAGGCATGTTTGTTGTTATTTCTACCATTACCCCTTGCTTCTACATTTGCATATTTGGCATTTTGCATCTGTTTCTGTGATTGCAGGTTTCTGAGGAATTCGTTTGACGAATTCATCAGATTTCAGATGATTCTATCTAATTTTAGATGACCTACTATGATTTGAGATGATCCTAAGAAATATCAGATGATTATGTACAAACTGAGATGATCTGAACTGCTAAAAGGCTCAAAATCTCCATCAGACATCTGGAATCAGGTATGACTTCTTCTAGTTAGAATATTCTTTGTCATTTTCACCCATTTCTATTTTTTGTATTCATTTAAATCAACATTGTCATATAGAATAGTTTAGATTCATACTGGCCAAACCTAGGATTTGAATGATCAAGCATAAAAATGAACACATCAAACACACTATCAACCTAGGCGTGGAAACTATCATTCAAAAGTTTCCTGGTGAACCCACCATCTATCGAAAATTCACTCCTTATACACCCTCCCCCAAGAGGCGGGACCTTCAAAGGGCCTCTCAGTCTGAGGTATTGTCCCATCCTTTTCACATCCCCCTTCCGAGCGCAGATCCTATAGCCTGAAGGTAAGGGTACGAAAAATTTGGAGCGATACATTTTGGTGAACCCGACGTGAAACAGAAACCTTTTTAAAAATAAAAATAATAAAAACCAAAACATAAATGCATTTAGACTTAAGAAAATTTGCATGTCATATTTAGATGGTAGACTATAATAAAAGATGATCTATCACCATTAATGTTGAAAATCAATTAGCAGCTATAGATATTACTTCTGTGCTTAGAGTACCTCAAACAAATAGGGTTCAACCTTTGTGGGACGAACTTGATAGGAGATTGGATCTCATTTCATCTAGAGCAATCGAACTTAGGCAAATCAAGAGGTTTGTCCTAGATAGAATCCTGGATCCCGATCAAGTGATTTTGTATCATGAACTTTAGAGAGCTTGCCATAGGTGGTTAGCAGATAAAAGAGCCCTTGTGTCTTCTGAGTTGTATACCTTTGAGGAATACCTTGAGAATGTAGTTGTAGTACATAAATTTTTATCTTGTATAGAGGACCAAGATGTCATTATTACAGATAGACAAATATGGAATAGAGTTCCCAGAGCTGTGTTATATTGAGAATATTGCCATGATATTTATTTTTACAAAACAGAATCTGAAACAGATAATATCACCATAGCACTTTGTTGACTTCTTGAAAAACAATTTCCAATTTGAAGAGGAGCACTTTATGACTCCTGATGAACTTGATCTTGTCAATGACATCTATAAACTATTTATAGAAAACTAAGTTATTATCTTATTTCTTGTATTTAGTGTATTGTTTATTGTCTTTATAAGCATAAAAACAAAAACAAAAACAAAATAAAATTATAAAAAAAAAATCAATCAAAACATTTTCTTTTAAGTATTATAGTAGGTATATAATTAAAATATATACCTCCCAAGAGGTTTTAGCAAATCTATTAATATATATTTGCTAAAACCTAAAATTAGACACAATGACTAGACTCAAGAATGGAAAACAAATTAAGTAGAAGAAGATTGGTTAAGAAAACTAGAAAATAACCCAGATGTTCTTCCTGAAGACCCAATTCATGAAGAAGTAACCTTAAACCAACAAGAAGAAGAATTTGTGGGTGCAAATGAACAAAAAGAAAATGATAGAGAGGAAGGATCCTTGTCTCCTAAAATAACTCCAGACGGAGCTGTTACTTTTGAGAACATGGACCATTTTTGGAAATTTCTCAATAACAATATTGGCATCCTTAATAGAGCAGTTCATATGGATAAATATCAAATTAGTGATACTCAAGAAACCCTAGAAGACATATATCACACACGCACTAATCATTTGTCCTTTTTTGATCAAGAGAGTGATCAAGCTGGACCATCCAATTTGGACATGGCTACTATAATCCAAAACATGCAACAACAACAGGTTACCCAACCACCTAGAGTGCATGTTACCAAGCCAAGGGTTATCCCCACACAAAAGAAACCTTCATTCACTGCTCTATTTCGCCAAGCTATTTATCAATATATCTCAAATCAACAAAAGCCTAAAACAAAACCAAATACCAATTTCCAACAATCTGGAATACAACATAATGCTACAACAAATCTTCTTCATAATACTCTTCCTACCAACCATTTGCATAACAGCAATATAGCATCTAATCCTTATGTCCCACCTTCCTACGGTCACAAATCTCATACCCATGTACCACCAAACCAATATGGTGGACAAATTGGTAATTTGGAAGCCATGGTGAAATAGTTAGTCTCTCGCATGGACCAAAGAGATCCCTACCGTCCCTCATACAATTATCGAGAGATGTGTAGTCAACCTCTAGATCCTATAGTTGTAGCACAACCATATCCCAAACACTTTCCTATGCCTGTCCTACCTATATATAAAGGAACTAAAGATCCCATAGAGCATCTTCGTATGTTTAGGATAGCATGTCATGACATATCACATGATTATTTGCTATTACTAAAAATGTTCCCGAAAATCTTAGAGGGGATGGCATTAGAATGGTATTATCAATTACCTACTCATTATTTGAGAAATTTTGAAGAGACTACTGAGTCTTTTGTGCATCAATTTAGTGCCTATATCGAAAGGCATGTAACCATTAAATATTTGTACAACATAAAACAAGACAAAGATGAGTTTTTTGCTGACTTATTAGCTCAATGGAGACAGTTGATAAGAAAATTACACTTTGTGTTACCTTATCGAGAGATGTTGGATATTTTTATCAATAATTTATAAGAACAACTATCCTATGAATTATAAACTACTACCTTGACCACCTTCGATCAAGCTATAGACTTAGCTCGAAGGGTGGAAGATGCTCTCATTAGAAGAGGTCAGATCAAAAATAAAGATGATGAGAAAACATCCAAAAATCAATATAAAAATAAACAAGTTGTGGGTGACGGAGTCACTAATAGCAAAAACATTGCTAATATTAATACTGCGAAAACAACGGAGAAGTTTATATTGAAACCTCTTGATAAACCACCTCAATAATTTACTAGGTTAAATCAACCTTTATCAACCATTCTCCCACAATTACTAGCATGAGGCTTGATCCAATTACCAGATATCTGGGAACCTGATCCAAACATACCCGAATACAGAGATGACTTACATTGTGATTTTCACAGAGGACCTGGACACACCACCAACTCTTGTAAAATATTGAAACATAAAATACAATATTTGATTGATAATAATGAGATGGAGGTGCAAGCCTTCCAACCTAAACAAAATCCTTCTAATAACGCTCAAAAGAGCATTCCCCAAAATCAGAATCAGAATGCCAATCAATCATTGGACATATTTCAACATCCTTTACCAGAACATGGTAAAGAGGTGGCCAATCAAATTGAGCATCACAATGTTCCTCCTCCTACCCGATAGGTAGGGACTATTAGCGGACAATTACCTATTCATGATCCTCAAATATTTGACACAACTTTATCCATAGTTACGACTAGACCTCTACATAATATTTGGACACTTGATCTTAGTGACACTGAATATGAGACTGAAAGTGACATGGAAATCACCTCGAATCAATTGAATAGTTCTAAAGATGAATCGGATCCTATTCAACCTATCACCAGTTCTATGGTTCCAAAAGAACCATTTCCTTGAAGCGTCACTACTAGACCATCTTCTCACCAAATAGTTTCTAATGAACAAGCCATAAATGCTAGACCAAGACCTATTCATCACTTGCAAAATAACATTATAGGAACCATCAAAGCCGTTACCAGAAAACAGGCTCATTAGGATCAAACTCAGAATGATGGATCACCCCTATTTGTTTTGAAAAATCCCAATAAAGGGAATTATGTGCCTAATGTCCAACCTAAACCTCCCTAAAATATTAATTAACAATTATCCAATACTACAGCCAAAATTTCCCTTTTGGACCTGTTAAGATCTTCTCCTACCCATAGGGATGAATTAATGCTCACATTAAGCCAAATGATGGTACCACAAAACATTCAACCTGAAGCCATGTCCAATACTATCATCACTCGAGAAGTTGATTGTATTGACTTTCGAGATAAAGATATCCCGCAACATAGTTTACATAAGGATAACCCCTTATATATTACTGCCCTAATTGGAGATGTAGCCGTTAAACGAGTCTTGATTGATAATGGTTCATCTTTAAAAATCTGCACTTTTGACTTCTACCAACGATTTGGGTTTAGAAGTGACAAAATGAAAAGAACTGATATGATTATAAAAGCCTTCAATGACGAGACACAAGAAATGTGTGGATTCATTACTATACCCTTGCAAGTTGGTCCTAGAACCCTAGATATGACCGTGTTTATTGTACATTGCCCTGCATCATACAATATACTTTTGGGTTGCCCTTGGATCAATGTGATGCGAGCGGTTCCCTCCACTTTACATCAGTGTGTTAAATTCAAATTTAAAAACTAGTTGGTTACCATTCATGGTGATCCTAGACCCTTTGATATGTGCACTTTGGTAGAACCTATTGGAGTGCAATTTTGCCCTGCCCTGTCATCCACACATCCTAATTCTTATCATCCGTCCAAACGTGTGAAACACACACCCATAACATCATCTACTCTTTAAACTACACCTATACATATAGCTCGACCATCTTCTGAACAAACCACATTAGGACCTCAAAAAGATCCTAAACCTACAACAAATGCTTCTTGTTTTACTCCTATGTCTTCCATACCTATAGACTCATCCATCAATATTCCTATGACATCTACATCCACTATAGGCATCCTTTCTACACCTGACGATGTAGTAAATGTTCCTTCTACCTTTTATGCTCTTACTGATGAGCTCTTACCTGATTTATCTACAATTCTTACATCTGACGAAGCCAACACTGCCATGCAAAATTCCCTCCTTTTAAATAAACTCCCACCCTCTCCTCGTACCTTGGGTCTCCCACAACCTATGGGAAGTATCTACCAAGTTAGGAGCTGTGCTTTTATTTATAAAGGATATGATTAGGGAAGAATACCCAGAAATATTAAGACACATTGTGATGGATATGCTAGATGCTATTTTGCTAATGATTATCTTAAAGCTAAGCCCATAATGATTAAATTGGGATATAAAGGGAAAGGTTTGGGACCTTTCCAAAATGGTATGAAAGAACCTTTTGAGGTAGAACCATGGCCTGCCCGCTGTGGTGTGGGCCTATTTTATAGTAAAGGTTAGCCCTTTCCATTTGAGGATGATGACCATCTTGTATGTTATCAAGATTATCTAGATAAATAAGATTCTTTGTGCCTAAAGAATAATTCTTTTACCTGCAATATGCTATCCATAGCCTACCCTGAAATGATTGACAAATTCGATGACGAGTTGGAAGGGGATATCTTCCATGATGTCTCCGTTGATGAGTTGTTACATAACGAATTTTATTTTGATGGCTCTTTACCTAGTATAGCCCAACTTGAGGCCTCGACTCCTCAAGACGAATTATCCAAGTTAACCTTGGAAGAATTACAAGAATTAGGTGTTTCATCCACCCCACCTAATTTTGAAAGAGATTTACATATGGAAGTTCAAAACGTTATAAATATTAACATTGCAACCGAACATAACCCGCACATAATCAATATTGGATCAGAATTAAGTCAAGAAAAACAAGATAAATACATTTCATTTCTTAAAAACTATGAAGATGTCTTTGCTTGGACATATGAAGACATGCCAAGTTTGGACCCTTCCGTAGTTATGCATCATCTAGTAGTCCATCCATATGCTAAACCTGTTAAACAGAAACTTAGAAAAATGCATCCTAAAGTGGCCTTACTAGTCAAAGGAGAACTAGAAAAATTGTTGAAAGTCATTTTTATACAAGCCATTGATTATGCCGAATGGATCTCAAATGTAGTTCCAGTAACCATGAAAGAAGCCACTAAAGTTAGGGTTTGCACTGATTTCAAAGACATTAATGCTGCATGCCCTAAAGACGATTTTCCTCTTCCCAACATGGATCAGATCAATGAATTTACTGCTGGAAGTGGAATGATATCCTTAATGGATGGATTTTTTGGTTATAATTAGATCAGGATAGCTCCTGAAGATCAGGCCAAAACAACCTTCATTACCCCTTGGGGAACATTTTGTTGGAAAGTGATGCCATTTGGCTTAAAGAATGCAGGTGCAACCTATCAACAAGCTATGACTTATATCTTTCACAATATGATGCATGATATCCTACATGATGATATCATACCTCGTTACATCAAAGAAGATCATTTAAATGACTTAAGGAAAGTATTTGATCGGTTAAGGGAATATCTTATCCGACTAAATCCAACTAAATGTATATTCGAAGTTAAGTCCGGTAAATTATTAGGTGTTATAGTTTCTTTACATGGCATTGAAATTGACCCTCTCAATATCGTGGCTATCATAGATATTCCTGCACCCACCAATATATCAGAATTACAAAGTTTACAAGGTAAGCTTCAAGCTATTCATCACTTTATCGACAAGTTGGTAGACAAAACTGGTGTTGGAAAATTACCATTGGTAAAAGGTTAAAAAGAGTATTTTACCTTGGGTAAGTTTACTTACCTTTTACCTTACCTGGACGGCAGTTGGACGGCAACATCTTTGGGCGGCAAGAGAGTTTTAATTTAATTTCTTCTCCCTTCCCTTAACTTCTCCTATTCCCCCCTTTTCTCTAGTATGGTTATTTTGTGTTTATTTAAATCAATTGTAACCTAATTTCAAGTAAATGCATATTTTACCTTTGCATCGAATAGCTCACCTCTCACATTTGGTATCAGAGCCGAGAGCCGAGACCGGCCTGAATCCCGAGGCGATGGGGCCCGTAGTTCGAGGCGGTGGCATGGATCTCGAGGCAGCCCATAGGAACCGAGGCGGCCCGTAGGAGCAGATCGGCATGATTCTCGAGGCTGGTGGAGCTGGACGTGATAGGCATAGGCAGACACGTGGCTCGAGGTGATTCGTTGATGAGGTGGCATGCGGCTCGAGGTGGCACGTTGGAGAGGGTGAGGCCCGAGGTGGTTCGTTGGAGAGGCCACCTATGCATGGCTCGAGGTGACCTACACGTGGTACATGGCAAAAGGATCACGTAGCCTACGGACTGCCCATAGGCAATCAAAGCACATACAGTGCTTTGCTCTTTTTAAAGAGCATCAACATCGTCGCATCGACGATGTGGGACTATTAAGTCCCAAATAAAAAAATTTGCTTCGCGCCGAAGCGTGAAGCCAAAACATTGCTTCGCATTCGACGCGAATGCAATAAAGGCAGGGAGCCAGCTAGTACTCCCGGATCTTCCCGGTAGCACAGCGGCTACCCTTTGCCTTGACGCCCGCGAGGTCGCACGGTCGAACCTCGGCGGGGTCAAAAGTTTTTTTAAAGAAAATTTCTTTAAAAACCTTTAAGGTAATTTAAAAATTTTGAAAGGTTTTATTTATCATTTGAGTTGATGATTGACATTTCCTAAGAGGAAATAGTTGTAAAAAAAATTTACGCTTTAAGAGGTAAAAAAAATTAGTAAAATTTCCTAAGAGGAAATCTTTGTAAAAGAAAATTTTTGGGAAATTTTCTTAAATGATAAGATCGGAAGGATGTTACCAAGCACTTTGTAGTTTGTTACTGAGAACAAACGCTGAAAGCTTTGATGAGCACGTGAGAACACTAGGCATAAATTCAGTCTTTTCACAGTTGCAAAACGCGGTTATTGCACAATAGAGAAATCCTGATCTAGGATACGAAGCAGATTCAGAAGATAACTCCTTTGGGAGCAGATTTGAACAATCCGACACAGTGGAGATTGCTCCACAAGGATCTGAATATACTCATTATTGTAATTCAGTTGAAATCCTACAACCTCCTTCTCCTGAAATTATATTGATCAGTGATGACGATGAACAAGTCGTTGACAATTTTGTAATTGTTGAATCACAACAACAAGAGTGAGTTGTTTATGATTGTAAATCAAGCAAGGCTTGATAGTTTGTAAAGTATTTTTGAAATAAGACTATATAAGAAAGGTTTCTTGTTTTAATAGATTGTAATGGGATCAAATAACAATCTACCAATCCCCGAATTTAGTGGGGATAATTATGAGTATTGGTCCATCAAAATGAGGACATTACTCATAGGAAAAGGACTATGGGATAGTATTGAAGATGGTTACACTGCTCCAACAGATTGGACTACTTTGAGTGCAACCGACAAGAAGATCTTCAAAGATGCATAGAAAAATAACTCTTTTGCCTTATACCATCTTCAAGCGGCATTAGATCCAAGTATCTTTCCTAGAATTGCATCTTACTTAACTACCACAGATGCATGGAATGCCTTGAAAGAAGGATTCCAAGGAAGTGATAAAGTGAAGCAAGTCAGGCTTCAGACCTTAAAAAGAGATTTTGAAAATCTCAGAATGAAGGAAAATGAAAGAGTCGGTGACTACTGTATACGAGTCAAAGCAGTAGTTGATATGATGCAAACTTTAGGTGATGACACAAAAGTTGAAACAATTGTGAAGAAAGTGTTGAGAACACTTCTTCCTAAGTGGAATCACATTGCCATCATAATTGAAGAATCAAAAGACCTTTCTACTCTTACATTTGATAGTTTGATTGGATCATTAACATCACATGAAGAGAGACTTCAAGGAGCACCTTCAACAAGCTATGGAGGTGATGACAAAGCCTTCACTTCGAACGAAGCTGCAAGACGAGGACAAGGAAGAGGCCGAGGCAGAGGACAACAACAAAGAGGCAAAGGCCAAAGCAACTCCTACAGAGGAGGAAATCAAAATAGAGGTGGAAATCAAAATAGAGGAGCCAATCAGAACCAAAGCGGCAATGCAGGCCATGGAAATCAAGGACGAGGAAGTAACAAGACTAAAACAACTTGTTTCAATTGTGGGAAACAAGGACACTTCGCTCGTGACTGCTGGTCAAAGACTTCAAAAGATCAAAGCAGTCAATATGGCTCATTCTACGGAGAAGAAGAAGGTCCATCAAATCTTTTTCTCTCTTATGGACAGTCAGATCAAAATCTTAAAGATACATGGATTTTGGATACTGGTTGCTCCAACCACATGAGTGGCAAAGAAAATCTCTTTGCTACATTAGATTCAAATTACAAATCCCATGTTAAGTTAGGGGATAATAAATCTTTGCAAGTTGAAGGCATTGGAGCTATGGAAGTTCCAACAAAAGAAGGCCTTAAAAAGGTGAATGACATATACTATACTCCACAACTACAACACAATTTGTTAAGTGTTGGCCAAATGATGGAGAAGCATTACAAATTAGTTTTTGATGAAAGAAAATGTACAATCCTTGATAAAAAAAATTGTAACAGAGTCATAACAAAGTACCTATGACAAAGAATAGGTTTTTCCCTCTAAAATTTGGTGAGCCAGGGGGAGCTCAACTTGCAAACATTGCTATTACAAATCCAAGTGTATTGTGGCACTTGAGATATGGTCACCTCAATTCCGCTAGCTTGAAAATGTTAACATCACAAGCTATGGTGACAGGACTACCAAAAATTCAAGAACATAAGAAGGTATGCGAAGCATGTGCTTTGGGAAAGCACTCCAGAATGAAGTTTCCAAGAGGCCAAGCGTGGAGAGCAAGCTATCCTCTTCAGCTAGTACATTCGGACATCTGTGGTCCAATGCAAACAAAAAGCCTTGGAAACAATTCTTATTTTCTAACATTCATAGATGATTATTCTAGAATGTGTTGGATCTATTTTCTGAAACACAAAGATGAAGCATTTGATTGCTTCATAGACTTCAAAAATAATGTAGAAAAGCAATGTGACTACTATGTCAAATGTCTTCGCACTGATAGAGGAGGAGAGTACTCCTCAAATGAATTTTTAAATTATTGTAAGCAAAATGGGATAAAAAGGCAGTTCACCACTGCCTATACCCCATAACAGAATGGTGTGGCCGAGAGAAAGAACCGCACCCTTGTTGAAATGGCATGAACGATGCTTCAGACAAAGCATCTAACATACAACTATTGGGCAGATGCAGTGAGAACTAGTGCATATATTCTAAATAGAAGTCCGACTTCTAGTTTAGATGGTATCACTCCTTATGAAGGATGGTACGGTAAGAAACCAAATGTCAAACATTTTTGAGTATTTGGTTCTTTAGCTTATGCACACATTCTTGAGGAGAAGAGAAAGAAGCTTGATCCCAAGAGTCAAGCATGTATTTTTGTAGGGTATTGTGAATCGACCAAAGGGTATAGATTGTACAATCCCAAGACACATAAAATAATTATCTCCAGGGATGTAATTTTTGATGAAGGGGGAGAATGGGGTCATAAAAAATTTGTTGATATAGACTCTAATTCGAAAAGTTCCACATTTGTACACCCCAAGAAAAGTAGTGGAAATAGTTCCCCTCCACAAAGTCCACATCAGGAATCTTCATCAAGTACATCAAGTGGTACACCAAGTCCAAGAGGGACTCCTTTGTTGGCACCCCCAAACTCTCCGAAATGATTTCAGAGATCTGTAAGCGCTCCAAGTCCGATGGATATTGATCCAGTTTCTCAAAGGAAAGAGACAAATAGAGGAAAGCGCATACTATAGAGTCATCCATCTTCTCAAATGTTGGATAGGAATTTCCAACAAAGATACACTAGGAGTCAAGCTAGTGAGATGGACGACATTTTGTCAAGACTTGAAAATCTTCAAATGTCAGGAGATGATGAGTCTCATGAACCAAGGGGTGATGTAGTCAATTATGCTTTGTTGGCTGCTTCATAGCTAGAACCATCTAGCTATGAAAAAGCATGTATTGAAAGTATATGGCAAGATGCCATGGAAGAGGAAATATCCTCAATTAAAAAGAATGATACTTGGGAGCTTGTGAAGCTTCCCAAGGGAAAAAAATGTGTTGGATGTAAATGGGTCTATAAGACCAAATTCAATGCTGATGGAAGCATTGAAAGGCACAAGGCAAGATTAGTAGCTAAGGGTTTTACTCAGAAATATGGAATAGATTATGAGGAAACCTTTGCTCTAGTTGCTCGACAAGAAACAATCAAAACTGTTCTTTCCTTGGCAGCCCATAAAGGATGGAACATTCAACACATGGATGTGAAAAGTGCATTTTTAAATGGATACCTGACAGAAGAGGTGTATGTTCAACAACCTCAAGGTTTCCAAGAACAAGGAAAAGAGAACCTTGTTTATAAATTGAAAAAAGCACTTTATGGCCTCAAGCAAGCACCACGAGCGTGGTACTCACGAATTGATGGCTATTTCAGTGAGTATGGTTTCACAAAAAGCAAGAGTGAACCAACTCTATACTACCTGAAGAATGGAGTAGATATCCTCATAGTTTGTTTATATGTGGATGATCTAATATTTATGGGTAGTAATAATAAAATGAATATGGAGTTCAAAAACTCCATGATGAATCAATTTGAGATGAAGGATCTCGGATTAATGAGATACTTCCTAGGAATGGAAGTACATCAATCAAAGAATGGGATCTTCATATGTCAACAGAAATATGCTCATGACATGATCAAGAAATTTGCTATGCAGCAGTGCAAATCAGTTGCAACACCAACAGGACATGGAATCCAGCTAAGCAAAGATGATGGAGCACCAAAAGTTGACATGACCAATTTCAGAAGCATGGTTGGGAGTTTAATGTTTCTCACCAACACTAGGCCAGATATAGAGTATGTTGTTTCTCTAGTATCAAGGTTTATGGCATGCCCATCCGAGCTGCATCTTCAAGCAACCAAACGAATTTTACGATATGTAAAAGGTACATTGGATTTTGGAATCCATTACCACAAGTCTAACTCTGTGAAGTTAGTTGGTTATAGTGACAGCGATTGGGGCAGTAATATAGATGACAAAAAATCTACATCAGGGAACTGTTTTAGTCTAGGTTCAGGACTAATAACTTGGAGTTCCAAGAAGCAATCTGTTGTAGCATTATCATCTACAGAAGCTGAGTATATAGCCATTACCCATGCTAGTACTCAAATCCTCTGGTTGAGGAAAATCCTTGAAGAGATTGGCGAAAAACAAATTGGTCCAACCAAACTGAATTGTGATAATATTAGTGCCATACAGTTGGCATATAATCCGATCCACCACAAAAGGTCAAAACATTTTGATATGAAGTATCACTTCATAAGAGATATGGTGGAACAATAGATAGTTGAGCTTCAATACTGTAGCACTTTGGATAATCTAGCAGACATCTTCACCAAAGGCATGGCTAAAGCTCAATTTATAAAGCTGAGAGACTGTATAGTCAGTCCTCTCAACTTTAAGGGGGAGAATGTTGGAAAATTACCATTGGTAAAAGGTTAAAAAGAGTATTTTACCTTGGGTAAGTTTACTTACCTTTTACCTTACCTGGACGGCAGCATCTTTGGGCGGCAAGAGAGTTTTAATTTAATTTCTTCTCCCTTCCCTTAACTTCTCCTATTCCCCCCTTTTCTCTAGTATGGTTATTTTGTGTTTATTTAAATCAATTGTAACCTAATTTCAAGTGAATGTTAATGCATATTTTACCTTTGCATCGAATAGCTCACCTCTCACAACCGGACCCTTTCTTAAGCTTCTTAAGAAATATGTCTCTTTTAATTGGGACGAAGAATGCCAAGAAGCATTTGAACTCCTTAAGCAATATCTCCTCAAACCACCAGTGCTTTCCCCACCTAGATCTGATCGTCCTTTTATCTTGTATATTTCTGCTTTTGATTCTACCTTAGGAGCTATGTTAGCTCAACTTGACGATGAGAAGAAAGAATGCGCTAATTATTACATTAGTAGAACCTTAATCAGTTATGAAACTCGATATACCACATTAGAAAAATTATGTCTAGCAGTCGTATTTTCTACACAAAAACTATGACATTATATGCTCAGTCAAAAAACATATGTTATTGCCAAATTCGACCCTTTACGATATCTCATGAGTCGACCTTATTTATTTGGTCGCACAACCAAGTGGGTTCTTGTGCTAAGTGAGTTTGAACTCACATTTATAGGAAATAAGTCTGTTAAGGGTCAAATCATAGCAAATCAATTAGCTGCTGCACCATCATTATTCATTGACTCTAGGAACCCGCTTCAAACAAATCTTGCTTAGAACCTTTGGATGTGTTTCTCATCAATGAAACAACTCCTAAACCATGGTATAATGATATATTTAATTTTTTGTAGCAAGTAACCTTCCCTGATGGTTGTACTAGCAACCAGCATAGGTTATTACGTAGACAAGCAAGTCGCTTTGTGATTATTGGCAATACCTTGTATAGAAGATCTTTTGAAGGCATCTTACTGAGATGTTTGAATCTAGAAGAATCTAGATCAGCTTTGAATCAAGCCCACAATGGATCTTGTTGGGGACATTTTAGTGGTAGCGTCATTGCTAAGAAACTCCTCCGGATAGGATATTTTTGGCCTACCATGGAAAATGATGCACATAATTATGTGCGACATTGTGACAAGTTCCAGAAACACGTTGACCTTGTCCATGCGCCTGCACAAGAACTGCAGGCTATTTCATCTCCTTGGCCCTTTTCAAAATGGGGCCTAGACATTATTGGAAAAATCAACCCTGTGTCATCCAATGGACACAAATTCATCATAACCACCACTAAGTATTTCATGAAGTGGGTTGAAGCTATGCCATTAGATTCTTGCACTGGAACGCAAGTTTCCAAGTTTATTTTTAATCAAATTATTTGTAGGTTTGGAATTCCTGCCAATATCATTTTTGATAATGGAACTTGTTTCAAAAATAAAGATGTAAAAAAATTATGTCAAAAATATAAAATTTGACATCGCTGGTCCACTCCCTATTATCCTCAAGGTAATGGTCAAGCAGAAGCATCTAATAAAATCTTAATCAAAATTCTTAAAAAAATGGTTAATAAATCTGGTCGAGATTGGCACATTTAGTTATATCCTGCTTTGTGGGCCTATCGAACTAGTGTTCGAACCCCCACTGGAACTTCACCTTTTGTCTTGGTTTATGGTGCTGAAGCTATTTTTTCCTTTGAATTAGAAGTTCCTTCTTTAGCTCTACTACTTCAAGATACTGAAGTAGGAGATGAATATCGTGCTGGCAGATTTAGTTAGCTAGAACTTCTAGATGAAAAGCACATCAATGCTTTGGAGCATCTTCGTGCCTACCAAAACAAGCTTAAGAGAGCATATCTTAAGAAAGTTCATCCTCGATATTTTGAGATCGGTGACCTTGTCTTAAAAGAAAATCAAAAAAATACTAATGCAACTAAAAATCTTAAAGGTAAATTTGAGCCCAACTGGCTTGGACCATATGTCATCACTGCTAAATTTGGATCAGGAGCATACAAATTATCTACCTTGGATGGTAAAGAACTTAAAGAACCTATGAACATTATGCATCTTAAACGTTACTATGCATAAAATTGGTCAGTTCATCATTGTATATATGTGTTTGCATATTATTTCCTTTTAGTCACTTATATAAAACGTTTCAAAAACAATTATCTTGTATTTCTTTCAATTCATAACTTAAAATCAAAATACAAAAACATCTAAATCATCAAAATCTTCAAAAAAAAAACATCTTTTATTTTGTACCTGTCAAATTGTGAAGTATTGCAGTTATATTTTCAGTTATTTTGGATAAATTAGCATTTATTTGGAATCCCGCACTTTCACATTCACATGAATAAATATCTTGATTTTATTTGGTATGATTATTCATCTCTCTTATATCAAAGTCCACAATTGTTTGAGCATAGAGAACTGATCTTGTTATTTACTTGAACTAAGTATATCTTTTCACATTAAAATAATTTCATTGCACATTCGATATGATGCTACATAGTAGAAATGGTTTCTTGAGCGAAAAGTTTCCCCTGCTATCCTATCATGCACATGGTCTAGAATCTTTGAGAATTGACAAAAGGACAAGCTCACCCCTACCCAGAATAAAAATCCCTTGCTCTACAGCTAATCCGAGCAAGTATCCCTAGCATAGGAAGAAAAAGAAACGTTCAAGAAAAAAAAAAAAAAGAGAAAAAGGTTATTTTATATCATCACCACAATATTTCAGTATTTTCTCAAATATCAAGCAGAAATACAAAAGTACAAAAAAAGAAAGAAAGAGAGAAACGCAAAATCAAAATGCAATAAAATCCTTTTCCTACCCCTTGAAAAGAAAAGAAGGGTGAATGAGCTTGAATCCCTGGAATTCTCAATTATTCGAAAACTGTGAGGTAAGCCCCATAATAGGTGGTTTGTGCCCAACCCGCTTGGCCTTTGGTAATCCCTAGCATGGCGATACGTCTGTCACATTAGCGACCTTCTTTTGTACAGACCTCTATTAGCTTATGGATTAGCTAGCTCTTGATAACCTAACTTACATAGTAGTCTGGTACGGTTACATGCATATAAATCATGGTCAACGAAAATTCATTTGGTCAAGGCAAATTACTTGTATCAAATTATCTTGCTCAAAATTGGTGCATGAACAATACAATCGCACACACATTTGTATTTGAGAGATTTTGTATCATTATGATAAATCAAGATCGGTAATGAATTCACATTTGCACATGAGGATTCCTTATAAAATTTATATTTCTCTTTGAGATAATTTAAAATATTTCTGTAACTCTTTTTGAAATAATTTTATCCTTTTATTTTCAGAATTTGTTGTTTGTATAAGAGCAATTATATACACCTTTTTAGAAAATCTTAAAAATAATTTCCAACATAGTTTTCATATTATTATTATTTTTCTATTTATCACAAAAGTCACAAATTCATCTTGCAATAAAACCAACAATCTATTTTCTTCTTTGGATTTCGCGATGATGGTATAAGTCTATACCTATAATTCTATGCCTAGCACAAACCATTGTTCTAATTTTATTTTCCATTTATTTTAAAACAAATTCATCAAAACATATGACTTGCATCATTATGTTACACAATTATGCTTTACAAACAAACGAACACTTATTCTATTTCATGTCATTATGTTCAAATTCCATTTTGCAACCATGGTATAAATTCTAAGGAATTGTTCAAAATTTTATCACACTTAGGAATTTATGCCTAGCAAAATCATATTTTAATATCTCATGCATACTATTTTTATGAAAATCTGAAAACAAATCATCAAACCATCATTATCTCCATCATTACAACACAAAGTCTTAAGACAGATCTCTTAAGCACTCTTTTACTTTTAACAATATTTCTATACTGGGATTAGCTTGATGACCGAGTGAGCGACGACTCCATGAAATGGTCTATAACAGTGACAATGTCCTTTGAAATTATTGTTAGAAGTCTCTTTTTATTTTTTTATCAAATCACACCACCACAACCAATTGTTTACATCAGATTATTTCATTTAAAATCTTACAGCATGACATCAAATTATAATATTTCAACACGACATAATTACATGAATCCTCAATCAAATAATCAAACAATTCAAACATTAACGCATCATAAAACATATGAACAAGTCATATCATCAAAAATAAGATCATATATATATATATATATCAAAAAATTATATACATCATATCAAAACAGGATTGGTATGCCACAATCCATACCCTGGCATACTCAATCCTCTCAACAATCTCTACAAAATTTATAGTCCATAGACACCTAGCCTTGAGAAGCCCTCGAGCTCTTAGCCTCATCTCCTCCCCCACCATGACATGGAGGAGGTGGTCCCATAGAGGTCCGGGATGTATCTTGGGTCCTCATCGTCGATCGGGAGGATGTCCTCGCCGATCCCAGCCTGACTGGTTCTGCAATGTTGGTCGGTAGTTGTACCCTCTGGCCCTCTGGAACCAGATGATAGTATACACCCTGGTAAAATGCATTCTACATCATGGACCACACTAGATCATCCCTGCTCACTCCTCTGCCTTGAGCTTTGAGCCGTGTAGCCTCATCCTGCAATGTCTGCACCTGAGTCCGAAGGCGGGCAACCTTAGCCCGGAGAGCCGTCATCTCGTTGCTCTCCCCTGTGTCAACACCCTTGCCCTTATCAGGCAATGGTGGTATCTCCTCCTACTATGAAGGGAGTCCCTCCTCCCTCTGCCCTGTCTCCCATGACCTCTATGGAGCCCGTGCCATCCTCTGGCATCTCTCCTATGGGATCCGCCATTGCTCTCTTCCCTCGTGACCCCGTGCTGCCTCAATAGCAGCCTGTCGTCACCTCCCCATCTGGCACACCATAGCATGCACTGGACCCTACGCCCTCATCATCCAAGGAGGGCGGATGCCTACGTACCAGGCATCGTAGCCATCCACAACCCTAGCATTGTCACCATCCACTAGCTGGATGGGGGCATCGTCCGCATCCTGACTCTAGAATCACTACATATCTAGAGCCCCGCTCAATGTAGTACTATCTTGAACAGTCCAGGAGTACTCATAATCCCTGAGAGAAGGGATCCCCTGTTGTAGACCGAACTATCATAGTACTCGGTCATAGCGGTGGAGCTCTACCTCTCCTCACTCCATCCTCAACCAATAGACTCGCCTGATGTGAGCCAGCTCCTACCCATCCTCTGCCCACCCGGGGTGCTCTCACCATGGCCTCCAGGTGATCTGGTCTAGGATGAGGTCGTCTAGCAACCTCCGTGACATCGATAGATCTATCCGTCATTGTGACCCTCACTGCAACCACCAATAGAAAACCCGGGGCCTCTCTCGATCAACCCCTATCAATGGGAGCCCTACCGGCCTCCGCACCGCAATGTGCTCCCAACACCAAACCTATAGTAGCGATGTCAAAACTAGACATTGACCTCCCTTGTATATGACCCCATATAGGATCCTATACAAGTGGCACAGAACAAAGCTACCCCATGCAAATCTGTGCCCGTGGTCTCTCATGTCACAGACTATGTCTGAGAGCACCCACGGTAGTCTGCATCCGCTCTGGTGGCATAGCAGTAAGCCACCAACAACTCCTACCAAAACTCGTGTCAGCCTAGATGCCCTAGGCATCTGTCGTAGCGACTCGATGTTCACTTTGCCCTTCTCCAGGGCGAAGCTAGGGTCTCCAGTGAGCCTCATCATCACCTGGCCCTGATTGGCCGTAGGTGTCATCAACCGTCCTTGTATGGGGATCCTCATGATCCTCCATACATCCTCTAGAGTGGGAGCCATCTCCCCTATTGGTAGCCAAAAATAGGACGACCCTGGATACCACCTCTCTGCTAGGGTTGTCAGTAGCCCCATGTCAGTCGGTACTTGTGGCATCTCTGCCACATGTTGTAGACCGACCTGTCCAAGTCGGTCATGCTCTGCCTGGTCAAGCATGACTATGTCATCTCTTAGCCCACCGTATTTCCACTCCTCGGCTCTTTAGTAATCCCTTCTGCAAAACAAACAATAAAACAACAAAATCATTAATAACTCAATCATTCAAATTAAACAACTTAAAATCAAGTTTAAAATGATATCGTCCACCATTGGATGATATCGTCCCACATTGGGCAAAATCGTCCTTTGTGAGGACGAAATCATCTCCGATTTCGCAACTTGGGAATCGCCCCTTGTTGGACGAAATCGCCCCTAATTCACCGATTTCACCGTCAGACGAAATCGACGATCTAGGGACGATTTCGACGAAATCGGGATGATTTTGTCCCGATGACGTCGATGGCCTAAAAATGGCCGCGATGCCCCAAACAATCAAAATTTAAATCAAAAGAATTGCACAAAGTTAAATTAAACCTAATCTACTAGGATTAGATCCTTACCCGTAGCCCGCGCTGGACCTCTATCACTCTGTGCGTTGTCTCCACCATGTTTCTTCTCTGCAGAGCTCTAGAACAGTAAAAGTGAATAGTACAAATGAATTAGGGTTTTCCCTATTTTCTTTAATTTATTTCAAAATCAGTATTTTAAATTTTTGCTTTTTCGCGTTTTTACCTCAAACGTTCGATTTGGGTAAAAACACGGAGGGGGCACCATAGTCAGCATTCGTACGATTCGACCAAGAATCGTCATCTAAAAAAAAGAGTATATTTTTGCTTTCTCGTAAAACGGGAAAAACTCATCTTTAACGCATTTTCTTTGAAAAATTTGCTAAAGAGGGGGCAAAATGTAGCACCCTAAAATTGGCACGGTTAAAACCTTAGTAAAAAGATAAAATATTAAAATTTGAATTTCAACCCCAAACTGCCCGTTAAACCGCCTTTTACCCGCTTTCCCCATTTTTCGTGCCATTTTTAAGATTTGTTTTGACCGTTGGACGATATCATCTCAGATTAGACGAAATTGTCCCCGATCTGACAAATTCATCTGGAACAGAACGTCCAGACGATTTTGTCCCAAAACCGAATTTTCATAATTAGCTTCTATTTTAACAGCCTCTCCAACTCGAGCAGAAGCGTGTCTGCGTAGTTGGAGATTTCCCTGTTGGAGATCTCCCAGATTGGGATGATCCCCAACCTCCCAAACCTCTTCCTAATCCTATATAAACTAGGATTTTTCTAGTTTATCCCCCTGCCTCCCTGCCTAATGCTTGCTAATTCTCCCTGAACCCCCAACCCCTTAGTTGACAGGATTTCATTGCAGAGTTAGCTCCTTATTCCCTCGTATTATTGCTTGCATTTGGTATTTTTGCATTTTTTATTGCAAGAACTCTACTATTTTTCAGTCGAAGCTAGCTTGGATCATCGCGGACGATCTCGGACGATTGCGGATGATTTCGTACGATTGGAGGCGATCCTGACTGTAGTCCAGATTGAGGGCAGTCCGAGTTTAGAGTTTGCATTTTCTTAAGCTTTTCTACATTTTTCATATCATATCTCTGCACTGTTTTAAGTTATTATGTTTTATGCATCTTGGAGTTCACCTCATTTAGCATAATTGCATAATAAAGGTAAAATCAATCATTAAATTTACTGCATTTCCTTATTTTTTATTAGACACTATTATTTAGGCATGTTTGCTATTATTTCTACCATTACCCCTTGCTTCTACATTTGCATATTTGGTATTTTGCATTTGTTTTTGTGATTGCAGGTTTTTGACGAATTCATTTGACGAATTCATCAGATTTCAGATGATTCTGTCTAATTTCATATGACCTACTATGATTTGAGATGATCCCAAGAAATATCAGATGATTACGTACAAACTGAGACGATCTTAACTGCTACAAGGCTCAAAATCTCCATAAGACATCCGAAATCAGGTATGACATCTTCTAGTTAGCATATTCTCTGTCATTTGCATCCATTTCTATTTTTTGTATTCATTTAAATCAACATTGGCATATAGAATAGTTTAGATTCATATTGGCCAAACCTAGGAGTTGAATGATCAAGCATAAAAATGAACACATCAAACACACTATCAACCTAGGCGTGGAAACTACCATTCAAAAGTTTCCTGGTGAACCCACCATCCATCGAAAATTCACCCTTATACACCTCCCCCAAGAGGCGGGACCTTCAAAGGGCCTCTCAGTCCGAGGTATTGTCCCATCCTTTTCACATCCCCCTTTCGGGCACGGATCCTATAGCCTGAAGGTAAGGGTGCGAAAAATTTGGAGCGATACAGCCATCTCATAGAAATTGGTTGTGTATAGTCCATAGTGTTCTAAACCTTTACATTTTTGGTTTTTTGGAGCATGTGACTTTTGAACTAGGAGCTATTACTATATTTTAGGCCAATATGCTATTTACAATTCAAAATTAACATGTTCCATCTACCGCTCTCCAAAATAGTTGTAGACTCTTGTTGTCACATTTTTCTATGTATATTTATGATACAAACTAGTGAGTTATATATTTCATGCTAAGACATTACAAGTAACGATCATTTACCAATTTTGGCAAATTAGCCTTTAACGTCATTTAATATACATGCCTCACATTTGCAACTTCATATATTTTTCTAAGGCCAATGTCCTATTGGTTTAAACCCTTTAAGATTCACAAATTAGTTTTTTTATCATCCCAATGCATTAGGTTACCCTTTAGAAACTCTTGTGACCAAATATCCATATCAGAGTGGCATTTAGCACAATATTATTGTTTCTAGAGGCTATCAAAAGCTTTCTTTATAGGTTCCTCTTGTAACAACAAGCCAACCACCCTCATTTCTTGGATTCCTTTCTTTGAAGTGGATGGGAACTACTGAACTCCTATCCTTGTGTCACTAATCCTCATTCATCCTTTGATTAAGCATTAAAATACTTCAAGAAGAAATCATACTCCATTTGAAATTCTCTAGTAATCTCTTCAAATTGTTTGGTGACCTCTTAAAAGTAGTCAAGATCATCATCAACCATGTTAAACCATTCTCCTTTATTTTTCTTAATGTGGAAGGGATATGGATTTTCCACATAGACCTAGTCTTTCTAAATTTGTTAGGCATAACCATATAAGAATTATCTAGGGACAAGTATTTCCCCAAGTTAGCAGAGAATTGTGTAGATATGCATAGATCAAAGTATGTTGGAAGGTCAACCATGACTACCTCCTACATAATTTTTACCTTTGACAACTTGTAGAATAGCATTTATGTATCCTTGACCACCCTAACTATTTAGATAGGAGTTTCATCCAACTATATAACTCCATGGATTGAGTGAGTGTATTCCATTCTCATTACTTCACATACTACCTTTGGCATTATAGTAGTGACTACTCTAGATTCAATAATGTAGTTGTGCACTATCCACACTTCTATGCATAAAGACATTTAAAATTATGGTGGTTAATTAGTTTCCATGTTGGTGCTCTATTGGTCTTGATCCAAGTTTAGATCTAATAGCTTTAATCCTTTATAATTAATACCCTTTAATATTGCTTTAAGTAAATCTATATAACTATGGATTAGAAATGCATCATACATACTTTCCCAAGAAGGAGTATTCTTTAGTTCTTCAACAATGCTATATTAAATCACTCTCAGTAGCTTTTTATCCTTCTGGTCAAGTTCCTTAAACATTTTGTGATATTTCTCAATGGCCTCTATCCTTTATATTTTGGTCACAGAGGGATACCTTAGCTTACTTAGCACTTGTTCCTTATGATTCTCTTTAGTGACCTATGCTTTTGCTAGCTCTAGCCTTGTTGGTTATAGCCTTGTTTGCTCTTTTTATGGTTAAGTGAGGAATTTTAATCTCTCTAGTTTCTATGGTTTTACTCGTAGATTCTTCTTCCTGAATCTAGTTAGGACTTGGATGCATTATTCCTCCTCAGGTTCATGTTAGCTTTTGAAACTTTAAACTTTAAGGAAATACAATCACAAGTATGGAAATAAGCATGAAGTGTTATAAATATGATAATGGCTAACTAATATGCATGAAAATATGGTAGAAAAATTAATACAACACTCAAGAAATGCTAATTCAAGAAAGTGCAAGAAAATATACAATGCTCTCCAATGTAGGTCACAACCTCTCCATATTTGTAAAAATGAATCTACATTGTATCTACTATCACTTGACCTATGCACTCCAAAATCCTCTCTTTTCTATTCTATGAAGGCCTATTTATAATTATATGCAACTCTTTGCCTATAATATTCCTATGACACCTCACTATTCTATTCTAAGGACTTATGTACATGTGGAATACATGCACATTCTAACGCTTGTGCATTTATTATATTGCATTAATAAAGAATTTAAGTCCTAATATACTCCTAATCTAAATATGTACCCATGAGGGTGCATTAGTAAGAAACCAAATAATATAATATATTCCAACACCTCCTTGTATTACATTGTTTGGTTTTGAAAATTTTAGTCTTCAATATGGATCTTCATCTTTTGGATATTATTTATATTGATCAGGTCCTTCTTCTTCTTATTTAGTTTGTAGATGACCAAGTAATGCATAGTTTTGTTGACCTCTCATCCTCCTGATTTTGAAAATTCTAGTTCTTTATCTATCTTTATGATATATTATATATTTATTTTTTGCAATTTGTTTCTTAGAAAAGATATTAGCATTATTTTGGAATACAATTTCTTGTGAGGTTCCAATTGTATCTAGTGCTTATAAGTTTCTATGGATTGATCCAACGACTTCTATCTCATCTTGATTCATGATGAGACACCTATTGATTCCATTTTTGTGTTTGAAATAAATTATCCTTTTGCTCTCTACTAGATTTGCTACTGAAATGAGATTAGATGATAATCCAAGAACATACATTACATTATGTAGCAAAAAAATTAGAAACGATTTACTAGGAGTTACACATCCATATTATGTATATGATAGAATTTTCCATCTGTAATTTTTAATTTGTAATTTTTAGTGACTTCAATATAATCAAACCATTGTAAGTTTCATATCATATGATGACTTGCACTAGAATCAATATACCAAATATCCTTTTCATTTTGACCTATGAAATTGTTTTGGTTTGAAGTGATTTCACATATTTGATATGGTATATTGGATGGATTCTAATCTTGAGATCTTTTGTAGTGATTATTGTGATGAAATGTCCTTTTTTCCAATCTATCCATACTCTTAAAAATTATAGTATTTCTTTTATCAATATGACTCAACTTTAATTGGAATTTCTCTCTAAAGAATATTCAAGTTTATAACCTTGGAGGTTGCCAAAATTATGACTTCCTAGTGGTCGATAATAAGACTAATTAATATCCTTCAATTTGTAGAGTCAATCTTGAAAAAGTTTTAATTTTGTAAAATATCCTTTAATTTTACAACTAATTTGAGTGGACAAGAAATTTTATGGTAGCTTTCTAGTTTTTGAGTTGAATTATTTTTGTATCCCTAGTAATGTGATGAAAATATCAATATAATATTCAATAATTATTTTTCCTTTTAGAAAGCTCAATGATGAAATAGAAATTTTCAATATCTTCAAGATAGTTAATTTGTATTCTCTATGTCTCTTCAATTTGAGTATAAGACTAATAAAATTAATCTTCCAAATTTTAAATGAATCTAGAGTTTGACTTACCTCTACCTTTGTATAATGCAGTCTCTAAATTTCTATGATTTCAATTTGATGTAGAATTCCTTATATCTCCCTAGTTAGAAATTTAGACTAAGTATGTATTTGCAAATTAAGTTTTACTAACCTTATAACTCCTTGTCTTTATGAATTTGCAAATAGTTGAAGCAATAATAATAAATATTTTAATGCTTCTATTTTCTACTTCCTTCTCAGGATAATCAAAAAATGTTTCTAGAGATTAACACCTTATTACTCCTATCTTTTAATTTCTCTAGATTATAAGGTTTAGCTGATTTCAACCTTAATAAACTTTGTAATATAACTCTTACCCTTCCAATATTAAGCTCTATCTTTAAAGTTCTCTATAATCAACTCAAATTACTATAAATTGGTGATAGTTTACTCCTTTCCAACTTTGAGACACTGTGTATGGCTTTTAACTTCTTCTTTGTCACCAAATTATGTGCCTTCTCCAATGTTCATTTGCAGTATTATGTTTTTTCTTTTTCAACCATTAAGTGTGATTCTCATTTATGTCTTAGTGTTGACTTGTGTACTCTAAATAAATTGGTAGGTTTGCTCTTCAAGGTCGATATTTTTGCCTATGTTCTTATTTCTCCAACAAGTGTAGTAGGTACCTGTTGGTCACGAATCTGCCACAGGAAAGGATTTTTACAATTGCGCCCTAGACCCGGCCAACATTGAAAGGCTGGAAGCAAGAAATGGCTCCCAGACCAATCTCCGAGTGGGCTGGTTCCCTCTACTATTCTAAAATTGGGTTTAAGATAGGGTTCTTTGGAAAGAGATTTAAAAGGTTGTAGAAAGAAATGGGAAACATGGCCGCAGGCCGAAGTGATGGGATCAGAAAAACAACAGCAAGAAACTACAAACGCAACAACAGCAAGTAACACAAGAAATCAGCTTCATCCTCGCACAATCACATGCCGCAAATCCCTCCAAACCCACATTCCGGGAATTGTACCTTGACCGCAGTATTTAAATCCAGTATGCAGAATTTAAATGTAATAGCAATGCGGGAGTACGAATGCTATTAGAAATGTAGAAAACAGAAAGCAAATTCATCCATGCGACGCTTGAAAAATTAGAAGTCGATCCTTGTATTCCCGCAAATACAATTCCAGTTTCTAGCAGCAAGTTTTTCCAACCTTTTCAAATGAAAATTACATTGGTTTTTATAGAGGTCCGTCCTCTTTGCAGCATTAAATAATTAAAACCAACTTCCTCGTGATCTACAATCATGCGAAGGAAATGAGGAAGATGATCCCCTTAATCGCATTCTCGAAGAAATAAAAATTAAATTCCATGAAACGCTTGCGGCCCTTCATTAAATTCGATTCTTTGAATATGTGCATGAAAAACCGTTGAATTAATCCACGAATGGCAACTTCGAACCAATAAACCCTTTAATTTTGGTGGCCTGGGCACTCTTTGACCTTAACCGCATCGGAAATCCGCAAAATATTTAATTCGGGTTAGCATTAAATCCTCGAAAATAAAAAAAAAACCTTTCGGCCGTTCATATTGCACTTGGCGGGAAAACTGCGCAGGTCGCGAAAATGCGACGGGTCGCGAAAATCGCGACGGGTCGCGAAATCGCGACGTATTATCATTCAGTACGCTTTGACCACCGTTGACCCGCGAAAATGGAACATGTAGCGATTTCGCTACATGTTTCCGCCGTTGGCTCCTCCCTGCGCTCTGCCCCGCGAAATCGGAACATGTAGCGATTTCGCTACATGTTTCCGCCGTTGGCTCCTCCCTGCGCTCTGCCCCGCGAAATCGGAACATGTCGCGATTTCGCTACATGTTTCCATCGCCGTACCAATCGCCTTTTTCGGTCGCGATTCGCTGACATGTCAGCGACGCGCTGCAAGTTTGCACTTTTTGCCTTCGACGCTCCCGGGGTCGCGATTCGCTGACATGTCAGCGAATCGCTGCATGTTTTCAACTTAATGCTTTTTACGCCCGCCCGACCCGCGATTTCAGAACACGTCGCGATATCGCGACGGTTCCGCCAACCTGCCTGCGTTGACTGCGTTGACCGTGATTCTGCAACATGTCAGCGCGTCGTTGCAGTTTTCAGACTTAACCATTTTTTGCTCAATTTTTCTCCTTTTTTCGCCCAAGCTGCATCAATCAAAGGTCAGATCCCCAACAATACATCAATGCATTCATCAATGAGAATCAATGTGGCAAAAATGCCAACATTCTTGGCGGCTCGCAGGGTATACAGCTCGCTGTATGCAAGAATCTAGGCCTTAGTCCATTGGGCATAGAGTCATATCCGAACAGAAGGCTGTCTTTGCAATACATGTCTTCTATGAAAAATTGAAACTGGAAAAAACTTGCATATAACTGATTATGAAATGACTAATGGAACGCGATGATGGAGTGAGCTCTTGCGGTTGCGCAAGCGGTGACTGCAATGGAATGATGAAATGAAAATGAACGAAGTTATGGAGTGGGAATGGAACTAGGAAAGCTGTGAAATGAAATGAACTAGACTGTTAGCAAATGCGTAAAAAACTAAACTTAGAGGAAAGGGATAAGAAGGGACGGGAAAAAACAAGGAAAAGGAAAAAGAAACAACAGCTGTGGCTTATTTTGATTTAATGCAGAAGAAACGAGAAGGAAGAAGATGAAGAAAGGAAAGAGAGGAAACGGGGAAGGGAAAAGAAGAAAGTGCTAGAAAGCCACCAAACTGTTGGGAGGAGAAAAACAAAGGAAAAAACAAGCATCTACGGCTCGCAGGCAACAAGAGCCGAGATGAACAAATAAAAACAATACCAGTTTTTTTTTTTCTCCTTCTTTTTTCTATTTTTTTTTGTTTTTTCAAAATACTATATACAATAATGCACGACATGATTGGCATGTCGCCACCAGACATCCAATCTCAGAATGTTATCCGGTAAATCTGCAATGTCCCGACCAGATCTGATCATACTTAAGTCGGTCCTTGAAATTAGGCTGGCTCCTTCCTGAAGTTCTCCATGGTGCTGATAGGATGCAATTCAGCAGATTATCCTTCTTACTAGTACCCACATGGAGGACTTCTTCAGGTACTGGATGTAGTGGCTGGAACCAACACCACCACTTTGGCGACTTTGCTGAGTTGAAGATCTGTTCGTGGACGCCTGTTTTTGTTTAAAAAAAAAAAAAAAAAATTCAAAGAATGTTTTTTCTGGCGACTCTGACTTAATGGCGATGGCCGTGATTCCGCAGACCACTGCCACAAAGGCGAGGGTTTTTTCTAGATGGGATGATCCTGGCCCTCTGAATCTCCAAGTTCGGCATGAAATTCCCGAAGGTGCCCTGAAGAACCTGGCAAAATATGATGGTACCGAAGGCATGGCTCTGGCACATGTTGAAGACATTGCTATTCTATCCATGATCCATGTCATAGAACACGAGGATGTCATGATCCGACTTCTGGTTCAGTCCTTGGAAGGAAGAGCATTGCAGTGGTACAGACTGCTCAAACGTCAAAGCATCAGCTCATGGGACGATCTAGCGGGAGCACTGATAAAAATATTTGATGAAGATCCTTTCTATATTGCTCCTTGAACCTTGTGTGCTCTCAACTCTTTAATGTTACCTTATTTTCTCTTCAAATTATCTTTGAGTTGACATCCTATTTGAGCACTACTCTAGTACTTCCTTTTGAAGTGTTCTGTCTACAGGCTTAGAGCATGGTGTAGGAAATATGATGCCAAGTGGCACTTGATTTGCCTAACTCCTTTCAACTGCTTATAATGCACCTTCCCAACATCGAATAACAAGTGGCATTGAATGGTTTATCTGTTACCTTGAATGCCTCTAAACTAATGCTTCTTACAAGGATATTATAATAATGGTGCTTCATCATGGTATACTTCTAATGCTGTGCACTTGATATACCTTTGATTTAGTGGTGACTATATATGGTGTGCATGATATGCCTTCTTCCACATGGTGCAATACCTTAACCACTTTGTCCTAACTCCCTTGGTCTATACAAACACTTTCTATTGCTTGCTTGATGCTCATTCTCTATAGGCTATGATGTTATTCCAATGTTTCAACAATCAATTTCCAACTACTTTTCTTGAGAGAAATGATGTTGATTCTCTCAATGCTTATTTTGTAGAGATGGTTATCTTACAACGCTTCTACAAGAATTCCAACCAAGTGTACATGATGGCTTTAGTGATGGGTAACTCCTTGAATATGAGTCAAAATTTGAATGATGTGCATTGTCACTTTGATGTGTATCCTTCTTGTCTATTTGGTACATCTAACAAAGTTTGCTTTTCCAACTACAATAACTTCCACACTTTATGTCTTGTCCAAATGCAATACTTTCTTTGGTGTAAGTGCATGGGTAAAAAATGCTTACTCCCAATACTTTTATATGGATAGAACCCTATGATGCTTGTGTTACCAATTTTTATCGCTTGGATGTAGATGTTGTTTATTTTCACTATGATGCCTTCACCAAATGCTATAAAATATGTAAGGTACCTTGATTTACCTTCACCAAAGGCTATCATATTATACCTTATAATGTTGGATATCCTTAGTATAGCTAATAGCTTCTCCTACCTTTTGCTCAATGATCCTTGGATGGATACGTATTATAGAAGTCTAAAAATAATATCTTATTTCACCTTTTTATTAATGACTTCTCTTCTTGATTTTCTTAACAAATATGTAGGTAGATGATGTCTGAGATATCTCCCCTTTTCCTTGGAGATACTTTACTTTTAGAGCTCCCTTGAATAGCTCTAATGAGGTGCTATGCAAACGTAGAGTATGATGAGATAGATGTTTTCCCCCCTATGCTCTTAAATCAACTCTCTTGGCCTCTTAAAATGCTAAGATAAATCTGAAGTCAATATTACCTTCAAATCCTTGGCAATAGCTTCCTTGATTACTTTTGTACTCGATAATATAAGCTTTTCAATCATTTTTGCACTATAGAATATGCAAATTTTAGAGTCTTTTCTTGCTTTGAATAGTCAATAGAATGTTGATATTTTTCTTTCTCTTGAAATATATCTAACTTCTATTTTTCTATGCAGGTTTGAACCTTGTAGACAATAACTTATGCACTCCCTTGAAGACTTCAAATATAAACCTATTTGTGCAACTTTTAAATCTTGAAAACTAGTGCTCAATAAACTTAATAAGATCCAAATATAAAAGTTCAACTAATGAATCTTTTTGCACCTTTGTTGCATACCTTTCTACCTTTGTAGATGATGATGATGGTGGTGATTTAAGTCACCTAAATTGCTGCATTTTTTATATGATATTGTAGATCTTCTAGGCTATCTAAAAATAGCTCTTTAGCTCACCTTTTTGCAGCTTTAACACTCTACTAATATGCTTCCCAACATTGTGATTTGGTGGCTCCAATAATAATTCAAGATGCACTTCTAAAATCTGAACATTAGAAACTACTAATGCTACCCAAATTTCTGCTTTCTCGCTGTCCTCAAATCTGAAAATTTTCAGATTGTAAAGTAGTCAAACCCTTCTCCGAATCGTTATCCTTGAATCCCAAAAATTTGGTAGGAAATTCCTCCAAATCATAGCTGAGATATTCCTCAAGAACTCTTCAATAATCTACTGTAGAAATCAGAAAATATCCTATCTCTAAAATGACCTTCAAGCCTTCAATGGCAATCCCCAAATATCTTAGATTTGATGGCTTTTCTTATCTCCTTCCTCTTGTCAAATTCTTTGTCAAATTCTAACTTCAAAATTGGCCTATCTAATGGCCTTCTTCTCAAGATTCTAAAAGTCTTGAGATCTTCTCCAAACTACTCCAAAATTTGACAAACTTCTTGCCAAATATTTCACCTTTGGGCTTGTTGTCGAATGGTGATAATTATCCCAATTTCTTTACTATCAGGAGATTCTCCTTGGTAGTAAATTTCTCCAATGATTTCTTCTAGGAAATCCTTCAATGAGGCTCACCAATATTTATCCTTGTTTCTCCTTGAGACCTCTCCTAGGACCTTAAATCTTGTAGTTTTTCAAAACCTTCTATGAGACCTTCCTTGATCTCTTCAATCTTCAACTATGGTAGTTTTGCAACGATATCTCCTCCTTGGATCTCCTAAATCCATTGCTACTAAAATATGCAATAGGATTTTTTTTAGTCCTTATCTATCCTTAATATTCCACTATGCAAGTTTTTCAATAGGGCCTTCTATGGACCTCTTCTTCAATGTGAAGTTTTTAATATTCAATGGAGATCACCAATCTCCAATCTTCACTAGGACTCTTCTCCTTGAGTCTCTTATTTCTTCAATGGGGTATTCTTTCTAGGATCTCCTTCCTAGATTTGTAATCTTCAATGTGGATTCCTTGGCCACTAGATCTCTCCTCAATATTCAACTAGGAGTCTTCAATCCATAAATATTTCAATGGGACCTTTCTCCTTAGGCCTTCAAATATTCAATCTAAAACTTGTTGCTTCAGGTACCGGATTGATTCAAAGATGATATTATTCCTATCTCTTGTAGGAAGCTTCCCAACTCTATTTGAATCTCCTTTTTTCTGCAAAAAAGTATTAGGTAATGATAATAGAAATTTCTATAAATCTATAGAAAACAATATTCACTAGTTGGATTGCCAATCTAGTGGATTCAATGTTGAGTTCTAGTCTTCACAAGTTTTTTTGCAACTCTGTGGAAAAAATCTAGCCAAAAAACAATTTTAAAAATCTAAAAATGATATTTACAATCTCCTCTCAATCACTCTTATGGCTCTCACTATTTCCTATTGATCTACCTAGTGCTTTGATACCACTATTAGCTTTTGAAGCTTTAAAATTAAAGGAAATGCAACCACAAGTATGGAAATAAGCATGCAATATTATAACTATGATAATGACTAACTAATATGCATGAAAATATGGTAGAAAAATTGATACAACACTCAAAAAATGCTCATATAAGAATTCTTATGAAAATATACAATGCTCTCCAATGGAGGTCATAACCTCTCCATATTTAAAAAATGGATCAACATTGTATCTACTACTACTCAACCTATGCACTCCAAAATCCTCTCTCTTTTCTATTCTATGAAGGCCTATTTATAATGATATGCAAATATTTGCCTTCAATATTCCTATGACACCTCACTATTCTATTCTAAGGACTTATGTACATGTGGACTACATGCACATTTACATCATTGCATATTCTAACACTTGTACATTTATTATATTGCATTAATAAAGTACTTAAGTCCTAATACACTCCTAATCTAAATATGTATCCTTGAAGGCACATTAGTAATAAAAAAAATAATGTAATATATTCCAACAGTTCATTGGTTAGCATAACTTGGTCTAGGTACATTAGAATGTTCACCACTTCCTTCTATACCTTCTTTATCCTTTCTACTTTTTTGTATACTACCAGTTGAGTGTGGTACTAATAGACCATACATGTATCTGCATTACAAGGATTATTGAAGGCCAAACACCAGTACTTTCATGAGAAGAAGTAGATGGTACATCTTCTAACTTGGTATATGAAGCATTTGATCATTTAGCCAACATTGCTACTAGAAGCCCCGTGGTATTTTGTGACATAGGGGAACCTTTTGGAATAATAGCATTCATATATTGTTTTAGTATTTTATCTCCCTAGTACAATACATTTATTATTCAAATTTTTAAATGTTGCACTTGACTCTAATAACTCTATGTTTTCTTTAGGCTCTAGAGCTGGTAAGAGGGGAAAACAAGGTACCAATGGCTAAGGCAAGGCTCTAGGTTAGGAAATACAAGAAAATTGAGGTGCCAAAGTGGATAAACATTGTTGCATAGGAAATTATAGAAAGTATCACATTGTAAATTTAAGATAAAGCTTGCCAATAGAAATCAATGCATTTCTATAGCAATTACAATTTGGAATACTTGTGGGAATATCATCTCATTGGCTAACTAGATTTGGAGGCTTAGATCTAGCACAAAGTATCGAATGCAGTATATTTATGCTTAAGGCTATGAAGGCCAAATTTCTTATGGGATATGCTTCCTCATTTTGTTGAACTAGATGTTAAAATCAATGATATTTTCTTGTAGATACCTCTAAATGGAGGTGAATTGGATAAGAAAAAAAATAGATCTCCTACATCATTGAATTCCAAGATGAAGGGTTTAGCTAATTTATACCATAAAATGATATCATTGTACTTGAGGAATATATACTAGGTTAACACTTTACCTCTAAAGGATATGGCTAGAAGTCTAACCATGACATATTTATATTGGATATTATGAATAGCAACTAGAGTGGCAATATCTTGGCAGTTCTCATAGGTGGTTTTCATAGACCCATGATACTTTGGTAAATCCTTAATAGTATATGGAGGGATTTCATGGTTATCTATAAGGTCAATGGGATTATTTATATTCCACCCTAGATAGATTATTGTGGCCATGTTTCTTGTAAGAACTATTGGGAGACTATGTGAAAGATGATTATAGAGGGATATGACTTTGAATAGAAGGAGCTCTAACTGAAGAGTGACATTTACCTAGTATTTTGTGAGATTTTTGTGTAGGTAATTCAATCAACTACAAGGGTTCTTTGAGTTTTTTGGATTTTGATATCATTACAAAACAATTTTAGAACTTGTTCTTAGGGTGTGTTCCTTCAACAGAGTCATCAATCTTAAGCTATTTTAGTAGTGGAGTCGCTACGTGAATGTGTATTCTCTACTTGTGAGGTTAGATATTCACCAAATTCTTGATTCATTAGGGTAAATAATATAATTATTGAACAATTTGTCTCATATAGCATGCCAAAAAAAATTGTAGGATGGATGAATTGTTCACTATAAATTTTATTCAATCCCATTGTTGATGCTTAATGAGACAAACCGTGTTGGTTTGGTCCCATAAAGTATGCTAAAAACTCTTGGTATACAATTTTTCTAGTGGATTACTTTAGATTGTAGGGTCCAAGATTGGATGATTCAATATTTCTCCCTAACCAACCTCTAGAGGAGTTCAATTCCTTTGTGCAAATGAAAAAATAAAATAAATATAGAAATACTAAAGAGAGATATGGAGGTTTATAAAGATAAGGAATATAAATGTGGATTAAATGCTGATATTATTTTTCTAACACTACCATATCCTATGCAAAACATACTATAGCTAAACTACATACAAGGCCTAATAGACCAATCACCAAGCAAATAATTGCATAATTTTAACTAATCCTAGATCATGCCCTTTGCTACTCCAATATCCCATAGCACCCTAAGCAATATTTTATAAAATAAAGTAGAACCACACAATCAAATGTTAAGCATCCCTAATATTCCAATATCCTAGAGTGATAATCTAAATAGCAACTCAAGTCTAATATAATAGACCTCCCACAACACTTTTACAAAAATATATAGGGCCTATAGAGAATCCACAAATGAAATAATTCCATAACACAGTGCTAGCAAAGGTCAAACAACAAGTTGATTCATTAAAATTATAGAGAAAAATTACATATTATACAACAAGCAAACACTCAAATTATTGACCCTCATACTTAAGTAAATTGCACTACTTATAGATTTATATACTAGCCTAGCTAATGATTACAAGGATGGCCTATCATAGGCCTAAAAAAATAGCACAACCTAGCCCTATCTAGAGATCATGCTTGATCAACATGCTTAGGAGTGGGAATCACTTTCTACTCCATCTTGGCCAATTGTCCTGATCTAGCACCATTCAATATCTTTAGCAACCACATATCCTTAGAAAATTTGTGCCTATTGAGCATGCTTGACTCCCCCCATTATACCTTATTTTTGTTACATATACCATGTATGTAAGGGCCTCTATTTATAATTAGTGATAATAGATGTTGTTGCAGGTTCTAAGAAATTAGTTGTCACTTTCCTGTAACTACTTCACTTGGGATGGATTATAAGTGTCCAAGTGGCCCATATCTCATGCACATAATATCTATTGAGAGAGACCTATCTAGGATCCCTCCTATTTTTTCTCTATATTTCATAAGCCTCTATTGGTGGTTAGGGTAGCTATCAATCCTCATTGATATTGTGTAGAACCTATAGCCACTTCAAATTCCAAACCACTCAAGCCTCAAGTAGCTCAAGCATCTAGCCACCTCATACCCAACCATTCTACACCCAGTTAATCTAAAGTGGTTGGATTTGCATAGTTGAATTCTATGCCTGTTAAGATACTTTTAGATCTTAGACCAGTCTTTGCATGGCAATTAACAAAATTTCCTTGTATTATATAATAATAAAATTTCACAAAATTGATAGTCTAGCAAAATTTGCTAGGATCTATCTATGTGGATACCTTCAATGTTTCCATAGTACCCAACTAAGTCAACCATACTTCTAGCTAGGTAATTCTTAATTTTAATTAGAACTTTTGAAAATGACTTTCTTATCATACTACCTTGCTTTCCTTTTAAGAATCCTTATTTTTTGAATTTTTCTAAATATTTAAAACAAGAAAATATGGCACATGCTCTATGCTCACACTTCTTCCTGCTTGCACTCACTTTTGTTGCATTATTTCATTTAGTTAGAGCTAATATACATAATTTACATGAAATATACTTACTAGCACATGTTATTTATAACAATATTAATTATAAAATCTAGGCAATTGAATTTTTCAAAGTTGCATATTCATGAAAATAAATCTTTAAATGGATTCAAAACATTAAAAATAATATAAGAAAACAAAAATATATTTATTCACACAACATCACTAGTTATGAAAAATTTAATGGTTTTTAGCCTTATTACTATAATAGTCTTTAAAAAGCTTCTTTTGAAGTGCAAATAAAAACAATTCATAAATAATATTTTTTAATCAAATACAAAAAACTTCATTTTTATTAATAGAATATATAGTTAATTTAACATGTAAATCAAACAAAAGACCAAATTATCTTGATCAATTTGAGATAAACTTCACATCATCTTATGTGAATTTACCTAATAAATAGAGTGATGTCTTTATTCCTTGTAACTTGAAGGATTTTAGTGATTGTTCACTTTTTAAAAATGTTCTTAAGGTTCTATTTTTTAAATGACAACTTACAAGTCTTATTGTAGTAGGACTATAGCTCTTGGGTCTCCTCATTTTGGAAATTCATTAATTATTACCACTACCCTCTGTTGAATGACTCTGCATCTTTCTCACTCTTTAGGTCCTTATAATTTCCCATATAGCCTGCCTCATTTACCACTACCTTGCTTGCAAAACCACCTCGATCATTTGTATCAATATATCTGTAATAATCATCCTTATTTTTTTTTCTAGGTAGTGGTTTTATGTTGTGTAGATGGAGAGGAGTTGCATAATTTCAAGTGTGTTCAAGTACATAGGGGAATTGAGGTAATAAGTGTGATAATTTAACTAGGACCTTATGACATATATTGATGCATGTTAGATATACTTGATCTCCTACAAGAAAACATGGGTGTGAATTCAAATTATTTTTGTCCATGGTGAGAAAAAATATAATTATTGATTCACATCATAGGGTACTTGGACAATATTGCATATAACAACTTCCTGAATCAACTTATGGCACCAAACACTTATGGCATATAGGGGTGCTACAGAATAGGGAAATAGTGATAGGACTACTCCATGAAGAAAGGAATACATAAACACTCTATGACAAAGTACTCAACTAATTCATAATGCAATGATGAAATTGTTTGGTTAGGAGAATAATGTACTAATGGGTAGTTAACTTAGTGCAAAAGCCTATGGTGCTAGAATAATCCTAAGGGATAGGAACTTAGATATTTAATGCCAAGGGTCAGCTACAATAATGCAAGTTAGGGACTATTTAGGATGGCCATAATTTTTATTTCTTAGAAAAATGGAGCACAATGCAAGCAAGACAAAATGAATACATTCAAAATTGAACACAAGAAAATATCTATTAAAATAATAACTCTTATATTAAATAGAGTGTTACAATAATTATCCATAAGAAGGAATATGTTGAAATTTGTTATATCTATGGGTAGAGATGTAGTGGCATTGGTCATAGCTCTAGCATATGGTTTAGCCATTGATCTTGCTAGTGAGATGTGGATTGATGCTTCCTTTCTACTTGCTTTTTAAGTACTCTATGTTGTGTTAGAAAATTTTCCTTTATGTCAGAGTATGTAATAGATATATCAATAATAATATTAGAAGAGAAAATAATTTGACTAATGGTTCAAATTTATAATGATTGATGATTTAACTTTCAATGTTTTATATTTCAATGTTCAGAGTTTAGTATCCAAAATTTAGGGCCAAGATAGTAGTTGGTAATAGTATTGATGTTAGTCTTGATGATATCATTAAATATGACACTAATGTGTTGAGATGCATTCTAAATATTAGAGTGCATTTATGTGTTGAGAAGCCTTCTAATTTTAGATTTCACACTTTAGATTTTGGAGTAAACTATAACAACTAGTAGTGTGGTAAGAAGCTAAATTATTATATCAACATTGGAAAATTCACTAATGTGATAAGAAGCTAAATTCTAGAGTTCAAACTATTGTAGTTTGTTGAAAATATTTTTATATTGGACTGTAGAATTTGTATTTTAGACTTTGTACCCAAACTAGCAATTGATATTGGTGATGATATTTGATATGGATGGTAATATTGGAAAAGTTGTTGGCATGTTGAGAATATGAAGTCTAGAGTTTGAAATGTGTTGATAGGGCTGAGAATCTCTCTAGAGTTTAGAGTTTGGAGTTTGGAGTTTGAATTTTTGACTTTAAAGTTTTGATTTCAAACATTACTTTAGAGTTGATAGATTCTAAACCAAATCAACCTTTTGTATAAAAAAATCCAAATAAAACTCTTGAATCTCATTTATGATTTGCTTGAGTTCTTCTTATTTAACCAAGTTACTAATAGAAATCCATTATCTAGGGTTTTTTCTCAAATTAATATAATATTTTACCATTGGATATTTACAATCTAGACATTGTCAGAGCCAATGGTTACCATTTTGAATAAGAGATAAGAGGATAAGGCATCAACCAAACATCAAACCAAAATTTACAAAATACCCCTTATTAATTGACCATATAATATGCTTATTGATCAATTAAAAATTATCTAATATGAAGTTCCATTTTTTTATCTTCTAGGTAGGATTCTTTTCTTAAATAATTGCATTGCATCAAGAGAACCTATATATTTTTGAAGTAAAATTGTTACCCAACTCCTTTCTTGATCTTTGAATAATCTTCACCCAAGTTTTACCCCTAAGGCCAAACCCATAAGTCTAGAATTTTGTAAACTTGCCCCTCTAATACTATTTCCTTTACAAACTCTATCCCAATTACAAATAGAAAACCTAATTTTTCCTCAAATCCTTTCTAAAGAAAGTCTCTTTAATTTTTTTTAGTTCCTAATGATATAATACTGACAATATTGAATTTGACATCATATAAATAGGGATGGATTGTAGTGTAGTATTTTTTGAGAACTTTCCTTTCCATCCTTACAAACAAGCCTTAATTGTATCCAAACAAGAGATCCCAAGTTGGTTTTTATTTCCTTTATGAGATAAAGGAATACCTAGGTATATTGATGAATTTTTTTTATTTTTAAATCTTAAATATCCACAATAATTTGTTGTAGATATGGAAAAAATGTTAATGAAAAAATCCAAGAGTTTATAGTATTAACCAATTCTATAGTAGCATTATCATAGAATTATAATAAACTGCATGGCCTCATTGATTAAGGGATGGCCCAATAGAAAAGTACCATAGAGCTAGATTTGAAGGGACCATTTTTTACAACCTGAATACCTTTGAATTTTACTTCCATTTTTACTTTTGAGGAATCTCTTCCTAATTCCTCTACAATAATAATAAATAGATAAGGATGTGATGGATCATCTTAAAGGAGTTCACGATATGACTTAAAGCAACCAAAAAGATAACTTTTTATCAAAATAGAATATTTTAGAGTGTAATAATAATATTTATGATAGAATTAAACACATTGATCTAATTTTATTACTAAGATATTTACACATACATATAGACATATATTTTTTCTTGGTTTTCCAAAGATACTCTTGGTGCTTCACCTTAATTTTAATATTCAACTTCTCTCAACCTCATGTAAGGTGTAAATATTCAGTGTCTCTTAACCTCTCATGATGTTTAATAATATTATAATCTAACATCTCCTAAGGTGTAATAATTACATCATTAAATAATATAATAAGTATATATCACCCAAATAATGTAATAATTATCTACCATATCCCCTTATTAAATTATTTGGTATGGAAAATATTTGAAGGTGTCAATCACGATCGAAAATGCATCTTTTACAAAAATTACTACCCCCTTCTTCCTGGCGTAATAATGAAAATATGATCTTGATTTACCTATGGCATTGGATATTTGCCTCTAGGTCTGTCTCTGGGTCATCACCTCTTGATCATTACCCCTAGGTCATCTACCTTTGGGTCAACCTTTGGATCACATCCATAAGTTTTGATGTAAAAGTCATGCACATTAAAGAATCCCAATATTGCATTGCTCCATGGTAAAACCATCATTGTGGTCTATCTCAACCACAAATATTTGTCTTATCCTTGCTTTATTCTAAGGAAAAATCTTTTATTATAAAATCCAATTAGCATTTCTTTCATTCTATCCCATTTTATCACATCCATCCATCCATAATCAACATGTATGTTGTTTGGCATTATTTCTTTGTGTTGACAATATTTCTAAGAGTGACTATTACTACCATAATTATTACAAGGATGAAAATTCCAAAACATTTTTCTCACATGTATAGATCACCCATAAAGACTACAACTTATTCTAGGAGTTTTCTCTTCTACATGGGTTTTTCTTTTCACAAACTCGATCTTATAGATCAATGCAATCACCCACATGGACATGTCCTAGAAAATTTTGCTAAACTATCAATTTTATGAAAATATTGGTTGAGTAAGCTTATATAGGCCTAATATCCTTCACATATGACTACTTGGAAGATGAAATGCACTTTTCCAAACCAAAACTTTGACTAATGCAAGGAAGATTCATATCCTTCACATATGATTTATCAAAAGATAAAATTCACTTTTTCAAGCTAAAAATTTTGAATAAGGCAAGGAATCTTGGCCACTTCAAAATCTAAAATAATAATGGGTAGATGTGATATTTATCAGATGCAAGAGTGGTTGGGTGCTTGAGTGGTTGCATGCATAAGTGGCTAAAAGCTAAAAGCACTTGGAAGAAGGCAAACAAAATATTTCAATAGATAATGAAAAAATAGGAAAGCTCTCATATAGATCATTTACAATAGAGATAATGTGTATCAGAGGTATGGATCACCTAGAAAATTGTTAACCATCTTGAGCAAAGTAGTTAGACAAGAAAGTGACTACCAATATTTTGAAACTTGCAATAGTGTTAATTGCCATTATTAATCATAAATGAAAGTACCTAAAATTTTAACAACAAGCATAAAAATAAAGCATAGTGAGGGAGAGTTTGAGCATTATCGAGAGGTGTTATCATGCTAAAGACACATGGTTGTTGAAGATGATTATTGGTTGTTGCATTAAAAAAACTAGCAATGATAAAGTAGGAGAGCGACATCCACGTCCCTAGGCATGTTGATTTAGCATGAGCCTAGGACAATACCAAGTTGAACATATTCTTGCAATGCCTATGATATGATATCCTTGTAATTATTGATCTAGGATAGTATAGTAAACTATAAATATATCAATTCTCCTTAGCATGCAGGTCAAGAATTTGTTTTTTCTACTATAAACTATGCATTATTACTATGTCGTTTAACAAATCAGTTGTTGTTTTACCTCTACTAGTAATGCATTACATAATTATTTCATGTATGTATGCTATGTAGGCTCTAGAAATTTCTATAAAAGCTTTGACAATGGTATATTTTTATAGGCTAGAGTTATTGTTTGGATTATCACTACAGGCTATTGGAATGTGAAGGTTGCATAGTATTTAATCATGGTACGTCTATTCACTTCTATAAAATTTTGTCAATGGTCTATTTTTAGGCCATAGTTGCTATTTTGATTATCACTATGGGCTGTTTTAGTGGTAGAATGTATGATCTATGCTCAATTTATATTTTTTAATGCTTTATTTGGTAGTTTGTCTATTAGGCCCTGTATGTAGATAAGCAGGATGGTGATTTGCATAGGATGCATCAATTTTGTTATAAAAATATCATCCACCTTTTAATCCATATTTTTATTTTCTCTCTCTCTCTCTCTCTCTAACCCTCCGTGTTTATCTTTAGTCTTCTTCCATTTATTTTATTTTTCTTTGCAATACAAGGAACCAGCCTTCTCGAGAGGTTGGCTTAAAAGAAATTTTAAGCCATCTAATATTGGCCATGGTCTAGGGTGCACATCATACCACTAGGAAGGTTTTAGACCAAGAATTTTTGGCATGCATGATAGGATGAATTGTTCAAAATTCATTTCATATCCATGGAGAATCAATATTCTAGTTAATATCTTGACCTTGTAAGTGGATAGAATATATTCATCTAGCAACTCTATTATTGAAAAAATAGAGATTATCAATTTCATTGATGGAATGAGCTCTAGAATTATATGATAACTATATTGGAGGATAAAACACTCAAAGAACCTATACAATTCATTCAACTAACTACTTGTAAATTTCAAATAAGTCCAAGTAAGTTCCACTCTCCAATATGAGTTCCTTTTATTCAAAGTCCTATCCCTATGCAAGCCTTTCCTAGAGAGTCTCTTAACAGTCCTTGTTCAAAAAATATGGCTAGACAAATTCACCCAATATGGAATAGAAATAGACCCCTTGATCTTATAGATCTCCATGAAATCTCATAGTTAACTCTTAAAACTTTATCAACCTATGATGGGTCTTAAAAATTTGCCTAGGAGCACTGTTAATATGTGGTTACTTTATCCACTAGTCATAATATTCAACATGAAGATGTTATGGTGAGACTACTAGCTATATCCTTTAGAGAAATTTTTTTAACCTAGTATAGATCTCTTGATGAAAGCAACATCAATTAATGGGATTAGTTATCCAAACAATATATCTTGGAGTTTAATGTGGTAGGATATCCCTTTTCATTTCTTACCCAGTTCACCTTCATTCAAAGACACCCGCAATAAAATATAACTAATTTCAATATCAAATTTAGCAAGATGTGGAAGTGGATCCCTCAAGATATCAAACCTTCCTAGCCTTAAGATTATATTTTTTATATCCGAGTCTTTATTCTATATCTAGACTTACAAATATGACTAGCCAATGAGATGATATTTCCACATATTTTCCAAGCTACAATTGCTAAATAAAATACATTAATCTCAATTGGTAAGCTACCTTCCAAGGTTACCATGTCATATTTTCTATAATTGGCATAGTTGGCATAATAACCATAATTTTAATTCACTTTAGTGCTTGAATCTACTCTTGTCTTAGCACCTAAGGTCATTCCTCAGTCACCTGCATCTTCCTTACCTCTGTTGCTTGCCCCATAATCTAAAGAGAACACACAAAAAACTTGAGCTAAGAGCACCATTAAAAACTCTAAATAATAAATTCATTGTGCTATAGAGGTAGAATGTCAAGAAACGATATGAGGGCTATTAGCCTAGAAGGTTCCCCTATGTCAAAAAATACCAAGGGGTATCTAGTAGCAATGTGGTCAAAAGAAAGAATATTACATATACTAATCAAGAGGAGGGACCATAAATTTCTTCCTCTAAGGAAACTTACTAGTGCTTGGCCTGTAATCACCCCCACTATGTAGACACATGTATGGTCTACCAGCACCAAACTCCAATTAGCATTAGCGCATAAGGTGGATGTAGATAAATTAATAGTGAATATATTGATGGATTTGGACCAAGTTATGCTAGCTAAAGAACCTATAACTAGAGAAGCCTCTACAAGTGAAGCCATAGAAATTAGAGCCCTTAAAAGTTTTTACTCAAACTTAGAAGGAGCAAACAAAAGATAAATCAATTCCAGAGCCATTAAAAGCAAATTCCACTCAAAAATATCTGAAGAAGCAATATCTAAGGAATTTAAGGTATCCCACTATGACCAAAAGATAAAGGTTGGAAGCTAGTGAGAAGTACCAAAAACCATTGAGCAATACCATAAAATTTTTAAGAACTTGACCAAAAGGACAAAAAGTTATTGAAAGTGACTACATACAACATTGTTGAAGAGCTAAAGAAAAATCCTTTTTGGGAAAGCATATATGATGCATTTCTAATCCCCAATTAGATAGACTTTATCAAAGTAACATTAAAAGGTATCAATTTTGAAGGGCTAGAACTACTGAATTTAAACTTGGATCAAGACCAACAAAGTCCCAAAATGGGAAAGAACTAGCCATCGCCATTTTACATGTCCTTATAAATGGAAGGGTGGATATTTCATAATTGCATGGTCAAATTTGAAGCAACTACTACTATCATGCCAAAGGTAGTATGTAAAGTTATGGGAATGGAATATATCTAGTCAAGTCTTGAAGTGCTGCAATTGAATGGTACCTTTGTCTAGATAGTGGGGGTGATAAAGGATATACCAATGGTCTTGAATAAGCTACCAAAAGTCACAATAATCCAAGAAGTGATGGTAGTGGATATTCCTCCATACTTTGGCTTATGCCTTTCAAGAGAGTTCACTACCAAGCTAAGAGCGTACTTATCCTTATATTATTCTCACATGGTCATTTCCCACAAAGGCAAAAAGTTCAAGATCTATGTGAAGAAACCATCTCCCTTCCACATTAAGAAGATAAAATAAGAGAGGGTTAACCTACTTAAATATGATCTAGACTACCCTAAAAATATAACTAATGAATTTTAAATAGAAGTTGAGTTTTCTCTAGAGTACTTTAATGTTGTATTAGAGGTTGGACCAACAATTTATTATGCCACCAGATTATATGGTCAAAATTTCCTAGCCATTTCAAATCAAAAAATCCAAGAAATGAGGATAATTAAGTTGTTATTTTTGTACGAGCAAAGAGACAAAGCTTATGATAACCTCTAACAATAGAAATAATCTATTAAACATTGGTTTGACATGAAATATTGCTTGTAAGAATTCCATAGGGGTAACCCAATGCATTGGGATGAAGAAAATGCTATGTTAGTAAAAAACTACAAATTTAACTCCATAGGTTTTGGGCCTTAGAAAACTATGGAGAGGCATGAATGCAATGTGTTTGTATTAACTATGACCAATGGGTATTGTAAAGAAAAAAATGACAACACCAAAGAAATAGATTACAAAATCAACACAAAAACTTATTGCACAAATGAACACAATAATATTGATATTATTATGGGGGGAGCCTTGATATCAAATGTTACAATATGATGTTGTATTGATTCAATTATTACAAATATAAGGTTTAAAAACATTTATTCATAAGTGAAAATATGGTGTCTTCTACATCATCTTTTACTCCAAACAAGTGTGCAGGTGGGCTTGTGTATCCCTAAGAGACCACCGTAGCTGCAATAACTTCCAAAAATGTGGTTTCTACACCTATAAACATAAATCAACATAAAAGGGTTAGTAGAACCTATGAAGGATCCACTATGTGAGGCCCTCTTAATGGTAAAAAACTACAAACCCTAATTCTGCAATGCTAAACTATAAACAAAATGCAAAAATATAAATAAATGCAAAAGAATATCTTACCTTGTCAATGCTAATAAATGATCCTATTTTTGTGTTTGAAAGTATCACGAACACTTGAAAGCATCTGAGGGCTTGTGGACTATAAATATGCTATGGTAAACATCTAGAGAAATTTGATGATGATTGTGAACACCCAACAATATTCCATGAATGCTCAGCAATGTTCTGTAAACTTTTGGAGGTATTCAGGAATAAATGGGAGTGAGGCAAAACCATATCTAGTTCATGAGGGTTTTGTGGTGGAAGAAATAGAAGGTTCATTGCTGATGGTGAGGGAAGAGAATGATACATAAATGGCTAGGATTTGTGAGTTGACAAATATTCAAATTCAAGACCTTGATTCATCAAAATGAATCATCTTTTATAATTTGCCCTTGATCATGTTAGGGTTTTGACGACACCAATGGGTGGTCAAGATTAAAACATGAGGAAGGGTTGAGATTAAACTTGAGCATGTGACATGGATTAAGATGGATGGGTGGTTGATATTAAGTTGTGGTAGATGGCTAGGATTTATTCACATAAATACATATATATTTATTAAATATATATAAATATAAATATAAAATATTAATATTTATGTATATATTAAATAAATACATATATATGTATATAAATAATGAATGGCTATGATTTGAGGATACGAATGGATGAAAAGTAGCTAGATTTTGGTTTCTACAGATGCCCATTTTGTATTGTGTTGCGTGAAACACAATGCGGTGCAAAAATACGAGACACTTAGTTTGGTGTGGTGAAGCAGCTTCCTTTTATTGGAGTGCAAAGAGGATCTTGAGGACAAATAATTTTTTGGTGTAGCTTACCCCCTCAATTGGTGAATGAGTGAAAAATGAGTCTCACAAGCCAATTGACAGAATTATGGGTAATAATGCAGGTGAATGGTGTAAGTGTAAGTGTATGATGTAAATGTGGATGATATGAATGATGTAAATGTGGATGATATGAATGATGTAAATTGATGTTATTTTTACCCTCAAAAAAGGGTTTTTGTATAATGCAAGTAGTTGATTCTATTGTTACCCCAACAAAGAAGGGGTTTTTTACAAGTGTGAATATAAATGAATAAGGGATTTTTGCCAAGATGTAAATGAATGATGAATGATATAAATGAATTTTATTTTTTTCCAAACTGAAAAGCTTTTTTTCCTAAATGTAGATGTAATGTGTGATGTGAATTATGTATCCTGATGTGGAAACTCAAAATAAAATTTAGTTACCCCAAGTTTGGGGTGATTCCATGCTATTGGAAAACATGCCAATTGGCATCATTGAAATGCAAAGTGATGAAAATACAAAAAAGGAAAAAGAGACAACTCCTAGAGGGCCAGCTAGTGACTTTAGGATAATTCCTTTTATTGGAACCAATAAACCTAGGAAGGTCATGTTTCTATGATGAATTTCAATGTAAAATAAATGTTGAAATGTGATTTTGTCCGTGTTTCAAGTCCCACGAACAAGGCCATCAATGACAACTTTTTGAGCAAGTTAACTTGGGCATAGTCTCACTCGAAAAATGAGTAACCTAAAATGATTTTATGTTTGAACAAGAGGATGTTGAATGATTATGGTAAAGTGTCCTTATGGTTATTTAATTATCTTACTGAATTGCATGGACTACCAATAGCTACAATCGCCAAGGGGATAGAGTAGACCACTAGATACAAGGTTCAATTGAAATTGTAAATTAATTTGGCAAAAGTTTTAATTTAAATACAATGTTTAATGGATTTTATGGTTTTTAAATGAATAAGTGATGATAAAAAATGCATTTATGATTGGACTGCATGATTTTGTAAAATTTTACATTATTTTGGAGCATTTTAAAAGCAAATTTGGATAATTTTATGACTTTTTGTTCGCAAACACAAGTTAACCACCCAAATAAATCCATGTTATCACAAAGAGTGTTGAAACTATGGTATGGATGAGTATAATGATGAATGTGGTCATTTTGTGAAAATTCAAACCGTTTTGATGCATTTTGAAATTTGTAAGGCGATTTTATGACTTTTGGTCGCAAGCAAAAATTAAGCACCCAAATCAATTTTTGGTTTCACAAAACATGATATGATGATGAAATGAATGCATGGATGCAATTTGGAGTTATTTTGTGGAGGTAAGCTATATTTTGAGGTTATTTTGACACTTTCGCAATGTTTTAAAACTAAATTTCGACTAACATTCATGGTTGGATAAACATGGGCAAGTGTCTACCATGCTGCAAACGTTGGTGGGAATTTGGGTATGCTAGGAAAACACCCATGGATTTTTGAGTGTGATCCAAACATTATATAAAAGAGATACATGGGCCAAATTTATTTCATTCTTATGTTCACAAGTTCCAAAAGCTATGTCTAAAGGACAGTGAGTGAGTGAAGGAGTGTGGTGGAGTGAAGGCCTATGATGGAGGGAGCAGATGTGGCAGTAGGAGAAAATATGTAGGTGGCTGAGGTAAGTGCCCTTAGAATTATTGATTGGACTTGTGCATTTTTTTTTATGCAATAAATGTGACATTAATGTTCTTGCATTGTGTATGTGTTGTGCTGCAATTGAGGGTCTTGGAGACTCGACATCAATTCTCACTCCTTATACTAGGGGTGAGAAAGACATTGCAGAAGGAGCATTGGAAGTGCTTGGAGGTCATGGTATTGGCTGGAGCTACTCAAATTGATGTGGTAAGGGCTAATGAGAGGTATCTCTCTACCTTGGTAGAGATATGAGATCCATATAAGGGGACCTTTTAGCTCCTGACTAGTGAGGTGACTGTGATACTCAAGGATGTATACTACATCCTCTAAGTACTAGTGGAGGGGTTATGTGTTGAGGTTGGATATGATAATGGGGTATGATATGAGTCAAATATTTGGATATCGATGAAGGGGTGTGAGTGTTAAGGGTGGAGGTATCATGTAGTTGGTGATGTATACCAAGAAGTGAAGAACACAAGCTTATACTGAGAGGGGGGGGTGAACAGTATAAGACCTCTTTTTACTTTTTCCTTTATACTTCAAAATAGTAAAGCAATATACCCAAGAAATATCAAAGCAATGCACAATATCATCCACAAAGTGACACCAATTTTAACGTGGTTCACCCGAAATGGCTAGGCTACGTCCACAAAACTTTTCTCTAAAAGTTATCTCAAATTTCTTTGGTAATCCTTCCCAATTACAATGTTTATGAGCCTCGGCCCAAAGGATATACCTTCCCCCAAATAGAATTTATGATCCTCTGCTCAAAGGAGATACCTTCCCCCAATCAAAATTTATGAGCCTCTACTCAAAGGAGATACCTTCCCCTCTGCTCTGGAAATGATCCCTCAGAAGATCAACTGCCTCTACCTCTTGCCAGTGCGTAGAACTCCTTTCCATCGAAGACCTCTTATCCTCAATGCTTAGCCTAAGAGACCTCTGCCTTCTATTATCACATCCACAATAGCTTAGCAACCTGTACCAAACATAGTCAATCGGTCTAGTACAAGTCTTCCTCTGTCAGTCAGATCTGTCCAACTCTTGAACAAATCAATCCTCTACATACAAGCCTTCTCAAAGACTTGCCAAATATGTCCTCAAGTTCTTCTCATAGAACCAATGCACCTCTGTCCTCAAGTTCTTTGATAGAACTATCAAACTCAACTCACAAGTCCTCTGTTAGGACCTGTCCAAATCTGCTCACAAGTCCCCACCGAAACCTGTCCAAAAATGCTCACAAGTCCCCACCGGAACCTGTCCAAAAATTGCTCACAAGTCCCCACCGAAACCTGTCCAAAAACTCAGCAAGCTCACCAAGAAAAACTTTCTTAGTAGAAAATCACAAAGTGAATTTTTAGAGACCCAATGTGATTTTTCAAACTCATAGAAGCATAAAGAGAATTGTTAGAGACTCAATATGTTCTATACTCAAATCCCAATCTCAAAACTCAACTCAAATCAACTCATCTCAATCTCAATATCAAATCTGAAAACTCAACTCAATATCTGAAATGGATAGGATAGAATGTTTTCTTTCAAGAACATGAAACCCCAACAATTGCCAACTATGCAAAGAATCACATAACAATGATACTAATGTTCTTTTCACCATCAATTAGGGTTTCAACAACAATGCTCATCAAACAAGGTTTAGTCAACCAACACCATTCAACTCAACATCAACCTTGAAGCATTCAACCAATCATTAAAAGAAAAGGAAACAAGTAGAAATCCTTTTCCCTCCAAATATATTTGAACAAAACAGCCACCAACACAATATCACCAAATGCAAAGAATAACTTGCTCAAATCAACTCAATGGTGTAAGCCCAATATCATGAATCAAGTAAAGCGATAACTTGATCAAACAACCTCTATGGAAGCAACTCAACCATCAAACTCAAAACAGCCAACCAAGGGTTCCACCAACTCAATGCAAGTATCTAGACTCACAAATATAAACCCTAGTGCATGAAGCTTCCACTATCTCAAACCAAAAATTATGCATTCACCAAAAACTCTCCTTAATGATAACAATGCATAAGTAGTCTTCAACAAACTAGAAAATAGGATTTACACCTAGCCAAAGGATACCTAGTAGAATACCTTTTCACTCCAACCTTATTTCAGAAAACATACACCAATCATACTCATAAGAAGAATGTGCCCATATCTTATTGGAGTAGAAGATAATTGAACCTTCAAGCTGTCACCACACACAACTCTCAAACTTCCAACCAAGTTAGGGTTAGAATAAAAAGAAATGAACAATAACATAAACTTCCTTTATTACACCTTTTAGCTCCACTTCTTTAAACACAACCACCATAACATGCCAATAAATCAACAATCACAGACTCACACCTTATACCTCCATTTTTAATTTTAGCATAGCAAAGAATAATCTTAAAAATACATCCAAAGAAATATGCCCTTATTTCTCCTAAGCTTTTATTCAATGCTAATTACAAAAGCCAAAACTCATAAAATTTAATCACACCTTATAAATTGCTGTCCAAGAAACTCCGAATTTTGCGGCATAAAGACGTTTTAATAAAAAGGACGACCTCCGCAAATGCAGCGCCCAACAACAGCCTTAGCTGCCACTAGCCCATGTGGGCTATGAAGTTCACATGTGAACTTCCCTCCACTTCACCCTTGAAAAAAACTCCCAAAGACTTTTCAACCACATGTGCTTCTAAGTCTTCCTTCGATCGCAGCGAATATAGAGCACAAACACCGCAAATTGCATTCGAAGAATTTTGAATTCATTAGCCTTCCAACCTTAGGAGTTGGAGAATAAATAGTCTCTTCGAAGACACCTTGACGTCGGCGAAAATAAAGACCATTTCAAAATTAATCAAAAGTCTTTTCAAAAAGGGTTAAAAAACCCTTAAATAATTTTAATAAATTAAGAATAAAAAAAGGTTTAAAAACCTTTAAGTATTTTTAATAAATTAAAAATAATTTCTCCCTTAATTAATTAAATAAATAATTAATTAAAACCTTGAAGGGTTTTAAATAATAATTAAATAAATAATAAAGAGAACCTCCATTGGTTTTAATAAAAACCATTTAACTTGGTTTTAATAAAAACCCTATCCAACTTGGTTTTAATAAAAACCGGTTTGGTTTTAATGAAAAACCCTTGCCAATGGAATCTCTCCGGATTCTCTTAAAAATATTCTCTTGGAATCTTCCACCTTTGAATCCAACACATCCTCTTAACATTAATTCCATTTCATTTTGACATCAATGACAACTCATAGACAAGAAGCTAGGATCTCAAACCCAAAATTGCCAACAAGGAGTTGAAGGTATTACCCACCTTGATTATATTCTTGTTGTCCAACATAGTGGCACTAAATAGCAAGGGTTGTTGATTCCCATGGAACATGATTAGGCTAGTGTATGATATCATCGATGAGCCTTGAGTGTATGCATGGCACCTACTCTATTGGATTAGATGTACTTGGAGTTGTATGAGATGAGGATGTAGGGGTATAAGGAGTTGGGTTGCAGTGTACTACTACAATGTTGTGATTGGGTGAACTCAACCTATGGGCTTGCCTAGTGAGGCCTGGGATGGGTAGAAACCCTATGCTTTGAGATAGTCAATGTTTTAGTAGGTTTAGCTAAGTCATCCTAGTTGTAATAGCTAGGAGTACAAGGATTTGTGGGTAGGATTGACACCTAATCAGGTGCAATAGAGACCATGGTGAGGTGCCAGTTGGATTGGTGATAGGGAGAAGCTATGAAGAGTTTGGCAGGTTATATGGGTGGTTAGGTGGCATAGGAGTGAGGTAGAGTTGATCTAGTTCTCATAGGTGTTATTATAGTTTAGGCTATGGTAGGGGATACTTGAGGTGCTAGTGTTGTATCAGTGTCATCAAGATGATATGGGTTTGCCTTGTGTGGAAGCATGGCAAGTGACCTATGAGGATGATGAGGAGATATATCTCCCTAATGTGGATGATACATGGACTACCATTGAGTATGATGTATGGTTCACTATGCAACTACCATGGGTACCTAGCCAGGTGATGGATGAGGATAGCAAAGATGATGATGGGGTATAGGTAAAGGCAAAATATCTAGATGAGGCTCCTATAAATCAAAGACATAATCAATCTATAATTTGAGGGAGATGGTTGAGAGATGCAATAGAGTAGCTTCCAGATATTGGAGATGATGATGGTGGCTAGGAAAACATGGAGGAGATTCTTGAGATACCTTAAAGTTGGGGTGATGAGGAGTGGATGAGGCTTGAGGTTGAGCAATATTAGCTTCGATAGATGGTGGTGGAACGAGATGCATAGATAGCTTGGATACAGGTGGAGCTACGGGTACGGATGGCTATAGGTGGAGGCAAGGATAGGATCATGAGGCTTCATGTAAATTTAGTATAGAGGGACCATAATCAGAGGTAGGATATACTATATATTTAATTTCAAGAGGGATACATCCAATATTTGGAGTATCTATTGATGCAACACCACACTAGACTACCAGATCGACCCTTGTCCTTCCTATTTGGGACTATTAGGTATAGTGAGTCTAGGAATAGTGGCTCTAGGTCTAGGTCTCCTTCAGGATCATAGGGGTCTTCCTATAGAAATTATTTAGTACTGATATGCACTATTTATATATGAGCCTTGATTCTCCATTGTATATAGCCTTCGAGCATTCATTGTACATGTGATATTTATATATATATATAGACATGGATTTTACTATGCTTTTGTTTGAATGCATATGTATATGTGTGATGGATAATAATACAATGATAATGTGTATGAATGCAAATGAATTAATGATCTAATGATCATTTGTAGTTTATATTTTTGCTTGACCATTTATAGCATTGTTGTTTAATTAGGGGCACCAAAATTATGGCATGTAAAATAGAAGACTCATGTAATGATATGGATGTTGATATGGAAAACTTATTGTTTTGTAGAGACTCAAACATACTAGTGATATCAAACAAAATCACTAAATGTTGTCTAATTTATTTAGAACAAATTGTGTGTGCAATGAATTTATTCATCGAATCATGAGTATGGTAATGACTCGAGGTAATCAAGAACCAAAGTGTGTGCAAGTGAGTTCATTAACCCATATTGAGTAAATTGAGATGAATTATATCATGGAGAAGACCAATAAGTTAGCTTGTCCATATGTGTTGTTATAGATCTCTTCAAGAGATAATGCATGAGCGTGATCCACTGCTAGTCAAGCATCTATAGCCCCAAAGGAGATTAGATCCATAGTCCAAGAATCTAATCTCTAATATTTGAGGATTCAGACTACCTAACAGTCTAATTGGAAATTTAATTTTATCCTTACAACTTGAGGATCTATGGTGTGTGATGTATGAAATATTTATATCTTTGGGGAATCAAATTCTCAACAAAAGTGTGATGAGAATTTTACCCTATCCTTACTACTCATTCTTGTATTTGAAAGTAATTGTGATAGTGGTGAAAACCACTATTTTTTATTTTTGGACTATGTGCATAATGGGACAAGCAAGGAATACCCTTTTCACTTCGAGGTTCAACCAAATCATGGTGTTATCCCTCTTTGACACAAGAAGTTTTTAAAATGTGTGATTATGTTTGGTTCAAGAGTGTTAAAGCCAATTCCTATAACTCACGATTTTCTTATTGAGAATGTGACTTGGTCCTAAAGAAAACTCAACATGTATTGGAGGTTGCTTAAAACACTAAGAGTGGCTAAGTGATCAAAAACACCTAGGGATTATGAAAATGTGGTTTGCAAATGATAATTTGACTTTATGGAATAGTGCAATGAAATGGATGATGATTTGATGGTGTCACTGATAAGGCAACAAAACTTTATTGGATCAATTATTATCTAAACTTAACAAATAACCCCTAATATGGTGAATGAAATGTGTGAATGTGGTAGTGCATAATGAGTGTGTGAATGCAATGTGTGAAATGCAATTTGTGAAATTTGATGTGTGCAACACATTGAGTAAAATGCAATGTGTAAAATGTAATGTGTGAAATGCAATGTTATTTTTGTGTATTATCCATGTACATATACGCACACACATGTTGTAAATTTGAGGTAAACTGAGGCATTTTATGTTGTCATTGATGTCACATGATCATATTTATTTTTGGTGGCCAAAATATTTCATAAATAAGCATTTATAATATTTTGGAAAGCATGGCTATTTACAGGGTTTTTAGTAAAACAAAGGTAGGAAAAATAAAATATTTTATTTAAAACCATGGTGGGCTTATGTGGAAAGGACTTTTCTTAAAAGCCAAGGTGGAATTTTGTTTCATCTAAAAAGGACCTCCGGTGATGAAGATATTAAAGTTTAAATTTTAAGTTTAAATTAATGGAGGGCCGACCTATATGCAATTAATGGAGGTTGGCATATATATATATATATATATATATATGTAAAGGTTTCAATTTATTTCGAAAAGTGGGCATATTATATATCGTCGGAAATATTATTTCTAGGGCTATTTGAATAACTTATTTAAAAGTTGAAATAAGGTGTGTGTAAAGATATATTTCTAATTTTTCAAAGGGGTTCCAAAAGTGAATTTTGCCTTGTTCTTTTTTAAGAGGATTAGTTCTTTCATGAGGTGACAAGGTATGCAATATTGTGATTTATTTTATTTTATGGTATAAGTGGTTTTGGGAGTGAAAATGTTATGAAATGTTTTGATTTATTTTATTTTATGGTACAAGAGGTTTTAGGAGAGATAAGGAAGTTGTGCAATTAAATTCCTTGGTGATGATTATTGAAAAGTGGATTAATGTTGATTATTTTGTGATCTACTAACCCTTGTGAAGATTCACAAAATAATTTTGTGTTGAGTGTGGCATATTTCCAAAGTGGTTTCTTCACTTCATAAAAGGTATGGTCACATTATCCTATTGCCTATTTATGGTGGTTGATTTCTAAAATATCATTAGAGAGAAAAGGATTGATTGTGGTTTCCTTTTTTAAAGTGATTGGTTTAATGCTTCAAGGTTTTATAGTTTGAGAGTTGAGGTTAAACCTTGTTTTATAAGCATTGTTATTGAAGCCCATTGGTTGTGAAAGAACTTGAGTTAGAAAATAACATGAGTATCATTGTTATGTGAGATTTGTGGTTGAGAATTATTGGAAACATTTGAGTTTGTTGATACATACTTGGACTAGGGTTATGCGAGAAAGAGTTGTCCCTTGTGATGATTGGTTGAGTTGAGTTGATTGATCCTAGTCAAGTGATGTGTGAAATTATTGTTCAAGTTCTATGAAACAAACTATTTCATCATTCTATGTTGATTTGAGATTAAGGTTAGAACATATTGAGTCTCTAACAATTCTCTTTATGCTTCTATAAGACTTGAGTTGAGTTGAGGTTGACTTGAATTGAGATGAGTTTGATTTGACCTGAGAGTGAGATTAGAACATATTGAGTCTCTAACAATTCTTTTTATGCTTCTATGAGTTGATTTGATTTGAGTTGAGATTGATTTGGCTTGAGAGTGAGTTTAGAACATATTGAGTCTCTAACAATTCTCTTTATGCTTCTATGAGTTAAGCTGAGATTGATTTAGGTTGAGAGTGAGATTAGAACATATTGAGTCTTTAAAAATTCTCTTTATGCTTCTATGAAGTTAATTTGAGTTGATATTGCCATTCATTGTTGAGTTCATTTTGAGTACTACTTGAGCATGATTGATTGAGTCTTTGAGAAGGCCTTTGGGACATATTTGTGGATAGTTTTGGGCAAGTTCTTGGTGAGATTGCTAGAGTAGATTTAGGAACGTTCTTGGTGAGCTTGCTCGAGCAGATTTGGGTAAGTTCTTAGTGAGATTTCTAGAGAAAATTTAGAAAAGTTCTATGTGAGCTTGTTATTCAGCATTAGACAGGTTCTATGTGAACTTGTTATTTAGTTTTGGAAAAATTATATGTGAGCTTGTTAAGCAGGTTCTATGTGAACCTATTGAGCAGGTTCTTAGTGAGCCTATTTACAGAGCTTTGGAGGTGACAAAGTACAGAGGATAGAGTCTAAGTAGATAGAGATCCAGCAACCAGCACAGTTGAAGATAGATTTGAGTGAGGAGTCTTCAAGTGGAGAGAGGTCCACCAGTTAGTGTAGTAGAGAGACAAAGTCTTCTATAATATCACATAGCCAGAGCAAAAGGAGAAATAGTTCTCCTATAAAAGAGATCCACAAACTTGAGATTAGGGGATTAGCATCTCCTTTGTACAGAGATACATAAACATTGTAATTGGGAGTGATTCCCAAAGATATTGATTGAGAAATTTTTAGTAAAATATTTTCTCCGTGGAGTACCTCACATTGGAGGAACCACGTTAAATCTTGTGTCTCAATTGTGTGTGGTGACTTGTGCTCTTGCTTACTACTGCTATATGAGTTATTAATGCACACTGCTATATTTGGTTATTGCAATTAAGGACATTAATTGATATTGATTTGTAAAGAAAGTAAAAATTGGTCTTATACTATTCAACCCCCTCTCAGTATAATCTTGTGTTCTTCAATTGGTATCAGAGTGGGTTCCTTCAGAAAGGCTAACAAATTGAGGTCATATTCTATAAGAAAATAGATGATTTCATAGAATGGATTATCTACAAATAAAGCTCCATTATTTGATGGTAACAATTACACTTTTAGGAGCATGAGGATGAATAAATACTTGATATCAAAATGATATGAGGTATGGCAAATGGTTGAAAAAGAGTATAGGGTTTAAGGTGATCCTGAGGAAGATAAGACTACTAGGAAATTGGTTGAGATCAATGCAAGAGCAATGAATTGTATTTTGAGTGGGCTTTGTGAGATAGATTTCATAAAGGTCATGGTATGTACTTCAGCTAATGAGATGTGGACCAAGTTGAGGAATACTTATGAAGGATATTCCAAGGTAAATTTTGCAAAGCTACAAACTCATAGAAAAATATTTGAGGAATTGAAAATGGAAATTTTTGAAGCTATTGCAAAGTTCTTACTTCGATTTGATGAGATTACTAAAACTATGAGAGGCCTAGGTTTTGATATGAAAGAATCAAAAGTTACTCAAAAGGTTTTGAGATCACTTCCCATGAAATATGATGCAAAGGTTTCAGAAATAGAAGAAACAATGGATATCAACAAGTTAACAATGGAAGAATTGCAAGGTACTCTCACAGCCTATGAGATGAGGGTAAGTAAGCATCAAGCTCCAATAAAAGAGATTGCTTTCAAAGCTTCAAAAAAATAAAAATGGAAAGTTTCAGAAATAGATAGAGTTTTAGGAAACGATAAGGAAACTAACTTCATCAAAAGGAATAAGGACTATAGGAATTTTAAATATATAAGGAAAGTCAGGTGTTACAATTGTGGTGATCTTGGTCACTATGCATACAAGTGTCCAAATGAAGAAATCAGTGATGATGAAAAAAGGGTCACAAAAGAAAATAATATGGAAAGCATAAGCATGACAAAGATGACAGATTCGATCAAAACAAGTATGAGAAGAAGAAAATTTTTCATAAGGTAAAGAAATCTTACTACATTGTAGAAGCAACTGATATCTCAGATCATAGTGATAGAGAAAATTCAGATGATGAAAAGGAAGAGCATTTATTCCTAGGAATAGAAGGTGAAAGAGAACAGTGCTTTGTGTGTGGTCAAAGAGATCACAGAACAGGATATTGCAATGGTTTCAATGATAGTGAAGATGAGATGGCACATCAAGGAAACATGCATGGTCAAAGAAATCTTGAGAGTTTTCTTGCTATAGAAGATTATAATGATCTTAGTGACAGTGAATATGAAGTAAGGTTTTTCTATGGAATAAGAGAAGTAGAAAAAGAACATTCACTTCAAACTATTGAAGTTAAAGAAGAGGATGTGCCTATTGAAGAAAGACATGAAGAGCTTGTGATGAGGCCTGAAAATGCCTCATTTTTACACTATGTTTGACATATAAAAAACTATCATATTATTAAGTTAAATTCCAAATAGTTGATTAGAATATATATATTTTTAAGTGTTTGCATGATTTTATGTTAGGATCATTATATATCTATTTTTGACTATTTTCAGCATTTTGTGACTGTTTTTGCTTGATTAAGTAGCAAATAAAAATATGCATTTCAAACAACAAAATGTGGTATGTTGATATCAATTAAATTCACAATGGTTTATGAATGTTTTCCTGCCCTTCAACTTGTTTGAAGTCCACATTGAAGCCAATTTATTAGGACTTTCATAAATCTAAAAATCTGAAAACAATAGCCATATAAAAATCAGTAAGCTGTCACTTTATAGGAACACCTTGAAGTTGTCAAGAAAAGCATGAGGATATGGATGGAATGAGTTCAAAAGGACTACATAAGACATCTGAACTATTTAGAAGCATTCCCACATGGTCTAAATAGGCAACAACAAGGTATAACAGAGTAGGGACAATTGTGCAGCACTATTGTAATATTTCAGCATGGTTACTTGGTGAATGAAGTGTATAAATTCAGTAGCAACTTGATGTACTCATTCATGTTGATATTTGAATAATTTTTCCATGTTCTAATTTGTTTGAATTTTCAATAAATACCAATATTTTACAACTGTGCAGTAGATTTGGAAAAAGCAATAATTTACCATGTAAATACCAGCAAGCTACCAATGAATGACAAGGCATGGAATTCACACATGGAGAGAGATGAAGGCTATTGCAATATGATCCTAAGAGCTAACCCACCTAAGAAATGTAGATGAAATCACTTGAAGAGCACAAATTTGTTCATTTCGAATATCTTTGGAATGAGCAGACATATTCGGAATGAGAAATACAATCTCTTCGAAATGAGCGGACATCTTCGGAATGAGAAATACAGTCTCTTCGAAATGAGCCACTTATCTTTGAAATGAGAATAGAAAGTGCTTTTTGACTTGTTGACTAATTTTTTATGATGGAAAAATGGACTTGTTGACTGATTTTTTATGATGGAAAAATGGAAAGAAGGTTGAAAAGGTTAAAGAAAAATATCTCCCATCTAACTTTGTTGTCCTTGCCATCCAAAGCCACCATTCATAGAAAAGATCAATTTTGATCCTCTTCTAGGATAAACCCAAAAAAAACTGTAGCATAATATAAAGTTGTTTGCAAGATAGAAATTGCATTTTATGAAGTTGAGAAAGATGTGTGAGATATTTCTAGACTCCTCCCATGTACTCCCACCACTGAAGATGCTTTCTAAGGGCCAAGGACTACTATTGCAACACAAACTGTCTAGATTTACATTTATTTTAGATCCAAAATTATTTGCAAATCACTGTAAAGTAGCACATAGGATGATTTGAGCATGGGATATGTTGTAAATATTTATATAAATAACACAGCTCCCTTCTTGGTTGAGCCAGTTAGGAATTAGAATAGAGGAGAGTTTTCAATAGCAGCAATTAAGATTGTACAAGTAATTTTTCAGAACAATTTTCAGCATGTTTTATCATCAATAAAAGTGCAGTTATTTTATCATTTTCTATTCTGAGTGTTAATTAGTTAAGGAGTGCTTTTCACCTCCTTCTAGATCAGGAATTATGGTCCCACTTTCATATCTAGAAGGAGGATTTTTATGGCAGGTTTTAATCTATAATTTTGCTGCAGCAAAATTAACAGATTACTTGTCAAGTTTACTTTTCTTGTTTTAAGTTTGTATAATGTTATTTATGTTTTATATTATGTTTGTGTACAACATTTGTGTGTGTGTCAGCTAACAAATTATATTAAGAATTTTTCCTTTGCTTTCCATGTTTTCCCTACTTTCTATTTTAGCAACTTTCCATTTGCAGCATATTTCATTTTGTTGTCAATTCCTGTAGCAAAAGTTTGATGACCTTTTGTGGTAGGACATTGACAGGTGTTTTTAGCATAAGTTTCATTTACAAGCATCATTTGAATTTTGCAAGTGTAATTTAGGATTTTATTTCAGCAACATTTCAATTTAGCAATTTCAATTAGGTTATTTCAATTCTGTAAAAGTAGATTAGATTTCAATTTAACAATTTCAATTCATGCAATTGTAGTTAACTTTAATCTTTTGAACTTAGAATTAGTTTTTATTTCTTGAAAGTTTTCATTCTGTAGATTAGGTTTAGTGTGAGACCAAAAGACTAAACCAAATATGTTCCACCCAATAATTGCTTGAAATTTGAATGCTTGAATTGTACTCTGCCCTAACCTTCTATCGTAGATAGCCTTGGACACCACCCCGGATTGATAAATATTGAGATTAAATGATGAGACTCAATGACACTCATCAACTTATCATAGCCATTGAGCAAGAAGATAGGTACAAAAAAGGTCTAAGGATACTAAAATGCTTCATATGTGGAGATTTTGGGTATATAGATGATGATTGCACATACTATAGAAATTACAACAAGAAAAGTGTATTTGAAAAAGAAAGCAGTAGTTCTAGTGATAATTCTAGCAACAATGAAAAAAAAGAAGTCTCATTTTTGGTAATAGAAAAGGAATAGGATGATCCAAGTAAACAAAAATTAGAAATCAAAAGGTTAAAAGAAGAATACAGGAATCTTGAAAACAAGATTCGAACAGATGTCAAAATTAGAGAATAACTACTTCAAACAATCAATAATCTCAGATAAAAGCTTCAAAATGCAAAAAGGATAGAAGAGATGATGAATGAAGAACTAAGGGTAACAACGACAAGACATGATACATTAGATGAAAATATTCAAAAAGGAAAGGAAGTTCTAAAATATGAAAGCAAGGAAGCACCTAATATTTGTGAGGAAAGTTCCAAAGTTCCTATGGCTTCAAATATTCAATTTGGTTCTTGTTTTGAGATAGGTGAATCAATCTCAAAGGGAAAGGAAATTCTTGAAGAGAAAGGCAAGGAAGAGGTTTTAGATGCTACAAAGAAGGTTCAATAATGCAATGCACAAGTTGAATATGATCATAAGGATAATGGTCAAGAAAGGTATGAGGAACCAAGGCATGAACAAAGGGCTTTTCAAGGATATTGTTTTTCTTGTAATGGATTTGGACACAGGGCTATACACTATAGGGTTTATGAATCAAAGAAGTTTTATTTTGCTAGAAGAAACTTCAAGGGAAGAAGGTATGGTTTTTAGGGACATTGCTTCTCATGCAACATGATTGGTCATAGAGATTTTTAGTGCAAATAAAATGAGCAACATGGTTTTGGTTTTAGAGCTTCACAATACAGGGTTCAAGAAAGGATCGGATATGGAAATTATTTTAAGAATAATTTTAGGACATGGGCACCAACCAAAGGCTACAATATCAAGTGTTTTAATTGCAATAACTTTGGGCATATTACAATATGGTGTAGGACTCAATTCCAAACAGGTTCAAGGCAAGAAGGTCAAATAGGTTCTAGACAAGAAGATCAAGTAATTCATCAAGATAAGGATATCATAAAAACATGGAAGGAAGTTGATAGAGGAAAGAAACAAAGTGATATGGGAGTAAAAGTACTCCCACCCCAAAATTAATCACCTCAAAAGAGAAGGGGGTGAGGGGGCTAAGCTTAAGAGTCATATCTTTTATCCCCATAGGTGTCCCTTTTGCCATTGATGTCAAAGGGAGAGAGATTTGAGTAAGGGGGAGAGCATTGATTTAGGGGTAGAAGCCTCCAAAGAGAGTATTGACTTAGGGGGAGCAACCTCCATAGAGAGTATTGAGTCAAGGGGAGAAGCTTTGATTCTCAGAGATGGTTTTTACAGTGATTGTGGTGTTTGAATTAGAAGTGTTGCCATCAATGACAAAGGGGGAAATAGTTGGAAATTTGAGGTAATTTGAGGAATTTTATGTTGTCATTGATGTCACATGGATAATTGATGTCATATGGATCATATTTAGTTTTGGTGGCCAAAATATTTCATAAATAAGCATTTATGATATTTTGGAAAGCATGGCTATTTACAGGGTTTTTATGAAAACCAATGCAGGCAAAATAAAATATTTTATTTAAAACCATGGTGGGCTTATGTGGAAATGATTTTTCTTAAAAGCCAATTTGGAATTTTGTTTCATCGAAAAAGGACCTCCGGTGATGAAGATATTAAAGTTTAAAGTTTAAGTTTAAATTAATGGAGGGCCGACCTATGTGCAATTAATGGAGGTTGGCATATATATATATATATATATATATATATATATATATATATATATATATATATATATATATATATATGTAAAGGTTTCAATTTATTTTGAAAAGTGGGCATATTATATATCGTCAAAAAGCTTATTTCAAGGGCTATTTGACTAACTTATTTGAAAGGAGAAATAAGGTGTGTGTAAAGATATATTTCTGATTTTATAAAGGGGTTCCAAAAGTGAAGTTTGCCTTGTTATTTTTCAAGAGGATTAATTCTTTCATGATGTGACAAGGTATGCAATATTGTGATTTATTTTATTTTATGGTATAAGTGGTTTTGGGAGTGAAAATGTTATGAAATGTTTTGATTTATTTTATTTTATGGTACAAGTGGTTTTAGGAGAGATAAGGAAGTTTTGCAATTAAAGGCCTTGGTGATGATTATTGAAAAGTGGAGTAATGTTGATTATTTTGTGATCTACTAACCCTTGTGAAGATTGGCAAAATAATTTTGTGTTGAGTGTGGCAGATTTCCAAAGGGGTTTCTTCACTTCATAAAATGTATGGGCACATTCTCCTATTGATTGTTTATGGTGGTTGATTTATGAAATATCATTGGAGAGAAAAGGATTGATTGTGGTTTCCTTTTCGAAAGTGATTGGTTTAATGCTTCAAGGTTTTCTAGTTTGAGATTTGAGGTTAAAACTTGTTTTATAAGCATTGTTATTGAAGCCCATTGGTTTTGAAAGAACTTGAGTTAGAAAATAACATGAGTATCATTGTTATGTGATATTTGTGGTTGAGCATTATTGGAGATATTTGAGTTGGTTGATACATACTTGGACTAGGGTTGTGTGAGAAAGAGTTATCCCTTGTGATGATTGGTTGAGTTGATTTGATTGAGACTAGTCAAGTGAAGTGTGAAGTGATTATTCAAGTTCTATGAAATAAACTATTCCATCATTCTATGATGATTTGAGATTAAGGTTATAATATATTGAGTCTCTAAAAATTCTCTTTATGGTTCTATAAGACTTGAGTTGAGTTGAGGTTGACTTGAATTGAGTTGAGGATGATTTGATTTGAGAGTGATATTAGAACATATTGAGTATCTAACAATTCTCTTTATGCTTCTATGAGTTGATTTGATTTGAGTTGAGATTGATTTGGCTTAAGAGTGAGTTTAGAATATATTGAGTCTCTAACAATTCTATTTATGCTTCTATGAGTTGAGTTGAGATTGATTTGGGTTGAGAGTGATATTAGAACATATTGAGTCTCTAAAAATTCTCTTTATGCTTCTATGAAGTTAATTTGAGTTGAGATTGCCATTCATTGTTGAGTTCATTTTGAGTACTACTTGAGCATGATTGATTGAGCCTTTGAGAAGGCCTTTGGGACATATTTGTGGATAGTTTTGGGCAAGTTCTTGGTGAGCTTGCTAGAGAAAATTTGGGCAAGTTCTTGGTGAGCTTTATAGAGCATATTTGGGCAAGTTCTTAGTGAGCTTGCTTTAGTAGATTTGGAAAAGTTCTGTGTGAGCTTTTTATTCAGCATTAGACAGGTTTTATGTGAACTTGTTATTCAGTTTTGGACAATTTATGTGTGAGCTTTTTAAGCAGGTTCTGTGTAAACCTATTGAGTAGGTTCTTATTGAGCCTATTGATAGATATTTGGAGGTGATAGAGTAAAGAGGACAAAGTCTGAATGGATAGAGATCCAACAACCAACATTGTTGAAGAGAGATCTGAGTGAGGAGTCTTCAAGTGGAGAGAGGTCCACCAGTTAGTGTAGTAGAGAGACAAAGTCTTCTAGAAGATCACATAGCCAGAGTAGAAGGGGAAATATTTCTCCTATGGAAGAGATCCATGAACTTGATATTAGGGGATTAGAATCTCCTTTGGATAGATATCCATAAACATTGTAATTGGGAGTGATTCCCAAAGATGTTGATTGAGAAAGTTTTAATAAAATATTTTCTGTGTGGAGTACCTCACATTAGGGGAACCATGTTAAATCTTGTGTCTCAATTGTGTGTGGTGACTTGTGCTCTGGCTTACTACTGGTATATGAGTTATTAATGCACACTGCTATATTTGGTTATTGCAATTAAGGACATTAATTGATATTTATTTGGAAAGAAAGTAAAAAGTGGTCTTATACTGTTCAACCCCCTCTCAGTATAAGCTTGTTTTCTTAAATTGGTATCAAAGTGGGTTTCTTTAGAAAGGCTAATAGCTTGAGGATAGATTCTATAAGAACATAGATGGCTTCATAGAATGGATTATCTACAAATAAGTCTCCATTATTTTATGGTAACAATTATGCTTTCTGTAGCATGAGGATGAAGAAATACTTGATATCACAAGGATATGAGGAAATTGGTTGAGATCAATGCAAGATCAATGAATTGTATTTTGAGTGGGCTTCGTGAGAAATATTTCACAAAGGTCATGGTATGTACTTCAGCTAATGAGATGTGGACCAGGTTGAGGACTACTTATGAAGGATATTTGAAGGTAAATTTGGCAAAGCTATAAACTCATAGAAAAATATTTGAGGAATTGAAAATGGAATATTCTGAAGATATTACAAAGTTCTTACTTCGAGTTGATGAGATTACTAACACTATGAGAGGCCTAGGTTTTGAGATGAAAGAATCAAAAGTTACTCAAAAGGTTTTGAGATAACTTTCCATGAAATATGATGCAAAGGTTTCAGTAATAGAAGAAACAATGGATATCAATAAGTTAACAATGGATGAATTGCAAGGTACTTTCACAACTTATTAGATGACGGTAAGTAAGCATCAAGATCCAATAAAAAATATTGCTTTCAAGGCTTCAAAAAAATATAAATGGAAAGTTTTAGAAATAGATAGAGTTTTAGAAAAATATGAGGAAGCTAACTTCATCAAAAGGAATAAGGACTCTAGGAATTTCAAAGATATAAAGAAATTCAGGTGTTACAAGTGTGGTGATCTTGGTCACTATGCATACAAGTGTCCAAATGAAGAAATTAGTGATGATGAAAAAAAGGGTCACAAAAAATAATAATATGGAAAGCATAAGCATGACAAAGATGACAGAATCAAGCAAAACAGGTATGAGAAGTAGAAAATTTTTCGTAAGGTAAAGAAATCTTACTACATTGTAGAAGCAAATGATATCTCAGATCATAGTGATAGAGATAATTTAGATGATGAAAAGGAAGAGCATTTATTCCTAGGAATAGAAGGTGAAAGAGAACAGTTCTTTGTGTGTGGTCAAAGAGATCACAGATCAAGATATGGCAATGGTTTTAGTGATAGTGAAGATGAGATGGCACATCAAGTAAACATGCATGGTCAAAGAAATCTTGAGAGTTTGCTTGCTATAGAAGATTATAATGATCTTAGTGAAAATGAATATGAAGAAGGGTTTTTCTATGGAATAAGAGAAGTAGAAGAAGAACATTCACTCCAAACTATTGAAGTTAAAGAAGAGGATGTGCCTATTGAAGAAAGACATGAAGAGCTTGCCATAGCCATTGAGCAAGCATATAGGTACAAAAAACATCTAAGGATACTAAAATGCTTCATATGTGGAGATTTTTGGCATATAGATGATGAGTGAACATACTATAGCAATTGCAACAAGGAAAGTGTATTTGAAAAAGAATGCAGCAGTTATAGTGATAATTCCAGCAAAAATTAAAAAAAAGAAGCCTTATTTTTGGTAATATAAAAGGAATAGGATGATCCAAGTAAAAAAAAATCAGAAATAAAAAGGTTAAAATAAGAATATAGGAATCTTGAAAACAAGATTCGAACAAATGTCAAAATCAGAGAAGAACTACTTCAAACAATCAGTAATATCAGAGAAGAGCTTAAAAATGCAAAAAGGATAGAAGAGAGGATGAATGAAGAACTAAGGGTAACAACGACAAGACATGATACATTAGATGAAAATATTGAAAAAGGAAAGGAAGTTCTAAAATATGAGAGCAAGGAAGCACCTAAGATTTGTGAGGAAAGTTCCAAAGTTCCTATGGCTTCAAATATTTAATTTGGTTCTTGTTTTGAGATAGGTGAATCAAGCTCAAAGGGAAAATAAATTATTGAAGAGAAATGTAAGGAAGAGGTTTTAGATGCTACAAAGAAGGTTAAAGAATGCAATGCACAAGTTGAAAATTATCATAAGGATAATTGTCAAGAAATGTATGAGGAACCAAGGCATGAACAAAGGGCTTTTCAAGGATATTGTTTTTCTTGTAATGGATTTGGACACAGGGCTATACACTACAGGGTTAATGAATCAAAGAAGTTTTATTTTTCTAGAATAAAATTCAAGGGAAGAAGATATGGTTTTTAGGGACATTGCTTCTCATGCAACATGATTGGTCATAGAGCTTTTCAGTGCAAAAGAAACGAGCAACATGGTTTTGGTTTTAGAGCTTCACAATACAGGGTTCAGGAAAGGAATGGATATGGAAATTATTTTAAGAATAATTTTAGGACATGGGCACCAACCAAAGGCTACAATATCAAGTGTTTTAATTGCAATAACTTTGGGCATATTGCAATATGGTGTAGGAATCAATTCCAAATAGGTTCAAGGAAAGAAGGTCAAACAAGTTCTAGAAAAGAAGATCAAGTAATTCATCAAGATAAGGATATCAGAAAAACATGGAAGGAAGTTGATAGAGGAAAGAAACAAAGGGATATAGGAGTAAAATTACTCCCACCCCAAAATTAATCACCTCAAAAGAGAAGGGGGCAAGGGGTCTAAGCTTAAGAGTCATATATTTTAGCCCCATAGGTGTCCCTTTTTCCATTGATGTCAAAGGGAAAGAGATTTGAGTAAGGAGGAGAGCATTGAGTTAGGGGGAGAAGCTTCCAAAGAGAGTATTTATTTTGGGGAAGTAGCCTCCATAGTGAGTATTGATTCAAGGAGAGCAGCTTTGATTCTCAGAGATGGTTCCAAAAGTGATGTTTCCCTTGTTCTTTTTAAAGAGGATTAGTTCTTTCATGAGGTGACAAGGATGAAATATTGTGATTTATTTTATTCTATGGTATAAGTGGTTTTGGGAGTGAAAATGTTATGAAATGTTTTTATTTATTTTATTTTATGGTACAAGTGATTTTAGGAGAGATAAGGAAGTTGTGCAATTAAAGGCCTTGGTGATTATTATTGAAAAGTGGAGTAATGTTGATTATTTTGTGATCTACTAACCCTTATGAATATTGGCAAAAGAATTTTGTGTTGAGTGTGGAAGATTTGCAAAGGTGTTTCCTCACTTCATAAAAGATATGGGTACATTCTCCTATTGACTATTTATGGTGGTTGATTTATGAAATATCATTGGAGATAAAATGATTTATTGTGGTTTCCTTTTCGAAAGTGACTAGTTTTATGCTTCAAGGATTTCTAGTTTGAGAGTTGAGGTTAAAATGTGTTTTATAAGCATTGTTATTGAAGCCCATTGGTTTTGAAAGAACTTGAGTTAGAAAATAACATGAGTATCATTGTTATGTGAGATTTGTGGTTGAGCATTGTTGGAAACATTTCAGTTGGTTGATACACACTTGGACTAGGGTTGTGCGAGAAATAGTTGTCCCTTGTGATGATTGGTTGAGTTGAATTGATTGAGCCTAGTCAAGTGAAGTGTGAAGTAATTGTTCAAGTTCTGTGAAAAAAACTATTCCATCATTCTATGTTGATTTGAGATTAAGGTTAGAACATATTTAGTCTCTAAAAATTCTCTTTATGGTTCTATAATACTTGAGTTGAGTTGAGGATGACATGAATTGAGTTGAGGTTGATTTGATTTGAGAGTGATATTAGAACATATTGAGTCTCTAAAAATTCCCTTTATGCTTCTATGAGTTGATTTGAGTTGAGTTGAGATTGATTTGGGTTGAGAGTGAGTTTAGAACATATTGAGTCTCTAACAATTCTCTTTATGCTTCTATGAGTTGAGTTGAGATTGATTTGGGTTGAGAGTGATATTAGAACATATTGAGTCTCTAAAAATTCTCTTTATGCTTCTATGAAGTTAATTTGAGTTGATATTTCCATTCATTATTGAGTTCATTTTGAGTACTACTTGAGCATGATTGATTGAGCCTTTGAGAAGGCCTTTGGGACATATTTGTGGATATTTTTGGGCAAGTTCTTGGTGATCTTGGTAGAGCATATTTGGGCAAGTTCTTGGTGAGCTTGCTAGAGCAGATTTGGACAAGTTCTTGGTGAGCTTTCTATTGCATATTTGGACAAGTTCTGTGTGAGCTTGTTATTCAACATTAGATAGGTTCTGTGTGAACTTGTTATTTAGTTTTGGACAATTTATGTGTGAGATTGTTAAGCAGGTTCTGTGTGATCCTATTGAGCAGGTTCTTAGTGAGCCTATTGACAAAGCTTTGGAGGTGATAGAGTATAGAGGATGGAGTCTCAGTGGATAGAGATCCAGTATCCAGCATAGTTGAAGATAGATCTGAGTGAGGAGTCTTCAAGTGGAGAGAGGTCCACTAGTTAGTGCAGTAGAGAGACAAAGTCTTCTAGAAGATCACATAGCCAGAGCAGAAGGGGAAATAGTTCTCCTATGTAAGAGATCCACAAACTTGATATTAGGGGATTAGCATCTCCTTTGGACAAAGATCCATAAACATTGTAATTGGGATTTATTTCCAAAGATGCTAATTGAGAAAGTTTTAGTAAAATATTTTCTTCATGGAGTACCTCACATTGGGGGAACCACATTAAATATTGTGTCTTAATTATGTGCGGTGACTTGTGCTCTTGCTTATTACTGCTATATGAATTATTAATGCACACTGCTATATTTGGTTATTGTAATTAAGGACATTAATTGATATTTATTTAGAAAGAAAGTAAAATGTGGTCTTATACTATTCACCCTCCATCTCAGTATAAGCTTGTGTTCTTCAATTGGTATCAGAGTGGGATCCTTTAGAAAGGCTAACAGCTTGAGGCCAGATTCTATAAGAACATAGATGGCTTCATAGAATGGATTATCTACAAATAAGGCTCCATTATTTGATGGTAACAATTATGCTTTCTGGAGCATGAGGATGAAGAAATACTTGATATCACAAGGATATGAGGTATGGTAAATGGTTGAAAAAGAGTATAGGGTTGAAGGTGATCCCGAAGAAGATAAGACTACTAGGAAATTGGTTGAGATCAATGCAAGAGCAATGAATTATATTTTGAGTGGGCTTTGTGAGACAACTTTCACAAAGGTCATGGTATGTACTTCAGCTAATGAGATGTGGACCAAGTTGAGGACTACTTATGAAGGATATTCCAAGGTAAATTTGGCAAAGCTACAAACTCAAAAAAATATTTGAGGAATTGAAAATAGAATATTCTGAAGATATTGCAAAGTTATTACTTCGAGTTGATGAGATTACTAACACTATGAGAGGCCTAGGTTTTGAGATGAAAGAATCAAAAAGTTACTCAAAAGGTTTTGAGATCACTTCCCATGAAATATGATGCAAAGGTTTTAGCAATAGAAGAAACAATGGATATCAATAAGTTAACAATGGAAGAATTGCAAGGTACTCTCACAACTTATGAGATGAGGGTAAGTAAGCATCAAGATCCAATAAAAGATATTGCTTTCAAGGCTTCAAAAAAAGAGAAAGGGAAATTTTTAGAAATAGATAGATTTTTAGAAAAATATGAGGAAGGTAACTTCATCAAAAGGAATAAGGACTCTAGGAATTTCAAAGATATAAGGAAATTTAGGTGTTACAAGTGTGGTGATCTTGGTCACTATTCATACAAGTGTCCAAATGAAGAAATCAGTGATGATGAAAAAAAGGGTCACAAAATAAAAGAATATGGAAAGCATAAGCATGACAAAGATGACATATTCAAGCAAAATAGGTATGAGAAGAAGAAATTTTTTTGTAAGGTAAATAAATCTTACTACATTGTAGAAGCAAGTGATATCTCAGATCATAGTGATAGAGATAATTTAGATGATCAAAAGGAAGAGCATTTATTCCTAGGAATAGAAGTTGAAAGAGAACAATGCTTTGTGTGTGGTCAAAGAAATCACAGATCAGGATATTGCAATGGTTTTAGTGATAGTGAAGATGAGATGGCACATCAAGGAAACATGCATGGTCAAAGAAATCTTGAGAGTTTTCTTGCTATAGAAGATTATAATGATCTTAGTGATAGTGAATATGAAGAAGGGTTTTTCTATGGAATAAGAGAAGTAGAAGAAGAACATTCACTCCAAACTATTGAAGTTAAAGAAGAGGATGTGCCTATTGAAGAAAGACATGAAGAGCTTGCCATAGCCATTGAGCAAGTAGATAGGTACAAAAAATGTCTAAGGATACTAAAATGCTTCATATGTGGAGATTTTTGGCATATAGATGATGAGTGCACATACTATAGCAATTACAACAAGGAAAGTGTATTTGAAAAAGAATGCAACAGTTCTAGTGATAATTCTAGCAACAATTAAAACAAAGAAGTCTCATTTTTGGTAATATAAAAGGAAGAAGATGATCCAAGTAAACAAAAATCAGAAATCAAAAGGTTAAAATAAGAATACAGGAATCTTGAAAACAAGATTCGAACAAATGTCAAAATCAGAGAAGAACTACTTCAAACAATCAGTAATATCAGAGAAGAGCTTAAAAATGCAAAAAGGATAGAAGAGAGGATGAATGAAGAACTAAGGGTAACAACGACAAGACATGATAAATTAGATAAAAATATTCAAAAAGGAAAGGAAGTTCTAAAATATGAAATCAAGGAAACACCTAAGATTTGTGAGGAAAGTTCCAAAGTTCCTATGGCTTCAAATATTCAGTTTGGTTCTTGTTTTGAGATAGGTGAATCAAGCTCAAAGGGAAAAGAAATTCTTGAAGAGAAAGGCAAGGAAGAGGTTTTATATACTACAAAGAAGGTTCAAGAATGCAATGCACAAGTTGAATATTATCATAAGGATAATGGTCAAGAAAGGTATGAGGAACCAAGGCATGAACAAAGGGCTTTTCAAGGATATTGTTTTTCTTGTAATGGATTTGGACACAAGGCTATAAACTACAAGGTTAATGAATCAAAGAAGATTTATTTTTCTAGAAGAAACTTCAAGGGAAGAAGGTATGGTTTTGTTGGTCACGAATCTGCCACAGGAAAGGATTTTTACAATTGCGCCCTAGACCCGGCCAACATTGAAAGGCTGGAAGCAAGAAATGGCTCCCAGACCAATCTCCAGAGTGGGCTGGTTCCCTTCACTACTCTAAAAATGGGTTTAAGATAGGGTTGCTGGAAAGAGATTTAAAAGGTTGCAGAAAGAAATGGGAAATGTGGCCACAGGCCAAAGTGATGGGATCAAAAAAACAACAGCAGGAAACTAAAAACGCAACAACAGCAAGTAACATAAGAAATCAGCTTCATCCTCGCACAATCACATGTCGCAAATCCCTCCAAACCCACATTCCAGGAATTGTACCCTGACCGCAGTATTTAAATCCAGTATGCAGAATTTAAATGTAATAGCAATGCAAGAGTACGAATGCTATTAGAAATGCAGAAAACAGAAAGCAAATTCATCCATGCGACGCTTGAAAAATTAGAAGTCGATCCTTTTATTCCCGCAGATACAATTCCAGTTTCTAGCAGCAAGTTTTTCCAACCTTTGCAAATGAAAATTACATTGGTTTTTATAGAGGTCCGTCCTCTTTGCAGCATTAAATAATTAAAACCAACTTCCTCGTGATCTACAATCATGCGAAGGAAACGAGGAACATGATCCCCTTAATCACATTCTCGAAGAAATAAAAATTAAATTCCATGAAACGCTTGCGGACCTTCATTAAATTCGATTCTTTGAATATGTGCATGAAAAACCGTTGAATTAATCCACGAATGGCAACTTCGAACCAATAAACCCTTTAATTTTGGTGGCCTGGGCACTCTTTGACCTTAACCGCATCGGAAATCCGCAAAATATTTAATTCGGGTTAGCATTAAATCCTCGAAAATCGAAAAAACCCTTTCGGCCGTTCATATTGCACTTGGCGGGAAAACTGCGCAGGTCACGAAAATGCGACGGGTCGCGAAATCGCGACGGGTCACGAAATCGCGACGTCTTATCATTCAGTACGCTTTGACCACCGTTGACCCGCGAAAATGGAACATGTAGCGATTTCGCTACATGTTTCCGCCGTTGGCTCCTCCTCGCGCTCGCCCGCGAAATCGGAACATGTCGCGATTTCGCTACATGTTTCCATCGCCGTACCAATCGCCTTTTTCGGTCGCGATTCGCTGACATGTCGACGACGCGTCGCAAGTTTGCACTTTTTGCCTTCGACGCTCACCGGGTCGCGATTCGCTGACATGTCAGCGAATCGCTGCATGTTTTCAACTTAGTGCTTTTTCTGCCCGTCGACCCGCGATTTCGGAACACGTCGCGATATCGCGACGGTTCCGCCAACCTGCCTGCGTTGACTGCGTTGACCGCGATTCTGAAACATGTCAGCGCGTCGCTGCAGTTTTCAGACTTAACCATTTTTTGCTCAAATTTTCTCCTTTTTTCGCCCAAGCTGCATCAATCAAAGGTCAGATCCCCAACAATACACTAATGCATTAATCAATGAGAATCCATGTGGCAAAAATGCCAACATTCTTGGCGGCTCGCGGGGTATACAGCTCGCTGTATGCAAGAATCCAAGCCTTAGTCCATTGGGCACAGAGTCATATTGGAACTGTAAACAAGCTGCCGCAAAACATGTCGGGGACCGCCGCCAAACTTCTTCTCGTTGCGGAAAACTAGAACTGGAAGAACCTGCATAGAAGCGGTTATAAACTGAAGAAATGGAATGTGATGGTGGAGTGAGCTCTTGCGATTGCGCAAGCGGTGACTGCAATGGAGTGATGAAATGAAAATGAATGAAGTTATGGAGTGGGAATGGAACTAGGAAAGCTGTGAAATGAAATGAACTAGACTACGAAATAAATGCATAAAATACTGAACTTAGAGGAAAGGGATAAGAAGGAACGGGGAAAAACAGAAAAGGGAAAAGAAACAACAGCTGTGGCTTATTTTGTTTTAATGCAGAAGAAACAGAAGGAAGAAGATGAAGAAAGGAAAGAGAGGAAACGGGGAAGGGAAAAGAAGAAAGTGCTAGAAAGCCACCAAACTGTTGGGAGGAGAAAAACAAAGGAAAAAACAAGCATCTACGGCTCGCAGGCAACAAGAACCGAGATGAACAAATAAAAACAATACCACTCTTTTTTTTTTTCTCTTCTTTTTCTATTTTTTTTGTGTTTTTTCAAAATACTATATACAATAATTCACGACATGATTGGCATGTCGCCACCATACATCCAATCTCAGAATGTTATCCGGTAAATCTGCAATGTCCCGACCAGATCTGATCATACTTAAGTCGGTCCTTGAAATTGGGCTGGCTCCTTCCTGAAGTTCTCCATGGTGCTGATAGGATGCAATTCAGCAGATTATCCTTCTTACTAGTACCCACATGGAGGACTTCTTCAGGTACTGGATGTAGTGGCTGGAACCAACACCACCACTTTGCAGACTTTACTGGTTGTGTGCTGAGTACAGGCTCCTCTAACTCCTTGATGTGATCACGGGGCTCTTCAAGTGAGAAATCTGATTCTGGGATCTCCTCAGGTTCTGGAATTTGCACTTGTTCTTCTACTTGGCCCATCTCTTGATGAAAACTACAAGCAACCATATTTTTCATTGCTGGAAAAGTGCTTGCATGTCCCAATCCTTGACTTTGGACAAGATCTATCCCTTGAACTCCACATGACTGCATCTCAGGGATCTGGCATGAATGTGCAGGGTAAACAGGAGTAGTAACCACCGGAGAGGGTAATGGAGTTTCTCCCCACGGTAACTTTCTTGATAAGAGCAACAACTGTTCTGCTCGCACTGCTTCCTCAAAGATTTGTGGGAACCGTTGTTCACCTGACTGCAGCAAAAAGAGACCTATGTCAGAATGAAAAGCTCGAACATAAAAGAGGTGGGCCTGGGTGGGTGATGGACGGATCTTCTCTGGAATTCTCTGCCAGCTTCTCAAGAATCGGACATTGAAGTCCGTGATGCTCTCTTGAGGTGCTCTCTTGATGTACATGAAAAATTGGTAGAGATCCAAAGAACTGTAGAAAGGATCTTCATCAAATCTTTTGATCAGTGCTCCCGCGAGATCATCCCATGAGCTGATGCTTTGACATTTGAGCAATCTGTACCATTGCAATGCTCTTCCTTCCAAGGACTGAACCAGAAGTCGGATCATGACATCCTCGTGTTCTATGACATGGATCATGGACAGAATAGCAATATCTTCAACATGTGTCAGAGCCATGCCTTCGGTACCATCATATTTTGCCAGATTTTTCAGGGCACCTTCGGGAATTTCATGCCGAACTTGCAGATTCAGAGGGCCGGGATCATCCCATCTAGAAAAAACCCTCGCCTTTGTGGCAGTGGTCTGATGGAATCACGGCCATCGCCATTAAGTCAGAGTCGCCAGATGAACATTCTTTGAAATTTTTTTTTTCTTTTTTTTTTTTTTAAAAACAATAGGCGTCCACGAACAGATCTTCAACTCAGCAAAGTCGCCAGATGAACTTACAAATCTCCGCTGTGAGGCCAAGACAGCTCATCAAATCTTGAGACCTCCGGGTGTTTTAAAAATGTGCCAAAAAATGTTGGCACCGGTGGGGTTATCACTTTGGAAAATTATGCGTATCCCACCAATTATGAATTCTTGGAGACAGAAACAGTCTGTCCCACCGGGCGTGCCAAAAACTGTTGGTCACGAATCTGCCACAGGAAAGGATTTTTACAATTGCGCCCTAGACCCGGCCAACATTGAAATGCTGGAAGCAAGAAATGGCTCCCAGACCAATCTCCAGAGTGGGCTGGTTCCCTTCACTACTCTAAAAATGGGTTTAAGATAGGGTTGCTGGAAAGAGATTTAAAAGGTTGCGAAAAGAAATGGGAAATATGGCCACGAGCCAAAGTGATGGGATCGAAAAACAACAAGCAGGAAACTAAAAACGCAACAACAAAGCAAGTAACATAAGAAATCAGCTTCATCCTCGCACAATCACATGCCGCAAATCCCTCCAAACCCACATTCCAGAATTCGTACCCTGACCGCAGTATTTAAATCCAGTATGCAGAATTTAAATGTAATAGCAATGCAGGAGTACGAATGCTATTAGAAATGCAGAAAACAGAAAGCAAATTCATCCATGCGACGCTTGAAAAATTAGAAGTCGATCCTTTTATTCCCGCAGATACAATTCCAGCTTTCTAGCAGCAAGTTTTTCCAACCTTTGCAAATGAAAATTACATTGGTTTTTATAGAGGTCCGTCCTCTTTGCAACATTAAATAATTAAAACCAACTTCCTCGTGATCTACAATCATGCGAAGGAAACGAGGAACATGATCCCCTTAATCACATTCTCGAAGAAATAAAAATTAAATTCCATGAAACGCTTGCGGACCTTCATTAAATTCGATTCTTTGAATATGTGCATGAAAAACCGTTGAATTAATCCACGAATGGCAACTTCGAACCAATAAACCCTTTAATTTTGGTGGCCTGGGCACTCTTTGACCTTAACCGCATCGGAAATCCGCAAAATATTTAATTCGGGTTAGCATTAAATCCTCGAAAATCGAAAAAACCCTTTCGGCCGTTCATATTGCACTTGGCGGGAAAACTGCGCAGGTCGCGAAAATGCGACGGGTCGCGAAATCGCGACGGGTCGCGAAATCGCGACGTCTTATCATTCAGTACGCTTTGACCACCGTTGACCCGCGAAAATGGAACATGTAGCGATTTCGCTACATGTTTCCATCGCCGTACCAATCGCCTTTTTCGGTCGCGATTCGCTGACATGTCAGCGACGCGCTGCAAGTTTGCACTTTTTGCCTTCGACGCTCACCGGGTCGCGATTCGCTGACATGTCAGCGAATCGCTGCATGTTTTCAACTTAGTGCTTTTTCTGCCCGCCGACCCGCGATTTCGAAACACGTCGCGATATCGCGACGGTTCCGCCAACCTGCCTGCGTTGACTGCGTTGACCGCGATTCTGCAACATGTCAGCGCGTCGCTGCAGTTTTCAGACTTAACCATTTTTTGCTCAAATTTTCTCCTTTTTTCGCCCAAGCTGCATCAATCAAAGGTCAGATCCCCAACAATACACTAATGCATTAATCAATGAGAATCCATGTGGCAAAAATGCCAACAAGGTTTTCATAGGGAAATTTCTTCTCATGCAACATGATTGGTCATAGAGATTTTCAGTGCAAAGGAAATAAGCAACATGGTTTTGGTTTTAGAGCTTCACAATACAGGGTTCAGGAAAGGAATGGATATGGAAATTATTTTAAGAATAATTTTAGGACATGGGCACAAACCAAAGGCTAAAATATCAAGTGTTTTAATTGCAATAACTTTGGGCATATTGCAATATGGTGTAGGACTCAATTCCAAACAGGTTTAATTCAAGAAGGTCAAACAGGTTCTAGACAAGAAGATCGAGTAATTCATCAAGATAAGGATATTAGAAAAACATGGAAGGAAGTTGATAGAGGAAAAAAACAAAGTGATATGGGAGTAAAAGTACTCCCACCCCAAAATTAATCACCTCAAAAGAGAATGGGGTGAGGGGACTAAGCTTAAGATTCATATCTTTTAGCCCCATAGGTGTCCCTTTTGCCATTGATGTCAAAGGGGGAGAGATTTGAGTAAGGGAGAGAGCATTGAGTTAGGGGGAGCAGCCTCCAAAGAGAGCATTGAGTTAGGGGGAGCAGCATCCATAGAGAGTATTGAGTCAAGGGGAGCAACTTTGATTCTTAGAGATGGTTTTTACAATGATTGTGGTGTTTGAATTAGAAGTGTTGCCATCAATGATAAAGGGGGAGATTGTTGGAAATTTGAGGTAATTTGAGGCATTTTATGTTGTCATTGATGTCACATTGATCATATTTGGTTATGGTGGTAAAAATATTTTATAAATAAGCATTTATGATATTTTGGAAAGCATGGCTATTTACAGGGTTTTTATGAAAACCAAGGCAGAAAAAATATATATTTTATTTAAAACCATGGTGGGCTTATGTGGAAAGGGATTTTATTAAAATCCAAGGTGGAATTTTGTTTCATCGAAAAAGGACCTCTAGTGATGAATATATTAAAGTTTAAAGTTTAAGTTTAAATTAATGGAGGGCCGACCTATGTGCAATTAATGGAGGTTGGCATATATATATATATATATATATATATATATATATATATATATAGATAAAGGTTTCAATTTATTTCGAAAAGTGGGCATATTATATATCATCAAAAAGCTTATTTCGAGGGCTATTTGAATAACTTATTTAAAAGGAGAAATAAGGTTTGTGTAAATATATATTTCTGATTTTATAAAGGGGTTCCAAAAGTGAAGTTTGCCTTGTTCTTTTTCAAGAGGATTAGTTCTTTCATGAGGTGACAAGGTATGCAATATTGTGATTTATTTTATTTTATGGTATAAGTGGTTTTGGGAGTGAAAATGTTATGAAATGTTTTGATTTATTTTATTTTATGGTACAAGTGGTTTTAGGAGAGATAAGGAAGTTGTGCAATTAAAGGCCTTGGTGATTATTATTGAAAAGTGGAGTAATGTTGATTATTTTGTGATCTACTAACCCTTGTGAAGATTGGAAAAATAATTTTGTGTTGAGTGTGGAAGATTTCCAAAGGGGTTTCTTCACTTCATAAAAGGTATGGGCACATTCTCCTATTGATTGTTTATGGTGGTTGATTTATGAAATATCATTGGAGAGAAAATGATTTATTGTGGTTTCCTTTTCGAAAGCGATTGGTTCAATGCTTCAAGGTTTTCTAGTTTAAGAGTTGAGGTCAAAACATGTTTTATAAGCATTGTTATTGAAGCTCATTGGTTTTGAAAGAACTTGAGTTAGAAAATAACATGAGTATCATTGTTATGTGAGATTTGTGGTTGAGCATTGTTCGAAAAAAATGAGTTGGTTGATACATACTTGGACTAGGGTTGTGTGAGAAAGAGTTATCCCTTGTAATGATTGGTTGAGTTGATTTGATTGAGCCTAGTCAAGTGAAGTGTGAAGTGATTATCCAAGTTCTGTGAAACAAACTATTTCATCATTCTATGTTGATTTGAGATTAAGGTTAGAACATATTGAGTCTCTAAAAATTCTATTTATGGTTCTATAAGACTTGAGTTGATTTGAGGTTGACTTGAATTGAGTTGAGGTTGATTTGAGTTGAGAGTGATATTAGAACATATTCTCTAAAAATTCTCTTTATGCTTCTATGAGTTGATTTGAGTTGAGTTGAGATTTATTTGGGTTGAGAGTGGGTTTAGAACACATTGAGTCTCTAACAATTCTATTTATGCTTCTATGAGTTGAGTTGAGATTGATTTGGGTTGAGAGTGAGATTAGAACATATTGAGTCTCTAAAAATTCTCTTTATGCTTCTATGAAGTTAATTTGAGTTGAGATTGCCATTCATTGTTGAGTTCATTTTGAGTACTACTTGAGCATGATTGATTGAGCCTTTGAGAAGGCCTTTGGGACATATTTGTGGATAGTTTTGGGCAAGTTCTTGGTGAGCTTGCTAGAGCAGATTTGGACAAGTTCTTGGTGAGCTTTCTATTGCATATTTGGACAAGTTCTGTGTGAGCTTGTTATTTAGCATTAGATAGGTTATGTGTGAACTTGTTATTCAGTTTTGGAAAATTTATGTGTGAGCTTGTTAAGAAGGTTCTGTGTGATCCTATTGAGTAGGTTCTTAGTGAACCCATTGACAGAGCTTTGGAGGTGATAGATTATAAAGGACGGAGTCTTAGTGGATAGAGATACAATAGCCAACATAGTTGAAGACAGATTTGAGTGAGGAGTCTTCAAGTGGAGAGAGGTCCACCAGTTAGTGTAGCAAAGAGACAGAGTCTTCTAGAAGATCACATAGCCTAAGTAGAAGGGGAAAGAGTTCTCCTATGGAAGAGATCCATGAACTTGATATTAGGGGATTAGCATCTCCTTTGGACAAAGATCCATAAACATTGTAATTGAGATTGATTTCCAAAGATGTTGATTGAGAAAGTTTTAGTAAAATATTTTCTCCATGGAGTACCTTACATTGGGGTAACCACGTAAATCTTGTGTCTCAATTGTGTGTGATGACTTGTGCTCTTGCTTACTATTGTTATATGAGTTATTAATGCATACTGCTATATTTGGTTATTGCAATTAAGGACATTATTTGATATTGGTTTGGAAAGAAATTAAAAAGTGGTCTTATATTGTTCACCTCCCCCCATATCAGTATAATATTGTGTTCTTCAATTATATATATATATATATATATATATATATATATATATATATATCAAGTGGATGATTTTAAGTGGTTCAAGCTCTTCGAATCCCTCTAGACTTGCAAGCCTATAAGTTTCTTAACCCACTTTTTGAGTGACAATGTATGGACCTAGCCAATTAGCCTATATATATCACATTAAGCATAAAATGCTCTAAAGTGGATTATTTTAAGTGGTTCAAGTTCTTTGAATCCCTCTAGAATAGCAAGCCTATAAGTTTCTTGACCCAATTTTTGAGTGACAATGTATGGACCTAGCCAATTAGCCATGAATTTTTCATGAAGGTACGACAATGCATTGGTGTTTTGTTGCCTTAAGAACAAAATCTCCTGCTTGGAATTCACATAGATGAACATTGGCCTTGTAAGCATGCTTTAGGAAGTCTTGATAAACTCGTAAATGCTCTAATGAATTGACCCACCTTTTATCAAGAAGTGTGAGTTGGTCAAAGCATGCTTGTCTCAAGAATATTCATCTATGAATTCCTATAGTAAAATTTGCAATGAGGGGATATCAATCTCAAGAGCCACAATTGCTTTAGCTCCATAGACTAGTGAAAATGGTGTTTCCATATTAGGCATGCATATGCTTGTTCGATAAGCCCATAATGCCAAGGGGATTTATTATGCCAATCTCGATGATTTTCTTTGACTAGTTTCTTGAGAATAGCAATTAAGGTCTTGTTGGTAGCCTCAACTTGTCCATTTTTTTATGGGTAGTAAGGAGTGGAGAAACTATTTTGGATATTATATTTCTCGTAGAGTGCTTGAACATACTTATTTTTGAAATACTTGTCATTGTCAAATATGATTTTCAAAGAAATACCAAAGCGATAGATGATATGATGAAGTATAAACTCCATAATTCTAGGTCATGTTGTACTAGTTAGAGGAATTACCTCAACCCACTTTGTGAAGTATTCAGTGGTCATGATGATGAATGTATGTTATACTGAGGAATAAGGCTATATTTTGCCAATTAAATAAATATCCCATTGTGAAAAGGACCAAATGCTTTAAATAGACTGTAATTCTTGTGATGGCACATGAGTTAAATTAGCATGTTGTTGACATTTATGATAATTCTTGACTTAAGTGAAAAAATCACATTCCATGGTGGGCCAATAGTAATCCATGCATAGAATATGCTTTGCAATGGTCATTCCACTAAAATGACCACCACAAGTGCCATCATGAGCTTCAACTATGTCTCTGTGTGCCTCTACAGGCTTGAGACAATGAAGGAGGACTCCATCATAATAATATTTGTACAACACGTCCCCTAAGAGATTAAAACAAGTTGCCTTTTGCATGAAAGTGCATTTAGCAGTCCATGACATGTCTAATAGGAGTGTTCCAAACTTGAGGAAGGCTATTATTTGGCTAGACCAATGCTCATACAACTCTATATGAATAAAGCAAACATCCTTCTCCTATTTAGATTCATCAAGAACAATTGCAGATTTAGATATTGTTGTGACAATGAGTGGTTGTACCTCTCCTATAGAGTTATTTGAAATCAATGATCCTAGAGAGGCCATCACATCTGCAAATATATTAGTCAAATGTGGTAAACTATCAATTTCATACCAATCAAATTTAGTGAGCAATGTCATTGCTACTTCATGGTAAAGCTTTATTGTTGGTTCCTTGCATTGGTATTCTCTATTTATTTGATGAACAACAAGTTGGGAGTCACCAAATATCTTGATACACTTTATGCCCATAGCTATGGTTGCTTGAAGACCTAATATTAAGGATTCATACTATGCATTGTTGTTTGTGCATTGGAAGTCAAGTTTGAAAGATAGGGAAATATGTACCTCCTATGGTGTATGAAACATGACTCCAACACTTTGACCTTTTTTGCACTTAGAACCATCAAAGAATAGTGTGATATCGACATCTTCCTCCGGAATGACATCTTCTTATTCAGTGATAGTGAATATTGAATCATATGAGAGCTCAATAATCAAGGTTTGATTTCCAGGAAGTGGAGCTTCTACAAGATGATCAACTATGACTTGACCTTTAATGGATTTTTTTATGAGGCCTAGAAATGCCTCATTATTACACTATTATTGACATATAAAAACTGCCATAATATTAAATATGACAAAGTTAAAGTGCCAAATAGTGATTAGAATATGTTATTTGTTACATGTTTGCATGATTTTATGTTTGGAACATTATACCTTTGTTTTGACTGTTTTCAGTATTTTATGCACTATTTCAGTTGATTAGGTAGTAAATAAAACATGTATTGCAATTACATTCTGATGGCATAAATAGATTCCTCTCATCAAGAACTACAACTTTGTTTTTTGAAGCAAGTCAATCCAAGCTGTAGATAAAAATTTATGAAGGTTACATCATTCCTGCGCTCATTGTTCGTTCCTGCGCTCATTGTTCATGCCTTAGTCTTTTCTAGAACTGTTAACAGGTGCAAATTTACGTTAAAGGGAACATTTGCGGATCTACTGAGAATTATCTGGAGTGATTTAAGGTACAAAATTCATATCAATGGTACTTCATAATATAGAGAAACCATGGCCAAAATTTGAAGGCATATGGACAAGTAACCTAGAAGTTATGGGGCCTGCACAATGGTAGTTTCACACTTTTTGACAGCTGGAAATGCTGGTAAAAATCTATGTTAAAGGCCAACTTGACAGCGATGCAGGGAGTAATTTATGAGGAATTAAGAGTTGAAAATTTAACCCAATGTTTTTCATATAACCAAGCACACATGGGCATAATTTGGTAAAAAATGAAGTTACGATGAACAAGTTATGATCACTCCAAAAAGGCATCTGGGCATGTTTTGGCAACTGGAAACAGCAAGTCACAGTCCATACAAATTCCAGCCACCTGTCACTTTGAAGGAAGGCATAGAATTTGTCAAATAAAGAAGAGGTAAACACTTGGAAACAGTTGAGGGAGAATAGGCATGACTCTTTCTCCACCTGACAGCACTTCCATGTGATGCAAATGGAAGCAACAAGTCAAAAGGCTAAAATACAAGAAATCTGGCACAGGAACAGGGAATAGCGCAGGAACAACAGAAAGTGGTCAAAAGTGACAAATCAGTGGAGGAAATAATTGGTAGTTGACCAGGAAGTTGTCCCAACTCATCTTAACTTATTTCCTCAACAAATGCAGCTCAATAAGGTTGACTGGATAAAGTTTTGACAAAGCCAATTACTACATTCTAGGAAACAGTTGTGCAAACAGTTGTAAATCCCTACAAATCAGTAACCAAGCATATCAGCATTATATTATAAATAAGAGAGCTCCCAGAATGGTTGAGCATATATATTTATATATAGATAGATAGGCAATAGAATACTGAATTTAGCATAGAGTGAAGTTTCTTTGTAGCAGAACAGTAATTTGCAGGTTTTTCCTGTATTTCTGCAATGCATTTTCAGATTAAATAAAAAGGTGCAGTTTTTAGTTATCAATTGTCATGTTGAGTTTATAGTTAGCATTTAGGTTTTCTTAGCATAAATTTTCACCTTCATCTGGTTCTGGAAGCAAGGACCACTTGTAGGACCAGAGGAAGGCAACTTCTGACAGAATATCTTGCTGATTTCCTGCTACAGCAGATTAGCAGAATTTTTCTAGTTTTCATTTCTTTAGTAGCTTTAAATTCAGATTTCAGTATTTGATAGTATTTTCCATATTTCCATGCAAACTCAATATTTTTGTTCCAGCTTTGCAGTAATTTCAGGTTTTCTGTCATTTTCCAGATTTGCAGCAATTTCCAGTTTTCTGTCATTTTACTGCAATTTCCAGATTTGTGACATTTCCAGTTTTGCAATAGATGTTAATTTGATTTTCTAGATTTAGAACATGCTCAGAGAATTGTAGTTAGTTTATTCTTCTGCAACTGTGTGTGTTTTCAATTCTACAATTTACTTTTCTGTCAATTTCAATTCAGCAACATTTCATTTCCTATTTTTTTAGATTTTGCAATTTTCATTTACTGTAGTTTTAATTCAGTTTTTATTTTCTGCAAATTGATTTCCAATTCTAGGAGTTAGAGGTCACAACAAACCCCCCAAATGCTAACTGATCCATCAATAAAGCTTGTTTTTCTGAATGAACTAATCTTTAACCTATTGGAGCCTTCTTTCGTATATAGCCTTGGACACCGCCCTGGATTGACACACATAATGATTAAATGATGAATGAACAACGACACTCATAATTTTTGGCACCATTGTTGGGGATAGGTGTTGTTATAAGAGGAAAGCAATCCAATAATTGTTAGTGTGCTAAGTTGTGAACTTCAGAGTGAAATCTGAATGTAATAACTGACATAATTAATAGTTGTTGGTAAATTATTTTTTAGTTCATTTAGAGAACAAGCAAGTATGAATAGGTTAAAGGATGTGAAAGCATGATGTCAAATTATGAAAAATCCTTTGCCTACCATAGGAAGAAAAATTTCACAAGAGGTTGAAAGTATGTCAAATGTGTCCAAATTTATGATTTCCAAAACTGTTGGAACTTTCAAAGAATTACAATCATCTATGTCCAGAACTATAGGATCCTTTGAGAAATCATCACAAGGAGAAACAATCAATAGTTCAACACCTTTTTTTCTTGAAAAATCCATACAATCAGGATAGTTTAACAGGATATCTAATTGTTATTGGGAACCTATAAGGGTAGGCTCACAAGATAGTCTAGGGAGAGCCAGTAATATGCTCCAACCTAGTGCAACTAGTACACCTGCCAAAACTTTTCAAAATTCCATCCAATTAGATCCTAATCAAAATGCTCCCATGAAGGTCATTTCACCTTCTGTGTTATCAACTTTTAAGGGAGTTACATCTAAAGACCCTGATTTGTTTTTGTTTGAGTTTAAAATTGTGTGTCAAGCTCATGATTACACTAATGACAATCAAAAGCTCAAATTGTTTCCTTCCACTCTTAAAGAGTCAGCTCTATGATGGTTTATCACCTTAGCACCTGATTCAATTAGAACCTAGAATGAGATGGAAAATATATTTTTGGAGAGATACCAAGAATATTGTCAAGTCAAGAATCAAAACAATGAATTTCTTGAAATGAAACAAAAGGAAAATGAAATCTTAGAAGATTATGTAGACAAATTTTCTTTTGTTCATAAGAGATGTGGTAATGTTGAACCTGAACTGTGCAAAATTATATTCTTAAGGGGACTACAAGATGAATTTTGGGATGCATTGGATATTTTAGGAAGAGGCGATGCAAATGCACTTGAAATCCAAGAAATCATTAAACTTTGCAAAAATTATTCTCATTCAAGGCATAGAAAACATAGAATTGGTAATGATAAACATGATTTGAAAGAATGCATGAAAGAGTTTGCTAAAGTTGATATTGTTGTACATCTTGATAAAACAGTAGATAAAAAGAGTAAATCTACTGAACCTTCAGTTATCTATTATTCAATATGTGAGCAACAACACTTTGTTCATGACTGTCCTTTGAACAAAACATTTATAACAGCTATATGTAGCATTTGTCAAAAAGGACATTCCACAAATCAATGTAGTTTATTGCCAGAACTCAAAAGTGTCTGTGAAAAACAACCTCAACCTATGAAAAAACTCAATTTTGTAGGACATGGACAAGGAGGTAATTTTCTTAAGTTTCCATATCATAATGCTTCTCAATTTCCTACACATTGGGGAAATAATCCTTGGTATATGCCATGGTATGCTTCAGGTCCACTTCAACAATGTTGGAGTCAACCACCATGGGCATATTCCCAAGAGTGGTCTCAACATGGATGGATGAAACAATAATGGAATCAACCACATCCACCATGGTTGTAGCCAAAACTGCAAGGATATCAATGGGGACAACAACAAAAATTACACAAAGGGCAACAACAATATCAAACACAGAAATCAAATTTATTGCCCACTCATACCCATAGTTTGTCTCATGGACAACAACAACAAAATGAAAAACAACCTCTATTTTTAGCTCAACCTGTGGTCAGTCCAAACAATGTTAAACAGGTAACCCCTGTCTCTATGGCTAAATCAAAAAATATAGCCATAATAAATGCTGGTGACTGTCATAAAAATCAGTTGTGTTTAGGAAAACCACTTCTTGAACATATTCCACTTACCAGTGTAGAAATAGGAGCTAAAATGAATGCACATAAAAACAAATCTGCACTGAAACAAGAAGAAAAATAAAATCTCCCACAAAAAGAATCATATCTTGAACAGTTTGAAATATCAAAACTAACATCTTTGAAATCAAATTTTATAAGGGAATTAAAACATTTAAATGTTATAGTCCCTTTACTTCAAGCTATTAAAGATGTGCCAATCATTAATACAATTGTTCAAGAAATATGTTTTAACAAACCAAGAAAAAAGAAGAAAATATATCCTAAAAACATACAAGTCGGTGGTAAAAGAGTAAACTTTCTTGCAGGAAACCTTAGTCCACCTAAGTATGATTGTCTAGGATGCCCATGGTTTCGGGAAACATATAAGGAAAATGAAATGGACATTTCAATTTTGACCTCCATCATTGTAAAGGATAATGTAGAAGAGATGGATTCATCCAAACAGTCTGTTTTTGATGAAAATGTTCATAATTCAGATTTTAAAGATGAACCAATCACTGTTCAACAATTATTATGGAATGATGAAAAACAAAATTCTAAAAATTTGTCATCTATTCCAATACAAAACAATTTTCTTCACTTATCACATGGATGTCATCATTTTTTCTCATCTTTTCCTTTCCATTTATCAAAGTTAATTCTTTTAAGAATTGTTTTTGGTAAACATACACAAATTTTCTATTCTTTTCCACCATATCATTGTTCTCTTAATTCATTAATGCATCATTCTCTAAGAACCAATTCAAAACATCTTGGTACAAAACAAACTAAAATGCAACCAAAACAACCTTTGAACAACAATAATTGGTTGACTAAAAACTAGGAAGTAAATTTGTTTGATATATTGATCCAACATCCTAATGCTCTACTAACACTTTATGCATCTTTAGCAGTTGGCATTGAGTTGTTGCAGGTACAAAAAAAATAGATTTTGCAGTTGAATGCAGTTAATGAACTTTGGTTGGAAGCAATTCACCAAATAGAGTTCATTCAACAAAAATGGAAAATGTGGCATGATGATCACATTAAGAGCAACAAGGATGAACCAGAAGAGTTTGAGAATGGAGTTGTTCAACTTTCTTCAGTTGATGATTCAAGAAGGACATTATTGGTGAATGGACATCTTTTATAGCTGTACCATAAACCACTCACAAAGAAGGAATTTGCTCAATATTTCACATAGTCACATTTGCATATGATAGAAGAGGATTCCTCTTCTGACAAGGTTTCCAAATGATCACATTTTTTTTAGCCTTCAAAAAAAAAAAAAAAAGTTTAAAAAAAAAATAGAAGTTGGTTGAAAACCAGAAATGGCAGCCTCTTCTGATAAAAAAAAAATGAAAAAAAAAAAAAAAAGAGAAGAAAAAAATGAATAATTCAGTAGTGAAAACCTTCTCGGAGGCGTTGCTGAGTTGGCTTGCATGAAAACCGGTTTTTCGGCATGCATTGCCTTGTTGATCCACCAATCATTGTTCTACCATTGTACAAATCTCACCTCATCGCACCTATGTTGTTCTTATTTAAAAAAAAATCATCATCAGAAACAGCTTGTAAAGTGGATGATAAATTTTCGAGACGATAAGGTATGTGTTTCTTGCATTTAGTCATGGTAAGCATTTAGCATTTAGTATATGATAATCAATATTTGGCATAAACTATTCATACAATATTGGCAAGTTAAAAAAAATGGAACATGTTCAAAATGTCAAGAAACACCCCCTTCTGCCCTTATTTGCATGGGAAATTCAAAATTGTGAAAAACCTGATTTTGGGACAGATATGACAGCCATTTTATCTTTATTGATAGGGCAGATTTCAGAATAAAATGTCCCACCAATACCTCATAAATCTAAGAAGGACGAAATGCACCTGAAAATTCTATTGTACTACTACTGCTATGGAAAGCTTATACACTCTAAATATGGGCCCACACTAGAATCTGTAGTTAAATTTTGCATAGGAGGCCATTTCAGCATGTTTTTGACACATCTTCAGAATGACAGTCTCATTCCAGAGCAACTTTGGAACAAGTCTCATTCCAGAGCAAGCTTCAAAACGAGACAAATTATGCTATAAATTCTTGAAAATGTTGTAGAACAGCAGGGCACATTAGATATTAAGTTTCTTAAAGTTCTACCACAAGTACAAAGGAAGAAAAGAAAAAAAAAAAAAGCAAAAAAAAAAAAAAAATGCAGGAACTACAATGCTTGGTGTAGTGCAATAAGAAGAACTTTATCGGGTAGTAGGTGGCAAAAGTATGTTGTTAATCTTACTAGGGCCTACTAGGATGCATGAGGGCATGCATCAGTTCAAGTTGGGGGGAATGATGAGGCCTAGAAATGCCTCATTATTACACTATTGTTGACATATAAAAACTACCATAATATTAAATATGACAAAGTTAAAGTTCCAAATAGTGATTAGAATATGTTATTTGTTACATGTTTGCATGATTTTATGTTTGGAACATTATACCTCTATTTTGACTATTTTTAGCATTTTATGCACTGTTTCAGTTGATTAGGTAGTAAATAAAACATGTATTGCAATTACATTCTGATGGCATGAATAGATTCCTCTCATCAAGAAATACAACTTTGCTTTTTGAAGCAAGTCAATCTGAGCTGTAGATAAAAATTTATGAAGGTTACATCGTTCCTGCACTCATTGTTTGTTCCTGCGCTCATTGTTCATGTCAGTCTTTTCTGGAACTGTTAACAGGTGCAAATCTGCGTTAAAGGGAACATTGGCGGATCTACTGGTAATGATCTAGAGTGAGTTAAGGTATCAAATTCATATCAATGGTACTTAATAATATAGAGAAACCATGGCCAAAATTTGAAGGCATATGGACAAGTAACCTGGAAGTTATGGGGCTTGCAAAATGGCAGTTTCACACTTTTTGACAGCTGGAAATGCTGGTAAAAATCTATGTTAAAGGCCAACTTGACAGCGATGCAGGGAGTAATTTATGAGGAATTAAGAGTTGAAAATTTAACCCAATGTTTTTCATATAACCAAGAACACATGGACATAATTTGGTAAAAAATTGAGTTACGATGAACAAGTTATGATCACTCCAAAAAGGCATCTGGGCATGTTTTGGCAGCTAGAAACAACAGGTCACAGTCCATACAAATTCCAGCCACCTGTCACTTTGAAGGAAGGCATGGAATTTGTCAAATAAATAAGAGGTAAACACTTGGAAACAGTTGAGGGAGAATAGACATGACTCTTTCTCCACCTGACAGCACTTCCACGTGATGCAAATGGAAGCAACAAGTCAAAAGGCTAAAATACAGGAAATCTGGCATAGGAACAGGGAATAGCGCAGAAACAATAGAAAGTGGTCAAAAGCGACAAATCAATGGAGGAAATAATTGGCAGTTGACCAGGAAGTTGTCCCAACTCATCTTAACTGATTTCCTCAACAAATGCAGCTCAATAAGGTTGACTGGATAAAGTTTTGACAAAGCCAATTGCTGCATTCCAGGAAACAGTTGTGCAAACAGTTGTAAATCCCTGCAAATCAGTAACCAAGCATATCAGCATTATATTATAAATAAGAGAGCTCCCAGCACGGTTGAGCATATATATTTAGATATAGATAGATAGGCAATAGAATACTAAATTTAGCATAGAGTGAAGTTTCTTTGTAGCAGAACAGTAATTTGTAGGTTTTTTCTGCATTACTGCAATGCATTTTTAGATTAAATAAAAAGGTGCAATTTTCAGTTATCAATTGGCATGTTGAGTTTATGGTTAGCATTTAGGTTTTCTTAGCATAAATTTTCACCTTCATCTGGTTCTGGAAGCAAGGGCCACTTGCAGGACCAGAGGAAGGCAATTTTTGACAGAATATCTTGTTGATTTCCTGCTGCAGCAGATTAGTAGAATTTTGCTAGTTTTCATTTCTTTAGCAGCTTTAAATTCAGATTTCAGCATTTGACAGTATTTTCCATATTTCCATGCAAACTCTATATTTTTGTTCCAGCTTTGCAACAATTTCAGGTTTTCTGTCATTTTCCAGATTTGCAGCAATTTCCAGTTTTTTGTCATTTTACTGCAATTTCCATATTTGTGACATTTCCAATTTTGCAATAGATTTTAATTTGATTTTCTAGATTTAGAACATGCTCAGAGAATTGTAGTTATTTTATTCTTCTGCAACTGTGTGTGTTTTCAATTCTGCAATTTATTTTTCTGTCAATTTCAATTCAGCAACATTTCATTTCTTGTTTTTTTAGATTTTGCAATTTTCATTTACTACAGTTTTAATTCTGTTTTTATTTTTTGCAAATTGATTTCCAATTCTAGGAGTTAGAGGTCACAACAAACCCCCCAAATGCTAACTGATCCATCAATAAAGCTTGTTTTTCTTAATGAACTAATCTTTAACCTGTTGGAGCCTTCTTTCGTATATAGCCTTGGACATCGCCCTAGATTGACACACAATGATTAAATGATGAATTAACAATGACACTAATCATTTTTGGCTAATGAACTCAAGATTGAATTCAGTGAAAAGCATTATCCATTTGTGGTATGGGTATTATTGTAAGTGCGGGCCATAATGTAACGTAGAGGATTTTTGTGAGCTATGACATATGTGGCGTGGCTAAGCATGTAATGTCTGAGTTTCTTAGTGTCAAAAAACTACTTCTAAGCACAAATTTTCCACGTAAGCATATATGGTTTCATAGCTTACCAATGTTTGAATAATGTAGTAGATAGCTTGCTATCATTTTTTTTCATTCTTTTGTGCAAGCATTGTCCCTAAAGTAAAGTTTATTTCTAAAACATAAATATGGAAGGGGACCCCTAGATAAGGAGTTAAAACTGGTGTAGAGGCCATGTACTACTTGATGTTATCGAAAAAAATTTTTGCACTAATGTCCATGAAAATGTTACCCCATTTTGTAGCAGGTGATTGAATGGTCTGCATTCCTCAAGAAGTTGCACAATGAAATGACAGATCAATTGGACCTTTCCTTCTAAACTGTGTAATTCCTTCAAGTTTGTTAGGGGAGGCATCTCCATGATGGCCTTGACTTTTTTTGGATCCACCTCAATACCTCTTTTGGAGACAATGAATCCTAGTAGTTTTCCTAAAGTGACTCCAAAGACACTTTTTGGGGTTCAACCTCACATTATGCTCTAGACATCGATCAAAGACTTTTTCCAAGACACCAATGTGCTCTTGTCGAGTTTCAGATTTTTTAAAGATATCATCCACATAATCTTCGATGATCTTCTGCATGTAATCATGGAATATGTATATCATGGCACATTGATAAGTCGCACCTATATTTTTAGGTCAAAGAGCATCACCTTATAACAAAAAGTCCCCCAAGGTGTAGAGAATATTTTTTTATGTTGGTCATCAGGATTGATTCAAATTTGGTTGTATCCCAAAAAACCATCCATGGCCAACGCAAGTGTTGATAAGAGTATTGATTTTTAGTAGAGGAAAGTCATCCTTAGGATATGCTTTGTTAAGGTCTCAAAATTCAGTGTAAATATGTATCACCCCATTAGGATTACGAATAGGTACCATATTTGAAAGACACTTAGGATAGTCAATGGGTACAATGAAACCCACATATAAAATCTTTTAAAGCTTTTATTTGACCATGAGTGCAATGGTAGGATGCATATTTCTCAATTTTTTTTTTACTGGCGTAACATTAGGGCATAAGGTAAGATTATGGACAACCAAGTTAGGGTCAATACCAGGCATGTCTTTGTAGGATCATGCAAAAATACCCTTCTTATTCTTGAGGAGAGCAATTAATTGATCTTGTTCATTGGAAAATAAACATTTTCCAAGTTTGATGATTTGTGGATTGTCTACGTCTGAACTAAGGTTCACATTGATGGTATCGTCAATGGACATATGAGAACCTTCCTCAAGCTTATGGGGCATTGGGATAAAATGAATGTCATCTATGATGTTATCAAATTCTTCTAACACAGTCTCTTCCATGTCTTCCTAGAAAGTCTCGTGATCTAAAGGCAAAGGTGGAGGCAATGGAGGAATGTAGTTGGCTGAAGCTCTTAAAAATTCCTCTAAAAGGATGAATTAGGAAAAGGATGGAGGTGAGGAAATCCAATCCATATCAATAAGGCTCATGTCAATTAGAATTGGCTTTGCCAAATCACATGGATTCATGTTAACTTAAAGGGGAAACTGATGGTTGGTAATGTGAAGGATGGATAGATCTTGTCTGCTAGAACTGATGCAAGAAATCTAGGAACTTGAACATTAATGAACAACACAAATAAATGCAATAGGTAAAAATCCATGCACATGCAATGCAATGATTTTTTTTGAATTTTTTTGTGTTTTTGATTTTTTTTAAATTTTTGTGTATTTTTTATTTTTTTATGTACATATATTAGAAAATTATCTGGTGAGGTGAATCAATGAAGTGGAGGTGGTTCACTAGTTGGTTCAAATCACTCCCTAAGGATGAGCAAATAAAATATGGGCTAATGGATGGGGAACATTATAAGGTAATACTCATCCTATTTGGTGAATGGAGTGATGGGTGTCGATTCTCATCATATTCATCAAAAGCTATCGATATAACATTGTATTTTCATAGATTTATTCCTCAAAATCATCGATGTGATGGGTTTATTATTCTAAATTCAAATGGATATTTTGAAAATATTATTCAAAAGAAGAAGTGGAAGAATGAGAGTGATAGCCTAAATCTGAATGATCATGTGCTTTTCGATATGAAATATCGATGATCTCATGCATTCCATGTTCATGTCATCCTAGACCATATTCTTACCAATTAACTTGATGAAAGTATCAGTATGGAAAATTAACTTGATGAAAGTATCAGTATGGAAAACCCAACATGTGCTATATATTGGCAAGGGATGGTTTTTTGAGGTCATATAAGGAATATGTATTGGATGATGAATAAATTCCCCCATATACAAAATTTATATTGTTAGGCATTAAACCCATGTTGTACACCACTCCTATGGATAAGGGTGGATCATGTGGGAAACCATAATCCCTAGTAGTTTGGATGCTAAGAGGTGTAATAGTAATGTCTTGGACCACGTATTCACCAATTCTAAGATTGGTTAGGTGGACCACAACTTGGGATGATGTGTAGGTGGATGTGAAAGGCTCATGATTGGCTTGTGGCCTCAATAATAGGAGAGGTGTGGGCTGGAATGGCATATCATAATCCATTAATTCAACTTGTGAGACATCAACTGATGTGTATGAAGATGGATTTTGCTGAGGTGTGTGATGAATGGGCAATGATGTGAAGGAAATAAAGATATGGGATGTTGATGTTGATGATGTGGATAATGTGGATTGGGTTCAACCACAAATACATGTAGTCAATGGTGATGAATATGGGCCATGAAGGTGGAAACTTGATGTGGGGTGGTTATGGGAGGCTCCTCAAGAATATAAGCTTTGGACGAAGAGATGGATGGTGTGTTGGATGATGTGGTTGATGGAGTCAAGAAAAGGTGAGTGGATGGAAGAGTGGATTCGTAGGGATTTGAGATGAAATTGTAATACTTAAATGGTTTTACGTCCATTGGTATGCAATGAATTTATCCCTCATGTACATATTTTAGATATTGATGGAGTATAGAGGGGACGCATCTCATTTCCCTAATCCAGGGGCATCCAAGAAGTATATTGTATGCCATGGATCCTTCCAAGATGTGGAAAATTGTATGCAATATTTTTACCTCCACTTCAATGGGTAAAACTATAGTGCCAACTATGGAATAGAGAGCATCATTGAATGATTTCAAGGTGAAGGAAGATTTGGTTACATGAGATTGTGGAATATCAAGATGTTGAAGAGCAAAGGTGGTGATGATATTGATGGAGGAGTTGGTATCAATAAAAACTTGTTTGAATGGCTTCCTATAAATTTGAATCATATTGTGTAATGGAGGGTCCATTGATTTTGATGATATTGGTTTGATTTCAAAATTGTAAAATGTAATGGAAGGCTCCACACATGTTCGGATATTTCCCCCAAAAAATCTAAAGGCATTAGTAACCTGAGATTGGAGTTCAATGGATTTTAGAATCTCCATTAATTCCTCGTGGTGTGGGGATATTATTGTATTATATCATAAATAGATAGTTTGGCTAAAGATATTTTAAGGCTAGTGGCTAGCTAGCTACTTAGAGAGATGATTGGCCTTTGTGGATGATTGAAAATATGATTAGGTGGAAATGGATGGCTTGGAATGTGAATTAGTTGAGGAGAATTGGTAGGGAACTTAATGGGTGATGATGAATTGGTATGTTGAGAAGACACACTTTTCTGAGGTGCTATGGGAGTTTGAATAGTATGTTATATATCATACTAATTGATGCGTTGTTGACCTCAGGTGACTACATGAACATCACCCATAAAACCTTGGTATTGTTGCACATTATTGACTTGATTAAAAGGAGTCTTGATGTTTGACCCTCCTATTGTCTATTACACCTCCTCGTGATGAGGAAGTGGTGTTTGATAAATGCTAAAGTTCTAATTTTTTTGAGCCAAGGGACTATCAAACTTGATGGCCCCTAAGTCAATTAGGTCTTGCACTATATCTTTGAATTGATAATAGTTGTTAATGTCATGCCCATTCTATCAATGATAATAGAAAAACAAATGTTCCCTATAGATTTTTCTATGCTTGGTAGGATCATCTGGTTTAACCTCAGGTAAGGCAAGCTGATTTGTGTCATACAACCTATGAAATATGGAAGAATATGATTTAGATAAGGGTGTGTAATGGTGATTTTGTCAAAAATATTGTTGATGTTGATGATTATTCATAGTTGAAGTTTTGTTATGAACTTGTTGGGGTGGGGGAACTGCTTGATATGAAATTTATTGTGGTTGTTGCATTAATTGCTATTGTTGTGCCATTACCGATTGACTCATGACCACTTGATTCAGCTTAGATTGGCTAGAATAACTTCATTTGTTTTTGCCCTTATTCTACCATTCTTTCTTATTAGGTTTTAGCACACCTTCTTAGATTTTTATATCCTTAATTATGCTAGCCTGTGCAAGAGCTTCTTTGGATGAGCTATATTGTTGTAATTGCAATAACCAGGATATGGGTTTTAAACAACTCTTGGTGAAAAATTGAGTTAACTCTCCCAATGGTAGGGAGAATGGTAGTTTTGTGATAATGACCCTCCAACAGTTGCCAAAATCATAGACTGACTCATCATCGAATTGCTTAAGATTATACAAGTTAGATAGTGTGATTTTCTTATGAACATTCATGGAGAATATTTCTAGGAATTGGTTTACCAATTGTTCAAATATATAAATATTGTGATGAGGCATATGGTTATACCATTTCATGGCATCTCCCCCAATTTCTAAGGAAAGGTTACTGAGCATTAAATCATCTTGATCTTGGATTTTGAAGCATGAGTGAATAAATGTGCTTACATGCTCTCTAGGGCCCTGTTAGTCAAAAAGTGACTAACTACAGAAAAACAGCTGATGCACCTTTTTGCATATTTTCCAAGAAGACCAAAGTGGCCCATATGCTAAAGATCAAAGAAAAAGCAAAACACTACAAAGAGGAAAATGTGTCGAGATATTGCGACATGTTGCATTTTCACGGTTCAAAGCGAAGAGAAAGAGAAAGGAGGAAAAAGTGTCGCGATATCATGACATGTTGCATTTTCGCGGTTCAAAGCGAAGAGAAAGAGCAAGGAGGAAAAAGTGTCGCGATATCGTGACATGTTGCATTTTTGCAGTCCAAAGCAAAGAGAAAGAGCAAGGGGGAAAAAGTGTCACGATATCACGACATGTTGCATTTTCGTGGTCCAAAGCAAAGAGAAAGAACAAGGAGAAAAAAGTGTCGCGATATCGCAACATGTTGCATTTTTGTAGTCCAAAGCAAAGAGAAAGAGCAAGGGGGAAAAAGTGTCGTGATATCATGACATGTTGCATTTTCACGGTCCAAAACAAAGAGAAAGAGCAAGGAGAAAAAAGTGTCGCAATATCGCGACATGTTGCATTTTTGCGGTCCAAAGCAAAGAGAAAGAGCAAGGGGGAAAAAGTGTCGCGATATCGCGACATGTTGCATTTTTGCAGTCCAAAGCAAAGAGAAAAATCAAGGAGGAAAAAGTGTCACGATATCACGACATGTTGCATTTTCGTGGCCAAAAGCAAAGAGAATGAGCAAGGGAAAAAATGTGTCACGATATCGCGACATGTTGGATTTTCGCGATCCAAAGCAAAGAGAAAAAGCAAGGAGGAAAAAGTGTCGTGATATCGCGACATGTTGCATTTTTGTGGCCAAAAGATAAGAGAAAGGGCAAGAAGGAAAAATTGTCGTGATATCGTGACAAGTTACATTTTCATGGCTAAGAGCAACAAAAGGGAGCAAGGAGGCAAAAGTGTCACGATATCGCGACATGTTGCATTTTCACGGCTAAGAGCAACAAAAGAGAACAAAGAGGCAAAAGTGTCACGATATCATGACATGTTGCCTTTTCGCGGGTAGAAGAGCAAAGCAAGATACGGACATTGCGATTTCGCGACATGTCTCATTTTTGCGGTGGGAGGCAGCAAAAGAGCAAAGTAAGAGACGAATGTCACGATTTCGTGACATGTCTCATTTTTGTGGCTGGAAGCGACAGAAGAGCAAAACAAGAGACGAATGTCATGATTTCGTGACATGTCTCATTTTCATGACTGGAGGTAGAAAAAGAGCAAAGCAAGGAAAGAATGTCACAATTTCGTGACACGCCAGCTATAAAGGAATAGAATATATTTTTGGCAACTGGGGACATGCACTGACATCAGGTGCTGATTTCTTAAGAATGGCCTATTGATTATAACCTAGCAGGTCCACTGGATGATTGCAAAATAATAGGCTCATCTAAAATTATCCAGAAGGAAATCTATCCAATCTATGAGAAATCCATTGTATAATATTAGAAACTGTAGACAATTACTTGTAATTGATTGAAGAAATTAAATTTACGTAGTAGAAGATACTCTTTTAGGGTATAAATAGGAGTGAGTCGACCATGAAAAGAGGTCATCTCTTAGACGTTTACAAGCTTGATGTACATGTACTGGATTACAAGCAATAAAATATGTCTTCTTCTGGCTTCTGAAACTTCTGTGTGCAAGTGTATGTATCTGGTGTTTTAACTTTTATTCATTCTAAGTTTTATAATGTATCTGTTATGAAATCTAGACTGTGCACGTATAAATCTTGTTTCTAGAGTTGAAAATTAAAAGATATTTACATGCTTTTAGACAAACATCTAAAAGTCACACTCAGGAATTCATGTTTTCTATAAAGAAAATATAAAGAAAAATCTGAAAGTAGTAATCTGCATCATCAATGTTTGCTGTCCACTCTATACCGTGAGAAAAGTTTTAGCTTAGGATATATTTCCCTTATCTCTTGTTCCCCTTTTCTCTAAAAAACTTAAAGGAACTAGCCTTCTCTAGAGACTAGACAGATGATCTCAAGCAAGATCTGTCTATTCAATGTTGGCAAAGTCTAAGGTGCAACACTATTAACCGAAGGCAAATTTTGTTCCAACAGGTCCTGAGTCCCTGTAAATTTATCAAATTATAGCACTATAAAATCTATCGGATATGGTGGTTATGGTACCAAAAAATGAATGGATTTATTGATTAGCTATCTTAAATTGGGATTATGTTTCATCAAACTAGGAGTGTGTTGTATCAAGCTATAAATGTACTATTGCATTGCCTAAATTCAAGTATCTTCCCAAGGTATGTGGAAGCCCTGAATTACATAGTGATTATGTGGATATGAAGTTGTAAAATATTGGGGTGTGATGAGACATTGATGGCTTGATGGATTGGATTGCATTTGATGATGTTGGTCTTGATGAGGGAATGATTATGGGTGATGGAATGGAGATGAGGTTTGGGGACTGTGAATGTGCTAACTTATGGGAATGGAATGGGTGTGGACTAATGGAGGTGTGGGGATGGAAAATGCAAATGATACCCATGATGTATTTGAGATAAATAAGGTAGGCTAGGTTGGAATAGATTGGGGCTTAATATATACCACATGTATTTGTTTTTTGGAGAAATAATGAGCTTCTTGCTTACCCATGAGAAATTTGTTGAGGTATTACCATGCTTGTTATATGGAAATTTTTGAGGAAGATGGTGTAGGTGTGGTGGAAATAGATGAGGTGGGTGGAGGATAGGTTGCAACATGGATTGCAATTGAATGGAGAACATTGGATTAAATGGGGATTGGCATTTGTTAAGCAACATTGATATGTTCGTCATACAATGGATTGCCAAAGGTGGTATAGGAAGATGGGATGGAAATATTTTGACCACATGATTGTTGTGGGAGAGACAAGTGATGGGAAGGTGTAGATGATGCCTCAAAAAGAGGGTTGGTATACATAGGATTGAAGTTGGATGGATGCAAGTGGGAAAGTTCCTGCTGAGAAGAAGGATTATGCCTAGGTGGGCTATTTATTTTCTCTAGAATAGGGTTAGTGGATCTTAGATAAGCTCCAACTTTATCCATATCTATGTAGGTGATGTTAGGGTTGGTAGGGGATGATGGCTAAGTTTTTGGAATGGGGGTATTGATGGCTCTATGTAACTCATCAACATTTGAGGTATGCACAACGTGGGAGGGTCCCTCAAACAAACTAGAATAGCTTGTTTGTATCAAACTTATAGGATTAACCACATAAATGGTAGGGAAATATGTGAAACACTCCATGAATGAAGTGGTTTGGCTAACAAAGGTTTGACTCAAAATCTTTTCTTGGCTTTGAGTTGAAACCATAAGCTAATGAGTCGGTTGGGGATGGTGAATGTGTGGAATGTGCAAAAAATATGTAATGGAAATTGTTGTGGAGTTTTCCCGCTTACCCTTAAAATATCTGTCACATCACAGGGAACTCTTAAAATTACAACCAACACTATGGATTCTGGCTTATCCACCTCATTAACCTACTACCTTAGATAGCTCTAAACTAACCAGGTTGGGTAAGGAAACCCCAAGCAATGGGTCCTTTTACTAATTCTCTATCATGCACATGCCCACTATGCCAGACAAAATGTTGTTACTTTGTTGTTTTGATATTTTTAGTGATCGAACCTATCAATATTAAAGCCTATAAAACCTAGACCAATGCCTTATCCATTACAGAGTTATAGCAGGTTGATAAATGATCTTAGAAAATATAACATGAAGAAGAACTAGTTCGTTTTACTCCATTCAAATGATGTAATGTAAATAAAACAATTAAACTAGTGATAGAAGGCATTATTTATGGATTTTGATTGTAGTAATACATAAATAAGCTAACACAAGACATTCACACAAAAATATGCCAAGGGAAGAGTTGAGATTTTCATTAATAAAATATGTGCATAGAACAGATCAATGGAGTGCTTGATCCTCATATGCCATTTTATTACAGTAAACCCCTAGTTTGAATATTCAGAACAAGGGATATCTCCTCTCTGTCTTGATTGCAGTGACGTAAGAGTCCTCAACTCTGGCGTGTTCCACAAGAAATAATCACAACGAACAATGCACCTCAACAGTCCCTGGTGAATGACAAGAGAAAGGGCGATAAGACACACAGATAAGAGATACAAGGTAAAATACGACTCAAACAACAAATAAAGCTATACCTGGCTTTTCTCTCTTAGAGGTTCAATAAAAATCTATTGCTATAGTAGTCTTCCTTATATAGTGTTTGGTTGCTCGAGCGAGGCTGCAACCGTTTGCTCCAACTGGATCAATATCATTCCCTTCAAAATTAGGATGTAATAAAAAATGGGCACGTAGCCCACACCTTCTATCTACGTAGGTGGTGGTTGTGATTGCGTATCATCTCCCCCATTGCCCTGGGCTGGCGGCTATGCTGCACTCGGCTCGTGTGCTCCTAGTGAACTGGGCCCCACTTCTTGTTTATTCTCCTTTTTATCCTCCCAACCTTTCCAATAAAGCATAGCCCTTCTACTTAATTGTCACATTTCTTTATCCTTTCGTAACTGTCCTGCACTCACAGATGCCATCAACAGTACCATGTATATAAAAGTATATTTGCTTTATTTCAATACACGTGTTCAATTTTCATTGGAAGTCTCTTAAAACATGGGGTGCATTATTTTAAAGTGATGTGGATGAACTTAACATTGGGTGAACAAAATTAACATGGGGAGCACAAAATTAACATGGGGTGCACGAACTCGCGCACCCCTTAGATTTTCGTGCACTCCAAAAATAGGGTAAAATTCAAAGTTATCATAATTAAATGTAATTTTACAAGGGTGTAAACGGTCCAAATGGGTACTCTAATAAGCTAAAATAATCAAAACATGTCTCCCGATTTGTGAGATATCACACTTCAAAGTTTTACGTAAATGCGCACGCGTGAAAATACGACGCACAACTTTAAAATGGGGTGCACGAACTCATGCACCCTTCAATAGCTTTGTACGCTCTTCAAGATCCTTGTGCACTCCATAGGAATATGGGGTGCACAAACTTAACATGGGGCGCACGAACTCATGCGCCCCTCAAGATTTCGTGCGCTCCAAAATTAGGATAAATTTGAAAGTTCACATAATTTGACGAAACTTCTTAGGGGTGTAAAGGGGCCAAATGGGAACTCAAATCAGCTGAAATAATTGAAATATTCATCCGGGTTTGTGATATATCACCATTTAAATTTTGATGTAAATGCATGCGCGCGAAAATGGGGCGCACAACTTTAAAATGGGGTGCTCGAACTTGTGCGCCCTTCAATACCTTTGTGCACTCCTCAAGATCCTTGTGCACTCCATAGGAATATGGATCCCACAAACTTAACATGGGGTGCACGAACTCGTGCACCCCTCGGGATTTCGTGCACTCCAAAATTAGGGTAAATTTTAAATTTCTTAGAATTTGATGAAATTTTACAGGTGTCTAAATGGGCCAAATGGGTACTCAAATCAATTGAAATCAGCAAATAATTCCTCCTGGTTGTGAGATATAACCCTTTAAATTTTGACGTAAATTGCACACGTGTTAATGGGGCGCATGACTTTATAATGGGACGCACGAACTTGTGCACCCTTCAAGACCTTTGTGCACTCTTCAAGATCTTTGCACATTCCATATGATACTCTCAAAATTTAGTTCCATTGTGAATATTGGATCAAGCTCTTTCCCCCAGTTTTTAGATTATCTCAAATGGAATCTTCTAGCTCAAGTTATGGCCATATCAATTTACATCCAAATGCAGGGTAAAAGTGATGAAATTGGAGCAGTACTTAAATGAAATTCAATTAATTAAGTCTTTGAAAATATTCAAAAATGCTCAATCCAAACCATTTCCACTAGACCCCGACCTTCAAGATAAAAATATCAACACTTTTGCAAGCCAAAAATTTAGATTAAACCCAAGCCTTAATTTTTTGGAATCATCAAAAATTGGGCCTTGCACCCTAAGCTCACCTAGACATCAATTCAATGATTTTTTTCAAAAACAATGGGGTGAAAACTAAGTTGTGACAATGGGGTACAACACCGACTCTGACTGGGATAGGTAGTATGAATGGCACATGAATGCCCTTGAGAACTCCAGAATCTTCGGTTGATACTCAAGAGACCACAAATTTAGACTAAAAGCCGAAAAGAAAAACAAAGAAAAAAAATACTAAAGGATGGACCTTGATTCTGATCAGTAAAATCTGATGACCCAGTTTAAAAATAGATGAATTTTGACTTATGAAGGAACAGATCTATCAGCAATGTCTTAATGTAGAGTTAAGGCAGTGTTGAGTGGTATTTTCACCCAATTGTGAAAGTACACTCTCCCTTAGGATTTGGGTTCCAAATACCCTCTTGCAAAGAAGTTAAACAAAAAACTTCTCCAAGGTCTCCGCTATATTAGCATTTGCATATGTGTATTAGTAATCTCAAATAAAGATATTCAATTTAAATGCTTGGAACACCTTAGTGATTGCAAGTAACTGTAAACAAGGGGCAATGTTGGTTTATTTTACCATGAAACTTTAGTGATTGTTCATTGAACCAAAATAAAGCAAATGTGAGTTGGCCCTCATATGACCACAATGTAGTGCCTTAATTCCTTTTATCTTGAGGGTTTTAAAATAGATTTTATCTTGCATTAAATCCTCAATGATGAATAGGGTCTTCAAACGTAGCTTCAAAATGTCACTTTAATTATCCTTCTTAAATGAAATCAGATTTTCATCAAGACAAATAATTTAGTGCTTTGATTGCTCCCAAAATGGTAATTTGCAAAATGCCATAAAACACAACTCCTTCGTTGAAATTAGAATTTTCATGAAGGGAATATCATCATAGGCTCATGAATGAAGCATGAACTGAAAAAATGAAATTTGGACCAAAAATGGAAATTTTCTATTTTCGGATTTTCTAAATCTGTAATAAAATAGCAACTTCGATGAATTTTTAAAAAAACTAAACAAATGCGAAAATGAAATTTCAAAGTGTGTATTGGAAGTATGAAGTATAACCTACACAATGGTGAAATTGTTTTTGGATTTTAATTTATTTTTAATGTTTATTTTAATGCCTGAAAATAAAAATTAAAATTAAAATTTTTGGAAAAATAAAATGCAGAAAAAGTTGAAAGAAAATGCAGAAAACTAAAAATAAAATGCATTCAGTGTGATGCTATCCTATTTCGACAAAACCGAAGATGTGAGGTTTCCATGCATGCAACCTAACCTATTGGATTTGCAAAACAAGCACAATCCCCATAGACTAGGTGTTGGCTCCTAGGGTTTAAAATAAATTTCAGGTTCAAACATTCACATGAAGCAACCAAGCAAATTTGCATTAACTCCATCTACAAACTCGAAATCTGAAAAAGGGAAAAAAATAGACATTAAATCCATAGCATGCAAAGAGAATCTCCTTCTTTCTTGCCCACAAGATGCAAATTTCTGAAAACTCCTGCATTAAAAATGTGTCATTTTACAATAGCAGAATTTGGCCTCCAAAAGGGTTCAGCCATGGAAGGAAAAATAGCTCCAAAAGGAACAAATCCAGAAAAAAATCTGCAATCTTGCATTTCCAAAACCATTTTCCAACCACACGACCATGTTTTCAAGATGTATTTAAAACTTTCTCTTCGTAACCCCCTTTTACTCAATAACGCTTATGTTACCTTTTGCACTGCTTTGAAACACTCCATGGGTAACGACCCTTTATCCACGTGGCCTTATCCCTCTAATTAACATGCGGGAACTCATTTCCTCTTAACAATGTACATGCCACATATCATTAAATATTTCTTCACTTATTAATATGACACTTTCTTTTATTTAATCGCATGGCCATAGCCAATTCGAACTTGGCATCGTGGCATTTTACCATCACGTCTAATCATAATCCATTTTCAAAGTAAGAGAATGTTACCAAGTACCGCCATCTTTAATGGTTCTATCCCTACATTTTCAAAATTAGTCCATGGCCCAACCGACAACCACAACATGTTCCCATCACTTTGTCATATGTGCGTTATATGAACCCTTTCTTTCATTTGATGACACTAGGTAGCCCTTATAACGAAGAGATCCTTTCCTTAGTATAACAACACCTGAAACATCCTTGGGTAGGCTAGACTTGGCCTCTTTCACTATGCCCAGTGACACTGCTATCTAATCTTCCCTCGTGCCATCCGAACATTCTCCCATTCATCGTTCTTTCGAATTACCTACCATGTTACAATATCGAGTTTGGAAACTGGATGCAATCCTTCCATTGTAATTGATGTTGAATGTCATGTTTTAAGCTTGAGGTCCATGTTTGTGAATCATGTTTCCTATAGCAGATCAGTTTACCTACACACCACACCGTCTGCATCGGTTTCCAATCTTGACTATCACCAATCTGCTGCCTACATCTAACTCTATCATCTTTTTTTCACATACATCGCGGTCGACTCACGAGTTTGTGTCCACAGTGTTCTCAATTTGTCTCGATCGTCACCCAAGCCTACGTGATCACATCTAGCTGGTCGCCAATTATAGTCCTGGGTGTGCAGTTTGGTTAGGTCCCGTACGCACCATAGCTATCCACGCGCTCAATTCATCTACTGTTGACATCCTGTCTAGCCTGCCACAGTGGAAAACAATTCTTGCTCCCTAATCTGTTTGCTCCTTGGATGAGGCTAAGCTTCCAATGGTCCTCATTGACAGGCATGAAGCTGTCCATTGCATACGGATGATCCACACTGTCCACCTCAGCCATTTTGTGTGACCTTGCTGGTCGATTCGTCATGTGAAACACTATGTTTTATCGTGAAGTCCAATGCGCTTTGGATTTCTTCATCCCATTCATGTTGGCTTTGAAACCACCTTCATCACACTGTCACATGTGTCATCTTGCCATGTGGAGTTTGGATGCACATCATTTGCGTCGTCCACCTTCGACGTCCACGTTCATCGTCGTGTTGCACTGCTTGGACATGCCGATGACCTCGCCTATGCTTTACACTATGTTCTAACCGTAGGTCCATCCTAGTTATCGTGAACATAGCTACCATGCTAGGAATTTAGAAATCTTGATGACTGGATCACCGAAACCCTGTGTGTGTCATCACAAATCTCGTTGCCCGGTCCTTCGTTGAGCCCTCAACGAACATGCCGCTCATTGGTCCTCAACCTGCACATGAAACGAATCAGTTAATACATATAATAAAATATTATTATATATATTGTGACAAGGAGGCTACGAGGAAGGGAGCATGCCTTCCCTCGAGAGATTCCATTTTAAAAGTTTCTTTCTTTTTTAATGTTTTATTATTTTAAACATCTCATTAAAAGAAAGCGCAAAACTTGACAATAAAAATTTCTAACACAACATAACGATAAAAATCATCGATAAGAAATTGACAACAATTTGATGATAAAAATCATCGACAAGAAATTGCAAACCCAGAACAAAGTGAAGAGTTAGACACTAAAAATGAAATGCAAACACTCGGATACCAAAACGAATAGGTGGGTCCCAAATTTTGAGGAATGTTGTGAACAACCACAACAAATGGCCACCCTACTGGGAAATGCTCCTGAGCATTTCGGTTAGAACCCAACCTAAAAATACACAAAATCAAATTCAAGAGTCAACAGATATCCAAATAATGCCAATAGATCAGAAATACATGAAGCATCAGAATCGTTAAGCATAAGCTCGATGTGTGCAGTGTGCTTCATTCCCTATCATTTGAAACTCATTCAACTTTCCATTGTCAGCTTTACCTGAATGCATATGCAAGGTTATGAATGATTTGTGCAGGATTTAATGTATGACAAATATGCTAGAGATATAATGACCTGCTTTGCAAAGGCTCAAACTTTCTAGTACCATGAACAAACATATTAAAACTGTCAAACCCTCTTAGGACCAAATATGTGTATACTGAATTAATTTACTAGATCCCAAATTTGGTTTTGTGTCACTACCATCTTGAACCCATGTGCAAGTGTAAGTGAAATCAGAGCTTTGGGGAATAGGATTCCCAACCTAAGAGATATGGGAATTAGACCCTATCCTTACTACTCTAATCTGCAGTTCATTACCTCATCTTGAACAAAATGATTTAACCTGTTATGGATGAAATTGTCAGGCTATCCTATCCGTTTGAGCAGTCAGTGGTCTTGATTTTAGACAAGACATGTTGCCACACATGAGCATACTCCACTTCCAGTTAGGCGTCTATAGCCCCGGTGGAGATTAACCCCATAATTTAGGATTTTGCTTTACTTTTGATTTCTTAAACCTTGGGGATGACTACCCATCCTTGCAAGGGACATGTTGTACAATCCTTCCAATCCAATATTAATGATTAAAGGAAAGGAGAATTAAAAATATTTGCTTTGGAATTTCAAGTTCTTGAGTGTAGATCACACTTTTAATTTCTTAAAGCTTGATGGAGACAAAATAGAAGCTTTGGGGAATTGGATTCTCAACCTAAGCGAGATGAGAATTAGACCCTATCCTTACTACTCCATGAAGGTCAAATCAAAGCTTTGGGGAATTGGATTCTCAACCTAAGCGAGATGAGAATTAGACCCTATCCTTACTACTCCATGAAGGTCAAATCAAAGCTTTGGGGAGTTGGATCCTCAACCTAAGTTTGATGGGGATTTAACCCTATCCTTTCTACTTTGATTTTAGGCTTTAAGCACTATGGGAGTTGTAAAAACTACTATTTTAAGGATTATGTTGCATGATAGGACAAACATGAAATACTCCTTTCACCTCACCTTTTCTTCCAAGTATGGTTTTGACCATTTTGCTCAAGATCATCTTTAATGTGTAGAACATGTTTGGTTCAAGATAGTTCGGGTATCAGTTCCCAACCTTAGGATCCCTTTAATATATGTTATGTAATAACCCTAAGAGGATTCAACACCTTTTCAATGATTGTATTTGGCATGTAGATGCAACTAAGATGAAATGTATATGCAATGTGGAATGTAACATGAGATATGGATGAATGCATTACTCTTTTTGAAATGTGGATGGAGTATACTGCTTACTTTACCGTAATTTGTAAAACTGAAAACTTCATGCATCACAAGTTCCAAATGATATTCTTTAATGTGTTTACGATACTCATGGAGCTTTCTGCAATACAATTCCGATGTTTCATATTCTCTTAGTCTTAGTCAACATTCATAAGAACATAAGTTGACATCTCGCTTTCCTTTTCTCTTTTTTTTTTTTTTCAAGACAAACCAAAAGTGTCCAAAGGACCAACATACAAAACTTAAAACCAAAATGAGATCCAATCCAAAACCAAAATATGAAAACCAAAAGTATATACAAATGTACAATATAATACAAGATGGTGAAAAGTTTGGATTATCATTTTCCTGGATCCCAAACCTTATTAGAATTATTTAAAAGATATATGACGTGATATGCATACCAAGTTTTGTAGGAATCCAACAAAAACAAGATCAAACCAAACAAATAAATAAACTTCAACTGGCCCCTCTCACCATACTAGTTTGATTTAGTTTCATTAATAATCCTATGGTGGAGTTTCGAATTTTCAAATTGATTAGACAATGATTGATATCCAGTTCTTTTATGTCTATTCTTTAAGATGTCCATTCCGCACTTTGATTCATGGTGTAGAAATAAGTTTTCATTTTCATTCAATAAAGCCATAACATTAATAATATTTGAATCAAACCATTCATTAGGTAAACCTTCATTCGAATTTTGTATGGTGAAACCAAAAAGGTGAGATTTTACCTTTGGCATGTTTTCATTTAACCTTACTTGAAGAGGATTTGAAAATTCCTCTTTTCTCTCATGACATTCATCATCATGTAGCACTTGTTCTTTCTCCATGACTTGTTTATCAAGGGCACCAAACTTAGGTACCCAATTGAAAACGTGTCCATCCCTTTCAAACCATAAGTCTTGTCTATCTAGGGGTGGGTTAACTAACACATTTCCATAATCAATCACTTGGGTTGTTTTGGGTAACATGAGATTTTCAATTGGATCATCAATTATATCCAACCCAAATGATTTAGGTTTTGCAATTTTCTCATTTTGAAGTGGTATAGTCATTGTAGCACAAGTAAGTGGATCAAGATTTTCAATTTCTTTTCCTTCAAATGAATCTAAAGAAAATGACTCTCTTTATTGATTCATGGTTGTAGAATCCTTATCATGTTCCAAAGTTTGATGAGATTCGAATTCCTCTTCCAAAATTTTCTCAAATTGTATAGGATTTATAGTATCCTCATGTGAGGAAGAAATTGAGTTATCCTGCATATTAATTGACACAACAAGTTTATTAGAAGATTTATATTGATAATATTCTTCCCATTTCTTCCATGAATAATAGTAATAATCTTCCAAGTTCAAATTGTGATGCTCAAGTACTTCTTCTTCATCTTCTGATTCATCAACATGTTTCTCATCCAATTCATCTTCACCTTCCTTAGATGGTTCAGTTATTTCCAAAAGTGGGTTATCTCTTGAATTGAAATTGGTAAAGCTATCATAATCCAAATTTGTAACCCATGATTCAATTTTATCACAATTTAGAAGGTGTGGATCCTCTTGGTCATCACTTTCTAGAATATCATCCAAAGTGTCTTTCGAGAACAGGTGGTGAAATTCAATTATGTCTTCAACTTCATTTGTTGATTTTATTTCAAATTCATTTTCAGCCACTTGTGATGGCTTAGGAGCTTCTATAATGGGATCAATTTTTGAATTCCGTGCCATATAGTTGCTCCAATCATTTGCAAGTACATCTGACCAAATCATATCCACATAAGTTTGTTCATCCAAATCCTCCTTTTTGGCTAATGATTCTGGATATTTATTTTCCAAAACAAGATGGTGATCATTTGATTCTAACTTCTTATTACCCATCCATAGAATTTCTTCTCCCAAATATTCATGCTCTTCAAGAAATTTCGAATAGGTATTTACTTCAACGTAAGTCACCTCAAAATCTCTTGTATCACTTGAATAATAATAACATGAAACATCATTAAGATCGGCATTATAAATTTTCTTCCTAGGATGATTTGGATGCATACATTGACGTGCTCATTTTTATGGTGGAACATGCCTACATATCTTCTTAACCATTTTCTTTTGCTCTTTTACTTATGATACGAACTCTTTGGGTTGAGTGGTAGAAGTAGTACGATTAGTTGGATTGATATCCATGGACAAAGCTTGAAAATTTGTTGCAATGGTTCCATGAGTGACCACATGATTCTCTAATTGAGGCATAATTGAATGGATGGAAGTACTTGTATAAGCACATGTGGGAGCATAAGTTGGTATGGTAGGATGAAGTTGATTGTAGGGAAAAATATTTGATATCAAATTTTGTTGTGCCCACACTTGATTTACCATCGAGGTTTGATTGGAAGCCCCTAGTTTTCCTACCATAGTTGATTGCTCCATTCCATAATCTTGTGGCCTCAATTGTTGATCTATAATCATAGCTTCTGTGTAGGCCGATGAAAGATCAGTAACCAAGGGATTCATCCTAACAAATATGGCACACCATGGATCCAATGCTCGAAATTATATTTGAAGAGCACTACTTTCCTCAATAGTATAGGGAGAAATTAATCTCGCATAAAGCTTTCGAAACCTCATGTTGAAACTTCTCACTGGTTCATTAGGTTCTCTTTTGCGAGAAGTAAATTGTTGATATATCATGAGAGGATCAATGAGTAACCTAAATTTATTTATAAAATCATCTTTCAATTGAGTCCAAGATGTAATAGAACTAGTGGGTAAATTGATGTACCAATCATACGCCACCTCATCTAGGGTTCCAGGAAACATTCTACGTGCCACATCCTCATGTTCGACATTCCATCTAACTAGGATATCCACATAGGCTTGAATATGTTCCTCGGCTAATTTTGGACCATTGTGTTTAAATTTTGCAAACGTTTTTCTACGTTCTTGGGCAAATCATGAGAATCTCCACTAATGTTCAAAGGATTAACATGTATCCCATACCACGCTCCTGTAGTTGTAGCCATTAATGAAACTCAAAGAATAACTTCAAAACCAATTTGTTAATCATAAATAAAAGAAGGAATCATGACAAAGCAATATTCTAAAAATGCAAATTAGTTTCTGATTCACCAGATCACATATGCGCAAGTGAAGGGCATACTCCTAGTGTTGTAGGCTTTCTGATTCACAAGATCGCATTACATGCAAGTGAAGAGCATAATACCGACAACAAATACATTTTAAACAAAATAATTCCTTACAAATAAGCATGAAATGACTAGCAAATATCAAACATGTAACGTATGAATAATCATGTTAGCATCAACCAAGAGATGTATCCATTAAAATCAAATGAAAGTAATTGCATGGAGACAACCTCGTTAGTCAAGACCAAAAAATTTCAAAATCAAATCAAAACACATTATTCCTATATGAACAATCAAAAGTGTTAGAACAATGCATAGCAATTCATGTCCTCCTTTTAACACTACAAGGTTGTATTGTTAAAAGAGGGCTAAAGATAATAATCAATAGAGCATGAAATATTCAACATTTAAATCCCTATAGCATTTAAATCACACTGAAATAAACCAATTCAGGCCCTCCTTCTCGAGCCAAATCTGTTGAGTGGTATTTTCACCCAATTGTGAAAGTACACTCTCCCGTAGGATTTGGGTTTCAAATCCCCTCTTGCAAAGAAGTTAAACAAACAACTTCTCCAAGGTCTTCGCTATATTAGCATTTGCATATGTGTATTAGTAATCTCAAATAAAGATATTCAATTTAAATTCTTGGTACACCTTAGTGATTGCAAGTAACTGTAAACAAGGGGCAATGTTGGTTTATTTTACCATGAAACTTTAGTGATTGTTCATTGAACCAAAATAAAGCAAATGTGAGTTGGCCCTCATATGACCACGATGTAGTGCCTTAATTCGTTTTATCTTGAGGATTTTAAAATAGATTTTATCTTGCATTAAATCCTCAATGATGAATAGGGTCTTCAAACGTATCTTCAAAATGTCACTTTAATTACCCTTCTTAAATGAAATCAGATTTTCATCAAGACGAATAATTTAGTGCTTTGATTGCTCCCAAATTGTTAATTTGCAAAATGCCATAAAACACAAATCCTTCGTTGAAATTAGAATTTTCATGAAGGGAATGTCATCATAGGCTCATGAATGAAGCATGAAACTGAAAAAATGAAATTCGGCCCAAAAATGGAAATTTTCTATTTTCGGATTTTCTAAATCTGTAATAAAACAGCAACTTCGATGAATTTTTAAAAATAATAAACAACTCCAAAAATAAAATTTCAAAGTACATATTGGAAGTATGAAGTATAACCTACGCAATGGTGAAATTTTTTTTGGATTTTAAAATTTTTTTAATGTTTATTTTAATACCTGAAAATAAAATAAAAATTAAAATTTTTAGAAAAATAAAATGCAGAAAAATTTCAAAGAAAATGCAGAAAACTGAAAATAAAATGCATTCAGTGTGATGCTATCCTATTTCGAAAAAACCAAATATGTGAGGTTTCCATGCATGCAACCTAACCTATTGGATTTGCAAAACAAGCACAATCCCCATAGACTATGTGCTGGCTCCTAGGGTTTAAAATAAATTTCAGGTTCAAGCATTCACATGAAGAAACCAAGCAAACTTGCATTAACTCCATCTACAAACTCGAAATCTGAAAAAGGGAAAAAAATAGACATTAAATCCATAGCATGCAAAGAGAATCTCCTTCTTTTTTGCCCACAAGATGCAAATTTTTGAAAACTCTCGCATTAAAAATGTGTCATTTTACAATAGCAGAATTTGGCCTCCAAAAGGGTTCAACCATGGAAGGAAAAATAGCTCCAAAAGGAACAAATCCAGAAAAAAATCTGCAATCTTGCATTTCCAAAACCATTTTCCAACCACACGACCATGTTTTCAAGATGTATTTAAAACTTTCTCTTCGTAACCCCATTTTACTCAATAATGCTTCCGTTACCTTTTGCACCACTTTGAAACACTCCATGGGTAACGACCCTTTAACCACGTGGTCTTATCCCTCTAATTAACATGCAGGAACTCATTTCCTCTTACCAATTTACATGCCACATATCATTAAATATTTCTTCATGTATTAATATGACACTTTCTTTGATTTAATCGCAGGCCATAGCCAGTTCAAACTTGGCATCATGGCATCTTACTATCGCGTCTAATCATAATCCATTCTCAAAGTGAGAGAACGCTACCGAGTACCACCATATTTAATGGCTCTGTCCCTACATTTTCAAAATTACTCCATGGCCCAACCGACAACCACAACATGTTCCCATCACTTTGTCATATGTGCGTTATATGAACCCTTTCTTTCATTTGATGACACTAGGTAGCCCTTATAATGAAGTGATCATTTCCTTAGTATAACAACACCCGAAACATCCTTGGGTAGGCCAGACTTAGCCTCTTTCGTAGTGCCCAATGACACTGTTGTCTAATCTTCTCTCATGCCATCCGAACATTCTCCCATTCATCGTTCGTTCGAAGTACCTGCCATGTTACAATATCGGGTTTGAAAACTGGCTGCAATCCTTCCATTGTAATTGATGCTGAATGCCACGTTTTAAGCTCGAGGTTCAACAAGGTTTGTTGTTAACAATGGTAAATAATTCCCCAATGTGTATGTAGTGTTGGGATTGGCATATGGATCTTGTGCCAACCCATCCTTGTTGCCTAGACCGAAGCCTTGAATGGTCTCTACCAAAATGTCGAGAGGCAAAGAGTGGTTGAACCCTACTCCTAATTTATCATATGGAATCTGGTATCTTGGTTGACAAAGAGTGTTCATTCCTTGTTCGTATCTGTCCAATCCATATCCATGACAATTACATTGGCCTAGGTATTTCAAGGCAAATTCGGGGTTGGACAGCTAATCAAAATTCTCAACAAATGGCTCTTTGTCCTCTTCCTCTTGTAGGTAGGGTTCAATGCCGTTCTCAAGGCCCCCATATACAAATTTTGTCTGATTTTTTAGGTAGCCTAAAGGGACGATAGTGTTGATGGGGAGGCGAGATCTCCCCATGTCTTGCATGGATTTGAGCACGGGTGTTGCCACAATGTTCTGCACTAGGTACTCCCCTAGTCTCGTATTGGAAATTTCAACAGTAATCATCGGCGATTGAGGGGGAGGGAATGGGAGTTCTCCCTGAGTCCACTCTATGTTGGGTGAATCAAGTGTCTCGACTTTCATTCATTTGGGTACCTCCTCGATAGAGATATTTGAGACTAATGGTGGTGCCTCCTCTAGGGGCTTCTTCCCGTTATCCTTCAGTGTGGCCACCATAGGTGGCATTGTTGGTGAAGGAGCAAACAATGAATATGGGCTAGGTTTTGAGGGACTTAACAACGGAGATGTAGGCAGAATCAGACCTTGAGTGGACAGATTCAATTGAAAGTCCAAATGTGTCAATGGGAGGGTCGATTGTGGCATCAACTGTATCGCATTGCAAAACTTAAAGGGCTCTAAGTCTACTGGGACTACATGTACTTGCCCTTCATATGTGTATTTGAGGCATTGATGGGCTATCGAAGGGACACACTTCATGTCACTGATCCAAGGCCGGCCTAGCAAGATATTGTAGGCCATCTCACCCTCAAGGATGTGACACAACATAGGAATGGTCTTTTGTCCTACTTGGATGGGTAGGACAATTGTGCCAACCATCGAGCATAACGCATCGTTGAATGCTCGAAGAGTGTAAGTGGATGCCACAATGTGGGATGTTGGCAGCTTAAGGTGTTTTAATGTCACTATCGTGATTATGTTGCTGGACGAGCCAATATCCACCAAAACCCTCTGGAATGGAATCCCGTTGACCCGAGTGATGACGTGCAGGGGTGGATCCACCATATCACCAGTCACCAATTTTAGCTTGTCTTCCTGAAGGTTATGACTGGTTTTGTGCAATTCCTTACATGTCCCACAAAGTTGTTGAAATAATTGGGTTCATGGGGCTATAGCTCAATGGCTTTGAGTATCTCCATCAAAGCCTCCCGATGGGGCGGTGATTGTTGGATGAGCTCATAAATGGAGAGCCTAGCCGACGTGGTCCTTAAACTTTGAGTAAGCTTAGTCTGAATCATGGCCACTGGTCTAGGTAGGGGAGGTTGCATAGGGCATTGTGGAGATTGTGACATTGATGGAACATCTCCTGTAGCTACAGTGGGTGCAGCCATGTTTGGGTATCTTTTGTTTCGTGTCACGATGCTTATCATCCCCACGTATCCTTGCATGGGGCAGTTTTGTGTTACCTCATTCACTTGTAAAATTTTTTCTTGTGCATCATGGGCAGGCAGTGGGTCTTTGAAGACTTCCATCTTTTGGTTTCTCAACGCTATGGGATTATCCACCATGAGCATTTTGTTGTCTATCAAGTCCTACACTAAGTTTTTGAACTTCCAACAAGTGAAGATGTCGTTTCCTTTTTTTCGGTGAAATATACAATGTAAGTCTTCCCTATAGCCCTTGGATTTTGGCACGTTGGGGTCTATGGGTTGACTTTCTGGCAATTTTATCAAGTTTTCCGCTAACAAGTGGTCAAACAAGGAGTCTCTAGACTCTGTGAATTATGTGAATTGTCTCTTAGGGTGATGCTTTTGATTTTGCTCTTGTTTGTGATTTTCCTTTTCACATTTAGCAAGAGGGACTACCTAATAATTAGCCTTTGGGGGCTATGTCATTTGTGCAGGAGATGGTACAGTTATGGCAACCATATTGACCATGACAGGTTTCGGTTGTGTGGGTCTAGTTTTGGAATTTTTGGTCCACTCTTTCTTACGTGGCTTGGCAATATCGTTGTCTTGAATTTTGATCTCCTCAATTATCCTGGCTTGCACCAGGGCTTCTTCTAGGGTGGCATATTGTTGTAGCTGTAATAGCATGGAGATTGACCTTATGCAACTCTTTGAAAACATCTGAGTCATGTCGACCATGGAAGGGAGGTAAGGTATCTTTGAAAGCAATGTCCTCCACCAATTCCCATAAGCGACTATGGTCTCATCATCGTCCTGCTTAAGTCCAGCTAGGTCACTTAAGGATGTCTTCTTCTTGGTGTTGAAGGCAAAATGTTCAAGGAATGCGTCCACTAGCTGGTCTAGATTGTTGATGATATGCTTTGGTAACTAGGTAAACCAATTCCAGGTAGGGCCTACAAATGTGGTTATAAATGTTCTCAGAAGCAATGCATCATTGTCTTGAATGCCAAACCATTGACTCAAGAACCTTGTTACATGTTCTTGGGCATCCTCATCCCCTCTAAAAATTGCCAATTGAGGCATTTTGAAGTGGTCGGAATATGGGGGTTCCGAAACTGAAGGATGCACAGGGTGACTACGGAGCTGGCATAAGGTAGGATTTTGGGGCCCCGAATTCTTGGTCTCCACAAACTCTAAGTGCTCTAGCAGTGCTTTGTATGCATCAGAGGATTTTATTTCCTCTTCTTTGGTGTTCCTATTGTGAATTATGAGGAACTTGAGGCCTATGGAGGGGTAGTCGGGTAGCACCCCCCTACCTTGGTAGGGTGTTTCAACCCACTCTTCTTCTTGTTCAAATTATTCATAGGCCTCTTTAGGATTTTTTGGGCATGACCTATAAATGTGTACAAATTCCCGAGGAAGGCGCCCATCAGTGTTCCTAGGAGTGGCCTCCCACTCAGGTCTAGGAGGTCTTGGAGGCAACACTTGATAAGGTCACGGAGACCTATCCCATACTAAGGGGTTGTGGCTCTCATAAATTTCTATCTTATGCATTTGAGGGGTTGGAATACTCTCATGCATGGTGTTCTGGAGCAACTCATCTGTCTGACACTAAATGCGCTCTTTTTTAAGATGATACAGTTGCTTTAACTGCTGATGATCTTGCCTAAGCTACATGATTTTCGCTTGGTGGGCAGCATGTTTGGCAAATGCCAAGTTGATTTGTTCTACTGTCCTAGTTCTAGGAGGCCTAGATGCCTCCCCTACACATCTACCTTGGTCATGGTGATCTGATATCTCTATGGGTCACTTTACTCTATCGAGGTTAGCAGCATTGACTTGAGGCTCTGGCCTCAATAGGTGATCTTGATAGTTAGCATGTGTGGCAGCACATTTCTCCCATGCGGTGTATTGCTCTTGAGGAATATACTATTTTTCCTCATGCTCCCTTTCATACATGTGAAATGGATGGGTGGATTTATCTCGCTCTGTCTGAATAGCCTTATGCTCTATATTTTGCCTATTAGTTCTAACAGTAATGAGGGGTGGAGGAGGGATGATATAATCATGTGGTCCCTCCTTATGAACCCTATGTTGCTCTAGCGCTTCACCGCGTAGTGGCTACTCATAATGAGTGTCTAAGGGAGCTTTCCCATGTGTGTACTCCTCCTGAGAGGGTCTGTGTTGAATGGGACTACCCCTAAAAGGGGTGCCTCTATAGTCCTTTTTTGTAGTGGCATAGTGTGGACTAGGTTGTGGGTCAGGCTGCCAAGATGGTATAACCAAGTCCTTGGGGCTATAACAGAGGCGACTTGTGCCCTATTATACACTTTTTGCAACTTCTGCCCGTGATTGGGCTTGGCTATAGGTATACACCATGGTGGTGGTTTTCTAAAAATATACGTATATTTTTATCTCCTTTACAATTTTTATGCTATGCCAAACAAAAAGGGGACCACACAAGCAAAGAAATGATTATCTCGTTTACAGATTAAATGTGTGCCCTAGATCTGGTCTAATGTGTTTTATATTGTAAAGGAAAATTTGTTATACATACAAAATGAGGGCTCTTGTATCTCCAAAATGGTTGCCACTTCAATATACCATTTCCAGGCTATTATACTAAACCTCTCAATATACCCGTCCTTACGTGAGGGAAACTATTGGTACGCGAGAGCAGAACAGTACATGGAACATAGGCGGTACGGAAGGGGGATCACTCTGTTTTTGACACCTATCATAGAAGACTTATCCTCATGCACGGGGAATGACCCCCATCACACTTGGTTAGCTTTCATTAGGATTTACATCTAGAAACAGTTGCGATCAGGGTAAATGTATGTAAAATCCCAGCCAAGGTGGTGATGAAATCCATCGTTGGTCTTGATCAAGTGTTGGGGTATTAAGACCAACTCCTTGATGATAATTTTATTAAGTGGTGTGTGTGTGGTTCCTTTTAATCATGTAAAGAAATAAAACATACAGCAAAATATTATTTTCACTAATGCAATGCTTTAACGTATGTTTTATCTTTCATAAATGATTAGTAGCCAAATATAAATCACAAAACCTTACCTAGAACTGAAACCTATGATGAGGATTTGCCATCGATGCAAGTATCATGCAAGCAAACCAGAAAAGAATACATACCTAATCAAGTTCCTTCCATTTAAGTTACTCTATGTTTTTTTATTTATTTTTTCTTATTGCAAGAAGGAAAACAAATTACTTAACTTTTCTATGCAAGCGAGGAAAACAAAAAATTGCAGAGACAGAAAACAGAAAAACATAGAGGATGTTCAGAAAACCTGCCTCCTCTCTATCTAAACCGAATGTCTCTGAGTTTCTACTTATAAAATACATAGATCTCTAATCATCCCAGGATGGGACGGATAGCAAGTCTATATTCATCACAGTGTGGGGCGAATACATATTCATCCCAGGGTGGGACGAATAGCAGATCTGTATTCGTCACAGGGTGGCACGAGTAGCAATCTAGCGCCCGAAGTAGTAACACCTGCAAAGAATCCACAAAATTTGGATCAGAAACCTGATATTAACATTCAATGATAGGTTCCCACCGTGATCACCACTGAAATCCGAATGCGGAGTGACGGCGTACCATATTATGATGCAAACGAAATCGATACAAAGTATGGATGCTAAGTCCTACAAATGCGATGAACAAATGCATGCAAGAAACAAAGAAAAAATGATATGTAAGCAAGGAAAATTAGGGCCTCTTTTATTAACTTTTCTTTTAATCCAGTTGCAATGCATCCCACCTCTCTAGGGCTTAGGACGTTTGATACAGTACGTTACATCAATGGATGGTATGCTTCTATTGTCTTCCGCATGCCCACATTCGAAATGGGTGGGCCAAACATTGTCGCTGCTTGTTTCCATATGTTTTTCATTCCTTAATTCCCCTCCAGTGTTCTTGGTAGTTATATATTGCACACAGATAAACAACAAATAGATAATAGCATATGCGGATGTTGGAAAACATGCAATCCCCAAAGCCTCCGAATAGTTAATATAAAAAAGAATGACACGATAGTCAAAATGTGTCATAATGAACCCAAAATTTAATATAAGAATCAAGAATCAAGACATCATTAGGGAAACATTGCAAAAATAACAATCAAGAAATCATGCATGGATTTCTAATCGCTTCGAGGTAGGACGATTAGGACTACAACAAAATGTGCAAGAGTGACCTTGCAAATGTCCTACCTTGAGGCCTCCAAAACACCTAAAAACTTGGGGTTAGACTAAAAGGGGCATTTTAAGACAACCCATAAGGTCATATTTGGTATATTCTACCCATATTATCTTGTATATGAAGGTGCTTCCTGTATGTTAGTAAACATATAAAATGTTAAAAACAAGGTCAAATCAAGTCAGAATACCATGAAACTTGAACAACAGCATAAGTACATAAAATATGAAAGAATGCAAATAGAACAATAAATAAATCCTTTATATATTTCTAATCACTATGGGGTGGTACGATTAGGACTGGAGCAATGCAAGGGACGCCCGGGGGCAGGACGCCCACTGTTTGGGGCCTAGTTCTGGCACCAATCCAAGTGGGATGGGTCCAAAACCACCTAGGGGGTTGTGTCAACAAATTTGGTGTGGGATTGTGCCCAATTTCTTGTTTTTTGGGTCTATATTATGTTCCTAATGTTCACTCAATAACCTCTCTGCCAAAAGAGAAATTATGGATGTAGGAAGCACAAAGAGGAATGGGGGTATAATTTGGCATTACTCTGTTGCTCCAAAATGCTCCAGCTCTATTCTCCTTTGGGGTGAGGATGCTCACCTTTTTATATACCTAGGGGTATCCTTTGAATGTGCATGTGAGGGCGCCACTTGGCTCACCATGCCTTTTTGGAGGGAGAGAAGATTCCTCCCTGATTTAGAGCCTCCATGATCAGGACATGCCTGACTGAAGTCCCTCTCTCTAATTTGAAACCGTTCCTCACAATTGCATGCCTTGAAGGTGAATTTGGGTGGCGTATTTGTCAAGGCTTGACTTTTTTCCAGTCAAACCTACCAATCATCCCATCCTAGAATTATTGTTGCTAATCGTCCGTGGGTGGGACGAATAGGATTCTAATCATCTCGGGGTGGGACGAATAGGGAGAAAAGTGCTTAAAAGGTGCAAAATTGACCTTTGACATTATAAAACCAATTTGGGAGTGGTTAGGACCACTATTTAACCTCTGGAAACTACCCTAGGGGGTATATGCCAATTCGGTCAGTGCTTGTAGTCACATAATCGGATTGGTGTTGTTTTGGTGTCTACACATTGTTACACAAAGAGTGGATAACAGGTCTTAAATACTTGCCAGTCTAGAGGGAGAGGAAGAATCTAAACCAGTTAATGTTATACACTTGAGAGTATTTTATGCATGATTTGATATATAGACATAGCTAATATAAAAAATATTTGCATACAATTTATTCATAACATTGTATTTCAATTGCATATACATCTCAAAATAATGCATTCATCCACACCTCATACTGAATTTGACAAAATTGCATTTCATACATTGAATTCACATCCACATTTCACATTTCATATTAGGGATCCTTTATTAGGTTCAAGGTCTTGATTGGTCCAAAAAAAAGTCATGTTGCCTTATCAAGGGCACCTTCACAATACAATTCCACTAAGTCAAATTGCCATTATCACAAGCCACATTTACAAATACTAGGTGTTTTTGATCACTCAACCACCCCTAGTATTTTAAGAAACCTCTAAAATACATGTCATGTTCCTCTTAGGACCATTGCACATCTTACACTAAGAAAATCTTGAGTTTTGGGAATTGACTCCAAAACATTCTTGAACCAAACATAATTTCACATCTTAAAAAACATCTTGTGTCAAAGAGGGATAACACCATACTTGGTATGAACCTCGAAGTGAAAAGGGTCATCCTTTCTAGTCCCATCATGCAACATATTCCATAAAAACAATGGTTCTCACCACTATTACAATTCCAAAAACAAAAGAAAAAGTGGAAAAAATCCCTAAAAAAACCTCTAAATATTTTACATCACACACCACTAATCAATTAGGTCATAAGGATCATACTACATTTCTATTTAGACGATTAGGTAGTCATCCCTAAAACTTAAGAGGTCAACAACAAAAGTCATGGACTATGGAGTTAGCCTCCACTAGAGCTATAGACGCTTGACTAGAAATGAAGTATGCTCATGCATGGTGACATGTCTCTTTTAAAAGAGACCTTTGACCACTCATACATACAAGATAGCTTCTTGGTTTCATCCATAACAATTTTACCCAATTTACTGAAGATGAGTTAATGAACTCACTTGCACACATAATGGTTCTTGATTGTCTAGGATATTTACCATAATCTTGATTTGGGAAATGAAATCATTACACACACATTTGGTCCTAGAGGGATTAGGCGGTTTTAGTGAGTTTTTTTAATACCACTAGGATGTTTGAGTCTCTTTAAAATAGGTTGTTTTCCATATCAACATCCGTATCTTCTTCCATATCAACATCCATATCTTCTTCCATATCTTCTATTATGTCATTATCCATGTTATTTCATGAGATGTCATCCACCACATGCCACCATGTTAGGTGTCCCTAATTAAATAACAATCCTAAAATATGGCCAAGAAAAGATCTAAACTATAAAGGATCAGTAACACATCCATACATTGCACCTTGCATTAATCATCCAAAATATATCATATGTATTAATCATAAAAATAAACATGCATTACAATAGAGCATTCCATAAAAAGCATACACACAAAATATAACACAAAAGGTAAAAGCCATGTATATATATATATGTATCAATGAATACCAAAATGCTACATACAATGGAGCACCAAGGCTCATATACAAAAGTGCATATAAGCACTAGCTATACCCTCCAAGAGGACCCTTATGACCTAGAAGGAGCCCTAGAACTAGAGCTATGCCTAGATTCACTATGCCTCGTACCCTCATACACAGATGAGGTTGGAGGATCAAGAAGTGGAATATGATGTTCCATAGACCTATCCTCCAATACCTTGGTATATCTATGTCAAGAAAAAATACATGCTATGTTGACATTATATCAATTCTCTCTCTGCTAGCTCTGCTTGGAGCCTCATGATCCTCGAATCTTGATCTACCACCTGCTGCTCCAACTATGCCCACTCATCCTCGCTCTGACCTATAGGTACATCTAGAACCTCCTCTACATCTTCCATATCTCCTTCATCTTCCCTAATATTATAATCCTATTGCACTGCCTCCTTTACCCTTTGCATCCAACTATCAGATCGAAGGTGTCACTATCACTTGGGGACCTCTTGGGTCCTCTCATCTCAAGCCTCTTGAGTATCATTACTCCTCGCCTCTCTAGCTTTATATCCATTATCTACTCCTTGAGATGATGCCCATGGTGGCTAAGCCATGAACCATGCATCATACTCCACAGTCGTCCCTGTAGACACCTAAATCATGTCATGCTTAGGGGAGCTACTCACATAGACACACTCATAAGATCATAAGACATAATATTGGACTTTCCAAGCATCAACAGTGGTTCTCACCACTCATTTGGGGCCTTTTCAAGCCATCCAAGCTTGGCCGCTCAAACCAAGAGTGACCAGATCCTAGCCGCTCAAGCCTAGAGTGGCCAGACCTTAGCCACTGTAGATGATAGTGGCCAGATCTTAGCCATTGCAGATGATAGTGGCTAAGCCATAAGAAGTAGTTTGCCAACAAATAGGCCCAATCTCGGGTGGAAGTGGCAGTCTGCATGCAATAAAGGTGAGCGGGAGTGACTTTGCATTCCTTTTCATGACCAATTCACATGGGAGGTTTGAGTTTGCATTTAGACTTAAGTTAACTGACCTCCAAGCATAAACAAAGGACAAAAGCTTCTCATGCTAACGACCAGTTCACATAGAAGACTCAAGTGGGCAGTTAGATTTTAGTTAACTGGCCTTCAAACATAGACAATGGACAAAATATTCTCATGCTAACTTGCACTACGCATGAGAAATTCATTCCTAGGGCTTGGACATAGACCTAGGGTTTCACACTATAAAAGGTGCAAGCCTAAGAGCACCAAGAAGGGAATCATACATGAGACTATTTATCATAGAGAGAGAGACATATTTTTGAGGAGAGCTTTCGAGACTTGGAGAGTTCTCTTTGAGATCACATGTACGATGGAGCTCTGATGGATTGAAGAGCATAACACCTACTATTTCAACATCATATTATAGTCTTTGACCCATAGCTTTGGGGCAAAGAGGGCAAGGTTTACTTTAGTGGCCGTTGTCTTGGATAGTGGCCCACAGGCTTAGCTTAGGATAGACATAGCTTCTTTTATTATGTTTCTTTATGTTTTCATATCATTAGCATAGATTTACATGATTTCATGGCATAGTTTTATCATATTTTTGTTACATTCTTTGATTACTAACAACCTCATCCGGGGAGGCAATCTCGGACACCTAAATGTGTGTTGTTGTTTCATTGCTTGCAAGGCCACAGGTACATCGGATGAAGATTGCAACATACGAGAGCAAAAGGGATCCCTCTAGGAAATAGACCTAGAGAAGGAGGCATCTATAAGCCCTCATACATTTTTGTGTGTAGAACCGGGAAGCTTTTATAAGCGCACCACCTCTTCGTGAAAGGGGCACTCCTTGCCTATTTGTAATTTATAGTATCAAAATGGGTATCCCTAAGAGGGACCGACATGTAACCGAGCTTCAATATCAATAAAGAGATATGTCTTTTGTTATTTCATGTTATATGCTTTTTCCTCTTGTCTTTCCATTTTATCTTTGGTATTTTAAATAGCATTGCAAGTAGGGTTTTAGAAAAGGGACCGGTGCGTGCATTCCCATGGTGGGACCACCACTAATTTTTCATTTTTTGCTAGAATACTAACTTAATTTTATGTGTAGGTCTAGCCGCTCTGAGCTACAATGGCCAAAAACTAGCCACTCTGAGCTACAACGGCCAATAGAGCTTAGCCGCTCTGAGCTACAGTGGCCAAGAACCAGCCACTCTGGTCAACAGCGGCCAGAACTGGAGTGCAGAAGAGGTCAAAACATAGACTCTCTGAGCTGGATCAAAGGTTGGTATAGCTTCTCTGATATTTTATAGCTTTCTATCTACTTTTGTGTGTTTAAAATAGAGAACTTAAAGCACATTTATGTTTGGAAATTGAAGGAATAAAAGAAGAAAGAATTAAGCATTGCGCATATCTTAGATCTTCTTTTAAATTTTCCACTAGGCGTTGCTAGGAACAATGGCTTATGCCTAAAAATTTTGCCCTAGAATCCAACGTGCTAGACATTGTATGTTGTTTGCTTGCTTTGAGGCCCTGCTAGAGGCCATAGTTGCATGAGATAAAGTGTGCTCATACAAATCATAGTAGTTCATGCATCTTTCTGAATATTGAAACGTATTTTTGCACTTAGGCATATAGGAAAGATTCATTGCTGCTATATGATGCACTTTATGATACGCAAGCTTAAAATGAACACCACACATGCACGTCTCATTTAAAACATTGGAGAGTTGGATTTCATCACCAACCTTCAATTCAGTCCAGTGATGTTGGAATTCATCTCCTTCCACTGGTTTACCCCCTAGAGCTTCCTAGAAATGGATTGAGAAACTTACTTATAGTGACACTAAGTTACTTGTGTTCAAACTATCTCCCACTTTTGGAACAATCATTGGTTCAGAGTGGAAGAGCTAGGTGAACCCTCCATTGGGTCTTCAGCAATGTACCCTAGCTTCTTTTGAGAAAATCATGTTTGGCATGAGTGTACTTGATTGTCACTATGGATGAGTATTCTCATTCTTAATCCAAGAACAAGAGCAAAGAAATCGAAAGAGCAACACATCAAAACACATCAAACAGTCTAGGGCACACTCAAATCGATAATCAAGATAAACATTTGTTTGGTATTGTGTGGTCATTCCTAAATTGCAACTCAAAATATCAAGTCATAAAACAACATGGTCAAAACAAGAAGTAAGCACCCTCAGTCTGATATCGAGGGAGAGACAAAAGCAATTCATGCCCATAGGCGGAGTCATAGTAACATTGAATGACCTACCCATAAGACCATGAGACGTAGCTCCGTGAGCCTAAGGGGTGATAACTCAACCCTTTGGGGATCTCCTCGAGAAACCCCAAGTAAGGAACCACATCATGGAACAAAGTCACATAAACAAAAAGAGGCTTCACAACCATCCTCATCAAGGAGACATGAGGAGACCTCAAGGGCCTCCTCTAAACACATAGAAACATCTCAAATACATGAGGAAGCTTCAAGGGCTTCCTCCTCACATGGACATAAAGAAGGTTCTAAAACCCATTCTTCACATGGGGATGACGAGACTGCTACATCTCCATCCACATGGAGGAAACATGTTACCACCAAGCCCTCTTCATCAAGAAGGCAAACAAGAATTGCAACACCTCAAGACTCACAAGAAACATATGAAATAGGTCTGCCCACTGAAGGGTAAGAAACTAGAGCTACATCTAGTCATGGGAATCATATAGAAGAAACCCTTCACACAAAAGGAAATATTCCCGTAGACTATGACCTCATAGGAGTAAATGGCACCCCACGAGACCAGCCATGGAAAACAAGACAACTAGATGGGTTGGATCGATTTCCTACTCAACCAACTCAAAGAACTGTAGCTACTGAGAACTCTGCATCTAGAAGCTCATGAACTGTGACTTCTAAACATACCTCCCATTCTAGGGGTACCTCAGAGCGACCCCATAGAAGATGCATGGAGTTTGATCATAGGGATACTCAATAGTACACTGAACAAGTCATATTAACTAGCAAGAGTACAGATACAATAGAAACCCCCTCGAGGAATCTACGAGTCAAGACAACAAGAACAGAGTCAGATAAACATGAGTCTTCTATGATAGCACAAACTGACCGAATGAGGTGGTTAGAAAATGCATTACGTAAGGAGCGAGAGCTAGTAGAAGCTCTCAAACAAGAGAAACAAAGAGAAAGACTCTTGCACCAACATGAGCAACACTTAAGAGAGCAAGTTGAGTGGCTAGCTCTTAACAATTTACAGAAAAATGGTGGTGACCAACAAAGAACAAGACACACTGACTCACCTAAGGAGAGGTGCACTAGACAAGATAGCCCACAATGAAACCCCCCACCAAATCATGAACGAAATCCAACTAATGGGGGAAGGGCAAACATAGCAAACCAAGATCATAATCCTGGGTCCCCTCGTAGGAGGGAGGAAAATGGAATAAATCAAATGGATAGAGAGTTACCTCCATTGCCAATGTGAATAGGCTTACAAGAGGAGGAAATCCATGCATCAAAGGCATTTCAAGAGCTTGCTAAAAAGATGAAAACCTTTGAGAAACAAGAGGTAGCTGGGAACTCACCAACATTGAGCAAGATACACAATCAACCATTGTGCCCATCAATCCCTAGCCCTCCATATCCTAAGCACTTTGAGATGCCTAGGTTAGAAAAGTTTAAAGGTGAAGAGGATGCACAAGAGCATGTCACCAATTTTATCAATGCCTATTTTCATCTTGAAGACAATGACGCTCTCATGCTAAGAACATTCATAATGACATTTTTAGGTGCTGCCACTCAATGGTTCAACCAACTACCTAAGCATAGCATAACCAACTTTGAACAACTAGTAAACGCATTCTTGAAGCATTTCTCCTTTTGTGCTAAGAAGAAGGTGAACCTTTCAGACCTAGGCTAACTTGAAATAGTATGATGATGAGCCAGTAATGGATTATGGGAATAGATGGAGAAAAGTCATGGCAAAATTATCATTCTCCATTCCCATAGAAGATATCATTCGCATGTTCACCAAAAGTTGTTCTAAACATATCTCCCTCTTGCTACAACTCCAATAGTATCCTTCATTTGAAGAAGCTTTGGCATAGGCCAAGCTCATCGAAGAGATAAAAGTAGATGAGGGAACCATTAAGCTCTGAAACAAAAAGGAGTGGAACAAGAATGGTAAGAATGACAAGTACAAGCAGAAGCAGGGCAACCCTGCTCCAGTCAATCAAGTCGTATTGGCTACACCCAAGGATGGGGGTGCACAACAACCATAGAACTATCAAGCACATCCCCCGCCAGCCAACTACGACCAAAAGAACAATCAGGGAAGAAATCGAGAATGCAAGCCACCTCATTATTTCATGCCTTGATAGAATCAATGCAATCAATCTTTAATCAGTTGAGCGAGGCCAGGAGGATCAGATTTCTTGATATACCTCTTATAGATCCCAACCATCCTAAGCCAAAAGGATATAGGGAAGATCAATTTTACCCTTATCATAGGATACCGGGGCATGACATTGAGGCTTGCGTCGGGTTTAAGCATCAAGTGCAAAACATGATTGAGGTGGGAGAACTCAAAGTTGACAATCCACTGGCTCCCGATAATAGAGACATGGGCATATACAGAAACCCATTGCCCAATCATGAGGCCCCTTGAGAGCAAGGGGCCCAAGTCAATCAGGTTCGAGCTGACATACCTACCCACGGATGCATGGGGATGGTTGATATTGTTAACATAGCAACAAGGACTAGGCGGTATGGTCAACCACAACCACTTGCAGCTCCCATGAACATCCTAGCTACCCCTAGGCAAAGGCAAGACAACCTTCTAGGTCCACCAACGTGACCTATGGTAACTATTCAGAGTAGATTGGAGCAAAACCTATAGACGACTCCAGCTAAGTTATCCATCTATGAGCTCATACAATAGTCCCCAAAGCATAGGGAGACTCTAATGGAGATTTTAAGAACAATTGAGCTTCAACCGCAAGATGCGAATGCATTCACTCACTTTGTGGGACAAGTGCAAGAATGCCAGGAACCTATAATCCGATTCTATGATCATGAGATTAAGACAGTTTTTGCTGCCTTACCAGACCCTCCGCTAAACATTGTAGCGGCCATCAATGACTTACCTTTCAAGAGGGTTTTGGTCGATACAGGTTCATCGATTAACATCATTACAACAACTGCAATAGAGCACCTCAAGATACCCAAGACCAATATCGTTCCAGGAGCTTACACATTGAGAGCTTTTAATGATGCTTTATGCAATACTATGGGAATGATAGTCCTACCCATCAAGGTGGGGCACAAGACCATCCCCATGATGTGTCATGTCTTGGAAGGAGCTATGCAATATAACATCCTCTTAGGGCACCCTTGGATAAGGGCCATGAAGTGTGTGCCTTCGATCTTGCACCAGTGTGTCAAGTATGTGCACGAAAACAAAGTCTATGTGGTTTTGGCCGATGAAGAGCCTTTTAAATACATCAATCAGGTGGACATTTCAGGAGAATTCATGATCCCTTCTACTCACCTATACGTGGCACCTTCATCCCCAACCACACAAGGGGATAACAAAGACAAAGGGGTAAGAAAAGACCCATGCACATCAACACCTCCTGGTGCACTCAAGACAGTCAATGCTTCTAAAGTACCATCAACATCAAAACCAAAAGATAATCAAAAGCTAAAGGCACCCTTAGTTAAGGAAGAAAGGCCCAAAGAAGTGCCAACTGTAGCCATTGCTGAAATACCAAGTCCTATGGAAGAGGAAGATCCTCAAGATCAAGATGAAGATAGTGATTATCACCCTACTTCACTAGTATCATCCGTGGGGTCATCCACGTCGCATGCATCAATACACTTGGCAAGTACAGGCATAGGGGAGTACCTTGTGTAGAACATTACCTTTACACCTATCATTGAGTCTGCACAAGACATAGGGAGGCCTAAGGACTTGAGGTTGCCAGTAGGAATAGTGGTTCCACTTGGAATCCCTCCCAACCAAACCAATTTTGTCTATGTCCAGCTGGGACTGATCGCTCATAAGTCTTCAGATATAGAAGGGGATGGTGATAAATTATTCACAGTAAATGTTCATTACATCTCTAATCCTAAGTTTTCTCTAAGCTACTTTGAGCGTTACCATTGGCATGGCTATGGCCTTGGCATATATGAGCAAGGGCACAAGACATATTACGAGCCACTATATCAGCTTCCCTCTGATAGATTTGGCTTAGGATATTATAGCGGAGGTCGAGATGACTCTCTTGCAGTAACATTGGAAATATTAAGCATAGGGTTAGGAGAAGACATTGATTTCATTCCTTATCAACCCCTAAGAATAGCAAATTTGAGCAATAGACAAGTGGCCATGGTAAACATACCACCTCCAAAAACTTATCATCCAAACACCTCAATTGATTCCACCCCAATAGGGTACAACTCATGGGATGAGGAGAATGGATATGAGGCAAGTGATGATGAGGTGCAACTTGGCTTAGCCTATCAGGGGCCTCGCTATTTGCAAAGATTCACATGGTCCATCCATGATGAGAGTGGATATACATCAGATGAAAGTGACTATGAATCAGAAGACTCAATAGAAAGAGCTTACTTAGGCCTAAGCCATCAACCCCTAACTTTGGGGCAAGAGACAAATGCAAATGGATTCTTCATAAGTGACGAAGAATATGAAGATGAAACAGAGATGGCCTACTTGGGGCCAAGACATGAGCCCCTTGTATTAGGGTCGCATACCAATGCTAACATTTTTGGATAAGTGATGATGACTTTGAGGATGAGATCGAGATGGCTTATCTTGGACCTCACCACTTGCGGCAAGTCAACGAGCTAGTAGAGAGAGAGGCGGCACTTCGTGCCATAGACCCTCATCTCCAATTTTTGGGGAGACCTATTGACCTAGCTACCATTCATCGGATGGTCAACCCCCTTCGCCTACATTCAGAGAGAAGTTAGAGCCCAATGATCCTATTGTCCGCCCTGCTCATGGGCCAGATCCAGAAATTCCCATTCCTCTAGAACCTCATCGTGAGTATGGAAGGGAAACCCTTGAGACAAGATCGCACCCATGTGGTCCTAGAGATTTCATCCCATCCATCAACATGATCTCCATTGATTTGACCACTCCACTTCATAATCCAGTAGATCCTACCAAATCATTGCATCTTGATGTAGAGGCTATTGATTGGGATCATGCTAATTCACCCATAGAGCCAGAAGACCTCTTCACCAATGAAGAGATGTTACAACCATTCCATTTCACATCAGGTTGTACGTATGATGTCTTCCATGTTGGTTTGGAACCTGAGTCACTAGGTCCTATAAATCCCATTGATGACATTCATTTGATACCCATGCCTCATCAACTAGAGGATGGGTCACATATGGCTATAGAAGCAACTTTTGAGGTGGACATCAGTGATGATCCTACCCAACCAAGGAAAGTCAAGTTCGGAGAAAGTCTATCTCCAGAGGAACAAGCCATCCTAATTCCTCTCCTCAAGGAGAGGCCAAATATTTTTTCTTGGACTTACAAAGACATGCCAGGGATAGATCCAAAGTTAGTCATTCACAACCTTTCATTGGATCCCATGAAGAAGCCAATCAAGAAAAAACTGAGGAAAATGCATCCAACCATCGCTTTGATGGTGAAGAACGAATTGCAAAAACTACTGGATGCAGTATTCATAGTTCCTATAGACTACCCTGAGTGGGTGTCAAACATGGTACCCATAGGGAAACCTGATGGAAGAGTTTGTATCTGCATGGATTTCAAGGATTTAAATAGGGCAACACCAAAGGATTCATTCCCATTGCCAAACATAGATGCTCTTGTAGATGCAACCGCAGGTCATGAAATGCTCTCCCTAATGGATGGTTTTTTGGATACAACCAAATACGGATTAAGCCCAAAGATCAACATAAAACTGCTTTCATTACTCCATGGGGAACATTCTATTACAAAGTGATGCCATTCGGTCTCAAAAATATTGGTGCCACATATCAACGGGCCATGACATACATATTCCATGACTATATGCATAAGATCTTGGAATATTACATGGATGACTTACTAGCCAAGTCCCTGTTGCGGCAAGAGCATGCCGAAGTCCTTAGACAAGTCTTTGATCACCTCATAGAACATAATGTCCGATTGAATCCTAAGAAGTGCGTATTTGGCATAACTTATGGCAAGATTTTGGGATTCATCGTATCCAAGAGAGGCATCGAAGTAGATCCTACAAAGGTAAAGGCTATACTAGAAATGGCCGCCCCTACCAACATTAGGGAGTTGAGGAGCCTACAAGGCAAGATAGCATCCATCAAAATATTCATCGTGCAATTATCAGACAAATGCAGACCTATGAATAGGTTGCTATGCAAGGAAGTCCCCTTTCATTGGGATGAAGAATGCCATCAAGCCTTTGCAGAGATCAAAACTTATCTGGCAACACCACCAGTATTGGCTCCACCAAGGCCAGACATACCATTTTTACTATATATATCGGCTACTGATTTTGCATTGGGCACCATGTTAGCCCAAAAGAATGCACAAGACAAAGAGCAAGCCATATATTACATTAGTCGCACCTTGGTGAGTTATGAGCTAGGATATGCGTATGTCGAAAAGTTGTGTTTAGCAGTGGTCTTTGCAACTCGAAAGTTGTGACACTACATGTTGAGCCATACGACCTACATCATATCAAAACAAAATCCTTTGTAGTACATGATGAGCAAGACATATCACAATACACGTACCACAAAGTGGATCATGCTATTGACAGAATTTGATCTAGAGTTCGTAAGCCAAAATTCCATCAAGGGACAAGTCATAGCAGATCAATTAGCAGAGATGCCTCTTCAGGATAACAAGCCTCTCACCATAGAATTGCCTGATGATGTGGTCTTTGCATTATCAGATCCGCCAGAACTCGAAGAACCTAAGAAAGAAAGAGACATGTCATTATTCTTTGATGGTTCGAAGTGTGAACAAGGAGGTGGAGCAGGGATTGTCTTTATCACACCACAGGGCACTCCATTACCCTTATCATTCAAACTAGACTTCCCATGCACAAACAACAATATAGAATATGAAGCATTGATCCTGGGACTCCAAACAGCCATAGCGATGGGCATTAAAATATTGAATATCTTTGGTGACTCCTTGCTCATAGTAAACTAGGTCAAAGGACTATTCCAATGCAGGTGCCCACTCCTAAAGACTTACAAGGAACTTGTTGACACCTACTTAGCCCGGATGGAATGGTATGACATCGAGGCAATCCCTCATACGTCGAATAGATTTGCAGACACCATGGCCTCTTTGGGATCCTTAATCCCTCAGAATCCATCTGCTGATTTTACAACCATCCATGTGAAAGTGCTTTCGCACTCAGCAATACGCCGTGAGGCTTTTGACAATCAAGAATCAGTCAACATGATCAACATCAAACCAAATCAGGATTGGTCCTTCATAGCTAGATATTTCTTGCAAATAGCACCTTGGGGGTCTTTGATCTCCCAAGGACCTATAGAGTGTGGTGCAACCATATACCATAGAGTTGTTCCTCAATCCGTGTTCACTACCTCAAAAATGTAGGAAGAGCAAGTTGTCTATTCTATAGAAGTTGTGGCCTATCACGATTGGCTTTCCCAACTGTGGGACTTCCTTAAGCTTGGAATAATACCTCAAGGTTTGTCACATACTGAAAGGTGAACATTCAAGCAGAGAGCAACAAGATACATTTTTCTAGGAGAAATCCTCTACAGACGAGGATATGATGGAGTATTGCTCCGTTGTCTTGAGCCCCAGGAAACATCTTGGGTAGTTTTGCAAGCTCACGACGAAACATGTGGAGGCCATTTTAGTGGCATGGCCATCATTAAGTGCATCTTGAGAATGGGTTACTATTGGCCCACCATGGAAAAGGACTAATGCAAGTATGTCAAGAAATGCAGTAAGTGCCAACATCATGCAAACCTAACGCACTTACCATCGCAAGCTTTGCAGCCCATCCAAGCAACATGGCCATTCTCGCAATGGGGACTAGACTTGATTGGGAAAATCTCACCCCCATCCTCATGTCGACACACATTCATCATAATGGCCACAGAATACTTCACTAAATGGGTAGAAGCGATCCCCTTAACATCAACAACTAGACCAAGGATTGTGGAGTTTATACTCCATAATATCATAAGTCATTTTGGGGTCCCTTCTAAGATAATATCGGATAATGGGCCATATTTCAAGAACAAAAATGTGCGTGCTTTAATGAAAAAATACCATATTCAACACAATTTTTCAATGCCTTATTATCCACAAGAAAACGGGCAAGCAGAAGCCTCAAACAAAACAATAGTCTCCATTTTGAGGAAGATAGTGCAAGAAAATCACAAGGATTGGCACATGTAGTTGCCTCTTGCACTATGGGCATACAGGACTAGTATACGGATGCCCACTGGGGCAACACCATTTTCACTAGTATATGGCACTAAAGCCATCATGCCTCTAGAGTTGGAAATCTTGACTCTACGCGTAGCATTAAAGGACTTCATAGATGATGAAGTTGCATGGCAAGGCCACCTTGATCAGTTGATGCTTCTTGATGAACATCGAGTCAATGCTTTAGAGCATCTCCATGTTTACCAAGATCACCTTGCATGAGCTTACAATAGTAAATTCCACCTAAGGGAATTCAAGGTTGGAGATCTAGTGCTCAAAGAAAACCAACAGAATTCAAATCTACTGACGCATCTACGAGATAAGTTCATAGCAAACTGGATAGGTCCATATATGATTTCAAAGAGAGTTGGGCCTAGAGCATATCACCTTATATCATTAGATGGTGTTGAAGAGCCTGAACCTCTCAATATCATTCACTTAAAGGCATTTTACACATAAACACAAAAACATTCAAATATGTCATAAAACACAAAAACATTCAAATATGTCATAAAACACAAAAACATTCAAATATGTCAAAAACACAAACAAATCATAAAAACATAAAATTCCAAAAATACAATCAAAGGCTCCAAGGGTAATTCATACCGCTTGGTCAAAATCAAATCAAAGGCTCCAAGGGTAATTCATACCGCTTGGTCAAAATCAAATCAAAGGCTCCAAGGGTAATTAATACCGCTTGGTCAAACATCAATTCAAAAGGCTCCAAGGGTAATTCATACCACTTGGTCAAAATCAATTCAAAATGCTCCAAGGGCATTCAAGCCGCTTGGTCAAAAATCAATTCAAAAGGCTCCAAGGGTAATTCATACCGCTTGGTCAAAACCAATACAATCAAAAAGCTCCAAGGGTAATTCATACCGCTTGGTCAAAATCAACCAAAGGCTCCAAGGGTAATTCAAACCGCTTGGTCAAATCCCATCAATTCAAAAATGCTCCAAGGGTAATTCAAACCACTTGGTCAAAATCAATAACAAAAGCCCCAAAGGCATAATAAGCCCTTTGGTCAAATTAATCAAAAAATACAAAAACAACGTAAAATCAAAAATACAAAAACAATTGCACTTCACATTTTGCATCCACATCATTGCATTACATTTTCACATACATTACAATTGTATATGTCATGAGAGCCTTAAAAGTGATACCACAGTTTGTCGCACAAGTCATTCATATCCATACCTCCATCCACATGTGTGTAATTGTGTTTTTCAACACAACCATTATTTGTTGCTATACATAATAAAATAAGGCTTTTTGGTTAGTCAACCACACCTAGTAATCTTATCAACTTTTGAGGAAAACAACTTTGATTAGTAGAAGGTAAGGCCTAGCTATGATAAAGCCTTGGATATTCAAGATCCCATCACTAATTGAAACACTAAAATCCTAGCTGGTACAAGGAAAATATGAAAGCTACAAAGCGGTCTAGGTTACCTTAAGCGAAAAGGATCTTCCTTGCTTATCCCCCTGTGCAACCGGTTTAAAGGTGCTGAGAATTGGCAAAAGGACAAGCTTTACCCTATCAAAATCCCTTGCTTAAATCAAAATAAGCAAAAATCCCAAAGCAAAGTACATATTCAAAAGGCCAAGCATACAGTCCAGATTTCAAAGCAAAAATCCGATACACAAATCAAAATCCAAAAAAAAAAATCAAGCTCAAAAAAAAAATCAATCAAAAATAAACAGTGATTTTCATCACTACGTATGAGCAAAATAAACAGTGATTATCATCACTACAAAAAAATCCCCGCTCAAAGAAAAAATCAAATCAAAATAAACAGTGATTTTCATCACTACATATGAGCAAAAATCCAAAGCCAAAAAGAAGGGAGGGAATAAAGCTTGAATCCCTGGAATTCTCAACATTGTACAAAACTGGAAGGAGAAATCCTTACGCATGATGATATGTCTACCACAACTGCTTCATGCATTTGTGTAGACCAATGTTTGAATGTGGATGAGCTAGCTTAGGTAACCCAATATTGCCTAGTGGTATAGTCCAACTAAGTCCAACATAAGGATGAGATGAACACTTGAGGATCCCCGATCTTAGCAATGGGCTGAAAGAATCCCACCTGACATCGGAGGAAATGCTTGAGTTCTATCTCAAAATATACAATCACATGCACACACAGAGATCATGAAAAACTAGGTCCATGGTAAAAGCCTTACTTTTCAAAAGTCTAAGTGGTAAGTAGACAACTGTTGATAGGGGAACTAGAGTGTTTGAATCTCCAGAAAGCCCCAAAAATTCTTACATAGCAACAAATCATAACATCATTCACACCATCATATTCTTTATAAGATTCTATAAATTAGGGGGTATCAACATAGTAGGACAGATACCGCATATATATTAGAAATAGTATATAGATGGCCATTGACTACTTTATATCTTTTAATTTACAGAAACTTATTAAGAAAATACATTACACACCATTACATCTCATATATGAATACTTAATCAATTCTTATGATAAGAGTGATTATTTAAATTCATGATTATTTTTTTACTTTCTGTGGTATCACCCATTAAGATTGTCAATGTCATATGCATTCCGTATGTTTTAAGTGATTAGAGCATATAGGTTCATTTATACCATTCCATCACATAAGTTAGATGCATATAATTAAAGCAAAAATTAAACATGCATTTAACAATAACATTTGCATCCACAAAAACAAGTCATTAATCATCCATAAACCACATCATAAAACATATAGGCAATATCCATTTGCATACCAAATCATAAATTCATCATTTACCACTCATCAAAATACATCGCATCATATCATCAAATCATATAAGCATCTACACATCCATCTAAGCATCTTCAAATATCATCTATCATCTAACATATTCATCAAATCATCATAATACCATCATCGCATCATATCATAAAATAAAATAATAACAAAAACATAAAGCAATAAATGATACACATAATGAGTCATAAAAAGCAAATCTATCATAAAAGTATGTGTGTCAAGTCCAATGGATATACAAAAATTCCCATGGGCTACAGTCATATAGGTCAGTCGACCTCAAAAATGGATCAAGAACCAAGTAGAGCATCAATCAAGTACCGGGCTTGAGCCCCCTGCATCACCTCCTCTAGTGCCACCTCCCCCTATGGTGGTGTCACGAGTCGAGTGATGTGAGCCTTTAGGTCTCTCTGTCTGAGTCTAGGTCCTCTGGCTAGGATGGGTGGAAGACTACCCCGAGGTGGAGCACCCACTAGCCTATGAACCACCTGCACCTACTGGATCCTTAGGGACAATCCCATGCCTCCTAAGCTGCATCTGAAGGAGGGTGACATGATCCATAAGTCCCCGGATCCACTCCTCATGCTCATCCAACAGATACTGGAGTTGTCCCACATCTACCCCTAAACCTGCCATTGGAGCCTCCTATGGTGTAGAAGGAGGAACAACAAACTGCATCCTGACATCGCCACCCCCAATAGTAGCCTACAGAGCCTATATCTATGCTGAGAGCTGCTCAATGGTAGCATCTCACCAATGTACCTAGATCTTAGTGGCCTGAAGCTCAGCCTCAACCTCATGCAACTATGCTCTCAGAGGAGAGTCTCTCTCCTTGGGCTCTAACTCCTCCTCCTCCTCAGGAACATCAAGATCCTCTACTACCACCTGATCTACTGGCTGGCCCCATACCTCGATCCTAGCTCAGACCCTACATCCTATCAGATCTATGCCATCACCCCTACCATCATCCTTGCACCCTAGGCTACCGATGCCATGCCACATCCGATCACCCCACCACTGAGAGTAGGCCTCTGTAACTCCCCCAACCACTATAGGGTCTACGATCTGGGGCATCCTCCTCATCTGAAAGCTCTATGATCTATCATGGAGGTAGGTCCTTCTCTGCTATGAGGAACCTATACAAGAATGGTATCAAGGGCACATCCTTCTACAATACGTACTGACGAAGAACCCGAGAGTAGAAGAAATACTCCTAGATGGCAATCTTATGACCAACGAGCCATCGCTCGTGTTATGTCTTGGCAATAAAACTAGTTGGATCATCCCAAGCAAGACACTCATAGTAAGGCCACCACATGACATCTCCGGCCAAATAGTCTAGTGAAAGCATCAGTATAGTGGGATAGCTCCCCTACAAAAGTGTGGCTCTTATGCTCCTCATGCTCTCGAGCCCATCTAGCAGCATAGCACTATGTTCGAGCATCGATCATTATGATCTCGACTAGGAGCCCCTTAGGGTGATCTACTATAATGTGCTCCCATCCCCAAACCTGTAGGAGCAAGCTACAGGTAATGTTGACATGTCCCCATCGATGGATGTGGTACAACTCATCGTAGCACTGAGCCAATAGCGATCTACCCCATGCATAGATGATAGGCTCCTCGCTATCTAGTAGGTCCTGCACCATCGCCAGGAGGTTCCAAGGGAACCTCAAACTCGAGCAATATGGAATAAGAACATTGTTGATCACCATAAGCAACATGGCATGCCTCATTGTGAAAACATGAGCATCATACCAAGCTTTGATAGATACTCCCCTAGACCCAGTCTCCTAGAGGGCCTATGCAGAGCGTGCTCCAAACACCCGAGCATAGACGACCACCTGATCATTAGTGGTCGATGAAATAATGGGCACCCCATCGAATGGGATCCGAAAGATCCTATAAACGTCCTCCGGCGTGATAGTCATCTCGCCGGGTGGAAGGTGGAAGGTGTTGGTCCATGGGTCCCAACGGTGGGCTAAGGCCATAAGATAAGCCTGGTCGGCCATAATATGGGGCAACCTGATGACGTACTATAGCCCATGGGCCTTAAACCACTCCCAGTTAGTGTCATCAAATCCAGGAAGCAAGTCAAGCAGGAGCTTCGGGTCCCGAGCCCGAGTAGTGAGGATCTAAGAAAAGTAGAAGAAAGACAAAATATAACTATAGTGCATCTAAGGCATAATTCACAATAAACATGAAAATGGTGCAAAAGAGTATGAGTTACTCTAAATCTAAGCAAAAGAAGAATAAATTGCACCTAATCAAGCAAAGCAAAATTCAAAAAGTCATAAAAAATTCAACAAAATCAACAAAAATACAAAAAACAAGGCTCAAGCTTTAGCCATTGTCGCCTACAATGGCCGAAACCTGGCCGTTGGAGGCAGCAGCGGCCAAGACCCAACGGTTAAATTTTTTACCATTGGGATTCAATATTGGCCGCTCTGAGTGACAATGGCTCAGAGCCGGCCGCTCTGAGCGACAGCGGCCAAGGGGCGGCATGGCAAACCCGTGAACCCTTGGCCAGAAAATAAAAAAAAATTACAAATTTAACAAAATAATTCAAAAAAAATAACATAGGGAGGGAAAGCAAACAAAATGGAAAGTAAAATTTCCTACCCAAGCATCAAAACTAAGCTAAGTTTCAGAACGCCCAAAATGGTGGCAACAGGTGAATAATTGAAAATTTTGAAAAACCCTAGGCTGAAGCCACTGATAGAAAGAAAAATTGGGGACTAACCCACCATAGCAAAAGGGAACCTAAGCCTAATTATGGAGTTTTTTCATTGCTAGCAGGTTTAGTGAGGTTCGTTTTGCTCATTACTTAGTGAGGTTCAGTTTTACTTAGACAAAGAAAAGAGAGCTAGGGTTTTGAAGAGAGAAATACCCGAGAAGCTCCGGCTCCTCCAACAACTGATGTCTCACCCTGCGTAGCCATATCCTCAGCACCAGCAAGTTTCAAAGTTGCAACCATCATCGTTGCACCAGAGCTCTAAAAATGAATCTTCAATAGTGAAAATGATAGGTCAAACCCTAGAAAAACAAATTTTTATATTTCCTTAATTATGCCTTGGTCGTTGCTGACGTCAGCGACCTAAACTTCTTGGCCGCTCAAGGTGACAGCGGCCACAGGAAGGAACTCATAGGCCGTTGGACCTGACAGTGGCCAGACTCATAGGTCAAAATAAGGGATTTTCTCCCTGAGGGATCCCACAAAAATACTAAATAAACACACTTTGGTGGTTTAGGATCATCAGAATGTTCAAAATAACAAAAAAAAATCACATAAAATCACAATCTCAAGCAGGCCTCGTATCCAGTTACCTACTCTATCCACTCGGCGATTGCAGCGATTTGCACTCCATGTATTTTGGTGAGATGAGTAGATAACCATAAGGCCACTTGGGGCAAAAACAACTCATTTTGGAATTATGATATGTCACCCTTCAAAATTGAAGATCAAGATGGTCGAACTACTCCACGGGTGCGAAGGGGTCATTCTAATTCCCCTATGACATCAAAAATATTAAGTCAAAGTGATACAATCTAGGCATAAACAGAATCACTCATCCTAACTCCCTAAGAAGGCTATTGATAGTCGGACCACTCCTCGGGATAGGGATGGATGATTATCATAAGCAATTGGAATCACACTTGGATGTGGGATTGCCCATTAAAAGCAACAAATGCTAGAAAGGAACCAGATTAGTCATATTGGTCAAGCGACTTGTCGCTTCATTCATTGTCATTTCTTCACCAACTCATTGTGTGAAGAGGTAGTTCAAAATTTCAACATAATCATAATCAAAATCAACAAAATATCACTTGATCATAACAAAATCGTGTTCGTCCTACGAATCATTGCATACAACAATCACAAATTTCCCTTGTTTGCTGGGAACGTAAGAAGACATGACATCTTTAATTGTAGCTCTCCTACCGGTCGAAATTGTTGTAGCAACTGAAGCTACCCGATTGAGTTTGAGGAATGAGTGCAATTTAACATGCAAAATCCACTGAGCTAAGTCCTCCGAATGTTGAGGCAATGATTCAAGGGATGCACGCCATCTTGCATGATTGGGCCATCCGGCATTGATCAGACCATTGATCACCATACACCCTACAAATAGATCAGTCTATGTTTTTGCTCAGCGTTGTGTTTTCCACACAGCGCATCACAAAAAGGGGCATCTATAGACACCTAAATCATGTCATGCTTAGGGGAGCTACTCACATAGACACACTCATAAGATCATAAGACATAATCTTGGACTTTCCAAGCATCAACAGTGGTTCTCACCACTCATTTGGGGCCTTTTCAAGCCATCCAAGCTTGGCCGCTCAAACCAAGAGCAGCCAGATCCTAGCCACTCAAGCCTAGAGCAGCCAGACCTTAGCCACTATAGATGATAGTGGCCAGATATTAGCCACTATAGATGACAACGGCTAAGCCATAAGAAGTAATTTGTCGACAAATAGGCCCAATCTCGGGTGGAAGTGGTAGTCTGCATGCAATAAAGGTGAGCGGGAGTGACTTTGCATTCCTTTTCATGACCAATTCACATGGGAGGTTTGAGTTTGCATTTAGACTTAAGTTAACTGACCTCCAAGCATAAACAAAGGACAAAAGCTTCTCATGCTAATGACCAGTTCACATAGAAGACTCAAGTGGGCAGTTAGATTTCAGTTAACTAGCCTTCGAACATAGACAATGGACAAAATATTCTCATGCTAACTTGCACTACGCATGAGAAATTCATTCCTAGGGCTTGGACATAGACCTAGGGTTTCACACTATAAAAGGTGCAAGCCTAAGAGCACCAAGGGGATCATACAGGAGACGCTTTCATAGAGAGAGAGACATATTTTTGAGGAGAGCTTTTGAGACTTGGAGAGTTCTCTTTGAGATCACGTATACGGCGGAGCTCTGATGAATTGAAGAGCATAACACCTACTATTTCAACATCAGATTATAGTCTTTGACCCATAGCTTTGGGGCAAAGAGGGTAAGGTTTACTTTAGCGGCCGTTGTCTTGGACAGTGGCCCGTAGGCTTAGCTTAGGATAGACATAGCTTCTTTTATTCTATTTCTTTATGTTTTCATATCATTAGCATAGATTTACATGATTTCATGGCATAGTTTTATCATATTTCCGTTACATTCTTTGATTACTAACAACCTCATCCGGGGAGGCAATCTCAGACACCTAAATGTGTGTTGTTGTTTCATTTCTTGCAGGGCCACAGGTACATCGGACGAATATTGCAACATACGAGAGCAAAAGGGATCCCTCTAGGAAATATACCTGGAGAAGGAGGCATCTGTAAGCCCTCATACATTTCCGTGTGCGAAATCGGGAAGATTTTATAAGCGCACCACCTCTTCGCGGAAGGGGCACTCCTTGCCTATTTGTAATTTATAGTATCAAAATGGGTATCCCTAAGAGGGACCGACATGTAACCGAGCTTCAATATCAATAAAGAGATCCATATTTTGTTATTTCATGTTATATGTTTTTTCCTCTTGTATTTCCATTTTATCTTTGGTATTTTAAATAGCATTGCAAGTAGGGTTTAGAAAAGGGACCAGTGCATGCATTCCCGGGGTCACTACAGTCCCTGCATATTCCACATTTTGGAGATTTATCTTCTCATCATCCTCCAAGACCACCCTTCATGGCTCTCTGAAAGGTAGCCCAGTCTCCTCCCGATGTCTCCTATAGTGTATTGGCTCTTCAGGGACATCCTACCTCAGCCCAAACTGATGGAGCACTTGTGAGAACTGGAAGCACTCTTCCTCACTCCTATGTCTCCCAATAAACCACCTACCCTACCACACCCAATGTAGGTGCTCTCTATCCTCGATCCACTGGGCACCCAACCATGGTCTCCACACCACTTGGGCAGATGTCAATCCAACCCACAACTCCCTGTACCACTGGCTCATACTAACTGATCGACTCGGCTACACCTCCTTAGCTAAAGCCTATAATCTAGCGTACGATTGTTCCCTACCAAACTTTCCCATAGGAAAGCCCTCTAGTTGAGCAACCCTAAAATGCTCCCATCCCTAATATTGTAGCAATAATATATACCCCAATCTCTTCCACCCTCATCTGGACACCTTATATAACTCTTGATATACCTATGCTAGTAATGTGGGAGCCCATGCATACACTTATCTCTTAGTGAGCATGTCGCTCACTACTCCTATCAGGTTCCATGGGAACCTTCTCCCAGTGTTATTTTAGGCCATGATGTTGGCCAACATGAACATCATCAAAGCATGAAGGGGGTCCAACTCCTTGTCCATGTACATGGTAATGGTTACCTCACTAGTGGGGAGCTAAAATGTCCCCCTATCTGCATCCCACCTCTCTACTAATGCAGAGAGGTACCCCTCATCGACCCTCACCACATCCAATTGGGCTACCTCCACTAGACCCACCTCCTCCAACAACTCCCACTCCTCATCTGTAATCACCTTCCTCATCTTGGGGATGTAAGGAAAAAACTAGTGCCAAGCCTCCAAAACCCTAAGTTGTAGCACAACACAAAACATCTATTAAAAAAAAATCATAAAAAACACAAAAAACTTTGCACAACATAAAAGCATAATGTTATCTCCGCAACTCGCACCCCATTCCATAGCCTCAGCCCCCGCACTAGCTCCCTCCGCAATCATACCTTCCACACCCAAACTTCAATACCTCACCTCATTCCTCACTCCCCCTCACCCCTCAGATGCAGCTTCTTAAACTCCTAAACACACAAATGAGCTTCAGTATCATCTAGAAAGCTATTTATAGCTGCTTCAGGCACCTTGGGATGCCCATGGGTGTTTCTTGGCATGCTGAAGCGCTTGCAGGAATTTTTGTAAATAGAAAACACCCGAGGGTGTTTGGCATCAACATTGACAAAAGATAAAACTAGCACAAAATAGTGGCTTACCTTCACCAAATCACTCCAAACTACATCCATGCATACATTTCATCATTTTATCATATTTTGTGAAGATTACAACTGATTTGGAAGCATAATTTTTTTTTGCGACCTCATATTGTAAAATTCACCAACCAAGTTACAAAAGCACCCCAAAAGGGTACAAATACTCACAAAACTATAATCATCATTTTCATCATTCATACATCATCTTCACTTCATTCCATATCATCATTTGCATATTTTCCCAAGTTTAAACAATATTCAAGTGAACCATGTAGCTAGTGTGTTATTCTATATACTTGGTGATTGCAGTGATTTGCTTCCATGCAATTTAGTAAGATGAATAGCCTGCCATAAGGACACTTGTTCATGATCATCATCACTTATCTCCTTACTTGAGATCACAATTATATTTGGCACTTCACACTTTGCATGAAACCTTACCAAGAACAATTTGCACAAATGTTGTCATTGATGGCCTAGTCCATGGGGCTTAAAAAATGGACAAAATAAACTTTCATCATTACACATCTCCTTGACAGTCATCATAGAGATAGGCACTAGCTAGGATGATTGGTTCCAATTGTGGGAATTATTCAACAGTCACTAATAGGCCCTCAAAATTTAACTCTTTTTACTTTTTCTTTGCATACTCATATTTGCATATCAATGATGTCGGAAGGCAAAGTGTTTCAACAACATCGAATCACCCCAAATTTGGGATAACCACATTTGGTTTTGACTTTCCCACAATGGAATACATATTACATGATCATGACATCTACACTTGGAAAACATCCCTTCATCTATTGGGGTAAAAACAAACACATTTTCCATAACATATTTTCATAAAACCCTTCATCTATTGAGGAAAAATAGACACTTTTTTCTTTCAACAATCCCTTTCCCACCATTGGGGAAAAAACGGTATCATATTTTACATCATTCATATCGTCCACATTACATTTGCATAGATTTTTCAATTGGCTCATGAGATTCATCTGCAACCTCATTCACCAATTGAGGGGGTAAGCTACATAATAACTCCAAATTCTTTATTCTTTTGCCTTTGATTTCGTCTTCACATTCCAACAAGAGAGAGAGAAGTTGTTGTTGTACCTAACCCGATTAGGTGTCCTATATTTTTGCACCATATTGTGTTTCATATAACATGGTACAAAAAGGGCTTTTGTAGACACCAAAATCTAGCCACTTGTCCTCCACCCATGCTTTCCTACCATTTCCACCACCAAAACATAGTCATTTGCCCTCCATCCTAGATTTCTCACCATTTTTGCCTATTATTTATATATATTTATTATATATATATTTAAATAATAATATTTTATATATTATATTTTATATATATTTAATAAATATATTTATATAAATAAATCAATCCCAGCCATTTGATTTCATTTAATCATGGTCATTCATCCACATCAATTCATGCCACATCCTAAATTTAATATCTACCCTTGGATATTCTTTAATATCATCCACACGATTACTATTGTTGAAAACCTAGCATGCCCTAGGTTGGATTATAAATAGGAGCTATTTTGATGGCTCAACCCCTAATTTTTTTAATTCCTTGAGTTTCTAAAATCCCTAAGTACCTAAGTGCTTGAGTTCTCAAATTTCCTTAGATCTTAAGCTCTATAAGTTCTTAGGAGTTCCAACCCCTATTCCATCCATCATATTATTTATTCCCTCGCTTGCCATAGTCATCACCACTTCCTTCATTATCATCAGATCTACTTCTGCATAATCCTCCCTCAGCCACAAATCGCCTTCAAGCACTTTCTATCATCGCCAAACACCTTTGGGTGCCTCTCTACCAGTCCCAAGTGCCCATGAGTGTTTTCTATAGTCGCTAGGCACCCACGAGTATTTTATGTAAGCCCTAATGAAAGCCCCCTAGCCTTCAAGCGATGCTAGGGCACACATTCACCATCGACCTATAATAGATCTAACCATCAACAGACAACAATAACAAGGTAAATCTACTTTAGTTGGTTATATTGCATACTGCTTAATTCTGTTCACATTTCATATTGTTATAGCTAGGGTTTTAATTATGATTTCTGAGGGCTCACATAGTGGAGCCCTCATTATTATTACTAACTCTCTAGTATTTCTTTGTGTGCATATTGGACAGTATATCATAAGCATTGGACAACTGATTAAGCTAGAGTGGCCCGACATAGGATACACAGAAGCCCACTCACACTTGTTGGGAGCAGAGACACAATTGAAGACACCACCATTTGTTGTAGTTAGGGTTTCATAGAACCCTAGCAATATTTGTAAAAATTGTATCAAAGAGGATTCTTAAATCCATTATTGTAACAAAGAAGTTCTTAGGCTACCCCATGTTTAATTAAAAAAAATCTTATTTTTTGTGCAATATTTGATTATTCGAATTCTATTTCATTTAGCATTGCATGGTGTCGTATTTTTATCTCAATATGTACAAAATTTTCATATATATTGCATCATTTATTTTAATATAAATATATGTTTTATGCAAATTTTATATGTATTTAATATTTAATTATGTATGTTGTCTAATATTTGATTTTGAGTGAATTATGTGTAGATTCAATGGATTTTACAGTATTTTAGCATGACTATGTCGAGGTCCCATTCGGACCTAGCACTTTTCATTTTGTGATGGTAAAAATATCTTCAAAAAAATAGTGATGAAGCACTAAGTTAGGCGTCTGACTCCCATTTAGGTGCTCTGGTGCTTGATTGTCGGGTACCTGATTCCCATTTGGTGCTTGACTATCAGTTGCCTGATTCTCTTTAGGTGTCAAATTTTTGTTAGGCACCCAACTCCCATTTGGTGCCTGATTCTCATCTTCTATAGATAAGGCATCTAATTCCCATTGACGTAAAATCACAACACAACCCCTATTGTCAAAAAAATAGAATGGTGATTTCAGCAATGGATGCGAATGCAATTTTAGAGATGGATGTGGATCAGGGACAACATCAACAATCATATGTCATCTATTTTTCAGCAATCACATAAAAATTAATGTAATCAGGTAGAGAAAAATATCAGATGTATTTTGTTCTAATACAGAATATGCTAAATATATTTTGAGTTTAATGTTTCGCTTTAACTCCTTTATTCTTGCGTATTGTTGTAACGACAAAATCAAAAATCAATTTCCTTTTAGAATGTAACAGGGCATGGTTGCATATCTTATAAATATACAAGCCACCCCTGAAAAATAGATCCTAGATTTTCTCTATATTTTTCCACTACAAATTTCAATACAATACATTTGAGTCTTTTAATCAAAATCAACTAGCATCCGATGAATTTCTTAATGCGGGTGGAATCTACTGGAATCTTGGGCCCACTCTCAAAAGTATTCCTCCCTTATTTTTCCTATTTTCTATCATTTTAATTTATTTTCCTATTTTCTGTAGTTTAGTTTAATATTGCAATTTCCCTTATTTTCTGTAAATTTCTAGCAAGTGTGCAGTTTTAATTTCAAAGCATTTCAGTTATTTCTTTGATAATGCAAATTAGATTAGTGGTTTGGAAGATAAATGAGAACTCCAACGAAACAACAACACCACCTAAACCATAGAATCTAAGAGACTCATATAATTAAATGGATATGATAGGCATATACTATTCAGGGTTACTCACAAGTTTATGAGCTATCCTGGGTTGATAATTGAATGGAGGCAATGATTTATACCATAGAAAACTAACTAATATTTTATCCGATATTTTGGCATCATTTTCGGGTAGTAGTCAACTATAATTTTTTGTTCTAAATAAAGTATGTTAGAGGTAGTTTAGATTACTCTCTACAAAACCTCCATTTGAAATTTTTTATGATTCTACCTAGAATTAGAGAACTAGATGATAATTTTATCAAGAACATAAGCGTTGTTTCTCAAAAATCCTCTATTTCAATTGTGCCATATCCTAATACTAAAAACTCCCCACCATTGTATCCACCTGTGCATTGGATTCAACACCCATTGTTTGTACAGGATACTTTTGAAATAGACTAGCAAAACCTTAGGGAAGGATTTGAGATAGGAAGATCTCAATCTGAGGAAGATTTATTGAACCTTCAACATTGGAAAGCAATTGAGGAAGGGACTATTTCAAGTACTGATTTATTAATCCTTCTGGAGGATAAAAGAAATGATATAGAAGCCTTGAAATCTATCCTAAATGTAGCAGGTGTAGAAACCTTGATAGTAGACAAGATGGCTAAAATAGCAAAAGAAGCATCTACTAGTTTCAACTTCCCCATAAAAGAGGTAAGAGGAGACCACAAGATGAAATATATCTCTCCTACCCACCTTCCAATATTTAGAGGATTTCAATCAAATGATCATGATTTGTTTCTCTTCAAATTTGACGTTCTATGCAGGTCAGTAGACTATAAAACCAATGCTCAAAAACTAAAGTTATTTCCATCAACTCTTGATGATGCAACCTTGCACTGGTTCATCAGTTTAGGACACAGATAAATAACTACCTAGGAAGACATGAAAAAAAAATTCTAGATCAGTATAGAGACTTTGGCAGGGCACGGGATTCTAGAGAAGAAGTCCTAGATATGACACAAAAGGAAGGAGAATCATTAGAGGAGTATTGGGATAGGTTTAGCTTTAATTTGCAAAGATCTCCCCATGCAACACTAAGATATAGGTCCTTGATAAGTATCTTCTTAAAGGGGCTTACGAATGAATATCTTGAAGCCCTAAACATGATTTTTGGAGGGGATATTTATCAACGCCAAATATATGATATTCGACAGTTGTGTTGGAACGTTTCAATAAGGAAGGGTAAGTTAACCCCCAGGAATACGAAACAATCAACCACTATCACTAAAATAGAAATAGAGAATATGCTTGAAGACCTCAAGAGTGAGATGTTGTCATCTCTAGCACTCCAAATGGATACCCTTCTACTTTAGAAAAAGAATTAGGACAATGAGGTAGCACTAGCCTATTTTTAACCTAAATGCAAGGGAAAGCACCCTAGAAATGAATGTCTTGAGAATAAATTTAGAGTGTGCATTGTGTGTCAAAAATATTATAAAACTTAGTTGCATCCATAGTTATCAAAATCTAGAGAGGAACCTAAAGTAATGAAAGCATACTTCATGGGTAATAGGAGAAACTGGAAATAGTCCTCCTATGGGAAACAACATGCTAGTAGGAATGTCATCCTATGGGGGTAGCAATTATTAGAACCAAGGTCAAGTTCATCCACCCAACATGGATTGGTGGGGAAAAAAACCTTGGACTCAATTTTCCAAGTAGAAAATCCTTACAATCCCTACCCATGGATGCCATACCAGCAGCCTTGATAGCAGTGGAGAAATCAAAATGCTTGGAGCCAAACTCCACAACATGTTGCACCAATCCCACTATAGACAATTCTGCTAGCTTCCCCTACTTTGATACCTACTAAACTATTGTTATAGCCTACTTATAATACAAAAATTAAACCACAATTAGCATACCATATGGATAATGAGATGTACCCTATGTATAATATCAAAGTAGATTGTAGTCCTATATAATTAAGGTCAGGCAGATAGGTATGAATACTAGTAGCTCCTCTAGTAGAAGAGAATTAAAATATAGAGTTAGAAAAAGAGGAATCACCTCTTATAGAAGAAGTAGAAGAAGAATCAACAACTGTAAATAATAGATAAGGGGTTCCACCTTTTCCAAAAAGGTTATAGGAACCCAAGAAGCCAATACAACCAAAATTTGATATTCTTTCCAGTTTGAAGAACCTGACAGTCATAATTCCTTTCTTTCAGGCCATCAGGGATATTCCTATATACAACGAGGCCATAAGAGAGTTGTATTTAAGAAAACTAGGAATAAAACCAACACAAGAAATTAATTTTATAGAATAACTAGCTGATCTTATGCTAGGAAATACCTACAACCAAAAATATTCAGACCCAAGAAGCCTTGTTTTAACTGTGAAAATTGGGGGTTGTGTTTTACCCAATACATTAGTAGATCTAGGGGCTTCCATTAATGTCATGCCCAAGGAAACCATGCAAAAACTTAATTTAACCAATTTGAAGCCAACCAAAACTATCCTTCAACTGGTAGATAGGTCAATAGTGCTCCCTGAAGGAATACTGGAAGACATAACTATCATAGTGGATGCATGGGAGTACCCATCATATTTCTTAGTATTACAATCCAATTCTAGGTTGGGTGGTTATCCACTCATATTAGGTAGGCCTTGGTTGGAAATAGCTGATACCCACATAAGTTGTATAAATAGACAGATGACCATTTCTAATGGCCAAAATGTAAAAAAATTGATCATCCATCCACCTACACAATATATAGATTTGTTGGGAGAAACTAAATGTGAAAACTAGAATATGAGTGGTTTATCAATGATTCAATCCATCATGGCACTTGATGATTTGGAGGATGAGAGTGATGAGGATAGGGTGATATCAAAAATTTTCCAAGGAGAACCCTCCTATCCTCCTCTAGAGTTGCCATTAGTGGGAGGTAAATATCACCATATTCAACAAATAAAAGTTGCACCTGGGAGAGTATTAAACATAAATTATGGGTTGACACCTTAATAGCATACCAAACTAAGAAACAAATTAGTCAAACATCAAGGTGTCTTTGCTTGGGAGTATTTAGACATGAGAGGAATAGCTCCCAAAACTTTTACTCATCGAATATATCTGGAAGATGAAATAAAACTGATATGACAACCACAGCATTGGATGAATCCAGTTATGAAGGAGATTGTTAAAATATAATTGTAGAAACTCCTAACTATTAGATTTATCTACCCTATCTCATATAGTAAATGGATATCACCTTTGGTGGTGGTGCCCAAGAAAAATGGAAAGTGGAGGATCTATGTTGATTACAAGTCACTTAATAAAGACACCAAGAAAGACCACTTCCCCTTACCTTTGATAGATTAGGTCCTTGACACCTTAGCAAGAAAGAAATACTTTTATTTCCTAGATGGGTTTAGTGGATATAATCATATTTAGATTTGGGAAGAGGACCAAGATAAGACCACATTCAATTATCTATAGGTAACCTTCACTTACCGAGTTTTACCTTTTGGTTTGTGCAATGCACCTACCACATTTCAAAGGGCAATTTTGAGCATCTTATTTGATATTATTGAAGAAACTGTGAAGGTATATATGGATGATTTCACTGTATATGGTGAAACCTTTGAAGAAGCCACAAAAAAATGGAGAAAACACTTTAGCGGTGTGAGGAAACCAATCTATCCCTAAGCAATGAGAAATATTATATGCTAATGCAGGAGGGGATAGTTTTAGGACATCATGTCTATGCAGATGGGATCAAGGTAGACAGGAAAAATATGGAAGTTATCCAAAACCTTCCTACACCCAAAAATTAGAAGGATATCCATGGTTTCCTTGGATCAGCTGGTTACTATAGGAGGTTTAGAGCAGACTTTAGCAAAACTGCTAAACCTCTAAGCACATTGTTAGCAAAATTTATAGAGTTTTTCTGGATAGATGATTGTGAATAAGCATTTAATATTTTTAAAGAAAATTTAACTTTTGCTCCAGTCTTGAGGGCTCCAAATTGGACCATCCCATTTCACATATATGCATATGCATCCAATAATACGATAGGGTCAATTTTGGAATAGAAATATGATGATTTTTATGCCATCTATTATGTCAATAAACATCTTATAGGTGTTGAGTTCAATTATACTGTCACAGAAAAGGAATTTCTTGTAGTTATACATACTCTCAACAAATTTTACCACTATATTATAGGTTATTAGATTTTTGTGCACACTAATCATTCAGCTATCAGATACCTGACAAACAAACCTAGCATTAGTAGCAGAATTATCATATGGTTGTTACTTTTGAAAGATTTTTATGTGATAATTGTAGATAAACTAGGTAAGGATAATGTGGTGGCAAATTTCCTTTCTATATTGACGCATCTTGATCATTCAACCACAAAATATAAGTTTCCATATGAGCATTTGTTTTCTCTTAATGAAAAGATACCATGGTACATAGATATGGCTAATTATTTAGCCACTAGTAAAGTATCCCTTGCACTTTCACCACGTGAGAAATAAACTTTAATTGAGAAAAGTGCAGACTTCTCATAGATTTATGGGTGCCTATTTAAAATAGGGCTTGTTCAAATTATGAGAATATGTGTTGCTGATAATGAAATTGTAGAAATACTGAAAGCCTTCCATATTGAACCTTGAGGTGGCCATTTTATAGGAAAAAGGACTGCATTCAAAGTATTGCAGGATGGTTATTATTTGCCTTAACTATTCAAATATGCAGCCAAGCACGTGAGCCAATGTGACCAATTCATAGGATGGGTAGACCTACTCTTAGATATGAAATGCCACTCCAACCACATGTACTCATAGAACCATTTGATAAATAGGGTATGGACTTTGTAGGATCCATTAATCCATAGTCAACAAGTAAGAGGTATATCTTAGTTTACACTAACTATGTGACCAAGTGGGTTCAAGTGCATGCATTACATAATTCTAAAGAGAATATTATAGCAGACTTTATGTATTCATTTATTTTAACTAGATTTGGGGTTCCAAGGGATATCACAATTGATCAAGGGCATCAATTTACTTCAAGATGATTCAGGAACTCATGTAGCAATATAAAATCAAGCATAACAAAACCACTCCTTACCATCCATAGGAAAATGGGCAAGTAGAGGTAACCAACCGTGAACTAGAGAATATTCTCATAAAAATGGTACAATAGTATAGGAAGGATTGGTCCATAATATTACCATAAGCAGTGTGGGCTTATAGAACCACCTGGAAAACTACTACTGGTTTTACACCATTCTAGGTAGTAAATGGGAAGAATGCTATGATTACCATAGAATTTGAGATTAAATCTCTCATAACTACAGTAGTTTTAAATTTGAATATATATGAGGCACAAAAGGAGAGGATTCATTAGCTTAACCATCTAGATGAATACCAAAGAGATGCTCTGCATCGAATAGAGGTCATCCAAAAATAGAGGGCCAAGTTGCATGATCGTCACACCAGGCCAAAGTAGTTAAAAGTGGGAGAGTGGACATTATTATATGAATCCCAGTTCCAAGAAAGGAAAGTTAAACTTATGCAGCATTGGATGGGACCATATGAAGTGATTGAAATCATCAATGGAGTTGTGAGGATCAAAACAATTTATAGCAACAACATTACATTAATAGTCAATGGTCATCGAATGCATCCATATCATGTGTCTGAGACTTATATGATGAATTCATATTAGGCGTGGGGGAGATCCTAGTTGATTCTAGTTTTAAAATAATTTAGTAATATGTGGATGTAATCCACATGGTCCAAAAATAATTGTTCTTTTAAAGTTCTACAATTTTTCTTTCTCTAGTTGTATTTTTGTTTTGTAGGAATGATGCCCTGAGTGCAATTTTTAGGCAACCTGGGAGACCTAGGCCTAACAAGCACAAAATATATGAACCTGCACAATCCCATATTTCTAGGATATTAAATTCTAGTAGAGGTATATCATCCCCACTTGGAGGGGGAAACCATATTTGAATAAGTGTTTGGGTATTTGTTTTTGGTCTTCATGAAGAAAATACCTGGATACTAGTTCAGGTAGCGGATGCTAATTATGTCCCTATTCTTCAAACTAGAATGTTGAAGGTCTGATAAACTGTAAGAGTACACTAGTGGACACAACAACTGACATTGAAATAAAGGAGGAGTGCCTGCTTTCCATTTTTAAAGAAGGCATTCGACTCCCATTTTATAGAGAAGGCATATGAATCCCATTTTTATGGAAGATGGTGCTCGATTCCTGTTGTACAGTAGAAGGTGCTTGATTATTTTTTGTATGGTAGAAGGTGCCTGACTCTCGTTATATCAATGAAAAGGTGCAGAAGTTCTATTTTTTGGTAGACCAATGCCTGAGTACTATTTTTCATAAGGAAATGGCACCCGACTTTCGTTTATCGAGAAAGCGACACCTAATTTTCTTAGCATAGCCTAGAAAAAAATACTTTTGTATTTAAGTATGGCACCTAATTTCCAATAAAAATGTACCTACTTTCTATTTTCTACTTTAAGTACGAAACCCAATTTCCAACAAAAGGTGCTTGCTTTCCATATTAAGCACAACACCCGATTGCTAAAAAATGTGCCTGCTTTTTATTTACCAAGCGCCTGTGTGCCTTGATTCAAGGTGCCCGATTTCCATGTAAGGAGGAACCTACTTTATATTTTCATGGGTGTTTGTGCCTCATATGAATAATCTTCAGCATTGGGAAGTGGTTCAAGCCACATCAAAATTTCACCCATGTGCATAAGTCAAACTTCACGAACGAAATTATTTTAATTTTTTCATGGGAGATTTGTGCACATTCCAAGGTCATCAGTGAACAATTTCCAAGGGAGGGATGTTTTTTTTCCTGTGAATATGTGTTTTTCTAATATTTTCTTCAAAATGCACAGGGATTCTCAAATGTATCAAAATGCAGTAATCGAGACCCCTGTTAGTTGGTAGAACATAACGGTGATTTCAGCAATGGATGTGAATGTGATTTCAGTGATGGATGTGGACCAAGGACAACATGAATGACCATATGTCATCTAATTTTTAGCAATCACATAAAAAACAATGTAATTAGGTAGAGAAAAATATCAGATGTATTTTGTTCTAATACTGAATACGTTGAATATATTTTGAGTTTAATGTTTCACTTTATCTCCTTTATTCCTGCATATTGCTGTAACAAAAAAATTGGATATCGATTTGCTTTCATAATGTAACAAGACATGGTCGCATATCTTATAAATATGCAAATCACCCCTAAAAAATAGATCCCAAATTTTCTCTATATTTTTCCACTACAAATTTCAATACAATACATTTGAGTCTTTTAATCAAACTCAACTAGCATCCGGTGAATGTATTAATGTGGACAAAATTTGTTGGAATCTTGGGCCCACTCTCAATAGTATTCCTCCCTTATTTTCCTTTTTTTCTATAATTTTAATTTATTTTCCTATTTTCTGTAGTTTAGTTTAATACTGCAATTTCCCCTATTTTTTGTAAATTTCCATCAAGTGTGCAATTTTTATTTTAAAGAATTTTAGTTATTTCTTTGATAATGCAAATTATATTAGTGGTTTGGAAGATAAACGAGAACTCCAATTAAATAACAAAACCCCAAAAACCATAGAATATAAGGGACTCATCTGATTAAAGGGATATTACAAGCATATACTATGCAAGGTTACTCACAAGTTTACAAGCTATCCTAGGTTGACAATTAAATGGAGGTAATGATTTATACCATAGAAAACTAACCAATGTTTTTCCCAACAATATGGAGGATATCTTGATTAGGTAGGGATTGCATATTCCTTCATGGTCAACATTGATAGGGCCACAATAAAGCCTAGCTAGTGGACCCTCAAGTACCTTGGTGAGGTCATGGATCAAAGAGTTATCTATATCATGAGCTTTAGATATCAAATCTTCCCAAGGGGATGATAAGTAGGGACATCAGAGTGGGAGGATATTGATATGACAGGAGGTGATGATACCAATGATGGGCAACCTTGAGGTCTGACAAGGTGATGATGTTGGTAGGATCTCACAAAATTAATTATAAATTTAATAAATTAATTAATAAGAACTTGATGGAATCATAGGCTTCTTAAATGGGGCTCCCGTGTAATCGTAGGCCACTTATTGTTGGAAATTTTGAGTCCCTAAGGTAAAATATTGTCATTGATGTCAAAAGGTTATTTGATGTCAAAAGGATCCATGATGGCATGCACTATGTTTTGTGAAAGTGCAAGGAAGGGTTTTTGTGAAAACAAAGGCAAGTAAAATAAAAGATTTAATTTAAAAACATGGATGGCAGATTTGAAATGGGGTTTTCTTAAAATCCAAGTTGGCTTTTCGTTTCATCGAAAAATATGCCGCGATGATGAAGTTATTTAATTCTAAAGATTTAGTTTAAATTTTAATTTATTTAAAATTTATATTTAAATTTTAAAATTAAATTAAAAGAATATTTGTCGAGGTCATAAATGAAGGTTCAAAAGCACCGACGTTTCCAAGCTAAGGGAAGGCATATATATGCCATTAAAATTTTTGAAGAAGATTATCCTTGCTCGATTAATATTAACGATTTGTTTTCACGAAGGAAGAGCTCATGTTATTTTTGTTTTGTGAAGTAGCAAATATTGAAAGCTAACCGTGTCCATTTTCCAAAGTGTGTTGGGCAGTGTGGCCTAGTGGCAGCTTGGTTTGTGCAAAGGTGTTGGTGGCTGAAGGTTAAGCATTTGATTCCCGCAAGCATCATTTTTGCTTTGTTGAGGTGCTAAAGGCACATTTATTTTTTTGCTTGGTGAAAGGAGATAAGAACAAGAAGTGAGTGGCACTTCTTTTTTCACAATGAGCCTGTAGCTCATACGGTATCTTGGCCATGGCTAGGGCATTCACTTTGGACAGTACGGGGGTTCGATTCCCCTCAAGGCAAGTATTGAGGATTTTATTTATTTTGTTATTGCCTAAGGTGGAGTGATAAGGGGTAAAGGTGATTTGATAGTTTATGTATTGAATAACCTTATGAATAAGGTTATAGTAGTTGTTTGAGTTATGGAGTTAAATATTTAATTGTAATTTTTGAAATTATTAGGAGTAATAAGGGTTTTTGATAAAGTTATTTTAGTGAAAATTATTTTTGAGTAAGGGTTTTCTTTAAAAAGAACTTTGATGGATGTTAAAATAAAGTAGGAGTAATAAGGTGTTATTTGGACATTGTTTTATTATTGTGTTATTACTCAATATCTCTAACCCTTGTTGAGATTGGAAAAAGGAAAAGTGTTGAGTGTGGCAGATTTAGTGGACAACTCATAAGGCATCAAAAATGTATGAGTAACATTCTCCATTGATTTTATTTGGGTGGTTGATTTCTGAAATATCATTGGAGTGAAAAGGATTTATTGTGGTTTCCTATTCGAAAAATAGTTGGTTTAATGCTTCAAGGTTTTCTGGTTTGAAATTTGCGATTAAAACCTTTTTTTATAAGCATTTTTGGTGGAGTGAGTTGTTGTGCAAATAAATTGAAATTGAGCTGAAAAGAACATGAGTATCATTGTTATGTAAGAGTTGTTGATTATTTTTGAAGATATTTTGAGTTGGTTGATTCATGCTTAGACTAGGGTTTGTGAGAAAGAGTTGTTCCTTGTGGTGATTGGTTGAGTATATTTGTTTGAGCCTAGTCAAGATATTGTGTGAAGTGGTTGTTCAAGTTCCATAAAACAAACTATTCTATATTCTGATTTGAATTGAGTTGAAATTGTTGAGTTGAGATTGGGAGTTGAGTATAGAACATATTGAGTCTCTAAAAATTCTCTTTATGCTTCTATGAGATTGCTGAGTTGAAATTTATTTGAGTTGAGATTGGGATTTGAGTATAGAACATATTAAGTCTCTAACAATTCTCTTTATGCTTCTATGAGATTGAGTTGAGATTTTGTTGAGTTGATTTGAGGCAAGTCTTTGAGAAGGCTTGTGGACTGATTTTGAGTAAGCTTTTGTGAAAGCTTGCTATGCATATTTGAGCAAGTCCTAGAGAGGACTTATTGAGCAGATTTGGACAAGTTCTGAGTGAGCTTGTTGAGCATATTTGAGCAGGTTCTGAGTGAACCTATTGAGAAAATTTGAGAAGGTTCTGAGTGAACCTATTGAGCATATTTGAGAAGGTTCTAAGTGAGCCTATTGAGCAGATTTGAGAAGGTTCTAAGTGAGCCTATTGAGCATATTTGAAGAGGTTTTGAGTGAACCTATTGATAGAGCTTTGGATGTGACAAAGTATAAAGGACAAAGTATCATTGGATAGAGATACAACAGCCAAGAAAATTGAAGATAGATCTAAGTGAGGAGTCTTCAAGTGGAGAGAGATCCACAAGTTAGTGCAGCTGAGAGATAGAGTCTTCTAGAAGATCACTAGCCAGATCAGAAGGGGAAATATTTCTCCTATGGAAGAGATCCATGAACTTGAGATTTAGGGGATTAGCATCTCCTTTGGATAGAGGTCCATAAACATTGTAATTGAGAAGGATTCCCAAGAGATTGATTGAAAAAATTTTAGCAAAATATTTTCTCCATGGAGTAGCTCGCATTGGGTGAACCACATAAATTATTGTGTCACTTTTGTGGATGGTGTTTTATGCATTGGTTTGATTACTGCTATTCATACTTCTATCTATACATTACATAATTTTGAATTGAAAAGAAAAGTAAAAAGTGGTCTTATATTGTTCACCCCCCCTATTAGTATAAGTTTGTGTTCTTCAATTTATATCAGAGTAGGTTCCTTTAGAATATTTTGACAACTTGAAGGAAAAGCGGTCTAAGAACACAATGGATGAAAATTATCAAAGAGACAGACCCTTCAATAATATAGTACCAGTATTTTATGAAAGTGACTTCTTATATTGGTGTATGTTGATGAGATTTTACCTGATGGCACTTGGAAATAAAGTTTAGGATGCAATGGAACTTGGATATGATTCAACAGTTAATCCTCCTATAGATATAGAAGGTAAGCTTCTATTACATGCAAATTCAAGAGCTATGAATGCAATTATAAAAGGTTTGCATAGAGCAGAATTTATGAAGGTTATGGAATGTAAAATAGCAAAAGAAATGTGAGAACTTATGCATGAAATATATGAAGGAGATAAAGGAGTTAGAATGGCTAAGATCAAAAATCTCAAAGGAAAATTTGAGAACCTAATAATGAGGGATGATGATAATATTTGTGACTATCTCAACAAGGTTGATGAACTTGTACATGAGATGAAAGGTCTTGGAATGAAGGTTGATGAATCTGATGCTTGTGACAAGATCTTGAGGACTCTTCCAAAAAGGTATAGTGAAAAGGTTTCTGCTATAGAAACATCAATTGATAGTGATTCTTTGACAATGAATTCTTTGCTTGGCATGCTTACTACTTTTAAGATAAGAAAAAATGATCTTATTCCTTCGAAAGAAGCTTCTTTTAAAGTAGACAAAAAGAAAAATGGAAAGAAGACAGAATCAAGCAGTGATTCATCTAGTGATGAAGAAGCTAACTATGGTAGAAGAGATAAAGGTTCCAAAATATCCATAGATATAAGATCTATTAAGTGCTTAAATTGTGGAAAGTATGGACATTATGCAACAGAGGGCAAAGAGCCAAAGTACGACAATGATGAAGAAAAACAAGATCACAGGTAAAAGGAATCAAAAATACATAAGTAATAGAAGAAATGCAAGGATGGACAAAATAGACAAGGAAATAAGTTATTCCAAAGGCAAAATAAAAGCTACTATGCAGATAATGTAAGTAAATACTCAATTGATAATGATGCTAGTTTTTCAAACAATGATAGAGATGAAGTCCTATTTATGGTTAGAGATAAAAGGACTCTAGTTATTCTCAAATGTTTTAGATGTGGTAAATTTGGACATCTTGAAGATGATTGCACTAGGGATGGCTATAGTTTTAGTGATGATGTTTTTGAAGATGCACTTGAAAGACCAGATGAGAATCTTATAATGGCTTTAGAAGATGATGTAAGTGATCCTATAGAATACAATCCAAAAGGAAGTAATGATAAGGAAAAAGACAAATAAATAGAGGATTAGTTAATGGAGAATGGTTATGATCTCAAGGGAGAACTTATCTATGCCATTTACACAATAAAGAAGGTTAGAAAGCAATACTCCAAGCTTGAAAGTTAGTTTTAAGAATGTGATGAAGAAAGGTTATTGCTCATAGAGGATTTAGAGAAGTCAAAGGCTAAGGCAAGCAAGTTCAAGGATAAGTTAGAAGCAAATATTTTGGAATGTGAGAAATTAGCACAAGAAGTTGCTACTCTAAAAGAAGACTTAAAGGACTCCAAGATCAAGATGAAGAGTTTCACAAATAGCTCTAAGAACTTGGATAAGTTCATCTGTGGACAATAGCGAACATCATGTTCAACAAGTCTTGGCTTTGGAAATTTTCAAAAGAAAAAAGAAAAATAATCTACTTCAAGTCTTGATGAAGAAGAAACTTCATAAGAAGATACATCAGAAGAAGACATCTTAAGTGAAAGTGGGACATCAGAGGATGAGTTGGACAACAAAGAGGTCAAAAATAGGAACAATGCACAAAAAATATACAGATGGAACAGCAATAAGAATAGGATACCAATGAGGTATAGGCAAGGAAGCTTCAATTGGATATGCTTCTCATGTCATAGGTTTGGGCACATGGCTTCACAGTGTAGGTCATATGAAAGATAGGAATATGCGAAAGGACAACTTTTCCATGGGTATTGCTACTCATGCAATGGGTTTGGTCACAAGGAAATGAATTGCAATATTAATGACAGAAGAGGATATGTCTTCATTAGGATAAGTCCTAATATAGTTGCACCTCCAAGGAATAAAAATATTAAGTGTTATAAGTGCAATAATGATGGTCACATAGCAAGATGGTGTAGAGAAAATATTCCAGAAGTAGGCATGAACAGGAATAGAAATATGAACAAGAACTTGGATGAGTACAAGAACAGGAACAGGAACAGGAATAGGAACAAGAACATAAATGATAATAAAAATACGGATGATGGCTTGGAAAGAAACAGTGAAAGAATTTAGAAAACTCAGAAAATAAGAGAGAAAGATAAAGGTAAAGAGCAGTTCTTTCAGGGAGTAGGGAGGGGCCAAGCTAAGAGGCTCATTATTAGACTTGAGCCCAAAAGGTGATCCTTTGTCATTGATGACAAAGGGGGAGATATTTGTGTATATTGGGGAGATTTTTTGATATGGGAGAGATTTGATATTTGAGAGAACATTGAGCCAGGGGGAGAAAAGTCCTAGGGAGAGCAAAAAATAAGGTCATATTTTAGTAAAATGATATGGGCTGCCATCAATGACAAAGGGGGATATTGTTGGACATTTTGAGTCCCTAAGCTAAAATATTTTCATTGATGTCAAAAGGTTATTTGATGTCAAAAGGATCTATGATGGCATGCACTATGTTTTGTGAAAGTGCAAGGAAGGGTTTTTGTGAAAACCAAGGCAAGAAAAATAAAAGGTTTTATTTAAAACTATGGATGGCAGATTTGAAATGGGTTTTTCTTAAAACCCAAGTTGGCTTTTCGTTTCATCGAAAAAGATGCCCCGATGATGGAGTTATTTAATTCTAAAGATTTAGTTTAAATTTTTATTTATTTCTTTTGGCCTCAACCACCGATGCCTTACTCAATAGAAGGTTATCATCAATGAATTATTGGTGAGAAATAGCCCTAGTGATATATGTTGCCTTGAATCCTAATATTAGCCTTGAACTGCAAGAATTTTTTATGGTTTTACCTAAAGCTTCTGCCACAATGATGAATAACATGGGGCTGATAGGGTCCCCCTACCGAATTCCTCTATGACTTTGAAATTAACCAGTAGTTATTCCATTAACCAGAATTGAGAACCATTCTTTAGAAATAAATTATTTGATCAAATTAACCCATTGGTGGTGAAAACCAAACTTAAGGAGGACAGCAATCATAAAGTCCCAATTTAGCCTGTCAAATGCTTTGTTCATATCAAGCTTGAGGGCAAAAATAGACCTGTTAGTCTTATGAGCATAGTGCAAAGCTTCATGAACTATGGTAACTCCATCCAAGATTGACCTGCCCTAGACAAAGCTTCCCTGGCATGGATCTATGATGCGGGGCAGAATATCTCTTATTCTATTTGCAATGGATTTAGTTAGGATCTTGTAAGAAATATTGCATAGACTGATTGACCTGAAGTCAGCCATAGATTCAGGGGTTTGCTTCTTAGGAATTAGAGAAATAAAATTAGATTTGAGACCTTTTCGGATATTATTGCTTGCTTTTAATTCTCTGATAGCAGAAATTACATTCTCACTTACGATGTCCCAAAAATATTGATAGAAACAAGGGGGAAAGCCATCGGGTCCCGGGGCTTTTTTTGGCACCATGCTAAACAAGGATTCCTTAATTTCCTCATCAAAAAAGGGAGCTAGAATATTAAGGTTTATATCCTCATTTATTATGTTAGGAATGGATTGCAAGAGAATATCTTTGGCCTCCTCATTGCACTATGATTCCTGACCAAGGATAGAATTGAAATAAGTTATTGCCTCCTTTCTGATTTTTGTTAAGTCTTGAGTAATAGAACCATCTATTTTTTTTTATCTTGTTATTGATTTTGTTTCTAAGCATGGTGACGTGAAAAAAATTGTAATTTGAATCTCCATATTTCAACCAAAGAGCCCTTGATTTTTACCTCCAATAGATTTCCTCACAGGCCAAAATATTATGAAACTCTACTAGTTTTGTTCGTTCCTGCTGCCTAGTAGTTTCATCAACATCACCATGTTGAATCCTCTGATAAATTATTTTTCAAAATTTCAACAACCTATTTTTTATTTTCAAAGAGATTCCCAAAGACCTCTTTGTTCCAAGTTCAAATATTTTCCTTAACAACCTTAATTTGCCAGCAAGTTTAAAAGTTGCACTACCCCTGACAGGCTACTACCACCACTGAATTAAGTTATCTCTAAAAATAAAATGTTTGATCCACATAGATTAAAATCTGAAAGGTTTCTTGAAGGACAAAGAGTTAAGGATCTGCAAAAAAATAATATTATGATCAAAGGTAATTTTAGGAAGGGCTTGCTCGGTAGAATCACCAAACAGAGTGGTAGCCTCCTTTGATAGGAAAAACATGTCAAGCCTTACACCATATCCGTTGATTGCACCAGGTATAATTCGCTTCTCTAAGTTTTACATCCATCAACATGTTGGAGTTCACAAAGTCATTGAACTCATCCATGCTCCTGATAGGTGGTCCATTTCCACCCATTTTGTCTGAAGGGTAAATAGGAGTTTTAAAATACCTAGCCAAAATCTAGGGGATATTATGGAATATTCCACTTAGATTGTCTAAGTACTACCACAGTAGAGCTCTCCCTTGAATTGAAGTCGGTGCATAAATATTTGAAAGGATCCATGACTTGTTGTTTATTTCCTTAAATAAAACACTAAGAATCTTGTCATATTTATGAATAATGGTGCCTTCTACTATCCGGGGATCCCACAAAGTCATAAGACCTCCAGATGCTCCTCTGGATAATTTGCAAACAATCTCCCCTTGATTCCAATTTTTTTTTGCTACTTTTTTGACTGAATCTCATCAATTTTTGTTTCTTGTAACATGATAATAGTTGGATTCACTTGATTTCTTATTGCACTGACTTACCTGTGTTTGTACAGGCCATTGAGGCCTCTCATGTTCCATGAGAGGACTCATTTAGATTGTTTGATATTTCTTTCTCTCCCCCTACCTTGAGGGGGTTTTCCTAATTTGTTGTCTTCAGAACCAAAAATAACCTATTGAAACAAGGTTCTCTATTTTCCTGTTATATACCAAACATAATATAGTCGTCGGCTATATTATGGAAGATTTCATTTGATTATTATTTATAAGTCCAATTGTTTTGTTTTAAAGGACTATCATCTTTTATCCAATTTCATTTGCGATACTCACAGTTACTACCTTTACAACGAGGTTGTGCCCACCTTAAGTGGTGAACCATTTACTTCATTATTGATTTAATTTCTAAATCCATTTTCGCTATGTTTATATTGGTTTCTAGATATCTACATTAAGTTTTCTGAGCATTGGTGAATTATTGTTGAAAGGAACGTTTGTTATTTGATTATTATTTATAAGTCCAATTGTTTTGTTTTAAAGGACTATCATCTTTTATCCAATTTCATTTGTGATACTCACAGTCACTGCCTTTATGGCGAGGTTGTGCCCACCTTAAGTGGCGAACCATTTACTTCGTTATTGATTTAATTTCTAAATTTGTTTCCGCTGTGTTTATATTGGTTTCTAGATATCTACATTAAGTTTTCTGAGCATTGGTGAATTATTGTTGAAAGGAACGTTTGTTTCTTTCCATTTCCATTGGCAATTTCATTATCATTTTTAACTTTTTGATGCTCAGCATTTGATATTCTCCCTCTTCTTTTTTCACTTCCAAAATCTATAGGAGACTTCACAGTGATCCTAGTTTGTTGAGGACTAAAGTGGGGGAAGGCAATTTATTGCAGAACCGGACTGCCATATTCCTTAGTTTGAAGAGTTTCACATATCTCCACCCCTACATCCAAATATTCTCATTTTTTCCTATATTCCCTTGGTTTGCGGGACGGCCCCTCAGTAGTATTCACCTAGCTCCTAGTGATGATGTTAGGGAGATGAGATTTTTTATTTTCCAATGCCTCAAATTTCTTCCTAAGCAAAAGAATTAAATACATCGAGGACGCTGCTAGTCAAAAAGTTAATTTCAATAAAAGAAAGTTATATTTCTTGAACACCCCCATTCAGATGCAAGGAAGGATTGCAAAAATTTTAGGGTGTGATATAGCAAACCTCCCTACTTCATATCTTGGTCTCCCTCTTTTCATTGGTTCTTCGAGAGAGTCAATGTGGGACAGTGTTATTGAAAGAATTCAAAAAAACTTGTTGGATGGAAATGTCATATTCTATCTCAAGCAAGAAAGTTGACCCTCATTAAGGCCTCTCTTCAGAGCATTTCAGTCTATTTCCTCTTCGTTTTCAAAGCCCTTGTGAAGATTTTCTAGAAAATTTAGAAACTCCAAAAAGAATTTTTATGGACTGGATCAGAGAAGAAAAAAAGGATACACCTTGTAGGATGGACCAAAGTGTGTAGACCCAGGGAAAATGGGGTCTTAGGTCTGAGGAGAATTGCTCATATAAATTTAGCTTTACTAGCTAAGAAGGCATGGTGCCTCATTTTTGGTGAATAAAATGAATGGATAGCTTTCATCAAATGAAAGTATTTTCAAAATATGGAATTTCTAAGTGACTCAATTCCAATCAGAGGTTTAGCTTTTTGGAAAGCAATTCTCAATCGTAAGGAAATCATCAAAAAAAGGTTTAAGATGGGTTTTAGGCAATGGTGAGAGGATAAATTTTTGGAATGATAGGTGGGCTAAGGACGAACCACTGACGCAATATCCTAAATTAGACCGAATTAGATATATCATAGAAGAACTCATTGGTATAAAATTCTCTGATTATATGGTTTAGGACAGATGCAGAATGAAGTGGAAACAAATAAGGATTTGGTGATTTCAAGCAGAATCAAATGATATTTGTAACATTCTCGAGCAACAATTTATCCCCCTAAGACCCAAGGAAGATCAAGTGACCTAGGCTCCTACGGAAAATGGGCAGTTCACTATTAAATCAGCTTACAATATTTTTCTTGATGATGAGGATTTTGTCCTCCAAAAAGACTTAGTTTGGATAAAAAAATTAATTCCAAAAATTGCAGTCTTTTCATGGCTAGTTATCCAAGGAAGAATTCTAACCATTGATAATATGATGCGTAAAGGTATTTGTATCACTAATCATTGTTATTTGTGCAGGGCTAATTGGGAGACCATTTATCACATTTTCCTTGAGTGCCCTTTTTCCTTGACTGTCCTAAGTGGGGTTTTTCAGGCCTTCAATATTTCTTGGGTTAAACCAGCCACCATACTTGATTTTTTTGTCCAGTGGCCTTGCCCATTTTCAAGAAAAATACTTAGATACATGTGGAAAATTTGTCTCAATCACTATCTTTGGCAGGTGTGGTTAGAAAGGAACCATAGAGTCTTTAATGAGTCTATCCATGATCATCAAACTATCATTGCCAGGATCATATCCTTTGCCAATGAGAATGTGAACCTTATCCCTTTTGATAGTCATAAACCTCATCTACAGGAGACCATGATTGCTCAATATTTAAGCTTAACCTTGTTAGATGAGTCTGTGCCTAGGGTAGTCAACCCTAGAGCTAATGTTAAGTGGTACCCACCTCCTACGGTTTGGTTTAAGCTTAATTTTGATGGAGCGGCTAAGGACAATCTTGGAAGAGCAGGCGTTGGCGGTATTATGCAAGATCATAATGGGAATATGATGCTTACATTTTTTGAATATTTGGGAACAAGGACGAACAACGAAGCTGAATCTAGAGCTATGTGGAGAGGCCTTCAAATAACTCAAGACTTAGAAGGCAATTTGATCATAGAATGAGACTCTATGCATGTTATAAATCTCCTCAATAATTAGAAAACACCTCCTTGGAGGATTAAAATAATTGTTGAAGAGGCTAGGATCCTTTTCCAGGGAAGACAGGATAGAAAAGCCCAACATGTCTTTCGGGAAGCTAACAAAGTTGTTGATAAGCTGGCCAATTTGGGTGTCGATGGTGACAGACTTTTAAAATGGGAACACGATGTCCTAAGCGAAGTAGAGGAGCTTATTCAACAAGAATGCCAAGAATGATAGTCGAATTTACCAACAGGGAAGGCACTATAAGTTCAAAGGCTATGAGTATTCCCATCTCTTTTTTAAATGGAATCACAATAAAAATTATTTGAGTTATCATTCTTGGTGGATGTTGCTTGGAAATACCACAAATACTAATGGGGACAACCACATGTCAGATAACATGGATCCTAGTCATCTTATTAATTTGAGGTTTTTTGATAATCATAGGGTAGGAAAGAAATGACAATATAAGACTTCGAACCAAAGCCACGTGGACCACTAGATAGCCACCACCATAAATCTAGCCAACAGGTTCACTTCTCCAAGGTTGATTGGCCAAGACGGGATGTGGTCCCAAAGCATGTCATATACGGAAGAAAGCAATTACCAAATAATTATTAAGAGTAACTATCAATACAGAGCTTGTGGGAGTTTTTTCAGTACTCTGCTATGTTTTTCTATAGCATTTAATTTTTCCACTATTTCAAGGAAGGGATCTGCGTCTGTTTCTTTTTTTGTAATTATGATGCAGGTGTGTTTTCTTGGGGTATAACCAAAATTTTGTATGGGAAGTTTCTTTTTGATAACAAGCTATGTGCCTTACTAGACGTAATGGATTTTGTGGTATGTAGATTTAACATATATAGGATCCTTAGTAAGGACATGTTCATCAACAACCATGGGCTGATTTTTGTAAAAGGTTTTGGGTCAACCTGTAAAACCCAGTATTAATGCTATAGTATCTTATATACCAGAAAAAAAATATATATATTATTTTAAATTTATATTTAAATTTTAAAATTAAATTAAAATAATATTCGCCGACGTTATAAAGGAAGGTTCAAAGGAATCAACGTTTCCAAGCTAAATGAAGGCATATATATGCCATTAAAATTTTTGAAGAAGATTATCCTTGCTTGATTAAGATTAATGATTTGTTTTTGCGAAGGAAGAGCTCGTGTTATTTTTGTTTTTTGAAGAAGTGAATATTGAAAGCTAACCGCATCCATTTTCCAAAGTGTGTTGGGCAGTGTGGCCTAGTGGCAGCTTGGTTTGTGCAAAGGTGTTGGTGGCAGGAAGGTTAAGCGTTTAATTATTGCAAGCATCATTTTGGCTTTGTTGAGGCACTCAAGGCGCATTTGGTTTTTTTCTTGGCAAAATGAGAGAAGAACAAGAAGTGAGTGGTGCTTCTTTCTTCACAATGAGCCCATAGCTTGTGCGGTAGCCTGGCCATGGCTAGGGCATTCGCGTTGGATAGGATGGGGGTTCGATTCCCCTCAAGGTAGGTATTGAGGTTTTTATTTATTTTGTATTGCCTAAGGTGGAGTGATAAGGGGTGAAGGTGATTTGATAGTTTATATATTGAATAACCTTAGGAATAATTTTTTAGTGGTTGTTTGAGTTGTGGAGTTAAATTTGTAATTGTGACTTTTGAAATTATTAGGAGTAATAAGGGTTTTTGATAAAGTTCTTTTAGTTAAAATTATTTTTGAGTAAGGTTTTTCTTTAAAAAGAACTTTGAAGGATGTTAAAATAAAGTAGGAGTAATAAGGTGTTATTTGGACATTATTTTATTGTTGTGTTATTACTCAAGATCTCTAACCCTTGTTGAGATTGGAAAAAGGAAAAGTGTTGAGTGTGGCAGATTTAGTGGATAACTCATAAGGCATCAAAAAGGTATGAGTAACATTCTCCATTGATTTTATTTGGGTGGTTGATTTCTGAAATATCATTGGAGTGAAAAGGATTGATTGTGGTTTCCTATTAGAAAAATAGTTGGTTTAATGCTTCAAGGTTTTTTGGTTTGAAATTTGTGATTAAAACCTTGTTTTATAAGCATTATTGTTCGAGTGAGTTGTGCAAAGAAATTGAACTTGAGTTGAAAATAACATGAGTATCATTGTTATGTAAGAGTTGTTGAGTATTGTTGAAGACATTTTGATTTTGATGATTCATGCTTGGACTAGGGTTTGTGAGAAATATTTGTTCCTTGTGGTGATTGGTTGAGTAGAGTTGTTTGAGCCTAGTCAAGATATTGTGTGAAGTGGTTGTTCAAGTTCCATAAAACAAACTATTCTATATTTTGATTTGAATTGAGTTGAGATTGCTGAGTTGAGATTGATTTGATTTGATATTAGGAGTTGAGTATAAAACATATTGATTCTCTAACAATTCTCTTTATACTTCTATGAGATTGCTGAGTTGAAATTGATTTGAGTTGAGATTGAGATTTGAGTATAGAACATATTGAGTCTCTAACAATTCTCTTTATGCTTCTATGAGATTGAGTTGAGATTTTGTTGAGCTGATTTGAGGCAAGTCTTTGAGAAGGCTTGTGGACTGATTTTGAGTAAGCTTTTGTGAAATCTTGCTATGCATATTTGAGCAAGTCCTAGAGAGGACTTATTGAGCAGATTTGGACAAGTTCTAAGTGAGCTTGTTGAGAATATTTGGACAAGTTCTGAGTGAGCTTGTTGAGCAGATTTGAGCAGGTTCTAAGTGAACATATTGAGCAGTTTTAGCAGGTTCTAAGTGAGCCTATTGAGCATATTTGAGTAGGTTTTGAGTGAGCCTATTGAGAAGATTTGAGCAAGTTCTAAGTGATCTTATTGAGAAATTTTGAAGAGGTTCTAAGTGAACCTATTGACAGAGATTTGGATGTGACAAAGTATAGAGTATAGAGTCTCAGTGGATAGAGATCCAATAGCCAGGATAATTGAAGATAGATCTGAGTGAAGAGTCTTCAAGTGGAGAGAGATCCACAAGTCAGTGCAGCAGAGATATAAAGTCTTCTAGAAGATCACTAGCCAGAGCAAAAGGGGAAAGAGTTCTCCTATGGAAGAGATCCACGAACTTGAGATTTAGGGGATCAGAATTTCCTTTGGAAAGAGGTCCATAAACATTGTAATTGGGAAGGATTCCCAAGAGATTGATTGAGAAATTTTTAGAAAAATATTTTCTTCGTGGAGTAGCCCGCATTGGGTGAACGATGTAAATTTTTCTGTCACTTTTGTGGATGGTGTTTTATGCATTTCTTTGATTACTTCTATTGATACTGCTATCTATACACTGCATAATATTGAATTGAAATGAAAAGTAAAAAGTGGTCTTATACTGTTCACCTATCCCCCTCTCAGTATAAGCCTGTGTTCTTCACTTATAGCAGGCTTCCTCCTTATACTTTAAATGATAACTTTATCCTTCTCTCTTTATTATTTGTGTGCATGTCCAAACCTAATATTTATATCTACCCTAAATCTACGTTGATGAAGAGACGTGATGGTTCACGTTATGATTTAATAATATAATAATTAATTGATTAATAATATTAAATATTAATGTTAGGATGGAGGATCCTGACATGCCACCCTTCCTAGAAAAAGCTTTGTCCTCAAAGTTGAGACTCGGGAAAGTGTTGTTGAAATTGATGAAGCACTTCCCAGGTAGCATTTGCATAGGTTCTTACACAATTTTAATGTCACTTTTCTATAGGCAGGGATATCTTTAAGGTCTAATATTTAGTGGTGGATTTCTAGGAAGAATAGTAGGATCGTGATGATGGTGGGGGGAAACCCTTGTGGTGCCTCAAATAATCCAGAGTGATGTGTCAAAATTTGTTGTAACTCTTCCACTTCAGCCTGTTCTTCCCTTGTAGAATGAAGGGAAAATAATTGTGCAATCACCCTTTTACCTCATTTTTGAATAAGTTTTCCTGTGCATTGAGAACTCATTATTGGTGAGGATCTTGCTTACAGTCATTTTAGAGTGTATTTCTGACCTTCAACAATGAATTGCATCCATAATGTTGCAAAATCCCATAGTATTACCTCAAGTTTTCGCAACCACTAAGCCCCTAAAACGTCACTTTCACCCAATGGAAGCACATACATGTCACTTGTCATGTTGTAGTTGCCCAAGGTGAGCTTGATATTTTGACACTTTCCTTGATAGGAAATTTGTCCCCCAGTACCAATCACCACCTTAAAGCTATGGTAAGGTCTTATATAATAATTAGCCTATTCCACCATGCTTGGGTCAATGAAATTATGAGTACTTCCTGAATCAATGAGCATAATGAGATTTTGTTGTTTGAAGTACCCTTGAACTTTCATATTTTTTGGAGAAGGAAAACCTGCAAGAGAATTGAAGAAAATTTTAGGGATATCTTTATTATTGTTATCAGGTGCATCAATCACTTCTTGCACATCTACCTCATCTTCTCCTGGTGCATCGATCACTTCTTGCACATCTACCTCATCTTCTCCCTTTGTGGAGTGATAAGGATCAACTACATTCAATAAATACAATGTTTGGGTAGTGCATCTATGATTGGACCCATATTGCTCATCATAATTATAGCAAAGGTATTTTGCTTGCCACTCCTCCATTTCCTCTGGGCTTAGGTACTTAATTGGTAAGTATTGGTTAGTTTTTTGGATAGCGTGCAAGACAAGAAATTGTTCAATAGGTTGCTTCTTGTGTTGACATTGAGCATTGAATTTATATTCGACTCATCCAATGACCACTAATAGGGTGTAGGGAGTGTACATCTCCACCCCCATTCTAATATCTTCTTGCAATCCACAGATGAAGTAACTTTGAAAAAAGGATTCATCCAACCCGGTGGTGTGTTTGGCAAGTTCTTTGAATTGAATATGATATGCATGCACTAAAGTTAGTTGACATAGGGTGGTGAGATTAAACTATAAATGTGGATCATTGATTTGGAAAATTTCATGATCCAATTTGGTGTAACAGGGGTCTGGAGATATGCTTCCATTGGTCATGGTGGTAATTTTGAATTTTGCAAAAAAATCGATTATAATCCTTGGTAGCAATAAAATAATTTTTGCAAAAAGTTGTTTATAATGGTGCAAAAAGTGAGCAATGTCTTGGATAAAAATTTGGTGTTATCAACTTTTTGGTTTGTGGGCAATCAACGTGATGGAAAATGATATGTAATGGTATTCTTGAGTGAAACAAACTATCAAATTGTCCGCTTGTTTGTGAGTTTTGTAGACCCTCTAAGAACACTAGTTAATTGATGAACAATTCAATACCCTCAAGATGTAGTGTGATATGGATATCTACCTTCATGAATTCCCCTCTAGTTACTCTACTATTTATTTTCTGTTATAGTTGACCAGATCGATGCTTTGATACCAAATGGTAGGACCCCATAAATTTAATTATAAATTTAAAAATTAAATTAATAATAACTTGATGGAATCATAGGCCGCTTAAATGGGGCTCCCTTGGAATCACAAGCCACTTATAGGATGCTCCTTCCTTATACTTTAAATAATAACTTTATTCTTCTCTCATCATGATTTGTGTGCATGTCCAAACCTATTATTTATATCCACCCTAAAGCTACATTGGTGAAGAGATGTGATGGTTCATGTTATGAGTTAACAATATAATAATTAATTAATTAATAATATTAAATATTAATGTTAGGATGTAGGATCCTAACAAATGTGGCCATAATTTTGTAGGCTGCTAGGCCATGATGATGTAGATTGTGGGCATATTATTATTATAATGATGTACAATGATTGTTAGCTTTTGAGGTAGATTGCAATGGGAGATGGCAATCACAAGATGCATAAATATAAAAGAAATTAAATTCATTATATTTCAAAAATATGCTATAAATAGAAATGACAAAAATGAATACAATATCCTATGGAGGAAATGGACACTCTGTACAAGATACTACATAACTTTAATTTGCTCCATCACTAATGGATTCACCCACTACTACTACTACTACTACTACCTACTAACTTACTTGTAAAGCTCTTACAATGAGGCACTTTTTTAATGGAAGATAGATTCCTTGGCCAACACTCTACCTAGTTGTGCAAGGGACACCTTGCACAATTACAACTTGCACATTGACACTTGTGCATTTATTACATTGCATGAAGTAACTAGATAACGTCCCCCTAAAGTAATCTAATGTCCTAAGTATGTACCTAGGAAGGTATGTTTACATGATCCAAATGATGTAATAGAATATAACTCTAACAATGATACAATATATACATATATACATATTTGTGCAAAATTATTGTGTGTTTGTGATGATGATGTGATGTGATATGAATTTATGATGATGTATGATGTGGATTTATTGATGATGCATGGATAGATATAGTGATTGAAATGATATGCATGTGATGATATTCATGATAGATAGTGTTATTTGTGAAATGATAAATGTGACTAACATGAAATGGAATGGTTATGAAAGTATGAATGTACGAAGATATCAGGATAAATGCATGTTTGATTTTTGTTCAAAAATACTTAACAACACATCACTTACTCATGATGTGATTGAGTAATCAAGGCGTCAACACAATGGCATTGATATAACTACAGATATGAAATGGAGTGAATGTGATACTATGGATATGATGGATAAATACACTATAAGTACAAAATATGGCATGACTTATCATTTCACCTATCCTAGGAATGGAAGGATCAATAAGTACTTTTAGGAAGCTCAAACACCCTAGTGACATTAATAAAAATTATCTACTAATAAAATAAGCTCTTGAAGATTCTAAGACCAACTAGGGGAGTCATGTTGCATAGGGTGGTTACCTAGAGAGCTAGTCACCATGGGCGGTTGAGCCTCTAGATAACCACCCTGGTCAGTTGTGCTTCTAGGGAGCTACCCTGTGTGGTTGAGATTTTGGTTAACCACCCTAGGTGGTTGAGACTATTATTTGGCAAAGGTTTTTTTATCTTGAATCTGAGCCTTCAAGGATTTATTTTTGTGTCCTTACTATAAATTTGATGTATTATGGAATATTTGTCACTGGTTTTGTTGCAAAACAAACATTAGTGAAAAATCCCAAGAGCCTCCATGGTTGATTTCTTTGAGCTATTCGAATGGTAAACCTGCAAACACAATGTCAAGCCAAAAAACACAACAATATCAAATTGAAATTGAGTAGAGTTTCATTAATGAACATGAAAATGGAGACTTATTTGTAAATTCTCCCATGGGTGGAGTAGAGTGGAGAGTATGGAATAAAAGAGGTGAAAAGTGGTATGGGTGTGTAAGAGGGGCATCTTAGAGATTCCTCATTTGGTGAATGTGCAACTTTCCCTATTTGAGCTATGACATCCTTTGATACCTTATGATATACCATGATGCATTTTGACATGCATCATTAATTCCTTTTTTTGCGGAGAGATTCCTCACCCACTAAATTAGCATTTCTAATAATAGTGCCTCGCTGGAGGGAATCCTCACTCAAATGCATTGTATGCACTTGGAAAGTGGAGGAAATAGTGGAAATTAATTCCAACTAGAGTTAAGGTAAACCAAAGTTAAAAAATAGTGACGTGGTCTCATGATGACCATAGATAGATGTAAGAAGGGGCTAAAGCAGGTCAAAGGGACCTGAATAAGTCAAAGGACTAGAATAGCCAATAGTAATATTTTATAAGGTTGCAATGCATTAATTAAAATAATTGCACATTATTAAATATTAATATTAACAATTTTAAATGTGACACTTTTTAGGTGTCTATAGCTTTCACACATATCAGTTCAACTAGTGAGTGAGCACTTTGTGCCACATCATCTCATGAAACTTTGGTAATGTCTACCTCTTGTACTGTATTTACTAGTCTTCTATTGTTAATTTAGGGGTAGTATTGACAATAGTGGGAGTTACTATGGTCACTGTATATTTACCTTTCACCAAATTCATGATACTTATCACTCTTGATGGTGCTCTCTTTTCCCCTTCCTAGGTGTATACTCACTCATCCATTTTTGTGAGTTAGCCTCAGCCTAATAGAATTGATTAAAAATATCTAGAGTTAGATGGCTAAAAGGGGTGTGGGAGAAAGGTAATTTTTGAGAATGGGAGGAATTTTGGATTGTAGTAGCAACACCTTTAAAAGTTAGATTTTGTGAGCTTTCACAAGCTTTTTGATGTTGTGGGGAGGTAGAAAAGTAATGTTTTTAGTAGGCGATTGGGTATGAACCTCCTCTAGTGGAGGTGGAGGTTGCTTAGGGGGTGATGAAGGTGGAAAATGTGGTATAAAATAAGAAGAAGTATTAAAGCCATGATAAGACATACTTATACATTTTTCTCTCATCTCCTATTGAGTTGTCAAAATTTCATGTCAGACCTTAGCCTTTTTTACCCTTTCATTCAACTTTTGTAGTGGGGAACCCTTTCTTTAACCCTTCTCTTTGGATTCTAGCTTCTCTTTAGATATCTCAAATACAAACACTTGCTCTATGAGTAGTGGGATTTCCCTAGATTCTTATGTGTTATGTTGAGTATAAGAACTACTAGCTCCAAGTCTAATGTGTTTCCTCATTTGCTTCAACTTGGTTGATCTAGCAATACCTAATGAATTTTCACCCAAAACTCCTTCTATATAACTCATATTTTGCATGAACTCTTATCCTACTATATATCTTGATCAAAACTCATATATTTTTTGGAGCTCCTGCGGTGAGGGAGATATGCTTCCTAACTACCATATTGGTACTTTCTCATATTTTTCTTGTCTACTCATACTTGTTTCTCTTGGGCCATCATCCTCCTATTCATTAGTTTGTACTTCCTGTAGAGTCCTATGTTCTTTTGTATCACCTTGTTTATGATAATTAACTTCCTCCTCTAAGTAGTACTCTTCAAAGTTCTAATTTTGGGGTTCATATTCCTCATCATTCTCACCCTTTCATTTTTTGTAATTGTTATCATAGAGGGATGAAAATTTTAGCTCTATGCTAAAAAACCCTTATTTTGGATACCATTTTTGCACTTGAAAATCCACAATTCATTAATTTTCTCTTTTGACCTCTTTTGTTTGCTTTGCATTATTTATTTTCTTTGTTTACTCAAGACCTAGTCTTTGTTCTTAGCTAGATTATATGGATTTACAACAACATAAAACTTCCTCCATGGAGGCCTTTTATCTACTTTGCATATATCTATGTTGGTCTCCTCTTCTTCTATCTTGTTCTAAAATACCTCTATCTATGGTCTTTGGACATGCTCAAAAGAAGGAGGCTTGTTGTATACATCCTTTAGTCTAGCCTTGAAAATACCTTCTAGATCATATCTCCTATGGCCTTGAATTAATTTCATCTTAAGGCTCTTTAGTTTCACATTCAATACTTCATGCTTCTTTCAGGACCTTAGAGCAATGGGTCCATAGTTTAGGGGTAGGTCATATGTGAAATCCTTGTTTATCCTTGACCCAAAATTCACATTAGCATAGTCCATATGTCAAAAAACTTTTATTCCAAATATCTAATTCATTACATAATATTAAAGTAGATAAGGTTCTCCATTAAAGAAATATATCCTTATTACTATGTCCTTTTGAATAAAATACTAGTCTCTAGTTTCTTTGTTGTTGGTATAAAGATACGTTATTGCCCCTTTTTTGTAAACCAAGAAACATCTCCATAGATATAAGCCTGAGCAGGGCCTAGAAAAAATCTATTAAATTCCTAATAGGAACTCAAATTTTTGAGATATGGGGTCTATTCCACTACTGAAACAACCTCCCCCTTTGGGGTTTGCAGGATAATCCTCAAGCTTGAGAAAATATCTAGTTTATGACACACAAACAACAAGGACAAGTACAAAGGATACCTAAAAACTCAATATTCATTGATTTTAGAATGTAGTAGTTTGTTATGTATTACATCACTAAGGTTTTGGGACTATTCAAAATAGAAGAATACTGCATGATAGGTCAAGGTATATGTCATAACTATTTGGAAGTCATATACATTTTCATTGCTATTCAAACCAAAGATGATTGCAAACATGACAAACATGTCTTTCAATAATTTAAACTTAATAATCTTAATAGGACCTTCAAGAAATTTAGAGAGGTGATGGTGCAATTTGTCATTGAGCTAAGTAAATAGCTTATTTTCATAATAACCCTTTTATTTATCTTTATGAAGTGTTGTAAGGTATTTTCTAGGGTACATAGAAGTGCCTAACACAAATGTTGTTATAAAATCATCAGTTGTGAGATAAAATAGTATCTAGCCTTTAGCGTCACAATTTTTTTTGTTTTTATGTCATAGTTGTATGTTATTTCTTTTACTAGCTTATGGTAAGGATGTAAACACCTAGGCATGTATAATGGTAATAAATAATGCCAAGAAACTACGGATTGGATTTTTTTTTGGTAAATTAGAATTATATACAAAGTGGGTTTTTTAAGAGGATTCCAAAACCTTATAAAAAAAAGGGATGGGGCTCTAAAATTTTAGGTAGTGCCTTAATACAAGAAAGTAAATAGGAGCAGAAAAAAAGAAAAACTGAAGACAAGAAGCTAGAGCAAAACTTGTAGCAACTAGTGAGTCCCACTTAGAACAAAATAAATGCCATCCAACCAGAGAGGAAATACTGGGATCCACCCAGGGCCAGATATAATACCCCTTAGGTCTTAGTGATATCCTCCTAATCAGAGGCCTTGTTCTATTTTCTAACTAGCTTCTTAAGGATTTTGGTTGTGGCATTCACTGTATTTTATGTATTGGACATTGAATTGATGGCCATCTTCAAGAGGAGCTAGGTCGGGGATGACGTTGGGTTGGTTTTAGAGTTAGATATGATCTTGGGGGAGGATTTTTTTTCCTTCTTAGGCTTCTTCAATTGGGCCAAGGACCTAGGACAATAGGGGGTATCAATAGACACTATATGCTTTCTGGTGGGGATGTGTTTAGCACTCTTGGGGAAGGAGGGTTTGGAATTCTCCTATGGACTGTCATTCCCATATTTGGTTTCAAAAATTGTTGGGGAGGTAGGAGGGATTAGATTCCAGGGGGGAAATTCCTGGTGATAGGGATGGTTCGCCATGACATGGTAGAATATAACCACCAAGAGGCCCTGGTGCATGGGATTAGCCTACATATTTTGACATTTTTGATAGAAATCATAATGGAATACAACAAATAGTCGGTGATAGATACCTATCTAGAATCCCTAAGATGGTTGACAAAATTGAGGTGGAAGTTGCGAAGAGGCTTCTCATGATCATCACAAGTGAAAAATTGGAGGATATGGACTATGGATTTATTCCAGGGGGAGGGGAAGGTAGAGCGAAGCAACGTGAAATTTTCCCATCCATAGCTCTTGGCATAGTCTAAAAATTGCTTGAGCTCCTCCTACCAATTGTGTTTTCCCCTATGAATGGAGCATATTTCACCAAAAATTTTGACCACCTCATATATTAACTCCTTTGAGAGCCTGAAATGAACACCACACACTTGAACTTCACCATTCTGCCAAGTATCCATGAATTCCTTCATGATTTCATCATCGAGGCCTTTGAACTTGTGAAGAAATGGGGTAAGTCCTTTTGCATTCATGAAAATAGTTGTAGTATCACTTATAGTAAGGGATATTAGCTCCATGAACACAATAGACATTGTTATGGATGGGGAAGGCTAGGGGCTAGTGGGAAGACTAGAACCAGGAGCTTTTGGGGCACAACGATTATGACTGAGACACAAGGAAAGGGCTTGCCTCAAACAGGAGACAAGAAATAGGAAGGGAGTGAAGGTGGATGATGATCACACAGAGGAGAATAAGTAGGGCATAGTGGATAGAAAGGAAGATGAAAAATTAGTGGGAAGCCTCCATTTGTATGGGGATGCAACATCGGTAATTATGGCTTACACGCTTAGAGGGTGGCAGAGAAGGAAATTGGGGTGCATGGATGGTTGGAGCTGGAGGGTGGCAGATAAGGAAATTGGGGTGCATGGATGATGATCACTACGTTGGATGCTGAGAAGGATTTTGGGGCCTTGGTATTAGCTATAATATTCATGGGATTTAGCATCATTATTTTTACTCCTTTCCCAATTTTTTGCATCGGTTAGGACCTTTGGGAAATTGTCTCTCCATATTTTGAGCCCTTTAGACCCAATAGTAATGTTAGCCATAGCATCTACCAATTAGTTGCCTTCTTGAAAATGTGATAGATGGATGCCTGGGGAAGCATATGGTATATTTTCTTGGACTCTTGAATAGTGTTGAACAATTTACATGATGATTATTTATGCCTAGTCATGTAATTGATGATGATATGGGAATCTCCCTCGATGATGGCCCTTCGAGGATCCTCCTGAAGCAGTACCAAGCCTATCAAAAGTGCCATAGCTTCTACATAGTTGTTAGTATGAGACCCAAGAAACTTTTCATAGGCTAGGATAATATTCCCTTCATGGTCTCATATAACCCCACCTGCTCCTACAAGACCAAGGTTTCCTTTCGAGGCCCCATCGAATTTCAACTTAACCCATCCTTCCAGGGGCAGTACCCATCTATGGTTAAATCTAGAGTTGGACCTTGGGGGAACCTTCGAGGTGTCTTTGTGAATACCCAAGAATTTTAATAAGGCTAGCTCACACGCCTATGGAATGGTTGGGGAAGGGGAGAAGATCTAAATATTTTTTATGTTATAGACAATGGCCTTCCCCATAACTGTAATAGGATCCCTAGGGGAAGAAGAGAAAGCTCTACTATTGCACTCTAGATAGATTTACTAGATCAGGTTATGGAGGTAGAGGGACCACAGAGAGTGGATATTAGGGTGCTAAAACAAATTTTGCCATTGGAAAAACAAATCTATGATGGATTTGGGTTGGACCCATTAGATATGGAAAGATTGAAACAAGTGACCAAGGGCCCCAAAATAAAAAGCACAGTTGAATAACAATTGGTTTGTTAATTCCCAGCTTGATAGGCAAAGGTAGCACCAGTTTGGGATCATGAACCCTCTTTTTTCCAAGTTCTCTATTATGAGGATCTTGTTATGAATAGCAGTCCAAGAGAATAAGCTAATTTTGGGGATGAGTTTCTTTCTCCACACAAAGTTGAAAGATATGTTGGTGGCTTGGGCTGTCTCTTGGAAGGAGTAGGTCAACTTGACCAAAAAGGGTCCTTCATCAGTTCCTCACCATATGGGCCTATCCTCATCCTCCCCCATTGGAATCGTGACTACATTAAGAAGTATGGAGAGGTTTGCAACTTGATTGGGAAACCTGACCTCTTTTATGGGACTCCAAACGGGCTTGCCATTGAGCCTGGATATTAATTTCACAACTTTACTTCCCTTTGAGACATCCAAAGAAGGCTTAAGGACCCAAAACTCCATGTTCTCACTTAACGGATCATCTTGAGTCCATATATCCTACCAAAAATCAATGGTACTTCCATCACCCAGGATCCATATACAACATTTTTGGATGACGCTTCTGGTTTGGGAAATGGATTTCCAAAATACAGAGCCATCCCAGGGACCTTGGTCACTTAAGAAGATATGGTTTTGAAGGTATTTCCTCTTGATAATTTGGATCCACTCGATCTTACTACTAGTTTAAACCTTCCACACATGCTTGGCCAGGAGGGTAAGGTTCATTTGGAAGACTTTCTTGAGTCCAATTTTGAAGAACACAAGCTTATACTAAGAGGTGTGGGTGAACAGTATAAGACCACTTTTTATTTTTCTTTTCAAATCAATATTATGCAGTGTATAGATAGTAGTATCAATAGTAGTAATCAAAGCAATGCACAAAACACCATACACAATAGAGACATAGATTTTAACATGGTTCACCCAATGTGGGATACCTCCACAAAGAAAATATTTCTTCTAAATATTTCTCAAATAATATTTTGGGAATCCTTCCCAATTACAATGTTTATGGACCTTTGTCCAAAGGAGATGTTGATCCCCTAATATCAATTTTTTTTATCTCTTCCATAGGAGAACTCTTTCCCCTTCAACTCTGGCTAGTGATCTTCTAGAAGGCTCTATCTCTCTGCTGCACTGACTGGTGGATCTCTCTCCACTTGAAGACTCCTCACTCAGAAGATCTATCTTCAATTGTATTTGCTACTGGATCTCTATCCACTGAGACTTTTTCCTCTATACTCTGTCAACTCCAAAGCTCTATTAATAGGTTCACTCAAAACCTTCTCAAATAAGCTTAATAGTTCCACTCAGAACCTGCTCAAATATGCTCAACATGTCCACTCAAAACTTGCTCAAATATGCTCAATAGGTTCACTCAGAACCTGATCAAATCTGCTCAATAGGTCCACTCATAACTTGCTCAAATCTGATCAACAGGTCCACTTAGAACCTGCTCAAATCTGCTCAATAGGTTCACTCAGAACCTGCTCAAATCTGCTTAACAAGTTCACTCAAAACTTGTCCAAATATTCTCAAAAAGCTCACTTAGAACTTGTCCAAATTTTCTCAACAAGATCACTCAAAACTTGTCTAAATCTGCTCAACAAGTCCTCTCTAGGACTTGTTCAAACCTGCTCAATAAGTCCTCTCTAGGACTTGCTCAAATCTGCATTGCAAGCTTCCACAAAAGCTCATACAAAATCAGTCCACAAGCCTTATCAAAGACTTACCTCAAATCTACTTAACAAGTCCACTTAGAACTTTTCCAATCTCATAGAATCATAAAGAGAATACTTAGAGACTCAATATGTTCTATACTCAATGCTCAATCACTTTCTCAATCACATAGTAGCATAAAGAGAATTGTTAGAGACTCAATATGTTTTATACTCAAATCTAAATCTCAACTCCAATCAATCTCATAGAAGCATAAAGATAATTATTAGAGACTCAATATGTTCTATACTCAAAGCTCAATCTCAACTCAAATCAGAATGTAGAATAGTTTATTTCATGGAAATTGAACAACCACTTCACACAATCACTTGACTAGGCTCCATCAACTCTCCTCAACAAATAACCTCAAAGAACAAATCTTTCTCACAAAACCTAGTCCAAGCATGTATCATGCAACTCAAAATGTATCCAACAATGCTCAACAACAAATATCACATAACAATGATACTCATGTTCTTTTCTAACTCAAGTTCAATTTCATTGCACAACCAATGGCTTCAACAACAATGCTTATAAAACAAGATTTAATCACAACACTCAAACCAAAAAACCTTGAAGCATTAACTCAACCACTTTTGAAAAGGAAATCCTAATAAAATCCTTTTCACTCCAAACTTAATTTTTAATCAATCCAAACACCTAACTCAACAAAGAATAATTTTACCCATACCTTTTCTTGAAGAGTAATTGCCCTTTACAAATCTGCCACACTCACAATTACTTCTTTGACAAACTCAATAAGGGTTAGAGGATAATTTTTATATCACAAAAATAATATCATAACTACACCTTATCACTCCAACTTAAACTATAGAAAATATCCTCACAATAATCAAAAACCCTTTATTCAAATTAACATACACCCACAAAGTCTTAACCTTTCAATATTCCACAATGGCAAAATTTAAGACTTGAAAACTACACCAGAATTCTCCTTATACCTCCTAACAATATTTCTCAACAACCACCCTTAATCACAATGCAAATACTTTAACCACTAAATTCCTTATACCTCCAACTTATGTATTAATAAAAAAAATGACAAAATGTACCTTTCCTTCAGAGAGTTTCAAACTCTCAACGTAGTCTACACAAGTATTTGCCCATGGTGCCAACACCACATGAGCTTACAAGCTCATTGGAAAATGAGGAAGCACCACGTGCTTCAATACTCCTCCCAAGCCTTACAAATTAAAATGTTTTTGCCTATTCCTTGGTGCCTTCGACACGTCCACCAAAGGCTTCCACAAGATCCGAACTTAAACCATCATGCACACCAAAACGTAAATTGCTGCCCACTTGCCACTAGGCCAAGATGCCTTGTTGGCATTCAATACACAAAAGTGCTTGCCTTTGTCCTTTCTACCATCAAGTCAACCCACAAAAATGTGAAATACTATCATGAGCTCTGCATTAAATTTTATGCGCTTTCTTTTCAAATCTAGCAAGGGTAATTCAAAATAATCTTTGGCATGGTATTAATATGCATTCCCATTCTTTTAAACACGTCGGTGCTTCCCTTGTATTTGATGATGTTGACACTTTCCTTTGTTTTGTTTGATGTCGGCGCTTCTCTTGGAAATAAACGTTTCCTTGATTAAAACCCTCAATCCAACCTTTGGATTTATTAACATAAACTTTGGTTTTTAAACCTTTAACCCAATATTTTTGGTTTATTATTTTTAGACTTTATTAACCCATTTTTACAATATAAAATATTGTAATAAAAATTACAATTATTTTATTTGGGTTTTCACTATGGCACTTCTAACCATTATAATATTTATTTATAAAATTTAAATTCATCTTGAATTTAAATAATTTATAAAATAAATATTATCACTCCTTTCCAACTTTTGTCTTTTGCACTGTTTTATTCAAACTTCCACCTTCTTGTTGAATATCAACTGGCCATATTTGTTGCTTTTATTTTTTGCTTAAATCTTGGTATTAATGATGACTCCATCAGGTGGCATCAATGGTGACATCAATGACAACTTTGACTTAGGGACTCAAAATGTCCAACAAATGCCTCCTTCATTTTTTCTTCTACCAACCAGGTCCTAGGACACCCGTAGGATCCTCTTTTTCTCATAAATTCTGGACCAGAGAAATTGCTTTTGGATTTGTTCTATCTTGGAGCTCAATGAGGTTGGGATCCTAAATACTAACATGAAATAAATTGGGATACTCTACAAGCAGGCTGAAGTGAGAGTTACTTTGGTAGCCTAGGAGAGGAGGTGGCCTTTCCAGGAGGCCAGCTTCTTCTGGATCCTTGTAGCACCCTAAAATTGGCGTAGTAAAACTTAGCAATAATTAAAATTACCTTAGTAATAATTCAAATTAAAATTCAACCCCAAAACCACTCTCAAACCGTCGTTTAACCTATTTCCTCCTTTCCTGCACCATTTTTAGAGTTTGTTTTGACCGTTTGATGATATTGTCGTCGATAAGACGATATCGCCTCAGATAGGACGATTTCGTCTGGACTAGGACGTCCATACGATCTTGTCCCAAAATTGATTTTTCTTAATTAGCCTCTGTTTCAATGACATCTCTAATTTTTGCAGAAGTGTGTCTGCATCATTAGAGACCTTCCCCGTTGGAGATATTCCAAATTAGGATGATCTCCAACCTCCCAACTTCCCTCCTAAGCCTATTAAACCTTAGGACCCCCCTTGACTTTCCCTTGGCTGAATTTTCCTGTAATTTGACCTTTACATGCATTAGAACACCCTGGATTACCATTTGCACTTGTGCTATCCAAATTTTCTTGCAGGAACCTTGTCATTCTTCAGCCGGAGCAAGCTCAGATTGTCGCAGACGATCCTGTTCAATTTGAGACAATTTCGTACCAATCCGAGATGATTTCGACTACAGTTTGCATTGGGGCAATTAGTGCCCAGAGTTTGTTCTTTTCCTATACTTTGCTGCTATTTTATTCTGCATTTAGTCAGTTTTAATAGTATTTCCTGTTATCTTGCATCTTGGAGTTCACCCATGTAGTTTAATTGCATAATAAGATCATGATTAGCCATTAAAGTGTCATAATTTACTTGTATTTCCATTTAGGATTATATTGTTAATAGCCTTATTTTTATTTCACATCATTTTCCTCTATCAGAATAGTTGTATGTTTGGTATTTTGTATCTATTTCTCTGTTTGCAGGTCTCTGACGAATTCGTCTGACAAATTTGTTAGATCTCAGACGATCCTATCAGATAGGAGACGATCCTGTCAAATTCCACACGATTTGGACTACTTCAAAAATTAGAATCTCCATCAAACATCCGAGACCAGGTATGGATTTCTTCACTTAATTTATTCTTTGTGTTTTCTGTTAAATCTGTTTTCTGTATTTAAAACTGCATTTCATATAGAACAACTTAGATTCATTTGGTCAAACCTAGGATTTGAATGTTTAAGGATAAAATTGAACACATAAAACACATTCCCAACCTAGGCATGGAGACTGCCATTCAAAAGTTTCCTGGTGAACCCACCATCCATCGAAAAATCACAATAATACACCTCCCCCGAGAGGTAGGACCTTTGCAAGGCCTCTCAGTCCGAGGTATTGTCCCATCCTTCCCGCATCCCCCTTACAGGAACTGATCCTTTAGCCTGAAGGTAAGGGTGCAAAAAATTTGGAGCGATACAATCCTCTCGATGATGTTGTTCCACATGGATTTGGTGGTCCTTCCCATGAAAAAAGGAAGCCCAAGGTAGTATGTGGGAAGGACCTCTAGGCAACATCCAAGAATCCGTGCTATCTTGACCTGTCTGGAGAGGGGGATATTAATAAAGTAAATATTTCTTTTGATAAGGTTGATCTTCTACCCTGTAGCATTCTCGCAGAGTTGGAGAATATGTATGATAGTCTTAGCCTAATAAATAGAAGCTAAGGTAGCCAGGATGGTGTCATCAACAAACTACTGATGAGTAACAGGGGTGAGACTAGAAGAAATTTTAATCCCTAATATGATTCTGCTACTACCTGCACTTGATATGGTTCTCCCTAGGGATTTAGCCAGGATAACTAACAACATTGGGGATAGGGGATCACCTTGCCTCAGACCCCAAGAGCTAGGGAAGAATCTAGTCAGGGACCCATTGACCAAGATGGAAAACCATGGGGAAGAGATGCACCTTTTGGTTAGATCGACCTAGGATGGATGGAATCCAAACTTGAGGAGGACCTCGATCAAGAAATCCTAGATGACCCTATCAAAAGCTTTGTTCATGTCTAGCTTGAGGAGGAAATATGGTTTCGTGGCCAAGGTGGTAGAATACAACACTTTGTAGATTGTGATGACCCCATAGATTATAACTCTCCCTTTGATTGATCTTCCCTGGAAAGATTCAATGATGGGGGGGAGGATCTCTTTGAGACTTTTAGCTAGAGATTTCGTTAGAATTTTATAAATGAAATTGTAGAGACTAATAGGTAAAAATTCAGACAAGTATTTGGTTGCTTAGGCTTTGGGGACCAAAGCTATGAAGGTTGAGTTGATACCTCAGGGGATGGTTTTGGTAGATTGGATGTCTCTGATAGCTAAACAAGCCTCTAGCCCAATTAGATCCTAGAATGCCTTGAATAAGTGAGGAGGGAAGCCATCTATGCCAAGGGAAGTATTAGGATTCATGGAGAATAGGGCCTCTTTTATATCTTTAGGTGATAGGGGCCTTATGAGCATATCGTTAGTATCCGATGAGATGGTGCAAGGGATGTGCTCAAGGAGGTCATTAGCCTCCCAATGGGAGAATTGGGATGGGGTGTCTAGAAGGTATTTAAATAAGGAAGATAACTCATCCCCAATCTAAAAGATATCTTTAGAGATCCTACCATCACTTCAAGTGAGTTCTGATATCTTGTTGGAACTTATGTTTCTCATGGTAGAAGTGTGAAAGAACTTGGTGTTTGAATTACCGTCCTTGAGCCACAGGTCCCTTGATTTTTACCTCCAATACATTTCTTCTTGAGCTATTATGTTGTGAAACTCTTACAGGAGCTTGCTCTCTTCAGTCTTGGAGTTTTTGTCTTGAGTTCCTTCCTAATATAGTCGCTTAATGAGCTCCATTTTTTCTTTAATCAACTTTTTTTTTGAAAATATTGCCAAAAGTCTCCCTGTTCCACACCTTGAGGTTATCCTTGAGGGACCTAAGCTTCTGGTAAATTTGAGTAAATAAGATCCTTTGAAGGGCTGCATCCACCACTGGGTAACCTACCATTAGAAATCGATATGGTGGAACCACATAGCCTCAAAGCGAAAGGGGTGCTTGAAGGGGCAGGCTTTGCCAACTTAAAAGAGAAGGGGATTATGGTCGAAGCCTATTTTAGGGAAGGATTAGAGGTTGGCAACTACAAACACCAGGATGGCTTCTCTTTAGAGTAGGACCCTATCTAGTTTGACTTGGATGAGGTTTGGGCCAATTCTCCTATTGCTCCAAGTGTAATGAGCCCCTTTTAGGTGGACATCCATGAGTTAGTTTGCATCTATGAATGCTCCAAACTCCTCCATGCCTCTGGTGATTAGAGAGGATCCTCCTTGTTGATGTAAGGGTATAGGAGACTATTGAAATCACCTACAAATATCCAAGGGAGGGTTTTGAACGTATATCTCATGTGAGTGATCTCTTCCCAAAGCATGGCCCTCACCACTAGGTTCTTGGGGACATAGAAATTGGATAGGATCGAGGTGCAACTAGAGGTTTCATAGTGAAACAACATGTTAATGATTCTATTGGATGAGGAGATCAGTCTTCCTTTAGCCACCATAGGATCCCACATGCATAACATCCCTCCATAAGTTCCTTGGGTCTGGGTGAACATGAATTTGTCATTTCTCCAGACTACTTTGGCTACTGTGGAGGAGGAAGACTCATCTAGTTTGGTTTCCTGAAGAATGAGGATATATGGGTTATATTATTTTTGAAGGTGTGCCACTGTACATATCTTAGGGGATCCATTGAGACCTCTCACATTCCAAGTGAGGATCTTCATTTGATACTTCTAGAGGGTTTTTTTCCTCCCTTCCCCTGGTGAGAGGGAGGTTTGGATTTTTTAGGTTCCTCTTTTAGAAAATTGAGGACATTAGACAACAAAGTGGTTTAGAGACCATTTGCTATATCGTCTTCGGCCTTTTTACTTCTCTATTTGCTAAGGGTTGGGTGCCCCTTTTTCTTGTCATTGCTAAAATTAGTGATGAATATTTTTATAAAGGTCCTCTTGGGGCTAACACCTTCTAGGACTAATTGGGATAGAGTGGGGCTTCCCTCGTCATATTCGTCTGACTGATAAAAGTTAGAATCAGATGTTGTAAGAGGGGTAAGGGGGGGCTTGGTCTGAGAGGGATTTGAACAAGGTGGTATCAGCCAAGGGGATCGGGGGGAGGGGGGGAGGGTGGGTTAAAGAGGAAACTATGAGTGCGATATCAAGATAGAGAGAGGATGAGGCATGGGGATAAGCCTAGTCAAGGATTGGATCCGAGGGAAGGTTGATTTGGAGGGGATATCACTTGCACAATATCAAAATTATGAATAGGTTCATAATGAAAACATACCTAATCAGAATCTAGGAGTGAGGGTGGGTCAAATTTTTATTTCCCTTTCTCCTCTAGGTGTTGACTCCTCTTCTGCCAAGGAGTTGGTTGCATTGGGTAACCATTCCTATGGGGATAGGGGCACCCGTTGCTAGGGAAAGTGTTTCTTGGAGGAAGGAACCAATTCAATAACTTGGGAGGAGCCCTTGGGATAGGGTCAACCTTAGTGGTTTCTTTAGAAGATTTGTGGAGAGGGCATTGGTTCTATATATGCCCTTGCATGCGGTACTGGGTGCTAAAGGTTGGTTTATTTTCATATTCTAGTGGTTGGTGATATTTAAATGATATCAATATCAAATTGATAAATGTTGGGAGCTCTAAATCTAGATTATAATTCACATAAATACATGCATGGACCATTTTGTATCTAGATTTGGTTGTAGAGTCAATGGCCACTAGCTCATCGACTGCTCCTGCAATGGCTTTCAAGACATCTTCTTACCAAAGGTGGAAAGGTAAATTTGGGATCTAGGCCCATATTGGGGTGAAGTTTATACTCTGAGTACTTGGGTTGAAATCCATTGCCCACCACCTAAGGAACAAACTCCTTCCACCCAAGAACTAGGGTCCTTCTATCAAGATCTGACTTGTGTAATCATGGTTGTTGAGTTTGATAAGGAAAAATCCTCTTGAGAGGGCTATGATTTCCATGTGGCCTAAGGTTTTCCATTTAGAAAAGGCCCAACACCTAATGGTCTCCATTTTAGGGCACCCTTTGATGAACTTCCCGACCAGGGAGAAGGATGCCTCGGAGATGTAATTCGAGAAGATGTCTCCTGGAATGATAATGTCATATCCTACCAGGGATAGGCAGGCACCTGACAATTTTGGAGGGATCACCTCACCTGAGGTTATATGTGCATAAGAGGACAAGCTAGGGCTTCCAATGGGGCCTTCGGCTAGAGGTTTTTTAGGGGGCTCCTTGTCTTGGGGGCCCACCTAAGGAACATGGGAACCCATACCCCCAAATCCATCCTTACCTGGACCTAGTCCACCTTCTCCTATGGAAGGACTTGCCTGGGGGTTGTTTCTACTGCCTATACTAAACTTCATCTCTACCATCTCCCCTTTGATAGTATTTTTATTAATAGTGGTCTCTTCATACTATGGATAAATTTACCCTTAGGTGATTTGTAACTATTTATTCTGTTATGACCTTGAATTTTTTATCTTAGTGAGCTCGGGGTCATGAATGTCAGCCATTTGGTCCTAGAGTTTGATCTTTTTGTTATTCATTTTTTATCAACTCAATTTTTAGGCAAAATATTGCAACAATACCTTTAGACTTTGCGTAGCACTCTTTTCTATGAGTACTTTGGTTCTTGAGCGCTCAAGTGCTTGATTGCCTAGTGTGCAAATAAAATTATTGAGCTCTACTTTTACAGATTAGGGTTATCAACTAAAATATTTATTTCTAAATATTTGTGTGCTCTACTCTTGTTACTAGAAATTACTTTTCTAAGTCCATCGGTGCATGCAAGCATCCTAAATCATGTTTAACATTAACTATAACTACATTTTGGACCAATAGTTTATTTATAATTCAAAAATTTTATATGATTATATTTTTATATGTACATTCATAATTTTTATCGACACATTTTTATTTTATGCAAAGCATTTCAAATAGTGGTCACTTATTGTTATTGGAAAAAAAAATTCATTGGTCATAGTTAATACAAATGCATTACACTCATGCCTCCCCATAGTTTGCTAAGGCCTAAGCCCTATAAAATTAAATTTTTAGTGTTTCATGACCTAGACTTTTCTTTATCTCAATGTATTTTATTCCAACCAATTTTTCATGTTAGACCACATTTTAATAGATTCTTGTTGTAGCTAGAGGTTATCATAAGCTTTGTCTCTCTACTCCTCCAAAAAAATCAACTCGATTGTCCTCATTTCTCAAAGTTCTTGATTTGAAATAGCGAGGAACTTTTGACCATATGATCTTGTGGCACAATAATGTTTTGTCCCAACCTCTAATACAATGTTTAATTCTTCTAGATAAAACTTAAACTCCACTTGAAATTCACTTCTTATGTTTTTAGGGTAGTCAAGATCATATTCAAATATGTTAACCCTCTCTTCTTAAATCTTCTAAATGTGGAAGGAAGATGGTTTTTCCACATAGATATTGACCTTTCTACCTCTCTAGGGAATGACCATGTGAGAATAATATAAGGATAAGTACCCTTCTATCTTAGTAATGAAATATCTTGAAAACCATAAGCCAAAGTATAGAGGAAGGTCCACTACAACCACTTCTTAGATTATTGTGACTTCTAGTAGCTTTTGCAAGATCATTGGTATATCTTTTATAACCCCCATGTTCAGATAGGAGTACCATCCAATTGTAACACTCTATGATTCAATAGGGTATATTCTGTTCACATAGCTTCACATACTACCTATGGCATGATAATAGTGGTTGCTCCTGAGTCGACCATGCAATTATGAACTATCCATCCCTCCATTTGCAAGGACATATACAAAGGTGGTGGTTGATTCTTGCCCATTCTATGGCTTTGTTGATCCTAAGCCAAGTTTAAGTTTGGTAGTTTCATCCCTTTTAAATTTATGCCTTTTATTATTGTTTTGAGCAATTCTATCTGATTGGATATTAGCAACTCAACATACATGCTTTCCCCAGAAGGATTTTTCTTCAACTCTTCAACAATATTATGCCTGGTAACTTTTGATAACCTTTTATCCTTCCAATTAAGTTATTCAAAATAATTTGGCACTTCTTAGTGGCTTTCAACCTTTTTCTTTTGATCATAAATGGATACCTTAACTTCCCTAGAGCTGACTCCTCAGGATCTGATTGAGTGGCCTTTGATTTTACTATCTATGATCTTGGATGCTCTTTTTTTTGCTCCTTTTGAGGTTGAACATGAACTTTGAGGGGCTCCAATTTATATGGCTCCACTTATAGAGGATTTTTTCAAAATATTGTCAAGACTTGAATGCATTCTCCTTCTACAAGTTCTTCAGCTAGCATGAATTGGTCCATATCCATCAATATGTTCACCACTCCTTTCAATGCTTTCTCTATTTTCTTCACCTTCTATGTTGATGCCAGTTGGGTTTGGTTTTGGTAGACCATGCATGTGTCCACATAGTGGGGGTCATTATAGACTAAGAACTAGTATATTTTTTGAGAGGAAGAAGTTGATGGTCCCTCTTCTTGCTTAGTATATGTAGCATTTATTCTTATAGCCACATTTCTACTAGAGACTCCTTGGTATTTTATGACATAGGATAACCTTCTAAGCTAATAGCCCTCATATCTTTTCTCGATGTTATATCTCTCTAGCACAATGACCTTATTATTCAATTTTTTTAATGTTGCCCTTAGCTCAAGTATTGTTTTGTTCTCTTTAGATTTTGGGGAAAGAAATAGAGGTAAGAAAGGTGTAGGTTATTGAGGCAAGGCCTTAGGTGTTAGGATAAAAGTAATTTGAGGCACTAAAGTGATTGGATATAGTGTTTATTATGCTATATATGGCAATTATAGAAAATATAACATGGTAACCTTGGAGGTATTTTGCCAGCTAAGATTAATATATTTTGTACAATAATTGCAACTTGAAAAACTTGTGGGGGTCTCATCTCATTGGCTAGTTAGATCTGCAAATCTAGATCTAGCATAACGAATAAAATATAATAAATCTAATCTTAAGGCTAGGAAGGTATGAATCTTTAGGAATTCACTTCCACATCTTATTGAGTTTGATATTGAAATTAGTTATATTTTCTTGTGGGTGTATTTGAATGGAGATGAAGTGGATAAGCAATAAAATGGAATCTCCTACCTCATTAAAATCCAAGATGAATGGTTTGGCTAACTAAGCCTATGAATTGATGATGTTTTCATCAAGGGATCTATACCAAGTTAACACTTTTCCTCTAAAGGATATGGCATGATAAGGCTATTAGTCTTACCATAACATCTTCATGTTGGATATTATGAATATTGGCTAAAACAACAATATCTTAACAGTGCTCATATGTAGCTTTTTCAAACCCATCATAGGTTGGTAAATCTTTAAGAGTTGATTGCAATATTTCATGGAGATATACAAGATCAAGGGGTCCATTTCTATTCCATCCTAGGTAAATTCATCTAGCCATGTTTTTTGAATGAATATTGTCAGGAGACTCTCTAGGAAAGGGTTGTAGAGAGAGAGGACTTTGAACAAAGAGAACTAAGACTAGAGAGTGGGACTTACCTAGCCTTTTGCAAGATTTATAAGCAGGTAGTTCAATTAATTGTATAATTTATTTGAGTTTTTTGCCTTCAATCTGGTTATCATGCAATTATAGAGCTCATTCCTTCAACAAAGTTTCCAATCTTAGTTTTTTCAACATTAGAGTTGCCAAGTGAATATATTTTGCCTACTTACAAGGTTAAGATATCCAAAATCTTGATCCTCTAGGGATATGAGATGAATGTTGAATGATTCATCCCATCAAGCATGCCAAAATATATTGGTCTATAATCTTCCTAGTGGTGTGATGTGCACCCTAGACCATGACAAATATTGGATGGCTTAGAATTTCTTTTGAACCAATCTCTAGAGAAGGCTAGATACTTATGTTGAAAATAAAAATAAAATAAATAGAATAAGACTAAATAAATAAATTAAGGGTTAGAAAGAGAGAAGAGAAATATGGATTAAAATGTGGACGACATTCAACTAACAACACTATTGCATCATATGCAAATTACCATCCTGCTTATCTACATACAGGACCTAATAGATAAACTACCAAACAACGCATAACAAAATATAAATTGAGCATATATTATGAAGTATACCACTCTAATATCCCATAGTGATCATTAAAATAGTAGATATGGCCTAACAGAATAGACCACTAATAATATTTTATAGAACTAAATAGACTTACCACGATTCAATGGTATGCATCCCTATCATTCCAATAGCCCATGGTGATAATCCAAATAGTAACTTGGCCTAATAGAATATACCACTATCAAATATTTTGCATAAATATCTAGAGACTATAGAGCATGTATTCATGAAATAATTTATTAGCATATTACTAGTAGAGGTCAAATAATAGTTGATTCATTAAGCAATAGAGTAAAATTACATATTATGCAACAAACAAACACACAAATTGTTGAATCTCATACTAAGTAGAAAATAGCTATTTATAGCTTACTATACTAGCCTAGCTCAATAATTACAAGGATAGCTTGTTATAGGAATGACAAGAATATGTCCAACCTGACCTTGTCCAAGGCTTGTGCTCAATCAACATGCCTAGGGAAGTGGATGTCACTCTCCTGCATCACTACCATATATTTTGATGTAATGACCAATCATCATCTTCAACATCCATGTGTCTTTAGCAAGCTTATGCCTCTTTAGTATGCTAAAACTCTCCCATACTATTTTTTCTTACTATTCTAGTTGTCAAAATTGTAGGCACTTCCATTTATGATTAATAATGGTGGTTGATACTATTGCAGGTTTCAAATGATTAGCAATAGATTTCTTATCTAACCACTTTGGTTTGGATGGTTTAGGAGCTCCCATGTGGTCCATACCTTTGATATACATTATCTCTACTAAAAGTAACCTATCTTAGAGTTTTTCTCTTTTATCATTATCTATTGAAAGCTTTTGTTTACCACCTCCTAGCCACTTTTAGCTTTTGAACACTTATGCGCCCAACCACTCATGCACCCAACCACTATTGCATCTAGTCACTCTTGCATTTATCTATTATTGCACCTAGCTATTCTTGGTTTAGACTTTGAAGTGGTTGAGATTCTTTGCCTTACATAAATTTTTGGATTGATAGAGTGATTTCAATATTTCAACCAATCATATGTGAAGGATATCAGGCCTGGTGAGGCTTCCTTACCTTAGTTAAATTTTTGGCTTGAAAAAGTGCATTTCAAATTTTGACCAATCATATATGAAGAATATCAATCCTGGCAAGGATTTCTCAATAAATTTTTTAACAAAAAAAATAATCTAGTAAAATTTACTAGGACCTATTTATGTGGGTGATTGCACAAACTCACAATATGAAGTATGTGAGAAGAGAAACCTATGCATACGAGAAAACTCCTGGAATAATTTGTAGTCATTATGGGTTATCTAGACATGTGACAACTAGGTGTTGGAATTTTCATCCTTGTAATAATTATGGTGACAATAATCACTCTTAGAAATATTGTCAACATAAAGAAAGAATGGCCAAGAAAATACATGTTGATTATGGATGGATGGATGTGATATAATGGGATAGAATGAAATAAATGCTAAATAGATTTTACAAGATGATATTTTTTCCTTAGAAGAAACCAAGTATAAGATAAATTTTAGTGGTTGAGAGAGACCACAATGATGGTTTTCCCATGGAGCAATGCAATCTTGGGATTCTTTAATATACATGACTTTTACATCAAAATTTATAGATGCAATCCAAAGGATAACCCAAAGGCTGACCTAGAGGTGATGACCCAGATGCAATGACCTAAATGTATACCTAGAAGCAAAGAGTGAATTTTAGAGGTAAATATAGACCATAATTTGATTATCATGCTAGGAAGAAAGGGGTAACAATTTTTGTAAAAGGTGCATTTTTACCCATGATTGATGCCTTCAAATATTTGTTATACCAAGTAATATAATCATAGGGGGAAGTTATATGTTTTCATTAAATGCCTATGTAATAACACATTTGTAATATGGGTCAAAGGCTAAGGATGAGGTGTCAATGTGTATGTAAGGATGAGGTGTCACCTTGTATACACATGTGAGTTGGCAGCAATAGATGTTAGGGTTTGCCTTGTTAAATATACAAACACAAAACCATTTTAGAATAATAGAATAACAAGAGAAAAATATCCCTTTGGGGATGTCCATACATTCCACTTTTTTCCATTAGCAATATCAAATAACACTACATTACATATTCTACAAGGCAAACCTTAGCATCTATTTTTGCCAACTTGCATGTGCATGCAAGGTGACACCTCATACTTACATACACATTGACACATCATCCTTGGACTTTGATCCATATTACAAATGTTTTATTACATAGGTATTTAATTCTAACATTCCCTCCTTGACATATTTGTAATTTTGTAGTACAAACAATTTATTTTTGACACAACCATTCATGGGCACAAGCTAAAACTATTCCTTTTGAAGACAAGTAGTTTTAACTTTATTACTACCAACCTCTAGATCTATAAATTCCACTAACTATATACATTCATTCCAAGACCTAGCCATTCTACAAGCTACTTCCATCCTTCTAAACACATTAGATTTACCTATTACCCTTAGCCATATATCGACAAGGTAACAAAAAAGTCCAAAAAACCACTTTTAAAACATTACAAATATTACTGGAGCTAACTCTGAGAACATTACACTAGGAAACCACCACTAGAATCCACACCAATCTCTTTTGGGCACAACTACACCAGTAGAATTAATAGCCCTACAAGCTACACCAATTATAGTAGCCAATAATCCAACTACACCAGTTACAATAGCTTCTTCAAGTACAAGCTACACTAGTTACAATAGTTAATACTTACCCAAAACTTGTGGTACAACCAATAAACCATCTCATACATTCTTCAACAACTTTGCAAAACATAAAATTGAGGTTTCAGATCTACATAAAACACTAAAATAGGAATAATACCAACTATAAAATCAAAACTCATGCATGGATATCTTTGCAACTTACACAATAAAACCATTAGAACAATTATTTCTAGCCTTAAAATCCAGCACCTATTCACAAAATAAACATATGAATATAGATAAAACATAGTGTTGCTATTGAATATACCATTAGAATAGGCATTTTCAACCTTAAACTCTATCACCTATTCAAAAAATAAACATCTGAATATAGCCAAGTCTCACCAGGTCTACCACTATTGAAGTACACCAGATTTCTCATTATCGAAGCTCACCTGATATATCATTGTCAAATCTCACTAAATATACCACTATTGAAGCTCATAAAGATTTAAATATCAAACCCTATCATGATTAGTCCTTAACCTAGATTTGTCAATGTCGAAGCTCACTAGATTTATCGTAAGCCATAAACCCTTGCATCTCTTCATACAATTCCATAAACTACCCAGGTTCAAAACCATAGGATCTAATACCAAATTAGAGTTGTCGTTACACCAAAATCTCAAGATTTTAGTTTCCAATACAATCTCTATATTTGAACACCTCATAGGATGGTTAGTCCCAGGTCTTGGGGTGGCAATTAGTCTACTAGGTCAAATCCTCGACGTGTGGCGGTTAGTCCAAAAATAGATAATTATTACATTATTTGGGTGATTAATACTTATTAGATTATTTTATGATGTAATTATTACACCTTGGGAGATGTTAGATCATAATATTATTACACCTCATGAGAGGTTGAGAGAAGTTGAATAGTTACACTTCATGGGAGGTTGACATAATATAAATAGTAAAATAAAGGTGAAGCAACAAGAGTCTCTTGGGACAACCAAGATACATTGTATTTTTGTATGTATGTATAAAGATATAAACAATAAAATCACATCTATGTGTTTAATTCTATCATAAATGTTATTATAACACCCTAAAATATTTTATTTTTATCAATAGTTCTCTTGTTGGTTACTTTAATTCATTCATGGACTCCACAAAGGTGATCCAAAATCTAATTATCTATTTATTATTCTTGAGGAGGCATTAGATATATATCAAAGGACCCCGATAAATTAAATCTATAAAAATAGTAAATACAAAATCAAATAAAAGAGAAGATAACAAATACACACATAACACAATATTTCACCTAGGAAACCCTTATGGGAAAAAAATTAGCATAGTAATATCTTCTTATTGTATAAAATTAATTATCTCCAATACAATAATGTTCATCTCTCATCTCTCTTCAAACCTTGATGCAAGTGTAATTAAATAACAACACAAGAATGAATTTTACAATACCATGAAAAAAAACTATGGGTCCAAATATTTAACCCTAAAAAACCCATGTGGGTCTAAAAATAGCTTAAGAAACCCTAAAATTTACAATAGGAATACATGGAGAGTTTCCAGTGCCTTTTAGAGCTAACCCTTCCAGAATAAATTGGAAACTATTCAAAATATTTCCAGCATTCTCCCACTTGTTGAATACTTTTTGTAGGGGGCAAAAACTACCATTGTCAACTATCAAGGACAACCATTGATATGGAAATACCAAATGTGAAGCTGATTATTCATTATGTGCAATAGAATATATAGAACATACAAAGAATCATGTAGGTTATAGTGGTTGTAACAATTTTCCATGCAAGGCCAACCACTTGTAACTAAAAGATATGCAGGGATAACCACCTACCAAACATGGATACAAACTAACAACTGACTAATATATAATAAAACATATCTCTAATAGCCTAACTATGCATCCTAAAAAATAAAAAATCCAATCCAATATAAGAAATATAATATCTTAGGCTTATAATTAAGCCTAAGGTACAATAATAATATCCTCAAAACTCCTCCCAACCATAGAAGCATTAGACCCCAATGCTCTCAACAAATGTGGAAAGTCATGAGCCATCTAGTGGTGAGGAATCTAGTGAGTCATATGTGGAAAGTGACCCCAATAGGTGACAAGGTAAGAAGTGGAAGAACCTTATTGAGTGTGATGAGTCTTCATGTTGAAAACTCTATTTGTAACGAACAAAAGTTGAGGGTCAAGTGTCACTGCTATTGTAGAGCTAACGATAGGTTCAGGTGCCAAAGGAGGGTCCTGATATGGCATCTCTAGAAATTTTTGCTTATCCAAAGGGAGCTAAAATTTGTCTCCAACATAAAATGGATGAGAACTACGATGCTTTTCCATCACTCTATGCTGCTTATGTTGAGTCTTCTTCAAGTCCTATGTTATATTACCTTGAAGGATTTGACGGTGTTGTATGAAGGAAGTTACTTTAGCTTTCTCCTTATTTGTATGTGCAATTATGGAAGAGGGAAATTCTAAAGGTAAATTCTATGGAGTAAGTGGTTGTGTGTTCATAGGTGTACCTGAAATAATACCAATGGAATGGTTGGTATCTTTCTCATGAGTGAGAGTGATGGGTTCCTTAACCATGAGCTCTTATGATTGTTCAATTTTTGAAAGTGAAGATTCTTCTTTATCATGAGTCTTTGGAGGTGCTTGTTATTTATCCTGTGTGGGACTTATGCAAGTAGGATTCGGTACAAGTTTTTGACTTAATGGTTTACGAGCTTACCTAAAACTTAGCATTAAATTTTATGTGGGTGTAGTGCTTTGTATCAAATATATTTTATCATGCAAGTCTAAGGTGTATGTGTTCTTTTTAGCATGATACACTGCATTCCTGTCAAATTAGTAGGGCTTACCAAGAAATAGTCCACAAAAATCCATCTTAGTGACATCACATCATACCTTATCCATAAAATTATCACCAAAAACAAAAGATAAGGTGCAAGTGTGTGTGATGTTGGATGTAGAGTCTACATCCTTCCACCCAAGTGCATAGGGTTGAGGATGTGGCTTTGTGGGAACATCTAAATTCTTGATAATGGTCCTCGTAAAGAGTTTCTTCTATGATCTATTGAGCAAGGTGCAGAAAAATTATTGTCATTATTGTCAACACAGTCAGACAGATCAGTAGCAAAAGTATTGTCACACAGTCAGGCAGATCAGCAGCAAAAGTATTGTCATTCAGTCAGACAGATCAGCAGCAAAAGTATTGTCATTGTTGTCAACATAGTCAGATAGATTAGTTGATGAAGTGGACATGAATTAAGAGGTTCTTCAGAGTATGTACAGTGATTATCCAAAAGATCGAAGTGGCCCAGTTGAGCAAGGTGAAGCAAAAGTATTGTCATTGTTGTCAACACAGTCAAACAGATCAGTTGATGAAGTGGACAGGAGTTAAGAGGTTCTAGTTGATGAAGTGGATAGGAGTTAAGAGGTTCTTCAGAGTATGTATAGTTATTATCCAAAATATCAAAGTGGCCCATATGCTAAAAATCAAAAGAAAATCACAAGGAAGAAAATTGTCACGATATCGTGACATGTTGAGAAGAAAGAAAACTGTCACGATATCGCGACATGTTGAGAGAAAGAAAAATTGTTGCGATATCACGACATGTTGAGAAGAAAGAAAAATTGTCACGATTTCATGACATGTTCGGAGAGAAAGTGCAAGCAAGCAAAACTGTCATGATTTCGTGACATGTTCGAAGAGAAAGCGCAAGCAAGCAAAACTGTCGTGATTTTGTGACATGTTCGGAGAAAAAGTGCAAGCAAGCAAAACTATCGTGATTTCATGACATGTTCGGAGAGAAAGCGCAAGCAAGCAAAAATGTCACGATTTCATGACATGTTCGGAGAGAAAGCGCAAGCAAGATAAACTTTCACGATTTCACGACATATTGCAAGAGAGATAGTATGGAAGAAAAACTATCATGATTTCACGACATGTTGGAAGAGAAAAAGATAAGTAGAAAAAGTGTCGCGATTTCATGACATATTGCAAGAGAAATAGGAGAGAGAAAAAGGTGTCGTGATTTCGCAACATGTTTCATTTTTGTGGGCCAAAGCAAAGAGAAAGAAGAGAGAAAAAGGTGTCGCGATTTTGCGACATGTTTCATTTTCGTAGGCCAAAGCAAAGAGAAAGAGGAGAGAGAAAAAGATGTCATGATTTCGTGACATGTTTCATTTTCGTGATCCAAAGCGAAGAGAAAATGCAAGGAGAAAAAAGTGTCACGATATCGTGACATGTTGCATTTTCGTGATCCAAAGCGAAGAGAAAATGCAAGGAGGAAAAAGTGTCACGATATCGCGACATGTAGCATTTTCACGGTCCAAAGTGAAGAGGAAGGCAGATAAGGAAAAGTGTCACGATTTCATGACATGTCGCATTTTCATGACTTGAAAAGAGCAGGAAGGCCAAGAAGGAAAAGTGTCACGATTTCGCGACATGTCGCATTTTTGCAACTTGAAAAGAGTAGGAATGCCGAGAAGGAAAAGTGTCATGATTTCACGACATGTCGCATTTTCGTGACTTGAAAAGAGTAAGAATGTAGAGAAGGAAAAGTGTCATGATTTCGTGACATGTCGCATTTTCGCGACTCGTAAAGGGTAGGAAGGAAGAGAATGAAAAAGTGTTGCGATATCGTGACATGTCGCATTTTCATGACTAAAGGAGGAGAGAAAAATTAAGAAGGCAGAAGTGTCACGATATCGCGACAAAAGTAAAAAGGAATAGTACGGAGGCAAAAGTGTTGCGATATCACGACATGTTGTGTTTTTGTGGGTACAAGCAAACAGAAGAAGCAAGAAGGCAAAAGTGTCGCGATATCGCGACATGTTGTGTTTTTGTGGGTGTAAGCAAACAAAAGAAGCAAGGAGGTGAAAGTATCATGATATCATGATATGTTTTTTCATGAGCTAATAGGAGAACCCAATCGAAAGAAGATATGTGATAGTTAACTAAAGTCAGTACAATAGTTACAGGTGCAGTTATAGGTGCAATTACAGAAGAAGTCAATACGACAGTTAAAGGTGCCGTTACAGAAGAAAATCATGCAGCTAAAATAAGAAGAGTTAATGGAAGTCTGTATGATAGTTACAGGTGTAGTTACAGAGAAATATCATGCAGCTAAAATAAGAACAGTAAACTAAATTCAGTTCGACAGTTACATCAGTTACAGGTTGCATGCAAAAATATGGAAGTTAAAAATAGGGTCAGAACTTTGTTATAAAAGGAGGTCTGCGTAGAGAATTAAATAGCTGCTAAAATAGATAGAGACCACTTGAGATTAAAGTGAGGTGGAGTTAATCTTGTGAAGGGAGCAAGAGGAGAGCGAGTAGGGTGTGTGTTGTGTGAAGAGTGGGCAATGTTGAGAAACAATAGACCAGTAAGGGTCTTGTAATAGTGAAGGCATCTTTATGTCAATATTCTAGTTTCAGAACAGAAGTCCAAATTGGTGCTTGGCATCAGGGGTTGGTGCTCCTTCCAGTTGATGCTATTAAATTAGGGTTTGGTGCTACTTTCTATTGGTGCAGATAAATCAGGGGTTGGTGCTCCTTTCTGTTGTTGTAGATAAATTAGGGGTTGGTGCTCCTTCTAGTGGGTGCTGGTAAATTGATTGTAAAATTGTTATTTTGCAAAGGTTGGATTTGGATGGGATTCCAAACAATCAATTTTGAGGAGTAGCCAAAACTGGTGAACCTCGGTACATCTTGTGTTGTGTGATGCTCTTTTGGTATATTTGCGTTATTGAGTTTTAATCTTTCATTATTTAGGCATTAAGAATTGCAGATTCAAGTTTTTAAGAGCTACATTGATTCACCCCCCCTCTCAGTGTCATTGTGATACTAACATGATCTATTATCTATGATACAATCCACATAAAAATCATGAGTAAGATGGGCTTGAGTGATTAAAAAATTATCACGACCCCCTTGAAAAACATTTGACATGAGGGTAACTTTGTTTAGTTTACCCTTCAAATCAGGATATTCTTCTTCTATCCCTTTAGTCACAATGGGACCATCTTGCGGTTTCTCATTTGTAGGTTGTACATTTAGGGGCATTTTCTTCTTCAATATTTCAAATGTAAAACATCTAGATTTTGTATGACCATTATTTTTGCAAAAATCACAATACAGTGTTGAAGAAGAAGAATTTTTGAAGTGAGAAGAAGAATAATGTAATTTAGGTGAAGTGGGAGGAGAAGAAAAATTAGGGAAATAATAAGAAATGTTCTTTACCTTTTGTTGATGTTGATTCATGCCTTTGGAAGTGCTTTCTTGTGAAGGTTGAGATCTATGAGAGGCACCAACTTTCTCCTCTACTAAAATGGCATGTTTGAATACCACATCCAAAGTGAGGAAATCATTGAATTTTATTTCCTTGAAAATTTCCATGAGTGAACTTGTTAATTAAATCCTCTTCTAAATCTTTCACACCAAGAAGAACCCTTAGCCTATTTAATTAAAAAATGTAGTCTACAACTGACATACTATAGGCTTACCTCAACTTATAGCACTTGGTCGTGAGGTCACTTTGATATTTTAGTGGGAAAAAAGTGTTCTTCAGAATTTGGATTAGCTATTTCCAAGACATGGCAAAATTTTGGCTTTGTCTTTCTACAATCAAAACTTTTGCTAAGCCTATGAGTTTGACTATGGTAAAAGCAACTTGTTCATCCAAAGGGACTTCTACATAGGAGAACCAAGACTCCAAATCTAAAATCCAAGTAGACAAGACATCCTGGATACCTTTATCCATCATATAACTTGACCTCACATTTTGCCTTATTGAAAAATTTGTTATGAATTTTGACATGTCCATGAGTCATTTGGACAATAATATCTTTCACTTTATCAGCCAAAACATCTACTGTAGTGGTAAGATTTGTCATATTTGTTTTAAGGTCAGAAGTTATTTGATGATGTGTATATGTCAAACTAGGAGAAGTCTAATGTGGTTGCAAGAACTATATTGGTAATTTCTTAGGATACTTTTTGAAACTTCTAATGCAATAATTGACCTAGATGACAATTTTACCTTTACAACTTGCAAAAGGGGTCATTTTAGTGTTTTTTACAAAATTATAAAAATTGAGCAATTACAATTTTTTCCCTTCAATTTGAGGTAACAAACAAAAAATGGCACTAAAATTTGACCAATTAACCCTTAATGCAGAAAAATAATGAATTTGGAGGTAAAATTGTTAATTTTTGCAAAAATATATTGCTAAGTATTTGCAAAAAATTTCAAAAAAATGCAAAACTATTGAACAAAAGTTGCATGACCTTTCAAAATAATTTGGTCAATTGCATGGAAGTCAAAATTTTCAATGGTCCATATTTGGTTATGCATAGGTCAAATTCAACTATCTTCGATGGCCACCAAGTATGTTTGCACAAGAGGGTGCAGTCTAAGGTGAACAACTCATCACATCAATACTTGTGCACTACCGATTATAAACCACAAGAAACCCGTAGTACAGTGGATGTGGGACTAAATTCCATTGGAGTAAACAATTCCTCCCATTGATAAAATATGTTTAGATCACCATGTGTTCGTAGCATAGGTCAACGGGCCATAATTTTCCCAAACTACAACGTCTATAATTGGCTCCTCGAGAGCAGCGTTCCACCAACTGAATATGGCATGTGTGTAGGTGTGGCCTTTGTGACCATAATAGTGGTGGTCACTCTCCACTATGTGTGTTAGCACCTATAATATACCCAATCCCATCACACGGGCTATGTGGGACTAAATTCCCTTGAAAAAAATTGAAACTGCTCCCACCAACCATTGGAAAGGACTCATCATCAGATTACTTATCGAAACTACCAAAACATGTCAAAAATTTTCTTGAATCACCAAAAAATCATGATAATACCACATATTCACCTTATATTGACCGACTGGTGTTTAGGGCTTTGCTTGTGCTCTATGATTGGTCAGTAATTAACCTTAGGTTCTAGGATTAATTTCTCTATTGTGAAACCTATTACCCTCATCATTTGTGAATGTTTAACTCCTACAGGTGATGTTTGATACCATCTGTGATTAAAAAAAGGAGAGGAGGTAGCTAAAAACCACCATGGGGCACTTCAATTAAAATTCAACTAATTTTTTTCATCGTCTATACAATGATTTTTGATTGTCTACACTTCAAAATTCTTGACCTACTACAACTCAAAATTTATTCTTGACCTCTGTGTCCACATTTCAATGATTCAAACACTGTGATATTTTCCTACAAGTGAAGGAAAATAGTGTCTCCCTTATCTACAAGTTATCTTCTCTCACCTTCTAAAGTAATGTATATCCTACCTACAATATCACCATCAAAGGAGAGAGAGAGGTGTCATCGGTTGCTAGGCTGGCCAATAAAAAGAGAGTTGTTCAGTCATCGAGAGATACTTATGATGGAAGGTTTGGTTATTGAAGAGGCCATCGTTTGGAGTTCCATCCATCGAAAACCCATGATGGTAAGAAGGGCCATCAATGTGTAAGTAGTGTGCATTCCTCAAAATAGGTATGTGCCTATGTTTAACCTTTGAAAGGTTATAAAAATATTAATATTAATAAATGTGATGCACCTCCAACTAGGCAAGGGCCTATTTTTAATGTTAGAAAGTTTTAAATGCAATATTAATATGAATAAAAGAAAATTTGGCTCAATATTTATCTAATTTCTTATGCAAAGAGGTAGTTAACTTAATTCTCTTTTTTTTTGCATGAAGAAAAATTTGGACAATATCTTGCTACAACGAACTTCAAATCACTTTGACAATTAGGCTCTCTCTCATAAAAGACTTCTAATGGCTTCTCTTGGCCACAAATTGGCCTCAAAATTGGTGCAACTGATCCTCAATCTTCTCTTTTATTTTCAAAGTAGATAATTTTTTTCTTGCCTTCCTCAAGGTAAGTCTAGTTACCCTCTGAATTTTGTTAGGATTATTCAATGTAGGGGTAATTTTCAAGCCTCTACCACCTCAGGAGCTTCACAAACTAATGCTACAGGTTGGTCCAAGCCAAATCTGTAGCAACTAGCCTAGGAACTAATGCACTGGTTGAACAATATCCACCAATAACCTAGCAACAAAGTTGGCACCTTGCCTCCCTTATTGCAAAATATTTCCTCTAGATATAATTAACAATGATATGGAAATATCAAAAATGAATTTTATTATTCATTGTGTAATAGAATATATAGAACATATAAAAAATCATGTAGGTTACATTGGTTGTAATAATTTTCCATGCAAGGCCAACCACTTGTAACTAAAATATATGTAGGGATAACCACCTACCAAACATGGATACAAACTAACAACTGACTGCTAGATGATAAAACATATCTCTAACAGCCTAACTATGCATCCTAACAAATAACAAATTCAATCCAATATGGGTATACTATACCTGACGTATTACAATGCAAGAAATAAGAAATATAATATCTTAGGCTTATAATTAAGCCTAAGGTACAATAATAATATCCTCAAAAATCATACCCATAGATCTTGTACACCAAGAAAATTTTTGAGTAAGTACAACCTTTGTTAATGAATCAACAACATTGTTCTCTGTATCAACTTTCTCCAGCATAACCTAATTTCCTTCAACCATATTTCTCATAAAATGGTACTTGATATCAATATGTTTTGACCGATCATGAAAACCAATATTGTTGGACAAAAATTTTACACTCTGATTTTCATTGTCAATTCTCACAACATTTTTCTTAAGATCAAATGTTGAACACAACCTCTATAGCCACACTACTTATTTATAGGCATGAGTTGTTGCAATGTACTTTGCCTATGTTGTGGATAAAGCAACCATTGATTGCTTTTTACTCATCCAACTTATTACCCCTACAAATAGTTTGAATACATAAGCACTCATGGACCTTCTCTTGTCAATATCTCCAGCCTATTCAACATCCAAAAAACATCATAGATTTGCAATATTACTATCTCCAAATTTTCCTTGGTAACATGTTGCATAATTTTAAGTTCCACGTAAATATCTTATGATCCTCTTCATAGCAATCCAATGTTCCTTTCCTAGATTGGACATATATCTACTAACTACTCCCACTGAATGTACAATATTGTGTCAAGTACAGACCATTGCATACATCAAACTACCAACAATGCTAGCATAAGGAACATGATGTATTTCTTCAATTTTATTACCTATTTTAAGATATTGTTCAGCAGATAACTTTTGACCAATAGGATATGGAGCGCATATTGGTTTACAATCATACCTCCTAAACCTTTGTAGTATCAAATAAACATATTTCCTTTGATTTAACCACAACTTTATATTTGCATGATACCTTATTATTTCCATACCCAAAATAAATTTTGTAGCACCCAAATCCTTCATGTCAAATTTAGAAGATAACTAATATTTTAGTAACTTTATCATCTTCTTATTGTTACCAATTAACATGTCATCCACATACAAAACAATGATAACAAAATTTTCACATTTTTGTTTAAAATACACACACGGATATGCTTTGCTTTTTCCAAGAAACTGTCAAAACAAATCTATAAAATTGTTTGTTCTACATTCTTGTAGATTGCTTCAATCCATAACGAGACTTTTTCAACTTACATACCAAGTCCCCATTATATTCTACCATAAAGAATTCTGGTTGTGACATATATATGTCTTCATCAAGTTCACCATGTAGAAATGTTGTCTTTACATACATCTATTCTATTTCAAGATCAAAAGCAACAAAAATAGCCAATAGAAATCTAATTGAAGTTAGTTTAGCCATAGGAGAAAAAAATCTCACCAAAGTTAGTTTCCTCAACTTGAGAAAATACTTTTGCTACTAGGCAAACCTTGGACTTCTATAGCTTTCCTTCTATATTGTACTTCTTGAATACCCACTTACAACCAACTTATTTTCTTCTAGGAGGTAATTTCACCAAGTCCCACATCTTATTTTTATCCAGGCACTTCATTTCTTCCTCCCTAGACCTTTTCCAAGACCTACACCACTTAGCATGCTTATGGCCTTATCCATTAATGCCCTATTTATTCATTTTGCAACTCCATTCTGTTGTGGATTATATGAAGTTTTTTTCCACATTTCTATTCCACAATCCTTGCAAAATTGCTTAAATTCATTAGAGCAATACTCACCACAATTATAACTTCTTAAAACCTTTATCTTTTTCTCTATCTGAGTTTCTACAAAAGCCTTAAACTCTTTAAATTTATTGAAAACATCAGTCTTGTTCCATTAAAAATATACCTAGGTTTTTCTTGAAAAGTTATCTATAAATATAACAAAATAGATAAATACACCTAACGATGGTACTTTTGTAGCTACAAACACATCACTGTGAACTAGATGTAAAATTCCTTTAGATCTTGTAGCACTACTAGAAAACCTGACTTAGGTTTGCTTTCCAAAAACACAATGCTCATAAAAATCAAAATTCAAGGGGCAATCAAAACTTCCTTCATCCATACCTTTTATTTTTATTGTTTGAAGGTCTTTCTCACCAATATACCTCATGCATTGATGCCATAGAATTTTCTTTGCTACCAAAATACTTAGAGAAGCTCCCTCAAATCTAAACAAATTTCTTGTACAAACTCCTCTTTCTAAAACCATGACTCCATGAACCATCTTGTAGCTACCCTTATTGAATACCACAATCACACTTGCATCATTCATCTTACTCATGAATATCATATTCCTTGTCAAACTTGGAATATAAAGCACACTAAGAAAGGTTTTAATTCTTTCATATTTTAACCTCAACTTGACTCTCCCTCGACCTATTACTTTATATGTCAAATTGTCTCCCAAGAAGACTTCACCTCCATTTATCTTTTCATATTCATATAACCCCTCCCTATGAGGAGTCATATGAAAGGAAGCACCTGATTCAATTAGCCATGAGTCATGGCATTCACTTGAGCATGTTGCAGCTAAGAATAAGTCCCTTGAATCTATATTTGTGGTCTTCATTTTTATAGAAGTTCCTTCATTATATGGTTGACTATTATCAACCTTTTTATATTTGTAGTCTCTTTTATAATGCCCTATTTTACCACACTTCTAGCATTTTCTCTTTTCTAGAGCAACATATATACTCTATATCTCGATTTCCTTTATCCTAATTTTTTTTTACTTCTTTCTTGAGAATGACCTCTCACAACCAAGGCATACTTTTGATGATAATCCTTAAAATATTTTTGTCTCATTTCCTCATATAGCAATGTTTCTACTATATCCTCTACTTTCAATGTAGAAGTAGTATTGGTGATAGCCATAACTAGGTTATCCCATGAATCAGGTAATGAACAAAGTAAATAACTAGGTTATACCACGAATCAGGTGATAGCCATAACTAGGTTATCTCATAACTATCTCTTCATCCATTTGTACTTCAACAGAGTTTAATTGAATACCATAGTATTAAAAGCATTCATATGTTTAGCCACAGAATCACCATAATTCATCCAAAGTAAATACTTCTTTTGAAGAAATATTTTATTTACCAATGAATTTATCTAATACAAAGTTCCCAACTTATCCTATAATAAATTTTTCATGGTCTTTATCTATATATTCAACAATATAAAATTAGATAAGCATAATATGATAGAGCTCCTTACCTTCCTATATATTTTCATCCAATCCTCATATGTCATTGATGTTGGTTTTATTCCTAAGACCACAATCCACTGATCTCTATCAACCAATAGATCCTCCATCTTGAGTTTTCATAACTCAAACTTCTATCCCACTCAAGAATTAATTTATCATGAGGTTGAAACCCTTACTCTTTGAACAAATCTAAAACCTAGCTCTAATACCAAATGTAGAGAAAAAGCCCTCAATAAATCAGATATATAAAAATAGTAAATATATAATCAAAGGAAAAAATAAGAAGATAATAGATACACACATGACATAATATTTCTCCTGCGAAACCCTTATGAAAAAAACCCAACACAATAATATCTCCTTATTGTATAAACTTAATCATCTCCAATACAATAATGTTCATCTCTCATATCTCTTCAAAACCTGATGCAAGTGCAATTAAATAACAACACAAGAACTAATTTTACAATACCATGGGCAAAAAACCATGAGTCCAAATATTTAATCCTAAACAACCTATATGGGTCTAAAAAATAGCTTAAGAAACCCTACAACGTCCATTGGAGATACATGGAGACTGTCCAATACCTTTTATATTTAACCCCACCAGAATAACATGAAAAATATTCAACATATTTCCAACATTAGGGATAGCTTTCTCAAAGACAAAAATGGATGTAAAAATTAAAGGTATTCAGGTTGTAAAAAATGGTCCTTTCAAATCTCAACTCCAATTTGTGGATGATACTTTTCTATTGGGCCATCCCTCAGTCAATGAGGCCTTGGATTTTAAATCAATATTATAATGATATGATAAATCTACTAGATAATTGGTTAATACTATAAAATCTAGGATTTTTTATTAACATTTATTCTATATTACAAGGAATTATTGTGGATATTTAGGGTTTAAAATTTAAAAAAAAAATCATCAATCTATTTAGCTATTCCTTTATCTTATAAAGGAAATAAAAAGAAAATTGGGGTCTCTTATTTGGAAACCATTAAGGCTTGTTTGGAAAGTTGAAAAGGTAAGTTCTTAACCATGGAAGGAAGGCTATAACTCATAAAGACTACACAAAAATCCATCCCTATTTATATGATGTCAAATTTAATATTGCTAGTAGGTATAGCATCAAAAACTAAAAAAAAACAAAGAGACTTTGTTTGAAAAGGATGTGAGGAAAATTTTAGCTTTTCTATTTGTAATTGGGATAGATTTTACAAAGGAAAGAATATTGGAGGGGTAAGTTTATAAAATTCTAGACTTATGGGTTTGGCCTCAGGGGTAAAACTTTTGTGGATATTATTCAAATATTAAGAAAGGAGTTGGAAAAAAATGTTATTTCAAAAACATATGGGTTCTCTTGATGAAATTAAATTATTTAAGAAAAGAACCCTACCTAGAATATCACCAACATGGAACTTCATATTATATATTTTTTAATTGATCAAGAAGAATATTAGATGGCCAATCAATAAGGGAAATTATGCAAATTTTGGTTTTATGCTTGGTTGAAGCCTTATCTTATTATCTTTTATTCAAAATGGAAACCATTGGCTCTAGTATGTCTAGATTGTCAAGGTCCAATGGTAAAATATTATATTAATATAAGCAACAACTCTATATCATGGATTTCTATTAGTAACCTGGTTGAAGGAGAGGAACTTAAGCAAATTTCAAATAAGCTTCAAGATTTTTATTTGCTTTTTTTATACAAAAGGATGAGTTGGTTTAGAATCTATCAACTCTAAAGTAGCATTTGAACTCCAAACTTTAAAAAATAAAATTCAAACTCCAAATTCCAACTCTAAAATCTGGAGGGATTCTTGGTTCCATTAGCACATTTCAAACTCTATATTTCACTTTCTTAACAAGCTAACTTTTCCAATATTATCATCAGCATTAAATATTAACACCAATATCAATTGTTGGTTTAGGTCCAAACTCTAAACTCCAAATTCTAAAGTCCAAAATCCACAAGGATTCTCAACACACTACCATAGTTTGAACTCTATATTTTAGCTTACAAGCACATTAGTGTCTTTTCCAATGTTGATATCAACAATAATTGTCTGCAAAAGCAATAGTTGTTATTGTTTAGTCCAAACTCCAAACTGTGAACTATATGAAGAACACAAGCTTATATTGAGAGGGGGGTGAACATTATAAGGCCACATATTACTTTTCTTTCCCAAACAATATTATGCAATGTATAGATAGAAATATCAATAGCAGTAATCAAAGCAATGCACAAATCACCCACAAAATAGGGACACCACAATCTATGTGGTTCACCCAATGTGGGATATTCTCTTCAAACCCTAGTTCAAGTTCTTCACTCAACAACTCACTTCAACAACAATGCTTATAAAATAACCCTCACATATCAATGATACTCAAACCCTAGTTCAAGTTCTTTACACAACCAATAGCTTCAACAACAATGCTTATAAAACAATCCTTTATTCTAGAAAACCTTGAAGCATTATCTCAACACTCTCAATAGGAAATCCTAATCAAGTCCTTTTCACTCCAAACTTATTTTCCAGAAAACCAATCAATCAACTCAACTATGGAAGAATGTGCTCATACCTTTTTCTTGATGATGAAGGGATCTCATAAATCTGCCACAACAACAAACACTCTTTTGCCAAGCTCAAGAAGTTATAAGATGATAAACTCCCTCAAAAATTACAATGTAAATATCAAAACATATACACCTTATCACTCCATATTTAAGGAAACATTCTTCAACCTTTACAAAAATTAATTCACCAAATACACCTTATAAACTCCCAATGATAATAATAATCAATGACAAGAATAATGTTAATGCAATATTCTTTCTCAAAAATAACTCTATGCAAGAAATCCCTTTTATCCTTTAAATCCTCAACAAATCAATGTGACAAACACTTTATTCAAAATAAAGCTAACTCCTTATTCCTCCAATATACCAAAAATAATAATCAATATAAAAACCTTAAGCAACCCTTTTATCTCCCTAAGACCTCATGTCAAACCTTAGGCACATAAAATATTACACACAAAAATTAATACCTTTGCCTTGCCTTGGAAGGGATTCGAACTCACGGTGCTTCCTCAACCAGTGCCCTAGCCGCGGCTCCAACCATCCATGCGAGCTAGGCGCTCGCTTGGGGAGAAGAGGGCACCACGTGCTCCAAAAACTCCCTACCTTGCTTAGCATAAAATGTGTGCCTTTCCTTTGGTGCTCTCCAACACCAATGCAACCACCAAAATGTTGCCACCGCATTTCGAATGCAGGTCTCCTAGCGCCCAACACTCTAACGTTGTCCTCTTTGCCACTAGGCCACGCTGCCTAGTTGGCGCTTGGTCAATTCACGTTGTTCCTCTTAAACGTTATTCGTTGGCGCTAAACACATTAACCACTTCGCATATTCCGCATGAGTCAACACAATTGCACGCATACATTAATCGAGCAAAAGGATAAGTTTTAATGCCTTTTAGGCATTGGTATTTATAATGGTTTCCCTCCTTTATGCAAAACGTCGATGCTCAAATTTCCTCCAATGTATTAGACGTCGACGCTTGTTTATCCCTTTGACCTTATTAATTTATAAAATATTTAAATTCATTTGAATTTAAATTTTATAAATTACTTCTTTAAAACCCTTGGTTTTATTTAGGCCACCTTTCATTTTGCAACTTGGTATAAATAATATTTATTTATAAAATTTAAATTCATTTTGAATTTAAATATTTTATCAAATAAATATTAAACCTTCCTTTAGCTTTGCAATAAACTTTCTTGGGTTTTTATGAAAAACCTTTTAACTTATGCTTCCACATAATATTAAAAATATTATGGAGCCCTTTTGCCTTTAACCTTACCTTTAACCTCTGCATTGTATTATGGAGCCCTTTTGCCTTTAACCTTTACATTGTTCCTCTTGACCTTTGACATCATTAGAAGCTTCTTCCTGGATATTAATGACAACTTTGTTTCTTGAAAAATTCCTTGACATCAATGACAACTTGACTTAATGACTCAAAATGTCCAACAATCTCCCCCTTTGTCATTGATGGCAACCCAAATTATTTTTACTAAAAACTTGACTTTTCCTTTGTTCTGCTCCCCTTGGGACATTGCTCCCCCTGGCTCAATGCTCTCTCAAATACCAAATCTCTCCCCCTTACTCAAATATCTCCCCCTTTGACATCAATGGCAAAGGGTCACCTTTGGGGCTCGGGGCTAAGAATGAGCCTCTTAGCTTAGCCCCTCCCCCACCTTCTCTTGAGGTGGTTAATTCTGGGGTGGGAGTATTTCTACTCCCAGAAAGCACTGTTCTTTACCTTTATCCTCTTTCCTTCTTATCTGATCCTTCTGATTCCTATGACTATTTCTTTCCATGTCCATGTTCCTGTCCATGTCTACATTCCTATCCCTATTCTTGTTCCTGTTCCTATCCCTGTTCCTGTTCCTATTCCTGTTCATGTTCCTATTCCTATTCCTGTTCCTATTCCTGTTCTTGTTCATATCCATATTCTTGTTCCTATTCATGTCCATGTTCCTATTCCTGCTCCTGTTCCTGTTCATGCTTGATTCTAGAATGTCTGCTCTACACCACTTTGTTGTGTGACCATCATTATTGCACTTATAACACTTAATGTTATTATTCCTTGGAGGTGCAAATGTCTTAGGATTTCTCCTAGTGAAGCCATACCTTCTTCTATCATGAACCCTACAATTCATTGCCTTGTGACCAAACTGATTACATGAGTAGCAATACCCATGGAAAAGTTGTTTGTTCCCATATTCCTATCTTTCATGTGTCCTGCACTATGAAGCCATGTGCCCAAACCTGTGACATGAAAAACATCTTCCATTGAAGTCTCCTTGTCTTGACCTCATTGGTCTCCTAGTCTCTCTTGACCTATTCTGATTGTTGTTCCATCTGTATCTTCTTTGTGCATTGTTCCTATTTTTGTTGAACTCTCTATTGTCCAACTCATCCTCAGATGTCTCACTCTCTTTTACACTGTCTTCTTCTGAAGTATCTTCATCTGAAGTTTCTTCTCCTCCAAAACTTGAGGTTGACTCTCCTTCCCATTTCTTTTGATCCTATCCAAATCCAAGACCTATTTTGCTTGATGTAGGCTTTTGTATCTTGATGAACTTATCTAAGTTCTTTGAGCTATTTTTGAACCCTTTTAGCTTGACTTTGGAGTCTTCTAAATCTTCTCTTAGTAGTGCCACTTCTTGTGCTAACTTTTCACATTCTAAGATCTTTGCTTCTAACTTATCCTTGAACCTTTTTGCCTTAGCCTTTGATTTTTCTAAATCCTCTATAAGCAATCTTCTCTCTTCATCACATTATTGAAACTGAATTTCAAGTTTAGAGTTTTGCTTTCTTACCTTCTTTACTATTTCAAGAGCATAAATAAGTTCTCCCTTGAGATCATATCCATATTTCTCTGAATATTCCTCTATTTGTTTACCTTTGTCCACATCTTTATTTTCTATTGGCTTGTCTTCTATAGGATCATCTACTTCTTCTTCTAATGCCATTAGAAGATTTTCATCTAGTCCTTCAAGTGCATCCTCATATTCATCATCACTGAAACTATAACCATCCCTTGTACAACTATCTTCAAGATGTCCAAAGTTACCACATCTAAAACACTTGAGAATTACTGGAGTCCTTTTCTTAACTTGTTCTTTTTCTTCAATCATAAATAGGACTTCATCTCTATCATTATCTAAAAAACTAGCATCACTATCACTTGAGTACTTACTTGCATTATCCACATAGTAGCTCCTCTTTTGCCTTTGGAAGAACTTCTTTCCTTGTCTGCTTTGTCCATCCTTGCTTTTCTTTTGGTGCCTATATCTTTCTGATTCCCTGTTCCTATGATCCTATTTTTCTTCACCATTGTTATTCTTAGCTTCTTGACAATCTGTTGCAAAATGTCCATACTTTCCACAATTGAAACATTTAACAGATTTTATATCTCTAGATCTTCTATAATCCTTATCTCTTCTACCATAATTAGCTTCTTCATCACTGGATGACTCATTGCTTGATTCTGACTTCTTACCCTTTGTCTTCTTGATTGCTTTGAATGTTGCTTCTTTCTGGGGAATAGGATCTTTTGTTCTTATCTCATGTGTTGTAAGAATACCAAGCAACATATCTCTTGTCAAAGTATCACCATCCATTGACACTTCTATAGCAGAAACCTTTTCACTGAATATTTTTGGAAGAGTTCTTAAGACTTTATCACAAACATCTGATTCATCAATCTTCATTCCAAGTCCTTGCATAGCATTAACAACCTCATCAATTCGAAGTAGATAAGTACTAATGTTTTCCTCATCCTTCATTCTTAATTCTTCAAATTGTCCTTTGAGATTTTGCATCTTTGCTTTCTTGACACATTTATCTCCTTCATATATATTTTGTAATTTATCCCACATTTCTTTTGTAGTTTGACAATGCATAACTTTCATAGACTCTATTCTATGCAAACCTCTCAAAAGTGCATTCATTGCTTTTGAATTGTAATGTTGTAGGAGCTTACCTTCCTTATCTGTAGGAGGATTAATCAAGGGATCATATCCAAATTCAACTACTTCCCAAATTTCATTGCCAAGTGCCATCAGGTAGATCTTCATTCTCATACTCCAATACATATAGTCACTTCCATCAAATACTAGTGCTGAATTATCCGAGGACACATTCTTAGAATCCATTGTGTTCTTGTTAGCTTTTCCTTCAAGCTGTTAAACTCTTCTGAAGGAACCCGCTCTGATACCAATTGAAGAACACAAGCTTATACTGAGAGGGGGGTGAACAGTATAAGACCACTTTTTACTTTTCTTTCCCAAACAATATTATGCAATGTATAGATAGCAATATCAATAACAGTAATCAAAGCAATGCACAAATCACCACACACAATAGAGACACCACAATTTACGTGGTTCACCCAATGTGGGCTACTCCACGGAGAAAATATTTCACTAAAATTTTCTCAATCAATCTCTTGGGAATCCTTTCCCTATTACAATGTTTATGGACCTCTATCCAAAGGAGACACCAATCCCCTAAATCAAGTTCATGGATCTCTATCCATAGGAGAACTCCTTCTCCTCTACTCTAGCTGGTGATCCTCTAGAAGACTACTACCTCCACTACACTGGCTTGTGGATCTCTCTCCACTGAAGACTCTTATCCCCACTCAGAAGACCTATCCTCACTACCCTGGCTAATGGATCTCTATCCACTAGAGACTACTATCCTCTCTACTCTATCACCTCCAAATCTCTATCTCAAATCTACACTAAACATAGTCCTTCGATCTAGCACAAATCTGCTCAATCTCTATCTCTGGTCTAGCACAAATCTATCCTCAAATATACACCAAACTCTATCCTCAAATCTTGCTCAACAAGTCCACACAGAACTTGCTTAAATCTCTCAACAAGTCCACACAGAACTTGCTCAAATCTGCTCAACAAGTCCACATAGAACTTGTCCAATCTACTCAACAAGTCCACAAGAACTTGCTCAAATATGCTCAACAAGTCCACATAGAACTTCTCCAAATCTGCTCAACAAGTCCTACCAAACACTTCTCAATCTGCTCAACAAGTCCACATAGAACTTGCTCAAATCTGCTCAACAAGTCCACTAGAACTTGCTCAAATATACTCAACAAGTCCACACAGAACTTTACCAACAAACCTCAACAATCCACATACCTCAAATCAATCCTCAACAAGTTCACACAAAACTTGTCCAATCTCATAGAAACATAAAGAGAATTGTTAGAGACTCAATATGTTCTATACTAATCACAATGCTCAATTACTTTCTCAACTCAAATCAGAATATAGAATAGTTTATTTTATGGAACTTGAACAATCACTTCACACATCCACTTGACTAGGCTCAACCAACTCTACTCAACCAATCACTCAATGAAACAACCCTTGCTCACAAACCCTAGTCCAAGCATATAAACATCAACTCAAAATATTTCCAACAATGCTCAACAACAAATCTCACATAACAATGATACTCATGTTCTCTTCAAACCCTAGTTCAAGTTCTTCACTCAACAACTCACTTCAACAACAATGCTTATAAAACAACTCTTCACATATCAATGATACTCAAACCCTAGTTCAAGTTCTTTACACAACCAATAGCTTCAACAAAAATGCTTATAAAATAATCCTTTATTCCATAAAACCTTGAAGCATTATCTCAACACTCTCAATAGGAAATCCTAATCAAGTCCTTTTCACTCCAAACTTATTTTCCAGAAAACCAATCAATCAACTCAACTATGGAAGAATGTGCTCATACCTTTTTCTTGATGATGAAGGGATCTCATAAATCTACCACAACAACAAACACTCTTTTGCCAAGCTCAAGAAGTTATAATATGATAAACTCCCTCAAAAATTACAATGTAAATATCAAAACATATACACCTTATCACTCCATATTTAAGAAAACATTCTTCAACCTTTACAAAAATTAATTCACCAAATACACCTTATAATCTCCCAATGATAATAATAATCAATGACAAGAATAATGTTAATGCAATATTCTTTCTCAAAAATAACTCTATGCAAGAAATCCCTTTTATCCTTTAAATCCTCAACAAATCAATGTGACAAACACTTTATTCAAAATAAAGCTAACTCCTTATTCCTCCAATATACCAAAAATAATAATCAATATAAAAACTTTAAGCAACCCTTTTATCTCCCTAAGACCTCATGTCAAACCTTAGGCACATAAAATATTACACACAAAAATTAATACCTTTGCCTTGCCTTGGAAGGGATTCGAACTCACGGTGCTTCCTCAACCAGTGCCCTAGCCATGGCTCCAACCACCGCACGAGCTAGGCGCTCGCTTGGGGAGAAGAGGGCACCACGTGCTCCAAAAACTCCCCACCTTGCTTAGCGTAAAATGTGCACCTTTCCTTTGGTGCTCTCCAACACCAATGCAACCACCAAAATGCTGCCACCACATTTTGAACGTAGGTCTCCTGGTGCCCAACACTCTAACGTTGTCCTCTTTGCCACTAGGCCACGCTGCCTAGTTGGCGCTTGGTCAATTCACGTTGTTCCTCTTAAACGTTATTCGCTGGTGCTAAACACATTAATCACTTCGCATATTTTGCATGAGTCAACACAATTGCACGCATACATTAATCGAGCAAAAGGATAAGTTTTAATGCCTTTTAGGCATTGGTATTTATAATGGTTTCCCTCCTTTATGCAAAACATCGATGCTCAAATTTCCTCCAATGTATTAGACGTCGACGCTTGTTTATCCCTTTGACCTTATTAATTTATAAAATATTTAAATTCATTTGAATTTAAATTTTATAAATTACTTCTTTAAAACCCTTGGTTTTATTTAGGCCACCTTTCATTTTGCAACTTGGTATAAATAATATTTATTTATAAAATTTAAATTCATTTTGAATTTAAATATTTTATCAAATAAATATTAAACCTTCCTTTAGCTTTGCAATAAACTTTCTTGGGTTTTTATGAAAAACCTTTTAACTTATGCTTCCACATAATATTAAAAATATTATGGAGCCCTTTTGCCTTTAACCTTGCCTTTAACCTCTGCATTGTATTATGGAGCCCTTTTGCCTTTAACCTTGCCTTTAACCTCTGCATTGTTCCTCTTGACCTTTGACATCATTAGAAGCTTCTTCCTGGATATTAATGACAACTTTGTTTCTTGACAAATTCCTTGACATCAATGACAACTCGACTTAATGACTCAAAATGTCCAACACTATAAAATCAAAAGGCTTGTCAAAACATCAATGCACTCTAAGATTTAGAATGCATCTCAACATATTAGTGTTATATCTAATGTTTTCATCAACACTAGTACCAACTACTAACTTGACTATAAACTTTGGAGTCTAAACTCTAAACTTTGAAATATGAAAATCAAAATATGAAAAATTGAAAGTTAAATCATCGATCATTCTAAATTTGGACTATTAGTCAAATTATTTTCTCTTCTAACATTATACCTTCTAGATCTATTACATCCTCTCATATAAAGGAACATTTTCTAACACAACATAGAATACTTAAAAAGCAAGTAGAAAGGAAGCATCAAACCACATCTCACTATCAAGATCAATGGCTAAACCCATATGCTAGAGCTATGACTAATACCACTACATATCTATCCATAGATCTAAACAATACCAACGCATTCCTTCCTAAGGATATTGATTGTAACAACCTCTTGGATATCTACTTGTATTCAATTTTGAATGTGTGCATTTTTTCTTACTTGCATTGTGCTCTATTTTTCTATGCAATAGAAATCATGGCCATCCAAAATAGTCCCTCACTTAAATTATAATAGTTGACCTTTGGTATTAAATTCCAAAGTTCTTAGCCCTTAGGCTTCTTCTAGCACCATAGGCATTTCCACTAAGTAACTACTCGTTAGTAACTTATTCTCTATAACCAAATACTTCCATCATTGCATTGTGAGTCCTTGCTCATAGAGTGTTTATATATTACTTACTTCATAGAGTAGTTGTAACACTAATTACCTATTCTATAGCACTACAATGTGCCATAAAATTTTGGTTTCATAAGTTGATTAAGGGAGTTCTCATATGCACCCTTATCCTAGTCCCCTATGATGTGAAACAATAATTATTATTTTTACTCACCATGGACAAAACTAATTTGAGTTCACACCCATGTTTTCTTGTAGGGGATCAAGTCCCTCTGGAATGCATAAATATATGTCATAAGATACTAATTCAATTCCTACACGCTTTACCTCAATTCCCATATGTACTTGAACACACTTGAAATCATGCAACTCCTATACATCTACACAACATACAATCACTACCTAGAAAAAACACAATAAGGTATGATGATTACAAATAGATCGATACAAACAATAGAGGTGGTTTTTATAGCAAGGTAGTGGCAAATGAGGCAGGCCATGTGGGAAAATACAAGGACATAAATATGGAGAAATACTCATAGAGCCATTCAAAAGAGATTAGTATTAATAATTCTTGAATGTCCAAAAGGAAGAGATCCATGAGATATAGTCCTACTACTATAGGACTAATAAGTTTTTATAAAAAAAAAATAGAACCTTCAAAACATTTTCAAAAAGTGAACAATCACTGGATTTGATGATAACTGTAAGAGCATGTTGGCTGGTGAAAGGTGTGTTGTTGTTTGTCTTTAGATATTGCAGCTTTGGGGGATCGTGGTGATCCCCAATATTTGTATTTTAAGGATGTTGTTTTGAATAAGGATGCCTCTTCTTTTAGTGATGCAAATACCATGAATTTTTTTTTGCATGTAACCCTTGACCCTATTTCTAATTCCTCTTCGACTTTGAAGTCGAAGAATAATGGATGCTTGAAGAAAAGCAAAGATCATCCTATCTTGGTTATCCTGATTCTGTTGCAGATGATGTTTTATATTTGTCTGAGCATGTTCTCGTCTACAAATTCATAGGTCTCAAAATTTCTATGCCCTTTTTATAAAATTGGGTTAGGATAAATTGGATCCTTGAAGGTGATCTGGAGATTATTCTTGCAGCTAATGGGTATGTTATTGTGGTGTTCTCCCATATGGTGGATTGTAGTAAAGTGTTCAAGGGGGTCCTTACTTTCACAATCAGTCTGGATTATTTATCAAACCCTGACATTTAGGATTTGATACGATGGAGGAGAGGCCTTCTAGGATTCTTGTGTGGGTCCATTTGCCATGACTCCCTATGGAATATTAGAGGCCAAATATTCTTCATTCTATTGTAAAGATTATTGGGAAACTGATTGGTCCATCTCACCAAAATTTGGATAGGAAATTTACTTCTTTTTCTTGGCTCTGTGTTGAAGCAGATCTGAATAATCCATTGTCTGATCATTGAAGATTAAATTAGGAAATATATCTTGGGTCCAATAGTTAGATTATGAATCTCTCCCATTTCGATGCTTCATATGCCATGAATATGGGCATCTTCAGAGAAAATGTAAGAAATTGAATTCTCAACCTTCATCCTCTTCATCTGAATTTCAAGATGCATCTACAAAGTTAAAAGGAAAAGCTCCTATGGTTAATGAGATGCCCAAATCTAATGGATTTATTCCTTTTTTTTTTTTTAGCGAAAAACCCCTTGAGGGGCCGCCTTGGTCTGAGAGACCACGAACAGGGGGTTCTATACCATCAAGTTCACTTGGGAGTCGCACCTAGCCCTACCCGCACCAACATTATAAATTGGATTTTGGATACCCAATTTAGCTTTTTGGTAGGGTGGAGATTCGAACCTGGGATCTCCCTTAGAGGATTGCCCTCTCCTCTCCAACTCACCTACAACACCTAAGTATGGATTTATTCCTATTAAGTCTCATTCAATATCTAGGCCTTTATTTTGTTCATCAGAATAAATGTGTTGGTAAGGGAGGTTTTGATAACAGATTTGATGTGCTTGAGACTTTTGAGGAGCTGCATATTGAGGAGCAAGTCTTGAATAGAGGTGATATGGATGCTTGTATTCAATATTCAGGTACTTGTTCTTTCCTAAATCCTTCTTTCGAAATGCAAACTTCTAATAAGGAAGGTGTGGTGCCTAATAAACCTCTTTTAGGAAATGAATATAAGTCCAAATAGGTGTCAGATTATCTTGATAAATTTCTTGATCATTCTCCTTTGGCTGAAAACTTGATTGAGAGAAATGAGTATGAGACTAGGTTTGAACCCTCCTAGGATAGGATTTTCAGAGAGTAATGGAAAAATAAATTTTCTTCTATGTTAAGTATTCATCCAAAAACTATCAAAAAATATGGGGTGGAGAAGGTGGTAAAATCAAGAATAAAGAAGGATCAAGAAAAAGTGAAATTGATATGGGACTCCTTAGTTGAGTATGGTGTTGTTAAGACATTAGATTCTCACTTCTCTATTCCCCCAAAATGAAAGTGATATCTTGGAATGTTAGGGGTTTGGGTAGTAGCCCTAGACAAAAAGCTATTCAAAATTTGATAATAGATCATAAACCTAATATTGTTTTCATCTAGGAAATAAAATTATCTTGTGAAGATATGGTTAGAATTGCTTCTAAGGTATGGAAATGTGGTCATTGTATTACTATTAGAGTCCAGGGTTCGGTGGGTGGTGTTGTGTATTTTTGGGATCCATGAAGCTTAACTCCCTCTTGGTGGGTGGGTAGTAGGAACTATATCTCTATGGTTGATTACCTGATTTAATATGGATCTACTATTATTCTATCTAATGTGTATGCTTCCAATGATTTATCAAGTAAAATCCTCTTATGGAATCATCTTAGATTCATTCGCTCTCTTGCTCCCAATTCTCCTTGGATTCTGGCTAGGGATTTTAATTCTATCATGTCCTTGGAGGATAAGAATGGTGGTGTGGAGTGTTTGGGTTCTTATTCTACTTTGATGTGGGAGAATATTTCTTTCCTTAATCTTGTTGATGTGAAGCCTCGAAATGGGTTCTTTACTTGGACTAATAGAATACGTGGAACAAATTTTATTTTTGAAATATTGGATTGGTTACTTACTTTACATAGTTGGTTTGATGATGGCTAGACTTTGTTCTCAGAGATTCTAGGCTGGAAGGGCTCTGATCACTGGCCCATTCTCTTTTAGTCCTCGAGATTCTCATTGCCAAGAAATCCACCTTTCAAATTTCAACTTATGTGGTTCAAGGATAATGATTTGTATGAATATGTGTAGAGTTGGTGGGTCGAAGGGAAACCCAAATATGACACTACGATGTTTACTTTTTAAAAAAGTCTCTAATCTGTCAAGTTCAAAATCAGACAATGAAACATATTTTCTTTTAGAAATATTTTTCAGAAGAAAAAGCAACTACAGGATAGCCTGGAGGAGATCACTTTTCAAATTAAATATGGAGGATTGACAAAGGATCTATTGGAAATTGAAGCTTTCCTTTCTAGTCAGCTTTCTGAATGGGAGCTTTGTGAGGAGATTTTTTGGAAGCAAAAATCTCGGATTGATTGGTTGTTGGAAGGGGATAGAAACACCTCTTTTTCACAATCAGTTAAATACTGTAGGAATGATAATGTTAAAGTATCACTTAATTTTGATTAGGGGAAACTCTCTCATCCTTTTAAGATATCTCTAATGAAGCAGTCAGGTTCTTATCCTCTCTTTTCTCTGAGCAGGGTCCTCATGATGTTGTTAATATAAGGCTTATTTTGGATTGTATTCCTAGGTTGGTCTCTAATGATATGAATAAGATGCTAATGGACCCCATATTGATGGAGGAACTTAAATTTATGGTTTTTCAAATGAAAAAAGGTAAATAACATAGACCTGATGGTTTCCCTATAGAATTTTTCCAAAAATTTTGGGAAGTGTTATCTTTTGATCTGCTAAAAGTTGTTCAAGATGTAGCACCCTAAAATTGGCACAGTTAAACCTTAGTAAAAAGATAAAAATTCAAATTTTAACCTCAAACTGCCCGTTAACCGCTTGTTACCCGCTCCCCTTGTTTTTCATGCCATTTTTAGGATTTGTTTTGACCGTTGGACGATATCATCGTAGATTAGACGAAATCATCCCAGATCTGACGAATTCGTCTGGAACAGAACGTCCAGACGATTTCGTCCCAAAACCAAATTTTCATACTTAGCTTCTGTTCCAACAACTCCTCTAACCTGGGTAGAAAGCGTGTCTACGCAGTTAGAATCTCCCCATTGGAGATCTCCCAAATTGGGATGATCCCCAACCTCCTAACCTCTCCCTAATCCTATATAAACTGAGATTTTCTCAGTTTATCCCCCTGACTCTCTGCTTGAAACTCTGCTTAAACCCCCTGAACTTCCACGCACCTCAGAGCATCCTCACACCATCATTTGCATTCTCGTATTTCATGTTTTCTTGCAGGAACTTTACTATTTTTTAGTCGAAGCTAGCTCGGATCGTCGCAAGCGATTCCGGACGATTTCGGACGATCCTGTCGAGGAGCGCAGATGATCTCGTACGATTGGAGGTGATCCCGACTGTAGTCCAGATTGGGGGCAATCAGAGTCCAGAGTTTGCATCTCTTTATTGTTTTTTGCATTTCTTTATACATTATCTTAGTTATTATATTTATGCATCTTGGAGTTCACCTCATTTAGCATAACCGCATGATAAAGTTAAAATCAATCATTAAATCTACTGCATTTTTCTTATTTGTTATTTGAATCTATTATTTAGGCATGTTTGCTGTTATTTCTATCATTCTCCTTTGCTTCTGTAGTTGCATATTTGGTATTTTGTATCTATTTTTGTGATTGCAGGTTTCTGACGAATTTCACGAATTCATCAGATCTCAGATGATTCCGTCTGATCTCAGATGATCGACTATGATTTGAGATGATTCTATGAAATTTTAGATGATTACGTATGAGTTGAGATGATCTGGACTGCTACAAAACTTAGAATCTTCATCAGACATCCGAAATCAGGTATGTTCTGTCCCATTCAGCACATTCTCTATGTTTAGCATTTATTCATATTTTTTGTATCCATAAAAATCAGCATTGGCATATAGAATAGTTTAGATTCATCTTGGCCAAACCTAGGAATTGAATGATTAAAGTACAAAATGAACACATCAAACCCACTATCAACCTAGGTGTGGAAACTGCCACTCAAAAGTTTCTTGGTGAACCCACCATCCATCAAAAATTCACCCTTATACCCCTCCCCCGAGAGGCGGGACCTTCAAAGGGCCTCTCAGTCCGAGGTATTGTCCCATCCTTCTCGCATCCCCCTTTCGGGCATGGATCCTATAGCCTGAAGGTAAGGATGCAAAAAATTTGGAGCGATACATTTTGGTGAACCCGACGTGAAAAACTAAAAACCTTTTGAAAACAATCCAAAAAAAAAATCAAAACATAAATGCATTTAGAATCAAAGATTGCATATCATATTTAGATGGTAGATTATAATAAAAGACGAGTTGTCACCATTAATGTTCAAAATCAATTAGCAGCCATAGAGATTAATTCTTTGCTTAGAGTATCTCAAACATATAGAGTCCCACCTTTATGGGACGAGCTTAATAGGAGATTGAATCTCATTTCATCTAGAGCAACCGAACTTAGGCAAATCAAGAGGTTTGTCCTAGATAGAATCTTGGATCCCGATCAAGTGACCTTGTATCATGAGCTTCAGAGAGCTTGCCATAGGTGGTTAGCAGATAAAAGAGCCCTTGTGTCTTCTGAATTGTACACCTTTGAGGAATACCTCGATAATGCAGTTGTAGTACATAAATTTTTGTCTCGTATAGAGGACCAAGAGGTCGTTCTTACGGATAGACAAAGATGGAATAGAGTTCCTAGAGCTGTGTTATATCGAGAGTATTGCCATGAGATCTATTTTTACAAGACAGAGTCTGAAATAGATAATATCACTATAGCACACTTTATCAAGTTCTTGAAAAACCATTTCCAATTTGAAGAGGAGCATTTCATGACTCTTGATGAACTTGATCCTATCAATGACATCTATAAACTATTTATAGAAAACTAAGCTATTCTTTTATTATTGTTATTTCTTGCATTTAGTGTGTTGTTTATTGTCTTTATAAGCATAAAACATAAAAATAAATAAAATAAAATAAAAAAACAAAACAAAATCATAACAAAAATCAAAACATTTTCTTTTAAGCATCATAGTAGGTATATAATTAAAATATATACCTCCCAAATCTGTTGCAAATATATTAATATATATTTGCTAAAATCTAAATTTAAACATAATGACTAGACTCAGGAATGGAAAACAGACTGAAGTAGAAGAAGATTGGTTAAGAAAACCAGAAAATAACCCAGATGTCCTTCCTGAAGACCCAATTCAGGAAGAAGGAACCTTCGACCAACAAGAAGAAGAATTTGTTGTAGGAAATGAACAAAAAGAAAATGATAGAGAGGAAGGATCCTCATCCCCTAAAATATCTCCAGAAGGAGCCGTTACTTTTGAGAACATGGAACATTTCTGGAAGTTCCTCAATACTAATATTGGCACTCTTAATAGAGCAGTCCATATGGACAAAGATCAAATTAGTGACACTCAAGCAACCCTAGAAGACATATATCACACACGCACTAATCCCTTGTCCTTCGTTGATCAAGAAAGTGATCAAGCTGGACCATCCAATTTGGATATGGCCGCTATAATCCAGAACACGCAACAACAACAGGTTACCCAACCACCTAGAGTGCCTGTTACCAAGCCTAGGGTTATTCCCACACAAAAGAAACCTTCATTCACTGCTCTATTTCGCCAAGCTATTGATCAATATACCTCAAATCAACAAAAGCCTAAAACAAAACCAAATACCAATTTCCAACAATCTGGGATACAACATAATGCTACAACAAATCTTCTTCATAATACTCTTCCTACCAACCATTTGCATAATAGCAATATAGCATCTAATCCTTACGTCACGCCATCATACGCTCACAAATCCCATACTCATGTACCACCGAACCAATATGGTGGACAAACTGGTAATCTGGAAGCCATGGTGAAACAGTTAGTCTCCCGCATGGACCAGATAGATCCCTACCATCCCTCGTACAATTATCGAGAGATGTGTAGTCAGCCTCTAGATCCTATAGTTGTAGCACAACCATATCCCAAACACTTTCCTATGCCTGTCCTACCTATATACAAAGGAACTGAAGATCCCATAGAGCATCTTCGTATGTTTAGGATAGCATGTCATGATATATCACATGATGACTTGTTATTACTAAAGATGTTCCCAAAAAGTTTAGGAGGGATGGCATTGGAGTGGTATTATCAACTACCCACTCATTCTTTGAGGAATTTCGAAGAAACCGTCGAGTCTTTTGTGCATCAATTTAGTGCCTATATCGAAAGGCATGTAACCATTAAATATTTGTACAACCTAAAACAAGACAAAGATGAGTGTTTTGCTGACTTCTTAGCTCGATGGAGGCAGTTGATAGGAAAATTACACTTTGTGTTACCTTATCGAGAAATGTTGGATATCTTTATCAATAATTTACAAGAACAACTATCCTATGAATTATCAACTGCTACCTTGACCACCTTCGATCAAGCTATAGATTTAGCTCGAAGAGTGGAAGATGCTCTCATTAGGAGAGGTCAACTCAAAAAGAAAGATGATGAGAAAACATCCAGAAATCAATATAAAAATAAACAAGTTGTGGGTGATGGAGTCACTGATAGCAGAAACATTGCCAATGTTAATACTATGAAAACAACAGAGAAGTTCATATTGAAACCTCCTGATAAACCACCCCGAGAATTTACTAGGTTAAATCAACCTTTATCAACCATTCTCCCGCAACTATTAGCACGAGGTTTGATCCAATTACCAAATATCCGGGAACCTGATCCAACTATACCCGGATACAGAGCTGATTTACATTGTGATTTCCATAGAGGGCCTGGACACGCTACCAACTCTTGTAAAATATTAAAACATAAAATACAAGACCTGATTGATAACAATGAGATGGAGGTGCAAGCCTTTCAACCTAAACAAAATCCTTCTAATAATGCTCAAAAGAACATCCCCCAAAATCAGAATCAGAATGCCAATCAATCATTGGACATATTTCAACATCCTTTACCAAAGCATGGTAAAGAGGTGGCTAATCAAATTGAGCATCATAATGTTCCCCCTCCTACCCGATATGTAGGAACTATTAGTGGACATTCACCTACTCATGATCTGGAAGTCTTTGACACAACTTTATCCATGGTTACGACCAGACCTCTACATAATATTCGGACACCTGATCTTAGTGATACCGAATATGAGACCGAAAGTGACATGGAAATCACCTCAAATCAATCGAATAGTTCTGAAGATGAATCAGATCCTATTCAACCTATCACAAGTTCTATGGTTCCGAAAGAACCATTTCCTAGAAGAGTCACTACTAGACCATCTTCTCACCAAATACTTTCTAATGAACAAGTCATAAACACTAGACCAAGGCCCATTCATCATCCGCAAAATAATATTGTAGGTACCATCGGAGCCGTTACTAGACAACAGGCTCAAAACTCTCAACAGGATCAAACTCGAACGATGGATCAGCTCCATTTGTTTTGAAAAATCCCAATAAAGGGAATCATGCGCCTAATGTTCAACCTAAGCCTCCTTATAATATTAATGAACAATTATCAAATACTACAGCTAGAATTTCCCTTTTGGACCTTTTAAGATCTTCTCCTACCCATAGGGATGAATTAATGCTCACATTAAGCCAAATGATGGTACCACAAAATATTCAACCTGAAGCCATGTCCAATACTATCATAACTCGAGAAGTCGATTGTATTGACTTTCGAGATAGAGATATACCACAACATAGTTTACATAAGGATAACCCCTTATATATTACTACCCTAATTGGGGATGTAGCAGTTAAACGAGTCTTGATTGATAATGGTTCATCTTTAAACATATGCACTTTTGACTTCTACCAAATATTTGGGTTTAGAAGTGATGAAATGAAAAGAACTGATATGATCATAAAAGCCTTCAATGACGAAACACAAGAAACGTGTGGAGTTATTACTATCCCCTTGCAAGTTGGTCCTAGAACCTTAGACACGACCGTGTTTATTGTACATTGCCCTGCATCGTACAATATACTTTTGGGTCACCCTTGGATCAACGCGATGCGAGCTGTTCCCTCCACTTTACATCAGTGTGTTAAATTCGAATTTAAAAATCAGTTGGTTACCATTCATGGTGATCCTAGACCCTTTGATATGTGTGCTTTGGTAGAACCTGTTGGAGTTCAATTTTGCCCTGCTCTCGTCATCCACACATCCTAATTCTCATCAACCACCCAAACGTGTGAAACACACACCCATAACATCATCTACTATTTCAACTACACCTCTACATATAGCTCAACCATCTTCCGAACAAACCACATTAGGACCTCGAAAAGATCCTAAAACTACAACCAATGCTTCTTGTTTTACTCCTATAACTTCCATACCTATAGACTCATCCATCGATATCTCTATAACATCTACATCCACTACAGGCATCCTTTCCACATCCGACGATGTAGGAAATGTTCCTTCTACCTCTTATGCTCTTACTGATGAGCTCTTACCCGATTTATCTAAAATTCTTATATCAAAAAAAACAAACACTGCCATGCAAGATTCCCTTATTTTAAATAAACTCCCACCCTCTCCTCGTACCTTGGGCCTCCCACAGCCTATGGGAAGTATCTACCAAGTCGGGAGTTGTGCTTTTATTTATAAGGGATATGACTAGGGAAGAATACCTAGAAACATCAAGACACATTGTGATGGATATGCTAGATGCTATTTTGCTAATGAGTATATTAAAGCTAAGCCTATAATGCTTAAATTGGGATATAAAGGGAAAGGTTTGGGACCTTTCCAGAATGGTATGAAAGAACCTTTTGAGGTAGAACCATGGCCTCGCCCGATGTGGTGTGGGCCTATTTCCTAGTAAAGGTCAGCCCTTCCCATTCGAGGATGATGACCACCTCATATGTTACCAAGATTATCTGGATAAACGGGATGTCTTGCATTTAATGAATAAGCCTCTTACATGTAATATGTTATCCATAGCTTACCCTGAGATGATTGCCGAATCCGACGATGAGTTGGAGGGGGATATCTTTCATGATGTCTCCATTGAGGAATTGTTACATAACGGATTTTATTTCGATGGCTCTATACCTAGTATAGCCCAGCTTGAGGCCACGACTCCTCAAGATGAATTATCCAAGCTAACCTTGGAAGAATTACAAGAATTAGGTGTTTCACCCACCCCACCTAATTTTGAGAGAGATCTACATATGGAAGTAGAAAACATCATAAAAATTAACATTGGAACCAAAGATAACCCTCACATAATCAACATTGGATCAGAATTGAGTCAAGAAAAACAAGATAAATACATTGCATTCCTTAAACAATATGAAGACGTCTTTGCTTGGACATATGAAGATATGCCAGGATTAGACCCTTCCGTAGTTATGCATCACCTAGTAGTCCATCCGGATGCTAAACTTGTTAAATAAAAACTTAGAAAAATGCATCCCAAAGTGGCCTTACTAGTCAAAGGAGAATTAGAAAAAATCTTAAATGTTATTTTTATACAAGCCATTGATTATGCTGAATGGATCTCGAATGTAGTTCCAATAACTAAGAAAGAAGCCACTAAAGTTAGGGTTTGCACAGACTTCAGAGATATTAATGTTGCATGCCCTAAAGATGATTTTCCTCTTCCCAACATGGATCAGATCATTGAATTTACTACTGGAAGTGGAATGATATCCCTAATGGATGGATTTTTTGGTTATAATCAGATCAAGATAGCTCCTGAAGATCAGGCTAAAACAACCTTTATTACCCCTTGGGGAACCTTTTGTTGGAAAGTGATGCCATTCGGTTTAAAGAATGCAGGTGCAACTTATCAACGAGCTATGACTTATATCTTTCATGATATGATGCATAATATTCTACATGATTATGTAGATGATATTATAGCTCGTTCCATCAAAGAAGATGATCATTTAAATGACTTGAGAAAAGTATTTGATCGGTTAAGGGAATATCTTATCCGACTAAATCCAGCCAAATGTATATTCGGAGTTAAGTCCGGTAAATTATTAGGGGTTATAGTTTCTTTACGTGGCATTGAAATTGACCCTCTCAAGATCGTGGCTATCACTGATATGCCCGCACCCACAAATATATCAGAATTACGAAGTCTACAAGGTAAGCTTCAAGCTATTCGCCGCTTTATTGATAAGTTGGCAGACAAAACCGGACCTTTTCTTAAGCTTCTTAAGAAAGATGTCTCTTTTCATTGGGACGACGAATGTCAGGAAGCATTCGAACTCCTCAAACAATATCTCCTTAAACCACCGGTGCTTTCCCCACCTAGATCTGATCATCCATTTATTTTGTACATTTTTGCTTTCGATTTTGCCTTAGGAGCTATGTTAGCTCAACTTGACGATGAGAAGAAAGAACGTGCTAATTATTACATTAGCAGGACCTTAATCAGTTATGAAACTCGCTACACCAAATTAGAGAAGTTATGTCTAGCAATCATATTTTCTACACAGAAACTACGACATTATATGCTCAGCCAAAAACGTATGTTATTGCTAAATTCGACCCTTTGCGATATCTCATGAGTCGACCGTACTTATCTGGTCGCACAACAAAGTGGGTTCTTGCGCTAAGCGAGTTTGAACTCATGTTTATAGGACAAAAGTCTGTTAAAGGTCAAATCATAGCAGATCAATTAGTCGCTGCACCCTTAGAGTCTACCCATCCCCTCATCATTGAGTTTCCTGATGAATGCCTTAAACTAGAGGCAGACCATCCAGAGCAATGGTCCCTATACTTTGACGGAGCCCGATGTATGAGTGGGGCTAGTGCAGGTATTATTTTAATATCTCCATAGAAACATCTTATACCTCTGTCCTTCAAACTAACATTTGCTTGCACTAATAACACTGCTGAATATGAAGCTCTTATCCTTGGATTACGAGCTGCCTTGGCACTAAAAATTAAAAATTTATTGGTTTTCGATGATTCTCAACTTGTCATAAATCAAATCAATGATGTTTATCAGACCAGAGATGATAAATTACGCCCATATAAAGCATATGTCTTACAATTATTATCTTTATTTGATCAAGTTACCTTGGAAGCTATTCCTCGAACTAGCAATCGTGCGGCTGACGCTATGGCTGCAAATGCATCTCTTTTGCCCTTGGAGTTAGATGACGAATATGCTACCATCATTATTCATCGACTCCAAGAACCCGCTTCAAGCAAATCATGCTTAGAACCTTTGGATGTGTTTCTAATCAATGAAACTACTCCAAAACCATGGTACACTGATATATTTAATTTTCTTCAAAATGGGACCTTTCCTGAAGGTTGTAATAGCAACCAGCAGAGGTTATTACGTAGACGAGCAAGTCGCTTCGTGATTATTGGTAATACCTTGTATAGGAGATCTTTTGAAGGCATCTTACTGAGATGTTTGAATCTAGCAGAATCTAAATCAGCTTTGAGTGAAGCCCACAATGGATCTTGTGGGGGACATTTTAGTGGTAGCGCCATTGCTAAGAAGCTCCTTAGGATAGGATATTTTTGGCCTACCATGGAAAATGATGCACATAATTATGTGCGACATTGCGACAAGTGCCAGAAACACGCTGACCTTGTCCATGCGCCCGCACAAGAACTACGTAGGCTATTTCATCTCCTTGGCCCTTTTCAAAATGGGGCTTAGACATCATTGGAAAAATCAACCCTGTGTCATCCGATGGACACAAATTCATCATAACCGCCACCGAGTATTTCACGAAGTGGGTTGAAGCTATGCCTTTAGCTTCTTGCACTGGAACCCAAGTTTCCAAATTTATTTTTAATCAAATTATTTGTAGGTTCGAAATTCCTGCAAATCTCATCTCAGATAATGGAACTTGTTTCAAAAATAAAGATGTCAAGAAATTATGTCAAAAGTATAAAATTCAACATCGTTGGTCCACTCCCTATTATCCTCAGGGTAATGGCCAAGCAGAAGCATCTAATAAAACACTAATTAAAATCCTCAAAAGACTGGTCAATAAATCTGGTCGAGATTGGCACATCCAATTATATCCTGCTTTGTGGGCTTATCGAACTAGCGTTCGTACTCCCACAGGCACTTCACCTTTTGTTTTGGTCTATGGTGCTGAAGCCATTTTTCCCTTTGAATTAGAAGTTCCTTCTTTAGCTCTACTACTTCAAGATACTTGAAGTAGGAGATGAATATCGTGTCGGTAGATTTAGTCACTGGAACTCCTAGATGAGAAGTGCATCAATGCTTTGGAGCATCTTCGTGCCTACCAAAACAAGCTTAAGAGAGCATACCTCAAGAAAGTTCATCAGCGATCCTTTGAGATCGGTGACCTTGTCTTAAAAGAAAATCAAAAAAATACTAATGCAACTAAAGACCTTAAAGGTAAATTTGAGCCCAACTGGCTCGGACCATATGTCATCACTCGCTAAATTTGGATCGGGAGCATATCGATTAGCTACCTTAGATGGTAAAGATCTTAAAGAACCTATGAACATTATGCATCTTAAGCGTTATTATGCATAACATTTGGTCCTTTTTCATCATTTATATATATTGTGTATTTTGCATATTGTTTCATTTTAGTAAAATTTCAAAAAAAAAACTAGTAATAGTATTTCTTCTTGCAATTCATCAATCAAAATCAAAATATAAAAACATCAAAATCGTCAAAATCTTCAAAAACATATTTTATTTTCATACCTGTCAATTCTTGAAGTATTGCAATTATATTTTCAATTATTTTGGATAAATTAGCATTTATTTGGAATCCCGCACTTTCACATTCACATGAATAAATATCTTGATTTTATTTTGTATGATTATTAATCTCTCTTATATCAAAGTCCACAGTTGAATTAAATAAAGTTTTGAGCATAGAGAACTGATCTTGTTATTTACTTGAACCAAATACATCTCTTCACATTAAAATGATTTCATTGCAAATTCAATATGATGCTACATAGTAAAAGTGGTTTCTTGAGCGAAAAGTTTCCCTGCTATCCTATCATGCACATGGTCTAGAATCTTTGAGAATTGACAAAAGGACAAGCTCACCCCTACCCAGAATAAAAATCCCTTGCTCTACAGCTAATCCGAGCAAGTATCCCTAGCATAGGAAGAAAAAGAAAAGTCCAAGAAAAAGAGAAAAAGAAAAATATTATTTTGTATCATCACAAGCAATATTTCAGCATTATCTCAATATCAAGCAAAAATACAAAAAAAAAAAGAGAAAAAAAAAAAGGCAAAAGCAAAATGCAATAAATCCCTTTCCCTACCCCTTGAAAAGAAAAGAAGGGTGAATGAGCTTGAATCCTTGGAATTCTCAATTATTCGAAAACTGTGAGGTAAGCCCCATAACAAGTGGTTTGTGCCCAACCCGCTTGGCCTTGGGTAATCCCTAGCGTGGTGATATGTCTGTCACATTAGCGACCTTCTTTTGTACAGACCTATGTCGGCTTATGGATTAGCTAGCTCTTGATAACCTAACTTACATAGTAGTCTGGTACGGTTACATGCATATAAATCATGGTCAACGAACATTCATTTGGTTAATTCAAATTACTTGTATCAAATTATCTTGCTCAAAATTGGTGAATGAACAATACAATTGCACACACATTTGTATTTGAGAGATTCTCTATCATTATGATAAATCAAGATCGGCAATGAACTCACATATGCACATGAGGGTTCCTTACAAATCTACATTTGTCTTTGAGATAATTTAAAATATTTCTGCAACTCTTTTGGAATAAATTTTATTCTTATTTCAGAACATCTGTTTAGTATAAACACAATTACATACATTGTTTTCAAAAATCCAAAATTATTTTAAACAACCTATTACAAAATCTAGCAAATAAAGTCATGTTCATATTATTATTTTTTGTTTATCAAAAATCAAAAATCAATCATGCAATAAAACTAAAATATCAATTTCTTCTTTGGATTTCGTGATGATGGTATAAGTCTATACCTATAATTCTATGCCTAGCGCAAACCATTGTTCTAATTTTATTTTCCATTTATTTTAAACAAATTCATAAAAACATATGACTTACATCATTATGTTACACAATTGTGCTTTAAAACGAACGAACACTTATTCTATTTCATGTCATTATGTCAACATTCAATTTTGCAACCATGGTATAATTTCTAAGGAATTGTTCAAAATTTTATCACACTTAGGAATTTATGCCTAGAAAAATCATATTTCTTTTAGTATCTCACGCATACTATTTTTATGAAAATCTGAAAACAAATCATCACCATCACAACACAAAGTCTTAAGACAATCTCTTAAGCATTCTTTTACTTTTAGCAATATTTCTATACTGGGATTAGCTTGACGACCGAGCGAGCGATGACTCCATGAAATGGTCTATAACAATGACAATGTCCTTTGAAATTATTGTTAGAAGTCCCTTTTATTTTTCATCAAATCACACCAAAACAACCAATTGTTTACATCAGATTATTTCATTTAAATTTTACAACATGACATAAAATTATAATATTTCTAAAATGACATAATTACATGAATCATCAATAATCAATTGCAAAATTCAACATTAAAGCATCATACAACATATACACAAGTCATATCATCAAAAAAGACCATATATATATATCAACAAATTATGTACATCATATCAAACTGGACTGGTATGCCACAATCAATAGCCTAGCATACTCAATCCTCTCAAAAAATATATAATAACAAATACAATCTCTGTGCAGTGAGCGTCTAGTCTCGAGAAGCCCTCGAGCTCTCAGCCTCATCTCCTCTCCTACCCTGAGGTGGAGGAGGAGGCCCCATCGGAGTCCGCCCTATGTCGTGGGTCCTCGACATCGATCGTGATGATGTCCTCGATGACCCCATCCTGATCGGCCCCGCAATGTCAGCTGGCAGCTGTAACCTCTGGCTCTCTGGAACCATCTGGTAGTATGCTCCCTAGTAGAACGTAGTCTGAGCCATAGACCATGCCAACTCCTGCATGCTCGCTCCTCCACCCCGAGCTCTGAGCCATGTAGCCTCATCCTGTAGTGTCTGCACTTGAGCCTGGAGGTGGGCAACCTCAGCCCGGAGAGCCACCGTCTCGCTGCTCTCCCCTACCTCGACACCCTTGCCCTTATCGGGCGATGGTGGTCTCTCCCCCTACTGAGAAGGGAGTCCCTCCTCCCTCCTCCTCTATCTATGTGGTCTCTATGGAGCCCGTGCCATCCTCTAGCATCTCTCCTACGGAGACTCATTGCTACTCTCTCCCATCATGACCCCATGCTACCTCAATAGTAGCCTGGCATCGCCTCCCCATCCGATGCACCATGACATGCACTGGACCCTAAACCCTCATCATCCGAGGAGGGTGGATGCCTATGTACCAGGCATCGTATCCATCGATAACCCCAACATCATCACCATCCACTAGCTGGATGGGGGCATCATCCATGTCCTGACTCCAAGAACCATTGCATATCTAGAGCCCCGCTCAATGTGGTACTATCCCGAATAGTCCGAGAGTACTCGTAATCCCTGAGAGAAGGGATCCCCTGCTATAGACCGAACTATCGTAGAACCCGATCGTAGCGGTGGAGCTCTACCTCTCCCCGCTCCATCCTCACCTAGCAGACTCGCCTAATGTGAGCTAGCTCCTGCCCATCCTCTACCCACCTGGGGTGCTCTCGCCATGGCCTCTAGGTGATCTGGTCTAGGATGAGGTCATCTAGCAACCTCCGTGACATCGATAGATCTATCCACCACTATGACCCCCTCTATAGCCACCAGTAGAAAACCTAGGGCCTCTCTCGATCAACCCTTATCAGTGGGAGCCCTACCGGCCTTCGCACCATGATGTGCTCCCAACACCAAACCTGTAGTAGTGATGTCAAGACCAGACATCGACCTCCCTTGTATACGACCCCATGTAGGATCCTATACAAGCGGCATAGTACAAAGCTGCCCCATGCAAACCTGTAACCGTGGTCTCTCATATCGTAGACTACATCTGAGAGGAGCCATGGTAATCTACACCCACTCTAGTGGCACAACAGTAAGCCACCTACCACCCCTACCAAAACTTGAGTCAGCCTAGATGCCCTAGGCATCTGCCTTAGAGACTCGATGTTCACTCCGCCCTTCTCCAAGGCGAAGCTCGGGTCTCTCGCTCAATCTCATCATAGCCTGGCCTTGATTGGCCATAGGAGTCATCAACCGTCCTTGTATGGGGATCCTCATGATCCTCCATACGTCCTCTAGAGTGGGAGCCATCTCCCCTATCGATAACAAAGCAGGATGACCCCGGATACCACCTCTCTGCTAGGGCTGTCAGTAGCCCCATGTCCGTCGGTACTTGTGGCATCTCTACCACATGTTGTAGCCCGACCTGAGCTAGTCGGTCATGCTCTGCCTGATCAAGAGCGGCCAAGTCATCTCTTAGTCCACCATATTTCCATTCTCGACTCTTTAGTAATCCCCTCTGCAAAACAAACAATAAAACAACAAAATTTCATTAATAAACCAATTATTAAAATCAATTAAATGCATTTCAAACAAAGCAAAATTTCATAAAAATGATGATATCGTCCACCATTGGATGATATCGTCCCAAATTGGATAAAATCATCCTTTGTAGGATGAAATCGTCTTCGATTTCGCAACTTGGGGATCGCCCCTTGTTGGACGAGATCGCCCCTAGTTCACCGATTTTACCCTCCGATGAAATCGACGATCTAGGGATGATTTCATCTTGACGTCGTCGACGGCCTAAAAATGGCCGCGATGCCCCAAACAATCAAAATTTAAAACAAAAAATTGCACAAATTAAATTCAAACCTAATCTACTAGGATTAGATCCTTACCCGTAGCCCGCGCCGGACCTCTGTCGCTCTGTGCGCTGCCTCAACCATTTTTGTCTGCAGAGCTCTAGAACAACAAAAATGAATAGTAAAAATGAATTAGGGTTTTACCCTATTTTTCTTAATTTTATTTAAAAACAACTTTCTTTTTATTTATTTTTGCTTTTTCGTGCTTTTACCTCAAACGTTCGATTTGGGTAAAAACACGGAGGGGGCACCATAGTCAGCAGTCATACGATTCGACCAAGAATCATCGTCTAGAAAATTGAGTACATTTTTGCTTTCTCGTAAAACGGGAAGAACTCGTCTTTAACGCATTTTCTTCAAAAAATTTGCTAAAGAGGGGGCAAAATGTAGCACCCTAAAATTGGCACAGTTAAACCTTAGTAAAAAGATAAAAATTCAAATTTTAACCTCAAACCGCCCGTTAACCGCCCGTTACCCGCTTTCCTCGTTTTTCATGCCATTTTTAGGATTTGTTTTGACCGTTGGACGATATCATCGTAGATTAGACGAAATCATCCCAGATCTGACGAATTCATCTGGAACAGAACGTCCAGACGATTTCATCCCAAAACCAAATTTTCATACTTAGCTTCTGTTCCAACAGCTTCTCTAACCTGGGCAAAAAGCGTGTCTACGTAGTTAGAATCTCCCCGTTGGAGATCTCCCAAATTGGGATGATCTCCAACCTCCTAACCTCTCCCTAATCCTATATAAACTAAGATTTTCTCAGTTTATCCCCCTGACTCTCTGCCTGAAACTCTGCTTAAACCCCCTGAACTTCCACACACCTCAGAGCATCCTCACACCATCATTTGCATTCTGTATTTCATGTTTTCTTGCAGGAACTTTACTATTTTTTAGTCGAAGCTAGCTCGGATCGTCGCAAGCGATTCCGGATGATTTCGGACGATCCTGTCGAGGAGCATAGATGATCTCGTACGATTGGAGGCGATCCCGACTGTAGTCCAGATTGGGGGCAATCAGAGTCTAGAGTTTGCATCTCTTTATTATTTTTTGCATTTCTTTATACATTATCTTAGTTATTATATTTATGCATCTTGGAGTTCACCTCATTTAGCATAACCGCATGATAAAGTTAAAATCAATCATTAAATCTACTGCATTTTTCTTATTTGTTATTTGAATCTATTATTTAGGCATGTTTGCTATTATTTCTATCATTCTCCTTTGCTTCTGCAGTTGCATATTTGGTATTTTGTATCTATTTTTGTGATTGCAGGTTTTTGACGAATTCGTCAGATCTCAGATGATTTCGTCTGATCTCAGATGACCGACTATGATTTGAGATGATTCTATGAAATTTCAGATGATTACGTACGAGTTGAGACGATCTGGATTGCTACAAAACTTAGAATCTTCATCAGACATCCGAAATCAGGTATGTTCTGTCCCATTCGGCACATTCTCTATGTTTAGCATTTATTCATATTTTTTGTATCCATAAAAATCAGCATTGGCATATAGAATAGTTTAGATTCATCTTGGCCAAACCTAGGAATTGAATGATTAAAGTACAAAATGAACACATCAAACCCACTATCAACCTAGGTGTGGAAACCGCCACTCAAAAGTTTCCTCGGTGAACCCACCATCCATCAAAAATTCACCCTTATACCCCTCCCCCGAGAGGCGGGACCTTCAAAGGGCCTCTCAGTTTGAGGTATTGTCCCATCCTTCTCGCATCCCCCTTCCGGGCGCGGATCCTATAGCCTGAAGGTAAGGATGCAAAAAATTTGGAGCGATACACAGGAATCCTAGGTAAATATGCAAATTCTTAAAGCTATTAATTTAACCTTCCTTGCTCTTATTCCCAAATCTAAAAATGTTAGCTTGTTTGGGTCTTTCTATCCTCTTTTCCTATGCAATGTTACTTACAAAATTATTACCAAGAGTATTGCGAATCAGCTGAAGAAAGTTCTTGGTTTTCTTATTTCTCCTGAGCAAGGTGGGTTTGTTAAGTGTCATAAAATTTTGGATGGAGTGGTGGTTACTACTGAAGTTATTCACTCTATGGATATCTCTAAGAAAAAGGCTATGTTCATTAATCTTGATATGTCCAAGGCTTAATACAGGGTTAGCTGGCCTTTTTTGCAGAACATCCTTCAATATTTTGGGTTCTCATATAATTGGATTGAATGGGTCATGGGTTGTGTGACTTCAGCCTCCTTTGCAATAACGCTTTTGAATTTTACCCTTCATGGTTTGCCTATTTACATATTTTCTATCTTGGCTACTCCTAAGTGCTTTCTCAAATACTTTGATTCTCTTTCTAGAAAATTTTTATAGGCAAGAAATCTGGATTGTAATAAATGAAGCCTGGTCAGTTGAAATATTGTGTGTTGCCCTAAAGATATGGGGGTCTATTGTGGCTGATCCACAACACACCCCAAAATTGGGGACCCACATTTTTTGCATGCTTTCAAAGAAAACTGGCAGTAGCCCAGATGCCTAAAAAATCAAGAAAAAAGCAAAAATTTCACTAAGGAGAAAAAGTGTCGCGATATCGCGACATGTCGCTCTGTCACGGCCGAAAGTTGTCGCGATATCGCGACATGTCGCTCTGTCACGGCCGAAAGTTGTCGCGATATCACGACATGTCGCTCCGTCGCTGCCGAAAAAGAAAAGTTGTCGCGATATCGCGACATGTCGCTCCATCGCTGCCGAAATGAAAAAGTGTCGCGATATCGTGACATGTTGCTCCGTCGCTAGCAGAAATGAAAAAGTGTCGCGATATCGCGACATGTCACGATATCACGACATGTCATTTTTTCATGGCCTAGGCAAGCAGGAAGAGGCATTGATCAAAAATTGTCACGATTTCGTGACGTGTTGTGAAATCGTGGTCCAGAGAGGAGAGAGAAAGACAGAATGGAAAATTGTCGCGAAATCACGACATGTCACAAAATCATGGTCAAACAAGTCAAACAGGGCAAGGCGCTAAAAACGTCACGATTTCACGACAAAAAGCAGCAAAGGGGCACGAAGCGGAAAAGCGTCACGATTTCGTGACAGGAAACAGCAAAGGGGCCCGAAATAGAAAAGCGTAGCGATTTCGCGACGAAAAGCCGAAAAAGTGTACGAAACAGAAAAGTGTCACGATTTCGTGACATGTCGCGTTTTCGTGGCTAAGTGCAGCAAAACCCAACGATAGAGAAAAACGTCACGATTTCACGACAGAAAGCAGCGAGACAACTCGAAAGAGAAAAGCGTCATGATTTCATGACAGAAAGCAGCGAGATAGCCCGAAAGAGAAAAGCATCGCGATTTCGTGACAAGTTGCATCCATGCGGCCCGAAGCAAAAAAATGTCGCGATATCGCGACATGTATCATTTTCGCGATGCATGAGGAGAAACAAAGTTGCTAACAGAAAAACGTCGTGATATCGCGACATGTCTCATTTTCACTACGCATGAAGGTGGACAAGGCTGTTGGCAGGAAAATGTCGCGATATCGCGACATGTCGCATTTTTGCGATGAAAGTAAAGGAGCCTGCTACATGCTATTTTTTGTCACGATTTACATGGGGCCATTATAGAACATGCAAAAAAGTGTGAAACACGTGGCGTACATGTGTAAGGGCTGCAGAGGCGTTACAGTTCACAGAGAAGATCTCGAGCATAAAATCAAAAGCAATGGAAAGGTGGGGAAGGTGAAACGAAGCAATCTAGAAGACGAAACGATACAATCTGGGAGGTGAAACGAAGCATCGTAGAACGAAGCAGAGAACCGTACCAACAAGTATAAAACGTAGAGGCACAGATTGATACGGGGTCGAAAACCGCTGCGAGCGGGTTGCAGAGTTGATGGTGATTAACCGTTCTGAGCCTGCTGTGGAGTGCTTTTCTTCCACTTTTGCTGGTTTTGAGAAAAACCAGAGATTCTGCTATTGTAACAGGACATATTTTTTAATGCAGAATTGTTCAAAAATTTGCATTTTATGGGCAAGAAAGGATGAGAAATTTTTTGCATGCTTCATTTTAATTGTTCTATTTTTCTCCTTTCGGATTTCAGATTTATAAATGAAATTCATGCCATTGTTTTGGGTTATTTCATGTGAATGTCTACAATCTGAAAATTATTTTAAACCCTTGGAGCTAGCACCTAGTTTACTTTGATTGTGTTTGTTTTGCAGGTCAAATAGGCTAGGTTGCATGTACGAAACTCTCACATATTCGGTTTTGTCGGAATAGGATAGCATCAGACTGAACGTGTTCTACTTTTAATTTTTTGTATTTCTTTTTTGTTCATTTTATTTTATTTTCCAAAAGGTTTAATGAACATTAAAAATTACAAAATCTAAAAAAATAATAAAATAATGAACAATCACTAAAGTTTCATGGTGAAATAAACCAACATTGCCCCTTGTTTACAGTTACTTGCAATCACTAAGGTGTTCCAAGCATTTAAATTGAATATCTTTATTTGAGATTACTAATACACAGTTGCAAATGCTAATACAACGGAGACCTTGGAGAAGTTGGTTGTTTAACTTCTTTGCAAGAGGGGATTTGGAACCCAAATCCTAAGGAAGAGTGTAATTTCACAAGTGTGTGAAAATACCACTCAACATTTTGGCGCTAGAAGGAGGGCCTAAACCGGTTTATTTCAGATTGATTTAAATGCTATAGGGATTTAAATTTTGAATATTTCATGCCCTATTGATTATTATCTTTAGCCCTCTTTTAATATTACAACTTTGTACTGTTAAAAGGAGGACATGAATTGCTATGCATTGTTCTAACGCTTTGATTGTTCATACAGGAATAATGTGATTTAATTTAATTTTAAAAAAAAAAAAGTAATAAATAAATTTTAAAAAAAAGAAATTTTTGGGTATTAAAGTTATATTCTTTAAGATTCACTAATGGCTATGTTTTCACCGTGGATGACAGGTAGCCCATTGAACATACCAGGAGTTCAACATTATTTGCCCGTTGGTTTTGAGAGATGTCTTCCTCGATTTTTGTCTAACGGGACAAATACTGCAAGAGAACACATTCAAGCATTCAAATTTGTTGTGAATCACTTAACAATTTGGCATGATGATGTTGTTTGTAAAATGTTCCCTTACACCTTGGACAAAGTGGCATTTGATTGGTTTACAAGTCTGCCTTTAGGGTCTATCACTTCTTGGGCTCAACTAGAGGCAGCATTTCTTAATCAATTCAACAAAAAGCAAGTTGACCCAATCCGCATGTATGAGCAGTTTGTCACTATTAAAAAAGGACCAAGTGAAAATGTGAAGTCATTTTCTGAAAGATTCTTTGGATTATATGCTCAATTAGTGACATTTTATGCTCTTCAAGAAGAAATGGCTCTCCAAATATATGTAAATGCTCTTGACCCACTCATTTCCACATATTTGCGAGGGATGCCTCAAATCACATCTTTGTCACAAGCCTATACTCAAGCAATGGCAATTGAGCAACAATTGAGTTGTCAAAATTATGGTGGGGGTTTTGGATCATATAATCTTCAATCATTTAATACCTCCTTTACCCATCCAATGATTTATCCACCTCAACCAAATTCAAGTGTGAATCAATTTCAGAATCAACAATCATTCCCAAGCTTCAATCAATTTCAAAATCCTCAACCTACTATGCAAGATCAACCATCTTTCTTAAGTATGAATCAACTTCAAAATACTCATCTTGATTCAAAGGATATTTCTAAAATCAATTTTAATGATTTTCATAAGAATATGATTTTAGGCAAGGGAGGAGTACTAGATCCAACTAGTATTGAAACATGTGACAAATTGGAAACCCTTGACTCACCAAAAGATGAATTCTATGAGGATGAATCTGTTTCGGATGACATTGTTGAAAATGATGACCAAGAGGATCCACACCTTCCAAATTATGATAAAATTGAATCATGGGTTACACATGTGGATTATGATAGCCTTATCAATTTGAATACAAGCAATAACCCAATTTTGGAAGTAATTGAACCATCTAAGGAAGGTGAAGATAAATTTGATGAGAAACATGTTGATGAATTAAAAGATGAAGAAGAAATAGTTGAGCATCACAATTTGATTTTGAAAGATGATCATTATGATTCTTGGGAAGAGTATGCTCACTCCAAAACTCGCTAATGAAATTTGTGTGCCTATTGATATGCAGGATAATACAATTGCCCTTTCATATGAGGATATTACAAGTCCTGTACAATCTAAGAATGTTTTGGAAGAAGGGTTGGAATCTCATCAAAAGTTGGAGAAGGATAATGATTTTACTACCATGGATGAAGAAGGAGAATCAATTGTTTTTGTTCCCCTTGAGGGGCAAGAAATCAAAAATCTTGATCCACCTATTGTTTCTACAATGTCTATGCCATCTCAAAATGATGAAATTACAAAGCCTAAGTGGTGTGGGTTTGATACTATTGATGATCCTAATGAAAATATGGATTTTGAGGCAACTCAAGCCATTGATCATGGAAAGGTGTCACGTGACACATATCTTGAAAAATTAGGCTCTTGTTTTGAAAAATATGGATGCATGTTTGATTGGGTGCCTAACTTTGGTGTTTTTGAACAGGTGTTGGATGATGAAGAAGACAATGAAGAAAAAGAAAAAGCTACTAACACTCATCAAGTTGTGATAAATTCTAATCATGATGGGTTGAGTATGGGTGACAAGGTGAAATCTTTACCTTTGGTAGTAGCCACAAAAATTTTAAGTGATGGGTTACATGATGTCCCTTTGGATGCTAATGTCATTGATGATGAAATGTCAAATCTTGGTGATGTTTGTCAAGTTTTGATTGATTTTGATTGCTTTAAAATCTCGAAAAATAATTTGAATTCAAGACTTTTAGAAATAGGCTCTTGTTTGCAATATCTCACATTTGAAAAGGAAAGCCTACTTCTAAATCATGAATGGAATGATGAAACTTGCACTTTAAAGAATAGACAAAATAAAATTGAATACCAACCATTGTCTAATCAATTTGATTTGAATCTCACCTATGATGTTGCTAATAGAACTAAATCAAATTGGTATGGTGAGCATGGCAAGTTGAAATTTGTTGCATTGCTTGGTTTGATCTTATTGTTGTTGGATTCCTACAACATTTGGCATGTGTATTGTGACATATGTCTTTTGAAATGTTCTAATCATGTTTGGGATCCAGGAAAGTAATAGTCCAAGCTTGGCATCATCTTGTACTATATTGTATATAAATTTTGGTTTTGGTTTGGGTTTGTGTTTTCAAGTTTCATTTTGGGATTGCTATTTGGATTAGGATTTAAGTTGTGTGTTTGATTTCATTTGACATGTTTAGTTTGTTTTGATAAAAAAAAAGAAGAAGAAAATTTGAGATGTCAACTTATGCCTAAAATCAGGAGAATATGAAACATTGGAATTATGTTGTAGAAAGCTCCACAAGTAACACAAACATTTAAATAATATCGTTTGAATCTTGTGATGCATGAAGTTGTCAGCTTTGCACATTATGGTAAATTAGATGATATATTCCAAAAGAAGCTAGTGCATTCATATCTCATGTCATATTCCACATTGCATATACATGTCATCTCAGTTACATTTTCATTCCATGGGCAATTATTGAGAAGGTGTTGAATCCTCTTAGGATTATTACATAACATATATTAAAAGGATCCTAAGGTTGGGAACTGCTGCCCAAGCTATCTTGAACCAAGCACATTCCATGCACATTAAAGAGAGTCTTGAGCAAAATGGTTAAAACCATACTTGGATGAAAAGGTGAGGTGAAAAGAATATTTCATGTTTGTCCTATCATGCAACATAATCCTTAAAACAAATGGTTTTTACCATTTCCATCAAGCTTAAAGCCTAAAACCAAAGTAGTAAGGATAGGGTTAAATCCTCATCGAACTTAGGTTGAGGATCCAACTCCCCAAAGCTCTGATTTGACCTACATGGAGTAGTAAGGATAGGACTTAATTCTCATCTCGCTTAGGTTGAGAATCCGATTCCCCAAAGCTTCCATTTTTCCCATTTCATCATAAGGCTTGGATTGGAAGGATCGTACTACATGTCCTCTAGCAAGGATGGGTAGTCATCCCAAAGGTCCAAGCAATAAAAGTAAAACTAATTTTTTCCATTTCATATTCATCTTGGATTGGAGGGATTGTACTACATGTCCCTAGCAAAGGATGGGTAGTCATCCCAAAGGTCCAAGTAATAAAAAATTAATATTTCCCATTTCATAAATCTTGGATTGGAAGGATCGTACTACATGTCCCTAGCAAGGATGGGTAGTCATCCCAAAGGTCCAAGAAATAAAAGAAAAAGAATGAATGAAGCCAAGTCATGGATTATGGGGTTAAGTATGCTCATGCGTGGCAACATGTCTTGCCTAAAAGCAAGACCACTGATTGCTCATATGGATAGACTAGCCCGACCATTTCATCCATAACAGGTTAAATTATTTTGTTCAAGATGAGGTAATGAACTCCAAATCAGAATAGTAAGGATAGGGTTAAATTCCCATCTCGCTTAGGTTGGGAATCCTATTCCCCAAAGTTCTGATTTCACTCACACTTGCACATGGGTTCAAGATGGTAGTGACACATGACCAACTTTGGGATCTAGTAAATTAATTCAAGTATACATATTTTTGGTCCTAAGAGGGTTTGACATTTTTAATATGTTTGTCCATGATATTAGAAGGTTTGAGCATTTATAAAGCAAGGTTGTTACATCTCTAGCATCTTCATCATACATCAAATCCTCCACAAATCATTCATAGCCTTGCATACAAATCATAAGTGAAACCGACAATGGAATGTTGAACAAGTTCAAATGATAGGGAATGAAACACATTGCACACACCGAGCTGATACTTAATGATTCCGATGTTTCATGTATTTCTGATCCGTCGGTATTTGTTTATCTTCTATGTGCCGACGCTCGTATCTAAGCTTGTATGTTTCAGGTTGGGTTCTCACCAAAATGCTCAAGAGCATTTGACAGTAGAGTCGCCATTTGTTGTGGCTGATCCACAACACACCCCAAAATTGGGGACCCACCTTTTTTGCATGCTTTCAAAGAAAACTGCAGTAGCCCAGATGCTAAAAAATCAAGAAAAAAGCAAAAATTTCACTAAGGAAAAAAAGTGTCGCGATATCGCGACATGTCGCTCATCGCTGCCGAAAAAGAAAAGTTGTCGCGATATCGCGACATGTCGCTCCGTCACTGTCGAAAAAGAAAAGTGTCACGATATCGCGACATGTCGCTCCATCGCTGCCAAAATGAAAAAGTGTCACGATATCGCGACATGTTGCTCCGTCGCTGGCAAAAATGAAAAAGTGTCGCGATATCGCGACATGTCGCGTTTTCGCGGCCCAGGCAAGCAGGAAGAGGCATTGATCAAAAATTGTCATGATTTCATGACGTGTTGTGAAATCGCGGTCCAAAGAGGAGAGAGAAAGATAGAATGGAAAATGGTCACAAAATCGTGACATGTCACAAAATCATGGTCAAACAAGTCAAACAGGGCAAGGCGCTAAAAACGTCGCGATTTCACGACAAAAAGCAGCAAAGGGGCACGAAGCGAAAAAGCATCACGATTTCACGACAGAAAGCAGCAAAGGGGCCCAAAATAGAAAAGCGTAGCGATTTCACAACGGAAAGCCAAAAAAGTGTACGAAATGGAAAAGTGTCACGATTTCACGACATGTCACGATTTTCACGTTTTCGCGACTAAGTGCAGCAAAACCCAACGATAGAGAAAAATGTCATGATTTCACGATAGAAAGCAACGAGACAGCCCAAAAGAGAAAAGCGTCACGATTTCGTGACAGAAAGCAGCGAGATAGCCCGAAAGAGAAAAGCGTCACGATTTCGCGATAGGTTGCATCCACGCGGCCCGAAGCAGAAAAATGTCGCGATATCGCGACATGTATCATTTTCGCGATGCATGAGGAGAAACAAAGCTGCTGACAGAAAAACGTCGCGATATCGCGACATGTCTCATTTTCACTGTGCATGAAGGCGGACAAGGCTGTTGGCAGGAAAATGTCGCGATATCGTGACATGTCGCGTTTTCGCGATGAAAGTAAAGGAGCAAAGCTACATGCTATTTTTTGTCATGATTTACATGGGGCCGTTACAGAACATGCAAAAAAGTGCGGAACACATGGCGTACATGTGTAAGGGCTGCAGAGGCGTTACAATTCACAGAGAAGATCTCGAGCATAAAATCAAAAGCAATGGAAAGGCGGGGAAGGTGAAACGAAGCAATCTAGAAGACGAAACGATACAATCTGGGAGGTGAAACGAAGCATCATAGAACGAAGCAGAGAACCGTACCAGCAAGTATAAAACGTAGAGGCACAGATTGATATGGGGGTCGAAAACCGCTGCGAGCGGGGTTGTAGAGTTGATGGTGATTAGCCGTTCTGGGCCTGCTATGGAGTGCTTTTCTTCCACCTTTTGCTGGTTTTGAGAAAAACCAGAGATTCTGCTATTGTAACAGGACATATTTTTAATGCAGAATTGTTCAAAAATTTGCATTTTATGGGCAAGAAAGGATGAGAAATTTTTTGCATGCTTCATTTTAATTGTTCTATTTTTTCTCCTTTCAGATTTCAGATTTATATATGAAATTTATGCCATTGTTTTGGGTTATTTCATGTGAATGTCTGCAATCTGGAAATTATTTTAAACCCTTGGAGCTAGCACCTAGTTTACTTTGATTGTGTTTGTTTTGCAGGTCAAATAGGCTAGGTTGCATGTACGAAACTCTCACATATTCGGTTTTGTCGGAATAGGATAGCATCAGACTGAACGTGTTCTACTTTTAATTTTCTGTATTTCTTTTTGTTCATTTTATATTTATTTTCCAGAAGGTTCAACTTAGGTTTAATGAACATTAAAAATTACAAAATCTAAAAAAAAATAAAATAATGAACAATCACTAAATTTCATGGTGAAATAAACCAACATTGCCCCTTGTTTACAGTTACTTGCAATCACTAAGGTGTTCCAAGCATTTAAATTGAATATCTTTATTTGAGATTACTAATACACAGTTGCAAATGCTAATACAGCGGAGACCTTGGAGAAGTTGGTTGTTTAACTTCTTTGCAAGAGGGGATTTGGAACCCAAATCCTAAGGAAGAGTGTAATTTCACAAGTGTGTGAAAATACCACTCAACAGGGTCTTGGTTTGAGTTAATCTAATTTGTATAGTCTCACTTTAGTTGCTAAAATTTATTGGAGGTGGTGCAGTAATCTTGATCAACTTTGGGCTAAAATTCTTAGCCTCAAATATTTTGGTGGTGCTTCGACTGATGAGATTTTGAGATTGGAGCTGAGGGGGAAAGGTTCCATTGTTTGGGACACTCTCAAAAAATGTGTCATGCTTATTAAGAAGGGTCTCTTTTGGATTTTTAATAAGGGAAACAATACCTTATTTTGGGAAGATTCTTGGGATAATCATCCTCCTATCCTTTCTTCTTTCTCCCATCTTCATCTTCTTCGAGATATTTTTTTTTATGTGGGTTGGTCTAAGGTGGTTGACTTCAAACGACAAATTCCTCTTGATAGTTCTTTTGCTCATTGTTGGTGGGATTTGTAGGGCTGGCCAAAGGGTGGTTGTCCTAAGGATTGTGACACTATGGCTTTTATTTTGAATGAGAGACCATGTTTTTCTATTGAAGACTCTAATATTCTTACTTGGGGCCATATTTCAAAAGGAAAATACATTGTTGCTATGGGTTTCTTATTATGCAAAGAAGAGAGGAGATTGTATCCCCTTGGTGGAAGAATATTTGTAATAAGTTTGGTTGGCCCAAATGTAATTTTTTTTCTTTGGATTCTATATCAGAAGAAATGTTCAACTTGGGATAATATTCAGAAAAAAAGTTTTCAGGGTCCTTCACTATGTTTTCTTTTTGGAAAGAATGAGGAAACCATTCCCCATATTTTCTTCCAATTGTCATATTCTCTGCAGGTCTAGAAATTGTGGTGGCAGATCTGAAAAAGGCCCATCATCCATACTACTTCTGTTTTTGAGTTTTTGTAAAGCTTGGGTAGACCCCCTACCTCTGCTTCATGTCTTCAAACTGCCTAGGATTTTTGTTCTTCCTTCATATTTTGGCATATTTGGTTAGAACACAACCAAAGAATTTTTTACGGATGTCCACTTGGATCCTTACATATATGTCTCAGATTCAAAAATATGGTTAAGGATATTATTGAGGCCAAGTGTGTTCTGATTTATCTTACTTCCTTCAACTGGTAGATTATCAATAGGTTGGAGATTTTTTATCATCACCAGTTGCAAATAGAGGCCCTATTATGGGGATTGGTTTTTTGAAGGTCAATATATCTGGGAAGTGGAGTCCCCTCCATAGGGGTGTTATCAAAATAATAATAGATGGTTCTTCCACGGGTAACCCAGGTAATGCTGGTATAGGAGGAATTGATCGTGATAGTGAGGGTGTGGCCCATATATTTTTCTCTGTGTACAAGGGAATTCATTTGAATAATCAGATGAAAGCGTTGGCAATTCTCCATGTGATGGAAATAACTTTTTCTTTGGGATGGAGAAGGGTTATTTGTGAATATGATTCCATGATAGTGGTGTCTCTTATGAACAACAAGCATTTTTAGGATGCTTCTCGATTTATGGCTACAATGGTGAAACAGATTTTGAGCTTGGTTGAGAATTTTGTTGAAATTGATTTTGTTCATATTCCAAGAGAACGGAATAGAGTGGTTGATTGTTTGGAGAAGTGGGCTTTTGGATGATTCCCTTACTAGAAAGTTGATAGCTGGAATGATCTTGATCAGGAGATATCTAGACTCCTTAACTAGTTAATTCATGAGGACCAAGAAAGATAATTTCAAGGTGGAGGAACCTAATTGTCATGGGTTCTTGTGTCCTGTCAAAGTTGTTTTCATAATGATCCATGGATTTCCTTGGTAAATTTATTTTATTTTGTATAATGTGTTGGCTTGGATCACTTGGAAATCCTTGTGGAATGTATTGTTTTAGATTATGAATAATTTCCCCCCCCCCCAAAAAAAAAAAAAAAAATGAACAATCACTAAAATCCTTCAAGTTACAAATGCATAGACATCACTCTATTTATTAGGCAAATACACATAAGATGATGTGAATTTTATCTTATCTTGATCAAAATAATTTGGGATTTTTTATTTACATGTTAAATTTACTATATATTCCATTAATAAAATGAAGTTTGTTATATTTAATTAAAAATATTATTTATGAATTATTTTTAAATGTGCATCAAAATAAGCTTTTAAAGACTTTATCATAGTAAAAAGGCTAAAAACCATTAAAATTTTCGTAGCTAGTGATGTTGTGTGACTAAATCCCTTTCTATTTTATATTATTATTTTTTATGTTTTGAATCGATTTAAAGATTTATTTTCATGAATAGGTAACTTTGGATAGTTCAACTGCCTAGATTTTATAATTAATATTGTTATAAATAAGTGTTCATGTAAGTATATTTCTTGTACATTAAGTAGATTTAGCTCTAATTAAATGAAATGGTGCATTAGAAGTGAATGCAAGTAGGAAGAAGTGTGAGAAAGGAGCAAGTGCCATATTTTCTTATATTAAATATTTAGAAAATTTAAAAAAAATAAAGGATACTTATAAGGAAATCTAGGTAGCATGATAGGAAAGTCATTTTTGAAAGTTCTAATTAAAATTACGGATTCCCTAGCTAGAAGTATGGGTTACCTAGTTGGGGACTATGGACCCATTAAAAGTCTCTACATACGCCGATCCTAGCAAAGTTTTCTAGACTATCAATTTTGTGAAATTTTGTTATTTAGAGTACAAGAAAAATTTTGTAATTGCCATGCAAATACTAGTCGAAGGTCCAAAAGTATCTTAACAAGCCTATAATTCATCAAAGTAGGGAAATTTGGTCACTTTAGATTGGTTGGGTGTAGAGTAACTGGGTGTAGAGTGGTTGGGTACAAGGTGGTTATATTCTTGAGCTTCCCAAGGCTTGAGTTATCAGGATTTTAAAGTGGCTAAAGGTTTTAAACAATATCAACGAGGATTCATAGTAACCTCGACTACTAGTAGAGGCCTATGATAAATAAAGATAAAATAGGAGGGATCCCGAACAAGTATTTTTCAATAAATATCATGTGAGGCATGGTCCACCTGGATATTTCTCAATCATCCAAAGCAAAGTGATTACAAGAAAGTGACATGCAATTTATTATAACCTACATCAACATCGATTTCCACTAATCATAAGCATAAGTCCCTACAAATCTAATATCTAGCACAACAATAAGGTATTACAGGAGGATTTGAGCATGCTCAAGTGACATAAATCTTCTAATGACACATGGCTACTAAAGATACTAAATGGTGCTAGATTAGGACAACTGGCCAATATAGAGTAGAAAGTGACACCCACCCCTTCCAAGCATTTTGATCAAGCATGAGCTTTGGATAGGGCTAGGATATGCTATTTTTGTTAGGTGTATTATAGGCCATCCTTGTAGCCATTATCTAAGTATATAAATCTATAAATAGCACAATTCACCTCAATATGAGGGTCAACAATTTGAGTGTTTGCTTATTGTATAATATGTAATTTTGCTCTGTAATTTTAACAAATCAGCTTGTAGTTTGACCTTTGCTAGCACTGTGTTGTAGAATTCTTTCATTTTTGGATGCTTTGTAGGCTCTAGATATTTCTATAAAATATTTGTGGGTGGTTTATTTTGTTAGGATTGATTTTCTATTTGGATTATCACTTTGGGCTATTGAAATATTAGGGATGCTTAATGTTCAATTGTGTGGTTTTGCTTTCTTCTGTAAAAGCTTGCTTAGGGTGCTAAGGGATATTGGAGTAGCAAAGGGTATGATCTCACTTAAAATTTTGTAATCCTTTGTTTGGTGACTGGTTTGTTAGGCCCTATATGTAAATTAGTTACAATGTATTTTGCATAGGATGTGGAAGTGTTGTTTGTCAAATGTCACCTACATTTAATTTGTATTATTCTCCCTTTTCATTATAATCCTTCATCCCCCACTTTATTATTTCTCCATTTATTTTTTCCCTTTTACAATAAGGAACCAACCTTCTTCGAAGGTTAACTAGGGAGAAATATTGAACCATCTAATCATGGACCCTGCAATCTAGGGCACATTTCTCTCCACTATGAAGATCATATACCAAGAGTTTTTGGCATGCTCAATAGAACCAAACCAACATGATTTATCTCATAAAGCATCAATGATGGGATTGAATGAAATTTATAGTGAATAATTCATCGATCCACTATACTAGACCAAAATTTTTTGACGTGCCTAATGGGAATTTTTATATCACTTACCTAGAGGACTCAAGATTCTAGAAAATATGTTGACCTCACAAGCAAAGAATACACATTCACCTAGTGAATCCATTGTTAAAAGAACCTGAGATTAATAACTCTATTGAAGGAACGGACCCTAAGAACAAGTTCTAGAATCACTTGCTAACAAGATAAAAATATAAAAATCTCAAAGAACCTATGTAGTTCATTGAGTTACCTATGCATAAAGCTTGTAGAAGACTAGGTAAATCTCACTCTCCAATTAGAGATTCTTCTATTCAAAGTCATATCCTTCTATAAGTATTTTTTGCACAGTCTCCCAATAGTCCCTGCCCAGTAAACATGGCCATAATAATATACCCAAGGTGGAATAGTAATGGTTCCCTTGATATTCTAGATCTCTATGAAATTCCTCAATCTTCTCTAAGGATTTACTAGTAACCAATCTATGATGGTTTTTAGAAAACCACCTACAAGCATAGCCAAGACATTTTTGGTCTAGTCATTATTCATAATATCCAAGATGAAGATGTTATGGTTAGACTACTAGCCACATCCTTTAGAGACAAAGTGTTAGTCTAATATAGATCCCTAGAGGATATCAATATCAATTCATGGGCTCAGTTAGCTGAACCCTTCACCTTGGAATTCAATAAGGTAGGAGATCCATTTTTCTTTCTTACCTAGTTCACCTCCATTCAGAGGCATCCACAAGAAAATATCATTGATTTTAACACTAGGTTTAGCAAAATGTGGAAGCAAATCCCACGAGATATTATGCCTTCCAAACACAGTTTTTCATAATATGGCAAAGTATAAATATTTGCATTGAAAATTAGTAGAATTAAATCAGTACAAGGGTTTTGAATTGAAGACCAGAGTGAAATAAAAAATGAGATAAGATTTTTTGACCCAAATATTCTAGGATCAGAGGAGTGTGAATTTATTAATGATAAACTACTACAAATACCTTCAATTATAACAGATGAAGATAATAGAAAACTGAAGGACCCTATTTCTTTGGAAGAAGTTCATGTAGCTCTTTTCTTTTTTGGTAAGGATAAATCCCCAAGTTCGGATGGGCTCTCTAAAACTTTCTATCAATATAGTTGGGATAAAATGAAGAATTCTTTATTGGTGGAAGTAGAACAATGTAGGGTAAAACAATACATACCTTATAAAATAAATGCAACATATCTTAACCCAATTCCAAAAAAGAAGGATGCAGAATTGTTTGATTCATTTAAGCCCATAAGCCTATGTAATATGGCATATAAGATAATATTTAAAGTAATGGAAATTTGATTAATATCACTGTTAGACAAAATTATTTAAAAAGAGCATGGAGGATTTGTAAAAGGGATACAAATATTGGATGGGATCATAGTAGCTCATGAAGTTATGCATTCAACAAATTCAAGTAAAGAGAGAGCAATGAACTTAAAACTTGATATGAATAAAGACTATGATAGGGTCAAATGGGATTTCCTTTTTTTAGTATTAGAAAAGTTTAAATTTGAGAATAAATGGGTTAGATGGATTAAAGATTGCATATCTACAGTATCATATTTAGTGTTGGTCAATGGGTTAGTAACAAAATCTTAAAATCCAAGAGAGGTCTTAGATAGGGATATCCTCTATCACCATACATGTTTATTATTATGGAAGAGGTATTAGATAGGAACTTGAAAAATGCTAACAAAGATGGTCTAATAAGTGGATATAAGGCTAATAATAACATTGATGACATCACCCATCAATAGTTTGTAGATGATATGATATTTTTTGGTAGGTGAAATATAAATGAGGCTAGAGTTTTGAATAACTTATTAAATGAATATGAAAGATTTTCAGGGTAGAAAGTTAATAGGATAAAATATATTCTTTACTTCATAAACACTTCAACTAGAATCAAAGAAAGGATATGCAAGTTACTTCAAATAAAGGAGGTAAATTTTCCAAGAAATTATTTAGGGATGCCCTTATTTGAGAGAAGAATGAGGATAGAATCATGGAATCTAGTTTAAACTACCAATATAGAAAGGTAGATGGTTTTCATTAAAAGGAATAGTGCAACTAATTAAATTAGTCTTACAGGCCATTCCAACATATTATATGTCCTTGTATACTATGCCAAAATCGATATTAAAAAGTTTAATCTATATTATGTGGTTAGGATTACATGATAAAAGAAAAATTTCTTTGGTGAAATGGAGCAAGGTGTGTGATGATAAAACTAGAGGAGGTCTCGATTTAAGAGTTCTTATAGATGTAAACTTAGCTCTTAGGGAAAAGTAATTTGGAGATTGTACAAAAAGTGTCAAAGACAATGAGCAAAAATTCTTCTAAGTACATTGAGCCCAGTGACCCAAAATTAATATTTATTGCATTCTCACTACTAGATAGTTCTGCACTTTGAAATGGTTTAAAAAATCATTTGATCTAATGATTAAAGGTCTAAGATAGGTGATGGAAACTAGAGAAAAAATTATATTTGGATGGATACTTGGTGTGATAAAAAACCACTCAATCTAGATCCAATTTTGAAACCATGGATGAGATTGCTTTAAGTAAAATATGGTGATAGGGTTTCAAACATTATATATAAGGATTAAGAAGGAAGATACTAATGGAAAGAAGATTTTTTACAAGTATACAAGACATTGATGATAGGAGGTAGTTGAGCAAAAAATATAACCACAATGACTATTCCAAGGGGAGCCAAGGATAAGTTTATTTCAGAGTTGAATAGCTCAGAAGGATACACAACAAGAAGTGGATATAATGTAAAGCACCAACAAAATAAGAATACCACAAGAATATAGAGAGATACTTGGGATAGCCCAATAATTCCTAAAGTTAGAATGTTTGTTTGGCTAGTAGACCATACAAAAATTTTATCCTAGGATAACATTATGAAGAAGGGTTTTCATGGCCTCTCACAATGTGTTCTATGTAAAAAGGAGGAGAGTATAAACCATCTTTTGGGATACTGCTCAGTAGTTTGGAAACTATGGCAATAGATTCTTAATATGTTTGATAAATGTATGGTGATGAATGTTAGCATTGAAGAATGGTTAAAGTAATGACAAAGCACTTTTAAAAGTGAGGCTTTATAGACAATATGGGATATATCAAAAGATACAATACTTTGGATTGTATGGTTGGAAAGGAATATAAGAATATTTAAAGGAAAGGAAAGTAATTTAGAGGCTATGAAAAGGAAGATTTTTTTAGCCATAAAGGATTCTAAACCAACCCTATCAACTCACTTAGTGCCTAATCTTGAAGCAAAGAGCCATGATAGATGGAGTAAAGTCATCAAATGAAATTATGATTTTGGGTTAAGAAGAAACAAAAGAAGGAAAAGAATATAAAGTGGAAACCACCAAAAATGGAGTTGGTGAAATTGAATTTTGATGAAGCATCTAAAGGAAATCTAGGACCAATAGGAGGAGGAGGAATAATTAAAAATAATAGGGGAGAGATTTTGTCTCATTACGCTTTCAATAGTGGATTTAAGATAAATAATGAAACTAAAGCTTGGGTGGATTTGGAAGGGTTAAAAATATGTAGAAAAATAAAATGGATTAGGGTATGGATAGAAGGTGATTCACTATTATTAATAAATGCAATTTTGAGGAAAACAAAGGTTCCATGGAACAAACAAGAGATAATTGTGGAAATGCAAGACCTTTCTACAGAGTTTGAAGAAGTCAAGTTTACACATACATTAACTGAAGGAAACAAATGTGTAAATAAGCTAGTTAATTGAGGATCGTGGAGTTTAATTCTCTTTTCCATGGTTAGAGAAAGTTGTAAGTTTAGCTAAAGGTGACAAGAAAATATTGACTGCTTGAATCAAATAATGATTAAGATTTATTTTAATGTTTTCCATTGGTAATATTTGTTATTTTATAACATTAATGTGTTTTCATATAAACTATTTATTATAATTCTTGTGGTTGCACTTATGATTTTGGAAGGAAACTAACAATCTAGATTTGGTAAAATGGACTATGATAGCGCGAAGTTTTGGAAATATTACTTTAGTAAGATGCAATGCATAGACAATAGAGGTGGAGTGATACTGTAAAAACTACTACAAAAAATGTTTGAATTTTAGAATATTTGTCTTCACATAGAAAATTGAGAAAGATCCAAAAAATGAAAATCAAGAATTAAGATTGAAAAATGATATAGGTATTTAGCTCTAACAACTCAACAGAGATGAGAATTGAATATGTTTATAAACTCTCAAGCTCAAAAAAAAAGAGTTATGATTTGTCAAGGGTGAGGAAACCAAGTACAACCCCTTGTTCTTAAGCAAAAAAAATATTATTTAGTATTAAAAAAAAAATATTACCTTTATTATCAAACATTTATAAACATAATACTTTTAATAAAAAAATCTTAAATATAAAAAAGAGGTGACAACCTCCTTTGCAATAATGAAATTGATACAATCAAATGGTATTCAACATTTCAAGGAGGAAACTTAACTTGGAATCTTGTCAAATGATACATGAATAATATCCAAACTTTGTTGTAATACCACTATGTGATGATGATGTAATACAAGTGGGGCCTCTTTCTTTCCCATATAACCTATTGAAAAAAAAACAATGAAGTTAATATGACCTATTTGATAAAATAAAATAATCTAAAATTAGATTCATCCAGATTACAATTAAATTATAAGGTATTTTTTTTTAACACATACAACACACCATTACACGTAGTTTAAATCTTGGACCATCCAAAGAAACCACTATATTATCTGGGAGATATTTTATAATATGTTTAAAAAATTTATTATAAAATTTATTATAAATTTAATATATTTTTATATTATATTATAAAATTTTAAAATTATTATTATAATTTTTTAAATAAAAATAAAGAAAAGGGTAGGTATTGATTCTACCTACTTTTATTGAAACCATAAAAATATCATCTTATATAAATGGTATTTATTTAATTGTAGGACGTTTACTGTAAAGAAGTCAGAATTCCAATTCTAACTTACATATAATGTCACTAATTTTTGTATATATACACACACCGGGTGACATAAATATAATGTCACTAATTTTTGTATATATACACCGGACGACATAAATTTATCAAAAAAAAAATTAGGTCTTAAGAGGACAGTGTAATGGATTGAGTTTTGATTCTTTTTCGAGAAATCTAAGGTTGACTTTTGTTTAGGAAATCTAAGGTTTAAACTGTAGCATAAGTGAGTGTGTGAAAAAATAGGTTTGTTCATTTAAGTCTAAATCAGTGTAGATAAAAAAAACTTGTGAGAATAAAGAAAAAATTGAACTACTTTTCATTGGTAAGTCCATGGCCTATAGGCCAAACTCTTCATAAACATATGCTTATTCCCTCCATATTTTTCATCACACTTTGGAAGCCAAGACCATGCAGACTTCCCAATATTAAGTCCATGGCCTATAGGCTAAACTCTTCATAAACATATGCTTATGCCCTCCATATTTTTCATCACACTTTGGAAGCCAAGACCATGCAGACTTTCCAATATTGTAAGCAACTACTTGCAGACTTCCATGGGCTCTAAAACAGAGACACTCCCCAACGCCAACACATTCAAACCATTTAGAACAAGAAGTATTAACAAAATCCCCCACAAATCCTTCTGGCATCCTCCCAACCTCCACCCACCGAGCAGTAGTTCTTGAACCCATGTCTTCTAAATCCATCTGAATTTCCCATACTCTGATATCTCTTACAACATGCTCTTTCTCAATGGCTTGCACCACATAGACCTTGGACCCACATGTCACCAGCCTAGGCCTCATAACATCTTCATGCACAGGCATTGCGAACATGTCCCATGATCCATGTTGTATATTGTAGACCATGACCCCCCAGGGCATCACTCTGACACAAAACATAAACCCATTGCAAAAAACCATCTCTTGGCTTTTAACAGAAAACCCATCAGGCAGACTTCCTGCAATCCTCCATGAGTTTGCCCATGTTTCATACACTTCTACAACACACAGATTTTCCCTGGAATTCCCTATGGCCAGAACAATGTATTCCCCATTTCCACACTCTGTCATGCCCTTTGCTACAATAGAAGTGATACAACTAGTCTTGGGAAGTGAAGTCCATGACTTTGTCAGGGGATTGCATATGCAGAGAAATGGGGAAGTCGTGGAAGAATAGGAAGGGATTTCAACTAACAGCAGACCCCCAGCAGAGCCAATGAAATCTAAGCCATACTTGGCTTTCGGAAGAAAAGACACAGACAGAGTCTGCCATGTATTGTTTGTAAAGGAATAAACAAGGCATGGGACTTCTGTCTTGGGGGTACATAGAACAAGCCATGGGTGGAGTCTGGTGGCAGCTTGGTTCCATAGATTCAAGAAGTATGTGCTGGACAAATTGCTGCTCCATTTCTTGGAGACAGTCTGAAAACGAGCAAGGCATTGCAGTGGTAGATGTGCAAGCAGATTCTCTAGCAGTTCCTCTGGAAGTTCACTCCATAGTGTTGAGTCGAGTTCTGATGAGGATCTTGATCTTCTTGCCTTAGAGCTCTGGAATTCTACTAGTAGTCCCATTTTCACTTGAATCAATTTCTGGTACTCAGTTTCTGTAATTCAATACCAAGCGATCAGAAAGTTGTTACAAGTGCAAAAACAAAAATCAACTCACACTAAATGAACTCCTCCCCCCAAAAGACCCAATAAATAAACCCATGCAACAATACCTTTCCACTACAGAATATTTCTGCAATTGAATATTCATAGATCATCAAGCGATCAGAAAGTATGATCTCAACCTTATGAACTCTCTTACACTAAATGAACCCATCCAATGACCCATAAATAAATCCACCAACAACAATTCATTCCCAATACAAGATTTATCAGTAAATAGAGCAGAGGATAAAAAGAAAGTAATGCTGGGGGTTACCATTTTCCATTACATGCACAACTATGCAACAGATTTACAATCCAAACAGCTACACAGATATTTCAATTTCCATTCTCAACCTAACAGATAAAAGTCTTAAATCAACACAAAACCACCCTTTTAATGATGGAATTGTAAATGTAAAGGTGCAACTGAAATAAAGCAGAGCATGAAGTACAATCCCCTTAACTTGTGTATCTCCAACTGCACAATTGTATTGAAATTTGCAAAATTAAATAAATTAGAATATGAAACCCTGTTCCTTCTGATTTGGGTATTTCCCCCGGATAGATATTTACCAACCTACACGATTCTTTTTTACGTTGGGTATGATATTTGCATTAAATACAACAAGACAGACATTTTTTTGCCATCAAAATCTACTATATAAAATCTTAGGCCAATTCAAGGCCACCAAACAATTGTTGTAAAATGGCATTGATACTAACCAGAAGATAAACCTTAACAAGTTCTACCAACCAATTTGATGGAAAAGATACCAAAATCATCTAATCCAGTCCATTCCTAATCCTTCTGTGACAGCTTTGGATCTCTTCAGTCCTACAACCAGCTGTAACTTCTGGTCCACCATTGAAGGGCTAATAATGGCTTCTCACTCCAAATTTGGACTGGGCCTCTCAATCTTGGTGCTGCTTTAACTGCCTAAGGAGTTGACATATTTGTTGGGCAAGTTTCTGACTGTGAACAGGAACTGGATACGACCAATTTGGGCAAGTGTGAAAAGGTATGGAGAAGGAGAAAATGCATACTGAAAGTAATAGATGCATAAGATGGGTATAATTAACTGAGTGCTTTTGTCAATTGAATTGGGCTTTGGAGTGGATAGGAATGAAATGAATAAGATTAGCTCATGTTGTACTGTTTTTTTGTGTCACAAGCTTAAGCCCACACACCATGTTTTATAATGGTTTAAACTTGAGTTTCATAAAACATTTAAAGCCCTAACCATGTGTCCCTCTGCACCATGTTCTCAGTTGTTGTTGGTTCATGAGAATTATTGAGGTAAGTGTGTCAAAATTTTATTGATTATAGATTAGTTCATGTTGTCCTGTTGTTGGCTCATGAGAATTATTGAGGTAGGTGTGTCAAAATCTTATTGATGAGGTCATTGTCAGAACTGTAAAAGATGGATTTTTGTGTAATTGATTAGGTCATTGTCAGAACTGTAAAAGATGGATTTTTTTGTCAGAAATGCGGAAGATCGAGACACCGAAGAAGTTCACGTGTGGTGATGGACTAGTTGAAATTCCAATGTGGGGCGGATGGGGTAAAAACAACGGCGTCAAAAAGGAGAAAATGGGTAGTTCATGAAGTATAACAGTGGTGTAGGGATTCGTTATTTTATTGAATGAAAGGATCCTCTTCGTGGGGCTAATGATATATATCCATAGTTCCAAAGCTAATGGAACAAAGTATCAATTAAATATTTTTAAAATATTCTGATTTTTAAATTGTTTTTATAATGATGGTAAACAGGTTGAAAACATAAGGTGGTTTTGTTTGTGGTAAATAAATTATTGATGGTGTAATTATTTATACATTATCTTTATTATATGAAAAAACCATATATGCTTATTATATTGACCTTACGAGAGATCATGGTTGGGAGGGGACAACTTAATCCTATGTTTCGGTCATAGGGTTTATATATATATATATATATATATATATATATATATATATATATATATATATATATATATATATATCATGAAAAGTTGAGAGAAGTTGAATAGTTTCGCCTCAGGAGAGGTTGAGAGAAGCTAAACAGTTTCACCTCACCAAGAGGTTGAGAGAAGCTAAACAACGAAATGAAGGTGAAGCACCAAGAGTCTCTTATGACATCCAAGAGATATAGTATGTCTATATGCATGTGTAAAGATTTGAGCAGTAAAATTAGATCTATGTGTTTAATTTTATCATGTGGTATAAGAACAAAGTTTTTGTTGTTATTTCGAAAGTCTATAGGAGTAGTTAATTGAGGAAGACATGGAGTCATTTTTTATGGAGACATTCAATTTGTTTCCTACTAGAGTCTACGCCTAAGACATCCAACTTTTTTACTGGCCAATGTCTGTTTTAGCAAGAACTTGTCTTTTTTAATCATGGTTCAATTATATTGTTGTTCTCTCTGCAGTCTCAATGTTCACCTCGCCTCTTTCATACTCTTGTCCATTTTCTTGCTTTTGAAAACCTTTATACCTAGCCACATCTGTTGTGTATCTATCTATCCATGTATTGTGCTTGACTGTAAAATTGTGACTCCGTGTAGGTTGTTTTGCATTTTTGTTTGACATGTGGAAAGGAGAAAAAACTATGTGCTCAATTGTAAAATTGTGATTGTGAAGGATGCCTGGGCCTGTGATTTGATGCCCTATTTTTCATCATAAACAAAATCCTTGTGAATTCATTGCAACTATCCTTGTGAATTCATTGCAACTCATTTCCCACGTACTTTTAATCATTGCATCTAAATATATTGCTCTCACTACAGGGAGAGACCAACTTTGTTTGAGTTGCCCTACTATTTCTTATACGAGCGATTTTGTTTTGCTTCTCTTTACATGGTGGTTTATTTTGAGCGATTTTATTTTGCCCTAGTGTTTTATTTTGAACAATCTAAGATATGTGAGTCATGATTTACATGGTGGTTTGAGAAGACGTTACGTCTAGTTCTAAGGCTCTATAAGAGATTTAGATTTTTATCTGAGATAACATTACATCTAAGGACATGTCTAAGGCTTTATAAGAGATTTAGAGTTTTCTCTTAGATGACATTACGTCTAAGGACACTTATGTTACTTGACATGGACTAGAAAGAAAAATTTGGAGGTCCCCTCCTATTAGAGGTGTTGGATTGTGACACTCGGGAGTTACATGAAGGTGGAAAATTCTTCATCGAAAATGATTCTATGCTCAAGAGGGTGCTTGAGAAAGTTTGGTGAAGCCAATTTTGAAGACAACCTAGTGGTCTGTGGGAAATATTTTGTGCTTAACCATAATCCTGACTCCACATTAAATACTTGTGTAGAACCGAGACAAAGATGAGGCCACGTTGAAGTGGCTATGCAACTTGATGCTCTTAAAAAAATGTAAAGTACCACATGGATAAAAATAAAATATCCCACATGAGAGGTATATTCTTCTTAAAATTTTCCATTTCCTTTTTAAATCACAAAGTGCAAAGTTGAAGAGTTAACATATAGAAGAAAGGATAATCCTTTTTGAAAGGCAAGTCAAGAGTTCCAATCTCTTAGAGGACATAATTGAAAGGAAATAACTACCTTAGAAATAAATTAATTTGTAATTTTTTCCTATAGCTAAAATGAAAAATTAAGACTATAGTAAATATTTTGCAAAATTCTTACCAAGAAGAGACCTAGGTTCAAACCTTGGGGGGAAGCAACCCTTTGCAAACGTAGTAGTCTGCTTTGAATCCTTTGAGTGTGCACCAGACCGACGACGACGGTATGAAAGTCCCCATCTCATGTCGGGTCAACAAAAATGAGATGGATAGGTTTGTTGGGAGCAGTCCCTATGGTTTGAACCCTGCGCTTGCTAGTTACTAAAAATAGTGGTTGTAACCAACTCTTCTATGTAACCAAAAAAAAATTGCAAAATTAATTTTAAGAAGTAGTAAAATTTGGTTTAAAATAAAATAAAAAATTAAAAGCAAAGAGAGTCAAAAAATAATGTGAGAGTTAATATGTGGTGAGGAGTTATTGTATTTTTTTGGGTGTTAAAATAATTTGTAATTTGTCAAAAAAGTTTAGTGTTGTCATATGGTTGAAAAGAATTGTATATGTGCTTAAACACACTCGCAATATTCTGTATAAATGACACCTTTGGTTTGCATTTATAGGTAAAGCTATCGTGTTAAGTTACTATATCTATATCCAAATATAGTTGACATAACAACATCTGGGTATCGACCCTATATATCATCGAGAAGAAATAAGGATACCATTTTGTTACGATTCTTTCACTTCATTTTTTACCCTATTCATCTATATTATTAAACATAAATCCTAAAATTGGGAACATCCAAGTATATAGAGAAGTTACGCCCATGTACAAGGATTTGTCTTTAAGCAACTATCATTGATAGGATGAATCCCTTCCCATACCACCTTGGTTTCACGTATTGTTCTCTTTCACGTACCTTAAGGTCTCTCTCACATATAACTATGTATATCGAGAGGACTACCTTCTCCCAAGTACCAGCCAGTATATAGAAAGGATAGGTATATAGAAATGATGGGTATATAAAACTGGTGGTATACTGAAAGGGAAACTATTTGCAATACATAAGGAACCCTCACTATTATGTTGAAGAAAGCAAATTCCAAAGACTACAATAAGAAGTGTTTACATCAATCCACTAAATGGGAAAGATAAAGAGAAAACAAGTCAAGAAGCAAGTAGAAGTTGAAAAGTGTGCAACACCAGATAATGATATTTATTTCCAAGAAGCTAGTGAAGGTGGAGAGAAGCAACCCAAACTTCAAAAGTGTGTGTCAACAATTAAAGATCTTTAATTCTCATAAGGTAGAGATCTTTATGAAGATGGAAAATTATAACACTAAGGATTTTCTTGCGAACAATTCTCAAAGAAGCTAATGCTTTTGAAGATTATTTTGAAAATGGTGTTCCATTCTCTATAAATGTTGTGAGGATAATACGCATAACATTAATCACTCTTGACATCTTCAAACATAAAAATAAATGGAAAACAAATGAAATATTTAAGGAAAAGCCTATGATGGAAAATGCTTGTTGTGATACAAGCAACCTCATGCCTATGATGAAACTTTTTATTCAAGCCTATGATGGAAAATGTATGTTATCACACAAGCATCCTTATCCAAAACATAGATTTTGCTTATGATATTGGTGATTTGAACATTTTTTATGATAATAGTGTTTGTGTTAAAGATGAGCATCTTGATCTCATTGGTTATGTCAAAGGCCATATCATTGAATACCATAGTGATAATAAAGATCTTGGGTGTTTTAAAATTGTTGGTGGTGTTGGTCATGACAAAGGCCATGTTGATGAAAGATAGTGATGAAGAAATTGGATGTTTTTAAAAGCACACAAAATGTATTGTCTCAAAATTAATGAAAATAGTGGATTATAATGGCATAAGATTGAAAAGGAATGGGCAAGGCATGAGAAAGCCTATAGAACCAAATGTAAGGCCAAATAATGAAGATCTTGGCTATGATGGTCAAACAAGAATTAGTGAGAATGCTTGATTTGTGATTCACCTAGTGGTGTGATGTGTGCCTTAGACCATGACAAATATTGGATAGCTGGAAATTTATTTTGAGTCAACCTATGAAAAGGTTGGTTCCTTGTTTTGCAAAAAATAAATTACAATAAAATGAAGAAGACGAAAGATAAAAATGAAGGATTAAAGAGAGAGAGAGATAGGAGAAATATGGATCAAAATGTGGATGACATTCAACTAACAAAATTGTTGCATCTTATGCAAATAACCATCCCGCTTATCTATGTATAGGGCCTAATAGACAAGCTACCAAGTAGACCATTACAAAATATAAATTGAGAACATATCATGCATTATACCATTTCAATAGCCCATAGTGATAATACAAACAACAACTATGGCCTAACAGAATAGACCACTGAAAACTTTTATAAAAGTGAATAGACTTACCATGATTAAATGTTATGCATCCCTAAAATTCCAATAGCCTACAATGATAATCCAAACAAATTTGGCCTAACAAATAGACCAACGTGAAAGTTTTTACAAAAATGTCTAGAGACTATAGAGCATGCATACATAAAATAATATAGTAACACATTATTGGAAGAGGTCAAACAATTGATTCATTAGTAGTAGAGAAAAATTGCATAGTTTTAAATAGAAAAACACACAAAGTGTTTACCCTCACACAAAGAAGAATTAAGCTATTTATAGTTTACTATACTAGCCTAGCTCAATAATTACAAGGATACCCTATCATAGGTATAACAAGACTATGTCTAGCCTAACCCTATTCGGGGCCCATGCTCGATCAACATGCCTAGGGAAATGGATGTCACTCTCTTGCCTTGTCACTACCAATTGTTTTGATGTAGTGGTCAATCACCATCTTTAGTAGCCACGTGTCTTCCACATGCTTAGTCTCTCCTCCACTATGCTTTATTATTACACTAGCAATTATAATTGTAGGCACTTCTATTTATGTTTAACAAGTGTGGTTGATACTATTGTAGGTTTCAAAATATTGATAGTCACTTTCTTGTCTAACTACTTTGCTTCGAATGGTTGAGTGTCTAAGTCATTCATGCCTCTAACAACATGATATTTGTTGAAAGTGACATATCTAAGAGTTTTCCTCTTTTGTTATTATCTACTAAAAGCTTTTGTTTGTTATCTTCCAGTCACTTTTATATTTTGACCACTTATGCACTGGACCACTCATGCACCTGATCACTCATGCACCTAACCACTCTTTCATCCAACCACTCTTGCATCTGGCCATTCTTGCATTTGTCCATTCTTATTCTAGAATCTAAAGTGGTTAAGCCTCCTTGCCTTAGTTAATTTTTTAGCCCAATAGAGTGTTTTTCATCTTTTGGCCAATCATATGCAAAGGATACTAGGCATGGCGAGGCATCCTTACCTTGATCAATTTTTTGGCTCGACAGAGTGCAATTTGTCTTTCAACCAATCATATGTAAAGGATATCAGACCTAGAGAGGCTTCCTCAATAATGTTTTTAGCAAAATTTATAGTTTAGAAAAAATTTCTAGGAGCTATTTATATGGGTGATTGCATTGATCCACATTATTGGCACTTCCTAGGGATTTTTGCTTTCAAAATTTAGAATCCAAAAAGCCTTATTCATTGGGCATTGGAACCAAAAATAGGAGAAAATATATTGAATTATGAAAGAGGGCTAGAACAAAACTTGAAATAGACAATACCCAACAAGATTAAGGTTTATGAGATCTAAACATTTCACCTTACACTTGCTACCTTCACTCCTCCAAAGTTAAGTTCTTTCCCTGGTTATCTTTGTTTTCCTCTTGATACATTTGAGTGTCATTCCTAAGCTGCAATATTTGATAGGCCACATCCCAAACCTGTTGTGGTAAGCACTTGAAACCTTTGAGCTTCATATTTTTTTTTATTTGTGGAAAACATCCCAAAAGGGATGCCACTTTCGAGTAAGACCCAAGGAGGCAAGGGTATCCATTCCGCAAAAAATGCCCAGGACTCGGACCTAGCCTACCATATTTGACACACTCAAGGAGCAAACAAACACACAAACCCAATTAAAAATAAGCAGATAACAACAAAAATAATAAAATAAAATAAAAAACATGCTCCTTGAGTGTGTCAAAAACAAAAGCACAACCAAACACACACAATAAGATAAAAGAAACCACAATACAAACCACATAGAAAAACACAAGAAACACATAGAAAAACACAAGAAACACATAACAAAACACAAACAAGACAAAAACAACAGAACACTACAAAGACATAACCCAAAAAAAAAAAACAAGAAAAAAAACACAACCAAAACCTAAAAAATTAAAAAATAAAACAAAAATAAAAATAAAAAACAACCAACAACAGACAATAAAAAAAAACAAAAAATATAGAGAACACTCACCCATAAAAACACGAAATAACACAAACAAAAAGAAACCCAAGAACAAGAACGAAAAAACACAAGAACAATAAGAAAAAACATAAAAAAAAAACAAAACAACAAAAACACAAGAACAACAAAAAACAACACAAAGAACACAAAAACAAAACAAAATAAAAAAACCCACCCACCTTTAAAAACTAAACAAAAAAAACAAAAAGGAAAAAAGAAATAAAAAATGAACAAAACAAAGACCTATCTAGACCAGAAGACTATTAAGGCAAGAATCAACAGAGGAAACAAAATAAAGAATAGAATGAGCTAGGGAACTAAAAAAAACTGAATGAACCAAAGAGAAGCAAAAAAAAAACAAGAAGAAACTAGGTACCTTCGAACTGGAGCCATCCAAAGAAATGATAGAAAGAAGAGCTTCCCTAATTTGAGAAGCCCACCATATAGGAGGGTGGCCATAGCAAGTAAGATCACCTTTGTCCAAAGCCCAATTATCTAAAGCATCAGCACTCTTGTTTTCTCTGACCACATGGTTGTAATCAACTTTTAAAAATCTCATCTGGATTAACTGAATCTTCTCAATAATTCTTTTTATTCTCCAATCCACCTTATGATTATTAGAAGGATTATTCAAGAGATTAATCATAAGTTGAGATTCAGACTCAACTATCACCTTTTTCCATCCAACCTTAGTAGCCTCCTGAAGACCTTTGAGGATACCATACCCCTCAGCAAGGTTATTGGAAAGAATACCCAAATTCTCAGCAAAAGTAAAAACCAGGGAGCCATTTGAAAGTCTACCAATTCCTCCCACACTAGCTTTTCCAGGGTTCCCTCTAGAGGCTCCATCAGTATTGACTTTTCCAAAATCCTTAGGAGGAGGTTGCCAATTTCTATTCCTATCCAATTTACTAATACTCACATTCCCTTTAATATGGTTGCCCTTAGAAGGTTTAATATTCAATATTTGCATCACTTGATCCCATATTTGGTGGGAGTTTTGAGGGTGATTAAGGAGATGATGGACTGATTCAACTAAGTTGGCTATGGTCTTTTGCCAAATATAGTGAATATCCTTACTATCTTGATTAAAAATTTGGTTGTTCCTTTCATTCCAAATATTCCAAAGAAGAATGGTAGAACCCATCCAAACTAATTGCCTAATAAAATGATCAACACCCTCTTGATTAGGCCAATCCCTCCAAAGTTGTTCAAAAGTAAAAAAATTGGACCACTGTAAGCCAAGTAAAGTGGCCATTCTCCTCCACAGCTTAGAGGTTAAAGTACACTCAATAAAAATATGGTTGATATTTTCTACATTCTCTTCACACATTTCACATCTAAAAGGGCCATGAAAACCACGCTTCATAAGTTGCTCACCAGTAAGCACCCTACAATGCAATAAAAGCCAATTAAAGAACCTCACCTTAGGCCAGAGCTTTTGAGCCCACAATTGAGAAAATATGTTAGAAGAATGGTTGGGATTATTATGGCATAAGGTCAAATAACCTTGAGCAATTGAATACTCATCCTTAGTAGTGTTGTTCCACCCAAAACAATCTTTTTTCATGAGACCAAGAGAGGGATCTCATATGAAGGATGCCTTGGATATATTGTCTTTGCATTTTTGGGATTTGAATAGGCCAGTCCTCAATAGGGATCCAATATCTACCAAAATTTGAATTACCAGTATGGTATCGACAATAATTAGCCACCTTTATCCAATTAGCTCGATGAAGATCCTCCATCCAAGGCCTCCAATCGGGAAATTGAGTTATCAAAGGCTTGTGACCATCCCAAGAATCTGTCAAAAATTTGCATGTTGACCATTATGAATGATCCAAAATAATTTTTCCTTTATCAAATCCTCACCAGTCTTAAGAATTGCTAAAATGGGAGAACCTTTGGTAGGAATTTGATAGCGAACAAGGTCTTCAAGACTTTTGTTCTCGAGCATATTTAGCACGGAGATTATTGGCCCAAAGAGCATTGGGGTTATGCAACATCCTCCAATATAATTTAGCAGCTAAAGCTTTGTTGTTATTAATTGAAGATCGTAAACCTAACCCCCCTTCACTCTTAGGAAGACATAAAGTATCCCATTTCACCAAGGCCCATTTTCTTTTCTCCTTAGTACCACTCCAAAGTAAATGATGATTGATTTGATCCAATTCTCGAAGAACAACCTTTGGAATATTCAAAATGGAAGAAACATAAATAGGAATAGCTTGAAGGACTGATTTTACCAAGGTAATTCTACCCCCATAAGAAATCCACTTGTTGGTCCACTTTCCAATTTTCTTATTGACTTTGTCCAACAACCAATTCCAATCTTTATTTTTCTGCCTTTGAATATTTATGGGAATACCTAAATAAGTGATTGGAAGAGAGGTCTTCTTATATCTTAGCTTATCCAAGACCATGGATTCCTGTCTAGAAGAGCAGTGAAAGAAAATAACTTTAGATTTGTTTTCATTGATCAACTACCCAGTAGCCTTAGAAAAACAACTAATGATTTGCTTAATATTAGAAGCTTCCTTAACTAGTAGCTTTACCTAAAATAGTAGAGTCATCCACAAATTGAAGATGAGAGATAGGTCTAGTTCCATGAGCAATGGTAACTCCCTCAAGGGTTTTGTTTTCCCTCTTTTTGGTTATAGTCCTACCCAAGCATTCAACAAGAATGATGAATAAATAAGGGGATAACGGGTCACCTTGCCTAATACCTCTAGAAGCTGGGAAATACTGAGAAGGCCTGCCATTGATAAGAACTAAGTAGGAAACTTAAGAGATACATCCCATAATCCAATCCATGCAATCCTTAGAGAAACCAAATTGCCTCAAAAATTTGATAAGGAAGTGCCAATCTACTCTATCATAAGCTTTGGATAAGTCTAACCGAATGAACATGGAAGGAGAATTTTGCATATCGATGGAATGGATGGCTTCCTGAGCAAGAACTATCTCATCTACTATTTGATGTCCTTCCACATAACCCCCTTGCTCTGGGGAAATAATCTTATGCAAAAGAGGCTTCAACCTTTCTGCCATGATTTTAGTAATGATTTTGAGAAGAACATTACATAAAGCAATAGGTTTAAAAGCTGAGATATGATCAACCTCTTGAGCTTTTGGAACAAGAGTAACATAAGTTTTATTGATAACCTTCAAAATTTCTTTGGATTTCCTAGCTTCTTCCACGACATCTAATAAATCAACATGAAGGATATCCCATAACTCTTGGTAGAACTCAATAGGAAAACCATCAGGACCTGGGGTTTTCTCTTTTTGCATTTTAAAAACTACTTGTTGAAGCTCATTGATAGTAACAGGAGTAGTTAAAATAGAGTTCTCCTCGAAGTGATAAGAGAAGGGATTGCTTGAAGAACATTATATTGTGAAGCTGAGTCAAGGGGAGTAGCAGCAAAAAGATTGGAAAAGTAATCAACAACAATAGAGTTCATGCCATCCCAAGTATAAACAACATCTCCAAAATCTAATTTTAAGAAAGAAATAAAGTTGTGAGATCTTCGAGCTAGAAGAGATTTGTGGAAAAAATTTGTGTTTCGATCTCCTTCTTTGAGCGATTGAATTCTAGATTTTTGCTTCCATAAGATTTCTTCTCTTTTTTCCCATTCCTCTAACTGAGTTGTGAGTTTAATTTCATCTGCACTTCTCTTCTCTGTGAGGCCATCTAAATGGATTTTCTTATTCAAATTTTCAAGATGAGCAATAACTTCATGTTTTTTTTTATGAACATCCCCAAACTCTTTCTAGTTCCAAGTCTTGATTTTGGATTTAATGTATTGCAGTATTTTGACAAAACAGAACATCTTAGTCCCATGCCTAGGTTTACCTTCCTTCCACCATTGTTGCACATGAGGTCTGAAGGAAATGTCTCTAAGCCACTTTAATTGAAAACAAAAAGGAGAGAAAATCACATTGGTTTTCCATATTTCCACCATGACTGGCCAATGATCCGAACCAACATTATTAAGAGTCTTCACTTTAGGAATGTGACCATGGATTAAGAAATTTTCAAAGAGCAAAAACCTATCCAATCTCTCCATTATACAAGCTAAGCCTAGCCTTCTGTTAGACCAAGTCATAAGGCCATTATTTGGTTGGATATCCACAAGATGGAGGTTTGCAATATATTCGCTCATGAGGTCAGTGCTTTTGTCCAAATTTCTATTTCCCCCCTTTTCTCATCCAGAGAGAGGATGGTATTGAAATCTCCTCCGATCAAGATCCAAGCTTTAGGAAAATGAGAGACAATATGAGTAATATCCTTCCATTGTCTTCTTTTTTCCTCCAAATAAGTTAGAGCATAAATACTAATGCGGAGCATAATCTGGTTGGAATGTCTACTTTGAATAGCTATAGCCAACAAATCCCTACTGCCAACCATATGGTGAATAACTACCTCTTTTGGATCCCAAAGACAAGTGTATCGCTCCAAATTTTTTGCATCCTTACCCTCAGGCTATAGGATCCATGCCCGGAAGGAGGATGCGAGAAGGATGGGACAATACCTCGGACTGAGAGGCCCTTTGAAGGTCCCGCCTCTCGGGGGAGGGGTATAAGGGTGAATTTTTGATGGATGGTGGGTTCACCAGGAAACTTTTGAGTGGCAGTTTCCACGCCTAGGTTGATAGTGAGTTTGATGTGTTCATTTTGCACTTTAATCATTCAACTCCTAGGTTTGGCCAAGATGAATCTAAACTATTCTATATGCCAATGCTGATTTAAATGAATACAAAAAATAGGAATGAATGCTGACCATAGAGAATATGCTAGCTAGAACATAACATACCTGATTTCGGATGTCTGATGAAGATTCTGAGTTTTGTAATAGTCCAGATCGCCTCAATTCGTACGTAATCATCTGATATTTCACAGGATCGTCTCAAATCGTAGACGGTCATCTAAGATCAGACAGAATCATCTGAAATCTGATGAATTCATGAGACGAATTCGTCAAAAACCTGCAATCACAGAAATAGATACAAAATACCAAATATGCAACTACAGAAGCAAAGGAAAATGATAGCAATAACAGCAAACATGCCTAAATCATGGATTCAAATAACAAAATAAGGAAAATGCAATAGATTTAATGATTGATCTTAACTTTATCATGCGGTTATGCTAAATGAGGTGAACTCCAAGATGCATAAATATAATAATTTAAGATAGTACAAAAATATAATAGGAAAATGCAGATAAAAAACTAAGGAAATGCAAACTCTGGGCTCTGATTGCCCCCAATCTGGACTACAGTCAGGATCGCCTCCAATCGTACGAGATCGTCTGCGCTCCTCGACAAGATCATCCGAAATAGTATGGAATCGCTTGCGACGATCCGAGCTAGCTTCGACTAAAAAATAGTAAAGTTCCTGCAAGAAAACATGAAATACATAATGCAAATGATGGTGTGGGGATGCTCTGAGGTGCGTGGAAGTGCAGGGGGTTTAAGCAGAGTTTCAGGCAGAGAGTTAGGGGGATAAACTGAGAAAATCTTAGTTTATATAGGATTAGGGAGAGGTTAGGAGGTTGGGGATCATCCCAATCTGGGAGATCTCCAACGGGGGAATCTCCAACTGCACAGACGCGCTTCTGCCCAAGTTGGAGAGGTTGTTGAAACAGAAGCTAATTATGAAAATTTGGTTTTGGGATGAAATCGTCTGGACGTTCTATTCCAGATGAATTCGTCAGATCTGGGATGATTTCGTCTAATCTACGATGATATCGTCCAACGGTCAAAACAAATCCTAAAAATGGCATGAAAAATGGGGAAAGCGGGTAACAGGTGGTTAACGGGCAGTTTGGGGTTAAAATTCAAATTTTTTATCTTTTTACTAAGGTTTAACCGTGCCAATTTTAGGGTGCTACATTTTGCCCCCTCTTTAGCGAATTTTTCGAAGAAAATGTGTTAAAGACGAGTTTTTCCTCATTTTACGAGAAAGCAAAAATGTACTCAATTTTTTAGACGACGATTCTAGGTCGAATCGTACGACTGCTGGCTATGGTGCCCCCTCCGTGTTTTTACCCAAATCGAACGTTTGAGGAAAAAATATGGAAAAGCAAAATTAAAATGTTGCTGGTTTTGAATAAAATTAAGAAAAAATAGGGAAAACCCTAATTCATTTTTTACTATTCATTTTGACTGTTCCAGAGCTCTACAGAGAGAAAATATGGTGGAGACAGTGCACAGAGCGACAGAGGTCCGGCGCGGGCTACGGGTAAGGATCTAATCCTAGTAGATTAGGTTTGAATTAACTTTGTATAATTTTTGGATTTAAATTTTGATTGTTTGGGGCATCACGGCCGTTTTTAGGCCGTCGATGACGTCGGGACGAAATCGTCCCTATTTCATCGAAATCGTCCCTAGATCATCGATTTCATCCTAACAAAGGATGATGTTGCCCAATTTGGGATGATATCATCCAATGGTGGATGATATCATCTTTAAGCTTGATTAAAATGTGTTTAATTTGATTGCAATGATTGGTTTATTAATGAAATTTTGTTGTTTTATTGTTTGTTTTGTAGAAAGGATTACTAAAGAGCCAGGAATGGAAATACGGTGGGCTGAGAGATGACTTGGCCGCTCTCGACTAGGCAGAGCGTGACCAACTAGCACAGGTCGGGCTACGACATGTGGCAGAGATGCCACAAGTACCGATGGATATGGGGCTACTGACAGCCCTAGCAGAGAGGTGGTATCCGGGGTCATCCTATTTTTGGCTATCGATAGGGGAGATGGCTCCCACTCTAGAGGACGTATGGAGGATCATGAGGATCCCCATACAGGGATGGTTGATGATGCCTATGGCCAATCAGGGCCAGGCTATGATGAGATTGATAGGAGACCCGAGCTTCACCCTGGAGAAGGGCGGGGTGAACATTGAGTCTCTGCGGCAGATGCCTGGGGCATCTAGGCTGACTCAGGTTTTGGCAGGGGTGGTCGGTGGCTTACTGCTGTGCCACCAGAGCGGGTGCAGACTACCATGGCTCCTCTCAGACATAGTTTGTGACATGAGAGACCATGGGTATAGGTTTGCATGGGGCAGCTTTGTACTGTGCCGCTTGTATAGGATCCTGCATGGGGTCGTATACAAGGGAGGTCGATGTCTGGTCTTGACATCGCTGCTATAGGTTTGGTGTTGGGAGCACATTGCGGTGCAGAGGCCGGTAGGGCTCCCATTGATAGGGGTTGATCGGGAGAGGCCCCGGGTTTTCTACTGGTGGCTACAGAGGGGGTCACAGTGGTGGATAGATCTGTCGATGTCACGGAGGTTGTTGGATGACCTCATCCCTGACCAGATCACCTGGAGGCCATGGCGAGAGCACCCGGGTGGGCAGAGGATGGGTAGGAGCTGGCTCGCATCAGGCGAGTCTACTGGCTGAGGATGGAGCGGGGAGAGGTAGAGCTCCACCGCTACGATCGGGTACTATGGTAGTTCGGTCTTCAGTAGGGGATCCCTTCTCTCAGGGATTACGAGTACTCCCAGACTATTCGAGATAGTACTACGCTGAGCGGGGCTCCAGACATGCAATGGTTCTGGAGCCAGGACACTGACGATGCCCCCATCCAGCCAGTGGATGGTGACGACGTTGGGGTGACTGATGGATACGATGCCTGGTACGTAGGCATCCACCCTCCTCGGATGATGAGGGCATAGGGTCTAGTGCACGTCGTGGTGCACCGGATGGGGAGGTGGCGGTAGGCTATGATTGAGGCAGCGTGGGGTCACGATGGGGTAGAGCAGTGATGGTCTCCATAGGAGAGATGCCAGAGGATGGCACGGGCTCCCTAGAGACCACAACAGCTAGGGAGGAGGGAGGAGGGACTGCCTCCTCAGTAGGGGGAGAGACCACCATCACCCGATAAGGGCAAGGGTGTCGAGGTAGGGGAGAGCAGCGAGACGGTGGCTCTCCGGGCTGAGGTTGCCCGCCTCTGAGCTTAGGTGTAGACATTGCAGGATGAGGCTACATGGCTCAGAGCTCGGGGTGGAGGAGCGAGCACTCGAGATCTGGCATGGTCTATTGCTCAGACCGCATTCTACCAGGGGCTATACTATCACATGGTTCCAGAGAACCAGAGGGTACCACTGCCAGCCCCTATTGCGGAGCCGATCATGATGGGATCATCGAGGACATCCTCACGATCGACGATGAGGACCCGAGACACAGCTCGGACCTCTATGGGACCACCTCCTCCATGTCAGGGTGGGGGAGTAGATGAGGCTGAGAGCTCGAGGGCTTCTCGAGGATAGTTGCTATAGATGGATTGTATATGTATCTTTGAGAGGATTGAGTATGCCAGGATATAGATTGTGGCATACCAATCCAATTGTGATATGATGTACAGATATTTTTGAGATATATATATATGATATTTTTGTAATATAACTTGTCCATATGTTTTTATGATGCTTCAATGTTTGAATTGTTTGTTTGTTGATTGATGATTCATGTAATTATGTCATTTTTAGAAATATTATAATGTTGTATGTCATGTTGTAAAATTTAAATGAAATAATCTGATGTAAACAATTGGTTGGTTTTGGTGTGATTTGATGAAAAAAATAAAAGGGACTTCTAACAATAATTTCAAAGGACATTGTCGTTGTTATAGACCACTTCATGGAGTCGTCGCTCGCTCGGTCGTCAAGCTAATCCCAGTATAGAAATATTGCTAAAAGTAAAAGAATGCTTAAGAGACTGTCTTAAGACTTTGTGTTGTGATGATGATGATGATGATGATTGCAGATTTTTCATAAAAATAAATTATGCATGAAATATATTTAAAAAGTGATATTTGCTAGGCATAAATTCCTAAGTGTGATAAATTTTTTGAACAATTCCTTAGAAATTATACCATGGTTGCAAAATCGAATGTTGACATAATGACATGAAATATAATAAGTGTTCGTTTGTTTTAAAGCATAATTGTGTAACATAATGATGCAAGTCATATGTTTTTATGAATTTGTTTTAAAATAAATGGAAAATAAAATTAGAACAATGGTTTGCGCTAGGCATAGAATTATAGGTATAGACTTATACCATCATCGTGAAATCCAAAGAGAATTTGATATTTTGGTTTTATTGCATGATTGATTTTTGATTTTTGATAAACAAAAAATAATAATATAAACTTGACTTTATTTTGCTAGATTTTGTAATAGGTTGTGTAAAATAATTTTGGATTTTTGAAAACAATGTATGTAATTGTGTTTATACTAAACAGATGTTCTGAAATAAGAATAAAATTTATTCCAAAAGAGTTGCAGAAATATTTTAAATTATCTCAAAGAAAAATGTAGATTTATAAGGAACCCTCATGTGCATATGTGAGTTCATTGCCGATCTTGATTTATCATAATGATAGAGAATCTCTCAAATACAAATGTGTGTGCAATTGTATTGTTCATTCACCAATTTTGAGCAAGATAATTTGATACAAGTAATTTGAATTAACCAAATGAATGTTCGTTGACCATGATTTATATGCATGTAACCGTACCAGACTACTGTGTAAGTTAGGTTATCAAGAGCTAGCTAATCCATAAGCCGACATAGGTCTGTACAAAAGAAGGTCGCTAATGTGACAGACATATCACCACGCTAGGGATTACCCAAGGCCAAGCGGGTTGGGCACAAACCACCTGTTATGGGGCTTACCTCACAGTTTTCGAATAATTGAGAATTCCAGGGATTCAAGCTCATTCACCCTTCTTTTCTTTTCAAGGGGTAGGGAAAGGATTTTATTGCATTTTGCTTTTGCTTTTCTCGTGTTTGCTTCTTCTTCTTTTTTTTTTTTGTATTTTTGCTTGATATTTGAGATAATGCTGAAATATTGTCGTGATGATACAAAATAACATTTTTCTTTTTCTCTTTTTCTTTGAATTTTTCTTTTCTTCCTATGCTAGGGATACTTGCTCGGATTAGTCTGTAGAGCAAGGGATTTTTATTCTGGGTAGGGGTGAGCTTGTCCTTTTGTCAATTCTCAAAGATCCTAGACCATGTGCATGATAGGATAGCAGGGGAAACTTTTCGCTCAAGAAACCATTTCTACGATGTAGCATCATATCGAATTTGCAATGAAATCATTTTAGTGTGAAGAGATATACTTGGTTCAAGTAAATAACAAGATCAATTCTCTATGCTCAAAACTTCATTTAATTCAACTGTGGACTTTGATATAAGAGAGATTAATAATCAAAAATAAAATCAAGATATTTATTCATGTGAATGTGAAAGTGCGGGATTCCAAATAAATGCTAATTTGTCCAAAATAATTGAAAATATAACTGCAACACTTTCAAGAATTGACAAGTATGAAAATAAAATATGTGTTTGAATATTTTGATTTTGATGTTTTATATTTTTATATTTTGATTTTGATTGATGAATTACAAGAAGAAATACTATTACTATTTTTGAAAAATATTTTGATAGAAATGGCAAAAATGAAACAATATGCAAAAATACAATATATACAAATGACGAAATGACCCAATGTTATGCATAATAACGCTTAAGATGCATAATGTTCATAGGTTCTTTAAGATATTTACCGTCTAAGGTAGCTAATCGATATGCGCCCGATCCAAATTTAGCAGTGATGACATATGGTCCGAGCCAGTTGGGCTCAAACTTACCTTTAAGGTCTTTAGTTGCATTAGTATTTTTTTGATTTTCTTTTAAGACAAGGTCGCCGATCTCAAAGGATCGCTGATGAACTTTCTTGAGGTATGCTCGTTTAAGCTTGTTTTGGTAGGCACGGAGATGCTCCAAAGCATTGATGCGCTTTTCATCTAGAAGTTCTAGCTGACTAAGTCTGCCAACACGATATTCATCTCCTACTTCAGTATCTTGAAGTAGTAGAGCTAAAGAAGGAACTTCTAATTCAAAGGGAAAAATGGCTTCAGCACCATAAACCAAAACAAAAGGTGAAGTGCCTGTGGGGGTACGAACGCTAGTTCGATAAGCCCACAAAGCAGGATATAATTGGATGTGCCAATCTCGGCCAGATTTATTGACCAATTTTTTGAGGATTTTGATTAATGTTTTATTAGAGGCTTCTGCTTGGCCATTACCCTGAGGATAATAGGGAGTGGACCAACGATGTTGAATTTTATATTTTTGACATAATTTCTTAACATCTTTATTTTTAAAACAAGTTCCATTATCTAAAATGAGATTTGTAGGAATTCCAAACCTACAAATAATTTGATTAAAAATAAACTTGGAAACTTGGGTTCCAGTGCAAGAAGCTAATGGCATAGCTTCAACCCACTTCGTGAAATACTCAGTGGCGGTTATGATGAATTTGTGTCCATCGGATGACACAGGGTTGATTTTTCCAATGATGTCTAAGCCCCATTTTGAAAAGGGCCAAGGAGATGAAATAGCCTGTAGTTCTTGTGCAGGCGCATGGACAAGGTCAGCATGTTTCTGGAATTTTTCGCAATGTCGCACATGATTATGTGCATCAGTCTCCATGGTAGGCCAAAAATATCCTATCCGAAGGAGTTTCTTAGCAATGGCGCTACCACTAAAATGTCCCCCACAAGATCCATTGTGGGCTTCATTCAAAGCTGATCTAGATTCTTCTAGATTCAAACATCATAGTAAAATGCCTTCAAAAGATCTCCTATACAAGGTATTACCAATAATCACGAAGCGACTTGCTCGTCTACGTAATAACCTACGCTGGTTGCTAGTACAACCATCAGGGAAGGTCCCATTTTGAAGAAAATTAAAGATATCCGTGTACCAATGTTCAGGAGTAGTTTCATTGATTAGAAACACATCCAAAGGTTCTAGGCATGATTTGCTTGAAGCGGGTTCCTGGAGTCGATGAATAATGATGGTAGCATATTCGTCATCTAACTCCAAGGGCAAAAGAGATGCGGTTGCAGCCATAGCGTCAGCCGCACGATTGCTAGTTCGAGGAATAGCTTCCAAGGTAACTTGATCAAACAAGGATAATAATTGTAAAACATATGCTTTATATGGGCGTAATTTATCATCTCTGGTCTGATAAACATCATTGATTTGATTTATGACAAGTTGAGAATCACCAAAAACCAATAAATTTTTAATTTTTAGGGCCAAGGCAGCTCGTAATCCAAGGATAAGAGCTTCATATTCAGCAGTGTTATTGGTGCAAGCAAATGTTAATTTGAAGGACAGAGGTATAAGATGTTTCTACGGAGATATTAAAATAATACCTGCACCAGCCCCACTCATACATCGGGCTCCATCAAAGTATAGGGACCATTGCTCTGGATGGTCTGCCTCTAGTTTAAGGCATTCATCAGGAAACTCGATGATGAGAGGATGGGTAGACTCCAAGGGTGCAACAGCTAATTGATCTGCTATGATTTGACCTTTAACAAACTTTTGTCCTATAAATGTGAGTTCAAACTCGCTTAGCGCAAGAACCCACTTTGTTGTACGACCAGATAAGTACGGTCGACTCATGAGATATCGCAAAGGGTCGAATTTGGCAATAACATACGTTTTCTGACTGAGCATATAATGTCATAGTTTCTATGTAGAAAATACAACTGCTAGACATAATTTCTCTAATATGGTATAGCGAGTTTCATAACTGATTAAGGTCCTGCTAATGTAATAATTAGCACGTTCTTTCTTCTCATCGTCAAGCTGAGCTAACATAGCTCCTAAAGCAAAATCGAAAGCAAAAATGTACAAAATAAATGGACGATCAGATTTAGGTGGGGAAAGCACCGGTGGTTTAAGGAGATATTGCTTAAGGAGTTCAAATGCTTCCTGACATTCGTCATCCCAATGAAAAGAGACGTCTTTCTTAAGAAGCTTAAGAAAGGGTCCGGTTTTGTCTGCCAACTTGTCGATGAAGCGACGAATAGCTTGAAGCTTACCTTGTAAACTTCGTAATTCTGATATATTTGTGGGTGCGGGCATATCAGTGATAGCCATGATCTTGAGAGGGTCAATTTCAATGCCACGTAAAGAAACTATAACCCCCAATAATTTATCGGACTTAACTTCGAATATGCATTTGGCTGGATTTAGTCGGATAAGATATTCCCTTAACCGATCAAATACTTTTCTCAAGTCATTTAAATGATCATCTTCTTTGATGGAATGAGCTATAATATCATCTACATAATCATGTAGAATATCATGCATCATATCGTGAAAGATATAAGTCATGGCTCGTTGATAGGTTGCACTTGCATTCTTTAAACCGAATGGCATCACTTTCCAACAAAAGGTTCCCCAAGGGGTAATAAAGGTTGTTTTAGCCTGATCTTCAGGAGCTATCCTGATCTGATTATAACCAGAAAATCCATCCATTAGGGATATCATTCCACTTCCAATAGTAAAGTCAATGATCTGATCCATGTTGGGAAGAGGAAAATCATCTTTAGGGCATGCAACATTAATATCTCTGAAGTCTGTGCAAACCCTAACTTTAGTGGCTTCTTTCTTAGTTACTAGAACTACATTTGAAATCCATTCAGCATAATCAATGGCTTGTATAAAAATAACATTTAAGAGTTTTTCTAATTCCCCTTTGACTAGTAAGGCCACTTTAGGATGCATTTTTCTAAGTTTTTGTTTAACAGGTTTAGCATCTGGATGGACTACTAGGTGATGCATAACTACAGAAGGGTCTAATCCTGGCATATCTTCATATGTCCAAGCAAAGACGTCTTCATATTGTTTAAGGAATGCAATATATTTATCTTGTTTTTCCTGACTCAATTCTGATCCAATGTTGATTATGTGAGGGTTGTCTTTGGTTCCAATGTTAATTTTTATGATGTTTTCTACTTCCATATGTAGATCTCTCTCAAAATTAGGTGGGGCGGGTGAAACGCCTAATTCTTGTAATTCTTCCAAGGTTAGCTTGGATAATTCATCTTGAGGAGTCGTGGCCTCAAGCTGGGCTATACTAGGTATAGAGCCATCGAAATAAAATCCGTTATATAACAATTCCTCAATGGAGACATCATGAAAGATATCCCCCTCCAACTCATCGTCGGATTCGGCAATCATCTCAGGGTAAGCTATGGATAGCATATTGCATGTAAGAGGCTTATTCATTAAATGCAAGACATCTCGTTTATCCAAATAATCTTGGTAACATACAAGATGGTCATCATCCTCAAATGGGAAGGGCTGACCTTTACTAGGAAATAGGCCCACACCACATCGGGCGGGCCATGGTTCTACCTCAAAAGGTTCTTTCATACCATTCTGGAAAGGTCCCAAACCTTTCCCTTTATATCCCAATTTAAGCATTATAGGCTTAGCTTTAATATACTCATTAGCAAAATAGCATCTAGCATATCCATCACAATGTGTCTTGATGTTTTCGGGTATTCTTCCCCAATCATATCCCTTATAAATAAAAGCACAACTCCCGACTTGGTAGATACTCCCCATAGGCTGTGGGAGGCCCAAGGTACGAGGAGAGGGTGGGAGTTTATTTAAAATAAGGGAAGCTTGCATGGCAGTGTTGGTTTCTTCTGATATAAGAATTTTAGATAAATCGGGTAAGAGCTCATCAGTAAGAGCATAAGAGGTAGAAGGAACATTTCCTACATCGTCGGATGTGGAAAGGATGCCTGTAGTGGATGTAGATGTTATAGGGATATCGATGGATGAGTCTATAGGTATGGAAGTTATAGGAGTAAAACAAGAAGCATTGGTTGTAGTTTTAGGATCTTTTCGAGGTCCTAATGTGGTTTGTTCAGAAGATGGTTGAGCTATATGTAGAGGTGTAGTTGAAAGAGTAGATGATGTTATGGGTGTGTGTTTCACACGTTTGGGTGGATGATGAGAATTAGGATGTGTGGATGACAAGGCAGGGCAAAATTGAACTCCAACAGGTTCTGCCAAAGCACACATATCAAAGGGTCTAGGATCACCATGAATGGTAACCAACTGATTTTTAAATTCGAATTTAACACACTGATGTAAAGTGGATGGAACAACTCGCATCGCGTTGATCCAAGGGTGACCCAAAAGTATATTGTACGATGTTGGGCAATGTACAATAAACACGGTCATGTCTAAGGTTCTAGGACCAACTTGCAAGGGGATAGTAATAACTCCACACGTTTCTTGTGTTTCGTCATTGAAGGCTTTTATAATCATATCAGTTCTTTTCATTTCATCACTTCTAAACCCAAATATTTGGTAGAAGTCAAAAGTGCATATGTTTAAAGATGAACCATTATCAATCAAGACTCGTTTAACTGCTACATCCCCAATTAGGGCAGTAATATATAAGGGGTTATCCTTATGTAGACTATGTTGCGAGTATATCTCTATCCCGAAAGTCAATACAATCGACTTCTCGAGTTATGATAGTATTGGACATGGCTTCAGGTTGAATATTTTGTGGTACCATCATTTGGCTTAATGTGAGCATTAATTCATCCCTATGGGTAGGAGAAGATCTTAAGAGATCCAAAAGGGAAATTCTAGCTGTAGTATTTGATAATTGTTCATTAATATTATAGGGAGGCTTATGTTGAACATTAGGCGCATAATTCCCTTTATTGGGATTTTTCAAAACAAATGGAGCTGATCCATCGTTCTGAGTTTGATCCTGTTGAGAGTTTTGAGCCTGTTGTCTGGTAACGGCTCCGATGGTTCCTACAATATTATTTTGTGGATGATGAATAGGTCTTGGTCTAGCGTTTATGACTTGTTCATTAGAAAGTATTTGGTGAGAAGATGGTCTAGTAGTGACTCTTCTAGGAAATGGTTCTTCTGGAACCATAGAACTTGTGATGGGTTGAACAGGATCTGATTCATCTTCAGAACTATTCGATTGATTTGAGGTGATTTCCATGTCACTTTCAGTCTCATATTCGGTATCACTAAGATCAAGTGTCCGAATATTATGTAGAGGTCTGGCCGTAACCATGGATAAAGTTGTGTCAAAGACTTGCGGATCGTGAACAGGTAATTGTCCACTAATAGTTCCTACATATCGGGTAGGAGGGGGAACATTATGATGCTCAATTTGATTAGCCACCTCTTTACCATGCTTTGGTAAAGGATGTTGAAATATGTCCAATGATTGATTGGCATTCTGATTCTGATTTTGGGGGATGTTCTTTTGAGCATTATTAGAAGGATTTTGTTTAGGTTGAAAGGCTTGCACCTCCATCTCATTGTTATCAATCAGGTCTTGTATTTTATGTTTTAATATTTTACAAGAGTTGGTAGCGTGTCCAGGTCCTCTATGGAAATCACAATGTAAATCAGCTCTGTATCCGGGTATGGTTGGATCAGGTTCCCGGATGTTTGGTAATTGGATCAAACCTCATGCTAATAGTTGCGAGAGAATAGTTGATAAAGGTTGATTTAACCTAGTAAATTCTTGGGGTGGTTTATCAAGAGGTTTTAGTATAAACTTCTCTATTGTTTTTGCAGTATTAACATTGGCAATGTTTTTGCTATCAGTGACTCCATCACCCACAACTTGTTTATTTTTATATTGATTTCTGGATGTTTTCTCATCATCTTTCTTTTTGAGCTGACCTCTTCTAATGAGAGCATCTTCCACCCTTCGAGCTAAATCTATAGCTTGATCGAAGGTGGTCAAGGTAGCAGATTGATAATTCATAGGATAGTTGTTCTTGTAAATTATTGATAAAAATATCCAACATTTCTCGATAAGGTAATACAAAGTGTAATTTTCCTATCAACTGCCTCCATCGAGCTAAGAAGTCAGCAAAACACTCATCTTTGTCTTGTTTTAGGTTGTACAAATATTTAATGGTTACATGCCTTTCGATATAGGCACTAAATTGATGCACAAAAGATTCGGCGGTTTCTTTGAAATTCCTCAAAGAATGAGTGGGTAGTTGATAATACCACTCCAATGCCATCCCTCCTAAACTTTTTGGGAACATTTTTAGTAATAACAAGTCATCATGTGATATATCATGACATGCTATCCTAAACATACGAAGATGCTCTATGGGATCTTCGAGTTCCTTTGTACATAGGTAGGACAAGCATAGGAAAGTATTTGGGATATGGTTGTGCTACAACTATAGGATCTAGAGGCTGACTACACATCTCTCGATAATTGTACGAGGGACGGTAGGGATCTATCTGGTCCATGCGGGAGACTAACTATTTCACCATGGCTTCCAGATTACCAGTTTGTCCACCATATTGGTTCGGTGGTACATGAGTATGGGATTTGTGAGCGTAGGATGGCATGATGTAAGGATTAGATGCTATATTGTTGTTATGCAAATGGTTGGTAGGAAGAGTATTATGAAGAAGATTTGTTGTAGCATTATGTTGTATCCCCGATTGTTGGAAATTGGTATTTGGTTTTGTTTTAGGATTTTGTTGATTTGAGGTATATTGATCAATAGCTTGGCAAAATAGAGTAGTGAATGAAGGTTTCTTTTGTGTGGGGATAACCCTCGGCTTGGTAACAGGCACTCTAGGTGGTTGGGTAACCTGTTGTTGTTGCGTGTTTTGAATTATAGCAGCCATGTCCAAATTGGACGGTCCAACTTGATCACTTTCTTGATCAACGAAGGACAAGGGATTAGTGCGTGTGTGATATATGTCTTCTAGGGTTGCTTGAGTGTCACTAATTTGATCTTTGTCCATATGGACTGCTCTATTAAGAGTGCCAATATTAGTATTGAGGAACTTCCAAAAATGTTCCATGTTCTCAAAAGTAATAACTCCTTCCGGAGATATTTTAGGGGATGAGGATCCTTCCTCTCTATCATTTTCTTTTTGTTCATTTCCTACAACAAATTCTTCTTCTTGTTGGTCGAAGGTTCCTTCTTCCTGAATTGGATCTTCGGGAAGGACATCTCGGGTTATTTTCTGGTTTTCTTAACCAATCTTCTTCTACTTCAGCTTTGTTTTCCATTCCCGAGTCTAGTCATTATGTCTAAATTTAGATTTTAGCAAATATATATTAATATATTTGCAATAGATTTGGGAGGTATATATTTTAATTATATACCTACTATAATGCTTAAAAATAAAATGTTTTGATTTTTGTTATGATTTTTTTTTTTTTTTTTTTTATGCTTTATAAAGACAATAAACAACACACTAAATGCAAGAAATAACAATAATAAAAGAATAGCTTAGTTTTCTATAAATAGTTTATAGATATCATTGATAGGATCAAGTTCATCAAGAGTCATGAAATGCTCCTCTTCAAATTGGAAATGGTTTTTCAAGAACTTGATAAAGTGTGCTATAGTGATATTATCTGTTTTAGACTCTGTCTTGTAAAAATAAATCTCATGGCAATACTCTCGATATAACACAACTCTAGGAACTCTATTCCATCTTTGTCTATCCGTAAGAACGACCTCTTGGTCCTCTATACGAGACAGAAATTTATGTACTATAACTGCATTATCGAGGTATTCCTCAAAGGTATACAATTTAGAAGACACAAGGGCTCTTTTATCTGCTAACCACCTATGGCAAGCTCTCTGAAGCTCATGATACAAAGTCACTTGATCGGGATCCAAGATTCTATCTAGGACAAACCTCTTGATTTGCCTAAGTTCGGTTGCTCTAGATGAAATGAGATTCAATCTCCTATTAAGCTCATCCCATAAAGGTGGGACTCTATATGTTGGAGCTACTCTAAGTAAAGAATTAATCTCTATGGCTGCTAATTGATTTTCAACATTAATGGTGACAACTCATCTTTTATTATAATCTACCATCTAAATATAATATGCAATCTTTGATTCTAAATGCATTTATGTTTTTTTTTATTTTTTTGGATTGTTTTCAAAAGGTTTTTAGTTTTCACGTCGGGTTCACCAAAATGTATCGCTCCAAATTTTTTGCATCCTTACCCTCAGGCTATAGGATCCGTGCCCGGAAGGAGGATGCGAGAAGGATGGGACAATACCTCGGACTGAGAGGCCCTTTGAAGGTCCCGCCTCTCAGGGGAGGGGTATAAGGGTGAATTTTTGATGGATGGTGGGTTCACCAGGAAACTTTTGAGTGGCAGTTTCCACGCCTAGGTTGATAGTGAGTTTGATGTGTTCATTTTGCACTTTAATCATTCAACTCCTAGGTTTGGCCAAGATGAATCTAAACTATTCTATATGCCAATGCTGATTTAAATGAATACAAAAAATAGGAATGAATGCTGACCACAGAGAATATGCTAGCTAGAACATAACATACCTGATTCTGGATGTCTGATGAAGATTCTGAGTTTTGTAATAGTCCAGATCGCCTCAATTCATACGTAATCATCTGATATTTCATAGGATCATCTCAAATCGTAGACGGTCATCTGAGATCAGACAGAATCATCTGAAATCTGACGAATTCATGAGACGAATTCGTCAGAAACCTGCAATCACAGAAATAGATACAAAATACCAAATATGCAACTGCAGAAGCAAAGGAAAATGATAGCAATAACAGCAAACATGCCTAAATCATGGATTCAAATAACAAAATAAGGAAAATGCAGTAGATTTAATGATTGATCTTAACTTTATCATGCGGTTATGCTAAATGAGGTGAACTCCAAGATGCATAAATATAATAATTTAAGATAGTACAAAAATATAATAGGAAAATGCAGATAAAAAACTAAGGAAATGCAAACTCTGGGCTCTGATTGCCCCCAATCTGGACTACAGTCAGGATCGCCTCCAATCGTACGAGATCGTCTGCGCTCCTCGACAAGATCATCCGAAATAGTATGGAATCGCTTGCGACGATCCGAGCTAGCTTCGACTGAAAAATAGTAAAGTTCCTGCAAGAAAACATGAAATACAGAATGCAAATGATGGTGTGGGGATGCTCTGAGGTGCGTGGAAGTGCAGGGGGTTTAAGCAGAGTTTTAGGTAGAGAGTCAGGGGGATAAACTAAGAAAATCTTAGTTTATATAGGATTAGGGAGAGGTTAGGAGGTTGGGGATCATCCCAATCTGGGAGATCTCCAACGGGGGAATCTCCAACTGCACAGATGCGCTTCTGCCCAAGTTGGAGAGGTTGTTGAAACAGAAGCTAATTATGAAAATTTGGTTTTGGGACGAAATCGTCTGGACGTTCTGTTCCAGACGAATTCATCAGATCTGGGATGATTTCGTCTAATCTGCGATGATATCGTCCAACGGTCAAAACAAATCCTAAAAATGGTGCGAAAAATGGGGAAAGCGGGTAACAGGCGGTTAACGGGCAGTTTGGGGTTAAAATTCAAATTTTTATCTTTTTACTAAGGTTTAACCGTGCCAATTTTAGGGTGCTACAACAAGCAATGCCACCCGAAGTCCCTTGGGAACTGAGGGAAACCACTTTTCCAACTGACCAAGTTTTACTGTCAATTAAGTCCATATCCTCCATTGACATCTTAGTTTCTTGAAGGAAAACAAGATGTGGATGATTTACCTAAATCATTATTCTAATTTCATTTTGTTTTGAAAGACTTCCTTTGAGTCCTCTAATATTCCAAGTGATGATCTTCATTAATACCGAGGCTAAAAAAGTTGGGAAGGGAATTAATCTTACCTTTCTCTACAAGCTTTTCACCTTCTTTTACCATATGATATTGATTGGTCTTGCAACCTACTTTTTGATCAGAATCCATCTTCAATTTTTTTTCCCTATTTCTTGACTTATTCCAATTGAATCTAATATGGATTCTAACCTTGAAGAATGCTCGTACATAGCCAAAATTTTACTAGATGGTTCAATAGAGTCTATATTAGGACCTGCATTATTTGAAGTTTTGACATCTAAAATATTGTTTTTCTTGTATAAATTTTCTCCTTTTTCTATGTTGAAAACCTTTGATTTGTTGGTTTGTCTTTGAGTTCTTCCCTTCATATTTAAATTGTGTTTCTAAGATTTCAGTTTCCATTATTTCCTCTTCCTCACTTGGGACATCATTTGTGGAAAGGATTTCAAACATATTAGCAGATGACTTTGATTGATCCTTCATAAATGGTTTTTTTTTAGTGTTCTTCTTCTTAGGTATTTGGAAACCTGCTAAGTTTATATCTTCTTTTTTATCAAGAATTTTATTTGGGCAAGCACTCGCCAAATGACCATATTCATGGCAAATTCTACAACGAAAAGGAATGTTCTCATAGTCCACTACTTGCTCCCAAGTGTCTTCCCCAAATTGTAATGTGATCTTTTTAGGTAGAGGTTTGTCAAAATCCATTAAAACACAAATTCAAGCATAAATAATATGTTCAAAATTTTGAGTACAATCAACAGTCATCAAAAAAGTTCCTAAAGAGTTTCCAATTGAAGAAAAAATAGTAGGATTCCAAAATTCAATAGGGAGGCCAAAGAGTCTAACCCACACGGGATCAATAGAAGGCATCTCTTCTTCAGATTTAAATTTAGTATGCCAGGGCTTCATGAAAAGCCTTGCCCTTCCAAAAAACCAAGGATCCCCTTGAAAAGTTTTCTCTCTATCTTCATTATTAGCAAATAAAACAAGAAAATAACCATTTGGATAAATAGAGATTTGTAACTCACCTTTAGTTTTCCAGCTTTTTGCAGCCTAGACTTTGAAAGCAGATAGACTCGGATGAAAACCCACGAACCGACAAATTAGTCCTCTTTTTTCCAAATCTTCAATGCCAGTCTGAATGTTATCCATATCAAGCTTAACAATAGGAGTTCCATCAGCTGCTTTAAGACATCCTGAATCTATTTTCCTAGGATCAATCTTAGGCATTCTTAGAGGTTTATGGGAAGCCCTAATATTGATATTAGCATTGGGCTAAGGCTGTCCACCATGAAGGGCATCCCTAAAATTCATTTTTGGGGCTGTCTTCAAAATTCTTACCCTTGATAGGGGTTTTCATAGTAGAATTATTTTGTGGGTGTACCTTAGCACCAGATTCACTTGAGATATGAGCCATTTTTTTATCAACTACTTGAAACTTATTTCGTGATCTCTTTAATCCTTGCCCTAGACATCGTGGAAAGGTATGGTTTTCACTTTTCTTTTGTGCAACAAATTGGAAGTCGTTGTCACTCAAGTTCATAGTATGATTTGTTGAAATACAAATTTCTAACCCATATTGTATCCCCTGCAACATTTCTTGCTAAAATATTGAGAATAAACCACAAAAATATTGGCCGCTAGGGCCCGAAGGCCCTAAAAACCAACCTTTGGAGCTGCTTGCACTCAACCCAGATGAAACCCTCGCATAACCGCTTGCCAAATATGTCGTTCACACATAGGGGTGCACTAGGATATTTGTTGCTCTAAATGATATGAAAATTATTGGAGACGTTCTAGGGTTTTTCAGGCATCTACCCTCAAAATTTTAGCTCAATCCGAATTTGGATGAGTGAGATATGACTGAAACAAGTTCGGTAGTTTGGGCAGTCCTACGAAAAATGACTCCCTTCCAAAATAATGTTTTTTCGTCAAAGTTCCACCTTTGAGCTTCATATGGGTACCTTGAAGTTTATAGATATTTTTGTAGGAGGGATCTGGGTGCCTTTTTTCCAGCTCTTATATTTTAGCATGTATAGTGGCAATCTTATTCAAAAATCCAAAAGTATCTTCTTCTCTAATAGGTTCTAGTCACCCATTGAATTCTTCCTCACTACCACCTATTATATCAAATTATGGATTTAGATGCTTTGTTGTAAATATATTTGTATTATACTTCACAAGGGGAGGAATCCCCATGCCAAAAATATCTCATAATGAAGCTCTCCTTTGGCTCTTAGTGATCTAGATATCTCTCATCCTTGTTGAATCAATAGATACCATTCCATGAGTTGATTAGCCATATTCATTGCTTTAGCCTTTTATTGAGTTTTAAAAGTCACAAGATGTGGCTCAAAACCTTCCTTCAAATTTTTAACAATATTATGTCCATGCTACACCTTTATGCCCATTTGTTTTCACACATTATTAAACTTAGTTTGGGATTCCCTAATGACCTATAGGCTAAAGAACAAGAATTTTGCATGCCTAATGTACCTTTTATGTCCATTTGGTTTTGAACATTATTAAACTCAATTTGGGCTTCCCTGATGACTTGTAGGCTAAAAACCAAGAATTTTAGGATTGGATGTAGAAATTTCATTATCTCAAGCTTATTATTCCAAATATACTTCTTGATTGTATCAAGGCTTCTCAGGAGAAGCTCTTATTTCATCCTTCTTGATTCCTCCTCCAACTCGTAGATTTTATTATTTTTCTCCTATAACTATGCTTCAGTGGGAGTATTATTAGGTATTTATTGCAACCTATCAACCTGTACCTATAGGCCTTTATTCCACCCTGATCCTCATCCAAATATTTAACCAAACATTTTTTCATCTACTTCTTCTTGTGATACTTTGTTTCCATCTGAATTACTTTTACACACATCATTTCAACTAGTGAGTGAGCACTTTGTGCCACATAATCTAATGAAACTATGGCAATGTCTACCTCTTGCATGGTCCTTATATAGTATTATGTTGTTAATTCAATGGTAGGATTGACAATAGTGGGAGTTACTATGGTCATTGTATATTTACCTTTCACCATATTCATGATACTTGTCATTCTCGGTGGCACTCTCTTTTTCTCCTTCCTAAGTGTATGCTCACTCATCTATTTTTGTGAGTTAGCCTAAGCCTGTTAGAATTGATTAAAAATATCTAGAGCTAGATGGTTAAAAGGGTTGTGGGAGTAAGGTAATATTGGAACAAGCGAGGGATTTTGGATTGTAGTAGAAACACCTTTAGAAGTAAGAGATTTGTACTTTTTGGGGCTTGTTGATGTTAGGATCTCACTATTAAAAATAAGCACACTCACACAAAATACTGAAAAATAACTCAATAACATTATGCATAAATCAAATGCAGAAATGGAATAATCTCACAATAACACAAAATCGTAGGCCTCTTCGAGGGGGCAAAATCTTGCAATATTTCATTAGCTTGCAAAAGGATGAATTCATATATGGCTTCATATATTTTAAATAAAAACTTCATGCAATCCTATCTAAAGGCTCAAGAGTTGGATTACATGCAAAATGCCACTCGAGCTAGAATCTCCTACCTACCATCGGTTACAATATTACTAAAAAATGGTTATATGAGATGGTGCCACTTGGCTAGGAATCCAACTTGCCACATACGTTACAAAGTATTACAAAATAATATCATAATGGGATCCCCCACGTTGGAAGTGGGTCATTACATAAGTAAATGAGAATTACAAAATGACGTTAGGATAGGATCCTAACATGTCCTTACCCTTCGAAAAGTTTTGTCCTCAAAGTTGAAAATAAGGGAATTGGTGCTGGAGCTGATGGAGAGACTCCCATATAGCATCTTCTGGCTGGATCTTGTGCCACTGAACAAGAACTTCTATGATGGTATGGTTGTGGAGAGTGCGGGTTCAATGATCCAACAATTGTTTAGGTTCGAGTAATATGGACCCTTCATCTAATTTTGGTAATGCTGACTGAACTTGTACCTGTGTACCCACAACTTTTTTGAGAGAGGAAACATGGAAAATAGGATGGATCTTGGAGGTGGGCAAAAGAGCCAATTTTTAAGAAGTGGAACCAATCCATTGAAGAACTTCGTAGGGTCCATAGTATTTTGTAGCAAGTTTCTGGCACCGATGGATTTATAGAGATGATTGTTTGTACGGTTCCAAGAGAAGGAATACCATATCACCCACATCAAATCTATGCTCAGAATGATGTTGGTCAGCCTGTTATCACATCCAATTTGAGGCCATGTCCAAATTTTGCTTTAGCTGGCGGAGAACATCGGTATGTTGACTGAGAGTAGTGTCGACTACTTGGACCTTGGAGCTGCTTGGGATGTATGAAGAAGGCGTGAGTGGAGGGCACCCATAAATGACCTCAAAATGGGTGAGTTTGGTTACTGTATGATAGGAAATATTGTACCACAATTTTTCCAAAGGAAGCCACTTCACCCATTGAGTAGGATGATCTGATTCAAAGCAACGAAGATAGGTTTCCAAACATTTGTTGACAATCTCAGTTTGACCATCCATTTGTGGATGATAGGCTAAACTCATTTTAAGATAATTTCCCTAAAACTTAAATAATTCTTACCATAATTAACTAGTGAAGGTTGGGTCTCGATCAAACACAATGGAGGTGGGCATACCTGAAGAACACAAGCTTATACTGAGAGGGGGGGTGAACAGTATAAGATCACTTTTTACTTTATTTCTAAATAAATATCAATTAATGTCCTTAATTGCAATAACCAAATATAGTAGTGTGCATTAATAACTCAGATAACAATAGTAAGCAAGAGCACAAGTCACCATACACAATTGAGACACAATATTTAACATGGTTCCTCCAATGTGGGGTACTCTACAATATAATCTCCTTATAATATTTCACACAGAAATAAGGATCCTTATCCAATACAATGATTTCTTTGATCCGCTCAAAGCTAGGCAATAATAAGCTCACATAGAACTTGTCCAAATTTGCATAACAAGCTCACACAGAACTTGTCCAAATCTGCTCAACAAGATCACACAGAACTTGTCCAAAACTGCTCAACAAGCTCACACAGAACTTGTCCAAATCTGCATAACAAGCTCACATAGAACTTGTCCAAAACTGCTCTAGCAAGCTCACCAATAACTTACTCAAATATACTCCAACAAGCTCACTAAGAACTTGTCCAAATATTCTCTAGAAAGCTCACCAAGAACTTGCTCAAATCTGCTCCAACAAGCTCACTAAGAACCTCATCAAAATCTATCCCAAATTTATCCACAAATCTATCTAAAAATATCCACAAAGTTATCCCAAAATTGTCCATAAATCTATCTAAAACTATCCACAAAGTTGTCCCAAAACTATCCACAAATCTGTCCCAAAAACTATCCACAAAGCCTTCTCAAAGGCTCAATAAATCATACAAAAACTACCACAAATTTGTCCAGAAATCTACCCCAAAGGCCTTCTCAAAGGCTCAATCAATCATACACAAATTGCCACAAATCTATCCATAAATATATCCCAAAGGCCTTCTCAAAGGCTCAATCAATCATGCTTGAGTAGTACTCAAATATCATCCACAAATCTATGAAGGCAAGGCTCAATGATGAACTCAATAATGAATGGCAATGCACTCTACAATGGATGACAACAATGATCCACTATGATCTCAACTCAACTCAACTCAAATCAATCTCAACTCAACTCAAATAAATCTCAACTCAAGTCAACTCATAGAAGCATAAAGAGAATTGTTAGAGACTCAATATGTTCTAATAGCAATCTCAACTCAAATCAGAATTATAGAATATTTTGTTTCATGGGACTTTGAACAATCACCTCACACAATCACTTGACTAGACTCAATCAACTCAACTCAACCAATCACCACAAGGGATAACTCTTTCTCATAAAACCCTAGTCCAAGCATGTATCAACCAACTCAAATGTTTCCAACAATGCTTAATCACAAATATCACATAACAATGATACTCATGTTCTTTTCAAGTTCTTTACATAACCAATGGGCTTCAAAAACTATGCTTATACAACAAGGTTTAAACACAACTCTCAAACCAGAAAACCTTGAACCATTCAACCAACCACTTTCGAAAAGGAAACCACAATCAATCCTTTTCACTCCAATGATATTTCAGAAATCAACCACCATAAATAATCAATAAGAGAATTTGCCCATACCTTTTTTGATGCCAAGAAGTTGTCCACAAAATCTGCCACATTAAACACAACTTTCCTTTCCAATCTCAATAAGGGTTAGTGGACTTCAAATAATAATCACAAGATAGAGCATAACTCAATTTACACCTTTTTACTCCAACTTAATAAACACATCCACCAAAGTCATTTTAATAAAAACCCTCATCAAAAATAATAATCAATAAACTTCTCAAAAATTATTTTATAACAACTCCTTATTTCTCCTAAATCTTAATTCTCAATTTCATGAACATCAAATTAAATCAACAACTCATCCACCTTTGAAATAATAATCACAACCCTTATAAAAACAAAGTTTAATTAAAAACTTTAATTATTCCTAACCACCTTATAACTCCAACTTAGGGCTTAATAAAAATAATTAGAGAAAAATGTATTTACCTCCTCAAGGGGATTCAAACCCCTGAATTTCCCACACCGCGAGCACCTTAGCCGTAGCTAAGGTTGTCACATGAGCTATCCGCTTGTTTGAAAGGGAAAGGCACAACGTGCCTTAAAACCTTTCCTCCCTTTCCGTAAATCAAAAGCGCTTCGAGCACTTTTCTTCCAACACCTTCCGAACACAGTCAAGGGGATTTGAAACCTTGAGGTTTGTGTTGCCACACACCTTATCCAAAAGCTAATTATCAATGTGTCACGCTGCCCACTATACCTTTTGTCTTGACCTCACTTTTTCTTATTCGTTGCTTTCGCTTTCCAAAGGATTTCGCATGAGCTCTTATTCGTATTCTTTTTCCAATGATTAATTCACGAGCAAGCCTAAGTTTATGAACCTTAGGTATCCCCTTTATATAGCCTCCTTATTATTTTTTATGACATCGGCGGAAATCTTGCATATTTAATTTTAAATTTAAATTTAAATTTTAAATAATTAAAATTTAAACTAAATATTAAAAATTAAATATCTCCATCATCGGGGCACCTTTTTCGATGAAACGAAAGGCCAACTCGGGTTTTAAGAAAAACCCAGTTCAAATATGCCATCCATGGTTTTAAACAAAACCTTTTATTTTACCTGCCTTGATTTTCACAAAAACCCTATATTTATCCATGCTTTCCAAAATATCATTTGGCCACGAAAACTCAATGTGATCCATGTGACATCAATGACAACATAAATAACTCAAATTGCCAACAATACCATGAAGGAAAAAAATAGAATCGAGATATATTTGGGCAATGGTGGAGGCCGTGTAAGGATGGCCAAGGGAACAAAAATGAGCATACTTCGAAAGGTGATATACCACCACAAGAATAACAGACTTACCGCCATATCTAAGTAACCCTTCTATAAAATCTATGGAAATATCAGTCCAAGCCTGATCTGGAATGGGCAAGGATTGAAGAGTACCCAAAAAATGTACCGTTTCACCTTTCATCCATTGGCAGGTATCACAAGATGCTATAAAATCATGGATGTCCTATTTCATACCTTTCCAGAAGAATGTGTGCTTGAGGTATTCATATGTTTTAATAAATCCTGAATGGTCTACAGAGGGAGCAGTATGTAGTTCCTTCATGAAAATATCATGGAGTGGGGACATGCGAGGAAGAACAAGGCGTTGGTGTTAACGCAGGTCATGGCCATCCCAATTGTATCCTGGGAATGAAGTAGGATCATCACGGAGTGATGCCACCAAAGCTTTCAAGTCTACATCCTGAATTACCTCTTGTCATAAGGAATCTATCCATTGAGAAACAAGTGAGGAAATGGCACATAACATAGTGAGGGACTCAAATTGATGAGAGAGCATCAGCCACAAGATTCTCTTTGCCCTTTTTATAGGTGATATCATAATCATATCCCATGAGTTTAGAAACCCATTTTTATTGTTCTGGGGTAGCAACCCATTGTTCCAAAAAGTATTTGAGACTCTGATGCTCTATTTTAATGGAGAAATGGTGCCCAATGAGATAGGGTCACCAATGGGTTATGACATGTAATATGGCCAACATCTCCTTGGTATATGTATATTTTCCCAAGTTATGATCAGAGAGTGCCTTACTAGTGAAATTCAAGGGTATCTCTTCCTACATCAACATGATCTCGATGCCATGACCGAAAGCATCACTTTCAATGATGAAAGGCTTGGAAAAAATTATAAAACTGGTGTTGTGGTCATAACATGCTTTAATTTTAGGAAGGCTTGGTCAGCGATCCCCATTCAAGTAAAAGAGTTCTTTAACATGGATGTGAGGGGGGCTACTATTTTACCATAATTACAAAAATATTTGAGGTAGTAACCTGTAAGCCCTAAGAATATTTGAATCCCCTTGAGAGTGCGAGGTTTTGGCCAATCCTGAACTGCCTTAATCTTCTTGGGGTCAACCTTGACGCCATCTTTGGATAAAATGTGTCCTAGATACTCCACTTCATTTAGACCAAAGAAACACCTGGATCGCTTAGCAAAAAGTTGATGTTGTGCCAAAAGTTGTAATGTTTGATCCACATGGATAAGGTGTTCTTCCCACGAGTGGCTATAAACCAAGATATCATCAAAGAAAACCAGGATGAACTTTCGCAAGAGAAGGTGAAAGATGTTCATAAGGCTCTGAAATGTGGAAGGATCATTTGTCAGACCAAATGGCATTACCAAGAACTCATAGTGACCTTCATGAGTATGAAATGCAGTTTTGGGGATATCCTCGTCCTTGAGCCTAATTTTATGGTAGCTAGAATGAATAACTTGGAGAAGTACATAGCTCCATGTAATTCATCCAACAATTCATCCACTACCAGAATGAGGAATTTATCCTTGATGGTAATTTTGTTGATCTCAAGATAGTCTATACACAATTGCCATGAGCCATCCTTCTTGCGAACTAGAAAAATTGGAGAAGAGTAAGGGCTGGTACTCGATCGAATGACACCAGCTTTGATCAATTCTTGTACCATCTACTTGATTTTAGACTTGAGAGCATGAGGATACCAATATAGTTTGATTTTGGATGGTGCATTACATGGTAGTAGTGGAATAGCATGGTCATATGAGTGACGAGGCAGTACGGTAGTTGGTTCTAAAAAAATGCCATCATGCTTGGTCAAAACAAGTTGCAAATTTGCTAGAATTTGATCCACTATGGAAGTGCTTGGTTGAATTGAAAATATTTGTGCAATGACCCCGTGGGATGACTTGTACAATGAATTCTCCATACGATTGAAACTAACAATTTGGGAAGGGTCTGTTTTGGCACCATGGAGGGTGTGTGTTTGTCCATGTTATGAAAACTACATCCATAGTTCTGCAAAGTTCCAGTTGATAGTGCCCAAGGTGCTCAACCATTGGGATCCCAACACAATGTCACATCCTCCCAATTGGAGGGTAAACATGTCTTGCTTGAGTTCATAATTCCCCATATTTATTTTAACATTGCGACATTTACCTTTACAAGGTAAAGTGCCTCCATTTTCCACCATGAATTCAAAGGAATTGCATGTGTGTATATAGCAATTGGTCTACTTAGCAACTCGAGGATCAATAAAGTTGTGTGTACTACCTAAATCAATAAGAATAGTAAGGCGTTGGCCTTTGAAAAAACCCACAACTTTCATGGTTTATGGAGTGGTAAACCCGACAAGAGCATGGACAAATTTTTTTTCTTGAGGGTCTTGGGTTTCCTCTTCCTGTTGAGTTAGTGATTCAACTGTGCCACTCTCCTCATCGCTATGGTAACTATTATCGGGTTCCTCTGCATCTATTAAGAACAATCTCTTATTTGCACATCTATGCCCCTTCACAAATTTTTCATCACAATTATAACATATTCCTTAGGTGTGACGCACATCCATTTCCATTGTAGTCATTCGCTTAGGAGCAAGAATTTTATTATTAGTATTATTTTGGAAAGAGAGGTCGAGCTTGAGAAAATTGCGATATTCGTCGTTGAACAAAGAGTTTAGATTCGACCAATCGAGGAGGAAAGAGAGGTCGAGCTTGAGAAAATTACGATATTCGTCGTTGAACAAAGAGTTTAGATTCGACCAATCGGGCTAAACTAATAGCCTCCATCATGGTTTGTGGTTTAAACATCTTGACTTCAACCTGGATATCATATTTCAACCCACTCATGAAACAACTCATAAAAATTCCTCATTCAAGCCCCTTGTTTTATTGGCCAATTTCTCAAATTGTGTCTAGTAATCACGAACTATGGTAGTTTGTTTTAGTTTCAATTCTCCTGTAAATTCTTCATAGTCATTAGGGCCAAATCGAATGAGTAGTTGGGACTCAAAGTCCTCCCAAGATAGATCAAGGGTAGTGGCTCATAGCCATTGGAACCAATGTAAGGCTTCAGATTCTAATTTTAAGGAAGCCATATGAACCCGATGATATATAGGGACATTATGGATTCTAATGAATTGATCAACCCGAAATAACCACCCATAAACATCCTTTCCACTAAACTTAGGAAAATTTAATTTATGCATTTTGAAGGTTAGATCATGGTCATAGTGATTGTATTTAGTTCTCCTTCTTCGGTATTATGTTTCCCTTCTTCGACCTCATTCAAAGTTTTTATATTGGTTTTCAGATGTGAGAGTACCTTGCAATTGTGTCTCCACCTCTGTAAGTTGTTTTCTAAGCAGATTCTAGTGGTATCCTAATCCGTACAGAGCTCTTGAATCTCTTCTCTTATGGTGTGGTTTGTAGTGGTTAAGTAGTCAAGGGATTTTTGCATATCGACCAATATTGTGGCAATTTCTAGCTCCTTTTGTCCATGAGTGTCGCTCGCCATTGTGGGCCCTCTTTTACTCAGTTACTAAAAATAGATGAGGGATTTCAGGAGTTACAATTTTTAATAAGGGTCCAAAATTTAATTTGGAAAATGGGTTGCAACACTGATTTTAGGATAGGGTCCACTTCGATTGCTATTTGATCTAAGCACTCAATAAGGAGATATACTGAATTTCTTGACTTTTTGTGATCTATTGGTTGCAAGTCGATGTCAAGGTAATTTCTTCCACTTGGACTTAAAATTTCACTAGTGATTCCTTGAGGGTATTTGGTGCATAATAACAAGTAGCTTCTATTCCCAAAAATTTGGATCAATTTGATTGACCGTTGAAAAGTTATGGCCTTAGCAAGAAAAATAAAAAATTACTATTTTTGGAAAATTGGTGTAAAATTTAACCAGAGGCTTCCAAGGACATTTTTTTTTGGAATAGAGTGTAGAATTATCTGCTAAATTTGAGTCAATCTGAGCTCTGTGTGAAGAGATATCCCTATTTTAATAATTTTTTTTTCTGTTGTTGGTCTTGTCAATTTTTTATTTGGAGTTACGGTTCAAAATTTGGGGTCTAGGACCAACTGTCTCTAAACTATAGTCTGCACCCTGACCACCCTGTCACTATCTTGTCTCTTCCTCTGTCACTTGTATTATGGTTACTGAAATAGTTCTTGTCACTAACCCTGGGGATTCTTTGACACTGATAGTACTGTTTATCACACTAGAAGTCTATAATTCTGGACTGTTATAGAGTGTTGTTACTATCGACCTGACTATCTCTGTTACTGACCAGATTATTTTGTCACTATCCTGACTATTCTGTTTTTTACCCTGGGATGTTGTAGACACTTGCAAAATTTGTCCTGACTATTGGTGCGTGCAAGTTTGTTTTCTGTGATAAGGAATTCATTCTTTGTATGCTCACTTTTGGGGTTGTGAATGCAGGTTAGCAGAACATGGATGGTGTTGATTTGTAGGTGGAAGTTATGTTTTATAGAACCAGGGTATGCTAAGTAAGGGAGTATGTAATACCCATAGGCCCTTTTTTATACCACATTAATGAACAATAGTGCTCAAACCAATATTTCAAGCCACTATCCAAGGAGGATTCCACACATACCCTTGAGCACACTATTTGCCTCTTTGACAGTATAGGAGGGTGATCGTTTGAGATGTGTTTCATGGACTATGGATAATACAAGGCCAAAAATATTCCTAATGGATAAAATTTTGTTTAAATCTAGATTGTCTCCTGATACACCTGAAGATGCATGGGAGCTCAAGTCCATGTGCGAGTGTTGTCTAAGGCCTGGGTATTGGAGCCTGATCACCCCTCACTTCACTAGACGCTTTATGGGCTATCTAGCTTAGCCAATAATGATAGATCCTTTGCAATATTTTAAAACCCTCGGCACAGGGTTTCTGACCTACATAACTACTGAAACAAAGACTATTTTTTTGTGTTTTCTAGATTTTTGGTAAAAAAAAGACTATTTTTTTGGATTTTTTTAATAAAGGAAAAATAGAAATGAAAACACACACAAAATTTTATACCTAACAGGTAGAATGGTTGGAAACAATCATCTCAGTTGTAGTAGAATTCGGCCCTGAAAAGTGCTCTGATACCACTTGTTAGGATATCACTATTAAAAATAAGCACACACAAAATACTAAAAAATAACTCAAATACATCAAATAACTCAATAACACTATGTAGAAATCAAATGCAGAAATGGAAATAACACAAAATTGCAGGCCTCTTCTAGGGGGAAACCTCCTGCAATATTTCATTAGCTTTCAAAAGGATGAATTCGTACATGGCTTCATATATTTTAAAGAAAAACTCCGTGCAACCCTACCTAAAGTCTCAAGAGTTGGATTACATGCAAAATGCCACTCGAGCTAGAATATCCTAGCTACCATTAGTTACAATCTTGATAAAAAATGGTTACATAAGATGGTGCCACTTGGCTAGGAATCCTACTTGCCATATACATTACAAATTATTACAAAATAATATTATAATGGGATCCCCCACGTTGGAAGTGGGTCATTACATAAGTAAATGAGAATTACAAAATGGTGTTAGGATAGGATCCTAACAGTTGATGTTGTGGGGATGTGGAAAAAGTAATGCTTTTAGTAGGTGATTGGGGATGAACCTCCTCTAGTTAGGGTGGAGGATTCATAGGGGGTGATGAAGGTGGAAGAGGTGGTATAGAAGAAGAATAAGGATTAAAGCCATGAGAATATGTACCTATACCTTTTACTCTGGTTTAATCTTGAGTTGTCAAAATTTCATGTTGGACCTTAGCCCTTTTTACCCTTTCATTCGACTTTTATCGTGGGGAACCCTTTAGTTTTTCCTCCTCTTTGGCTTCCAACTACTCTTTAGAGCTCTCAAGTACAAACACCTGCTCTATGGCTAGTGGGATTTCTCTAGCTTCTTATGTGTTATGCCGAGTATAAGAATGCTAGCTCCAAGTCTAATGTATTTCCTCCTTTGATTCAATTGGGTTGATCTATCAATACCTAATGAAGTTTCACCCAAACCTCCTTTTATATAACTCATATTTTGCATGAAATTTTCTCCTACTATATATCTTGATAAAAACTCATATCTTTGTTGGAGCTTCTACAATGAGGGAGATATGCTTTCTAACTACCATATTCAAACTTTCTCATCTTGTTCTTGTCCACTCATACTTATTTCTCTTGGACCTTCATCCTCATATTCATTAGCTTATACTTCCTCTACAGTTTGATGTTCTTTTACATCTTGTTTATGAGAATTAACTTCCTCCTCTGAGTAGTATTCCTCAAAGTTTTGATTATGGGGTTCATATTCATCATCATCCTCACCTTTTCATTTTTTGGTAATTTTTATCATAGAGGGATGAAAATTGTTGGTCTAGGTTAATAAACCCTTCTTCTGGATACCATTTTTACACTTGAAAATCCACCATTCATGAATTTTATATTTCGTCCACTTTTGCTTGCTTTGCATCATTTGTTTTCCTTGTTTACTTAAGACTTGGTCTTTGTTCTTAACTAGATCATATGTATTTACAACAACATAAAACTTCCTCCATGGAGGTCTTTTCTCTACTTTGCATATATATGTCTTGGTCTCCTCTACTTCTAGCTTGTTCCAAAATGCCTCTATCTCTGGTCTTTGGACATGCTCAAAAGAAGGACATTTTTTATTTACATCCTTTAGTTTAGACTTGAAAATACCTTCTAGATTGTATCTTCATATACCCTCAATCACTTTCACCTTATATCTCTTGAGTTTTGCATTCAAGACTACATGTTTATTTTAGGCCCTTAGAGTAATGGGCCCATAGTTTAAGTGTAGGTCATATGTGAAACCCTTGTTTATCCCTAACCAAATTCACATTAGCATAGTCCATCTATCAAATAATTCCATTCCAAATATCTAAGTTAATACATAATATGGAAGTAGATAAGGTTCTCCATCAAATCCATATATCCTTATTACTATGTCATTTTTTAGATAATACTAGTCTTTGGTTTTGGTATGAATATAAGCTATTGCCCTTTTTTTGTCAACTAAGAAACTTCTCCATAGATACAAGTGAGAGTTGGGCCTACAAAATATCTATTAAGTTCCATATAGGAGCTTAAGGTTTTGATAAATGGGGTCTAGTCCACTACTAAAACAACCTCCCCCTCTGGGGTTTTTAGGCTTATTTTAATTCTGGGAAAATCTTTGGTTTATGACACACAAACAACTAGGCCAAGTACGAAGGATACATAAATACTCCATATTCATTCATTTAAAAATGTACTAGTTGATTATGTATTGCATCACTAAGGTGTTGGGCCTAGTCAAAACAAAAGAATACTTTGGGATAGGTCAAGGCATATGCCATAGCTATTTGGAAGTCATATATATTCATCACTTTTCAAACCAAAGATGATATAAACATGACAAACATGTCTTTCAAGAATTTAAAATTAATAACCTTAATAGGGCCTTCAAGAAATTAATAGAGGCGATGATGCAATTGGTTATTGAGCCAATAAAATAGCTTATTTTCATAATAACCCTTTTATATCTCTTTATTAAGGTCTCTAAGGTATTTTCCAAGGTACCTACAAATGCCTAATGCAAATGATGTTAGTTGTGAGAGAAAAAAGTACCTAGCCTTTAGTGTCACAAACTTTTTTTTTTGATATCATAGTTGTATGCTATTGCTTTTACTAGCTCAACGTAAGGATGTACACACCTGGGCATGTATAATGGCAAAAAATAATGAAATGCAACTATGGATGGATTCTCCCTTAGGTTCTTTGTGACATTTTGTTCAGCTACAACCTTGAAGTTTTTTGTCTTAGTGAGCTCGAGGTCATGAATGTCAACCATTTGGTCCTAGAGTTTGATATTTTTGTCGACCATGGATGATTAACTCAATTTTTGGGTAATGGATTACAATAGTGCTTTTATACTTTGCTTAACACTCTCTCCTCTAGGTGCTTTGATTATCAAGAGCTCAACTTATTGATTGCCTAGTGTGCAAATAAAACTATTAAGGTATACTTTTATATATTAGGGTTGTTGGTTGACATCTTTAATTCTAAAAGTTTGTGTGCTTTACTCTTCTTACCAAAAATTACTTTTCCAATGCCATTGGTGCATGCAAGCATCCTAAAATATATTTTAACATTAACTATAACTACATTTTAGGCCAATAGTTTATTTATAATTTAAAATCATTGTGTGCCACCTATTGCTTTTCAAAATTGTCACAAACTTATATGATTATGTTTTTCTGTGCACATGCATAATACAAATCAACACATTTTTATTTTATACAAAGCATTTCAAATAGTGGTCACTTATCGTTATTGGTAAATTTTGGTCGTTGGTCATAGTTAATACAAATGCATTGCACTATTACCTCACCATAGTTTGCTAAGGCCCAAGCCCTATGAAATTAAAATTTTAGTGTTTTCCTGACCTAGCATTTTCTTCATCTCAATGCATTGTGTTATCCCTCTAGAATTCATACAACCAGTCTTTCATGTCAAACCATTGTTTAATAGATTATTTCTATTGCTAGAGGTTATCATAAGCTTTGTCTCTTTGCTCCTCCAACTTGGTTGTCCTCATTTTTCAAAGTTCTTGACTTATAATGGTTAGGAACCTTTCACCATTTGATCTTATGGTATAATAAGCTATTGTCCCAACCTCTAATACAACATTGAAGTCCTCCAGATAAAACTTAGCCTCCACTTGAAATTCACTGGTTATATTTTTAGGGTAGTCCAGATCATCTTCAAATAGTTTAACCCTATCTTCGTTAATATTATCAATATGGAAGGGAGATGGTTTTTCTACATAGATATTGATCTTTCTACCTCTGTGGGGAATGACCATATGATAATAATCTAAGGATAAGTACCTTCCTACCTTTGTAATGAACTCTCTTGAAAGGCATAATCCAAAGTATATAGGAAGGTCCACTGCCACCACTTTTTATATTATTGTGACTTTTGGTAGCTTTTTCAAGGCCATTGGTATATCTTTTATCACATCCACTATCCAAATAGGAGTACCATCCAATTGCAACACTCTAGGGTTCAATCGGGAATATTCCATTCCCATAGCTTCACATACTCCCTTTAGCATTATAGTAGTGGTTGCTCTAAAGTCAACCATGTGATTATGAACTATCCATCCCTCCATTTGTACGGACATGAACAACATTGATGGTTGATTCTTGTCCATTCAAGGGCTTTGTTGGTCTTGAGCCAAGTTTAAGTTTAGTAGTTTCCATTGAGTGATAATTTTTACCCAATTGCAAAACCACCATCACAGTTGGGGTGTCGTTAGAAAACCCTCTCTTGCAAAGAAATTCAGAATTTCTCCAAGGTTCTTATTTACTTTATGTGTGCTTGAATGCTTGTGAAAATATACAAGATGTTCTGAAATACCTTAGAGATGCAAGTAACTGTTAACAAGGGGCCTATGGTTTGGTATTACTTTAATTTTTTATGCTCTCTATTGTTCATGAAATTTGAAAAATAAAGAAAATGAGACATAATTGGTCCTCCATAACCATCTTGGAATGATGATTTAATTTATTTTATCTTCAAAGTGTTTTAAGTAGATTTTATCTTCTTTTGTTAAGCATATTTTAACAAGTTTTATCTTCCTTTGTTAAACTTTACTTTGAGCATAAAATAAAAGACTAAAATCTAACTTTGAACTGTGAATTCTAAACAGTGATTTAATTCATTTTTATCTTGCATTGTGAACAGATTTTATCTTGCTTTGTTAAAAAAAATTTAAATAATAGAACCTATGGAGTGCAAGAATTTATTTTGGAACCTAAAAAAATACCTTAATTAAATGTGTCCAAATAATTTGATGTGTTAGCCTTAACAAACAAAATTATTTGGATGCTTTAATTACTTCAAAACCCTCATTATTGATTTTTTTGTGCAAAATGATATAATATTTTAGGGCTTCGAGTGCTTGATGGAACTTAAAAAAAATAAAATGAAAAATGAAAAAAAAAATTGAAATAATATGAAACAAAGTGCAAAAAACGATCAAAGAGAGCTACCGTAAATTAATTTCTCCTATTCTGCAAAAAATGGAAGATTATGAATATTAAAACAAAATCGGGTTAGACTTGCATCCACACAATGTAAATCTGGTTAAGTGCAAGAGTCTAAGGAATAAAAGCATGCATTAAAAACATTAAATGATGCTACCATATCCATGCATAAAACATCATAAAATGAACTCAATACATGTATGAGAAAGATGTGCAATTAAAATTGTATTCAAAACCTTCTTTGGCTGCATACAAGGTGGAAAAATCAGTGTTTGCAATAGCTTGAAGACCTTCCAATCCTCTTCACGCTCCCCTGTTCCAAAAAATTCTAGCCCTTCTTCATGAGCTTCAATGGCTATTTAAAATTTCCAACATTGGCTATTCATTTCCCTCTTCCTCTTGTTTGGTTGGAATTCCTTCTATGATGTGGCATGTGGCAAACAATATCTTCATATTCTCATAACGCTATTACCAAGTGGCACTTACATTTTAACGTTACACTTTGACTCATCATTTCTATTGGTAACATTTTTTCTTTTAGAGTGCTGCCGCTTTTTTCTTTTTTAGTAGTAGCATTTTAACGTTACACTTTGACTCCTTTATCTTCCTCAAACTTGTAACTGTCGCGTAATCATTTCTATTGGTAATATTTTTTTCTTTTAGAGTGTTGCCACTTTTTTCTTTTTTTAGTAGTAGCCTGCAATAAAAAACACATAGATTAAACTTTCCAAAACAAAAACATTAATAAAATTAAATTAAAACAAAACTATAGATAAAATTAAATTAAACTTTCCCAAAACAAAACCATTAATGAAATTAAATTAAACTTTCCAAAAAAACACATTGATGGCTTTATTTATATATATATATATATATATAATTTTTAATTTACATGGTGGAATCGGTAGCCACCACGAATCCGAGCAGGTTTTCCGGCTTTGATGGCCACCACAATATTCTATGTTGTCTACCTCATAAGATGACACACAGATCTTTGCACAGTCCACCCCTATAACCACCATGCCATAATCATTTTAAACCTTTTACGTCACTGAAAGCACCGGGAAATGGACAATCGTTCAATCCGAGAGAGGCCCAAGATTTAAACCTTGGACCTCCGCCCCCTTACGGATTTGGTTGAACCAATTGGTCTACAACTTGGACACACACACACACACACACACACACACACACACACACACACATATATATATATATATATATATATATATATATATATATATATATATATATATATATATATATATATATTATTTTCCTTTTTTTGTTTTATTTTTATTTTATTTTCATTATTATTATTATTTATTTATTTTTTCTTCTTTTTTTTATTTTTATTTTTATTTTTATTAATGCATGGGTAATGACTAGATTGGATTCAGGAATAATTTAATATAAAATATTAAATTAATCCTAAACAAAGTTCAAATCTGCTAGATAAATATTAGGAGAATGCACCATATGGTAAAGCAAGAGTGACACTAATCTTGATATTTAAAATGGGATGACTATAGTGGTAAAACATGAGGTCAACTAAATGAGATCAAGCACAAAAATATCCACTCCAACAATTATTCAATGCAAGCCAAAACTCCATATAAACATCAAAATTTAAAGTGGATCCCCAAATTGGGGTGTGTTGTGCGACAACCACAATAGTTTCATCCCTTCAAAATTGATGTCTTTTAATATCGCTATGAGCAAGTATTTTATCGAGGATTTGTAATGCATCATACATGCTTTCCTAGGAAGGAGTTCTCTTCAACTCTTCAATAATGTTGTGTCCGATAAATTTTAACAACTTTTGGTCCTTTTGATCAGGTTCTTCAAAAAATTTTGTTACTAACCTTTGTCTTTTGATCATAAATGGATACCTTAAATTCCTTAGAGCTTGCTCCTTAGGATCTTCTTGAGTGGCATTTACTTTTACTGATTTTGATCTTGGATGCTCTTTTGTTTTCTCCTTTTGAGGTTGAATAGGAACTTTGAGGGGTTCCAATTTTTGTGGCTCCACTTGTAGAGGCTTCTTCCCAAATCTTGTCAAGACAAATACATTATTCTTCTATAGGTTCTTCAGTTAGCATAAATTGGTCTAGATCCATCAATATTTTCATCATTCCTTTCTATGCCTTCTCTACCTTATTTGCCTTTTGTGTTGATGCCAGTTGGGTTTGGTGTTGGTAGACCATATATGTATTAGCATAGTGGGGATCATTATAGGCCAAGCACTACCTCTTCTTGATTGTCCATTTTCTTGCTTAGAAAAATTTGTTCTTCTATCCACATTGCTACTAGAAACCCCTTTGTCTTTTATGACATAGGGTAACCTTATAGGTTGATAGTCCTCATATCTTTTCTCGATGTTCTACCTCTCTAGCACAATGAATTTATTGTTCATATTTTTTAACATTGCCCTTAGCTCAAGTATTTTTGTGTTCTCTTTAGATTTTGGAAAAAGCAATAGAGGTAAGGAAGGTGTAGGTGACTAAGACAAGGTCTTAGATTCTAGGATAGGAGTAAGTCGAGGCAATAAAGTGATTGGAGCTAGTGTTTACTATGCTAGCTATGTCAATTCTAGAAAACATGACATGGTGACCTTGGGAGGTAGCTTGATAACTGAGATTAATGTATTTTCTACAATAATTGCAACTTGGAAAACCTATGGGATCTCAACTTGTTGGCTGGTCATATTTGTAGGCCTAGATCTAGCACAAAGGCTCAAATATAATAAATATAAGCTTGAGGCTAGAAAGGTACGATATCTTGAGGGATCCACTTCCACATCTTATTGAATTTGATATTAAAATTAGTGATATTTTATTATGGGTGCCTCTAAATGGAGGTGAATTAGGTAAGCAATAAAAAGGGATCTCCTACCTCTTAAAATCCAAGATGAATGGTTTGGCTAACTAAGCCTATAAATTGATGATGTTTTCATCAAGGTATCTATACCAAGTTAACACTTTTCTTCTAAAGGATATGACTAGCAGTCTTACCATAACATATTCATGTTGGATATTATTAATAGTGGCTAAAAAAACCACATTTTAACAGTGCTTGTAGGTAGTTTTTTCAGACCCATCATAGGTTGGTAAATATTTGAGAGTTGATTGCAATTTTTCATGGAGATCTACAAGATAAAGGGGTCCATTTCTATTCCATCCTAGGTAAACATCCAACCATGTTTTTTGACTGAAGATAATAAGTAGACTCTCTAGGTAACGATTGTAAAGAGATAGGACTTTTAAAAAGGGAACTAAAATTGGAGAGTGGGACTTACCTAACCTTTTGTGAGCTTTATAAGCAGATAGTTCAATAAATTGTACACTTTCTTTTAGTTTTTTAGCCTCTGATATGGTTATCATACAATTCTAGAGCTCATGCCTTCAACAAAGTTTCCAATCTTAGGTTCTTCAACAATGGAGTTTCCAAGTGAATATATTTTGTCTGCTTGCAACGTTAAGATATTCACCACTTGATCCTCCAGGGATATGATATGAATGTTGAATGATTCATCTCATCGATCATGCCAAAAAATATTGGTCTATAATCTACCTAGTGGTGTGTTGTGCACCCTAGACCATGACCAAGATCGGATGGCTTAGAATTTCTAAACCATTATCCAAAGAAGGCCAGTTCCTTTTTTTAAAAAGAAAAATAAAATAAATGGAAGAAGACTAAAGAAAAAAATGGAGGGTTTGAGAAATAGAGAAGATAAATACAGATTAAAATGTGGATGACATTTGACTAACAACACTATTGCATCCTATGCAAATCACCATCCTTCTTATCTACAAACAAGGCCTAATAGACTAACTACCAAACAAAGAATTATAAAATATAAATTGAGCATTAACTATGCATTCTACCACTCCAAAATCCCACAACAATCATCCAAATAGTAGATATGGCCTAACATAATAGACCACTGATAAAATTTTATAGAACCAAATAAACTTACCATGATTAAATGTTATGCATCCATAATATTCCAATAGCTCGTAGTGATAATCTAAACAGTAAATTTGGCCTAATAGACCATTGTCAAAGCTTTTGCCTAAATGTCTAAAGACTACAAAACATGCATCCATGAAATAATATAGTAACACATTACTAGTAGAGGTCAAATTGATTCTTTAAGCAACAAAGAAAAATTACATAGTTTACAATAGACCAACACACAAATTGTTGAACATCATACTGAGGAGAATTAAGCTATTTATAGTCTACTATACTAACCTAGCTCAATAATCACAAGGATATCCTATCATAGGCATGACAAGAATATGTCCAACCTAGCCTTGTTTGAGGCTTGTGCTCAATCAGCATGCCTAGGGAAGTGGATGTCGCCCTCCTGCTTTATCACTACTAGCTATTTTTAACACCAAATAATAAGGGATAGTAATATATGTAAAAGGTGCATTTTAGGCCATGATTGACATATTCAAATATTTTTATACCAAATAATTTAATAAGGGGGTTGGTATATAATTATTACATTATTTGGGTGATATATACTTATTAGATTATTGATGATATAACTATTACACCTTAGGAGATGTTAGATCATAATAGTATTACACCTCATGAGAGGTCAAGATAAGTTTAATAGTTACACCTCATGGGAGGTTGAGAGAATCTGAATAGTAAAATGAAGGTGAAGAAACAAGAGTCTCTTAGGACAACAAAGATACATTGTATGTCTATGTGTATGTATAAATATCTAAGCAATAAAATTAGACCATTGTGTTTAATTATATCATAAATGTTATTCTATTTTGATCAATAGTTTTCTTGTTGGTTGCATTAAGTCATCTTGTGGACTCCACTAAGGTGATCCATAATCTTCTTATCTATTTATTATTCTTGTAGAGGCATTAGGGAGAGCTTTCTCAAAGACAAAAATAGATTTTAAAATCAAAGGTATTTAGGTTGTAAAGAATGGTCCCTTCAAATCTCAAATCCAATTTGTGGATGATACTTTTCTATTGGGTCATCCCTCAGTCAATGAGGCCTTGGATTTTAAATAAATATTATAATGCTATGATAAGGCTACTAGAGAATTGATTAATACTATAAAATCTAGGATTTTTTTTATTAACATTTGTCCTAGATTTACAAAAAATTATTATGGATATTTATGATTTAAAATTGAAAAATTTTCATCAATCTACGTGGGTATTACTTTATCTCATAAAGGAAATAAAAATAAAACTGGGGTATCTTGTTTGGATGCAATTAAGTCTTGTTTGAAAAGGCAAGTTCTTAACCATGGCAGGAAGGTTATAACTCACAAAGACTACACTGCAATCCATTCCTATTTATATGATGCCAAATTCAAGATTACCAAGAGGTATAATATCGAAAACTAAAAAAATTCAAAGAGATAAGTTTTCTATTTGTAATTGGGATAGATTTTACATAGGAAAGAATATTGGAGATGAAAGCTTACAAAATTCTAGACTTATGGATTTGGCTTTGTTAGAGTAGGTGTTTAGACTCTAGCTCATGCTCACCTAGGTACTTTATTTTTATACTAGTTTAGTTTATTATTTCCCACCCACTTTATGTGTGGATATTTCTTTTTATCTTATTTACATATTATGGGAATATTCGGTATTCCTAGGGAGTTACACTCATTTATTACATATGGAGGGTTGAGATCTTTTCTCCAAGGATCATATTACACCTCCTTGTTTGTACAGTGGATATTGATCCTTATCTCTTTGTTAATCCTATGACTATGGTGTATCTTCCTTGCCTATTTAATCAAGGCTTCTTGATTGTACTCACAATCAATTCTGATATATGAAATGATATTGTAGGTTTTGTGTTAGATTCTATTATCTTGTTTTTATTTTTCATTCTCTCTATTTTGGTTAATGTGGTGTTGCTTCAACCCCTTTATCCTTGTGGCTTGGTTTGATATTTTGTATTTTTCCATCATTCCTTTCATGGTATTAAAGCTTTGAGGATTATTGGAAACATTCATTTTTGAGGTTCATGCAACTGGATCATGTTGAAGGTTTTGCAGTTGGAGATTGGAGGTTTCTAAGCCCTAGAAGGTGAAAATTGAATTTTTTTCTCTTCTATTATTTTACGAAGAGCTTCTATATATTTTTTAGCCCTTCATTGCATCTTGGTTGACCCCTCTAACCATGGGTATTGATTAGAAAGGTTATATTTTTTGAAATTTTTTGTGGGTTGTTTTAATAGTTGCAGACCATCGATAACCCTGTGCACCTGACCTTCATCGATCCAAAACCACCATAAATCACTTTCAACCACTAGCGACCATTGTTGTATACATATTTTTTCTATATGCAAGTTTTTTCTTGCATACAATTTGTGAAATATCTAGTTTTTTTGCAATATCTAAAGTTGCTTGTTGCAGATCTGGTTTTCTAAGATCTACAACCTATCTTCTTCACTCATGAGTTCTTTCCATATGCATTTAAGTTACTTACAAGGTTTTCTAAAAATATATTTTTTAAAGAAACATATTTTGATGGTAGTTTTGTGTATTTGAAAACTTTGTAAAATATTTTTTTTGTGATGTTGTTACTCAATTTTTTTTTTCAGATCTACAAATTTCTAGTGATTGAAAAATGGGTTTAGAGGATTTTGAGACACTTAATTCACATAATTATCACATATATAATCCATGCATTATGACACTTATTCAATCTAAAGGGTTATCAAGATTAATGCAAGAAGAGCTACCTGAAGTTACAAAAGAGTATCATAAGTTTTTTTGTGATTGCAAAATGGATGAATGTAAGAGATTAATTAGGATGCATGTGAGTGATAATATGTTGTTTCATCTTAATTATTGTGACACTTATTTTCAAATTTGGGAGAAGCTTGAGAAGTTATTTGGGTAATTGGACAGTTTGAGATTTTTACATCTTGATGTTGAACTTAGTGCTCTCAATCCAAGTGATTTTCCATTTATGGGTGATTTTATCACTAAGTTTCAATCCTTGCTCACAATTTTAAAGGGTAGTGGAAAAATTAAAATAGATGAAGAATGTATTTTTATGTTCTTGTCAAAACTTAGGGGTCCATTCTATATGTTTGCCTCTACATTTTTTTCCAATATGAATTCCATGGATTATGATCACAAAATGACTACTTTTGAGAAGTTTTATGCTAATATTTTAAGGGGAGAATCCAAATTTCTTAACTCTAATAATTACACCTCCTCACATAAGGCATGTGTTGTATCCTCCACTTTCACTTCCATAGGCAAGGGAAAAACCAAGTCTAAGTCCCAACCTAATCCTTCTCCTTCTTCATTTCATCTAAATTTCAAAGAGTCACATCAAAACAAGTGATTCTCCAAAGAGTCCAATCATAAGCCTAAGTATTCCAAAAGCAAAAATAGGTCAAAAGGTACTTTTTCATATTATGGAGTCAATGGTCATTCCAAAAAGTGTTCAAAAAAGTTACAAGACTTAGAGGAAGCCTTTAGGATTAAAAAATTATCCTTCACTCCTTCAAAATATAAGGGTAAGGTTTTGAATACTTTTTGGAAATCATCTACGGTAATTTTTTAGGATTGAATTTTAGATTTTGGAACGACTCACCACATGAATTCATCCAATGCATCATTTTCCACCTTGTATTCTACTTCTACATCTTGCTTTGAGGTTGGATATTCTTCTTCCATTTCAGTTAAGGGAAAATGTGACATACAGGTTGATGGTGGATGCATTAAGAATTTTCTTTATGTTCCAAACATTTATACCAATTATCTCTTTGTGTACCGAATTTGTCATTTGGGGGGGATAAAACTATGATTTTTACACCTCAATGAGCTAATATTAGATATTTGAGTGACCTACAATCTATTGTTACACAAGGAGTTTCTGACCATAACACGTCTCTATCACTTTTATGGTTTTGATTCTTCACTTGGAGGTACTTGTTTGATGGCTCATGTAGATCCAGAAAGGAATATTTGGCATGAGATATTTTTCCATCTCAATTACAAATATTTAAAGAATTTAAGCACTCATGATATGGTCATTGGATCACCTAAGGTCTCCCGTATTGATGGAGTTTTTCCAAGTTGTGTACTTGAAAAACAACATCAAGATCCTTTTCCAAAAGGTAAGTGCAAGAGAGCTTCATCCCATATTGAGTTGGTGCACAGTGACTTGGTTTTTTACTCATCTTTTGGGAGATAAGTATGCACTCACCTTTATTGATGATTTGTCAAGGAGAACTTGGCTATATTTTCTCAAGTTCAAAAAAAAAAATTTACCACATTCAAATTCTTTAAGGCTTTTGTTGATTTGCATCAAGATGCTTCGCACAGATAATGGGGAGGAGTATTTCAGTAAGAAATTTTTAGATTTTTTGGCCCTTCATGGGATTCTACATCAACACTCTGTCCCACATACACCACAATAGAATGGTGTAGCTGATATGAAAAATAGAACACTCAATAAAAAGGCAAATTGTATGATGCACTCACGAGATTTACCTCCCAAGTTTTGGGTTGAGGTGGTCAATTATGTGAATTATATTCAAAATTGCACACCTTATTGAGCTCTTGAGAAGATGACTCCAGATGAGGCTTGTATAGGGATCGAGCCTGATCTTTCTCATTTTTGAGTTTTTGGTAGTCAAGCATGGGCTCATTTTCTAAAGAATAAAAGGAAAACTTTGGATAGAAAGAGCAAGCCACTCATTTTTATTGGCTATTGTGAGGATATGAGGGCTTATAGATTATTGGATCTAGATACACATGAAGTTATTTTTCAAAATCATATCTAGTTTGATGAGCATTATTATCCAACTGAGCCCACTCTTTCTACTCCATTCTTACCTACTTTTCACTTTGAAGATTATTATTTTGATGATAATCATAGTGAGGATGAGAATATTATTGAGATAGTTGTAAAGGTTCCTGCACATGCTACTCCTACGCCTAGATCAACTTAGACTACAGTTCAGGAGGCAACACCTTTCATTGAAGGTCTCCCACCTTCAAGGTATACTTCTACTTTTGGCATGGATCCTCTTTGTCAGGTAGTTTATGTTGATCCACAGAGGTTTTATGAGGCCCATGGAATTCAGGAGTAGGATGATGCCATGGATGATGGTTATTCTTCCTTAATGAAGAATCATACTTGGAATTTGGTTCCTCTTCCAAAAGGAAGAAAAATGGTGAGATGAAAATGGATGAATCACACCAATTATGCAATATATGGGTCCATTCATAGGTACAAGGCTTGACTTGTGGTGAAGTTTTTTTTGCAGGTTGAGGGGGTTGATTACTTCGAGATGTTTTCCCCTATCACCAAGTTGGATTTTTTTCATCTTGTAATCTCTATTGCTGCATCACAAGGTTGTTCAGTTTACTATATGGATGTGAAGAGGACCTTATTGCATGGATATTTTCAATAAGATATTTATATGGAGCAACCTCCAGGATTTGTCTAGGATTCTTCATTGGTGTGTAGATTATGAAAATCACTTTATGGCCTCAAGCAGGCCCCCAGGGCTTGGTATGATAAGATGGATTATTTTCTTCTATCTTCTAGATTTTTGAGATGCCATTATGATCCTATAGTTTATACTTTGTAGAGAGGACATCATCATCATTATCTTATGTGTTGATTATTTATTGATCACAAACAGTTCTACTTCATGCATCCATATTGTGCAATGCTCTCTTTTCAAGCATTTTGGGATGACAAATCTTGGACTTCTGCACTTTTTCCTTAGGTTTCATATTTCAAAGTCAAATTTAGGGATATCTATTTATCAACAAAAGTACATATTGGATTTGCTTCAACAATTTAGAATGGTTGACTACAAGCCATATCCTACTTGTTTTTAGTTAGGTGTTGTTTTGAATGCCACATGTTCTACTCCTAAATTTAATGCCACCATTTATAGACAGTTGGTTGAAAGTTTGATTTACTTAAATCACACACATCCTGACATATAGTTTATAGTTAGTTTGGTCTCCCAATTTTCACATGATCCACATGAAAATCATTGGCAAGATACCAAGAGGATTTTATGGTATCTTCAAGGGACTTCATATTTTGAGCTTCACTTTTCTAGGGGGCCTTTACAGTTGTCTAGGTATACAAATTTTGATTGGGTAGGCTATGTTGATATTTGATGATATACTTTTGGTTTTCTTCTACCATGGTTCTTCACCTATTGAATGGGAATGCAAAAAGTAGATAACTATTGTATTTTCATCAGTAGAGGTAGAATATCGGGCAATGGTATTGGCCAATTAGGATATTATTTAGATTCAATAGTTTTTGATAAATCTTGGCTTCTCATAGGATCAATGCAACACTTAAATTTGGTGTGACAACAAAAGTACCATACATATTTCTTGCAATCCTGTTGAGCATCAAAGGACCAAGAACATTTAGATTCATATGCACTTCATTCAACAACTTATCCAATATGGAGTGATCAGCTTGCACTACATTTCCACTTAGAAACATATTATCAACATCTTCACTAAATCCTTCCCATCTCCTCATTTTTATTTGTTGCAAGATATGCTTGGGGTGAAGGAATTTGTCCTTGGGGATGTGGATGAGGCCACCTTCCTTTCTTCTTCTTCTCTCTTTCTAGCTGGATGGTTTTTCCCACGTAGTTTTTCCTCCTTCTAGTTCGAGAGCTTTTAGATACACATTGCAAATGAGTACCTGATCAGGCCTTGTTATCGGGACTCATACTATGGATATGCCACTTCTTTTTTACCCCTAGCTTCACTTGAGGGGGGTGTTAGAGTAGGTGTTTAGACTCTAGCTCATGCTCACCTAGGTACTTTATTTTTATATTAATTTAGTTTATTTTGGCCACCCACTTTATATGTGGATATTTATTTTTACCTTATTTGGATATTATGGGGATATTTGGCATTTCTAGGGAGTTACACTAATTGATTACATTTGGAGGGTTCAAATATTTTCTCCAAGGATCATATCACACCTCCCTATTTGTACAATGGATATTGATCCTTATCTCTTTGTTGATCCTATGACTATGGTGGATCTTCCTTGCCTATTTAAGCAAGGCTTCTTCATTGTACTCACAATAAATTCTGATATATGATATGATATTGCATTTTTTGTGTTAGCTTCCATTATCTTATTTCTATTTTTTAGTCTCTATGTTTTGGTTAATGTGATGTTGCTTCAACCCCTTGATCCTTATGGTTTGATTTGGTGTTTTTCATTTTTTCATTGTTCCTTTTAGTCCTTAGGGGTAAAAGTTAGGTGGAGATTATTCAAAGATTAATAAAGGAGTTGAAAAAAATATTATTTAAAAAATATATGGGTTCTCTTGATGCAATGAAATTATTTAAGAAAATAACCCTACATAGAAGATAACCAACATGGAACTTCATATTATATAGTTTTTAATTGATCAACAAGAATATTAGATGGTCAATCAATAAGTGAAATTATGCAAATTTTGGTTTGATGCTTGGTTGAAGCCTTATCCTGTTATCTTTGATTCAAAATGGAAACCATTAGCTCTAGAATGTCTAGATTATAAAGGTCCAATGACAAAATATTATATTAATATGTGTGACAACTCTAGATCATGAATTTTTATTAATAACATGGTTGAAGGAGAGGAAATCAAGCAAATTACAAATGAGATTCAAGAGTTTTATTTGCTTCTTTTATACAAAAGGACGAGTTGGTTTAGAATCTATCAACTCTAAAGTAGAGTCTAAACTCTAAACTTTAAGTAAAATATTCAAACACCAAAGTCCAAACTGTAAAATCTAGAAGGATTCTTGGTCCCATTAGCACATTTCAAACTCTAGACTTCATCTTCTTAACATGCCAAAAAAGTTTCTAATATTTTCATCAACATCAAATATCAACACCAATATCAATTGCTAGTTTAGCTCCAAACACTAAACTCTAAATTCTAAATTCTAAACTCTAAAAGGATTCTCCCACACTACCATATTTTAAACTCTAGAATTTAGCTATTTAGCACATTAGTTTCTTTTCCAATGTTGATATTAGCAATATTTATCTGCACCAACACTAGTTTCTATTGTTCACTTCAAACTCAAAACTATGAACTATAAAATCAAAAGGCTTTTCCAAACATCAATGCACTCTAATATTTAGAATGCATCTCAACATATTAGTTTCATCTCTAATGTTGTCATCAACATTAATATCAACACTAGTACCAACTACTAGCTTGGTCCTAAACTTTGGAGTATAAACTATGAAATTTGAAATATGAAACCTCAAAAGCTAAATCATTGATCATTCTAAATTTGAACCATTAGTCAAATTATTTTCTCATCTAACATTTTGCCTTCTAGATCTATTACATCCTCTTACATAAAGAAACTTTTTCTAACACAACATAGACTACTTAGAAAGTAAGCAAAAGGGAAGCATCGATCCACCTCTCACTATCAAGATCAATGGCTAAGCCCATATGCCAAAGCTATGACCAATTTTGCTATATATCTACCCATATATCTAACCAAGACCAACACATTCCTTCCTAGGGATATTGATTGTAACACTCTCTTGAATATCTACTTGTGTTTAATTTTGAATATTTACCTTTTGTCTTGCCTGCATTATGCTTTATTTTTCTATTTAATAAAAATCATGGACATCCTAAATAGTCTCTCACTTGTCATATAGTAGTTTAAATTTGAATTAAATATCTAAGTTCCTATCCCTTAGGCTTCTTCTATCACCATAGGCTTTTCCACTAAGTTAACTACCTGTTAGTACCTTATTCTCTATAACCAAACACTTTCATCATTGCATTGTGACTTAGTTTAGTATTTTGTCATAGAGTGTTTATGCATTACTACCTTCAAAGACTATTCCTAACACTGATTCCCTATTCTATAACACCACTATGTACCATAAATTTTTGGTTCCATAAGTTGATTTAAGGAGTTGTCATACGCACAATTGTCCAAGTACCCTATGACATGAATCAATAATTATCATTTTACTCACCATGGACAAAACTAATTTGAGTTCACACCCATGGTTTCTTGTAGGGGATAAAATCCCTCTAACATACATCAATATATGTCATAAGATACTAGTTCAATTCCTATACTCATTGTCTCAATTCCCCTATGTACTTGAACACACTTGAAATTACACAACTCCTATACAACTACACAACATAGAACCACTATCTACCAAAAAATAATTAAGGATTATTATTACAATTAGATCGATACAAACAATAGAGATGGTTTTTCTAGAAAAGTAGCTGCAAATGAGGTAGGCCATGTGGGAAAATACAAGGACCAGAATATGGAGAAATATTCATAGAGCCATTCAAAACAGGGTGGTAGTAATAATTCTTGAATGTCCAAAAGGAAGAGAGCCATGAGATATAGTCCTACTGCTATAGGACTAATAAGCCGTTGTTTAAGAAATAGAACCTTAGGAATATTTTGAAAAAGTGAACAATCACTAATATCCTTCAAGTTACAATGCATAAAAAAATCACTTTATTTATTAGGTAAATACACATAAGATGATGTGAAGTTTATCTTAGCTTAATCAATATAGTTTGGGCTTCTATTTGATTTACATGTTAAATTTACAATATATTCTATTAATAAAATGAAGTTTGTTATATTTAATTAAAAATATTATTTATGAATTGTTTTTATTTGTGCATCAAAACCAACTTTTAAAGACTTTATTATAGTAAAAAGGCTAAAAACCATTAAAATTTTCCTAGCTAGTGATGTTGTGTGAATAAATCTCTTTTTATTTTCTTTTATTATTTTTAATGTTTTGAATCCATTTAAAGATTCTTTTTCATGAATAGGTAACTTTGAATAGTTCAATTGCCTAGATTTTATAATTAATATTGTTATAAATAAGTGTGCTTGCAAGTATATTTCATGTACATTAAGTAGATTAGCTCTAATTAAATTAAAGGGTGCATTATAAGTGAGTGAAAGTAGGAAGAAGTGTGTAAGGAGCGAGTGTCATATGTTCTTGTATTAAATATTTAGGAAAATTCTATAAAAAAAAATTCTTATAAGGAAATCTAGGTAGCATGATAGGAAATTCATTTTTGAAAGTCCTAATTAAAAGTAAGGATTCCCTAGATAGAAGTATGGGTTACCTAGTTGGGGACTGTGGACCCATTAAAAGTCTAAACATAGATAAATCCTAGTAATTTTTCTAGACTATCAATTTTGTTTTTTGGAGTAGAAGAATATTTTGGTAATTGCTATGCAAAGTCTAGTTGAAGGTCCAAAAGTAGCTTAACATGCCTAAAATTCAACTAAGGTAAGGAAAGTTAACCACTTTAGAATGGCAAGGTGTAGAGTGATTGGGTGTAAAGTGGGTGAGTACAAGGTGGTTGGACACTTGTGTTAGGAATGAAGCCTAATTATGAGGAGGCTAAATAGAGAAAGTTTCTGGATTTACTGTAGGATGGGCAAAGAAAGTTTCTAGATTTACAGTCTGTTAGTCTACCAGAAAAAGATTTTGGATTTACAACAAGACAGCCAGAGAAAGTTTTTTTGTTTTTATCCCAAAATTAGATGCTGAGAACTCAGTGTTAATCTTGGAATGTATTAAGAAAAGCAATTTTTTTTTTGTTTTTTTCTTATATATAGTTGTGAGGAAAAACATAGTTTACAATGAAAATTACTGTGTTGATTCCTTGTAAATATAGAGAGGAAATTACAGCAGATGTTTGTTGTAGGTTGTAACCCTCTATTGCTTGGATTGAGAAAGAAGGACTGAAAATTCTCGATGGATGTAACCCACATTGGGTGAACCACGTTAAAATTTTTTTCTCTTCTATCGTGTGTTTTTCTTATTTTGTTAATTCTACTATTAAAGTTTGAAACACTATAATTGCTTTTCTATATTTCATATAGTGATTTACTCTAACAAGTGGCATTAGAGCGGTTGTTTTGTTGGGTGCACTTGACAGAAGGAGAATTTTTGGATCAAGTGGGAGCAATGGCGGAAGAAGGGAGGTTTAGAGTTCAAAAATTCAATGGCCAGAACTTTCAATTATGGAAGATGCAGATGGAGGATTACTTGTACCAGAAGGATCTTTACTTATCTCTTGAGGAGAAAATAGAGAGACCTTCAACTATGTCTAATGAGGAGTGGAGTCTCCTTGATATAAAGGCATTGGGTACTATGAGGCTGTGCTTGGGAGCCACCGTAGCCTTCAACATTTTTGATGAAAAGACTACCAAGGGAGTCATGGATAATTTTGCCAAGATGTATGAGAAACCATCAGCATCAAATAAGGTATTCTTAATGAAAAGGTTATTTAATATGAAAATGAGTGAAGGAGGATCTGTGCATGATCATTTAAATGAATTTAATATTGTCACTAATCAATTGCATTTAGTAGGATTGGATTTTGATGATGAGCTTAGGGCCTTATTAATCTTATGCTCTCTTCCAAAAAGTTGGAACAGTTTGGTAATGGCGGTAAGTAACTATGCTTCAAGTTCAAATAAATTAGAATTTGATGATGTGGTTGGTGTGATACTCAGTGAGGACATGAGAAGAAAAGCCACATGAGAATCATCTAGCACCACCTTAACTATTGAGAATAGAGGAAGAGGAATAGAAAGAAGCAAGAGTTCACATCATGGCAAATCCAAAGGCAGATCCAAATTACGTGGAAAAAGAAAGCTACAGTGTTGGCACTATGGCAAAAAGGGTCATCTCAAGAAGGACTGTTGGCAAAGAAAGGGTGATGGAAATGAAGGTAATGATAATAATGGTAACACTTCAGAAGCCATTATTACTGGACAAATTCTACAAGATGCTTTAATCTTATCTCTTGATAGAAATAGTGATTATTGGGTAATTGATAGTGGTGCTTCATTCCATGCTACCTCACATAAGGAATACTTCATAGATTATGTTTCTGGAGATTATGGACTGTTGGGAAATGACTAACCATGTAAAAATCGTGGGTATTGGAAAGATTTTGATTAAATCCCCAAATGGATGTCAATGGGCTCTTAAAGAGGTAAGACACATGCCAGATTTAAATAGAAATATTATATCGACAAGTAAGCTTGATGGTGAAGGATACGCGGTTGCATTCAGAGAAAATGCTTGGAAAGTTACTAAAGGTTCATTGATAGTAGCTAGAGGTAAATTGGTGGGTACTCTTTATTTACTTACTGATTTTTCTCACTGTTCCATAAATTTAGTTTCTACAGGTGAGAGTGCATCTTTGTGGCACCAAATACTTGGCCATATGAGTGGAAAAAGTATGGAAATTTTACATTCAATAAAGTTATTGCCTAAGTTAAAAGAGATTGATTTGGAATTCTATGAGGATTGTGTTTATGGTAAAGAAAAGAGAGATTTCTCAAGGATGGCAAGGAAAGGAAGAAAGAGAAATTTGAGCTTGTGCACTCATATGTTTAGGGCCTAGCTCAGGTAACTTCTCTTGGAGGTTCCTCTTACTATGTACTTTTTATTGATGATGCAACAAGGAAAACATGGATATATTGCATTAAGAATAAAAGTGATGTTTTTAATACCTTCAAGAATTGGAAAACATTAGTTGAAAATGAAACTGGAAAAAGGTTAAAGTGTCTAAAGTTGGATAATGGTGGAGAATATTGCCATAGAGAATTTGATGTGTTTTGTTCTAAAAATGGAATTAGAAGAATCAAGGTAGTTCCAAGAACACCTCAAGAAAATGGGGTTGCAGAAAGAATGAATAGAACCATCATGGAGCGTGCTAGGAGCATGAGAATACATGCAAGCTTACCATTATTTTTATGGGCTCATGCTATTGATACTGCAGTATATCTGATTAATAGAGGACCGTCTAGTGCCTTGGATGGAGGAATTTTGGAAGAGCTTTGGATAGGTAAACCAGTAAATTATTCTTTCCTTAAGGTATTTGGATGTGAGGCTTTTATGCATATAGAAAAAGAGAATAGAAATAATTTAGATGCTAAGGCCCAAAAGTGCTATTTTATTAGTTACAGTATTGATGGCTTGGGTTACAGATTATGGGATTGTGATAACAGAAAAGTCATTAGAATTAGGGATGTCATATTTAATGAAAAAAACTTGTATAAATATCGATTGCATGAAAAGAAATAGAAAGAGGAAATTACTGAATACATAGACCTTGATGGACACATAGAAAAGGTAACTCCAAAAGTGGCAGAAGATCAAAATGTACAGCAGCAGCAAAAAGCACCTCAATCTCCAGAAAGTGTTGTTAGACGATCTACCAGGATAAGTAAAATTCCTCAATGTTTCTCTGATTATGTTTTGTATACTAATGCTGGTGAGCCATAATGTTTTCAAGAAGCATTATAGATGGATACCAAGAATAAGTGGGAGCTTGCAATGAATGAAGAAATGGACTCTTTATTCCACAACCAAACTTGGGATTTGGTTGAGCTACCCAAAGGTAAAAGAGCTTTGACCAATAAATGGGTGTACAGGATTAAAGAGGAGAATGAAGGGCATAAGAGATACAAAGCAAGACTAGTGGTCAAGGGATTTTCTCAGAAAAAAGGTATTGATTTTGATGAGATTTTTTCTCCAGCTTGTAAAAATAACCTCTATTAGAGCTATTTTGAGTCTTATAGCTATAGAAAATTTGTATCTGGAGCAATTGGATGTGAAGACAACATTTCTTCATGGTGATTTGGAGGATGAAATTTATATGCACCAACCAGAAAGCTTTCAAGTGAAAGGTAAAGAGGATTGGGTATGTAAACTGAAAAAGAGCTTGTATGGGTTAAAACAAGCTCCTAGACAATGGTATTTAAAATTTGATAAGTTCATGGCTAATCAAAGGTTTGAAAGATGTCAAAGTGATCACTGTGTATATTTTAAGAAAACTAGAAATGGTAACTATGTTATTTTTCTATTGTATGTGGATGACATGTTAGTTGCAGGAACAAATATGCAAGATATAAACATGCTCAAGAAGAAGTTGGCTAAATCCTTTGCCATGAAGGATTTGGGAGAAGCCAAACAAATCCTTGGTATGAGGATAACAAGAGACAGGGAGAGTCACACTCTAAAATTATCACAAGCAAAATACATTGAAAAATTGCTTAAGAGATTCAACATGAACAATGCAAAGTCTGTTGCTACTCCATTGGCAAAGTATTTCAAACTCACCAAAGATTTGTGTCCCAAGACACAAAAGGAACAAGAGCATATAGCTAAGGTTCCCTATGCATCAACGGTTGGAAGCTTGATGTATGCAATGGTTTGTACAAGACCAAAAATTGCCCATGCAGTGGGAGTAGTGAGTAGATTTATGAGTAATCCGAGAAAAGGACATTGGCAAGCGGTAAAATGGATACTCAGGTACTTGAGAGGAACTTCAAATTATTCTTTGAATTTTGGAGGCTCTAATATATGCTTGAAAGGTTTTGTAGATTTTGATATGGCAGGTGATCTTGATTGTGGAAGGAGCACTACTGGCTACATCTTTACTATAGGAGGAGGAGCGGTTAGTTGGATTTCTAAACTCCAACACGTAGTTGCCATTTCAACCACTGAAGCTAAATATGTTGCTGCTATAGAAGCAAGCAAAGATATGGTTTGGTTGCAAAGACTAATGGAAGAACTGGGGAAGAAGCAAGAGGATAATAGGTTGTGGAGTGATAGCTAGAGTGCTATACACCTTGCGAAGAATTTGGCATTCCATTCAAAAACTAAACACATCAAACTCAGGTATCATTTCATTAGATCAGTAGTGGAAGATGGATCTTTGAAATTAGGGAAAGTTCACACATCACAAAATCCTACTGATATGCTTACAAAAGTGGTGTCAAGAGAAAATTTGAGCTTTTGCTCAACTTCGGTTGGCCTTAAGGAATAAGAGGCCATGATGAGAATTTTTCAGTCCTTGGTTGCGGTATGGTGCAATGGAATTAGTCTCCAAGTGGGAGATTGTTAGGAATGGAGCATAATTATGAGGAGGCTAAACAGAGAAAGTTTTTGGATTTACTACAGGACGGGCAGGGAAAGTTTCTAGATTTACAGTCTGTTAGTCTACTATAGAAAGATTTTAGATTTACAACAAGACAGCCAAGGAAAGTTTTTTTGTTTTTATCCCAAAATTAGGTGCTAGGAACTCAGTGTTAATCTTGGAATGTATTAAGAAAAGCAGTTTTTTTTCTATTTTTTTTCTTATATATAGTTGTGAGGAAAAATAGAGTATACAATGAAAATTATTGTGTTGATTCCTTGTAAATATAGAGAGGAAATTACAGCAGATGTTTGTTGTAGGTTGTAACCCTCTATTGCTTGGATTGAGAAATAAGGACTAAAAATTCTCGATGGATGTAACCCACATTGGGTGAACCACGTTAAAATCGTTGTCTCTTCTACTGTGTGTTTGTCTTATTTTGTTAATTTTGTTGTTAAAGTTTGAAACACTATAATTGATTTTCTATATTTTATATAGTGATTTACTCTAACAACTTGAGCTTCCCAAGGCTTGAGTTGTCAAGAGTTTAAAGTGGTTGAAGGTTTTGAACAATAGCAATGAGGTCTTATTGCAACCCCGACCACTAGAGGCCTACAACAAATAGAGATAAAATAGGTGGCATCCCAAAAAATTCTCTTTCAATAGAGATCATGTGAGGCATGGGCCTCCTGGACACTTCTTAGTCATCCAAAGCAAAGCAGTTACAAGAAAGTGACATCTAGTTTTTTAGAACCTGCATCAACATTGATCACCACTAATAATAAGCAAAGGTCCCTACAAATATGATAGCTAGCACAATAGTAAGGTATTATGGGAGGAGTAGAGCATACTCAAGAGGCATAGATCTACTAAGCACACATGGTTGCTAAAGATATTAAACAATACTAGATTAGGACAACTAGCCAAGATAGAGTAGAAAGTGGCATCCAATCCTTCCAAGCATTTTGATCAAGCATGAGCTTTAGATAGGGCTAAGCTCTGCTATTTTTGTTAGGCCTATGGTAGTCCATCCATGTAATCATTATCTAGGCTAATATATAATATATAACACATTTTACCTTTATATGAGGGTCAATAATTTGAGTGTTTGCTTGTTGTATAATGTGTAATTTTGTGCTACAATTTTAACAAATCAACGTGTTTTTTGACCTTTGCCAACACTTTTTTTTGGAATTATTTCATTTGTGGATGCTCTGTAGGCCATAGATATTTCTATAAAAGTTGTGTGGGTGGTTTATTTTGTTAGACTTGAGTTGTTATTTGGGTTATCGCTCTGGACTATTGGAATATTAGGGATGCTTAGTGTTCAATTGTGTGGTTTTTCTTTCTTTTGTAAAAGCTTGTGTAGGGTGCTAAGGGCTATTGGAGTACCAAAGGGAATGATCTTACTTAACATTATACAATGCTTTTCTTGGTGACTCATTTGTTAGGCCCTATATGTAAACTAGTTACAATGTGTTTTGCATAGGATGTGGTAGTGTTGTTAGCCAAATGTCATCTACATTTAATTCACATTTCTCTTCCTTCTCTTTATAACCCTCCATCCCTCACTTTATTATTTTTCCTTTTACAACACGGAACCAACCTTATTCAGAGGTTGACTACGGATAAATTCTAAACCATCTAATCATGGACCCTACAATCTAGGGTACATTTCTCTCCACTATGAAGATCAGATACCAAGAATTTTTGGCAAGCTCAATTAGACCAAACCAACATGATTTATATTTTAAAGCATCAATGATGGGATTGAATAAAATTTGTAGTGAACAATTCATCCATCCATTATGCTAGACCAAGAGTTTTTATCATGCCCAATGGGACAAATTACTCAATAGTCATATCATTTACCTAGAGGACTCAAGATTTTTGTGAATATGTTGACCTCACAAGAAAAGAATACATATTTACCTAGTGACTCCATTTCTACAAGAACTTGATATTGATAACTCTATTGAAGGAACGAGCCCCAAGAAAAAGTTCTAAAATAACATGCTAACAAGATCAAAATCTAAAAAGCTCAAAGAACCTCTGCACTTCATTGAGTTACCTATGCACAAAGCTCTTATAAGACTAGGTAAATCTCACTCTCTAGTTAGAGCTTTTTCTATTCAAAGTCATATCCCTCTACAAGCATTTTCCATATAGTCTCTCAATAGTCCCTGCCTAGGAAACATGGCTATAAGAATCTACCCAAGGTGGAATAGCAATGGTCCCTTTGATCTTCTAGATCTCCATGAAATCCCTCAATATTCTCTTAAGGATTTACTAGTAACCAACCTATGATTGTTTGAGAAAACTACCTATGAGCATAGCCAAAATATCGTTGCTCTAGCCACTATTCATAATATCCAACATGAAGATGTCATGGTCAAACTACTAGCCATATCCTTTAGAGACAAAGTGTTAGATTGGTATAGATCCATAGAGGATATCAATATCAATTCTTGGGCTCAGTTAGCTAAACACTTAATCTTAGAATTCAATAAGGTAGGAGATCCATTTTTCTTGCTTGCACAATTGACCTCCATTCATAGGAATCCATAAAAAAATATCTTTTATTTTATTGGCATTAAATCCCATGTAATCCCACACATGTAATATGGGTCAATGTCAAAGGATGAGGTGTTAATGTGTATGTAAGAATTAGGTATCACATTGCATGCACATGTGAGTTGATAGGGATAGATGCTAGGGTTCACCTAGTAGAAGATACAATGTAGTATTTATTTGAGATTGCTAATGAAAAAGTGGAATATCAATACATCCCCCAAGGAGGATTTTTTTCTTGTTGTTCTCTTATTCTAAAAATAGTTTTGTGTTTGCATCTTTATTGTGTTGCTCCTTGTTATGTTTAAATATCTTCATTGGTATCAATATCATGTTCAATTTTAACATTTGGTATCAGAGCCTATGGTCTTGAACCTAGGTAGTTTATGGCATTGTATGAAGAGATCCTATGGTTCTTTCTTTCGTGATTACATGCAATATTAAGGACTATTCATGCTAGGTTTGATATTCAAATATTGGTGAGCTTTGAAATCAATAGATTTGGTGAGCTTTGACAGTGGTATATTTTGTGATCTTTGGTAGTGGTAGATCTGGTGAGCTTCAACAATGAAAAATTTGGTGAGCTTCAACAATGGTAGATCTAGTGAACTTCAACAATGATAAACCTATTGAGCTTCAATAGCGATAGACTTGGTGAGCTTCAACAACTGTGATCTGGTGAGATTCAATAGTGATAGATTTGGTGAGCTTCGATAGTGTTAGATCTAATGAAGAGATGCAAGTGTTTATGACTTGTTGTAAATCTGAGTGTATTTTGCAAAGTTGCTAAAAAATATTTGAGATGGTTTATTGATTGTACCACAAGTTTTGGGTAAGTATTAACTACTATAATTGGTGTAGCTTGCACCTAAATAAGCTAATGTAACTAGTGTGCTTGGATTATTGGCTACTGTAATTCATGTAGCTTGTAGTATTGTTAATGCTATTTTAACTGGTGTAGTTCCCAAAAGATATTGGTGTGGATGCTAGTGGTGGTTGCCTATTGTAATGTTCTCACAATTAGCTCCAGTAAAATTTGTAATGTTTTAAAAGTGTTTTTTTGTACTTTTATTACCTTGTCAGTATATGACTGAGGGTAATAGGTGAAGCTAATAAATTTTTTTGTTTTTCAAATGGATTGTTTTTGGGTTATTTTTAAACCCATGGTATTTTATCCATGTTTTTGTAAAATTCATGCATGTGCCTTTGCTATCTATTTTGTACTTGCATTAGGGTTTGAACACAAACACAAAGAGAGAATTACATTATTGTATTGGAGATGGTTGAGTTTATGCAATATGCATTAGGGTTTATAGAGAACTATATTATTGTATTGGAGACAGTTGAGTTTATGCAATAAGAAGAAAGGTTACTATGTTGTTTTTACTCGAAAGGGATTTCCTAGGCGAAATATTATGTACTATGTGTTTGCCTTAGAAGGTTGGAGGTAGCTTGTAGGGTGGCTAGGTCTTGGAATTACTAGATATAGTTGGTGGAATTTATAGGTCTAGATACTGGTAGTAACTGGGCTAAGGCTACTTGTCTTTGAAAGGACTGGTTTTGGCTTGTGCCCATGAAGGGTTGTGTCAAAAATCATTGTTCGTACTGTAAAAGTTTAAATATGTCATTAAGGGGAGAATTTTGGAATTAAATGCCCATGTAATCACATATTTATAATATGGGTCAAATTCCAAGGATGATGTTTCAATGTGTATGTAAGGATGAGGTGTCACCTTGCATGCACATGTGAGTTTGCAGCGATAGATGCTAGGGTTTGCCTTGTAGAAGATGCAATGTAGTATTTATTTGAGATTGCTAATGGAAAAAATGGAATGTCAAGACATCCCTTAAGGAGGGATTTTACCCTTGTTATTATCTTATTCTGAAAATGATTTTGTATTTGCATCTTTATTTTGTTGCTCCTTGTTATGTTTAACTCTCTTCATTGGTATCAATGTCATGTTCAGTTTTAATATATTTTAACATCAGGTTCAACAAAATGTGGAAGCAAATCTCACAAGATATTTGTTGGACATTTTGAGTCCTAAAAGTTAAAATTGTCATTGATGTCAAGAAATGAATTCAACATTAATATCAAGGTTTTTCTTCAAGGAACAAAGTTGTCAATGTTGTTATTTGATATCCAGGAAGAAGCCCAAAGGATTCAGTGCAAAGTTAAAAAGGAGATATAATATTTTTTATAAATTATTTAAATTCAATAAGAATTTAAATTTTATAAATACATATTATTTACACCATGGAATGCAATGTAAAGGAAGGGTTTAAAAATTAAATATTATAATTATAATTTATAAAATTTAAATTCTTTAGAATTTAAAATATTTATAAATTATAATTAATGTTGACGTCATCCAATTTAATAAGGCACCTTATCTAAATTATAAATGTGCCTACATCATTGAAAGAATCAAAGCACCGATGTTTGAAATCAATAGTGACTTTGTATATAAAAGGAGGCCACAAAGACCTTTGCAATATTAATCCTTGATCGAATTATTGAAAGCGCCACCAAAAACATTAATTGCAAATTCGAAATGTTTGTGAGGAAGAAGACGAAACAAGTGTTTTTCATCTCATGCAGAAGAAGAAAAATGAGTAAAGTGGGAGCCCCAATCAAATGTGGACGCGGTGGTCCAGTGGCAGTGCACATTCTTTTTAAGGCGCTTGTGGGGAGAAGAACCCACGTTCGAATCCCATTGAGGCGTGTGCGGAGGAAGAAGTTTTTGAGTTCTTTGTAATTCAAAAGGCACCAAAGGAAGGTATAAAGGGTGCAAAGGCCCTTTTGGTTCTAAACATGTGTTGGGCGCACGTGGTTGAGGAGCCTGCGGCTAGGGCGTTCGCAGAGGCGTTGGTGAGGGGTTCGAAACCCACAAAGTGCAAGGTAATAATTTTATTATTATTTTTTCAATTGTCTAAAGTTCAAATTTAATATTTGTTAGGAGTTATAAGGAGTATTAAGAAGTTTTGTTAGGCAAATGAAATAAGTGATAAGGAGGAATAAGGAGTGTTAAAAAATTATTATATGTTGGATTGAAATTTTAACAAGGGAAGATATTATTTTGTGGAGTAATAAGGTGAAAATTAATTTGCCTTAAAATCTATAAGGTCAAAATTAATTGTGGGTGTTAAAATTATTTTAGATATTGTGGAGTTGATAAGGTGTAATTTTGATATCATTTTACATTGTGTTGTTTTGAGGAAATTATTATCTTCTAACCCTTATTGAGATTGACAAAGAAGTAATTGTGAGTGTGGCAGATTTGTGAGATTAACTCTTTTTCAAACAAAAAATATGGGCAAATTCTTTCTTGGTTCAGTTGATTGATTGGCTTACTAGAAAGTAAAGTTTGGAGTGAAAAGGATTAGATTAGGGTTTCCTTTTCTAAAGTGTTTGAATAAATGCTTCAATGTTTTCTGGAATTAAGAGTTGTGATTAAAACCTTGTTTTATAAGCATTGTTGTTGAAGCCATTGGATTGTGTGAAGAACTTGCGTTAGGGTTTTGAAAATAATATGAGTATCATTGTTATGTGAAGATTGAGTTATAAGCATTGTTTTTGAAATGATTTGTTGGGCAAAGAACTTGAACTAGGGTTTGAAAAGAACATGAGTATCATTGTTATGTGAAGATTGAGTTATAAGCATTGTTGTTGAAGTGAGTTGTTGGGCAAATAACTTGAACTAGGGTTTGAAAATAACATGAGTATCATTGTTATGTAAGATTTATTGTTGAGCAATTGTTGGAAACATTTGGAGTTGATTAATATATGCTTGGACTAGGGTTTATGAGAAAGGAGAGTTTCATTAAGTAATTGGTTGAGTTGAGTTGGTTGAGCCTATTCAAGTGGTTGTATAAAGTGATTGTTCAAGTTCCTTAAAAAGAACTATTCTACATTCTGATTTGAACTGTGAAAGTGATTTAGCATTGAGTATAGAACATATTGAGTCTCTAACAATTCTATTTATGCGTCTATGAGATTGATAAAATTGTGAAAGTGATTATGCATTGAGAGTAGAACATATTGAGTCTCTAACAATTCTCTTTATGCTTCTATGAGATTTGACAAGTTCTATGTGTGTGTTTTTTAAGCAGATTTGAGGCAAGTCTTTGAGGAAACTTGTGGATTAATTTTGTGTGAGCTTTTGTGGAAGCTTACAATACAGATTTGGTTAAGTTCTAGAGAGGACTTATTGAGCAGATTTGAGCAAGTTCTAGAGAGGACTTGTTGAGCAGATTTGAGCAAGTTCTAGAGAGGACTTGTTGAGAAGATTTGAGCAAGTTCTAGAGAGGACTTGTTGAGCAGATTTGGACAAGTTCTGTGTGAGCTTGTTGAGTAGATTTGGATAGGTTCTGAGTGGACCTGTTGAGCATATTTGGGCAAGTTCTAGATGGGACTTGTTGAGCATATTTGGACAAGTTCTGTGTGAGCTTGTTGAGCAGATTTGGATAGGGTTTGAGTGGACCTGTTGAGCAGATTTAGACAAGTTCTGAGTGGACCTATTGAGAATATTTGAGCAAGTTTTTAGTGGACCTATTGAGCAAATTTATGTAGGTTTTGAGTGGACCAATTTAGCATATTTGTGCTAGACCGACTAGACTATGTTTAGTGCAAATTTGAGTGAGCTTGTTGAGCAGACTTGTGCTAGACCGACTGGATTGTGTTTAGTGTATATTTGAGCATATTTGTGCTAGACCAACTGGACTATGTTTAGTACAGATTTGAGTGAGCTTGTTGAACAAACTTGTGCTAAATCGATTGAACTGTGTTTAGTGCAGAGTTGAACAGATTTGTGCTAGACTGATTAGACTATGTTTAGTACAGATTTGAGATAGATCTTTGGAGGTGACAGAGTAGAGAGGACAATAGTCTCAAGTGGATAGATATCCATAAGCCAAGGCAGTGAGGACAGGTCTTCTGAGTGGGGATAAGTCTTCAGTAGAGATAGATCCACAAGCCAGTGTAGTGGAGGTAGTAGTCTTCTAGAGGATCACCATCCAGAGCAAAGGAGAAGGAGTTATCCTATGGATAGAGATCCACAAACTAGATTTAGGGGATCAATATCTCCTTTGGATAGAGGTCCATAAAAATTGTAAGTGGGAAGGATTCCCAAGAGATTAATTGAGAAAAATTTAGTGAAATATTTTCTCCGTGGAGTAGCCCACATTGGGTGAACCACATAAATCATGGTGTCTCTATTGTGTATGGTGTTTTGTGCATTGCTTTGATTACTACTATTGATACTGCTATCTATACACTGCATAATATTGATTTGGAAATAAAAGTAAAAAGTACCCTTATACTATCACCCCCCTCTCAGTATAAGCTTGTGTTATTCAATATTAGGTCTTTCAAACACAGTTTTTTCATAATATGACAATAGTATAAAGATCTACATCCAAAATTAGTAGAATTAAATCAATATAAGGGTTTTGGATTGAAGACCAAAGTGAAATAAAAAAGGAGGCAATGTGCTTTTACTAGAATATTTTGGGATCAAAGGAGTGTGAAGTTCTTAATGATAACCTACTACAAGTACCTTCAATTATAACAAATAAATACAATAGGAACCCGAAGGAGCCTATTGCTCTGGAAGAATTTCATATAGCTATTTTTTTGGTAAGGATAAATCCCCAAGTCTGGATGAGCTCTCTAAAACTTTCTATCAACATACTTGGGATATAGTGAAGGATTTCTTATTTCTGGAAGTAGAATAATCTAGGGTAAGACAATACATACCTTGTAAAATAAACGCAACATGTCTTACCCCAATTCCAAAAAAAAAGGATGCATAATTGTTTGATTCATTTAGGCCCATAAGCCTATGCACTATGACATATAAGATAATCTCTAAAGTTATGGAAAATTGATTAAGATCTCTGTTAAACACAATTATTTCAAAAGAGCAAGGAGGGTTTGTGAAAGGGAGACACATTTTGGACGGGTCATAGTAGCTCATGAAGTTATGCATTCAACAACTTCAAGAAAAGAGAGAGCAATAATCTTAAAACTTGATATGAGTAAAGACTATGATAGGGTTAAATGAGATTTTCTTTTTGTAGTATTAGAAATGTTTGAATTTTGGAATAAATGGGTTAGATGGATTAAATTTTGCATCTCTATAGTATCATATTTAGTGTTGGTCAATGGGTTAGTAACAAAATAATTTAAATCCAAGAGAGGTCTTAGATAGGGATATCCTCTATCACCATATATGTTTATTATTATGGAAGAGGTATTGGGTAGGAACTTGAATAAGACTAACAAAGATGAGCTAATAAGTGAATTTAAGGCTAGTAATAACATTGACAACATCACCCATGAATAGTTTGTAGATGATATGATGCTTTTTGGTATGAAAAAGATAAATGAGGCCAGAGCTTTGAATAACTTATTAAAGGAATATAAAAGAGTGATAGGGTAGAAAATTAATAAGATAAAATATAAACTTTACTTCATAAACACTCCAACTAGAATCAAAGCAAGGATCAGGTTACTTCAAATGGAGGAAAATTTACCAATAACTTATCTATGGATGCCCTTGTTTGAGGGAAGAATGAGGATAGAATTATGGAATCCAGTTATAAGTAAAGTTCAAAATAAACTACCAACATAGAAAGGTATATGGTTATCATTATAAGGAAGAGTGGAACTAATTAAATCAGTCTTATAGGCCATTCCAAAATATTATATCCTTGTATACTATGCTAAAATCGATAGGAAAAAGTTTAATTTATATTATATGGTTAGGATTACATGATAAAAGAAAATTTTCTTTGGTGAAAAGAAGCAAGATGTGTGATGATAAAACTAGATAAGGTCTCGATTTAAGAGTTCGTACAGATGTAAACTTAGTTGTTAGTTGAAAGTAATTTGGATATTGTACAAAGAGAGTCAAAGACAATGGACAAGAATTCTTCTAAGTGCATTGAGCCCAATGACCCAAGATTACTATTTACTATATTTTCACTACAAGATGATTCTACACTTTGGAACAGTTAAAAAAATCAATTGATCTAATGATTAAATATCTAAGATAGGCGGTGGGAACTGGAGAAAAAAATTATATTTGGATAAATACTTGGTGTGATAAAAAACCACTCGGTCTAGATACAATTTTGAAACCATAGATGAGATTACTTCAAGGAAAATTTGGTGATAGGGTTTCAAAAATTATGTACAAAGATTAATAAGGAAGATACAAATCGAAAGAATATTTTTTACAAGTATACAAGACATTGATGCTAGGATATAGTTGATTAGAAAGATAACAATAGTGACTATTCCGAGGGGAGCCAAGGAGAAGTTGATTTTAGAATTGAATAGCTTAGGAGAATACACAACAAGAAGTGGATATAATGTAAAGCACCAACAAAATAAGAATTCCACAAGAATATACAAAGGTATTTGGGAGAGCCCAAGCATTCGTAAAGTTAAAATGTTTGTTTGGCTAGTATACCATAAAAGAATTTTATCTTGGGATAACCTTATGAAAATGGGTTTTCATGGCCCCTCACAATGTGTTCTATGTAAAAGGGAGGAGGAGAGTATAAACCATCTTTTGGGACACTACTCAATAGTTTGAACTCTATGGCAATAGATTCTTAATATGTTTGATAAATGTATGGTGATGAATGGTAGAATTGAAGAATGGTTAAAGTAATGACAAAGCACTTTTAAAAGTGAGGCTTTATAGACAATCTAGGATATATTAAAAGGTACAATACTTTGGATTGTATGGTTGGAAAGGAATAGAAGAATATTTAAAGGAAAAGAAAGTAATTTAGAGGCTATGAAAAGGAAGATTTGTTTAGTCATAAAGAGTCTAAACCAACCCTATCAACTCACCCAGTCTCTCATCTTGAAGCAGAGAGCAATGATAGATGGAGTCAAGTCATCAAATGGAATTATGATGTTAGGTTAAGTAGAAACAAAAGAAGGAAAATAATATGAAGTGGAAACCACCAAAAGAGAAGTTAGTCAAATTGAATTTTGATGAAGCATCTAAAGGAAATCTAGGACCAATAGGAGGGAGGAATAATTAGAAATAACAAGGGAGATATTTTATCTAGTTACACTTTCAATAGTGGATTTAAGACAAATAATGATGATGGAGCTTGGGTGGCTTTAGAAGGGTTAAAAATATGCAAACAAATGAAATGGAATAGAGTATGGATGAAAGGTGATTCATTAATATTAATAAATGCAATTTTAAGGAAAGCAAAGGCTCCATGGAACATACAAGAGATAATTGTGAAAATACAAGACCTTGCTACAGAGTTTGAAGAAATTAGGTTTACACATACGTTAAGGGAAGGAAACAAATGTGCAAATAAGTTGCCAATAGAGGGATTTTAATTGAGGACCGTGAAGTTAAATTCTCTTTGCCATGGTTAGAGGAAGTAGGAAGTTTATCTAATGCTGACAAAAAAATATTGACTACTTAAATCAAATAATGATTAAAATTTACTTTAATGTTTTCTATTGGTAATATTTGCTTTATTTTATAACATTAATGTGTTTTCATATAAACTATTTATTATAATTCTTGTGGTTGCACTTATGCTTCAGGAAGGAAACTAATAATCCAAATCTGGTAAAGTGAACTATAATAATGTGAAGTTTTGAAAATGTTACTCTAATAAGATGCAATGCATAGACAGTAGTGGTGGAGTTTTGATATTGTGAAAGTTGTTGTAGAAAAATTTCTAGAAGGATGCTGAATTTTGAAATATTTGTATTCATATAAAAATTTGAAAAAGGTCAAAAAAAAATGAAAATCAATAATTCAGATTGAAAATGTAGGTACTTAGCTATAGTAACTCACCTGAAATGAGAATTTAATATGTTTATAAACTCTTAAGCTTAAAAAAAAAGAGTTGTGAAAGAGTACAACCCCTTATTCTCCAACAAAAAATATTGTTAAGTATTAAAAAAAATTATTACCTATTTATAAACAGTACTTTTAATGAAAAATTAACACAATATTTCATTTTTTATATATATGATAAATTTTTACCTATATTTATAAACATAGTACTAACATAGTACTTCTAATGAAAAATTAACACAACCTATTTTATTTTTATATATAATAATTTTCTTTAATCTAAAATTAGATTTATCAAAATTACAATTAAATTATATGGTATTTTTTTAAACACACAATACACACTATTACACACAAATGTTGTGGTTTGAACCTTCAGCTACTCAAAAGAACCAAAACCCTAACCACTACACTCTTCCTAGCATTACATTTTATAGTATTTAAAAAAATTATCATAAAATTTATTTTAAGATTTAAAGAGGTTTATATTATTATTCTTATATTTTTTAAATGAAAAAAAAAAAAAAAAAAGGAAGGTAGTGATTTTACCTAACTACCTTTATGAAACCATAATAATATGGTTGTCAACAACAACACTATTTTGTCCCTGTGGGATATCCATGTGGTTAGGGCTTTGAGCTTTCTTTTGGGAAACCCAGGTTCAAACCACTGTGGAGGTGTGTGAGTGTATTAATGAGCTTATGTACAAAACAATATTATTTTATATAAATTATTTTAATTTAATTTTAAAAAATTTAATGTAAAGAAGTCAGAATTCAAATTGCAACTTACATATAATGTCTCTATTTTTTGTATATATATACACCGCACAGGGCATAAATTTACCAAACTTCTGGAGAAAAAAAATGGGAAAAAGTTTTAAACTACTTTTTGTTCGTCCAAATCAGTGTAGATAAAATAGGGATGGTTCAGGCTTTAGTTTTTTGAGGTTCAAGGTTTAAACCATATTGTTTTGGCTCTTTTCTGTGAGGTCTAAGGTTCAAATCACAGCATGACGAGTGTGAGGGGTGGGTGTGTGGTAGTTGTGTGTTAAATTTCCATTTAATAAGCATAGCTCTCAGGAATCATAATTAGGAGGAGACTATTCAACTCTTTGTGTTAGTCTTAAAAATTTCTTACACTAACCAAATCAAAAAAAATATGTGAGAAAAAAAATAATGGAAAAAAAAAAATTGAACTACTTTTCATTGGTAAGTCCATGGCCTATAGGCCAAACTCTTCATAAACATATGCTTATGCCCTCCCTCCATATTTTTCATCACACTTTGGAAGCCAAGACCATGCAGACTTTCCAAAATTGTAAGCGACTACTTCCAGACTTCCATGGGCTCTAAAACAGAGACATTCCCCAAACCCAACACATTCAAACCATTTAGAACAAGAAGTCTTAACAAAATCCCCAACAAATCCTTCTGGCATCCCCCCAACATCCACCCACCTAGCAGTAGTTCTTGAATCCATGTCTTCTTCTGAATTTCCCATGCTCTGATATCTCTTACAACATGTTCTTTCTCAATGGCTTGCACCACATAGACCTTGGACCCACATGTCACCAGCCTAGGCCTCACAACATCTTCATGCACAGGCATTGCCAATATTTCCCATGATCCATGTTGTATATTGTAGACCATGACCCCCCAGGGCTTCACTCTGACACAAACCATAAACCCATTGCAGAAAACCATCTCTTGGCTTTTAACAAAAAAACCCATCAGGTAGACTTCCTGCAATCCTCCATGAGTTTGCCCATGCTTTATACACTTCTACAACACAGATTCTCCCTGGAATTGCCAATGGCCAGAACAATGTATTCCTCATTTCCACACTCTGCCATGCCCTTTGCTACAATAGAAGTGATACAACTAGTCTTGGGAAGTGAAGTTCATGACTTTGTCTGGAGATTGCATATGCAGAGAAATGGGGAAGTGGTGCAAGAATAGGAAGGGATTTCTACTAACAGCAGACCCCAGCAGAGCCAATGAAATCTATGCCATACTTGGCCTTTGGAAGAAAAGACAGAGACAGAGACTGCCATGTATTGTTTGTAAAGGAATAAACAAGGCATGGGACTTCTGTCTTGGGGGTACATAGAACAAGCCATGTGTGGAGTCTGTTGGCAGCTTGGTTCCATAGATTCAAGAAATATGTGCTGGACAAAGTGCTGCTCCATCTCTTGGAGACAGTCTGAAAACGAGCAAGGCATTGCAGTGGTAGATGTGCAAGCAGATTCTCTAGTAGTTCCTCTGGAAGTTCACTCCATAGTGTTGAGTCGATTTCCGATGAGGATCTTGACCTTCCTGCCTTAGAGCTCTGGAATTCTAGTAGTAATCCCATTTTGACTTGAATCAAATTCTGCTACTCAGTTTCTGCAATTCAATACCAAGCGATCAGAACGTTGTTATAAGTGCAAAAACAAAAATCAACTCACACTAAATGAACTCCTCCCCCAAAAAAAACCCAATAAATAAACCCATCCAACAATACCTTTCCACTACAGAATATTTCTGCAATTGAATATTCATAGAGCATCAAACGATCAGAAAGTTATGATCTCAACCTTATGAACCCTCTTACACTAAATGAACCCATCTAATGACACATAAATAATAAATCCACCAACAACAATACATTCCCAATAAAAAATTTATCAGTATTAAAATGAAAGTAATGCTGGGAGTACCATTTTCCATTGCATGCACAACTATGCAACAGATTTACAATCCAAACAGCTACACAGATATTTCAATATCCATTCTCAACATATGGAGTATATTTACCAACCAAGTACTAAAGTAAATAAAATTTTAATAATAAGACTGGCTTGAACAATATGTTGTCTAAAGAAAAGTATCACACTAAACTGGTTAGGAATCAGAAGGTTAATTACTCTCCATATATATATAAGATTCAATGTTAATATATGCGATGAATACCACTTAAATGAGAGAAACATTTTGTTACATAGAAGAACATGAAGCACGATCCCGTTAACTTGTGTATCTCCAGCTGCACAATTGTATTGAAATTTGCAAATTAAATAAATTAGAACATGAAACCCAGTTCCTTCTGATTTGGGTATTTTCCCCGGATAGATATTTACCAATCTACATGATGAAACACAGTTCTTTTTTACGTTGGATATGATATTTGCATTAATACAACTAGACAGACATTTTTTTCAATCAAAATCTACTACATAAAATCTTAGGCCAATTCAAGGCCACAAACAAAACTTGAAAAATTTATTGTGAAATGGCATTGATACTAACCAGAAGATAAACACTAACAAGTTCTACCGACCAATTTGATGAAAAAGACATCAAAATCATCTAATCCAGTCCATTCCTAATCCTTCTGTGACAGCTTTGGGTCTCTGCAGTCCTACAACCAGCTGTAACTCTGGTCCACCATTGAAGGGCTAGTAATGGCTTCTCACTCCAAATTTGAACTGGTCTCCCAATCTTGGTCCTGCTTTAACTGCCTCAGGATTTGACATATTTGTTGGGCAAGTTGCTGACTGTGAACAGGAACTGGATAAGATCAGATAACGCCATTTGGCAGGTGTAAAAAAGTATGGAGAATGAGAATGCACCTCACAGTCCTCAAGGTTAGATGGATTGATAATTTTTTTTTTGGCTTAACATTTATAATAAAATATTTAAATTTCAAACTTTAAAAAATCAATTTATAAAAATAGTACTCTCTGAATGCGCCTTAAACCACAACCACTCAATGCCGCTCAATAACCTTAAAAATAAAAAGCAGTCTTAGTTTAAAGACAATGCTTGTCAATTACTATTTGCTTTTCTGAATTGGGCTTTGGAGTGGATAACATTAGTTGATGCTATCCTGTTCTTGTTGGATCATAAGAATTATTGAGTCCGGTGTCAAAATCTTATTAATTAGGTCATTGTCAATTCTGTAAAAGACGGATTTTTGTGTTAGAAATGCGGAAGATCGAGACACCGGAGAAGTCCACGTGTGGGGATGGACTTAGGGTGAAATTCCAATGTGGGGCGGATGGGGAAAACGACGGCGTGAAAACGAGAAAGTGGTAGGTCATGAGGTATAAAAGTGGTGTGGAGATTAGTTATTTTATTGAATGAAAGGATAAAAATATTTTTTAATATGATTTTTAAGATTTTTTTTATTTGGTTTTTGTGAGAAACTTCTATGATCGATGTAGAAGATTGAGGAGTCTTCTCCCAACCATCTTTTCAACTATGACCTTTCGTAAAGCCGAGAGCTATACTTATCAATAGAGAATTTAACACAAAGTCACCACACACCCACCTCTCACACACTCGCCCACGCCACGATATGAACCTTGGATCTCCCAAAGAAGAGCCAAATCTCGAATCGTTGCGCTGCACCTCAGGTGCATTTTTAAGATTATTTTTAAAATGGTGGTTGAAAACATTTTAGACTGTGTTATTTTATAGAAATAAAGTGGTTTTGTTAGTGGTAAATGTTAGTTTAAAAAGACTACTTTGATAGATAGCAGTTTTTTACAGAGAAAGACCAGTATTTTCATTTTTGAGACATGAGGCAAAGAATAGACTAAGGCACGAAGAAGGTCACGATTTCGCGACATTTTAGCTTTTCGTCGGTATGTAGCTCAGAGAGGCCTGAAAGCAAGAGAACGTCGCGATTTTGTGACATGTCAGGTTTTCACCAACATGCTGCTCACCAAAGCTAAAGTACACAGGATGTCACGATTTCGCAACATGGCAAGTTTTCGCCCGTAATGCAGCCCGAAGGAGCTAGAAAGGAAAAGGTGTTGTGATTTCACGACATGTCGGGTTTTCGCCCGGGATACAGTCCAAAGAGCCAACCAGGATTGAGTGTCGCGATTGCGCAACCTGATGAGTCTTCGTCAACATGGATATATTTAGTAATAAAAAAGATGCCTCCAAAATCCTGTGTCAGTAACTAGAAGTATATAGTAGAAAGTATCAATTCCTAAAATCTTGCTCTTAGATTTTGTTTGTTGGAAGCCATGCAAAAGATATGGGAACATGATTGTAGTATGATTGCTTGTAATTGATTCTATATCAAAATGTACTAATTTTAAAAAAGACACTCACCATATGGTATATATAAGGGTAAACGTACTTTAAAAAGGGGTCGGCTCTTGGACGTTTACAAGGCTGGATGTATGTGCTTTGAATGCAAGCAATAAAATTACGCTCCTATTGGCTTGTGGTTCACAGTGTGCAAGTGTATGTATTAACATTTCTCACTTCTATTCACATTATTGAAATATAGATTGTGTTTGTTCTAAGATCTGGACTTATGCAAAACATAAATCATATTGCTGGAGTTGAAATCTGATATATACATGTGTTAGAAGGATATCTAAATCACATTGAGAAATTCATGATTTCTGCATGGAGGTATATTAAATGCTTTGACAAGTAAAGTATATGTGTTCATCTTAGTTGTTTAATCTACACCATAAACAAGCTCTAGCCTCGGCTATATTTCCCTCTCTTTTAGTAATGCTCTCTTCCATTTTCCTATAAAAACCATTAAGGAGATTAGACGAAAGATCTCAAGATCAGTTTCGTCTATTCAATGTTGACAAAATCAAGATGCAAATAACCATAGGCAGATTTTGGTCCAACAGTTTTTGGCACGTCCGGCGGGACACTAAATCCCATCGTATTATATAAGGTTTGGTGTTTGCCTTTGATATTTTAAAATCCAAATCAAATCACCCAGTGACTACGTCCAAAGGTATAGACCCAAGAAATACCTTATCTATTTATCTGGTTAAAGACTCATGATTATTTACTTATATGATAACCAAATCTAAAGCAAGTAACTTGGAAGAACCCATTGAGTTTTTCGAGTTACATCTTGGTAGCCTAAGAGTACATCCAGTTTTATCTGCTAGATCAAATCCACCTGCTACCTATAATACCACCCTTGTATCCTCTGTTTTGCCTATTTTTATTATTAATCCATCTTCAATGATTACCAATAGTTCTATAGTACAAGCAAGTACAGTTGCTACGATGGTTGCTCCTCCACCAGCTTATCTTACATGGAACCACACAGGTCCACTAAACTTGGTGGCCCAAAATCCGATTCCTATAGCAGCGTTGAAGACGTTGCCTTCATATGAAAAAACAAGTAAAAAGACATGAACATTGCTTAGATGTTGTATCTTTGGATGCAACTTATAACATCACTTAGGAAGACGTGATGATCAGATTGCTAGTTATTTCCTTAAAAGGAAAATTACTCTATTGGTACAAAGCGCTTCCTCCTCAATCAATCGCAACCTGGGCAAAATTTGCTGGCAAACTTGTAGATGAGTTCAATCAACATGCAGATCCGTTCTCCCTACTCAGCCAGTTCACCATTATAAGAAAACATCCTCAAGAGGAAATTATTGATTTTAATATTCGATTTAGTCGCACTTGGGAAAGAGTACCCACTGGATTAAAACCAACCACGGAGCAAGTAGTATATTATTATTTAAGAGCTTTTGATACAAATATCAGTATGATAAGACGATAATCACGAATATTCACTTTCCCTGCCATTTATCAAGAAGCTTCTATAGCATAAAGAGATCTCATTGCCACATGGAGATATCCTCATAAAGCAATAATGTCTATTTTTCATGATATTCCTCAAGCTCCCAATGCTACTTCTTCCAGCTCTTCTCATTTTCCAAACGCAAATCTCCCAAAATGGAATGGGCCACCTTCCATTCCCACCATACAGATGCCTCAGAACTCTCCGGCATTACCTCCTATTCCTACAATCCCCGCATTACCTGCACCACAACCTCAGTCATTCCTCGATAATCAGCTCACTCTCATACTGGATACAATAAAAAATCTAGCAAATGATATGACTTCAATGAAGAAAAGAGAAGCTAAGAGGAATTTTCAACCAAGAAGATTCCCTCAAATAACAAGAGATGCAACGCAGTCAAGTAACAGGGGACGGGAACGATCAAATCTCATTTATGCAAATGAAATAGAAGATGCCACTGAGCCTTCTGCAAATTTTGATTACTGGTGCACCACATGTAATGATCCACATGGAGAGAGTTCGTGTATGATCCATCAACATTATATACAGAGTATAGTTGTTGAGAAAGCAGAGAAAAACATGAAAGGTCATGTAAATATGATTAGAGAAACAGACCACAATTTCATGATGCCTATAGTAGAACAAGTTGCAGTTCTAACTAGATTAGGTAAAAAACCTCTGCAAATAGATCCTAAAGAGCTTCAACCTTTAAGTTTTACCCCAACTCCCAAAGGAAATTTACCTTATGATAAAATTTCTCAAGTTCCAGCCCAAAGCCAAAGACAAGAGATACATAAAGAATTCACTCCACAAAAGGGAACTAAGACTCAAGACCAAGCTAAAGAAAGGCTGAGATTTCCTTCATTGACTAAAAGGCAAAGGACTGAAGCTACCCAGGGATACAGAAATAGGTATGATACTTTCACCAAGGAAAGAGAAAAAATTGTTGAATCACCTACATTCAATATAGTTGAAGAAATGAAAAAGACTCCCTCAAAGGTGAGTATGTATGATGCTCTTCAGTTCCCTGGTCAAATTGATCTTCTGCAAGAATATCTAAAGACAATGAAAGATAAGGGTAAAAACATATCCTCTTCAAATACAGTCCAGGAAAATCTAACATCTGCTACTGGAAAGAATAGACCTCCTCCCTTTTATTTATCTCTTCAGATGGAAGGGTGGGTTGTTCACAATTGTATGATAGATTTAGGTATTGCTACTACAGTAATAACCAAAGAAGTATGTGACATTATGGGGATGGAGTACACTAGGAGCAATCCAGGCGTCCTACAATTGGATGGTACTCCAGTAAAAACTGTAGGAGTGATTAAAGATATTCCTATACAGCTTTACAGGATGCCCCAAATGGTGGTTATACAAGTAGTAGTGGTAGATTTGGAACCATATTTTGGTATGTGCTTATCTAGAGAATTCATGGTAAAAATATAAGGATACCTATCCCTGGATTACTCACATTTAGAAATACCTTTCAAAGGTAGGAGGATTAAGATATTTAATGAGAAACCATCTACTTTTCATGTAGAAAAATAGGAGATGCTGACACCGTGAATATAATGACTGAAGAAATTAAAGAAGTGGATCTAATGGAAACGACCTTAGAAGATATTCAAGCAAGAAGATCAGTTTTCTCTACAGGATTTCAATGCCATGATAGAAACCAAAATAGGAAGTTATTCCATTGAAAAACCAAAAAAGCAATTGACACCTACTATCGAAGAAAATAACTCTATTAATCATATGTGGAAGCTTTTCTTTGATGGAGCTAGGTGTAAGAATGGAGCTAGTGCTGGAATAGTTTTGATTTTCCCCACAGGGAAGGAAAGGGTTTTATCTTATACGTTGACATAGAGTTCCACCAATAACGCGACAGAGTATGGAGCACTTTGTTTAGGACTGAGAAAAGCTGAAAAACTGAGAGTGAAACAACTACTCATTTATGGAGATTCAGAACTTATTGTGAATCAAGTCACAAAGAAATACATCAGTAAACAACACTACTTAAAGGCTTATAGAAATAAAGTATGGGATCTTTTAGAAGCCTTCGAGGCGCTAAATATGAAGTCTATTCCTAGAGAACAAAATACCCATGCAGATTTATTGGCATCAGTGGGAGCTAATTTTTGTCCTATCGATAATGTTATTTAGAAATCCAAGACAATTAGACTCATATATAGGCCCTCAGTGCCAGATAAGAATATCTTCTGGCAAGTATTTGAAAATGATGACCAAATATTAGATTTTTTAATCTATGAAATGAACTGCTCAAGTGATAGAAATCTACAAGACGAAGAAGAGGATATGATTCAGTTGAAAAATAATCATATCCCTAAGGGACTTGTCACCCTTGAAAGTCTGTTTGATAACAATGATAGGGCTATAGGCCATAAAATAAAAGTTGATAAGCATCGGTATAAAAAAGTGGAGTTAGAACCAAGAAAGATGATTAAAGTTGGTGTTAGTTGTACAAAAGAAGAATTGAACCAAATCAGGGAATTATGCAAAAAATTTCCTGATATCATAGCTTGGGTATATAGTGATCTAAAGGTGTATAGAAAAGAGATTATCCAACACACCATCAAATTAGAAGGAGCCAATCCTTTTAGACAAAAGCAAAGACCGGTAAATCCAAAGATATAATCTTTGATGAAGCAAGAGTTGCTAAAACTTCTTCAAGCTAAAATAGTGTATCCTATTAAACATTCTACTTGGGTAGCAAACTTGGTACCAGTCAAGAAGAAAAATGGAGACATTAGATTGTGTGTAGACTTCAAGAATTTGAACAGAGCATCACTCAAAGACCATTATCCCCTTCCTAAGATTGATCAAATTTTACACACAGTTGTAGGGGCAAAAAGGTTTTCTTTACTAGATGTTTTTCAGGGTATAATCAGGTATGGGTCAAAGACGAAGATCAATTCAAGACTGTTTTTACCACAAAATGGGGAACATTTACCTACCAAAGGATGCCTTTTGGCTTGTCTAATTTTGGAGCAACTTTTCAAAGGGTAATGGATGTAGCTTCTGGTGAACTTGCTAGCAGGATTATAGTTATCTATTTAGATGACATGACCGTCTTTTCTCATCATAAGCAAGATCATATAACACACCTTGAACAAGTATTTGAAAAATGTAGAGAATTTGGAATATCTTTTAGCCCAAAGAAATCCATATTCGCTATAGAAGAAGGTATCCTACTTGGTCATGTCATATCCAAATCTGGATTAGCTATTGACCTTGATAGAGTGAAAGCACTTCTGGAACTGTCCCTACCAGTTAATAAGAAAGGTTTGCAATATTTCTTTGGAAAAATAAATTTTGTGTGAAAATTTGTTGCAGATTTTGCGTAGATTGTTAAGCCAATGGCTGAATTATTGAATAAGGATGCACCTTTCAAATGGACTGATACAAGGAAGAACAATTTCAAAAAAATCTTAGAGGACATAACCCAAGCACCTGTACTGGTTAATCCTGATTACTCACAAGATTTTATTCTATATGTTGTTGGTGAACCAGAAAGTTACGTTGCAGTCCTTACACAGAAGGGGGTAGACAATAAAGAAAGATCCATAGCTTTTCTAAGTTCTACCATGCACGATCACGAGGAGGGATATAATTTTATTGAAAAACAAGTTTATACTGTCATGAAATCCTTAAAAAAATTTAATCATTTTCTGTCACAAAGCAAAATCATTGTTTATGTGATCCATCTTGATGTCAGAAAATTTATAATACAAGGAGAACTTGGCAAAAAAAGAGCTGGTTGGGTGACTAAGATACAACAATATGATGTAGAAATACATCCAACAAAGATAGTAAGAGGTAGAGCCCTGTGTCAAGAATTGGTTAAACAAGCTACATATGAGCAGGTGGAACCACCCTAAGGTGTAATGGCTAATACAGAATCAGATCCAAATATGAGAAACACTGATTGGATTGATGATCTTGTGGAGTGATTTTAGACTGGAATGTGTCCAAAAAATCTGAATGCTTCACAAAGAAGAAGATTTAGAGCACAAGCTTTGAAGTACACCCTTCAATCAGAAGGGTTGTACAGAAAAAATATAGATGGTGTACTTTTGAAATGTATAAGAGAAGATGAGAAACAAAAGGTATTAAAAGAATTCCATGGGAGTCTCTTTGGAGGACATTATTCAGGAAGATCCATTGCTTTGAAAATACTTCGAGCAGGTTGTTACTGGCCTTCCATTTTTTCAAATACTTACAAGATCACAAAAAGTTGTGAGCAATGTCAGAGATATGTAGGGAGAAACAGAAATGATCCTATGCCCTTAAAACTTATCCAAGTTGAAGAACCATTCCAGCAATGGGGGTTAGACTTTGTTGGGATAATAGAACCCAATTCATTAGTTGGCCATAAGTATATACTTACTGCCACAAATTATTTTACTAAGTGGGCTGAAGCTATCCCTACTAAAAAATTGGATCAAGAGGTGGTGATTGAATTTGTGGAAAGCTTGATTACAAGGTTTGGTGTACCAGATTCACTAATTACAGATAATGGATCAGCTTTCATTAGAGAAAAAATGATTGAGTTTACTAGTAGATATGGCATATATTTGAAGACTTATTCCAATTATTACCCATAGGGTAATGGTCTAGCTGAGTCTACAAATAAAAATCTCCTCAGAATTTTGAAAAGAACACTAGAAGGTAATAAGAGGAACTGGCATTACTTGATCAATCAAGCACTATGGACTGACATGATTTCAATAAAAAATCCATCAATACATCATCTTATTCTTTAGTCTATGGTAAAGAAGCTATTTTGCCTATACATATGGAAATACCAACACTAAAATTGCTAAATCAGATAAATGAATAAGGAGGTCAACCTATGGATGCTTGATTAATGCAGCTTGTACAATTAGAAGAGCAGAGAGAACATGCTTATAATCATCACCATAAACATATGGTAGACACAGAAGAATGGTTTAATAAGAAGACAACCTGTAGAAAATTTAAAGTAGGAGATATTATTTTGAAATGGAATGTCAGAAAAGCAAAGCCGGGTAATCATGACAAATTTGATACTTTTTGGGAAGGCCCTTTTGAGATAGTTGCTGAAAGGTTTTTTAATTCTTTTCAATTAAAGGATCAGCAGGTTACGGTTCTACCCATAACAGTGAATGCTTTTCACTTAAAGCTCTATTTCAAATAGTGTATTTTCTATATAATGTATATTATGATAAGTTTGTAAATATTTCCAAAGTTATCTCTAGTTCATAAAATTTTTATCGTCATCCTGCAACCAATCAAAAGTTACCCGTAAGAAAGAGATGAAATTAGAAAGTGCTATATTGTCGGATATAGCAGTTCAAATTCAAGATTACCACGTGGTTTTCCGATGGTTGGTGGGAGAAAATCATTTTTGAAGAGCTTTGATAAGCATTCTTTTTATTAAATAGGGTAAATGACTAGTTGTCGGTGGAAATTTGAAATTTACCACACTGTACTTTTAGTGATTGCATAACGAAACTGCCTTTGTAAATATGAAAGCTTGGGTAAGCGTAACTTTAATTTGCATAACGAATAATCATTGGTCTAAATTTTGAGACATTCGAAAGGGTGGAAGAAACAAGGCACAAGGAGATCCGAGCAAATCCAACCCACCAACCACAATTAATGCACATCATGCACATGTTTCCAATTGACGTAAAACCCTAATTTTGCTCCTGAGTGAAATCCGCTGTGTCACTTTATATTTTTGCTTTTCCTAGTTCAAGTTCAGTTCAAAAAAAAGGGCTTAGTGTGACAAAAATCTCATGGCTCCAAAAAGGAATACTCAAAAAACAACAATGGCAGGTCCGTCTACTTCACCTTAAACAACAAGATGCGGAGAAGACATGGGCAAAAAATTTATCGATCGAAATGCTAGAATTGGCGATACAGTAGTAACATGGAAGGATCCAACAAAAATCAAAAAATATATTGAAGATAGAATGGCAATTGGGATTATTGCATCTTCTCCTGCCACTTTTTCTTTTCATTCGTTGCTATACTGGTATGTTTATATTCTTGTGCACCCTTACCCCGAACTAGTTAAAGCAATTATAAATTTTTACGATGAAAAAAAAAGGGTTGTTACAAATCAGAGTGGGAAAGTGCTTTTTTCTTTAAGCACAAATACTTTTATTTTTGCTTTCACTGGTGGATATGTACCCACTCTTGAGCCCAATGCTTTTGACCCAGAAGACCAGGAAAAATATTTTGTTCCTTCTAAAAAAATCAATCATTTCCTCTATACACAGTTGAGAAATACACCTAATGGAGGAAGGATGCCTGAAACTCCTATTTCCATAGCTGAATTTAAAAACCCAGAATTTTTTTCCATATTGGCTATGGTGGTAGGATTGAAGGCTGATGAAAAAGTTCATGGGTGGCAAATTGCTTTAGTCAATTGCCTATCCGACCCACAAAATTATGACTCTGCAGTTATGGATAAGAGTGTTCGACATTTGTTTTTTGACTGGCCAGGGTATTTGTTTAAAGAAATACATGAAGGGTTATCTGCCATTAAGAGGGGGTCTCAGTTTTCTTTTTGTTTTTCTTCCTATTTAGTGTGGTTGTTCTTTTTATTTATGGCCAAAGAACTAGCGTTCATTTTAGTTAATGATAAAGATGATAAAGGAAGGACTTTACCAGTATATGAGTAGACCAATGTGTTGTACAGAACTGAGTCATATTATGATTTTAATAGGGATTTTTTGGGTCCTGCTTTGAAAATAATGTATGGAGAAATTAGAAGGTTAACCCCCAGAGCTAAAAAGGTTTTACAGAATAAACATGCTGAAGAGGGTGATTGGTTTATTCTCACCCAGGGAATTGTTATTAGGTTGTATGGTTTTACTGGAAAACCTTTTTTACTTCCACATTATGTTATTGATATATTGTTTGCATTGGAGTATGTAAGGCAAATTGAACATATTAATGTGAAATATGGCATAGGTATAGATAAAACTGGTACTGGTACCATGCATTTCCAGTTTGAAGGTGTTCTGGTTTCTAAAAGAGGTCAAAATGAGAAAATTGCTCAAGATCTGAGGGATTTGGGGTTGATAGAGATCCCTCAAAAATAGAAATATGATCCTATAAACCAATTTGTAGAAACATAGACTATTCTGAACATAATTCCATTGAAAGTATACCATGCATCTGTTAGGCCAAATATCGAAGCCTATAGAAATAATGATGAAAATGATCCATTAGAATAGCATGTGGAACAAATGCAGCCATTGCCTCCTTGGCATGATTTTATGAACATGTGTTGCATTTTAACCCAAGGAATAATGAGGGGCATGTGTTGAATGAAAATACCATTTCTAGAATGCAGAAAAAGAATGGAGATTGGACGATAGGGAAAATTCATGAATGGTGGACCATGAGGGTGCAAACAGACATGATTGAATCGAGGTACCCTATAAAGAATGATCTTGAGTTCTCTCTACGATATGACACTTATCAAAAATCTTGGTTAGGGATTTTTCTCATAAAAATACCTCATAGTGTTGGTTGCAACAAAGAGACAAGTCCTGAAGCTCCGAAAAAACAAAATGTTGAACAGGGAAAAGATAAGAAAGTTGCAGTTGAACAACCATTGGCTCAGGCACAGACCAGGTTGAGAAGTTCAAAGAAAATGGCCACTACAGAATTTTTCACAAAAGAGCAAGGGAAAACATATGGGAAAGCTGCTCAAATGATGTTAAAAATGTGATATGAAGGCAAAGGCCTAGGAAAAGAAGGACAAGGGATCACTGAACCCTTGTAGGCTGAAAGAAAAGGAAAATGCCTGGCCTCAGGAGCTGATTTGTATAGAATTAAAGTTGAAACTTCTAAAACTGTTAAGTTTGTTCCTCCATTGAATTCAACTACAAAATTTGATGAAGAACCTCTTTGTATTAAGAGAAAGAGGCTAAAGTCTGTAGCGGAAGTTAAAATAAAAAATAATAAAAATGTTGAAGAAAACCTAGTACATGAGCAAATCTCTCAAAATGATGATACTGATAAATTAGGAATAGCTCCAGACAACAAGCAAATTGCTTAGGATAATGAGAATAATATTCTGAATCCAGAGCTTACTGAACAGGAAAATGTCTAGATTGGGACTATGGATGATCCAAATGACTTTGCTCAGGAGGATCGAAATGTACATATTTCTAAAGTTATTGTAAAACAGGAAAATGTGAAACATAAAAGGAGACATCCTAGGGAAATTTCCCCAAATATTGAAATTATAAATCTTGAAGAAGTTGCAGATGATGAAAATAGAGTTGATACCGATAGAACTGCAGAGGTCCCTACACATGATGAAGATCTAGATCCGATGATAAGTGAAAGGGACCAACACCGTCGAAAAAGAGATGAACATAAACAAGTGCTTCAAACAAACAAATGTATGATTTCTATTTTCTTTCAATATTTTCTCTCTACTTATTCCTACAGTGATTTTCCTTCCATTTTCTATTCAAAGAAAGATGTAATGTTCCCTTTGGATTCATGTTTTCTTCTCCAGAACCAACATTATTCTCCCAAATTCAATTTGAATTTGATGCTAAGTTGATCCAAAAACCAATTCTCTTTAGCACTAGCATTCCAGCTATTAAATCAATATCCACTCCAAATGATGAAAGTCACCCCACTCTTTCGAAATTGAAAGATTTGAGGAAAGCAAACAAAAATGCTTTAGACTGGTGGACATCTCATTCTACTAAAGATTCCAAAGCCCCTGCCGTATTCAATAGATAATTTCTCTAGATCCTACCACAATGTATAAGAAGAAGGTAAAATTGACACCAGTCTCCCAAAAATCAAAAAGGGATATGATCATTGAAGATTATCAATCAGAAGACACAACTGAAGACATTACTCAACTATATATGTTAGATGAGTGGGGAAAAGCTCAGGCCCATTTTGGGACTATTTATTTACATGGAGAAATTTTTAGAGAAAAGTTTGTCAAAGAGCAAGAAGCCAGGAAAGAGTTAGAGTCCATCCTGCAAGAACAGAAACTGACAGAAAAGGCCCTAAAGCTAGAAGCAAAGAATTGAGAAGATAGGTTTGGTGAAGCTGCTAATGAAGCAGCTACATTCAAAGAAAAATTGAAAGAGGCCAATGCACAAATTCACTCTCTGAATATATAGGTTCAACAACTCTAGCAACAACTGATTGAAAAGTAGAACACTCCATCTGGTATTTCAAAAGAAAAGGCCAAGGCAATAAGGAAAGAAATGCTCGAAGATGTATTGGCATTGAGCCTTAAGGCAAGGCCCATGTTATTATACCTGGACAAAGTGAAGGAAGTAATTGAAGTAGTTGGAAAAAAATTAAGAGCTTTAGTAAGATTTCTTCAAGAAATATCAGATGCGGCCACAAAAATTCAATTTTTATTAGAGAATATGCCCGAGAGTGTTGCTGCTAAAATACGTAGTGAAACATGGTCTCAAGATAATATTGCAGCTAAAAGTTTCTTTAGGAGACTTAAACTGGTGACTCAGTGTGATAAGCTCCTTCAAGAGTTAGAATCTCAAGCCAAAGGATTAGTGAAGCATTTAAATTTAGCAAACAAATATGGACTTCTGTATTTGTGGAATGATAATTCAAAAGAGCGAAGTGAAGATGTGCTAACACTATCCCTAAAAGCTTTCACAGAATATGAGTCAGAGATAGAGAATTGGGAAGAGCCTATAGAATAAGCGTTGATATTTGCTATGGTGCAGAACCTCACACAAATTAAGTCTTATCTGCAGGAATTGATCTTGAGGAATAAAATTGTGTCACATGATAAAGTAGAGGAATTATAGTATATATATCAGCTATTCATTGATTCTTCGAACCTTGAAGATGAAGACTAGAAGCGAATTTGCCTGAATTATAATGAAGTAGTTGTTATGATATAAAAAAGAAGTCCAAACAAGATAATAAAATGCAGTTGACAGAATGAGGGACGAGCCACCAACCATGAAACCTGTTTGAAATTGCTTCCTAAGTTGTTAATGTATTTTTAGTAAAAAATCCATAAGCTGTGAAAGGTATCCTGTAAAGGTAATGCTTTATTTGTCCAAATGCATTTCTTCTTAATATTATTTTCCAAAAACCTCCTCTCATCTATTATTTTTTAACTCCGTTCCCAATGGATGAAGGTCCTGGATTCTAATATTTTGCCAGCAAAATTTTCCCGAAAGATGCCAAGAATGTTAGTCTAAAAAGACTACCTTGATAGATAGCAGTTTTTTGTAGAGAAAATATTCTCTTTTTTTTTTATTTGTGGAAAACATCCCAAAAGGGATGCCACTTTCGGGTAAGACCCAAGGAGGCAGGGGTATCCATTCCGCCAAAAACGCCCAGGACTCGGACCTGGCCTACCACCTTTGACACACTCAAGGAGCAAACAAACACACAAACCCAATTAAAAATAAGCAAATAACAACAAAAATAATAAAATAAAATAAAAAACATGCTCCTTGAGTGTGTCAAAAACAAAAGCACAACCAAACACGCACAATAAGATAAAAGAAACCACAACACAAACCACATAGAAAAACACAAGAAACACATAACAAAACACAGACAAGACAAAAACAACAGAACACTACAAAGACATAACCCAAAAAAAAAAACAAGAAAAATAAACACAATCAAAACCTTAAAAATTAAAAAATAAAACAAAAATAAAAATAAAAAACAACCAACAACAGACAATAAAAAAAAACAAAAAATATAGAAAACACTCACCCATAAAAACACGAAATAACACAAACAAAGAGAAACCCAAGAACAAGAACGAAAAAAAACACAAGAACAATAACAAAAAACATAAAAAAAAAACAAAACAACAAAAACACAAGAACAACAAAAAACAACACAAAGAACACAAAAACAAAACAAAATAAAAAAACCCACCCACCTTAAAAAACTAAACAAAAAAAAAACAAAAAGGAAAAAAGAAATAAAAAAAGAACAAAACAAAGACCTATCTAGACCATAAGACTATTAAGGCAAGAATCAACAGAGGAAACAAAATAAAGAATAGAATGAGCTAGGGAACTAAAAAAACTGAATGAACCAAAGAGAAGCAAAAAAAAAACAAGAAGAAACTAGGTACCTTCATAACTGGAGCCATCCAAAGAAATGATAGAAAGAAGAGCTTCCCTAATTTGAGAAGCCCACCATATAGGAGGGTGGCCATAACAAGTAAGATCACCTTTGTCCAAAGCCCAATTAGCTAAAGCATCAACACTCTTGTTTTGATCTCTCGACCACATGATTGTAATCAACTTTCAAAAATCCCATCCGGATTAACTCGAATCTTCTCAATAATTCTTTTTATTCTCCAATCCACCTTATGATTCTTAGAAGGATTCTTCAAGAGATTAATCATAAGTTGAGAGTCGACTCAACTAACACCTTTTCCCATCCAACCTTAGTAGCCTCCTCGAAGACCTCTCGAGGATACCATACCCCTCAACGAAGGTTATTGGAAAGAATACCCAAATTCTCAAGCAAAAGTAAAAACCAGGGAGCCATCTCGAAAGTCTACCAATTCCTCCCACACTCGGCTTTTCCAGGGTTCCCTCTAGAGGCTCCATCAGGATTGACTTTTCCAAAATCCTTAGGAGGAGGTTGCCAATTTCTATTCCTATCCAATTTACTAATACTCACATTCCCTTTAAGATGGTTGCCCTTAGAAGGTTTAATCTTCAATCTTTGCATCACTTGATCCCATATTTGGTGGGAGTTTTGGGGGTGATTAAGGAGATGATGGACTGATTCAACTAAGTTGGCTATGGTCTTTTGCCAAATATAGTGAATATCCTTCCTATCTTGATTAAAAATTTGGTTGTTCCTTTCATTCCAAATATTCCAAAGAAGGATGGTAGAACCCATCCAAACTAACCGCCTAATAAAATGATCAACACCCTCTTGATTAGGCCAATCCCTCCAAAGTTGTTCAAAAGTAAAAAAATTGGACCACCGTAAGCCAAGTAAAGTGGCCATTCTCCTCCACAACTCAGAGGCTAAAGTACACTCAATAAAAATATGGTTGATATTTTCTACATTCTCTTCACACATTTCACATCTAAAAGGGCCATGAAAACCACGCTTCATAAGTTGCTCACCAAGTAAGCACCCTACGATGCAATAAAAGCCAATTAAAGAACCTCACCTTAGGCCGGAGCTTTTGAGCCCACAATTGAGAAAATATGTCAGAAGAATGGTTGGGATTATTATGGCATAAGGTCAAATAACCTTGAGCAACTCGAATACTCACCCTTAGTAGTGTTGTTCCATCCAAAACAATCTTTTTCATGGGACCAAGAGAGGGATCTCATATGAAGGATGCCTTGGATATCTTGTCTTTGCCTTTCTGGGATTTGAATAGGCCAGTCCTCAATAGGGATCCAATATCTACCAACCTTTGAATTACCAAGTATGGTACCGACAGTAATTAGCCACCTTTATCCAATTAGCTCCGGTGAAGCTCCTCCATCCAAAGCCTCCAATCGGGAAACTGAGTTATCAAAGGCTAGTGACCATCCCAAGAATCTATCCAAAAATTTGCATGTTGACCATTATGAATGATCCAAAATAATTTTTTCTTAATCAAATCCTCACCAGCCTTAAGAACTCGCTAAAATGGGAGAACCTTTGGAAGGAAGTTGATAGCGAACAAGGTCTTCAGGACTTTTGTTCTCAGCATATTTAGCACGGAGATTATTGGCCCAAAGAGCATTGGGGTTATGCAACATCCTCCAATATAATTTAGCAGCTAAAGCTTTGTTGTTATTAATTGAAGACCGTAAACCTAACCCCCCTTCACTCTTAGGAAGACATAAAGTATCCCATTTCACCAAGGCCCATTTTCTTTTCTCCTTAGTACCACTCCAAAGGAAACGATGACTCGATTTGATCCAATTCTCGAAGAACAACCTTTGGAATATTCAAAATGGAAGAAACATAAATAGGAATAGCTTGAAGGACTGATTTTACCAAGGTGATTCTACCCCCATAAGAAAGCCACTTGTTGGTCCACTTTCCAATTTTCTTCTTGACTTTGTCCAACAACCAATTCCAATCTTTATTTTTCTGCCTTTGAATATTTATGGGAATACCTAAATAAGTGATTGGAAGAGAGGTCTTCTTATATTTTAGCTTATCCAAGACCATGGATTCCTAGTCTAGCAGAGCAGATGAAAGAAAATAACTTTAGATTTGTGTTCATTGATCAACCGCCCAAGTAGCCTTAGAAAAATAGACTAATGATTTGCTTAATATTAGAAGCTTCCTTAACTCGTAGCTTTACCTAAAATAGTAGAGTCATCCACAAATTGAAGATGAGAGATAGGTCTAGCTCCATGAGCAATGGTAACTCCCTCAAGGGTTTTGTTTTCCCTCTTTTTGGTTATAGTCCTACCCAAGCATTCAACAAGAATGATGAATAAATAAGGGGATAGCGGGTCACCTTGCCTAATACCTCTGGAAGTCGGGAAAGACCGAGAAGGCCTGCCATTGATAAGAACTAAGTAGGAAACTGAAGAGATACATCCCATAATCCAATCCATCCAATCCTTAGAGAAACCAAATTGCCTCAAAACTTTGATAAGGAAGTGCCAATCCACTCTGTCATAAGCTTTGGATAAGTCTAACCGAATGAACATGGAAGGAGAATTTTGCATATCCATGGAATGGATGGCTTCCCGAGCAAGAACTATCTCATCTACTATTTGACGTCCTTCCACATAACCCCCTTGCTCGGGGAAATAATCTTATGCAAAAGAGGCTTCAACCTTTCTCGCCATGATTTTAGTAATGATTTTGAGAAGAACATTACATAAAGCAATAGGTCTAAAAGCCGAGATATGATCAACCTCTTGAGCTTTTGGAACAAGAGTAATATAAGTTTTATTGATAACCTTCAAAATTTCTTTGGCTTTCCTGGCTTCTTCCACCACCTCTAATAAATCAACATGAAGGATATCCCATAACTCTTGGTAGAACTCAATAGGAAAACCATCAGGACCTGGGGTTTTCCCTTTTTGCATTTTAAAAACTACTTGTTGAAGCTCATTGATAGTAACAGGAGCAGTCAAAATAGAGTTCTCCTCAGAAGTGATAAGAGAAGGGATTGCTTGAAGAACATTATATTGTGAAGCTGAGTCAAGGGGAGTAGCAGAAAAAATATTGGAAAAGTAATCAACAACAATAGAGTTCATGCCATCCCAAGTATAAACAACATCTCCAGAATCTGATTTTAAGGAAGAAATAAAGTTGTGAGATCTTCGAGCTAGAAGAGATTTGTGGAAAAAATTTGTGTTTCGATCTCCTTCTTTGAGCCATTGAATTCTAGATTTTTGCTTCCATAAGATTTCTTCTCTTTTTTCCCATTCCTCTAACTGAGTTGTGAGCTTAATTTCATCTCGCACTTCTCTTCTCTCGTGAGGCCATCTAAACAGATTTTCTTATTCAAATTTTCAAGATGAGCAATAACTTCATGTTTTTTTTTATGAACATCCCCAAACTCTTTCCAGCTCCAAGTCTTGATTTTGGATTTAATGTATTGCAGTCTTTTGACAAAACAGAACATCTTAGTCCCATGCCTAGGTTTACCTTCCTTCCACCATTGTTGCACATGAGGTCTCGAAGGAAATGTCTCTAAGCCACATTAATTGAAAACGAAAAGGAGAGAAACTCACATTGGTTTTCCACATTTCCACCATGATCGGCCAATGATCCGAACCAAGCATTATTAAGAGTCTTCACTTTAGGAATGTGACCATGGATTAAGAAATTTTCAGAGAGCAAAAACCTATCCAATCTCTCCATTATACAAGCTAAGCCTTGCCTTCTCGTTAGACCAAGTCATAAGGCCATTATCTCGGTTGGATATCCACAAGATGGAGGTTTGCAATATATTCGCTCATGAGGTCGGTGCTTTTGTCCAAATTTCTATTTCCCCCCTTTTCTCATCCAGAGAGAGGATGGTATTGAAATCTCCTCCGATCAAGATCCAAGCTTTAGGAAAATGAGAGATAATATGAGTAATATCCTTCCACCTATCTTCTTTTTTCCTCCAAAGAAGTCGGAGCATAAACAAGTAATGCAGAGCATAATCTGTTTGGAATGTCTACTTTGAATAGCTATAGCCAACAAACCCCAACTACCAACCATATGGTGAATAACTACCTCTTTTGGATCCCAAAGACAAGCAATGCCACCCGAAGTCCCTTGGGAACTGAGGGAAACCACTTTTCTAACTGGCCAAATTTTATTGGCAATTAAGTCCATATCCTCCATTGACATCTTAGTTTCTTGAAGGAAAACAAGATGTGGATGATTTACCTGAATCATTCTTCTAATTTCATTTTGTTTTGAAAGACTCCCTTTGAGTCCTCTAATATTCCAAGTGATGATCTTCATTAATACCAGGGCTAAAAAAGTTGGGAAGGGCATTAATCTTACCTTCCTCTACAAGCTTTTCACCTTCTTTTACCATATGATATTGATTGGTCTTGCGACCTACTTTTTGATTAGAATCCATCTTCAATTTTTTTTTCCCTGTTTCTTGACTTATTCCAATTGAATCTGAGATGGCTTCTAACCTTGAAGAATGCTCGTACACAACCAAAATTTTACTAGATGGTTCAATAGAGTCTATATTGGGACCTGCATTATTTGAAGTTTTGACATTTGAAATATTGTTTTTCTTGTGTAAATTTTCTCCTTTTTTTTCTGTTGAAAACCTTTGATTTGTTGGTTTGTCTCTCGAGTTCTTCCCTTCATATTTAAATTGTGTTTCTAAGATTTCAGTTTCCATTATTTCCTCTTCCTCACTTGGGACATCATTTGTGGAAAGGATTTCAAACATATTAGCAGATGACTTTGATTGATCCTTCATAACTAGTTTTTTTCTAGTGTTCTTCTTCTTAGGTATTTGGAAACCTCGCTAAGTTTATATCTTCTTTCTTTTGATCAGGAATTTTATTTGGGCAAGCACCGGCCAAATGACCATATTCATGGCAAATTCTACAACGAAAAGGAATGTTCTCATAGTCCACTACTTGCTCCCAAGTGTCTTCCCCAAATTGTAATGTGATATTTTTAGGTAGGGGTTTGTCAAAATCCATTAAAACACAAATCCGAGCATAAATAATATGTTCAAAATTTTGAGTACAATCAACAATCATCATAAAAGTTCCTAAAGAGTTTCCAATTGAAGAAAAAATAGTAGGATTCCAAAATTCAATAGGGAGGCCAAAGAGTCTAACCCACACGGGAGCAATAGAAGGCATCTCTTCTTCGGCTTTAAATTTAGTATGCCAGGGCTTCATGAAAAGCCCTGCCCTTCCAAAAAACCAAGGCCCCCCTTGAAAAGTTTTCTCTCTATCTTCATTATTAGCAAATAAAACAAGAAAATAACCATTTGGATAAATAGAGATTTGTAACTCACCTTTAGTTTTCCAGCTTTTTGCAGCCCAGACTTTGAAAGCAGATAGACTCGGACGAAAACCCACGAACCGACAAATTAGTCCTCTTTTTTCCAAATCTTCAATGCCAGTCTGAATGTTATCCATATCAAGCTTAACAATAGGAGTTCCATCACCGCTTTAAGACATCCCGACTCCGTTTTCCTGGGATCAATCTTAGGCATTCTTAGAGGTTTATGGGAAGCCCTAATATTGATATTAGCATTGGGCTGAGGCTGTCCACCATGAAGGGCATCCCTAAAATTCATTTTTGGGACCGAGTCTTCAAAATTCTTACCCTTGATAGGGGTTTTCACAGTAGAATTATTTTGTGGGTGCACCTTAGCACCAGATTCACTTGAGATATGAGCCATTTTTTGATCAACTGCTTGAAACTTGTTTCGTGATCTCTTTAATCCTTGCCCTAGACGCCGTGGAAAGGTATGGTTTTCACTTTTCTTTTGTGCAGCAAATTGGAAGCCGTTGTCACTCAAGTTCACAGTATGATCTGTTGAAAGACAAATTTCTAACCCATATTGTATCTCCTGCAACATTTCCTGCTAAAATATTGAGAATAAACCACAAAAATATTGGCCGCTAGGGCCCGAAGGCCCTAAAAACCAACCTCTGAAGCTGCTTGCACTCAACCCATATGAAACCCTCGCATAGCCGCTTGCCAAATATGTCGTTCACACATAGGGATGCGCTAGGATCTGTGTTGCTCCAAATGATATGAAAATTGGTGGAGACGTTCTAGGGTTTTTCAGGCATCTACCCTCAAAATTTCAGCTCAATCCGAGTCCGGATGAGTGAGATATGACCGAAACAAGTTCGACAGTTTGGGCAGTCCTACGAAAAACTGCAGAGAAAATATTCTCATTTTTGAGACATGAGGCAAAGAATTTACTAAGGCACAAAGAAGGTTGTGATTTAGTGACATATCAAATTTTTGTCGATATGTAGCTCAGAGAGGCCAGAAAGTAAGATAACGTCATGATTTCATGACATATCAGGTTTTCGCTCATGAAGCAGCCTAAAGAAGCAAAAGGAGAAAGAGTATCACGATTTCGTGACATGTCAGGTTTTCACCAGCATGCTGCTCACCAAAGCTAAAGTACACAGGATGTCACGATTTTATGACATTGTAAGTTTTCACCCATAATGCAGCTCGAAGGAGCTAGAAATGAAAAGGTGTCACGATTTTGTGACATGTTAGGTTTTTGCTCATGGTATAGTCCAAAAGAGCCAGAAAGGAATGAGTTGCGATTTCACAACCTGATGAATCTTCATCGACATGGATATATTTAGTAATGAATAAGATACCTCCAAAATTCCATGTCAGTAACTAGAAGTAGATAGTAGAAAGTATCAATTCCTAAAATCTTACTATTAGATTTTGTTTGTTGGAAGCCATGCAAAAGATATGGGAGAATGATTATAGTCTGATTGCTTGTAATTGATTCTATATCAAAATGTACTATTTTTAAAAAATATACTCACCATAGGGTATATATAAGGGTAAACGTACTTTGAAAAGGGGTCGACTCTTGGACGTTTACAAGACTCGATGTATGTACTTTGAATGCAAGCAATAAAATTACGCTCCTATTGGCTTTTGGTTCACAGTGTGCAAGTGTATGTATTAATATTTCTCACTTCTATTCACATTATTGAAATATAGATTGTGTTTGTTCTAAGATATGGACTTATGCAAAACATAAATTATATTGCTGGAGTTGAAATATGATATATACATGTGTTAGAAGGACATCTAAATCACATCGATAAATTCATGATTTTTGCATGGAGGTTTATTAAATTCTTTGACAAGTAAAGTATATGTGTTCATCTTAGTTGTTGTTTAATTTGCACCATAAAAAAGCTCTAGCCTCGACTATATTTCCATCTCTTTCAGTAATGCTATCTTCCCTTCTCCTATAAAAACCATTAAGGAAACAACATCCTCTGGAGATTAGACGAAAGATCTCAAAATCAATTTCGTCTATTCATTGTTGACAAAATCAAGGCGTAAATAACAACCACAGGAAATTTTTTTTCAAACAGTAAATAAATTATTGATGGTGTGATTATTTATACATTCTCTTTATTCCATGAAAAAAACCATATGTGTATAAAATTTGATATAAAAAAAGCATATGACAAGATTTGCTTGAGTTTTCTACATGATATTCTAAAAAAATTGGTTTCTGTTTAGGATGGCGTGAATCGATTAAATTATTAGATACTTATTATATTAGTTTGGTGATAGATATTTATTACATTATTTGATGATATAATTGTTACACTTTACAAGATGTTATATTATATCCCTATGGGACATCGTAATGGTTTGGGGTTTATCTCTTCTTTGAGAGGTCCAAGGTTCAAACCGTGGTCTGTGTGTGGTTGTGTGTTAATCCCTTATTGATGAGCATAGTTCTTGGCCTTACAAGGGGTCATGGTTGGAAGGGTATTGCTCAGTTCTATGTGTCTGTCATTGGGGTTTATCACACTACCCGAATCCAAATATATATAGAGGTTGACAGAAGTTTAATACTTTCACCTCACAAGAGGTTGAGATAAGCTGAATAGTTTCACATCACAAGAGGTTGAGAGAATTTGAATAGTGAAATGAAGGTGAAACACCAAGAGTATCTTGGGACATCTGAGAGACATCGTATGTTTATATATATGTGTAAAGATTTGAATAGTAAAATTAGATTTGTGTGTTTAATTTTATCATGTGGTATTAGAACAAAGTTTTTTGTTGTTATTTTGCAAGTTTATAGTAGTTAGTGGACTAAGACAGAGTTATTTTGATGGAGAAATTCAATTTGTTTCTTACTAGAGTATAAACCTGAGATGTTCAATTTTGTTTTTTCTAGCCAATATCTGTTTTAGCAAGAACTTGTCTTTTTTTAACCAAGTGGTCCAATTCTATGATAGACATATTGTCATTCTTTTTGTAGTCTCAATGTTCACCTTGTCTCTTTCATACTCACTTGAGTTGTCCATTTTCTTGCTTTCAAAAACCTCTATACCTAGCCACATCAGTTGTGTATCTATTTATCTATATATTATGCTTGATTGTAAAATTATGACTTCTTGTAGGTTTTTTTGCATTTATGTGTGGAAAGAAGAAAAGCAATGTGCTCAACTATAAAATTATTATTGTGAAGGACGCCTGGGCCGGTCATTTGATACCCTATTTTTCATAATAAAAAAAACCTTGTGAATCCTTTGCAACTCATTTCCCACATACTTTTAATCATTACCTCTAAATATATTGCTATCACTATTAGGAAAGACCAACTTTGTTTAAGTTTCCCTATTATTTCTTCTATGAGCGATTTTGTTTTTCTTCTCTTGTAATAATTTATTTCGAGCGATCTAAGATATGCCAGTCATGATTTACATGGTGGTTTGAGAAGACGTTACATCTAGGCCTAAGGCTCTATAAGATATTTAGAGTTTTCTCTGAGATGGCATTACGTCTAAAGACACTTTTGTTACTTGACATGGACTAGAAAGAACAAGTTGGAGGTCTCCTGATAGAGGTGATGGACTGTGACACTCGGGAGCCACATGGAGGTGAAAACTACTTCATCGAAGATGAGTATATTCTCAAGAGAGTGCTTGAAATTTTTTGGTGAAACCAATTTTGAAGATAACCTAGTGGTCAGTTGGAAATATTTTTTGTTTAACCATAAGCCCGACTCCACATTAAATATCTATGTAGAACCGAGACAAAGGTGAGGTCACTTTGAAGTGGCTACGCGACTTGATGCTCCTAAAAGAATGAAAAGTACCACATGGATAAGATAAAATATCCCACATGAGAGGTATTCTTCTTAAAATTTTTCATTTCCTTTTTTAATCACAAAGTGCATAGCTGAAGAGTTGACATTTAGAAGAAAGGATAGTCTTTTTTTAAAAGGCAAGTCAAGAGTTCAAATCTCTTAGAGAACATATTTGAAATAAAATAACTACCTTAGAAAAAAAAAAAATTGTAGTTTTTTCCTATATCTAAAATGAAAAATTAATGCTATAGTGAATTTTTGCAAAATTAATTTAAAAATTTAGTGAATTTTGGTTTAAAAGAAAATTAAAAATTAAAAACAAAGAGAGTAAAAAAATAATGTGAGAGTTCAAGTGTGGTGAGGAGTTATTCTATTTTTTTAGAGTGTTAAAATAATTTGTAATTTGTCAAAAGAGTTTAGTGTTGGGCTATGGTTGAAAAGCATTGTATATGTGCTTAAACACACCCGTAACATTGTGTATAAATGACACCTTTGGTTTGCTTTTATAGGTAAAGCTATCGTGTTAAGTTACTATATCTATAGCCAAATATAGTTGACATAACGACATCTGGGTATCGAACCTATATATCATCGAGAAGAAATAAGGACACCATTTTGTTATGATTCTTTCACTTCATTTTTTACCCTATTCATCTATATTATTAGACACAAATCCTAAAATTGAGAACATCCATGTATATAGAGAAGTTACACCCATGTACAAGGATTTCTATTTAAGCATGTGTTATTGATAGGATGAATCCCTTTCCATACTACCTTGGTATAACGTATTATTCTCTTTACTGTACCTTAATATCTCTCTCACATATAACTGTGTATATCGATAGGACTACCTTCTTCCATGTATCAAGTATATAGAAAATATATGTATATAAAAAGGATGGTATATTGAAAGGGGAACTATTTGCAATACATAAGGAACCCTCACTATTATGTTGAAGAAAACAAATTCCAAAGACTATACTAAGAAGTGTTTACATCGATCCACTAAATAGGAAAGATAAAGAGGAAATAAGCCAAGAAGCAAGTAGAAGCTCAAAAGTGTGCAACACTAGATAATGATCTTTATTTACAAGAATATAGTGAAAGTGAAGAGAAGCAACTTGAACTTTAAAAGTGTGTGTCATAAATTAAATATATTTAATTCTTAGAATGTAGAGATCTTTATGAAGATGAAAAATTTTTAACACTAAGGAGTTGCTTGCGAATAATTCTTAAATAAGCTGATGCTTTTGAAGATCATTTTGAAAATGGTGTTCCATTCTCTATAGATATTGTGAGGATAGTACACAAAATTAATCACTCTTGACATCTTCAAGCATAATAATAAATGGAAAAAAATAAAAGATTGAAGGACAAGCCTATGATGGAAAATGCTTGTTGTGACACAAGCAACCTCAAGCCTATGATGAAAAATTTTGTTGTGATACAAGCAACCTCAAGCCTATGATGGAAAATATATGTTATGACACAAGCATCCTTATCCAAAACATAGATTTTTCTTATGATATTGGTGATTTGAACATTGATGATAATAGTGTTTGTGTTAAAGATGATTATTTTTATCTCATTGGTCATGTCAAATGCCATATCATTGAAGACCATAGTGATAATAAAGATCTTGGGTGTTTGAACATTATTGGTGGTGTTGGTCGTGATAAATGCCATGTTGATGAACTATAGTGATGAAGAAATTAGATGTTTTAAAAAGCACACAAAATGTATTGTCTCAAAATTAAAGAAAATAATGGATTATAATGGCACAATATTGGAAAGGAAGAGGTAAGGCATGAGAAAGCCCATAGAACCAAATGTAAGGTCAAATAATGAAGGCCTTGGCTATGATGGTCAAACAAGGAGTTGTGAGAGCTCTTGGTCTACAATTTTCCTAGTGGTTGGATGTGTGCCCTAGACCACGACCAATATTGGATGGCTAGGAATTTATTTTGAGCCAACCTATGGAGATGATTGGTTCCTTATTTTACAAAAAATAAAACAAATGGAAGAACACTAAAACAAAAATGGAGGGTTAAATAGAGAGAGGAGAAATATGGATTAAAATGTGGATGACATTCAACTAACAACACTGTCATATCTTATGTAAATCACCATCCCAATTATGTACATGTATGGCGTAATAGACCAACTACCAAGTAGAGCATTAAAAAATATAAATTGAGCACATATCATGCATTCTACCATTCCAATATCCCATAGTGATAATACAAACAACAACTATGACCTAATAGAATATACCACTAATTTTTTTTTATAAAAGTGAATAGACATACCATGAATAAATTCTATGCATCCCTAACATTCCAATAGCCTACAATGATAATCCAAACAACTTAGGCCTAACAAAATAGACCAACGTGAAAGATTTTATAGAAATGTCTAGAGACTATAGAGCATGCATATATAAAAGAATATAGTAACACATTACTAGAAGAGGTCAAATAATTGATTCATTAAGTAGTAAAGCAAAATTGCATAGTTTTAAATAGGAAAACACACAAAGTGTTCAGCCTTACACAAAGAAGAATTAAGATATTTATAGTTTACTATACTAGCCTAGCTCAATAATTACAAGGATATCCTATCATAGGCATAACAAGCCTATATCTGGCCTAGCCCTATCCGGGGCTTATGCTTGATCAACATGCCTAGGGAAGTGGATGTCACTCTCTTGCCTTGTCACTACCAATTGTTTTGATGTAGTGGTCAATCACCATCTTTAGCAGCCACATGTCTTCAACATGCTTAGTCTCTCCTCCACTATGCTTTATTATTACACTAGCTATTAAAATTGTAGGCACTTCTATTTATGTTTAATGGGTGCGGTTAACTGTTGCAGGTTTCAAAAGAATGGTAATATTTTTCTTGTATAACTACTTTGTTTCGAATGGTTGAGTATTTAAGTTATCCATACCTCTAACACACATGATCTTTGTTGAAAGTGACCTATCTGGGAGCTTTCCTCTTTTGTTGTTATCTACTAAAATATTTTGCTTGTTTTTGAAGAACACAAGATTATACTAAGAGGGACAGTATAAGACCACTTTTTACTTTTGTTTTCTCAAACAATATTATCCAATATATCAATGGTAATATCAATAACAATAATCAAAGAAATACATAAATCACCACACAGAATAGAGACATCAATTTGACATGGTTCACCCAATGTGGGCTACGTCCACGGAGAAAATATTTCACTAAAATTTTCTCAACAAATATCTTGGGAATAATTCCCTATTACAATGTTTATGGACATTTGTCCAAAGTAGACACCAATATCCTAATCAAGTTCATGGATATCTATCCATAGGAGACACCAATCACCTCAGCTGATATGTGGATCTCTATCCATAGGAGAACTCCTCCTCTGCTCTAGTTTGTGATCCTCTTAGAAGACTTACTACCTCCACTGCTATGGCTTATGGATATCTCTCCATAGAAGACTTTGTCCTCACTCATAATACCCCTTTCCTCATTGCCTTGGCTAATGGATCTCTATCCACTAGAGACTACTATCCTCTACTCTGTCACCTCTAAAGCTTACTTTCAACTTTGCTCAGATTTGCACTAAAAATTTTCCTTCGGTCTAGCACAAATATGCTCAATAATTGTCTCAAATATGCATTAAACACAGTCCTTCGGTCTACCACAAATATTATCAATATATATCTCAAATATATACTAAACACAGTCCTTCGATCTAGCACACATTTGATCAAAATATTTCTCAAATATGCACTAAACCTAGTCCTTTGGTCTAGCACAAATCTGCTCAAACTCTGTCCTCAAGCCTTAATAAAAAGCTTGACTCAATCATCAATCAACTCTGCTGGATTTGCTCCAAGCCTTAACTCAAAGCTTGAACAAATCAATCAATTAACTTTGCTTTCAATTATTCACAAAGACTTACCTCAAATCTATCCACAAGTCCTCTTAAGAACTTGTCTAATCTGCTTAACAAGTCTTCACCAAGACTTACCTCAAATCTACTCAACAAGTCCTCACTAGAACTTGTCCAATTTTCTCAACAAGTCTTCACTAATAATTACCTCAACTCTGCATTGTAAGCTTCCATAAAATCTCACACTAATATATCCACAAGTCTTCACCAAGACTTACCTCAAACCTACTTGTAAGCTTCCACAAAAGCTCACACAAATCTGTCCTTAAGTCCCCTCTAGGACTTACTCAAATCTGCTCACAAGCTCTCACAAAAGCTTGCTCAACTCAATTGCAAAACTTGCATATACAAACTCAACTTAATCTCTTTCAGAAAACCTCTTCAATATCACAAACAAGTTTCACTCAGAATCTTGTTTAACCATATAAACATATAGATAATGGTAAAAGAATCAATATGTTTCACAATCACAAATCACTCTATCACTTTCAAACTCACTTTCAAATCAATTAAAAAATAAAGAACAATTTGTTGCACATAACTTGAACTATCATTCCAATGCTTTCAATCAATAATGCTCAATCAACTCCACTCAACCAATCACTCAATGAAACACAATTTGCTTACAAACCCTAACCAAGTTTTTACAATACTTTCAACAACTCTCACTATGGAACTCAACTTTGACTCAAGATGATTCCAAATTCACATAATAATGAAACTCATGATATTTCACTAACCCTAGTCAAGCACATGAAAGCTTACTCAAATATTTCCAAAAATGCTTATCAAACAATCTCACATAACAATGATACTCATGATCTTGCACAAACCCTAGTTCAAGATAATTCTTAATTTCACACTCAATTGTCATCACAAACATTCACCAATCATGCATGTGAAAACTCACTCAATAATTTCCAACAATGCTTATCAAACAAAACCTTTTCACTCCAACTTGCACTTCATGAAATTCAACAATATTTCACTCACAAAGATGATATGCCCATACCTTTTGTTTTGAAGAAGTATTGACCTCAAGACCTGTCTTAATCACAATTAATCTCTTTGACAATCTCAATGGTTAGATGTCAAAAATCTATCCTCAATAATTTCCTTCAAAAATATTTGACCATGCCAAAGTATTAAATCTCAACTATACCTTAATTCTCCTTTCAAAACAATTTTCACAATATGACTTTATTTCAACATATAACATATAACATTCTTTGCATACCTTATTATTTATTTTATAAAATTTAACCACCAAAAATTAAAACAAAATATTTCAACTTTATTTTCCATTTTATCTTCCTCAAAAGCTCATAAACCCTTTTTAATTTTTACCACTATGCAATTTCCAACTTAATAAAACTTTGGAAAAATTAAAAAATAATTTATTAATTTGCACACCACACGATTTTTGAATTCACCACAACTTTAGAAAAAATGTGAGTGCATACCTTTATTAATCACACCAAAATAACCTTGGTGGATTTCAAACACCTGATCCCTTCTCTCCAAGCACCTCCGCACAATGCGTGCCCACCAACTAGGCTACGTGCAATCACATAAAAGGAAAGGCAAGTGTCTTAGCGCAATCCCTGGCTATAAACTGTGCTACACAGTGCTTAGCACAAACAACAATGCTCCCACCTGACTTTATTCCCTTGTCTGCCATCTTAAGATTTTCAGCACATGCGAATCGTTTCCTCTCCAATCATAGCGGACGATTTACTTGGGTAATTAATCATTCGCATGGATGGTGTTTAAATTAAAACTTGCCCCATTTTATATGTAATGTGCCATATATCCAAAACATCGACGATCCTTGAAATTCGAATTTAAATTTGAATTTGGTGCCTTAATTAATTTAAATTTAAATTTTAACCTTAGGGTTAAAATATTTAAATTTAAATAATTTAAACCTTAGACTTTAAAATTTGTCACATGGGTATTTTGGAGGAATTAGAATTTTATAATTCCTTGGCCTTTGTTTTTCTTCAAACCAACATGTAACCCAAAATATTATAATATTAGATATTATAATATTATTAATTCCATTGAACCTACTTCTTTGCCTTGTTGGAAAAACCACTGGAGGAAATTAATAACACCAAAACTTGGACATCACCCTTTTGACATAAAAGCATGGATGACAATGAAACTTGGTCATGATATTCTTGACATAAATGACAACAAATCTTGCTCATATTTCCAATAGTTGTCTCCCAATCACTTTTATATTTCGGCCACTTATGCATCGGACCACTCATGCACCTGATCACTCATGCACCTAACCACACTTTCATCTAGTCACTCTTGTATCTGGTCATTCTTGTATTTGTCCATTCATATTCCATTATCTAAAGTGGCTAAGCTTCCTTCCCTTAGTTAAATTTTTAGCCCGATAAGGTGCTTTTCAGATTTTGGCCAATCATATGCAAATGATACTAGACATGGCAAGTCTTCCTTGATCAATTTTTGGCTTGATAGAGTGCATTTTTCTTTTAACAAATCATATGTAAAGGATATAAGGCATAGAGAGGCTTCCTTAATAACTTTTAGTAAAATTGATAGTCTAGAAAAAATTTCTAGGAGCTATTTATATGGGTGATTTTATTGATCCACATTATTAGTACTTCTTAGGGATTTTTGCTTGCAAATTTGAGAACCCAAAAAGCCTTATTCATTGGGTGTTGGAATAAAAAATAGGATAAAATATGTTGAATTGTGAAAGATGCCTAGAAAAAACCTTGAAATAGATAATACCCAACAAGCTTAAGGTTTATGAGATACAAATGTTTCACCTTACACTTGCCACCTTCACTCCTCCAAAGTTAAGCCCTTTTCCTGGTTATCTTTGTTTTCCTCTTGATCCATTGGGGTGTCCTTCCTAAGCTACAATATTTTATAGGCCACATCCCAAACATGTTGTGGTAAGCACTTGAATCCTTTGAGCTTCTTATGGGTACCTTGAAGTTTATAGATATTTTTGTAGGAGGGATCTAGGTGCATTTTTTCCAACTCTTATGTTTTAGCATGTATAGTGATAAGCTTATTCAAAAATCCAAAAGCATATTCTTTTATAATAGGTTCTAGCCACCCATTGAATTCTTCTTCACTACCTCCTATTATCTCAAATTATGATTTTATATACTCTGTTGTAAAGATATTTCCATTATAATTCACAAGGGGAGGAAACCCCATGCCAATAATATCTCATAATGAAGCTCTCATTTAACTCCTAGTGATATAGATATCTACCATCCTTTTTGAATCAATTGATATCATTACATGAGTTGATTATCCATCTCCATTGCTTTAGTTTTTTCTTGAGTTGTAAAAGTCACAAGATGTGGCTCAAAACCTTCCTTTAAAATTTTAACAATATTATGTCCTCGCTACACATTTTATGCCCATTTGGTTTCACACATTCTTAAACTTAGTTTGGGATTCCCTAATGACCTGTAGGCTAAATATCAAGAATTTTACATGCCTAATGCACCTTCATGCCCATTTAATTTTTAACATTATTAAACTCAGTTTGGGCTTCCCTAATGACTTGCAGGCTAAAAATCAAGGATTTTAGGATTGGATGTAGCAATTTTATTGTCTCAAGCATTTTATTCTAGGTATCCTTCTTGATTTGTATCAAGGCTTCTCAGGAGAACTAGGAATCTTGTGCCTTATTTTATTCAACAAGATATTATTTTAACTTTCTTGATTCTTCCTCCAAAGCATAGATTTTCTTATTTTTATCCTATAACTATGCTTTGGTGGAAGTATTATTAGGGATTTATTGCAACCTCTCAACCTATACCTATAGGAGCTTCTTTTTAGCCTACTCCTCATAAAAATATTTGACCAAGCATTTGTCGTCTGCTTCTTCTTGTGATACTTTATTTCCATATGAACTACTTTCACATACATCAGTTCAACCAGTGAGTGAGAACTTTGTGCCACATCATCTAATGAAACTATGGTGATGTCTACCTCTTGCATAGTCCTTACATAGTCTTATGTTGTTAATTCAGGGGTAGGCTTGACAATAGTGGGAGTTAATATGGTCACTATATATTTACATTTTACCAGATTCATGATACTTGTCATTCTTGGTGGTGCTCTCTTTTTCTCCTTCCTAGATGTATGCTCACTCATCCATTTTATGAGTTAGCCTGAGATTTTTAGAATTGATTAAAAATATCTAGATCTAGATGGCTAAAACCAATGAGGGAGCAAGACAATATTAGAACAAGGGAGGGATTTTGTATTTCAAAAGTAGCACCTTTAGAAGTTAGGGATTATGAGCTTTCGAAGACTTGTTGATGTTGTGGGGTGGTGGCAAAAGTAATGATTTTGGTAGGCGATTGAGGATGAACCTCCTATAGTGATGGTGGAGGTTTCTTAGGGGGCAATGAAGTTGGAAGAGGTGGTATATAAGAAGAATGATTAACACTATTAGAATATTTACCTATACCTTTTACTTTGGTCTGCTCTTGAGTTTTCAAATTTCATGTTGGACCTTAGCCCATTTTACCCTTTTATTCAATTGTTGTAGTGGGAAGCCCTTCCCTCCTCTTTGGATTTTAACTACTCTTTATAGCTTTCAAGTACAAACACTTGCTCTATGGGCAATAGGATTTCTCTAACTTCTTATGTTTTATGCCGAGTATAAGAATTGCTAGGTCCAATTCTGACGTGTTTCCTCATTTGATTCAACTGGGTTTATCTAGCAATACCTAATGAAGTTTCACCCACACCTCCTTTTATATAACTCATCTTTTGTAAGAAATTTGTTCCTATTATATGTCTTGATCAAAACTCATATCTTTGTTGGAGCTCCTACGGTGAGAGATATATACTTTCTAACTACCATGTTGGGACTTTCTCATCTTGTTCTTGTCCACTTATGCTTGTTTCTCTTGGACCCTCATCCTCCTATTCATTAGTTTGTACTTCCTCTAGAGTTTGATGTTCTTTTGTGACACCTTGTTTATGAGAATTAACTTCCTCCTATGAGTAGTACTCCTAAAATTTTTGATTATGGGGTTCATATTCATCATTATCCTCACCTTTCTATTTTTTTTGTAATTGTTATCATAGAGGGATGAAAATTGTTGGTCTAGGTTAATAAATCCTTCTTCTGGATACCATTTTTGCACCTAAAAACCCACCATTCTTGAATTTTCTCTTTCGACCACATTTGCTTAATTTGCATCATTTATTTTCTTTTTTTACTCAAGACATGGTCTTTGTTCTTAGTTAGATCATATGAATTTACAACAGCATAAAATTTCCTCCAGGGAGGCCTTTTCTACTTGTCTTTATCTCTAGTCTTTAAACATGCTCAAAAGAAGAAGACTTTTTATTCACATCCTTTAGTTTAGCCTTGAAAATATCTTCCAAATCGTATCTCCATCTATCCTCAATCAATTTCACCTTACGACTCTTGAGTTTTATGTTCAATACTTCATGTTTCTTTTAGGCCCTTAGAGTAATGGGCACATGGTTTAGGGGTAGGTGTAACAACCCAGCTGTTGCATTATTTATTTTATCTATTTTTCTCTTAAGGGCAAGGTACTGCTAATGTCAATGTGGATGCAGGTACAAGTATTGCTTATAGCTTGGAGCTGGGATTTATTCTATGAAAAGGATAATCAGCTCAAGGTAAGTCCAGGGATATGATGAGTGGTGGTGTATTCACCATTTTATGGATCAGTGTGTCCTAGAGGTAGTGTCCACCAACGGTCCATGTAGTTGCATTTCATATAGATGCATTCTAGGTTGTTTGTTTACTAATAAAAATTTAGAAATATATAATAAGAAATAATCATAATGATATTATTATTAATAACAATGCCCACACTATAAATAATAATGAAAATAATTAAAAAATAAATTTATATATATATATATATATATATATATATATATATATATATATATATATATATATATATATATATATATATATATATATATATATATATATATATATATATATATATATATATATAATATTTATAATACAAAACATAGGAATGTGGATATCCCAATGGTAAACTAAAATATAGAATAAAAACTAACAATAAAAGTAATATTTGTTCCATTGTCGATATGAAGGAAATTATAATTTCAAATTATGTTTACGGCATGCAAGGAGGCGTGACTTACCACTTGGCAAGTCTCTGCCATGATTAGCATGTGGGATGAACATTAAGGGAGGAGAAAGACGAAGGTGTGGGGGGAAAGTGTGGCGGAGACGGTAGTGAAGGCGAGAGTGGGAAGTTACAGCGAAGAAGAAAAGAAGAAGAAGCTTGGGAGAAGAAGAAAAAATACAGTCTAGTTTCTTGTTTAAATTGTATGTGTTTCATTATTTAAGCTTGGTCTAAATGCCATAATATGTGTGTTAAATATTTTTAAAAAAATATTTATGAATATGGTATTAGATTGTATACTTTATCTTGTTGTGTTTATGGAAACGAAATCTGAAATTTAGACTGCATTGTAGAACTTGGGTGCATGATAGTTTTAGAGTGCATTCATTCTTTAGTTGACCGCTCTAACCCTGGATTGTCGAGTCCTTTTGGAAACATTACTTGTTCATTTATGGTTCATGTAAAGCGAAGCTGAGTTCAAGTTTGAAATTTTGCATTGATAGAGCAAGATGTTTGTTCCTTTAAAGTATTGGTGAAGAACGAAAAACCAATAGAAATGACAGTTGAAGTGTATCCATTTGCATGTATACGTTTATAAAAGAATCATGAAAATCCCATCCAACTAAAGCCTGGATTTAGAGAACTATTTCATTGAAAGTTTATTTTTGAGATACCACGAGTTTTACAATCAAACTTGACCATTGAAAATTGTTGTAATAATTTGTATATGGCTCATAGATTTTTCGAAGATGTTTTTTGAAGTATGGAAATCATTTTATCAATTTTTTTGTTAAACTCATTTCACTATAGAGGAAATGAATTTTAAAGATTATGCAATCTTTGATTTGAATAATAAAAAAATAAAGGACAAAATGAACGTAATGTTAATCTTGTTATTCCCTATTTGAATTAGGAAACAAAACATTTGTGTATAAATCATTTAAAAAAAAATTAAGAGATAAAAATGTTTTAAAAGCTTGCATGCTCCAGAATTGTCTATAGAAATGTATTTCTTTTCTTTTGATAGTTGTATGACTGACGAAAAGCTTGCATGCTCCAGAATTGTCTATAGAAATGTATTTCTTTTCTTTTTATAGTTGTATGACTGACGAGGAAATTATAAGATAACTTAGGCTTTCCTTTAAAATGTATTTCTCCTTTAAAATGTTTAGTGAACCATTGAAGATTGATTTGTAATAAAAATACAAACATTGTGATGTGTGTAATTTGTTTCGTAGTAAATTTTGAATAGAGTTTGAACTTAGGGGGCAATAAAAGTTGTGAGTGTTGTGCCAGGATTTAGACAATGTTTTCATGTATAAAACATAAAGTTTAAGAATACTGAACAGGTCTTGTAAATATTATCGCCATCAAGACCTTTCCTAGCCAGAACTCTTAAACAACTTGAGAGTTGTATAGATAAATAATGAGTTTTGAACTCATGATTTGTCGGTTGGGACATATGAAGAATTGAAAGCTATGACTTCAGTGTAACACTGTAAGCTACCTTGAGTTATGGTTGAGTAGATTAAGTGCCAACTAAATTTACCAATTGAAATATAAAGGAACAATAGTTCAAAATATTTCTAGAGGGAAAAACGTAAATGTGTTGAAAAGAAACAAAAGAAACACTTAAATCCATCATAAGGATTTTGGAAAAATATAATGAATATGTGGATGCTCAAGATAAAAACATAAGCCTTATTTCCATCTGCCAAAGTTATAGTTCCTTCGTGATAACTAGGACTTAAAAAAAAAAATTGTAATTTTTATTAAAGAGGGATTCGTGAAACATTTTTTCAAACTATGTGTATATTAAGTGAAAAGCCCAATTACATTCGTTTCATACCCGAAAATTTTATAGCTAGACTATATTTGCTGTGTAAAAGATGTAATTTTTTGAACATCAAATCCATGAGGGTCTTAAGAAAGAAGCTGTAGCTTACTCCTGAAATAAATGCTATGCAATTTTAAGTATTGCTAATTTGTGGTTTACGATAATGTGATAAGTTATACTTTGTTTAACATAGAGAGATATTGATGATTTCCAATGAATAAATTATTTTATTTAAGAAGTGTAAAATAATTATATAAGGATTGTATGTATGGGAAAAAAAAATGGTTTTGCTTGTATTACGTAGTTGATAGTGGGTTTCAATAGCCTCTTAAACAGATGGTGAAGAGATTAGAGTTAAATAAGTTTTATTTTTGAAAAATAATTTGATTAATCCTAAATCGGTTGTTGGTTGGATTAAATTTAGAATTATTATGGTTAGAAATGTTATTTAATTTAGTTGTTGTCATATTTACTTTGTGTTTTATGTTTTATATTGGAATTCAAAAAGTTTAATCAAAAGGATTTCTAACCAAAAGTTAGTATGATTCGTATTTATTAGATTTAAAACCTTATCATGTTGATTTTGTGATTTGAGAGAAGTTAAGAGTGAAAATTAGATAATAAATATTATATTCAACCTACGAAAACCTCAGTTATATTGGAATATATACTTGTAGTATTAACCGAACTTAGGGAATATAGGGAAGTTAGGGAAAAATGAAATTGAGTTGGTTCACCTTGATGCCCTTGTCGTCCAATCCTTCCCAGTTATCTGTCGTCCAAGCCAAACTTACCTGTCCAGTCAACTGCCGTCTAAGGAGGTAAAAGGGGTAAGATCCAAAGCTTATAGTTGAAACAAATTTTTACACCTTTTTTACTCCTTTTTGGTCTTTTTACTAGTTTTATTTTCAACATTATCCTCCTTAAAGTTGAGAGGACTGACTATACAGTCTCTCAGATATATATATTGAGCTTTAGCTATACCTTTGGTGAAGATGTCTGCAATATTATCCAAAGTGTTACAATTTTGAAGCTCAACTATTTGCTGTTCCACCATATCTCGAATGAAGTGATACTTCATATCGAAATGCTTTGATCTGCTATGGTGGACTGGATTGTATTCCAACTGAATGACACTTATGTTATCACAATACAGTCGAGTTGGACCACTTTGACTTTCTTCAATCTCTTCAAGAACTTTTCTCAACCATAGGGCTTGAGTACTAGCATGTGTGATGACTATATACCCAGCCTCAGTTGATGAAAATGCTACAAAATTTTATTTCTTGAAACTCCATGTAATTAGTATTGATCCTAGACTAAAATAATTCCCTGATGTAGATTTCCTGTCATCTATACTTCTGCCCCAATCACTGTCACTAAAGCCAACTAATTTTATAGACTTACATTTTTGGTAATGGATTCCAAAATCCAATGTATCTTTTACATATCTCAATATTCTTTTAGTTGCTTGTAGATGCAACTCAGAAGGACTAGCCATAAACCTTGAGACTAGAGAAAAAAAATATTGAATATCGGGCCTTGTGTTGGTGAGAAACATCATACTCCCAACCATGCTTATGTAAGTGGTCATGTCAACCTTTGATGCTTCGTCATCCTTGCTCAATTGGATCCCATGTCTAGTTGGAGTTGTAACTGATTTGCATTGCTCCATGGCAAATTTCTTGATCATGTCTCGAGCATACTTGTGTTGACATATGAAGATCCCTTTGTTTGATTGATGCACTTCCATGCCTAGGAAGTATCGCATTAGACCAAGATATTTCATCTCGAACTACTTCATCATGGAGTTTTTGAACTCCATATTCATTTTATTGTTACTACCCATAAATATTAGATCATACACATACAAACAAACTATGAGAATGTCTACTCCATAATTTAGGTAGTACAAATTTGGTTCACTTTTTCTTCTTGTGAATCCATACTCGTTGAAATAGCCATCAATGCATGAGTACCAAGCTCTTGGTGCTTGCTTGAGGCTATAAAGTGCTTTCTTCAATTTGTAAACAAGGTTATCTTTTCCCTGTTCTTGGAAACCTTGAGGTTGTTGAACATACACCTATTTTGTCAAGTATCCATTTAGAAAAGCACTCTTTACATCCATGTGTTAAACATTCCATCCTTTATGGGCTGCTAAGAAAAGAACTGATCCGATTGTCTCTTGTCTTGCAACAGGAGCAAAGGTTTCCTCATAGTTAATGCCATATTTCTAAGTAAAAACTTTTGCTACTAGTCTTGCCTTATGCCTCTCAATGCTTCCATCAACATTGTACTTGGTCTTGTAGACCCATTTACATCCAACCAATTTTTTACCTTTGGGTAGCTTTACTAGCTCCCATGTATCATTATTTTTTATAGAGGTTATTTCCTCTTTCATGTCTTCTTGCCATATATTTTGAGTACATGCCTTCTCATAGCTAGCTGGCTCTAGCCGTGCATTAGTCAATAAATCATAATTGACTTCATCTCCTCTAGGTTCTTGGGAGTCATCATCCCCATACAATTGCAAATTTTCAAGTTGTTGCAAAACTATATTCATTTCACTAGCTTGGCTTCTAGTGAATCTTCTCTGGAAATTTCTTCTGCCTCTTGATGGAGATTCAATGTCCATTGGTGAAGAAATTACTGATCTCTATGGAGAAGGACTTGGAGTGGAGGTTGAAGTACTTGAAATACTTGATCTTGGAGGGGGTGGTGTGCCTTTCCTGTTCTTTGAAGACACCTATTGTACCTGTGAAGAATTTACATCTTGGGACTCATCATCAACAAAAATTCTTTGATGACCCCATTCTTCCCCTTCATCAAAAATTACATCCCTGGAGAGTACAATTTTATGAGTCTTGGGATTTTAGAGCCTATATGCTTTTGTAGACTCACAATACCCGAAAAATATACAAGCTTGAGTTTTTGAATCAAGCTTCCTCATTTTCTCATCAGGAATGTGGGCACATGCTAAAGAACCAAAATTTTTGAAGTGCTTTACATTTGGTTTCTTTGCATACCACACCTCATAAGGAGTGATGCCATCTAAACTAGAAGTTGGACTTCTATTTAGAATATATACACTTGTTTTTACAACATCAGCCCAGTATATATTAGTGATATGCTTTGTATGAAGCATCAATCTCACCATCTCAACTAGGGTGTGGTTATTTATTTTGACCACACAATTCTATTGTGGGGTATAGGCTGTTGTGAATTACCTTTTGATCCCACTTGCTTTACAATAGTTTTAAAATTATTTTGAGGAGTATTCACCTCCTCAATCTATCCAAAGACATTTTACATAATTCCCACTTTGATTCTCTACATTGTTTTTGAAATCTATGAAGCAATCAAATGCTTCATATTTGTGCTTTAAGAAATAAATCTAGCACATCCTAGAGAAGTCATCTATGAAAGTGAGAAAATAATAATTTTTTTCGAGACTCTATGTTTGCATCGGACCATAGATGTTCGAATGTACTAACTAAAGTGGATAGCTGGCTCTCCACGCTTGTCCTCTCAAAAACTTCGATCTGGAGTGCTTTCCCAAAGCACATCCTTCACAGACCTCCTGTTGATCATTGATTTTTTGAAGTCATATCACGATAGCTTGAGAAGTGAGCAATTTCAAGCTAGCAAAATTAAGGTGACCATATCGCAAGTGCCACAACACACTTGGATTTTTTATTGCTACATTTGCAAGTTGATCTCTCCCTGGATCACCAAATTTGAGATGGAATAACCTATTATTGGTCATGGGGACTTGGGTGATGACACGATTACAATTATTTTTATCAAAAGTAATACATTGTCCTTCATCAAAGACAAGCTTGTAATTGTTCTCCATCATTTGTCCAATGCTAAGCAAAGGAGTGTAATAGATGTCACTCACTTTCTTTAGTCCTTCTTTATTTGGAACCGCCATGGCTCCAATGCCCTCTACTTGCAATGCTTTTCTATCCCCTAATTTGATTTGGGATTTATAAGTGGAATCTAGAGTAGCAAATAGTTTTTCTTTACCACTCATATGGTTTGAGCAACCAGTATCTAGAATCCATGTGTCATTTAAATTCTGATATGATTGTCCATATGATAGAAAAATATTAGAAGCATCATCTTCTTCTCCATAATTTCCATATTGATTGTTGTTGTCTTGTGAATATTTTGACTAGCATTCACAAGCGAAGTGACCTGGATTGCCACAATTGAAACAAGCTGATTTAGACTTGTCACTTCCTCACCCTTGATTGCCACTTTATCCTTGATTTGCACCTTGATTCTGATTTCCACCTCTTTGTTGGTTATCTCCTCTATATGAGTTGCCTCCTCTATTGGAATTGCCTCCTCTGTTCTGGTTGCCTCCTCTATTGGAATTGTATCCTTTGTAGGTGCCTCTGCCTCTACCTATTTACTTACCTCGACCTTGACCTCTTCCCGATCCTCTTCCATTATTTTCATTGGAAGTGAAGGTCTTATCATCGCCTCCATAGCTAGTTGAAGGAGTTTCAGGAAACCTCTATTCATATGACATTAACGATTTGATCAATGCATCGAATGTTAAAAGGGAAAGATCTTTGGATTCTTCTATTATTATGGTAATATGGTTCTATTTTTTTGTAAGTGTTCTCAACACTTTTGTTACAATTATCTCAGGCTTAATTTCTTTGCCTAGTGTAACCATTTTATCTACAATTGCTTTTACTCTAACACAATAATCATCGACTTTTTCATTATCTTTCATTCGAAGATTTTCAAAATATCGCTTCAATGTTTGAAGCCTTACCTGCTTCACTTGATTACTACCCTAGAATCCATCACTCAATGCTTTCTATGTAGCTTGTACAGTCGTACAGTGATGGCGGACCAGTTAACACACTTTAGCAAAACCCTACTTTTTCATTAAGAAATCTAAAAATATACAAACATACAGCCCGCAGGCTTACATTAGCTAGCTCTCGGCCTAGCTTTACACTTCTCACACTCAGAGTGCATTCCCCGATCCACCATCCCGACTAAAACATCAAACTGGGTTTTTATAGAGGCCCCGACCCTCTGAAACCTCCTACCACATTAATCGGGACACACCAACCTGATTAATTACAAGGACTAGGTTTTTAAAGAGGCCCCGACCCTCTGGAACAAAAACACAAAAATCGAGGCACCAACCCAATTAAATTCTTCACTCCACATGGTCCCTACCACTACTGATTTAGTCAGAATACCCTACGCGTCCATCCTTTTCGTCTTCCGTGCTTCTTGGTATTTGTTCGCCATTTACTACACCCTGGGTGCCACGTGTCATTCTGGAACAATACCGCCTTTCACGGTTTTTCCCGCCATCTCCTTCTCCTTCTCCGTCGCCTTCTTCTCTCTCCGTCGCGATATCGTGACATGTCGCGATATCGTGACGTTTTTGCCTCCCTGCTCTCTTTTCTCATTTTGGTCGCGATATCACATGTCGCGATATCACGACCAACTCTCGCTGCCTACCAGTTTTCCCATTCTTGTCGCGATTTTGTGACGTCGCGATATCGCGACCGTTCTACCGCTTAATCCTACGCTCGGATTTTTGTCGTGATATCGTGATAGGTCACGATATCGCAACATCTGCCTTTGACCGCACCTCGTCCACCTACTCTGGTCACGATTTCATGACAGTCACGAAATCGTGACATGTCACGAAATCATGACACTTCCACTGTGCCCTCCTATTGCTGCTTCGACGTCGTGATTTCACAACGTCGCAAAATTGTGACATCACGATTTCGCTACACTTTTCTCCTTCTGCCTCCTCCTTGCCTTAACGTCATGATTTCATGACGTCGCGAAATCGTGACGTCACGATTTCTCTACAATTTTCTGCCTTCACCTTTGCTTCACTTGGACGTCGCAATTTCGCGACGTCGCGAAATCGTGACGTCACGATTTTGCTACTGCTTTTCGCCTTTGCTCCTGCCACCACTCCACTGTCGCGATTTTGCGACATGTCACGATTTTGCGACATTTTCCCCACTGCACCAACTTTGTCATTTTTTGTCGTGAAATCGTGACGTTCTTCTTCCTCTGCCTTGGAGAAAATTTTCCTGCCTTCTTCTTCTGCTTCCTGAGCCAACTCTTCTGGAGTGGCTTTCCTGTAACTTGATGCTGGTGCTGCTGGATGCTCCTGCATCAGACACCCGAGGTAAGTGGAGAAGTGATATTCACTTCTGCTTGGTCTGGTTGCTGCCTCCTGCAACACCTCCAGACATTCTTCTGCCTCTGCAGACTGCTCTAACCCCTTCTCCCGGTCCACACAACTTCTGTCTTCCACCGGATAGATTCTCTCATTGCTGCAAACTTCTGCTGCAGCCTGCTTCAACTCCTCCTTTTGCACAAAAAAATTTGTGCCTTCTTCCGGGCAGGTCCCGGCACTGCTGCACTCTTCCTCACATGCAGTCTTCTTCAGCTTCAACTTCGAAAGCACTCCACCTTCTTTCTTTCTCTTTCTTTCTTCCCACCTTCTTTGTCGCTCCTCTTGCTCCCACAACTTTATTCCGAGCCACTCCTTTTGTAGGGCCTTCAACTATTTTTGCAAAGCTATGAATTCTTCTTCTATCACCATATCTTCCTTGCTGTCCCGGCTTCTTCAAAAATGCATTTTTTTTTTACCGGGTCTTGGCGTAAACTGCCTCATGCTCGGTGAATCTGCTTATGCACTTAAAGACCGAACTCACTCTCTCTCTCAGAACCCTACCATAGATCCTGGTGTAACTGTATCACGTTCGGCGATCTGTTACGCACTTAGAATCACTCACTCTGATACCACTGATGGCGGACCGGTTAACACACTTCAACAAAACCCTACTTTTTCATTAAGAAATCTGAAAATATACAAGCATACAGCCCGCAGGCTTACATTAGCTAGCTCTCGGCCTAGCTTTACACTTCTCACACTCAGAGTGCATTCCCCGATCCACCATCCCGACTAAAACATCAAACTAGGTTTTTATAGAGGCCTCGACCCTCTGAAACCTCCTATCACATTAATCGGGACACACCAACCCGATTAATTACAAGGACTGGGTTTTTAAAGAGGCCCCGACCCTCTGGAACAAAAACACAAAAATTGGGGCACCAACCCGATTAAATTCTTCACTCCACACGGTCCCTGCCACTGCTGATTCGATCAGAATACCCTACGCATCCATCCTTTTTGTCTTCCGTGCTTCTTGGTATTTTTCCGCCATTTACTGCACCCTGGGTGCCACGTGACATTCTGGAACAATACTGCCTTTCATGATTTTTCCTGCCATCTCCTTCTCCTTCTCCGTTGCCTTATTCTCTCTCCATCGTGATATCGCGACATTTCTGCCTCCCTACTCTCTTTTTTCATTTTGGTCGTGATATCGCGACATGTCGTGATATCGCGACCAACTCTCGTTGCCTGCCAGTTTTCCTATTCTTGTCGTGATTTCGCGACGTCGCGATATCGTGACCGTTCTGCCGCTCAATCCTACGCTTAGATTTTCATCACGATATCACGACAGGTCATGATATCATGACCTCTGCCTTTGACCGCTCCTCGTCTGCCTGCTCTGGTCATGATTTCGTGACAATCACGAAATCGCGACATGTTGCAAAATCGCAACACTTCCACTGTGCCCTCCTGCTGCTGCTCCGACGTCGCGATTTCACGACGTCACGAAATTGCGACGTCGCAATTTCGCTACACTTTTCTCCTTCTGCCTCCTCCTTGCCTTGACGTCACGATTTCTCCACAATTTTTTGCCTTCATCTCTTCTTCACCTAGACGTCGTGATTTCGCGACGTCACGAAATCGCAACGTCGCGATTTTGCTACTGCTTTTCGCCTTTGCTCCTGCCACCGCTCCGTTGTCACAATTTCGTGACATGTCACGATTTCACGACATGTCACGAAATCGCGACATTTTCCCCACTATGCCAACTTTGTCATTTTTCGTCATGAAATCGCGACGTTCTTCTTCCTCTGCCTTGGAAAATTTTTTCCCGCCTTCTTCTTTTGCTTCCTAAGCCGACTCTTCTGGAGTGGCTTTCCTGCAACTTGATGCTTCTACTGCTAGTGCTGCTGGATGCTCCTGCATCATACAGGCAACAATTCTAGGAAATATGTTTTTCTCCAATGCAACTTAGAGATGAGAAAGAGCAGAAGAGTTGCTCTTTTGTTCTTCTTTTCGTGTTTTCTTGTCTATGACACTTAGTGTTGCCCAATATGAAGGTTCTGTGTAGCCCTCTTCTATGATTTCCCACAAACCTTTACCTATGAGCAAGGTATTCATATTTATAGACCAATACTCATAGTTATAATCGTTAAATTATGGTATAGGTAAGCTATTGTGTGAGGCCATAGTTACCAAAAAACTCTCTTTATTTCATGGTTACAATAAAGTATTTTTGCTGAAATAAGGAAAGAAGAAGAAGGAAGAAGAGCTTACAAATTTAATTCAAATTTGACTTGTTCTAATCTATCATGGACTGCTTGTTCCTCTTTATGTGGGGATGCGATCTCTTGAGTTACAAAGTTATCTGCCACTTCTTCTTCATCGTCACTTATCTGTATGATTTTTGGTGATTCTGGTTCTAGGATTTCTACTGAATTACTGTAGTGTGTATACTTTGATTCTTGTGCTTCAGCTTGTACTGATTCTCATTGTTCAAATTCACTCCTGAATGAGTTATCTTCAAAGTCTGCCTCGTACCCTGAGTCAGGATGCCTTTGATGTGCTATCACTGCATTTTGAAGTTGACTAAACACAATTTTTAGTCCATAACCTATGAATTTGTTATCAAAAATTTATGTACCTTCTCGTGCTAAAATTGCACATAAGGCGTGGTAACAAACATTTGGTCTTATCATCAATGCCTTGTTACAATTTTACAATTTGATACTTTCTCTTTTACAAAAAAAAACTAAGCCTCTTAGGATTATTACACACTCTTTATGATTCCTTGAATAAAAAAACTTTGCTTTTACAATGAATTGCCTCCCAGGCAATGTCCCCCTTTTTTTTATAATAAAAAAAATTATATTTCTTATTTAATAAAAATAAAATAATTGCTTTTTAATTTTTTTTTTTTAAAACAATTAAGTTTTAATTCGAACCCTTGACATATGATGGCCTTGGGTCTTACAGCGTGTGTATTTTCCACGATAGTAGCTCACCTGCTATGAGCTAAGGAAGTCCAACTTCCTTATAAAGCCTAATTCGAACCCCTTTTAGCTTTTTTATTTAAAAAAAAAAAAAACTAATAAAACTTGTCCTTGCAGGATTCGAACCTGGGACATGCGATTCACAAACAATCCGCCTTCACCAATCGAGCTACGCCCATGATTGGGTATGGAGGAGGAAGGGCATATATTTATTATGAAGTTTTATGGTAATTTCAAACAAAAAAGAATTTCACTGTCGCTGGGTTTCGAACCCGCGACTTGTAGGGGGTCGGGAAACTTATGGCTAGCTTCTTGAACTAGTCGAGCTATGTGGCCCGATGGGAATCCAAAGGAGGATTGCCTCCTTTATTTCGTCAACCGCATATTTTTTTTTTTTTAAATAATAATAATCCCACATCCGCTATGCGGAGGGGATTTAGTGCTTTAAAAGCACAAAGAAGCAGTATGCTTCTCGATTGCCTTCAGAAAATTGCTTGATCACCCATTTTGCCTTCTTTTTGCCCACCTTTGTTTGCCACATTGCTCCTCCCTTCACATTCCACGTGCATGTCTGCATCAACTCCTTGTGCCTTGTTGTCAATACGCGTCAGCTCCTGAATTTTCTTATCACCACATGTCGCTCTATGATCGGTCCTTCTACATCGCTCCTATCTCCGCTAGCTGTTGTGCTGGCCTGCTTTGGTGTTTGCATCGATTCATGTGCCTTTGGGCTTCTTTGACCTCAAAATTTGAGTTACGGGCCCCACCTTGGTCTAGCTACAAGCTATGCTCTACGGGTTTCTCTCACTTCAATCCTCGGGTTTCCTTCACCTCAATTCTCGTTCTACCCTTAGATTCAGCTCTTGGTCCTCGGGCCTCCCTCGCCTTCGGCTCTGAAACCAGATGTGATTTAAGAGAAGTTAGGAGCAAAAATTAGATAATAAATATTATTTTCAAACTACGGAAACCTCAGTTACATTGGAATATATACTCGTAGTATTAACCGAACTTAGGGAATATAGGGAAGTTAGGGAAATAGAAGAAATAGGGAGGAAAGGGAAAAAGGAAATTGAGTTGGTTTGCCTTGATGCCCTTGCTGTCCAATCTTGCCCAGTTAGTTGCCGTCCAATCCAAAATTACCTGTCCAGTCAACTGCCGTCCAAGGAGGTAAAAGGAGTAAGATCCAAAGCTTATAGTTGAAACAAATTTTTACATCTTTTTTACTTCTTTTTGGTCTTTTTACTAGCTTTATTTCCAACAGATTTGGATTTAAAAAAAAATGCCCTTTTATCGTAATTATATTGAGGAAAATGTTATTTGGCTTTATGCTTTAAATATTGTTTGAAAGAGAATATGTTATTTGGTTTTATGCTTTAAGGATAAAGAGAAAATCTCATTTGGATTTATGCTTTAAAGATAAAAGAATGTGTTAATTAGCTTTATGATTTAAAGATAAAAAGAGAATATGTTATTTGGTTTTATGCTTTAAGGATAAAGAGAAAATCTCATTTGGCTTTATGCTTTAAAGATAAAAGAATGTGTTAATTAGCTTTATGATTTAAAGATAAAAAGAGAAACATTATTATTTGGTTCTATGCTTTGGATTTTAAAGATAGGTGGCTTGTATATATGCTATTTAAGAATAAGAGCATGATGAATTATTTAATTCAAATTAGTTATTGATAACGAAACCTGAGAAATCCAAGAATACACCTCAATGGTTACTTTGGAACACCATAAATAAATATCAACCATATTCCATAAACCTTGGACAAATCATGTTAAAGAGACCTCTGGAAGTGGGAGGATAAAACTCATTCCTCAAACCCAAGATTGTGGGTAGACAATCTTAACTTTAAAACAATAACGGTGTTCATGGATAGAAAAACACCATGCATAGAGATAACTATATTTTTTATGGAAAAGGTCAGAATAGGAGGTAATGAAAGGTTGTATGGGCATCCCTTCTAGATTATCCCTACTAGTGGTTGAGTGGCGGAATGTGCTTGATTAGATGATACTGACAACACGATGGTATGAGATATCGTGTTGGTTAATCAACACATGATGTTGGCTGGTTACCAGGGCATTGGTAAGATCCTAGATGATGCTCCAGGATAAGTGGTTCATCGTCTAGCTCGAGCATGTATGTGCTAAGTCTTACATGGTAAAGAAGACCTAAGAATGGATAATCATGTAAGACATGGGAAAGTAAGAATCACACCTCTAGGTGATATGGGCCCTAGAGGAAAATAAACCCACTGCCTGGAATTAGGTTATCAGGAGGAAAGTGAAGTCCAAATTGGCAACTATATAGGATATGGCCAATCCTGATCTTATGAGTATTCTGACTACAACAAAATGACACTCGTGAAGACAATATCCACAAGCTCAAACTTGAAAAAAAAGAAATTGATAAGAATAAAACAATGAAATTTTTTTGACACCCAAGTGGCAGTGACTTGGGTTGTTACAGTTGGTATCAGAGCAATGTGAATTCTTAGATAATAAAACCATTAGTTTATAACAAATAGATTACATAAATAAAATTAAAAGAAGATTAACAAAGCTCTTCTTTGCTAACAGGCAATGGCTTCTGGACAAGGAGCTAGTTCCTCAAAAATACTGATAACAACGGCTTAGTGGGAGAGGCTGACCGAGAATCCAAGAAGAGTCCTTAGAAAGGTAGTAAGGACAAGTGCTACTGAGGAAACAATGGAACCCCCTCGGGTAACAAGGAGGGAAAAGGAGCCTATGGCCAAGGATGATAAGGTGACTCGAATGCTCCAATTAATGCAAGAGCAAATGAGTCAACAAAGAGAACAGATGGATTAGCAAAAGGTTCAGATGCTGGAGCATATGGCTTAGAAAAAGGTACACATGTTAGAATACATGGAGTAACAAAATTTCTTGTTAACCCAACAACAATATGATTACACAACAACAAAATATTATTGAAAATTTTTCAAAGAGAAAAGAAACGATGGTCACTGGGGAAGAAACATCTGTAGACCCTAGAAGAAGGCAAGTTGGGTCTGAACTCGATAAAGATATGCAAAAATTTGATATAGCTAAATTTTATGGCAAAGGAAATGGTGAAGAAGCTAAAAGGTGGCTGAATAGTTTGGAAGCCTACTTTGCTATCAGAACTTTGTCCTCCAAGTCCAAAACTTCTTATGCAGTCTTCCATTTGATAGGAGTTGTTGCAGACTGGTGGGACACTTATAGAAAAACACACAATGTAGAAGCTACAGATGTGCCCTAGGAGGACTTTGTGACTGTATTTAAATAAAGATATTTATCTCCCCAATTTTACCTGGAGAGAACTGTAGAGTTTGCCAAACTAACTCAAGGAAATATGACAGTCATCGAGTATTACCAATGGTTTGTCTAGTTACTAAAATACATGCCGAAATATGAGCAAAGAACTGAAGTCAAGGTCCAAAAATTTCTATTAGGTCTCCATCCGAAATATAGTGACCTACTACTCATGCTTAAGCCTGCATCCTTAATAGTTGCCTAGGATTTGGCAAAGCAGTGTGAAGAAAACCATAAGGCCAAAAAGGCTTATTACCAGAAAACTTCTGACAGGGAAGAACTGTCAAAGAAAAAGAGTGATGGACCACCCAGATGGGAAAATAACAAGGGAAATAAGGGTCAATATGAAAACAAAAATAGAAATGACAAAGGTAAGAATAGATTCCAGGGAAATAGGAATCAAGGCAACCGGGGAGACTAGTTTAAAGGAAATTTCAACAAGTTTGAACAGAGAGCTAAAGATAATGCACAGGGCGGTAACAATGGGGAAAAGAGGGAAAAAGCACCCCGAACTGGATTTTGGATATTTCAGTAGCCACATTATGCTGACAAATGCCCTATGAGAGCTGACAGGAGGCAAGAGCCAGCAGAGCCAACCCATAAAATCTACGCTGCAACAGGTAATCCAAAACTTAGTGGCCAAGCCCTACCTTTTTTGTTAATTGGAAAAATTTATGACAAGAATGTAAGAATTTTAATTGATTCAGGAGCTACTGACAATTTTATTTCACCTAATTTATTGAGAGACATACCAGAAAAACCTGGATTTATGGCTAATGGGTGGAAGGTTGAGTATGGCTCTGGGTAAACTTATACAGTAGAACAATGTCTATTTGATCCTCATATAATATACCTCAGGGAAAAACCAGATGGCAACTTTATGTAGCACCCTTACATACTTTTGACATAATTTTAGGAATAGACTGGCTCAAGGCTCATAAGGCATTATTAAATTTTGAAGAAAGGTGGATGGAGTTCACTGACGATTCCAATTAGAGGATTCGAATTTGCTGTGAATGTAAGTTAGTAGAACCTCATATTTTGACAACAATGCAAGTCAAAAAGGCTATCAGGAAAAGAAGCAAGGTGTTTATAGTTAAACTTAATAAAAAAGAAGAAGTAGAGTCGAAAGCAAGCTATTTCCAGACCTATCCAGTGTTAAATGATTTTTGGGATGTTTTTCTTGAGAATTTACCTGGACTACCACCCAAAAGGGAATTTGATTTCTCAATAGAGTTACTCCCTGGAGCTACACCTATAGCTCGAGCACCATACAAAATGACAACTATTGAATTGCAAGAAGCACATTATACTCCATATTTCGCCCATCCTGGGTATGTAAAGATGTATGAAAATATTAGAAGAGATTATTATTGTCCAAGAATGAAAAGGGATGATGCTGAATTTATAGCAAAATTCTTAGAGTGTCAAAAATTGAAGGCGAAACATGTACATCCTATAGGACGTTTGCAATCACATGCAATTCCAGAGTATAAATGGCAAGTGGTAACCATGGATTTCATAGTCGGGTTGCCTAAAAATCGCTTTCAACATGATGCTATCCTGGTAGTGGTTGACAAGTTGACTAAGGTAGCACATTTTATACCTAGAAATATAAAGTATGGAGCGCCTGCTATAGCCCAAAAATTTGCCAGGGAAGTGGTACGGCTACATGGTTTTCCTAAAACCATTATATCAGATAGGGATTCCCGATTTACATTTGAGTTTTGGCAAGCATTGCATCAGGCTTGGGGTATAAAACTTAACATCAGTACCGCATATCATCCTGAAACTGATGGAAAAACTGAAAGGGTTAACCAAGTTCTAGAGGATATGTTGTGAATGTATTGCATGGATCATCAGACCAAATGGGAATATTATCTGTATCTGGTAGAATTTACCTACAACAATGGGTATCATGCTTCACTAAAAATGGCACCTTTTGAAGCTTTATACGGAAGAAGGTGCAGGACACCTTTGTCTTGGGGCAATATGAAATATCGAGTAATGATCAGACCAAAAATGTTGAAGGAGATGGAAGAACAGTTAAAGGAAATTTGGGTTAGGCTCAAGGAGGCCTCTGACCGACAAAAGAGTTATGTTGATCTGAAACGAACTCCTAGGGAATTCATTGTGGGAGACAGAGTTTTCCTAAGAGTTAAACCCACCAAGAGCTCTATCAAATCCTCCAAACTTAGTCCAAGATTTGTAGGACCATTTACCATCACTGATAAAATTGGCCCAATAGCCTACAAATTAGCTTTACCCCCAAATCTGTCCAAAATCCATGATACTTTCCATGTGTCTCTCCTTAAGAAATATCTATCAGATCCTTCTCATATTTTGAATGTTGATCACTTGCAGATGATGGATCCCATGCACATTGAGGTGTGCCCAGTTAGGATACTTGGATTCCATACAAAGCAACTATGAAAAAGGAATATTAATCAATGTAGGGTCCAATGGGACCAATATTCTGAAAACAACGCCACATGGGAAGATGTGGACTTGATGAAAAGACAATTTTCATTTTTGTTTGAACCATGATAAAACACTATGTCATATTTTTTTTGTTTGTTATGAGCAAAAGAAACTGATGTATGCATTTTGTTATTTGATAAAATTTTATACTGCTTGTAATCAGTGATAAGTAAAAGAGGATTTGTGAAAGATTCAAAAGAAATCTGGATGATGAATTTTGGTTATGCTCATTGCTATGTATAGATCAAAATTATGATTGATGATGTCTAATATTTGCAAACACAGGGACTGTGTTTAATCTTAGGGGGTGAGTATGTAACAACCCAGCTGTTGCACTATTTATTTTGTCTATTTTTCTCTTAAGGGCAAGGTACTGCTAATGTCAATGTGGATGCAGGTACAGGTATTGTTTATAGCTTGGAGCTAGGATTTCTTCTATGAAAAGGATAATCGGCTCAAGGTAAGTCCAGGGATATGATGAGCGGTGGTGTATTCACCATTTTATGGATCAGTGTGTCCTAGAGGCAGTGCCCACCAATGGTCCATGTAGTTGCATGTCATATAGATGCATTCTAGGTTGTTTGTTTACTAATAAAAATTTAGAAATATATAATAAGCAAGAATCATAATGATATTATTATTAATAACAATGCCCACACTATAAATAATAATGAAAATAATTAAAAAATAAATAATATAAATATATATATAATAAATATATAATATTTATAATACAAAACATAGGAATGTGGATATCCCAATGGTAAACTAAAATATAGAATAAAAACTAACAATAAAAGTAATATTTGTTCCATTGCCGATATGAAGGAAATTATAATTTCAAATTATGTTTGCGGCATGCAAGGAGGCATGACTTACCACTTGGCAAGTCTCCGCCATGATTAGCATGTGGGATGAACATTAAGGGAGGAGAAATATGAAGGTGTGGGGGAAAGTGTGGCGGAGATGGTAGTGAAGGCGAGAGTGGGAAGTTACAATGAAGAAGAAAGGAAGAAGAAGCTTGGGAGAAGAAGAAAAACTACAGCCTGATTTCCTGTTTGAATTGTATGTGTTTCATTCTTTAAGCTTGGTCTAAATGCCATAATATGTGTGTTAAATGTTTTTAAAGAAAAATTTATGAATCTGGTATTAGATTGTATACTTTCTCTTGTTGTGTTTATGGAAACGAAATCTGAAATTTAGACTGCATTGTAGAACTTGGGTGCATGATAGTTTTAGAGTGCATTCATTCTTTAGTTGACCGCTCTGACCCTGGATTGTCGAGTCCTTTTGGAAACATTACTTGTTCATTTATGGTTCGTGCAAAGCGAAGCTGAGTTCAAGTTTGAAATTTTATGTTGATAGAGCAAGATGTTTGTTCCTTTAAAGCATTGGTGAAGAACGAAAAACCAAAAGAAATGATGGTTGAAGTGTATTCATTTGCATGTATATGTTTATAAAAGAACCATGAAAATCCCATCCAACTAAAGCCTAGATTTAGAGAACTGTTTCATTGGAAGTTTATCTCTGAGATACCATGAGTTTTACAGCCAAACTTGACCATTGAAAACTATTGTAATAATTTGTATATGGCTCGTAGATTTTTCGAAGACGTTTTTTGAAGTATGGAAATTATTTTATCAAAATTCTTGTTAAACTCAATTCGCTGCAGAGGAAATGAATTGTAAATATTATGCAATCTTTGATTTGAATAATAAAGAAATGAAGGACGAAATGAACTGAATGTTAATCTTGTTATTCCCTATTTGAATTAGGAAATGAAACATTTGTGTATAAATCATTCCAAAAAATAAAGAGATAAAAATGTTTTAAAAGCTTGCATGCTCCAGAATTGTCTATAGAAATGTATTTCTTTTCTTTTGATAGTTGTATGACTGACGGAAAGCTTGCATGCTCCAGAATTGTCTATAGAAATGTATTTATTTTCTTTTGATAGTTGTATGACTGACGGGGAAATTATAAGATAGCTTAGGATTTCCTTTAAAACGTATTTCTCCTTTAAAATGTTTAGTGGACCATTGAAGATTGATTTGCAATAAAAATACAAACATTGTGTTGTGTGTTATCTGTTTCGTAGTAAATTTTGAATAGAGTTTGAACTTAGGGGGCAATAAAAGCCGTGAGTGTTGTGCCAGGATTTAGACAATGTTTTTCATGTATAAAACATAAAGTTTAAGAAGACTGAACAGGTCTTGGAAATATTACCGCCATCAAGACCTTTCCTAGCCAGAACTCTTAAACAACTTGAGAGTTGTATAGATAAAGAATGAGTTTTGAACTCATGATTTGTCGGTTGGGACATATGAAGAATTGAAAGCTATGACTTCAGTGTAACACTGTAAGCTACCTTGAGTTATGGTTGAGTAGATCAAGCACCAACTGCATTTACCAATTGAAATATAAAGGAACAATAGTTCAAAATATTTCTAGAGGAAAAAACGTAAATGTGTTGAAAAGAAACAAAAGAAACATTTAAATCCATCATAAGGATTTTGGAAAAATATAACGAATATGTGGATGCTCAAGACAAAAACATAAGCCTTATTTCCATCTGTCGAAGTTATAGTTCCTTCGTGATAACTAGAAGGACTTTTTAAAAAAAATGTAATTTTTATTAAAGAGGGATTCGTGAAACAGTTTTTCAAACTATGTGTATATTAAGTGAAAAGCCCAATTACATTCGTTTCATACCCAGAAATTTTATAGCTAGACTATCTTTGCTGTGTAAAATATGAAGACCTGAAGAGGTAACTTTTTGAACATCAAAACAATGAGGGTCTTAAGAAAGAAGTCGTAGCTTACTCCTGAAATAAATGCTCTGCAATTTTAAGTATTGCTAATTTGTGGTTTATGATAATGTGATAAGTTATACTTCGTTTAACATAGAGAGAGATTGATGATTTCCAATGAAGAAATTATTGTCTTTAAGAAGTGTAAAAGAATTATATAAGGATTGTTTGTATGGGAAAAATAAAATGGTTTTGCTTATATTACGTAGTCGATAGTGGGTTTCAATAGCCTCTTAAATAGATGGTGAAGAGATTAGAGTTAAATAAGTTTCCTTTTTGAAAAATAATTTGATTAATTTTAAATCGATTGTTGGTTGGATAAAAGTTAGAATTATAATGGTTAGAAATGTACTTTAATTTAGTTGTTGTCATATTTACTTTATGTGTTTTATGTTTTATATTGGAATTAAAAAAGTTTAATCAAAGGGATTTCTAACCGAAAGTTAGTATGATTCGGATTTATTAGATTTAAAACCTTATCATGTTGATTTGGATTTAAAAAAAATTCCCTTTTATTGTAATTATATTGAGGAAAATATTATTTGGCTTTATGCTTTAAAGATTGTTTGAAAGAGAAAATGTTATTTGGTTTTATGCTTTAATGATAAAGAGAAAATGTCATTTGGCTTTACACTTTAAAGATAAAAGAATGTGTTAATTATCTTTATGCTTTAAAGATAAAAAGGAAAATATTATTATTTGGTTCTATGCTATGGCTTTTAAAGATAGGTGGCTTATATATATATGCTATTTAAGAATAAGAGCATGATGAATTATTTATTATTCAAATTTGTTATTGATAACGGAACCTAAGAAATCCGGAATACACCTCAATGGTCACTTTGGAACATCATAAATAAATATCAACCACATTCCATAAACCTTAGACAAACCGTGTTAAAGAGGCCTCCGAAAGTGGGAGGATAAAACTCGTTCCACAAACCCAAGATTGTGGGTAGAAAATCTTGACTTTAAAACGATAACGGTGTTCGTGGATAGACAAACACCATGCACAGGGATAACCGCATTTTTGATGGGAAAGGTTAAAATGGGAGGTAACCAAGGGTTGTATGGGCATCCCTTCTAGATTATCCATTCTAGTGGTTGAGTGGCATAATGTGCTTGACTGGGTGATACAGACAACACAATGGTATGGTACATTGTGTTGGTTAATCAACACATGATGTTGGGTGGTTACCAGGGTATTGGTAAGACCCTAGACGATGCTCCAGGGCAAGTGGTTGATCGCCTAGCTTGACCATGTATGTGCTAAGTCTTACATAGTAAATAAGACCTAAGAATGGGCAATCCTATAAGACATGGGAAAGTAAGCATCACACATATAGGTGATATGGGCCCTAGAGGAAATGAAACACATTGCCTGGAATTAGGTTCTTAGGAGGAAAGTGAAGTCCAAATTGGAAACTATACGGGATCTAGCCAATCCTGATATCATGAGTATTTCGGCTTCAACGGAATGAAACTCGTGAAGACAATATCCACATGCTCAAACTCGTGAAGATAAGAATAAAAAAAGGAATTTTTTTTGACACCCAAGTAGCAGTGAATTGGGATGATTAGACAACCAAGTGGTTATGACTTGGGGTGTTACAATAGGTCATATGTAAAACCCTTGTTTATCCCTAACCCAAATTCACATTAGCATAGTCCATATATAAAAAAAAATCCATTCCAAATATCTAATTCATTACATAATATAGAAGTAGAGAATGTTCTCCATCAAAGCCATATATCCTTATTACTATGTCATTTTTATTAACATACTAGTCTTTGGTTTTGGTATGAAGATAATCTATTGCCCCCTTTTTGTCAACCAAGAAACTTCTCCATAGATACAAGTGAGAGCTAAGCCTAGAAAATATTTGTTAAATTACATATAGGATCTCAAAGTTCTGAGAGATGGGATCTAGCCCACTACTAAAACAAACTCCCAATTTGGGGTTTGTAGGCTTATTTTTAGTCTGGAAAAATCTCTAGTTTATGAAAAATGACAACTAGGCCAAGTATGAAGGATACATAAATACTCCATATTCATTCATTTTAAAATGTACTAGTTGATTTGTATTGCATCACTAAGGTGTTGGACCCAGTCAAAACAGAAGAATACTTTGGGATAGGTCAAGTCATATTCCATAGAAATTTGAAAGTAATATATGTTTTCATCGCTATTCAGACCAAAGATGACTACGAACATGTCATTCAAGAATTTAAACTTAATAATATTAATAGGACCTTCAAGAAATTCAGAGAGGCAATGGTGCAATTGGTCATTGAGCGAAGGCTATAGCTTATTTTCATAATAACTCTTTTATATATCTTTATTAAGGGATCTAAGGTATATTCCAAGGTACCTACAAGTACCTAATGCAAATGCTACTTTAAAATCATCAGTTGTGAGATAAAAAAGTACTTAGCCTTTAGTGTCACAAATCATTTTGTTTTTGATGTCATAGTTATCTACTATTGCTTTTACTAGCTCAACGTAAGGATGTACACACCTCGACATGTATAACGATAAAAAATAATGCCATGCAACTATGGATGGATTCTCCCTTAGGTGCTTTACAACTTTTTGTTCTGCTATGACCTTGAAGTTTTTTGTCTTAGTGAGCTCGGGGTCATGAATGTCAACCATTTGGTTATAGAGTTTGATCTTTTTGTCGACCATGGATGATTAACTCAATTTTTAGGTAATGGATTACAATAGTGCCTTCATACATTTCATAGCACTCTCTCCTCTAGGTACTTTGATTCTTGAGCACTCAACTGCTTGATTGCCTAGTATGCAAATAAAGCTGTTGAGATCTACTTTTATATATTAGGGTTGTTGGTTGACATCTTTAATTCTAAAAGTTCGTGTGCTCTTCTCTTCTTACCAAAAATTGCTTTTCCAATGCCATCAATGCATGTGAGCATCCTAAATCATATTTTAACGTTAAAAATAACTATATTTTAAACCAATAGTTTATTTATAATTCAAAATCATCATGTGCCACCTATTTATTTCCAAAATAGTCACAAGCTTATATGATTATGCTTTTTTGTGTACATTCATAATACAAATTGACACATTTTTATTTTATGTAAAGCATTTCAAATTGTGGTCACTTACTTTTATTGGTAAATTTTAATCATTGGTCATAGTTAATACAAATGCCTTGCACTCGTGCCTCACCATAGTTTGCTAAGGCTCGAGGGCTATAAAATTAAATTTTTAGTGTTTTCTTGACATGGAATTTTTTCATCTCAATGTATTATGTCACCCCTCTAGAATTTTTGCAACTAGTATATCATGTCAGAACATTGTTTAAAATATTCTTGTTGTTGCTCGATGTTATCATAAGATTTGCCTCTCTGCTCCAAAAAAAACTTGGTTATACTCATTTCTTAAAGTTCTTGATTTGAAATGGCTAGGAACATTTGAGTATCTGATCTTGTGGCACAATAATTTGTTATCCCAACCTTTAATAAAACATTGAAGTCCTCTAGATAAAACTTAGCCTCCACTTGAAATTCGTTGGTTATGTTTTTAGGGTAGTCTAAATCATCTTCAAATAGGTTAACCCTCTCTTCTTCAATCTTCTCAATGTATAATGGAGATGGTTTTCCCACATAGATATTGATCTTTCTACCTCTGTTGGAAATGACCATGTGATAATAATATAAGGATAAGTACCCTCCCATATTGGTAGTGAAATATCTTGAAAGGTATAAGCTAAAGTATGGAGGAAGGTCCACTACCACTACTTTTTGGATTATTGGGACTTTTGGTAGCTTTTTAAAGACCATTGGTATATCTTTTATCACCTCCACTATCCAGATAGAAGTACCATCCAATTGCAACACTCTAAGGTTCAATCAGGTATATTCCATTCCCATAGCTTCACATACTACCTTTGTCATGATAGTAGTGGTTGCTCTAGAGTCGACCATGCAATTATGAACTATCCATCCCTCCATTTTTAGAGATATTTACAAAGGTGGTGGTTGATTCTTGCCCATTCTAGGGATTTGCTAGTCTTGAGCCAAGTTTAAGTTTGGTAGTTTCATCCCTTCAAAATTGATGTCTTTTAATATCACTCTGAGAAATTCTTTCTGACTAAGGATCAGCAATGCATCATACATGCTTTCCCAGGAAGGATTTTTCTTCAAATCTTCAACAATGTTGTATCTGATAAGTTTTCATAACTTTTGGTCCTTTCAATTAGGTTCTTCAAACTTTTTTGGTACTGTTTAGCGGCTTTCAACCTTTATATTTTGGTTATATATGGATACTTTAAATTCCTTAGAGCTTACACCTTAGGATCTTCTTGAGTGGAATTTTATTTTATTGGATTTGACCTTGGATGCTCTTTTGTTTGCTCATTTTGAGGTTGAATAGGAACATTGAGGGGCTCCAATTTCTATGGCTTATCTTGTAAAGACTTCCAAATCTTGTTAAGACCTGAATGTATTCTTCTTCTATAGGTTCTTCAGCTAGCATGACTTGGTCTATATCCATCAATATGTTCATCATTTCTTTCTATTCCTTCTCTACCTTCTTCGCCTTTTGTGTTGATGCCTGTTAGATTTGGTGTTGGTAGACCATACATGTATTAGCATAGTGGGGATCACTACAAGTCAAGCACTACCTCTTCATGATGGTCCCTCTCCTTGCTTATTATATGTAATATTTTTTCTTCTAGCCACATTGCTACTAGAGACCCCTTGGTCTTTTATGACATAGGATAACCTTCTAAGATGATAGCCCTCATATATTTTTTTGATTTTCTACCTCTCTAGCATAATGAATTTATTGTTAAATTTTTTTAACATTGCCCTTAGCACAAGCATTTTTGTATTCTCTTTATATTTTGGAAAAATCAATAGAGACAAGGAAGGTGTAGGTGACTGGGGCAAGGCCTTAGGTGCTAGGATAGGAGTAAGTTGAGGTACTGAAGTGATTGGAGCTTGTGTTTACTATGCTAGCTATGGAAAATATAGAAAATATGACAAGGCGACCTTAGGAGGTAGCTTACCAACTAATATTAATGTATTTTATATAAAAATTACAACTTGGAAAACCTATGGGATATCATCTCATTGGCTATTTAGAATTTTAGGCCTAGATCTAGCACAAAGGCTCAAATATAATAAATGTAAGCTTGAGGCTAGGAAGGTATGAAATATTGAGGGATCCACTTCCACATCTCATTAAATTTGATATTGAAAATAGTGATATTTTCTTGTGGGTTCCTATGAATGGAGATAAATTGGATAAGCAATAAAAAGGGATCTCCTACCTCTTTAAACTCCAATATAAATGGTTTGGCTGATGAAGCCTATGAATTGATGATGTTTTCATCAAGGGATCTATACCAAGTTAACACTTTTCCTCTAAAGGATATGGCTATAAGTCTTTACCATAAAATTTTCATGCTGGATATTATGAATAGTGGCTAAAACAACCACATATTAACAATGCTTGTAGGTAGTTTTTTTAGACCCATCATAGGTTGGTAAAGATTTAAGAACTGATTGAAATTTTTCATAGATATTTACAAGATCAAGGGGTGTATTTCTATTCCATAATGGGTAAATTCATCCAACCATATTTTTTGAATGAAGATTGTCATGAGACTCTCTAGGAAAGGATTTTAGAGAGATAGAACTTTGAAAAAAGGAACTATAATTAAAGAGTAGGACTTCCTTAGCCTATTGTGAGCTTTGTGAGCAGGTAGTTCAACAAATTGTATAATTTCTTTGAGTTTTTTAGTCTTTGATTTTGTTATCATACAATTCTAGAGCTCATACCTTCTTCAAAGTTTCCAATCTTAGGTTCTTTAACAATGGAGTTTTCCGGTGAATATATTTTATCTATTTGCAATGTCAAGATATTCATCATAATCTTAACCCTCCAAGGATATGATATGAATGTTGAATGATTCATCTCATTGAGCATGCCAAAAAATATTGGTCTACATTTCAACTAGTGGTGTGATGTGCACCCCAAACCATGACCAGGATTGTATGGCTTAGTATTTCTAAGTCAATATCCAAAGAAGGCCAGTTCCTTGTGTTGAAAAGAAAAAGAAAATAAATGGAAGAAGACTAAAGAAAAAATGGAGGGTTAGAGAGAGAGAGAGAGAAGAGAAATACTGATTAAAAGGTTGATGACATTTGACTAACAACACTATTGCATCCTATGTAAATCACCATCCTGCTTATCTAAAGGGTCTAATAGACTAACTACCAAATAAAGAATTATAAAATATAAATTGAGCATAAATTATGCATTCTACCACTTCAATATCCCACAGTGATAATCCAAATAGTAGATATGGCCTAACATAATAGACCACTGATAAAATTTTATAGAACTAAATAGACTTACCATGATTAAATGTTATGCATCCCTAACATTCCAATAGCTCGTAGTGATATTCTAGATAGAAACTCTACCCTAATAGAATAGACCATTGTCAAAGCTTTTATATAAATTCCTAGAGACTAAAAAGCATGCATCCATAAAATAATTTAGCAACATATTACTAGTAGAGGTCAAATAGTAGTTGATTCATTATGCAACAAGGCAAAATTACATAGTTTACAACAAACCAATACATAAATTGTTGAACCTCATACTGAGGATAATTAAGCTATTAATAGTCTACTATACTAGACTAGCTCAATAATTACAAGGATATCCTATCATAGGCATGACAATAATATGTTCAACCTATCATTGTTTGAGGCTTGTGCTCAATCAGCATGCTTAGGGAAGTGGATGACGCTCTCTTGCTTTGTCACTACTAACTGTTTTGAACACCAAATACTGAGGGGTAGTAATTTTTTTTGAAGGTGCATTTTAGGCCATGATTGACATCTTGAAATATTTTTTATACAAAATAATGTAATAAGGGAGGTTGGTAGATAATTATTACTTTATTTAGGTGATATATACTTATTATATTATTGATGATGTAATTATTACACCTTAGGAGATGTTAGATCATAATATTATTACACCTCATGAGAGGTTGAGAGAAGTTGAATAGTTACACCTCATGGGAGTTTGAGAGAATCTGAATAGTAAAATGAAGGTGAAGCAACAAGAGTCTCTTAAGAAAAAAAATATACATTGTATGTCTATATGTATGTATAAAGATCTAAGAAATAAAATTAGACCATTGTGTTTAATTATATCATAAATGTTATTATACCACTTTAAAATATTCTATTTTGATCAATAGTTATCTTGTTGGTTATATTAAGCCATCTTGTGGACTCCACTAAGGTGATCCATCATATCCTTATCTATTTATTATTCTTGTAGAGGCATTAGGGAGAGCTTTCTTAAAGACAAAAATGGAAGTAAAAATCAAAGGTATTTAGGTTGTAAAAAATGGTCCCTTCAAATCTCATCTCCAATTTGTTGATGATACTTTTCTATTGGGTCATCCCCCAGTCAATGAGACCTTGGATTTTAAATCAATATTATAATGCTATGAGAAGGCTACTAGAGATTTGGTTAATACTATAAAATCTAGGATTTTTTTTGTTAACATTTATCCTAGAAGGAATTATTGTGGATATTTATGATTTAAAATTGAAAAAAAATCATCAAACTACTTGGGTATTCATTTATATCATAAAGGAAATACAAATAAAATTGGGGTATCTTGTTTGGATACAATTAAGTCTTGTTGGGAAATACAAGTTCTTAACCATGGTAGGAAGGTTATAACTCATAAACACTACACTGCAATCCATCCCTATTTATATGATGTCAAATTCAAGATTGCCATGAGGTATAATATCAAAAATTAAAAACTTTCAAAGAGACTTTGTTTCAAAAGGATGTGAGGAAAAATTTAGGTTTTCTATTTGTAATTGGAATATAGTTTACAAAGGAAAGAATATTAGAGGGGTAAGCTTACAAAATTCTAGACTTATGTATTTGGCCTTGTTAGAGTAGGTGTTTAGACTCTAGCTCATGCTCACCTAGGTAATTTATTTTTATATTAGTGTAGTTTGTTTTTCCCCACCCACTTTGTGTGGATATTTATTTTTATCTTATTTAGATATTATGGAGATATTTGGCATTCCTAGGGAGTTACACTCTTTGATTACTTTTGGAGGGTTGAGATATTTTTTCCACGAATCATATCGTACCTCCCTATTTGTATGGTGAATATTGATCCTTTTATATTTGTTGATACTATGGTTGTGGTGGATCTTCATTGATTATTTAAGAAAAGCTTCTCGATTGTACTCATAATCAATTATGATATATGATATAATATTTTATTTTTTGTTTTAGCTTCTATTATCTTGTATCTATTTTTCATTATCTCTATTTTGGTTAATGTGGCGTTGATTCAACCCCTTTATCCTTGTGGGTTGATTTGAATCTTTACATTTTTCCATAATTCCTTTCATGGTATCAGAGTTTTGAGGACTATTGGAAACATTCATTTTTGAGGTTCATGCAATTGGATCATGTTGAAGGTTTTGTAATTGGATATTGGAGGTTTAAAAATTGAAATTTATTTCTATTCTATTGTTTTTCAAAGATTTTATATATATATATTTTAGCTCTTAATTGCATCTTGGTTGACCCCTCTGACCACAGGGATTGATCATAAATGTTCTATTTTTTGAATTTTTTTTTTTAGATTTTTTTTGTGGGTTGTTTTAATAGTTGTAAAATCGTCGATGACCCTGTTCACCTGACTGTCATAGATCCAGAACCACTAAAAATAACTTTTGAATGCTAGAAGCCATTGTAATATACATATTTTATTTTTATGTAGGTTTTTTCTTGGACACAGTTTGTAAAATATCTAGTTTTCTGCAATATTTGAAGCTGCTTGTTGCAACTCTAGTTTCATGAGATCTACAACCTATCTTCTTCACTCATGAGTTTTTTCCAAATTTCAAAACTAGATCTACATTTAAGTTACTAACAAGGTTTGCTAAGAATATGTTTCTTTTTATAATAAAAATGTATTTTGGTAGTAGTTATGTGTATTTGAAAATAACTTTGTAAAATATTTGTTTTTTGAAGTTGTTACTCATTTTTTTTTCTTTTTAGATCTTCAAAATTTTAGTGATTGTAAAAATAAAGTTTGGTCATATACTCTTTGTAACGCCTGAATTAAAAAGTGATTGATTTTTTAGGGGGCCCTTATTTCTAGAAGCATTGAATAAAAATATTTTGGGTGGGGTGTCTTGGTGTCGATTTGAACACCATCATTATGGATCTTGCATTTTATTTCTTATGATTTAAAAATGGGTTTAGAGGATTTTGAGCTACTTAAATCACATAATTATAACATATGGAAGCCATGAATGATGAAACTGATTTAATCTAAAGGGTTATCAAGATAAATTCAAGAAGAGCTACATGAAATTACAAAAGAGTATCATAAGTTTATTTGTGATTGCAAAATGGATGAACGTAAGGGATTAATTAGGATGCATGTGAGTGACAATATATTATTTCATATTAATGATTGTGACACTCCTTTTCAATTTTAGGAGAAGCTTGAGAAGCTATTTGGGCAAGTGGACATTTTGAGAGCTTTACATCTTGATGCTAAACTTACTGCTCTCAATATAGATGATTTTCCATTTATGGGTGATTTTATCACTAAGTTTCAATCCTTGCTCACACTTTTAAAGGGTAGTGAAAAACTAAAATGAATGAATAATGTATATTTATGATCGTGTTAGAACTTAGGGGTCCATTCCATATGTTTGCCTCTGTATTTTTTTGCCAATATGAATTCCATGGGTTCTTATCACAAAATGCCTACTTTTGAGAAGTTTTGTACCAATATTTTAAGGGAAGAATCCAAAGTTCTTGCTCTAAGCATTACACCTCCTCACATAAGGTATTTGTTTCATCCTCCTCTTCCACTTCCATAGGAAAATGGAAAATCCAAGTCTAAGTCCCAACCTAATCCTTCCCCTTCTCCCTCATTTCATCAAAATCCCAAAGAGACATCAAAAAGATTCCTCCTCTGAAGATTCCAATCATAAACCTAAGCAGTCCAAAAGAAAAAATAGGTCAAATGTTACTTGTTCATATTGTGGAGTCAATGGTCATTCCAACAAGTTTTGGAAAAAGTTACAAGACATAGAGGAAGCCTTTAGGAATAAAAAATTATCCTTCACTCCTTAAAAATATCAGGGTTAGACTTTGAATACTTTTGGAAAATCATCTAAGGATATTTCTATGGATTGGATTTTGGATTCTGGAGCGACTCACCACATGACTTCATCCAAGGAGTCATTTTCCACCTTGTGTTCTATTTCTACATCTTGTATTGAGGTTGGATATTATTCTTCCATTTTAGTTAAGGGAAAATGTGACATATATGTTGAAGGTGGATGCATTAAGAATGTTCTTTATGTTATGAACATTTCTACCAATTTTCTCTTTGTGTACAAAATTTGTCATTTGGGGTGGAATAAAACTATGTTGTTTACACCTCAAGGATCTAAGATTATATATTTGAGTGACCCACAATATTTTGTTGCACAAGGAGTTATTGACCATAGATTACATATTTATCACTTTGAGGGTTTTGATTCTTCACTTGGAGGTACTTGTTTTATGGCTCATGTAGATTCAGAAAGTAATATTTGGCATGAGAGATTTGGCCATATCAATTAAATATATTTGAAGGATTTAAGAACTCATGATATGGTCATTGGATTACCTATCAATTACATTCAAAATTGCACACCTTATTGAGCTCTTGAGCAAATGAATCCAGAGGAGGCTTGGACAGGGACCAAGCCTGATGTTTCTCATTTTTGATTTTTTGGAAGTCAAGCATGGGCTCATGTTCTAAAGAAGAAAAGGATAACTTTGGATAGAAAGAGCAAGCTACTCATTTTTATTAGCTATTGTGAGGATATGAGGGATTATAGATTATAGAATCAAGATACACATGAAGTTATTTTCAAACTCATGTCCAGTTTGATGAGCATTATTCTCCAACTAAGCCCACTCTTTCTACTCCTTCTCCATCCTCATCTACTTTTCACTTTGAATATGGTTATTTTGATGATGATCATAGTGAGGATGAGGATATTATTGAGATAGTTGTAGAGGTTATTGTACATGCTACCCACATGTCTATATGGGCTTAAACTATAGTTCATGAGGTAGCACCTTTCATTGAAGGTCTCCCAACTTCAAGGAATACTTCTATTTTTAGCATGGGTCTTCTTTGTCAGGAAGTTTCTATTGATCCACATAAGTTTGATGAGGCCCATGGAATTTAGGATTTGTATGATGCCATGGATGATGAGTATTCTTCCTTAATGAAGAATCATACTTGGGATTTGGTTCCTCTTTCAAAAGAAAGAAAAATAGTGAGATGTAAATGGGTGTATCACACCAAATATAATATATGAGTCCATTCATACGTATAAGGCTCGAATTATGGCTAAGGATTTTTTGTAGGTTGAGGAGGTTGATTAATTTGAGATATTTAGCCCTATCACCAAGTTGGATTATGTTTATTTTTTACTCTCTATTGTTGCATCATAGGGTTGGTCAATTTATCATATGGATGTGAAGAGCGCCTTATTGCATGGATATTTTCAAGAAGATATTTATATGGAGAAACCTCCAATATTTATCCAAGATTCTTCATTGGTGTGTAGATTACAAAAATAACTCACTACACCAAAAAGGGCTTTTAAGGGCAGCTAAAATACGATGGTTTTTTACGATGATAAAAAACCGCCCCAATAGACCCTAAGAGGGCGGTTTAAAACCACCCTATTAGGGTGGGTCTAAGAGGATTGTTTTAAACCGCCCTCTTAGGGTAGGCTTAATATGGTGGTTTTAAACTGCCCTCTTAAAGTCTCACATAAAAAAATATAAAGGATGTAGGAAAACCCCCTATTTTTTCCATCTTTGTCTTCGTTTTTGTCGTCTACATGTGGTTGCAAACTCTGTATCCAAGATTGAAGAGGGCACTACTATTGAAAGTAAATCTAGCTACTCATCTCCACTCCTACGGTTGTGATTATGATTGTGAAATTTTTCATTTTAGTGCTTTATTTTATTTTTTCAAATTTTCTTTAAAAAAAAAATTGGATTTCAAGCTACAACTAGGGTTTCATGAAATATATATAATGTGTTTATAACATGGTTATGGAGGTTTGTATTTATTTATTTATAATCCTAGTTCACAGTTGGGTGGAGGTTATTTTTTTAGACTAGTCGACAACTTGCGGAAGGGATTCGTTCACTGTAACAATTGTAGATTTCACGTCGTTGGTTAGATATGTACTCTAGAGCTCAAAGGAGAAGAAAAATATTTCAGTACCCCAAACATGAAACTCACTCAGCCTATGCTTTCCATACTATCTCTAACTTTCTAAACATTACACACATCACTTGTTGCACTTTCTTCCATTTTTACCTTCATCATGCTTATGTTGCTACCATCACCAATAATCAAAATTAAAATTCAGTACAAACATCAAATCAGATTTTTTAGTACAAAAATGCTATATTGGAAAATCCCATGTATGTCATGTTTGGTTCCATGGCACATCCATGCCAAGTTTTTGAAAAAATGCACAAGCCAAGGATTGCAGAGGATGTACGACAAGTGTGTGATAAAACATGTAAGCATGATGCTACAAAATATGCACGCAATGTATTTGGAAAAATACATAAACTAAATAATTTATTGTGTAGCACCATGCTGAGAGATTTTGTTTAGAGTGGGATCTTGCATGAAGCCATTGAGTTCTACTTCCAAATCCAATGGGCGGATGTACTTCAAAATGATTTCACGTATTCATTTGTGCTTAAGGCCTGTAGAGGCTTATCAACTCTACAAGGCAAGGAGATTCATCAATATATATTTAGAAGTGGATATGTTTTGAATGTTTATTTGGTTAATGCTCTTGTGGCTATGTATAAAAAATATTAGAGATTGAACCTTGCACTCAAAGTGTTTGGCAAATTCTTGAATAAGATGCGGTCTCATGGAATTCAATGATAGCCAGGTATGCATAGAATGGACATGATATTGACACCCTAACATTGTTTAGTGAGATACAATGGTTTGTAACAAGACCAAATGGGATTACAGTGGTGTGTGTCTTAGAAGGTTGTGCTCAACTGGGAGCTCTACAACATGGAAAATCAAGTTATACCTGTATTGTTTGAGGTGGATTTGTGTCTAATGCTTTTTTGGGGAATTCCATTGTAGTTATGTATGCCAAGTGTGGGATTATATATGTGGAAATATAGCTATTTGATGAAATATACAAGAGAGGTGTGGTGTCATGGAATGTAATGATAGCTAGATATGTACATAATGGATATGTTGATCATGCTTTAATGCTTCTTCATGAAATGTATTTGATCAATCTGAAGACTGATGCAATATCTATGGTGAGTGTGCTCCAAGCATGTGCCCATCTAGAGGATCTGCAAAAGGGTAAGTTGATCCATTAGTACATAATTCAGTATGGATTTGAATCCAATATTTTTTTTAAGAATTCCATCACAGTGAAGTGCTTTCCTTTTAGTTGTTGAATTATCAACATAAGACCTGAGTATTCTAGATTGCAGCATAATTATTTGACCATAAAGTTTAAATTTAGTATTTTTAGGTGAGGGATTAACTATTTTTCCCATCTATTTTATAGTTTATTGCTATCATTGAATTATGGTTTAATATGACATAATAAAACTATCATGGTCAAAGAAATTTAAGAAAGAATTGTGTTGCCATAAAAGTTGTATCCTATTTTATGAGGTTGTAGTGAGATAAAAGCAGGAATCATGAGCCATTGGAATAGTTGTTACTAAGCAATAACAAGGAGAAAATATAATTGAAATAAATATATTATGAGTGTTTTATCTTCAGTCATCATGAGTATCTTGTTACTTCAAAAAAGGAAGAATGTAAAAGTGAGTAGTATTCCAAATATGAAGCTTTTCAGTGGTAGAGGCTTGGTTAGTATTTGAAAGAGTTAAACTTTAGAAGCAAAGTTACAGACGTGGACCAATAATAAGATGAATTCCAAGAATAAGTTAAGACTACCTACCCACAAAAGCTTCATGCCCATTAAAACCTTGACACTTTGGCAAGTACAATTTTTTGAACAGTTTTAAAAAGGAAGGATTTATTCATTTCATCTTGAATTTGATATCAAATAAATTATGATACTATGTTGCAACACAAGAGGCATATAGTTATCTAAGATGTCAACACCAATCCCTCACAAGTTCAATAATCTTAATATTAAAATTACAGGATTTAATTGTGTGTAAAATAATCTATAATTTACTCATTTGAAGGGAAACACATTGAAGGCAAGTTCAAAGATAAATAAAATCAGGAGGTTTAAGTTCAGGAAGTCAGGGATGGTGGTATCCATGGATGATAAAATTTATGGGAGCATTTTGTGTAGTAGTAACAATGCTATGGTTATACATTGAATCAAAGAATAGTTATGGATGAATATACATGGCATCAAAGCATCAACAACTTTAAGTCTTAGATTTCAAGTTTTTATAATTGTAAAGTTGCTAGAAGAAATTAGTCATTCTCTCTCTTCCTAAATTATTCTTATCATTGGACGTATTAGGGTTTGAAAGAAAATCATTGGACGTAGCAGGGTGCTGAAGCTTAATGGTGCCTAGAGATCTTTTCAATAATTTTAAAAAAGAAGGATTTATTCATTTCATCTTGAATTTGATATCAAACAAATTATGATATTGTGTTGCAACACAAGAGGCATATAGTTATATGAGATGTGAACACCAGTACCTCACAAGTTCAATAATATTAATATGAATATGATAATATTTAATTGTGTGTAAAGTAAGCTATAATTTACTCATGTGAAGGGAAACACATTGAAGACAAGTTCAAATACTTAAATAAAATCAAGAGGTTTAAATTCACAAAGTCATGGATGGTGGTATACATGGATGAAAATATTTGTGGGAGCATTTTGTGTAGTAGTAACAATGCTATGGTTATACATTGAATCAGAGAACAATTATAGATGAATATGCATGACATCAAAGCATCAAAAACTTTAAGTCTTAGATTTTGAGTTTTTATAATTGTAAAGTCACTAGAAGAAATTAGTCATTCTCTCTCTTCCTAAATTCTTCTTATCATTGGACATATTAGGGTTTGAAAGAAAAGTGTTGGACATAGTAGGGTGTTGAAGATTAATGACACCTGGAGAGATCTTATGTGGCAACCTGACTATAGTCAGTTTTTGATGCATTTTCTTAAAAAATTTAGTGGAAAAGTGTTCAAAAGGAAATACACAAACTCTAACATTCATGGGACCAAAACGATTCCTAAAATATCTAAGGGAAGAGATCATTGGAATGGGTAGAAATTGAGAGCATTTTAGAGAAATTGTATGTTTCAAGAAGAGGCCACTACATCTCCAACTTGCCATGTTTTTATAGGTAATGGGTTTCCAGTATGCACTATGAAATTCCCCTCTTTTTATCTCCTTTTGTCTGGTTGGGGTTTGATTCAAAGCATGCCTACATATTTTTAAATTAGGGTGCTAGACAAACCATTGATAAAACAAATTAAATTAATAAATATTTCTATTTATTCATAAATATTTAATTAATAATGTGTACTAAAAATTTGTTTCTTGTGTGTTGTGGCTAGGTTGTTACCTATAATTCCATATTAATATTTACCTTAATCAACCAAGATATATCATGTGATAAAGTACACTAGGATGCTTAATTTCATAATAGATAATATCAGCCAAATATTAGGATTTACTTTGGATAGCAAATTAGCATAAAACTATGCAAATTGACAAGAACTTGCTTCTATGGAACAAGTGCGAACTTATGAGAGCTGCATTAAGATATCTTTGTTAATAAGGGAGTTAGGTTTTCTGTTTATATCACCTCAAAAATTGAGTTTGCTAAGGATTTGCAAATGGCCTCTTGAATTTCATACTTATTTGAGTTTTATGTTTTTCTTTCTAATATGTCAGCTACCATAATTTTTGGATTGGATAGTGTTGGCTGACTTACCTAAAATTTTCAAGAGTAAATACAATACTTATTTTTATCATGCCATTACATTTTTTAGTTGGGAACACAACCTTTAATTGATGCATCTACCAACAGGCCTCTTATAGAAGAAGATAAATTGAAGCTGTAAATAATTGTATCTTTGTTGCCTTTGTTGAGCAGGTTTTTTCTAGCCTAGTGCATGCTATCTACATCTTGTTTTATCCTTGATTGAATGGATGAATGTTGAATGCTATCAACTTGGTAATGCTTAATGAAATAACATGTATGAAGTGTAAGCATTTGCAATGTTTTTTATTTAACTAGTTATGTTCCATTGTCAATACATACAATCTTTGTTATAAATCATATAAATGTAATCTAAAATTAAATAATGTTGAACCAGAAAAAAGAATATTCGAAAGGGTAATACCCCACTATCAAAATAATTTTATAAGATTCTTTATGTTTGTATTGTGTCTTTATGTTTTAGGGATGAAAGATAAATTGAATCAAATAGTTACACTTTCCATGTGGAAAAATACATGGAGATGTGTATAGAGCCTTCATCTTAACTTTTGTATAGGGTTGTTGTTCAACCTTTTGAGTTGACCTTCTAGATGATATATTTGTTTGGTTGTATATGTGACAGAAAGTTTGTATTTTAGAAGCACACACTTAACCATCCTATGTGACTATAGTGTCAAATCTTGTGTTGCTTGTTGGGTAGATTTTATGGTTTTGATTGTCTCCATGTTGGAAGTGTTTTAACTATAAGCCTAAGAACATTTTTCTTATGCTTATCCTTCCTTCTAAGTCACAAATTAATAACTGGCATGTGTTGTTTGAAAAAGGTAAACTTGAAGTTCTATATATAATCTTACATCCATGAGTAGCAATAACCTCAAAGTCAAAATAAGGAGTTATTACTTTACTTAATGAGATAGAAGGGAAGTATAGAGATAAAAAGGATTTGAATAAAAATTGTACATAAAATTGAAGAACACAATCTTATACTGAGAGGGGGGGGTGAACAGTATAAGACCGCTTTTTACTTTTTCCTTTATACTTCAAAACAGTAAAACAATATACCCAAAGCAATATCAAAGCAATGCACAAAACCATCCACAAAGTGACACAACAATTTATGTCCACAAAAATTTTCTCTAAATGTTATCTCAAAGTTCTTTGGGAAACCTTCCCAATTACAATATTTATGAGCCTCAGCCCAAAGGAGACACCTTCCCCTAAATTTGCTTTGCTAGTGATCCTCTAGAAGACCTCTATCTCTTTTTGCCCTTAGCAAGTGGAAATTTTTCCACAGAAGACACCTGTCTTCCTCGCTCCGTCGGAGATCTCTGTCCTCAACTTTGTCACGACAAGCTGGTCCTCTTTCTCGCACCAAAACACAGTCCTTCGGTATGGCACAATTCTGTCCTCTTTCTTTGTTCTTTTCAGCACTTGGTTTGGAAAACAATTCTTCACTGTCTGCACAACTACAACAGCACAGTCTTCTTAAATTACATCAGCTTTCTCTTCTCAATTTACAGCAGCACTTGATCATTGTTTGTTCTTCACAACCGTTCGCAATTATAGCAGCATCTACTGCGTGCACTTTTCTTTCTATTACCCAAACTGTGCGAACACAGTCGCAATCACAACAGAATATTCTCTGTGCAGTCTTCTCATAAACAATAGTACATTCTTCATGTATACAGCAACACAGACTTCTACACTTAGAAGATTCAGCGAAATGCACTTTGATGCTGCAATCAGACTTCGCCCTCTGCTTTTCTGATTGTTGAACCTTGCTTGTCGCACTAACTCTACGAATGCCACACTTTGAAAGCACACATCAATTGACTCCCAAAAATGCTCAAACAGTCCTCCTTTAATACCCACAATCTCAAGATGAAATCTTGTTCTTTAGTTGACTGATCAATCTTTTAATACGTCGGCTGTAAAACCTTATCCTTCATCGGCCAAGGTTAACTTCGTCGGCTTTAACCGCCTATGTTGTCCTGTAGCTTTTCTCGCACGAAGCTCAAACATGTCACGATATCGCTATGCCTTGGTCTGTCGTACACCTTCTTTGGTTTGTTGTCACGAAATCGCTACACTGCAGCCTTTGCTAACGTCATCGTAAATCTTGTCGTGAAATCGCTACACTCTAGACTTCACTGCCTTCTTCTCCGTTGCTGTCATGAAATCACGACACTACAACCTTTGCTGATGTCATCATGAAACTTGTCACAAAATCGTGATGCTCTAGACTTTACTGCCTTCTTCTTCGTTGTTGTCACAAAATTGCGACGCTACAGCTTTTGCTGACGTCATCATGAATCTTGTCATGAAATCACGACGCTCTAGACTTCACTGCCTTCTTCTCTGCAACTGTCGCAAAATTGCAACACCTTTGCCTCTTGTTGACGTCATCATGATTTTGGTCATGAAATCACGACGCTCTGGACTTCACTGCCTTCTTCTCCGCAACTGTCATGAAATCGTGACACCTTTGCCTTTTGTTGACATCATCAGCAACTCTGTCACAAAATCGTGACACCTCTTGCTTCTTCATCCTTTTCTTGGTTTGCACTAGCGAAAATGAAACATGTCACGAAATCGCGACGCTTTCACTGCCTTAGGATCTTTCTTGCCAACTGCTCGCAAAACTGGAACATGTCACGAAATCGCGACATTTTCTACATTCGTACGACTTCTTCGAAACTTGTCATGAAATCGTGACACTTCCTGCAACTCAACACTGCCAACTCAACTTGTCGTGAAATCGTGACACTTTCTGTATCCGTACAACTTCTTCAAAACTTGTTGCAAAATTGTGACACTTTTTACCCGCTGTGCTTCTGCCTTCCTGCATGTCGCGAAATCACGATAGTTTTGGCCAAACTTTCTCTCTCCTTAAACATGTCACGAAATCATGACACTTTTGCCCGCTTTGCCTCTACCTTCCTTCATGTCGCGAAATCATGACTTTCTCTCTCCTCAAACATGTCGCGAAATCGCAACAGTTTTTCCAGCAGCCTGCAAACTTATTCTACTTTATCTTTTTTTGGATTTTTTGGCAACTAGGCTACTCTGATTTTCTTGGAGACTTACTGACCAATAGAAACCTTCAACAAAAACACATCCTTGGACATAAAAACAAATTGCTCCAATAGTTCCTCGACATCAAAAACAACATCTACCAATAGCTCCTTGACATCAATGACAACAACTAATACTTAGGTAAAGGCAATGTACTCAAGGTGCCTAAAATTGCCAACAAAAATTGTAATTATTTTTCCTATGTGGATGAACATAAGGGTGGCATGCTCGAGAAAAGTCATTAATATACCAAATAATTATAATCAATTAACCATAAGGAATCAATCAACACAATTGATCCATCAAAAAATTTAGCCAAAACTATGATTAAATAATCATTATGTTGGAGGAGCAGGTTGGCTTCTATGGGATGGCCCCATTGGATTAGCCCTATCCCATTTGCTCGCTCCCATACTCCTAGCATACATATTTCTAGGACCGCAAGATCCAATGGTTCTTCCAGGGTTGTTTCTCGTGCTTTACTGAAACCTCACTAATGGTGGATCATCCTAGAGACCTTGTCCCAGGTGCCTTGGTTTGGTTGGTTTTTGGCCAACCTAGTTGGGGGGTTGTGGCTACCAAAATAGGGTTTTGCATTTTTTGTTCTTACTGCTCGGGATCATTTTCTATGGTTTTTGTGGCTTCAAGGGGGCCTGTACTTAGCATCTATAAATGGTCATCTCTTCTTGCTCCAAATTAGATTTGCCAGTGTTTGTCTGCCTTTAGGTGTTTTGATGGAGCTCTTGTTGTAGTCTATATTTTTGGTCTTGGGGTGAGACCCTATGCTTTTTTGTGCAGTTGTGGCTTTGAATTTTGTGGTTTCTTCCCTTTGCATACTGGCGATATTGTGTGCTTTTATAATATGGGTGGTCGTATTTTGTGGTTTGGTTTTATAGTTTTAAATGTCTTGGGATGGGATCTCATGCTTCATCATTTACTACAGTTTTCGAGCCACGATTGACAATCCTTATGTTCAGTTTCACTCTAGTCATGGGTCATATTTGTGGATGGGATCTATGGACCCTTCCTCTTCAGCATACATTATTAGTCTCCTTCACAAAGATATCTTGTGACTTGTCGAGATCTCTGTTATTTTATTGACCCACTTTCCAAGCCCTATTTTGTTTCAACCGTTCATGGGATGGGTCTTTGAGTTTCCCACGCCTTTTTGAATGGGATTATTTTTTGGACCAGTATAGTTTTCCTGTGACAAGATTCTCTTATTGGGTCAGTTTGTGATGATCCTATCCCTTCTTGGATGAGATCCTCCTTTGTTGCAACTATTGGCTAATGGTTAATCCTTGGTGGGATTTATTTGTTCTTGCTATTCTTATCGGGATTCCATATATGGATGTTCATCACTAGTTTTCCTGCTACTCTTTTAGTTGGTTTCTAATTTCTTGGATCCTTCTAGGTAGGGTGGCCTCGTTGGGTTGGCTTGCACGACAGGATTTTTCATCAATCCTTTTCACTCCAATGATATTTCAAAAATCAACCACCCAAATAAAATCAATGGAGAGTATTACTCATACCTTTTTGGTGCCTTATGAGTTATCCACTAAATCTGTCACACTCAACACACTTTCTTTTTCAACTCGTAACAAGGGTTAGAGATCTTGAGTAATAACACAACAATAATATCCAAATAAAACCTTATTACTCCTAATTTATTTTAACATCCACCAAAGTTCTTTTTAAAAGAAAACCCTTACTCAAAATAACTTTCACTAATAAGAACTTTATCAAAAACCTGTATTATTCCTAACAATTTCAAAAATCATAATTAAAAATAATTCACAACTCAAAAAACTACCATGACCTTATTCCTTAAGGTTACTCAACAAATCAACTAACGAAGCACCTTTACCCCTTATCACTTCACCTTAGGCAATCTAAATAAAATAATAATAAAAACCTTAATACCTACCTCGAGGGGAATCGAACCCTCGTCTTGCCCAAATGTGAATGCCCTAGCCGTGGCTAAGCTTTCGCATGAGTTGCAGGCTCATTGGTGAAAAGGAAGCACCACCCACTTCCTATCCTTCACCCTCTTCCAAAAATCGAAAAGTATGTGCCTTGGGTGCCTCAACAGAACAAAGCCAAAAATTATACTTGTGGGAATTGAACGCACAACCTCCTTGTCACCAACACCTTTGCACAATCCAATTTGCCACTAGGCCATGTTGTCCAATGTATTTTGGGAAGTGGTCGTTGTCTCCCTTTAATGTTCACTACATCACTTAAACAAAAAACACGAGCTCTTTTTCTTTGCAAATACCAAGCGCAAATATCAACAAGCAAGGATGATTGAATTAAAAAATTCAATGGCATATTTATATGCCTTCCATTTTCTTTAGAAATGTTGACCTTTTTGAAACTTCCTTCATGACGTCGATGGATAAACTTTTAATTTTAATTTTAAAATTAAAATTTAAATTTTAAATATATTAAAATTTAAACTAAATCTTTAAAATTAAATATCTCCATCACCAGGGCACATTTTTCGATGAAACAAAAAGCCAACTTGGGTTTTAATAAAAACCAATTTCAAATATACCATCCATGGTTTTAAATAAAACCTTTTGCTAAGCTTCCCTTGAAGCTCCTTTTGGAACCAAATTCCATGCATCCATTCTTGAACCTTTGATTAAAAACCTTTGCTTCTCATGAAACTCTTTGTGAAACACAAACATAGTGCTTACTTACATAGATCATTTTGAAATCAATGACAACTCTTAGCTTAGGGACTCAAAATGTCCAACAATCTCCCCCTTTGTCATTGATGGCAACCCATATCCTTTTACTAAAATTTGACCTTCTTTTCTGCTCCCCCTAGGACTTTGCTCCCCCTGGCTCAAAGCTTTCTCAAATATCAAATCTCTCCCCATATAAAAAACTCTCCTCAATATACGCAAATCTCTCCCCCTTTGTCATAAATGGCAAAGGGTCATATTTAGGGCTCAGGGCTAAGAATGAGCCTCTTAGCTTAGCCCCTCCCCCACCACATGAGGTGGTTAATTTTGGGGTGGGAGTATTTCTACTCCTCGAAAGCACTGCTCTTTACCTTTACCTTTCTCTCTTCATTTTTGAATTTTTTAAATCCTCTCACTATTTCTTACCAATTCATCATCCCTGTTCTTGTCATCACTTATGTTCTTGTTTCTATTTCTATTCTTGTTCTTGTTCTCATCCATGTTCCTATTTCGGTTCATGCCTACTTCTGGAATATTTGCTCTACACCATCTTTTTGTGTGACCATCATTATTGTACTTATAACACTTAATGTTATTATTCCTTGGAGGTGCAAATATCTTAGGATATCTCCTAGTGAAGCTATATCATCTTCTGCCATGAACCCTACAATATTACCTTGTGACCAACCTCATTGCATGAGTAGCAATACCCATGGAAAAGTTGTCCTTTCCCATATTCCTATCTTTTGTATGACCTACACTGTGAAGCCATGTGCCCAAACCTATGACATGAGAAGCATCTCCCATTGAAGCTTCTTTGCCTAGACCTCATTGGTATCCTGTTCTGATTGTTGTTCCATCTATATCTTCTTTGTGCATTGTTTTTATATTTAATCTCTTTGTTGTCCAACGCATCCTCTGATGTCTCATTCCAACTTACACTATCACTTTCTGAAGTATCTTCTTCTAAAATTCCTTCTTCTTCAAGAATTGAAGTAGACTTTTATTCCCATTTCTTTTAAGCCTATTTGGAACCAAGACCTATCTTGTTTGTTGCTCCTATTTGTATCTTGATTATTTTGTCTACACTCTTTGCACTGTTCACATATTTGTACAACTTTTTATTGGAATCCTCTAAATCTTCCTTTACTAGTGCCACTTCTTGTGTTAACTTTTCACACTCCAAAATATTTTCTTCTAACTTATCCTTGAACTTACTTTCCTTAGCCTTTGGCTTTTCCAAGTCCTCTATGAACAATAATCTTTCTTCATCACATTCTTGAAACTGACTTTCAAGCATAGAGTGTTGCTTTCTTACCTTCTTTACTGTGTCAAGAGCATATATAAGTTCTCCCTTGAGGTCATAACCATCCTCTACTAAATAATCCTCTATTTGTTTTCCTTTTTCCTTATCATTACTTCCTTTTGGCTTATCTTTGATAAGATCACTTACTTCATCTTCTAATGCCATTAGAAGATTTGCATCTAGTCTTTCAAGTGCATCTTCAAAACCATCATCACTGAAACTATAACCATCCTTAGTGCAATCATCTTCAAGATGTCCAAATTTACCACATATAAAACACTTGATAATAACTAGAATTCTTTTCTCTCTAACCATAAATAGGACTTCATATCTATCATTGTCTGAAAAACTAGCATCACTATCATTTGAGTACTTACTTGCATTATCCGCATAGTATCTTTTATTTTACCTTTGAAAAAACTTCTTTCCTTGTTTGTTTTGTCCATCCTTGTCTTTATTCTTATACCTGTGTCTTTTTTATTCTCTATACTTGTGATCCTATTTTCTTGGCCAATGTTGTACTTTAGCTCTTTGCACTCTATCGCATAGTATCCATACTTTCCACAATTGAAGCATTTAATAAATCTTAATTTATGAATCTTTTGGAACCTTTACCTCTTCTACCATAGTTAGCTTCTTCATCACTAGATGACTCACTGCTTGATTTCGTCTTTTTACCCTTTTTCTTTTTGTCCACTTTGAATGCAACTTCTTTCGGAGGAACAGGATCTTTTTTTCTTATCTCAAAAGTAGTAAGCATGTCAAGAAAAAAATTCCTTGTCAAAGAATCACTATCAATTGATGTTTCTATAGCAGAAACCTTTTCACTATACCTTTTTGGAAGAGTTCTCAAGATATTATCACAAGCATCAGATTCATAAACCTTCATTCCAAGACCTCTCATCTCATGTACAAGTTCATCAATATTACTAATATAATCATGAATATTTTCATCATCTCTCATTCTTAAGTTCTCAAATTCTCCTTTAAGATTTTTGATCTTAGCTTTCCTGACACCTTTATCACCCTCATATATATCATGCATTAGATCCTACATGTCTTTTGCTATTTTACAATCCATAACCTTCATAGATTCTAATCTACCCAATACTTCTATAATTACATTCATAGCTCTTGAATTTGTGTGCATTAGAAGCTTACCTTCCTTATCTGTAGGAGGATTGACTGTAGAATCATATCCAAATTCCACTACATCTCAAACTTCATTTCCATGTGCCATCAGGTGAAATCTCATTAGCATACACCAATACAAGAAGTCACTTCCATCAAATACAGGTACTGCATTATTGAAGGACCCATCCTTTTGATCCTTGTGATCCATTGTGTTCTTAGACTGCTTTTCCTTCAATCTATCAAACTCTTCAAAATGAACCCACTCTGATACCAATTAAAAAACACAATCTTATACTAAGAGGAGGGGTGAACAGTATAATACCACTTTTTACTTTTATTTTCAATTCAATATTATGTAGTGTATAGATAGCAGTAATAAAATCAATGCACAAAATACCATCCACAAAAGTGACACAACAATTTACGTGGTTCACCCAATGCAGGCTACTCCACGGAGAAAATATTTTGCTAAAACTTTCTCAATCAATCTCTTGGGAATCCTTCCCAATTACAATGTTTATGGACCTCTATCCAAAGGATATGTTGATCCCCTAAATTCTAAGTTCATGGATCTCTTCCATAGGATAAGTCTTTCTCCTTCTACTCTTGCTAGTGATCTTTTAGAAGACTCTATCTCTCTACTACACTTATTGGTGGATCTCTCTTCACTTGAAGACTCCTCACTAATATTTATCTTCAATTGTCCTGGCTATTGAATCTCTATCTATTGAGACTCTATCCTCTATACTCTGACACCTCCAAATATCTATCAATAGGTTCACTCAAAACCTCCTCAAATTTCTCAATAGGCTCACTCAAAACTTTCTCAAATCTTCTCAATAGGCTCACTTAGAACCTGCTCAAATCTGCTCAATAGGCTCACTTAAAACCTGCTCAATATGCTCACTCAGAACCTGCTCAAGTTTGCTCACTAGTCTCACACAAAAATTGTCCCAATCTGCTCAATAAGTCCTCTCTAGGACTTGCTCAAATCTGCATAGCAAGCTTTCACAAAAGCTTACATAAAAATAGTCCATAAGCCTTCTCAAAGACTTACCTCAAATCAGCTTAACAAAATCTCAACTCAATCTCATAGAAGCATAAAGAGAATTGTTAGAGACTCAATATATTCTATACTCAAATACCAATATCAATTCAAAGTAATCTCAACTCAGCTCAATCTTATAGAAGCATAAAGAGAATTTTTAGAGACTCAATATGTTCTATACTCAAATCCCAATCTCAACTCAAAGCAATCTCAAATCAGATCAATTTTAACTCAATCTCATAGAATCATAAAGAGAATTGTTAGAGACTCAATATGTTCTATTCTCAAGGCTCAATCTCAACTCAATTAGCATATAGAATATTTTGTTTTATGGAACTTGAACAACCACTTCATGCAACCATTTGACTAGGTTCAATCAACTCTACTCAACCAATCACTTTAAGAAACAACTCTTTATCACAAACCCTAGTCCAAGCATGAATCAACTAACTCAAAATATTTCCAACAATGCTCAACAACAAATCTTACATAACAATGATACTCATATTCTTTTCTAACTCAAGTTCAAGTTCTTTGCATAACACATTGGCTTCAACAAAAATGCTAATAAGACAAGGTTTTAATCACAACTCTCAATTCAGAAAACCTTGAAGCATAAAATCAAAGTACTTCACTCAACCAATAGTCTAAACAACAATTCTTATCAAACAAGGTTTAATCACAACTCACAATCTAGAAAACCTTGAAGCATAAACTCAAAGTACTTCACTCAACCAATGGTCTAAACAACAATGCTTATCAAACAAGGTTTAATCACAACTCACAATCTAGAAAACCTTGAAGCATTAACTCAACCATTTTCGAAAAGAAAACCACAATCAATCCTTTTCACTCCAATGATATTTCAAAAATCAACCACCCAAATAAAATCAATGGATAGTATTACTCATACCTTTTTGATGCCTTATGAGTTTTCCACTAAATCTGTCACACTCAACACACTTTCTTTTTCAACTCTTAACAAGGGTTAGATATCTTGAGTAATAACACAACAATAATATCCAAATAACACCTTATTACTCCTACTTTATTTTAACATCCACCAAAGTTCTTTTTAAAATAAAACCCTTACTCAAAATAACTTTCACTAAAAAGAACTTTATCAAAAACCCTTATTACTCCTAAAAATTTCAAAAATCACAATTAAAAATAATTCACAACTCAAACAACCACCATGACCTTATTCCTTAAGGTTACTCAACAAATCAACTAACGAAGCACCTTTACCCCTTATCACTCCACCTTAGGCAATCTAAACAAAAGAATAATAAAAAAATTAATACCTGCCTCGAGGGGAATCAAACCCTCGTCTTGTGCCAACGTGAATGCCCTAGCCGTGGCTAAGCTGTCGCATGATTTTTGGGGTCGTTGGTGAAAAATAAGTGCCACCCGCTTCTTATCCTTAACCCTGTTCCACCAAGCTAAAATTATGCGCCTTGGGCACCTCAACAGAACAAATCCAAAAACGATGCTTGCGGGAATCGAACGCACAACCTTCTTGTCACCAAAACCTTTGAATAATACAAGCTACCACTAGACCACGCTGCCCAATGCATTTTGGGAAGTGGGTTCTGTCTCCCTTTAATGTTTGCTACATCACTTAAATGAAAAACACGAGATCTTTTTCTTCTCAAATACCAAGCGCAAATATCAACGAGTAAGGATTATTGAATTAAAAAATTCAATGGCATATTTATATGTCTTCCCTTTGCTTTGGAAACGTTGACCTTTTTGAAAATTCCTTCATGACGTCGACGGATAAACTTTTAATTTTAATTTTAAAATTAAAATTAAAATTTTAAATAAATTAAAATTTAAACTAAGTATCTAAAATTAAATGTCTCCATCACCAGGGAACCTTTTTTGATGAAACGAAAAGCCAAATTGGGTTTTAAGAAAAACCCATTTCAAATCTGCCATCCATGGTTTTAAATAAAAACCTTTTTCTAATCTTACCTTGAAGCTCCTTTTGGAACCAAATGCCATGCATCCCTTCTTGAACCTTTGATCAAAAACCTTTGCTTCTCATGAAGCTCTTTGTGAAACACAAACATAGTGCTTATTTACATAGATCCTTTTGAAATCAATGACAACTCTTAGCTTAGGGACTCAAAATATCAAACATTTGAATCCTTAATATACATTCCCTCATTGACATGATCCTAGCACATGAAGAATTTATTTGCTTATCTAAAATAACTTGAAGTAGGATAGAGTATTTCAAAATTTGTAGGGATAAGATATGCTTTTTAGTAATATAATTAATGTACATATGTGAGGAGGTACTTGTTTGTTGTAATGATTATATGTACTTGTTTTATGAAACAATATTTCATGCCTAGTAAAATAATGTAAATGTTTTCTAGATGGATATGTAGCAATTACAACCATCTATATGGATTTTCATGTATGACTATGTTTTGTTACATAATCAATGTAATGTTGCTTCTTATGTATGTAGATTTTATTTACAAATGTTAAATTGTGAGTTATGATATTGGTTGAGTTGAAAGTTGATCCAAAAAGGCATCAAGAAAAGTGTTTCTTTTTGTTATTGATTTCTTATTAACATTGAATTCCATGGCTATGTAATGTATTATTGTACCTACTACTTAAAAGGATATTCCTATAGTATCTTATCACTTTTATGATGAATACACTATATTAGTTTATGAATGGATAAGTTATGCTTAGAGTATATACGTTATTTTAGAAAATAAGAAAGTGGTTATGTGTGACCTTGATATATTATATCTCATAGTTTTGCAAGTTTCATAAAAGCATTTAAATCCCTAAAAAAGTTTCAGATAGTGCTTCTACAAAAGGGTGTTTCATTAGTATTTTTATAGTTTTGTATGCAGTTATATGAATGTTGAATCAAAGATAAATTTCACCTTATCTATGATGTGGCCAGGTATAAGAAGATCTTCCATCAAGCATCATGGACAAATCTTGGCTAGGAGTAGCCAGGTATTTCAACTATGTTATCTCCATTAACAAATAAAAGTTGTGTGTTCGATCAGATATGCCCATATAACTATAATTTCTTATTTTTTGGGAGGGTCTGTTTGTAGAAATAGTGAGTACTATTATCGTGGGGTTCACCAATTCCTATATTTTATAGGAAAGAACTCAACGAACCCTGAAATAACTAGATTTCCATGTTGAAAGTGCTCAAATATGGAAACTTAGTTTTTTGAAGTTTCGTGACCACCTGATTTGGCACAGGATTGACAAGACATATACCAATTTTTTTTACATGGAGAACAACCCTATAGTTTTGAAAAATATGTATCAAACATGTTCTTTGCCACTGATGAGGGTCTAATTACCTATGATGTACAAGATGACATTGTTGGAATATTCAATGATGCATATGGATTGTTCAATGTCAATTGCTTAGAGAGTGTACAAGAACTACGAGATAATGATGTTGATTTTCAATCATCTTATGGAGTGATTCCTACTAATAAATATCATAGCTTGCTCGAAGATGCCAAACAACCATTATACCCAAGTTTTACAAAGTAAACAAAGCTATCAGTGATCACTAAATTGTATAATCTGAAAGCAAAACATGGTTGGTTAGATAAAAGCTTTGATGACTTACTAGAGTTGCTAAAAGATATGCTCCTAATCAAAAATACAATTCCAGAGTCCACATATGTGGCAAAGAAAATTATGAGGCCATTGTTAGCTTTTGATGCATGATCCATGAGAGATAACAATCACAAGATGTAGAATAAGATGCAATAAAGTAAATCTGCTAGATGACTGAAGAATGTTGAAATATAAAAGATATAAAATATTACAATGTAGCTATGGAGGAAGTGAGCACTCCATTAACAAAGCTACAGATCTACATCATATCCATCACCAGTAAATGGTGTGGAACACAATCCACTGACCTACGCTATCGAACAATGTCTCCTAGCTTTCCTCTACCTGTCATGCTTCTATCTATCTAAGAGGCCATCCTTATATATGCAAAAATAGGATGCTTGCCCAACACTCTAACTAGCTATGCATATGATACCTTGCACATGGACACTTGTCCATTTATTACAATGCATGAAGTCACTAGATAACTTGCATAGGAAGTAATCTAGGTATGTATCTTGGAGGATACATTTACATAACCCAAATGATGGAATAGACATTATTTCCAACACCCCCCTGTATTACATTATTTGGGTATTGAAGGCTTTAGTCTTCAATATGGATTCTCTTCATCTACTTCTGCTTGGTCTTTGTATTCTTCTTCTTTTGCATTCTTTGTATTTAGGTTCAACAAGTAATTTGTGTCTTCATATGATGCAGAGTAGGATGCTTCTAGGCCTTCTATTCTCATTGGATAATTTTTGACATGTTCAGATTCATCTTCTATCCAGCCACATTTAAAGTCCTTGCAAGTATCTTCATTTGATTCTGATTGTTGATGAATAAGTAGGGCATGATGCAATTGTCCTCTCATCCTTCTATGCTTACCTTTTTGGTGTGCTGATTTTTCCTCTGTTGATTTAATCTTCATGTCTTGATCCCCTTTTGTATGTCTCTTCTTTTTCCTTCTTCTCTTCTTGTGACTCTGCTTTGATGTAGGTGAAACCTCAGATTTAAAACAAGTTAGTCTATCATCACAAAAGTATTGTTCTTTATCATCAGACTTTTTCTTGTGTTGAGTAAGTACAAACACAATTAATGATAGATAAATCATCAGACATTCTTCTGGAGAAAAAATAACCAATCTTTGTGAGTTCCACCATGCTATGAAGATAATTTCATGAAGATAGTTAATCAAGGCCATAAAGCTACCTTCTTTGGCTTCCTTAAGAAATAAGGAAAATTTCATCTTATCATTAGAAGATAGATACTTGTATCCTTCTAAAGTATCTATTATATTTTGGGAGTAGAATTCCACTTCATGGAATAGTTCTTCATTATTGAAAGCTTTCCTCAAAATCTCATCCATAATGCTTCTTTGGAATTGAAATTTGATAGGGCCTTAATAGTCTTATTTTATGGCTCCCTAGTGATAAGAGAATGATGTAGTGCTTTTTGAAATATGGTTCAAATTTGGTTGATTTTGTACAAGTCTTGTAAGAATCAAAAATCAACTTTTAACACCTTATCACTCCTAATTGAACTAAGCACTATTTCAGTTTAAAGAGGTTTTGATGTTGGAAGTCTTTTGTCTCCCTTTAGAGATTTGAGACAAGTAAAAATAAATTTATCCAACCTAAATAAAATCCCTTAATAACCTCTTTTATATCCCTTGGATTATTTCTAATTTCCAAATAAAATAAATTTGATGGAGTAACCCTTATGACTCCCAAGTTTGGAAATTTAGAGAAATGATAATAATATTTGCAATATAGATTAATCCAAGTTAAATTCCTTATTTCTCCTAAGTAGGATTGCAAATATTAAAATAATAAGATAAGTCACCCCTTAAGCTTTCAAAACCCTAAGTTTCAACCTTAGTTTATAATCCTTATAACTCCCACTTATGAAAGCAATGAATAATGGGATTTAGACCTTACATTTTACGTAATATCTCCTTGATGTTCGATGCTTTCCATGGCTGAATATAATATCTTTAGTGTACCTTGAGCGCTCGGATTAATGGAGATTCGACGTGAATGTTGTACGTAGGCACTGAGAATGTTGACCTTTCAAAAATGGGGAGCCTTTAATGCTCCTTCTCCTTTGTCTTCCATGTTGTAGAATGTTTTTGCTTCTTCTCTCACACCCCTTGATTGTGCTACATTCGTCCTTCGAACATCTTGACTGTGCTTCACACTTGCATGTTGGTCTTGGACTAGAAGATACCTTTTAAGCACGATGGATCATTGGTATTGTGACAAGTGTCACGTCCATTATGAGTGAGCGCTCTCTTCTTTGTGTAACGCTCCAGAATCATTTACCAGCGCTTCTTGAAAACGTATAGGCCCTTGTGCGAAGCTGATAAGTGGCACGTCTTTGCTTGTAACTCCTTCGTAGAAGCCTCTAGAATGTTGAGAGGAATGATGACTTAAATGCCAAGTGTCAATTCTGCATGGAGACCCTTCTGGTAACACCTTCGAATATGGAGATTATAACTCCATACCATTCTATATTTTTAACGTTGCTTGGGTAGCAAGCAAGCCTTCTTGTAACGCCCTCAAGAATGGAGATTATAACTCCATTTCTCCTTTTGTTTTCCAATGTTGCTTGGGCAGCAAGCAAACTATATTTTCTACAGGTGAATGGGTGATGCGCTATGGAGCTTGGATGACAGTCGATGCTTCCTTTGGTGAGTGGTCTTCTCCAAGGTTGAGACCATGCATGTAACACTCTTCCTTTTTTATTTATGCCTCCAAACATTTTGCTTTTGTTGCTGCTAATTTGATGTCATTTTGAGATTGAAGTGCACTCGCTCATCTACGTAAATGTGGCTCTGAAATGAGCTTTGCTTCTATAGGTGCGTACATCCAAGGATGAGCTCTCGAATGGCTCCTTCTAGCTTAGGAGGAGGAGTGCTGACGTCCGACCTTCAATGGTTGTTATTTTCCCTGTAGGAAAACGTGCCCTAATATGGCACTTTCAAATCTGCACCTTATGCTATCAAAAAACAGATTAGAGGAGTGCAAGATGATGTAATATATTTCATAATAAGGCTTTTAATAAACCTTCTTTTGCACTCTTTTTTCCAGATTTTAGATTCTGGTTTTATGGCAGATTTCTTGCAATATAAGGGTTTGAGGTTGTCTTTGACAATAGACACACCTTCCCCTTTTTACTTGGAAACTTTTGATAGCAAGTCCAAGTCTCAATAACAGTAGATAGGAATTTTTTTAATTGATGCAAATTTTCTGCATTCTTTTCTTTTTGCATTTACTTGTAATGCTTCTTACTTTCATAAGCTTCTATCTCTGTTTTTTAGGTTAGTTATGTTCTTCTCCAAATCTGGAGGATTCTAACCCTTATTGGTGGCTTCTATTGGCCACACCAAGTTGCAGATTTTTGTGCTTCAATAGTGTCTTTAGACACTTGATACAAATCAGATTTTGTGCCTTTCAAGAAACACAAAAACTAATTTTCTTTTTGAGAGTAGTATAATAGTACAAAATTTTTAATGCACTAATATTACACCTTATCACTCCAATCAACTCTCAAAGAAATGCACTTAATAATCTATTGCAACTAATCAAGAATAACCTAAAAAGAATCTTTAGGAGTTATTCTGAAATTTCACTACAATCAAAGTTGTAGGACTTAGTCTTATTTTTTTCAATAATAGATAATAGGCAGTTGATAGAAACTAATATGGAATCTAATAAACTCCTAATAAATGTGCAATTGAATCCTTAAAAGAATCTATTTTTCCTTTGCACTTTAGAAGACTGAAAATCTGATTTCCTTTTTGCAACTTTAATCCAATTTCAGGTGCTCTAATAAATTTAATAAGTAGTTCAATTTAATGAGTCTTTTTGCACCATAAGTTGCATACCTTTTTCTGTAGCTCTTCTCCCACCTTTGTAGAGGATGTAGGCCTTGGTGTCTAGGAACACCAAGTTGCTTCTTCTGGTAGGATGTCATTCATAACTCCTTCTTCACCAAATGATGGTCTCGAACTTTCTTTTATGAGCCTAGGATTTGGTGGCTTGTTCTCCTCTTGTGTTCTCCTCCTTCCATTGTAGATTTGGAGAAGTCTATGTCTCTAGGGTGGTGCCTTCTTGCTGTGAGAGGTAATCTTCAAATATTCAAGATTTGGTGAGCTTCTTCTATCTTCAAGTCCTCTTCCCGAGTTCTGACTTCAAGCAGGATCTTCTTCTAGGGTTTGGCACTCCTTGCCAAACTTCTTCTTCCCGGATTTGGCACTCCTTTCCAAATTCTCCTCTTGGGCTTGTTGTCGGATGGCGATAATTGTCCCAAGTCCTTCACTATCAGGGACTTCACCTAGATAGTGGATTTCTCCAATGAGTTCTCAAAGAACTCTCTTGATCTTCAACAAGGCTCTCCTAGCCTTTCCTAGATGCTCGATGAGACCTTCTCAAGGTCTTTGATCTGGAAGCTTCTTATGGTCTTCCCTTAGACCATTTCTTCAACCTTCTACTTCTGGAAGTGTTGGTGGTGAGATCTTCTCCTGGATATTCTAATTCTACTACTCTTGGCTTCGAGCAGGACTCTCCTAGTCCTTCTTCTTCTTCCAATATTGGAAGTTCTTCAATGAGATCTTCTCTTGATCTCTTCTCTTTTGCTTCAGGATAAGCTGATTTTGAAGAAGATGCTCTTCCTAACTCTCTTGTAGGAAGTCTCCCAACTCACTGAATCTTTTGTTCTTGCAACAAGAATATTAGTACTAAAATATTTAATCTGCTTTTGAATCAGATATTCTTCTCAAATTCTTCTTCAAGATCAAGGCTTTTGTGGCCTATTTTGATGTTAAGGCTTCTATGGCCTTTTTCAATACCAAGGCTCCTATGGCCTTTTTTAGTATCAAGGCTGTTGTGGCCTTTTTCAATATCAAGGCTTCTATGGCCTTTTCAGTATAAGACTTTTGTGGCTTCCTCTGCAAGGCTTCTATGGCCTTTCTATATCAAGGCTCTTGTGGCCTATTATTCAAGTGTGGATTTCTGCAATCCAAAAATGGAGATCTTCAGTCTCCTATCTTCACCATGATCCTTCACAAGAAGTCTTCTTCTACAGTATTCTTCTCTCGCACGATGAACTAACCTTTGCACTATGAGGGCACTTCGACCATTGGGCAACGAAGTTGGAGTCTCCTAGCTATTTGTCGTAGGAGGAGTCCCAATCCTCTGAGGATTAATTTCCTGCAACAAAATAAACTTTAGGTACCTGTTAGCAAACTCCAGATGACCTGGATGATCTTCACTAGATGATCTATCAACCTAGTGGATCGAAATGTTGAGTCCTAGTCTTCACGAGTTTTCATAACAACTCTGTGGAACAAACTCTAGATGAAAATGATCTCAGTATTTTTGAAACTGAGATTCCTTTCAGTCCTATCTTTGTGACTCTCCCAAAATCAACCACCTAGATGCTCCTGAGATATTTTTCCAGTGGTTGGTCCAATGGCGCATCAGTTTGACAAAACTCTCAAGCAAACCAATAATGGTGGTTCCTTAAAGACCTGCATAGATTAGATCTACCGTAGCTCTGATACCACTATTAGCTTTTGATGCATGAGCCATGAGAGATAACAATCACAAGATGCAGAATAAGATGCAATAAAGTAAATCTACTAGATGACTGAAGAATGCTGAAATATAAAAGATATAAAAGATTACAATGTAGCTATGGAGGAAGTGAGCACTCCATTAACAAAGCTATAGATCTACATCATATCCATCACTAGTAAATGGTGTGGAACACAATCCACTGACCTACGCTATCGAACAATATCTCCCAGATTTCCTCTACCTATCATGCTTCTATCTATCTAAGAGGCCATCCTTATATATGCAAAAATAGGATGCTTGCCCAACACTCTAACTAGCTGTGCATAGGACACCTTGCACATGTACAACTTGCACATGGACACTTGTCCATTTATTACAATGCATGAAGTCACTAGATAACTTGCACAGGAAGTAATCTAGGTATGTGTTGAGGATAACTTAGGCTTATCCACTTAAGCCTAAGTTAATTATTATTATTATTTACTATTCCTATTTCTTGCACTTTGTATTCACATGAGGCATAGAATGCCCATGTTAGAAATAGGTTGTTAGCATGTTGTTAGCATGTTGTTAGATGGTTGTTAACTGTTAGAGATATTGTTTGTCTTCTAGCAGTTAGTGGACATCCATAGTTAGCATTTTGTTAACTAGCAGTTAGTGGACATCCATAGTTAGCATTTTGTTAACTAGCAGTTAAGTGGTTGGCCATGTTTGGCATATTGTTGCAACCACTTAACCTACGTGAGATTCCTATGTAATCCTATATATTACTTGCATTTCATGAATAAAGTAGCTTCAAGAAAAGTTGCAGAAAGGAGGGCAAGTTTGATCCACTTTTTGCTAGGTGTTTAGTTGGAGTTTTCAACTAGTCATCAAGATCCTAGGAAGGTGTTAAGTGGAGCTTGAAGCAATCCACAACACAAGTGAAGCTGAGGGCAGAGGGAGGATATTACCCCTGCACCAATTATCTTTTTGAAAAGCAGAAGTTGAGTTAATCTCAATAGTTCAAGTGGAGTTCAAATTGGAGCTTCAAATTTGCATTAAAAAAGGAGTTAAGTTTATCTTGACAAAAGTTCTTTTTTTTGCATGAAAGAGTTTTTCTTATAAAATATTAATATTTTATTAAAAAAAAAAAACTCGCCGCGAGCTTGCGAGCGATGGAAAATTTTTTTGGGGCTAGTTCTATTAAAAAAAAAAAAACAAAAAATGCAGCCGTTGCCACTTCACGGTAGCTGACGACTAGCCGACTGACCACCTCACTCGTAGGCCATCATCGGCCATCACACGGCCAAGCGGCAGCACCCATCGGCCAGGTGATCGACGACCACCACCGGCGACCACCAGCCAGCCGACGCCCTGACCATTGGCAGCAACAACCGACGATGGCCAACCGACGTTTGACCTCAATAGCACCAGTGCCGGTTGACATCGGATGTCGAATGCTGCCCCCGATGGCACTTGACACAGCCAACGCTGACTAGCCATTGGTCGACCATTCATCAGTGACTGATAGCACCTGACACTATTGGCCACCATACCAGCTCGGCACAACATCGGCCGAGCACTATCGTAGCACTCGAACGCCAGTTCATAGACACTTGCATAGAAGAATTCCATAGATGCAACAAGAGCCAACACTCCCAAACCCTTAGCGTAGACACATTTGGTTTTCTCTATGTTTTTCGATGCGATTCAGACTTTTCATGTGCTCAGTTCTGATCGAATCCAGCGAGATCGACGTCATTGCAAACGTTTCTGACATGTGCAGAAGTTACGAAAAGAAATAATTAAAAAGTTTTCTAAAGTTTAAAAATTTTTTGGTCACCAAAAAAATTATCACCGACGACCCACGACGGGGAGGTGAATTATTTGGGGACCAAGTTTGTCCCACATTGTAAGTGGCGGGGGCAGTAAGGAGTTTATTACCACCCCTACACACATAAAGAGGAGCACACTATAGTGCACGCGCCGGTTGACTTTGGCAGGGTCTCTTGTAGCGCCACTTGGCAATGTTTTCGGCCTTCATCGTTGGCCACGTGGCAGTCACCGTTGACCTACCCAGTTGACCGTACAACAAACATAGACTGTTCGGCACGGGAGTTGACTGGATCTAGCCCAGTTGACCAGGGCATAGTCCCAAATTTTTGGGCAAGAAACCAAATATTGGCACGAATTTTTTTTTGGCGGGAAAGGAAGGGAATATTCCTAGAATTTGGAAATTTGGAAATTTCAAGTTCAAATATTTAGCGCCAAAACCAGCAAAACAAGGAGAAGCAAACTTCAAAAGGTGATAACTTCTCCGTTTTCAGTGAATTTTTTTGCATTGTGTTGCAAATTTTCAGCAGATTGATAATTTTATCTCCTAATCCAATTTTTGGCATTGTAAAAGAGCTAAATTTCAGCATTTTCTTAGTGCACTTTGTAATTGCAAAATTGAAATCCATTTTGTAAAAGCACTAAAATAGCCCTAATTTTGAGAGCAAAACTTGTAAAATCTAGGCAATTTGGCTGCATAGGAAACTAAAATTGTTCCTAAGCCTAGATTAGTTCTTGCATCCATTTTGTAATCCTGATAGTCTGGCATATACTAGCCAAAATATGGCTCATGATATCAGAACAAACATGGAAAACCTCATCGAAGCAAAGAGACATTTTGGCAAAAAAAGTGAGAGACATTGTTGTGCAGTTTAATCCCGGTGAACTCAAAATCCACCATAACCATGCAAACAAAGCCAAATGTGAGGTTAAAATGTATGATGGATCTAGGGATCCCGATGTCTTATCTGCATGGATTTTGGATATGCAAACTTGGTTTGCTTATGCTAAAATTTCGGAGGATGAAAGAGCCACATTTGCTACACTAAAACTCACAAGTTTAGCAAAAGTTCTCATTGTAGAAATACAGAGTCATAATGCCACCATGACTTGGAAAGAATTAACTCAAATTCTGAAAAACACCTTCTTTCCACCAAACTACCAATGTGACCTCACTACCAAGTGGTATAGATTGAGGTAAACCTATGGAATGTCAGTTTCTAATTTCATATTCCAATTTAATAGGTTGAGGGTATTGCTTGGTGTGAAAGATTCAAAAGATGATTTGATTAATAAATTCACTCGTGGCTTGCAAGATCATATTTTCAAGGAGATAAAATTCAATGTCTTCCTCACCTTAGATGTGGCATTCAATCATGCCATTCTTGTAGAGGAGAAAGTTGGTGCATATCAAAAGTCTCGTTCATCATAGGAGGGCTCTTCCAAAGGTGGGAATCAACATCAATAGCAGGTGAAGAACAATTCTCAATCTTCCCCTCATTCTTCTTCTCCTCCCATTTCTCCTAAAGCACATTCTTCTTCCTTTCATGCTAAAGATTCTTCTTCTTTGTTGTATTGTGACTTTTGTAAAAAGCATGGACATGTAAAATCCAAATGCTATACTTTTGAGAAGTTTAAGAAGAAGAAATCCCTAATTGTATAGCCTACACATGAGGAACCACAAGATGGTCCCATTTTGGCTACAGGGATAGAAGAAGAATATCCTACTTTAAAGGGTAAACTGAACAAAGTTACCCTAATGTCCAATGCATTTGCTCAAGGGGGGCGTGATCATTTGTTTGTCACTAGAGCCCACTTGACGCATCATTTCTATGTTGATTGTATCATTGATAACGGATCACAAAAGAACCTCATTGCAAAGTCCGTTATGGAGAAGTTGAAACTTCCCATCAAACCACATCACCAACCTTATGCACTTGGGTGGAAAGATGTAGACTCCACATCCAACATCACCCATACTTGCACCTTGACTTTTGCTTTTGGTGACAAGTTTGTGGACAAAGTTAGGTGTGATGTCACAGATATGGATTGTTGTGGACTCTTACTAGGTAAACCCTATCAATTTTATAGGAATGCTATTTATCATGCTAAAAATAATACCTAAACATTGGAGTTGCATGGTAAAAACTACTTGATACAAAGCACTACACCCACTTCCAATTTGATGTTAAGTTGTAGGCAAGTAAGGAAGCCATTAAGTCAAGCACTCATTTTGGCTCCTACTAGCATTTGTCCCACACAAAATGAATAAAAAGCACCACCTAAGAAACATGCAAAGGAAGAAGTTTCACTCCCACATGATGAACAATCACAAGAGCAAGTGGTTAAGGAACCCACCATTCTCACTCATGAGAAAGATACCATTGATTCCATTGGTATAATTTTGGGTACACCTACAACTACTGAACCACTTGTTCCATAGAAGTTACCTTTGGCTTTGCCCACTCCCACCATTGCACACATGGAGGAGAAAGCTAAGGTTACTTCCCTTACTAAGCACCGGCAGAGCCTTCTAGGCAAGATACCACAGGACTTGCAGGAGACTCCGCAGGGAGTGGTGCAAAAGCATCACAATACTCACTCACCACAGGTTGGAGGCAGATTTTGGGTTCCTTTGGATGAGCGTCGCTTTCCAGAGACACCATTTTAGGACCCTCTTTTGGTACCTGATCTTGTTTTCAGTCCTATAGCAGTAGTGGCACCTGATCGTCAGCTTCTGCTCATTTCAGATAGAGTTTTCGAGATGAAGACTCATCACACTAGACAGGGTTCTTCCACTACTTACCTTGTCGCTCGTCGTGGTCACTTTCCACACATGGCTCATTGGATTCCTCACCATGAGATGGCCCATGACTTTCCACATTTGTTGAGAGCATTGGGGTCCAATGCTTATATGGTTGGGAGGAGTGTTGAGGATAACTTAGGCTTATCCACTTAAGCCTAAGTTAATTATTATTATTATTTACTATTCCTATTTCTTGCACTTTGTATTCACGTGAGGCATAGTATGCCCATGTTAGAAATAGGTTGTTAGCATGTTGTTAGCATGTTGTTAGATGGTTGTTAACTATTAGAGATCTTGTTTGTCTTCTAGCAGTTAGTGGACATCCATAGTTAGCATTTTGTTAACTAGCAGTTAAGTGGTTGGCCATGTTTGGCATATTGTTGCAACCACTTAACCTACGTGAGATTCCTATGTAATCCTATATATTACTTGCATTTCATGAATAAAGTAGATTCATACTATTGTTCCTACATCAGTATGTATCTTTGAGGATACATTTACATAAACTAAATTATGGAATAAATATTATTTCCAATAGCAATTGGGATTACATTATGTAATGATACATGCATGCATCAATGATTGTATTTTATATTGGAAATATCATGAAAAATAAGCTTACCCAACATGTGGTACATCTCAATGAAAATTTGGCCCTCATTCAAAAAATGTATGCATTGATGTTCCTACAAAGTTGTTGAGGTATTTTCCCATTATACCAAGGTTGAAGAGAATGTATAGGTAAGGGATTTTATTATATCATTAGCTTTGTTGTGTTTGTTTCTTTTAATATTGTTATATGTGGTTGAAGTGAGTTGCTTTCTTCCTGTAGCTCTACAAAGGTTATGGAGAATATGAGGTGGTATTCCTAGCACAAGATTTCAAATAGTAATATGCAACATCTAGTTGACTCCCTGATGTGGAAAACTATAGATGTTAAGTGGAAATATTTCATTGATGATCCACATAATGTATAAAATTGCAATGGCAACCAATGGGTTCAACCCTTTTGTTGACTTTAGTACTGCTTACAGTTGTTGGTCCATAGTGTTGGTCACTTAAAACCTCCTACCATTTATGTGGATGAAGAGGAAATATTCAATGCTCACCTTGTTAATACCTATTCCCAAGCAACCAAGCAATGATATTAATGTTTATCTACAACCATTGGTTGACGACTTGCATGAAATATGGACTAAAGGAGCAAAAATGTATGATGCATTTTCCAATACTACATTCATATGAGAGCAATAATAATGTGGGCAATCCATGACTTTTGTGCTTATGGAAACCTGTTAGGATGTATGACAAAGGAAAAGGCAACATATCTAATATGCAGGGAGAACACTTGTGCATAATATATTAAATGTAGTAGAAATATCGCTTACATGGGCCAAAAGAGATTCATTCCTCCAGATCATTTGTTTCATCATCATAGGACATCTTTCAATGGCAAACAAGAGTTCAATAAACCACCCAAACCTTTGAATGGTACAAAAATATGGAAAATAGTATAAGGACTTCTACCAAATTGAGGAAAGAGCAACTCATAAAAGGAAACACAACATGGATGATGATAGCATGTTTGTTCCTGTAGTAGGATGGAAGAAGAAATCTATATTCTCCAATTTTTCATATTGGGAGGTACAACATGCAAATTTTTTTTATATCTATTGTTATGTCTCTTAATGTCGAGTAATTTTAGTTTGATGTTGCTATCTATGAACATATTATAGTTTATCAAAACATGGATGTGATGCATGTGGATAAAAATATCTACAAAAGCCTATTCGAAACACTTCTAGGTATCGATGAAAAGTTAAAGGATGGCAAGAACTCCTATGAGGATTTAAAAATATGGGTATTAGGAATACATTGTGGCTAGTAATAGATGAAAACAAGACATATCTTCCACCATCACCCTACAATCTATAAAATTTTGAGAAAGAAAGGTTTTGTCGTATGCTATACAATATGGAAGTACCATATGGATATAGTTTGAATATTATAAAACATGTCTCTATGAAATAACTTAATTTCCAAGGCTTGAAATCGCATGACTACCATGTTCTCATGCAAATTATTTTAGTATCACTACGGTATTTTCTTGATAAGCCAATACGAAAAACCATTTATCAATTGTGCATGTTCTATAAGGATATATGCACTACAGTGGTGGATCTCGTAAAAATAGAAAAATTATTGGTAGAGGTCATTGAGACATTATGTTTGCTTGAAAAGTACTTCCCCCTTCATTTTTTAGTATTATAGTGCACCTAACTGTTCACTTTGTGCGGGAGATACGTCTATGTGGACCTGTACAATATCTATGGATGTACCTTTTCAAGAGGTTTGTATGCGTTCATTAGTTTCATAAACCACCATTTTTCTAATTTTTTTATAGTGTCTCATCTAATCAAAATTGTTTGTTTCCTTTATTAGAATTATGAAGATTTTTAAGGGCTATGTAAAGAACCGAGCTAGACCCGAAGGTTGTATTATCTAACATTATCTTGTTGAGAAATTTGTTTTATTTTGTGTGGACTACATGAGAGTTACAAAAGCAATTGGTGATCACCTTGGTCACAATGAGGTATGAAGTGACGAGGACAAAGAAACTATAACCAATGGGAGGTCTTTGTATAGTGGTGAATACTTTGATATAGATGAAACTTCTCAGGAGCAAGCCTATCAATGTGTTCTTTTTAACATTGACGAAGTTCAACCTTGGGTAGAGTAAGTATATATTTATTTATTGTTGTTATATATGGAATAATATTAATTAGATCCAAATAAGATTGTCAAACTTTGGGCCAAATCAGGAATAACCTAAAGAGTATCAAGAAATCCAATCCCTATGCAATGAGAGATGAAGGGGTGTTGCAAAAAATCCATAATTGGACATTCATCACTTGGCTACAAGGTCAGGTTATTATTTGTTCTCTTGAATATTCTATTTGATATTTATATTGATTGTCATGTACTGAACATCATGTAATTTTCTGCAATCATCTTTAAACTATTCTTCTTTGTTTGAGTTTCATGGAGATGGAATACAACATAATGAGAATGATTTTAACACAATAAAATTGTTAGCATGTGGTTCGAGAAAAGTTGCAACCAAATATTCAAGATATTTGATCAATGGTTATAGATTTCATATAAAAAACAAATAGGAACAAATAACAACTCAAAATAGTGGTGTGTGTGTGGTGATGCTACTAATATATGCAGAGCAAGCACAAAAGATACGAACTCAGTGCTTCAAACAATCACATATAATGGTGTTATTAAAGAAATTTTTTTTATGGATTACTATTGGTTTCGATACCCCCTATTCAAATATGACTGGATGAATATTCTTGATATGAGGAATGGATGTAGAAAGGACGAAATGGGATTCACATTAGTCAACATGAATAAATTACTTGGTCGGGATAGACTAAAATATGATCCATTAATCCTAACATCACAAGCCAGATAATCCTTTTATGTAAATGATCCACTTGATACCAACTAGTATGTGGTTCTCTACCTCCAAGAGAGATCAAAGACACTAAAACATACAAGGTAGAATATGTTAGTGTCTTTGGAGCAATAGATTTCGTTGGATCTAAAACTGCACAAGATGAGAATGCAAACGATGACAACATTCAATATATTCATGAAGTATGTGAGGGCACATGGTTGGAAGCCTAATTACTGTACTTCAAAAGCAATTATAATTAATAGAAATAGTTAATGAGTATTAGACATTTTTTGTTCTATTTTTAGAAAATTCTAGTAGATAATTAATGGGCAGCCAAGCTAGGAGTGAGGCAAGTAGGTATCTTGAGCATGAGGTTGTCCAGTCAAATACAAGAAGGTAATTTAAAAAAGTGAGAGAGAGAGAGAGAATGCAAGTGCTGCGAGGGCATAGGATTAAGATTCTAATCATGCATACATGTTGTAATGTGTTGAAATGAAGGTTTATTGTGTTGAGAGAGTGTTAGTTATGAAATTGATGTTTCATGTTTGACTCTTAGTCCTAGTCCTTAGCAGTAGTACTTGATTTGCATAGATGGATATTTATGTATATAATGGAAGTCTTAGGATACCCTCTCACCTCATCTCTAATGGTTGGGGCAGGTAGGGATGTTTAGACATCTGCCATTATATGGAGGTCTCAAGTTGTCCATTCATCTAAATTTGTACTTCTAAATTCAATTTTGAGAATGTACGTGCATTGAGAATGTTACTTCTTAGTACCCCCTATAAAAATTGGTGCTAAAGAAATATCATTTGCAAAGCATATGTTATCAATACTTGGTATGCATTTTGCACCACATCTGGTATACATGTCAATGAAATTCTTCATTAAAATATCATAGGGAAATCTATAATTTCTAGTTTTGGGGATTCATACCCATTCAATCCCATTTGGAACTTCTAAGCCAAGATATACTCTAAGTAGATTGGAAATAGTAAATTGCTTTGACTTCTTTCAATATTGTACCAATTGGTTTAAAAATTTAATAGCTTTCTCAAAGTCTCTAATGTTTTTTGCCCTACATTAATAGTAAATGACTTTTCAACATGCTTTCCTTTTTGTGTAATAGTATATGTGGATAACATTGAATCACATAAGAAGGTATTTGTATGGAGGAAGATGCAAGTGAGTTAAAATGCCAACTCAACACTCAACTCAAAAGAACCTTTAGGACCAATTCCCATAGTAACTTTACAATTTGAACATAAGTTTGATTAGCTTTCTTTTGTGTCCCTGGTAAGCTACCCACTAGGTGCATGCTCAAAAGAGAAATTGACTTAATTTTTCATATTTATGTCAGTGCATTATTAAATTTGAGAACAATTCTTACTACATAGGTCTATGATAGAAAGAATTAGCTTGGCTAAAAGTTTATTTTATTACTTTGAAGTATATATAACAATATTTCTATTGGATTTAGGATGTTGTATGTCACAAACTTCCTAAAGCACTTTTATATTAGACTTATAAAAAAATTGAATGAGAAAATTAAAAATATATATATTTTTAATAGATAGATAGATGCAACATCTTGTAAGGTCAACAAATATGTAAAACTATGCTAAAATGAATCCAATACACTTCAGATCTTACTGGATTGAACCAAAAAAATAAAATCCTTAAGAAATCATCTCCAAATAACATGTTCTTGAACAGGGACAGAATACTAATAAATAATATTATATGCTAAAATAATAGTAATATAATATACTAAAACAGTGAGTGCTATATTTTCTTTATCAAAATTAGAATGGTGAAAATTATTTATTAAAAAATATATATTTTATGGCTAGATTGATATGAACAGAATGTTGTATATAATAGAAAAAAGTAGTTATGTCATTATATTCTAACAGGGTCCAAAGCATTAGGGAGAAATGGTAAATGGAAAGCAAATGTATGAGCACGACCCAAATTCATGTATGTTATGGACACCACCAATAATACAACTTGTAATAATACGACTTGTTGTAATATTATATTAACTGAAAGACCACAATAATGAATTTATTATGTAATGCATGCAAAACCCATTTTAACCCACTAACAATTTAATCTATATATATATATATATATATATATATATATATATATATATATATATATATATATATATATATATATATATAATAACAGAACACCAATCACACATTATCATCAAACACTTCATTCTCTATTAGTTCTTTATCTTCCCCTGAGAATATCATCTAGCATCATGGGAGCTAAACATGATTTGAGTGAAAAGGCAGCCATATATGAAGCAACACCTCTGTAATCCTCAGATTTAAAATTAGTACTTGATGAAAAAATGACTAAAATTCCATGAAGGATACAATGAATAGAATCATCTAAAAATGAGTTCCTGAAATGAATTTTCAAAAAACCTTGACCAGAAATTAAATCTTAGGTCAAAGAGAGAAACCACCCAAAACTTAAATTGAATTGTCAATGCATGGTTGATGTATGTATTATCACCTGAATAGTAAAATGTAAATGCATATGTCTGACAGTGATGCCTATTGCTTTCTTGTTCTAAATTAATCAAAAGATTACTCCAAATTGATGATTTCTAGAATATGGCTCAATGAAATATCTAATTTTAGGAAACTATAATCTGTGCTATAGGTTGAAGGAATACATCCCGTTTCCATTCTTAAGATAGAAACTGAATTTTTACTTGCACATTATATTCTAGTGTTTGTTATGCTTTCAGTTAGAACAAAAGCTGCACAAAGTTTAGAAAATTTTCTATGCAAACCTATCATGTACCCAAAATTTGGCATCATTACAGTGTTTTATCTTTCGGACAGACAACTATTTTGTTACACTAACACCTAGACATGATTTCAAATGAGAATATCCTTCAAAATAGAGACCTTATGAATAAGGAATCTCAAAGTTCTTAAAGTTGCAGATGTTGATGGGCTCATGGTTGATGTATGGTGGGGAATTGTGGAGGCAGAAAGGACCAAAGAAATATGATTGGTCTACCTACAGAGAATTATTCAAACTCATACAAGAACAAGATATTAAACTATAGACAATCATGTTTTTTCATCAGTGTGGAGGTAATATTGGTGATAACATTAACATCCCTTTACCAAAGTGGGTTCTCAAGGCCGGCATATCAAACCCAAACATTTTCTTTACAAATAAAAATAGCCAATGAAACAAGGAATGCCTTACCTATGGTGTGGATGACCAACCTATGCTTCAAGGCTGCACAACCATTGAGGTATTTGAAGTAGATAATATTTTTTTTGCTATTATTATTATTTTTCATATTTTGGGCCTCCATTAAAGTTTCTTGAATAAAGTAATAATAGCATGTCATCCAAGTAAAATATACATTCAACTGTGCTTATGTTTTATAATAGGTATACTCTGCTTTCATGAAGAGCTTCACGGAAAATATGTCTGATTTTTTAGATTTAAGATTCACAACTGAGATAGAGGTGGGTGTTGGTTCGGAAAGGGAATTACATATCCATCTTATCTAGAAAGCCAAGGTTGGAAATTTTCTCGAGTTGGAATATTTCAATTAAGACTGTATTCTTTATGAATAAATAGGATAACGTAATGAGACAACATTTATTTCTTATGAATGAAACTAATTCTAGAATACAAAAATATGGGTTTGACACTACAAATCATGAATACTTGGTGGGCATGAAAATAGTGCTATGTTGAATATCTTCTATCAAAGTTTAGAGCTGCTAAAAAAAGTATAGACTGACCAGATTTGGGATTGTTAACTCTTAATAATGCAGTCCATTACAATGACCAACCAACTTCTACAGTTTTTTTTGTAATCATGGAACTTATAGAACAAATTGTGGGAAGTTATTCCTCACCTGGTACTCGGCTATGCTTTTTTCATATGGTGATAAAATCCTTGAAGTGGAAAATCTTTGAGGGTTTCCCTATCAAGAATGCATCCAAGGTGAGCTTATTCAATTCAAAGTTTATTCATAAGTTTTGATATTGATCTAAAAGATCTAAAATTATGATTACCCACTTTTAAACTCTCTTCTTTGTATGTTATCCTTTTCCAATTAAAAGGGGCTTGACTTGTTGCTTTTCTAGCAAGTAGGATGTTTAGCATTCTATCACAAATGGTGAAGATGGTAGAAATGATCATCTATTAACATTAAGTTATTATTATCCAAAACATACCTGGTATACCAAAGCCCACATGATATGCCATTGATGCCATTCTTCTTTGATATTATATTTATAATGATGCCAAAGGTTCTTGGAATTTACTAGTGGTACAAGTCTAGGAATAATGTTGCAGAGCTAACATCAGGTTATTACAACTTAGAAGAAAGCGATGGATACAAGCCTATTTAGTATGTTTGTAAGACATAGGGCTATGTTGAATTTCACATACATTAAAATTCAAGATGAAGAACAACCCTCTGAAGTCGATACATTGTGGTCCAGAGGCTCTTGTTAGATAGGTGATTCAACCTTGAAACTCAAGAGATTTACAAACTTGGATCCTACCAAAATTAATCTATAATATTTCACCATATAAATCAATTAGGCACCAATATAATTGCAATGGGTATTGAAATTTTGGTGATTTGAGCTTTCATAAACTGATCCTGTGGGAAGAATCTCACATTGGTCCGAGCAATCCCAGGTCTTAAGTGCTGGATGGAAAGAAGGGATTGAAGTGTCATGCAAAAATTCTTTGCTCATATATTTGAGAAGGCTATGATTAGATGATAAGGAAAGCCAAACTTTATGGAATAAACAAAAAAAGACCATCCTAGAGGTACATATAATTTGACCTATATAAGGCTATTCAAAAAGCTAATAGAAGATGACCACTTGATGGAATTCTAGAGATTTGTAAGATGAATGCATGTGGGTTTGGTGTATATATATCAACTACAATCTAACCGTTAGAAGGTATTATTATGGGTACTTGGATGGTTTTAAACCACCCTCTTAGAAGAGGGTAGTTTTAAACCGTCATCTTAGGCTCTAAGATGATGGTTTAAAATCACCCTCTTAGGTGCCTAAGAGGGCAGTTTTAAACCATCGTCTTAGTGCCTAAGATGATGGTTTAAAACTACCCTCATAGGTTTAAAACCATCCTCTTAGTAACCTAAGAGGGTGGTTTTAAACCGTCATCTTAGGGCCTAAAATGGTGGTTTAAAATGATCCTCGTATGATACAAAATTTTTACAATACCCTCAAAGACGAGGGATCAATAACTACCCTTAAAGACCCTTTTTTGTGTAGTGACTTTATGGCCTCAAATAGGCCCCTAAGGCTTGGTATGAGAAGATGAATTCTTTTCTTCTATCTTCTATATTTTTGAGATGTCATTCTGATCCTATATTTTACACTTTAAGGGATAGAGAGGACATCATCATCATTGTCTTATATTTATGATTTATTGATCATAGATAGTTCTACTTCATGCATCCAGGTTGTGCAACACTCTCTTTTCAAGTGTTTTGAGATGATAGATCTTGGACTTCTACACTTTTTCCTTGGGTTTTAGATTTCATAGTCATATTCAAGGATCTCTATTTTTCAAAAAAAGTATACATTGGATTTACTTCAATGATTTGGAATAGCTGACTGTAAGTCATATCCTACTTGTTTTCAATCAAGTGTTGTTTTGAGTACCACATGTTCTACTACCAAAGTTGATGCCACCATTTATAGATAGTTTGTTGGGAGTTTGATTTAATTAACTCACATGCATCCTGACATATCATTTGTAGTTGGTTTGATATTCTAGTTTCCACATGACCCATATAACAATCATTGGTAGGCTACCAAGCAAATTTTATGGTATCTCTAAGGGACTTCACATTTTGGGCTTCACATTTCTAGGGGTCTTTACAATTTTCTGGGTATACAAATTCTGATTTGGTAGGTTGTGTTAATACTTTATGGTCTACTTATGGTTATGTCTTCTACCTTGGTTCTTCACCTATTGCATAGGCATGCAAAAAATATATAATTGTTGTATTTTCATTGATAGAGATAGAATATCGAGCAACAGTATTGACTAGTCAAGATATTCTTTGGATTCAATAGTTATTGATAGAGCTTGGATTCTCATAGTATCAGTACAACACTTTACTTTGGTATGACAACCAAAGTACCATACATATTTTTTATAATCCTATTGATCATCAGATGACCAAGCACATTGGGATTCATATGCACTTCATTCGATAACTTATCTAGGATGGAGTGATCAACTTGGACTACATTACCACTTAGCAACAAATTGTTGATATCTTCACTAAAGCCTTCCCATCTTCTTGTTTTCATTTATTGTGAGAGATGCTTGGGTTGAACAAAGTTATCCTTGGGGGATGTGGATGAGGCCACATTCCTTTATTATTCTTCTCTCTTTCTAGCTAGATGGATTTTCCCAGGTGGTTTTCCTCCTATTTTGAGAGCTTCTGGATACACATTGTACATGAGTACTTGATCAGGACTTGTTTTTGGGACTCATACTATGGATTTTCCACCTCTTTTTGACCCCTAGCTTTGCTTGAGGAGGGTGTTAGAGTAGGTGTTTAGACCATAGCTCATGCTCACCTAGGTACTTTATTTTTATATTAGTATATTTTATTTTTCCCCACCCACTTTTTATGTGTATATTTATTTTTATCTTATTTAGATATTATGGGGATATTTGGCATTTCTAGGGAGTTACACTCATTGATTACATTTGGAGGGTTGAGATCTTTTCTCCATGGATCATGTCACACCTCCCTATTTGTATGATTGATATTGATCCGTATCTCTTTTTTGATCATATGATTGTGGTGGATATTCCTTGCCTAATTAAGAAAGGCTTCTCCATTGTACTCATAATCAATTATGATATATGATATGATATTGTGGTTTTTGTGTTAGATTCCATTATCTTATTTCTTTTTTTTAGTCTCTAGGTTTTGGTTAATGTGGTGTTGCTTCAACCTCCTTGATCCTTGTGGTTTGGTTTCATATTTTTCTTTTTTCCATTTTTCCTTTCAGGCCTTAGGGGTAAAACTTAGGTGGAGATTATTCAAATATCAAGAAAGGAGTTGGAAAAAATATTTAAAAAATATATGGGTTCTCTTGATGCAATGAAATTATTTAAGAAAATGACCCTACCAAGAATATCATCAACATGGAAATTCATATTATATATTTTTAATTGATCAAGAAGAATATTATATGGTCAATCAATAAGGGAAATTACGCAAATTTCGGTTTGATGATTGATTGAAGCCTTATCTTGTTATCTTTGATTCAAAATAGAAATCATTTGCTCTAGCATGTTTAGACTGTATAAATCCATTGGTAAAATATTATATTAATATAAACAACAACTCTAGATCATGTATTTTTATTAATAACATGGTTGAAGGAGAGGAACTCAAGCAAATTGCAAATGGTATTCGAGAGTTTTATTTACTTTTTTTTATACAAAATGATGAGTTGGTTTAGAATCTATCAACTCTAAAGTAGAGTCTAAACTCTAAAATTTAAAGTAAAAAATTCAAACACCAAAGTCCAAACTCTAAAATATGGAGGAATTCTTGGTCCCATTAGAATATTTCAAACTTTAGACTTTATCTTCTTTACATGCCAACAACTTTTCTAATATTGTCATCAACATCAAATATCAACACCAATATCAATTGCTAGTTTAGGTCCAAACTCTAAACTTCAAATTCTAAATTCCAAAATCTACAAATATTATCAACACACTACCATAGTTTGAACTTTAGAATTTATCTTCTTAGCACATTAGTGTCTTTTCCAATGTTGATATCAACAATAGTTGTCTGCACCAAAACTAGTTGCTATTGTTCACTCCAAACTCCAAAGTGTGAACTATAAAATCAAAAGGCTTGTCAAAATATCATCTCAACATATTAGTGTCATCTCTAATGTTGTCATCAATACTAACATCAACACTAGTACCAAATACTAGCTTGGCCCTAAACTTTGGAGTCTAAACTCTGAACTTTAAAATATGAAACATCAAAAGTTAAATCATCGATTATTCTAAAGTTGAACCATTAGTCAAATTATTTTCTCTTCTAACATTATGCCTTCTAGATCTATTACACCCTCTTACATAAAGGAATATTTTCTAACACAATATAGAGTACTTAAAAAGCAAGCAAAATGGAAGCATCAATCCACATCTCACTACCAAGATCAATGGCTAAACCCATATGCTAGAGCTATGATCAATATCACTACGTTTCTACCCATATATCTAACCAAGACTAACACATTCCTTCCTAGGGATATTAATTGTAACACTCTCTTGGATATCTACTTGTGTTCAATTTTGAATATATGCATTTTATCTTGCTTGCATTATGCTCTTTTTTTATATGCAATGAAAAGCATGGCCATCCTAAATAGTCCCTCACTTGTCTTGTAGTAGTTGAAATTTGTCATTAAATACCTAAGTTCCTATTGCTTAGGCTTCTTCTAGCTCCGTAGGATTTTCCACTAAGTTAACTACATGTTAGTACCTTATTCTCTATAACCAAACACTTTCATCATTGCATTGTGACTTAGTTGAGTCCTTGCTCATAGAGTGTTTATGTATTACTTCCTTCAAAGAGTAGTCCTAACACTGATTCCCTATTCTATAGCACCACTATGTGTCATAAAATTTTGGTTCCATTAATTTATTGAGAGAGTTTTCATATGCACCATTGTCCTAGTCCCCTATGACGTGAATCAATAATTATCATTTTTACTCACCATGGACAAAACTAATTTGAGTTCACACCCATGTTTTCTTGTAGGGGATCAAGTCCCTCTGATATAGATCAATATATGTCATAATATACTAGTTCAATTCCTATACTCATTGCCTCAATTCCCCTATGTACTTGATCACACTTGAAATTATGCAATTCTTATACATCTACACCATATAGAACCACTACCTAGCAAAAAATGAAGTTTATGCATAAGGGGTAGTACCAAAAAAGTAATTATAAAATTGGGGTGAATCTAGGTGAATCGTGTATAAACTTTGGGGTGAATTTTTCAAAATTTTGCAAAGAATTTATCAAAATATGGTGAATTTTTGAAAATTTTGCACATAAATTATCAAAAATTTTAAATGGTAACTAGTAGTAGGCAAGTGGTAGAAGGTGAGTGGCAAAAGGCAAGTGGTAGAAGGCGAGTGGTAGAAGGTGAGTGGTAGAAGGTGAGTAGAATAAGGTGAGTGGTAGAAGGTGATTAGTAGAAGGCAATTGGCAGAAGGCGACTGGTATAAGGTGAGTGGTAGAAGGTGACTAGCATAAGGTGACTGGAATATGGTGAGTGGTAGATGGCGAGTGACACAAGGCAAGAGGTAGAAGGTGACTAGAACAAGGCAAATAACCTAATGTGAGTGGCAGAATGTGAGTGACAGAAGGTGAATGACACAAGGTGAGTGGCACAAGGTGAGTGGCATAAGGTGAGTGGTAGAAGGTGACTGGCACAAGGCAACTAGTAGATGGTGAGTGTCATATGGTGAGTGGCACAAGGTGATTGGTAGGTGGTGAGTGGTAGAATATGACTAGTAGAATATGACTAGAAAAAGGTGACTAGTAGATTATGACTTGCAAAATGTGTCTAGTAGAAGCCAACTGGAATATGGTGACTGGTGAATGGCGACTGACGAATGACAACCACTCAAGGTTATCAATAAGATGCTACCACGTGCCCTCTCCTCTACCATATGTCATGCATCCATAGACTTTAGCCATGCAGACTTCTATAAATAGAAATGTAGGGTCATTTTTTGCCTTTCCTAAAGCATTTTCTAGAGCATTTTTAGAGCTTTTTCCAAAGCATTTTTAGAGCATTTTCCAGCATTTTTAGAGTATTTTCCATAGTAGTTTTAGAGCATTTTAAAACGGTTTTCTAAGCATTTTCAGAGGGTTTTCAGAGCATTTTTAGACGGTTTCAGAGCATTTTCCAGGGCATTTCTAGAGCATTTTCAGACTATTTTTAGAGCATTTTTCAGATCATTTTTAGTGTAGATTCACAGAAATGGCTACCTCTTCCTCTCCTCTACCTTCGAAAGTGTCATTCAAGAACTACTTTTACCCAAACATTAAGAATATTTTTGGCACTCCTGGAAGAGATTCAAAATGGGTTTACACCTCTAGAGTTGTAGGAGTAATCAAGATGCCATAGTTTAACGTCGAAGTCTCATTGATGCAAAGGATAGTTAGTTGCTACAACCATGATGAGTCCACTATTCAGATCAAAGTGGATAACAAGGATATTATTTTTTTGTGAAACCCTCAGATGTGCAGTGACTAATAGGGCTACCATTTATGGATGGTCACCTGGTGAACAACCAATACGCCTTGACCAAAGATGACAAACGACTGCTAGCATCCAAATTCAGTGTCCATTCAAACAATTTGAAAGGTATATTTTTAAAATTTAGTTTTTATTTTTCTTCATTTTTGATGTATTGTAGTTTCCATTCTCTAATAATGTTCTCCCTATTGTAATTTCTATTTTCTAATAATTTTCTCCCTTTTTTTAGTTAATTCTTCTAAGTCGAAAAGGGGTTTAAACATTTCCAATGTTGGAGATAAATTTCTTCATGCTTGCATTGAATTTTTCTAGGCAAGACTTATTTTGTAAGGGTGACCTACAGAAATGCCATTTTGGGTATTGTCCTTATTAATTCGATGTATTTATGGTGGTAGATTTGATTGGTCCATGCACATTTCCAACCACCTTAAACAGGATCTTTTGAGTGCCTAGAAAATTCAATCTTCTTATGCAGTAACAACCAACAACTTTGTTCTTTCTCTTTTTAATGAAGCATATTTCAATCTTCTAAATAGCCCTCCTCCAACTACATTGCACCCAAGCTTGTTGGCTATCGGTATGATGAAGAATGAAATACAGGTAAAATTATTTTTTGGAATAATATCTATTTTCTTTCTTTTCAATCAATCTTGTTATTTTCTAATTTTCTTTTGAAAGCAAAAAAAACAGCTCAATCTTCTAGTAAAAGGGATGTCACCTTTAGGATTCAAGAAGTGTCTATCGATTCTGACATGCAGTCACAATCATCACTAGTAACTACCTCTAAATGTGTGAGGTCTCATGGTGATCAACATACATGTACGACTCATGTTACTTCTGGACATGTTGCAATCGATATTGAAGAAGTAACCTCCAGCTCACAAGGTAACCTTATTATTCAAAAGTACTATTTTAAATGATGTATTTTAATGATTTAAAATTATATTTAGTTTGAGGAAATATTTTAAATGTTTTCAGAGCAAGGGCAAATGGTTGCATCATCAACGGGTGCAGAGTCTGAGTCTGGTATGTTTGGTTAAAATTAATCTCTTTTTATGGCATTGTTTTTTACACTAGTTTTAATTTATATTTTCATGTGAAATTTTGCAGATGCATCAGTTACATTTAAAATACTAAAAAATAGATGCCTCCACCATCTGCACACCCACAAACGCACCAACAACAAGTGCCACAACAAGTCCATCCACAACAAGTACCACCGGTGAGGAACCAATCTCGCATGCATGGGAAATAGTTCCTCACACCACCACCTATAGGAACCAAAAGTATTTCCCATACACACACTATGTCTCAGTCTAATGTTTCAGTGTTCCCAATTTTAACCCTTGAGAATTTCTCAAATGTAGAGAGCGCATCTCAAATGCCCTCTAGGAATCTCGATGATGATTTTCTTTATCAGGATATGAATCCTAAAAATTTCCCATTAAAGGCAAGTGATGTGCTTCAGGGTCTAGAGATCCATGATGAAGTAGAAGAGAATGTTGAGGCAGATGTCATCGAGTTTCCTCTTCCCCCAACAAGTCGACACCCATCATCATCTGAACGATGATGATAAAGTTAATTTTTCAGAAACTATTTTATTAGCCAATAGATGTAAAGCTACAATTAATAATAGTCTACTTGTAGATATTTATAGATTAAAATATTGGGAATATCGGGCCAAGGTTTTGATAAAAGCAATAAATGCCCGATACAAGAATTTTTCAAATAGAAAGGAGTTATTTTCAAAGGTGGAGAATGAGCCACAAAAGCTTGATGCTTTGTTAAATAAAGTTGAATTTGGCACCGTGCAGGTCGAGTCTACATACAGTGATGAAGTTCTAGCCATTATGTTGGATCGATTAGAAAACCTCAATGTCGAGGCCTAGGCATATTTCAATGAATGGGCACTAGATAAGAAAAAAGTAGTAGTTGCAGAAACTGCAAGACTTACCACTGATGTAAGTTTTACATATAACTGAAAATCATTTTTTTCTTAAATATATTTTGTTTATAAATATTAACATTTTTCTCTTCTATTTTGCAGTCTAATTATCAACACTTAAAGCAGCAAGTCAATGCCATGAAAACGTTGATTAAGACTACAAAAATTAGTGTGACTAATGCTATTGAAGTGAAGAAAATATTACAATACATTATTAGAGAAAACAATTGGTTGAAGAAGTTTATCAAAGATAAGGGCCTGGATGTGGAGGTTGTATTAAAAGAAAATGAGAAAGAACTGAATGCACCTTTTAGAGAAGATCCAATGAAGGAAGAAGGTTTATTGCTATCAAGGATAAACACTACAACTGAAAGTCTAGTAAGGGTTGGTGCATTGGAAGCAAAGGATATTGAGGAAGATGCAACTGAAACTTCAGGCACCATGCAGAAAGAAAAGTAGAAGATTATTGCTTTTTTATTTGAGGAGAAACCAAACATGTTGCATAGATTTTTTGTAAATTGTAAAAGAATGGTATCTTTTTGAAATCAATAAAAGAGACAATTTCCAAAAAAAATGTATTATCTTTTTGAAATTTTGTTTTAAATATTGTGATGTTTTGATTAGTTGTGTGGATGCAATAAATAATTTTGAATTATGTGGATGCAATAAAATGTTCTTTTATGTTTTATAAAATAATTTGAAATGACTGAAATGCAACACAAATATTTACTTTACCATAAATGGTTTATACAATACAAATCTACTAAATAATTTGAATATCATAGACTAATAATCCAATAACAAGGCTTAAATAACATGATATACAAAATATCCAATAACACGTCTATGATATAAAAATAATCGTGTTCCATAATCAACATATCTGTAATAAAATAATCCAATTTCATCCAAATATACATAATCAAATCAGAGGGCTATGATATACAGAATATCCAATAGCACGTCTAATCTCATATTATATGATTAATGATATCAAAAAATACATGTCTCAAATTATAATCAAATCTCAATATTCTATTGAAAACTGATAGCATAATATGTGAAATCAAATCAAATGAAAGCATCCTTGCATCATAATGTTGGAAGCTGGAACAAACTCTTTTTAGATTGTACAAAATATTCTGTACTCATACCCAAAAATTTTGTCATCACAGTATGATCAGTGTTACCATTATCCTCATCATCCTGAGTATTCGTGACACCTCTTCTCTCTACTAGAGATTTCCAATATGCCAAAGCTCTTTCATAAGGAAACTTCTCCACCTCATAGGTCGACACATATACTCTCAAACAATTTTCCAAATTTTTATCCAACCTATTTTAAACTTTAGATTTTACATATGATAATGCACTAAATACCCTTTCATCTTCCACAAATCCTAAAATCATCATTTGACATAATTCATATAAATGAAAATATTCACTCATAGTATGTTGTAAGATACTACTAGGATGTAATATTTTCCACAAACGTGAAATAGAACCTGTTTCATGATGGTTAGTGAGTTGTGAAACTTGAGCAGACATTGTTGTTCCAAAATAGTTTGATTATTTTGTCAAAAGATCTTTGTTGAGAATGCCATTGATTTCAATACCATTGACTACCACATGTTTAGTGAAATGGCTAGCAAGAGTGCCCATGTATTTGAGAAACAAACCATTTATAGTCTGGTATTCATTACAAGGATCCCAAAACATCGGGTTAACCACACCCATAGCCTCAAGCAATTCATCTCTTTGAAAATGGTCTCTTATTTCTTTTGTCAATGATTTTGCTATTTGTTTCAGTTTAATTTTTGTATCATGTACAACTACATGAAATCTGTTGTATGTTATGGGTATTTGTTCAACTTCATTTGTAGCTATATCCATTCATTGACCAAAATAATATAAAGGTATTTCCTTTCCATGGACATTAATACATAGATGATCGTTTATATTGAACTTCAAAAAGTTTTGAGGATCATTCACATTTGTTAATGCTCTCCAACTCTCAAACATGGGATCCATAAAACTTTGACCAGATGCATACATCGTATCAATATGTATGCAAATTTATTTTCTCACCCTGATGAAATCCACAATATAAATCGATCTTTCTTGTGCAATTTTAATCAAAGTATTCATTTCTTCCAACATTGGAAGAATACCACACAATGTGAGAAGTGTTTCAAAGTCACTCATTCAAAATAGCAAATATTTAGCCTTATCAACTGCCCTACGATTTGCATACATAAACCCTTCCAAGGATTGATATTCTTTGAAAACTCTATATGTCGGTTGATACATCGAAATCCACCTAGTATCTACATCTTTTAAGAGTTTTTTTACCTTCAGTAACTCCTAGTGCAAACTATTGAAACTCTAAAAATATTTTTGGACTACATAAAAAATAATCATGAATTTCACGGACAAGCTCTTCCACTCTCGCTACATTTGTAAATGTATCCACAATTTTGTATGCAAGATTCATTCTATGAGCCATGCAATGAATAGGGATCAAATATGGGGTAACAGATGTTTGTAGTCTAACACAAAGACCATTCATGTGTCCTTGCATTGTAGCAGCACCATCAGCTCCGACACATATTAACTTAGTGGCTATTTCCATTTCATTCATTCCTGTTATTTCCTTTAAACTAGTTACAACAACATTGTAAATATTTTCTGCATTGCAATTTTCCACCATCTTGCATACTCCAAGTAAATGAGGTTGCCTTAAATGATTTTCCAATGTGTAAACATGCATGCAAATCCAAGATGTGTTGTCAATAATAGTCACCTCATCAATTGAAAGTGAAATGAATTTGGCTTTTTTACTTTCTCTTTGAGGTCATCCTGCTCAACCAATGAGAGATATTTTACCATTTTCCAACCACTTCGATCTGACCAATGGGTGTTGGGTAAGTTTTGCACATCAGCTAGTTGAAATAGAGATTTATAATCAATGAAATCAGACATAGGTCTACCCTTTTTAAGAATAGTGAGTACAATAACAAACTGCAAACTTTTTGAAGCTAAAGTGAACTTATTCATTTTTTGAAATTGGGCTTGAATCGTTGCACCTTTCTCAACCAAAGTTTGCTTTTGTTTCATTTATTTATCATATTCTTGTGCATATCTCATATGTGCACACTCTGATGCATCCTTCCACCTATAATTTTTTTGTATTGGTCCATCACTTTCTTTTATTTTTATATAAACCTTTCCACAATGTTTTTCTACTGTATCTTTCTTAACTTGCAATCTATGATCCTTTTCATGTTTCCAACTACAAATTACGCATCTCAATTCTATTATTTCCTCACTACTATTCTCTAGCAACACTGGCTCAATAAATAGAAATTTTGATACCCAATCAGGCTGAAATGATCTGTTAATTGTCCACCTAGATAACCTTGCACGTTTATGTTTTTTAGAAGAAGATTCTTCAAAAGTAGGGACTGCATAAGAACTACTATTTTCTTTTCCATTTGGCGTGTTAGTTTCAGGAATCTCTTCATGTTGTTGTTCCATTTCATTAAGAAAATTTTCATCTGTGGACTTTTCATTATCGTGGATATGTGGAAGTGGAGGCATACCAGGGTCAATAGTGTTTTCTATAGAGAATATTTTTTAGGGTCATTATCATTATTGCATTTAAAAGCATACCTTCTATTAAAAAATACAGATAAACAATGGACAAAGCCATCAACCAAAAAGCACCCTTCTTAATGAATGAAGACATTATATATAAAATTAACAATGTACAAAAATTAACTGGTTAGTAAGTAAAGGTGTTCATACCTTCAATTTGTGCAGATGTTGATGGCTGACTAGATTTCAAAATATTATGAAAGTATTTGAGGATACTCCTTTTATCGAAATATTGGCCTCCCTTCTTTCCACTACCAACAAGTGACATTTTACCTATATAAATAGAAGAGTAACATGAACATCATTTTTAAAAATGAAAATAATTGGTAAAAGAGAACTACTGTTCAAGACAACAGGATATCTGACCCAAGCAGGCTTGAGATTGGTGCCCAAATAATAGGAAAACCTCCTTATTGAGTGTCCATGAACAAAATGTTTAAAAAAGTAAAATTAATGGTAAAATAAACTTATCGATAAATGGTTGTTGTCCTTTTGCCACTCACCTTCTACCACTCACCTTATACCAATCACCTTATGCTAGTTGCCTTCTACCAGTCACCTTCTACCAATCACCTTATGTCAGTCACCTTCTACCAGTCACCTTATGTCAGTCACCTTATGCCAATTACCTTATGCGAGTCACCTTCTACCAATCACCTTATGCTAGTTGCCTTATGCCAGTCACCTTATACCAATCACCTTATATCAATTACCTTCTGTTAGTCACCTTATGCCAATCATGTTTTTTTAGTCACATTGTGTTAGTTACCTACTTTGTATCGCTCGCTATCGGAGAAAATTAATGTTTTAATTGTATGAGTGTCATTGTCATGTTAGCTATATATAATGGGGTACAAGAGGTGAATTGGGTGGGATAATTTTTTTTAATAATTTGAAGGCAAAAATTAGGCGGGAAACCTTATGATAGCGGGGTGAATTTACCCTAAAAAAAATTGATCCCAAAATTTTTGGGTGAATGGGCCGACCTCTAGGGTCCCCAAATTCGTAAAATTAAAATTGTGAAAATCTGAATATTCGTGCTAATTTGCGAAATTCACCCCTGTGCATAACCTTGCAAAAAACAATAAAGGATGATTATTACAATTAGATCGATACAAAAAATAGAGGTAGTTTTACTAGCAAGGTAGTGGCAAAAAAGGCAGACCATGTGGGAAAAGACAAGGACCTAAATATGGAGAAAGATTCATAAAGCCATTCAAAATAGGATAGTAGTAATAAATATTGAATTTCCAAAAGGAAGACAGCCATGAGATATAGTCCTACTAGTATAGGACTAATAAGTTGTTTAAGAAATAGAACCTTAAGAAAATTTTAAAAAAGTGAACAATCACTAGTATCCTTCAATACAATGCATAAAGACATCACTCTTATTAGGTAAATACACATAAGATGATGTAAATTTTATCTTAGCTTGATCAAGATAATTCGAGTTTCTATTTGATTTACATGTTAAATTTACTATATATTCCATTAATGAAATGAAGTTTGTTATATTTAATTAAAAAATATTAATTATGAATAGTTTTTATTTATGCATCTAAATAAGCTTTACAGACTTTATTATAGTAAAAAGGCTAAAAACCATTAAAAATTTCATAACTAGTCATGTGTGAATAAATCTCTTTTTGTTTTCTTTTATTATTTTTTAATTTTTTGAATTAAAATTTCATTTTCATGAATAGGTAATTTTAAATAGTTTAATTGCCTATATTTTATAATAAATATTGTTATAAATAAGTGTACTTGTAAGTATATTTCTTGTACATTAATTAGATTAGCTCTAGTTAAATGAAATGGTGCATTAGAAGTGAGTGCAAAGTAGGAAGAAGTGTGTGAATGAGGAACGAGTGCCACATGTTCTTGTATTAAATATTTAGAAATTTTTTAAAATATATATTCTTGTGAGGAAATCTAGGTAGCATGATAGGAAAGTCATTTTCGAAAGTCCTAATTAAAATTAAGGATTCCCTAGCTAGAAGTATGGGTTCCATAGTTGGGGACTATGGACCTATTAAAAGTATCCACATAGATAGATCCTAGCAATTTTTTCTAGACTATCAATTTTATTTTTTAGAGTACAAGACAATTTTTGTAATTACTATGCAAAGTCTTGTTGAAGGTCCAAAAGTAACTTTACATACCTAGAATTTAACTAAGGAAATTTGGCCACTTTAGAGTGGCAAGGTGTAGAGTGACTGGGTGTAGAGTAGCTGGGTGTAAGGTGGTTGGACACTTGAGCTTCCCAAGGCTTGAGTTGCTAAGAGTTTAAAGTGGTTGAAGGTTTTGAACAAGACTCATTACAACCCCGACCACTAGTAGAGGCCTACAACAAATAGAGATAAAATAGGTGGTATCTCGAACATGTCTCTTTCAATAGAGATCATGTAAGGCATGGGCCACCTAGATACTTCTCAATCATCCAAAGTAAAGAGGTTATAGGAAAGTGACATCTAGTTTATTAGAACTTGCATCAACATCGATCGCCACTAATCATAAGCAGAGATCCCTACAAACCAGATAGCTAGCACAATAATAAGATATTATGGGAGTAATTGAGCATCCTCAATAGGCACAAATTTGCTAATGACACATGGTTGCTAAAGATATTAAATAATGCTATATTAGGACAACTAGGCAAGATAGAGTAGAAAGTGACACCCACTCCTTTGAAGCATTTTGATCAAGCATGAGCTTCAGATAGGGATAAGCTATGCTATTTTTGTTAGTCATGTGGTAGGTCGTCCTTGTAATCATTATCTAGGCTAGTATATAAATATATAAATAACACAATTTACTATGAGGGTCAATAATTTGAGTGTTTGCTTATTTTTATAATATGTAATTTTGCTCTGCAATATTAATAAATCATCTTGTTTGACCTTTGCCAAAACTTTGTTGTGGAATTCTTTCATTTGTGGATGCTCTATAGGCCTTAGATATTTTTATAAAATCTTTATGGGTGGTTTATTCTGTTAGGCTTGAGTTGTTGTTTGGGTTATCATTATCAGCTATTGGAATATTAGGGATGCTTAGTGTTCAATTGTGTGGTTTTGCTTTCTTTTGTGAAAGCTTTCTTAGGATGTTAAGGTTTATTGGAGTACCAAAGGGCATGATCTTACTTAACAATCTATGATGCTTTGATTGGTGACTAGTCTATTAGGCCCTATATGTAAACTATTTATAATGTTTTTTGCATAGGATATGGTAGTGTTGTTAGCCAAATATCATCTACATTTAATTCACATTTCTCTCCCTTCTCTTTATAACCCTCCATCCCTCACTTTAGTCTTTCTCTATTTCTTTTTTCCTTTTACAATAAGGAATCAAGCTTCTTCAGGGGTTGACTAGGGAGAAATCCTAAACCATCTAATCATAGACCCTACAGTCTAGGGTACATTTCTCTCCACTATGAAGATCATATACCAAGAGTTTTTGGCATGCTCGATGGGACCAAACCAACATGATTTATCTCATAAAGGATCAATGGGACTAAATGAAATTTTTAATGAACAATTCATCCATCCACTCTGCTAGATCAAGAATTTTTAGCATTCCCAATGGGAAAATATTCATATTATTTACCTAGAGGACTCAATATTTTTGCAAATATGTTGACCTCACAAGCAAAGAATATGCATTCATCTAGTGACTCCATTGCTAAAATAACATGATATTGATAACTCTTTGAAGGAACAAGCCCCAATAACAAGTTCTAGAATCACATGTTAACAAGATCAAAATCCAAAAAGCTCAAATAAATCATGCAATTCATTGATTTACCTATGCACAAATCTCTTATAAGACTAGTTAAATCGCATTCTCCAGTAAGAGCTTATTCTATTCAAAGTCATATACCTCTACAAGCATTTTCCACATAGTCTCACAATAGTCCCTACCTAGGAAATATGGCTATAAAAATATACCTAAGGTGGAATAGCAAGGGTCCCCTTGATCTTCTAAATATCCATAAAATCCCTCAATCTTCTCTTAAGGATTTACTAGTAACCAGCCTATGACGTTTTTGATAAAACCACCTACAAGCATAGCCAAGACATCATCACTCTAGCCATTATTTATAATATCCAACATAAAGATGTCATGGTTAGATTGCTAGCGATATCCTTTAGAGACAAAGTGTTAGCTTGGTATAGATCCCTAGAGGATATCAATATCAGTTCATGGGCTCAGTTAGCTGAACACTTCATCTTAGAATTCAATAAGGTAGGAGATCTATTTTTCTTGCTTACCTAGATCACCTCCATTCATGGGTATCCACAAAAAATGTAATTGAATTTGTTGGTATTAAATGCCTATGTAATCATACATTTGTAATATGGGTTAAAGTCCAAGGATGATGTGTCAATGTGTATGTAAGGATGAGGTTTCACCTTGCATACACATGTGAGATGAAAATGATAAATGCTAGGGTTCGTCCAATAGAAGATGCAATGTAGTATTTATTCGATAATGCTAATACAAAAAAGTGAAATGTCAAGACATCCCCTAAGGAGGGATTTTCCCCTTGTTATTCTCTTATTCTGAAAATGGTTTTGTGTTTGCATATTTATTTTGCCGCTCCTTGTTATGTTTAGCTCTCTTCATTGGTATCAATGTCATATTTAGTTTTAACATTTGGTATTAGAGCCTATGGTCTTACACCTAGATAATTTATGGTATTGTATGAAGAGATATTATGGTTCTTTCTTTCATGATTACATGCAATATTAAGGATTGTTCATGCTAGGGTTTGATATTCAAATCTTGGTGAGCTTTGACAGTGATAAATCTAGTGAGTTTTGATACTGATAGATATGGTGATCTTTGGTAGTGGTAGATATGGTGAGCTTTGACAATGATAAATCTAGTGAGCTTCAACAATGGTAGATCTAGTGAACTTCAATAACAATAAACCTGGTGAGCTTCAACAATGATAGACCTGGTGAGCTTCAACAATCGTGATCTAGTCAGCTTTGACAATGATAGATTTGGTTATCTTTGATAGTGTTAGATTTGATGAAGAGATGTAAGTGTTTATGACTTATTGTAGATCTAAGTGTGTTTTACAAAGTTGCTAAAAAATATTTGAGATGATTTATTGATTGTACCAATAGTTTTGGGTAAGTATTAACTACTGTAAATGGTGTAGCTTGCACCTAAAGAAGTTATTGTAACTAGTGTGGTTGGATTATTGGATATTGTAATTGGTATAGCTTGTAGGATTGTTAATGCTATTGTAATTGGTGTAGTTGTACCCAAAAGAGACTGGTGTGGATGCTAGTGGTGGTTGCCTAGTGTAATGTTCTCAGAGTTAGCTCTAGTAATATTTGTAATGTTTTAAAAGTGATTTTTTGTACTTTTGTTACCTTGTCGGTATATGGCTAAGGGTAATAAGTGAAGATAATGTGTTTTTAGTTTTTTGAATGGATTGTTTTTGGGTTATTTTTAAACCCATGGTATTGTGTCCATGATTTTGTAAAATTCGTGCATGTGCCTTTGTTATTTATTTTACACTTGCATTAGAGTTTGAACAAAAATACAAAGAGAGAATTGTATTATTGTATTGGAGACGGTTGAGTTTATGAAATATTCATTAGGATTTATAAAGAACTTTATTATTATATTAGATATGATTGATTTTACACAATAAGAAAGGTTATTTTGTTGTTTTTACTTGAGAGAGTTTTCTCAGGTGAAATATTGTGTATTGTATTTTTACCTTAGAAGGTTGGAGGTAGCATGTAGAGTGGCTAGGTCTTGGAATAACTGGATATAGCCGGTGGAATTTATAGGCTTAGAGGTTGGTAGTAACTAGGTTAAGGCTACTTGTCTTTGAAAGGATTGGTTTTAGCTTGTGCCCATGAAGGGTTGTGTCAAAAATCATTGTTTGTACTGCAAAATTACAAATATATCATTAAGGGAGAAATGTTGGCATTAAATGCCTATGTAATTACACATTTATAATATGATTCAAAGTCCAAGTATGAGGTGTCAACGTGTATGTAAGGATGAGGTGTCACCTTGCATGCACATGTGAGTTGGCAATGATAGATGTTAGGGTTTGCCTTGTAGAAGATGCAATGTAGTATTTATTTGAGATTTCTAATGGAAAAAAGTGAAATGTCAAGACATACCCCAAGGAGGGTTTTTTCCCTTCTTATTATTTATTTTGAAAATGGTTTTGTGTTTGCATATTTAATTGGTTACTTCTTGTTATGTTTAGCTCTCTTCATTGGTATCAATGTCATGTTCAGTTTTAACAGATTTTAACATCAGGTTCAGCAAAATGTGGAACCAAATCCCACAAGATATTAGGTCTTCCAAACACAATTTTTTCATAATATGACAATAGTATAAATATTTGCATCTAAAATTAGTAGAATTAAATCAGTAAAAGGATTTTGTATTGAAGACCAGAGTGAAATAAAAATGAGGTACAATTTTTTTATCATAATATTTTGGGATCAAAGGAGTGTGAAGTTCTTAATGATAAATTACTACAAGTACTTTCAATTATAACAAATAAATACAATAGGAACCTGAAGAAGCCTATTGCTCTGGAAGAAGTTCATATAGCTCTTTTTTTTTGGTAAGGTTAAATCCCCAAGTATAGATGAGCTCTCTAAAACTTTTTATCAGCATAGTTGGGATATAGTGAAGGATTTTTTATTGTTGGAAGTACAATAATCTAGGGTAAAACAATACATACCTTATAAAATAAATGCAACATGTCTTACCGTAATTCCAAAAAAAGAGGATGCATAATTGTTTGACTCATTTAGGCTCATAAGACTATGTAATATGGCATATAATAATCTCTAAAGTTATGGAAAATTTATTAAGATCATTGTTAGACACAATTATTTCAAAAGAGCGAGGAGGATTTGTGAAAGAGAGACAAATTCTGGATGGGATCATGGTAGCTCATGAAGTTATGCATTTTAAAACTTCATGAAAAGGGAGAGCAATGATCTTAAAATTTGATATGAGTAAATACTATGATAGGGTTAAATGAGATTTTATTTTTATAGTATTAGAAAATTTTGAATTTAGGAATAAATGGGTTAGATGGATTAAAGCTTGCATCTCTACAATATCATATTTAGTGTTGGTCAATGGGTTAGTAACAAAATCATTTAAATCCAAGAGAGGTCTTAAATAGGGATATCCTCTATCACCATATATGTTTATTATTATGTAAGAGGTATTGGGTAGGAACTTGAAGAAGGCTAACAAATATTTTCTAATAAATGCATTTAAGGCTAGTAATAACATTGACAACATCACCCATGAATAGTTTGTAGATGATATGATGCTTTTTGGTATGGCAAAGATAAATGAGGCTAGATATTTGAATAACTTGTTAAAGGAATATGAAAGAGTGTCATGGTAGAAAGTTAATAGGATAAAATTCAAAATTTACTTCATAAACACTCCAAATAGAATCAAAGCAAGGATATGTAGGTTACTTCAAAAGGAGGAAAATTTACCAAGAACTTATCTAGGGATGCCCTAATTTGAGGAGATAATGAGGATAGAATTATGGAATCCAATTATAAGTAAAGTTTAAAATAAACTACCAACATGGAAAGGTAGATGGTTATCATTAGAAGGAAGAGTGCAACTAATTAAATCAGTCTTACAATTCATTCCAACATATTATGTCCTTATATACTATGCCAAAATTGATAGAAAAAGTTTAATCTATATTATGTGGTTAGGATTACATGATAAAAGAAAAACTCCTTTGGTGAAATGGAGCAAGATGTTTGATCATAAAAATAGAGGTCTCAATTTAAGAGTTCTTATAGATGTAAACTTAGCTCTTAGGGTAAAGTACTTTGGATATTGTACAAAGAGAGACAAAGAAAATGGGCAAGAATTTTTATGAGTATGTTGAGCCCAATCACCTAATATTAATACTTATTGCATTCTCACTACTATATGGTTTTGCACTTTGGAACAATTTAAAAAAATCAATTGATCTAATGATTAAAGTTCTAAGATAAGTGGTGGGAACCGGAGAAAGAATTCTATTTGGATAGATACTTGGTGTGATAAAAAACCACTCAATCTAGATCCAAATTTGAAACCATGGATGAGATTACTTCAAGGAAAATATGGTGATAGGGTTTCAAGCATTATGTATAAGGATTAAGAAGGAAGATACAAATGGAAATAATATTTTTTTTAAAGTATACAAGACATTGATTCTAGGATGCGGTTGATTAGAAATATAACAATAGTGACTATTCCAAGGGGAGCCAAGGATAAGTTGATTTTATATTTGAATATCTCAGGATAATACACAACAAGAAGTGGATAATGTAAAGCACAAAAAAAAAAAAAATTCCACAAGAATATAGAGAGATATTTGGGAAAGCATAAGCATTCCTAAATTCAAAATGTTTGTTTGGCTAGTAGACCATAGAAGAATTTTATCTTGGGATAACCTTATGAAAAGTGGTTTTCATGGCCCCTCGCAATGTGTTCTATGTAAAAAGGAGGAGGATATTATAAACTATATTTTAGGACATTACTCAATAGTTTGGACTCTATGGCAATATATTCTTAATATATTTGATAAATGTATGGTGATGAAGGGTAGTATTGAAGAATGGTTAGAGTAATGACAAAGCACTTTTAAAAGTGAGGCTTTATAGACAATCTAGGATATATCAAAATATATAATACTTTGGACTGTATGGTTGGAAAGGAATAGAAGAATATTTAAAGGAAAGGAAAGTAATTTAGAGGCTATGAAAAGGAAGATTTTTTTAGCCATAAAGGAGTCTAAACTAACCCTATCAACTCACCTAGTCCCTAATCTTGAAGTAGAGAGTCGTGATAGATGGAGTCAAGTCATCAAATGGAATTATGATGTTGGGTTAAGGAGAAACAAAAAGAAAGAAAATAATATAAAGTGGAAAACACCAAAAGTGAAGTTGGTCAAATTGAATTTTGATGAAGCATCTAAAGAAAATCTAGGACCAATAGGAGGAGGTGGAGTAATTAGAAATAATAGGGGAGAGATTTTGTCTCCTTATGCTTTCAATAGTGGATTTAAGACAAATAATGAAGCTAGAGCTTGGATGGATTTGGAAGGGTTGAAAATATGCAAACAAATGAAATGGAATAGAATATGAATAAAAGGTGATTCAGTATTATTAATAAATGCAATTTTGAGGAAAGAAAAGGTTCCATGGAATATACAAGAGATAATTATGGAAATACAAGACCTTGCTACAAAGTTTGAAGAAGTCAAGTTTACACATACGTTAATGGAAGGAAACAAATGTGCAAATAGACTATCCAATAAAGGGATTTTAATTGAGGACCATGAAGTTAAATTCTTTTTTCATGGTTAGAGCAAGTAGGAAGTTTAGCTGAAGCTGACAAGAAAATATTGACTGGTTGAATCAAATAATTATTAATATTTACTTTAATGTTTTCCATTGGTAATATTTATTTTTTTATAACATTAATGTGTTTGTTAGGGTAGATATTAGGGTAATTATTTTTTTACCTTAGTAAGTTAGTTTATTTACCACAAGGTACATTTTGTTATTACATCATTTTTTACTTTACCATGAAGATATTAACTGTTATAAATGTCTTATGGTTAGTAGGTTAGCATGATTTACTATCTTGTTAGTAAGTTAGCTACCTTAACGATAACACTTCATTAGGCTATTCTTAGCCTAATTATTTGTATATAAACCTTAGCATTATCAATAATATTCTAATGTTGAAGCTCTAAATATTATCGTTGGTATCAGAGTGATTGTGTAGGCAAGGCAAAGAGTGAGATATTTTGCCTGAACAATGAGGCTCAAATCTCGAGAGGGACCCACTCTTGCAAGCATGATTTTTGAGAAAATATTTCCTCAATAAATTCTTGAATTTCGTTGCACATTATCCCTGGTTTTGCCTTCACATGAATTGGTTTGGACTGTGTAATTTAATTATTTTATAACTAATTTTTACTTGTTATAATTATTTTCTATTTGAGGTCTCGATTTACCAGAAAGCACGCTGCACAGTGTAGCACACCTAATCAGGGCACACACAGCACAACGAAGCTCGATCCCACCCTGATGAGCATGGACTGCACCCACATCTATGGGAGTGTGTTGCACAACACAACCTAGCCTAGCCCTACGGTAGGCTAACACAAGCTACCCTGTACTGATCGATGGGCACATGATCCTCGATCACGTAGTGTTGATTGTGCTAAAAACGATGTGCACCCTTGAATAGCACCTCTAACTGATCGATGCATGAAAACTTTTGTAGCCCTAGATAGTACTAAAATTGATGTGCATGGACCTCTAACATGAGCATGTAAATCCACCACCTAGTGCTTATTTGAATTTGATCTATCGATAACTACTACATCCATCTTCGGGAACAGATCTTGAGAACCAGACATATGGATTGATGTGGACTCGACACGTGATACCACCTAGATTGAACACATGGAATGATGCATATTCAACACATGGACTGATGTGGACTCGACATGTGGTGGATTGGCCACGTGCCACCCAGACGTTGATAAGGACGACACATGGCGAACTAGCCACATGTCACTTGGACACGGACATACTCCACATGGCCGACAGCAAAACCAGCCACACGAGGGACTGATTGCCTATAGGAAATCACACAAAAGGAGCAACAAATTCCTTTTAAACAACAAAATGTTGTTCCCCCTATCGATGTGGGACTAAAATTCCCACATATTTTTTATTTTCTTCCATCGATCAGCGGGGAATGTAACAAAAGGAAGAAAGTCTTCCTTTGGTCTCATCCAGCTCGCAGGCGGACTTGTCAGAGCCCTCCTCACAAAGCACTGCTCGTGAGGTCGTGGGTTCTAGTCCCAGTGGCTATTTTTTGCCGCACAATACAATAATAAAAAAATTATTGGTAAGTTCTCAAGTTTTAAAAGAAAACTAAGGTTAAATGCTTTAATTTTTTTGTATTTTTTTTTTTTAAATTAGCATTTTTATTAATAATTTAATATTTTTTTGGTATAAAATCATTTTTTTAAACATTGAAGTGATTTTTACAAAAATAATTTTTATTTTTAATGAACCTATGTTGAAATTAATTAGATTTATGCAATAAAATTAAAGGCCTATTTTTTTTGCAAAATATAAGAACAAGTGTTTTTTTGTTTTCTCCAAAAGGGGGATAAGAGACAAAAAGCAAAGCACTATTTTTTTGCAACAATTGAGACTCCTAACGACTTTGCTCCAAAAAATTTCTCCCCATTTGTTTTGAGAGTACAATTTTTGTCTCATGAAAAATAGACCTTGGATCACAAAAAGTCTTCGTTCTGAATAATTTCCTCCAATTTTTGAATATTGAAGAATTACAGGTCCAATAAAATCAAGTCGTGTGTCGACTAGTTCTAGATTGCCTTTCAAAAGCTTATCGTGTGTCTACTTGGCTTGAAAGGTGTGCTACCTTGTTAAATTTGCAAAGCAAATGGAGGATAAGAAATTGTGATTATTTTTTGCAGATTTGTAACACAAGGAGGGGGAGCACTTGAATATCAAAACTTTTTGCAAAATCAAAGGCAAATTGTGCATTTTGTTTTCTCAAACCTTGGGATATAACACAAAATATTGCAAATTCTTTTTTTTTGCAAATTGGAGAAGGATCTCATCACATTGAAGATCTAAATTTTCACAACCTTGTTTATTTTGCAAACAAAAGGGGGGACAAACCAAGATTTGGATTCTTCTTTTGCAAAATTGTAACACAAGGGAAAATTGTGAAAATCAAAGGGTTGAAACATTGAAACTTGTTTATTTTGTAACACAAAAAGGAAAGGCAATTGTTTTTACCACATTCTTTGCAAAATTATAATACAAGGGGAGAATTTTGAATATCAAAATTTTTGAAAACACAAGATCAAAACTTTTGCAAAAATTACTATAAATAAGGTCTATTTTTGATAGCATTCGACACCTTTTGTTAAATTGGTATTGTTAAATTATGTGCATTTTCGGTAGAATCCAACACCTAAGTATTAAAAATTTGTGGGCACTTGTAATAGATTATTGCATTCAAATTTTTGTTTTTGCAATTACATCTTAAGTTAAAAATAAAAAACTTAAGACCCAAATTTTACACCCATTTGTGCAATTTATTGCACAGGTAAAGCCAATTTTTTGATAATTCACTCAATAGGCAACCCTAATTCACTCTTCTTGATTGGCTTAAAATCCTCAAACTAATCATCCTTTTTCAAAAGGGTTTTTAGGTAGGTGTTATTAAATATCAATTAGAGTGAATTCTCTTTCATTACCTATTCTTTGGCTTAAAATTCCTTAAACTAATTATTCTTCTTAAGGAGGATTTTTAGGCAGGTGCCATTAAATATCAATTAGAGTGAAAGAGAGACCATTTTTGTGCAATAGGAAACCTTTATAATGGCTACAATAAAAAAGTATCTCAATGATACCTAGTTTCTTAAAGGTTTTAATTATTCTGCATGGAAAACTAAAATTAAGACCATTCTTACTGTAGAGTAATTGTGGGATATAGTGACAAACATTGCAAAAAGGCCCACTACAATAGGATCAGATCAGAAGGCATGGGATAAAAGGGACAACAAACTTCTCATGTCGATTTTTCTAGCTACTACTGATGAAATTCAGCCTCACATTTGTGATGCTCAAAATGGAAAAGAAGCGTGGGATGATTTATCTATCATTTTTGAAGGAAAAAATGAAGCCACAATTATTAACCTTCAATCACAAATTCATACTCTCCATATGAATTCATAGGAAATAGTAGAGTTATTCCTTTGTAGAGTGGCAGAAATAAAAATAAAATTGAATGCTTTAGGATAAAAAGTTGAAGATAAGGTCTTGAATTCGATCCTTTTAAAGGCTTTTCCAGACTCCTATAAGATGTTAATAACATCTCTTCAAGTGTCTCAAAGACATGTGACCTTTGTGGAGTTAGTAAATTTTCTTCAAATTGAAGAAACAAATCAGCTACAAAAAGATGAAGTGTCCAACAGTGCACTTTATACGCATAAACAGGGTCAACAAAAGAAGAGGGGATCATCTTCCAAAGATAAGGGCAAGCAATATCAATCACAAAAGAAGTTTTGCACAGCTTGTAAAAAGGACAACCATGAAACCAATCGGTGTTGGTTTAAAAATAAGCAAGATAAAAAGGGAAAAGGCACACCACAGAGACAAAATAGACAACAAAGAGGTCATGTTGCTAGTGAGGTTTCTAATTCTAATTCAGAAAGAGCAAACAAAATGCTCATGACCCATACAGATTTGTAAGGGAAATAAATTTTAAACCTAGGTAGCACCATTGCAAACATCTTTTTAGGCTTCATAAATAGCAACTCTTTTTGTTTGAAGTACTTATAATAAAGGAGGAATTTTACCCTTTTTAGGCTTCATAAATATCAACTCTTTTTGTTTGAAGTACTTGTAATAAACAAGGGATTTTATTGGTGAAATGTTTGAAATTTGCCTAGGAGGCAATCTTTGTAAAATCCTTAGAAAGCTTCATAAGTTGCAATTTTTTGCACTTAGAGGGGGATAAAATTTTCTTTCCTACCTCATAAAAAAAAATTCTAAAAAGGGAGGAAGACTTGTAAGGGTGCACTTTCGGTAGAGACCGACACCTTAGTCACACTTCTTGAAAAATTTCCATTACAACATGTTTGGAAAAAAGGAGGAAACTTATAAGGGTGCATTTTTGGTTGCGATCGACACCTTAGCTACCTTATCAAAACTTTTACAAAATCATATTGTAACAGAATGAACCTCATATGTAGTGATCTACTCTAGTACACCTAGTGGTTGCAGTGGTTGGTTACCCATGCAATCCGATAGGATGAAAATATTATAATAAGGACATTTGTTGTTGTTAAAACAAAGTGAGGGATGACCCAATTTTGCTTAAAATACTCTAGAAGTATTTATTTTGCTTAGACCCAGAGGTGGACCTAAGCAAGAGCAGCTCAACCAAGATGAAAGAAATGTTGTATGAATTCTATAATAAAGGTAAATTCTATGGTAGATCTAGTGACAGACCAAGTGGTAGTCCCAGAGGCAATGATCCAGTGGTAGATCCAGAGATAGTCACAGCGGTACTCATCCAAAAATACACTTAGAGCCAACAGACCAACATATTTTATTTTCTCTCCTTCACATTAAGGGAGATATCTAGATTTCTATCTTGGGTAATTACCATTTTCTATTAAGATAGAATATAAGTTACTACATTCCCATCGACAAACAAGTTGTAGATATCTTCACAAAGGCACTTGCACATGTCAAATTTGAGTTGTTTTGCAACACTCTTTGTATTTCAAAAATAATGTAATAAAGGGGGGATGTTAGGGTAGATATTAGGGTAATTAATTTTTTACCTTAGTAGGTTATTTTATTTACCACATGGTAGATTTGGTTATTACATCATTTTTTTACTTTACCATGAAGATATTCATTGTTATGAATATCTTATGGTTAGTAGGTTAGCATGATTTACTATCTTGTTAGTAAGTTAGCTACCTTAAAAATAGCACCGCGTTAGGCTATTCTTAGCCTAATTATTTGTATATAAACCTTAGCATTATCAATAATATTCTACTGTTGAAGCTCTAAATATTATCAGTGTTTTCATATAAACTATTTATTATAATTCTTGTGGTTGCACTTATGCTTCAAGAAGGAAACTAAGAATCCAAATATTGTAAAGTGGACTATGATACTGTGAAGTTTTGGAAATATTACTCTAGTAAGATGCAATGCATAGACAGTAAAGGTGGATTTTTGATATTGTGAATACTGTTGTAGAAAAACGTCAAGAAAGATGCTAAATTTTGGAATATTTGTATTAACTTAGAATATTGAAAAAGGTCAAAAAAAATGAAAATAAAAAATTCAGATTAAAAATGTAGGTATTTATCTATAGCAACTCAACTGAGATGATAATTGAATATATTTGTAAACTCTAAAGCTTTAAAAAAATAGTTGTGATTTGTCAAGGGTGGAGGAACCGAGTACAACACCTTGTTCTCAAGAAAAGAATATTATTAAGTATTAAAAAAAAATTATTGCCTTTATTATCAAATATTTATAAACATAGTACTTCTAATGAGAAATCTCAAATGAAAAAAAAGGTGACAACCTCTTTTGCAACAATGAAATTAACCTCCCTCGCAGCCTTTTGGAGCCTCTCGGGGTCTTCGTCAAGGGGACCCTTGCTCTCCCTATCTTTTCCTCATTTTGGCTGAAGGATTAGGTAGGCTTTTCTTGAGGAAAAGACATCAAGGTTTGCTGACAGGTATCAAGGTGGGTGAGGAATTTTTGACTCACTTACGATTTGTGGATGATACGGAATTGGTTGGAGTGGCCGACTTCAGGGAAGCAAGAGTGATCAGAGATACTCTTAATGTCTACCTTAGGGCTTCAAACCAAGTCATAAATGATAAAAAATCCAAAGTGGTTTTTCTCAATCTTGATCAAAGGCTACAGGACAGAATTTTAGAGATCTTGGGATTCACAAGGACTTTTCTTCCAGTGGTTTACTTGGGGGTCCCTTTGCGTTTCAAAAAACTAAAAATGGATATCTGGAAGGATATTTTGTAAGGTATCAAAGATAGAATGAATCATTGGTCTCACAAATGGTTAAGCTATGGGGGTAGATTAACTTTTTACGAGTCGATCATTCAGGCCATGCCAATTTATAAATTCTCTATCCTGGCTGCCCCACACTCTATATGGAAAGAGCTGGACAAAATGGCTAGAAGATTTTTATGGGGAGTGAAAGGAGAGAGGAAATGGGCCCTAGTTGGTTGGGATAAAGTAACCCAGCCCAAGGAAAAAGGAGGGTTGGGCCTGAGAAAATCCAAACTAAATAATATATCTCTGGCTGGAAAGCTGTACTGGAGATGGATTTCCCAACCAACATCCTTATTCAGCAGAATCCTATCTAGTAAATATTTGGGTCATGTTAACCCCAATGAGGTGGCCCGTTTTCCTTTGGATGGCCCTGGGTCCCTAGTGTGGCAGGCTCTCAAGATAGGTTCTCAGGTGGTTAAAGAACGATTGTTTTGGAAAGTGGGGAGAGGGGAGAAGGCATGTTTCTGGACTGATTCATGGGATCAATACCCACCCATCATTGCTGAATTTCCTGAATTGCAACCAATTAAAGTTGCCATTGAAACCAAGGTATGGGTCCTCATCGAAAGTTATTTCAACACTAGACAGCTGGGGGAGTATAAGTTTAAGCAGTTTAAGAAGTTGGAGGAGTGGCCAATTCCAATCCCTCCAGCGTTGGCACCCATCATGACTAAAATCTTGTCAGACAGATTCCTTATTGGTAGAGATGAGGAGGATGAATTATCTTGGGGCTATGGGAGCCTTGGTGTCTATACAGTGAAGGATGGTTATGAGAAGATCCTCCCTGAGCCTCCCCCCCATTCATTCTCGATTGAGGATTGGAAAAAGATTTGGCACTCCAAGGGCTGGCCGAAAGTAAATTTTTTTACCTGGCAGTTTATGCACAACGGAGTTCTCTCTTTTGACAATCTCAGATGTAGAGGAATCATCGGTCCATCTCGATGTGTTTTATGCTACAAGAATGAGGAAATAGCTGACCACCTAATGTTTGAGTGCCCTTTCACGTGGCAGATTTGGAAGCATTGGCTTTCTTGCTATAAAATTCAAGTTAATGGTGACTTGAATTAGACTAATATCTGGGAAAGGTGGAAGAGTGGCCGATTTAAATCTAAAGCTCTTCGAATTGGCTGGGAGCTTGGATTAAATTTCATTTGGTGGCAAGTGTGGTTGGAGAGAAATGCTAGTATCTTTAGAGAAGTTTTTTCCTCGTTAGATGGAGTTTGGCAGGTCATCTGGAGTAAAGTCACAGAAACTATAGCTCTCTATGCTATAGAATAAACTCAGGCTATTTTTGGGCCAATGGACGAGGGAGTTGAAGAGCAAGAGAGACAAGTTAGAGCTAGTTGGAAACCACCACCAGAAGGCTGGATTAAAATTAACACTGATGGAGCTGCAAAGGGTAATTCGGGTAGTGCCGAAATTGGAGTGGTTTGCTAGACTCATGATGGATCAGTTCTCTATTGGTAACTGCAAGGCTTGGGAAGAGCCACAAACAATGAAGTTGAAGTCGTTGCTATCAAATCTGCTTCTATGTGGGCTGTGCAACAGGGCCATAGGAGGATCATTATTGAATCTGATTCTCAAGTAATGGTTGGAGCTCTTGATTGCATGAGGAACTTTGCTTTGAAAGCTTGGCGGTTGAGGATTCTGGTCTCTCAAATCAAGGAATTATGGAAGGAACTAGATGATGTGATTCCAGTTTATGTGAGTAGAAATTTAAACAAAGCGATGCATTTCCTGGCTAAGATGGGTGCTGAGAAAGAGGTAGGGGTGCAGCTGCATAGTGACATGCCTATTGAGGATGAGGTGATTAGGCAGGGTCTTGCAAGATCCTTGAGCCAATGATCAAAGAAAAAGCTAAGGGTGGTTTTTATCACGATATCGTGACCTATTTTTGTCGCGATATCGCGACATGTTGGGACGTCGCGGGTGCTGGAGGAAAGTTGTCGCGATATCGTGACATGCTGTGTTGTTGCGACCGCTGGAGGAAAGCTGTCACGATATCACGACATGTTGCAAGATCGTGGGTGCTGGAGGATAGCTGTCGCGATATCGCGACATGTTGCGCCATCGTGGCCAATGGAGGAAAGCTGTCGCGATATCGTGACATATTGCGACGTCGCAGGTGCTGGAAGAAAGTTGTCGCGATATCGTGACATGTTGCGTCGTTGCGATCGTCGTTGGATAGTTGTCGTGATTTCGTGACATGTTGCACCGTCACGGCCCCTGGTGGAAAGTTGTCGCGATATCACGACATGTTGCGCCGTCACGACCGCTGTTGGAAAGTTGTCACGATATCATGACTTGTTGCACCGTCGCGGTCTCCGAAGGAAAGTTGTCGTGATATCGTGACATGTTGCACTATCGTAGCCATGGGAGAAAAGTTGTCGCGATATTGCAACTTGTTGCGCCGTCACGGCCACTGGAGGAAATTTGTCGTGATATCGCGACATGTTGCACCGTCATGGTCAGGGGAGGAAAGTTGTCACGATTTCGTGACATGTTGCTCCGTCGCGCTCAAGGATGGTTTGTTGTCGCGATATCGTGACATGTCACGATTTCGCGACATGTTGCTTCGTAGCGGCCAAGGCTGGTTAGTTGTCACGATTTCGTGACATGTTGCTCTAGCGTGGCCAAGGATGGATTGTTGTAGCGATATCGCAACATGTCACGATTTCGCGACATGTCACGATTTTGTGACATGTTGCGATTTTACGACATGTCGCGTTATCGCGACATGTTGCTCCATCGCGACCATTGATGATTAGTTATTGCAATTTCATGACATGTCACGATTTCGTGACATGTCGCGATTTCGTGACTTGTTGCTCTGGCGCGGCCAAGGATGGATTGTGGTCGCGATATCGCGACATGTCACGATTTTGCGACATGTTGACTTTTTGCGGTCTGAGGTGTTATGTGTCGTGTTTTCATGCCTTGTAATCATGTGCCCTCTTTTTTGTCGACTGGGATGTGTCTACTCCCATTTGTAACTGATCTTTGTTTTAATACAAGTTTTTTCAAATTTTCAAAAAAAAAAAAAACAATGAAATTAACCCATTTGAGTGGCATTAGCTCAACCAATTAAATTCCTCAATGTTTCAAGGAGGAGACACATATTTGAATCTTGCTAAACCATACATGCATAGTATCCAGGATTTGTTGTAATACCACTATGTGGTGATGATGTAATACAAGTGAAGCCTATTTCAATCCTATACAACCCATTGAAAAATAAAATTCTCGCTTCTTGCCTTCTGACTTCCCTTAGGCTCTTTGGTACACCTGGTTAAATTTCAAGGTTGCTTCTACCAACATTTAGGAAATATTGGACAGAGCCATGATTTTTGAGTGTGACAACTTTCAGTTCTCTCATCTTTTGCCTTCTTCGTCATATGTGCTGACTTTGTCTAGTACTACACTTCCTGATCATTCACCTATTTTATTCTCGATGGCAATGTTAAAATTTTAACTGAGAGTGCATTCTTGGCATTTTTACCTGACTGTTTCTTTTTTGCATAGATTTAGCATGAAAGCTCATATATGCCATATTTAAATTTGATTCCTAGACCTAATGGTATTTCTGGAAGGATTGAGTGATGGAATTCTATCATTCAACGAACCACTAAGGTGTTGTGGACTTTGGGTGTTGAAGTTGCAAAATGATAGAAACATGCTAAGTCTGCCTTGTAGAGTGAGCTATCCAAAGATTATCTCAGGCTTGAAGCCTCTCCTTTCAGCTCTCTTGATCAATCCCAAGTTTTTTCCATTTGGCATGAGCTAAAAAAAATTAATTTGTATGAAGCCAAGGGTGCTAAATTATGTGCTCGAATACATTAAACTCAAATTGGGAGATAGAGTGACCAAAGATTTTTTTCAACGCCTCAGATATCTTGCCTAGTATTCCCAGTTTCAAGCCATTCAAGTTGATGGGTAGATATTCACAGACATTCTGGATATTGGCAAAGCCTTTGTTTCACATTATCAAGGTATTTTTGCTTCTCAACCCCTTGATGATGCTAGAAGGCAAGCTCTTGTTGATTGTACGGCTATAGTCCCCAATAAGCTTTCTCTTGAGCAAATACTTTTCTGTGACACTCCTCTTTATTTGGAAGATCTGAAAAATGCCTTGTCACTCATAGCTAATGATAAGGCACCTAGTCTTGATGGCTTCCCATGTGAATTTTATAAAGAATTCTTATATATGCTTGGTTCTAATCTCCATAAAGTGTATCTTGAAGCCTTGCAATGTGGTTCACTAGGTTCAATTATTAACAAAGATAATGTTAAAATCATTCCTAAGTTTGGAGACCCTGATCTCATCACTAATTGGAGGTTGATCACCCTTCTTAATGTGAGCTATAATATTATTGCCAAAGCCCTTGCACTTGAGCTTAAATCTCTCCTACCTTTAATTGTCAGACCCGAACAAACTGGCTTTCTTTAGGGAAGATGCATTCTTGATAATATTCTTGTTTTTTGGGAAGGTATGGAGTGGGCAAGAAATTTTGAACAAGATGCTTTATTCATTAATATTGAATTTGAAAAAACCTATGATAAGATGTAGTGGTCCTTCATCATTGTCATGCTTCAGGCTCTGGGTTTTGGGCCAGTGTTTGTGAGCACCATTCTTATGTTATTTCAAGATGCTTCAATTGTTCTTACTTTGAATAATAGTAAATCTCAATCAATTTCTCTTGGTCACTCTGTAAGACAGGGGTGTCCTCTTGATCCATCTCTTTTCATTCTTGTTGAAGAGGTTGTTGGCTATTTGTTGGCCCATAAGGTGGATCAAGGATTAATCAAGGGTATTGTTCTCCCCAATTATGACCGTCATTTTGTCAATGGTCATTTTGCTAATGATTCTTTCTTAACGCTTCAATAATATGAGAAATCCTTTTCCTCGGCTAATAGTTGCTTAGAGGTGTTTTTTTTAGCCTTTGGTTCTTCTATACAATGGAAAAAACCTCCTATTTTCAATAATCTCAATCCTAGTTGTCATGTTGGCTGCATCATTTCCAATGGACTTGGATTCAGTCGGGTGAGGTGCTTAAATTCTTTGGAATTATTTTTGCCTTGCATGGTTCCTCTGCTCAATTGTGGCAGTATGTTATTGAGAAAGTGGACAAAAAGCTTTCTTACTGGACTAATAAGAAACTTTCTTTGGAAGGAAAATTTTAGATTTTTTCTAAGGTTTTAGCCACTACCCAGGTCTATTATTCGTCTTACTAAGTTCCATCCAAATCTTGTTATAAAAAGTTGGATAAGCTTTTGAGATATTTCTTGTGGGCCAAAGACTATGTCAAACAAGGTTTTCATCGGGTAGCTTGTTGTTTTCCCAAGGACTATGGAGGCATGGGTTTGTTTGATTTTCACCAACAAAATTTTACCCTTTGTGCTAAATGGATCACCTGATATTTAATTGGGGATGAATCTTGGAAAGTGTTGGTCAGGCATTGCATTTCTTCTGGTTTGCTTCAGGGGAAGAAAATTTGGAAAGGGGTGGAATTGCAATCCATTCTTACTACCCCTATCCCTGTTAAATTTAAAGGTTCTTTTGTCATTTAGAGTATTTGGAAAGCCTGGGAGGCCTTCAAAACCTATCTTAGTTGGAAAGGGAGTTTGCGTAAAGTAGGTGCCTCTTTGCCTTCCATGAATATTTTGTGGTCTCCAGTTATCACTTGGCAAGGCTCTCCCCTGGATTTGGTGCAGTGGGTCAAAGCGCAGAGGTTCTATAAGCGTGGTATTGCTTCCATTTTTTATTTCTTCTCCCAACATACCAGGAGTTGGATACCCTAGGAAAGTTTTGCTCAAAATCATAATTTAAATCCTAGTGATAGAGATACTTATGAGGTGGTTATTGATAGTATTCCATTTTTTATTTGGAGCAAACTACATAAACATTTTCAAAAACCCTAGTGGTCAGATTGGTATTGGCCTAGGGATATTCCTGTTTTGCAATATAAAGCTCATCTTGGTTACAAATGGCTCACCCCACAAGTTCCAATGGTTGATAAGCTCACTCTAAGATGGGACTTTGTCTCTCTTCCCTCCCGATGGAATAAGAGGTTTCAGATTGCTTAGGCTACTTATATATTGAACCGAAACAAAGTTTTTTTCCTTGGAGCCTCTTGCACCAAGGGTTGTCTGTTGGCAATATGCTCAAGCATCTGGGTGTTCATAATCCCCTTTACTCGATTTGCGGATAGGCAGAAGATTTATTGCATGTTTTTTTGGTTTTGTGATCGGGCTCAGTCGACCTAGGAGTGGCTTCTTGAATTTTTTAGACCTTTTATGTAGGAGGATTTTACCTAGGTGCATGCTATTTTGGGTGACCCTATTGTTTTTTCCTTCAAATTGGGTGTTGTTTTGAATAATTTTAGAATTGGTACCCTGTTTTATCTATGGAAGTCCCAGAATAGAGCTATTTTTTCTTCGCAAGATGTCAGGCGTGACTTCTTTGTTGCTGATAAATATGATATATTATTTTATTGTTGGTTACATATTCAAGTACAGGTTGAAAAAGTACATATGGAGTTGCAGTACTTACGTACCCTCATAGATCATTGGAGGAATGCACCTTGCGCTATGAGTCGTGTGCCTCTTCCTTCCCCTTCCAAGGGAGGTTCCAAGTCCCGATTGTCGACTCACCGAGGGGCCTATCACCGACCGCAACCCTCTACTACTAGACACTAGTCCCAGCATCCCTACAGTGCAAATATGGAGCATATGGATTTGGAGGCTCGTCTCGTCTGACCTCTAGTGGGGATGTTCGGCCTCTTGAGCAAGATGATGCCCTTGGTTGGGATGAAATTATACCAAATGCACATACCCGTACTGTTAGTGGTACTACTACTGATGGCTAGGGGCTCTGGCTTTTTCAACCGTTGGATGGACTTATGACCATATGGAGGAAAACTTCAAGCCTTCCACTTGGCAGTGATTTCTTGACTCCTTTCTTTCTGACTACATATTTGACACTGTTTTGGCTATTGTTATCTAGCTTTTTGTAGGCTGCTGATGGCTAGGGGCTCTGACTTCTTCAACTGTTAAATAGACTTATGACCATATGGAGGAAAACTTTAGGCCTTCCACTTGGCAGTGATTTCTTGACTCCTTTCTTTCTGACTGCATATTTGACACTGTTTTGGCAGTTGTTATCTAGCTTTTTGTGGGTTGTTTCTGACACTCTTATGTACTCCTAACCATGATGGTTAGTGTGTTAGTTTATGGGATGTGCTAATCCTACCCGCATTTTTCATATATATAATTAAACATTATTTTATTAATATAGTGACCTTTTCATCCAAAAAAAAACAATAAAATTAACACGAACTATTTCCTTTTATATATATGACAAAATAAAATAGTCTAAAATTAGATTTATTGAGATTACAATTAAATTACACACAACACACACATTGTGGTTTAACCTTGGACCGCCCAAAGAAAACAAAACAATGAAATTAACACACTATTTCCTTTTATATAAGATGAAATAAAATAATTTTAATTTTAATTTTATCAAACTTATAATTAAATTATATAGTTATTTTTTTTAACACATTAAACACACCATAACCTTGGACCGGCCAAGTCAAAGCCCTAATCAATATGTTGTACTCAAAATTTTTTATAATATGTTTGCAAATTTTTATAATTATTAATATTATTATTATATTTATTATTATTATTATAATTTTTTATTTTTTATTTTTATTTGGTGGTATTATTATAATTTTTTAAATAAAAATAAAGGAAAGGGAATGAAGTGATTTTACCTACCTTTATGAAAGTATAAAAAGTCAAGAAAAAACATTATTTTATATAAATGATTTTTATTTAATTGTAGGACGTTTACTGTAAAGAAGTCAGAATTCAAATTCCGACTTACATACAATGTCACTAATTTTTGTATATATATACATCGGAGGGCATAAATTTACCAAACTTCTGAAGAAGAAAAAAAAATTAAACTACTTTTTTTTTTGGGTCCAAATCAGTGTAGATAAAAACTTGTGAGAGAAAAACAAAAATTGAACTAGTTTTCATTGGTAAGTCCATGGCCTATAGGCCAAACTCTTCATAAACATATGCTTATGCCCTCCGTATTTTTCATCACACTTCGGAAGCCAAGACCATGCAGACTTTCCAATATTGTAAGCAACTACTTGCAGACTTCCATGGGCTCTAAAACAGAGACACTCCCCAACCCCAACACATTCAAACCATTTAGAACAAGAAGTCTTAACAAAATCCCCAACAAATCCTTCTGGCATCCTCCCAACCTCCACCCACCTAGCAGTAGTTCTTGAACCCATGTCTTCTAAATCCATCTGAATTTCCCATACTCTGATATCTCTTACAACATGCTCTCTCTCAATGGCTTGCACCACATAGACCTTGGACCCACATGTCACCAGCCTAGGCCTCACAACATCTTCATGCACAGGCATTGCCAACATGTCCCATGATCCATGTTGTATATTGTAGACCATGACCCCCCAGGGCTTCACTCTGACACAAAACATAAACCCATTGCAAAAAATCATCTCTTGGCTTTTAACAGAAAACCCATCAGGCAGACTTCCTGCAATCCTCCATGAGTTTGCCAATGTTTCATACACTTCTACAACACACAGATTTTCCCTGGAATTCCCAATGGCCAGAACAATGTATTCCCCATTTCCACACTCTGCCATGCCCTTTGCTACAGTAGAAGTGATACAACTAGTCTTGGGAAGTGAAGTCCATGACTTTTTCAGGGGATTGCATATGCAGAGAAATGAGGAAGTGGTGGAAGAATAGGAAGGGATTTCAACTAACAGGAGACCCCCAGCAGAGCCAATGAAATCTATGCCATACTTGGCCTTTGGAAGAAAAGACAGAGACAGAGTCTGCCATGAATTGTTTGTAAAGGAATAAACAAGGCATGGGACTTCTGTCTTGGGGCTACATAGAACAAGCCATGGGTGGAGTCTGTTGGCAGCTTGGTTCCATAGATTCAAGAAGTATGTGCTGGACAAATTGCTGCTCCAATTCTTGGAGACAGTCTGAAAACGAGCAAGGCATTGCAGTGGTAGATGTGCAAGCAAATTCTCTAGCAGTTCCTCTGGAAGTTCACTCCATAGTTTTGAGTCGAGTTCTGATGAGGATCTTGATCTTCTTGCCTTAGAGCTCTGGAATTCTAGTAGTAGTCCCATTTTCACTTGAATCAATTTCTGCTACTCAGTTTCTGCAATTCAATACCAAGCGATCAGAAAGTTGTTACAAGTGCAAAAACAAAAATCAACTCACACTAAATGAACTCCTCCCCCTAAAGAACCCAATAAATAAACCCATCCAACAGTACCTTTCCACTACAGAATATTTCTGCAATTGAATATTCATAAAGCATCAAGCGATCAGAAAGTTATGATCTCAACCTTATGAACTCTTTTACACTAAATGGACCCATCCAATGATCCATAAATAAATCTACCAGCAACAATTCATTCCCAATACAAAACTTATCAGTAAATAGAGCAGAGGATAAATTGAAAGTAATGCTGAGGGTACCATTTTCCATTACATGCACAACTATGCAACAAATTTACAATCCAAACAGCTACACAGATAGTTCAATTTCCATTCTCAACCTAACAGATAAAAGTCTTAAATCAACACAAAACCACCCTTTTAAAGATGGAATTGTAATGTAAGGGTGCAACTGAAATAAAGCAGAGCATGAAGTACAATCCCCTGAACTTGTGTATCTCCAACTGCACAATTGTATAGAAATTTGCAAAATTAAATAAATTAGAACATGAAACCCAGTTCCTTCTGATTTGGGTATTTCCCCCGGATATTTGCCAATCTACATGATGAAACACAAGTCTTGTTTACTTTGGGTATGATATTTGCATTAAATACAACTAGACACACATTTTTTTAAATCAAAATCTACTACATAAAATCTTAGGCCAGTTCAAGGCCACCAAACAAAACTTGAAAATTTTATTGTGAAATGGCATTGATACTAACCAGAAGATAAACCTCAACAAGTTCTACCGACCAATTTGATGAAAAAGGCATCCAAATCATCTAATCCAGTCCACTCCTAATCCTTCTGTAACAGCTTTGGGTCTCTGCAGTCCTACAACCAGCTGTAACTTCTGGTCCACCATTGAAGGGCTAATAATGGCTTCTCACTCCAAGTTTGGACTGGGCCTCTCAATCTTGGTCCTGCTTTAACTGCCTCAGTATTTGACATATTTGTTGGGCAAGTTGCTGACTGTGAACACGAACTGGATAAGATCAGATAAAGCCATTTGGGCAGGTGTGAAAAAGTTTGGAGAATGAGAAAATGCACAGTGAAAGTGATAGATGCATAAGTTGGGTATAATTAACTAAGTTCTTTTGTCTAATGAAATGGGCTTTGGAGCGGACAAGAATGAAATGGATAAGATTAGCTCATGTTGTCCTGTTGTTGTTGGGTCATGAGAATTATTGAGGTGGGTGTCGCAAAATTTTACTGATTAGGCGATTGCCAGTATTGTGTGAGACAGATTTTTGTGTCAGAAATGGAAGATCGAGACACCGAAGAAGTCCACGTGTTAGGATGGACTAGGGTGAAATTCCAATGTGGGGCGGATAGGGAAAAACAACGGCGTCAAAAGGAGAAAATGGGGTAGGTCATGAAGTATAAAAGTCTGTGTATGGATTTGTTATTTTATTGAATAAAAGGATCCTCTTCGTGGGGCTAATGGTGCCTTTACAGATATGATATATATCCATAGTTGCAAAGCTAATGGAGCAAAGTATCAATTAAATATCTTCTTAATATGATTTTTAAGATTATTTTTAAAATGATGCTAAATAGGTTAGAAAACATTTTAGATTGTCTTATTTTATAGAAGTTTTGTTGGTGGTAAATAAATTATTGTTTGTGTAAAATCATATATATTTATGAATTAGATATAAACAAAGCATATGATAAGATTTGGTTGAGTTTTTTACATGATATTCCAAGAAAATTTGGTTTTGATCAAGGATAGTGTGAATTCATTAAATTGTTAGATTATTATTACATTATTTTGCTTATAGATATTTATTTGATGATATAATTATTACATCTTACGAGATGCTAGATTATGTCCTAGTGGGATAACGCAACTATTCGAGGTTTGGCTTTTCTTTGGGAGATCCAAGATTTAAACCACAGTGTGTGGGTGTGATTGTGCGTAGCTCTCGACCTTATGAAGGGTCATGGTTGGAAGGGGATTGCTCAGCCCTATGCGTCGATTGTAGGGGTTTATCATACTACCCAAATTCTATATATATATATATATATCATGAGAGGTTGAGAGAAGATGAATAATTACAGCTCACAAGAGGTTGAGTGAAGTTGAACAGTGAAATGAAGATGAAGCACCAACATCCTCTTACGATATGTGTAAATATTTGAGCAGTAAAATTATGTGTTGAATGCTATCAAGTGGTATCAAAACAAAGTTTTTTGTTGTTATTTTGTAAGTCTATAGGAGTAGTAAGTGGAGGAAGACATGTAGTCATTTTTTTATGGAAACATTCAATTTATTTCTAACTAGAGTCTAAACCTGAGATGTCTACTTTTTTTTACTTGCCAACATCTATTTTAGCAAGAACTTCTCTTTTTTTAAACAAGTGGTCCAATGATATGACATGCATACTGTAGTTCTCTCTGTAGTCTCAATGTTCACTCACCTCTTTCATACTCATTTGAGTTATTCATTGTGTTGCTTTAGAAAACCTCTATACCTAGCCACATCCATTGTGTATCTATCTATCTATATATTGTGCTTGACTGTAAAATTATGATTCCGTGCAGGTTATTTTGCATTTCTATTTGACATGTGGAAAGAAGGGAAAGCTATGCTCTTGACTATAAAATTGTAATTGTGAAGGACGCTTGGGCCTATCATTTGATGCCCTATTTTTCATCATAAACAAAAGCCTTGTGAATCCTTTATAGCCCATTTATCACATGCTTTTAATCATTGCCTCTGAATATATTGCTATGACTATTGGGAGAGACCAAATTTGTTTCAGTTGCCCTATTATTTCTTCTATTAGCGATTTTGTTTTGTTTCAATTGCCCTATTATTTCTTCTAGTTTTTTATTTTGACTGATCTAAGATATGTGAGTCATTATTTACATGGTGGTTTGAGAAGACGTTATGTCTAGGCCTAAGGCTCTATTAGAGATTTAGAGTTTTCTTTGAAATGACATTACATCTAAAGACACTTCTGTTACTTGACATGGACTAGAAAGAACGAGCTGGAGGTCTCCTCTTGTTAGAGGTACTGTGACACTCAAGAGCCACATGGAGGAGAAAAATTCTTCATCGAAGATGAGTCTATGCTCAAGAGGGTACTTGAAGAAGTTTTATGAAGCCAATTTTGAAAACAACATAGTGGTTAGTGGGAAATATTTTGTGCTTAACTACAACCCTGACTTCACATTAAATACTTGTGTAGAACCAAGACAAAGGTGAAGCCATGTTGAAGTGGCTATGCAACTTGATGCTCCTAAAAAAACGCAAAGTACCACACGGATAAAACAAAATATCCCGCATAAGAGGTATATTCTTCTTAAAATTTACCAATTCCTTTTTTAAATCATGAAGTGCATAGTTGAAGAGTTGGCATTTAGAAGAAAGGATAGTCTTCTTTTGAAAGGCAAGTCAAGAGTTCAAATCTCTTAGAGGACATATTTGAAAGAAAATAAAATAACTACCTTAGAAAAAAATTAAGACTATAGTGAATATTTTGCAAAACTAGTAAAAAAATAGTAATAAAAAACAAACAAAGTCAAAAAATAATGTGAGAGTTAACGTGTGGTGAAGAGTAATTGTATATTTTTGGGTGTCAAAATAATTTGTAATTGGTCAAAAAAGTTTATTGTTGGGCTATGGTTGAAAAGCATTGTATATGTGCTAAAACACATTCACAACATTTTGTATAAATGACACCTTTGGCTTGTGTTTATAGATAAAGTTATCGTGTTAAGTTCCTATGTCTATAGCCAAATATAGTTGACATAACGACGTCTGGGTATTGAACCTACATAATTGACAAGAAATAAGGACACCATTTTGTTATGATTCTTTCACTTCATTTTTTACCCTATTCATCTATATTATTAGATATAAATCATAAAATTGAGAACATCCAAGTATAGGGAAGTTACACCCATTAACAAGGATTTCTCTTTACGCAAATTGCATTGATAGGACGAAACCATTTTCATACTACCTTGGTATCATGCATTGTTCTCTTTCACGTACCTTAAGGTCTCTCTCACATATAATTGTGTATATTGAGAAGACTACCTTCTTCCACGTATCAAGTATATAGAAAGGGTAGGTATATAGAAAGGATGGGTATATAGAACTGGTGGTATATTGAAAGGGAAACCATTTTCAATACATAAGGAACCCTGACTATTATGTTGAAGAAAACAAATTCCAAAGACTACAAGAAGAAGTGTTTACATCAATCCACTAAATGGAAAAGACAAAGAGACAACAAGCCAAGAAGCACAAAAGGCAACACCATATAATTATCTTTATTTTCAAGAAGCTAGTGAAGGTGGAGAGAAGCAATCTAAACTTCAAAAGTGTGTGTCACAAAATAAAGATCTTTAATTCTCATAAGGTAGAGTTCTTTATGAAGATGGAAAATTTTTAACACTAAGGAGTTGTTTGTGAATAATTCTCAAAGAATTTGATGCTCTTGAAGATCATTTTGAAAATGGTGTTCCTTTCCTTATAGATGTTGAAGAACATAAGCTTATACTGAGAGGGGGGGTGAATAGTATAAGACCACTTTTTACTTTTCTTTCTCAATCAATGTTATGCAATGTATAGATAGCAATATCAACAGTAGTAATCAAAGCAATGTACAAAACATCACACACAATAGAGAAACCACAATTTACGTGGTTCACCCAATGTGGGCTACTCCACGGAGAAAATATTTCTTATAAATTTTTCTCAAGTAATCTCTTGGGAATCCTTTCCCTACAATATTTATGGACCTATGTCCAAAGGAGATGTTGATCCCCTAAATTAGGTTCATGTATCTCTATCCACAGGAGAACTCCTCCTCTGCTCTGGCTGGTGATCCTCTAGAATACTACTGCCTCCACTGCACTGGCTTGTGGATCTCTCTCCACTGAAGACTCTTATCCCCACTTAGAAGACCTTTCCTCACTGCCCTGGCTTATGGATTTCTATCCACTAGAGACCACTATACTCTTTGCTCTGTCACCTCCAAAGCTTTGTCTCAAATATGCACTAAACACGGTCCTTCGATCTAGCACAAATCTGATCAACAAATCCACTCAGAACTTTCTCAAATATGCTCAACAACTCCACTCAAAACTTGTCCAAATCTGCTCAACAAGTCCACACAAAACTTGCTCAAATATGCTCAATAAGTCCACTCAAAACTTGTCCAAATCTACTCAACAAGTCCACATAGAACTTGCTCAAATATGCTCAATAAGTCCACTCAAAACTTGTCCAAATCTGCTCAACAAGTCCACTCAGAACTTGTCCAAATATTCTCAACAAGTCCACTCAGAACTTGTCCAAATATTCTCAAGAAGTCCACTCAGAACTTGTCCAATTTTTCTTAACAAGTCCACACAAAACTTGCTCAAATCCGCTCAACAAGTCCACTCAGAACTTGTCCAAATATGCATAACAAGTCCACTCAGAACTTGTCCAAATCTGCTCAACAATTCCACTCAGAACTTGTCCAAATATGCTCAGCAAGTCCACTCAAAACTTGTCCAAATTTTCTTAACAAGCTCACTCAGAACTTAACCAAATATGCTCAATAAGTCCACACATAACTTATATATAAATATGTATTGTAAGCTTTCTATAAAAATCTCACATAAAATCAGTCCACAAGTCTTCTCAAAGACTTGCCTCAAATATGCTTAACAAGTTCATACATAACTTGTCCAATCTCATAGAAACATAAAGAGAATTTTTAGAGACCCAATATGTTCTACACTCAATGCTCAATCACATTTTCAACTCAAATTAGAATATAGAATAGTTTGTTTTATGGAACTTGAACAATCACTACCCACATCCACTTGACTAGGCTCAACCAACTCTACTCAACCAATCACTCAATGAAACAACCCTTGCTCACAAACCCTAGTCCAAGTATATAACCATCAACTCAAAATGTTTTCAACAATGCTCAACAACAAATATCACATAACAATGATACTCATGTTCTTTTCAAACCCTAGTTCAAGTTCTTTGCACAACTCACTTCAACAACAATGCTTATAAACAATATTCACATAACAATGATACTCATGTTCTTTTCAAAACCCTAACTCAAGTTATTCACACAACCAATGACTTCAACAACAATGCTTATAAAACAAGGTTTTAACAACTCTTTATTCTAGAAAAACTTGAAGCATTAACTCAAACACTCTCGAAAAGGAAACCCTAATCAAGTCATTTTCACTCCAAACTTATTTTCCAAAAAACCAATCAATCAACTCAACTATGGAAGAATGTGCTCATACCTTTTTCTTGATGATGAAGGGATCTCATAAATCTGCCACAACCACAATCACTTATATGCCAAACTTAAAGAGGTTAGAAGATAAATATTTCTCACAATATAATGCAAAAAATCAATTACACCTTATCACTCCACCTTTCTTTTTGAAGCGAAAAATCCCTTGCAAAGCCGCTTTGGTCTGAGAGACCACAAATAGGGGGTTCTACACTATCAAAGTCACCCAAGGGTCGCACCCGACCCTGCCCGCACCAACATTATCAATTGGATTTTGGATACCCAATTCAGCTTTTTGGTAGGGTGGAGATTTGAACCTGGGACCTCCCTTGGAGGATTGCCCTCTCCTCTCCAACTCACCTACAACACTTGGATCTCACTCCACCTTTCAAAAACAACCAACAACATACATAAAATATTTATCCAATAACACCTTATAAACTCCCAACTAAAATAATTTCAACTTCCACCAAAATAACTCAAAACCTCTTTAATCAATTTTAATGTCAAAAAGAACTTTGGCAAGAATCAAATCCTTTTTTCTTAAAATAACATAAATCACTTCTCAATAAAATACTCTTTCAAAAACCTTTTAACTCCAAATGGAACAAAATAATTTCCAATAAAATAATTCTTCACAAACCCTTATAACTCCTAACAACACAAATTAATTACCAAAATTAATTCTTCACAAACCCTTATAACTCCTAACAACACAAATTAATTACCAAAATTAATTCTTCACAAACCCTTATAACTCCTAACAACACAAACAAATAATTCTCCAGAAACCCTCATAACTCCTAAAAATACCTTAGCAAAAACTTTGGGCAATATAAAAAATATAACCCAATTTATCTCTGCCACTTAGTGGGATTCGAACCCACAATATCTTCCCCCACGAGTGCTCTAGCCATAGACTTATCCATCGCGTGTGCTATACGCACACTTAACACTCCACGAGCACCTCATGCTCCTTCTATCACACCTGGCGCTCAAAACCGAATATGATCAAAACTTTTCCTTGGCGCTCAAGTCAACCATGCCAATCGTCCATGGAAATCGATTGTGGACTCCTCAACTCCCAATGCCTTTGCAAAACGTGCGCTGCCAATGAAACATCGTGTCCTTTGTGATTTAACCAAAAATCTCTTTCCCTTTTGTCTTTTACATAGCGCTAAAGACAAGCGAATCCTTTTCTTCTTCCTCAACAATCATGATTTCACCAAAAACGTTTCAAACTTGTCGCATGCATTAATAATGTCGACGAGGTAAGTTTTGAATACCTTTTTGGAATTAAGTTATACACAAACTCCCTTTGTTGTTTAGACATCGGTGCTCCCACTTTTTTTATGGCGTCGACGCTTTCCAACCTTTATAATTTATAAATTATTTAAATTCTAAGGAATTTAAATTTTATAAATTATATTTTTAAACTTTAGCTTTAAGGAGATTAAAGCCTTCCTTGGGTTTAAACTTAAACCTTTAAATTTGTAAATAATTCTTCCATCGTGGGTCTTTTTAAAATCTTAACTACCATATCAATGTGTGAGGAGAATTTTATATCCTCATAATGAATTTAATAAAACCATTTAATCTTCCACCATGAGTTTACCATAAACCTTCATAAAATAATATTTTGCCAACTTTTTCTTCAACTCTTTGCATTATTCTTGGTGCTATTGATGGTGTGCTCCATGACATTAATTACAACTTTCACCTTGAAATCAATGAAAACTAAATAAGCTCAAAATATCCAACAGATGTTGTGAGGAAAATACACATAACATTAATTACTCTTGGAATATTCAAGCATAAAAAAAATGGACAACAAACGAAATATTGAAGGACAAGCCCATGATGGAAAATGCTTGTTGTGACACAAGCAACCTCAAGCCTATGATAAATTTTTTTGTTGTGATACAAGCAACCTCAATCCTATGATGGAACATGTATGTTGTGACACAAGCATCCTTATCCAAAACATATATTTTGCTTATGATACTGGTGATTTCAACATTGTTGGGGATAATAATGTTTGTGTTAAAGATGAGCATCTTGATCTCATTGGTCTAGTCAAAGGCCATGTCATTGAAGACCTTAGTGATAATAGAGATTTTGGGTGTTTGAACATTGTTGGTGGTGTTGGTCGTGACAAAGGCCATGTTGATGAAAGATAGTGATGAAGAAATTGGTTGTTTTGAAAAGCACACAAAATGTATCGTCTCAAAATTAATGAAAATAATGGATTATAATGGCACACGATTGGAAATGAATGGACAAGGTATGAGAAAGCCCATAGAACCAAATGTAAGGCTAAATAATTAAGGCCTTGGCTATGATGGTCAAACAAGAAGTAGTGATACCTCTTGGTCTATGATTTGTTTAGTGGTGTGTTGTGTGCCCTAGACCACGACCAAGATTGGATGGCTCATAATTTTTTTTGAGCCAACTTATGGAGAAGGTTGGTTCCTTGTTTTGTAAAAAATAAATAAAACAAATGGAAGAAGACTAAAGATAAAAATGGAGAGTTATAAAGAGAGATAAGAGAAATATGGATTAAAAGGTGGATGATATTCGGCTAACAACACTATCTCATCTTATGCAAATCACCATCTTGCTTATCTACATACAGGGCCTAATAGATTGGCTACCAAGCAAAGCATTGCAAAATATAAATTTTGCACATATCATGCATTCTACCATTTCAATATCCCATAGTGATAATCCAAACAATAGCTATGGACTAACAGAATAGACCACTAACAATTTTTTATAAAAGTGAATAGACTTACCATGATTAAATGCTATGCATCCCTAACATTCCAATAGCCCACAATGATAATCCAAACAACTTTGGCCTAACAAAATAGACCAATGTGAAATCTTTTATAGAAATTTTTAGAGACTACAAAGAACACCTACATAAAAGAATTTAGTAACACATTACTGGAAGAGGTTAAACAAAAATTGATTCAATAAGTAGTAGAGAAAAATTGCATAATTTTCAATAGGAAAACACACAAATTGTTAACCCTCATAATAAATAAATATTAATCTATTTCTAATTTACTATACTAGCCTAGCTCATTAATTACAAGGATATCCTATCATAGGTATGATAATACTAGGTCCAACCTTGCTCTGTCTAGGATTTGTGCTCAATCAACATGCCTAGGGAAGTGGATGTCACTCTCTTGCCTTGTCACTACCAATTGTTTTGATGTAACGGCCAATCACCATCTTTAGCAGTTGCATATATTCAACATGCTTCATCTCTCCTCCACTATGATTTATTGTTATTCTAGCTATTATAATTGTAGCACTTTTATTTATGTTTAATAGGTGCACCTGATACTATTGTATATTTCAAAAATTGGTAGTTGCTTTCTTGTCTAACAACTTTACTTCAAATGGTTGAGTGTCTAGTCCATGCCTTTGACGCACATGATCTCTATTAAAAATTACCTATCTAGGAGCTTTCCTCTTTTGTCGTTATCTATTGAAAACTTGTGTTTGTTGTCTCCCAAGCTTTTTATCTTTTGGCCACTTATGCACCCGACCACTCATGCACCTAATAACTCATGCACCTGACCACTCATGCATTAGGACACTCTTACATCTGACCACTGTTGCATTTGGTCATTCTTGTTCCATACTCTAAAGTGACTTGGCTTCCTTGCCTTAGTTAAATTTTTATCCTGATAGAGTGTTTTTCATATTTTTGCCAATCATATGCAAAGGATATTAGGTATGGCAAGGCTTCCTTGCCTTGGTTAAATTTTTGGCTCGATAGAGTGCATTTTATAAATAAATCATATGTAAAGGATATTAGGACAAAGAGGCTTCCTCAATTAATTTTTTTAACAAAATTGATAGTCTAGAAAAATTTGCTAGGACCTATCTATGTGGGTATTACATTGACCAACATTATTGGCACTTTCTTAGGATTTTTGCTTGTAAATTTGAGAATCCTAAAAGCCTTATTCATTGGGCATTGGAATAAAAAATAGGAGAAAAGATATTGAATTATGAAAGAGGTCCAAAACAAAATATGAAATAGACAACACCCAACAGGCTTAAAATTTATGAGATCTAGATGTTACACCTTACACTTTGTATCTTTGCTCCTCCAAAGTTAAGCCATTTTTTTATATTTTTTTACCACTTGATCCACTAGGGTGTCCTTCCTAAGATACAATATTTGATAGGCCACATCCCAAACCTATTGTGGCAAGCACTTGAATCCTTTGTGCTTCTTATGGGTACCTTGAAGTCTATAGACCTTTTTGTAGGAGGGATATGGGTGCCTTTTTATATTTTAACATGTATAGTGGTAATCTTATTCAAAAAAAAAAAAAAAAAACATCTTCTTCTCTAATAGGTTCTTGCCACCCATTGAATTCCTCCTCATTACCACCTATTATCTCAAATTATGGCTTTAGGTGCTCTATTGTAAAGATATTTCTATTATAATTCACAAGGGGAGAAATCCCCATGCCAAAAAATTCTTATAATGGAGCTCTCATTTGGCTCTTAGTGATCTAGATATCTCCCGTAACTATTAAAGCAATTGATACCATTCCATTATTTTATTATCTATCTCCATTGCTTTAGCCTTTCCTGAGTTGTAAAAGTCACAAGATGTGGCTAAAAACCTTCCTTTAAAAGTTTAACAATATTATGTTCTTGCTACACCTTTATGCCCATTTGGTTTCACACATTCTTAAACCCAATTTGGGATTCCCTAATGATATTTATGGTAAAAACCAAGAATTTGTCATGTCTAATGCACCTTTATGTCCATTTGGTTTTGAACATTCTTAAACTCATTTTGGACTTCTTTGATGACATGTTGGCTAAAAATCAATAATTTATGATCAACTATAGCAATTTGATTGTATCAAACCTTTTATTCTAGATATCCTTATTTATTTGTATCAAGGCTTATCTAGAGAAGTAGGAATCTTGTACCTTATTCTTTTTCTTTTCTTTAACAAGCTCTTATTTCAGGCTTCTTGATTCTTTTGCTAGGGCCTAAATTTTCTTATTTTTCTCCTATAACTATGCTTTAGTGGGAGTATTATTAGGGATTTACTATAGCCTCTCAACATGTACCTATAGGGCCTTTTTTCATCCTACTTCTCATCCAAACATTTGATCAAATATTTTATTGTCAACTTCTTGCGATATTTTGTTTTCATCTAGATTGCTTTCACATGCATTAGTTCAACTGGTAAGTAAGCACTTTGTGCCACATCATCTAATGAAAATTTGGTAATGTCTACCTCTTGCAAAGTCCTTACATAGTCTTCTATTGTTAATTCAGTGGTAGGCTTAATAATAGTGGAAGTTACTGTTGACACTTTTTGCCACATTATACAAGGGGTAGAAGAATAGTAGAATTTTCGTGTAATATTTCTTTGTTGAAATTTTTTCTTTTATTTTAAGTTGCAACAATTTTGATTCTCCCCATCCCCCTTTATAAAATGAAGAAGAAAGAGCTTCGCGACCAAATGGACCAAGGAAAATAGCTTCGTCGAAGGAAAAGGAAGAGAATATGGAAAGAGCTTCGGGCCCGAAGTACTTCAAAACACCACTTCGGGCGAAAACCTTGCGAAGTAATTTCATCGAAGAAAATACAAAGATAACGCTTCCCACTCGAAGCATTTTCAGTAGCCGCTTCGGGCGGAAGTTTTGCGAAGCAGCATCCAAGCGACTTTGCCGAAGAAGGAGAACATAGTCCAAATCCACTAAGGCAAGGAAACTACTTCAGGCCCGAAGTATTTCCTACACCTACTTCGGCCAGTTTTCACCCGAAGCAGTGGCACCTGAAGCAAAATGACGATGTGTCAGAAACTGAGAAATGCTTCGGGAGGATATTCCTCGAACCACAGATTTGAGAAAGAGTCGGGCCGAAACATTTTCCAGCCGAAGCAGTTTCGCCAGCAAAGGACAAAAGGCTCCATTTCAAAAGTAGAATTCACTCGGCACTCGACTTCCCCGAAGTATTTTTTGTGAAGAACAAATCAAGGAGAATCTACTTCGGCCTAAGGCTTCGGCAAAGCGGATATGTAGCGAAGCACTTTTTGGGCCCACATTCCAAGGCGGGTAGCTTTCCAAGGTGATCAAAAGCCCCTTAAGTACCCCCTTTCGTGCCCGATAAGTCCGCTGACCATTCTTGGCAAATGAAAGGGACGTAACAGTTCTCGAAGTAAAACCTAGCGGGCGTAGTGATCACTCAAGCACAGCATCTAGAAGCTAGGGACACTCGGGCGGCGCATTAAATAAATGTTTCCAATGTTGACCCGATCACAGTTGCCAGTTTCGGTAACTGATTTGAAAACTCAGTCGTAGCAGCCACGAGGAGCCAATTTCTTAGAGCCCGAGGGTGTACTCCGTCAAATTTGTAATAATGATTCAGAGGGTCAGGTCCTTTATAAAAACCCAAGCTTTACAATGTAAAATGGGGGGGGGAACTTTTTGCTAGAAAGATGCTATAACTTGATGTCCTGCGTCTAATACTAAAGATTTTTGTACTCCATTTCTCTCTTTTATGCTGCCTTCTGTGCTTAATTCTTTTGTCTGTCTGCATTCGTATATTGAGACTCTGAATCCTGAATTTGGTGTGCGATTGGGGACTGTACCCTAAAATTCGCCTTGAAGGATACATAGGAGAGAAAAAACGTCCTTGTTGCTTTATTTTATGCTACCTGGTGGATCGAGGTTTCTGTTATTCCCTCATATTAATCGCTGTTACTCTGAACCTTGAATTCCAGCGAGAGAGAGAGGAGAACCCTGCAAACCCGTCCAGAGGATACATAGGAAGGTCGAAACTACGTTTCTTTCGTTTATTCTTGGTGTTCTTTGCTGCTATTTGAGTTATTAGTGAGTGATCGTGCTTCCTGTTCTTCCCCACCTTGAATCATCAATCTCTAACCCTTACCCTTTTTATTTCTTTTTCTAACCCAAACTCCTTTTATCTCTTTCCTGCACTCTTATCTCAAACCCCAAAAGTAGATTAGTATAGGAGCCGGCCTTTCTCCGGAGATTGGCACGAGGGGCATCTCTTCCTCTCGGAATTTCAATGTTGGTCACAGGTCCAGGGTGCGCAAACCCACCGAAAGTCCTTTCCTGTGTGGATTTGATGACCAACAGCTTACTATGGTCACTGCATATTTAATTTTCACCAGATTCATGATACTTGTTATTCTTGATGGTGCTCTCTTTTCTCCTTCCTAGGTGTATGCTCACTCATCCATTTTTGTGAGTTAGCCTGAGCTTGTTATAATTGATTAAAAATATCTAGAGCTATATGGATAAAAGGGGTGTGGGAGCAAGGTAGGAATTTTGGATTGTAGTAGTAGTATCTTTAGAAGTTAGGGGTTATGAGATTTTAGGGGCTTATTAATGTTGTGAGGAGGTGGAAAAAGTAATCCTTTTTGTAGGTGATTGGGGATGAACCTCATCTAATGGGGGTGGAGGTTTCTTAGGGGGGCTATGAATGTGGAAGAGGTGGTATAAAAGAAGAACAAGGATTAAACCTATGATAATATGTATCTATGCCTTTTTCTATGGTCTAATTTTGAGTTGTCAAATTTTCATGCTGGACCTTAGCCCTTTTTACTCATTCATTTGACTATTGTAGTGGGGATCCCTTTCTTTTCCCCTCATATTTGGCTTCCAACTACTCTTTATAGCACTCAAGTACAAACACTTTCTCTATGAGTAGTGGGATTTCCCTAGCTTCTTATGTGTTATGTCGAGTATAAGAACTGCTAGCTTCAAGTCCAATGCGTTTCTTCCTTTGTTTCAACCAGGTTGATCTAGCAATACCCAATGAAGTTTCACCCTAACCTTCTTCTATATAACTCATATCATGCATGGCTCCTACTATATGTCTTTTATCAGAACTCATATCTTTGAGGGATGAAAAATTTTAGTCTAGGTTAAAAAATCCTTCTTATGGATACCATTTTTGCACCTAAAAACCCACCATTTGTGAATTTTCTCTTCTGATCACTTTTTCTTGCTTTGCATCATTTGTTTTCTTTGTTTACTCAAGACCCAATCTTTGATTTTAGCTAGATCATATAGATTTACAAGAACATAAAAATTCCTCCATGGAGGTATTTTCTCTACTTTGTATATGTCTATATTGATCTCCTCTACTTCTAGCTTGTTCCAAAATATCTCTATCTCTGGTCTCTGGACATGCTCAAGAGAAGGAGGCTTGTTGTTTACATCTATTAGTTTAGCTATCAAAATACCTTCCATATCTTATCTCTATCTTTCTTGAATCACTTTTAGCTTAAGGCTCTTGATTTTTGCATTCAAGACTTCATATTTCTTTTAGGCACTTAGAGTAATGGACCCATAGTTTAAGGGTAGGTCATATGTGAAATCCTTGTTTATCCCTAACCCAAATTCACATTAGCATAGTCCATATATCAAAAAAATCCTATTCCAAGGATATATTTTGTTACATAATATGGAATTAAGGAAGGTTCTCCATAAAATCCATATATCCTTATTACTATGTCATTTTTTAGAAAACACTACTCTCTGGTTTCTTTGTCGCTGGTATGAAGATAAATCATTACCCCTTTTTTTTCAACCAAGAAACTTCTCTATGGATACAGGCCAGAGTAAGGCCTATAAAATATCTATTAAATTCCATATAGGAACTCGAAATTATGAGAGATGGGATCTAGTCCACTACTAAAACAACCTACCCCTATGGGGTTTGTAGGCTTATTTTTAAGTTTGGAAAAATATCTAGTCTATGACACACAAACAACTAGGCCAAGTATGAAGGATACCTAAATACTCCATGTTCATTAATTTTAAGGTGTTGGGCCCAGTCAAAATAGAATATTTTGGGATAGGTCAAGTAATATGCCATAGTTATTTGGAAGTCTTATACATTTTCATCGCTATTTAGACCAAAGATAATTGCAAACATGACAAACATGTCTTTTAAGAATTTAAACTTAATAATCTAAATAGGGCCTTCAAGAAATTTAGAGAGGCAATGAAGCAATTAGTTATTGAGCCAAGGAAATAACTTATTTTCATAATAACCTTTTTGTTTCTCTTTATTAAGGGCTCTAAGGTATTTTCTAGGGTACGTAAAAAACTGAATAGACTTATCATGATTAAATGTTATACATCCCTAACATTCCAATAGCTCGTAATGATAATTCAAACAATAAATTTGGCCTAGTAGAATAGACCATTGTTAAAGCTTTTACATAAATGTCTAGAGACTATAAAGCATGCATACATGAAAGAATTCAATAACATATTACTAGTAGAGGTCAAATAGTAGTTGATTCATTAAGCAACCAAGTAAAATTACATAGTTTACAATATACAAACAAATAAATTTTTGAACCTCATACTAAGGATAATTAAGCTATTCATAGTTTACTATGGTAACCTAGCTCAATAATTACAAGGATAACCTATCATAGGCATGACAAGAATATGTACAACCTAGCCTTATCCGAGGCTTGTGCTCAATCAGCATGCCTAGAGAAGTGGATGTCTCTCTCCTACTTTATCTCTACCAGCTATTTTGATGCAGTGAAAAATCATCATCTTCAACAACAATGTGTCTTTAGCAGTCTTATACCTCTTGAGCATGCTCAAACTCTCCCTTACTATGATTTCTTATTATGTTAGTTATCATAATTGTAGTCACTTCCATTTATGATTAATAGTGGTGGTTAATACTATTACAAGTTTTAGAATATTTGCAGTAGATTTCTTGTCTAACCACTTTGATTCAGAGGGTTGAGGAGAGTCCAAGTGGTCCATGCCTATGATACACATGATATTTAATGAAAGTGATATATCTGGAAGCTTTCCTCTTTTTTTGTTATCTACTAAAAGGTTCTGTTTGGAACCTCCTAAACACTTTTAGCTTTCAAAAAATTATGCACCCAACCACTATTGCATCTGATCACTCTTACATTTTTCCATTCTTGCACTTGGCCATTCTTGTTTTAGACTTTGAAGTGGTTGAGCTTCCTTTCCTTAAATTTTTGGACAGATGAAGTGTGTTTCATCTTTTAGCCAATTATATGTGAAGGATATTAGGCCTAGAAAAGCTTCCTTACCTTAGTCAAATTTTTGGCCTAACAAAGTGCATTTCGTCTTTCAACCAATCATACACAAAGGATATAAAACCTAGCAAGGCTTTCTCAACAAAGTCTTTAACAAAATTAATAGTCTAGCAAAATTTGCTAGGACCTATCTATGTGGGTGATTGCATTGACCCACAAGGCCAAGTTTGTGAAAAGAGAAACCTATGTAGAAGAGAAAACTCCTAGAATAAGTTGTAATCATTATGGGTGATCTAGACATGTGATAACTAGGTGTTGGAATTTGCATCCTTGTAATAATTGTGGTGGTAATAATCACTCTAAAAAATATTGTCAACATAAAAAAGTAATGCCCAACAAAATACATGTTGATTATGGATGGATGGATGTGATATAATGGGATAGAATGAAATAATTTTTAAATGGATTTTATAATATGAGATTTTTTTCTCATAAGAAAGCAATGATAAGATAAAGTTTGGTGGTTGACAGAGACCACAATGATGGTTTTCCCATGGACCAATGCAATCTTGGGATTCTTTAATATACATGAATTTTATATAAAAATTTATAGATGCAATCCAAAGGTTGACCCAAAGGTAGATGACCTAGAGGCAATGACCCAAAGGCTGACCTAGAGGTGATGACCCAAAGGCAATGACCTAAAGTCAGACCCAGAGGTAAAGAGCTATTTCTAGAGTTTAATCTAGACCATAATTTCATTATCACACTAGGAATAAGGGGGGTAGTAATTTTTGTAAAAGAGGCATTTTCGTCCATGATTGAGACCTTCAAATATTTGCTATACTAAATAATGTAATTAGGGGGTATGGTAGATAATTATTACATTATTTGGGTGATATATACTTATTAGATTATTGTATGATGTAACTATTACATCTTAGGATATGTTAGATCATAATATTATTACACCTCATGAGAGGTTCAGAGAAGTTGAATAGTTACACCTCATGGGATATTGAGAGAATTTAAATAGTAAAATGAAGGTGAAGAACTGTTGGCATTTTTGACACATTGTTTTGTTGCTATTCATACAAAAGAATGCACACATTGTAGAGACACTTAACAAGTTTTGTGTTCAAGAAGAGCAGGTGAAAACTATCACGATATCGTGACATGTCGCATTTTCATGACCTATCATGTTTTCGCGATGTCCGATGAAGAAGAAAAGCTCAGCCCAAAAGATGTCGCGATATCATGACATGTCGCATTTTCGTGACCTGTCGCATTTTCGTGGGGCTTAAAGCCAAAAAGTGCAAGCAAAGAAAATTGTCGCGATATCGCGACATGTCACGTTTTCATGACCTGTCATGTTTTTGCACTAGGAAACAGCAAAGGTGGAAGTAACGGCAAAATTGTCGCGATTTCATGAAATTTCGCATTTTCATGACTTATTGCGGTGAGGGAGCACTCAAGTGAAATTTGTTGCGATATCGCGACATGTCGCATTTTTGCGACTTGCAGTGGCAACACAATATACTGATAGTAAAATATCGCGATATCGTGACATACAGCAACAAAGAGGAGCACCAAGGAAAAATGTCGTGATATTATGACATGTCGCATTTTCATGGGGAGACAGCCAAAAAGTACAAGTCCGAAGGAAGTTGTCGCAATTTCGTGATTTCACATTTTTGCGACTTGTCGCATTTTCGTGGAAGGCTGAAGATAAACACAAGGCGGATGAAAGGTGTCATGATTTCATGACATTTTTTAGAGACGAGGCCAAGTAAGAGAAAGTTGTCATGATTTCACGACAGGAAGTGGCAACAAAGGAGAAGACAGAAAAGTGTCACGATTTCGTGACATATTGGGGCGAAAGGACAAAGTGCGAAGAATTGTCACGATTTTGTGACATGTCACATTTTCGCGAGGAGAAAGCAAGGGAGTAGCCAGATAGTACGAAATGTTACAATTTCATGACATGACAAATTTTCACGTCCGAAAAGCAGCTAAGGACAAGAAGATAGAAACATGTTGCGATTTCACAACTTGTTGAAAACAAAAGCATAAAATGAAGAAAACATCGCGATATCACGACATGTCATATTTTCGTGACCTGTTGCGTTTTCACGGAACGAAAGCTGAAAAGTACAAGGCAGAAAGAAATTGTCACGATATCACGACATGTCGCATTTTCATGATGAACAAGCAGGGAAGGACAATGACAAGTATGGAATGTCATGATTTTGTGACATGGTGAGTTTTTGTGACCTGGAGCAGCAAAGAAGGCAGGTGAAGGAAGATGTCACGATTTTGCGACATGTCTTGTTTTCGCGACGGAAGGTGATGGAAGGGCAAAGTGGCAGCAACATGTCACGATTTCGTGACATGTCACATTTTTGTGACTGGTGGTCATAGGAAAGTGCAGTAAGGTAAAAGTGTCACGATTTCGTGACATGTCGCATTTTCGCGACCTGTCACATTTTTGCAATAGAAGCAACAACAAAGGCCCGATACAGTTCAGTCTGCATTTTTCCTTTAGAATTGCATAGGAGAATGTGAGGACAAGATAAAGATCAAATAAAAGCTCTCCAAATGATTTTGAGATTGTGGTCAAAGAAGCTCCAAGATTAAATGTTGCTGATTACCTATGTGCGCAAGATGGAAGAACATGAGGCAATTTTTGACGCCACCAAAATTAAAGATGCCTCCAGTATTAAAAGCTCCTGTTCATGATCTCCTGCATGCCCCGAGAACGATCATTTATTGGAGATGATCCCTATTTTCCATTTGATTTTCAGTTCTGATCCATAAAAACAGGGAGTGTGATTTCTCCGAGGTAGATTGAGGGGGATGGTTTTCTCTTTTCAAGTGCATATTTTCTGGACCTCTTCTTCAAAATCTGTTTGATGTTTTAAATGTTGTGATGCAAAAGAGAGAGGGAAGACCTCTATAAATACTCATGTATATCTAAAGAGAGAAGGTTAGACATTTTGTAAGAAAAATCTCTAAGTTCTTTGCATCAATAGAAGAGACTTGGCTTCTGAACTTTGCAAGCATTCTTATGTGTGTGATTTCCTTCTGGTTTTAAAGTCATTTCTATTTATGCTCATGTTCTTGCTGTTAAGTTTGAATTTTACCTTCTGGATTCAAACGTTGCTAGTTAGTGAGTAGATTTTGGAATGCGATCTGGGGTTTATCTCTACAAAGGTGTGAGTTTAATTCTACTGCTTTCTTTTTATTAGATGCTGCTATAAAACTTGGTGGAATTCTTGCTGTTAGTCTACCCCAAATTATACACTTTGGCCTGTGGCCATATTTCCATCTCTTTCTATTATTTCCCTTTCTTTTCACATTTTCCATTTCTTTCCCGCACCCTTATTTATAAAAAAAGTTTAGATTAGTTTGGGATCCAGCCCTCTCTAGAGATTGGCCCGAGAGACTTCTCTTTCTCTTGGCCTTTCAATGTTGGTCGAGTCTATGGCGCACAAGTGATGAAATCTTGTACTTAGGCAGATTTGTGTCCAACAATTTTTGGCATGCCCAGTGGGACAGACTGTTTCTATCTCAGAAAGATCCATAATTGGTGGGACAAGCACTATTCCAAGTTGACAAACCCACCTATGCCAACAGTTTTTGGCATGCCCATTTTTTTTGACACCCGGAGGAATCAAGATTTTGATGAACTGTCTTGACCTCACAAGCGGAGATTGTAAGTTCATCTGGTGACTCTGATGAGCTGAAGATCCAAATTTCTTGATCGTAGATCCCTCTTGAATCTAAAAGAAGACACCCCGAAGGAATCAAGGTTTGGTGAGCAGCCTTGACCTCACAGGTGGAGAAAAGAATGTTCATCTGGCAATTTTGACTTAGTGGCAATAATCATGATCTTTGCAGACCACTGCTATAATGGCAAGTTGTCCTAGGTAGAATGATCCTGGCCCCATGAATCTCCAAAGTCGGCATGAGATTCCCAAAAGTGCCTTAAAGACATTGACAAAATACAATGGCACTAAGGGAATGGCTCTAGAGCACATTGAAGATGTTGCTGCTTTGTCAATCATCCATGACATAATCCATGAAGATGTCATGATCAGACTTCTGGTTCTGTCTTCGGAAGGAAAGGCATTACAGTGGTACATATTGCTCGGGTATAAAAGCATCTGCTCATGGGATGACTTAGCAGGAGCACTAATCAGAACATTCAACAAGGATCCCTTTGACGGCTCTTAGGATCCCTTTCAGCTTTTAATGTACATCACGAGAACACCTCTGGAGAGCATCATAGACTTCAATGTATGATTCTATAGAAGTTGGAAGAGAATTCCAGAGAAGATCCGACCGAAACCCGCCCAGGCCCACCTTTTCTATGTTCAGGATTTCCACCTGGACATAGGCCTCCTCTTGCTGCAATCAGGTGAATGAAGGTTCCCTCAAATATTTGAGGAAGTAGTGCGAGCAGAACAACTTTTGCTCCTATCAGGAAAGTGGCAGTGGGGAACAACCCCATCACCTTATCCGGTAGTCGTCGCTCTTGTCTACCCTGCGTAGTATTCACCATGGAAGATTCCTCATACTGAGCAGAGACCTGAGATGCAGCCATGTGTAGCTCAAGAGCCAACTTTCATCCAAGTCCAACGATGGGAATATCCAAGCCTTGTCTTGGCAATAGATAATATGGTTGCTTGTAGTTTCCATCAGGAGATGAGCAAAGGAGAAGAACAGGCTCAAGTGGCAAAACCTGAGAGCAAAGAAGGCACATTTTTGCACTCTTTTTGTATCCCAAGGCATAACACGCAAGTGTTCAACTAGAGCCCAATAAGCAGGCCTCACCAAAATGCTGAGCTTGAAGAGATCCAGGACAAAGGCCTATCACCAGAAAAGCCCTGTTGTCGCATCAAGGGGTTGGAGGAGCCTGTACTCATCCCACAGCTAGTGGACTCTTCAAAATGGTGGTATTGGCTTTGGTCATTACTGCAATTGGTACCCAAAGGAGCCCTCCATGTGGCAAATCTCATTGCTACATTATTCGTCAACTATGTGGGTACTGGCATGCATGATAACTGGCCACGTTGCACCCTGTTCACAACATGGAGAACTTTGGGAGGTCATCCAAACTTCAAGGACCGACTCAAGTATGATCAGATCTAGTCTAGACACTACAGGTTCATCGGATAGACACCCAAAGCTAGGTTTGTGGTGGCGGCATGCCAATCATGTCGCAAAATTTTGTGTAAATATTGTAAATAGCCTAGCTAGTAAATAAAGTTCCTAGGGCACTAAGTGTTGCTTAGGAGCTTAGGTACAATTTTCTGTTTAATTTGTGTGTGTTTCTTTTTAGCAGTTGTTAAAAGAATAAGGGAAGTTTTGCTCTTTTGTAAATTTCTATTGGAGATCCTGTTTTCAGTGTCGAGCGCTAGCAAGAGCTTGTTGCAGCAGCCCACAGCGACGTCCAACATCAACCAGCATTCACTTTTTTTGCTCCTCCATTTTCTTGACTCTGTTGCCCAATGGATAAAGTCCTAAGGTTCGTGCATACAGTAGAACTGTATACCCCGTGAGCCGCCAAGAATGTTGGAATTTTTGCCAATTTTTTTTGTTGTTGTTCATACAAAAGAATGCACACATTGTAGAGACACTTAAAAAGTTTTGTGTTCAATAAGAGCAGGTGAAAACTGTCGTGATATCACGACATGTCGCATTTTTACAGTGTCCAATGAAGAAGAAAATCTCAGCCCAAAAGATGTCGCGATATCACGACATGTCGCGTTTTTGTGACCTGTAGTGTTTTCATGGGGTCTAAAGCCAAAAAGTGCAAGCAAAGAAAATTGTCGCGATATCGCAACATGTCGCATTTTCGTGACCTGTCATGTTTTTGTGCTAGGAAACAACAAAGGCGGCAGTAACGCCAAAATTGTCATGATTTCACGACATGTCGCATTTTCATGACTTTTTGTGGTGAGGGAGCTCTCAAGTGAAAGTTGTCGTGATATCGCGACATGTCACATTTTCGCGACTTGTAGTGGCAACACAGTATATTGATAGCAAAATGTTGCGATATCGCGACATACAACAGCAAAGAGGAGCGCCAAGGAAAAATGTCACGATATCACGACATGTCACGTTTTCATGGGGAGACAGCTGAAAAGTACAAGTTCGAAGGAAGTTGTCACAGTTTCGTGACATGTCACATTTTTGCGACTTGTCACGTTTTTGCGGAAGGTTGAAGAAAAACACAAGGCGGATGAAAGGTGTCATGATTTCACGACATTTTTTAGAGACGAGGCCAAGTAAGAGAAAGTTGTCGTGATTTTGCGACAAGAAGCGACAATGAAGGAGAAGACAGAAAACTATCATGATTTCATGACATATTGGGGCAAAAGGACAAAGTGCGAATAATTGTCGTGATTTCGCAACATGTCACATTTTCACGAGGAGAAAGCAAGGGAGTAGCCAGATAGTACAAAATTTTGTGATTTTGTGACATGAAAAATTTTTGTGGCCGAAAAGTAGCTAAGGACAAGAAGATAGAAACATGTCACAATTTCATGACTTGTTGAAGACAAAAGCATAAAATAGAGAAAACGTCGCGATATTGCGACATGTCGCATTTTTGTGACCTGTCGCGTTTTTGTGGAATGAAAGCTAAAAAGTACAATGCAGAAAGAAATTGTCATGATATCACGACATGTCACATTTTCATGATGAAAAAGCAGGGAAGGACAATGCCAAGTATGGAATGTCGTGATTTCACGACATGGTGAGTTTTCGCGACCTGGAGTAGCGAAGAAGGCAGGCGAAGGAAGATGTCGCGATTTCATGACATGTCTTGTTTTCACAATGGAAGGGCAAAGTGGCAGTAAATTTTTGCGACTGGTGATAATAGGAAAGTGCAGTAAGGTAAAAGTGTCACGATTTCGTGACATGTCGCATTTTTGTGACCTGTCACATTTTCGCGACAGAAGCAACAACAAAGGCCCAATACAGTTCAGTCCACATTTTTCCTTCAGAATTGCATAGGAGAATGTGAGGACAAGATAAGGATCAAATAAAAGCTCTCCAAATAATTTTGAGATTGTGGTCAAAGAAGCTCCAAGATTAAATGTTGTTGATTACCTATGTGCGCAAGATGGAAGAACATGAGGCAATTTTTGATGCCACCAAAATTAAAGACGCCTCCAGTATTAAAATCTCCTATTCGTGATCTCCTGCATGCCCCAAGAACGGTCATTTCTTGGAGAAATCTGATCCCTTGTTTTCATTCGATTTTCAGTTCTGATCCATAAAAATAGGGAGTGTGATTTCTTCGAGGCAGATTGAGGGGGATGGTTTTCTCTTTTCAAGTGCATATTTTCTGGACCTCTTCTTCAAAATTTGTTTGATGTTTTAAATGTTGTGATGCAAAAGAGAGAGGGAAGACCTCTATAAGTACTCATGTATATCTACATAAAGAAGGTTAGACATTTTGCAAGAAAACTCTTTAATTTCTCTGCATCAATAGAAGATACTTGGCTTTTGAAATTTGCAAGCATTCTTATGTGTGTGATTTCCTTCTGGTTTTAAAGTCATTTCTGTTTATGCTCATGTTCTTGCTGTTAAGTTTTGAATTCTGCATTTTGGATTCAAACGTTGCTAGTTAGTGAGTAGATTTTGGAATGCGATTTGGGGGTTATCTCTACAAAGGTGTGAGTTTAATTTTTCTGATTTCCTTTTATTAGATGTTGTTATAAAACTTGGTGGAATTATTTTTGTTAGTCTGCCCCAAATTATACATTTTGGCCTGTGGCCATATTTCCATCTCTTTCTATTATTTCCCTTTATTTCTGCATTTTCCATTTCTTTCCCGCACCCTTATCTGCAAAACAAGTTTAGATTAGTTTGGGATCCAACCCTCTCTAGAGATTGGCCCGAGAGACTTCTCTTTCTCTCGGTCTTTCAATGTTGGCCGAGTCTAGGGTGCACAAGTGATGAAATCTTGTACTTAGGCAGATTTGTGTCCAACAAGAACCAAGAGTCTCTTGGGACAACCAAGATACATTGTATGTATATATGTATGTATACATATCTAGGCGGTAAAATTAGATTCGTGTTTAATTCTATAGAAATGTTATTATATCACTAAAATATTCTATTTTGATAAATAGTTCTCTTGTTGGTTACTTTAAGTCATCTCGTGGAATCCACTAACGTGATCCATTATCTCCTTATCTATTTATTATTCTTGTAGAGGCATTAGGAAGATATTTCTCAAGACAAAAATAGATTTAAAAACCAAAGGTATTCAAGTTGTAAAAAATTATCCCTTCAAATATCAACTACAATTTATGGATGATACTTTTCTATTGGGCCATCCCTCAGTCAATGAGACCTTGGATTTTAAATCAATATTATAATGGTATGAGAAAGCTACTAGATAATTGGTTAATACTATAAAATCTAGGATTTTAATTAAATTTGTTTCCTAGATTTACAAGGAAGATATTTCTTGTAGAGGCATTAGGAAGATATTTCTTAAGACAAAAATGGATGTAAAAATCAAAGGTATTCAGGTTGTAAAAAATTGTCCCTTCAAATATAAATTCTAAATTGTGGATGATACTTTTCTATTGGGCCATCCCTCAGTCAATGAGGCCTTGGATTTTAAATCAATTTTATAATGCTATGAGAAAGCTACTAGAGAATTGGTTAATACTATAAAATTTAGAATTTTTAATTAAAATTTGTCCTTGATTTACGAGGAATTATTGGGGATATTTAGGATTTAAAATAAAAAAAAATTCATCAATCTACTTGGGTATTCCTTTATCTCATAAAGGAAATAAATAGCAAATGGGGGTCTCTTGTTTGGATATAATTAAGGATTGTTTGGAATGTTGGAAAGGTAAGTTCTTAACCATGGCAGGAAGGCTATAACTCACAAATACTACACTACAATCCATCCCTATTTATATGATGTTAAATTCAATATTGCCAATAGATATAGCATCAAAAACTAAAAAAATAAAATACTTTGTTTGGAAAGGATGTGAGGAAAAAAATAGGTTTTCTATTTGTAATTGGGATAGGGTTTACAAATGAAATCATATTGAAGGGGTAAGCTTACAAAAGTTATAGACTTATGGGTTTGGCCTTAGGGGTAAAACTTAGGTGGAGATTATTCAAAGATTAAGAAAGGAGTTCAAAAAATGTTATTTCAAAAATATATGGGTTCTCTTGATGCAATGCAATTCTTTAAGAATAGAACCCTACCTAGAATATCATCAACATGGAACTTCATATTATATAGTTTTTATTTTATCAAGAAGAATATTAGATGGTCAATCAATAACAGAAATTATACAAATTTTGGTTTGATGCTTGGTTGAAGCCTTATCTTGTTATCTCTAATTAAAAATAGAAACCATTGGCTCTAGTATGTCTATATTGTAAAGGTCCAATGGTAAAATATTATATTAATATGATCATCAACTCTAGATCATGAATTTATATTAGTAACTTGGTTGAAGAAGAGGAACTCAAGCAAATTGTAAATGAGCTTCAAGAGTTTTATTTAATTTTTTTATACAAAAGGATGAGTTGGTTTAAAATCTATCAACTCTAAAATTTAAAGTAAAAAATTCAAACTCCAAATATCAAACTCTAAAATCTAGAGGCGTTGTTGGTCCTATTAGCATATTTCAAACTGTAGACTTCATCTTCTTAACATGCCAATAACATTTCCAATATTGTCATCAACATCAAATATCAACACCAATATCAATTTCTAGTTCATGTCCAAACTCTACAAGGATTCTCAACACACTACCATAGTTTTAAATCTAGATTTTAGCTTCTTAGCACATTAGTGTCTTTTCCAATGTTGATATCAACAATATTTGTTTGCACCAGCATTAGTTGTTATTGTTCACTCCAAACTCAAAACTGTGAACTATAAAATCTAAAGGCTTGTCAAAACATCAATGCACTATAATATTTAGAATGCATATCAACATATTAGTGTCATATCTAATATTTTCATCAACACTAACATCAACACTAGTACCAACTATTAGCTTGGTCCTAAATTTTTGGAGTCTAAACTTTGAACTTTGAAATATGAAACATCAAAAGTTAAATCATCGATCATTCTAAAATTGAACCATTAGCGAATTTTTTTTCTCTTATAACATTACCTTCTAGATCTATTACATCCTCTTACATAAATGAACATTTCTAACACAACATAGAGTACTTAAAAAGTAAGTAGAAGGTAAGCATCAATCCACATCTCACTAGCAAGATCAATGGCTAAACCCATATGCCGAAGCTATGACCAATGCTGATACATATCTAACCATAGATATAACCAAGACCAACACATTACTTCCTAGGGATATTGATTATAACACTCTCTTGGATATCTACTTATGTTCAATTTTGAATGTATGTATTTTTGTCTTGCTTGTATTGTGCTCTATTTTTCTATGGAATATCCTAAATAGTCCCTCACTTGTCTTATAGTAGTTGACCTTTGGCATTAAATGCATAATTTCCTAGACCTTATGCTTCTTATAGCACCATAGGCTTTTCCTCTACGTTAACTACCCGTTAGTACCTTATTCTCTATAACCAAACACTTCCATCATTATATTGTGACTTAGTTGAGTCCTTGCTCATATAGTGTTTATGCATTAATTCTTTCAAAGAGTAGTTCTAACACTAATTTCTTATTCTATAGCACCCCTATGTGCCATAAATTTTTGGTTCCATAAATTGATTCAGGGAGTTGTCATATGCATCATTGTCCTAGTGCTCTATGATGTGAATAAATAATTATCGTTTTTACTCACCATAGACAAAAATAATTTGAGTTCACACCCATGTTTTCTTGTAGGAGATCAAGTCTCTCTGACATGCATCAATATATGCCATAAGATATTAGTTCAATTCCTACACACATTGACTCAATTCCCCTATGTACTTGAATACACTTGAAATTATGCAACTTTTATACATCTACACAACATAAAACAATACCTAGAAAAAAACAATAAAGGATGATTATTACAAATAAATCGATACAAATAATAGAGGTGGTTTTGCTAGCAAGGTAGTGGAAAATGAGGCAGACCATGTGGAAAAATATAAGGACCTAAAGATGGAGAAAGATTCATAGAGCCATTCAAAAGAGGGTAGTAGTAATAATTCTTGAATGTTCAAAAGGAAGAGAGCCATGAGATATAGTCCTACTACTATAGGACTAGTGAGTTGTTATTTAAAAATAGAATCTTAAGAAAATTTTCAAAAAGTGAACAATCACTAAAATCCTTCAAGTTACAATGCATAAAGACATCACTCTATTTATTAGGCAAATGCACATAAGATGATGTGAAGTTTATCTTAGCTTGATCAAGATAACTTGGGATTTTGTTTGATTTACATGTTAGTTTTAATATATATTCCATTAATAAAATGAAGTTTGTTATATTTATTTAAAAATATTATTTATGAATTGTTTTTATTTGTGCATCAAAATAAGATTTTAAAGACTTTATTATAGTAAAAAGGCTAAAAACTATTAAAATTTTCATAACTAGTGATGTGTGAATAAATATCTTCTTGTTTTCTTTTATTTTTTTTTATGTTTTAAATCAATTTAAAGACTCATTTTCATGAATAAGTAACTTTGAATAGTGCAATTGCCTAGATTTTATAATTAATATTGTTATAAATAAATGTGCTTGCAATTATATTTATTGTACATTAAGTAGATTAACTCTAATTGAATGAAATGGTGCATTAGAAGTGAGTGCAAGTAGGAAGAAGTGTGAGTAAGGATCGAGTGCCACTTGTTCTTTTATTAAATATTTAGGAAAATTTAAAAAATAAAGTATTTGTAGAAATGCGGAACTAATGTTTATTATTCAACTGCGGTTTAAATAATGGTTACAATGCCGGGAATAGCACACCGGCGTAAACTGAACTGTTACAGGAGTTGTAACAGTGTAGCCTAAATAATGAAATATAGACAAAATATATTAAGTACGCTAACATCCCCCTTTATTACATTATTTGGGTAATGTAATAACTAATAGCTATACTAACATCCCCTTACATCATTTTGCAATACAAAGAGAGCTGCGAAACAATTCAAATTTGACACGTCCAAGTGCCTTAGTGAAAATGTCTGCAACTTGAGCATCGGTGGGAATGTGTTGAAGCTGAATTCGGTGCTTTGGAACTTCATCTCGAATGAAATGACATTGTGTGTCAATGTGCTTTGTTCTTTCATGATGGACTAGGATTCTTGACGAGGTTCGTAACACCCCGATTGTCGCAAAACAAGTGTATTGGAGATTTTGATGGATGGCCCATACTTGTCGGGATGCGACGCAACCATATCACTTCGCACACAGCTTCACGTGCGGCGCGATACTCGCCTCGTTGATGAAATAGCAACCACCTCGTTGCTTCTTGCTGTGCCAAGAGACAGGACCGGATCCCAGATGAAAAATGTATCCAGAAGTTGACTTGCGATCATCAAATGATCCGGCATAGTCGGAGTCCGTGTATCCTTGCAAGAAGAATTTGTTGTTCCTCTTGTATTCTAGGCCATATTCCATAGTACCACGGACATAGTGAAGAACACGTTTTGCCGCTTTCCAATGAGTGGTCTTAGGCTCCCGCATGAACCTCGAAAGATAGTTGACAAGCAAATACGAGATCCCGGCCTAGTATTGGTCGGATATATGAGACTCCCAATCAACTCGTCGATAGAGAGTACCATCTACCCGAGGTGAATCATCATATCGCGATAATCGAAGTCCATTCTCCATCGGAGTTGCCATTGGCTTGCAATCACTCATGCGATATTTTTCCAAAGCAATGTCTTGGCATATTTTTTCCGAGACACTTTGATGGAGTGCTCCTTCCGGCTGAATTCTGGACCAAGACAAGAATGGAGAAGTCCGAGATCTCGTCATCTCAAAATATTTACACAAGTTTCTTTTGACAAGTAGAGATCATAGTTTTTGAACTCCCCGTAATGAGCAGATCATCCACATAGAGTACAAGCAACACTATCTCGTAACCCTGTTTCTTGAAATAGAGGTTTGTATCTGACGGACATCTCTTAAATCCATGTTGCATAAGGTGATTGTCCATTTTTATATACCAAGCTCGAGGAGCTTGTTTCAGACCATATAAGGATTTGACCAATTTGCAAACCTTCTGCTCTTGGCCTTCCACTTCAAATCCTTCTGGCTGAGTCATGTAGACTTCTTCTTGGAGATCACCATTTAGAAAGGCACTTTTGACATCCATCTGGTGAACTTTCCACCCATATTGTGCTGCCATAGCACACATAACCCGAATTGTGGTCATCCGAGCAAGTAGGTGCAAAAGTTTCCTCGTAGTCAATGCCTTCCTTTTGAGCATAGCCCTTTGCAACAAGACGGGCCTTATGCTTATCAATTGTTCCATTTGCTCCATTTGCCTTGTACTTGACTTTATATACCCATTTGCAGCCAATGGGTTTCTTTCCATGCGGCAAATCAACAAGCTTCCAAGTTTTATTTTTCATCAAAGACTCATACTCGGTATCCATAGCGGCCTTCCACTGAGGCTCACTAAGAGCATCTTGCACTGATGCAGGTTCAAGATCATCTATGGTAGACATGAACGCCCTGTCATCATCAATATCCATATCCTCTACTTCGGTACTTGGAGTTACAGAAAGTTCCTCAAAATATTGACAAAGATCATCAACCTCACCAGTTTCTTTGGCTTCTTTTTCCTTTTGAGCCATACTGCGTGTACGAGGTCTATCCAAGTTCAAATTGGGAGGAGTGGATAAATTTGCGTCTCTGATTGTATTTGTACACCATTTTGGATTCTTCTTCGATGGTGGTGAAGAAGATGTAGAAGGACCTCCCTGTCTCGTGTTGACGAAGGAATCTTCTCTTCCTTAGATTCCACAAGATCTAGGTGTACTTTAGATGTGCTCTGTGATGTGAAAGCTTCATCAAAGACAACATCTCTCGTCGACATGAATTTTCTTGGTCAAAGGATCTATCAAACGATATCCTTTAGAGTGCTCATCATAACCAAGAAAAATACATCTCAGAGTTTTCTCATCTAGCTTCTTCCTTTTCTCTTTCGGTATGTGCATGAAAGCGTGACATCCAAAAATACGTAGATGAGATATGGAGGGTTTTCGACCACTCCATGCTTCCTGTGGAGTCATTCCTTTTAGGGCCTTTGTGGGTGCCCTATTCAACAGATATACCTGCAGTGGTGACAACTTCTCGCCCAATATTGTTGCCCAAGAGTAGCTCCCGTGAGCATACAACGAACCATTTCCATGATAGAACGGTTCCTTCTCTCAAGCAACTCCATTTTGCTCGAGGAGTATAGGCAGTTGTTAACCGTCTCTTGATTCCATGCTTATCTAAGAATGCAGAAAATTCATTAGAGGTAAACTCCCCCCCTCGATCTGAGCGGAGGGTTTTAATAGAAGCTCCCGACTCCTTCTCAACGGATTTCTTGAACTCCTGGAAGAATGCGAAAGCTTCAGATTTCAGTTGGATAAAGAAAACCCACATCTTTCGTGAGTAGTCATCTACGAATAACTGAAAGTACCTCTTCCCTCCACAACTGTTGGGTGTGAAAGGACCGCACAGATCGGTGTGAATTAACTCCAGAGGTTTTCGTGCTCTTGTTGAGCTCTTCTCAAATGGTACTCTATGCTGCTTTCCTGCTAGCGAACGGAGCACACCGGCAATGTGGCGTAAAGGGAAGGAAGACCCTTTACCATCTCATACTTACCGAGCTCAAGTAAGTAGCCGTAACTAAGATGCCCATATCTCTTGTGCCATAGGGAAGTTGCCTCCTTGGTAGAGACAACCATGGCAACATGTGGAGTAGAGATAGCATCTAGGGCAAATAAGCCGTGCTTATATGAAGCTGTTGCAATCTGCTTACCCTTCCTGGTAATAGTACAACACTTCTTTCCATTCTCAACACGAAAGTTGACAACCATATTTCTATCCAGGATTTGTGTGACTGACAACAAATTGTTAGCCAATCCCGAAACATAGAGGACTTTGTCAATCTGACACTTGCCATCGGGAAGAGTGACTGAAACTGTACCCTCTCCCTGAACCCTGTAGGTTTTATCATCAGCAATGGTGACAGGTTTGCCCTCTTTGGCCACAAATGATTCAAACCACGATCTGTCGCCAGTCATATGTTTGCTAGCTCCAGAATCGACATACCAAACAGGATCCCTCTGTGTGGAATCTGTGGTAGTCATGAGCACCTTGTGTGCCCATTCATAATCTGAGTCGTATTCTTCAACAACAACATTCACCTCGGGGTTGCTTGTTTTTATTTTGTGGTTTGTTTTGGCCTTTTCGCTTGTTCTTATGCCAACACCTGTTGGTGTCATGGTTGTCTTTCTCACAGATCTTGCACCACCTCTTCTTCTCTTGAGGTTGTTTGCCTTTTCCTTTCGTATCCTGTTGAGAATTTCCTCCTTTCTGAAAGTTGCCTCCTTTTTGCCCATTACCTTTCTTCCTAGAACCCTGCCCGTTGGTGTATAGGGCTGTATTGGAAGAATCATCCTTGTGAAGTTGGCGTGCCTCCTGTTGTTGAAGCAGATTGACCAACTCGATGTAGGTAATTTGTCGTTGAGACACCTGGATGGAGGTGATCAACATATCAAATGAAGAAGGTAAAGCTCTCATCACAAGTGAAATGAGAAGCTTTTCATCCACAATATCTCCCAAAGAATTCAATTTCTCTTTCAATTCATACACTCTGCACAGAAAGAGTTCAACTGTTTCACCCTGTCTCAAACTCAGGTTATGAAGTTGTTGTTGAAGATGAAGAATGGTTGAATCATTCTTTCCCTCATAGATGGTTCTAAGGGCATCCCATGCCTCTTTACCACTTGCTTTGTCAGCTATATGAGGTTGCACTTCATCTGAAACAAGCAAACAAAATGAGCACCTTTGCTCGACTGTCTTTCTTGTCAAAAGCTATCCGATCTCGTGGAAGGACCCCGTGGATCCCGCTGTTGGTGAAGGCCTAGTTGTTACTCCAAAGAACAATATCCCACAAATCTTCCATTTGGAGAATTGCCTTCATCTTATGTTTCCATGGTGTATAATTTGGACCTTTCAATAACTGATGAGGATCAGTCATCAACTTTGCAACAGCGGCCATAGTGAAGGTTCCTTATATCACCAATTGGTCCCCCTTTCGATATACCTTTTGCTAGGCCGTTATACCGTACAAAATACCCGCCCTTACGTGAGGGAAACTATAGGTATTTAGAAAGATCAACAAAAATCACCCGCCCTTACGTGAGGGAGACTATAGGTGAGTTTTAGAGATCATACGATACGTGGAACATAAGCGGTACTGAAAGGGAATCGCCTTGTTGATGGCACCTACCATAGAAGATTCTTCTCATGCGTGGGGCGTAACTTCCCCTAAACACTATGAAGAATACTTCGTCAGGATTTACGCCTAAACACAAGTGCGATAAAGGGTAGTGGATGGAGTAAAAAAATGCAAAAATGGCTAACTTATCTCTCCCCGACGATTTATAGAGAACAAGCTCATACGTCGTTGTAGCAGCTATATTAGGCGGCGGATACAGTAGCCCAATCACGACAGCTTTACCTCGTAAGTGCTGGCCGTAGGTATCACAAATACCGATCGCTGCAGAGGCAATAAATTGCACGGATGGGTTTTAATTATTCCCGGGGACTTAGGGAGTGTATTTGATTTTTTTAACTTTTAATGTAGTAGTGCAAAAAATGAAATATGCAACATACAACATAAAAAATGCCCACAAGAATTAACCCACAAGGTGCTCGGTCACAATCGAAAATGCACCTTTTACAATTCGCCAAATTGCTTTTTTCGTAAAATTACTCACATTCCCCCTTTGATTTTTTGAAAAAAATATCCCCCCTTAAAAAAAATCTCTTTAACAAAGCATTTTAATAATTATTATATATTTAAAGTTAAAATAAATAATTTTAATTTATATAGTTTTAAAACTTATGAAAAAATAAATTAAAAATTAAATTTTAATTTATAAAGTTTTAAAAACTATAAAAAATAAATTAAAATTAAAAATTTTAACTAAAAAATAATAATTAAAAAAAACTTTGAAAAAAAAATTATACCTTTGCAAGGGGGGAGTCGGCGGGATTTGAACCCCCGACCTGCAGGGTTCCCGGAACCCACCACGCAGCTCACTTGCCAGTGAGCCCGTGGGCTGATCTGGGAGGAGAAAGGGCCCCCTCGTATTTGAGGAGGGTCCTCAGTCTGCTGCCCGAGCGCAGCCTCTGCCACCTCCGCTCGTGCTCTCCTCCTCTCTGCTACCCGTGCCCACTGTGGCTGGCGACGGTTTTGTTTTTTTTTTTTTTAAATCACGCTATCGCTGCCTGCATTTCCCGTCTGCGTCGCTGCCTGCATTCCCCATCTGCGTCACTGCCTGCGTTCCCCGTTCGTGTCACCGCCTGTGTTTTGTTTTTTTTTTTATAAAAAATTCATTTATAAAAAAAATTCGCAGCCGCACGTTTCGCGCTGTGCGCAGGGGGGGGCGGAATCTCCCATCAACAAGGGGGGGGGGGGGAATCTCCCCTCAACAAGGGGGGGGGGGCAAAATCTCCCCTCAACTGGGGGGGGGCGTGGACGCTCCCGCTCCGCGTCCGTAGTGCCTCCCCATCCGCTCAACGGGGGGGGCGTTCAGGGACGTCCCGCGCGCGCTCCTCCAACGGGGGGGTACGACGTTGCGTCCTCCTCCTCGGACGTCGCAGCCCTGGGCGTGGCCGTCGAGCTGCTGTGTCCACTGTGGACGTGGCAGCGCTGCATCCAGAATTTGGGCGCACGCGCTGCGTCCTGCGACCGTTTTTTTTTTTTTTTTCTTTTAAAAAACACCTGCACGTCGCGCGATTGCACGCGACGTGAAAAGAAAATTGCCTCCCCAGCAACAGCAAAAAAAAAGAAAAAGCGCGTCCTCCTCCAGCCTCGGCTTCTCACGCTTCTCTGCTGCGATCTGGCTCTGATGCCATGTAGAAATGCGGAACAATGTTTATTATTCAGCTGCGGATTAAATAATGGTTACAATGCCGAGAATAGCACACCGGCGTAAACTAAACTGTTACGGAGTTGTAACAGTGTGCCTAATAATGAAAATACAGACAAAGTATATTATAGTACGCTAACAGTATTCTTATAAGGAAATCTAGGTAGCATGATAGGAAAGTCATTTTTGAAAGTCCTAATTAAAATTAAGGATTCCCTAGCTAGAAGTATGGGTTCCCTAGTTGGGGACTCTGGACCCATTAAAAGTCTCCACATAGATAGATCCTAGCAATTATTTCTAGATTATCAATTTTGTGAAATTTTGTTATTTAGAGTACAAGAAAATTCTGGTAATTGCCATGCCAAGACTGATCATAACTATAATAGAGGGTTTTGTATCTCTATTTTAACAAAATTAATAACTATAATTAGCAAGATAAGAGGTTAATCATGAATTCTTTTGCAAGTTTTTCACATACTCTTCAAGTGATCTTTGACAAGTTTCTTCTAGTGTTATTTTATTGCATTATTGATTCGTTGCCCTTGGTGGACAAGTATTGGAGCCTTTAGGAGGATTCAACCATATTTTGGAGGTATTCATTCTTTTGTTTACCCCTTTCACTACCATCAGGTTGCTTTGTATATTTTACCATTCATAGATTATTAATTGCATTCTTGTTTTTGTTCATTTTGCATCGATCTGTTATTTTTATTGATTTGTTTTGAAATCGTACCTCGTATTTATAGGGTATAATTTCAATAGAGACAAGATCACGGATGCTTCATACAGGGCATGATTTTGGTTGCATAATAATATTTACTTCGAAAACCTAGGCTTATGTTTACATGTTGCATTGAGGATATAATATTGTTGCTTACATTCTATTTTTTGCATTGTTCTATTTCATCGCATTATGTTTATCCATTTCAAAAAAATGTCATCATTCGCTCTTGATTTCTAAAGGTAAAAAAAAAGGACCTAGGGGACTTGATTGCTACACTCCCAAGATTTGCTACACAATGACCTAAGCAGGCCCCCTAACGCTGATCATATTGTCTAGGGTTTTTGTAAGATTGTCTTTTATAGGTTGAAGCTATGGGATATTTGATGAGTGCTAAATCATGTATATTTTATACAAAATTTAATCCATATTTTATTTACAAATATATGTAAATGAATGTGTTTTGATGATCATTATATCTTATTGGTATGATTTACGAGTAGATTTGTCTTATAAAATATTAAAGTGATATAATGCATGCATTTTACACAAATTATGCAAGTTTTCTGTATGTTTTTGGTAGATAAATGTTGCAAGAGTTTTACAGGAGATTTTGTAGTAGGATTTATGCCAAATGTCAAGTATAGATGAACCAGTTATGTGAAAGTGCACTAAGAAGCCACATGAAAGTGCGTTACGAAAAGGTGTTGTAGAAAACACCTATAAAAAAGTGTTACAAAAGGTACCTACTAAAAGGGTCTACGAAAATAATGTTGATCAAGTAAACCATTTAATGCACTAGAATTCCATGTTTGATGATAGTGTAGCAACATCACGTAGATTATACATTCAACGTGATTATTTAATGTGGTGGTATTAATATTTGGCATATGATCTAATCCTTGTGTAAACACCTAAAACACATAATGTTTAGGAGACTACTCATATGGGCATATTCACAGACCATATGACTGATCTTGGACCTTTCCAAGAGCTAGCAGTGGTCCTAACCACTCAAAAGGGGTAGTTCTAGCCCATTTAGGCTTAGCCGCTATTTGACGAAAATGACTAGTAATCTTAGCTGATGAAGTATAGAGCGACCACATCTAGCCACTACTGTTGACACTGACTAGAACTAAAGCACAAACTACCATGAGGGATTGCCCAAATCATGGGTAGTGATGATAGTTTGCATGGATTGCAAAGGGATTTTGATGTGGAACTCCTATAGTTCCTCCTGGCTATCCATTCAATGCCAATTCATGACTAAAATTTCCCTCTAAGATAATAAACTAGCATACAGATTTGGATCTTGGCTTCCCTAAGAAGCCAAGATCTAGATCTAGATATGAAACCAGGATGGCTACATATGCAGACTTCCAGGATGAAAAATATATAGATAGAAATAAGATTTTGTGTAGCGAAGCCCTATCATATCGAAGAGTAAATCTATGTTCCTTTGAGGAGAATTAGAGCACCGTCCGACTGAGCTATGTCAACACACCTACATTTAGGTCCATCATTATTAACCATCAATCAGTGTACCAAACATAATAGGTGACCCTTGAACATAAATTCGAGCAAGGGAGCGACTGCCACAACCCATAAAACCTTGAGGTAAACCTTTCAGTTAGTGGCTGCTGTATTTGAAAATGGTCCACAATCATGACCGCTCTGAGCAGTAGTGGCAAGGGTCTAATTAGTCTTTCCCTTAGTTTTAACCTGGGTTTAATATTCCTCTTTCCTTTATTATTTAGTTTTAGTATAGATTTCCTTTTTGTACTACATTTACATTAATATTGTTGAGTTTTACACATGCACATTGCTTAGATCTACTGCATTTTAGGTCATATCATACTTATCGTATTTACCATATTTACTAATAAAAAGCTCCTTCGAAGAGGCAGCCCGTACTACTTATTGTGCTCTGTTGTTTCCATACATGTAGATACAGGTTCACAAGATCAGTTCAAATTATCCAGAGCAAAAGATCCCTCCATGATGAAATTAGGAGAAAGAGACATTTGTAAGCCCTCATACGGTTTTGTGTGCGAGATCAACAAGCCTATGAAAGTGCACCACCCATTTGCGAGGGGATATTTTATACACCATTATTTTTCTTGTAATTCATTGTGTCAAAATGGGTATCCCTTAGAGGGTTCGACATGTCACTGGGGTTCAATATAAATAAAATGGTATTTCTTTGTTATTTTCATGTTATATGCATTCATGGTATTTCATATCATTTCTGTATAATATTGCAAGTAGATTAGGGATGCATGCTTCCCGAGGTCGCATAGATGACGATCACGATGGGACCCCCACTAGGTTTTTATTTTTGACCATTTTACTAATGTTTTAGGTATTTTTCTATGTGCAGGTTTGGTTGCTCTATTCGATAGCGACCAACAAAGCTTATCCACTCTTGTAGTCAGTGACCAGTAGCAACTGCTCTGGTCGAAAGTGGCTGATAGAAAAATTATAGTAGAGGGCAATCTTTTCACCATCATATGAGAATTTGAGGTTGGTAGCATTCTCTGATTTTGTCTTTCTTTATCTACAAAACTTTTTTTCATAAAATAGCAACTAAAACAACATTTTAATTAAATAAAACATAAGAAAATGATAAAAGGAAAATGCATTGAAGCTTTCTAGTTTTCTTAGCTTTCTTACAGTCACTGCTAGGAACACTGAACCTCTATTTTCAAAGTATGCCCTAGTCCCTAACGGTTTGGGTTTTTGTTTGTTAAGCTTGTTTGCATGAGGATCAACTATTGGTCATTATTTCATGATGTAGTAAAATGCATTCGCTGAAAATCATTGAAATATTTAGATATGCATTTTTTTGAATAAAAACATTCCTTTTAGGCATATAGGGAAATATCATGAGTGCTCATTGATGCATCATTTTCCTTTATTCTAAAAATAACCCCACACATCACGTATTACTTTAACATCAATGGTGTTGGGCTCTCACATCCAACCCTCTGATTGAGACCAATAGTGGATGTCATTACCAATTGGTTGGCTCATGTGAAAGAGTATCATCGGGACCCGTTCATGGCTAAGGCCAACCCAAGAACTGTCATATCCATGCAAAATAGCACACACTCCTCTTAAAAGGAGTGTATCATTGTACATGATGTACTGGATGAGGTTTGTTAGTACCTATGCTACCTCATTGAGTATGGAATTCACTACCATATTTGGCTTGTGCATATATAGGTGAAATCCCTTAAAAATCTGAGTATATCATCAACAAAATGCAAAACACGATGAGAGTTAGATTGTAGCTATCCAAAAATATGAAACACACTAAACAAGTTTTAGGACACGCATAAAATTCTAAAATGAGATAATCATATTGTATGCTTTATGTGTTTCTTTATTGTTTGGGCAATCAAACTAAGATCCTTGATCTGGGACCACACCCTAACCCTAATTTTTCAAAGAAATTTATTGAAAAAAATCAAGAATCATCAACACACTAAAAAAGTCACAAGATAATTTATTATTATGCATCCAATGGATCAAGAATCATGAAAATCAGAGCTATAACAAAAAAAATATTTTTGGTTTTATGATTACTCTATTTTTGAAGTCGAAAATAGGGGAAAACTACACTAAAACAGTCATAAAATGGGCTAGAAAAATCCAAAATTTGCCAATTTTTTTGTTGTTTTAGTTAGCCCCTTGTGCACCTCTCCCAAAAATTTTGAAACCTGACTCTTCATGCTTCAAAATTTCCCAAAATTTCCTAAAAGTGGGCATTTTCCCATTACCCCAATTGGCCAATTATTTCAAAAATACAATTTTTTTTACTCAAAAGTCACTTTTTAGAGTCATAGCCCATTGTGATTAGCTCATCGCACTGATCATTTTGATATATAACACCTACAACCTATTTTCTGAAGTTAAATTTTTATAACAAACATTATGGCTAGGAGACCTTCTGTGATGAGCAATACCTCCAATATGGAGAGGGAATCAAGTTCCATGACCACTAAACATATCCAAATCAGTCTAGAGTACATGGTCATCCTTGAATGGCATCCCAAGTCTTATCATAACATCAATACCATCCATAGGAAGTTAAACCGTTGAGATATCCCTATTAGGGAGGCACCCACAGATCCTCCAGGAAACCTTCCTGATTGGAACACCTTGATAGAATTCTATATGAGGAAAAATCCACCCACTAAGGGGTCTCGTAGGTCAATGTTACAAGCTCACATCCCAAATTTCTCTATACATCAATCGAAATATGAAAATGAGAGAACACCATGGCCTAGCCTGGATGAACAAACCACCTCATTTGATCGAGAAAGTCATCCCCCTACTTACAGAGAGTATTCTACATATACACATTGTGCTTTTGTGTAGTCTGAATATATAGATATTATATCTAATATTGAATATGCATCATTCCTCATAGATGAGGAAGAGGACCCAAGTCATCCTCCTACTCCTCATGAAGAGTACGTGGGGCAGCCATGTTGCATATCTGCATCGTCAAACTATACAAAGACAATTCATAAACTAGAGTATTAGGTTAGTACAACCTTTAAGGAGTGTGGAAAAAAGTGGAAAAAAGTGATATATCCTACTAGGGGGGAAAGACATGACAAACTCATTTGTGTTTCCAATATGAGGGTACATAGCTCCCATACAACTAAACAATGGTATCATACACATCAGGCACTGAGGCCACAACTTAACCAACAATAATATATGGATCAAATCCTGTTGGATAAAAAACAATTAAATCAATAAGGGGTGGACTCGCAACAAGCACACCTACAAAGGTTGTATCAATTAAAGATACAATAACAACAAAATATACAATAAGAGAAAGTGCAAAATTCATTGCATAAAGTAGTGCTTACGCCTAGCACCTAGAGGATGCAAGAAAACATAAGGCATCCAGTGAAATATCGAGGTCTTTCCTCTTGGACACACCAAAATCATGTTCAACATCAAAGGCCATTATATGATTATCATCAAAAACCTCATACTCCTCAACAGTACCAAAATAAATATGATAAGGAATCATATGAAGAGTCCCTATGGGAAATCAGGAACAAGTGTATATTTACCTCGAATCCATTTATGATGAGGTACCTAATGATTACACTTATTATCAAACTCAACATCAAAAGTGACCTCCTCTACCCAATCAAGGACAACAAAAGAAAGATCATATCATTTCGTCAGGGCCATACAAAGTGCTAGCTGATTGAATAAATTCATTCGAGAAACAAAATCAAATGTCGATTTATCAAAAACCTACACTAAAGTAGCTTAGCAACCAACCTTGGCATTCATTAGTGTCATCATCGACATACCCGTAAAATTTCAAGATACCTACACTTGAAAAGTTCAAAAATAATGAAGAGGCACAAAAGCACATGAAAACCTTCATCAATATGTGCTTCCATTTTCATGACAATGACCCCTTGATGTTAAGAATATTTCTTACTACACTATATAGGGATGCTTTAGAATGGTATAATCATCTACCACATCAAAGCATACACAACTTTGAGCAATTGGCTGATGCATTCCTACAATTTTTTGCCTCTATTACTAAGAAAATGATAAACTTAATTGACTTGGCTAACCTTCGTCAACTTGACGATGAGCCAGTCATTGAGTATGGAAATAAGTGGAGGAAGGTGATGTCAAAAATACCTTTCATTTATTTCTTAGAGATATCAAATTGATTGGTGAGAGAAGTAGCAATAATTGATCAAGTTCTATGATTTCCCAACAACTAAATTAATAGTCATACCATAATATCATCTTCTTAAATTTGGTGCACTAATTTCAATGTTGGCAACTCACTAGGTGATATATAATAGTTTTGTTCACATTCTAATCAAATGTTAGAAAATATTTTACTATATCATTTTATATCAAAGAATATACCATTAAGTTAAAAGGCCCTTGGTAAGTCTAATCATGTAGTTAAGTTTGTGGCCTCACTTGCACATGCATTTTATAGTACTAGGGTGCTTACACACGTGGCATTTGAGGACCATATAACATTTGATGTTGAGGAGGACCCAATTTTGAGCCATAGTATGTAACATGCTTGAAAAGAAGTAGCTTTGGGTTGTCAACCAACAGATGGTCTTAGTCATTAATCCATCCCTTACACCCAAAAAGTGATAGGAGATCCCTAAGATATTAATGGACATACCTAGGGCTCAACCTGGTCATCGAACTAAGCCAATGCATGTGGAATGTTCAAAATACAAGCAATGAATTTGGACTCCTTTAAACGAGTCTATGTCTATCATCTTCCAAAAGTTAACCTTACCTGACATAAAAATTCTAGGCCCAAACAGAGCTAAACCTAAAGGTTATATGGAGGACCATTACTATCTCTATCATCAAATATAGGGCCATGGCATTTGAAATTGTCATGAATTCAAGAATGTGGTTCAAGATCTCATAGATAGTTGAGCTTTTCCCATATATAGTTCATCCACAGAACCCCAGACTACCAAAATAGAGGCTACATCATCCCATTTGAAACCCTAAGGTCAGTCAGAGCCTTGTAGGCCAAACAAGCCACCTCAAAAAATGGTCACATTTGAAATGACTACTGTAACTTTATTTCAAAAGTTGTACGAGGCAAATGCATTTGTACTACCAAAAGTTAAACAAAGAGAGCCTAAACATGGGTCCAATAATGAAAGCCTCTTTTGTATGTATCATCGTATACAAGGGCATGACATCCATAGCTTTTAGTCATTCTAAAAGGTGGTCCAAGACCTATTAGAATGAAATGAGTTTCATGAAGATAGTTCAATAATTTCTCCCCACCAAGACAAGGGCACCCTATAGAGGTTCGTGCCCTAATTAGGAGAGCTGATTTTTGTCACTCTTCCCAAGCAAGATGACTACATTATAGTAGGCAACATGCATACTGGGGGTACCTAAGGTATCATACCTTCCCCCTGTAAAACCAACAAAATATTAAAAACATTCATAAATTTCAAAATCACAAAAATAATATAAAACTATAAAAACAAAAGGCTCCAAAGGTATCCATAACCCTTTGGTCACCCGAAAGGCTCCAAAGGCATCATAAGCTCTTTGGTCAACACACAAAAAGCCCCAAAGGCATCTTAAAGCCCTTTGGTCATATCACAAAAAGCCCCAAAGGTATCCTTAAGCCCTTTGGTCAATAACAAAACATAAAAGCCACAAAAATAGTGTAAAGTCAAAAAGTTCAAAAACATTTAAAATAATAAAAACTCAAAAACATTACAAAAAAAATTACAAAAATATTTGCATTATGCATTTGCACTTTGCATCCATATAGTTGCATTGCATTAGGCACATTGCATCCATTGAATTTACATTAGATAGGTTGTGTTCACAATATTACAAATGACACCATGTTTATACCTCAATCATGCATCTTCAAAAAACATCATCATCCATAACCCATGCGAGTAACTGTGTTTTCAACACAACTCCTCCTGTTTCTATAAGAAATATACTAATTTTTTTCGGCCACTCAGCCATACCTAGTAGTTTTATCAAACTTTGTGGAAATTTATCTTTGCTTTTGATAGAACCTAGTATATTTTAGAATCCCATCACTAATCAAAACACTAAAATCCAATTTGAAACAAGGAAAAGATGAACACTGCGAAGTGGTACTAGGTATCCTTAAGTGAAAAGTTTATGTTGCTTATCCTCCTGTGCGACCGGTTCAAACATGTTGAGAATTGAAAAAAGGACAAGTTCCCCCTATCCAAAGAAATCCTTTTATTTGATCAAAATAAGCAAAAATCCCGAACAAAGCAAAAAATCAAAAATAAAATAAACAATGAATATCATCACTACATAAATCCCTTGCTCAAAAGAGAAAATAAAAATTTAGAATAAACAGTGATTTTTATCACTAAGCATGAGCAAGCATACCAAATAAATAAGAATAAAAGGAGGTAGTGTTGAACTTGAATCCCTGGAGTTCTCAGCATTTGATGAACCATAAGATGATCCTCATTACAGGTTTGGTGGCATCAAGCCTGCCTGGAAATGGTGGTATCCTTATGCATGATGATATGTCTGTCACATTAGCATCCTACTTTTGTATAGACCAATGTTTGCATGTGGAAGGGCTAGCTTAAGGTGTCATGTATCGCCTAGTGGTCTAATCCAACTTAGTCTAATTTAGGATCAGGATGAACATTTGAGGATCCCCAATACAACAATGTGCTGCATGAATCCCGCCTGGAACTAGGATATGTTTATGCTTATCTAATATATTCATTTGCACACACAGGGATAATGAGTATCTAGGTCCTCATAACAAGAACTTTATCATTTAGAAGCTTTGTATGGTCAGTATACAACTTCTGATCGAGTAACTAGGGTGTTTAAGTCTCATTGAAAACCCCAAAAATATCATCATAGCAAAAAATCATTCCATCAATCAAATCATCAACTTTCTTTATGACGTTTTGTTTATTAAAGAGTTTTCATGAAATAAGATAGATACCGGATGAATGTCAGCAATGAAATTTAGACGACCACTAACTATTTTGGGGATATCTTTAATTTACAGAAGCTTATAAAGAAAGTACATACATATCACATCATCTCATCTCACATATGGATGATTAAATAATTAATTCTTATGATAAGAGTTATTATTTATTGTCATGATTTTTATACATTCTGTGGTGTCGTCCATTATTTTGTAAACACATATTACATTCATTCCTTATGTTTTAAGTGATTAAATAATATAGGGTCATATGCATTAGACCATCCTCATGTAATTAATGCATTGCATTCCACATCATATATCATATCATATCACATAAATTAAATGCATAAACAATTGAAACAAAATTAAACATGCATTTAACATTCACCATTGCATCCATATATGCATACATAGTAGAGCATCTACACATCTAGATCACAACACATAATCATACACTTATCATATAGCTAGTGCATGTCATCAGTAGCATACATATAGCATATTTACATCATCAATAGGCATTACATCCATTAATGCATCCACAAGTCATAACATATAATGCATCTAATAGTCCAAAATCACATAATTACAAATCATACAAACATTTTAAACATCAACTGGGGCATTATGGGTATCATACCTCCTCTAATCAATAGTCAAAAAGTCAAGCAATTAATTTCATAAAGCCCCAAAGGTATCCATAAACCCTTTGGTCAACCCAAAAATCCCCAAAGGTATACATAAACTCTTTGGTCACCCAAAAGGCCCCAAAGGTATCCATAAACCCTTTGGTCACCTAAAAGCCTCAAATGTATCCATAAATCCTTTGGTCATTCAAATAGCCCCAAAGGTATCCACAAATCCTTTGGTCCCCAAAAAGACCCCAAACGTATCCATAAATCCTTTGGTCACCCAAAAAGCTCCAAAGGCATCAAAAACCCCTTTGGTCAACTCACAAAAGGCCCCAAAGGTATCCATAAACCCTTTGGCCAACCCAAAATGCTCCAAAGGTATCCATAAACCCTTTGGTCAACCTAAAATGCTCCAAATATATCTATAAACTATTTTGTCAACCAAAAAATCCCCAAAGGTATCTATAAACCCTTCGATCAACCAAAATGCTCCAAAGGCACCTACGTCATCCTTTGGTCAATCCAAAAATCCCCAAAGGTATCCATAAATTCTTTGGTCACCCAAAATGTCCCAATAACATCTGCTATCTCCAGTGGTCATAATAACAACATGTATAATCTAAATTAACAATTGATGATTTAATTGTGTTCATCATACGAATCATTGTCGAAGACAATCATGCACTCCCTTGCTTGGGACAAATAAATAATAGATCACAAGAAAATTCAAGCAAGCCAAGAAGCTAGTCTCCTAATTTTTGCAAAGTCTAGGATTAGACTTAAGCTTATATCCTAATTGCCCCCAAGGCTAGGATTAGAATAAAGATTATCTCCTAATTACCATCAAGGCTAGGATTAGACTTAAGCTTATCTCCTAATTATTGCCAAGGCTAGGATTAGACTTAAGCTTGTCTCCTAATTGCCACCAAGGCTAGGATTAGACTTAAGCTTATCTCCTAATTACTGCCAAGGCTAGGATTAGACTTAAGCTTGTTTCCTAATTGTCACCAAGGCTAGGATTAGACTTAAGCTTATCTCCTAATTGTCACCAAGGCTAGGATTATACTTGAGCTTGTCTCCTAATTGCCGCCAAGGCTAGGATTAGACTTAAGCTTATCTCCTAATTGCCACCAAGTCTAGGATTAGACTTAAGCTTGTCTCCTAATTGCCACTAAGGCTAGGATTTTGACTTAAGCTTATCAAAATCAAGTTCTTCAACTCATCGAAGGCAATAATTCAACAATGTATGCTCTTTCCATGATTGGGGTATCTAACATTGACCAAATTATCAAACATAGTGATTCAACACAAGCTTAAATGGAATTACTATCATCTTGATTTCCTAAGAAGGCCATTGCGATCGGATCGCTCTACGAGATAAGGATATATAATTATTGTTAATAGTTGAGATCATGCTTGTAAGGGGACCTACCCATCATCAAAGTGACCCTCTAAAAAGGATCCAAATCAATCATATTGGTCAAGCGACTTGTCGCTTCATTCATTGTCCTTCCCTCATCGACTCATCACCTGAGGGGGTAGTTAAAAATTTCAAACAATCATAATCAAAATCAACAAGGATCACTTGATCATGCCAAATTGTGTTTGTCTTACAAATCATTACCAAAAGCAATCATAAGATTATCCTTTACTGGGAAAAACAAACATGACAGTTAAGTTTGTAGCTCTCCTCATTTTGGATCTATAGTAGCACTAAAGCTACCCGATTATTTTATGAACGAGTGCAAGCTTTTGCAAATTTAAGCCTTTCATGCCTTTCATTATATTGGAAGTAATGATTTTAGGATATGCACCCTTTCTCATGACTGGGGTATCTAATATTGATCAGATAAATGATCACCATGCACCCTACATGTGGTCCTAGGTGGTCTATTTTTGCTCTGCATTGTGTTTTCCCATAACTTATCCCAAAAAGGGGTACCTATAGACATCTAAAATACGTCATGTTTAGGAGACTACTCATATGGACACATTTGTAGACCATATGACTAATCTTAGACCTTTTCAAGAGCTAGAAGTGGTTCTAACCACTCAAAAGGGATAGTTCTAGCCCATTTAGGCTTGGCTATTATCGACCAGAGTGATTGCCAATATTAGCCGATAAATTCCAGAGTGGCCATGTCTAGCTGCTATTGTCGACAACAGCTAGAACTGAAGCATAGACTACCATAAGGAATTACCCAAATCACAAGCAATGACGATAATTTACATGGATTACAAAGGTATTTCAATGTGGAACTCCCAGAGTTCCTCCTGACTATCCCTTCAATACCAATTAGTGACTGAACCTTCCCTTTGGGAGAATCAGTTAGCATGCAGATCTAGATCTTGGCTTCTCCAAGAAGCCAAGATCTAGATCTGGATCTAAAACCAGGAAGTCTACATATGCAGACTTCCAGGATGAAAAGATATACAAAGAAATCAAATTTCATGTAGCGAAGCCCTATCAGATTGGAGAGCAAATCTACGTCCCTTTTAGGAGCATTGGATTGCCATTCAGTTGAGCTACGTCCACACACTTGCATTCAAATCCATCATTCTTAACTGCCAATCAGTGTACCAAACACAACAGGCGACCCTTGAACATCAATTTGATCAAGGGAGTGAGTACCACAACCCATAAAAACCTAAGGTAAGCCTTTAAGTTAGTGGTTGTTGTCTTCGATAGTGGCCCACAATAATGACCACTCTAAGCAGTAGCAAAAAGGGTTTGTGTGGAAAACATCCCAAAATGGATGCCTTTATTTGTGGAAAACATCCCAAAAGGGATGCCACTTTCGGGTAAGACCCAAGGAGGCAGGGGTATCCATTCCACAAAAAATGCCCAGGACTCGGACCTGGCCTACCACCTTTGACATACTCAAGGAGCAAACAAACACACAAAACCAATTTAAAAATAAGTAAATAACAACAAAAATAATAAAATAAAATAAAAAACATGCTCCTTGAGTGTGTCAAAAACAAAAGCACAACCAAACACGCACAATAAGATAAAAGAAACCACAACACAAACCACATAGAAAAACACAAGAACCACATAACAAAACACAAACAAGACAAAAACAACAGAACACTACAAAGACATAACCCAAAAAAAACATGAAAAATAAACACAACCAAAACCTAAAAAATTAAAAAAAATAAAATAAAAATAAAAATAAAAAACAACCAACAACAGACAATAAACAAAAACAAAAAACATAGAAAACACTCACACATAAAAACACGAAATAACACAAACAAAGAGAAACCCAAGAACAAGAACGAAAAAAACACAAGAACAATAACAAAAAACATAAAAAAAAAAACAAAACAAAACAACAAAAACACAAGAACAACAAAAAACAACACAAAGAACACAAAAACAAAACAAAACAAAAGAACCCACCCACCTTAAAAAACTAAACAAAAAAACAAAAAAAGAAAAAAAATTGAACATAACAATGACCTATCTAGACCAGAAGACTATTAAGGCAAGAATCAACAGAGGAAACAAAATAAAGAATAGAATGAGCTAGGGAACTAAAAAAAACTGAATGAACCAAAGAGAAGCAAAAAAAAAACAAGAAGAAACTAGGTACCTTCAAAACTGGAGCCATCCAAAGAAATGATAGAAAGAAGAGCTTCCCTAATTTGAGAAGCCCACCATATAGGAGGGTGGCCATAACAAGTAAGATCACCTTTGTCCAAAGCCCAATTAGCTAAAGCATCAGCACTCTTGTTTTGATCTCTGACCACATGATTGTAATCAACTTTCAAAAATCCCATCTGGATTAATTGAATCTTCTCAATAATTATTTTTATTCTCCAATCCACCTTATGATTCTTAGGAGTCTTCAAGAGATTAATCATAAGTTGAGAGTCAGACTCAACTAACACCTTTTCCCATCCAACCTTAGTAGCCTCCTGAAGGCCTCTGAGGATACCATACCCCTCAGCAAGGTTATTGGAAAGAATACCCAAATTCTCAGCAAAAGTAAAAACCAGGGAGCCATCCGAAAGTCTACCAATTCCTCCCACACTGGCTTTTCCAGGGTTCCCTCTAGAGGCTCCATCAGTATTGACTTTTCCAAAATCCTTAGGAGGAGGTTGCCAATTTCTAGTCCTATCCATCTTACTAATACTCACATTCCCTTTAAGTTGGTTGCCCTTAGAAGATTTAATCTTCAATATTTGCATCACTTGATCCCATCTTTGGTGGGAGTTTTGGGGGTGATTAAGGAGTTGATGGACTGATTCAACTAAGTTGGCTATGGTATTTTGCCAAATATAGTGAATATCCTTCCTATCTTGATTAAAAATTTGGTTGTTCCTTTCATTCCAAATATTCCAAAGAAGAATGGTAGAACCCATCCAAACTAACTGCCTAATAAAATGATCAACACCCTCTTGATTAGGCCAATCCCTCCAAAGTTGTTCAAAAGTAAAAAAATTGGACCATTGTAAGCCAAGTAAAGTGGCCATTCTCCTCCATAGCTCGAAGGCTAAAGTACACTCAATAAAAATATGGTTGATATTTTCTACATTCTCTTCACACATTTCACATCTAAAAGGGCCATGAAAACCACGCTTCATAAGTTGCTCACGAGTAAGCACCCTACGATGCAATAAAAGCCAATTAAAGAACCTCACCTTAGGCCAGAGATTTTGAGCCCACAATCGAGAAAATATGTCAGAAGAATGGTTGGGATTATTATGGCATAAGGTCAAATAACCTTGAGCAACTGAATACTCACCCTTAGTAGTGTTGTTCCATCCAAAACAATCTTTTTCATGGGACCAAGAGAGGGATCTCATATGAAGGATGCCTTGGATATCTTGTCTTTGCCTTTCTAGGATTTGAATAGGCCAGTCCTCAATAGGGATCCAATATCTACCAACCTTTGAATTACCAGTATGGTACCGATAGTAATTAGCCACCTTTATCCAATTAGCTCGGTGAAGCTCCTCCATCCAAGGCCTCCAATCGGGAAGCTGAGTTATCAAAGGCTTGTGACCATCCCAAGAATCTGTCCAAAAATTTGCATGTTGACCATTATGAATGATCCAAAATAATTTTTTCTTTATCAAATCCTCACCAGTCTTAAGAGCTGCTAAAATGGGAGAACCTTTGGTAGGAAGTTGATAGCGAACAAGGTCTTCAGGACTTTTGTTCTCGGCATATTTAGCATGGAGATTATTGGCCCAAAGAGCATTGGGGTTATGCAACATCCTCCAATATAATTTAGCAGCTAAAGATTTGTTGTTATTAATTGAAGACCAGAATCCTAACCCCCTTCACTCTTAGGAAGACATAAAGTATCCCATTTCACCAAGGCCCATTTTCTTTTCTCCTTAGTACCACTCCAAAGGAAACGATGACTGATTTGATCCAATTCTCGAAGAACAACCTTTGGGATATTCAAAATGGAAGAAACATAAATAGGAATAGCTTGAAGGACTGATTTTACCAAGGTGATTCTACCCCCGGAAGAAAGCCACTTGTTGGTCCACTTTCCAATTTTCTTCTTGACTTTGTCCAACAACCAATTCCAATCTTTATTTTTCTGCCTTTGAATATTTATGGGAATACCTAAATAAGTGATTGGAAGAGAGGTCTTCTTATATCTTAATTTATCCAAGACCATGGATTCCTGTCTAGCAGAGTAGTGAAAGAAAATAACTTTAGATTTGTCTTCATTGATCAACTGCCCAATAGCCTTAGAAAAATAGCTAATGATTTGCTTAATATTAGAAGCTTCCTTAAGCGTAGCTTTACCTAAAAGAGTAGAGTCATCCACAAATTGAAGATGAGAGATAGGTCTAGCTCCATGAGCAATGGTAACTCCCTCAAGGGTTTTGTTTTCCCTCTTTTTGGTTATAGTCCTACCCAAGCATTCAGCAAGAATGATGAATAAATAAGGGGATAGCGGGTCACCTTGCCTAATACCTCTGGAAGCTGGGAATGACTGAGAAGGCCTACCATTGATAAGAACTAAGTAGGAAACTGAAGAGATACATCCCATAATCCAATCCATCCAATCCTTAGAGAAACCAAATTGCCTCAAAACTTTGATAAGGAAGTGCCAATCCACTCTGTCATAAGCTTTGGATAAGTCTAACCGAATGAACATGGAAGGAGAATTTTGCATATCCATGGAATGGATGGCTTCCTGAGCAAGAACTATCTCATCTACTATTTGACGTCCTTCCACATAACCCCCTTGCTCTGGGGAAATAATCTTATGCAAAAGAGGCTTCAACCTTTCTGCCATGATTTTAGTAATGATTTTGAGAAGAACATTACATAAAGCAATAGGTCTAAAAGCTGAGATATGATCAACCTCTTGAGCTTTTGGAACAAGAGTAATATAAGTTTTATTGATAACCTTCAAAATTTCTTTGGCTTTCCTGGCTTCTTCCACCACCTCTAATAAATCAACATGAAGGATATCCCAGAACTCTTGGTAGAACTCAATGGGAAAACCATCGGGACACTGGGGTTTTCCCTTTTTGCATTTTAAAAACTACTTGTTGAAGCTCATTGATAGTAACGAGAGCGAGTCAAAATAGAGTTCTCCTCAGAAGTGATAAGAGAAGGGATTGCTTGAAGAACATTTTGTTGTGAAGTTGAGTCAAGAGGAGTAGCAGCAAAAATATTGGAAAAGTAATCAACAACAATAGAGTTCATGCCATCCCAAGTATAAACAACATCTCCAGAATCTGATTTTAAGGAAGAAATAAAGTTGTGAGATCTTCGAGCTAGAAGAGATTTGTGGAAGAAATTTGTGTTTCGATCTCCTTCTTTGAGCCATTGAATTCTAGATTTTTGCTTCCATAAGATTTCTTCTCTTTTTCCCATTCCTCTAACTGAGTTGTGAGTTTAATTTCATCTGCACTTCTCTTCTCTGTGAGGCCATCTAAACGGATTTTCTTATTCAAATTTTCAAGATGAGCAATAACTTCATGTTTTTTTTATGAACATCCCCAAACTCTTTCTAGTTCCAAGTCTTGATTTTGGATTTAATGTATTGTAATCTTTTGGCAAAACAGAACATCTTAGTCCCATGCCTAGGTTTACCTTCCTTCCACCATTGTTGCACACGAGGTCTGAAGGAAATGTCTCTAAGCCACATTAATTGAAAATGAAAAGGAGAGAAACTCACATTGGTTTTCCACATTTCCACCATGAGTGGCCAATGATCCGAACCAACATTATTAAGAGTCTTCACTTTAGGAATGTGACCATGGATTAAGAAATTTTTAGAGAGCAAAAACCTATCCAATCTCTCCATTATACAAGCTAAGCCTTGCCTTCTATTAGACCAAGTCATAAGGCCATTATCCAGTTGGATATCCACAAGATGGAGGTTTGCAATATATTCGCTCATGAGGTCAGTGCTTTTGTCCAAATTTCTATTTCCCCCCATTTTCTCATCCAGAGAGAGGATGGTATTGAAATCTCCTCCGATCAAGATCCAAGCTTTAGGAAAATGAGAGATAATATGAGTAATATCCTTCCATTGTCTTCTTTTTTCCTCCAAAGAAGTCGGAGCATAAACAGTAATGCAGAGCATAATCTGGTTGGAATGTCTACTTTGAATAGCTATAGCCAACAAACCCCAACTGCCAACCATATGGTGAATAACTACCTCTTTTGGGTCCCAAAGACAAGCAATGCCACCCGAAGTCCCTTGGGAGTTGAGGGAAACCACTTTTCGAGCTGGCCAAATTTTATTGGCAATTGAGTCCATATCCTCCATTGACATCTTTGTTTCTTGAAGGAAAACAAGATGTGGATGATTTATCTGAATCATTCTTCTAATTTCATTTTGTTTTGAAAGACTCCCTTTGAGTCCTCTAATATTCCAAGTGATGATCTTCATTAATACCAGGGCTAAAAAAGTTGGGAAGGGCATTAATATTACCTTCCTCTACAAGCTTTTCACCTTCTTTTACCATATGATATTGATTGGTCTTGCGACCTACTTTTTGATTAGAATCCATCTTCAAATTTTTTTCCTGTTTCTTGACTTATTCCAATTGAATCTGAGATGGCTTCTAACCTTGAAGAATGCTCGTACATAGCCAAAATTTTACTAGATGGTTCAACGGAGTCTATATTGGGACCTGCATTATTTGAAGTTTTGACATTTGAAATATTGTTTTTCTTGTGTAAATTTTCTCCTTTTTTTCTGTTGAAAACCTTTGATTTGTTGGTTTGTCTCCGAGTTCTTCCCTTCATATTTAAATTGTGTTTCTAAGATTTTAGTTTCCATTATTTCCTCTTCCTCACTTGGGACATCATTTGTGGAAAGGATTTCAAACATATTAGCAGATGACTTTGATTGATCCTTCATAACTAGTTTTTTCTGAGTGTTCTTCTTCTTAGGTATTTGGAAACCTGCTGAGTTTATATCTTCTTTCTTTTGATCAGGAATTTTATTTGGGCAAGCACTGGCCAAATGACCATATTCATGGCAAATTCTACAATGAAAAGGAATGTTCTCATAGTCCACTACTTGCTCCCAAGTGTCTTCCCCAAATTGTAATGTGATATTTTTAGGTAGGGGTTTGTCAAAATCCATTAAAACACAAATCCGAGCATAAATAATATGTTCAAAATTTTGAGTACAATCAACGAGTCATCATAAAAGTTCCTAAAGAGTTTCCAATTGAAGAAAAAATAGTAGGATTCCAAAATTCAATAGGGAGGCCAAAGAGTCTAACCCACACGGGAGCTATAGAAGGCATCTCTTCTTCGGATTTAAATTTAGTATGCCGGGGCTTCATGAAAAGCCCTGCCCTTCCAAAAAACCAAGGACCCCCTTGAAAAGTTTTCTCTCTATCTTCATTATTAGCAAATAAAACAAGAAAATAACCATTTGGATAAATAGAGATTTGTAACTCACCTTTAGTTTTCTAGCTTTTTGCAGCCCAGACTTTGAAAGCAGATAGACTCGGACGAAAACCCACGAACCGACAAATTAGTCCTCTTTTTTCCAAATCTTCAATGCCAGTCTGAATGTTACCCATATCAAGCTTAACAATAGGAGTTCCATCAGCTGCTTTAAGACATCCTGACTCCATTTTCCTGGGATCAATATTAGGCATTCTTAGAGGTTTATGGGAAGCCCTAATATTGATATTAGCATTGGGCTGAGGTTGTCCACCATGAAGGGCATCCCTAAAATTCATTTTTGGGACTGAGTCTTCGAAATTCTTACCCTTGATAGGGGTTTTCACAGTAGAATTATTTTGTGGGTGCACCTTAGCACCAGATTCACTTGAGATATGAGCCATTTTTTGATCAACTGCTTGAAACTTGTTTTGTGATCTCTTTAATCCTTGCCCTAGACACCGTGGAAAGGTATGGTTTTCACTTTTCTTTTGTGCAGCAAATTGGAAGCCGTTGTCACTCAAGTTCATAGTATGATCTGTTGAAAGACAAATTTCTAACCCATATTGGATCCCCTGCAACATTTCTTGCTAAAATATTGAGCATAAACCACAAAAATATTGGCCGCTAGGGCCCGAAGGCCCTAAAAACCAACCTCTGGAGCTGCTTGCACTCAAACCAGATGAAACCCTCGCATAGCCGCTTGCCAAATATCTCATTCACACATAGGGATGTGCTAGGATCTGTGTTGCTCCAAATGATATGAAAATTTGTGGAGATGTTCTAGGGTTTTTTAGGCATCTACCCTCAAAATTTCAGCTCAATCCGAGTCCGGATGAGTGAGATATGGCCGAAACAAGTTCGGCAGTTTGGGCAGTCCTGCAAAAAACGTCTAATCAATTTGACCAAGAATCACCAAAGACTATAGCAAGGCTAGTGTGTGATAAATTGTACCATTCCCTAAAAATCCTTTCAATATTTGGCCTTATTAAATATTTCTTCTGCTTCCTTCAACCTGCCCTTGTCCTACCAACATAGATTTAATATTGCTCTCTGCTTTATTATTCATTTTTAGTATATATTTTCTTTTTGTACTGCATTTACATTAATATTGCTAAGTTTTACACGTGCACATTTCTTATATCTGCTGAATTTTAGGTTATATTATGCTTATTTATCGTATGTACTAGATTTTCTAATAAAAGCCTCCTCCAGAGAGGCGACATGTACTACTTATTGTGCTTTATTGTTTCCATGCATGCATATACAGGTTCACAAGATCAGTTCAAAGTATCCAGAGCATGAATCCCTCTAGGAAAAAATCAAAAGGAGGTATCTTTAAGCCCTTGGACAATTTGGTGTACGATATCGAGAGGCCTACGAAGGTGCATCATCCCCTTGCGGGGGATACATTCACTGTTATTCCACTTGTAATCTATTGTATCAAAATGAGTATCCCTCATAGGGACCAACATGTAACCGGGTTTCAATATAAATAAAAGGATATTTCTTTGTTATTTTCGTGTTATATGCATTTCATGGACTTTCATCTCATTTTGGTATAAAATTGCAAGTAGAGTATGTTGTAAAACTTTATTATCATTAACAGAAATCATTCACAAATATGTAGAAATATCAAATCATTCGTCCACAAATAATTATCCACAATAACAATCCATAAATGAGAGAGATAGATAATACCCTTAAGGTAGGGAAATACCAATAATAATCCTTAAGAAAGGAATAACTCCACAAGATATCCCAAGGTGAGAGGCCACTTTGTGGGCATAGATGATTACATAAGATTCTTCTTCAATGATATGAATGATTACAATGACAAATATCTCTTCTTTATATATCCATATTCTTATTCTACTTTGGAGAGCCTACTACTAATATAATATTATATTATAATTTAATATAATATTATAATACAATCAACCTTGGGTTATGTGTGGCCCATGCCAACCCTTATACAATATAATAATATATCCCCAAATATCTATTCCTAGGTACCCTACCAAAGTAGGGGTGCACGCTTCTCGGGGTCGTACACCTTGTATAATTTGTAACGTGTCATTCAAAATATATTTTGTTAAAGTTGTTAAGTTGTCTATATTTGAACGAAACCTTAATATATATTTTCCTTGGGAATAGAACAAACTGTTGTCCTATCTTGCCAACAAGTTATTCAAATTTAGGATATTCATTATGTATACTTGTCAACTATGCCACTTGGATAATTTTGATTGTAATAAGTCCAAGGGTAGTTGTTAGTGTGTCTTAATTATAGCATATCTTTGTTATGAAAGATTAGAATTCAAATATTTAAGCATTTGACTTGTAATAGATGGTATAAGAGAATTTTATTGTAAATATCCAAGTGATATTATAAAATACAATGTAGAGATATTTGAAAAGGTCTAATGGTCTATTTTTCTATAGTTTACAAGTTGCTATTCTGAAGGCTCGATGTTCAAATAAGTATGTCCATATAGTCTATACGCATGAAGAATTAAATTTCATCAATAAAGCAACATTTTTCTTCCATGATTCCAACAATGGTATTCTGTATCTTTGCATGATTTATTTATCTTTGTAAACTTTCTTTTTATTTTCCTGCACAATGAATTAAATAGTATTAGATTAGTGAAATAAAATATTATCTTCTAAAGTAAAATAAAGTAGAAAAGAAAAGAGAATTACATTGACTTGTAGGAGGCAGGGCCCACTTTGAACAGCTAGTCCCTTACTCTCTTTCTCCTAAAATAGATTAGAATTAGTTAGAAAATAGAATTAGTTTTAATATAAATTAAATTACATAATACATAATTATAAATATTTTAATAGTTAATGCATTATTAGATTGCACATGGATCCACAACACATAGAATTAGTCTACATCATAATTACACTTTTAATATTTCATTTCATTTCATTTCCTACAATTTTTATTTTCTACAACCAAAACTAAGAAAATATAATCAAGTCAAAGATTAATGATTATGGAATAATCTATACGAGATTTAATTTTCTTAAAATAATTTAACCTGGATTGATAAATTAAGTGTATGAGATATAGCTTGACATTTTGGTGTTGTTATCTGGGAGAACAATGGTGTAATTTTGTATGAAAGGCTGCTAGGATGAGAAGGAGACTTACCAACGCGATTAAAAAAAATTCTTCATGCAGTTAAAGGTTGGGACAATAGGGTTCCAACAAGTGTCTTCATCTCAATACTTCCAGGTTCTATTTTCTTAGGATCAATTTTTATTGCTTTTCTAGTTAGCATTTGATTTTAGTAAGAACTTTTAATTTATGGTTGTCACAAACTTAGGTCTGGGTTTTATGACCTTGTGAAAATAATGAATAACACAATATTATACTGAGAGGGGGGGTGAACAATATAAGACCGCTTTTTACTATTCTTTTCCAAATAGTATGATCCAATATAATCAATGGCATTATCAATAGAAATAACCAAAGCAATGCATAAACCATCACATACAATAAAGACACCAATTTAACGTGGTTCACCCAATGTGGGCTACTCCATGGAGAAAATATTTCACTAATATTTTCTCAATAAATCTCTTGGGAATCCTTTTCCTATTACAATATTTATGTACCTCAGTCCAAAGGAGACACCAATCCCCTAATCAATTTCATGGATCTCTATCCACAGGAGAACTCCTTTCTCCTTAACTGTGGATGGTGATCTTCTAGAAGAACTATTACTCCCACTACTCTGGTTAATGGATCTCTATCCACTGAAGACACCTGTCCTCACTGCCCTGGCTAATGGATCTCTATCCACTGGGGACTGTCATCCTCTATACTCTATCACCTTAAAATATCTATCTCAAATCTATAATAAACTTAGTCCTTCGGTCTAGCACAAATTTTCTCAATATTTATCTTTGGTTTGGCATAAACCTGTCCTTAAATATGCACCAAAATCTATCCTCAAATCTATACTAAACACAGTCCTTTGGTATAGCATAAATCCATCCTTAATATTTGTCCTTTGATCTTGCACTAAACACAGTTCTTCGATGTAGCACAATCTATCCTCAATCTCTATCCTTTGATCTTGCACTAAACATAGTCCTTCGATCTAGCACAAATGTATCCTCAATATTTGTCCTTTGATCTTGCACTAAACACAGTCCTTCGATCTAGCACAAGTCTGTCCTCAATCTCTGTCCTCAAGCCTTAACTCAAAGCTTGACTTAATATCAAATCAACTCTACTAGATCTACCCCAAACCTTAACCCAAGGTTTGAACAAATCAATCAACTCTTCTCACAAGTCTTCTCAAAGACTTGTCTCAAATATGCCTTGTAAGATTTCGTAAAAGCTCACACTAATCTATCCACAAGTCCTCTGTAGAACTTGTTCAAATATGTTCAATAAGTCCTCACTAGCACTTATCCAAATCTGCTCTACAAGTCCTCACTAAAACTTGTCCAAATATGCTCAATAAGTCCTCACTAGAACTTATCCAAATCTGCTCTCAATCTGTATTGTAAGCTTCCATAAAAGCTCACACAAATTTATCCACAATTCTTCTCAAAGACTTGCCTTAAATCTGCTCAATAAGTCCACACTAGAACTTATTCAATCTCATAGAAATATAAAGAGAATTGTTAGAGACTCAATATGCTTCACATTCATCACAATGCTCAATCACTTTCAATCACTCTTTTAGAAACATACCGAGAATTTTTAGAGACTCAATATGCTTCACTTTCACCTCAATGCTCAATCACTTTCAATCACTCTTTTATCACATAAACATATAGATATTTGTTAGAGACTTAATATATTTCACACTCAGAAACTCTTAATCACTTTCAATCTCTCTTTTATCACAAAAACACATAGAGAATTGCTAAAGACTCAATATGTTTCACACTCATCAACTCTCAACCTCTTAAATCAATTTAGAATATAGAACAATTTATTTCATAGAACTTGAACAATCACTTCAACACATTCACTTGACTAGGCTCAAACATCTCTACTCAACCAATCACTCAATGAAATAATATTTTCTTACAAACCCTAGTCCAAGCATATAAAAACTCACTCAAAATATTTCCAATAATTCTTATCAACCAATCTCACATAACAATGATACTCATGTTCTTTCCATACCCTAGTTCAATTTCTTTACTCAACAACTTACTTCAACAACAATGCTTATAAAACAAGGTTTTATCATCAACTCTTAATTCTAGAAAACCTTGAAGCATTAATTAAAAACACAGTCAACAATGCTTAACCAAACAATCCTTTTCACTCCAACTTTTCATTCACAATTTTCAACAATCACTCACTAGGAAGAATATACCCATGCCTTTCGTTTGATGTAGAAGTGCTCTTGGAAAACCTGTCTCAATCACAATTTTCTTCTTTCCAATTCTAATGGTTAGACACATCAATATTACTTCAACACTTCCAAAATATTCCTTGGACATAAAACAATCACAACTCAATCTATGCCTTATTGTTCCCTTTTAAAATAACACTCATCATACCATACATAAAGATAATTTTCTTGATACACCTTATAAACTCCAACTTAAAATAATATCCAACACCATGAAAATATCAACCAAACACATTACAATATTTTCAAAACATTTGAGCAAACAACATTAAAAATTTAATTTTGGAAAAACCCTTATAACTCCTTTAGCAACCTTAGAAACAATTTAAAATATGCAAAAATTAATTTTTAAATGCCCAAACTATATTCCCAAAATTTTCGGTGCCCAAGATTAACGCATACTTTTTTCGTCCCAAAAAGGGGTTTCAGCGAGATTCGATCCTTTGTCTCCTCAAGCCTAAGTGCCTTAGCACTTGGGAGCCCACTGCGTGGGCTACTAGTGCCCACGTGAAGGAAATAGGAGTTCCTTCCTCTTATACCTCCACTCGTCATCTATTTCTTACGAACCTTGCATAATCTTTCTTTGCTTTGGATGCAACGCAATTTATAAGGCTCACAATTCTTTAAAAATTGCAATGATATTCGAAGGCATGGTAAAGTTTGGTAGGGTGGGAGTTCCTCCCTTATATACACGTTTTAATTTCTCCTCACATCGACGCTTTGTTATTCAAAATCAAATTTCAAATTTTAATTTTGATAGCCCACCTTAGGGCTATTTAACCTTAGCTTAAATTAATTTATACTTAATAATCAAATTAATTAATAATTAATATAAATAACTTTATAAGTTAAGTAAATTAATTAATAAATTAATTTTAATTAATTTTAAACTTCCTTTGCATAATATTATAAAAGAATATTATAATATTATTTATTTGGGATTTTTCTTGCACTTTGGACCTCATCTGACTTCCTGGAACCGGGTCTTGAAATTGAAACTAAAATCGATGCTGCAAACTAAAACTACCATTGACTGGTGCTGAAAGTTCAACATCAATGACCACTCACTCTTGACATCAATGATAACTTATCATTCAAAATGTCCAACAAACAAGGAAGTAGGTGTGACAAAATCACACTAAAATGTTCCTTAAAATCAAGTTGTGACAACTACTTAGCTTTTATTTCAGCATTTTTATTTTTAGTAAATTTTCAAAGCATTGGGTGATTGTTGTTACTTACTTAGGTCTAGGTTCTTTAACTTGTGAAAACAAGTAGTAGGTGCGACAAGTTCATACCGAAGTGTTCCTTAAAATCAAGTAGTAACAACAATTTAACCTTTTATTTTAGCACTTTTATTTTTTGTAAATTTACTTTTCAGCATAGTGTGGTTGTTATCTACGTAGGTTTGGGTTCTTTACGTTCTGTAAACAAGCAGTAGGTGTGATAAGTTCATACTGAAGTGTTCTTTAAAATCAAGTAGTAACAACAACACTTTAATTTCCCTTACTATTTTAAAATTGGCTGTGTATTTTAGACCTATTTTTAGTGGCAGTAAGAACTATTTTAGAATAGTAATTTTACTTTCCCTTGCTATGTTAAGACTAGTTGTGGATTTTAGACCTGGTCTTAATAATAGTAAGACTGCTCTATTTAAAAATATTTATTTTCTAAAAACTACACTTTGAAAATAGAAACAAAAAAAAGAAAAGAAGAGAAGTAAAAGTTGCTAATGGTAAAGAGTTATTTTCAGTCTGTAGTAATTGACCTCAAAAAATTATTCCTAGAACAAGAAATCAACCTACTTTTTTAACAAAGACATATGTCGTTTGGAAAATAGTGGGACTACATATGGGAATACCTTGATATCATTAAGGAAAGAATAAATGAACTAAGCAACATCAAGAGGATTGATATAACTAAGGCTTTAGGGCCAGAATACCATTCACCTTATCTTGATCTTGTGAAGAGTTGCGAATGTTGGTAAGGAGATAGGAGAGCGAGTGTAAATTCAACTACATATCCTTGGGGTAATACTTTGAGGACTCCCTTGTTATCCACAATTTCTTAGATGATATATAAAACAGATAAGTAAACCTATAATACAACAAAAGATATAATAAGGCTCATAGAATCATGCACTTCAGAGAATTGTGTCACGATTTGTGTTATGAGTTATAATTTGAAAATCTTACCTCAAATAAAAAATAATATTTTATTTTTCAACTAAATTATCTTGTGAAACAAGATTTTCATTTTGAGGAGGAACATTACATAACTCTTGAACAACTAGATCCAATTAATGATATTTAAAAACTGTTTAAAGAGGAATGAATATTTTTTGTTGCAAAAAATTTAAGATCTTTGAAATTTATGAGTATACCTAGAGATTCAAAAGGAAGATTCATCAAATTCTATAAAGAAAACTCTAGTGAAAATTTTGATAATTCTAGATAAAAAAAGATTGAGATTGTGGTAACGGAGGATTCACTAGAAGAACAATTTGGGCTACCATTGACTCTACTAAATCAAAATATTGAATCATTTTTATTGCCAAAACCTAAATTTGATAATCACATTGATCCATCAACTATATTTTTTGAACCTATACCAAGTCCAATTTTAGAATTCATCCAATAAGTCATGGCTGACCAAGCTACTGAACATGGGGAAGTAGATGGAAACCAAAGGGGACATAGGCAAAGGAATAATGATCATGGAAAAGTAGAATAAAACCACATAAGAGGTAGGCAAAGGAAAAATTTTACCTTTCCAATTTCCTTTCCAATAGAAAGGCCAATAAGAGAACAAAAAATAATCTTTGTTGCTATTTTACCTACCTTCCATGGGAAACCATATGAAGATTCTAATACTTTTCTATTTAAGTTTGAAGTAGTGTGTCAAGCCTATTTTATACCATGGATGAAAAAAAATTAAGAATGTTTCCTTCTACCCTTAAGGATGCAACTTTAATATGGTTTATGGACCTAGGTGAAAGCGTTTGTAATCGATGGGATGAATATTATGGATTAAAATATACATTCCTTGAAAGATATCATGATTACTATAGAGTTAGGGATAAGAAAGCTGAGCTCTTTCATATGAACCAACGAGAGGAAGAATCCCTTGAGTATTATCTTGAAAGATTTCAGTTTGTAGGATCTAGAGTGAATATAGATTTAGATGAAGAATTCTTAAAAGAACTTTTTCTAAAAGGATTAAAAGAAGATGTCCTTGATGTTTTAAACCTTATGGATAAGGGGGATATTCATCTAATTGTATTTGAAGAGATTGTGAATCTTTGCAAAAATTATTCAAAGAATAAACCTCTTAAGAACAACAAATACTCATTCATAGGAGGAGGAGTAACAAGAGCAAAAATTGATAGTATGCTGGAAATCCTAAAGACTGATTTGTTAAGCACATTAATACATCTCTCGACCTCATGGATAAGAAACCGAAAGAACAAGATATTGAAAAGATATACTGTCATAGATGTAGGAAAGGGCACAACTTGAGGGTATGCCCTCTTAATATTACAAATATTTCCAATATTTTTGCTAATTAGAAAATATATGACAAGAATTATAACACTAAAAATGGTAAGTATATTTTGACTATGAAATTTGCTATAAAAGAACCTTGAAGTTGAAGAGGCAGAAGATGTCTATTTTGTAGCTCAAAGAAGAATGGCTCATTCAATGGTCCATCTAATTGGTCAAATTCTAACTATTCCAACCAGTAAAGACCCAACCAGTGGTCAAATGCATAAAATTGTTCAAATTAAAACCCATACCCAAACAACCAAGAATGAAATATACCTCCATAGTCCCAATTTATGGCCAACTTATATGGGAATCCACCTATGTGGACTTAAGGAATGCCTGGTCAAAATGTGCCTAATTTTAATATGAATGGCCAATATAATAAATGAGGACCTAGCTGGTCTCAAGGTCCAACCCAACAACAAAATTTCCAAAACTAGTTTAAGGGACAAACCCTCAAAATCAACCTCAAAATAGACTTCTTCCACCTCCAAATAATATGAACAACCCTCCTAAGAAACCACCTTTACCAGATCAACCAGTTCCCAATCCTAATAATAACAACATTATTCAACAATTCTATGAAATAAATGAGACATGCTCAATATCAATGGTACCTTGCTAACAGATCCATTTAAGGTCTAGAAAAAATTTGGAAAATAATGTGACTCACAAAATTTGAGGAATGCATCCAAGACTTGTTTGAAAAAGTAGAAAAAATAAAAAATAAATGAAAACTCTACCATAAAATATTCCATCAAAATAAAAAGAGATCCAAATCCCTCAAATGAAAGAAATGGAAATTCTATTTCTTGAAATATTGGCAATACCTAAAGAACCTTTCAAACCAACTTTCAATTTCCTGCAAGAATTAGAGAATGTTACCATTAAAATTCATCTATTACAAGCTGTCAAGGATATTCCTATCTATTCTACATTGATAAAGAATATGTGCACAACAAATTTAGGAAGGAAAAATAAAAAGGAATCTCAAACCATCCAAGTTATTGGAAAATTATCAGAGATAATGACTGAAGGTAGGTTACTACCAAAATATACAGATCCTAAAATACCTATACTCATAGTTCATATTGGTGATATAGCCTTGCATAATGTCTTATTAGATTTGGAGGATGCCATCAACGTTATGACCAAAGAAACAACACATTATTTAGAAGAATACAAATTACAACCAACCTCTATAGTGCTTCAACTTGCAGACAGATCTACTATCAAAACAGAATGAAAATTAGAAGACATCATAGTTTCTATAAGCTCATGGTAGTATCTTGTAGACTTTGTGATCTTACAACCTAAGAAGAAGCTAGGGGGCACCCCTTAATTCTAGGATACCCATGGCTTGCAACAGCTGATGCTTAAATTAGTTGTAGATCCCGAAATATAACTATTTTCGGTGCGAAGCACACTAAAGATTTAAGTCTATTTCCTCAATCAAAATTAGATAAATATTTTTCAAAATACTTTGGTATGATTTTTCTAATGATTTGGATGCTATTCAAACTTTATTAATTAATGTGTTAAGTGAATATTTACAGCAAGAAAATTGAAGGACCATTAGGGTCACTTTTTGATGAAGAACAAAGTATTAATTTTTTAGGTGAATTTACTATATTTAATGATGAAGCAAGTACAAGTCAATCTCCATCAATTAGTGCCCTACAACTATCAGTTAAATGTTCTCAAACATGAAGTAATTGGAATAGATGTAAATGTTGAAAATTGTAAATAGATAAACATCACATTTGGGAAGACGTTGGAAATTAATAATGAGCTTACAAGAATTTAGGGATTCAAAATTAATAGAAGTACTTAAGAAACATAAAACAACATTTTCATGGAACTATGAGAACATTAAAGGGATTCATCCAAATATTTGTACCCATAGAATATTCATTCAAGAAGGTTGCCACCCAGTGATACAACCTCAAAGAAGACTAAATCCAACTATGAAAATTATAGTTCAAGAAGAGATCATTAAGCTTTTAAATGCAGGATTTATATACCCAAATTTTGATAGCCAATGGGTGTCACTATTAGTAATAGTTCTGTTGTGGCTGCTCCACAATGTACCCCAAAATTGGGGACCCACCTTTTTGCATATTTTCCAAGAAGACCGAAGTGGTCCATATGCTAAAGATCAAAGAAAAAGAAAAAAACCGCAAGGAGAAAAAGTGTCGCGATATCGCGACATGTTGCATTTTCACGGTCCAAAGCACGGAGAAAAAAGTGTCACAATATCGCAACATGTTGTTTTTTTGTGGTCCAAAGCAAAGAAAAAGTGTCGTAATATCGCGACATGTTGCATTTTCATAGTCCAAAGCAAAGAGAAAAAGCAAGGAGAAAAAAGTATCGCGATATCGCGACAAGTTGCATTTTCACAGTCAAAAGATAAGAGAAAGAACAAGAAGGAAAAAAGTGTTGTGATATCGTGACATGTTACATTTTCGCGGTCCAAAGCAAAGAGAAAGAGCAAGGAGGCAAAAGTTTCATGATATCATGACATGTTGCATTTTCACGGCCAAAAGAGAAGAGAAAGAACAAGAAAGAAAAAGTGTCGCGATATCACGACATGTTGCATTTTCACGATCCAAAGCAAAGAGAAAGAGCAAGGAGGAAAAAGTGTTGCGATATCACGACATGTTGCATTTTCACGGTCCAAAGCAAAGAAAAAGTGTCGTGATATCGTGACATGTTGCATTTTCATGACTCAAAAGGGGCAGACAGGCAGAGCAACAAAAGTGTCGCGATATCGCGACATGTTGCATTTTCATGGCTCAAAAGGGGTAGGCATGCAAAGCAACAAAAGTGTCGCGATATCACAACATGTTGCATTTTCGTGGCTCAAAAAGGGCAGGCAGGCAGAGAAACAAAAGTGTCACGATATCGCGACATGTTGCATTTTTGTAAATCAAAATAGGACACATAGACATGCAAAGAAAGAGGTGATTCGTACCCCTTCATTAGTTGCTCACGAAGGTGTCAAGGCTTTATATAAAGCCAAGGAATAAATTGAAGATTGAATAAGGTAGTTTGTCACATAAGGACAAAATCCAATGAATAAGACAAAACTTTACATAAGGAATCTATAATGATTCGAAATCATTTAAGATGGCCATTACACATGGAAGGAAGCGGACGCATGCCCATGTGGAGAAAAGGAAATGTTTTTTTGAAATCAAACCAAAAGTGAAGAAAACCAAACAGAGGAAGCCAAACCATGGGAATGAAATGAAGGGCCAAAAAATAGAAACGAAAATATTTTTTTTGGAAACCAAAACACATGCATGCACAAGGGAAGGTGAAACGAACAGTCATTGGAAAATGAAACGAAAAGCTTCTTGAAAATTTTAAATACGCCAGGCAAGGATGTTTTGAGGGGTTGGAAACTGTTGCAAGCAGAGTTGCAGATTTGAAGGCAAGAGGGCCATTCTGGACCTGTTTGAGTCGTTTTCTTCTATGGACTGGTTTGGGAAAACCAGAAACTTCTGTTATTGTAAAATGACAATTTTTGAATACAGAAAATTTTAGAAAGTTGCATCTTATGGACAAGAAAGGAGTCATTTTCTGCATGCAAGATTAAATGTCTATTTTTTCCCCTTTTCATATTTTAGGCTTGTAAATGGAGTTTATGCAAGTTTTTTGATTGCTTCATGTGAATGTTAAATCTGAAAACCTCATTTAAAACCCTAGGAGCCAGCACCTAGCTTATCTGGATTATGCTTGTTTTGCAAGTCCAATAGGTTAGGTTGCATGCATGGAAACCTCACATCTTTGGTTTTTTCAAAATAGGATAGCATCATACTGAATGCATTTTATTTTCAGTTTTCTAAATTTTCTTTCAACTTTTTCTGCATTTTATTTTTCCAAAAATTTTAACCTTTTTTTTTTAATTTTCAGGCATTAAAACAAACATTTAAAAAATTTCAAAATCCAAAAATAATTTCACCATTGCGTAGGTTATACTTCAGACTTCCAATACGCGCTTTGAAATTTCATTTTTGGAGTTGTTTAGTATTTTTAAAAATTCATCGAAGTTTTTGTTTTACTGCAGATTTTAAAAATCCAAAAATAGAAAATTCTCATTTTAAGGTCAAATTTCATTTTTTCAGTTTTTTTTTGCACTCATGAGCCTATGATGACATTCCCTTCATGAAAATTCCAATTTCATTGAAGGTTTTATGTTTTATGGCATTTTACAAATTTCCATTTTTGGAGCCTAAAATTGCCCTCTCTTCATAAAAATTCTAATTTTACAAAAGAGGGGTAATTTGAGTATTATATTGAAGGTCTTTTCTTCAAAGCACTTAATTGGTCATCTTGATAAAAATTTGATTTCATTTAAGAGGGATAAGTTAAAGTGACATTTAAAGCCCTTTATTCAAGGCCATAAATTATTGCCTCTTTGTGAAAACCCATTTCACCAAAGAGGGATAGTTTATCGATCATATTGAAAGATATCTTTATCTTCATGATAGGAAGCCATATTTGGAATTAATAAATAAGATAAAATCTACCTTAAAGCTCTCAAGATAAAAGGAATTAAGGCACTACGTCGTGGTCATATGAGGGCCAACTCACATGTGCTTTATTTGGTTCAATGAACAATCACTAAAGTTTCATGGTAAAATAAACCAACATTGCCCCTTGTTTACAGTTACTTGCAATCACTAAGGTGTCCAAGCATTTAAAATTGAATATCTTTATTTTAGATTACTAATACACATATGCAAATGCTAATACAGCGGAGACCTTGGAGAAGTTGTTTGTTTAACTTCTTTGCAAGAGGGGATTTGGAACTCAAATCCTAAAGGAGAGTGTACTTTCACAACTGTGTGAAAATACCACTCAACAAGTTCCTAAAAATAATGGTAAATAGAGGATTTGTGTAGATTATAGGGAATTGAATAAAGTAACAAAGGAAGATTATTTTCCTTTACCATTTATTGATCAAGTTCTTGATACCTTGGATGGAAAGAAAATTTTTTGCTTTTTGGATAGTTTTAGTGGGTACAATCAAGTCTTAATAGCAGGAGAAGACCAAGAAAATACTACTTTCACATGTCCTATAGGTACTTATGCCTATAAAGTTTTACCTTTTGGATTATGTAATGCACCTACTACTTTTCAAAAGGTTTTTTTAGCTATTTTGACTTATTTAATTAATGAATGTGTAGAAGTCTATATAGAAAACTTCACAATCTATGGTAACACCTTTGAAGAATATTTATCAATTTTATAGAAATTTTTGGTCAGATGCCAAGAACAAAATCTCTCTTTGAGTCATGAAAAGTGCTTCATGATGATGAGAGGAGGTATAGTTTTAGGACATTACATATTTGAAGAAGGTGTTAAAGTAGATCCTCCAAAAATCCAAGTTATCCAATCCCTCCAACCTTCAAAAATACAAATAGAGGTAATGATATTTTTAGGACATGCATGATACTATCTTATATTCATTAAATATTTCAGCAAAGTTGCCTCTTCCATGCTTAAGATCTTAACTAAAAAAAATGAATTTAATTGGACTGAAGCATGTCAGGAAGCCTTTGAATTTATAAAAAATAAATGACTACTGCTCCAATTATAAGGGGACCAAATTGGGAATTGGCCTTTCATATACATTGTGATACTTCAAGATATGCAATTGTTGGCAATTTTGGGTACTTTGGGTACATTGCCTTTGCTCAAATGCATAAGTTGTCATTGATGGCAAAAGGCACTGTTGTGTTGATATCAAAAGAGTGTGATGTCAAGAATATCTTGAGAAGCTTCTTTATGTTAAAGGGTTTTTATTAAAACCATGGTGACAAGGCTAAAGGTTTTTCTTAAAACCATTTGGACTCATTAAGGGTTTTTATTAAAACCAAGCTTAACTTAATGCAAAGGTCCTTGTTTATTATTAATAATTAAATTAACTCAAACCATTTTCAAAGGTCCAAGTTGAATTTATTATTAATAAAATAATAATAATTATTATTTTAATTATTATTAAAGGGTCTTTCAACCCTTAAGCAACGGAAGAAATAAGAATTCTTTCGTCGATATGTTGCCACCGTTGGAGGAGCGCCGATGTCAAACATTAAGGAGAAATGGCTATATAAGTGGGGATGATTTTCTATAGTGAGCACCTTCGATTAATATTGATATCTGTGATTTGTGGTTACTTTGTATCTTTCGATTTGCGCTTGGCATCTACGATTTGCACTTGCTCTGTTTCGTTTGATTTGCGCTTGGCATCTGCGATTTGCACTTGCTCTATTTCGTTTGATTTGCGCTTGGCGTCTACGATTTGCATTTTCTCCGTTTCATTCGATTTGAGCTTGGCGTATTTGCATTTGATCGACATCTTTCAAATAGCGCTTGGTGTCTTCGAGTTGAGCTTGCTTTGTGTCTTTGAATCTTTGATTGACGTCTTTGAAACCCTGCTTGGCATACTTGAAATTGAGCTTGGGCTGCATCCTTACCTTTTTGCTTGATGGCAGTGGATTGGCAATTGCTCCTGAACTACATTTTTCAGACTGTGTTGTGAGATGACTAATGCAAGCATTCAGTGACTTACGTTTTGGATAGCACTCCCAGTTTGCATGTGGTTTGTGGAAGACGTTTACGTTTTCCAGTTTCTTGGCATCAAAGGAAGATAAAAGAGAGGGCAGCACTGTATTATTTTGTTGGGCACTTATGACCCAACGACGGTGGCGTTTAAGCGAAAGCGCTAGAAGGCAGAGGTGCCGAGTTCGATTCTCTTCATTGGTTTTTTCTTTTGGTCACGGTGTGCAAAGGATAGTGGCTAAGAATGCGCGGGAGGTATAAGGTTAAGGTATCATATTTGTTTTTACATTGTTTTATTGATGTTTAATGTTTATGTGGAGTAATAAGGTGTAAAAAAGTTTTTACTTTGTATGTATATTGTACTTTGGTGGTATTTACTAAGTTGGAGAAATAAGGTGTTAGTTTGGATCTTTATTATTGTGTATTATTGTATAGTTGCTAACTCTAATTAGTGGCAAATTGAGAGTTAGTGTTGTGACAGATTTTGAGTTCTCCTTCTTCATCAAAGTAAAGGTATGGGCAACTTCTTCCATGTATGTTGTTTATGGTATATTTTTTGAAATTGAGTTTGGAGTGAAAAGGTTGTCTACTAGGTATTTTTGGTGTAAATATTATTGTCTGGATATTGAAGATTGTTTATGCATTAAAGTTATTATTGAATTTTTGGGTGAATGCATAATTCTGGTTGAGGAAGAGGAAGCATTTTTGCAATAGGGTTTATGTTAGTAAGTCTTGCTACTTGCATTGAGATGATGAAACCCTAGTTATTGGTGAAAAGAATATAAGTATCATTTTTATATGAGATATTGCATAGTTGGCAATTGTTGGGTTGTGTTTCATATTCTTGAGAAAAGCATACTACATCTATCTTATTCTTTTGAGTTTGAGATTGAGTTGAGATTGAGATTGGGAGTTAAGTATAGAACATATTGGGTCTCTAACAATTCTCTTTATGTTTCTATGAGATTTGATATTGAGATTGGGAGTTAAGTATAGAATATATTGAGTCTCTAACAATTCTCTTTATGCTTCTATGAGGTTTATGAATCACATTGGGTCTCTAAAAATTCTCTTTGTGGGTTCATGCTAAGTAAGTTTTTCTTGGTGAGCTTGCTGAGGTTTTTGGATAGGTTTCGGTGGGGACTTGTAAGCAGGTTTTGGACAGGTTTCGGTGGGGGACTTGTGAGCAGGTTTTGGACAGGTTTCTATGGGGACTGGTGAGCGGATTTGGACAGGTCCTAGCAGAGGACTTGTGAGCTGAGTTTTTGAGAGTTCTATCAGAGAACTTGAAGACAGATGTGTGTTGGTTCTTTGAGAAGAACCTGAGGACATATTTGGCAAGTCTTTGAGAAGGCTTGTGTGCAGAGGATTGATTTGTTCAAAGAGTTGGACAGATCTGATAGACAGAGGAAGACTTGTACTATACCGACTGACTGTGTTTGGTACAGGAAGTTGAGCTGCTGTGGACGTGATCATAGAAGGCAGAGGTCTCTTAGGCTAAGCATTGAGGACAGGAGGTCTTTGGTGGAAAGGATTTCCACGTGCTGGCAAGAGGTAGAGATAGTTGATCTTTTGAGGGATCATTTCTAGAGCAGAGGGGAAGGTATCTCCTTTGAGTAGAGGCTCATAAATTTAGATTGGGGGAAGGTGTCTCCTTTGGGCTGAGGCTCATAAACATTGTAATTGGGAAGGTTTCCCAAAGAACTTTGAGATAACTTTTAGAGAAAAATTTTGTGGACGTAGCCCAGGCATTCTGGGTGAACCACATTAAAATTGGTGTCACTTTGTGGATGATATTGTGCATTGTTTTGATATTGCTTTGGGTATATTGCTTTACTATTTTGAAGTATAAAGGAATAAGTAAAAAGAGGTCTTATGCTGTTCACCCCCCCTCTCAGTATAAGCTTGTGTTCTTCAATTGGTATCAGAGCGGGTGCCTTCAAAAATTTTAATAGCTTGAAGGAAAAGGTAGTAAAGAACACAATGAATTATTCAAGTAGCAATGCAACACCTATTCTTGATGAGTCAGATTTTGGTCTTTGGAGTGCAAGGATGAAGGTTCATCTAATGGCACTTGGGAATGAGGTTTGGGAAGTAATTGAAGATGAGTACACTATTCCTGAACATGGTCTTAATACTAAAGAAGAGAGGCTCCTACATCACAACAATTCAAAAGCAATGAATGCAATCCTGAAAGGCTTACAGAAAGTAGATCTCACCAAAGTGATTAACTACAAGAAAACTAGTGAAATGTGGAATCAGTTGAAGGTGGTTCATACAGGTGATACAAATGTTAGAAAGGCCAAGTTGAGACACTTTAAAGGTATGTTTGAATAACTCAAGATGAATGATGATGAAAATATTAGTGACTACATGCTTTGTATGGATGAGATTGTTAACTCCATGAAAGACTTAGGTCTTGAGCTTGCTGAAAATGATGTTTGTGATAAGATTTTAAGATCTCTTCCTAATAGATTTAGTGAAAATATTTCTACTATTGAGGAAGCTAAAGATTTGGATAAGTTGAAAAAGGATGAGCTCCATAGTATACTTGCAAGCATTTGAGTTGAGAACTCAAGTGAAGGTTGATGTCAAAAAGGAGGCAGCTTTCAAGGCTACTAAGAAATCCAAAGGTAAACAACTTCAAGAGAGTGATGAGTCTTCTAGTGATGAAGAGGCATATTACAGCAAGAAAGGCAAGTTCTTTAGAAAGCACAAAAATATGAAAAATGTAAGATGTTTCAATTGTGGAAATTTTGGTCATTATGCTACTGACTGTACTGTTGCCAAGGATGAAAGTGATGAAGATAAACAGGACTGTAAGAGCAAGGATTCTAAAAAGCACAAGCATCATAGGAAAAACAAAGATGAGCACAACAATCAAGAAAAGAGGTATTCTCACAAACACAAGAAGAGTTTCTACCTAGACAAAGCAAGTAAGTGTTCTAGTAGTGATAGTGAAAGTTCTTCAAGTGATAATTAAAATGAGATGTTGTTCATATCAAAAAAAAGAGGAAGAACCAAAACATAGATTCATTATCATGAAATGTCTTAGATGTGGAAATTTTGGTCACCTTGAGGATGATTGCACAAATAATGATTTGATTTCCAGTATGTATGAGGATGCTTCAGAAAACTATAAGGAAGATGCATGTATGGTTTTTGAAAAGGGTAGGACCTCTAGTGATAAGAAATCTGAAAAAGGCTTTGATGATTCTAATAGCAAACATATAAAGGAAGGTGAAGTAGATCTTAAAGGTGAACTTATTAGTGCTCTTAGTGCTTTGAAAAAGGAAAGAAAGAAGAATGCTAGAGTCAAGGATAAGTTGGATGAATGTTGTATGGAGAGAGATGATCTTATAGAAAGTCTTGACTTTTCTATAGCTAAGACACAATAACTCAAGGATGAGTAAGAGTCTAAGGTTATTGAGTATAGTGAGTTAGAAAAGAAAATGGCTTCTTTGAAAGAGGAAACTAAAGGGTACAAGGATAAGCTTCACAGGTTTCAAGATAGCTCCAAAAAGGTTAAGTCTCTCATCAAAGGTCAAAGAAAGACAATAGATAAAACAGGCCTTGGTTTTGTTAAGCATCACAAGGAACAAGTTGGAGAATCTAGTAAGAGACTCCAAAAGGAAGAGAGTTCTGATGAGGAAAGTATTTCAGATCATGAGTCCTTGAATGATAGATGCACAGAAACAAAAAATAGAATTCAGAATGAGAAGAAGTTTTCAGAACCTAAGAGGTCAAATAAAGGAAAGTTTCAAGGCAGATGTTTTGCTTGTCACAGGTTTGGTCACATAGCTTCACATTGCATGGCTCAAGTGAAGAAGTTAAATGACAGTTTCAAAGGTGGTAATTTCTTTCAAGGGTATTGCTACTCTTGTCAACAGTTTGGGCACAAGGCAGTTTATTGCAAGGCAAATATCAGGAACAGGTTTGATCAAAACAGGTTTGGTCATAACAGGTTTGGTCATAACAGGTTTGATTAGAATAGGTTTGGTCAGAACAGGTTTGGTCAGAACTGGTGGATTCAAAGAATAGGTATGCCTAAAATAAATAACATTGTTACTTGTTATAAGTGCAACAATGAAGGTCACACAATCAGATAGTGTAGAGCTGAAATTCCATAATACAAGAATAGGAATAGTGGCATGATCAGGTCTAAGGATGAAGGCATGGATAAAAATAGGGATGAGAACAAGAACAAGAACAGTGACAGGAATAGGAATATGGACAAAGAATTCAAGAGAAGGCCCGAAAAGGAAGTTATAGACGTTGATGATGATCAGTGCCTAATGAGAGTTTTACTCCCACCCCAGAATTAATCACCTCATTAGGAGGTGGGGGAGGGACTAAGCTAAGAGGCTAATTCTTAGTCTCGAGCCCCAAAGGTGGCCCTTTGCCATTGATGACAAAGGGGGAGAGATATGAGTAAGGGGGAGAGCTTCAAAGTGAAGAGGAAAGCTTCAAGTCAGGGGGAAAAAAAATTCAAAGGAAAATTCTCAGTTGTTAGCACAATTGGTTTTAGTTGGTTTCAATTTTGGCTCTTGAGAAGTGTTTTCAGTAAAGGTTTGCCATCAATGACAAAGGGGGAGATTGTTGGCAATTTTGGGTACTTTGGGTACATTGCCTTTGCTCAAATGTATAAGTTGTCATTGATGTCAAAAGGCATTGTTGTGTTGATATCAAAAGAGTGTGATGTCAAGAATATCTTGAGAAGCTTCTTTATGTTAAAGGGTTTTTATTAAAACCATGGTGACAAGGCTAAAGGTTTTTCTTAAAACCATTTGGACTCATTAAGGGTTTTTATTAAAACCAAGCTTAACTTAATGCAAAGGTCTATGTTTATTATTAATAATTAAATTAACTCAAACCTTTGTCAAAGGTCCAAGTTGAATTTATTATTAATAAAATAATAATAATTATTATTTTAATTATTATTAAAGGGTATTACAACCCTTAAGCGACGGAAGAAAAAAGAATTCTTTCACCGATATGTTGCCATCGTTGGAGGAGTGCCGACGTCAAACATTAAGGAGAAATGGCTATATAAGTGGGGATGTTTTTCTAAAGTGAGCACCTTCGATTAATATTGATATCTACGATTTGTGGTTACTCTGTATCTTTCGATTTGCGCTTGGCGTCTATGATTTGCACTTGCTCTGTTTCGTTTGTTTTGCGCTTGGCGTCTGTGATTTGCACTTGCTCTGTTTCGTTTGATTTGCGCTTGGCGTCTGTGATTTGCATTTGCTCCGTTTCATTTGATTTGCACTTGGCGTCTACGATTTGCATTTGATCAACATCTTTCGAACAACACTTGGTGTCTTCGAGTTGATCTTGCTCTGTGTCTTTGAATCTCTGATTGACGTCTTTGAAACCATGCTTGGCATACTCAAAATTGATCTTGGGCTGCATCCTTACCTTTTTTCTTGACGGTAGTGGATTGGCAATTGCTCCTGAACTGCGTTTTTCAGACTGTGCTGTGAGATGACTAATGCAAGCATTCAGTGACTTATGTTTTGGACAGCGCTCCCAGTTTGCATGTGGTTTGTGGAAGACGTTTATGTTTTCCAGTTTCTTGGCATCAAAGGAAGATAAAAGAGAGGGCAGCACTGTATTATTTTGTTGGGCACTTGTGACCCAACGGCGGTGGCGTTTAAGCGAAAGCACTAGAAGGTAGAGGTGTCGAGTTTGATTCTCTTCGTTGGTTTTTTCTTTTGGTCGCGGTGTGCAAAGGATAGTGGCTATGAATGCGCGAGAGGTATAAGGTTAAGGTATCATATTTGTTTTTACATTGTTTTATTGATGTTTAATGTTTATGTGGAGTAATAAGCTGTAAAGAAGTTTTTACTTTGTATGTATATTGTACTTTGGTGGTATTTACTAAGTTGGAGAAATAAGGTGTTAGTTTGGATCTTTATTATTGTGTATTATTGTATAGTTGCTAACTCTAATTAGTGGCAAATTGAGAGTTAGTGTTGTGACAGATTTTTGAGTTCTCCTTCTTCATCAAAGTAAAGGTATGGGCAACTTCTTCCATGTATGTTGTTTATGGTATATTTTTTGAAATTGAGTTTGGAGTGAAAAGGTTGTCTACTAGGTATGTTTGGTGTAAATCTTATTGTCTGGATATTGAAGATTGTTTATGCATTAAAGTTATTATTGAATTTTTGGGTGAATGCATAATTTTGGTTGAGGAAGAGGAAGCATTTTTGCAATAGGGTTTATGTTAGTAAGTCTTGCTACTTGCATTGAGATGATGAAACCCTAGTTGTTGGTGAAAAGAATATAAGTATCATTGTTATATGAGATATTGCATAGTTGGCAATTGTTGGGTTGTGTTTCATATTCTTGAGAAAAGCATACTACATCTATCTTATTCTTTTGAGTTTGAGATTGAGTTGAGATTGAGATTGAGAGTTAAGTATAGAACATATTGGGTCTCTAACAATTCTCTTTATGTTTCTATGAGATTTGAGATTGAGATTGGGAGTTAAGTATAGAATATATTGAGTCTCTAACAATTCTCTTTATGCTTCTATGAGGTTTATGAATCACATTGGGTCTCTAACAATTCTCTTTGTGGGTTCATGCTAAGTAAGTTTTTCTTGGTGAGCTTGCTAAGGTTTTTGGACAGGTTTCGATGGGGACTTGTAAGCAGGTTTTGGACAGGTTTCGGTGGGTGACTTGTGAACAGGTTTTGGATAGGTTCCGGTGGGGACTGGTGAGTAGATTTGGATAGGTCCTAGCAGAGGACTTGTGAGCTGAGTTTTTGAGAGTTCTATCAGAGAACTTGAAGACAGAGGTGCATTGGTTCTTTGAGAAGAACCTGAGGACAGATTTGGCAAGTCTTTGAGAAGGCTTGTGTGCAGAGGATTAATTTGTTCAAAGAGTTGGACAGATCTGACAGACAGAGGAAGACTTGTACTAGACCAACTAACTATGTTTGGTACAGGTAGCTGAGCTACTGTGGATGTGATCATAGAAGGCAGAGGTCTCTTAGGCTAAGCATTGAGGACATGAGGTCTTCGGTGGAAAGGATTTCCATGTGCTGGCAAGAGGTAGAGACAGTTGATCTTCTGAGGGATCATTTCTAGAGCATAGGGGAAGGTATCTCCTTTGAGTAGAGGCTCATAAATTCAGATTGGGGGAAGGTGTCTCCTTTGGGCCGAGGCTCATAAACATTGTAATTGGGAAGGTTTCCCAAAGAAATTTGAGATAACTTTTAGAGAAAATTTTTGTGGACATAGCCCAGGCATTCTGGGTGAACCACGTTAAAATTGGTGTCACTTTGTGGATGATATTGTGCATTGTTTTGATATTGCTTTGGGTATATTGCTTTACTATTTTGAAGTATAAAGGAATAAGTAAAAAGAGGTCTTATATTGTTCACCCCCCCTCTCAGTATAAGCTTGTGTTCTTCAGCAATCGGGACAGTACTACAACAAATAGAGAATAAAATACCTTATGCTATATATTATTTGAGTAAAGAATTGCATGGGACTGAACTTAATTACATAGTTACTGAAAAGGAATTCTTTATTGTAGTCAATGTCATTAATAAATTCAAACATTACATAATAGGGTATGAAGTATTTTCTCATGTCGATCACTCTGCCATTAAATTCTTAATGAATAAAACTACAATAGGAGGAAGAGTTGTTATATGGCTTCTCTTATTGCAGGAATTTAATATCACAATTATAGACAAAGTAGAAAAAGATAATGTCATTACAGATCATCTATCTCGAATGCAAATATTTGATGATGATGATTTAATTCTTGATAATTTATGGATGAACATTTGTTTGTTCTTTTTGTTTTTACTCGGTATGCTGATATTGTAAACTATTTAGTAACAGCAAAAATACCTCAAAATTTTACACCGCATGAGCGTAGAAAATCAATACATCAGTGTCCATTATATGTGGACTAATGGAATCTTGTTTAAGTCTTACCCTAACCATGTAATTAGAATATGTGTGCAAGAAGAGGATGTATATGACATCATTAGGGAAGCATATAAATAACCTTGTGGAGGCCATTATGCAACCCAAATAACAACTAATAAAATACTCTAAATAGGTTATTATTGGCCTAATATGAATAAATATGCCCATAAATTTATTGATAGATGTGATACTTGTCAAAAGGCTAGTAAACCCACACCTACAATAGATATGTCTGTAGTCCCACAAATAATGTTCGAACCATTCAAGAAATGGGGGATTGATTTTGTTGGACCAATAGACCCTCCAAGTGTAGGTAATAAACACATACTTGTATGCACATATTACATTACCAAGTGGGCTAAAGTAAAAGTCTTGCCATGAGCACAAGTTGAACTAGTTGCTGATTTTCTTTATTCACAAATTATGCAACACTTTGGAGCACCTAGAGAACTAATTTCAGACCATGGGTCTCAATTTATCTCTAATGTAATTGAAAATTTTGTTAAAATTTATCAAGTAAAACATAGAAAAACTTCACCATAACACCCTCAAGCTAATGGATAGGTAGAAGTTACAAATAGGGAACTTGAAAAGATGATAATAAAAACTGTAGCTATCAATAGGGTTGATCGGGTAGAAAGATTAAAAGAAGTTGTATGGGCATATAATACAACTTGGAAAACTACCATAATATTATCACCTTATAAAATGGTTTATGGCAAACAAGCTATTATACCTATTGAATTTGAAATAGAGACTCTTCACACAATGGTACAACTTGATATGAATTTGGATCAAGCACAAAAAACTAGATTGGAAAAATTAAACATTTTAGATGAAATAAGATTAGAGGTATTACAAAGGATTGAATTAACTCAAAAATAAAGAAAAAAATGGTATGATAAACATATTGTACCATGAACATTTCAGCCAGGGGATTAGTCCTTGATATTTAACTCCTGCTACCAAGATTTCCAAGGTAAGCTAAGGACAAGATGACTAGGACCCTATGAATTTGAAGAGATATTTGGGAATGGTAAAATTAAATTTAAGCCTATTGATGATTCAACAAGAGGATTACTAGTTAATGGACATAGGCTTAAACTCTATAGGAAACCATTATATAAAGAAGAATTTATAAACCATCTCAAGCAACACGTTGATTTGCAGTGCATATCTGAACTGCAATCAACTACTATTAAATAAAAACTTCTCTTGTCTATCCTAAGCAACAAAAATATTATCTACTAAATAAAATTGTTGTTGTATAATCTAATATATATTTAGTAAATAAGTACAACCATTAAAAATAATGTAGTATAATTAGTCCTCTTTTTTGGATGAGTAGACACCAATAAATAATATGGATGGCAAAACTATTTACACTACTTGGCCAACAAAAGAATATTACCATGGAACAATAATATTTTTTGAAGAGAAACTAGAAGATCACTCTACGTTATTTAAATATGCTTCCTTTGTTTCATAATGGAGTTCTAATATACAATGTTTTCATCTTATTATTCATCACTTTTCAGTCACAATATTAGGTTTTAAGAAAGAAGTCAGTTTCAGTGTGTGAAGGCATGCTCTTACCTTACAAAAAGGAGAATATATATAGTCATGATGGTATCAACAATTAATAAACACAAGGTAGTGAAAAACCTTGTTTCTTATAGCCCATAAATAATAAAAATAAAAGAAAAACAATAGTAAGAATAGAATTACGCTTCCATCTAGATGGAGATGTGATCTGAATCCCCAAAGTTCTACTTTCTTCCCCAAAATAATAATAATAAAAAGAATAGTAAGGATAGAATCGCAATTTCATCCAGATGGAGATGTGATCTGAATCCCTAAAGTTCTAAATTATCTTATATAAAAATTAAAGCTTGTAAGGATGGAATTACACTTCCATCCAAATGAATATGTGATCCGAATCCCCAAAGCCTTAATATTTACTTAAAGGGATAAAGCAGTAAGGATAGGGTAACAATTCTCATCAGGACTTTGATCGAGTGGTTGGGAATCTGATTCCCAAAATCTTTGCACCCTTGTAAGTTTAATAAATAAACGCACATCTCTATAAAATGGGCTATGAAATGATAAATAAAAAATGATACCATAATGACTATCTTATTCTTCCTCTTTTAAAATGGGTTTTGAGTGTGTCCAACCATTGATGAGACCTATTTTGCAAACCAAAGTATTGATGATTGAGATTGGGTTAAATTCATCATTATTTCTCTCACACATAACTCCTCAATGAAGCTAAAAGAAGTAGAACAAGAAATTGACCTTTCTAGGGCATTGGAAGGATTTGTTATTAGACCATGGAATCTTTTATTAAAATATCAAGAATGAAGTAATGTTTTGCATAACATCTTTGCTATTGGAAATGAGCAATTCCATTCTAATAAGATTTATTATCTTACAAACTTATCTGATGGCTTGACATGAATAAATCCTTAGTATATAAATAAATACATCCATATTTTTGACTAGGTAAATAAAATGATATTAAAAAAACCATATATTATACATGTTATATATTTTTCAGAAATTAAACTTTATAAGAATTTCTCTCCTTATCATATTTTGGTTATATAGCCCCAAAAAAAATAGTTTTGGGAAAGAAGTAAAGGATTTATGCAATAAATTTCATGATACAGCTTGGTGGAGAAAAGAAAAAAAATGGGAAATCAGGTAAAGTATTCCTATGATCCTATAATTAATTTTTCGTAGACTTTTCCGTAGTTACTTTTCGTAATTATTTTCTGTAACCAGTTTTTGTAGTCATTTTTCGTAGATAATTTTTTTAAATAGTTTTTGTAGTCATTTTTTGTAGATAGTTTTCCTAGATAGTTTCTATAGATACTTTCAGTAGTATATTTCTATAGACATGACTTCATGAAAATTCTTTTAAGTAAAAAATAATTTCAGAATCATGCATGGTTAAGAACACGTGTCAAGGCAAAATCAAATGACATAAGGTAATTATCAATATTTCTAATTTACAAAGGCCTTGACATAAAGGAGGTAATTCATGTGTATATTTCAAAATTTTAACGTAAAAACCTTGCGCGGATATTTAAAATCTCACCTTGTGGGCTATGATACATCAATAAATTAGCAACCTTGATTTTGGAAATTGTGTGTAGAATATTCAATGATGGGAAATCATAGAATAACAATCCAACAAAAAATCTAACCATGCACAGATCTGACTTGAAGATCAACAAATGCAATTTAAAATGTGAAAAATAATGTGAACATTCGTAATTAATAGATGGGTGTGTAAGCACCATATGAACCACCACCTGTGCATGACATGTGTACGTGGATTCAAGAGGAAGACACACGTAGATGGTGTAGCAATTTGAGATGCAAATTGAACATGTCATAAGCAGATCGAGCAGGGTATGAAAGTCCTTGTTATCAATTAAATTAAAATTTTAACTTCCTCCCTCATCTGATGCAAACTGTAAAATTAACCTAGGGTCTTTAAAATCAAAATACATAAAGGTCACCTCTAATGTTTACACATGATTAAAAATGAGGTCTCAAGCATTGTCATGTTTACAACCATCACAGGGAGTTGAGAACATAAACAGACAAGACATGAAACCAAGTCATAACAAATTTGGTTTCAAATCCTGACATTGAATTACACGCATGAAAAATTCGAGGTCGATGAAGAGTATACACATGGATGACCTATTCAAATATGGAGCCTATCAAAGAGGAATCAAAATGACATCGTTGCTACAAAATATGTAGGTTTTTATCATATGAAAATTAAGTTAATTTTAAACATCCATCAACAAATGAGCTTACTAAACATAGTTTAAAAATGAAGATTAAACCAAAGTAAGTTTAAAACTATATGTATATATATATTTGATCACCTGTATACGACGTAATTCCATGTTTAGGTGAGGGAAAAGGTGACGTGATAAGGGATGGCCACTTCTAAGACAAGGCGACCACCATGCATGAGAAGACATCGATCAATGACACTTGGCCACGTGGATCAATGGGGAGAAACCTCACGAATCAAGGCTATGAACCATTGATTACGAAATAATCGAAGGCTATGATTCATTTGACCTCATCAAATGAGAAACTTAAACAAAAAAATTACCCTAAAAAATCATCTTTTCGTAGCAAAATAGGTTACTTGACTCTACAACCTCAATAAAAACTCTGTAAATGAGCAAAATGTTGTGCGGCGATCGAAAAAAAACTATGGTAGAAAAATATGGTAGTGAGGGTGTCGGGTCGGACAACCAAGAAATTACAATTGGATGATAATAGAAAAGTAGAAACAAGGGTAGGTAATCAAAAAATAAAATTGTAGGTGGTAGAATTCTTTGAAATTATAATAGGGAATGTTTTTTTTTGAAAGGTGCAGAAAAACATCACAAAACTACATAGTAACATTTCAAATTTTTCTTCAATTGTTTTCTGTAGCAAAAATATAATGGATATTCTGAATACCGCAAAAATATGCAATAAAATTCAATGTCATGTTTTCTTTGCATAGGTTGAGATGTATTTCCTCTACAAAATTTCTTTTACTTTATGATAACCCATGCATGCATCTATTTGTCAAATCTTCTACATGTTTTGTCCTTTGACTAAGCATTTCTATAGCATAAATTTTAAAAACAAAAGCTAAATATGTTCTTTAAGAATATCCTATCTACTTGCCATCTATTCCCTAAATATTTCACCATGTCGAGATCCAAATTTCACAAATGTAGTGAACCCTCATCTATCAACACCCAAAATACCAACGACTCCATCAAGAAAAAATTTCAAGAAGCATGCTGGAGGGAGGCCCTAACCAAGTTTCAAGGGCACGATCAAGGCATGGTGAAGCAGTTCATTTTGAACTGTGATCCCATGACCATGGTTACCCATGTGGGTGAGGTCAAAATTGAGATTACCCCTAGTTTAATTTCCAAAGGCTTAAGTCTCCCTAAGGTTAGCCAATGGTACTACAAATCCACCTATAAGGGAGTGAGCCAAATGGTTGATAGATTAGGGAAGAAATGTGTAGTTACTAGAGACAGGTATGGGTGGATCAAGGGTGTATCCACCTCTTCACTCACTTTGAAATGGCAAGAGGCTACCACTATTTTGATGAAATTTTCATATTAGAAGGAAGGTTGTCAAATTGTGGGGGTTATCACTTAAAAATGATGTTGAACCTCAAATACCCCAAGCATTAAGACTGTGTTATCAATTTGTCATAATTTCTATACAAATCTATAAAAGCTATTGTTATTAGGTTCCAACATAGAAAATCTAGTGATGAGCCCAAACATCATCTAATTGCCCATCACGGGTTGATAAAATGAATGGTCCTACATAAAGCATATGAAGTAGGAATTTCTTGGGACAGAGTAGTTGAGGAGGTCAACCTGTCCATCCAATCATAGCTGAGCGAGTCAAAGTTTGTTGAGGATAGTGCATCTAAGAAAAATTTTGAATTTAAGAGTCAAGATGAGGAGTCTCCAATGCACACGTGTCCTACTCATACCAAGTTATCTAAATCTTCTCAACCTGCAAGAAAAACTAGATATGAAAAATATAATCTGGAAGACCAAGGGAAGGGAGAAACATCTAGTCCTAAGGAAATCCCGCCTACCTCTAATCTTTATGCTAAAACTCTTACCCATATTTAGACCAAGGGAAGGGAGAAACATCTAGTCCTAAGAAAATCCTGCCTACCTCTGATATTTATACTAAAACTCTTACCCACATTTAGACATAATAGAATATACTACATATCAAATTGGACAGGCTCAAAACTGAGTTTTTAGAACATGCTACCTTAGTGAAACAAGCTTTCACTCTTCAACTTTACATCCTCAAACAAATTTCTACATATAGGGTGGTAAAATTGGTTGATCCAGTCATCCAACCAATGAATTTCAATGCATCCCCTAACAAGAGCTCCATGTCTAGGAAAAATATAAAGAAAACAATGAACTTTTCCAAACATTTTGAGTTTACCAAGGTGCTTGATGAGGACAACTCACTCCCATTTTTTGAGTTTCTCTTCCAACAACATCAATGGTATACATGTAGCCCCCAAATACCAAAACTGTCTATTGAGATAGGGATACCTATTGACATTGGTATGCCTTGTAAATCCGACATAGTAATTAATAACATCATTGAAGCTGCAAAACCGCTTCCATCACCAGAGAAACAAGATGTGCTTCATGAATAAAAGGATGAAGGGCCTGTAGAGGTCATGCATGTAAACACCTTGGATATTGAACCACCACCTGATACCAAGAAAGCCAAGGCACAGGTAGAGAAAGTGAAGCACGAGAGGATGTTGGCAGCAAAACCACCAAATCCAACTTGGGCTTCATCCCGACTCAAATCTAAAATAATCTTGGATATTAACAAAATCATACCAAATTTTTGATGAACTTGCATATATATATATATATATATATATATATATTTGCAGTACTCTATTGATTATGATGATAGTATTTGATATTTACAGTATTTTACTCATTATATCTACAGTGTTTTCCCTGTTATATTTGAAATATTTCATCTATTATATTTGCAGTGTTTTACGTATACAATTTGTAGTACTTTCTCTATAAATATTTATAGTGTTTCATTTGATATATTTGCAGAATTATCTCTGTAACATTTACAATATTTTATAGCTGTAGTATTCTAGTTATAAAATTTATTGCACTGTATCTGTAATGATTTACTTGTTATGCTATGAAATTTAAACTTGTATGCATGAGGACATGCATCCCCTTCAGTTTAGGGGAATGATGAGTGCTAAATCATGTATATTTTATGCAAATTTTAATCTATCTTTTATTTGCAAATATATGTAAATGAATGTGTTTTGATGATCATTATATCTTATTTGCATGATTTACGAGTAGATTTAACTTATAAAATATTAAAATGATATTAGCTTGTATTTTACACAAATCATGCAAGTTTTTTGTTTTTTTTTGACAAATAAATGTTGCAGGAGTTTTACAGGAGATGTTGCAGGAGTTTTAAAGGAGATGTTGTAGTAGAACATAAACTAGATGTCAAGTATAGATGAACCGATTGTATGAAAGTGCGCTAAGAAACCACATGGAAGTGCGTTACAAAAAGGTGCTATAGAAAATGCCTACAAAAAGGTGTTACAAAAAGTACCTACTAAAAGGGTCTATAAAAATAACATTGACCGAGTAAACCATCAGATGCATTGGAATTCCATGTCCGATGATAACATAGTAGCATCACGTAGATTATATAGTCAATGTGATTATTTAATGTGGTGGCATTAATATTTGGCATATGATCTAATATTTGTTGTATAATTTGTAACATGTCATTCAAAATATATATTTTTTAAGTTGTTAAGTTGTAGAGATTTGAACGAAACCTTAATTTATATTTTCTTTGGGAATAGGACAAACAGTTGTCATATCTTGTCAGAAAGTTATTCAAATTTAGGATATTCATTATGTATACTTGTCAACTATGCCACTTGGATAATTCTGATTGTAATAAGTCCAAGGGTAGTTGTTAGCATGTCTTAATTATAACATATCTTTGTTATGAAAGATTAGAATTCAAATCTTCGAGCATTTGAACTATAATAGATGGTAGAAGAGAATTTTATTGTAAAATGTCTAAGTGATATTATAAAATACAATGTAGAGACCTTTGAAAATATCTAATGGTCTATTTTTCTACAATTTACAAGTTGCTATTATGAAGGCTTGATGTTCAAAGAAGTATGTCTGCATAGTCTGTACACATGAAGAATTAAAGTTCATCAATAAAGCAATATTTTCTTCCATGATTCTAGCAATGGTATTTTGTATCTTTGCATGATTTATTTATCTTTGTAAACTTTCTTTTTATTTTTCCTGCACAATGAATTAAATAGTATTATATTAGTGAAATGAAATATTAGTTACTGAAGTAAAGTAAAGTAGAAAGGAAAAGATAATTACATTGACTTGTAGGAGGTAGGGCCCACTCCAAACAACCAATCCCTTACTCTCTTTCTCCTAAAATAGATTAGGATTAGTTAGAAAATATAATTAGTTTTAATATAAATTAAATTACATAATACATAATTATAAATCATTTTAATAGTTAATGCATTATTAGATTGCATGTGGATCCACAACACAAAATTAGTCTACATCATAATTGCACTTTTAATATTTTATTTTATTTCATTTTCTGTAATTTTTATTTCCCACAACAAAAACTAAGAAAATAGAATCAAGTCAAAGATTAATTATTATGGAATAATCTATACATGATTTACTATTTTTTAGATTTATTTAAACCTCGATTGAAAAATTAAGTGTATGAGATACAACTCCACAATATTTTTGGATACAAGATAAACCTTGGATCAAGTGTCAAAATAGATAAGTGCCCTTGGTAAAGCTTTAGGTTGTTTATTGTTGTGTCTTTCATTATTTCTATTCCAAACATAGATCAAGTAAAAAGAAAATAACATTTGATTTGAATTTCTAGGCATTCAAAAGAATAAGAGCATATAGTTTATACTTTAGGGTTTAATCTTGTTTGTGCATTTCTTTTGTGCCCATGCTCAAAGAAAAATAATTTCATTTATTGCAACTTAGGGTTAGAAATCATTGAAGCAAATAATCATAATAGGGTAGATATTATTTTCTTGCATCTTGTGTGTCTTGCATCACTCTTTATTTTGCATAGTTTATAAAGGCCAGACATAGGTGATTGCTTAATTAAACACATTAAAAATTTCCACCCTAGACTTGGAGCGAGTCCTAAATTTTTTCTTGGTGAACCCTTTCCTTTGTCCACTGAGTGTAGAATATAACAACCACCACGATCACCTCGACTTCCAATAAATCTAGCAAAGAATCGTATATGATGCATAGTTTTCTCCCTCTACATCTTTGGTGAACTTGATGTGAACACACGTCTTAGTGGAAAAATAGGAAGCCTCTTCCTTTACTTTTCTATTGAAAATTTTAAGTAAGACCACTAATTTTGTTTGCTGAGAAATTGAAAAACAGTAAAAACATATTAAAAACCTTTTGTGTGTTTGCTAGTTTTTAGTTTTCCTCCTTTTCTACTCTATCCTTTCTATTTCTCCTAATGGCTTCTAACCTTAGGAGTAAGTGAAGGTTTTTAGAATATGATGAGATTCTTCAAGAAGATGATTAGATTGATAGAGAGTATCCTAATATAGAAGAGAAAGAAAATCAAGAAGCTAGTAATGATCTTGATCCTACTGGGACCAAATTTAAACCTTATCTTTAAATCATTTGATCACATCTAGAGTTTCTACAAATATCATAGAGATTCCTTGAATAAGGCTATGGATGAGGAAGCCTAACTTGAGAAAGTTGAGACTTCTCATCATCCAATCATTTCTTCTCAAAATGTTCACACCAATCCATTGTTGAAATATTCACATCATGTCAATCCTTGTCATAAACCAACATATGCCACTACTGTGACCACCAAAGTTGGAAGGGTTCTACAAGTCCCTCCAAATAGTAGTGCATATCAATATTATGTTCAATTTCCTCCTCATTCTTCTCATCTCAACATTCATGCTTCTATTCCACAAAATGTTAGTTGTCCTTCACATCAAGATACCACATATCACAGCCCATACTATAATAGTGTCAATACCTCCAACATGGGCTAATTTCCCTTTAAATAGTCTACCCATACCCCTTCCCTAGGGAATCTAGGGGCATTACACAACAACAATCCTGAGATGCAAATTTTAACCAATGTGGTTAAACAATTGGTTTCAAGAGTTGAAATGATTCAACCTTCTAGCTTCACCTACAACTATAGATAAATGTGAAATCAACCATTATATCATGTTGTTACCTCTATACCCTACTCTAAGCATTTCCCAATGTCAATTTTACCTATCTATAAGGGAACAAAATATCAAATTGAGCATTTAATAATTTTTAGGATGACATGACATGATATCATATATGATGACATGTTATTACTAAAGAATTTCCCTAAGAGCCTTCATGGCATGACGTTAGAGTCATAGTATCAGTTACTCAATCATTATTTGATGAATTTTGAAGAGACGGTTGAATTATTTGTTCAATAATTTGGAGCTTATGTTGAAAAGAATGTGACTATGAAATATGTCTATATGTTAAAACAAGGTAAATATGAAATATTTTTACAATTTTTGTTTCATTGGAGGAGTTTAGTTGGATGCTTGAGATATACCTTACCTCCTCGACACATGCTTGAGATATTTATTAGGAATTTACAAAAACAAATATCTTATGCATTGGAAATGATAATTATCAGATATTTTGACCAAGCAATAGATCTAGAAAGAAGGGTAGATCAAGCCCTTATCAGAAGAGGTCATCTTTAAGTAAAAGAAGATAGGAACACTAAAACACAGTATAATAACAAGCATGTGGTGGGTGATGGGGTAACAAATAGTCAGCCTATTAACAGTGTTGTTAACACCTTACAAAAGATGTTGCTTAGCAACCTTAAAAATACCCATAAAAGAATTTTATAAGACTCAACATACCTATGACAATGGTCCTAAAGAAACTTTTGGAAGCTAACATGATTGAGTTACTACCTATAAGGCAACTTGATACCACAACTAATTGGTATAAATTTGGTCAACACTATGAGTACCATAGGGTAGAGGGGCACTTGAAAAAATATTGTAAGAGGTTGAAACATGTGGTTTAGGACTTAATTGACGAAGGTCACCTTGTTATAGAAGGTTCTCAACCCAATCCTCCAACAAAAAATCAACCTCCTACTCAACAAACACCCACAACAAATCAAGACATGGAGATCTTCCAATATTTTCTACCTAAGCATGGGTAGCAGGCATCTAATTAGGTATCATATTAAAATGTACCCCCTCCCTATGATAATATAGTTGGTATGATAGCAACGAGCATAGATTATCTCAACTCAATGATCTTAGAAGGATACAAGTTGTTCATCTAATCCACCTTCAAAACCTCCCTTAGTTTTGAAGAGTACGCAAAGGAGCACAAGTATAGAAGATCCACCTTTAGTGTTGAGGCCACATCCTAAAGTCTCCTTTGAAATTCAACCACAAGTAGCTAGTACCTCAGGTAGATATCCCTCTTAGAAATTTTACAAACTTCTCATATTCATAGGGAAGCCTTGTTGAAGCTTCTAAGTCAACAATTTGTTTCTCATGACATTTCCCCTAGTGTTATAGTTGATGTTGTGAGTTCTCTTGGGATACATCATATCTCATTTTTGGATGATGATATTCCTTCCTCAGACCCAAAATGGGATTCTTCCTTCCATATTATTGTATTTATTGGGGAAATGTTCATCAAGAGGATTCTGATAGACAATGGCTCTTACCTCAATTTATGCACTTATTAATTTATCCAAAAAATTGGATTAAAAGATGAATACTTAACCAAATCTGATATTATCATTGAAAGCTTTCAAAAATGAGTTCCAAGAGACTTACGACATTATATCTCTCTCCATTAGGGTTAGAACTAAGATCTTGGATACCTTGTTCTATGCGGTGTCTTGCCCTACATATTTTAATATTCTTCTTGGATATCCTTGGATTCATGCAATGAGGGTTGTCCCTTCCACTCTTCATCAATGTCTAAAGTTTAAATTTAAGAATCAACTTATCACTATTTTTGGTGATCCTCATCCATTTGAATATTGTTTGATGGTTGAACAAGCTCAATCCGATCTCAATTTATGCCCATCAATTTCCTTGTCTTACATACGTAAACAACTTGAAAATATTAAAGTGGGGGAGGAACCAATAATCAATGTGCAATCATGGGATCAAGTTAATTATTCTATTTTAGAGCCTCTTCTAGATCTTGCCAAGCTACCACCTTCATCACAGGCTATGGGTTTACCCTATAAGAAGGGTGAAGTTGTACACATTGGCACATGTACCTTTATCTTTGTGGGGGTCTCCCTCGAAGAAAATATCCATGGTAGAAACCTCTATCCTATAGAGTGTTATTTTCCCATTGTTATTTTTCCAATGAATGTCCACTCCCCAAATAAATCCTATCTAGCATGGGATATATAGGTAAAGGTTTCGAGCCCCAAAAATGAGGCAATCAAGAACCTTTGGATGTTGATATTTATCCTAGGAGATGCGGCATAGGCTTTAACCCTAATAAAAATTAACCTTTACCCTTTGATAATGATGATCACCTTATTACTATGCCAAATATTTAGATCGTCAAGTCTTAGAGTGGAGTGATGAGAATAAGGGTCTCCCTTATCTCTCAGACATCTTATTTTACAATATGGTAACTTTGGTGCATCCTAAGCTAGATGTGATCCCAAAGGAGTATGCTATAGAGGATACCCCTTGTGATTTGAATCATACAGATATCCTTTGGAGCAGCTCCTTTGACAGATTTATCCCTTATGTTGTGCATGCAAAATATTCTTGTTCTCGAGAGGACCTTGTTTCTTTGTCTCATAGAGACCTTGCAAAGTTGGGAATCTCCCCCCCTTTCATCAAAAAGGATGTCACTGTTCAATTTTACAATGACTTTCATGTAGCGACTCCTGAAGGACATGTTGTGGATGAACCTCTTTGTTATGATAATCATGAAGGTATCCTCCATAATAACCCTTTCTTTTATGGATCGGTTCCTTGCATTACCATATTTTTTGTTAAAATAGGTGACACAATCAAAATTTATGCCGACTTAAAAGGACTTAAAACATTAATATATACTATAATAAATAAATAAATAACAATAATACGGTGCATGAATTTGCATATTCATATCATTTAGTTCATATATTGCATTTGGTTTTCTTGATTCATACTGCATGACCGTCTGTCATATCTTGCATGTTTTATTTTATATTATGTTCCACTTGCATATTGTGTCATTAAATCACATTGTTACTTGTTCATACTAGCATGACTACCTGATCATATAGATTCTTGGGGATTTCATGATAATGAAAAGTGATGACACCTAGTCAGATTGTAGCTCACATGCATTGCACTCACACTAGGACTACAATACCTAGTGAATCACAACCTAGGGCCTAGTCCCATGCATCTTCATCATTGCATTTGCCCATCCCATCTTCTCTTCTTTCTTCTTCTCTTTTATATCTCGACCTTGAAATTTTTCACTGTTTTTATCTCTCCAAGTCAAGGGATATAGTTATGTTTCTATATATCCTTATTCATTACATGTTTTCCTTTCTTCCTTTCATCAAGACAAGGATGTACGTTTTTCTTTTATATGCCCATTATTTTCTTTCACACTTTTTCCTCCTTGATTTTTGATGGCTAAGTGGTCCTTGTAGGATAGGGTAGATACCACATGAATATCATATATGATGTTCACATGGCCAATGACTATCTTACACACACTGCTTAACCATTGAAACTTCAAGGTGGACACACACACTCACCTCTTGTTTTGCTCCATTTTATTTTACCATACACCTTCTTGCACACACCATAATCCTATCAGGTAGTACTCACTTTGGCACATCATTCACACACATCACACCCCATATGAGATAGATTCATGGCCACATGTGAGGGGAAGCCTCCATCTCAGTCATTTGCGAGCATACATCCTAGTGGATATATCTTCCTCTTTGGTCATTTTAGCGAGCACTAAACCCATAACGGGTAATTCTCCATGCTTGACCATCTCTTACGAGCATAACACCCTTATGGGATTTCTTCATGGCCACATGCAAGGGATAGCATTCATCTTAGTCATTTGTGAGCATACATCCCTACAAGGTTCTACTCCACTCTTTTCTTTTGCTTGATCTATGTTGTTTGGTCACACTAATCTAGGTATAGTACACGCTGACTCAAACATCATGCTTCATATCCCTTGATCCTTTCATTGACCTTTTCCTTCTTTATTTCTTTTTCTTCTTCTTTTCTCTCTTTTCCCGAAATCGCACCCCATCCATACGGGTCATGATTTTGCTCTATGTTGATATCGCGGTCCATATTTATGGGGTGCAATTTCAGCTAGAGAAGTGTTTTTCCTTGTTTTTCTTTTTTTGTTCCCTATTTTCTTCTTTCTCTTCTTCCATCCATGCATTTCATGCCTCACATCCACTTCATTGCATCCATACATTTGCATTTTAGGTTAGTTTATTCCATAGTTAAATTTTGTTGTGTTCATTCATGCATAGTTAAACATAAAAAATATAAATATAAACACACACATTTCACAAAAATAGCATGATATTACTCAAGATCAAAGCAGTGAGGTACATAGGTCTACCCAGTCGGTGTGCCACAGTACAAACTCGACACACTCGACCATATTTGGGGATGTATACCACACTCAAAATTTGTATGTCAACCTAATCCTATCCCTAGCTTTGGGATCCTGTCTCCTCTACTTTACCCATAAAATGTCATCTTGGTGGGGGTATGTTCATAGACCATGAGACCATTCATAATCTGGATCAAGACCAACTCAGTTTTTAAAGGGATAAATATGCTAGCACTCATTGCTATGCTATAACTTCTTAAAAGTACATCATCTAGTAGAAGGTTGTCCTCTACATGACAACCTTCAGCTTCTCTCCTACCCTTTGTAGCTCCACCTATAGTAGGCAGATCCCATTGCCCTATTGGTTGCTGGTCACAATAGCCATTACCTTCGCTTGAGTCCATTGTCGCTCTTGGTTTAGCCGACTCACCTCTCCCTTGAGGTGATCCACCTTTGTCCATGCTACATCCCTATTGATCTTTATTGTGCCCAAGGAACTTTATAGACCCTTGATCCTCTTAGCCCTATCCTCTTGGAGTAGGTCCATATCCCTCCGTAGGATCACTATCTAAGATTGCAATGCCTCTATTCCTCTCCTTGGGTCCTCCTGAACCATAGTATTGCTCAAGTTGACTACTATTGATGTAGAGGCATCTTTTATCACTCTGCTTGGCCCTACTATAGTCATTGTAGGGGCAAATCCTGCTATTCCCACCTCCCTATTCCTAGTAGTAGTGGTGGTTGTTGCCATTATATATACTTGAACTTGTGCTTGTCTCTGCTGTGGGACCCCTTGGCCCTGCCCATGCCACTTTGTGGACCATCGAGTGACCTCTCACAGTACCAACCATATTTTTTGGCTTATAATTTGGTGCCTCTACATTAGATCTGGTGGGAAGATCCTCAAGCACATGATACCCCTGTACTATCTTCGATACCCAAGAGCCACCTCGATGTCATCCACCCTTGGATCCATATAGAGTGGATCTTCTAGGTCCTCCTATGTGCATATTTCCACATCAAGATCCCCTCTAAATCCTAATGGGTCCCTTAGTATCCTCTTATACCAATAGTCTCCTAAGTTTGGGATCTCCTAGAATATACCAAACTATCATTGGATCCAATCATATCAGAAGAGCTACAGATCCCCCTTCTCCATAAAGACCCACTTGATCCTCCTCACCCTAGCTAGTTCCTCTACATCCTCTGCCCACCCAAGGTGTAGATTCTATGGTTACCATATGATCTTGTGCTCTAGTAGCTTGTCTATCACTTGCCTCTCTAGTGGCAAGATACCAACATATATCCTCTAGACTCACTCGTAGCTCCTGGTCCATCTATATGATATTAGTCACTCTAGGTTGGGTAATGGCCCTGGATGTGAATATGGTCTTCGCATAGCTTTGTGCTTCCAGAACCACACCTGGAGCAAGGTCATATAGAACATCCATGTATATCTTTTGTATAGGACATTGTACAATATCCTATAAAAATGGGTCAACACATATGGACCCCATGTGAACTACACTTGTTAGTCTCGCATTTCTGCTACTAACTCTACCAATTCCTATGGTAGGTATCACTGACTCGTGTGGCATACTAACAACCCCACCATCGTCCTATAGAGCACGATCATCAAAGCATCAACCCTATAGTGCCCTACTAGCTCATCAACCAGGATTGAGCTCTCTTGCACCTAGTGGGTCCAAACTTTAGATAATCTCTATAGCGTGGGTCGTTGTCCTTGTGCTCTATAAATTGCTCTTTCCCTAATGGGGATGTGCAAGATATGCCACAGATCCTCTAGTGTGACCATCATCTTGCCTATCAATAACTATAAGGTCGACGATTCTAGATATCATCTCTTTGCCAGTGTTGTAAGTAGTGTTTGGTCTGCCTCAACCCGTGATGTCTTTACCAAGTGTTGTAGCCCCACTACCTCTAGTGTACCCTATTCTACCTACAAGAGGCCCTCTAGATCCACCTCCAAGGATCTTGGTTACCACTCACAACTCTCTAGTACATCATGCTACATCCAAAAATAATAAAAATAAATAAATTAGTTCAACATGCATAGCATTAATCAGTTAAACTTACATATTTTTATTTTTTCTTTCTAGTCTAAATGGTTTCCTCTATTCTCTCTCTTTTTCTTGGTTTTTCTTCCTGGTTTGTTTTTCCCTTTGTTATTTCTCTCTACAAAATTGTGCCCCTTTGGTTTCGGGTGCAATTTTGTCCTTCTTATCCTTTCATCAAATTTGTGCCCCTTGCTCGCAGGGTGCAATTTCATGAAATCATGCCCCACAGTCCTCGGGTGTGATTTCGATCACCATGACAAACCAACTAAAATCGTAGTTGGACCCCAAAATCATGCTGGGGTCACACAATGATTCTGGAGAAAAATAAAAAAATTGCTAAAAAGCAAACTAGATCTAACTTAACCTAATCTAGAGGTAGTATTTTAGTCTTTACCTGTGCTCGCTCCTCTACTATATCAGCCTCACCCCTTGCAACAGTTGAATGGTGTATGAGTAGCACCATTTTATCCTTTTCTCTAGAGCCCTTTTCTTCTTCTTTGCATGGTAAAAATGAATAAGGGTTTTCACTCCTTTTTCCCCTTTTATTCTTATTTTCCATATTTTTTCTTCTCTCCCATTTGTTTCATTGTTTTCGCTCTCTCCTGCATCTATCATTTTAAGTTTCATGAGAAATTTTACATTCCTTTTGAAACTCGAGGGGGATTCCTAGCCTAATATCCCTAATTCCTTGATTTACATGTAAAAATACAAAAGTGTTTGAAATGACACCATTTTGCACCATCCTTTTCTTCTAAACTAGCTATCCCTTTCAGTTTTTTGTTCTTCACTCAGGTGTCTACATATTTATTTGATGTATTTATTAGGCCATAAATGCATCAAAGAGGGGGTAAAATGTAGACATGGAAAATTGACCCACCCAAGTGAGTAATTTTCCCTAGAACCTTAGAGAGACCCTCCAACTTGCCCAAATGCAAGTTTGGACCTCTCTTCTCCCCTCTTCACCTTTTTTTTCCTAGTTTTGCTGAAATCACGGTCAACCCTTACTTTCGAGCCGACTTCTTTAAGACCGGTCCTACCTTAGGATTTTCCCACCCATTTGTGTTTCAAATCCCTTATAAATAGAGGGTTTTAGATCTCCTTTTTAACAACCATAACTAGCATTACAATTATCAAGCTAAGAGGTTAATCACAATTTCTTTTGCAAGTTTTTCACACGCTCTTTAAGTAATCTTTAGCAAGTTTCTTTAGGTGTTATTTTGTTGCATTGTTGATTTGTTGCCCTTGGTGGATAAGTGTTGGAGCCTTGAGGAGGAGTTAACCATCTTGTGGAGGTCTTCATCCTTTTGTCTATCTCTATTGCTACCATCAAGTTGTTTTGTACATTTTACCATTCGTAGATTATTAATTGTATTCTTGTTTTCGGTTAGTTCACATTGATTTATTGTTTTCATTGATCTATTACAAAATCGTACCCCATATTTACAAGGCACAATTTTGGTAGAGTCAAGATCATGGATGCCCCGTATAGGGCATGATTTTGGTTGTATCAAGTCTAGGGGTAAGATTCACTCCCAAACCCTAGGTCTATGTTTGCATGTTGCATTTAGGACATAATACTGCTATTTACATTCTATTTTTTGCACTATTCTATTTCATTGCATTCTGTTTATCCATTTTCAAAAAAGCTCAACATTCGCTCTTGATTTCTAAAGGTCAACTAAAAGCACCTAGGGAGCTTAACTGGTATGCTCCCAAGTTCTGCTCCACAGTGGCTTAAGTAGGCCCCCTAAAATTAATAATATTTTCTAGGGTTTTTGTAAGACTGCCTTTTGTAGGTTGAAGCTATGGGATATTTTTGAACACAAGATAAAGGTTGGATCAAACGCCAAAATAGATAAGTGCCCTTGGTAAAGATTTAAATTTTTTATTGGTGTAGTTTTCATTATTTCTATTCCAAACATAGATCAAGTAAAAAGAAAAGAACATTTAATTTGCATTTCTAGGAATTCAAAAGAATAAGAGCATATAGTTTGCACTTTAGGGTTTAGTCTTGTCTATGCATTTCATTTGTGCCCTTTCTCAAAGAAAATGAGTTTTATTTATTGCAACTTAGGGAAAAATCATTGAATCAAATAATCATACTAGGCTAGACACTATTTTCTTGCATCTTGTGTGTCTTGCATCACTCTTTATTTTGCATAGTTTATAAAGGCCAAACATAGGTGATTGCTTAATTGAACACATTAAACATTTCCACCTCGAACTTGGAGCGAGTCCTAAAATTGTTCTTAGTAAACCCTTTCCTTTGTCCACCGAGTGTAGAGAATATAACAACCATCACGATCACCTTGTCTCCCAGCGGATCCAATTGAGAATCATACGCAGTGCGCAGTTTTCTTCCTCTATAGTGACACCCACTCCTTTCAAGCATTTTGATCAAGAATGAGCTCTAGATAGGACTAGGCTATGCTAATTTTGTCAGGCCTATGGTAGGCCATCCTTGTAATCATTATCTAGGCTAGTATATAAATCTATAAATAGCACAATTTACCTTAATATGAGGGTCAATAATTTAAGTGTTTGCTTGTTGTATAATATGTAATTTTGCTCTACAATTTTAACAAATTAGCTTGTTGTTTGACATTTTCTAGCACTATGTTATGGAATTATTTCATTTTTGGATGCTTTATAGGCCCTAGATATTTTTGTAAAATCTTTGTGGGTGGTTTATTCTGTTAGGATTGAGTTGTTGTTTGGGTTATCACTCTAGGCTATTGGAATATTAGGGATGCTTAGCGTTCAATTGTGTGGTTTTGATTTCTTCTATAAAAGCTTGCTTAGGATGCTAAGGGTTATTGGAGTACCAAAGGGCATGATATTAACATTCTACAATGCTTCACTTGGTGAATGGTTTGTTAGGCCTTATATGTAAATTAGTGATAATTGGTTTTGCAAAGGATGTGGTAGAGTTGTTAGCCAAATATCATCTACATTTAATTCACATTTCTGTCCCTTCTCTTTATAACCCTCCATCTCTCACTTTAGTCTTTCTCCATTTTTTTATTTCCTTTTACAAGAAGGAACCCACCTTCTTCAAAGGTTGACTAGGAAGAAATCTTGAACCATCTAATCATGGGGCACATTTCTCTCCACTATGAAGATTAGATACCAAGATTTTTTGGCATGCTCGATAGGACCAAACCAACATTATTTATCTCAAGAAACATCAATGATGGAACTTAATGAAATTTGTAGTGAACAATTCATCCATCCATTGTGCTAGACCAAGAGTTTTTGGCATGCTCGATGGGATAAATCATTCAATATTCATATCATTTACCTGAGGACTCAATATTTTAGTGAATAAGAATACACATTCACCTAGTGACTTCATTGCTAAAAGAACTTGAGATTGATAACCCTATTGAAGGAATGAGCCCCAAAAACAAGTTCTAGAATCACATGCTAAAAAGATCAAAAACCAAAAAGCTCAAAGAACCCATGCAGTTCATTGAGTTACCTATGTACAAAGCTCGTAGAAGTCTCCAATATTGAGTGGTTGAATCAAATAATATTTAAGATTTACTTTAGTGTTTTCCATTGTAATATTTGTTTTGTTTTATAACATTAATGTGTTTTCATATAAACTATTTATTATAATTCTTGGGAATGCACTTATGCTTCAAGACGGACTAGCAATCCAAATTTGGTAAAACGGACTATGATAGGACAATGTTTTAGAAATATTACTTTAGTAAGGTGCAATGCATAAACAATAAAGGTGGAGTTTCGATATTGTGAACGCTGCAACATTACTCTAGTAAAATGCAATGCATTAATGGTATTTTTTTTTAACACACCATTACATATGTGCTGGTTTGAACCGTCTCCCAAAGAAGCCAATACCCTAACTATTGAGCTGTCCCAAGAAACATTTTATGATATTTTTAAAAAAGAATATCATAAAATTTATTTTAAATTTGATATATTTTTATATTATTTAGTTATATTATAAAAATAAAAAATTATTATTATTATAAATTTTTAAATAAAAATAAAGAAAAGGGAAGGTAGTGACTTTACCTACCTTCATGAAACCATATTTATATCGTTAAGTCAAGAAAAAACATCACTTTATATAAATTATTTTTATTTAATTGTAGGACGTTTACTGTAAAGAAGTCAGAATTCGAATTCCGACCTACTGTCACTAATTTTTGTATATATATACACACCGGAGGGCATAAATTTACCAAACTTCTGAAGGGAAAAAAAAATGGTGAAAAGGTTTTAAACTACTTTTTGTTGGTCCAAATCAGTGTAGATAAAAACGTGTGAGGGAAAAAAAAATGAAAAAAAAAAATTGAACTACTTTTCATTGGTAAGTCCATGGCCTATAGGCCAAACTCTTCATAAACATATGCTTATGCCCTCCATATTTTTCATCACACTTTGGAAGCCAAGACCATGCAGACTGTCCAATATTGTAAGCAACTACTTGCAGACTTCCATGGGCTCTAAAACAGAGATATTCCCCAACCCCAACACATTCAAACCATTTAGAACAAGAAGTCTTAACAAAATCCCCAACAAATCCTTCTGGCATCCTCCCAACCTCCACCCACCTAGCAGTAGTTCTTGAACCCATGTCTTCTAAATCCATCTGAATTTCCCATACTCTGATATCTCTTACAACATGCTCTTTCTCAATGGCTTGCACCACATAGACCTTGGACCCACATGTCACCAGCCTAGGCCTCACAACATGTTCATGCACAGGCATTGCCAACATGTCCCATGATCCATGTTGTATATTGTAGACCATGACCCCCCAGGGCTTCACTCTGACACAAAACATAAACCCATTGCAAAAAACCATCTCTTGGCTTTTAACAGAAAACCCATCAGACAGACTTCCTGCAATCCTCCATGAGTTTGCCCATGTTTCATACACTTCTACAACACACAGATTCTCCCTGGAATTCCCAATGGCCAGAACAATATATTCCCCATTTCCACACTTTGCCATGCCCTTTGTTACAATAGAAGTGATACAACTAGTCTTGGGAAGTGAAGTCCATGACTTTGTCAGGGGATTGCATATGCAGAGAAATGGGGAAGTGGTGCAAGAATAGGAAGGGATTTCTACTAACAGCAGACCCCCAGCAGAGCCAATGAAATCTATGCCATACTTGGCCTTTGGAAGAAAACACAGAGACAAGGTCTGCCATGTATTGTTTGTAAAGGAATAAACAAGGCATGGGACTTCTGTCTTGGGGGTACATAGAACAAGCCATGGGTGGAGTCTGTTGGCAGCTTGGTTCCATAGATTCAAGAAATATGTGCTGGACAAAGTGCTGCTCCATCTCTTGGAGACAGTCTGAAAACGAGCGAGGCATTGCAGTGGTAGATGTGCAAGCAGATTCTCTAGCAGTTCCTCTGGAAGTTCACTCCATAGTGTTGAGTCGAGTTCTGATGAGGATCTTGATCTTCCTGCCTTAAAGCTCTGGAATTCTAGTAGTAGTCCCATTTTCACTTGAATCAAATTCTGGTACTAAGTTTCTGCAATTCAATACCAAGCGATCAGAATGTTGTTATAAGTGCAAAAACAAAAATCAATTCACACTAAGTGAACTCTCCCCCAACTTCACCCCCCCCCAAAAAAAAAACCAATAAATAAACCCATCCAACAGTACCTTTCCACTACAGAATATTTCTGCAATTGAATATTCATAGAGCATCAAGCGATCAGAAAGTTATGATCTCAACCTTATGAACCCTCTTACACTAAATGAACCCATCCAATGACCCTTAAATAATAAATCCACCAACAACAATACATTCCCAATACAAAATTTATCAGTAATAAAAAGAAAGTAATGCTGGGAGTACCATTTTCCATTACATGCACAACTATGCAACATATTTACAATCCAAACAGCTACACAGATATTTCAATTTCCATTCTCAACCTAACAGATAAAAGTCTTAAATCAACACAAAACCACCCTTTTAAAGATGGAATTGTAAATGTAAGGGTACAGCTGAAATAAAGCAGAGCATGAAGTACAATCCCTTAACTTGTGCATCTCCAACTGCACAATTGTATCGAAATTTGCAAATTAAATAAATTAGAACATGAAACCCAGTTCCTTCTGATTTGGGTATTTTCCCCGGATAGATATTTACCAATCTACATGATGAAACACAGTTCTTTTTTACGTTGGATATGATCTTTGCATTAAATACAACTAGACAGACATTTTTTTCAATCAAAATCTACTATATAAAATCTTAGGCCAATTCAAGGCCACCAAACAAAACTTGAAAATTTTATTGTGAAATGGCATTGATACTAACCAGAAGATAAACCTTAACAAGTTCTACCGACCAGTTTGATGAAAAAGACATCAAAATGATCTAATCCAGTCCATTCCTAATCCTTCTGTGACAGCTTTGGGTCTCTGCAGTCCTACAACCAGCTGTAACTCTGGTCCACCATTGAAGGGTTAATAATGGCTTCTCACTCCAAATTTTAACTCGGTCTCTCAATCTTGGTCCTTCATTAACTGCCTCAGTATTTGACATATTTGTTGCGCAAGTTGTTGACTTGAACAGGGACTTTGGATAAGATCAGATAAAGCCAATTGGGCAGGTGTGAAAAGGTATGGAGAATAGAAAATGCCCGCTGAAAGTGATAGCTGCATAAGTTGGGTATAATTAACTGTGTGCTTTATTGGGCTTTGGAGTGGATAACAATGAAATGGATAAAGATTACTTGATGTTGTCATGTACTTGTTGGGTCATGAGAATTATTGAGGTGGGTGTGTCAAAATATTATTGATTAAGTCATTGTTAGCACTGTAAAAGACGGATTTTGTGTCAGAAATGCGGAAGATCGAGACACTAAAGAAGTTCACGTGTGGGGATGGACTAAGGTAAATTCCAGTGGGGCGGATGAGGAAAAACAACGGCGTCAAAAGGAGAAAGTGGGTAGGTGATGGGAAAAACAACGGCGTCAAAAGGAGAAAGTCGGCAGGTCATGAGGCTGAGAAGTGGTGTGGGGATTAGTTATTTTATTGATTGAAAGGATCCTCTTTGTGGGGCTAATGGTGCCTTTACAGGTATGATATATATCCATAGTTCCAAAAGCTATTGGAGCAAAATGTCAATTAAATATCTTCAAAATATCTTTTTAATATAATTTTTAAGATTATTTTTAAAACGTCGTATATATCCATAGTTGCAAAAGCTATTGGAGCAAAGTGTCAATTAAATATCTTTAAAATATTTTCTTAAGATTATTTTTAAAACGATGGGTAATAGGTTGGAAAACACTCTAGATTGTGTTATCTTATTGTGGTTTTATTAGTGGTAAACAAATTATTGATAGTGTAATGATTCATACATTCTTTTTAGTCTATGGAAAATCACATATGTTTATAAAATTAGATATAAACAAAGTATATGATTGGGTTTGCTTGAGTTCTCTACACAATATTTTTAAAATGTTTGGTATTGACCAAGGATGGTGTGAATCGATTAAATTGTTACATATTTATTATATTATTTGATATATAATTATTACACCTTAGGAGATGTTAGATTACAATATTATTACACCTCATGAGAGGTTGAGAGAAGCTAAATAATATGAAGGTAAAGTACCAAAAGTCTTTAGCGACAACCAAAAGACATTGTATGTCTATATGTATGTGTAAAGATCTAAGCAATAAAATTAGATATGTGTGTTTAATTCTATCATGTGGTATCAAAGCAAAGTTTTTTGTTGTTCTTTCTTAAGTCTATAGGAATAGTTAGTGGAGGAAGATGTGGAGTCATTTTTATGGAGACATTAAATTTGTTTCCTACCAAAGTCTACACCTAAGACATCCAATTGTTTTTACTAGCCAACATTTGTTTTAGCAAAAACTTGTCTTTTTTTAACCAAGTGGTCCAATTTTATGATAGGCATCATGTGGTTCTCTCTGCATTATCAATGTTCACCTTGCCTCTTTGATACTCACTTGAGTTGTTCATTTCCTTGCTTGCAAAAACCTCTATACCTAGCCACATCCATTGAGTATCTATCTATCTATCTATTTATATATTGCACTCAACTTTAAAATTGTGACTTTGTGCAGGTTTTGCATTTCTATTTGACATGTGGAAAGGAGGAAAATCTATGCACTTGACTATAAAATCATGATTGTGAAGGATGCCTGGGCCTATCGTTTGATGCCCTATTTTTCATCATAAACAAAAGCCTTGTGAATCCTTTGCAACCCATTTCCCACATACTTTTAATCACTGCCTTTGAATATATTGCTATGACTACCATGAGAGACCAACTTTGTTTCAAAGTCACCTTATTATTTCTTCTGTGAGAAATTTTGTTTTGCTTTTCTTCTAGCATTCTATTTTGAGTGATCTAATATATATAGTCATGATTTACATGGTGGTTTGAGAAGACATTACGTATAAGATTTATTTTTTCTCTGATATGACATTACATCTAAAGACATTTATGTTACCTGACACGGACTAGAAAGAACGAGTTGGAGGTCTCCTCTTGTCAGAGGTGTTGGATTGTGATAATTGGGAGCCACATGGAGTGGAAAAATTCTTCATTAGAGACAAGTATGTGCTTGAAAATTTTTGGTGAAGCCAATTTTGAAGACAACCTAGTGGTTAGCCAAAAATAATATGTGCTTAACCATAACCCTAACTCCACATTAAATACCTGTGTAGAACTGGGACAAAGGTGAGGCCACATTGAAGTAGCTATGCAAGTTGATGCTCCTAAAATAATGTAAAGTACCATGTGGATAAGATAAAATATCTTGCATATGAGGTATATTCTTCTTAAAATTTGATATTTCATTTTTAAATCACAAAGTGCATAGTTGAAGAGATGGCATTTAGAAGAAAGGATAGTCTTTTTTTGAAAGGCAAGCCAAGAGTCATCCCTTAGAGGGCATATTTGAAATAAAATAACTACCATAGAAAAAAAGTTAATTTGCAATTTTTCTTATAGTTTAATTTTTATTTTATTTTATTTTAATACTATAGTGAATATTTTACAAAATACTGATAAAAGAAGAGGTAGTAAAATTTGGTTTCAAAAAAAAGAAAATAAAAAACAAAGAGAGTCATAAAGTAATATGAGAGTTACAGTGTGGTGAGGAGTTATTGTATTTTTTTGGGTGTCAAAATAGTTTGTAATTTGTCAAAAGAGTTTAGTGTTGGTCTATGGTTGAAAAGCATTGTATATGTGCTTAAGCACACTCACAATGTTCAATATAAATGACACCTTTGAATTGTGTTTATAGGTAAAGTTGCCATGTTAAGCTATTGTGTCTATAGTCACATATAGCTGGCATAATGACATTTGGGTGTAGATCTTATATATCATCAAGAAGAAATAAGGACACCATTTTGTTGTGATTCTTTCACTTTATTTTCTACCCTATTAATCTCTATTGTTAGACATAAATCTTGAAATTGATTACATCCAGGTATATAGGGAAGTTATGCCCATGCATAAGGATTTATCTTTAAGCAAGTGTTATTGATAGGATGAATCTCTTTCCATACTACCTTGGTATCACATATTGTTCTCTTTCATGTACCTTAGCATATTTCTTACATATAACTACGTATATTGAGAGGACTACCTTATTCCATGCATCGAAAAGTATATAAAAAGAGTAGGTATATAAAAAGGATCGGTATATAGGACTCGTGTTATATTCAAAGGGGAACCTTTTGGATTACATAAGGAACCCTCATTATTGGGTTCCTTATTGTGTTGAAAATAATAAATTTTAAAGACTACATAGGAGTGTTTACATCACTTGACTAAATGGGAAAGACAAAGAGGAAATAAGCCAAGAAGCAAGCAAAAGTTCAAAAGTGTGCAACACTAGATAATGATCTTTATTTCCAAGAAGCTAGTGAAGGTGGAGAGAAGCAAGCTGAAGTTCAAAAGTGTATAACACCAGATAAAGATATTTATTTCCCAAAAGGTAAAGATTTTTATGAAAATAAAAAATTCTTAACACTAAGGATTTTCTTATGAACAATTCTTAAAGAAGTTGAGCTTTTGAAGATCATTTTGAAAATGGTGCTTCATTCCCTATAGATGTTATGAGGACAATAAACATAACATTAATCACTCTCAACATCTTCAAGCATAAAAATAAATGGAAAATAATTGAAATATTAAAGGACAAGTCTATGATAGAAAATGTTTATTGTGATACAAGCCACCTCAATCCTATGATGATTTGTTTTTATTGTGATATAAGCAACCTCAAGCCTATGATGAAAAATGCTTGCTGTGATACAAGCGTCCTTATCCCAAAAATAGATTCCACTAATAATACTAGTGATTTGAATACTGTTGATGATAGTAGTGTTTGTGTTAAAAATGAGCATCTTGATCTCATTGGTCATGTCAAAAGTCATATCATTGAAGACCATAGTGATACTCAAGAGCTTGGTGTTTAAACATTGTTGGTGTTGTTGGTTGTGACAAAGGCCATGTTGATGAAAGATAGTGATGAAGAAATTGGGCATTTTGAAAAGTGCATAAAATGTATTGTCTCAAAATTAATGAAAATAATGGGTTATATGGCACATGATTGGAAAGGAATGGGCAAGGCATGAAAAAGCCCATAGAAACAAATGTAAAGCCAAATAATGAAGGTACTGGCTATGATGGTCAAATAGGAAGTAGTGAGACCTCTGTGAGCTTTTTATGAATGAGCCTTGGGAGATAACAATCACAAGATGCAGAATAACATGAAAGAAAGTAAATCTGCTAGATGACTGAAGTATGCTGTAAATATAAATCATATAAAATATTACAATGTAGCTATGGAGGAAATGAGCACTCCATTAACAAAGCTATTGATCTACATTGTATCCATCACCAATGAATGGTGAGGCACACAAAACTACACTATCCACTAAGCTACACTATCTTGACTATGTCCCTTGACTCTCTTATCTATCTATCTAAGAGGCCATCCTTATATAGGTAAAATAGGATACTTGGCCAACACTCTATCTAGTTGTGCAAGGGACAACTTGCACATGTACAACTTGCACATTGACACTTGTGCATTTATTACATTGCATGAAGTAACTAGATAACTTGCACAGGAAGTAATCTAGATATGTATCTTGGAGGATACATTTACATAACCCAAATGATGGAATAGACTCTATTTCCAACACCCCCTGTATTACATTATTTGGGTATTGAAGACTTTAGTCTTCAATATGGATCTTCTTCATCTTCAGCTTGATCTGGTTCTTTTTCTGCTGCTACAGTCTTCATGTCAAGGCTTCTTGTCTTTTTCAATTCTTTGCTCCTTGGTGTCAAGCGTCTTTGGTGATTCATTGCTCTCATGATGGTGCATGTCTTGAGTGGATCTGAATTGATCCTTCTTCCTTATTTTGTACCTTGGTAAGACCTGGTTCTCTGTCCTTCATAAGTATCAACCTTGAGCTCAATGTTAGTAGATCTATCTAAAATAAATTTTTGAAGATAATAGTTTAACCTTTGAAGCAATCTTCTTTCATAGTCTTTATAATATCTATATTTGAAGTGATAGGAGAAAGATGAGTGATTTGTTCCATCACAATATTTGCATGGATGTAAACTCCAACAATTCATTTTTTCATGACCATATTGATTGCAATGGGTGCACAATAGAGATGATCTGGCAATTTTGTGGTCAATTTTAGGAATATCATGTTTGTCTATCTCCTTAATAAGGTCTACAAACCATATGTGCACAATTGAAGCTATTCCATTTTGCATAAAATCTTGTTGATCAATATTTCCCTATTTTTGTTCATTTGATTCATTAGATGAATCTTCCTTTGCATAGTTGTTGACTTCAGAAATTATGTCATATTGTAGAGGTTCTTCCTTTTCTTTCCTCTTTTCATCATTATAGTCCATCAGGTTCTTGATCCATATTGGTATTTTTCTCATTCCACTTCTAAGAGCATTACCAAGTATGCCTGTAGACATTTGTATGACCTGAATTCTTATAGCCCCAAGTTCTTAAGATATGTGCTCCTTAATTGAAGTATATAAGCTTGATTTTGTAAAACCTATATAGATTCTTAGGTTTGTGGGCTACCTTATATCTCCCTAGTGATGAACACCTAATTTTAGGTTTTGAAGAAAGCTTATATCTTCCCAACTTGATAATATTAGACAAATATTAATGTTATCAAGTTTTGTAGAATGCCTTATGACTCCCTAATGTTTTGAAGTATGATATAGTGCTTTTTGTAAAAATATAGTTCAATTTTGGTTGATTTTGTACAAGTTTTGTAAGAATCAAAAATCAACTTTTTAACACCTTATTACTCCTAATTGAACTAAGCACTTTTTCAATTTTGAAGAGGTTTTGATGTTGGAATTCTTTTGTCCCTTTTTGAAGATTTGAGACAAGTAAAAATATATTTATCCAACCTTAATAGAAACCCTAATAACCTCTTTTATATCCCTTGGATTATTTCTAATTTCCAATAAAATAAATTTGATGGAGTAATCCTTGTGGCTCCCAAGTTTGGAAAATTAGAGAAATGATAATAATATTTGCAATATAATTTAATCCAAGTTGAATTCCTTATTCCTCCTAAGTAAGATTGCAAATATTAAATTAATAAGATAAGTCACCCCTTTTGCTTTCAAAATCTAAGTTTTAACCTTAGTTTATAACCCTTATATCTCCAACTTATGAAAGCAATAATAAATGGGATTTAGACCTTACCTTTTTAGATGCAATATCTCCTCAATATTTGGTGCTTTCTATGGCTGAGTATAACAATGTATAAGTGGTACCTTAGGTGCTTGAATTAATGGAGATTCCTTGGAGTAGCTGGTCTTAAATGCTGGTACGTATGGTGCTAAAAGTTGACATTCAAAAATGGAGGAGCCTTTAATGTTCCTTCCCCTTATCTTCCATGCTACACTTTGAATGTTTACACTACACTGCACTCACACCTTGACTATGCTTCACTCCCTCTTTGGATGTCTTTGACTGTGCTTCACTCACACATGTTGAACTTGGACTTCAAATGCCTTTTAAGGATAATTGATCATAGACGTTGTGACATGTGTCACATCCATTACAAGTGAGTGCTCCCTTATTTATGTAATGCTCCAAGTCCTTTGTTCAATGCTCTTGAAGAAATTCAAAAATGTATGGGCACTCATGTGAAGCTAGTGGAGAATACCAAGTGTCACTACTTTGCTTGTAACTCTTACATGGGAGTTTCTAGAACATTGAGAGAGGAATGATGACCATAATGCCAAGTGTTATTTTTGCATGGAGTCCATTCTTGTAATATCTTCGAAGATGGATATTATAACTCCACAATCCCTTTGCTTTGCTACGTTGCTTGGGCAGCAAGCAAGCTATTTTTCTATAGGTGGATGGATGATGCACTATGGAGCTTGGACGATGATTTGGAGCTTCCTTTGGTGGATGGTCTTCTCCAAGTTAGAGACCATGAATGTAACACCTTTCCCTCTTTCTTTTATACCTCCAAATGTATTGAATCCCTTGTAGATTTTTTGACATCTTTTAGAAATAGATATGCACTCGCTTGTCTACGTAAATGTAGCTCTTGAATGATCTGAAATGAGCTTTGATTTTGTAGGTACGTACATCCAAGATGAGCCCTTGAGTGGCTCCTTCTAGCTTGGGAAGAAGAGTGTTGATGTCCGACCTTTGTTGGTTGTTTTTCCCTGTAGTAAATGTGCCCTTTTGTGGCACTTCCAAATCTGCTCTTATGCTATCAAAAACCAGATTAGAGTAGTGCATATAATGTATTATAATGTTGTATAATAAGGCTTTTTAATATACCTTCTTTTGCACTCTATTTCCAGATCTGAAATTCTGGTTTTGTGGCAGATTTTTCCTGCAATACAAGGGTTTGAGGTTGTCTTTAAAGAGTAGACACACCTTTCCCTTTTTTCTTGGACACTTTTGATAACAAATCCAAGCTTCAATAACAATAGATAGAAGCTTTTTAATTGATGCAATTTTTTGCACTTTCTTTCCTTGCATTCAACTTTGTAATGCTTTTTGATTTTGAGACTCACCAAGTCTCACTTTCATAAGCTTCTATTTCTATTTTTGGTTAGTTAAGTTCTTCTCCAAATTTTAGAGGATTCTAACCCTTTTTGGTGGCTTCTATTGGCCACTTCAAGTTGCAGATTTTTGTGCTTCAATAGTGTCTTTAGACACTTGATACAAATCAGACTTTGTGCCTTTCAAGAAACACAAAACTAATTTTCTTTTTGAGAGTGGTATAATAGTACAAGTTCTTCACTTTTAATGCACTAATATTACACCTTATCACTCCAATCAACTCTCAAAGTCATGCACTAATAATTTTATGCAACTAATCAAGAATAACCTAAAATGAATCTTTAAGAGTTATTCTGCAATTTCACTACAATCAATGTTGTAGGACTTAGTCTTCTTTTTCAAAAGTAGATAATAGGTAGTTGATAGAAGCTAATATGAAATCTAATAAACTCCTAATAAATGTGCAAATGAATCCTTAAAAGAATTTGTTTCCTTTTGCACTTTTAGAAGACTGTAATCTAATTTCCTTTTTGCAACTTTAATCCAAATTCAGGTGCTCTAATAAATCTGATAAATAATCCAATTAATGAATCTTTTTGCACCATAAGTTGCATACCTTTTTCTATAGCTCTTCTCCCACATTTGTAGAGGATGTAGACCTTGGTGTCTAAAAACACCAAGTTGCTACTTCAAGTAGGATGTCCTGAACAACTCCTTCTTCACCAAATGATGGTCTCGAACTTTCTTTCACGAGCCTAGGATTTGGTGGCTTGTTCTCCTCTTGTGTTCTCCTCCTTCTGCTATAGATTTGGAGAAGTCTATGTCTCTAAAGTGGTGCCTTCTTGCTGTGAGAGGTAATCTTCAAATCTCCAATATTTGGTGAGCTTCTTCTATCTTCAAGTCTTCTTGTCGAATTCTAACTTCAAGCAGGATCTTCTTCTAGGGTTTGGCACTCCTTGCCAAATTCTTCTTCATATTCACTCCTTCCAATTCCTTCAATTTGGCACTCCTTGCCAAATTCTCCTCTTGGGCTTGTTGTCGGATGGTGATAATTGTCCCAAGTCCTTCACTATCAAGGACTTCACCTAGATAGTGGATTTCTCCAATGAGTTCTCCAAAGAACTCTCTTGATCTTCAGCAAGGCTCTCCTAGCCTTTCCTGGATGCTCGATGAGACCTTCACAAGGTCTTTGATCTGGCAGCTTCTGATGGTCTTCCTTGAGACATTTTCTTCAACCTTCTACTCTTGGAAGTGTTGGTGGTGAGATCTTCTCTTGGATATTCTGATTCTACTACTCCTAGCTTCGAGCAGGACTCTCCTAGTCCTTCTTCTTCTTCCAAGACTGGAAGTTCTTCAATGAGATCTTCTCCTGATCTCTTCACTTTTGCTTCAGGGTTGAGTTGATTCTGAAGAAGATACTCTTCCTAACTTTCTTGTAGGAAGTCTCCCAACTCACTAAATCTTCTATTCCTGCAACAAAGATATTAGTACTAAAATATTTTAGTCTACTTCTGAATCAGATATTCTTCTCGAATTCTTCTTCAAGATCAAGGCTTCTATGGCCTATTTCAATATCAAGGCTCCTATGGCCTTTTTCAGTACCAAGGCTTCTATGGCCTTTTTAGTATCAAGGCTTCTATGGCATTTTCAAGCTTATCTTATTATCAAGGCTTCTATGGCCTTTTCAATATCAAGGCTTCTATGGCCTTTTCAGTATCAAGACTTTTATGGCTTCTTCTTCAAGGCTTCTATGGCCTTTCTGTATCAAGGCTCCTATGGCCTGTTCTTCAACTATGGAATTCTACAATCCAACAATGGAGATCTTTAGTCTCCTATCTTCACCATGATCCTTCACTAGAAGTCTTCTTCCATAATATTCTTCTCTTGCATAATGAACTAACCTCTGCACTATGAGGGCACACCGACCTTCGAGCAACGAAGTTGGAGTCTCCTAGATTTCTATCATAGGAGGAGTCCCAATCCTCTGAGAATTAATTTCCTACAACAAAAGAAACTTTAGGCACTAGTTAGAAAATTCTAGATAACCTGGATGATCTTCACTAGATGATTTGTCAATCTAGTGGATTGAGTGTTGAGTCCTAGTCTTCACGAGTTTTCATAACAACTCTGTGGAAAAGACTCTAGATGAAAATGATCTCAATATTTTCTAAAACTGAGATTCCTTTCAGTCCTATCTTTGTGACTCTCCCAAAATCTACCACCTAGATTCTTCTGAGATCTTTTGATAGTGGTTGGTCCAGCGGCGCGTTAGTTTGACAAAACTCTTAGGCTAACCAACAATGGTGGTTTCCCTATTGACCTACATAGACTAGATCTACCGTGGCTCTGATACCACTATTAGATTTTGATGAATGAGCCTTGGGAGATAACAATCACAAGATGCAGAATAACATGAAAGAAAGTAAATCTGCTAGATGACTGAAGTATGCTAAAAATATAAATCATATAAAATATTACAATGTAGCTATGGAGGAAGTGAGCACTCCATTAACAAAGCTATTGATCTACATTGTATCCATCACCAATGAATGGTGAGGCACACAGAACTACACTATCCACTAAGCTACGCTATCTGACTATGTCCCCTGACTCTCTTATCTATCTATCTAAGAGGCCATCCTTATATAGGTAAAATAGGATACTTGGCCAACACTCTATCTAGCTGTGCAAGGGATAACTTGCACATTGACACTTGTGCATTTATTACATTGCATGAAGTAACTAGATAACTTGCATAGAAAGTAATCTAGATATGTATCTTGGAGGATACATTTACATAACCCAAATGATGGAATAGACTCTATTTCCAACAAAATTTTGGTCTACAATACGCCTAGTGGTGTGATTGGTGCCCTAGACTGTGGCCAAGATTGGATGGCTTGGAATTTATTTTGAGCCCACCTATGGAGAAGGTTGGTTCCTTGTGTTGCAAAGAAAAATGAAACAAATAGAAGAAGACTAAAGATAAAAATGAAGGGTTAGAGAGATAGAAGAGAAATATGGATTAAAATGATACTCGACTAACAACACTGTTGCATATTGTGCAAATCACCATCCTGCTTATCTACATGTAAGGCCTAATAGACCAACGACTAAGAAAAGTACTATATAATATAAATTAAGCACAAATCATACATTATATCACTTAAATATCCCATAGTGATAATCCAAATAACAAATATGGCCTAACAGAATAGACCATTGAAAATATTTTACAAGTGAATAGACTTACCATGATTAAATTTTATGCATCCTCAGCATTCCAATAGCCCCAGTAATAATCCAAACAATAACTCTAGTCTAATAAAATAGACCATTGTCAAAGCTTTTATAGAAATATTTAGAGATTATAGAGCATGCATACATGAAAAAATTTAGTAATGCATTACTAGCAAATGTCAAGAAACAACTGATTCATTAAGCAATAGAGCAAAAATGCATAGTTTACAACAGACAAACACACCAAATTTTGATCCTTATACTAAGGAGAATTAATCTATTTATATTTTACTATACTAGCGTAGATCAATATTTACAAGAATAGCTTATCATAGGCATGACACGAATATGCATAACTTGGCCCTATCTAGGGATCATGCTCAATCAACATGCTTGGGGAAGTGGATGTCAATCTCTTGCCTTATCACTATTATCTATTTTGATGCAATGACCAATCACCATATTTAGTATCTACGTGTCTTCAAAATACTCAACCTCTCCTCCACTATGTTTTATTTTTATACCAATTCTATTGAAAGTGACTTGTATAGGAGCTTTCCTCTTTTGTTGTTATCTATTGAAATATTTTTTTTTCTATATCTTGACCACTTTTAGCTTTTGGATACTTATGCACTCGATCACTTATGCACCTGACCACTCCTACATCCAACCACTCTTGCTTCTGGCCAAACTTATTCCAAAATTTAAAGTGGTCGAGCTTCCTTGCCTTAGTAAAATTTTTAGTTCTAATAGAGTGCATTTTGTCTTCTAGCCAATCATATGAGAAGGATATTAGGCTTGGTGAGGCTGCATTATTTTGGTCAAATTATTGGCTTAATAGATTATATTTCATCTTCTGACCAATCATATGCAAAGGATATTGGGCCTAGTGAAGCTTTCTCAACAAAAGTTTTGACAAAATTACTAGTCTAGCAAAATTTTCTAGGACCTATATGTGTGATTACGTTGATCCATATTATTAGTTCCTCCTAGGGATTTTTTCTCATAAAATTGAGAACCCAAAAAGCCTTATTCATTGGGATTTGGAATCAAAAATAGGAGAAAAGATATTGAATTGTGAAAGAGGGTCTAAATGAAGATTGAAATAGATAACACCCAATAGGCTTAAGTTTTTTGAGCTTTGGATGTTTCACCTTACACTTGTTGTCTTCATTCCTCCAAACTTAATCCCTTTCTTTTCTTATCTTTATTTTCCTCTTGATTCGTTGGGGTATCCTTCCTAAGCTACAATTATCAATAGGTCACATCCCAAACCTGTTATGGGGGTCACTTGAATCTTTTGAGCTTCTTATGGATACCTTTAAGTTTATAGACCTTTTTGTAGGAGGGATTTAAGTGGCTTTCTACAAGCTCTTATATTTTAGCATTTATAGTGGTAGCTTATTCAAAAATCCAAAAGTATCTTCTTCTCTAGTAGGTTTTGGCCACTCATTGAATTCCTCCTCACTACTGCATATGATACCAAAAACATAGGTTTAATTTCTCCACTATAAGTTGTAAAATTCACCATATGTGGCTCAAAATCTTCCTTTAAAATTTTAACAATATTGTGTTCCTACTACACCCTTATGCTCATTTGTTTTTGAATATTTTAAAACTTAGTTTGAGCTTTCTTGATGACTTGTAAGCTGAAAATCAAGAACTTTAGGATTGGTTGTAGTAATTTAGTGGTCTCAAACATTTTCTTCTAGCTATCCTTCTTGATTTGTATCAAGGATTCTTTGGAGAAGCAAGAATCATGTACCTGTTAGAATATATTACATTATTTGATAGATCAAGGGTCATTTGAGGAAGACCAAGGATCATTTGTAAATCTATATTATGGACTCTTAATTCCATATTTTATAGTACAAGTTTTTACAACAATAAGGATTATTGTATTTGTTTCTCTCATGTGTTTATTTTGATTTAGTAATTCATTAGTTCTAGTAATTATATTTGTGAGTTCTTAGTTAATTTAAAGAGCTCAAGTGTCATAAATGGTATCAAATCCACAACAAGATTTTATCTTGCATAGGTTTTTAGTTGCAAAGAATTTTTCCACTGGTTAAGGAGAAACTAGTGAAATTTGAAGATTTACCTATTCCAAGAACAAATTTGGAATAGACGGAGATCTACACGTCTTGAATATAGACCTTGACATTGAGGAGATTAAGAGACCCTTGAAGGAGGTCCTCTTCAAAATTTTGATATAGAGAAGAAGATTTCATATTAACATTTGGCTAGAGTATTTCCACATGGTTAAATAAAAACTCATGAAGACTAGGACTCAACATAGATTTGTTTCCACTACTTTTTGAGAATAACTAGTGAATATTATTGATTTTAGAATTCTAGAAATTTGAATGTATTTGGTTACTATTGTCTAAGTTTTTGTTGCAGAAGATTAGTTCTCAAAAGTTGAGAAGCTTCCTACAATGGATAGAGAAAAATTTTACCTTTGGTTTCCTGAAAGTCTATGTGATTTCCTTGTGTAGGAATTAATTATTTGTTGCAAAAAAATAGAAATTAAATATTAAGGAGGTCTAAGAAATAAGGTCTTATTGAAGCAACATATTTTGGAGATCCAAGAAAGATATCTCATTGCAGAGTTGAAGTAGTGGCCATTGGAGGAGATTTGAAGAAACGTTTGTAATAAAATATTGCAAGCAGAAGAAGCTTCTGATAAGAGGAATTTAGGATAGTTATCACCATATGACAACAAGACCAAAATGAAGAAGGATTTGACAAGAATTTTACCAAATTTTGAGAAGTTTTTTTAAGACCTCAAGACATTCAGGTTCTTGAGGAAGTAGACAACGAACAAGATTAGATTTGAAGTCATAATTCAACAAGAAATATGAAGAAGGAAGAAGGATTGAAAAGGTCACAATTTTGAGAAATTTGAGGATAGCCACAAAAATTTTGAAAGATGATCTATAAAATAAAATTTTTATTGATTTTCGAAGGAGAAGTTGAAAGGTCACAGGGCAAAAAATTGAAGAAAGCATAAAGCTACATTTTGAAAGAGATTTGGACAACAAAGCACAAAAGGATTTAGCAGCATTTGAACAAGGATAATTGCTACAAATTTGGACAACAATAAGGTAACATTTGTAGCTACAAATTTTAGAAGTTGATAGCATACATTTGAAGGAAAATAAGAATAAAAGGTTACAACTATAAAGCTGATTTTTTGGCAACAACTAGAGCTGCAAGTTAAATATTCTAAAGCAGCAAAATAAAAGGGAGTATAGCTGAAAAATTATGTAAATTCAAGATAGCAATCTATCAAGAAGAAAATCCACCAAGGAAGTCATAAAAGGTGTGTAAAATTAATGCTATAAAAATTATTCTCTTACAAGTATTGAAAGTAGTTATTATAAATTTTTGAAAGCGTCATTTTTAGAGTTGTTAAAAGCAAAAATAAGTTTGAGTAAAGTGTCTCTAAGCCAAGGAAAGAGATGCCATTATCATTCTAAAATCTATAAAATATAATAACAAGAATTAGAGTTAAAAGGAGTGATAAGAAAAATATCATATGTTATTTTTTATATAACAAAAGTGTAGATTTATAATAAGATTTATTGAGGTCAAATAGTGATCAAAATTAAGGTAGTTTTAAGGTGTCTAAAGACACCAAAATGAGCATCCAGTTTGTAGAAAATTTTGGTGAAGAAAAACCACCAAAAAGAGTGGTAAATGTTGGCAATTTTGGGTTTGAGATCCTAGCTTCTCGTCTATGAGTTGTCATTGATGTCAAAAGGAAATGGCATTAATGTTAAGAGGATGTGTTGGCTTCAAAGGTGGAAGATTCCAAGAGAATATTTTTAAGAGAATCCGGAGAGATTCCATTGGCAAGGGTTTTTCATTAAAACCAAACCGGTTTTTATTAAAACCAAGTTGGATAGGGTTTTTATTAAAACCAAGTTAAATGGTTTTTATTAAAACCAATGGAGGTTCTCTTTATTATTTATTTAATTATTATTTAAAACCCTTCAAGGTTTTAATTAATTAATTATTTAATTAATTAAGGGAGAAATTATTTTTAATTTATTAAAAATACTTAAAGGTTTTTAAACCTTTTTTTATTCTTAATTTATTAAAATTATTTAAGGGTTTTTAAACCCTTTTTGAAAAGACTTTTGATTAATTTCGAAATGGTCTTTATTTCCACTGACGTCAAGGTGTCTTCGAAGAGACTATTTATTCTCCAACTCCTAAGGTTGGAAGGCTAATTAATTCGAAATTCCTCGAATGCAATTTGCGGTGTTTGTGCTCTTGTATTCGTTGCGATCGAAGGAAGACTTAGAAGCACGTGCGGTTGAAAAGTCTTCGGGAGTTTTTTTCGAGGGTGAAGTGGAGGGAAGTTCACTTGTGAACTTCGTAGCTCGCATGGGCTAGTGGCAGCGAAGGCTGCTGTTGGGTCACGCATTGGCGGAGGTCGCCGTTTCGAGTCTCGTGGGGGTGCTTTGCTAGAGTAACACACGTTTTTATTAAAACGTCTTTATGCCGCGAAATTTGGAGTTTCTTGGACAGCGATTTATAAGGTGTGATTAAATTTTATGAGTTTTGGCTTTTGTGATTAGCATTGAATAAAAGCTTAGGAGAAATAAGGGCATATTTCTTTGGATGTATTTTTAAGATTATTCTTTGCTATGCTAAAATTAAAAATGGAGGTATAAGGTGTGAGTCTCTGATTGTTGATTTATTGGCATGTTATGGTGGTTGTGTTTAAAGAAGTGGAGCTAAAAGGTGTAATAAAGGAAGTTTATATTATTGCTCATTTCTTTTTATTCTAACCCTAACTTGGTTGGAAGTTTGAGAGTTGTGTGTGGTGACAACTTGAAGGTTCAATTATCTTCTACTCCAATAAGGTATGGGCACATTCTTCTTATGAGTATGATTGGTGTATGTTTTCTGAAATAAGGTTGGAGTGAAAAGGTATTCTACTAGGTATCCTTTGGCTAGGTGTAAATCCTATTTTCTGGTTTGTTGAAGACTACTTATGCATTGTTATCCTTAAGGAGAGTTTTTGGTGAATGCATAATTTTTGGTTTGAGATAGTGGAAGCTTTGTGCACTAGGGTTTATATTTGTGAGTCTAGCTACTTGCATTGAGTTGGTGGAACCCTTGGTTGGCTGTTTTGAGTTTGATGGTTGAGTTGCTTCCATAGAGGTTGTTTGATCAAGTTATTGCTTTACTTGATTCATGATATTGGGCTTACTCCATTGAGTTGATTTGAGCAAGTTATTCTTTGCATTTGGTGATATTGTGTTGGTGGCTATTTTGTTCAAATATCTTTGGAGGGAAAAGGATTTCTACTTGTTTCCTTTTCTTGTGATGATTGGTTGAATGCTTCAAGGTTGATGTTGAGTTGAATGGTGTTGGTTGACTAAACCTTGTTTGATGAGCATTGTTGTTGAAACCCTAATTGATGGTGAAAAGAACATGAGTATCATTGTTATGTGATTCTTTGCATAGTTGGCAATTGTTGGGGTTTCATGTTCTTGAAAGAAAACATTCTATCCTATCCATTTCAGATATTGAGTTGAGTTTTCAGATTTGAGATTGAGATTGAGCCGAGTTGATTTGAGTTGAGTTTTGAGATTGGGATTTGAGTATAGAACATATTGAGTCTCTAACAATTCTCTTTATGCTTCTATGAGTTTGAAAAATCACATTGGGTCTCTAACAATTCACTTTGTGATTTCCTACTAAGAAAGTTTTTCTTGGTGAGCTTGCTGAGTTTTTGGACAGGTTCCAGTGGGGACTTGTGAGCGTTTGACATTCTGGGGACTTGTGAGCATTTGGACAGTTCTGGGGACTTGTGAGCAGTTTTGGACAGGTTCTGTGGGGACTTGTGAGCAGATTTGGACAGGTCCTAGCAGAGGACTTGTGAGCTGAGTTTGATAGTTCTATCAGAGAACTTGAGGACAGAGGTGCATTGGTTCTATGAGAAGAACCTGAGGATAGTTTTGGCAAGTATTTGAGAAGGCTTGTATGTAGAGGATTGATTTGTTCAAGAGTTGGACAGATATGACAGACAGAGGAAGACTTGTACTAGACCGACTGACTGTGTTTGGTACAGGTTGTCGAGTCGATGGACGTGATCATAGAAGGCAGAGGTCTCTTAGGCTAAGCATTGAGGATAGGAGGTCTTCGATGGAAAGGAGTTCCACGTGGCCGGCAAGAGGTAGAGGCAGTTGATCTTCTGAGGGATCATTTCGAGCAGAGGGGAAGGTATCTCCTTTGAGCAGAGGCTCATAAATTTCTATTGGGGGAAGGTATCTCCTTTGAGCAGAGGCTCATAAATTTTGATTGGGGGAAGGTATCTCCTTTGGGCCGAGGCTCATAAACATTGTAATTGGGAAGGATTCCCAAAGAACTTTGAGATAAATTTTAGAGAAAAGTTTTGTGGACGTAGCCCAGCCATTTCTGGGTGAACCACGTTAAAATTGGTGTCACTTTGTGGATGATATTGTGCATTGCTTTGATATTGCTTTGGGTATATTGCTTTACTATTTTGAAGTATAAAGGAAAAAGTAAAAGAGGTCTTATACTGTTCACCCCCCTCTCAATATAAGCTTGTGTTCTTCAATTGGTATCAGAGCAGGTGCCTTCAAAAAGTTTAACAACTTGAAGGAAAAGCTAGTAAAGAACACAATGGATCATTCAAGTGGCAATGCAACACCTATTCTTGATGGGTCAGATTTTGGTCTTTGGAGTGCAAGGATGAAGGTTCATCTAATGGCACTTGGGAATGAGGTTTGGGAAGTGATTGAAGATGAGTACACTATTCCTGAACATGGTCCTAATACTAAAGAAGAAAGGCTCCTACATCACAACAATTCAAAAGCAATGAATGCAATCCTGAAAGGCTTACATAAAGCAGATCTCACCAAAGTGATTCACTGCAAGACAACTAGTGAAATGTGGAAACAAGTTGAAGGTGGTTCATACAGGTGATACAAATGTCAGAAAGGCCAAGTTGAGACACTTCAAAGGTATGTTTGAACAACTCAAGATGAATGATGATGAAAATATTAGTGACTACATGCTTCGTATGGATGAGGTTGTTAACTCCATGAAAGACTTAGGTCTTGAGCTTGCTGAAAATGATGTTTGTGATAAGATTTTAAGATCTCTTCCTAATAGATTTAGTGAAAATATTTCTGCTATTGAGGAAGCTAAAGATTTGGATAAGTTGAAAAAGGATGAGCTCCATAGTATACTTGCAGGATTTGAGTTGAGAACTCAAGTGAAGGTTGATGTCAAGAAAGAGGCAACTTTCAAGGCTACCAAGAAATCCAAGGGTAAACAACTTCAAGATAGTGATGAGTCTTCTAGTGATGAAGAGGCATATTACAACAAGAAAGGCAAGTTCTCTAGAAAGCACAAAAGTATGAAAAATATAAGATGTTTCAATTGTGGAAAGTTTGGTCATTATGCTACTGAATGTACTGTTCCCAAGAATGAAAGTGATGAAGATAAACAAGATTCTAAGAGCAAGGATTCTGAAAAGCACAAGCATCACAGAAGAACAAAGATGAGCACAACAATCAAGGAAAGAGGTATTCTCACAAGCACAAGAAGAGTTTCTACCTAGACAAAGCAAGTAAGTGTTCTAGTAGTGATAGTGAAAGTTCTTCAAGTGATAATGAAAATGAGATGTTGTTCATATCAAAAAAGAGGAAGAACCGAAACATAGATTCATTATCATGAAATGTCTTAGATGTGGAAATTTTGGTCACCTTGAGGATGATTGCACAAATAATGATTTGGTTTCTAGTATGTATGAGGATGCTTCAGAAAACTATAAGGAAGATGCATGTATGGTTTTTGAAAAGGGTAGCACCTCTAGTGATAAGAAATCTGAAAAAGGCTTTGATGATTCAAAAAGCAAACAAATAGAGGAAGATATAGAGGAAGGTGAAGTAGATCTTGAAGGTGAACTTATTAGTGCTCTTAGTGCTTTGAAAAAGGAAAGAAAGAAGAATGCTAGACTCAAGGATAAGTTAGATGAATGTTGTATGGAGAGAGATGATCTTATAGAAAGTCTTGACTTCTCTATAGCTAAGACACAAGAACTCAAGGATGAGTTAGAGTCTAAGGTTCTTGAGTATAGTGAGTTAGAACAGAAAATGGCTTCTTTGAAAGAGGAAACTAAAGAGTACAAGGATAAGCTTTACAGGTTTCAAGATAGCTCCAAAAAGGTTAAGTCACTCATCAAAGGTCAAAGAAAGACAACAGATAAAACAGGCCTTGGTTTTGTTAAGCCACACAAGGAACAAGTTGGAGAGTCTAGTAAGAGACTCCAAAAGGAAGAGAGTTCTCGATGAGGAAAGTATTTCAAGAAAAGAGTCCTTGAATGATAGATGCACAGAAATAGAAAAATAGAATTCAGAATGAGAAGAAGAAGTTTTCATAACCTAAGAGGTCAATTAAAGGAAAGTTTCAAGGCAGATGTTTTGCTTGTCACAAAGTTTGGTCACATGGCTTCACATTGCATGGCTCAAGTGAAGGAGGTAAATGACAGTTTCAGAAGTGCTAGTTACTTTCAAGGGTATTGCTACTCTTGTCAATAGTTTGGGCACAAGGCAATTTATTGCAAGGCAAATAACAAGAACAGGTTTGGTCAGAACTGGTGGATTCAAAGATCAGGTTTACCTCAGAGAAACAACATCGTCAAGTGTTTCAAGTGCAACAATGAAGGTCACACAATTAGACAGTGTAGAGCTGAAATTCTAGAATACAGGAACAGAAACAGTGGCATGATCAGGTCCAAGGATCAAGGCATGGACAAGAATAGGGATGAGAACAAGAACAAGAACAGTGACAGGAACAAGAATATGGACAAAGAGTTCAAGAGAAGGCCCGACAAGGAAGTTATAGACGCTGATGATGATCAATGCCTAATGGGAGTTTTACTCCCACCCAAGAATTAATCACCTCATCAAGAGGTGGGGGAGGGACTAAGCTAAGAGGCTCATTCTTAGTCCCGAGCCCCAAAGGTGACCCTTTGCCATTGATGACAAAGGGGGAGAGATTTGAGTAAGGGGGAGAGCCTCAAGACAGGGGGAGCTATTTATGTTGAGTTTCTGTGTTGTTGAGAAGCATGGTTTGCCATCAATGACAAAGGGGGAGATTGTTGGCAATTTTGGGTTTGAGATCCTAGCTTCTTGTCTATGAGTTGTCATTGATGTCAAAAGGAAATGGCATTAATGTTAAGAGGATGTGTTGGCTTCAAAGGTGGAAGATTCCAAGAGAATATTTTTAAGAGAATCCGGAGAGATTCCATTGGCAAGGGTTTTTCATTAAAACCAAACCGGTTTTTATTAAAACCAAGTTGGATAGGGTTTTTATTAAAACCAAGTTAAATGGTTTTTATTAAAACCAATGGAGGTTCTCTTTATTATTTATTTAATTATTATTTAAAACCCTTCAAGGTTTTAATTAATTAATTATTTAATTAATTAAGGGAGAAATTATTTTTAATTTATTAAAAATACTTAAAGGTTTTTAAACCTTTTTTTATTCTTAATTTATTAAAATTATTTAAGGGTTTTTAAACCCTTTTTGAAAAGACTTTTGATTAATTTTGAAATGGTCTTTATTTCCGCCGACGTCAAGGTGTCTTCGAAGAGACTATTTATTCTCCAACTCCTAAGGTTGGAAGGCTAATTAATTCGAAATTCCTCGAATGCAATTTGCGGTGTTTGTGCTCTGTATTCGCTGCGATCGAAGGAAGACTTAGAAGCACGTGCGGTTGAAAAGTCTTCGAGAGTTTTTTCGAGGGTGAAGTGGAGGGAAGTTCACTTGTGAACTTCGTAGCCCGCGTGGGCTAGTGGCAGCGAAGGTTGTTGTTGGGCGCTGCATTGGCGGAGGTCGTCGTTTCGAGTCTCGCGGGGGTGCTTTGCTAGAGTAACACACGTTTTTATTAAAACGTCTTTATGCCACGAAATTCGGAGTTTCTTGGACAACGATTTATAAGGTGTGATTAAATTTTATGAGTTTTGGCTTTTGTGATTAGCATTGAATAAAAGCTTAGGAGAAATAAGGGCATATTTCTTTGGATGTATTTTTAAGATTATTCTTTGCTATGCTAAAATTAAAAATGGAGGTATAAGGTGTGAGTCTCTGATTGTTGATTTATTGGCATGTTATGGTGGTTGTGTTTAAAGAAGTGGAGCTAAAAGGTGTAATAAAGGAAGTTTATATTATTGCTCATTTCTTTTTATTCTAACCCTAACTTGGTTGGAAGTTTGAGAGTTGTGTGTGGTGACAACTTGAAGGTTCAATTATCTTCTACTCCAATAAGGTATGGGCACATTCTTCTTATGAGTATGATTGGTGTATGTTTTCTGAAATAAGGTTGGAGTGAAAAGGTATTCTACTAGGTATCCTTTGGCTAGGTGTAAATCCTATTTTCTGGTTTGTTGAAGACTACTTATGCATTGTTATCCTTAAGGAGAGTTTTTGGTGAATGCATAATTTTTGGTTTGAGATAGTGGAAGCTTTGTGCACTAGGGTTTATATTTGTGAGTCTAGCTACTTGCATTGAGTTGGTGGAACCCTTGGTTGGCTGTTTTGAGTTTGATGGTTGAGTTGCTTCCATAGAGGTTGTTTGATCAAGTTATTGCTTTACTTGATTCATGATATTGGGCTTACTCCATTGAGTTGATTTGAGCAAGTTATTCTTTGCATTTGGTGATATTGTGTTGGTGGCTATTTTGTTCAAATATCTTTGGAGGGAAAAGGATTTCTACTTGTTTCCTTTTCTTGTGATGATTGGTTGAATGCTTCAAGGTTGATGTTGAGTTGAATGGTGTTGGTTGACTAAACCTTGTTTGATGAGCATTGTTGTTGAAACCCTAATTGATGGTGAAAAGAACATGAGTATCATTGTTATGTGATTCTTTGCATAGTTGGCAATTGTTGGGGTTTCATGTTCTTGAAAGAAAACATTCTATCCTATCCATTTCAGATATTGAGTTGAGTTTTCAGATTTGAGATTGAGATTGAGCCGAGTTGATTTGAGTTGAGTTTTGAGATTGGGATTTGAGTATAGAACATATTGAGTCTCTAACAATTCTCTTTATGCTTCTATGAGTTTGACAAATCACATTGGGTCTCTAACAATTCACTTTGTGATTTCCTACTAAGAAAGTTTTTCTTGGTGAGCTTGCTGAGTTTTTGGACAGTGATCGAGTCTGGGGACTGAGCTTTGAAGGGGGACTAGTTTCAATGGGGACTTGTGAGCAGTTTTGGACAGGTTTCGATGGGGACTTGTGAGCAGATTTGGACAGGTCCTAGCAGAGGACTTGTGAGCTGAGTTTGATAGTTCTATCAGAGAACTTGAGGACAGAGGTGCATTGGTTCTATGAGAAGAACCCGAGGACAGATTTGGCAAGTCTTTGAGAAGGCTTGTATGTAGAGGATTGATTTGTTCAAGAGTTGGACAGATCTGACAGATAGAGGAAGACTTGTACTAGACCGACTGACTATGTTTGGTACAAGTTGCTGAGCTATTGTGGACATGATCATAGAAGGCAGAGGTCTCTTAGGCTAAGCATTGAGGACAGGAGGTCTTCGATGGAAAGGAGTTCCACGTGCTGGCAAGAGGTAGAGGCAGTTGATCTTCTCGAGGGATCATTTCCAGAGCAGAGGGGAAGGTATCTCCTTTGAGCAGAGGCTCATAAATTTTGATTGGGGGAAGGTATCTCCTTTGAGCAGAGGCTCATAAATTCTGATTGGGGGAAGGTATCTCCTTTGGGCCGAGGCTCATAAACATTGTAATTGGGAAGGATTCCCAAAGAACTTTGAGATAACTTTTAGAGAAAAGTTTTGTGGACGTAGCCCAACCATTCTGGGTGAACCACGTTAAAATTGGTGTCACTTTGTGGATGATATTGTGCATTGCTTTGATATTGCTTTGGGTATATTGCTTTACTATTTTGAAGTATAAAGGAAAAAGTAAAAAGAGGTCTTATACTGTTCACCCCCCCCTCTCAGTATAAGCTTGTGTTCTTCAGTAAATCCACCAAGTAGAGCACCAATGAGTAGCATAGGTTGAGCACCATAGAAAAATAGCAAGCATCAAAAAACTACTCAGAAGAAGAGCCACCAGATAGAAGAGAGAAGCCACCACCAAAAGGAGAAGAGCCACCCATAGAGGAGAGCCTATGTGGAGAAGAGCCACCATGGAAGAGCCACTTGTAGAGGAGCGCCTCAGTGGAGAAGAACCACCATTGGCGAAGTTGAATTTAAAAGCTTAGAAATGTAAACAAAAAAAGAATAAAAGGTTTTGGATACTGAAAAGGTATTAAGGGAGACCAAAGGTCTAGGGTTTTGCAACCACCAAGAAAGGAAGCAAAGAGAAGACATGCATAATGTTCCTTGCAAAATTACACTAGTCTGTTGAGTATATTATATGCACAACCAAGTGTTAAGAGAAAGAAAATAATGCAACCAAGGAAGATAGAGTATCAAGAAGAATTATAAATTCATCCATAATACTGAGGAATGTTATAATATTTCTTATGCCACTTGTCACAATGAAGGAGGAGTACTACAAGTCTTTGAAGAGTTACAAGTTACGTTAGAAAAGGGTAAGGAAGCTTTTTGGTGACACTTGTCACTTGTCTTACAAGAAGCCAAACAATTACCAAGAAAGACACAAATATTTTTTTGGAGCACCCATTTGTTGCATGATATAGAAATACATTGTCATAGTATCAGTTACTACAACAAGGAGGACATATGTGGAAGGTTTAAGCGCCTTGACTGGATTGAAGTATAGTTGACCAACCAAAGTGGAGTAAGAGTGCCTATTTTCAAAGCAAGTCCAAATATAACATCAAGGAGGGAGCACCTGAAATATTGAAGGTAATATATTATTTTTGGAATTGATTTTATGCTAAGTAGAAGTTATAAGGATTAAAGGAGATTATTATCTAAGGTTAAGGTTGAAAGTATTTTATTGGAGAGATAAGATTTTTTTAAACCTTAGAAATTTGAATAGTGCAATTTGAAAGCTTTTATAAAGTATTGAAGAGTGACTTAAAGATTGAAGTATTTATTTTTGAAAGTTTTGTAATATTGCACATTTGACTTTACAAAACTAGTTGAAATATTTTTAAAAAGATAAATTTGGAGAAATAAGGTATCCTACATCAAATTAGGAACACAAAACTTGCAAATATTGTTTTATAGAATTTCTAAATTTCTAGATTTGGATCTATAAGGACTTCAACACCAAATTAGGATGTGTGAAATTTAGATTCCATAAACTCATATGCTTGACATTTGGGAGACATAAAGTGGTAAAATTTTAGAAATAAAAAAATTAAGGATTGTGGATTATTGGTATATAGACTCAGGAGAAAGCAAACATATGATTGGAAACAAAAACTTCTTTGAGTCTCTACAAAAAAAACTTGAGAAGATAGCTATAATAACTGATAGTAAGACCTATAAAATAAAAGGGATAGGAGATGCTATAGTCAATATAATAAATGAAAAAGGAATAATTAGCAATTTTTTAAATCTTCTTCTCGATCTGCTGCTTGTTGTTAGTTGCTTTAAATGCATCTTCTAGATACCCTACATGAGTGGCCAACATGCCCGTTGGAATCCTTCTTTGAAACAGCTGCTTCACTGCCTCTAACTTGTCGTGCACGAAGGGAAGTATTTATGAAAGCTGGAGTGCATGTTTTTCTATTTTGTCGTGATATCATGACATGTCATGATATCGCGACCATTTCCCTCCTACGCTTTCTCTCTCTAGCTTTCGTCGCGATATCGCGACGTGTCACGATATCGTGACATGTCCTTCGTCAAGCCCTTTCCCTCCGTTTTGGCCATGATATCGTGACCTATTGCGATATTGCACCGTTTTCATCTGTCGGCCTCCATTCTCCTGCTCTGGTCACGAAATCGCAACATGTCATGATTTTGCAACCTTTTTGTCTCCGTGCCTTGCCTTCTCTGCCTTGGGTCACGATTTCACGACATGTCATGATTTCATGACCCTTTGTCTTTTGGCCTTGCTTTCTCTGCCTTGGGTCATGATTTCACAACCCTTTGTCCTTCGCCTTGCTTTCACTGCCTTGGGTCACGATTTCATGACCCTTTGTCTTTCGGCCTTGCTTTCTTTGCCTTGGGTCACAATTTCGTGACCTTGTGTAACACTTAGAAAAAAAATAACTTTGCCACTTAGAAAGAAATAACAACAAAAGTTTGGTTGATGCTCGATTGCTTTGCTGCCCTTGGATGCTCCTGCATCAGACACTCGGGGTGGATTAAGAAGTGATCCTCACTTTTGATCTTTGGGAGCAAGACCCAGGCGGTCAACCTCTATTTTTGATAGCCAAGTTGCATCTTCTACAGGTCTGCCCTTCCACTTGATTAAATACTTAGAATATTGTTTGTTCCTTGTGCTTCTACCTTCACGAGTATCTAATATTTCCTCGATCTCGTCTTTGGTTGGGTTAGACGTTGGAATGCTCCACAATTTTGTGCTTGGTGCCTCTGTACTATCTCCTTCATGGTATTCCACTAAATTAGATATGTTAAAAACATATGAAATGTCAAGCCCACTTGGCAATTCCACTTCATATGCATTTCCTGAATCCCGTTTTTCTAGTATTTTGCATGGCCCAAAAATTTTCATCTTCAACTTGTTGTAAGTTTTGACTGGAAATATTTCTTTTCTGAGATGGACCATGAATTCATATCCCACTTCAAATTCTTTGAACTGCCGCTTTTGGTCTGCTCTTGCTTTATACTGAGTATTCATCTTTGCAATTTGTTTCTTTACTTCTTCATGCAGGCTTCTCATCTGTTTCACAAATTCCTCAGCCTCTGCACTGCATTTTTCTTCTTTATCTAATTTTCTCAGCTCAGAAACGTTTCTTGGAATGTTTCCATATATGATTTGGAATGGATATTTGTTTATACTCTTATTGACAGAATTGTATGCAAATTTTGCCTGTAGCAAAACTAAATCCCATCCCTTGGGTTTATCTGCTATCAAGCATCTTAGCAAATTACCTAGACTTCTATTTACCATCTCTATCTGTCCATCAATTTGTGGGTGGTATGTAGAACTGAACTTCAGATCTGTCTTTAGCTTCTTCCACAATGTTCTCCAAAAATACCCAACAAACTTTGTATCTCTGTCAGAAACTATGCTTCTTGGTAGACCGTGAAGTCGTACCACTTCCTTGGAAAATAACCCTGCAATGTGAACTACATCACTTGTCTTCTGGCAAGGAATAAAATGTGCCATTTTGGAGAATCTATCAACCACCACAAATACAGAGTCATTTCCCCTCTGTGTTCTCGGCAATCCAAGAATAAAATCCATGCTCATGTCCTCCCACGACCTCTCAGGTACAGGTAACGACTGGTATAATCCTGTGTTTTGCCTTACGCCTTTTGCCATCTGGCATATTCTACAACTTTGCACAAACTTTTTCATGTCTTGCTGAAGTTGTTGCCAGTAGTAATTTTCATTCACCAGGGCAATGGTCTTATCCCGACCAAAATGCCCAGCCAGTCCTTCACTGTGCTTTTCCTTGATTAAGTTCTCCCGCATGGAACTCCTTGGAATGCATAATTTACTTCCCTTGAATAGCATTCCATATTGGATTAGGAAATCTAACCATTTTGTCCTGTCCACAGTAACAGGTGCCAAGCAAGCCGTCCAGGCTTCTGTAAAATCAGGATCTTCAGGATAAAGACCCTTCAGTTCTTTGAATCCTACCACTTCCACTGTCATTTCAATTAGTATATTCTACCTTCTACTTAAAGCATCTGCAACTCTATTTGATTTCTCACTCTTGTGCTTTAACACAAAGGTATAGCTTTGGAGAAACTCAACCCACTTCATGTGCCACTGATTCAGTTTTGTCTGGCTGTTGATGTACTGCAATGCCTGATGATCAGTAAATAGAACAAACTCTTTTGGAAACAAATAATGCCTCCACTTCTTCAGAGCTTGAACTATAGCATAAAATTCTTGGTCATAAACTGAATAATTTTTTTGAGCATCATTGAGCTTTTCACTAAAATAAGCAATAGGTCTACCTTCTTGGCTCAGTACAGCCCCTATTGCACTACCACTGGCATCACAGTCGACCTGAAATACTTTGTTGAAGTTTGGAAGTGCCAAAATAGGCTATTCTATGACATTTTTATTTAATGCATCAAAGCTCCTCTCAGCCCCTAAGGTCCACTTGAACTCTTTTTTATCCCCTCTCATTGTTTCTGTGAGGGGTGCACAAATGCTGCTGAAGTTTCTTATGAACTTTCTGTAAAAGCTGGCTAGACCGTGAAATGATCTTACCTCTATTGTGCTTCTTGGGGTAGGCCATTCTATGATAGCCCTTACCTTCTCTGGGTCCATTTTTAGGCCTTCTGCTAAGATTACAAATCCCAGGTATACTAATTATTTCTTGACAAAATTACACTTTTTTAGATTTATTAATAACTGCTCTTCCCGCAGCTTTTCAAAAACCCTCCTGATGTGCATCAGGTGTTCCTCCAAGGTTCTGCTGAATATTAATATATCATCTAAATAAACAATGACAAATTTTCCTAAAAACTCTTTCAGTACCTCATTCATCAACCTCATGAAGGTACTTGGTGCATTGGACAACCCAAATGGCATGACCAACCACTCATACAAGCCCTCTCTTGTCTTGAAGGCTGTCTTCCACTCATCTCCTTCCCTGACACGGATCTGGTGGTAACCACTCTTGAGGTCAATTTTGGTGAAGTACTTGGCTCCACTCAAACAGTCCATTATGTCATCCATCCTTGGCAGTGGAAACCTGTACTTTATTGTGATCTTGTTGATGGCTCAAGAGTCTGTGTACATTATCCACTCTCCATCCTTCTTGGGCACTAGTACTGCAGGTACTACACACGGGCTGAGACTCTCCCTAATCAATCCCTTCTCCAACAACTCTTGGACTTGCCTGTTTAGTTCTTCAGTTTCTACAGGTGTCATTCTATGTGCAACCTTATTGGGCAAGCTTGACCCTGGCACCAAATCAATATGGTGACTGATTTTTCTTACTGGGGGTAGACCCTCAAGCACATTATCAGATATGATATCTAAAAATTCCTTCAACAGCTCTTGGAATTCTACTGGTGCATATTTGCATTCTGTATCCCTGACTCTAGGAATTAATGCATAACATATATGTTCATGCTTTAAATCATCTAAAAATTTTCTTTCGTAAACCAAGCAAATTATTACACTGCCACATACCTTTTCTTCCACCTCATTTAGGGGTTTCAACTTATGGTGCATTCCATTCTTGGTCACAGAATAGGTGTTGGCTCGGCCATCATGAACCGCACACCTGTCAAACTGCCATGGCCTTCCTAGCAGCAAATGGCATGCATCCATGGGCAGAATGTCGCACAGAACCTCATCACGGTAATTTCCAATGCTGAATTTTACCAGGCATTGTTCATTGACCAAAACCTTATGGTCTTTCTGCAACCATGCGATCCAATATGGATGCGGGTGTTTCTTTCTCTCTAGTTGTAGCTTTGTAACCATTCCCTCTGAAACTAGGTTATCTGTGCTACCGTTGTCAATGATGATGTTGCAAATCTTACCCACACATTTACACCTTGTGCAGAATAAGCTTTTCCTCTGATCTGTAGCTCCCTCTTCATTCAACAGGAATCTCCTTGCAATCATTACTTCTCTCTCAGCTTCTTCAGAATGCTTAGACCCAGCATCTTCATCAACGACTGCTACTCTGGCATTTCCTTTCGGCATTCGATTATTTCTTTCTCGCTGCTATGGGCATTCATATTGGTGATGTCCCTCTTCACCACACTAGAAGCAAGTCCCTCAGGATCTTCCTCTTCCTTGTCCACGTCCATCTCGGCATCTTCCCCCTCGATAACCATTATTCTGATCACGGGGGCGGTCTGTATTTTCTCTCCTTTGTTCTTGCTTGCTACTACCTTCTCCATTTTTTTGAGAATCTTCATTTCTTCTTCCACTGTTCCTTCTATCGGTTCTTCCTCCATGACCTCTTCCTCTTTTCTTATTTTCAAATCTCCTATTGAGCTTCTCTTCAACCTTTAAAGCAAATTGGTAAGCGTCATCTATGGTGGTCATCCAGACTAGACTTAGTTCTTCCTAAATGCTTGCTCGTAACCCATTAATGTAACGGGCTACCTTCTCCTTGTTGGCCTCTAAGTGTCCTATTATAATCATTATTTTATGAAATTATTCTATGTATTCTTTCACAGACTTGCTTGATTGCCTCAGTCCTTGCATTTTCTTCAGTAGGTTTAACTCATAATCACCATGGATGAACTGCCTCTTTAGATTTTTTGCCATCTGCTCCCACTTAGTTATTCTCTCTTTCCCTCTTTTATTTCGCTCCAGATGCACTCCCTTCCACCAAATGCTAGCATGACCTTTCAGTTTGGTCTTTGCGAATCTGACCCTATCAGGGTCCTCAACCTCTTCGTACTCAAAGTACTCTTCCAGGTCGTTGATCCAATCGATCAATTCCTCTGGATCAAGGTTCTCAAAATATGTGGAAACCTCCATCTTTGGCCTTTTCCCAATCTGGGATATGGCTTTGTATAGTTTGGCCTGAGCTGGATCTATTGCTTCTTCTTCTTCCTCAAGTTGGTCTTCTTCTTCATCATCTTCCTCTTCACTACCTTCGTCTCTTCTTGGCTCCAATCTTCTACACATTTCTTTTTGCAAGGCTTGCATTTGCCGTTGCAAAGCTTGAACATATTTTGCTACTGCCATGCCTCTCCCACCAACATGATTTCTCCTTAGAGGCATTCTGCTCACCCAATTCCAAGCCCTTCCACAGGTCCTGGTGTAACTACCTATCCTCCGGCGATCTGCTACACACTCAGGAACTACTGGCTCTGATACCACTTGGTGGAGAACAGAACTTGCATAATACAGAAAAACCAGAGAAATAAGAGAGAAACCAGAGAAATAAGAGCCCAAGATTTGTATTCGAATCTTTGGAAGAATTTACAAGAATATATAGCCAAACTGCCATTTTCCAACCCCCTCTCATTACAATCCATGGGTTTTTATTGAGGTCCCAATCCTCTGTGCTTTTACACTTCCCACGATCTATAATTTCCACTTGGAACAATTTTGGAAAGTTGCATTGATGAGACTCTAGGTGAGGTGCGTGACTGGTTGCCATATCCAACGGAATCTTCTTCTCGATTTGATGCTTGTTGTTAGTTGCTTTAAACATGTCTTTCGGATACCTTGCGCGAGTGGCCAACATGCCCGTTGGAATCCTTCTTTGGAATAGCTGCTTCACTACCTCTAACTTGTCGTGCATGAAGGGATGTCTTTATGAAAGCTGGAGTGCGTGTTTTTTTTTTTTGGTCGCGATATCGTGACATGTCGCGATATTACAACCATTTCCAACTTGGTGGAGAACAAAACTTGCATAATATAGAAAAACCAGAGAAACAAGAGAGAAACCAGAGAAACAAGAGCCCAAGATTTGTATTCGGATCTTTGGAAGAATTTACAAGAATATACAGCCAAACTATTGTTTGCCAACCCCCTCTCATTACAATCCATGGGTTTTTATTGAGGTCCCGATCCTCTGTGCTTTTACACTTCCCACGATCTACAATTGCCACTTGGAACAATTCTGGAAAGTTGCATTGATGAGACTCTAGGTGAGGTGCGTGACTGGCTGCCATATCCAATAGAATCTTCTTCTCGATCTGTTGCTTGCTGTTAGTTGCTTTAAACGCGTCTTCCAGATACCCTGTGTGAGTGGCCAACATGCCCGTTGGAATCCTTCTTTGGAACAGCTACTTCACTGCCTCTAACTTGTCGCACACGAAGGGATGTCTTTATGAAAGCTGGAGTGTGTGTTTTTCTATTTGGTCGCGATATCGCGACATGTCACGATCATTTCCCTCCTATGCTTTCTCTCTCCAGCTTTCGTCGTGATATCACGACATGTCGCAATATTGTGACATTTCCTCCGTCAAGCCCTTTCCCTCTGTTTTGGCCGTGATATCATGACCTGTCGTGATATCACGTCGTTTTTGTCTGTCGGCCTCCGTTCTCCTACTCTGGTCATGAAATCATGACATGTCATGATTTCATGACCTTTTTGTCTTCGTGCCTTGCCTTCTCTGCATTGGGTCACGATTTTGCTTCGCAATTTCACGATCCTTTGTCTTTCAGCCTTGCTTTCTCTGCCTTGGGTCGTGATTTCACGACCCTTTGTCCTTCGGCCTTGCTTTCACTGCCTTGGGTCATGATTTCAAGACATGTCACGATTTCATGACCCTTTGTCTTTCGGCCTTGCTTTCTCTGCCTTGGGTCGCGATTTCGTGACATGTCACAAAATCCCGACATGTCATGAAATCGTGGCATGTTGCGATTTCACGACCTTGTGTAACACTTAGAAAAAAAATAACTTTGCCACTTAGAAAGAAATAACAACAAAAGTTTGGTTGATGCTCGATTGCTTTGTTGCCCTCGGATGCTCCTGCATCAGAAAACAATTTCATAATATAAAAAAAGGGAAAATGATAGATATAGGGTCTTATAAGGAGAGTTTATTTATTTTAGATACTACTACCAATCTAGCTTTGTTAACTAAAACATCAAGGGAAAAAGAGTTATGCTATAAACGTTTGGGATATAATCATCCTTAAGTGAAGTGGTCAAATATCAAATGGTTGTAGGAATACCAAATATTCCTTGGAAATCTACAGTTTGTCCATAATGTTTAGTAGGAAAACAACATAGAATACCATTTGAAATTCATCAATATAAATATCAACAACCATTAGAATTGGTATATATAGATTTATGTGGTCCAATGAATACTACAAGTATTGGAGGAAAATTATTTTTAATTATTTTTTGATGACCATACTAGGATAATGTGGGCATACTTCATGCAATACAAATAAGAAGCTTTCAGTTATTTCAAACAATTTAAATTTCAAGCAGAAAAAGAATCAGGGAAAACTATCAAAACTATTCGATTAGATAGAGGAGGAGAATTTATGTCACAAGAATTTAGTCTATTTATAAAATAAAATGGAATAAAGGGACAACTTAATACAACATATTTACCACAACAAAATGATATCGTAGAAAGAAGAAATAGATCTATAATGAAAATGGTAAGGTGAATGATAAAAGAGGTTCATATTGATAATTAGTATTGGGTAGAAGCAGTTAAAACAATAGTATATCTAAAAAATAGATTACCTACAAGAATACTCAAGAATATTACTCCAGAAGAAGCTTGGTTAGGACCAAAAACAAGTATTAAAAAATTAAGGATTTTTGGGTGCAAAACTTATATGCATATTCCAAAAAAGAAACGAATAAAATTAGATGAAAAGAGTATGACAGGTATATTTTTTGGTTATGATGATGAATCAATAGGGTACAAAATAATAGATCCTAGCACAAAGAAAGTGTATATAAGTAGAGATGTAGTTTTTGATGAAAAAATCAAAGTTGAAATTGAAGAAGAAAATAGTGATTTAGAAGTTTTAAATTTATCAAAAGAAATAGAGTCAGAATCCTAAGAAGAAACAGAGTCAGAGTCTCTAGAAGAAATAGGATCAGAACCAGAATATACAAATACTTCTATAATTCCTTCAAGAAAGGAACTAATATTACTTAGAAATACACTCAAAGAATCTAATTTGGAATAAATGCTAGATCTTCCTACTACAAGGCCTTGTTGGGATCTGAATTGACATCAAGTAAATTTGATATTGTAACTGTATTTCTTCTAACTTTCTAACTAGGCTTGCACTCTCTAGTCATAGCTCAAAATTCAAAATTGGATGGACTAAATATTGCTTCAGCCCAACCTCCAGAGTAGGCTGGTTCCTTGTCAACTGGCAGAGTTTTGAATCAATTAAGCTCGGTAATGGTTTTATAATATAGGGTTATAAAAGGGTTTAGGGTTAAGAAATTATGAGTAAACAGTGTCCAAATAGAGCTAAAAAAATAGGAATCCATAGGGAAAAACTTCCAATAAATTATTTTTGGTGCCCCACACTCAATATTAGCAGCACCCAAAATAGAGTAATCATCATACAATAACAAACAAAGTAGAGATATGCTTCAAGAAGTAGTTTCAACATCTACAATAATAACAATTCAATTTAGTAGAATTTATCAGTATTTAGACTTAAAAGAAATAAACTTCTTGCTAGCACAAATATAACTATGAAAATATTTCAATTGCTTTACAACTAGTAATCCAATATTGGTGGAATGGACTAACCATAATAGCATTGACAGAAATGCAATTCACAGATTCAAACCTCTCGACAAATATATTGAAGATGATAATTCTTGAGTAAAAAATATGATTAATTCTCCTTCTATTAATTTGCAAAAGATGTTACACAGTAGGGCAAGCAAACACTCTAGAGTCGACCCTAAAAATTGAGGGTTCGACCTCTATATATAGTTTTACAATGAAATAAGATAGGTGGAACATTACAGGGATTCATACCATGTCATATTAATAGAATGCTATGGTAGCATCATTGCATTTGCTTTCCAAGTCCAAAAAATCCACTTGATGTTGTACGCCATGGAAGCTTGACTCTACAACTTGCTAGTTCTGTCATGGTAGTTAGACTCTAGGTTGTTAGAAACAAGATCTAGGCCATTCATCTTTCTTGAGGACTTCATCCTACTATAGATCTACAACTACCCAGGTTTTTGGTTATTGGCTCCATGGATGCTTCATCTACCTGCTCAAACTGATTGGTTCTTGTTTGCCAAGAATCTACCTTTATATACTCAAGAATATGTTAGCATGATATCCACCGTTGATGCACCTCATGGACAACTACAATTAAACTTCAAGAATGCTTTGCAAATGAGCAGCATAGAACATATCACCAATCTACTCTAAAAAGAATGTTGATGTTAGTTTGGATAGCTTTGGCCAGTGGCATGGAACATCCGTGAAAAATACACTAAGTATCAAGTGGAATGTAGCATGTTCTACACCGCTCATATGTAGAGCATTATTGAAGTTTAATTGTAGTTGTCCATGGAGCGCATCAACAGTTGATATCATGCTAACATTTTCTTGAGTATACAAAGGCAGATTCTTGGCAAACGAGAACTAGTCAGTTCGAATGGGTAGATGAAGTGTCCATGGAGTGAAGAACCAAGAACTTGGGTAGTTGCAGATCTATGGCAAGATGAAGTCCTCAAGAAATATGAATGGCCTGGATCTTGTTTTTAATAGCCTAGAGTCTAACTACCATGATAGAACCAGCAAGTTGCATAGCCAAGATGCCATGGTGTGCAACATCGAGTGGATTTACTAGACCTGGAAGTAAATGAAATGATGCCACCATAGCATTCTACTGATCTAGCATGGTCTAAATCCTTGTAATGTTCCACATATATTCTTTCATTGTAAAACTATAAATAGAGGTCGAACCCTCGATTTTTAGGATCAGCTCTAGAGTGTTTGCTTGCCCTACTGTGTAACATATTTTGTAAATTAATGGAAGGAGAATTACTCATATTTTTGACTCAAGAATTTTCATCTTCAATATATTTTTCAAGAGGTTCAAAGCTGTGAATTGCATTTCTATAAATGCTATTATGGTTAGTTCATTCCACCAATATTAGATTACTAGGTGTAAGGCAATTGAAATATTTTCATAGTTATATCTATGTTGGCAAGAAGTTTATTTTTGTTAAGTCTAAATACTGATCTATTCTACTAAATTGGATTGTTAGTATTATATATGTGGAAATTACTTCTTGAAGCACATCTCTACTTTTTTTGTTATTGTATGAAGATTACTCTATTTTAGGTGATTCTAATCTTGAGTGTGGGATACCAAAAATAATTTGTGGGAAGGTTTTCCTTGTGGATGCCTATGTTGTTAGCTTTATTCAGCCACTCTTTACTCATAATTTCTTAATCCTAAACCCTTTTCTAACCCTATATCTTAAAACCATTACTAAGCTTAATTGAGTCAACACTCTATCAATCGACAATGAACCAATCTACTTTGGAGGTTGGGCTGAAGTAATATTTAGTCCATCCAATGTTGAGTTCTAAGTTGGGACTAGCGGGTGCAAGCCTGATTAGAAAGCTGGAATATAGTTACAGTATCAAGTTTACTTGATTTCAATTCGGATCCCAATAGTTTTGGCATGCTTGGTGGGACCTATTTACAAGAAACACTAGAACCCATATTATTCCTTATTGTTTTTATGTTTTCCCAAAGGAATAAAGATTTGATGAATTGTCTTGATATTTCTAAGTGATGAGAAACAAATTCACCTAGAAAATCCCTAGTCTACGAAACCAAAAAAATTATCTCTGTAGCTCTTATTTCTTTCATGAATACTAGGTCATCCACAAGGAATAACCTAGACTCCTTTTTCTACTGTGAGCTACCTTTTAGAGAGTCTACTATCATAAGGGATTTGAATAAGGATTTTCATTCAGACAAAACTCCTCCTGAGATACACCCTGTAGTACACCCAAGGCCACCTCCAATAGGAGCTACACCTGGGAACATGGCCTAAACCCAAAATTAAAATGCAATTCCAAATAAGTCCTTGCAGAAGTATCCTAGCTGGAATAAAACTGGTTCCCTTAGACTAGCCCAGATGCATGATATCCCCCAACCTGTATCTAAGGCCATCCCTACCTATGATGAATTTGGTAAAATGCATATGAGCACTGTAAAGATATTCTGAATCTGGCAACAATTCACAATATAAAAAATAAAAATGTTATTGTCAAAATACTAGCCTTGTCCTTTAGAGGAAAAATTCTACATTGGTTCAAGACATTAGAAGATAATACCATTACCTCATGGGTAGCATTACTAGAAATATTTGTAGAAGAATTCAATGAGTCTATTGATCCTTTTTTCTTCTTAATCAATTCACATCTATACAAAAGCATCAACAAGAAACTGTTTCAGACTTCAACTTGAGGTTTAGTAGGACTTAGAAGAGGATTCCCCCTGAAGACAAACCAACTTCAACCCTCACTTTCATGTATTATATCAGAGCCCTCAGATCAGAGCTAGGTCTACAAATCCAAAAATCTAGAGTATACACCTTTCCACACATCTACAATGCAACTTTCCATGCTGAAAATATTCTTATTAATGTGGGAAGATTACATCCAAAAGCTATGTTGCCCTACAATTTGGAAACCCCCAATGTCCAAGGTCAAGAAACTACATCATCCTATATGGAACATCCTCCTTTATCATCCCCACTTACGCAGATGGCTTCCATTCCTCTCTCAAAAGCATCTCCTGTTGTAGTACCTTTCCCACCGCTTCCTTACCAGATATCCCAAGAATCCTCCATTCTCCTTGATATGCAAAATACTTTGAAAAATCTTAGCAACAAGATGAATTCAATGGAAAAGAGAGAGATAGAGAGATCTCAACAAAGGATATTTCCTTATGTTAATAAGGATAAAAGACCTAGTCCCAGTAATAGCACTAAGATTAGAGTGAATGCAATGCAAGAGGAACCTAAATGTTCTTTTAAAACAATTCTGGTGAATGTATGGTTTATAGTGTGCAATGATCCTCATGATTTAGAATCTTGTGTTATGTACCAATACAAAGTAAAACAGGCTATGGATAAAGTAGAGAGAAATAAAAAGGAAGAGTGAATATGCTCTGGCAACTAGATCAGATCATGGTTTGAAAAGATCTTGATAAGGATGGACCCATTTTTGTCATGATTAGGTCAGGCAAGAAAACACTGTAAGTTGATCCACAAAATATGGATAAATTACAGGTCCCTTATCATAAGAAGAAGGATCCACCTTACCAAAGTAGTGATACATTCCCTATCCCCCAGGCTAATGAAAAGAGAGACATGGTCCCTAAAGGCCAAGAAAAGGAGGTCAGTTTTTCCAAAATATTTGAGAAAGAAAATAAGGGAGATAGAATGAGATCCAAGAATGAAGCCCGAGAGAGGCTTAGAGTGCCCTCCATAACCAAGAGATAGAGAATTGAAACCACACAACAATATAAGAGAAAGGATGGTGAGCCAGAGAGAAGGTCTGAGAGACCCACCTCTGCCAAGTTTGAATATAACATTGTGGAGAAGATGAAGAAGATACCATTCAAAGCTAGCCTATATGATACTCTCTTCATTCCTGGCCAAATAGACCTGCTAAAAGCTTCTCTGAACAAATATACGTAAAAAAAAAGTAGACTACCATAATCCTTAACATACCCTCTAAAAAATAAAAAATGTCTCCTGCTATTTTAAGGAACAAATACCCCCACTTTTACATTTCTTTGAGGATGGAGGAATGGATTATTCACAACTGTATGGTTGACTCAAGGCCTTCCACCATAGTTATGTCTAAAGCAGTTTACGAGGATATGGGTATGTAATATACTAGATCCTACCTTGGAGTTCTACAGTTAGATGGGACACCAGTGAAGACAATGTGAGTGATAAAAATATCTTGTTGAGGCTACATAGGGTCTCGAAGGTAACTATCATGCAAGAAATAGTGGTGTTGGATCTAGAGCCTTATTCTGACTTGTGCTTTTCAATAAAATTCACTGCCAAGTTGGGAGGATGCATGTATATGGACTATTTCAGCATGGTGATCCTCTTCAAAGGGAATAGGATAAAAATAACACCAGAAAAGCCTATGTCTTATCACATTGAAAAAATTGAAGAAGACATGTGTAATATCACTCCTCTATATGAATTTGAACTAGTGGATAGCTTTGAAGAGTTAGATATTGAAGATGAGCTACCTTTCAAAGAGGATTATCGTCAATTTGGAATAGGTGTGGGTACATATAGCATTTCCACAAAAACAAAAAAAAGAATCCCTACTATATCTAATCATTATCTAAGAGAAATAGAAACCTGGACCATGCACTTTGATGGTGCAAGATGCAAAAATGGTGCTGATTCTAGTGTACTTTTGTAGTCCCAATTAGAAGGAATGAAGATTTTCACATATAGACTAACATGGTCATGCACTAACAATGCTACAAAATATGAGGCTTTATACCTTGGGCTAATGCAGGCTAAAATCATTGGCATCAATATATTGAATATATATGGTAACTTTGAATTGATTGTTAATTAGGTAAGAGAGAGGTGTATCAGTAAGCATCATTACCTGAAGGCATATAGAAATAGGGTATGAGATTTTATGGAATTATTTAATGCCTTAAATATTAATATTGTTCCCAAAAGATAAAACACCTTGGCTGACTCCTTGGCAGTAAGGGGAGAATTTTTCAACTCTTCTATAGATATAGGAGTTACAAAGGGCAAAAGGATCAAAATAATTTTCAGGCCTACAATATTAGACAACCAGATTTTTTGGTAGGTGTTTGAAAGTGATGAACAAATCATTGATTTTTTGGTGAGATAAGTCTGTCTATATACTGTTCAAAATAAAAATCCAGAAGATATAGACCAACAATATGTCATCCACCTTAAGAAAAATCATATACCTAGAGGGTTGGTTACTCTAGAAAGCTTGTTTGACAATGAAGATAGGAAAAATATCAAATTCATGGATATCAATGAGAAGATCTACAAAGAAATTAAAATTGAAAAAGAAAAAAAACTCAAAGTTGGAGACTGATGTTCTCTAGAAGAAGAGGAGGATATCAGAGCTTTATGCCTAAAGTACCAAGACATTATAGCTTGGTCATATGAAGATCTTAAAGTATACGATAATAAGGTCATGCAACTACAATTAAGCTAGAGCCAAATGCAAAACCCTTCAGGCAAAAATATAGACATGTGAATCCTAAAATTGAAGCAATAATGAGGAAAGAACTATTGAAGCTTATTAAGCCTAATATCATCTATCCAATCAAGCATTCAACCTAGGTAGCTAACTTAGTCCCAGTACGAAAGAAGGATGGTGACATCCTCTTGTGTGTAGACGTTAGAAACCTCAATCAAGTGTCACTAAATGACCACTATCCCCTCCCACAAATTGATCAAATATTGTATATTGTGGTGGGAGTAGAGAGGTTCTCACTATTAGACAAATTCTCTGGCTACAACCAAATTTGGGTGAAAGAGGAAGATCAGTTTAAAACAACATTCACCACCAAATGGGGCACTTTTGCCTATCAGATAATGCCTTTTGGGCTATCTAATGCAAGATCCACTTTCCAGAAAGCAATGGATTATGCCTTTGGAGAGCTGATCAACAAGGTCATTCTAATATACTTGGATGACATGACTATATTCTATCATGACAAGAAAGACCACCTGGAACATCTAGATCAAGTCTTTTAGAATTGTAGGGAGTTTGGCATCTCTCTTAATCCTAAGAAGTATTTTTTTGCAGTTCATGATGGAAATTTGCTAGGTCATGTGGTCTCCAAAGAAGGTATGGCCATTTATCCAGATAGAATAAAATCCATATTTTCTCTTCCACTACCCATGAACAAGAAATATTTGCAATCCTTCTTTGGTTAGATAAATTTTGTCAAAAAATTCATCTCTGATTTTTCTCAGAAGGTGAATCCTATCTTAGAATTGTTGAAGAAGAATGCAAGTTTCAAATGAACTAAAGTGAGAAAGCAAGATTTTGAAATTATCAAGCAATCTATTGCTATAGCTCCAATTCTAGTCAATCCAAACTTCAACAAATATTTTATTCTTTATGCTTATGGAGTTGAAGAGAGCTATGCATCAATGCTCACTCAGAAAAATGATGAAGGAGAAGAACACACTATATTATTTTGGAGCCAGACTCTTCATGAATATTAGGTCAAATATAATTTCATTGAGAAACAAGTATTTGCAATGATGAAATCATTAAAAAATTTAGACAGTACTTGGTTTAAAGAAAAACCTTGGTTTATGTGGTCCACCTAGATGTGAAAATTTTCATTTTACAAGGTGAACTAGAAGATAAAAGAGCTGGTTGGATTACTAATATCCAAGAATATGACGTGGAAATCTATCCTACCAAGTTGATCAGAGGTAAAGCATTATGCCAAGATTTGATAGAAGCAACTATTTCAATAGAAGTGATATCCTATCAATCAACAATAGAAGATCAGACAAAAGAACTACAGTCGAGAGAATCAGATTGGGTCGATCAGATGAATAAATTATTTTAGACTGGAGTGTGTCCTTCTAATATTAATCCATAACAAAGAAGAATATATAGGCTTTAGGATTTAAAATATATCCTATTTATGAAAGATCTATACAAGAGAAACCTTTATGGAGTCCTCCTAAGATGCTTAAGATATGATTAGAAATAAAAGGTTATAGAGGAGTTCCATGGGAGATTATCTAGAGGAAATTTCTCAAGAAGAGTCACAGCCTTGAAGATCATTAGGGTAGGATATTACTGGCCTACCATTTTTGTTGACATATTCAAAGTTATAAGAGACTGTGATGAATGTGAGTGATATGTAGGAAGAATGAGGAATGCATCATTATCCCTCAATCCAATTCAAGTTAAAGAACCCTTTCAGCAATGGGGGTTGGACTTCATAGGGTTTATCAATCCAAATTACTTATCTAGGTACAAGTACATTCTAATTGCCACTGATTACCTCACTAGATGGGTAGAGGCCATTCCTACAAAGAAATCAAACCAAGATGTGGTGATATATTTTATGGAAAACTTAATCATAAGGTTTAGTGTTCCATAAGCTTTAGTAAGTGATGATAGACCAACATTCATAGGAGCTAAATACATTGATTTTTCCAAAAAGTATGGCATTAATATAGAAAAATAATTCTAACTACTACCACTAAGGGAATGGATTAGCAGTAATCTGTTGGACATTTTGAGTTCCTAAGCTAAGAGTTGTCATTGATGTCAAAAGGATCTATGTAAGCTAACACTATGTTTGTGTAGAAGCAAAGGTTTTGATCAAAGGTTCAAGAAGGGATGCATGGCATTTGGTTCTAAAAGGAGCTTCAAGGGAAGCTTAGCAAAAGGTTTTTATTTAAAACCATGGATGGCAGATTTGAAATGGGTTTTTCTTAAAACCCAAGTTGGCTTTTCGTTTCATCGAAAAAGGTGCCCCGATGATGAAGATATTTAATTTTAAAGATTTAGTTTAAATTTTAATTTATTTAAAATTAAATTAAAAGAATATTCACCGACGTCATAAAGGAAGGTTCAAAAGCACCGACGTTTCCAAGCTAAGGGAAGGCATATATATATGCCATTAAATTTTTTGAAATAAATCATCCTTGCTCGATTGAGATTTACGATTTGCTTTTGTGAAGGAAGAGCTCGTGTTATTTTTGTTTTGTGAAGCAGCGAATATTGAAAGTGAACCACGTCCATTTTCCAAAGTGTGTTGGGTAGTGTGGCCTAGTGGCAGCTTGGTTTGTGCAAAGGTGTTGGTGGTAGGAAGGTTAAGTGTTCGATTCTTGCAAGCGTCATTTTGGCTTTGTTGAGGTGCTCAAGGCGCATTTATTTTTTTCTTGGTGGAAGGAGTGAAGAACAAGAAGCGAGTGGTACTTCTTTCTTCACAATGAGCCCGTAGCTCATGCGGTAGCTTGGCCATGGCTAGGGCATTCACGTTGGACAGGATGGGGGTTCGATTCCCCTCGAGGTAGGTATTGAGGTTTTTATTAATTTTGTTATTGCCTAAGGTGGAGTGAAAAGGGGTAAAGGTGATTTGATAGTTGATGTATTGAATAACCTTAGGAATAAGGTTATAGTGGTTGTTTGAGTTGTGGAGTTAAATTTTTAATTGTGATTTTTGAAATTATTAGGAGTAATAAGGGTTTTTGATAAAGTTCTTTTAGTGAAAGTTATTTTTGAAGTAAGGGTTTTCTTTAAAAAGAACTTTGGTGGATGTTAAAATAAAGTAGGAGTAATAAGGTGTTATTTGGACATTATTTTATTGTTGTGTTATTACTCAAGATCTCTAACCCTTGTTGAGATTGAAAAAAGAAAAGTGTTGAGTGTGACAGATTTAGTGGACAACTCATAAGGCATCAAAAAGGTATGAGTAACATTCTCCATTGATTTTATTTGGGTGGTTGATTTCTGAAATATCATTGGAGTAAAAAGGATTGATTGTGGTTTCCTATTCAAAAATGGTTGGTTTAATGCTTCAAGGTTTTCTGGTTTGAAAGTTGTGATTAAAACCTTGTTTTATAAGCATTGTTGTTGGAGTGAAGTTGTTGTGCAAAGAACTTGAACTTGAGCTGAAAAGAACATGAGTATCATTGTTATGAAGAGTTGTTGTTGAGTATTGTTGAAGACATTTTGAGTTGGTTGATTCATGCTTGGACTAGGGTTTGTGAGAAAGAGTTGTTCCTTGTGGTGATTGGTTGAGTAGAGTTGTTTGAGCCTAGTCAAGTGATTGTGTGAAGTGGTTGTTCAAGTTCCATAAAACAAACTATTCTATATTCTGATTTGAGTTGAGTTGAGAAAGAAATTGGATTTGAGTATAGAACATATTGAGTCTCTAACAATTCTCTTTATGCTTCTATGAGATTGTTGAGTTGAGATTGGGATTTGAGTATAGAACATATTGAGTCTCTAACAATTCTCTTTATGCTTCTATGAGATTGTTGAGTTGAGATTGATTTGAGTTGAGATTGGGATTTGAGTATAGAACATATTGAGTCTCTAACAATTCTCTTTATGCTTCTATGAGATTGAGTTGAGATTTTGTTGAGCTGATTTGAGGCAAGTCTTTGAGAAGGCTTGTGGACTGATTTTGAGTAAGATTTTATGAAAGCTTGCTATGCAGATTTGAGAAAGTCCTAGAGAGGACTTATTGAGCAGATTTGGACAAGTTTTGAGTGAGCTTGTTGAGAAGATTTGGACAAGTTTTGAGTGAGCTTGTTGTGCAGATTTGAGCAAGTCCTAGAGAGGACTTATTGAGAAGATTTGGACAAGTTTTAAGTGAGCTTGTTGAGCAGATTTGGACAAGTTATGAGTGAGCTTGTTGAGCATATTTGGACAAGTTCTGAGTGAGCTTGTTGAGCAGATTTGAGCAAGTTTTGAGTGAGCCTATTGAGAAGATTTGAGCAGGTTTTGAGTGAGCCTATTGAGCAGATTTGAGTAGGTTTTGAGTGAGCCTATTGAGCATATTTGAAGAGGTTCTAAGTGAACCTATTGATAGAGCTTTGGAGGTGACAGAGTATAGAGGACAAAGTCTCAATGGATAGAGATCCAATAACTAGGACAATTGAAGATAGATATGAGTGAGGAGTCTTCAAGTGGAGAGAGATCCACAAGTCAGTGCAGTAGAGAGATAGAGTCTTCTAGAAGATCACTAGCTAGAGTAGAAGGGGAAAGAGTTCTCCTGTGGAAGAGATCCATGAACTTGAGATTTAGGGGATCAACATCTCCTTTGGATAGAGGTCCATAAACATTGTAATTGGGAAGGATTCCCAAGAGATTGATTGAGAAAGTTTTAGCAAAATATTTTCTCCATGGAGTAGCCCGCATTGGGTGAACCACGTAAATTATTGTGTCACTTTTATGGATGGTGTTTTGTGCATTGCTTTGATTATTGCTATTGATACTGCTATCTATACACTACATAATATTGAATTGAAAAGAAAAGTAAAAAGTGGTCTTATACTGTTCACCCCCCCTCTCAATATAAGCTTGTGTTCTTCAATTGGTATTAGAGCGGGTTCCTTCAGAAGAGTTTTGATAGCTTGAAGGAAAAGTGGTCTAAGAACACAATGGATCACAAGGATCAAAAGGATGGGTCATTCAATAATGTAGTACCAGTATTTGATGGAAGTGACTTCTTGTATTGGTGTATGTTGATGAGATTTTACCTGATGGCACTTGGAAATGAAGTTTGGGATGCAGTGGAACTTGGATATGATTCAACTAGTCAATCCTCCTACTACATAGATAAGGAAGGTAAGCTTCTAATGCATGCAAATTCAAGAGCTATGAATGCAATTATAAAAGGATTGGGTAGATCAGAATCTATGAAGGTTATGGATTGTAAAATAACAAAAGATATGTGGGATCTACTGCATGACATATATGAGGGTGATAAAGGTGTCAGGAAAGCTAAGATCAAAAATCTCAAAGGAGAATTTGAGAACTTAAGAATGAGAGATGATGAAAATATTCATGATTATCTCAGTAAGATTGATGAGCTTGTACATGAGATGAGAGGTCTTGGAATGAAGGTTGATGAATCTGATGCTTGTGATAAGATCTTGAGAACTCTTCCAAAAAGGTATAGTGAAAAGGTTTCTGCTATAGAAACATCAATTGATAGTGATTCTTTGACAAGGAATTCTTTTCTTGGCATGCTTACTACTTTTGAGATAAGAACAAAAGATCCTATTCCTCCGAAAGAAGCTGCATTCAAAGTGGACAAAAATAAAAAGGGTAAAAAGATAGAATCAAGAAGTGAGTCATCTAGTGATGAAGAAGCTAACTATGGTAGAAGAGATAAAGGTTCCAAAATATCCATAGATATAATATCTATTAAGTGCTTCAATTGTGGAAAGTATGGACACTATGCAACAGAGTGCAAAGAGCCAAAGTACAATAGTGATGAAGGAAAATAGGATCACAGGTACAGGGAATCAGAAAGACACAGGTACCAGAAGAAAGGTAAGGATGGACAAAACAGACAAGGAAAGAAGTTCTTCCAAAGGCAAAAGAAAAGCTACTATGCAGATAATGCAAGTAAGTACTCAATTGATAGTGATGCTAGTTTTTCAGACAATGATAGAGATGAAGTCCTATTTATGGTTAGAGAGAAAAGGACTCTAGTTATTCTCAAATGTTTTAGATGTGGTAAATTTGGACATCTTGAAGATGATTGCACTAGGGATGGCTATAGTTTCAGTGATGATGGTTTTGAAGATGCACTTGAAAGACAAGATGAGAATCTTCTAATGGCTCTAGAAGATGAAGTAAGTGATCCTATAGAAGATAAGCCAAAAGGAAGTAATGATAAGGACAAAGGCAAAAAAATAGAGGATTACTCAATAGAGAATGGTTATGATCTCAAGGGAGAACTTATCTATGCCCTTGACACAATAAATAAGGTAAGAAAGCAACACTCTAAGCTTGAAAGTCAGTTTCAAGAATGTGATGAAGAAATATTATTGCTCATAGAGGACTTAGAGAAGTCAAAGGCTAAGGCAAGTAAGTTCAAGGACAAGTTAGAAGCAAATATTTTGGAGTGTGAAAAATTAACACAAGAAGTGGCACTACTAAAGGAAGATTTAGAGGATTCCAAGAAAAAGTTGTACAAGTATGTAAACAGTGCAAAGAGTGTAGATAAAATAATTAAGATACAAAGAGGAGCAACAAACAAGATAGGTCTTGGTTCCAAACAGGTTCAAAAGAAATGGGAAGAAAAGTCTACTTCAAGTCTTGAAGAAGAAGGAACTTCGGAAGAAGATACTTCAGAAGATGATAGTGTAAGTAGGAATGAGACATCAGAGGATGAATTGGACAACAGAGAGTTCAACAAATATAGGAACAATGCACAAAGAAGATACAGATGGAACAACAATCAGAACAAGAGACCAATGAGGTCTAGGCAAGGAAGCTTCAATGGGAGATGCTTCTCATGTCATAGGTTTGGGCACATGGCTTCACAGTGCAGGTCATATGAAAGATAGGAATATGGGAAAGGATAACCTTTCCATGGGTATTGCTACTCATGCAATGAGTATGGTCACAAAGCAATGAATTGCAGGGTTCATGGTAGAAGAGGATATGGCTTCACTAGGAGGTATCCTAAGACATTTGCACCTCCAAGGAATAATAACATTAAGTGTTATAAGTGCAATAATGATGGACACACAACAAGATGGTGTAGAGAAAATATTCCAGAAGCAGGTATGAAAAGGAATAGGAACATGGATGAGAACAGGAATAGGAATATGGATGAGAACAAGAATAGGAATAGGAACAGAAACAAAAATGATAATAGAAACAGGGATGATGGCTTGGAAAGAAATAGTGAGAGGATTCAAAAAACTCAGAAAGGAAGAGAGAAAGATAAAGGTAAAGAGCAGTGCTTTCGGGGAGTAGAAATACTCCCACCCCAGAATTAACCACCTCATGAGGAGGTGGGGGAGGGGCTAAGCTAAGAGGCTCATTCTTAGCCCCGAGCCCCAAAGGTGACCCTTTGCCATTGATGACAAAGGGGGAGAGATTTGTGTATATTGAGGAAAGTTTTGATATGGGGAGAGATTTGATATTTGAGAAATCTTTGAGCCAGGGGGAGCAAAGTCCCAGGGGGAGCAAAAAAGAAGGTCAGATTTTAGTAAAAGGATATGGGTTGCCATCAATGACAAAGGGGGAGATTGTTGGACATTTTGAGTTCCTAAGCTAAGAGTTGTCATTGATGTCAAAAGGATCTATGTAAGCTAACACTATGTTTGTGTAGAAGCAAAGGTTTTGATCAAAGGTTCAAGAAGGGATGCATGGCATTTGGTTCTAAAAGGAGCTTCAAGGGAAGCTTAGCAAAAGGTTTTTATTTAAAACCATGGATGGCAGATTTGAAATGGGTTTTTTTTAAAACCCAAGTTGGATTTTCGTTTCATCGAAAAAGGTGCCCCGATGATGGAGATATTTAATTTTAAATATTTAGTTTAAATTTTAATTTATTTAAAATTTAAATTTTAATTTTAAAATTAAATTAAAAGAATATTCTTCGACGTCATAAAGGAAGGTTCAAAAGTGCCGACGTTTCCAAGCTAAGGGAAGGCATATATATATGCCATTAAATTTTTTGAAATAAATCATCCTTGCTCGATTGAGATTTACGATTTGCTTTTGCGAAGGAAGAGCTCGTGTTATTTTCATTTTGTGAAGCAATGAATATTGAAAGTGAACCGCATCCATTTTCCAAAGTGTGTTGGGTAGTGTGGCCTAGTGGCAGCTTGGTTTGTGCAAAGGTGTTGGTGGTAGGAAGGTTAAGCGTTCGATTCCTGCAAGCATCGTTTTGGCTTTGTTGAGGCGCTCAAGGCGCATTTATTTTTTACTTGGTGGAAGGAGTGAAGAACAAGAAGCGAGTGGTGCTTATTTCTTCACAATGAGCCCATAGCTCATGCGGTAGCTTGGCCATGGCTAGGGCATTCACGTTGGACAGGATGGGGGTTCGATTCCCCTCGAGGCAGGTATTGAGGTTTTTATTAATTTTGTTATTGCCTAAGGTGGAGTGATAAGGGGTAAAGGTGATTTGATAGTTGATGTATTGAATAACCTTAGGAATAAGGTTATAGTGGTTGTTTGAGTTGTGGAGTTAAATTTTTAATTGTGATTTTTGAAATTATTAGGAGTAATAAGGGTTTTTGATAAAGTTCTTTTAGTGAAAGTTATTTTTGAAGTAAGGGTTTTCTTTAAAAAGAACTTTGGTGGATGTTAAAATAAAGTAGGAGTAATAAGGTGTTATTTGGACATTATTTTATTGTTGTGTTATTACTCAAGATCTCTAACCCTTGTTGAGATTGAAAAAAGAAAAGTGTTGAGTGTGGCAGATTTAGTGGACAACTCATAAGGCATCAAAAAGGTATGAGTAACATTCTCCATTGATTTTATTTGGGTGGTTGATTTCTGAAATATCATTGGAGTAAAAAGGATTGATTGTGGTTTCCTATTCGAAAATGGTTGGTTTAATGCTTCAAGGTTTTTTGGTTTGAAAGTTGTGATTAAAACCTTGTTTTATAAGCATTGTTGTTGGAGTGAAGTTGTTGTGCAAAGAACTTGAACTTGAGCTGAAAAGAACATGAGTATCATTGTTATGAAGAGTTGTTGTTGAGTATTGTTGAAGACATTTTGAGTTGGTTGATTCATGCTTGGACTAGGGTTTGTGAGAAAGAGTTGTTCCTTGTGGTGATTGGTTGAGTAGAGTTGTTTGAGCCTAGTCAAGTGATTGTGTGAAGTGGTTGTTCAAGTTCCATAAAACAAACTATTCTATATTCTGATTTGAGTTGAGTTGAGAAAGAAATTGGATTTGAGTATAGAACATATTGAGTCTCTAACAATTCTCTTTATGCTTCTATGATATTGATTTGAGTTGAGATTGGGATTTGAGTATAGAACATATTGAGTCTCTAACAATTCTCTTTATGCTTCTATGAGATTGCTGAGTTGAGATTGATTTGAGTTGAGATTGGGATTTGAGTATAGAACATATTGAGTCTCTAACAATTCTCTTTATGCTTCTATGAGATTGAGTTGAGATTTTGTTGAGCTGATTTGAGGTAAGTCTTTGAGAAGGCTTGTGGACTGATTTTGAGTAAGATTTTGTGAAGGCTTGCTATGCAGATTTGAGCAAGTCCTAGAGAGGACTTATTGAGCAGATTTGGACAAGTTCTGAGTGAGCTTGTTGAGCAGATTTGGACAAGTTCTGAGTGAGCTTGTTGTGCATATTTGAGCAAGTCCTAGAGAGGACTTATTGAGCAGATTTGGACAAGTTCTGAGTGAGCTTGTTGAGCAGATTTGGACAAGTTCTAAGTGAGCTTGTTGAGAATTTGACAAGTTATGAGTGAGCTTGTTGAGAATATTTGAGCAGGTTCTGAGTGAGCCTATTGAGCATATTTGAGCAGGTTTTGAGTGAGCCTATTGAGCATATTTGAGTAGGTTTTGAGTGAGCCTATTGAGAAGATTTGAAGAGGTTCTGAGTGAACCTATTGATAGAGCTTTGGAGGTGATAGAGTATAGAGGACAGAGTCTCAGTGGATAGAGATCCAACAGCCAGGACAATTGAAGACAGATCTGAGTGAGGAGTCTTCAAGTGGAGAGAGATCCACAAGTCAGTGCAGTAGAGAGACAAAGTCTTCTAGAAGATCACTAGCCAGAGCATAAGGGGAAAGAGTTCTCCTATGGAAGAGATCCACGAACTTGAGATTTAGGGGATCAACATCTCCTTTATAAGCTTGTGTTCTTTAGAATCAACTAACCAAAATCTATTAAGAATATTGAGAAGATCATTAGAGGGCAACAAGAGAAGCTGACACATAATGCTAGAATAATATCTATGGGTAGATATGATCACTATAAAAAAGTCCATCAAGACCTCCCTTTATGCCTTAGTATATGTAAAAGAAGAAGTATTACCCATTCACTTGGAGATTCAAACCCTCAATTTGATAAACACAGAGGAAGAGTCTAAGAAAAATCTAGTTGAAACTAGGTTAACACAAATATTGCAGATAGAAGAGAAAAGGACTTAGGCATATGAGGATTTCCAAAAGAATAAATTTGATATCAAGGTATGGTTTGATAAGGAAACCAGGTTCAAAAATTTCCAAGTTGGATATTCTATCCTCAGGTGGAATGTGGAAAGAGCTAAGCTAGGGCACCATCATAAGTTTAGTTCCTTTTGGGATGGTCCTTTCAAAATAGCAAAGGTGAAGGAGACCAATATTTTCCAACTTGAAGATCTTGAAGGAAACATGCAACTGATCTCGATAAATGGTTTCCATATTAAGCTCTACTTTTATTGAGCTAAGTTCATTGTAATATATGTACATATATTTGTATCATATTATTTTTTTACTTTACTTAAAAATTTTCATTTTGGTAAAAAGTGTTATAAAAAAAAGAGAAAGAAAATTTTGCTTCGAAAAAATTAAGTTACAAGTTGCAAAGTAAGCTAAGGTAGTAGCGAAATACAACATGCTTCCATGCCACTCTAAACTATTTTAAGGTGGTAGTGTATCACAGTATATGTTCCATTCCACTGAAGTTCATGACCTTTTTAGAGAGAAAACTAGACACTTATGCTACGCTGCTCTCTGAAGAACAAAATATTCACAAGTTGCGATGTGAGTTTCCCGCACCGCTCCGAATGAAGGAAAGATGATGGAAGGCATTGTAGGTCCAACAAAGTGCTTCACACCATAACCAATCTATGATCTATACAACTTCCTCAACCACCAATATGCATGAGTTTGAATTAAAAAGCGTGCAAACGAACAATTCTCACAATGGCTGTATTAATGGCAAAAAGTGTACATGCAGTAGCATTTAAAAGTGCCCAAAGTGCAAAGCTCATTCATTTGGAAAAAGAAACACCTAACTAGTAGAAAGAGCAAGGGAGTAGTAAAGCATTGTTTGCAAACACCAAAGAAAGAACGCTATGAGAATTTTTGTGAAAATGATCCCTAAAATATCCCCAAAGATGTGTAGAGCTGGAAGGCTACGTAGCTCAGACGAGATGATTGGCAGATACTGTAATGAATCAAGTAAGGAGAACCTTTTTAGGTGAAATTTTGAGTTTAGGTACTTCGAAGGAAGACCAATTTTACCTCAAGGTATCATTGCTATAGAATCTTTATTATTTTCTTACATCTGTAATTCAGTTCATTATTATCTCGATTTAATTTTTTCAATCATTAAGTTTTATGATCCTAAGAAAATGGTAGTGAAAATAGCTAATGGCATAATATTATTTACCATTACCGCAAAAGCGTTTCATGACCTGTTTGCGGTAGGGTAGTCCCACATCTAGAACCTAAACCATTTAATATAGCAATGTAAGCTAGGGATTATTCTTCACTAATGTCTTATGATGAAAAGGAAGTTGTTAAAAAATGGATTCATTTCCAACTTAGGCGTATAAAGGAGGAAGATGAGATGCCTGATACCCCAATTCCAATTGACTATTTTGCAAATCTAGAGCTTTATTCCATGCTAGGATGGTTTGGATTCTGACCAATTTGTAAGGTATTGGCAAATAACCACTACATATTGCATTTTGAATGAAATAATGTATAAGCCTGATGCAGAGAAAGAAGCTACCAAGATCATTTAATGAGAAATTGGTAAGGATGAAAAGGGATTCGAAAGCTCCCTCTTTTTGGAACTATTCAAGCTTGGCTTGGATGTTCTATGCCATTGTGAGGCACATGATGCCCTAAATTTTGATGAAAGAGAAAAATTACAAGGGAGACCCTACCCCTGTATATTATTGGACTGCTCACTTGAGGATAACATAGTCTTTTTATAGGTTTAATTTGGAATTCCTAAGTCCTGCTTTGAAAATCATGTACAAAAAATACCCTAGGTTACCACCTTTGACTAGAGAATGATTAAGAGTACCAGGAACCGAAGAAGGGGATTGGTATGTTCTCACAGAAGGCACAATTATTAGACTCTACGAATTCACTGGTAAGCCTTTTATTCTACCTAATTTTATCACAAATAAATTGCTCTCAAATATTTGAGGCAAGCAAATTTTATTAATATGAATTATGGCTCAGGTAAGAAAATAAGATGTTTGTTAACTTACCATAATGTCAATGATATAACTATTGTCAGAAATGGCCAGGGTGAACAAATCACCCAGTATTTGGATAGGTTGGGCCTATTTTACATCCCACAAAGGTGGAGATATGATCCAAATGACAAATTCCTCAATAGGAACATTGCCCTTAACAGAGAGAAGGCCCACAATTTTGAGAAGACCTTAATGCCTAATTTTGAACAGGGGAGGAATAACAAGGAAAATGCCCCATTAGATTGGAATGTTGCCAAAATGGAACAACTTCCCCTATGGCTAGACTTCTATGAGTAGATAGTTGATTTTGACTAGATAGAAATGAAATCCACCAGCTGAAGGAGTCTAAGATCAAAGAGCTTGAAAACAAGAAGAATTGAGATGAAGGCAAAATTGTAGACTGGTGGAGAATGAGAGTAGAAACTAGCACAGATACATCTAGATTAATTCGGGTAATAGATGATGATTTTTTAGAGAGATATGACAAGAACATCAAAACCTGGAAAGTGAAAGAACCTAAGAATCTGTTACTTATTTATAAGAAGACACAAGCAGGGACAAAATCTCCTTCCCCACTTTCAGAAGAGAAAAATCAGGAGCTAAAGACTAACACTCAATTAGCTGCTACTGAAGCTCCTAAAATATTTGAGCCCTCAATGCAACAACTAGAGAAATTCCCTATAGGGGTATAGTTAATGAGTAAAATACATTATTATAATGATAGGGCCATAAAAACAAGTCATTAAGATAGCTAATAGGCCCAAGTGCCTAGCCTTGGCTGTAGAGCCCTTGAAACTAAAATAGATTAGAATAATAAGGATGAAGATTTTGTGTTTACACTAGTGAGTTTCACTACCGCAACCACAGTTGAGATGAACCCTATTTTTGAAGATGTATTATAGGAGGGGCCTTTCGAGGAGGATACAAAGAGTGATCAGCCAATAATATTTCAAAATTTTAAGAGAAAATCCAAAGATGCATCAAAAGAGACCTAGAAGGAGGTTTGTAAGAAACAAAAATTGGATAAGGGAAAAAGTTTTGAGAAGAGCCCTATCTCAGTTGTAGAGAAATTGGTACAACAAGTACAAAAACAAAGTGCATAGGTGGCTCTAGAACATCCTAGATCTATAGGTAAAGGTACAATTATTATCTCTTATTCTCCTTCTCCTCCTCTTTCCTTATAAAAATATATTTCTCCTTCTTAAGAAAAAATTGAAACAAAGGTTCCCTCTCCCCCTCATAATTCACCACTTGTCTCATCAGAAAATACATAGGGCCAAGCCAATCGATCTCCTCCACATTCACCTCAAATTCTAGTTTCATCATCCTAGGTCATTCCACCTTTTCCATCACAACCTCCAACATCATCTGAAACACATAATGTTTCATCCACACCCACTCACCCTTCTTTGAGTTTTGTTTCAGTTCCCATGTATTTTCCCATTGCAATCATAGCAACAACCATAGACTCAACTGTGGTCACTACAATTCCATAATCATCATCTATTGAGTCTACCCTTCCATATATTATAGCTTCCCCTCCTCCTACAAGTTATCCTACACTGGTTTATTTGCTAAAGGAGAAGGAGGTTTCACAAAAAATTTAGGATTTCTGGGCAAAGAAGATGTCTAAGCCTTCAAATAAGATGGCTAGAAAGAGGAGTACAATGTCTGTTGACCTAGTTTTAAGGCAGAGAGCATCCAAGTCTATTATTACTTTGATGAGGAAGACTAAAATAGATATGACTATGCAAGACTATCATTTAGAGGAGTATACCGAAGACATTGAGTAGCTACCTATTGAATATGATTTGGTTATAGAAAAATCTCACTTAGATAATTTCTATGTCAAGATTTATATATACAAAGAGAAATATGACAAGTTGGAATAGAAAATAGAAAAATTAGAGAAGACGGTCAACAACCAAAAATTGGTAGAGAAAGCTGTGGAATGAAGTGAAAAGTTGGCAAAGCAAATTTCAAGATGTCATTAAGCTCAAATACCAAGTTGAGGAGCAGAAGAAGAAAAATGAAGAACAAAATAAGGAAATACAGGACTTGAAGCATCAAAGACAAACTAAAAAGTCCAAGTCTTCAGTCTTCTCGAAAGCATGAGTGAAGAAAGTAAAGAAAAAGCTATGGTTTGAAGCTTTGGAAAAATACTTTGAACTATAATCCATCATAGATTATATGGACGATGCTAGCCATTTTATCTAGAATACTCAAGAAGACCTGTACAAATTCACTCAAGAGCTACAACCCATGGTTATTCCAGTAGAAAAAATCTATAAACTGGTAGATAGCAAGCTTAGTGAGACTGCTAAGTTGATCCCCAACAAGGAATGGAACACTTCTAGAGTTATAGTAAAGAATAATAGATTAATTTAAAAGACTTGGCTGTTATATGATAAAGTGGAGAACATAGTTCGAGATGTGGTAGACATCAATGAAGAAATGAATAAATATGGCTTTAAGGGACTCTGGATTGAGAATAGTACTATATTATCAGAAGGTGGGATCAATAAGAATGTAGCTTCAAGCCTCCAAGATGAATATGAGGTTGATGACTTGAAGGAGCCAATCAGCCAAGAGTAAGTCTCCCAAATGCTAATTTATTTAACCAGACTTAAAGATTTGATGGAAGATTTGGTGAAAAATGGAAGATATACAAATTATGAAGATATCGCAGAGTTAGAGTTCATCCATAAGCAACTAAAGGAGACATCCAACCCTTTTGAAGTAGTTTGGAAACAAGCCTTGCAGACTCTTAAGCTGATGGTCTAATTTTTTGGGACTGATACTGAGAAAAAAGATAAGGATCAAGATTCACCTGAAGAAGAGGAGGCCAATAAAGACTAGGAAGATAAAGATGGAGAAGAAGATTAGAAAGGTGTGAAGAACCAGATAGGATTGCTACAAACCCTCAAGAGGCACAAGTGTAAATTTTTTTGCTTGGAATATTTTTGTAGTCATGTAAAAAGTGTTGTATTTTTGTTTGGTTTTTGATCCTAACATTGTTAGAAGCCAATAATAAAAGCATGAGGCCAAAAGCAAAGAATGAAATTTTGGTGAAGATATTCATATAATTTTGATGAATCTTAAAAGGGAGATCATAGTTCTATTTTTATTGACATTTGAGTAGTTTTGAAGGAGCATCAGATATCATTGTTTCTATAATAATCTCCATATGAACCGTTATCCTCTATGAGGCTTCACAAAGTTTTTAGAGGGTAATGGTTGTATAGAAATTATTCTATGAAGCATTGCTCAAAGATTTGTATTTTTTTACTACTGATACCCAATGGATAAGACTTTGAGTTTGATGGCTTTGCAAGCAAATCCACCCGAGAGGCACCAAAATGTAGGCCCAAAATGGCCACATCCTTAGAAATTTTTTAAAATATTTTATAAGAAGTGAATATGATCCCAACCACTCAAAATATAGTGTATTTTAGAGTAGCCCAGTGCAATATGTTCCCATCCTCTTAGCACTTAGTGTTTTTTCACAAATTTTTCACAACATAAGAAAAGTGTTTTTGTCGCTTAGTATCTAGTGTATTTTGCAGTGACCTAGTGCATATGTTCCAATCCATAATCAAACCAAATCAAAATGATGTCAACATATTCCAAAGAGCAGATTAGTGCACATTGCCCTATCCCATGGACATTACCCTATTCTAGAGCAGATTTGTGATATGTTCTACGCTACTGGTCAAAGAGGTTAAAATGCCTAAAGAGAAGTATAAGGAAGTGGTATAATGCAAGGAAAAATTTTACACTACTTGAGTGGATTGGTGACATGCTCCATTCCATAGTCAACTCGAGTCAAAGCTTGAGGGGTGGATATAAAGGAGCATATTATAACATACGTTCTACACTATGGATGCAAAAGAGAAATAATGTAGTTTGAATAATTAAGTGAGTGACTTGGCAACATGCTACATTCCACTTGATACTTAGTGTAATTTTCATGGATGTTCCACACTACTGGCCAAAGCCATACAAGCTACCATCAACATTATTTTTAGAGTAAATTTGTGACATGTTATATGCTTATCATATGTAGATTTTTATTGAATTTTAATCATAGTCGTACATGAAGAGCATCAACTATGGATATCATGCTGACATTTTCTTGAGTATACAAAGGTAGATTCTTGGCAAACAAGAATCAGTCAGTTTGAGTGGGTAGACAAAGCGTCCATGGAGCCAAGAACTGATAACCTGGGTAGCTGCAAATCTATGGTAGGATTAAGTCGACAAGAAATATAAATGGCCTAGATATTTTTTATAATGACCTAGAGTCTAACTACCATTATAGAACCAACAAGTTGTAGAGCTGAGTTGCCATGGCATGCGATATCGAGCAGATTTTCCAAAGTTGGAAAGCAAATGAAATAATGCCACCATAGCATTTTGCTGGTCTGGCACAGTCTGAGTCCTTGTAATTTTCCATCTATATTCTTTCATTGTAAAACTATATATAGAGGTCGAAAATTTTTAGGGTTGTCTCTAGAGTGTTTGCTAGCCCTACAATGGAAGGAGCATTACTCATATTTTTGACTAAAGAATTGTTGTCTTCAATATCTTTGTCAAGGGGTTCAAAGCTAGGAATTACATTTTTGTCAATGCTATTATGGTTAGTTCATTCCACCAATATTGGATTACTTGTTGTAAGGCAATTGAAGTATTTTCATAGTTAGATTTGTGCTGGAAAGAAGTTTATTTTTGTTAAGTCTAAATACTGATCTATTTTGCTAAATTGTATTGTTAGTATTGTAGATGTTGAAATTACTTCTTGAAGCATATCTCTAATTTGTTTGATATTAAATGAAGATTACTTTATCTTGGGTGCTACTAATATTGAGTGTGGGACACCAAAAATAATTTGTGGGAAGGTTTTCCTTGTGGATGCCTATGTTTTTAGCTCTATATGACCACTATTTACTCATAATTTATCAACCCTAAACCCGTTTCTAATCCTATATCTTAAAACCATTACTGAGATTAATTGATTCAACACTCTAAAGCAATATTTAGTCCATTCAATGTTGAATTTTGAGTTGTGGCTAGTGGGTGCAAGCATGGTCAAAAATATGGAATATAGATAGTTATAGTATCAAGTTTACTTGATGTTAATTTGGATCCCAACAGGCCTTAAACTTGTTGTCAAAGTAGTATGAATAGAGGGTTAGTAAGTGTTACAAAATAATAGACAATAATACTTTAGTCTCTTATCACTCATAATGGAAAGGAGCTATGGAATTAGAGTACTCATCACTACAAAAAATAAAACATGGATTTTAGTAGAGTTACCTCTAGGAAATAAAGTAGTAGGTTGCAAATGGGTTTATAAGATTAAGTATAGAGTATATGAAACTCTTAATAAATACAAAGCCCGAATAGTGGAAAAAGGATACAAACAAATAGAGGAATTTGACTATGAAGAGATATTTGCACCAACAACTAGAATGACTACTATTATAATAGTATATACCTTAGCAGATTACATGGTTGACAACTTCATCAAATGGATGTCAAAAGTGCATTTCTTAATGGTGATTTAGAAGAAGTTTTCATGTCTCAACTAGAAGGATTTGTTGTCAAAGGTTAAGAACATAAGGCTTACAAGCTAAAAAAATCCCTATATGGTCTAAAGTAATCTCCTAGAGCATGGAACATAAATATCAATAATCATTTGGTACAACACAACTTCAAGTGAAGTACATTAGATCCAATATTATATATAAAAAAGGTTGGGAATGATATATTAATTCTCATAATATATGTTGATGATATAGTAATTACAAGAAGCTCAGAAAATATAATAAGTGAGATGAACATTGATCTTATTAAGGCATTTGAAATGAATGATCTAAGACTTATGAATTACTATCTTGGTCTATAAATTCATCAGAATACTTACAATATTACAATTACACAAAGTATGTAAAATATCTAGTAGAGAAATATAAGATGGATAATTGTAAGTCTAAGGATAAACCCATGGAACAAGGACATCAATTATCCAATAATTATGGTGTATCTTTGGTTTCAACTATAAATTATCGTCAGTTGATTAGAAGTATTATATACTAAACAAACACTCAAACCGATTTGGTCTCTACTATAAATTATCTTTCAAGATTCATGCAAGAACCTAGAGAAAGAGAAAGCCACTTGAAAGTTACAAAGAGAATATTACAATATGTCAGAAGAATTACTGATTATGGACTAGTTTATAAGAAACACAATAAAGAATTTTCTCTAGAGTGTTATTCAAATTCTAATTAAACTAGGTTTTTTGATGACATAAAATGTACTTCAGGGTATATATTTTATCTTGGATTAGGACCAATTTCATGGTATAGTAACAAACAACATATAGTAACATAGTCATCTACAAAGGCTGAATATCATACAATTTTAGATACAACGTATGAAGCTTTATGATTATTATATATATTATCTGATATGGGAATAAAAAGAACTACAACTCCAATCTATTGTGACAATCAAGGAGTACTCAATTTGATCAAAACTCCAATTGTACATGAATGAAAAAAACATATTAAGACCCAATAGATTGAAACATTAGTTTAAAGTATGTTCCTATAGAAGAATAAATGAGAGATATATTCACAAAGGTACTAGGGCGAAACAAGTTCTAAACATTCAAAGATCAGTTGTGCAAATCAAAAAAAGATCATCCCAAATAATGTAATACAAGGGGGTGTTAGAATATATTACATTATTTGATAGCTCAAGGGTCATTTGAGGAATACCAAGGGTCATTTGTAAATCTATATTATGGACTCTTAGTTCCATATTTTGTAGAGCGATTTTTTTTTAAAACAATAAGGATTATTGTATTTTTTTCACAATTCATTAGTTCTAGTAATTATATTTGTGAGTTCTTAGTTAGTTTAAAGAGATCAAGTATCATCAGTACCTTTTTTTCTTCAACAAGATATTGTTTCATCCTTCTTGATTATTCCTCTAAGACCTAAATTTTATTACTTTTCTTCTATATTTGTGCTTCAGTGGGAGAATTATTAAGGATTTGTTGTAGCCTCTCAACCTATACCTATAGGGCCTAATTTTTAGCTTGCTCCTAATCCAAATATCTGGCCAGATATTGTATCATTTGCTTCTTCCTATGATATTTTATTTCTATTTGGATTGCTTTTTCACACATCAGTTTAGCTATTGAGTGAGCATTTTGTGCCACATCATCTACTAAAGCTATGGTATTTTCTACCTCTTGTACAATCCTTACATAGTTTTCTACTATTAATTCAAGGGTATGCTTATCAAAAGTTGGAGCAACTATGGTCATTGTATATTTTTATTTCACCATATTCACAATACTTGTCACTCTTGATGGTGCTCTTTTTAACCTTCCTAGGTGTATGCTCACTCATCTATTTTTGTGAGTTATCCCAAGCTTTTTGGAACTGATTAAAAATATTTGGAATGATATGGATTAAAAGAGATGTAGAAGCAAGGAAATATTGGATCAAGCGAGGGATTTTGGATTATAGTAGCAACACCTTTAAATATTGTGAAATTTTGAGGGCTTGTTGATGTTGTGGGGAGGTGGTAGTCTAGGCGATTGGGGATGAACCTCCCTAGTGGGGGTGGAGGTTTCTTAGGGGGAATTTGGAAGAGGTGGTATAGAAGAAGAAGTATTACATCCATGAGAAGATGTACATGTGCCTTCCATTCCATTATGCTCTTGACTTGTCAAAAATGCATGTTGGATCTTAGCCCTTTTTACCCTTTCATCTGAATGTTGTAGTGGGAAACCCTTTATTTTTTATTTCTCTTTGATTTTTATCTATTCCTTAGATCTATCAAGTACAAACAACTTCTCTATGAGTAGTGAGATTTCCTTAGTTTATTCTATGTTGTGCCAAGTATAAGAACTACTAGATCTAAGTTTGATGTATTTACTCCTTTGTTTGAGATAGTTGATCTAGCAATGCTTAATGAAGTTTCACCCAAACCTCTAGTATAACTCATATTTTACATGAATTTTTCTCCTACTACATGTATTGATCAGAGCTCATATATTTTGGAGCTGCTATAGTGAGGGAGATTTACTTCTTGAATCCCATGTTGGGACTTATTCATTTTGCTCTTGTCCACCCGTACTTGTTTCTCTTGGACTATCATCCTCCTATTCATAAATTTGGACTTACTATAAAGTTTTATGTTCTTCTACATCACCTTGTTTATGATAATTAACTTCCTTCTCTAAGTAGTACTCTTTAAAGTTTTGATTATAGGGTTCATATTTATCATCATCCTTGCCTTTCCATTTTTGGTAATTATTATCATAGAGGGATAAATTGTTTTGGTCTATATCAACAAATGTTTTCTCCTAGATACCATTTTTGCACTTAAGAAACCCACCATTCATGAAGTTCATGACCTTTTTAGAGTGAAAACCGGACACTTGTGCTATGCTGCTCTTTGAAGAATGAAAAATTAACAAGTTGCTATGTGAGTTTTCTGCACCACTCTAAATGAAGGAAAGACGATGGAAGGAATCATAGAGCCAATAAAGTGCTTCACACCATAACAAATCAATGATTGATACAACTTCCTCAACCACCAAGATGCATGAGTTTGAATTAAAAAACGTGCAAATGAATAGTTCTCACAATGGCTATATTAATGGCAAGAGGTGTACATGCAGTAGCATTTAAAAGTTCCCAAAGTGCAAAGCTCGTTCATTTGGTAAAATTAACACCTACCTAGTATAAAGAGCAAGGGAGTAGTAAAGCATTATTTGAAAACACTAGAGAAATAATGCTATGACAACTTTTATGAAAATGACCCCTAAAATAGTCCCAAAGATGTGCAACAATTATGTGTGTGAAAGATATGCAGAGATGGAAGGCTACATAGATCCAACGTGATGATTGGCATATACTATAATGACTCAAGTAAGGAGAACCTTCTTAAGGAGAAATTTTGAGTTTAGGTACTTCGAAGGAAGACCAATTTGACCTCAAGGTATCATTGATATAGAATCTTTCTTATTTTATTACATTTGTGATTCAGTTCGATATTACCTTGAGTTAAATTTTGCAATCATTAAGTTTTATGATCCTAAGGAAAGGGTAGTGACAATAGCTAATGGTATAATGTTATTTACCATTATTGCAAAAGCTTGTCATGACCTATTTTCCATAGGGGTAGACCCACCTCTAGAATCCAAACCATTTAATATAGCAGAGCAAGCAAGGGCTTATTCTTCACTAATGTCTTATGATGAAAATGAAGTTGTTAAAAAATGGCTTCATTTCCAATTTAGGCGTATAAAGGAGGATGATGAGATGCCCGATACCTCAATTCTCATTGACTAGTTTGCAAACCCAGAGCTTTATTCCATGCTAGATTGTTTATAGGGTTTGGATTCTGACCATTTTGTAAGGTATTGGAAAATAACCACTGCGTACTGTATTTCAAATGAAAGAATGTATAAACCTGACATATAGAAATAAGGTATCAAGACCATTTACTTTGATTGGCTATATTTTCTTTCCAAATGAATGCATAAGCAATTGGTAAGGATGAAAAGAGATTCAAAAGCTCCCTTTTTTTGGAAGTGTTCAATCTTGGCCTGGATGTTTAATGTCATTGTGAGGCACATGATGCCCTAAATTTTGATGAAAGAGAAAAATTACAAGGGAGACCCTATCCCTGTATATTATTGGACTGCTCACTTGAGGAGCATAGTATCTTTTTACAAGTTTAATTTGGAATTACTAGGGCTTGATTTAAAAATCATGTACCAAAAATACCCTAGGTTACCACCTCTAACTAGAGAACGGTTAAGAGTACTAGGCACAAATGAATGGGATTGGTATGTTCTCATAGAAGGCACAATTATTAGACTCTACGACTTCACTAGTAAGCCTTTTCTACTATCTCATTTCATAATGAACAAATTGTTAGCTCTGGAATATTTGAGGTAAGTGAATTTTATTAATATGAATTATGGCTCTGGTAAGAAAAGAAGATGTTTGTTGACTTACCGTAATGTCGACAATATAACTATTGTCAGAAAGGGCTAGGGTGAACAAATCACCTAGTATTTGGATAGGTTGGGCCTGTTATACATCCCAAAGAGGTGGAGATATGATCCAGATGAAAAATTCCTCAATAGGAACATTGCCCTTAATAGAGAGAAGGCCCACACATTTGAGAAGGCCTCATGGTCTCATTTTGAATAGGGGAGGAATAACAAGGAAAATGCCCCATTAGATTGGAATTTTGTCAAAATGGAACAACTTTCCCTATGGCTAGAATTCTATGAGAAGATATTTGATTTTGACCCAAATAACAATGAAAGCCACCAGTTGAACGAGTCTAAGATCAAAGGTCTTGAAAAAAAGAATAATTGATATAAAGGAAAAGTCATATACTGGTGTAGAATGAGAGTAGAAACTAGCACAGACAGATCCAAATTCAATCGGGTAATAGATGATGATTTTTTAGAGAGATATGACAAGAACATCAAAATTTGGAAAGTGAAAGACCCTAATAATCTGGTACTTAATTATAATAAGACACAAGCAGGGAAAAATTATCCTTCCCCACTTTCACAAGAGAAAAATTAGGAGGCAGAGACTAACACTCAATTAGCTGCTGTTGAATCTCCTAAAAAATTTGAGCCCTTAATGGAAAAACTAGATAAATTCCCTATAGGGGTATAGTCAATGAGTAAAATGCATTATTCTGATGATAGGGCCATAAAAATAGAAGTCATTAAGATAGCTAATATGCCCAAGTGCCTAGCCCTATGTGCAGAGCACCCTAAAACTAAAATAGATTGGAATAAGGATGAAGATTTCGTATTTACACCAGTGAGTTTTACTACAGTAGCCACAGTTGAGCTAAAACCTATTTTTGAATATGTATTATAGGAGGAGCATTTCGAGGAGGATACAAAGAGTGATAAGCCAACAATATTTCAAATTTTTAAGAGAAAATCCAAAGATGCATCGAAAGAGACCTAGAAGGAGGTTTGTAAGAAACAAAAAATGTGTTGGCAATTTTGGGTTTGAGATCCTAGCTTCTTGTCTATGAGTTGTCATTGATGTCAAAAGGAAATGGCATTAATGTTAAGAGGATGTGTTGGCTTCAAAGGTGGAAGATTCCAAGAGAATATTTTTAAGAGAATCCGGAGAGATTCCATTGGCAAGGGTTTTTCATTAAAACCAAACCGGTTTTATTAAAACCAAGTTGGATAGGGTTTTTATTAAAACCAAGTTAAATGGTTTTTATTAAAACCAATGGAGGTTCTCTTTATTATTTATTTAATTATTATTTAAAACCCTTCAAGGTTTTAATTAATTAATTATTTAATTAATTAAGGGAGAAATTATTTTTAATTTATTAAAAATACTTAAAGGTTTTTAAACCTTTTTTTATTCTTAATTTATTAAAATTATTTAAGGGTTTTTAAACCCTTTTTGAAAAGACTTTTGATTAATTTCGAAATGGTCTTTATTTCCGCCGACGTCAAGGTGTCTTCGAAGAGACTATTTATTCTCCAACTCCTAAGGTTGGAAGGCTAATTAATTCGAAATTCCTCGAATGCAATTTGCGGTGTTTGTGCTCTGTATTCATCTGCGATCGAAGGAAGACTTAGAAGCACGTGCGGTTGAAAAGTCTTCGGGAGTTTTTTTCGAGGGTGAAATGGAGGGAAGTTCACTTGTGAACTTTGTAGCCCGCGTGGGCTAGTGGCGATGAAGGTCGCTTGTTGGGCGCTTGCATTGGCGGAGGTCGCCGTTTCGAGTCTCGCGGGGGTGCTTTGCTAGAGTAACACACGTTTTTATTAAAACGTCTTTATGCCACGAAATTCGGAGTTTCTTGGACAAGACGATTTATAAGGTGTGATTAAATTTTATGAGTTTTGGCTTTTGTGATTAGCATTGAATAAAAGCTTAGGAGAAATAAGGGCATATTTCTTTGGATGTATTTTTAAGATTATTCTTTGCTATGCTAAAATTAAAAATGGAGGTATAAGGTGTGAGTCCGTGATTGTTGATTTATTGGCATGTTATGGTGGTTGTGTTTAAAGAAGTGGAGCTAAAAGGTGTAATAAAGGAAGTTTATATTATTGCTCATTTCTTTTTATTCTAACCCTAACTTGGTTGGAAGTTTGAGAGTTGTGTGTGGTGACAACTTGAAGGTTCAATTATCTTCTACTCCAATAAGGTATGGGCACATTCTTCTTATGAGTATGATTGGTGTATGTTTTCTGAAATAAGGTTGGAGTGAAAAGGTATTCTACTAGGTATCCTTTGGCTAGGTGTAAATCCTATTTTCTGGTTTGTTGAAGACTACTTATGCATTGTTATCCTTAAGGAGAGTTTTTGGTGAATGCATAATTTTTGGTTTGAGATAGTGGAAGCTTTGTGCACTAGGGTTTATATTTGTGAGTCTAGCTACTTGCATTGAGTTGGTGGAACCCTTGGTTGGCTGTTTTGAGTTTGATGGTTGAGTTGCTTCCATAGAGGTTGTTTGATCAAGTTATTGCTTTACTTGATTCATGATATTGGGCTTACTCCATTGAGTTGATTTGAGCAAGTTATTCTTTGCATTTGGTGATATTGTGTTGGTGGCTGTTTTGTTCAAATATCTTTGGAGGGAAAAGGATTTCTACTTGTTTCCTTTTCTTGTGATGATTGGTTGAATGCTTCAAGGTTGATGTTGAGTTGAATGGTGTTGGTTGACTAAACCTTGTTTGATGAGCATTGTTGTTGAAACCCTAATTGATGGTGAAAAGAACATGAGTATCATTGTTATGTGATTCTTTGCATAGTTGGCAATTGTTGGGGTTTCATGTTCTTGAAAGAAAACATTCTATCCTATCCATTTCAGATATTGAGTTGAGTTTTCAGATTTGAGATTGAGATTGAGCTGAGTTGATTTGAGTTGAGTTTTGAGATTGGGATTTGAGTATAGAACATATTGAGTCTCTAACAATTCTCTTTATGCTTCTATGAGTTTGACAAATCACATTGGGTCTCTAACAATTCACTTTGTGATTTCCTACTAAGAAAGTTTTTCTTGGTGAGCTTGTTGAGTTTTTGGATAGGTTCCAATGGGGACTTGTGAGCAGTTTTGGACAGGTTCCGATGGGGACTTGTGAGCAGTTTTGGATAGGTTCCGGTGGGGACTTGTGAGCAATTTTGGATAGGTTTCGATGGGGACTTGTGAGCAGATTTGGACAGGTCCTAGCAGAGGACTTGTGAGCTGAGTTTGATAGTTCTATCAGAGAACTTGAGGACAGAGGTGCATTGGTTCTATGAGAAGAACCTAAGGATAGATTTGGCAAGTCTTTGAGAAGGCTTGTATGCAGAGGATTGATTTGTTCAAGAGTTGGATAGATCTGACAGATAGAGGAAGACTTGTACTAGACCGACTGACTGTGTTTGGTACAAGTTGTTGAGCTGCTGTGGACGTGATCATAGAAGGCAGAGGTCTCTTAGGCTAAGCATTGAGGACAGGAGGTCTTCGGTGGAAAGGAGTTCCACGTGTTGGCAAGAGGTAGAGGCAGTTGATCTTCTGAGGGATCATTTCTAGAGCGAGAGGGAAGGTATCTCCTTTGAGCAGAGGCTCATAAATTTTGATTGGGGGAAGGTATCTCCTTTGAGTAGAGGCTCATAAATTCTGATTGGGGGAAGGTATCTCCTTTGGGCCGAGGCTCATAAACATTGTAATTGGGAAGGATTCCCAAAGAACTTTGAGATAACTTTTAGAGAAAAGTTTTGTGGACGTAGCCCAACCATTCCGGGTGAACCACGTTAAAATTGGTGTCACTTTGTGGATGATATTGTGCATTGCTTTGATATTGCTTTGGGTATATTGCTTTACTATTTTGAAGTATAAAGGAAAAAGTAAAAAGAGGTCTTATACTTGTTCACCCCCCTCTAAGTATAAGCTTGTGTTCTTCAATTGGTATCGGAGCAGGTGCCTTCAAAAAGTTTAACGACTTGAAGGAAAAGCTAGTAAAGAACACAATGGATCATTCAAGTGGCAATGCAGCACCTATTCTTGATGGGTCAGATTTTGGTCTTTGGAGTGCAAGGATGAAGGTTCATCTAATGGCACTTGGGAATGAGGTTTGGGAAGTGATTGAAGATGAGTACACTATTCCTGAACATGGTCCTAATACTAAAGAAGAAAGGCTCCTACATCACAACAATTCAAAAGCAATGAATGCAATCCTGAAAGGCTTACAGAAAGTAGATCTCACCAAAGTGATTCACTGCAAGACAACTAGTGAAATGTGGAAACAGATTGAAGGTGGTTCATACAGGTGATACAAATGTCAGAAAGGCCAAGTTGAGACACTTCAAAGGTATGTTTGAACAACTCAAGATGAATGATGATGAAAATATTAGTGACTACATGCTTCGTATGGATGAGGTTGTTAACTCCATGAAAGACTTAGGTCTTGAGCTTGCTGAAAATGATGTTTGTGATAAGATTTTAAGATCTCTTCCTAATAGATTTAGTGAAAATATTTCTGCTATTGAGGAAGCTAAAGATTTGGATAAGTTGAAAAAGGATGAGCTCCATAGTATACTTGCAGCATTTGAGTTGAGAACTCAAGTGAAGGTTGATGTCAAGAAAGAGGCAACTTTCAAGGCTACCAAGAATTCCAAGGGTAAACAACTTCAAGATAGTGATGAGTCTTCTAGTGATGAAGAGGCATATTACAACAAGAAAGGCAAGTTCTCTAGAAAGCACAAAAGTATGAAAAATATAAGATGTTTCAATTGTGGAAAGTTTGGTCATTATGCTACCGACTATACTATTCCCAAGAATGAAAGTGATGAAGATAAACAAGATTCTAAGAGCAAGGATTCTGAAAAGCACAAGCATCATAGGAAAAACAAAGATGAGCACAACAATCAAGGAAAGAGGTATTCTCACAAGCACAAGAAGAGTTTCTACCTAGACAAAGCAAGTAAGTGTTCTAGTAGTGATAGTGAAAGTTCTTCAAGTGATAATGAAAATGAGATGTTGTTCATATCAGAAAAAGAGGAAGAACCGAAACATAGATTCATTATCATGAAATGTCTTAGATGTGGAAATTTTGGTCACCTTGAGGATGATTGCACAAATAATGATTTGGTTTCTAGTATGTATGAGGATGCTTCAGAAAACTATAAGGAAGATGCATGTATGGTTTTTGAAAAGGGTAGCACCTCTAGTGATAAGAAATCTGAAAAAGGCTTTGATGATTCAAAAAGCAAACAAATAGAGGAAGATATAGAGGAAGGTGAAGTAGATCTTGAAGGTGAACTTATTAGTGCTCTTAGTGCTTTGAAAAAGGAAAGAAAGAAGAATGCTAGACTCAAGGATAAGTTAGATGAATGTTGTATGGAGAGAGATGATCTTATAGAAAGTCTTGACTTCTCTATGGCTAAGACACAAGAACTCAAGGATGAGTTAGAGTCTAAGGTTCTTGAGTATAGTGAGTTAGAACAGAAAATGGCTTCTTTGAAAGAGGAAACTAAAGAGTACAAGGATAAGCTTTACGAGGTTTCAAGATAGCTCCAAAAAGGTTAAGTCACTCATCAAAGGTCAAAGAAAGACAACCAGATAAAATAGGCCTTGGTTTTGTTAAGCCACACAAGGAACAAGTTGGAGAGTCTAGTAAGAGACTCCAAAAGGAAGAGAGTTCGATGAGGAAAGTATTTCAAAAAAGGAGTCCTTGAATGATAGATGCACAGAAATAGAAAATAGAATTCAGAATGAGAAGAAGTTTTCAGAACCTAAGAGGTCAATTAAAGGAAAGTTTCAAGGCAGATGTTTTGCTTGTCACGAGTTTGGTCACATGGCTTCACATTGCATGGCTCAAGTGAAGGAGGTAAATGACAGTTTCAGAAGTGCTAGTTACTTTCAAGGGTATTGCTACTCTTGTCAATAGTTTGGGCACAAGGCAATTTATTGCAAGGCAAATAACAAGAACAGGTTTGGTCAGAACAGGTTTGGTCAGAACTGGTGGATTCAAAGATCAGGTTTACCTCAGAGAAACAACATCGTCAAGTGTTTCAAGTGCAACAATGAAGGTCACACAATCAGATAGTGTAGAGCTGAAATTCTAGAATACAGGAACAGGAACAGTGGCATGATCAAGTCCAAGGATCAAGGCATGGACAAGAACAGGGATGAGAACAAGAACAAGAACAGTGACAGGAATAGGAATATGGACAAAGAGTTCAAGAGAAGGCCCGACAAGGAAGTTATAGATGCTGATGATGATCAGTGCCTAATGGGAGTTTTACTCCCACCCAAGAATTAATCACCTCATCAAGAGGTGGGGGAGGGACTAAGCTAAGAGGCTCATTCTTAGTCCCGAGCCCCAAAGGTGACCCTTTGCCATTGATGACAAAGGGGGAGATATTTGAGTAAGGGGGAGAGCCTCAAGACAGGGGGAGTTGTTTATGTTGAGTTTTTGTGTTGTTGAGAAGCATGGTTTGCCATCAATGACAAAGGGGGAGATTGTTGGCAATTTTGGGTTTGAGATCCTAGCTTCTTGTCTATGAGTTGTCATTGATGTCAAAAGGAAATGGCATTAATGTTAAGAGGATGTGTTGGCTTCAAAGGTGGAAGATTCCAAGAGAATATTTTTAAGAGAATCCGGAGAGATTCCATTGGCAAGGGTTTTTCATTAAAACCAAACCGGTTTTTATTAAAACCAAGTTGGATAGGGTTTTTATTAAAACCAAGTTAAATGGTTTTTATTAAAACCAATGGAGGTTCTCTTTATTATTTATTTAATTATTATTTAAAACCCTTCAAGGTTTTAATTAATTAATTATTTAATTAATTAAGGGAGAAATTATTTTTAATTTATTAAAAATACTTAAAGGTTTTTAAACCTTTTTTTATTCTTAATTTATTAAAATTATTTAAGGGTTTTTAAACCCTTTTTGAAAAGACTTTTGATTAATTTTGAAATGGTCTTTATTTCTGCCGACGTCAAGGTGTCTTCGAAGAGACTATTTATTCTCCAACTCCTAAGGTTGGAAGGCTAATTAATTCGAAATTCCTCGAATGCAATTTGCGGTGTTTGTGCTCTGTATTCGTTGTGATCGAAGGAAGACTTAGAAGCACATGCGGTTGAAAAGTCTTCGGGAGTTTTTTTCGAGGGTGAAGTGGAGGGAAGTTCACTTGTGAACTTCGTAGCCCGCATGGGCTAGTGGCGACGAAGGCTGTTGTTGGGCGCTGCATTGGCGGAGGTCACCGTTTCGAGTCTCGCGGGGGTGCTTTGCTAGAGTAACACATGTTTTTATTAAAACATCTTTATGCCATGAAATTCGAAGTTTCTTGGACAACGATTTATAAGGTGTGATTAAATTTTATGAGTTTTGGCTTTTGTGATTAGCATTGAATAAAATCTTAGGAGAAATAAGGGCATATTTCTTTGGATGTATTTTTAAGATTATTCTTTGCTATGCTAAAATTAAAAATGGAGGTATAAGGTGTGAGTCTGTGATTGTTGATTTATTGGCATGTTATGGTGGTTGTGTTTAAAGAAGTGGAGCTAAAAGGTGTAATAAAGGAAGTTTATATTATTGCTCATTTCTTTTTATTCTAACCCTAACTTGGTTGGAAGTTTGAGAGTTGTGTGTGGTGACAGCTTGAAGGTTCAATTATCTTCTACTCCAATAAGGTATGGGCACATTCTTCTTATGAGTATGATTGGTGTATGTTTTCTGAAATAAGGTTGGAGTGAAAAGGTATTCTACTAGGTATCCTTTGGCTAGGTGTAAATCCTATTTTTTGGTTTGTTGAAGACTACTTATGCATTGTTATCCTTAAGGAGAGTTTTTGGTGAATGCATAATTTTTGGTTTGAGATAGTGGAAGCTTTGTGCACTAGGGTTTATATTTGTGAGTCTAGCTACTTGCATTGAGTTGGTGGAACCCTTGGTTGGCTGTTTTGAGTTTGATGGTTGAGTTGCTTCCATAGAGGTTGTTTGATCAAGTTATTGCTTTACTTGATTCATGATATTGGGCTTACTCCATTGAGTTGATTTGAGCAAGTTATTCTTTGCATTTGGTGATATTGTGTTGGTGGCTATTTTGTTCAAATATCTTTGGAGGGAAAAGGATTTCTACTTGTTTCCTTTTCTTGTGATGATTGGTTGAATGCTTCAAGGTTGATGTTGAGTTGAATGGTGTTGGTTGACTAAACCTTGTTTGATGAGCATTGTTGTTGAAACCCTAATTGATGGTGAAAAGAACATGAGTATCATTGTTATGTGATTCTTTGCATAGTTGGCAATTGTTGGGGTTTCATGTTCTTGAAAGAAAACATTCTATCCTATCCATTTCAGATATTGAGTTGAGTTTTCAGATTTGAGATTGAGATTGAGCTGAGTTGATTTGAGTTGAGTTTTGAGATTGGGATTTGAGTATAGAACATATTGAGTCTCTAACAATTCTCTTTATGCTTCTATGAGTTTGACAAATCACATTGGGTCTCTAACAATTCACTTTGTGATTTCCTACTAAGAAAGTTTTTCTTGGTGAGCAGTTTTTGGACAGGTTCCAGTGGGGACTTGTGAGCAGTTTTGGATAGGTTTCGGTGGGGACTTGTGAGCAGTTTTGGACAGGTTTCGGTGGGGACTTGTGAGCAGTTTTGGACAGGTTTCGATGGGGACTTGTGAGCAGTTTTGGACAGGTTTCGGTGGGGACTTGTGAGCAGATTTGGACAGGTCCTAGCAGAGGACTTGTGAGCTGAGTTTGATAGTTCTATCGAGAGAACTTGAGGACAGAGGTGCTTTGGTTCTATGAGAAGAACCTCGAGGATAGTTGGCAAGTCTTTGAGAAGGCTTGTATGTAGAGGATTGATTTGTTCAAGAGTTGGACAGATCTGACAGACAGAGGAAGACTTGTACTAGACCGACTGACTATGTTTGGTACAAGGTTGCTGAGCTGCTGTGGACGTGATCATAGAAGGCAGAGGTCTCTTAGGCTAAGCATTGAGGATAGGAGGTCTTCGATGGAAAGGAGTTCCACGTCCTGGCAAGAGGTAGAGGCAGTTGATCTTCTGAGGGATCATTTCCAGAGCAGAAGGGAAGGTATCTCCTTTGAGCAGAGGCTCATAAATTTTGATTGGGGGAAGGTATCTCCTTTGAGCAGAGGCTCATAAATTCTGATTGGGGGAAGGTATCTCCTTTGGGCCGAGGCTCATAAACATTGTAATTGGGAAGGATTCCCAAAGAACTTTGAGATAACTTTTAGAGAAAAGTTTTGTGGACGTAGCCCACCCATTCGGGTGAACCACGTTAAAATTGGTGTCACTTTGTGGATGATATTGTGCATTGCTTTGATATTGCTTTGGGTATATTGCTTTACTATTTTGAAGTATAAAGGAAAAAGTAAAAATAGGTCTTATACTGTTCACCCCCCCTCTCAGTATAAGCTTGTGTTCTTCAAAATGGATAAGGGGAAACGTTTTGAGAAGAGCCCTATCTCAGTTGTAGAGAATTGGTACATCAAGTACAATAACAAAGTGTAGAGGTGGCTATAGAATATTCTAGATCTACAGGTAAAGGTAAAATTATTATCTCTTATTCTCCTTCTCCTCTTTCCCTAGAAAAATCTCTTTCTCCTTATAAAAAAAAAAAAAAAAAAAAATGTGCCCTCTCACCCTCATAATTCACCACTTGTCTCATCAAAAAATATAGAGGGCCAACCCAATCCATCTCCTCTAGATTCATATAAAATTCTAGTTTCATCATCCCACGTTATTCTACCTTTTCCATCACAACCTCCAACATCATCTGAAACACATAATGTTTCGTCCACACCGAGTCACCCTTATTTGAGTTTTGTTTTAGTTCCCATGTATTTCCCCATTGCAACCATAGCAATATCCACAAACTCAATTGAGGTCACTACCATTCCATCATCATCAGCTATTGAGTCTTCCCTTCCATATCTTATAGCTTCTCCTCCTCCTACAAGTTATCCCACACTGATTTCTTTGCAAAAGGAGGTTTCAAAGACAATTCAAGATTTTTGGGCAGAGAAGTTGTCTAAGCCTTCAAAGAGGATGGCTAAAAAGAGGAGTACAATATTTTTTGACCTAGTTTCAAGATAGAGAGCATCCAGGTCTATTATTCCTTTGGTGAGTAAGCTTGAATTAGATATGACTATGCAAGACTATCATATATAGGAGTATACCAAAGACATTGAGTAGCTACTTGTTGAAGATGATATGGTTATAGAAAAATCTCACTTAGAGAATTTCTATGTCAATATTGATATATACAAAGAGAAGTTGACAAGTTGGAATAGAAAATAGAAAAATTGGAGAAGACAGTCAGCAACCAGAAACAGGTAGAGAAAGCTATCAGGAATGAAGTGAAAAGTTGGTAGAGAAAATTTCAAGATGCCATTAAGCTCAAAGATCAATTTGAGGAGAAGAAGAAAAATGAATAATAGGCCAAGGAAATACAGGACTTGAAGCATCAACCTCAGATTGAAAAGGCCAAGTCTTTAGGCTTCTTGAAAGCATGAGTGAAGAAGGTGAGGAAAGAGCTATGGTTCAAAGCTTTGGAGAAATGCTCTGAACTATAGCCCATGGTTATTATAGTAGAAAAAATATATAAACTAGTAGATAGCAAGATCAGTGAGACTACTAAGCTGATCCCCAACAAGGAATGGAACACTACTAGATTGGCTGCTAGAGTTATAGTAAAGAATAATATATTGCTTTAAAAGGCTTGGTTGTTCTATGATAAAATGGAGAACAGAGTTTGAGATGTGGTAGATATCGATGAAGAAAAGAATAAGTATGACTTTAAGGGACTCTAGCTTGAGAATAATACTCTATTATTAGAATGTGATATCAATAAGATTGTAGCTTCAAGCCTCCAATATGAATATGAGGTTGATGCCTTGAAGGAGCCAATAAAAAAGAGTAAGTCTCCCAGATGATAATTGATTTAACCATACTTAGAGATTTGATGGAAGAATTGGTGAAAAATGGAAGCTCTACAAATTATGAAGATACCACGGAGTTAGAGTTCATCCATAAGCAACTAAAGGAGACTTCCAAACCTTTTGAAGTAGTTTGGAAATAAGCCTTGTAGACTCTTAAGCTGATGGTCCAATTGTTTGGGACTGATGCTGAGAAAAAATATGAGCAAGATTCACATGAAGAAGAGGAGGCCAATCAAGACCATGAAGACAATTATGGAGAATAATCTTAGAAAGGGGGTAAAGAACCATATAGGGTTGCTATAGACCCTCAAGAGGCACAAATGTAAATTTTTCTGCATGGAACATTTTTGTAGTCATGTAAAAAGTGTTGTGTTTTTGTTTGGTTTTCGATCCTAACATTGTTAGAAGCCAATAATAAAAGCATGAGGAAAAAAAGAAAAGAATGAAAGTTTTACGAAGATATTCATATCATTTTGATGAAGCTTAAAAGAGAGAGCATAGTTCCATTTTGCTTGACATTTGAGTAGTTTTTAAGGAGCGTCAAATATCAATGTTTCTAGCATGATATCCATATGAACCGTTATCCTCTAGGAGGCTTCACAAAGTTTTTAGAGGGTATGGTTGTATAGAAATTATTCTATGAAGCATTGCTTGAAGATTTGTATTTTATGACTCCTGATACCCAATGGATAAGACTCTGAGTTCAATGGATTTGCAAGCAAATCCACCCAAGAGGCACAAAAATGTAGACCCAAAATGGCCACATCCTTAGAAAATTTTTAAAATATTTTCTAAGGAGTGAAGATGCTCCAAACCACTCAAGATATAGTGTATTTTAGAGCAGCCTAGTGTAAGATGTTCCCATACGCTTGGCACTTAGTGTTTTTTCATAGCTTTTTCATAGCATAAGCAAAGTGTTCCATGTTGCTCAATATATAGTGTGTTTTACAGTGACCTAGTGTAGATGTTCCAATCCATAATCAAACCAAGTCAAAATAACGTCAACATATTCCAAAGAGCAAATTAGTGGAAATTGCCCTATCCCAAACACATTACCCTATTCTAGAGTGGATTAGTGATATGATCTATGCTACTGGTCAAAGAGGTCAAAATGCCCAGAGAGAAGTATAAGGAAGCAACACAATGCAAGGCAATATTTTATGCTACTTCTTGAGGGGATTAACAACATGCTCCATTCCACAGTAAAATCGAGTCAAATCTTGAGGGGCGGATATCAAGGAGTAGATTATAACATACGTTATACAATGTGGACGCAAAAGAGAAATAAATTATTTTAAATAATTAAGTGAGCAGCCTGGTGACATGCTACATTCCACTCGATACTTAGTGTATTTTTCAAAGATGTTCAACACCACTAGTCAAAGCCATCCAAGCTAACGTTAGTGTTATTTTTAGAGTCAATTGGTGTCATGTTCTATGCTTCTCATTTTTAGAGCATTATTGAAGTTTAATTGTAGCCGTACATGAAGCGCATCAATGATAGATATCATGCTGATATTTTCTTGAGTATACAAAGGTAGATTCTTGGCAAACAAGAACCAATCAGTTTGAGCGGGTAGACAAAGTGTCCATGGAGCCAAGAACCAAGAACCTGGGTAGTTGTAGATATGTGGTAGGATGAAGTCCTCAAGAAATATGAATGGACTGGATCTTGTTTCTAATGACCTAGAGTCTAACTACCATGATAGAACCAACAAGTTGCAAAGCCGAGTTTCCATGGCATGTGACATCGAGCAAATTTTTCAAAGTTGGAAAGCAAATGAAATGATGCCACCATAGCATTCTATTGGTCTAGCACAGTCTGAGTCTTTGTAATGTTCCACCCATCTTATTTCATTATAAAACTATATATACGGGTCGAACATTCTATTTTTAGGGTTAGATCTAGAGTTTTTGCTTGCCCTACCATGTAACAACTTTTGCAAACTAATGGAAGGAGCATTACTCAGATTTTTGACTCAATAATTTTCACCTTCAATATCTTTGTCAAGGGGTTCAATGTTGGGAATTTCCTTTCTGTCAATGCTATTATGGTTAGTTCATTCCGCCAATATTGGATTACTAGTTGTAAGGCAGTTGAAATATTTTCATAGTTTTTTTTTTTTTAACATGGTGGAATCGGTAGCCGCCATGAATCCGGGTAGGCTATCCAAATTTTATGGTCACCACAGTATTCTACACTGTCTACCTTGAAATCCACCACACAGATATTCATGTAGTTCGCACATATAACCGCCATGCCATAATCATTTTAAAAATTTTACGCCACTGAAAGCACCAGGAAAGGGACAAGCGTTTAGTTCGGTGAGGCCCGAGATTTGAACCTTGGACCTCCACCCCCCTTATGGGGTTTGGATGAAAATATTTTCATAGTTAGATCTATGCTGGCAAGAAGTTTATTATTGTTAAGTCTAAATACTGATCTATTCTACTAAATTGGATTGTTAGTATTGTAGATGTTGAAATTACTTCTTGAAGCATATCTCTACTTTGTTTGTTATTGTATGAATATTATCTTGGGTGCTACTAATATTGAGTATGGGATACCAAAAATAATTTGTAGGAAGGTTTTCCTTGTGGATGCCTATGTTGTTAGCTCTATTCGACCACTAATTACTCATAATTTCTTAACCCTTTCCTAACCCTATCTCTTAAAACCATTACTGAGCTTAATTGATTCAACACTCTAAAGCAATCTTCAGTGCATTCAATGTTGAGTTCTGAGATGTGACTAGTGGGTGTAATCCGGGTCAAAAAGCTAGAAGATAGATAGTTATAGTATCAAGTTTACTTGATGTCAATTCATATCCCAACAGGCCTCAAACTTGTTATCAAAGTAGTATGAATAAGTGGTAAGTGTTACAAAATAATCGACAATAATACTTTATTCTATTATCACTCATAATGGAAAAGAGCTATGGAATCAGAGTACTCATCACTACAAAAAATAAAACATGGAATTTAGTAGAGTTATCTCCAAGAAAGAAAGTAGTAGGTTGCAAATAGGTTTATAAGATTAAGTATAGAGTAGATGAAACTCTTAATAAATACAAAGCTTGACTAATGGAAAAAGGATATACACAAATAGAGGAAGTTGACTATGAAGAGATATTTGCACCAACAACTAGAATGACTACTATTAGAATAGTATATGCCTTAGCAACTTATCATGGTTGACAACTTCATCAAATGGATGTCAAAAGTGCATTTCGTAATGGTGATTTAGAAGTTTTCATGTCTCAACCAGAAGGATTTGTTGTCAAAGGTTAAGAACATCAGGTTTAAAAGCTAAAAAAATCCTATATAGTCTAAAGTAATCTCCTAGAGCATGGAACATAAATATCAATAATCATTTGGTACAACACAACTTCAAGTGAGGTACATTAGATCCAATATTATATACAAAAAAGGTTGGGAATGATATATTAATTCTCATCATATATGTTGATGATATAGTAATTATAGGATGCTCATAAAAGCTAATAAGTGAGATGAAAAATGATATTAAGAAGGCATTTGAAATGAATGATCTAGGACTTATGAATTACTATCTTGGTCTAGAAATTCATCATAATACATAGAATATTGCAATTACACAAACAAAGTATGTAAAAGCTTTAGTAGAGAAATATAAGATGAATAATAGTAAACCTAAGGATAAACCTATAGAACAAGGACTTCAATTATCCAATAATGATAGTACATATTTGGTTTCAACTAAAAATTATTGTTAGTACATTGGAAGTCTTCTATACTAAACAAACACTCAAACAAATTTTCTCTTTGCTATAAATTGTCTTTCAAGATTCATGCAAGAACCTAGCGAAAGAGAAAGCTACATGAAAGTTAAAAAGAGAATATTACAACATGTCAAGAGAATTACTGATTATGGACTAGTTTATAAGAAATACGATAATTAATTTTATCTAGACGGTTATTCAAATTTTGATTAAGCTAGGTCTATTGATGACATAAAATGTACTTCAGGGTATATCTTCTATCTTGGATTAGGACCAATTTCATGGCACAGTAAGAAACAACATACAGTAACATAGTCATCTACAAAGGCTGAATATCATATAGTTTTAGATACAACATATGAAGCTTTATGATTATTACATATATTATCCGATATGGGAATAAAAATAACTACAACTCCAATAAATTATGACAATCAAGGAGTACTCAATTTGATCAAAAATACAATTGTACATGAATGAATAAAATATATTGAGACCCAATAGATTGACACATTAGTTTAAAGTATGTTCCTATAGAAGAATAAATGGGAGATATATTTACAAAGGTACTAGGGAGAAACAAGTTCTAAACATTAAGAGATCAGCTATGCAGATCAAGAAAATATCATCCCAAATAATGTAATACAAGGGGGTGTTAGAATATATTACATTATTTGATAGCTCAAGGGTCATTTGAGGAATACCAAGGATCATTTTCTAAATTTATATTATGGACTCTTAGTTCCATATTTTGTAGTACAAGTTTTTTTACAACAATAAGGATTATTGTATTTGTTTCTCAATTCATTAGTTCTAGGAATTATATTTGTGAATTCTTAGTTAGTTTAAAGAGTTCAAGTATCATCAGTACCTTTTTTTTCTTCAACAAGCTCTTGTTTCATCCTTCTTGATTCTTCCTCTAAGACCTAAATTTTATTACTTTTCTCCTATAGTTGTGCTTCAGTGGGAGCATTAGTAAGGATTTGTTGTAGCCTCTCAACCTATACCTATAGGACCTAATTTTTAGCTTGCTCCTAATCCAAAAATCTGGCCAGACATTCTATAATTTGCTTCTTCCTATGATATTTTATTTCTATTTGGATTGCTTTTGCACACATCAGTTTAGTTTTTGAGTGAACATTTTGTGTCACATCATCTAATGAAGTTATGGTATTTTCTACCTCTTGTACAATCCTTACATAGTCTTCTACTATTAATTCAAGGGTATGCTTGTCAACAGTGGGAGCAACTATGGTCATTGTATATTTTTCTGTCACTAGATTCACAATACTTGTCATTCTTGATGGTGTTCTTTTTATCCTTCCTAGGTGTATGCTCACTCATCTATTTTTGTGATTTAGCCCAAGCTTGTTGAAACTAATTAAAAATATTTGGAATGATATGAATTAAAAGAGGTGTAGAGGCAAGGAAATATTGGATCAAGCGAGGGATTTTAGATTTTAGCAGCAACACCTTTAGAGATTGTGAGCTTTCGAGGGCTTGTTGATTTTGTGGGGATGTGGTAGACTAGGCGATTGGGGATTAACCTCTCTTGTGGGGGTGGAGGTTGCTTAGGGGGAATTTGGAAGAGGTGGTATAGAAGAAGAAGTATTACATCCATGAGAAGATGTACATGTGCCTTCCACTCGGTTATGATCTTGAATTGTCAAACATGCATGCTGGATCTTAGCCCTTTTTACCCTTTCATCTGAATGTTGTAGTGGGAAACCCTTTCTTTTTTCCTTATCTTTGATTTTTATCTACTCCTTAGATCTATCAGGTACAAACAAATGCTCTATGAGTAGTGGGATTTCCCTATTTTCTTCTATGTTATGCCAAGTATAAGAACTACTAGATCCATGTTTGATGTATTTACTCCTTTGTTTTAGCTAGTTGATCTAGCAATGCCTGATGAAGTTTCACCCAAACCTCTAGTATAACTCATCTTGTACATGAAATTTTCTCCTAATACATGTATTGATTAGAGCTCATATCTTTGTTGGAGTTGCTATAGTGAGGGATATTTACTTCTTGAATTCCATGTTGGGACTTATTCATCTTGGTGTTGTCCACCCATACTTGTTTATCTTGGACTATCATCCTCCTATTTATTAATTTGGACTTACTATAGAGTTTTATATTCTTCTACGTCACCTTGTTTATGAGAATTAACTTCCTCCTCTGAGTAGTACTCTTTAGAGTTTTGATTATAGGGTTCATATTTCTCATAATCGTTTCCTCTCCATTTTTGGTAATTATTATCATAGAGGGATGAAAATTTTTGGTCTAGATCAACAAAACGTTTCTCCTAGATACCATTTTTGCACTTAAGAAACCCACCATTCATGAAGTTCATAACATTTTTAGAGCGAAAACTGGAAACTTGTGCTATGTTACCCTCTGAAGAATGAAATATTCATAAGTTGTGATGTGAGTTTCCTGATCTGCTCTGAATGAATGGAATATGATGGAAGGCATCGTAGGGCCAACAAAATGCTTCACACAATAACCAATCCATGATTGATACAACTCCCTCAACCACCAAGATGCATGAGTTTAAATTAAAAAGCATGTAGATGAAAAGTTCACACATCAGTTGTATTAATGGTAGAAGGTGTACATGCGGTAGCATTTAAAAGTGCCCAAAGTGCAAAGCTCATTCATTTGGAAAACACAACACCTACCTACTAGAAAGAGTAAAGGAGTAGTAAATCATTGCTTACGAACACTAGAGAAAGAATGCTATGAGAAGTTTTGTGAAAATAGCCCCTAAAATAGCTCCAAAGATGTGCAACAAAGATGTGTAGAGTTGGAAGGCTACATAGATTAGACGAGATGATTGGCAGATACTATAATGACTCAAGTAAGGAGAACCTTCTTAAGGAGAAATTGTGAGTTTAGGTACTTCGAAGGAAGACCAATTTGACCTCAAGGTATCATTGCTATAGAATATTTCTTATTTTCTTACATCTGTGATTCAGTTCATTATTACCTCGAATTAAATTTTGCAATCATTAAGTTTTATGATCCTAAGAAAAGGGTACAAAAAATAGCTAATGGCATAACATTATTTACCATTACCACAAAAGCTTGTCATGACCAGTTTGTCATAGGCGTAGACCCACCTCTAGAACCCAAAATATTTAATATAGTAGAGTAGGCTAGGGATTATTATTCACTAATGTCTTATGATGAAAAGGAAGTTGTCAAAAAATGGCTTCATTTCCAATTTAGGCGTATAAAGGAGGAAGATGAGATGCCTGATACATATCATTCATCAACCTCATGAAGGTTGCAAGACCATTTGTAAGACCGAAAGGCATGGCAAACCATTCAAAGAGGCCCATATTCGTATTAAAAGTTGTCTTCCATATATCCTCAGCTTGGATACACACTTGATGATATCCACTTTTGAGATCTATTTTTGAAAAGAACTTAGCTCCTTGGAGATGATCTAATAAATCATCAATGCGTGGTAGTGGATATCTATTATTTACAAAATTCTGTTCAAAGCACAAAAATCAATGCACAATCTCCAAGTGCCATATTTTTTAAGAACCAACAAAATAGGTGATGCATAAGCAGTACTTTCCTTAATAAAACCCTTAGACAACAAATCCTCTATTTTCCTTTTAATTTCAAAATATATTGTCTATACATGGGTGAATTAGGTAGTGAAGAACCAGGAATGATTTCAATGTTGTGATTAATGTGCGATTTGGAGGAAGAGACTTTGGATCCTAAAATATGTGTTAGTAATTTTGTAATATTTTATCCATTGAAGAGTGTTGCTTTGGAATAGATGTTGATGTAGGAGTTTTTTGAGAGCGAATGAAAGGAGTGTTTTGATCTGATACCAATGAAAAGGATTGAAAATCCAACTAACTTCATATTATTTACAAGCTCAATATATAGGCTCTAAAGGCCCAAAATACATAACCAACCCATCAAATCATGGATTTGATCCCAAAATCCTTAACCATAAGCTACAAAAGTGCAAAGAAGAATGCACGTAACTTCTAAGCTAGGAAAGAAGGGAAAAATGCTAACTAGAAGATCCTTTAGCTAACTTGAAGTTCACTCTTCCTACTTTGAGTTCACACTTCCTAACTAACACTCCAAAGTGACAACTAGAAGACAACTAGTGCACACAAGTATATGTGAGAAGGAGACTTACTTACAATATCAATTTGCAAGAAATAAACTATACAAACCTAGCTAGGAACTACTAGAGGGGTCATATGAGTGATCAAACATCAATCCTCATCATAATATCAATGTTATTTTTAGAGTCAATTGGTGACATGTTCTACGCTTATTGCCTGTAGAGCATTATTGAAGTTTGATTGTATCTGTACATGAAGCACATCAATGATGGATATCATGCTGACATTTTCTCGAGTATACAAAGGTAGATTCTTGGCAAACAAGAACTAGTCGGTTCGAGCAGGTAGACGAAGCATCCATGGAGCCAAGAACCAAGAACCTAGGTAGTTGCAAATTTGTGGTAGGATAAAGTCCTCAAGAAATATGAATGGAATGGATCTTGTTTCTAATGAACTAGAGTCTAACTACCATGATAGAACCAACAAGTTGCAAAGCCGAGTTGCCATGGTGTGTGACATCGAGCAGATTTTCCAAAGTTGTAAAGCAAATGAAATGATGCCACCATAGCATTCTACTGGTCTGGCATGATCTAAGTCCTTGTAATGTTCCACTTATCTTCTTTCATTGTAAAACTATATATAGAGGTCAAAACCTCAATTTTTAGGGTTGTCTCTAGAGTTTTTTATTGCCCTACCATGTAACATCTTTTGAAAATTAATGGAAGGGGCATTAATCAGATTTTTGACTCAAGAATTTTCGTCTTCAATATCTTTGTCAAGGGGTTCAAAACTAGGAATTGTATTTCTGTCAATGCTATTATGGTTAGTTCATTCCACCAATATTGGATTACTAGTTGTAAGGCAATTGAAATATTTTCATAGTTCGATCTGTGCTGGCAAGAAGTTTAGTTTTGTTAAGTTTAAATATTGATCTATTCTACTAAATTTGATTGCTACTATTGTAGATGTTGAAATTACTTCTTGAAGCATATCTCTACTTTGTTTGTTATTGTATGAAGATTACTCTATCTTGGGTGCTACTAATATTGAGTGTGGAACACCATAAAAAATATGTGGGAAGGTTTTCCTTGTGGATGCCTATACTATTAGCTCTATCTGACCATTATTTATTCATAATTTCTTAACTCTAAACCCATTTCTAACCCTATCTCTTAAAACAATTACTGAGATTAATTGATTCAACACTCTAAAGTAATCTTTAGTCCATTAAATATTGAGTTATGAGTTGTGACTAGTGGGTGCAATCCTAGTCAAAAAGATAGAAGAGAGATAGTTATAGTATCAAGTTTACTTGATGTCAATTCGGATCCCAACAAGCCTCAAACTTGTTGTCAAATCAGTATGAATAGAGGGTTACCAAGTGTTACAAAAGAATTGATAATAATACTTTAGTATCTTATCACTCATAATGGAAAGGAGCTATGGAATCAGAGTACTCATCACTTCAAAAAATAAAACATGGAATTTAGGAGAGTTACCTCTAGGAAAGAAAGTAGTAGGTTGCAAATGGTTTTATAATATTAAGTATAGAGTATATGAAACTCTTAATAAATACAAAGCTCTACTAGTGGCAAAAGGATACACACAAATAGAGGAAGTTTACTATGAAGAGATATTTACACCAACAACTAGAATGCCTACTATTATAATAGTATATACATTAGCAACTTATCATGGTTGACAACTTTATCAAATGGATGTCAAAAGTGCATTTCTTAATGGTGATTTAAAAGAAGTTTTCATGTCTCAACTAGAAGGATTTGTTGTCAAAGGTTAAGAACATAAGGTTTACAAGCTAAAAAAATTCCTATATAGTCTAAATTAATCTTCTAGAACATGTAACATAAAGATCAATAATCATTTGGTACAACACAACTTCAAGTGAAATACATTAGATCCAATATTATATATAAACAAGGTTGGGAATGATATATTAATTCTCATAATATATGTCGATATAGTTATTACAGGAAGCTTAGAAAATATAATAAGTGATATGAAAAATTATCTTAAGAGGGCATTTGAAATGAATGATCTAGGAATTATGAATTACTATCTTGGTCTAGAAATTCATCAGAATACATCGAATATTACAATTACACAGATAAAGTATGCAAAAGATCTAGTAGATAAATATAATATGGATAATTGTAAACCTAAGGATAAACCCATGGAACAAGGTCTTCAATTATCCAATAATCATGGTACATCTTTGGTTTCAACTATAAATTATCGTCAGTTGATTGGAAGTCTTCTATACTAAACAAACACTCAAACCGAATTGGTATTTGTAATAATTTATCTTTCAATATTCATGCAATAACCTAGAGAAAGAGAAATCCACTTGAAAGTTACAAAGAGAATATTACAATATGTCAAGATAACTACTGATTATGGACTAGTTTATAAGAAACATGATAAATAATTTTCTCTAGAGGGTTATTCATATTCTGATTAAGCTGGGTCTATTGATGACATAAAATCTACTTCAGGGTATATCTTTTATCTTGGATTAGGACCAATTTCAAAGCACAGTAAGAAACAACATAGAGTAACACAGTCATCTACAAAGGCTAAATATCATACAATTTTAGATACAACATATGAAGCTTTATGATTATTATATATATTATCCAATATGGAAATAAAAAGAACTACAACTCCAATATATTGTGACAATCAAGGAGTACTCAATTTGATCAAAAATACAATTGTATATGAATGAACAAAACATATTGAGATCCAACAGATTGACACATCAGTTTAAAGTATGTTTCTATAGAAGAATAAATGACAAATATATTCACAAAGATACTAGGGTGAAACAAGTTCTAAACATTCAAATATCAGTTGTGCAAATCAAGAAAAGATCATCCCAAATAATGTAATACAAGGGGGTGTTAGAATATATTAAATTATTTGATAGCTCGAGGATCATTTGAGGAATACCAAGGGTCATTTGTAAATCTATATTATGGACTCTTAGTTCCATATTTTGTAGTACAAGTTTTTTACAACAATAATGATTATTGTATTTGTTTCTCAATTCGTTAGTTCTAGTAATTATATTTGTGAGTTCTTAGTTAGTTTAAAGAGCTCAAGTATCATCAGTACCTTTTTTTCTTCAAAAATATCTTGTTTCATCCTTCTTAATTCTTCCTCTAAGATATGATTTTTATTGCTTTTCTCCTATAGTTGTGCTTCAGTGGGAGCATTATTAAGGATTTGTTGTAGCCTCTCAATCTATATCTATAGGGCCTAATTTTTAGCTTGCTCCTAATCCAAATATATGGACGGACATTCTATCATTTGTTTCTTCCTATGATATTTTATTTCTATTTGGATTGCTTTTGCACACATCAATTTAGTTGTTGAGTGAGAATTTTGTGCCACATCATCTTATGAAGCTATGTATTTCTACCTCTTGTACAATCCTTACATAGTCTTCTACTATTAATTCAAGGGTATGCTTGTCAACAGTGGGAGCAACTATGGTCATTTTATATTTTCTTTCACTAGATTCAAAATACTTGTCATTCTTGATGGCACTCTTTTTATCCTTCCTAGGTGTATGCTTACTCATATATTTTTGTGAGTTAGCCCAAAATTTTTGGAACTGATTAAAAATATTTGGAATGATATGGATTAAAAGAGGTGTAGAAGCAAGGAAATATTGGATCAAGCAAGGGATTTTGGATTGTAGTAGCAATACCTTTAGAGATTGTGAAATTTTGAGGGCTTGTTGATGTTGTGGGGAGGTGGTAGTCTAGGCGATTGGGGATGAACCTCCCTAGTGGGGGTGGAGGTTTCTTAGGAGGAATTTGGAAGAGGTGGTATAGAAGAAGAAGTATTACATCCATGAGAAGATGTACATGTGCCTTCCACTCTGTTATGATCTTGACTTGTCAAAAATGCATGCTGTATCTTAGCCCTTTTTACCCTTTCATCTGAATGTTGTAGTGGGAAAGCCTTTCTTTTTTCCTTATCTTTGATTTTTTAGCTACTCCTTAGATCTATCAAGTAAAAACAACTATTCTATGATTAGTGGGATTTTCCTAGTTTCTTCTATGTTGTGCCAAGTATAAGAACTACTAAATCCAAGTTTGATGTATTTACTCCTTTGTTTTAGCTAGTTGATCTAGCAATTCTTGATGAAGTTTCACCCAAACCTCTAGTATAACTCATGCTTTACATGGAATTTTCTCCTACTACATGTATTGATTAGTGCTCATATCTTTGTTGGAGTTTCTATAGTGAGGGAGATTTGCTTCTTGACTTCCATGTTGGGACTTATTCATCTTGCTCTTGTCCACCCGTACTTGTTTCTCTTGGACTATCATCCTCCTATTCATCAATTTGGACTTACTATAAAGTTTTATGTTCTTCTACATCACCTTGTTTATGAGAATTAAATTCCTCCTCTGAGTAGTACTCTTTAGAGTTTTGATTATAGGGTTCATATTTATCATCATCCTTACATCTCCACTTTTGGTAATTATTATCATAGAGGGATGAAAATTTTTGGTCTAGATCAACAAAATGTTTCTCCTAGATACCATTTTTGCACTTAAGAAACCCACCATTCATGAAGTTCATGATATTTTTAGAGCGAAAACTAAACACTTGTGCTATGTTACCCTCTGAAGAACGAAATATTCACAAGTTGCAATGTGAGTTTCCTTATCCGATTTGAATGAATGAAAGATGATGAAAGGCATCGTAGGGTCAACAAAGTGCTTCACACCATAACCAATCCGTGATCGATACAACTTCCTCAACCACCAAGATGCATGAGTTTGAATTAAAAAGCATGCAAACAAATAGTTCACATAATGATTGTATTAATGGAAAAAAGTTTACATGTGGTAGCATTTAAAAGTGCCCAAAGTGCAAAGCTCATTCATTTGGCAAAAGCAACACCTACCTACTAGAAAGAGTAAGGGAGTAGTAAAGCATTGTTTGCAAACACCAGAGAAAGAACGCTATGAGATTTTTTGTGAAAATATCCCCTAAAATAGCCCCAAAGATGTGCAACAAAGATGTGTAGAGCTGGAAGGCTACATAGATCAGACGAGATGATTGGCAGATACTATAATGACTCAAGTAAGGAGAAAATTCTTAAGGAGAAATTGTGAGTTTAGGTACTGTTGATAAGCAACACACCCCCACTGAAAAATGAGATTCCATCCTTAGAAAATTATGAACTTCCATTTTTGCAGCAGGGACCCTCTTGGTCATTTTCAGGTTTTAAATCCAAATTTGCTTGCCTCCTTTTTAAAGTTGTGCTTTTTCTTGCATTCTAGCTGTGTTATCCAAGAATTCACTTTTTACATGCTATAATCATTCATGCACAAGCAAAATCTTGCACCGGTACCGAGAAAATCCGTAAAACAGCTTGCATAATTCACTCGAAAAATCAAACTTTCCATTTTTGGTAGTGTCGCGATATCGCGACACTTCCATTTTTCGGAAATGTCGCGATATCGCGACGGTAAGTCAAAATGCGGCTAAGTGCCAGAAAGGTCTCGATTTCGCGACATGTCGCGAAATCACGACAGTTTTTGGAGAGAGAAGCAAGCTGTACGGAGGGCGCGATTTTGCGACATGTCGCGAAATCGCGACATGTCGCATTTTCGTGGCGGAGAGAGAAAATGGGCCGCAGGATGAAAAATCGGCTAAGTCGAAACATGTTCCAAAATCGCGGTCAACGCGGTCAACGCATGCAGGTAGGGGAACTGTCGCGATATCGCGACGTGTTCTAAAATCGCGGCTGAAAATCAAGAAGCGTACGGAGGCCAGGAAGGGTCGCGATTTCGCGACATGTCGCGAAATCGCGACATGTCGCGTTTTCGCGGCCGACGAGGGAGGAAGTTGCCGATGCTCTGCCAGGGTCGCGATTTCGCGACATGTCGCGAAATCGCGACATGTCGCAGAATCGCGGTAGGAGAGAGAAAGTCATAGTTGACCTGAAAGTGCATTCCGGCGGGAAACGTAAGGCTTCCCGGGGTAGCGACACGTGTCAAAGCGTGAATGGGACAAACGAAGCTCGACATGCAAGCTTATTTTGCGGATTTAATCTGTTTTTAATGTTTTAAGCTTCGATTTAATTAAAATGCTAATCTAATGCATCTTTTTGTCTTTCATGCAGGATTCCACCTGGCACTTACGGGACAACCGGGAAAGACCATAAAGGCGAAGATAAAGTGCGGATTTAGTCAAGGACCGCCATGCTAGGAGAGAAGCCGCCGGTGAGAGCATTCAACAACAAATTTATTGCAGACTTGATAGCATGAAGACCATTTCAACTTCGGGATGGATTTGCGGAGATCGAATTGATGGAGAAGTGGTGACTCATCCGGCTCACCAACAGAATTAATGAAAGCATTTATTTGCAGATGCGAATGAATGCAAGTTGCATTTGATTTTATCTTCTCCATTTATGGCAACTCGATCGCACGTATTTGCCGAAGGGTTAAGTTCTATCCGGACTTTGATTTTTAAATGGATTTTTATTGTAAAACCCGGGTCCTAGGGTTTAAGTGCGATAAGATTTAGGGTTTGAGCAAGATATTTTGGAAAAGATCAGGGTCTGTCCTGAGTCTATAAATACAAATTCTAAATGTAATCGCAGGAGGCTGAGACTTAGAAATAAAAGGCTTATAAGCAATTTCTTGCAAATTTTGTGAAATCCTTTGTTTCTCGGACTTGGAGTTGATGTGCTTTAGCTTTTCTCTGATAGCATGGCCAGGAGCCTAATCTTTTGCAGAGTGTGATAAGTGTATTTTCTTTTGTTATCCGTTCCATTTAAAGTTTGTTAGATATATGTCAGTAAATCGCCATTGTCAAGATTAAATATGCCGTTAGGCTTCAGCTTGTTCTATTGTCTCGCTAGGGGAAATTACAGATTTGAGGTGTAAGTTTGTTCTAATTGCTCTGTCTTCACCGTGCGAGCTAGGCCGCCGGTGAAAGATACCGCTTTAACCAACCGCCCTTGGATTTATGATTTTCTCGCTAGATCCGTTTCACTCGCCTTGTGCTCTTAGTTGAAAGTGATCTTAGACTGACTGGACACTTTCTTCTGGGATTTGTTCTGTTGTGAAGCTGATAGCATAGATAAGATTGATAGTTTGGGTTTACAATTGATGTTTGATAAACTTCTCTTTTCTGCCTTACCCTACCCTCTCTTTGCTTTCCGTGAATGATCCATTTTTATTTTCTTTGTTTGCCTTTTATTTAAATCACGACCCATGAGAGCTAGATCAAAGAATTCAAGTCAAATCCGATTGTCAACAACTTTTGCAACTATCGAACAAGTTCAGAACCCCCGTAAGGTAACAGAGCAGTACCATATCGAAATCTATTCCGAAGTGGAAAAGAGTGAATTGCCATTCGACCCAACTCGGTAACTCGCACCTTGGATAACCAACTAGATCCTAAAGATGAGTGGGATCAGTCCCGTGGGTGTCTCCGGAGCTTTCCTTGCCTTCATCCCTTTTTTCCCGGGGTGTGCATGAAAGCCGGACCAACACCTAATTGGCGCTAGAAGGAGGGCCACGTAACATCTGTTCTTAGTGCACTTGAGTTGAGAAATCCGACTGTATGTGGAACTGTAAACCGTATTTTATCCAAAGTCCGGTAGCTAATTTTCCCTCCTCCTCATCCAACACCTAATTGGCGCTAGAAGGAGGGCATGAACTCAGCTCAAGTATTGTAAGGGCATAACAAGAACATTTGAAGGACCCACATGAACTCCGACAGCTTTTATAAATTGTCAAGACTGCTTTATAAATTGTCATGCTTTATAAATTGTCAAGCAGCTTTTAAATTGTCAAGCTGCTTTTAAATTGTCATGCGCTTTTAAATTGTCACTGCTTTGTAAATTGTCAATGCGCTTTTGAAAGTTGTCAGTACAGTTTTTAAAAATTGCCAGAGAAGGCCTTAAGTTCAGTGGTTTGTTAAGAACAGTTCTATCATCACTTGCAGTTATCCAATTACAAATCGGAACATCACCGTCGACCAAGTATTAATGGCAAATTGGTTGGGCTCCACCGCTTTGAACATTCCGGTATAGCCCATGACCTGCCCGAAGTCCGTAAAGGTATCTCCCTAGGTACAAACATGATGGGACAAGAACCGCAGAAGAACATCTCGCTAGCTTTTAAAAATGCTTTAAGATTATTGAATATACAAAGATGAAGATGTTGCCTGCAGATTGTTCCCGTTCACTCTCCAGGAGGGAGCTTATGACCGGTTTTTAAACCTCACCAAAGAATTCCATTACTAGTCGGGATGATCTAGAGAAAGCTTTTATATCACAGCTCGGTGAAGTGATAGATCCCAAGATTTTATATCAACAATTTTCCAAAGATCAAGAGAGAGTCGGGAGAAACCGTCAGGTCTTTCAATATGAGGTTCCAAAGAGCTTACGGTAGAATGATCGGCCATTACATCCCAAATGCAAATATGGCCTTAGAAATCTACAAGAATGCATTGGATTCGGTGACCTCTATTTTCCTCAAGAGAGACATTAATATCACAACCCAGGCAGGGGCTTATAAAGAAGCCTTAATTCTTGAAAGACAGCTTAGGGCCTCAAATTTCGAGCAATCCTTTGATATCCTATGTTACACGTAACATGCCTGTTCCTGCACTCCCATTCCACATCATGAGTTAATGCCAACATGTCATGCTCTACCCAAGGAGACTCCGTTAACTGTGACATCCACTCAACATGTGCAAAATACAGAGAAAAGTTTTGACAAATTCAAAGTGCGAGTGCTTGAACCGAACAGCTGAGATCCGGCACCACCCAAATGAAGTTTTTCCTGGTGAGTTAAATTTTCCTGGAAATCAAAGAAATATTGATATTTCTAGTTCACCCAAAAATAGTACAACCAGGGTTTCAGATTCTGTCACTTTTCCCGAAGAGACAAAAAGTCTTGTACAGACTTCTGTGGATGAAATGCAAGATTTTCAACAGTTCAAAATGGACAGCTATGACTTGAAATGTGAGAGTCCGTAACTTAATAATGATCCTTCCTCATCGGAGGATGATGAAAGTGAGATTCAATCTCACTATGCGAAGTAATCGAGGAGGATAGCATCATTGAGGATATGAGGGAACTTAAAGCCGACATCACCCTCTATGAACCGCCTCGCATTGTTGGACAAAACATTAACTTGATTGAGGCTTACTTTGGACCACCCGTTGAATTTCAAGAAAAGGAGGAAAAGATGGTAAATATGAATGTGGTCACCCAAATTGGAATTGATGAACTGTCTCAACATAAGCCTGCAACTTCTGAACATAATGTCAAAGAGGAGGCTATAAACTGTGTTGATGCAGATATTGGAGTTTATGATTTGGCAACTGAAAAGGTGGGAACAATTATAGCCCTAATCAATAACAACAATGATGTTTGGACATTGCACATTGATGAGGTTAAGTCTAAGCAAGGCTCAGGGGAAAAGGAAAATTGTAAGCATTCTCTGCTAGAGGGATAAAAATTGAAGTCCTGGATATTGAAGCAGTGCAAGGAACCACAAAATGTTCAAGTTGTTAAGAACCAGGGCATACAGATAAAACATGATTTCTTTCAGCTGTCACATCATTTTGAAAATGTGGTGGTCTGGGTCTGTCAAGGTTTTAAAGTATTTGATCCTGGGGTTTTTTACATTCAGTCCTTTTGAAAGAACTCTCGCAAACCCTTTAATTAGAAGCATAAACATGTTATCATATGATTTGTTATTATATGATTTGTTTAATTTGAAGGAGTTGCAGATTTGTTTTTCAAATGGGACAGGAAGACAAGAAACCCAAGTCTTTCCCGGATAGCAAATTTTTGAAGCACGACCTGGAGTGCATTTCGTCAACAGACTCGAAAGGTAATTTTTTTTAAATTACTTGCATGGTCAAAATTTTTTAAAGCACCATTTCTCTCGCTTTCCCAACTCGCCGCATTTTTTGAGTATGAAGGGAAGTTGTAACATATGTATGCATTGTAAATAAGCTTTGAAGTTTTTCGCTTTTATTTCTTTGTCGTGCAGCTTTTATTTCAATGTCTCGTGCGCTTTTAATCTGCTTCTGTTTAATTTTAATGCTCTATAGCTTTAATTTATTTGTTTTTCAGTTTATTTCTTTGTCAGTGCAGTTTTATTTTTAAATGTCTCGTACATTGCTTTTTCGCTTTTCTTTAGTTGTTTTTCGCTTTAGCTTGTGCGCTTTATTTCTTTGTCTCTTTTATTTCCTTTTTCTTTTTATTTTAGCTTTATATTTTTCTTTATTGCATTTCTTTTTCTTTCTTTGTATCTTAATTTATTTCATTTATTTTTATTTGCTTCATTCTTTTAGTTTATTTCTTTTATTGCTCGTACGCTTTTATTTTCTTCCTCGCTTTTCCTTTTCTTTGTTGTCTCGTACTCTTTTGTTTTAGTTTTAGTCTTATTCTTGTGCTTTATTTCTCAGTGCGCTTTGATTCTGGTTTTGCTTTAAGCTCGTGCTCGTCCTTGGAAGCCTCGTACAAAGTCCTTTGGCTTCTAAAATTTTCTATCCTTTGCCTCTCGCCTCGAGCAATCAATGAAAAGTCACCGCTGAAAATTGTTTTATTCCTAGTCGATAAATCCTCAATCCAAGTGCCTCCCCATTCTCGCTCATTATTCTAATTGAGATAGTCTCGCTTGCACTAAACTCGTGGAACTATTTTGTTATCCAGGATGAAGGTAGAGAGATGATTGGATCTTGTGTCTTACTTGCCACAGCTTGTTTTAATGATAGAAAAACTGCTATGCCGTTTAGTTGGAGGAACTCCTGGGAATCCAAGAAAAGTCGGTTATGAGAGGGGACTATGGTTCATGCAATTATTTGGGTGTCACCGGAGGCTATCAATGCCTAGACTCGAAACAGTTCCAGATTGATCAAATATTAAAAGAAAATTGTAATTTCTCTAAGGTCTTCCATATAGTGATATATTTCAAAAAGAAGAGAGATAAAAAAAAGAGAGATAAGAAAAAAAAGAAAAAAAGAAAAAAAGGAGTTATATGATCAAAAGAGGCAGCCAATATTAGATTCTGCCCTACAGTTGTAAATTGGGTCGTGTAAATCTAAAGGGTAACTCCGTCTAGGTCAGAAAAGCTAAACTAGTAAACGTAGCTCTACTCGGTTTCCCCATTTACAATCTAGAAAAGTTGATTAATCCAAGTTTATCATTCAATTCAGTCATCCTTGAAGAAAGTTCTATACCTTTGTAATTGCACATCAGAAATCTTCCTTGAAGTAATCCAGCCTAGTATGTCCTTGGGAAATTTTAACAGCTGGCAGTTAGCAGTCAATTTATTGTGAAGAATGCCTGTGGCAAGGCATGATGCATGGTCTTTTTGTTTTGAAACCAGAGTCTTGGGTTCTAAAATAGTGCTACTATTTTACCCGCAGATATCGCCATTTGTTGATAAGCAACACACCCCCACTGAAAAATGAGATTCCATCCTTAGAAAATTATGAACTTCCATTTTTGCAGCAGGGACCCTCTTGGTCATTTTCGGTTTTAAATCCAAATTTGCTTGCCTCCTTTTTAAAGTTGTGCTTTTTCTTGCATTTTAGCCGTGTTATCCGAGAATTCACTTTTTACATGCTAGAATCATTCATGCACAAGCAAAATCTTGCACCGTTACCGAGAAAATCCGTAAAACAGCTTGCATAATTCACCGAAAAATCAAACTTTCCATTTTTGGTAGTGTCGCGATATCGCGACACTTCCATTTTTCGGAAATGTCGCGATATCGCGACGGTAAGTCAAAATGCGGCTAAGTGCGTAAAGGTCGCGATTTCGCGACATGTCGCGAAATCGCGACGCTTTTAGGGAGAGAGAAGCAAGCTGTACGGATGGCGCGATTTTGCGACATGTCGCGAAATCGCGACATGTCGCATTTTCGCGGCAGGAGAGAGAAAATGGGCTGCAGGATGAAAAATCGGCTAAGTCAGAAACATGTTCCAAAATCGCGGTCAACGCGGTCAACGCATGCGGTAGAGGAACCGTCGCGATATCGCGACGTGTTCTAAAATCGCGATCGAAAATCAAGAAGCGTACGGAGGCCGAGAAGGGTCGCGATTTCGCGACATGTCGCGAAATCGCGACATGTCGCGCTTTCGCGGCCGACGAGGGAGGAAGTTGCCGATGCTCGCAGTGGTCGCGATTTCGCGACATGTCGCGAAATCGCGACATGTCGCAGAATCGCGGTAGGAGAGAGAAAGTCATAGTTGACCTGAAAGTGCATTCCGGCGGGAAACAGAAGGCTTCCTGGGGTAGCGACACGTGTCAAAGCGTGAATGGGACAAACAGAAGCCGACATGCAAGCTTATTTTGCGGATTTAATCTGTTTTTAATGTTTTAAGCTTCGATTTAATTAAAATGCTAATCTAATGCATCTTTTTGTCTTTCATGCAGGATTCCACCCGGCACTTACGGACAACCGGGAAAGACCATAAAGGCGAAGATAAAGTGCGGATTTAGTCAAGGACCGCCATGCTAGGAGAGAAGTTGCCGGTGAGAGCATTCAACAACAAATTTATTGCAGACTTGATAGCATGAAGACCATTTCAACTTCGGGATGGATTTGCGGAGATCGAATTGATGGAGAAGTGGTGACTCATCCGGCTCACCAGCAGAATTAATGAAAGCATTTATTTGCAGATGCGAATGAATGCAAGTTGCATTTTATTTTATCTTCTCCATTTATGGCAACTGACTGCACAGATTTGCCGAAGGGTTAAGTTCTATCCGGACTTTGATTTTTAAATGGATTTTTATTGTAAAACCCGGGTCCTAGGGTTTAAGTGCGATAAGATTTAGGGTTTGAGCAAGATATTTTGGAAAAGATCGTGGTCTCGTCCCGAGTCTATAAATACAAATTCTAAATGTAATCGCAGGAGGCTGAGACTTAGAAATAAAGGCTTATAAGCAATTTCTTGCAAATTTTGTGAAATCCTTTGTTTCCGGACTTGGAGTTGATGTGCTTTAGCTTTTCTCTGATAGCATGGCCAGGAGCCTAATCTTTTGCAGAGTGTGATAAGTGTATTTTCTTTTGTTATCCGTTCCATTTAAAGTTTGTTAGATATATGTCAGTAAATCCGCCATTGTCAAGATTAAATATGCCGTTAGGCTTCACTTGTTCTATTGTCTCGCTAGGGGAAATTACAGATTTGAGGTGTAAGTTTGTTCTAATTGCTCTGTCTTCACTCGTGCGAGCTAGGCCGCCGGTGAAAGATACCGCTTTAACCAGCCGCCCTTGGATTTATAATTTTCTCGCTAGATCCGTTTCACTCGCCTTGTGCTCTTAGTTGAAAGTGATCTTAGACCGACTGGACACTTTCTTCTCGGGATTTGTTCTGTTGTGAAGCCGATAGCATAGATAAGATTGATAGTTTAGGGTTTACAATTGATGTTTGATAAACTTCTCTTTCTCGCCTTACCCTACCCTCTCTTTGCTTTCCGTGAATGATCCATTTTTATTTTCTTTGTTTGCCTTTTATTTAAATCGCTGACCCATGAGAGCTAGATCAAAGAATTCAAGTCAAATCTGATTGTCAACAACTTTTGCAACTATCGAACAAGTTCAGGAACCCCCGTAAGGTAACAGAGCAGATCCATATCGAAATCTATTCCGTAAGTGGAAAAGAGTGAATTGCCATTCGACCCAACTCGGTAACTCGCACCTTGGATAATCAGCTAGATCCTAAAGATGAGTGGGATCAGTCCCGTGGGTGTCTCCGGAGCTTTCCTTGCCTTCATCCCTTTTTTCCCGGGGTGTGCATGAAAGCCGGACCAACAGTACTTCGGAGGAAGACCAATTTAACCTCAAGGTATAATTGCTATAGAATATTTCTTATTTTCTTACATCTGTGATTCAGTTCATTATTACCTCGAATTAAATTTTGCAATCATTAAGTTTTATGATCCTAAGAAAAGGGTACAAAAAATAGCTAATGGCATAACATTATTTACCATTACCACAAAAGCTTGTCATGACCAGTTTGTCGTAGGGGTAGACCCACCTCTAGAACCCAAACCATTTAATATAGTAGATTAGGCTAGGGATTATTCTTCACTAATGTCTTATGATGAAAAGGAAGTTGTTAAAAAATGGCTTCATTTCCAATTTAGGTGTATAAAGGAGGAATATGAGATGCCTTATACGCTAATTCCCATTGACTAGTTTGCACACCTAGAGCTTTATTCCATGCTAGATATTTTATAGGGGTTGGTTTCTAACCAATTTGTAAGGTATTGGCAAATAACCATCATTTTGAATGAAAGAATATATAAACCTGATGTAGAGAAAGAAGGTATGAAAACCATTTAATTTGATTGGCTAGCTTTCCTTGCCAAATGAATGCATGAGCAACTGGTAAGGATGAAAAGGGATTCAAAAGCTCCCTCTTTTTGACAGTATTCAATCTTGGACTGGATGTTCTATGCCATTGTGAGGCACATGATGCACTCAATTTTGATGAAAGAGAAAAATTACAATGGAGACCATATCCCTGTATATTATTGGACTGAACACTTGAGGAGCATAGAGTATTTTTACAGGTTTAATTTGGAATTCCTAGGGTCTTCTTTGAGAATCATGTACAAAAAATACCCTAGGTTACCACCTTTGAATAGAGAACTATTAAGAGTACCAAGAATCGAAGAAGAGGACTTATATGTTCTCATAGAAGGCATAATTATTAAACTCTACGACTTCACTGGTAAGACTTTTTTGCTACCTCATTTCATCATGAAAAAATTGTTAGATCTAGAATATTTGAGGCAAACATATTTTATTAATATGAATTATGGCTCTGGTAATAAAATAAGATGTTTGTTGACTTACCATAATATCAATTATATAACTATTATTAGAAAGGGCGAGGGTGAACAAATCACCCAATATTTGGATAGGGTGGGCCTGTTTTACATACCACAAAGGTGGAGATATGATCCAGATGACAAATTACTCAAAAGGAACATTGCAATTAATGGAGAGAAGGCACACAAGTTTGAGAAGACCTCAAGGCATCATTTTGAACATGGGAGGAATAACAAGGAAAATGGCCCATTAGATTGGAATGTTGCCAAAATGGAACAAATTCCCCCATGGCTAGACTTCTATGAAAAGATAGTTGATTTTGACCCAAATAGAAATGAAAGCCACCAGTTGAAGGAGTCTAAGATAAAAGAGCTTGAAAACAAGAAGAATTGGGATGAAGGCAAAATCGTAGACTAGTGGAGAATGAGAGTAGAAACTAGCACAGACAAATCCAGATTCAATCGGGTAATAGATGATGATTTTTTGAGAGATATGACAAGAACATCAAAACCTAGAAAGTAAAATACCCTAAGAATATGGTACTTATTTATAATATGACACAAGCAGGGACAAAATCTCCTTCTCCACTTTCACAAGAGGAAATCAGGAGGTAGAGATTGACACTCAATTAGCTGTTACTGAATCTCCTAAAATATTTGAGCCCTAAATGAAACAACTTGAGAAATTCCCTATAGGGGCATAATTAATGAGTAAAATCAATTATTCTAATGATAGAGCCATAAACATAAAAGTAATTAAGAGAGATAATAGGTCCAAGTGCCTATCCCTGGGTGCAGAGCCCCCTAAAACTAAAATATATTGGACTAATAAGGATGAAGATTTTGTGTTTACACCAGTGAGTTTTACTACCGCAACCACAGTTGATATTAACCCTATTTTTGAAGATGTATTATAGGAGGGGCCTTATGATGAGGATACAAAGAGTGATAAGCCAACAATATTTCAAGTTTTTAAGAGAAAATCCAAAGATGCATCAAAAGAGACCTAGAAGGAGGTTTGTAAGAAACAAAAAATGGATAAGGGAAAAAGTTTTTAGAAGAGCCCTACCTCAGTTGTACAGAAATTGGTACAAGTACAACAACAAAGTGTAGAGGTGGCTCTAAAACATCCTAGATCTATAGGAAAATGTACAATTATTATCTCTTATTCTCCTTCTTCTCCACTTTCCCTAGAAAAATCTCTTTCTCCTTCTCAAGAAAAAAATGAAACAAAGGTGCCATCTTCCCCTCATAATTCACCACTTGTATCATCAACAAATATAGAGAGCCAATACAATCCATCTCCTCCATATTCACCTAAAATTATAGTTTCATCATCCTAGGTCATTCCACCTTTTCCATCGCAACCTCCAACATCATCTGAAACACATAATGTTTCATCCACACCCACTCACCCTTCTTTGAGTTTCATTTTAGTTCCCATGTATTTCCCCTTTGCAACCATAACAATAGCCACAAACTCAACTATGGTCACTACCATTCCATCATCATCAACTGTTGAGTATGCCTTTCCATATCTTATAGCTTCTCCTCCTGCAAGTTATCCCACACTGATTTCTTTGCAAAAGGAGGACGTTTCACAAAAAATTTAGGATTTCTGGGTAGAGAAGTTGTCTAAGCCTTCAAAGAGGATGGCTACAAAGAGGAGTACAATGTCTGTTGACCTAGTTTCAAGGTAGAGAGCATCCAGGTCTATTATTCCTTTGGTGAGTAAGCCTAAAATAGAGATGACTATGCAAGACTATCATTTAGAGGAGTATATCGAAGATATTGAATAGCTACCTATTGAAGATGAGCTAGTTATAGCAAAATCTCACTTAGAGACTCTCTATGTCAATATTGATATATACAAAGATAAAGTTGACAAGTTGGAATAGAAAATAGAAAAATTGGAGAAGATGGTCAGCAACCAGAAACAGGTAGAGAAAGTTGTCAGGAATGAAGTGAAAATTTTGCAGAGCAAAATTCAAGAGGCCATTAAACTCAAAGACAAATTTGAGGTGCAGAAGAAGAAAATGAAGAACATGCCAGGGAAATACAGGACTTGAAGCATAGACTTCAAATTGAAAAGGCCAAGTCTTCAGGCTTCTCGAAAGCATGAGTGAAGAAGGTAAGGAAAGAGCTATGGTTTGAAGCTTTGGAGAAATGCTCTGAACTATAGCCCATAATAGATTATATGGATGATGCTAGCCATTTTATCTAGAATACTCAAGAAGAACTGGACAAATTCACTCAAGAGCTACAGCCCATAGTTATTGTTGGACATTTTGAGTCCCTAAGTCAAAGTTGTCATTGATGTCACCAGATGAAGTCATCATTAATACCAAATATTTCAGTAGGAAACAAAGGGGATAAAATGGTTATTTGATATCCAGGAAGAAGGCCAAAGATCAAGTGAAATAGTGCAAAAGACAGAAGTTAAAAAGGAGTTATAATATTTATTTTATAAATTATTTAAATTTAGTGAGAATTTAAATTTTATAAATAAATATTAAAGGTACTTTATCAAAGGTATAATATTATAATAATGGTTATTATAATATTAAATGTGCCATGGTGAAAACCCAAATAAAATATTTATAATTCTTATTATAATATTTTATAATGCAAAAAGTGGGTTTTATAAAGTCTAAAGATATTTTAATAAACCCAAAGGTTGGGTTTAAGACCAAAGGCATTCGAAGCCTTTATGATCTTCGTCGACGTCATAGAAGACAACAAGGAAAGCGTCGATGTTTTCAAAGTAGTGGAAGAAGCATATAAATACTATGCCTAAAGTTTAAATTTATTATCCTTGCTCTAAAGTAAAAAATATTGGCTTGCGAAAGTAAGAGCTCGTGAGTGTATGCGAAAAACGTGACAACAAAGTGTTGAAGGGAGGAAGCTTCGATTTTTGAAGTTGCATAAGACAACGTGGTCTAGTGGCATTTTGGAAAGCAGGAAAGAGCTGGCTTGCAAGGGAGTTCGTGTTCGAATCATGACGGGTGCATCGTGAGGTGTGTTGAGTGAAGCGCCTACGATGCACGTTCTTTTGCCAAGGCGGAAGGAGAGAGTGGAGATTAAGAAGCACGTGGTGCTTCATTAATCTCAATGAGCGCTTGGCTCGTGCGGTGACTTTGGTCATGGTTAAGGTGCTCATAGGGGGAAACATCGAGGGTTCGATTCCCTCCAAAGGCAAAGGTAATATTTTTGATTTTATTTTTAATTAAATGCCTAAGTTGGAGGTATAAGGTTGTTTAGTGGTTGAGTTTGGAAAGGTTGCTTTGTAATAAAGTTGTGGTAGTTGAGAATTACCTTTAGGAGTTATAAGGAGAATTCTATTTTTATTTTTAAAAGTCTTAAAATTGCTATTGTGGAATATTGGAAGATTAAGACTTTGTGGGTAGTATGTTATTTTGAATTAAGGGTTTTTGTGATTATTGTGAGGATATTGATTACTAATCAAGTTGGAGTGATAAGGTGTAATTTTGATATTATTTTTGTGATATGTTTTGTTGAAGAAAATTATCCTCTAACCCTTATTGAGATTGGCAAAGAAGTAATTGTGAGTGTGGCAGATTTGTGAGACCAACTACTTGTCAAACAAAAGGTATGGGCAAATTCCTTCTTGGTTGAGTTGATTGATTGTTGTCTTGAAAATTAAGTTTGGAGTGAAAAGGATTTGATTAGGGTTTCCTTTTCAAAAGTGGTTGAGTTATTGCTTCAAGGTTTTCTGATTTGAGAGTTGAGATTAAAACCTTGTTTTATTAGCATTGTTGTTGAGATCATTGGTTGAGTGAAGTGTTTGAGTTAATGCTTCAAGGTTTTCTAAAATTGAGAGTTGTGATTAAAACCTTGTTTGATGAGCATGGTTGTTGAAGTGAGTTGTTATGCAAAGAACTTGAACTAGGGTTTGAAAAGATCATGAGTATCATTGTTATGTGAGATTTGTTGTTGAGCATTGTTGGAAACATTTTGAGTTGGATGATACATGCTTGGACTAGGGTTTGTGAGCAAGAGTTGTTTCTTGAAGTGATTGGTTGAGTAGAGTTGATTGAGCCTAGTCAAGTGGATGTATGAAGTGATTGTTCAAGTACCATAAAACAAACTATTCTATATTCTGATTTGAGTTGAGATTGAGTTTTGAGAATAGAACATATTGAGTCTCTAACAATTCTCTTTATGCTTCTATGAGATTGAGTTGAGAAAGTGATTGAGTTTTGAGAATAGAACATATTGAGTCTCTAACAATTCTCTTTATGCTTCTATGATATTGAGTTGAGAAAGTGATTGAGTTTTTGAGTATAGAACATATTGAGTCTCTAACAATTCTCTTTATATTTCTATGAGATTGATTTGAGTTGAGAAAGTGATTGAGCATTGAGTAAAGAACATATTGAGTCTCTAACAATTCTCTTTATGTTTCTATGAGATTGATTTGAGTTGAGAAAGTGTTTGAGCAGATTTGAGCAAGTCCTAGACAGGACTGATTGAATTTTGACAAGTTTTGTGTGAGCTTGTTGAGCATATTTGGACAAGTTCTATGTGGACTTATTGAGCAGATTTGAACAAGTTCTATGTGAGCTTGTTGAGAAAATTTGGACAGGTTCTATGTGGACATATTGAGAAAATTTGGATAGGTTCTGTGTGGACTATTCTTTGGAGATTTGGATAGTTCTAAGTGGACTATTGAGCATATTTGAACAGCTACGTGGACCTATTGAATAGATTTGAGTAGGTTCTGTGGACCTATTGAGAAATTTGAGTAGGTTTTGAGTGGACCATTGAGAGATTTAAGTAGGTTTCTGGACCTATTGAGATATTGTGCTAGACCAACTAGACTATGTTTAGTGCAGATTTGAGTGGACTTGTGCTAGACTGACTAGACTATATTTAGTGCAAGAGTTGAGCAGATTTGTGCTAGACCGAATGGACTGTGTTTAGTGCAGATTTGAGTGAGCTTATTGAGCAGACTTGTGCTAGACCAAATGGACTATGTTTAGTGCAAGAGATTGAGCAGAGTTATGCTAGACCGACTAGACTATGTTTAGTATAGAATTGAGATAGAGCTTTGGAGGTGATAGAGTAGAGAGGACAAAGTCTCCAGTGGATAGAGATCCATCAGCCAAGGTAGTGAGGATAGGTCTTTTGAGTGGGGACAAGAGTCTTCAAGTGGAGAGAGATCCACAAGCCGATGTAGTGGAGGTAGTAGTCTTCTAGAGGATCACCAGCCAAAGTAGAGGAGAAGGAGTTCTCCTATGGATAGAGATCCATGAACCATATTTAGGGGATCAACATCTCCTTTGGACAGAGGTCCATAAACATTGTAATAGGGAAAGAATTCCCAAGAGATTGATTGAGAAAATTTTAGTGAAATATTTTCTCCGTGGAGTAGCCCACATTGGGTGAACCACGTAAATTGTGGTGTCTCTATTGTGTGTGATGATTGGTGCATTGCTTTGGTTATTGCTATTGATATTACCATTGATTATATTGATTAATACTATTTGGGAAAGAAAAGTAAAAAGTGGTCTTATACTGTTCACCCCCCTCTCAGTATAAGCTTGTGTTCTTCAATTGGTATTAGAGTTGGTTCCTTCAGAAAGAATTTTAACAACTTGAAGGAAGATCTTACAAGAACACAAATGGCAAATAAAGGCAAGAGTAGAAGCATGAGATACAAGAAGAAAAGAACACCTATGGTCATGAAAGAAAAGGAAGATGAGTTTAATATTGTTGTGTTGGGAGGACAAATGGAAATAGATCCAAGAGATGAATCAAGTAATGGAGAAATATCTAGACTAATAAAGTTTTGTACCAGATGTGGGAAGATAGGTCATCATGCAACTTATTGTTCACAAGAAGGTGAAGAATGTTTTATCTGTGGTCAACTCGGTCATGATGCAAGTTATTGCAATGGGTTTGATAGCAGTGAAGATGAAGATGATTCTCTCAGATTTGAAGTTCTAAAGAATGAGTCAAAAAAAGGTAACAGGAATAGTCAAAGCAGGTATCAAGAAGAAACTCCACTTTGGACAATAGAAGAAATTGAAGAAGAGGAAGATTCAGAAAAAGAAAAGGAGGAAGCCACTCTTAAGGAACTTGTTGAATTGAAAAGAGAGAATTTAGAATTGAAGGCTCAAATACAAGAAGATGAGAAATATAAGACAAAGCTTCTACAAGATATTTTTGACTTGAGAGATAAGGATGAAAAGGCAAGAAGAATTGAAGAAGGTATGATTGAAAAGTCAGAGGTAAAAAGGATAGAATGTGAAAGACTTATGGTTACTCTTGAAGAATTAAAAAGGGAGAACTCAGGATTAAGAGTTCAAGCTCAAGAAGATGAGAAAGCAAAAGCAAAGTTTCTACAGGAACTCACCAACTTCAAAACCAAGGTTGAAGAGGCAAGAAGGATTGAAGAAGGTATGGCTAAAAAATTAAAGGTAAAAGATCTAGAGTGTGAAATATTAGAACATGAGATAGTTTCACTAAGGATGGAAGTAAAAGGTTCTAAGGACAAGCTACACAAGTTTGAAGAAAATTCAAAGACTTTGGACAAGATTATCAATGCACAAAGGTCATCAATCACCATAACAAGACTTAGTTCTAAAGAAGAACAAGGGAAACAGGAAGCAGAAAAAGGAGAGTCAAGCTCAAGCACCAGAAAAGAAGAAGCATCAAAAGAATTAAATAAAAGAGAAAGTGAGACTTCCAAGGATAAGTTGGACGATAGAAAGTTCAACAAGGAAAGGAACAATGCACAAGTAAGGAACAGATGGAACAGAAATCAGGTAGAAGAGACTAAGAGACCAATGGGGTCTAGGCAAGGTTTCTTCAATGGAAGATGCTTTTCATGTCACAAGTTTGGGCACATGGCTTCACAATGCAGGACACATGAAAGACAAGAATATGGGAACGGACAACTTTTCCATGGGTATTGCTACTCATGTAATCAGTTTGGTCACAAGGCAATGAATTGTAGGGTTCATGAAAGAAGAGGATATGGCTTCACTAGGAGAAATCCTAAGATATTTGCACCTCCAAGGAATAATAACATTAAGTGTTATAAGTGCAATAATGATGGTCACACAACAAAGTGGTGTAGAGCAGACATTCCAGAAATAGGTATGAACAGGAATAGGAACATGAACAAGAACATGAACAAGAACAAGAACATGGATAAGAATAGGAATAGGAACAGGAACAGGAACCTAGATGTGAACAAGAACAGGAATAGGAACATGAATGATGACAGGAACAGGGATGATGACTTGGATAGAAATAGTTAGAGGATTCAGGAAACTCAGAAAATAAGGGAAAAGAATAAAGGTAAAGAACAATGCTTTCGAGGAGTAGAAATACTCCCACCCCAGAATTAACCACCTCATGAGGAGGTGGGGGAGGGGCTAAGCTAAGAGGCTCATTCTTAGCCCCGAGCCCCAAAGGTGACCCTTTTCCATTGATGTCAAAGGGGGAGAGATTTGTGTAATGGGGAGAGATTTGATATTTGAGAGAGCATTGAGCCAGGGGGAGCAATGTCCCAGGGGGAGCAGAATAAAAAGAAAGGTCAGATTTTGGTAAGAAGAGTATGGGTTGCCATCAATGACAAAGGGGGAGATTGTTGGACATTTTGAGTCCCTAAGTCAAAGTTGTCATTGATGTCACCAGATGAAGTCATCATTAATACCAAATATTTCAGCAGGAAACAAAGGGGATAAAATGGTTATTTGATATCCAGGAAGAAGGCCAAAGATCAAGTGAAACAAGTGCAAAAGACAGAAGTTAAAAAGGAGTTATAATATTTATTTTATAAATTATTTAAATTCAAGTGAGAATTTAAATTTTATAAATAAATATTAAAGGTACTTTATCAAAGGTATAATATTATAATAATGGTTATTATAATATTAAATGTGCCATGGTGAAAACCCAAATAAAATATTTATAATTCTTATTATAATATTTTATAAGGCAAAAATGGGTTTTATAAAGTCTAAAGATATTTTAATAAACCCAAAGGTTGGGTTTAAGACCAAAGGCATTCGAAGCCTTTATGATCTCCACCGACGTCATAGAAGACAACAAGGAAAGCACCAACATTTTCAAAGTAGTGGAAGAAGCATATAAATACTATGCCTAAAGTTTAAATTTATTATCCTTGCTCTAAAGTAAAAATATTGGCTTGTGAAAGTAAGAGCTCATGAGTGTATGCAAAAAATGTGACAACAAAGTGTTGAAGGGAGGAAGCTTCGATTTTTGAAGTTGCATAAGACAACATGGTCTAGTGGCATTTTGGAAAGCACAAAAGCATTGGCTTGCAAGGGAGTTCATGTTCGAATCACGATGGGTGCATCGTGAGGTGTGTTGAGTGAAGCGCCTACGACGCATGTTCTTTTGCCAAGGCGGAAGGAGAGAGTGGAGATTAAGAAGCACATGGTGCTTCATTAATCTCAATGAGCGCTTGGCTCGTGCATAGACTTTGGCCATGGTTAAGGCGCTCATAGGGGGCAACGTCGAGGGTTCGATTCCCTCCAAAGGCAAAGGTAATATTTTTGATTTTAATTTTAATTAAATGCCTAAGTTGGAGGTATAAGGTTGTTTAGTGGTTGAGTTTGGAAAGGTTGCTTTGTAATAAAGTTGTGGTAGTTGAGAATTACCTTTAGGAGTTATAAGGAGAAATTTATGTTTTTATTTTTAAAAGTCTCTAAATTGCTATTGTGGAATATTGGAAGATTAAGACTTTGTGGGTAGTATGTTATTTTGAATTAAGGGTTTTTGTGATTATTGTGAGGATATTGATTACTAATCAAGTTGGAGTGATAAGGTGTAATTTTGATATTATTTTTGTGATATGTTTTGTTGAAGAAAATTATCCTCTAACCCTTATTGAGATTGGCAAAGAAGTAATTGTGAGTGTGGCAGATTTGTGAGACCAACTACTTGTCAAACAAAAGGTATGGGCAAATTCCTTCTTGGTTGAGTTGATTGATTGCTTGTCTTGAAAATTAAGTTTGGAGTGAAAAGGATTTGATTAGGGTTTCCTTTTCAAAAGTGGTTGAGTTATTGCTTCAAGGTTTTCTGATTTGAGAGTTGAGATTAAAACCTTGTTTTATTAGCATTGTTGTTGAGATCATTGGTTGAGTGAAGTGTTTGAGTTAATGCTTCAAGGTTTTCTAAAATTGAGAGTTGTGATTAAAACCTTGTTTGATGAGCATGGTTATTGAAGTGAGTTGTTATGCAAAGAACTTGAACTAGGGTTTGAAAAGATCATGAGTATCATTGTTATGTGAGATTTGTTGTTGAGCATTGTTGGAAATATTTTGAGTTGGATGATACATGCTTGGACTAGGGTTTGTGAGCAAGAGTTGTTTCTTGAAGTGATTGGTTGAGTAGAGTTGATTGAGCCTAGTCAAGTGGATGTATGAAGTGATTGTTCAAGTTCCATAAAACAAACTATTCTATATTATGATTTGAGTTGAGATTGAGTTTTGAGAATAGAACATATTGAGTCTCTAACAATTCTCTTTATGCTTCTATGAGATTGAGTTGAGCAAGTGATTGAGTTTTGAGAATAGAACATATTGAGTCTCTAACAATTCTCTTTATGCTTCTATGAGATTGAGTTGAGAAAGTGATTGAGTTTTGAGTATAGAACATATTGAGTCTCTAACAATTCTCTTTATGCTTCTATGAGATTGATTTGAGTTAAGAAAGTGATTGAGCTTTGAGTATAGAACATATTGAGTCTCTAACAATTCTCTTTATGTTTCTATGATATTGATTTGAGTTGAGAAAGTATTGAGCATATTTGAGAGTAGAGAGACATGAGTGGACAATCGGGGTGAGCAGAGGAGAGGGAGTGAGAAGATGGAAAGTGTGAGTGAGAAGAAGGGGTGGAATTGAGAGAGGAAGGCGGGAGTTGAGAGATTGGAGGGTGGAGAAAGAAAGGAGGAGCAGATGAGAGTGATGAACTGAGAGATTGAGAGGTAGGGAAGAGAGAGAGAGAGTGAGCAATTGAGTAGGAGACCAAGAAACAACAGAGGTTTAAAAGAGGACTGGAGAAGGAGTTAGTGCAAAGTTGAGCAGATTTGTGCTAGACCGAATGGACTATGTTTAGTGTAGATTTGAGTGAGCTTATTGAGCAGACTTGTGCTAGACCAACTAGACTATGTTTAGTGCAAGAGATTGAGTAGAGCTATGCTAGACCAACTGGATTGTGTTTAGTACAGAATTGAGATAGAGCTTTGGAGGTGACAGAGCAGAGAGGATAGAGTCTCTAGTGGATAGATATCCATCAGCCAAGGCAGTGAGGATAGGTCTTCTGAGTGGGGACAAGAGTCTTCAAGTGGAGAGAGATCCACCAGTAACTGTAGTGGAGGTAGTAGTCTTCTAGAGGATCACCAGATAGAGCAGAGGAGGAGTTCTCCTATGGATAGAGATCCACGAACCATATTTAGGGGATCAACATCTCCTTTGGACAGAGGTCCATAAACATTGTAATAGGGAAAGAATTCCCAAGAGATTGATTGAGAAAATTTTAGTGAAATATTTTCTCCGTGGAGTAGCCCACATTGGGTGAACCACGTAAATTGTGGTGTCTCTATTGTGTGTGATGATTTGTGCATTGCTTTGGTTATTGCTATTGATATTGCCATTGATTATATTGATTAATACTATTTGGGAAAGAAAAGCAAAAAGTGGTCTTATACTGTTCACCCCCCCTCTCAGTATAAGCTTGTGTTCTTCGAGTAATTCTAGTAGAAAAAATCTATAAACTAGTACATAGCAAGCTCAGTGAGACTGCTAAGATGATCCCAAACAAGGAATGGAACATTGCTATATTGGCTGCTAGATTTATATTAAAGAAGAATATATTGCTTTAAAAGTTTTGGTTGTTATATGATAAAGTGGAGAACATAGTTCACGATGTGGTAGACATCAATGAAGAAATGAATAAGTATGGCTTTAAGGGATTCTGGCTTGAGAATAATACTCTGTTATCAAAAGTTGAGATCAAGAAGAGTGTAGGTTAAAGCCTCCAATATGAATCTGAGGTTGATGCCTGGAAGGAGCCAACAAGCCAAGAGTAGTATCCCAGATGATAATTGATTTAACCAGACTTAGAGATTTTATGGAAGACTTGGTGAACAAGGGCAGCTTTGCAAATTATGAAGATACCACAAAGTTAGATTTCATCCATAAGTAGCTTAAGGAGACTTCCAACCCTTTTGAAGTAGTTTGGAAACAAACCTTGCAGAATCTTAAGCTGATGGTCCAATTGTTTGGGACTGATATTAAGAAAAAATATAAGGAGAAAGATTCACCTGAAGAAGAGGAGGCCAATCAAGACCAGGAATACAATGATGGAGAAGAAGCTCAACAAGGGTGTGAAGAACCAGATAGGGTTGCTACAGAACATTTTTTTTGCCTAGAACATTTTTGTAGTCATGTAAAAAGTGTTGTATTTTTATTTGGTTTTCGATACTAACATTGTTAGAAGCCAATAATAAAAGCATGAGGCCAAAAAGCAAAGAATGAAAGTTTTACGAAGATATTCATATCATTTTGATGAATCTTAAAAGGGAGAGCATAGTTCTATTTTGCTTGACATTTGAGTAGTTTTTAAGGAGCATAAAATATCATTGTTTCTAGCATGATATCCATATGAACCGTTATCCTTTGGGAGGCTTCACAAAGTTTTTAGAGGGTATGGTTGTATAGAAATTATTCTATGAAGCATTGCTAAAAGATTTGTATTTTTTGACTCTTGATACCCAATGGATAAGACTCTGAGTTCGATGGCTTTGCAAGAAAATCCACCCGGGAGGCACCAAAATGTAGGCCCAAAATGGCCACATCCTTAGAAAATTTCAAAGATTATCCCAAACACTCTAGATATAGTGTATTTTAGAGAATCCCAGCGCAAGATGTTCCCATCCTCTTAGAACTTAGTACTTTTTCATAGATTTTTCATAGCATAAGGAAAGTGTTCCATGTCACTCAGCATCTAGTGTGTTTTGCAGTGACCTAGTGCAAATGTTCCAATCCATAATGAAACCAAGTCAAAATGATGTCAACATATTCCAAAGAGCGGATTAGCGCACATTGCCCTATCCCACACACATTACCCTATTCTAGAGTGGATTTGTGATATGCTGTATGCTACTAGTAAAAGAGGTCAAAATGGCTAAAGATAAGTATAAGGAAGTGACACAACGCAAGGAAACATTTTACACTACTTCTTGAGTAGGTTGGTGACATGCTCCATTCCATAGTAAACTCGAGTCAAATCTTGAGGAGAGGATATCAAAAATAGATCCAAATCAATCCTATATTACACAGAAAGGTAAATCAAGTATCTTGTTAGGTTTTTGTAAGCATTTTACACACTTGTATCATTCTTATAATCAATTTTGTAAGTTTTTATAATGTTTTAGTAACTTTTTGTAATTTTCTTTCACGATCTGGGTCTCATCATGAAAATCCCTATATATGTTTTTAATGTTGTTATTATGAGCTTGTGTGCATGTATTGGATATGCATGGAAGCTCAAGAGGTCAAGCAACACATCTTCTAAACCCTCCCATAACCTGATGTGTGCTCAAGGAGATAACTTACCACACCATAGACTTCATTTATAAAATAAAACCCTCCATTTTGAGAAGTCGATTGTAACTGAAAGGGCCTATTTGTAAAATAAAAAGTTCTATCAGTATCAAATCTATTGTAAATCTATTTTTATTGCAATTTTTCTATTTTTTAATTGTTATGGTGTATATCCTCTTTCACACAAAAGCAATCCAAATGCAAATAAAATATCGTAAGAAGAAGTAGATGCCAACATTTGGTTTAATATTTGGATGAGTAGGATGAAAAGAAGGCCCTATAGGTATAGGTTGAGAGGCTATAGTAAAACCCTAATAATACTCCCACTAAATCATATTTATAGGAGAAAACTAAGAAATTCTAGGTCTTGGAGGAAGAATCAAGAAGGCTGAAATAAAAGCTTATTGAAGAAAAGAAGAAGGCACAAGATTCTTGCTTCTCAAGAGAAGCCTTGATACATATCCAGAAGGATATCTAGATTAAATATTTGAGATAGTAAAATTGCTATAGCCAATCCCAAAATTCTTGATTTTAACCTATAGGTCATCAAGGAAGTCCAAACTAAGTTTAATAATTTTCAAAACCAAATAGGCATAAAGGTGCATTAGGCACATAAAATTCTTGATTTTTAGCCTACAGGTCATTAGGGAATACCAAAATGAGTTTTAAGAATGTGTGAAACCAAATGGGCATAAAGGTGTAGCAAGCACATAATATTGTTAAAATTTTAAAGGAAGGTTTTGAGCCACATCTTGTGACTTTTAAAACTCAAGAAAAGGCTAAAAGAATGGAGATGGCTAATCAAATCATGGAATGGCATCAAATGATTCAACAGGGATGGGAGATATCCAGATCACTAAGATCCAAAGGAGAACTCCATTATGAGAAGTTGTTGGTATAGGGCTTCCTCCGTTAATTATAATAGAAATATCTTTACAAAAGAGCATCTAAAGCCATAATTTGAGATAATAGGCAGTAGTAAGGAGAAATTCAATGGATGGATAGAACCTTTAGAGAAGAATATGCTTTTGGATTTTTGAATAAGATTACCACTATACATGCTAAAATATAAGAGTTGGAAAAAAGGCACCCAAATCCCTCCTACAAAAAGGTCTTTAAACTTCAAGGTACCCATAAGAAGCTCAAAGGATTCAAGTGCCCACCACAACAAGTTTGGGATGTGGCCTATCAAATATTGTAGCTTAGGAAGGACACCCTAGTGGATCAAGAGGTAAACAAAGATAACTAAAAAAATGGGTTAACTTTAGAGGAGCGAAGGTAGAAAGTGGAAGGTGAAACATCTAGATCTCATAAATATTAATCCTATTGGGTGTTGCATATTTCAATTTTTGTTCTAACCCTATTTCAAAATATGATATATTTTCTCCTATTTTTGATTCCAATACCCAATGAATAAGTCTTTTTGGATTCTCAATTTTACAAGAAAAAATCCCTAAGTGCCAATAATGTGAGTCAATGCAATCACCCACATAGATAAGTCTTAGAATTTTTTTCTAGACTATCAATTTTGTTAAAAACATTAATTGAGGAAGCCTCTCAAGGTCTAATATCCTTTACATAGATCTACTTGTTGTGGTGCAGTGGTAAATACCCTGGGTGCTGGGAGAGGCCGACCCAAGTTCTATTCCCCTTGTCTCCATCCTACAGATATATGGTATAGTTAGGAATGTCCTATGTGCTGGTAGAGGCCGACAAGGCTCCATTCCTCCTATGCCCAACCTGTTGAAAGTGGCACCTCGAAAGGGGTGTTTTCCACTATAAATTAGTTTTTTGGACAAAGTCAAGAAGAAAATTGGAAAGTGGACCAACAAGTGGCTTTCTTCTGGGGGTAGAATCACCTTGGTAAAATCAGTCCTTCAAGCTATTCCTATTTATGTTTCTTCCGTTTTGAATATCCCAAAGGTTGTTCTTCAAGAATTGGATCAAATTAGTCATCGTTTCCTCTAGAGTGGTACTAAGGAGAAAAGAAAATGGGCCTTGGTGAACTGGGATACTTTATGTCTTCCTAAGAGTGAAGGGGGGTTAGGATTCCGGTCTTCAATTAATAACAACAAATATTTAGCTGCTAAATTATATTGGAGGATGTTGCATAACCCCAATGCTCTTTGGGCCAATAATATCCGTGCTAAATATCTTCGAGAACAAAAATCCTGAAGACCTTGTTCTCTATCAACTTCCTACCAAAGGTTCTCCCATTTTAGCAGTTCTTAAGACTGGTGAGGATTTGATAAAGAAAAAATTATTTTGGATCATTCATAATGGTCAACATGCAAATTTTTGGACAGATTCTTGGGATGGTCACAAGCCTTTGATAACTCAGTTTCCTAATTGGAGGCCTTGGATGGAGGAGCTTCATCGAGCTAATTGGATAAAGGTGGCTAATTACTATCGATACCATACTGGTAATTCAAAGGTTGGTAGATATTGGATCCCTATTGAGGACTAGCCTATTCAAATCCAAGAAAGGCAAAGACAAGATATCCAAGGCATCCTTCATATGAGATCCCTCTCTTGGTCCCATGAAAAAAATTGTTTTGAATGGAACAACACTACTAAGGGTGAGTATTCAGTTGCTCAAGGTTATTTGACCTTATGCCATAATAATCCCAACCATTTTTCTGACATTTTTTCTCAATTGTGGGCTTAAAAGCTTTGGCCTAAGGTGAGGTTCTTTAATTGGCTTTTATTGCATTGTAGGGTGCTTACTGGTGAGCAACTTATGAAGCGTGGTTTTCATGGCCCTTTTAGATGTGAAATGTGTGAAGAGAATGTAGAAAATATCAACCATATTTTTATTGAGTGTACTTTAGCCTCTGAGCTATGGAGGAGAATGGCAAATTTACTTGGCTTACAGTGGTCCAATTTTTTTACTTTTGAACAGATTTGGAGGGATTGGCCTAATCAAGAGGGTGTTGATCATTTTATTAGGCAGTTAGTTTGGATGGGTTCTACCATTCTTCTTTGGAATATTTGGAATGAAAGGAACAACCGAATTTTTAATCAAGATAGGAAGGATATTCAATATATTTGGCAAAATACCATAACGAACTTAGTTGAATCAGTCCATCAACTCCTTAATCACCCCCAAAACTCCCACCAAATATGGGATCAAGTGATGCAAAGATTGAAGATTAAACCTTCTAAGGGCAACCAAATTAAAGGGAATGTGAGTATTAGTAAGATGGATAGGACTAGAAATTGGCAACCTCCTCCTAAAGATTTTGGAAAAGTCAATACTGATGGAGCCTCTAGAGGGAACCCTGGAAAAGCCAAGGTGGGAGGAATTGGTAGACTTTCGGATGGCTCCCTGGTTTTTACTTTTGCTTGAGAATTTGGGTATTCTTTCCAATAACCTTGCTGAGGGGTATGGTATCCTTAGAGGCCTTCAGGAGGCTACTAAGGTTGGATGGGAAAATATGTTAGTTCAGTTTGACTCTCAACTTATGATTAATCTCTTGAAGACTCCTTCTAAGAATCGTAAGGTGGATTGGAGAATTAAAAGAATTATTGAGAAGATTCAGTTAATCCATATGGGATTTTTGAAAGTTGATTACAATCATGTGGTCAGAGATCAAAACAAGAGTGCTGATGCTTTAGCTAATTGGGCTTTGGAAAAAGGTGATCTTACTTGTTATGGCCACCCTCCTCTATGGTGGGCTTATCAAATTAGGGAAGCTCTTCTTTCTATCATTTCTTTGGATGGCTCCAGTTCTGAAGGTACCTAGTTTCTTCTTGGTTTTTTTTTTTTTTTTTTTATCTTTGGTTCTTTCATTTTTTTTAGTTCCCTAGCTCTTTCTATTCTTAATTTTGTTTCCTTTGTTGATTCTTGCTTTAATAGTCTTCTGGTCTAGATAGGTCATTATTTTGTTCATTTTTTTTTTCTTTTCTTTTGTCTTCTTTGTTTTTTTGTTTAGTTTTTTTAAGGTGGGTGGGTTATTTTGTTTTGTTTTGTTTTTGTGTTCTTTGTGTTGTTTTTTGTTGTTCTTGTGTTTTTGTTGTTTTGTTTTTTTTTTTTATGTTTTTTGTTATTGTTCTTGTGTTTTTTTTTTTCGTTCTTGTTCTTGGGTTTCTCTTTGTTTGTGTTATTTCTTTTTTTTTATGTGTGAGTGTTTTCTATGTTTTTTGTTTTTGTTTATTGTCTTTTGTTGGTTGTTTTTATTTTATTTATTTATTTTTTAGGTTTTGGTTATGTTTATTTTTCATGTTTTTTTGGGTTATGTCTTTGTAATGTTCTGTTGTTTTTTTCTTGTTTGTGTTTTGTTATGTGGTTCTTGTGTTTTTCTATGTGGTTTGTGTTGTGGTTTCTTTTATCTTATTTTGCGTGTTTGGTTGTGCTTTTGGTTTTGACACACTCAAGGAGCATGTTTTTTATTTTATTTTATTATTTTTGTTGTTATTTAATTTTTTTAATTTTGTTTTTTGTGTTTGTTTGCTCCTTGAGTATGTCAAAGGTGGTAGGCCAGGTCCGAGTCCTGGGCATTTTTGGTGGAATGGATACCCCTGCCTCCTTGGGTCTTACTCGAAAGTGGCATCCCTTTTGGGATGTTTTCCACAAATAAAAAAATATATATCCTTTACATATGATTGATCGAAAGACAAAATATACTTTGTTAAGCCAAAAAATTGTCCAAGGCAAGGATGCCTAATATCCTTTACATATGATTGGCCAAAAGACAAAAATCACTCTATCGAGCTAAAATTCTAACTAAGACAAGGAAGCCCAACTATTTAGAGTCTGGAGTAAGTGTAACATAGGAAATGCACCATAAAAATGTAAATTAACAAAGGAAATTTAATATCACAATATGAGCTTTGTTTTGGTTACAAAACACCACTTGAATTACAATAGATCTCCCAAAAGGGAGCATTTCCTTTTCAAAGGATTTTTAATGGTGCCAAAAAGTATCTCCTCGATCACACTAAAAATTGTCAAACATGTTTTGTAGCCTTATCACTTAACCACCCTAGACCTTGTGCCAATCCAAAAATCTTCACACAAGCCCACAACAAATCGTTAATAACATCTATGGGGTCTTTCAAGATGAGGCCCAAATTCATGAAAAGGATACTGCAACTCATAACCTTCAACAAATGCTACAAAAATCATGTAACAAGTTAAAAAACCTTGCAAGGGTGCTTGTATTACATTCTTACCTTATTTTTGTTGCTTTTGAATCTCTAGTTTTTGTCTTCTAGTTTCAACCACAAGGGGCATCATGCTCTATGTAGCTATAGGAGCAACTGGCTTTGTGTAGCTACAAGGATGACTATCTCAATATTATTACATGGACTTTGAGGTTAGGAGTGGGTCTTTCTAGAAGTGTCTTGAGCTCCTACTACGGAACTAGTGCTATCTAGTTTTCTGAGGTGTGAACAACTATAAAATAAATACTAGTGGATATTCCAAAGAGACTCTATTATTGAGATAACCTTGATCTCTCCAAATGGGGTATTCATACTCACAAGTACAAGTACTCACAAAGGGGGCTAATGAAATTTCAAGAGTTTTGGTATGATTTTTTATCTCTCTCTAATGGAGGAAAAAGGAATAATTATTTATATATTTTATGGATGGTTGGTGAAGGATCAAATTTGGCAAGTTAAGGCAACCAAGTGGCAAGGGTAGGTGGGATGGAGAGTCTGAAGTGTTCTAGTTAGGGGATATGTGGCAAGTGGAGTGTTAGAGTGATGTGTGAGATGTGGGAGATGTGGCAAGTGGAGTGGTGGAGTGGTGTTAGAGTGATGTGTGCACATGTGGGAGATGTGGCAAGTGAAGTGGTGGAGTGGTGTTAGAGTGATGTGTGCACATGTGGGAGATGTGGCAGGTGAAGTGGTGGAGTAGTGTTAGAATGATGTGTGGACATGCAAAAAGTGGGGATGGAAGATCACATGGTGGATTGGAGGTTTAGGGAGGGGCTAGGAAATTTATTATTAATTTATATAAATTTTTATTATGCAAAAAGGTGGTTTATTTCTTTATTTATTATTATTATTATTATTTTATTTATTTTGGGTTTTTTTTGGGATTTATGTGGGATATTTATGGAATTGAAATAATATGAGGAAAATGGAGAGGGAATATGAGAAATGAAAGGAATTAAATGATTTAAGAGGGAATTAGAAAAATTGAAAGAATTTGAGGCTTTTGGTGGATTTTGGGGATTTTTTTCAAATTGGACAAAATGGCTTTACGAAATTACAAACCTGACATATATGGGTGTCTATAGATGTTTGTTTTTTTACCGCATTGTGTATAAACACAATGTGATGCAAAAATAAATGGCACTAGTTGTTGTATTGATGATGGACAATGATGAAAGAATGACAAAGGTTGTTGAGTGATAAAAAAGGCTTCTGTCTTGAGGAGAGTGACATAGGACTACCTCAAATCAAAGGTAATGTAGGATGCCTTAGTTATAGAAGGGATAAATACCCTTGAATCTTTACCTTCAATAAATTGATGAGTTTACTTGACTTGGTGAGCGAGCCAGTTGTATGGTGGGTGTTCTCATGATTTTGCACTCGATTGTAAGTGGTCTTACATGTTGCCACCTCGATTGTAGCATATGCATGTAAACACATACATATATAGACATGGGGCCTATAAAATTAAGATTGGACTAGATTTTTTATTAAATGAGAGAAGTGTTGTTATTTACCCTAATAAAAAGGGTTTAATAATAGCCTTGGAAAAATATTCTTGGACACATGTGAATCCATAATTGAGTTTTTGAATATTGAACTGATTTGATATAGAATCTTGTGGATATTGTCTACCCCCCCAAGTGATAAGTGGGTGAAAAAAATATAAAAACCATGATCCAATTGACAAAAGATGGATAAAAAGTGTATCCATGATGGGATATAAAAAGATGTTGCAAAAGTCCACGTTGGGTGACCAGTGCCAAAATTTGAAAGAATATGGTGATATATGATCTTATCAACCATAAGGTGCAGCTGGTTGACTGCTCCTAGTAGTTGAATGCACCTTTACAACCAATATTGGTAGTTTCTTTACACCCTAGTGATCATTAGAGCAGTTGGTGACCTATTGGGGTGGTCACCAGTGCTTAGGCTATAAATAGGGTATTTTGGGGTTCATTTTGAATTTTTTCTTGGTGGGGGGAAAGGAGGAGAAAGATGAAGAAGTAGGTGGGAGAGGGTGTGATAGCGGGAGTCGAAGGGTGTCCATAGAAGGTGAGTAGATTGTGGCCCTTAGGTAGTCGATGATTTGTATGGTAGGTGAATGTACGGGTGGGGAATGGGGTTGGATGGAATTGTTATTTATTGTATATATATTTTATTTTATTATTATTATTATTATTATTATTGGATATTATGTGTTAAAGTGGTGGGTTTGATGGATGATGGGGTGGGAGGCAAATATTTTATATTTATATTTATATTTTTTAAGTTTTTGAATTTGAATTTGGAATGCTAACATTATGTAATGGTTAAATGGGCATTTTTTTTTTGTTTTTGTGTTTTTGAAATTTGAACTATTAAAATGATAAAATGGACAAGATTTTGTTTTTTATTTTTGTGTTTTTTTGAAATTTGAAAAGTTAAAATGATGAAACGGGTAAGAATTTTTTTTGTTTTTGTTTTTTTTTTTAAATTTGAAATGTTAAAATGATGAAATGGGCATGATTTTTTTTTTGGATTTTTGAAATTTGAAGTGTGAAGATGATGATTGGAAGGGTGGGAAATATTTTTTTTATACTTTATTATTTTATTATTTATTTATGAAATGGTAAAATGTGGACTAATGATGGTTTGGCGGTGATTGTAGTTGAGGTTATTACGACTATTACACATATTTAACAATGTTTTTATGAGTGCTAGGGATAAATTGATCGAGGTAGATTGGAATTTGTTGTGGGTTATAATCCTAGATGGAGTGACATGGATAGAGCCTATATATGCAAATCATGGATACCTATCAACACTATTAGAGTGATGAGACTCAAATAGGGGGATATTCCACCTCCCTACAAGCGATATGATGATGACACTTGAGGATGTGTACCATATTTTTAGGCTTTCAATGGAGGACCTTCCTATCCATACCACAACAAAGAAGAAGAATGTGATGCCTTAAATGTATGGTGATAATTGGGAGTTGAAAAATAGGGGTAGCGATGGGATATAGTACCTCTTGCAGTTTCATTAGAATATATTTACTCAATAATATATAGTTCTGATGTTCTTGATTTCAAATGTAATACTGATAGATTCTTCAAGCATACAATTCCCATGGAACTTGTTAAGTTTAATGATGGAATTGGTGGAGATATTGATCATATATGCTTGGGCACTAGCATTTTTGGCATAGAATTATGTAGAGTTGTATGAGATGCGATGACAAAGGAAGGTGGGTTTAGGCTATAACTTTCAATTATAGGTTTGGGGGTGGGAGCACTTCTATGTATGTCATCTAGTGAGACTACCATGTATGATGGATGAGGATATGAAAATAAAGTGATCATATGTGTTGAGATGGTGATATGACGAGGAACCATAGAGTTGACCATGTAATAGGGATAGGAGATACTATTTATGGGTGTGGATCAAGTTGAGATCTAATGAGGTGATATGGAGGCCATGAAGAGGAGGACTAACATGGGAAGAGGATGGTTTCCACTTGGGTTGGGTGAAATGATCTATATGGGTGATAGAGTGACATGGGATAGAACACAGAGTCCTCAAATTTTCTTAAGTGTAGAGGTAGTTTGGGCTGATGCAGGGAGTACCCAATATACCCATCATTTATAGGAGGTGAGGGAATGAGACCATATTAGCATGGCCATAAGTATATTCAATGGGATAGGATCAATATGAGGTGATTGAGGTGGATGACGTAGATGATGTCAAAACAACCCTTGAGTACAATGCCTGGTGGGTGACACAATGATGGAAGCCTATGAGGATAATGAAGGAGGCAATATGTGAAGTTGTAGTAGCGTATGATGGAGGGGATGGTTAATCAAAGGATGTGGAGAAGCCATTATGATGATGAGTTAGCTGATAGGTAGATAGGGAGGTAGGGTCATCGAGAGTGATAGAAGATTGTACATGGGAGCTTAAGGGAGGAGGGGTACTTTGACTATATTAATTTTATGGAGATGGTAAGTCAGGTAGGGGATAGGAGCATAGATGAGAGGGGAAAGGAGCCTAAGAGGGGTGGTAATGGTGGTAGGGAGGAGTACAAAATTCTTTAGGTAGATCAAGATATCCTATGGGAGGATAGGGATATGATATCTATAAAGTTTACAAAGGTGCATAGACAACCAATTATGTTGGTGGTGGATAAAGATAAGTTGTTATGGGATAATAAAGAGGTGATGGGAGATAATGATAGATTATCATGGGTTTTATAGTATCTATAGGAGGAGATGATAGTGGTAGTAGTAAATTGAGAGGGTCTACATCAAATGGATGTGATGGTTGCTAAGAGGGAGGGGTTACGAGTAGAGATGGCGATAACACAATATGGGAAGGTAATAGCTATGGCCTAATTATGATGGGAGAGGGTCTATGTGGGAATACTTGAGGAGACATTTATTAGGCAACACATAGTGATAATATCATATCATCTACCTCATAGTTAGAGTAGCCATTAGTACAATAGTTTGTGGAGCCGTGAGGATCGATGATGATAGTAGTAGGGTCCTCATGAGGGGTTGAGTGACAAGGATAGTAGAGTTGTAGAAAATAGGCTAGTAGATCAAGGCAATAGGGTAGAGAAGAGACTAACAATGGTAAAAAATGATGTATTGGTCATAGTTTTGCATATAATAGATCTAGGAGACCATATGAATGTAGTATTCAAGCAACGAATTTATATGTATGCTAATTTTTGATTATATATATATATATATATATATATATATATATATATATATATATATATATATATATATATATATATATATATATATGATGGTTTTGGTATGTGTTATGTATTTTATGTAATGATGATGTGATTATTTATGAATGATGAATGTGTGAGATGATTTAAGTATGAATGGATAGAAATAGATGATAACAAATGTGATAGATATACTAGAATAGATATGTGCATGCACATTTTATTATCATTTGGAAATGTTTATACATGTATCACTACTCATGACTTTAATTGATTAATCAATGGCATCGACACAATGGTAATGATATGACTATATAATAGGTGGTAAGAAATATAACATAGATTATGCATGGGATGAGTGGAATGGAGAAGCAAAGGTGACACAAATTGTCATTTTGCATGTATTAAGGAGGAAGAATCTTAAAGTGATTTTAGGAAGCTCAAACACCCAAGCAACACCAATAAAAATTATCTATTAATTAATCAAGCACTCAAATATCCTGAGACCATCCTAGTGACTCAAGTCTCTCAAGGACCAAAATGTGTGTAGTGAGATTCCTTTCTTGATTTTGAGCAAGGTAGGACTAACCGATTACAACTCAAGCCATTATAAGCTAGCTCATCTATAAGTAGTCAAATGTCTATACAAAATAAGGTAGCTAATGTGATAAACATGTCATCACATAGAGGGCATACTCTATTGCCAATCAAGTATCTATAACCCTAATGGAGATAGCCCCATAATCCTTCAATGTTACTCCACTACCATCCAGGCGTCTATAGCCCATGTGGAGACATATAAAATGCCTAAGGATCCATGATAAAATATTATTACTAATTTTGATTTTGATTGATTTTTTTGACATATATGCTATTTGGATCCTCAGTTTGAGATTATGTGCATAATAGGATAAGCAAGGTAAACCATTCACTTTATGCTAAGAGCTATGCATGGATTCATCTTACCTAGACTCAAAATGTAATTAATATGTGATATATGTGCTAACCAGGAAAGGCCTATAACACTCAAAGACAAATGATATTTAGTGAAGGATGATTGATATACTTTGTATGCTTGAATAACCAAAAGAGCCTAAATATTTCCCACACCTAGGATAGACAAGAGATAAATGGTGTTGGGGATTGGTACAAGGAGGGTGGTCAATGCGTGTAGGAGAAGTAGTTGTGGTGAAAAAAGAGCCTATAAAGAGTTGGAACAAATATGACCATGAAGATGCCCTTGATTAATACAACAAAATCCTATGTAATGAAATGTGCAAAACCAACCCAAATGATGATCATTGTGGATTTGGATTCAAGAAGGATGCAAATAGGTGGAGAAAGTTACTATGAGATTATGGAATGAAGATTGATGTAGCATGAAGAAGATAAAGAAGAAGGTGAGAGAAAAGTAAAAACAAAAAAAAGAAAAGAGGAAAGGGGGGAAATAAGAAAGAATTAAACACACTGATCCATGGTATGTAGCCACTCGAAGCATGACCATATAACTAGGAGTGATGTGCAAGGAATTTTTAGGTAAAAATAATAATAGAAAATGGAATGGGAGGAGAATATGAGTGGAAAATATCATACATTGTTATGTTTATTTTGATTATTTTCTAAAACATATTATGTACTAACAGATGGAGCTAGTTACAAGCTATGCATAAAATGCTCACAAATGAAGGATATTAATGGGCTTAGGTTCCTCGATCCCCTCGAGAGTGGCTATCTTGTATGTCCTATGAATGCAAAATCGAACAACACCAAACAATGAACTATAAAATTAAATAAGCAATGCGACACATAAAATTGCACAATGAAATAAACTTTTATTATAACATCGGTGGATCTTCAATGTTACAATAAAATGTGCCCCAAATGTGGGGTTACAAAGCTTATTACACTTGATACAATGATTACAATACACTAGGGTTCTCCAAAACCCTAGTAAACAAATAATGGTGGTGTCTTCACATTCGATCTGATCCCAACAGTGAGGTGAGTGGGCTTTAGTATCCTATGAAAGACCACTCAAGCTTCAATAACTACCAATGAACTTGATCCCTAAACCTACAAACAACAAACAACAATAGAAGGTCAATAATATCTATGAGGGCTCCACTATGTGAGGCCCTCAATAAGAAAGTTACTAACCCTAGTTGCAAAAATGAAGCTATAAATAGATCTAAGAATAAAAATACTTGCAATAAATAAATTACCTTGTCACACTAAATCATTGTTCTATATTCTTCATCATTGTTGTAGGATTTGGTGTGTAGATGCCCTAGCGACACCCGAGGGATTGCAAGACTATAGAACTAGGGTTGTGAATGTCTATGGATGCTTAGTGATGGAAGAAGGTGCCTAGAGGTGCTTGATGATGGTAGAAGGTACCTAGAGGTGCTCGAGGAACTCGAAGGGGTATTCTAGGAGTGAAACAGAATATACAGAAGTAGATCTAGTTCATGCGAGGTGGGTGATGATAGATGTGAAAGTGACGATGAGTGATGGAAGATGATAATGGTGAGGAGGCTTGGATGCTTGAGGACTTAGGGCACAAGGGCTTAAAGAACTCAAGACTTAGGAAAAACTTGTTAGGGGTTGAGTCATCAAAATGACTCCTCTTTATAATCTCTCCTAGGGCACATTAGGGTTTCAATGACACAATTTGTGTGGTCAAGATTAAAACATGATGGAGGGTGGAGATTAAATATAGGTATGTGGCATGGATTAAGGTGGATGAATGGTTGGGATTAAATCATGATGGATGGATAGGATTAATTCATATAAATATACATATATTTATTAAATATATATAAATAAAATATATAAAATATTATTATTTAAATATATATTAAACAAATATATATAAATATATATAATAATGGGTAAAAGTGGTGGGAAACTATGGATGGATGACAAGTGGCTAGATTTTGGTGTCTACAGATGCCTCTTTTTGTACCATGTTGCGTGAAACACAATGTGGTGCAAAAATACAAGACACCTAGTTTTGGCCTGATGCAGAAGCAACTTTTTCTTGTTGGAATGCAAATATGAACTTGAAGACAAAAGAATTTTGATTGTGTAGCTTACCCCCTCAATTGGAGAATGAGTGATGGATGCATCTCATGAGCCAATTGATAGATTTGTGCAAATGATTGTGTGAATTGTGGATGATATGAATGATGTAAATGTGATGTCATTTTTGCCCCAACGGTGGAAGGGGGTTGTTGAAATATGCAAGTGATTGATTCTATTTTTTCCCTAACAGAGAAAGGGGTTTTTGCCAAGTGTAGATGCCATGATCATGTAAGATGTATCCCATTGTGGGAAAATCAAATTCAAATGTGGTTACCCCAAGTTTGGGGTGATTCCATGTTATTGAAGAATTTGTCGTATGGCATCATTGAAATGCAAAGTGATGAAGATGCAATAAGAAAAGGAGTCAACTTCGGAGGGCCGACTAGTGATTATCAATAAATTCCTACAATTGGAACCAATCACCCTAGCTAGGGCCAATCACCATGATGACTATCAATGTAAAAGAAATGATGATATATGATTTTGTCCATGTTTCAAGCCCCATGAACTAGGCCATCAATGATAGTTGTAGAGCAAATTGGTCTTGGCATAGTTTCACTCGAAAGGTGAAGTACCAAAATTGATTTTGTTTTTTGATCAATGAGATATTAGATGATGAAGATGGCCAAGTGTCCTTATGGTGATTTATTCATCTTACCGAATTGCATGGATGCAAATCATTGCAATCGCCAAGGAGATAGAATAGACCACTAGATACGAGGTTCACTTGAAATTTGTGAACTTGGAAAAATGTGCAAATGCAATGATTAATGAATGGAAATGGTGTGAAAATGAGGCATTGATGATGAGAATGATGAAAATGGTCATTTTGTGAAAATTTGGACCATTTTGGAGCATTTTGTAGATTGATAATGTAATTTTATGCCTTTTGGGTGCAAACAAAAATTATGCATCCAAATCAGTTTGAACCTTCACAAAACATGATATTATGATGAAATTGATGTATGGATGCAATTTGGAATGATTTGGTGGAGGTAAGCTACCTTTTTGGATCGATTTTGGTCTTTTGTCAATGTTGACACCAAACATCGATGGGCGCTTATTGCTTGCGCAAACACCCACTAGAGTTTGGTACTTTCCCAAATGTAAGGAGGCACTTAAGTGCACTAGGAAGCACCCATGGGCATTTTAGTGCACCTGAAATAGCTATAAAAGACCTATAGAGGGGAAATCAAGCTCATTTGTGCATCCACAAATTTTAAAAGTTACATCTAAGGGAGTGGAGTGAAGTGAGTGAAGTGGAGTGAGTGGAATGAAGCTATGGAAGCTATGGTAGTGGAGGGAGAAGATGTAGGAGTAGGTGTGCACTTTGCCAAGGTAAGTGCTTTTAACTTTCTTTTTTTTGTTCATTTTTTTTTTTTGAAATAATGCAATGTATTTGACATTAATGCTTTGTGTTGTGTTGCAGCTAAATATTTTGGAGGCTCGACATCGGTTCTCACCTCTCATACCTAGGGTGAGGAAGGTACTATGGGAGGATGAGTGGGATTGGTTGGAGGTAGTTGGGTTGGTTGGGGTAGCCAAGATAGATGTGGTGAGGGTAGATGAGGGGTATCTCTCTACCTTGGTAGAGATATGGGATCCAGATAGGGGGACATTTTAGCTCCCTACTAGAGAGGTGACTATGACACTTGAGGATGTATACCGCATCCTCAAGTTATAGTGGAGGGCTTGCATGTCGAGGTTGGACATGACAAGAAATATGAGTTGAGCTGCATGTTTAGAGATGGATGGGAGGATGTGGAGGTGATGGGTGGAGGGATTACTTACTTGTCCATGTATGTGGACAAGAAGTTGGATGCCCTACCCACATTGGTGATGTTCGTGTTGGCCAACATAGTGGCCTCAAATAGTACTAGCTATCGGTTCCCATGGAACCTTATCGGGTTGGTGTGTGATATGATTGCTACACCATAGGTGTATGCATGGGCTCCTACTTTATTGGTGTAGTTATACCAAGAGCTATATGAGGTGAGGAGGTAAAAGTACTAAGGACTAGGTTGTAGTTTGCTACTACAATGCTAGGGTTGGGAGCACTTCAATGTGGCTCAACCTATGGGTTTACCGACTAAGGGATGGGATAGGGAGTAGCCCTATGTGATGAGGTGGCCAATGGTAGAGGAGGTGCAATTAAGTCATCCTATTTAGATAAGTCAGTGGTACAGGGATTTATGGGTTGGATTGATAGTGGCTCAGGTGATATGGAGGCCATGGTGAGGTGCCATGTGGATAGGTGATGGGGAGCATCTATGATGGGTGTGATAGGCTAGATGGGTGGTTGGGAGGCACACGAAGGAGGTGGAGCTGATCCAGTTCTCATGGGTGTTGTGATAGTTTGGATTGAGGTAGGGAGTTCCTGAGGAACCAACACTCTATAGGCATCATCAGGATGAGATAGGTCTACCATGTGTCGAGGCATGGAGGGCCACACTTGAGGATGATGAGGAGATGGATCTCCTTAATGTGGATGATGTAGGGACTACGAAGGAGTATGATGCATGGTTTATGACTCAACCACCATGGGTACCGAGTTTGATAGTGGATGGGGGAATGATGATGGGGATGAGGCTAAGGATGTCGATGAGGCTCCTAAGCATTAGAGGCACCTTCAAGCTAGTAGTCGAGGAGGTAGACTAGGAGGATATAGAGCAAGCTTTAGAGTTTGGAGGAGATGGAGGGGATATGGAGGATAGGGAGGAGGTTTTAGATGAACCTCTTGGTTAGAGTGAGGATGATCGAGTGAGGCTAGAGTAGTTGGTAGTAGAGCGAGATGCTATGATAGTAGCTCAGGATATAGAGATAGCTTAACTATGAGATAGGGAGGTGGCTCGAGGAGGTAGAGATAGCTCGATTATAGATGGAGTTAGAGGTACGATCGATAGTAGGTGGAGGTGAGGATAGGATCATGAGGCTCTAGGTAGAGCTACTAGAGGGGCATCATAGGTAGAGATATGATGTACATCACCTTCAAGCTTAGGATGGATATATTTAGGCATTGGAGGATCGATTGATGGAGCATGATATTGGGCTTCTAGAACCACCCTCCTCATCCATATCTAAGTCAACTAGGCCTAGTGAGTCTAGGTATAGTTCTAGGTCTAGGGCTCCTTCAGGGTCACAAGGGTCCTCTCATAGGTATTAGCTAGTGCTTAGATGCACTTTTTGGTATATGAGCCTTGGTGCTCCATTGTATATAGCCTTTGGGCTTTCATTATACATGTGATATATATATATATATATATATTTATATATATACATGGATTTTACTTTTTATGTTATGCTTTTGTGTGAATGCAAGTGTATATGGATGATTAATGCAAGTTTATGAATGCAAATGTTCTAATGATCATTCATAGTTTAGATTTTTCTTGGCCATGTTTTAGCATTGTTGTTTAATCAGGGGCACCAATTTGGTGGTAGGTGGGATGAAAGAACTTATGACATGGAAGAAGATATGGATGTTGATATGGAAGAAGATATGGATGTTGATATGGAAATTATTTTCAGAGACTCAAACATACTAGTGGTATCAAACAAACTCACTAAATACTACCTAATTTCTCTAAGACCAAATGTGTGTGCAATGAATTCATTTACCAAATCAAGAGCATGGTAATGACTCGAGGTAATCAAGAACCAATGTGTGTGCAAGTGAGTTCATTAACTCATCTTGAGTAAATTGGGTGTGACCTATTATGGATGAGACCAAGAAGCTAGCTTATCCTTATGTGTGGTCAGAGGTCTCTTTAAAAGAGATGTGTCACCATGCATGAGCATACTCCACTGCTAGTCAAGCATCTATAGCTCCGATGGAGACTAGCTCCATAGTCCAAGGATTTGATCTTTAGGATTTGGGGATGACTACCTAACCATATGACTAGAAATGTAGTACTATCCTTACAACTTGAGGATCAATGGTGTGTGATGTAAAATATTTAGAGTTTTTAGGGGTTTTTCCCTACTCTTTCTTTTATTTTGAAATTGTGATAGTGGTGAAAACCACTATTTTTGTGGACTATGTTGCATGATGGGACAAGCAAGGACTACCCTTTTCACTTTGAGGTTCAAACCAAGTATGGTGTTATCCCTCTTTGACACAAGATGTTTTTAAGATGTGAAATTGTGTTTGGTTCAAGAATGTTTGGAGTCAATTCCTAGAACTCAAGATTTTCTTAGTGAAAATTGTGTCTTGGTCCTAAAGAAAACTTGACATGTATTTATGGTTTGCTTAAAACACTAGGAGTGGTTGAGTGACCGAAAACACCTAGGAATTATGGAAATGTGACTTTGCAAATGATAATTTTGGCTTTTTGGAATGGTGTAATGAAATGAATTTGAAGGTGCCCCTGATTAAGGCAACATGACTTTATTTGACCAATTTATATATGAACTGAATAAATGATCCCTAATATGAAATATGATGGTGTGAATGCAATGTATGAAATGCAATTTTATGAAATGAAATGAGTTTTATGCAAATGTGTGAAATGTAAGGTGAAAAATGCCATGTATGGAATGCAATATGTGAAATGAGATGTGTGCAATGCAATGTTGTTTTTGTGTAATAGCCATGTATATATATATATATATATATAAATCACATTATACATAGAATGCTCTCAAGTGTATAACATTAAGTGGTTCAAGCTCTTCAACTCCCTCTAGACTAGCAAGCCTATAAGTACCTTTACCCACTTTTTGAGTAACAATGTATGGACCTAACCAATTAGCCATAAATTTATCATGAAGATGTGATAATGCATTGGTATTTTGTTGATTCTATTTAAGAACAAGATCTCCTACTTGGAATTCATGTAGATGAACTTTGGCATTATAAGCATATTTAAGGTGGTCTTGATATACTCGTAAATGCTCTAAAGCATTGACTCACCTTTCATCAAGAAGTGTGAGTTGGTCAAGACGTGCTTGTCTAGAAGTATCATCATCTATGAATTCTTGCAATGAAATTTGTAATGAGGGGATCTCAAGCTCAAGAGGTATGATTGCTTCGGCTCCATAGACCAATGAAAATGGTGTTGCCCCAGTAGGCATGCGGATGCTTGTTCGATAAGCCCATAATTCCAAGGGAATTTGTGTATGCCAATATTTATGATTTTATTTAAATTTTTTTTGATAATAACAATTAAGGTCTTATTGGTAGCCTCAACTTGTCCATTTGCTTGTGGGTAATAAGGAGTCGAGAAACTATGTTGGATATTATATTTCTTGCAAAGTGCTCGAACATCCTTGTTCTTGAAAGACTTACCATTATCAGAGATGATTTTTGAGGGAATACCAAAATGACAAATGATATGATGAAGTATAAACTCCACAATTCTAGGTCCTATCATACTAGTTAGAGGAATTACCTCAACCCACTTTGTGAAGTATTATGTGGTTATGATGATGAATGTATGTTGTCCCAAGGAAGAAGGTGATATTTTTCCAATTAAATCTAGACCCCATTGTGAAAAGGGCCAAAGGCTTTGAATAGGTTGTAATGCTTGTGATGGTACATGAGTTAAATTAGCATGTTCTTGACATTGCTTACAATTTTTGACATATGTGCAACAATCTCATTCCATTATGGGCCAATAATAACCCATGCATAGAATACACTTTGCAATGGCCATTCCACTAAAATGACCACCACAAGTACCATCATGAGCTTCAACTATGGCTCTTTGTGCCTCAATAGACTCGAGACAATGAAGGAGGATTCCATCATAACCACATCTATACAACACATCCCCCAAGAGAGTAAAATGAGCTACCTTTTTCTTGAAAGTGCATTTAGAAATCCATGACATATCTGATGGGAGTGTTCCAAACTTGAGAAAGGCTATTATTTGGTTTGACCAAGGCTCACATGACTCCAAATGGATAAAGCAAACATCCTTTTCATCCTTAGATTCAGCATGAACAATTGTAGATTTAGAGATCATTGTAATTATAAGGGGTTGTACCTCTCCTAAGGTATCCTTTGGAATCAATGATCCAAGAGAGGCCATCACATCTACAAATCTATTAGTCAAACGTGGCAAACTATCAATTTCATACCAATCAAACTTAGAGAGCAATTTCATTGCTACTTCATGGTAAAGCTTAATGGTAGGCTCTTTGCATTGGTATTCTCTGATTACCTATTTGAAAACAAGTTGAGAATCACAAAATATCCTAATATGCTTAATGCCCATAGCTATAGCTACTTGAAGACCTAATATTAAGGCTTCATACTCTGCATTGTTGTTTGTGCATTGGAAGTCTAGTTTGAATGATAAGGGGATAGGCACCCCCTAGGGTGTATGAAACATGACTCCAGCACCTTGACCTTTTTCACACTTAGAACCATCAAAGAATAGTGTGATATCGATGTCTTCCTCTAGAATGACATATTCTTCTTGTTCAGTGATAGTGAATACCAAATCATCTGGGAGCTCAATAATCAAAGGATGATCACTAGGTAGTGGAGCTTCCACAAGTTGATCGGCTATAACCTGACCTTTAATGGATTTTTGACTTATAAACTCAAGATCAAATTTAGTGAGAAGCATTATCCATTTAGCAGTATAAGTGTTATTATAAGTGTGAGACATCATATAACGTAGAGGATTTTCTCTAGCTATGACATATGTGGTGTGACTAAGCATATAATGTCAAAGTTTCTTAGTGGTAAAAACCACTACTAAGCACAATTTTTCCATGTAAGCATATCTAGTTTCATAGCTTACCAATGTTTGACTAATGTAATAGACAGCTTGCTCTCGATTATTTTCATTCTTTTGTGCAAGCATTGTCCCTAATGCAAAGTCCATTGCTAAAACATAAAGATGGAAGGGGACCCCCGAATGAGGAGGAGCTAAGACTGGTGGAGAAGCTAGGTATTGCTTAATATCATCAAAGGCTTTTTGACATTCATATATCCATGAAAATGGCACCCCCTTTTGTAGCAAGTGATTGAATGGCCTGCATTTATCAGAAAGTTGTGCAATGAAATGATGGATTGATTGAATATTTCCTTGTAAACTATGCAATTCCTTTAAATTTGTTGGGGGAGGCATCTCCATGATGGCCTTGAATTTGTTTGGGTCCACCTCAATGCCTCTTTTGGAGACAATGAACCCTAGTAGTTTTCTAGAGGTAACACCAAAGACACATTTCTTGGGGTTCAACCTTACATTATGCTCTAGAAGTCGATCAAAGACTTTTTCCAATACACCAATGTGCTCTTGTCGAGTTTTAGATTTTTCCAAGAGATCATCCACATAATATTCGATGATCTTATGCATGTAATCATGGAATATGTATGTCATGGCATGTTGATAAGTGGCACCTACATTTTTGAGGCCAAAGGGCATCACCTTGTAACAAAAAGTCCCCCAAGGTGTAGTGAATGTTGTTTTGTGTTGGTCATCAAGATTTATTCGAATTTGGTTGTATCCTAAAAAACCATCCATGAGAGAAAGCATTTCATGGCCAACGCAGGTGTCAACAAGAGTATCAATGTTTGGAAGAGGAAAATCATCCTTAGGACATGCTTTGTTAAGATCTCAAAAATTAGTGCAAACGTGTATCACCCCATTAGGCTTACGAATGGGTACCATGTTTGAGAGCCACTCAGGATAGTCAATGGGTACAATGAAACCCACATCTAATAGCTTTTGAAGCTCTTCTTTGACCAAGAGGGCAATAGTAGGATGCATCCTTCTAAGTTTTTGTTTGACCGACTTAGCATCAGAGTTTAAGGTGAGATTGTGGACAACCAAATTAGAGTCAAGACCAGGCATGTCTTTATAGGACCATGCAAAAATTCCCTTCTTCCTCTTGAGGAGAGCAATTAATTGCTCTTGTTCATATTTGGATAAGCTTTTTCCAAGTTTGACAATTTGGGGATTGTCTACATCTGAACTAAGGTTCACATCGATAGTATCTTCAATAGACATGTGAGAACCTTCCTCAAGTTGATGGGGAGTTGGGATTAGATGAATGTCATCTATGAGGTCATCAAACTCTTCTAACTTATCCTCATCTATGTCTACCTAGAAAACCTCAAGATCTGAAGGTGAAGGTGAAGGTGAAGGTGGAGGTGATGGAGGAATGTAGTTGGATGAAGCCCTTAACAATTCCTCGGATAGGACAAACTCAGAAAAGGATGGTGGTGAGGAAATCTGGTCCATATCAATAAGACTCATGTCAATAGGAATTGGCTTTGCCAAATCGTATGGATTACGGAGTGGGGTGAATAAGTCAACAAGATTCATGTTGACTTAAAGGGAAAATGGATGGGTGGCAAAGGTGAATGGAATGGATCCTTTTGGCTAGAACCGATGCTAGAACTCTATTAAACCTAGACAACAACAAGCAACACAAATAAATGCAATGTACATGCAAAATATTTTATTTTTATTTTTGTTTATTTATTTTTTATTTTTTATGTACATATATTACAAAAAAAATGGTTGATGAGATGGATTAATGGGATGGAGGTGGTGGTTCACCAATTGGGTCAACTCACTCTTGTGGAAGAAGCAAGTGAAATATGGGTTGATGGATGGGGAAAGTTTTGAGGTAAAACTCATCATATTCAATGTGTGGAATGATGGGGTCTGATTCCTCTTTAGATTCATAAGAAATAATTGACATGAGGTCAAATTCTTCATAGAATTCATCTTTAAAGTCATCTATGTGATGGATATCTTCTCCTAAATTTAAATTTAAACTTTGAAAAGCTTGTTCAAGAGAAGAGGTGGATGAAAGTGGATGATAACCTAAACCTGAATGGTCATGCATTTCTTGATATGAAACATCGATAATCTCATGCATTCCCTATTCATGTCATCCTAGGCCATGTCCTTACCAATTAACAATGTGGAAATACCAAGATGGAAAACCCGACATATGTTGTATATTGGTCGGTGTGGGTGATTTGGGTTCATCTAGGGTAACTAGATTGGATGATGAATCAAGTCCCCCATACATAAAATTAATGCTATTAGGCACTGAACCCATGTTATATACCACTCCTATAGATAAGGGTGGGTCACATGGGTGACCATAGTCCTTAGCACTTTGAATGTTGAGTGGTGTGACTATAATATCTTGGACCACATATTCACCAATACCAAGATTAGTGAGGTGGACCTCGACTTGGGATGATGTGGATGGATTGGATGTGGATGGAACTGACTCATGGTTGGTTGATGGTATCTCACAATCCATCATTTTGACTTGTGAGACATTGGTTGATGTGGATGGAGATGGATTTGGTTGAGTGGATGATGATGATTTGGAAGGAGTGATTATGGAATGTGATGATGTTGATGATGTGGCTAATGTTGATTGAGTTTGACCACATGTGCATGTAGTCAATGGTGATGAAGATGGGGGTATGGAAGTGGATGCTTGATGAGAATTGGTGATTGGAAGCTCCTCAAGAATAGGGGCTTTAGATGATGATATGGATGGGGTGGATGATGAAGTGGTTGATGAAGTGAGGAATAGATGAGTGGAAGGTAACATGGACTCATAGGGGTTTGAGATAAAGTTGTAATACTTAAATGGTTCAACATCCACTGGTATGCAATGTACTTGTCCCTCATGTACGTATTTCAAGCATTGATGTAATATGGAGGGGACACATCTCATTTCCCTCATCCAAGGTCATCCAAGGAGTACATTATATGCCATGGACCCTTCCAAGATGTGGAACATAGTATGCAATATTTTGACCCCCACTTCGATGGGCAAAACAATAGTGCCAACTATGGAGCAGAGAGCATCATTAAATGCTTTCAAGGTGAATGAGGATTTGGTGATGTGATCTAGTGGAAGCTTGAGATGTTGAAGGGTGGATGTGGTGATGATGTTTATGGAGGAGCCGGTATCAATTAAAACTCTTTTGAAAGGCTTCCTATCAATTTGAGCCATGATATGTAATGGAGGATCCATTGATTTTGATGATATTGGTTTGATTTCAAAATCATAGAAAGTAATGGAAGGCTCCATACATGTTTGAATATTCCCCATAAAATTGTTAAAAGCATTAGCATCTTGAGATTGAAGTTCAATGGATTTTAGAATATCCATTAATGCTTCATGATGTGGAGGAGATTGTTGAATTAGCTCATATATGGATAGTTTGGTTGAAGCTATTTTTAAGCTTGTGGTTAACCGACTACTCAATGAGATGATTGGCCTAGATGGATGATTGGAAGGATGAATGGGTTGAGATGGATGGGCTAGAATATGGATTGGTTAAGAGGGATTGGAAAAAAATTGGATGGGAGATGATGATGTGGTAGGTTGAGACACACTTGCCTATGGAGGTATGGGTGGATGACTAGACTATTGTTGAGCATTTTGTTGATTGGAGCATTGTTGTTGACCTCGGGTTACTACATGAATAGCACCCACAAAACCTTGGTACTATTGAACATGATTAACCTGATTAGGAGGAATCTTGGTATTTGACCCTCCTATTGTTGGTTGTGCTTCCTCATGATGAGGAAGTGGTGTTTGAAAGATCCTAAGATTTTGATTTTGTTGAGCTAGAGGACTATCAAGCTTGATAGCTCCTAACTCAATAAGGTCTTGTACTCTATATTTGAATTGATAGTTATTAATGTCATGCCCATTATATCTATGATAAGGACAAAATAAATGCTCCCTATAGTGTTTACCATATTTAGTGAGATCATCAGGTCTAACCTCAGGCAAGGGAAGTTGATTTGTGTCATATAACCTACAAAAAATGGAGGTATAAGATTCAACCAATGGGGTATATTGATGGGGTTGTCGAACAGATTATCGATGTGGTCGATTGTCCATAACTAGCACTATGTTTTGACTTGATTGAGTAGTTGAGGGAACCACATGATATTCAATTTATCATAATTGTTATTGCATGGGTTGTTGTTGAGCCATTACTAGTTGGCTCATGACCACTTGATTTACTTGATTGGATGAATTGGTCGGATTGGCTTGATTGGATTTTGATTGGCCAGAATAATTTCCTTTATATTGGCCCTTATTTTACCATTATTTCATCTTAGGCTTAAGCACTCCTTGGATTTTTATCTCCTCAATTGTGCTAGCTTGGGCAAGAGCTTCATCAAATGATCTATGTTGTTGTAATTGTAATAACCAAGAGATGGGTTTTAAGCAACTCTTAGCAAACAATCGGGTCAGCTCTTCCATTGGTAGGGAAAATGGCAATTTGGTGATAATGACCCTCCAACGGTTACCAAAGTCATAGATAGACTCATCATCATATTGTTTTAGATCATAGATATCAGATAATGAGACTTTATTTCTTATATTGAGGGAGAATATTTCAAGAAATTGGTCAACCAATTGCTCAAAAGTATAAATACTATGATTGGGAAAATGGTTATACCATTCTACAACATCTCCCCCTAATGTTTGAGGGAAGGTTCTAAGCATTAGAGCATCATTGCTTTGAATTCTAAAGCAAGAATGAACAAATGAGCTCACATGCTCTTTAGGGTTCTCCATCCCTTTAAATTTATCAAACTTTGGTATTGTGAAATCTATCGGATATGGTGGTGATGGTACCGAAGGATGAATTGGTTGATTGATTAGTTGATGTAGGGTAGGCTTATAGTTTATCATGCCAGGAGTATGTTGCATCAAACTATCAATATATTGTTGCATAGCCTAGATTCGAGGGTCCTCCCCAAGAATGTGGAAACCCTGAATCACTTGATGATTTTGTGATGGTGAGGTGGAAATATGTTGAGGTGTAATGAGGTGATGATGACTTGGTGGAGTAGATTGATGTTGATGATGATGGGGTTGATGAAGGAATGATTGTGAATGAAGATATGGAGATGATGTATGAGGGATTTGGATAGGTTGGCCAATGGGAATAGGATGGGTATGGGTTGGTAATGATGTTGGAATGGAAACCATAGAAGATTGTGGTACCCAAGATGGACTTTGGCTAACAAATATGGGTTGAGTGGAAATAGGTTGAGGCTTAGGGTTGATCACCTAAACTTGTTGTTGAGCATTCTATCACTTCTTAAGCAATTTGTTGAGATGTTCCCATGTCTCATGTATTTCCATATCAGTGGTTGATGGAATGGATGTGGATGGGATTGATGAGGTAGGTGGGGGGTAAGTTGCAATGGGAATTGCAACTTGATGGGAGACACTAGATGGTATGGATGTGGGCACTTGTGAAGCAACATTAACATGTGCTTCATACAAGGGGTTACCATAGACTGAGGTATATGAGGATGGGATGGATGTGCTTTGGGCACATGATGATTGGGGTATGGAAAAATGTTGGGAAGGTGTAGTAGATACCTCAAAAAGAGGGTTATTGTACACCTGGGTAAAGCTTGAAGGTTGGGAGGAGATAAGTTCCTATTGTAAAGAAGGATCATGTCTAGGTGAGTTGGGGACTAACTCTAAGACATAGTTAGTGGATTTCAAAAGAGCTTCCACTCGTGCCATGTCTATATGGGTGATATGATGGTCAATGGTTGGTGAAGATGATTCTATTTGGGGCATGGCCATATGAAATGATGTGGATGACATAGTGTGTGAGGGACCTATAGACAAATTTGAATGACTTACCTGTATCACACTAGGGGGATTGATCATGGAAGTGGTGGTGGAAGGTGATGATGAACACTCCATTGCTGAAGTGGTTTGATTGGTGGATATTTGATTCATTATTTTAGCTTGATTTCTTGTTAATACCATAAACTAATGAACCAAATATAAAATATGTTAAAAATGAAATGCGGAATGAAAAACTCACAAAATCAAATAGGTAATCCAATCCTATGTTTATGCAACAAAGTGTGTCTTACCTGGTTCTTTGATTATCTCATGTTAATGTTTCTTTTTTTTTGTTTTGTGTGTTTCAATGCACTAATATGAATTAAAATGGGTGAACACTATGGCTTGGATGGGCAATGAGATTCTTACTGGTGATGAAATCCAACAAGTTTGCTTAGGGGTATCCTAAGGTGTCTAAGGGCAGAGATTGGTGGATGGAGATGAAACCCACCATCACCAGATCTCAAGCAATGGTTGGTGATGAAATCCAACACATTACTATTAAAAGTGATACATGCAGTGTGTGATTCCTTTTAATATTTCTAGTTTATTATGGTGTACATACAATGTCAGAAATAACTGATTTCACTAGTCTAAATTAGAAGCCAACACAAGAAATATTGATTTTCCCAAAAGAAGTAGAGTACACCGCTTAAGACCGCTCTCTAAACAGAGGAGGGTTCATCTACTCTTCCACATTGAATCACCAAATACGGGGGTACTTTCAATTATTCTAATGTTGTTCCTACTTAGACCAAAAAAAGGAGAAATTCCTAACCCTAGAATGCAAACTATTTCATGCAATTAATAATTCATATGAAAACAAAAATGCAGAGTTTTAATTGCAACACACCAAAAAATAATGAAACCTTTAAATGGAAATGTGAAATTTATGATTAAATGTGGATGCAAAGAATTATTCTAATGCCTAGAAATGCAGATTAAAATGCTTTCTTTTGACCAGATTATTAATGATGTTCTTTTTAATACCAAATCTATAAAAACATAAAAATACGTAAAATAGAGAAGTTAGGGTTTTAAGGTAGACTTACAGATAAGCCTACGTATTGTTCCTCTTCTCTATGAAATGCACATAGGCACCTATGAAATGCACCTAGGAACTTCTTGAATGTCCCACGAGTATCGTAGGGCATCTACACACCTTCTGCAACTTCTACAACTCCTCAAAAACTAGTTCTACAAAATTTATGCGACCCATTTTTTAAAAAACCTACAAGATAGAAGACAAAAAGTAATGAATTAATGACAAGATAATTAGCATAAATAACCCATTGTGGGTCCCACCATGATCACCATTTGTGAATGCAAAATCGAACAACACCAAACAATAAACTAAAATTAATAAAAATAAATAATTGCACAATGAAATAAACTTTTATTATAACATTGGTGGATCTTCAATATTACAATAAAATGTACCCCAAATATGGGGTTACAAAGCTTATTACACTTGATACAATGATTACAATACACTAGGGTTCTTCGAAACCCTAGTAAACAAATAATGGTGGTGTCTTCACATTCGATCTGATCCCAACAGTGTGGTGAGTGGGCTTTAGTATCCTATACAAGACCACTCAAGCTTCAACAACTACCAATGAACTTGATCCCTAAACCTAAAAACAACAAACAACAATAGAAGGTCAATAATATCTATGAGGGCTCCACTATGTGAGGCCCTCAATAAGAAAATTACTAACCCTAGTTGTAAAAATGAAGCTATAAATAGATCTAAAGAATAAAAATACTTGCAATAAATAAATTACCTTATCACACTAATTCATTATTCTCTATTCTTCATCATTGTTGTAGAATTTGGTGCATAGATGCCCTAGAGACACCCGAGGGGTTGCAAGACTATAGAACTAGGGTTGTGAATACCCATGGGTACTCGATGATGGTAGAAGGTACCCAGAGGTGCTCGATGATGGTAGAAGGTACCTAGAGGTGCTCGATGATGATAAGAAGTGCCCAGAGGTACTCAATGATGACAAAAGGTACCCAGAGGTACTTAAGGAACTTAAAGGGATATTCTAGGAGTGAAACAAAATCTATAGAAGTAGATCTAGTTCATGTGAGGTGGGTGATGATAGATGCAAAAGTGACGATGAGTGATGGAAGATAATGATGGCGAGGAGGCTTGGATACTTGAGGACTTAGGGCACAAACTTAGATAACTCAAGACTTAGGAAAAATTCTTAGGGGTTGAGTCATCAAAATGACTCCTCTTTATAATCTCTCCTAGGGCACATTAGGGTTTCAACGACACAATTTGTGTGGTCAAGATTAAAACATGATGGAGGGTGGAGATTAAATCTGGGTATGTGGCATGGATTAAGGTGGATGAATGGCTGGGATTAGATCATGATGGATGGCTGGGATTAATTCATATAAATATACATATATTTATTAAATATATATAAATAAAATATATAAAATATTATTATTTAAATATATATTAAACAAATATATATAAATAATGGGTAAAAGTGGTGGGAAACTATGGATGGATGACAAGTGGCTAGATTTTGGGTAAAAGTGATGGGAAACTATGGATGGATGACAAGTGGCTAGGTTTTGGTGTCTACAGGCCCCAAATACAATTTTTTGATTTATGATGAAGGAACCCAACCAATTGGTAGCAAAATTATCTCTTTGATGAGGAGGAAGATCATAATTTTGCTAGTTTTATTTGAGCACGAGGTCACCTACTTAGAAATTGCATGGATGTATTATGTGATCATAGGTTCTTTTGATTCAATATTAATAAACACAAATATTCTCAAGAGCATTTATCATTTTCTTGAGAATGACACAAGTAGTCTTATTGGTAGCTTCAAATTTTTCATTTCTTTGGAGATATTAGGATGTCAAGAAGCTATGTTTGATATGATATTTACTACAGAGTGCTCAAATATCCTTATTTTTGAATTGAATACCATTTACAGATATGATTTTGGAGGGGATACCAAAGAAAAAAATGATGTATTGGAGTATAAATTCTACAATTCAAGGTTTGGTTGTGTGTGTAAGAGGGATAGCATCAAACAATTTGGTGAAGTGCTCAGTGGTGGTGATAATGAATGTATGTTGTCTTGAGGAAGGATGGGAAATATTTTTGACAAGGTCAAGGTCTGGTTGTAAAAAGGGTTAGAGAGCTTGTATTGGCTACAATGCTTGCGATGGTACATGGATTAAATTAGTGTGATGTTGGTATTTTGGATATTTCTTGAAAAATACACAATAGTCACATTCCATGGTGGGTAAATAATATCCCATGAAAAAAATGCACTTTGTGATGGCTATCCCATTAAAATGACCACCACAAGTACCATCATGGGCTTGAGATATCATTCAATTTACCTCTTGTGATTTGAGACAATGAAGAAGAACACCATCGTAGACATGGTGATAAAGCACATCCCCTAAGAGAGTGTATTGAGCCACTTTTTGTTTGAAAGTACATTTAGCGATTTGCGACACATCTATAGGGAGGGCATCAAATTTTAGGAAATCCTTTAATTGAGGAAATAATCATGGTATGGCTCTTCCTAAACTAAATGGACATCCCATTCATCATTAAAATATTCATAAGAAAAATCTAATTGAGAAAGTGTGGCAATGTGAACATGAGTGACACTATCAATGATATTTTATAGAATAAGGGACCCAAGAGAGGCCATGGTATCTACAAAATGGTTAAAAAACCTTTGAAAAGATTCAATGTCATACCATTCAAATTTGATGAGCAATTTATTATTAATCTATTTGTAAGACTGGGCATTTGCATTAGTAGATCCCCTTAACTTGATTAATGATAATAATGAAGTCACCCATGATTTTGATACATTTAATGTGCATGGTGATATCGAGTCCAAGGATCAAGGCTTCATACTCTATATTATTGTTAGTGTAGGGGAAGTTGAGCTTAAATGAAAAAGAGATAAGGATCCCTTGAACTGTGAAAAAAAATTCTAGCACCTCCCATTTGTTCATACTTAGAACCATCAAAGAAAAGGGTAAGATCAACTTCATTATCAGGTTTGATGTGCCCTGTAACACTTGATATAGAATCATTTGGAAGCTCGATGATAACTGGTTTATCATCTTGAAGGGGAGCTTCAACAAGATGGTTGGAAATGACCTGACCCTTTATGAATTTCTAACTTATGAATTCAAATATAAAATTTTGTTAAGAGAATTATCTATTTGGCATTGAGACTATTGGTGCAAGTGTGACTCATCATGTAGTGCAAAGGATTTTCTTTGGAAATGACATAGATTGTATGATTTAGCATATAGTGGCAAAGCATTTTGGTTGCGAAGATGAAAATAAGGCCTAGCTTCTCCACATATGCATATTTGGCTTTGTAACTCACCAACATGCGACTAATGTAGTAAATGGCATATTCTTGGCTGGCATCATTTTTTTGAGCCAACATAGTTCCTAGAGTGAAATTAGTAGCTAATATACAAATAAAATGGAATGCCTAGACTAGGTGGAGATAAAATGGGTAGTGACATGAGATAAAACTTAATAGTGTTGAAAGCCTCTTGAAATTCTATGGTCCATTTAAATGCGATCCCTTTTTGCAATAGATGGTTAAATGGATTGCACTTTTTTGATAATTGAACGATGAAGCAATGGATCACTTGAAACTTTCCTTGCAAGATACAAAGTTCTTTGAGGATCATAGGCGGTGACATTTTAAAAATAGCCTTGACTTAATGTCATATTTGGAGACTATGAACCCTAAATATTTTCCTAAAGTGATGCCAAAGATACACTTTTTAGGGTTGAGCCTCACATTATGCTTAGGTAATCGATCAATTTTTTTTTACAAAATATTGATGTGCTCATGATGAGTTTTGGATTTGGCCAAAAGATCATCCACATAATATTTAATAATTTTATGCATATAGTCATGGAAGATGTAAGTCATGGCATGTTGGTATGTAGCTCCTATGTTCTTAAGACCAAACAATATGACTTTGTAACAAAATGTCCCCCAAGGTGTTGTAAAGGTTGTCTTGTGTTGGTCATCAAGATTGGTATGAATTTGATTGTATCCTAAAAAACATCCATAAGGGAAGGCATTTCATGGCCAATGATGGAATCTACGAGTGTATTGATGTTCATAAGAGAAAATTAATCCTTGGGACATGCTTTGTTCATCTCACAAAAATTAGTGCAAATGTGTATCCCCCCATTGGGCACCTTGTTTGAAATCCATTTTGGATAATCAATTGGTTGAATAAAGACCACATTTAATAGTGTAGAAACCAAAATCAGGTAAATCAGATAGGACTACTAGTGCACCAAATGAATCATCCTATCGACATCATATGACCTCACAAGGGGCAGTTTCTAGGGTCAAAAGGCATCCTAGAATAGTTTTGGGAAGATCTCCACCAGTTTTGGGAGCCTTAGAGGCCCTGGTTTGTGCCATCCCTACTAGGGACGGTCATTTAGGATTAGGATTTGTGGCCGCTCCTACTTGGGATGGTCACATATGACCATCCCAGGTAGGGACAGCCCCCAAACCCACCTACAAAAATGTAGGTGGGATCGATATTGGTAATCAAATCTTGCCAATATTGACCCCAATTAGTGTCCATGCTGATTGGGAGTGGCCTGGCACAATTTGGTCTGCCTAATGGGTTTCCCAAATGGGGAAACCTTCTCAAACCCATCCAGGGCAACCTTGGACAAGTGGCAAGGGTTGCCCTGCATGGGCAACAAGCCATTTTGGGTATTAGGGCTCCAATTACCTATAAATTGGAGCCTTCACTCAACCAAAAGAGGAGAATAATAGAATGCAAGTTTGGAGCAATGAAGTTCTACTAGAATTGGGAGAGAACCGATGTTACTTACCTCACCCCTTTTTGCAAACTTTGTGCCCCTTTGTTGTTGAATCCCTCTTCCCTCATGAAGGCAATTTGAAGGATTACAAAACCTACCAACCTGATTAAAAATTGGTCTGATATGGCATAGATATAGACCCCATTTGCCTAAAAACCTAATTAGTAAGCTCTAGAACCGATTCAATAGGGATTGATGGTCATTTTTGAAGCGGACCTGTTGACCATTCCTGGCAGGAGCGATCAACAGTCATGACCGTCCCTAACTATGATGACCACAAAATTTGCAAGTATTTTACCCTATATTCCACCACAGGAGTCTTCAATAGGTCCTCCCCTAATCCCTATCCAAATTTTAGCTGATTTGGAGTTTATTTGGCAGGGTAACTGACCGTTTGAATGTCGTAGGGTGAGGTGGACCAGTATTAAGGCCTTCATTATATTTCGCATGGTTTGGTTCCGAAACGACCTCAAAATGATCTAAAAATTGGGTAGAGTAATTTTAGAACATAGATATATCTATTGTATGCATTTTTATATATTTTGATATCTTATATTGCTTTCTTTTTATTTGATTTTTATGGATGTATGTTGTTTTCCATTATAATATCTAGGCTATTAACCCTCTTTCAAGCTTCGATGTGTGTATATTGCATGATTGAACAAACTAGGAGCTAGAGGTATAGGAATCAACCTCAACATAGCTTCTTTGTGGGAAGAGGATTCAACCATTGGATGCGCCAACATCAATTTACCACTGAGGGATAAGATCTCTTAGTACCAACATTTTCATTGTTTGTATGGTTGATGTATCACCAGTTTTAAGCCTCCATTAATGGAGTGCATCTTGTAATTGAAGTTATAAAAATAAAATTAATAAAAGACATCTTATTGCATTTCATTTGGTTATCAGATTCGTTTTTTGTTGCATTCTAGCTTAGTTTCATTATATGCACTCTTTTTGGCCTATAAGGACCTTAGCTTAAATCTACTTGTTTGAAGGCCATACAAACATAAGTAGAGTCATATCCATTTATTTTATACTTCTAAAGTGGTGATCATGATGGTAGGAACATTATATTCCTTATTTTCACTTTTTGCAAAGATTTAACTCACTTTTATCATTTTTGTGTTGCAAGTCAGAGCCATTCCTGCTGAAAACGACCCCTGATTGTGACCGTCCCTACCTGGGATGACCCCAAAATTGACTGGTATGTGATCGTCCCTACCTGGGATGGCCTCAAAACTAGGAGGTTCTATAGAAAAAATAGAGAACCAATAGGTCCAGGTCTGTTCAATTTTCTATTTTCTGTCAATTTTTGCAAATTTTGAATCAAATTCCAGCAAGTTTGAAAGCTTTTTTTTCATCTTCTTGATTTCCTAGAAAGGTTAGTTGCTTTCCAAAATGTAATTAAAATCATAATTTCTAAATTTGGAAAAACAAATGCAATCATTCCTTTCTTGCTCTTTCATGGCTGATTGAATAAAAGTTGCATAATTCACCTCTAAGAGGTCGAATTCATTTAGGGCTAGTATAAATTTGATTATATTTTATGCTACTAACCTCTTTCTGAACATAAAATATTGTTACATGCATTAGTGAAAGATCATGTGCTTGCTTATTTTCTTATATTTCAAAGTTATAAAAATAACAACACACACCACTTAGTGTAAGAAACGTTGGTGAGTTGGAATTCATCCCCAACCATTGATAGAGTTCAATTACAATGGGTTTCATCTCCATCCATTGAATCAAATCCCCTCGAACCTTGGTTACATAGACCGCCAAGCCCGAGATCCTTTCATACCCCAAAAAATTTGCATATAGTCTTCCTTCGGGGAGGTATGACGCTGACTGGGGGAAAATGTGTGAGGGACTAGTAGGACCAGTACCCCTTGTTTGTGTGTGGAATTTCATTGCCATATACAAGGGATTTATGTGATCAAAATTTCACTACCGATTGTCGAGCTACGGGTATACTGGTTAAAGCCTCTTAAACTTTGAGTATTACATCAACTATCAAAAACACGATAAGAGTTCTCTTACAAATACAACACATATTGAAACTCACAAAATAGTTTAGGATTCACATAAAATTTGTAATTCAAATAATATTCTTATTGTGTGTTCCTATTGTTTCTTTGTTTCTAATTCATAAAAATTGTAAAAGAACATAATCACATAGTTGATAGAGTTTTATATATGGTCATAACCCGTAGCCAAGCCCATTCATGGGTGGAAGTTAGGGAGTAGATAGGAAGACATTCAGTGTCTTCGGTATGGCCCTAAGGAGATGCTCATTCCTCCTCGGAGACCATCTACTCATCATATTAGTCCTCTAGTGAGTATTTTGGGACCTAGTCCACAAGGGACCCCTCATAGGGGCAACCCTACAAACAAAAGTCCCAACATAGGGAACCCCATCCACAATCGTTGATTGGTTGATGACTGGATGATTAGTACTATTGAGACTAGGTATAGACATAGGCCTAACCAATGAGGGACCTCTATATGGGGTACCCCAACTAGTGAAGGCTTAGAGTCAAGGAGTTATCTCTCTAATAGAGATTACATACATGCCTCCTCTTTTAGAGAAAGGGCATACCATGATGCACCCATAGATAGAGTGATCCCACGCATTCGTGTGCCAGTGACATCAGCTCCATAATATATAGTGAGGGAGCAATCCACACCACCCAGAGTAGGATTGAATGATCATATTAGGTAGTCAAAACATCCTACTCCTAGGCCACTGCCAAGGGATGAGTTTGAGACTCGCCCTAGTGGTAGGCCTAATCCTACTCCTAGGCCGCCACCAAGGGACGAGTTTGAGACTCGCCCTAGTGGTAGGCCTAATAATACCCCTAGACCACCACCAAGGGAGGAGTTCACCACTCACCCTAGTGGTAGGGAAAATTCTACTTTACTCTTCCTCATATATGAGGGAGGATATGAGAGGGATCAGATTCCATTTCCCTTATCTAATTCCACATAGGCAAGATGCAATTATGTGCCTGTAGTTTATGCTGACTACCAATGTGAAAGGCAACAGAGAGTCAATGTGAATATCCTCCATGAGGAGAACCTTGCACCTAATTTAGAAGAAACCTTAGCGTATGGTAGATACCTGAAAGAGAGGGTATAAATACCTTCTACCACAATACAAATCAATGATATGGTAGAACGGTATTCTAGATGTCAAGCTAAGTTTAATCAGCTTTGCTCTAACAAGCAACGCATCGATCTCTTAGATAAGAGATAAAAACTAGAAAGAGAGAGGCTAGAGAATCAAATCAAAGAAACCTTGCATCAAGGGGCTCAAGCTCCTGAAACGCATAGGGAAGAGAATAGACCAAGGAAAGTGCACCAAGGTAGGCCTCATAGGCCCAATCCTCCACTGCATCCTAGACCAAATAGGCTAGAAGAAAGAGTACATCATAGGCCTAATATAGAGTGCCTTCAAGAGGCGCTAGTTCCTCCATGTAGACCACTTCTTGATACACCTATCGGGGTCTATGATGACTTAGAGGACAATGAGGACTATGTGGATGCACCATATGAGCAAGTGGAAGATGCATATCGACCACCCCCATACCCACATAGAGTACCTCAGGCACCTGTCAAGGTTCGAAACAAAGAAGAGGAGATCAAATACTTGCCTACATATCAATCTTTGTTAGAACACCTCTAATATGTCGAGACAAAGATAGTGGAAACTAAGATTTAAAAGCCCATAGTTCACCAACTTAAGTGCCAACCGTTACACCCATCTATTCCTTCTCCTATATACCCTGAGCATTTCAAGATGGCCAAGTTGGATCAATTTAAAGGAGAGGAATATGCTCAAGAGCATGTGACATGATTTCTTAATCTATGTTTTAGCATTCATGAAAATGATGCATTGCTCTTGAAAACCTTTTTAGGCACCCTATCAGGGCCAGCCAATGAATGGTTCAACTAGTTACATAAGCATAGTGTCCATAGCTTTGAACAGCTAGCGGATGCATTCCTAAAGTGATTTGTTTTCAATACCAAAAGGAAATCAATAATGACTGACCTCATGGGGTTGAGGTAGTGTGACAATGAATCCATAACTAATTATGGGAACAGGTGGTGAATGCTTCTTGCCAAGCTACCTTACCTAATACCAAAAAGCAAACTCTCTTGCACGTTTTCCAAAAGCTGCTTGAGACTAGTTGCAGTTGTACTTTAGCTCCAGTAGTTCCTCACTTTAGAATACGCCCTAGTTTAGGCTAGGAATGTTGAGGAGATAAATATACAAGAGGGGGAACTAGAAAAACCCAAAAAGAAGGAGTGGACTAGAAATCCAAAAAAAAACTTGACTGCCCAAAAGCCAGTTGCAGTCAATCAAGTGGCCATAAACATCCCTGGGCCTATTCAAGAAATGCCTTCTTAGAAGGTAAATTATAAGGCCCAACCTCCTCCTGCTATTTATGACAATAACGATGCAAAAATAGTAAAACAAAGAAAGCAAGAGCGAAAGAATCGAGTATTCATGCCTTTATCCAAGTCCTTAGATTCTCTGTTTGATGCTTTATGGCGGTGTGAATGATGGATCTTCCAGAACTCTGACTAAATGATCCATACATGGGAAAACCCAAGCCTATGGGTAGATTCTTAGATCAAAAATGTAAATACCATAGGAAGAATGGTCACACTATCTGTGGGTGTTATGCTTTCAAACACCTTTTTCAAGACGTGATTGATAGGCACAATCTCAAAGTGGATGCTCCTCTAGCACATAACAACCAAAATATAGGGATATACAAGGACCCACTACCATCTCATGATGGCCAGGATATGCCTGCTAAGCCTATAAATGAGGTGAAGACCACACCCCCTCTACAGGGTTATGTCGGAATGATTAGCATTGTGACTTGCAATAAGAGATACCCTAATCCAGTCTCACCACCTATAGCTACAAATGAGGGACCTACAATGTCATAATCCAATCCAATGGTGGTACAAGGCCTTCCATCCAGGCCCATATTAACCATCAAAAAAAAGATAGCACAAAGCTTACAGACGACTTCTACAAGATTGTCCATATATGAATTAATCCAACAATCTACTCCACATAGGATGACATTAATGGACATCCTGAATTCGATTGAGTTGCAACCCTAAGAGAAAATCCTTTGTAGACTTTGTGGGGCATGTGCAACAGTTCAAAGAGCCAGTCATCTCATTCTATGAGCATGAGCTCAAACCAGTTAGAGGTGACTCAGTAGACCCTCCATTGCATGTTATTGCAAGTATCAATAGTCACTAGGTCCTCAAGTAACATCATTATGACCCATGCTTTAAAGCACCTTAAATTACCAGCATCTCATGTTGTAGAATCGACATACACATTGAGAGCATTCAATTATACTATTTACTCTATTGTTGACACTATTGTCTTACCTATCCAGGTAGGAAAAAAGGTTATATCTACCCTTTGCCACATGCTAGAGGGAGAAATGGCCTATAACATCTTTCTAGGTAGGCCATGGATTTGGGACATGAAGTGTGTTCCTTCCATCGTGCATCAATGCTTAAAATACACCTATGAAGGGAAAGTCCATGTAGTGGACGCTGATCAGGAGCACTTCAAGTATTGCAACATGTTGCAACAAATGCCAGAGTCGACATTACCTTTGACTCTAGTGGAATTCAAATTGAATCTATCAGTACATAGTCCATCCATTCTCCATTTTCATCATCATCCACTCCATCCTCATTAGAGTCCAAATTTGACATTCCATCGACGTCATCGAGTCCTCTTGAGAGGAATATGTCGAAGAGGCCTATTAACGAGACCCTGCCCATTGTCTCGACCATCTCATCAGATGAGATTACCTCTTTAGAAAATGAGGATGTAAATCCTTGCTTGCTGAATAAGTAAATCCCACAAGAGGTTCCTATTGAGCATGCTCAAGCCTCCACTTCATCCCTTCCATTTTCTTCTTCGTAAGTGACACTGCATATGTAAAACACTGGCATGGGGGTGTACATTGTCAAAAAATTTACAGCTCTACCAACAATCGAGTCAGTAAAAGACATGGGAAGACCTCGTATTCCTATATGCAACATTGTTACTTTAGATAAAGCCCCTACCCAAATGAATTTTGTATATGGGGGCCTACAGTTTGGAGCAATTGCACCTCTTTCTCAAGAGGAAGAGGATGATGAACCTTTCTCAAAAAGTATATCATATATTTCAAATCCTGACTATGCCCTAAATTATTTGGACAAATGCAATTGGCATGGTTATGGACTAGGAATTTTTGAGCAAGGCACTCACGTACCTTGTCAGCCGCAGTATCAAATGGCATACGATAAATCTGGGCTAGAGGTTAACATGCAGATTTTTGTTGAATTCTTAATAGAAGGAATGGAGTGTATGTGCACCAATGCAAAATATAATCTTGCACGTGACCCATACGCCAACTCACATCACCTTCACTCTTTAAGGGATTTCTTTTTCCCAAAAATTAAGAGACCAGGGGTTTTCCAGTGACATGGCTCAATCCTATGAAATAGGAGAAACCTCACACACCTTGGAATTAGAAAGTGAACAGGAGGATCCAGGTCCTCCTGGCAAGTGGACAAGTGATGATGAAGAGGACTATGGCATAGCACCAATCAATGATCCAAGCTCAAACGAAGATTGCACTCAAGTTATCCCTCTAACAAAGAGGGAAGACCAATACATTTATAGATTCAATAACAACCATCCCATCTTATGGCATTTTATTACGCAAGAAAAGCAAGATAGGGACGTCCCAAAAATATTACCTTTAGGATATCAAGAGGACAATTACATTCGTAATCTCTTTCTTGATCGAAACCCCATCTAATGCCAACTACTACCAAGAGAGGTTCAGATGCCTCCTACCCCATGTAGACGACCACCATTCATTCCATTTCCACTCGAAATACCCCCCCCGCAAGTTATGGAACCATCGCAGGTTCCTAGACCCACTTGTTACCCACATGGGAATGTAATATAATGGAATATTACATGCATAATATAATGGAATATTATATGGAAGATCTGCTGGCAAAATCTAACTTATGCCAGGATCATATTGATGTACTATGCAAAGTGTTAGATCGCCTCATAGAGCACAATGTGAGACTTAACCCCAAGAAATGTGTATTTGGATTCACATCAGGAAAAATCTTGGGATATATAGTTTCAAAACAAATAATTGAGGTTGATCCCAACAAGGTCAAGGTAATAATGGAGATGCCACCCCCCAAAACTATTAAGCAGCTACATAGCTTGCAAGGAAATGTCACGTCCATAAAATGCTTCATGGCACAATTATCAAACAAGTGTCGACCTATGAATAAATTGCTTCACAAGGGGGTCTCATTTCAATGGGATAAAGAGTGTCAAGATGCCTTTGATGCAATCAAACAATACTTGGCTTCGCTGCCTGTATTGGCTCCACCATGATCAGGAGTATCATTCTATTTATACATCTCAGCTACTGATGTGGCATTGGGCATCATGTTGTCCCAAAAGAATGAATTGCACAAAGAATAGGATACATACTACATTAGTTGCACCCTAGTCAGCTACAAGATTAAATATGCATACGTAGAGAAGCTATGCTTAGTGAAAACACGAGATTCTGGAAACAAAAAGGATAAACTAAAATTGCAATGTAAATGAAACTAAAATAACGCTTAAACCCTATGTTATTGAAAATTGTATTAAAAGGAAAGAACACAAATGAATGAACACAAGATATAAAAGCAATATAAACTATGGCCCTTTTTATTGATATTCTTTTCAATTCGTGTTACAATGCGTCTCCTTCCTTTTTAGGGGATAGGAGCGTTAGATATTGATCTCTACAACTTGTTTCAGAATTCCTTCTTCCGCGTGCCCACATATAAAATGGGCGAACCAAAACGTTGTCGCCGCTTGCGTTGATAAAGGTCGATTCCTTGCTGCTCCTCCAATGTCTGCAAATCTGCGTTCAAAGAAACAAACAAAGAATCAGTAGCACTTGTGTATGAAAAATAAAAGATAAATCTAACTATGATTAAAATGAATCTAAATGAAATGAAGACTTGACAAAAGCATAAACATGAAACTAGCTAAAATACTATAAAAGAAATAAAGCGGGGGGTGCCCGAAGGCAAACCACCCGCGGGTGAAACTTTGCTTCGACACCAATCCGCTTAGGATGGGTCCGAAACCTGATGTGATGTGTTGTCGGCAAATTGGTAGAATATTGTGGTCAAAAGAATGGGTGTTGGTTCTTGATTCGTGCTTCAAAAGTCACCCAATAACCTCTCTTTCGATTAAGAGATTATGGATGTTGAAAGCACAAATCGCAAGTAAATGAATTAGCAGCACTTCGTCGCTCAAAATGCTCCTGCTCGGTATATCTTTTGGGTGAGGAAACTCACCATTTTATAGACCCAAGGGGTCTCTTTGAATTAACATGCAAAAGTGTTTCTTTGCATGAATGCTTTTTGTGTGAAGAGAAGACTTCTTCTTGATCAAGGGCTTCTTAACTGCCTCTGTGCATGTCTTTGTATGTTTTAGAAAAGCTCACTTGCACTCCCATGCAATGAAGGGATAGCTAAGTGGCAAATCTGAGTTGTCTTAAAAAGCTCACTCTCATTCCCATGCAGTGAAGGGAGAGTCAATTGGCAGATATGAGTTGTCAAAAGAACTCACTCGCACTCCTATGCCATGCAAGGAAAGCTAAGTGGCAGTTCTGAGTTGTCATGCGCCGAGGTCTGACTTTTTGCTGGTCAAACCTGGCGTTCGTCCCACCCAGAAGCGAGCGCTAATAATCGTCCCTGGGTGAAATGAGTATAAATCCATACTCGTCCCTGGGTAGGACGAGTACAAATTCGCACTCGTCCCTGGGTGGGACGAATAAGAAATAAAGTGTCTAAAAGGTGCCAAATTGATTTCTGACTTGCAAAACTGCTGTGTAAGTGGTTAGAACCACTGTTTAACCTCTGGGGGCTACCCTGGGGGCTGTGTGTGTTAATGTGATCAGTGTTTGTAGTCACATAATCGGATTGGTGCTGTTTTGGTGTCTACAGATGCCCCTTTTTGGGAAGCGTTGTGCAAGGTGCAATGCCGACCAAAAATAGATAACCAAAGCACTAATGATTAGGGTTTCTCAGTAACCTAACCAACTCTTGATGCCCCAAGTATGAAAAGGGCATGCATTCTTGAATCCTTGCTTCTGACGAGCTAAGGAATTTGATTTCAAGTATTAACCTATTTTGGTGAGGTGTGACTTGAGCTTGGACATTGATCAGTCATGAATAGGCAAAGGGCGCAACCTTTTATCCATGGGGGAACCTTGTGTTCATGCTTCGGGAATGCCAAGTGTTTAATCAGTTTGTGATAATTGCTTGTTTGCTGCCCCAAGCAGGAGCGTGATTGTCTTTGTCAATGATTCTTTGAATGCATGCCATTGCCTTGATTGGGTGTGTTTTTGTTGATTGGTGACTTAAGTGTGACTACCCCCTCAAGCGACGAATCGATGAAGGAATGACTGCCATGAGAAAAGCGACGAGTCGCTTGACCCAAGATGACTTAAGTGAGGGTGCCTTCAGATGTTGTCCGTTGAATGCGCGAGCAATTTCTTGATTTTTGTGGACCTATTTTTGGTGGGTGTGAACCCATTTTGGGATGCCATTTGGGGTTAACATTGGCGAAAATCCGTCTTCCCGTGGAGCGGTCCGGCTATGGTAGCCTTCTTGGGGAGTAGGATAACGACAAGGTAGACCCCGACATCAGTTTTCTTATGCCAAGAGGTTAAGTGCAAGAGCACTTTTGTCCGACAATTTTTAGTGGTTTTGTTGGCATTTGTCATTTTTATATTTTGGTTGTTTTGTTGTGTTTGTTTTTTTTTTTTTTGTGGCTGTGTTTTTATGTATGTGTTTGATGTATGCAGATGCGATTATGAATGTGATGTTTCTAATTTGTATGATGTATGGATATGGAATGAATGAGATGAGTTGTTGATGATGTGTCGATGCACCATAGACTGTACAAGATTTGACTGACTTGCTATACTAATGGGATGACTTTGTGGAATGACTTTGCATGTGATAAATGTGTGTTTTTGTATTTTGCATATATTTTGATGGTGATGTACGGAATGAAATGTACCAGTTGTTTTTAAAATGTAGTTAAGCTTTTTTGAGATTCAGATATTTTAACTAACTAGCCAAGACTGTACATTTATCTCGCAAGACTTCTTAAACAAGGTCTAAATCCGACTTGAATTTAACCAAGTTATTTCACATCCTTGTGTGTGCAATTGAGTTTGTTTATGTGTTATTCATCAGGATACCGCCGGTGCTAGATGGGCTTTCAACCGAACTCGTATCGAGGATCACCTAATTAGCTCCACTAACTCCTTTATTGTATTTAGTCAGATTTATCTGCGATGCTATCTAGGATACCATAAGCTAGCTCATCCACATGCAAACATTGATCCGCACACAAGTTAATGTGACGGATATATCGTCATGCGGGAGGTTTACCGCCAGTGACCGATAGGCTATCAACCAAACCGGTATCGAAGCTTGCCTCATGACCTATCGAAATCTCGAGAGTTCCAGGGATTCAAGTTCGACTCCCTTCTTTTCTTCAAGTGTATTGGGATACTTGCTCTTTATAGTGATAAAATCACTGTTTATTTTTATGATAGTACGCGTCTTTTTTTTTTTTTTTTTTTTTTGAGCAAGGGATTTGAATATGGAGTGACGAGAATCACTATTGTTTGTGCCTTTTGATGTGTGCACTGTAGGATGTCAAATTTTAGTGTTTTGACATTTTGCAAATTTTTGATGTTTTTGCAACTTTTGAGAACTTGGGATTCATGGGGAATTGGGTAGGGAGGATGCTTGTCCTTTTGCCAACTCTCGGCATTCCTAGGGTCATTCGCACAGGGGGATAAGCAAGATAGCCGTTTCGCTTATGGTGACCTGGATTACTGTGCAGGTTTCATCTTTCGTTCACACAACTTAGGAATTTTTATATGTGTGTTAATTTGTGTTGGGATGCTACGTAACAAGGCGTGATCCAAGTAAAACTTTCCCATGTAAAATCTGCTTAACTGTGTACAATTTTTGGCTAGAAATTTAAAGACAACTGAATGACGAAAACCCTATATACATTAGGAGACAACTGACGATGCTAAAAATGGCGATGGTGCTATTCTAGATGTAGGCATTTATGAAAATGGATCTGATGTGGAAAATGATGGAATTGCCAAGTAATGACTGTCTATGGTGCTTTTGACTTGTATGACCTAGCAAATGTATAATGTATGGATGCGATGCCTAATGCAACCTATATTTTTGTATTTTGATTTTTATGAGAATGCATGGAATTGGAATGCAATTGTTTTTGTGATTTTGATTTTTTTATGAGTATGCATGGAATTGAAATGCAATTGTTTTTGTGATTTTTGATGATTTTATTGTTATGCATGGAATTGAAATGCAATTGTTTTTGTGATTTTTGATGATTTTATTGTTTTTGTTGATTTTTGAATATTTGTTTTGACCAAGCGGTTATGGTAACCCTTGGAGCGTTTGGTGTTGACCAAAGGGTTTATAGATACCTTTGGGGCAATTTAGGGTTGACCAAGCAATTATGAGAATCCTTGGAGCTTTTGGCTTGACCAAAGGGTTTATAGATACCTTTATTTATTTATAACCTTTGGGGCATTTAGGGATGACCAAGCGATTATGATAATCCTTGGAGCTTTTGGTTTTGACCAAAGGGTTTATAGATACCTTTGGGGCATTTAGGGATGACCAAGCGATTATGATAATCCTTGGAGCTTTTTGGGATGACCAAGCGATTGCGATAATCCTTGGAGCTTTTGGGGATGACCAAGAGATTGCGATAATCCTTGGAGCTTTTGGGGTGACCAAGAGATTGCGATAATCCTTGGAGATTTTGGGGTGACCAAGAGATTGCGATAATCCTTGGAGCTTTTTGGGTTGACCAAAAGATTGCGATAATCCTTGGAGCTTTTTGGGATGACCAAGCGATTGCGATAATCCTTGGAGCTTTTGGTTTGACCAAAGGGTTTATGGACACCTTTGGAGCGTTTGGTGTAACCCACTGGCTCTTCAGGGAATAGAGGTACCCCCAGCTTGATGATCTTTGTGCACCGGATCTGGCTCTGTAGGAATTGGCACGAATGGATCGGCCTTATGCACGGATAGGAGGACAGGGTCTGCCTTCGGCACTGATGGTGCTATGATATCTCTGGGTGGAAGTTGCTCGCGATCTTCCCAAAGGAGCGGAATCAACATTTGATGCCAGTGGGCTGGGTCTATGCGCCACTCATGCCCTAGTCTTATGCCTAGTTGGGCCATTAGTTCGTCATGGGTTACAGGGTGATTGTGTCGTCGTGCATGATTGAGATATTCCATCTCAGTTTCATCTTCGTAATCATTGTCGATGATCCAAAGGCCCTCGTTGGCCCCGACAGCTATCTGCGACATGCTAGGCTCGTCCTGCTCGAGCAGATTGACATGGTCCCGATGGGGTTGTTCCGCGCTTTACGGGGGGACCGGATTTTTTGGCAATGGCACGGGCTCGATGGGAGCCTCCAAAGGGAGTAATGTTAGGAGAATTTTGTGATGATCATCCATGGGGACCACCTGTGAATTAATGCTGTCGAACTCGAACGGGTCCCATGGCGCTATTGCATATGCTGACTCATCTTTGGCGAGAGAGTCAGGCTCATCAGAATCTGGTGATTCTGAGATATGGAAGACCTCGTCATCAGGTAGCTCTACAACTAGGGGTTGATCCTCTTTGAGAGGAGTTTCACGTGAGTTGGGCATTTGGGACCCCAAAATCTTGGTCTCTACCGACTCTAAGTGCTCGAATGCTTTGCATGTATCAGAGGATTTGGGCTCCTCTGCTTTGATTTGTTCTCGTTGCAGGTTGTGGGGAACTTGAGGCCTTGGGAGGGGTGGCTGGATAGCACCCCCCATGCCTTGGTATGGCATTTCATCCCGCTCTTCTTCTCGCTCAGGTTCCTTAGAGGCTTCTTGAAGAATTTCTGGGGGTGGCCCATGAACCTGGGTGGGTGCCTGAAGAAGGCACCCGTCATTGGTCTTAGGATTGGCCTCCCGCTCAAGTCTAGGAGGCATCGAGGGCAATGTTTGATAAGGTCGTAGAGACCTGTCTTGCACCCAGTTGTGTCTCTCATAATGTTTTGTCTTATGCGTGCGAGGGGTTGGAGTCTTCACTTGCATAGTGTGTTGTAACAACTCATCCTCCTGGCGCTGAAGGCACTCTTGATTTAAAAGATATTATTGCTCTAACTGTTGTTGTTCTAGCTCAAGTAGCGTGAGTTGCATCCGACGTGCAATATGCTTGGCAGATTCTAAGATAGTTGGTTCTACCGTCTCATGTCTAGAAGGCCTAGATGCCTCTCCTAGATATCTATCCCGGTCATGGTGATCCGAGATCTCTATAGGCTGCCTCCCTCTATTGGGGATAACAGCATGTCCCCGAGGCTTTGTCCTCAGTAGGTGATCCTGAAAGCTAGCAATTGCGGAGGCGTATTGCTCCCGCGATGTATGTTGCTCTTGAGGAAGGTAAATTTTTTCCTCGTGATCCATTGCGTAAGTGAAAGAAGAACGGGCAGAGTTGGCTCGCCCCTCCTGAGGAGCCTTGTGCTCTGGATTTGTCCTTGTAGTCCTGACAACTAGAGGGGGTGAAGGAGGGATAGTGTAATCATGTGGTTCCTCCCGTCGAACCCTATGTTGACCTAGCGCTTCATCGCGCGGTGACCACTCATAGCGAGCATCTAAGGGAGCTCTCCTATGGATGTACCCCTCATGGGAGGGTGTGTGTTGGGTGCTATGCTGAACAAGAGTGCCCCTAGAAGAGGTGCCCCTATAGTCCCTTTCCGTTAAGGTGTGGAGGGGACTGCCTTGTGTGTTAGGTCACCAAGGTGGTATGACCAAATCTTGGGGACTATAACGGAGGCGACTCGTGCCTCCTTGGACATTCCCCACAGCATTCGCCCGTGAGTGGGCTTGGCTGTGGGTGAGCACCATGACGATGTCTCTCTAAAAACCCTAAAATTTGAAATGAGTCAGATGGGGCCCAAAATTGGTGTGTGCATCCCTCTTACAATAGATAAGCCAAAAATGAAGTTTCAAGTCCTAACTCTAAATACATTAGGAGATATTGACCTTCGAACAGCTCAAAAAGCGCAAAAAATTAGGTAAGCAATTTTAAAACCTAATTTCGGGGCACTAGATGATGGAATTTGGCCCCGAAAACTGACTTTTTTGGACAAATACAACTCAAGAGAGTTATATTTGTTTAAAACTCTCCCAACTAACTCCCTGTAAAATTTCAAGTCAATCGGAGCTACGGTTGAGAAGTTATGGCCCCGACAAGATGCACTAAAATTTAGGGAAAAATATAAAATTTCCCATATTTTGTTGGATGCTCCTGCATCACTTATGGGCACCTTCAGGGTGCTTTTGGGTTGACCAAAGGGTTCATGGACACCTTTGGGGCATTTTGGAGATGACCAAGCGATTGCGGGAATCCTTGGAGCTTTTTGGAGCGAGTGACAAAATGCGTAGATTTTTATCTTTGTTTATGATTTTTTTGATTTTTTATTTTTTTTGTCTAAACAGAAAATAGCATACACACACAAGCAATGATTATCTCTTTTAAAGATTAATAGTGTGCCCTAAATCTGGTTTAGTGTGTTTTTGTTGTTTGTTTTGTTTTTTTTTGAAAATTTTGTGAAACGTTTAAATGCAATTATGAAGGCTCTTATGACTCCCAAAATGGTCGCCCCTTCAATATACCATTTTCGGACCGATATACCAACCTCTCTATATACCCGCCCTTACGTGAGGGAGACTATAGGTACGTGAGAGCAGATGATACGTGGAACATAGGCGGTACGGAAGGGGAATCGCTCTGTTTATGACACCTACCATAGAAGACTTATCCTCGCGTGCTGGGAATCACCCCAAGCTACACTCGGTCAGCTTTCGTCAGGATTTACGTCTAGCAACGATCGCGATCGAGGTAATGGATGCAATATCTCAAGCCAAAGTGATAATGGAATCCACCTTTGGTCTTGCTCAAGGGTTGGGGTTTTACGACCAACGCCTTGGTTTAAAATACCACGTGATGTGTGGGGTTCATTTTAATTTTGCAAAAATTGAAACAGGCAAATGAAAAAGAAATCTTTCCCTAAGCCATACAAAACCGAAAACCAGAAAATAGAAAAACAGAAATTTGACAGAAGCTTTAAAAAAAAAACCCCTACCTCTTCTCTGCCTAATCGGAAGTTTCTGATTTGCTCGAAAAATTTGCACAGATCTATAATCGTCCCTGGGTGAGGCGAATAACAGAACCGTAATCGTCACAGGGTGGAACGAATAATTTATTCGTCCCGGGGTGAAACGAATACCAATTCCGTAATCGTCACTTGCAGAGACGAATAACAGCGATGAAAAAAAAGTTGAAACCTATAAAAAAACAAGCAATTTTAGATCAGTAATTTAACCTAAAAAAAAATAGAGGACAGAGGTCCCACCGTGATCGCCATTGAAAACACGAGATTCCGGAAACAAAAAGGAAATACTAAACAAAATTGTATTAAAAGGAAAGAACACAAATGAATGAACACAAGATATAAAAGCAATATAAACTATGGCCCTTTTTATTGATATTCTTTTCAATTCGTGTTACAATGCGTCTCCTTCCTTTTTAGGGGATAGGAGCGTTAGATATTGATCTCTACAACTTGTTTCAGAATTCCTTCTTCCGCGTGCCCACATATAAAATGGGCGAACCAAAACGTTGTCGCCGCTTGCGTTGATAAAGGTCGATTCCTCGCTGCTCCTCCAATGCTGCAAATCTACGTTCAAAGAAACAAACAAAGAATCAGTAGCACCTGTGTATGAAAAATAAAAGATAAATCTAACTATGACTAAAATGAATCTAAATGAAATGAAAACTTGACAAAAGCATAAACATGAAACTAGCTAAAAAACTACAAAAGAAATAAAGCGGGAGGGGTGCCCGAAGGCAAACCACCCGCGGGTGAAACTTTGCTTCGACACCAATCCGCTTAGGATGGGTCCGAAACCTGATGTGATGTGTTGTCGGAAAATTGGTAGAATATTGTGGTCAAAAGAATGGGGTGTTGGTTCTTGATTCGTGCCTTCAAAAGTCACCCAATAACCTCTCTTTCGATTAAGAGATTATGGATGTTGAAAACACAAATCGCAAGTAAATGAATTAGCAGCACTTCGTCGCTCAAAATGCTCCTGCTCGGTATCTCTTTTGGGTGAGGAAACTCACCATTTTATAGACCCAAGGGGTCTCTTTGAATTAACATGCAAAAGTGTTTCTTTGCATGAATGCTTTTTGCCTGAAAGAAAGACTTCTTCTTGATCAAGGGCTTCTTAACTGCCTCTGTGCATGTCTTTGTATGTTTTAGAAAAGCTCACTTGCACTCCCATGCAATGAAGGGATAGCTAAGTGGCAAATCTGAGTTGTCTTAAAAAGCTCACTCTCATTCCCATGCGGTGAAGGGAGAGTCAATTGGCAGATATGAGTTGTCAAAAGAACTCACTCGCACTCCTATGCCATGCAAGGAAAGCTAAGTGGCAGTTCTGAGTTGTCATGCGTCGAGGTTTGACTTTTTGCTGGTCAAACCTGGCATTCGTCCCACCCCGGAGCGAGCGCTAATAATCGTCCCTGGGTGAAACGAGTATAAATCCATACTCGTCCCTGGGTAGGACGAGTACAAATTCGCACTCGTCCCTGGGTGGGACGAATAAGAAATAAAGTGTCTAAAAGGTGCCAAATTGATTTCTGACTTGCAAAACTGTTGTGTAAGTGGTTAGAACCACTGTTTAACCTCTGGGGGCTACCCTGGGGGCTGTGTGTGTTAATGTGATCAGTGTTTGTAGTCACATAATCGGATTGGTGCTGTTTTGGTGTCTACACTTAGTAGTGGTATTCACCATGAAAAAGCTATGCCACTACATGTTGAATAATACAACGTATGTCATATCTAAAGAAAATTCGTTGCGGTATATGATGAGCCAAACTTATCATAGTAATCGCATGGCAAAATGGATAATACTATTGAAAAAATTTGATTTAGAGTTCATTAGATAGAAATCTATAAAAGGATAAGTCATAGCTGATCAATTAGCAAAGGCTCCTCTCCAAAGTGAAGAGCCTCTAAGTATAGAACTTCCTGATGATGGAGTGTTTCATATGAAAGAATCACCTGATTAATCTGAGTCTGAATCCCAGGCTAACATCACTCTATTCTTCGATGGTTCTAAATGTGAGCAAAGGGGTGGTGCTAGTATCGTTTTCTTTACACTGCAAGGGGCTCCCATACCCCTTTCATTTAAACTTGATTTTCAATGTACCAACAATAATGCTGAGTATGAAGCATTAATCATTGGCCTTCAAACAACTATTGCCATGAAAATTATGAAGTTGAATATCTTCAACGATTCCTTGCTCATAGTCAACAAGGTAAAGGGGATATTTCAGTGTAAATTCCCCGTATTGCAAGCCTACAAAGCCCTTGTGGATAAATTTTTTGCAAATTTTGAATGGCATGATATAGAGGCACTCCCTCTTTCAGCTAATCGTTTTACGGATATAATGGCATCCTTGGGATTGCTTATTATCCAAAACCCTTCAGATGTTATCACCACCATTCAAGTAAAAATGCTAGCACAATCAGCGCCTACGTGTGAAGCACCTAAATTCCCACTAGAAGTCCACATGATTCAGATTGAATCTTCCATTGAATGATTCTCTCATCTACATAACTTTTTGGAAAATTCCAATTGGTGGACTTTGTTCCCTAAAAATTCTTTTGATATAAGCACCACGCTATCTCAGAATTCATTCACAATCATCATTTGCGAGAGATGAATGTCAAAATAAATGCATGTTCCATAAAGTTGAGGCTTCTTTCCAATAAGACTGTGCCTTGCCTATAAAATATTATCTTAAGCTAGGAAGCATCCCACTTGGATTGTCACAGGCCGCAAAGTGAGCATTTAAGCAAGAGGTGGTAAAATATGTCTTGATAGGAGACATTATGTATCGTCAAAGTTATGAAGGAATTCTCCTTCATTGCTTAGACTCATAGGAGTCTTCTTGGGCCATTGCCCAAGTACACAAAGATACATGCGGTGGCCACTTTAGCAGCATGGCCATCGCTAAGCACATACTTCACATTGGTTATTATTGGCCAACTTTAGAGCGATATTGCTGCGCTTATGTAAATAAGTGCATGAAATGTCAGCATCATGTAAATTTGACACACATACCTTCATAGGTCTTACAACTGATTCAAGCGGTTTGGCAATTTTTACAATGGGGGGTTGACCTAATCAGGAAGATCTCACCTTCATCCTTAGGTCGCCATAAATTTATCATCATGATGACTAAGTACTTCACCAAATGGGTGGAAGCAATTCCCCTTACCACAAAGACTAGACCTCGCATTGCAGAGTTCATATTGCATAATATTATATGTCGTTTTGGTATTCCATCCAAAATAATATCGGATAATGGGACACCATTTAAGAACAAGGATATGCATGCAATAACTAAAAAGTATAACATACAACATATTTTTTTGACTCCCTATTATCCGCAGGCCAATGGGCAAGCAGAGGCTTCTAACAAAATAGTAGTTACCATCCTAAAAAAAACTTTTAGAGATAGCCATAAGGATTAGCATAATCAACTACCTCTTGCCCTATGGGCTTACTACACTAGCATTCAGACCCCCACTGGGGCAACTCAATTTTCACTAGTGTATGGTGTTGAGGCAATCATGCCAATCAAGCTAGAAATTCTGTCATTACAAAAATCTATGCAAGAATTCATTGACGATGATACTGCAAGGCAAGCTCAACTCGATCAAATAATGTTACTTGATGAACGATGCGTTAATGCCCTTGAGCATCTACGTGTTTATCAGGAACATCTTAAGAGAGCTTAAAAAATGAAGGTCCACTACCGTGACTTTCAGGTTGGAGATTTAGTTCTAAAAGAGAACCAACAAAACTCGAACTTACCATCCCATTTACAGGACAAGTTCGTAGCTAATTGGTTAGGTCCATTCATTATTACAAGTCATATTGGACTTGGAACTTACTACTTAGCAGCTATAGAATGGAAAGAAGAGAAAGAACCCATGAATATTCAGCATTTAAGGCATTTCCATGCCTAGCTAGAACCATCAAATGCTCCTAGATCATCTACAACTGTCTAGGTCAAACCAAAATGCCCCAAGGTTCCCCTAAATCCTTTGGTCACCCCAAATGCTCCTAGATTTTCTACGATTGTCTAGGTCACATAAAAATGCCCCAAAGGTTTCCATAAACTCTTTGGTCACCCCAAAAACTCCTAGATCGTCTACTACTGTCTAGGTCAAACCAAAATGCCCCAAAGTTTCTCATAAACTGTTAAGATCCTGCTATAAAATAAACTCAAATAACACACTCTCACACAATTGCTTGGAAATAACTCACATAAACATCACATTAATATAACAGAAATTTGCATAAAGAACAATCTCATAATAGAACTGAATCGCGAGGCCTCTTCGAGGGGGCAACCTCCTTCAATACTTCATTAATTTTGCAAAAGATGGTTACATTGGTGCCCTTTCGGGTATTTAAGGAGTTTCCTTCCAAGGTTGGCTTACATGCAAAATGCCACCTGGATTACATGCATAATGCCACCCGAATTACATGCATAGTGCCACTTTGAATTACATGCACAATGCCACCCGAATTACATGCACAATGCCACTCGAATTACATGCACAATGCCACCCGAATTACATGCACAATGCCACCTATCTACCATGTGTTACATAAAAAAGGGTGCCATTTGTCATAGGCACTACCTAAGCTAAAACTTAGAACATTACAAAATATTAATCATGGGTACTACCCACGTTCACTAGGAATTATTACATCAAGGAAGTTATTACATTAAGGGTTAGGATGAGATCCTAACATGCCCTTCTCCTTGAAGAAGCTTTGTCCTCAAAGCTAAAAATGAGGAAACTGTTGCTGGAGTTGATGGAGGGACTCCCATGTAGCATCCTCAGGTTGAAGTCCACGCCACTGAACCAGGACCTCTGTGATGGTACGGTTGCGAGTTCGACGATACAGTAGCTACTTTGGTGCAAGTAAGATGGAGCCTTCTTCATCCAATTCGGGAAGTGTTGATGGAACCTGTACCTTGGAGCTGCCCGAAATGTAGGAGGGAGGCATGAGTGGAGGGTGCCCGTACTCAGCCTCTGGTGGCGGTATGATAGGAAATTTTGTACCACCATTCGGCCAAAGAAAGCCATTTTGCCCAATGAGTAGGATGATCGGAGGCAAGTAGCGAAGGTAGGTTTCCAAGTAGTTATTAACAACCTCTGTTTGACCATCCGTTTGCGGATGGTAGGCTAAACTCATTGTGAGCTGAGTCCCCTGCAACTTAAACAACTCTTGCCAAAAATTGCTAGTAAGGCTGGGATCACGATCAGATACAATGGAGGTTGGCATGCCATGAAGGCTAAATATGGAGTCAAGGAAAATTTGGGCAATAGTGAATGCTGTGTAAGGATGGGCTAGGGCACAAAAGTGAGCATACTTTGAAAGGCGGTCCACTACCACAAAAATAACAGACTTGTCTCCGGATTTAGGTAGCCCTTCTATGAAATCCATAGAGATGTCAGTCCACACCTGATCCAGTATCGACAAGGGTGGAAGAGTGCCCGAAGAGTGCACTGTTTCTCTTTTCATCCTTTGACCTGTGTCGCAGTCTACCACAAAAGAGCGAATGTCCTGTTTCCTACCTTTCCAAAATAAGGTGCGCTTGAGTCGCTCATAAGGTGGTCTGATATTGGGAGGTGTACTATCCGGCAATAATGGAATGGCATGGTCGTGAGAGCGATGCAGTGGTCGTGTGATGGGTTCTGAAAAGATGGCCTCATGTTTGTGGAGAATCTATTGCATGTCTTGTGGGATTTCACCCATTGGATATGTGGATGGCTGGATGGAGAATAGTTGTGCAATGACCCCACGTGATGATTTCTTTAGCAATTTCTCCATGCCGTTTGAACTGATAATTTGAGGTGTTCCTGTCGGGGAGCCCTTGATGATGTGTGTTTGTCCATTCTGGAAGAACTGCATCCAAAGTTTAGCAAAGTTCCAACTAATAGTGCCCAACGTACTCAACCATTGGCATCCCAAAACAATATCACATCCACCCAAATGGAGGGCAAACATGTCCTCGCTTGAGTTCATAATCCCCTATCTTGATTTTAACATTGTGACACTTTCCTTTACAAGATAAGGTTCCCCCATTGGCTACCATGACCTCAAAGGAATTACAATTATGGATATAGCAATTTCCCCGTTGAGCAACTCTAGGGTCAATGAAGTTGTGCATGCTTCCCGAATCCAAAAGGATGGAAAGACGTTGGCCCTTGAAACATCCTGTAACCTTCATGGTTTGAGGAGTAGTAATGCTGCAAGGGCATGGATTGTAATTGATGTCTCAGGTTCCTGTTTCCCTTCTTCTTGTGGGGGAGGTGTTTCTGGAGGGTCCTCATCCTCATCACTCTCGTCAACGGTATCAGGTTCTCCAACATCTATCAAGAACAATTTTTTGTGTGCACACTTATGCCCCTTGAAAAACTTTTCATCACAATTGTAGCATAATCCTTTGGCACGATGTGCATCCATCTCTTCGTTGGTGAGGCGCTTGGGTGCAGCAGGTTTATTATCATCTGGGTGTTGGGCTCTCGGGGGAAATGAAGGTCTATCTTGAGAAAAATTTGATGGGTGTCTTTGGGTAGAGAGTTTAGATTCGGCCAGACGGGCCAAACTAGTAGCTTCCATCATCGTTCGTGGTTTCAACATTTTGACTTCTGCTTGGAGTTCCATCTTCAACCCACTGATATAACAACTCTGGAAGAACCCTTCACTCAATCCTCTTGTTCGATTGGCCAATTTTTCAAATTGAGCTTGGTACTCTCGAACCGACCCTGTTTGTTGTAGTTTGGATAAGGCTCCTGTGAAGTCCTCAAACTCACTAGGACCAAATCGAGTGAGTATTTGGGATTCAAAATCCTCCCAAGAGAGATTTGGGTAGGTAAGATGCAACCATTGAAACTAGTGTAGAGCCTCAGATTCCAAGTTAAAGGAAGCCATCTGGACTCGATGAAATACTGGTACATTATGAAGTCGAAAGAATTGGTCAACCCGAAATAGCCACCCATCAACATCCTTCCCACTGAATTTGGGAAAGTCCAACTTGGGAATTCTGAAGGGTGTATCATGGTCACGATTCCTTGTAGAACTCTCAACTTGGTATTCTGATTTGGGTGGTTCTCTTCTCAGTTTGCTGTCCACTTCAGTCAATGCTTCTTCTAAGCGATTGCTAGTGGCCTCATGCTCTAAGCGAAGACCTTGGACTTCTTCCCTTATGGAGTGAAAAGTCGAGTTCAAGTTCTCAATGGATTTTGTTAGGGAATCCAAGTGTTCTAGTTCTTTCTGGTGTCCACGAGTACCCTGGGCCATTTTTTGACCTTTTGTGACCAGTTACTAAAAATAGAATTGAATTTTTTTGACTTACTATTTTTAGTAAGTGCCCAAAAAAGTGCTTGGGTGCTATATATCAAAATGATCAGTAGGAGGAGGTGGTCACAATGAGATATATCTCTTAACACTACTTTTTGGCACCCCAGACTTTTTTTTATCTCCTGTTTTGCTGAGTCTAACGGTGTTTACAGATTCTGATTCTGAGCTACTGAGCAAAAGTTGGGTACTGGAGCACTATCTAAAATTGGCCGTGTTTCACACTCAAGATTCTCTGTATTTTGCAGGTGACTGATATGACAGTTCTGTTCTGACTCTGAAGACTGTGAATTCTGCCCTGACTATGCTGACCTCTCCGACTTGATCGACTCGATTGTGATCGCCATCTGTAAATTTGATCATTACTCTCCAGAATTTCAACTTAAGTGTCACCCTCATGGCTTATCCCGAATGCATGTCCCTTTTGTTATTTTTTTGGTAGAGGACTCCTTTCTCATATGCTCACTTTTGAAATGCAGGCTTACGAACGGGGGTGTTTGGATTCTTATTTTGATTTTGATTTTTGCATTTTTTACAGGTTGCAGTTTTAACAGAACCGGGGAATGCTAAGTATAGGAGTATGTACCACCCATAGGCCCTCTAATATACCGACAGTGACGAACAATAGTGCTCGGACCAATATTTTAGGCCACTACTCAAGGAGGATTCCACACATACCCTTGAGCACACTACCTGCCTCTCTGACAATACGGGAGGGTAATCGTCCAGGATGCTATGTCCCATAGACTATGAGTAATACAAGGCCGAAGAGCTTCCTAATGGCTAAAAGTTTGTTTAATCCTAGATGGTCTCTCGATATACCCGAAGATACGTGGGAGCTCAAGTCCGTGCGCGAGTTCCGTCTGAGGCCTGGGTATTGGAGCCTGATCGCCCCTCACTTCACTAGACGCTTTATGGGCTATCTAGCTTAGCCAATAATGACAGATCCTTCGCGATATTTTAAAACCCCCGGTACAGGGTTTCTACCTACTCAACTAATAATATATTTTTTTTGTTTTTGGTCTGGAAAAAAAAACACTGTATTTTTTTTTGGATTTTTTTAATAAGGAAAAATAGAATGGGAAAAAACACATGGAATTTATACCTAACAGGCGGATTTGATGGCAAGAATCGTTGCAGTTGCAGCAGAACTTGGCCCTGGAAAGCGCTCTGATACCACTTGTTAAGATCCTGCTATAAAATAAACTCAAATAACACACTCTCACACAATTGCTTGGAAATAACTCACATAAACATCACATTAATATAACAGAAATTTGCATAAAGAACAATCTCACAATAGAACTGAATCGCGAGGCCTCTTCGAGGGGGCAACCTCCTTCAATACTTCATTAATTTTGCAAAATATGGTTACATTGGTGCCCTTTCGGGTATTTAAGGAGTTTCCTTCCAAGGTTGGCTTACATGCAAAATGCCACCTGGATTACATGCATAATGCCACCCGAATTACATGCACAATGCCACCCGAATTACATGCACAATGCCACCCGAATTACATGCACAATGCCACTCGAATTACATGCACAATGCCACCCGAATTACATGCACAATGCCACCTATCTACCATGTGTTACATAAAAAAGGGTGCCATTTGTCATAGGCACTACCTAAGCTAAAACTTAGAACATTACAAAATATTAATCATGGGTACTACCCACGTTCACTAGGAATTATTACATCAAGGAAGTTATTACATTAAGGGTTAGGATGAGATCCTAACATAAACTATTTGGTCACCCTAAAAGGCTCCTAGATCATCTACGACTGTCTAGGTCACATCAAAATGCCCCAAATGTTCCCATAAACCCTTTAGTCACCTTAAAAGGCTCCTAGATTGTCTACAACTATCTAGGTCAAACCAAAATTCCCCAAAGGTTCCCATAAACCCTTTGGTCATCCCAAAAGGCTCCTAGATCATCTACGACTATCTAGGTCACATACAAATACTTCAAATGTTCCCATAAACCCTTTGGTCACCCCAAAAGGCTCCTAGATCATCTACGACTGTCTAGGTCACATCCAAATGCTCCAAAGGTTCCCAAAAACTCTTTTGTCACCCCAAAAGGCTCCTCGATCGTCTACGACTATCTAGGTCACATAAAAATTCCCCAAAGGTTCCCATAAACCCTTTGGTCATCCTAAAATGCTCCTAGATCATCTATGACTGTCTAGGTCAAGCTAAAAATCTCCAAAGGTTCCTATAAAACCTTTTGTCACCTAAAAATCCCCAATGGTATCCATCAAACCGATTGGTCAACTTGTATATCTTATCAAAAAATTCAAAAAAATTTAAAAATCATCAAAATAACAAAAATAATGCATTGCATGTCATCGTAGTCACATCTTAGTGTCATTTGCATTAGGCATAATAATCACATCATGCATACCTAAAAATTTGATAACAAGATGTCTAGCACCAAGTATGTACATTAGGTATTTGTCAAAATCATAGTTGTTAAAAGACAGTTTTATCACCTATTCATTTTACATTAATACCACAGTTACATACCACAATATGTGTTTAGTCACTTCAAATTAAACCATTGTATAAAAGCATCAATAAAGTTGTTGGTCACTCACCTATGTTTTGTCGTTTGGTCAACTTTTGTAGAAAGTTATAGTGATGTTTTAAAAGGTACAACTCTTGCTTAGGTTATACCTTGTATATATCAGAATTCTAACATCATGCTACATTAAATAAATCCTAAGTACAGTACAAAGTAAGATGAAAAATTAATAGTATTATAGGTTATTCTAAGCAAAAATGATTATCCTTGCTCATCCTCCTGTGCGAATGGTTCTAGGGTGCTAAGAATTAGCAAAAGGACAAGATCTCCTTTCTCATAGGTCCCTTGCTCTATAGTCTAAATTAGAGCTCGTATCATTTGCAAAAGAGAAGCAATAAAAGCAATAGTGATTATCATCACTTATGCAAATAAAAAATAAAAAATAGAAGTACATTATTACCAAAGAAAACAAGTGGTCTTCACCACTACAAAAATAAAAATAAAAGTGGATCTTACCATTATCATAAAATCCATTGCTTTCTAAATTACACAGTGCACATTCCCTTAGTGATTCAATGCAAAAGAAAGGAATCAAGATTTTGAATACCTAAAATTCTCAGCATCAGAGAGCCATAAGGTGATCCTCATTCCAGGTTTGGTGGATATCCTACTTGCAATGATGGGGTAGCCTCCCACATGATGATATGTTTGTCCCATAAGCATTCTATTTGTATAGACCAATATTTGCATTAGGATGAGATAGCTTGGAATAATCTATATTGCCTAGTGGTCCAATCTAAAAAAGTGCAAAATTAAGGATAATGATGCATATAAAGTTTCCTCTACTATAGGTGCGATTCGTCAAACCTATTTGCACATTAGAGATTATTTTATGCATTATCATGGTAATTAATTAATCTACAAATGAATATAGGTTATCTTGGTTACCTTAGCAGGGTTTGTACCTTAAAAAAAATTCATAACATAATTATTACACAATTATAGACTAAGTGCTTGAACATGGCTGAGTTTCACAACACAATACATGTCCCATAACATATTACAATATCTATTCTATTTGTAAAAAATTCAGTATACATTTATCAAAACCAAGTTATAAATGCCATCATAGAGTGTCATAAAAATAACATGAAACGATAAAATACATTTTGTACAAGCTATAGGGCTAGCATAAAAAATATCAACTCATATTAAATCACAACATGTCATTTGCATATTCATTCCATTTTCATCTTGCATATAGATCATCAACATATACATTTATCATCTAACTAAATGTATCCCATCACATTACATCAAATCATCTAAATAAATGCATACATGGTAGACATCATAAAATCATATAGACATGCATACATCACATACATCAATAAAGGACATCATGATGATCAAAATAAAAACCATGTATATATCCATATATATGTGAACCAAAAATACATCATCATGTCCATCATATCCCCCAAGGGCTATAAAATAAATGGGTCCCAAAGCCCACATAATATCCATCACAAAAATTCTAAAATAGAGACCCATTTGTCTCAAATAAAGTCATGCACCTCCATGACTAAGTGCCATGACTCTCTCCTCTGCCCTCAGTATGAGTGCATCATGAGCTAATAGATCAGCTACCTCTTGGTCTGTCTGTCCATATCACTGATCTCGGTGGTCCCATCCATGATGATTGCCCTACCTCACTCTGAGACCTAGCTACTGATCCAATAGCCAAAGCTCTATTTGGTAGGTGTCCCTGGAGATGCATGATCTCATCCTCTAACAGTCTGGTGAAGACTTGATCCTACCGATAGCAAACGATCAAACTCTCCATCAAAACTTGTAGTCGCTCTACCTCACCTCATAGTCTCACCATATCATTATTGTTCGATGCACCTTGCCCTAAGAAATGCACCACAACCTAAGACTAGAATGCTGCTATCTTAGCTGCCTACCTCTGGATATTTTTAGCCTGCCTCCCTATCTCAGCCTGCACAAACTCTAACTATACATGAAGAACTGACACCTCAGCATCTCATCTAAAGGCCTCAGTCTGACCAGTCTATACCTGTGCATGAAGGAGAGCATGCTCCTCAGTGTAGTCCTCCTATAACCTACTTAGCTCCCCTCGTAATCCAATGATAGTGGCATCTCGCATTGCTATCTCCCCATCTAGGTCTCGCTCATTGGGTGCATCCATACCAAACCCCTTTGCATCTTGGATGTCTAGTAAACCAGCCCTAGAATCCTTCCTATGAGGGTGAACATGTCATACCTCTACTATATCTAGAGCTTGAGCATCCTAAGATACCTCTCTGAGGTCCTCTCTAGGTGCATCCTCATCCAAGCAACATTGAAACCCCCTCCTAGTGGGCCATCCCCATGCCATATCTGCATAATCCACCAAGCACCATACTCATAAGCAGTACCAACATCATTTACATCTGGTATGTCTATCACTGGGTATAACTCCTCATTGAGGGGCTCTACAATAGGCTCCTCTAGTCCCCTCTCCATGCCTCTATGCTGATATACTCATTGCTCATTGGGTAACCCCTGCGTAGCCTGAACTGTCAAAGCACACGATCAAACTAGAAGTACTCATTCTTAGTTTCATGCCTCCCTACCATCCATATGCCTCATCTCACTCGATGAAAGTGTATCATAGCCTCTGGCCATATAGGGAAATATCTGTAATATCTCTAGATATTATCCTCTACTCGAAGCCATGCAAAGGCGTCAACATAGATCAAAATATATCCAGCCTAATTTTTACTGTCATGCTCCTCCCTCATTGTCTCCCAGAGTGTAGTGTAACCAATATCTCTGTCCTCTAACTGAGCCCGCATCGTCCATGGTAGTACCCCTAGGTGCTGCACTACAATATGGGACCATCCATAGACCTATAGTAAATAGCTACATCCTATCCCCATATATCCGTGGCATCGAATCTCATAAAGCTCATCATAAATATGTGCAAGTAAATTCAGACCCAAGCCATAATCAAAGGTTGCTCTGGCATGCACTCACACAGAGCATACACTAACTCTAGTAGGTTCCAAGGGAACCTAGCTCCTAAGGAGTCTGGAAATAGTTGGTTGCTGATCAATGTCATTAGCAATGCATGTCTAGTTCTGAAGACCTCACTTTGAAACCAATCCACAACTAACATGCCTTCTTTGAGTAGCTCTATAGCTACCTCCTCCCAGATCTCTCTAAAGTACCGCTATAAGACTGCCTCACATCAACCAGTAGCTGTGCTGAGGATAAAAAATCCCTCAATAGGGATCTGAAGTACCCTATATAAATCCTTAAGGGTAATAGTCATCTCCCTGGTAATAAAGTGAAAGGTATTGGTACAGGGATCCCACAAATCTATAAGTGTAGTAATATAAGCCCTGTCAGCCATGACGGGCTTCAACTGAGTCACCTGCTTGAGGCCAATGGCATCGAGCCATACCCAATCCTCAGGTGTCAACATGCCTCTATCTTCCATGAAAATATTCGGGACCATATATCAACTCTAAATAATTTTCTAACATAAAAAAAAAAAAACAAAATTGGGTCACTCAAGTGCACCAAAAATGCACTTTTTACCCTCCAAAAACACGTAAAAAGGGTCAATTTTAACCCCAAAATGGGCCATTTTTGGCCCAGTTTGTGGCCGACCAAACTAGGGATGGCCCCAAATTTTATGACTGTCCCAACCAAGTACGACCATGTACCACCATCCCAGGAAGGTATGGCCCCCAATCAGGGGCAAAATTGGGGCAAAAAGACCCCCTAGAAACCCTAAAAATGCCAAAAATGACTGAAAAATGCTCTATAAATGCAAAATAAATGAAATTTTTTGCATGAAAATTACAAAATCTACCCTAAATGTGTTATTTAACTACATTTTAAGGGTTCATTATAGGCTAATTAAAGAAGAAAATAAAAAAACCCTAAGAAATTACGATTCCTTGCTAAAAACAAAGAGGAAAAAGCATGGAAACATACCCGTCACACACTGGCTTCGCCATGTGCTGCACCATGGCCTCACTGCATGCTGAAAGGCATATGTTTGGATAGTTATTTTCTTCAGCTAATCACCTTTATCCTCCTCTCTCCAAATTTTGAAATCAAGTTGCAATAATGAAGATTTTAGGGCCATTTCCCCTTTTATATAAAACCCTAGGTTTACGACCATACCTACCAGGTATGATCACAAAAATTGGGGAATTTACCTACCTATGACATTCATAAAAATTATGGCCATAATTGGGAGTGATTTCCACAAAAAAATTAATAAAAACAACTCAAAAACAGCAAAAATAGGGTCAAAAACCCACCAAAAATAAGTAAATGAGGCCATTTTCAAAACTGGTCTTAATAATTACAAAATGGGTTTGTGAAAGCATTATGTGACCCTAATTTAATCTCTAAGAATGCACCTAGGGCTGGACCACTCCACGGGTACCCAATTTTAGTCACTTGCGCTCTCAAATTCGACTAAAAATAGTCAAAAAAATGAATAAAAGTGCATAACAAAAAAATGGGAGAACCATGAAATTGTCCCAAAATCATCATATGGTGTCAAGCGACTCATAAATTTGTACATTGGGCATTCCCTCATAAACTAATTTCTTGAGGGGGTAGTCATCATAATTATTTCAACAATCGAATCAACAAGAGAACACTCAAAAGTGTTAAAACTCATGCATCCAGAAGAGTCTTTGCTCGAAGTAGATCTTCAAGCCCATGCTGGGGAAAATAAATAGAATAAAATGCAAATTAAAATAGGCTTGGATATCCTTGCGGTCTAGGGTATGAATCCTCTGTGAAGGCTCTTCACACACCTGGTGGGACTTGTAATGATACAAGGTGCCAAGACCTAAGTATTCCCGAAGCCTAAAAGTCCTCGTACAAAAAGGTCTAGGGATACTTGCAAATAATTAGTCTATGTCAAAGGCAATGATTCAATGGATGTATGTTTTCTTTTTCATAGGAGAGACATCATGAGTTAGTTAGGTTTAAAAAAAAAAAAACCTTAATCAATTTACCATTTTGGTTAAATATTTTTGCTTCGCGCTTTCTCAGATAAAGCGCATCATAAAAAGGGGCAACTGTAGACACCAATTAGGTAAATCGGATAGGACTATAAGTGCACCAAATACATCATACTATCGACATCATATAACCTCACCAAGGGTAGTTTCTAGGGTCACAAGGCATCCTAGGATAGTTTTGGGAAGATATCCACCAGTTTTGGAAGCCTTAGAGGCCCTGGTTTGTGATCGTCCCTACTACGGACAGTCATGATTAGGGTTAGGATTTGTGGCCTCTCCTACCTGGGATGGTCACACATGACCATCCCAGGTAGGGATGGCCCCCAAACCCACCTACAAAAAAGTAGGTGGGATCGATATTAGCAATCAAATCTTGCCAATCTCGACCCCAATTAGTGGCCTTGCTAATTGGGAGTATCCTGGCACAATTTGGGCTACCTAATGGGTTGCCCAAATGGGTCAACCTTTCCAAATCCATCTAGGGCAACCTTGGACAAGTGGCAAGAGTTTTCCTGGATGGGCAACATGCCATTTTGGGCATTAGGGCTCCAATTGCCTATAAATTGGAGCCTTCCCTCAACCAAAAGAGGAGGAGAATGGAATGCAATTTTGGAGTAACGAAGTACTGCTAGAATTGGGAGAGAACCGATGTTACTTACCTTGCCCCTTTTTGCAAACTTTGTGCCCCTTTGATTTTGAATCCCTCTTCCCTCGTGAAGGTGATTTGAAGGATTACAAAACCTACCAACCCAATTACAAAACTGGTCTACTATGGCATAGATACAGACCCCATTTGCCTAAAAATATAATTAGTTAGCTCTAGAACTAATCAAATAGGGATTGGTGACCATTTTTTGAAGCGGACCTATTGACCATCCTGGGCAGGAGCGATCAATAGTCATGACCATACCTAACTATGATGACAATAAAATTTTGAGGGATTTTGCCCTAGATTCCATTATAGGAGTCTTAAATAGGTCCTCCCCTAACCTCGGTCCAAATTTGAGCTGATTTGGAGTTGATTTGGTAGGGTAACCGATCGTTTGAACGTCGTAGGATGAGGTGGACCAACTTTAAGGCCTCCGCTGTCTTTCACCTAGTTTGGTGCCTAAATGACCTCAAAATGATATGAAACTTGGCTATAGCAATGTTAAAACATAGATCTATCTATTGTATGCATTTGTATATGTTTTGATAGCTTAGATTGATTTCATTTTATTTGATTTCAATGGATGTATGTTGTTTTCTATTATAATATCTATGCTATTAACCCCCTTTCAATCTCCAATGTGTGTAGATTACAGGATTTAACAAACTAGGAGCTAGAGGTATAGGAATCAACCTAAAAAGTAGCTTCTTCGTGGGAAGAGGAGTCAACCATTGGATGCGCCAACATCAATTTACCATCGAGGGATAGGATCCCTTAGTACCATCATTTTCATTGTTTGTATGGTTGATGTATCACCAGTTTTAAGCCTCCATTAATGGAGTGCATCTTGTAATCAAAGTTCTAAAAAGAAAATTAATAAAATATATCTTATTGCATTTCATTTGGTTATCAGATTCGTCTTTTGTTGCTTTCTAGCTTAGTTTCATTATATGCACTCTTTTTGGCCTATAATACCCTTAGCTTAAATTTTCCTGTTTGAAGGCCATACAAACATAAGTAGAGGTGTATCCATTGATTTTCTCCTTCTACAACTCATCGCTTGAGGGGGTAGTCATCATAACAATTTCAACAATCAAATCAACAAGAGAACACTCAAAAGTGTTAAAACTCATGCATCCAGAAGAGTCTTTGCTCGAAGCAAATATTCAAGCCCATGTTGGGGAAAATAAATAGCATAAAATGCAAGTTAAAATAGGCTTGTATCTCGTTGCGATCCAGGGTATGAATCCTCTGTGAAGGCTCTTCACACACCTGGAGGGACTTGCAAGGATACAAGGTGCCAAGACCTAAGTATTCTCGAAGCCTAAAATTCCTTGTACAAAAAGGTCTAGGGATACTTACAAATCATTAGTCTATGTCAAAGGCAATTATTCTATGGATGTATGTTTTCTTTTTCACAAGAGAGACATCATGATTTTGTTAGGTTAAAAAAAAAAAAACCTTAATCAATTTACCATTTTGGTTATATATTTTTGCTCCACACTTTCTTAGATAAAGCACATCATAAAAATGGGCAACTGTAGACACAAAAATCAGGTAAATCAGATAGGACTACTAGTGCACCAAATGCATCATCCTATCGACATAATATGACCTCAACAGGGGCATTTTCTAGGGTCAAAAGGCATCCTAGGACAGTTTTGGGAAGATCACCAATTTTGGGAGCTTTAGAGGCCCTGGTTTGTGACCGTCCCTACCAGGGACGGTCATGATTAGGGTTAGGATTTGTGGTCACTCCTACCACCTACCAAAAAGTAGGTGGGATTGAGATTGGCAATCAAATATTGCCAATATCGACCCCAATTAGTGCCCATGCTGATTGGGAGCATCTTGGAATAATTTGGGCTGCCTAATGGGTTTCCCAAATGGGGCAACCTTACCAAAACCATCCAGGGTAACCTTGGACAAGTGCCAAGGGTTGCCCTGGATGGGCAACATGCCATTTTATGCATTAGGGATCCAATTACCTATAAATTGGAGCCTTCCATCAACCAAAAGAGGAGGAGAATGGAATGCAGGTTTGGAGCAATGAACTGCTGCTAGAATTGGAAGAGAACCGATGTTACTTACCTCACCCATTTTTGTAAACTTTGTGCCCCTTTTCTTTTGAATACCTCTTCCCTCGTGAAGGTTATTTGAAGGATTACAAAACCTACCGACCCGATTACAAAACCGGTCTACTTTGGCATAGATACAGACCCCATTTGCCTAAAATTAGTGAGATCTAGAACCGATCCAATAAGGATTGGTGGCATTTTTTGAAGCAGACCTGTTGACCATCCTAAGCAGGAGTGATCAATAGTCATGACCATCCCTAACTATGATGACCATAAAATATGCATGTATTTTGCCCTAGATTCCACCATAGGAGTCTTTAATAGGTCCTCACTAACCCCTATCCAAATTTGAGCTGATTTGGAGTTGATTTGGCAGGGTAACCGACCGTTTGAACATCGCAAGGTGAGGTGGACCAACATTAAGGCCTCCATTGTCTTTCGCCTGGTTTGGTGCCTAAACGACCTCAAAATGATCTAAAACTTGGCTAGAGTAATGTTAGAACATATATATATATATATATATATTGTATGCATTTTTATATGTTTTTATAGCTTAGATTGCTTTCATTTTATTTTATTTTTATGGATGTATGTTTTTTCCATTATAATATCTATGTTATTAACCCCCTTTCAAGCTCCCATGTGTGTAGATTACAAGATTGAAAAAACCAGGAGCTAGAGGTATAGGAATCAACCTCAACACAACTTCTTCATGGGAAGAGGAGTCAACCATTAGATGCGCCAACATCAATTTACCACTGAGGGATAGGATCCCTTAGTACCATCATTTTCATTGTTTGTATGGTTGATGTATCACTAGTTTTAAGCCTCCATTAATGGAGTGCATCTTGTAATCAAAGTTCTGAAAAAAAAATTAATAAAAGATATCTTATTACATTTCATTTGGTTATCAGATTCGTCTTTTGTTGCTTTCTAGCTTAGTTTCATTATATGCACTCTTTTTGGCCTATAAGGCCCTTAGCTTAAATCTTCTTGTTTGAAGGCCATACAAAAATAAGTAGAGGCGTATCCATTGATTTTCCGCTTATAAAAATAGCTTTTTTAATTATTATTTGACCATGAGGGCAATTTTAGGATTATTTTTCCTTAGCTTTTCTTTGACCGATTTAGTGTTGGGGTTGAAAGTGAGATTGTGAATGACTAGTTTAGGATCAAGGTCAAGCATATCTTTATAGAACCATGCAAATTCTTGTTTGTATTAAGTCAGGATAGTGAAAAAACATTGTTGTTATTCAGATGAAATAATTTTTCCAAGTTTGAGAATTTTGGGGTTTTCAGGGTTAGTGCAAAGGTTTTTATCAATGGTTTCCTCAACGAGCATGTGGGAACCCTCCTTAAGCCAATGAGAGATTGGGATGAGGTGAATGTTATATAAAAAATTATTAGAGAGGGCCAATATGGCATCAATTATTTTGATATGATAAACAAAATAATGTGATGAAGAGGAAGGAGGAAAGTAAACATTGAATTCTCTAAGTAATTAGTCAGAAGGAAGGAAATTAAAAATGGAAGGAGGGGATGAGATTTGCTCAAAGTCAATGACACTAGGGTTAATGGGGATGAGGCTTCCAAGGTCATTTTGATTATGGAGGGGTGTGAATAATTCAATGGAGATCATGTTGACTTGGTGGAATGAAGAGGGTTTTGGATTAGAGGTCAGGTTCCTGTGTACATGCTTGTGAGAGAGAAGTTGGTCTATAATAGGCAAGTGAGGATCAAGTTAAAGTGGTAATGGTAGAGGCGAGGGATGGATGGGTGCATTGGGTTACTATAATGGAAGGAGAATAGAAAATATGGGAAGAATAATGGGATACATACATAGGTAAAAATTACCATCATCCAGGGAATCAGTGATGGGGACAATAGGAGATGATTCTTCTTCAAAATTATCAAAAGTAATTGAAAGTGCCTCAAATTATTCATTGAATTCATATCCTGAGGTATCAAATGAAAAGGCATGAATTGTGGAAACTTGGAAAAAGTTCTCTTGATAGGTGAGAATACTTGGGATCAATGTACTTATCATCAATATCCTCCTTGAGACCAAGGGTGATACATTGAAGATAATCTTTGAGGAGGTTGATAAAAAAAAACTTATCATACCCTAGACAAAATTTATCTTTAGGGGGCTAGCAATGAGGATCTAAAATGGTGTGAGCTCCTTTTTCATAGTGACCACGACCACATTCTCACCAATTAAAGCATTGAAAATACCTTATGGTGAATGAGGGGTTAGAAAAAAAATTGATGAGTCTTCAAAATGGTATTTTAGATGCTTTGTCAGGCAATTTGTCGAAAGATGAATCAACTCCCCCATATATAAAATTGGTATAATTGGAGGAGGAGCCCACAGGGATGATAGCACCAATGGTTAATGGAGTATGACTAGGGTGACCAAAATCCCTAGTCTACTCTATAACATAAGGTGTAAATGCTACACTATGTACAATATACTCTCCTATACTAGGACTAGTCATATGTACAATGATATTAGCAGGTTGGGATGGATGCATTTAAGAGGTGGATGGATATGGAGATTCAACGGTGTCCACCAAAGGGGATGGGGATGTGGATGAGGGTATGTGTATCCCATGAATGATGTCAAGAATAAAAGGGTTTGCATGTGATGGTTTTGGAGGTACGGTGGTTCATAAATTGTGGAAGGGGATATGGTTTGGCAAGATTATATGGATGTAGGAACGGTGGAAGGAGGGATGAAAATAGTGGTAACTTGTCCAATGGTGGAGGGAAAAAGGGTAGATATGGAGGTAGTTGACTAGGTATTAGGATTATTGGAAGGAGGGAAAAGAAGTGCTTGAGAGGTAGTTGGCATAGAATGATGGATAATAGGGGCTAAAGAGGGATGAATGGGAGGATAAGGCAGTGTGGGTAGGAGGGGAGGGGTTGAATATGAATATTGGGTGACTATAGATGAGTATGGTTTATGATAAGGAGGTAGGTAATGGAGAGGTTGGGTATGAGGAAGAGCATCTTGAGTTTTGGAAGAAGGGTAGAAGGCTTAGGCATTGGAAGAAGGGTGGAAGAAAGGTGGAGGGTAATAGGTATGAATAGGCTGGGTGAAAGGAGTTTGATTATGATATGGAGGATGAAAAAGATATATATGGGAGAAATATGGGGGAGGGATATGGGTTTAATTTGGGATGGCATGAATAGCATGATTAGCCCTTGATGAAGAGGAAGGTAGGATTAGGTTGGTCATTATTGAGTAGGTAGGTTGCGAATTAGGTGTAGTCGATGCAAATGATGTAGAACAAGACGAAATTGGTTGGGGAGTTGAGGTGGGTGGAATATGAGTGAGGAAGAAATGTGTGGAAGGTAAGGGTGACTCATGTGGATGAGAGACCATGTGATAATATTTGAAAGGCTCTTCACCAACTAAATATAGTGTATGTAACCCTCATGGGTATTTTTGAGGTAGTGATGGAATGTTAGGGTACGCATCGCATATATCATATCCATGGTCTACCAAGAGTACATTATATTGAATTTCATCTTCTAGGATATGAAACAAGGTGTGGATGGTACTCATCCCTACTTGAATAGGGAGAACAACCTTTCCAAGCATTGAGCATAATGCATTATTGAAGGCCCATAGAGTGAATGTGGAATTGACTATATGGGTAGGTGGAAGGTTGAGGTGTTTAAGAGAAACTGATGTGATGATGTTGATTGAAGAGCCCATGTCAAAAAAACAAATTTAAAGGTTTTTCATCTTTAGAGGCCATGATATATAAATGAGGGTCAAGTCCTTCCATCATTATGGTTTTAATTTTATTATCATAGTAGGTGATGGATGATGATGTGTAATTTTAAACACTATCCACAAAATTAGAAAAGGCATTAAGGTCATGAGTTTGCAGCTCTATGGACTTAATAATCTCCATTAGTACCTCCTTGTGTGGGGGTGATTACTAGATTATTTCATAGATTACAAGTTTTTCTAATGCCATTTTGAGGCTATGAGTGAGCTAGTTCTCAAGATGGAGGACTGGTCAAGGTTGAGGGGTCATGGATTCCATTGGTGGAGGTGGCAAAGTTGATGAGGAAGGTACATTAGGAGGGCTAGTTAGTGGTGGTGGTTGATCAATATCTCATTTATTTCTAGTGACTATGTGGACCATGTCAAAAAAACCTTGGTAATATGAGACATTATTGACATGATTGACTTGATTTAGTTGGCTTATGGAAGTTGAGGCTTTTGTATTTGGTTGGGCTATCCCATGTTGTGGTAATAGATTTTGGTAAATTCCAAGGATTTTATTAGGGGGAGCAAGCAGATTTTTGAAGGCAATGACACCTATTTCAATAATATCCTACACTAAATGTTTAAATGAAATGTAGTCATTGATGTCATGGCCCTTTTATCTATGAAAAACACAATAGTGATACTCCTTGTATGCTTGGAATTTGGGTTTATTGGGATATTTTGGTTTCACTTTGAGCAAGGAGATCACTTGTACCTCATAAATTGTTTGGAAAATGGTTGATAGGGGCTTAGAAAGGGATTTTAAGTTGCAAGGGGGCCTAGGAGTGCACTTGGGATGGTTAGCATATTGGGTGGGATGTTGAAGTTGGGTGACAGGCAACATAGTTTGGTATGTTGGTTTTTGGGGATGATATTAAGGTTGTTTTAATTGATATTGAGGCTATTGAGGTGGATATTAAGGTTTTTGAGGTTGATATGAAGGCTCTTGAGGTGGATATTAAGGTTGTTGGGGTTGAATGATTGCACTACTCAACACCACCTGATTGATTTGGGTAGGCCTAGATTGGTTATTGTTGTTGTTACCCTTAGCATTCTTGTTTGGCCATTATTTCTTTCTAAGCTTGATCTCTCCTTGAATTTTAATGTCTTCAATGATTTTATCATGAGCCAAAGCTTCCTTGAGAGTACGATATTGTTGGAGTTGTAGCAATAGAGATATGGGTTTTGAACAACTCCTAGTGAACATCCAAGTTAGCTCAGTGAGATGAATAGAGAATGGTAAGTCCATAAGAATGGATCTCCATTAACCACCTATTGTGGCCATTCCATAACTAGCCCCAAAATTGGGGACCCACCTATAATTTTTGGAATTTTTGTTGAATTTTAGTTTCTTTGCGTGATAATTTTGATAGGCTAGTGTGTTGACTAGTGTCTCCTTTTGGTTTATTTTAAGTTGTCTAGTGTGTTGGTTAGGTAATTTCTTATTTTTGTTATTTTATTGTTTTGGTTAGTTTTAATGTTTTGAATTAAACCAATTCAAACATTTTGAATTAATTAAATCAAATTTAAAATTAAAAAAAGAAGAGAAAACAAGTAAAATTAAAATAAAGAAAGAAAAATAAATAAAAATAGAAAAAAATCAAATAAGAATATATATATATATATATATATATATATATATATATATATATATATATATATATAATGAGTAAAAGAAAACAAAAGGATAGCATTTCTTTTTCTCATGACACACTAATATTTCTTTACATATTGGTTTGGTATTAATTTCTATGTTGAATTTATGATTTTATTAAAGTTAGTTTGAATTAATACTTTATATTTATGTTGGCTGGTTTCTAAATAAAAGAAAAGCATTATGGAAGGAGTGTTTCAATTGGAATATATTTACCAATTTATTATTGTTAAAAAGCATTATGGAAAGAGTATTTCATTTAGAAGATATTTACCAATTTATTATTGAAAAAAATCATTATGGAAGAAGCATTTCATTTGGAAGATATTGTAGTTACAAAGAAGTTACGTGACTAAGCCAAAGGAAAAGGGAGGAAAATGAAATGAAGAGTTTATTTTAGGGCTGGAAAGCTTTAAAAAGCCATGGAAGAAAAAGAAATAGAGGCTGGTTTTTTGGAACAGGAAGTGATGTAAGGAGATTGAAAGCTTATTCAAACTATTGTGGAGCTGTTTTTTCACCATTGTATGCAGAAAATGAACTTTTGAATACCAATTTATGTTTATTGAATATCTTTCTCACATTCACTAATTGTGTTTAATGGTGTTTATGCATGGATATGGTTGCATCATTCCAATATTTTTATTGCATATTTTTTTTAACTCAGACTCTCGCCATAACCAGATTTCAAATTGTGTGGATGGAGGTCTAACCCGGTTATGTTTTGTGTTCGAAATCTAACCTTTTTCTGTAGCATATGTTGGATTTTTTTTGCAGTATTTTTCTTTGGTCTTCTCCATATTCTAGTCCATATTCCAGAATTTCATGTTATCTTATTTTTATTTTCTAACCCTGTCTTTTTCATTTTTTTTTAAGTTTTCAAAATAAAATAAAAATTTGAAAAAAATATAAAATTCCAAAAAGAGTTACATAGGTTGAAATAATAAGCTTTAATTTCCATTTATAACAAGTACATTTTTGTTTTAATTTAATTTCAAAATTCTAAAATTATTTGAAGCTCACACTTTTAGCAGGAATTTTTATTTCAATTTTGCATGATTTCACAGGTTAAAAAAAAATAGAATTTTCAGACTTTACATTTTGTTTTTAAAGCAATAAATTGACTCCCTTTATTAAAATTACCATTTCATTAAAAGGGGGTAATTTGTATGGCATAAAAAGGCTATTATACTTTCAAATATTAGTCATTTACATTATTTTCTCTCATGTTCAAAGCAAAGCAAGGCAAGATAAAATCCATTCAAAGCAGATAAAATTTATTGAAGAATCATTCAGGATTCACATTTCACATTTAGATTCAGTCACTTTATTTTCTTGTTCAAACAAAGATTAACCATCCAAGATAAAATTAATTTGCATTCAAGTGAGGGATTTACTAACTCCAATATCACATTAAGGCAAAGATAAAATAAAGTGGTTTTCCACAACACTTGCTAATAGTAATATTTTAATCTGAAGATAAAAAGAATCTGCTAATAGCAAGTACTAACTTCTATTTCACATTAACGCAAAGATAAAAATGAAGTGGCTTGCCACAACACTTGCTAACAACACATGTTAATATTAAGTAAAATAAATCTGCTAACAACAAGTACTAACTCCAAATTTTACATTAAATCAAAGATAAAATGAAGTGGTTTACCACAACACCTGCTAACAAAACATTTTAATTGAAGATAAAAGGTATTTGCTAACAAGGATTCGGGGATAAATCACTTTAAAAAATTAGAAATAAAATGAGTTAGGATCAACTTTAGGCATTCATTCATAATTTTATTTATGCACATAAGGGAACTCAAGCCCTTTTAATTAATGAACAATAATATCATGGCAAAATCAAAGTAAAATCAACACAGGCCCCTTGTTAACAGTTGTTTGCAAGTCACTAAGGTATTCTTAGCATTTATTTTGATACATCTTCACAAGCACACAAGTCTACATTAAATAAAAGGAACATTGGAGAGATTTTTATTTCTTTGCAAGAGAGGGTTTTGTGATCAAAATCCTATGGGTGTTGTGGTTTTACAATTGGGAAAAATTACCACTCAACATTTTGGCGCTAGAAGGAGGGCATGAATTGGTTATTTTTGTTGTAGATGCTAACTTGTTCATGTTACTTGAAGGATTGATTCGAAGGCATTTATCTTGACTAACGATGTTTTGTTTACATGTGATCACTTTCTTTGATTGGAAAGTATTTTAATGGATGGTGCATTGATGCTAACTTGTTGCAAATTGGAGAATGTTCTTTAATGTCATGGTTTAATCGATGCATATCTTTTGGTTGATGCTAACATGATGTTAAAATTTGAAATTTGTTAGTCATTTCATGCTTCTTTGCAAGATATATTTATTTGACTAACAAAATTGGTACTAAAGTTATATTCTTCAAGGTCCGCTAATGGCAATGTTTACTCCAATAGGAATTGCATCTTGGATAGGTGATTACTATAGCCATTTAAACATGTATTCTTATCCAATTCCTGAAGGTGTAGAATATTGTTTACCCATGTTTAAGCATGATGTAGTCTCTTCTAAGGAACATTGTTAGAGATACAAGGAAATTTTAAGTTACTTCCAAATTATGTATAGAGATGTTCCTTGTAGGTTGTTTTCATACACTTTGGATGAGGTTGCATTTGAGTGGTATATACACTTACCTTTAAGTTCTATCACTTCTTGGGCTCAACTAAATGAAACATTTCTTAGCCATTTTGGAAAACCAGGAGTTATGGATTCCAACCAATACCAACCATCCAATCTAATACCTTGAATCAAATAATGTCTAATATCAAAAATCAAGGGGATACAAGTGAATACCCAAATTTTACAAACACCTTAGATATCATCCAAGAAGAAGAGATGAGTGGCTTAGAGTTATTGTTTACAAAGGAGGATTGGGATGATTAGAGAAATCTGAATTCAACCATTTATCCCACTATAGAAGCATTTGAGCTATCAAAAGTGGTTGAAAGTGAGTTTGAAAAGGAATCTATTGATGAATTTGAAGATATGATAGAATTTCATCACTTGTTTTTAGAATACAATTATGACAATGATTAAGAAATCCAACATGAGCCAAGTCATGACAAGCTAAAAATGGAAGGCTTAGAGTTATTTTTTACAAATGAGGAGTGGGAAAAATATGAGGAATCATTGGTTTCTTACCTTCTTACTAATAAAATTTCTATTTCACTTGATATGCAGGACATTGAAAACGTTACATCTCACAAAAATTTTGCAATTCCTGTACAATCAGAGTATGGCATGCAACTTGCTGAAATAGAGAAAGTTCCAAGATTCAATCATTTTGAATATGAGTCTATTGAACACCTTACTGAAATAGAAAATGAAGAAATGGTAAATGCTTCTTATGATTCCTTTATTTTGGATGAGGAAGAGGTAAAGGCTTCTCTTTCATTTTTGTCTTTTGAAAAGGCAGGTTTAAATTCATATGATTGTTTTGGAGATTCAAATAAAGAAATACCATTGGTAGGTAAAAAGGAATTAGAATTGATTTCTATGCTTCCAAATGATAAAAATGTTGCTTTACTCAAAATAATTCAAGTAGTTGATCAAGAGGACTCATGGTTTGGGTTTGATATTATTGATGATCCAAATGAAAATATTGCTTTATTTGAGAATATTCAAGCAATTGGTCATGGATATAATTATTTTGGCACATCCCTTAACCAACAAGAGTTATGGTTTGAAAATTATGGACATATTTTTGATTGGGTGTCTAATTTTGGTGTTTTTGAAAATAGGTCATTGATGAAGGTAAAGGGATAGATGATGATGATGAAGCCCGTGAAGAAGAAGAAAAGATCACAATGGCTCACCAAGTGTTGGTAAATAAAAATGTACAAAAGGTATAATCTAACCTTTTGTGTCTAAACATCCAAGCTTTAGGTGAAAATTTGTATAATCATTTATTGGATTCAAATGCTAGTTATGATGAAATACCGCTAGAGGTGAATGAAGAACTAGAGTGGATTTATGCTCATACCACTAATGAGAGTGCTTTGTTAAATAAAGAAGTGGAGATGCTTGAATTATTAAACCAAGTTCATCAACAACTAATAATCAGATCTGGGATACAAGATTATACTTATTTTCATTTAGTAAATATCCTAGATACTTGCAAATGGTTGCGTGAGTATGATTGGCCTAAAGACATGAATGAGGACTTTGCTTTAAAATTTTCAAAAATAACCTCCTATTTGAAGGAAATATTACATGCTTGTGAAAATGAATCTAATTTTGAAATGAACATCTCATTGAATAAGTAAAAGATAGTTGAAAATCATGTACGCACTTGCAAGTTTAATGAATCAAATGCTCAACATGAAATTGCTAATACCCTTGAATCAAATGGGTGGGGTGAGAGAGGTAAAGTGCGAGTTATTGTATTGTTTGGCCTAATATTACTTTGGTTGGATTTTTTTAAATCTTGGCCTTCAAATCACAATATATGTCTTCTAAAGTGTAATAATCATGTTTGGGACCCAGGGAAATGATAGTCCAAATTTTTGCATCATGTTGTATATTATTGTATATAAGTTTTGGTTTTCATGTTTTTGTTTTGATTTTCTATTTTGGGCTTTGTTTCTATTTTTTGGTTTGGTGAGTCTTGTGTTTGTTTTCTTGTCAAGTTTGTATTAGATAAAATTTTGAGTTTTGGGTTGGTTCCTCCATTGGTGGTTGTGTTTATGGTAGTTGCTAGTGTTTGGCCTCTTGATTGATTGTTGTGTTCCTTTGTCATGAAATATGAATTACCTATCATGTGGATCAAGGAAAAGGGGATAAAATTATTTAGTAATTGCTCCTAGATTTTGGGGACTAAGATAGTGAATTTTAGAACAATGAATCATTTGCTAAGGCTACACATGAACACATCACATTAAGGGGCATTCTTGGAATCTTGAAATATGAAGTTATTTGGTTTGCAAATTAAGGCAAAAATTTTTGTATACTCAATATTTAACCTTACTTGATCTCTAACCCAAGTGGTAGGTGAAGTTTGCAAAGCAATACAATGATGAATAAAAAAAAAGGAAAAATCCAAATCAATCAAATGGCTTAGGGCATCTCCACCGGGGCTATAGATGTCTGGCTAGAAGTGGAGCAATGTTTATAAGTGAGGCAAATGCAAATTCATCTAATACCTAGGTGGGCAAGGCATCTCCATAGAGGCTATAAATTTTTGACTGGTAGTGGAACAATGTAGAGGCACATTCTTTCATGAGTAATATTTTTATAGCCTAATGCAAAGTGAGTGATGGATTCTAAATAGTATCAAGAATGCTAGAATGAAAATAATTTCACACACTTAGTGTATCGCTCCAAATTTTTCACACCCTTACCTTCAGGCTATAGGATATGTGCCCAGAAGGGGGATGTGAAAAGGATGGCACGGTACCTCAGACTGAGAGGCCTTGCGAAGGTCCCGCCTCTTGAGGGAGGTGTATATTGGTGATTTTTCGATGGATGGTGGGTTCACCAGGAAACATTTAATGGCAGTTTCCACGCCTAGGTTGGGAATGTGTTTTATGTTTTCGTTTTAGCCTTAAGCATTCAAATCCTAGGTTTGGCCAAAATGCGTCTAAGCTATTCTATATGAAGATGCAGATTAAATGAATGCAAAAAATAGAATTAAGACAGAAAACAGAGAAATTAAAGAATGTTAAAAGAAAATACCTGATTCGGATGTCTGATGAAGATTCTAATTCTTGAAGCAGTCAGGATCGTCTGGAATTCGATAGAATCGTCTGAGATCAGACAAGATCGTCTGAGATCTGACGAATTCGTCAGACGAATTTTTCAGAGACCTGCAAACAGAGAAATAGGTGCAAAACACAAAAAATGCAACTATTCTAGTAGAGGGAAACAATGTAAAATGACAACAATAATATCAAACTGAAACTTAAAAACAAAAACATGAATGAATTATGCTAATTAAATAATAATTATGACTTAATTATGCATTTGATCTAGATGGGTGAACTCTAAAATGCAAGATAGCATAAAATATCAAATAAACTAGCTAATTAAAGCATAAAACAGCAGATTGAAAGATGAAAAAATGCAAACTTTAGGCACTGATTGCCTCAATGTTGACTGTAGTCGAAATCATCTCGCATTGGTACGAAATTGTCTCTAATTCGACAGGATCACCTCCAATATGAATAGGATCATCGACGACGATGTAAGCTTGCTCCGGCTAAAAAACACTAAGGTACCTACAACAAAATTGGAATAGAACTACTACAAATATCAATTTGGGATGCCTTAATGCGTATGAAGTTAAGTTATAGGGATTATCAGCCAGGGGGTGCTAAGGGGAGGGCTTAGGATTAAATAGGCTTAGGAGGGAGGTTAGGAGGTTGGAGATCATCCCTATTTGGGAGATCTCCAACGGGGGAGGGTCTCCAACGACGCAAACACGCTTTTGCCCGGATTAGAGGCTCGTTGGAATAGAAGCTAATTATGAAAAATTAGTTTAGGGACAAGATCGTCTGGACGTCCTAGCCCAGACGAAATTGTCAGATCTAGGGCGATATCGTCTGATCGACGACGATATCATCAAACGGTCAAAACAACCTCTAAAAATGGCACGAGAAAGGGGGAAACAAATTACATGGCGATTAACGGGCAGTTTGGGAGGTTAAAATTTGAATTTGAATTATTTACTAGAGTAAATGTAATTGTTAAGATTTCACTACGCCAATTTTAGGGTGCTACATTTTGCCCCCTCTTTAGCGAATTTTCTGAAGAAAATGCGTTAAAGATGAGTTCTTCTTGATCTATGAGAAAGCAAAAATTATTCCCATTTTTAGGCGACGATTCTTGGTCGAATTGTACGACAGCTTACTATGGTGCCCCCTCCGTGTTTTTACCCAAATCGAACGTTTGAGGTAAAAATGCAAAAAAGCAAAATTTGAAAAAATATTTTTAATTGTGTTTTGAATAAAATTAAGAAAAATAGGTTAAAACCCTAATTCATTTTTATTGTTCATTTTTTCTGGTTTTAGAGCTCTGCAAGCAAAAATGGTGGAGACGACGCACAGATCAACAGAGGTCCGATGCGGGCTACGAGTAAGAGTCTAAACTTAGCTTAGAATGGTTGAATTGAATTTACATGCTTTTTAGATGAATTTTGATTAATTTTTTAGCATCACGGCCATTTTTGGGCCGTCGACGTCGTCGGGAAAAAATCGTCCCGATTTTGACAAAATCGTCTGAAGTTCATCGATTTCGTCGAAGGGTGAAATCAGTGAAAGGGGGACGATTTCATCAAATTAGGGACGATTTAGGCTTGTGAAATCGAAGACGATTATGCTCAAATGTGGGACGATATCGTCCAATATTGAACGATATCATCAGTTGTAAAATGGAATTTATTTTAACTTGCATTTTTAATCACTTGAGTTGTTATTAATGATTTTTATTGTTTTGTTGTTTATGTTGTAGAGAGGATTGCTAAAGAGCAGAGAATGAAAATATGGAGGTTTGAGAGATGACTTGGCCGCTCTAACATAGGCAAAGCGGGATCAGCTAGCACAAGCCGACTTACTGCATGTGGTAGAAATGCCACAAGTTTCTACAGACATAGGGCTACTGACAGCCCTAGCAGAGAGGTGGTATCTAGGTTCTTCTTGTTTCTGGCTACCGACACGGGAGATGACTCCCACTTTGGAGGATGTATGGAGGATTCTAAGAATCCCCATACAAGGACGGTTGATCACTCCTATGGCCAATCAGGGCCATGCTATGGGGCGGTTGTGTGGTGACCCAAGCTTCGCCCTAGAGAAGGGTGGAGTAAACATCAAGGCACTGCATCAGATGCCTGGGGCATCGAGACTCACACGAGTTTTGGCCAAAGTGGTTGGTGGACTTCTGCTGTGCCACCAGAGTGAGTGCAGGGTACCATGGATGCTAGCAGATGTGATATGTGATATGTGAGACCATGGTTACAGATTTTCTTAGGGCAATTTTGTGCTATGCCAGTTGTATAGGATCCTGCATGGGGTCATGTACAAGGGCGATCGATGTCTAGTTATGACATCGCTCCTATAGGTTTGGTTCTAGGAGCACATTGTAGTGTAGAGGCCGATAGGGCTTCTTTTGACAGGGATTGACAGGGAGAGGCCCTGAGTTTTCTACTAGTGGCTTCGAAGAGGATCACAACGGCAGATTGACCTATCGATGTCTCGGAGACTACTGGATGACCTTGTCCCAAACTAGATCACTTGGAGGCCATGGCGAGAGCACCCAGGGTGGGTCGAGGATGGACAGGAGCTAGCTTGCATCAGGTGAGTTTGTTGGTTGAGGATGGAGAGAGGAGAGGTGGAGCTCCATCGATACGACCAAGTTTTGTAACAGTTCAGTCTACAGCAGGGGATCCCATCTCTTAGGGATTATGAGTTTTCTCGGACTGTCCGGGATAACACCATAGTGAGCGGGGCTCTAGACATGCATCGCTTCTGGAGTCAGGACTCGAACGATGCCCCCATTCAGCTAGTGTATGGGGACAACGTAGGGGTAGCCGATGGCTATGATGCCTGGTACGTAGGCATCCGCCCTCCTCGGATGATGAGGGCTTAAGGTCCGATACATGCAGTTGTGCGTTGGATAGGGAGGTGACACCAGGCGACTATGGAGGTAGCCTAGGGTCGTAGCGGGAGAGAGTTAAGGAGGCCACAGGCGCAGGAGAGGCCATGGCAGTGAGAGAGGAGGGAGGAGAGACCCCCTTCTCCATAAATAGAGAGGCCACCATCGCCCGATAAGGGCAAGGGTGTTGACACAGGGGAGAGTAGCAAGACAACGACTCTTCGAGTAGAGACGATCCGTCTCTAGGCATAGGTGTAGACCCTATAGGAGGAGGCTGCACAACATCGAGCTGAGGTTACACAGCTCAAAGATGAGATTGCATGCCTTAGAGCATGGGGCAGAGGGGTGAGCACTAGGGAGCTGGCATGGGCGATTGCCCAAATCACTTTCTATCAAACATTATACTATCAGATGGTACCAGAGGAGGATAGACTACCACTTCCAGCTAACATCGTAGATCCGATTCGGATCGAGTCATCGAGGACTTCGTCCTGATCGATGACTAGGACTCGCAGTACCACACATACTGCGATGGGGCCACCTCATCCACCTCAGGGCAGGGGAGGAGATGAGGCTGAGAGCTCGAGGGGTTCTCGAGGCTAGAGTACTGCATGACATTGTACAGATTGAGACATAGAGCATTTATTATTATTTTTTTGTTGATAGAGGATTGAGTATGCCGAGGTACAGATTGTGGCATACCAATCCAGTTTTGATATGATGTATATATACTATTGATATATATATGAGATGAGATATTTTTTGATCATATGACTTGTGTATTTTTATGATGCTTTTATGTTTGATTGATTTGATTTGATGATTCATGTAATTATGTCGTTGGAAATATTATGATTTTGATGTCATGCTTTAAGATTTTAAATGAAATAATCTGATGTAACAAATTGGTTGTTTGTGATGAAATGTGATAAAAGATAAAAAGAAACTTCTAACAATAATTTCAAAGGACATTATCACTATTATAGACCATTTCATGGAGTCGTCGCTCACTCGGTCGTCAAGCTAATCTCAGTATAGAAATATTGTTAAAAAGTAAAAGAGTGCTTAAGAGACTGTCTTAAGACTTTGGTGTGATGATGCAAATGATGATGATGATGGTTTGTTTTCAGATTTTCATAAAAATAATATGCATGAAATAATGTTAAAATGATCTTTGCTAGGCATAAATTCCTAAGTGTGATAAATTTTTTGGATAATTCCCTAGGAATTATACCATCATTGCAAAATTGAAGGTTGACATAATGACATGAAATATTGATAATGTGTTTGCTTTTTAAAAGCATAATTTGTGTAACATAATGATTTAAGTCATATGTTTTTCATGATTTTAAATAAATGGGGAATAAAAATTGTTACAATGGTTTGCGCTAGGCATAGAATATGTAGGTATAGACTTATACCATCATTGCGAAATCCAAAAAGGAGATAGTTTTATTGCATGGTTGATTTTTGATAAACAGAAAATATGAAGAGGAAGACTTGCGCTAGGCATAAAATTCCAATTTTGGTTGTGGAACTATACCATCATCGTGAAAGTCGATAATATATATATATATATATATATATATATATATATATATATATATATATATATATATATATATATATATATATATGTGTTTTTGATTGTATGGTTTGAAAGAAATTTTGATTTTTCTATTATGCATATAGTTGTCTTTATACTAAACAACTGTGCTTTTAAAGAAGAAAATGAATTTATTTCAAACAATTTTTGCAAAAAATATTTCAAAGTACTTTGAAGACAAAAGTTAGATTTATAAGGAATCCCATGTGCATATGTGAATTCATTTCCAATCTTGATTTATCATAATGATACACAAAATCTCTCAAATATAAAATGTGTGTGCAACTACTATGTTCATTTACCAGTTTTAAGCAAGATAATATGATACAAGTGATTTGAAGAAACCAAATAAGTGTTCATTAACCATGATGTAGATGCATATAACCATACTAGACTACTATGTAAGTCGGATTATCAAGATCTAGCTAATCCATAAGCAGACATAGGTCTATACAAAAGAAGGTCCTTAATGTGACTGACATATCGCCACGCTAGGAGTTACCCAAGGCCAAGCAGGTTGGGCACAAACCACCTATTATGGGGCTTACCTCACAGTTTTTGAATAATTGAGAATTCCAGGGATTCAAGCTCATCAACCCTTCTTTTCTTTTCAAAGGGTAGGGAAAGGGATTTTATTGCTTTTGCTTTTGCTTTCTTTTGCTTTTATTTTGCTTTTTTTTTTGTATTTTTGCTTGATTTTTGAGATAATGCTGAAATAACTTGTTCCTTCTTTTTTTCTTTTTTTTTTCTTTTGAGCTTTGCTTTTCTATTCTATACTAGGGATACTTGCTCGGATTAGCTGTAGAGCAAGGGATTTTTATTCTGGGTAGGGGTGAGCTTGTCCTTTTGCAAATTCTCAAAGATTCTAGACCATGTGCATGATAGGATAGCAGGGGAAACTTTTCACTCAAGAAACCACTTCTACTATGTAGCAAAGCATGGAAATTACAAATATAATCATTTTATTGTGAAAAAATGTTCTTGGTTTAAGTAAATAACAAGATCAATTCTCTGTTCTCAAAATTTATTTAATTGAATTTTGTGGACTTTGATATAAGAGATATTAGTAATCATGCCAGATAAAATCAAGATATTTATTTTTGTGTTTGTGAAAGTGAGGGATTCCAAATAAATGCTAATTTATCCAAAATAATTTGAAACATATAACTGCAATAATTGTAAGAATATATATATAAATACTGTTTTTTGAAAAGTTTTGAGAATGTTGACTCTCTCTTTCTTCTTTATATTGTTTTGGTTTCGAAAGAGTCAAGAATATTGTTGTTTTTATTTTTATTATTTTTGAAAGATTGAACAAGTGCCATAAATAAATACAACAAATAGTTTTGAATTTTTTGATGATTATGAATGTTTTTGGTGTTTTTGAATTTATAAATTGAAAGAAATACAAAATAGTGATTTTGAAATATTTTAAAAAAATATATACAAGGATGAAATGACCAAATTTATGCATAGTAACGTTTAAGATGCATAATATTCATGGGTTCTTTAAGTTCTTTACCATCTAAGGTAGATAATTTGTATGCTCCCGATTCTAATTTAGCAGTGATAATGTATGGTCCGAGCCAGTTGGGCTCAAATTTACCTTTAATGCTTGTAGTTGCATTAGTATTTTTTTGAAAATTTTGAGGATTTTGATTTTTTTGTATTTTGATTTTAATTTATGAATTGAAATTGGTGGTATATACAAGATGATCTATATACACTATACAAGGTTATTTGAGTATAGCATGTCTAAGGTTGCTTCAAAATCAAAGGAGGTTTTGAAGGATAATCTGGTTGAGGTGAAGGTAAGAATAGAAGGTGATGAATAAAAGGTAGTGATAACAAAAGCTTTGTTATAATGTAAAATAATGTAGCAAAAGATTTGACTTTTATATGTGGAAAATTGATCATGTTACAAAATAAAATGTAAGAAGGATAAGAAAGTTCTTCATTCTTATCACTATCTTCCAAGTCTTGATAATATGGAGGGAGCATATATAAAATATATGCATGGGTGTTATTTGGTAAACAAGGATGATCATATATGGATGAAGAAAAGTGATGAATAGAAGATAATTGTGATAATAGAGAATGTATAGAAGTTGATGTTTCAACCATTAAATATTCTTCAAATGGTGTTGGGTCATTATGTATGGTAACACTTTTATTTGCAAGTTCAAACTTCAAACATTGGTGAAGAGTGGAAGGGACAACCCTCATCATATGAATCCAAGGACTTCTGAGAAGTAGGTTGTAAGGTGAAGGACAATATGCTACAAAAAACAAAGTATCCAGGATCTTGGATCCAATATTAAGGGGAAGAATTATAATACCTTGAGCTTCTTGAATTTCATTGTTAAAATATTTTATAATAGCATTTGATTCATTAATATCTTCTTCCTTTAATTTGTGTTTTTGGAGTAATTGATAAGTGCATAAATTAAGAGAGGATTCATTATCTGTCATGATAGTTCTAACAAGTGTTTCTTTAGTAGATCCTGTAATGTAAAGATAGGAGTATTCTTATGGAGTAGAGGAAGGAATATCCTCATCATAGAATGAAATATGGTTAACCTCAAGAGGGTTTACACCATTAATTATGTTCTTAGAGAAAATATGATGAGGAACAAATTGTTGGCTAGGTATTTTGAACAAAATTTCCTTGTGATAAATTTGTAATACTTCTAAAAGGGATATCTTTGCTTGAGAATTAATCACTTGTTTTTGGCTATCAAAGTGGATTTCAGATTGTGATTTTGATTCTAAATATGAGCTTTCTATGCTTACATTCCATTTTGGATCATTCTCTAGAGTCAAAGATAGTTTTGAAGGTTGGTCAAATGAGGAATCCATATCTTGAATATCAGATTGAGTTGATTGAACTTGAGGTTGCTCATTTGTAGTTTTTCTTACAATATTAGTAATATCATCATGATGGGACACATTAACATGCAATATTTGATTGGTTTCTTGTTGTTGATAATTGAATGGGGGTTCTTGGGAGGTCCCCATGTCTTGCTTGATTATTGGTATTTGTTGTGTAGGAATTTGATTGTTTACTGAAGATTTATAATCAGTTGTAGATTGTAATTCCTTTATATTAAAAAGACCCTCATCAATCAAATCTTGAATTGCACATCTTAAATATTTACAATTTTGTGTCATATGTCCATCTACTCTATGATATTCACAATGTAGTTCAGGTTTAAACCAATATGTTGTGGTATCAGGTTGTCTTATGGAAGGGAGTTCAATCCTATTTGTGTCAAGTAAATACTTAATAATTATATCCATTGGTTGATTGAGCTTTGTAAATGTACGTGATGAAGGTTTTCGAGAGGTTTTTGATATGTGCCTTAGGAGTTCAGTCATAAAAGGACCTAATGGTTTCTCACCTCTACTTTCTTTATTATGGGTAGAATGATGACAGGAATATTGCGAAGTAGGAGGTGAGTGCATGGTAGAATTGGAAGAATAAGTATTTTCTTGTTGAAATGGATGTGTTGTATTGAGAGAAGAATATTGAAAAGATGGAGGAGGATTATATGTGGGTTGATAGACATAATATGGATATATGGGAGAATAGATAATATCATTATGAAGAGGATTGGAAAAGGGATTGTCCTGTTGAGGTAAGGATGAAAAATGAGAAAAGTGTGATGGAGGTGGTGTTGAATAGGGATGAGGTTGGTCATAATCAACAAATGTATTTGGCTGAATTCTTCCAACATTACTGATGGGCTCATATGAATTTGAGTAAAAACTCATGGTTTGTTTAGTACTTCTAAAAGTAATATTTAACATCTACTATTTAGAATTGAATCTAAAACATACAAACTTGAAATGATGATTTTGTTTTTGTTTTTCTTGTATACATATATTTTTTTTTGTTTTTGTTTTCAAAAGGTTTTAAATGCATTCACGTCGGGTTCACCAAAATGTATCACTCCAAATTTTTCACACCCTTACCTTCAGGCTATAGGATCCGTGCCCGAAAGGGGGATGTGAAAAGGATGGCGTGGTACCTCGGATTGAGAGGCCTTGCGAAGGTCCCGTATCTCGAGGGAGGTGTATATTGGTGATTTTTTTACGGATGGTGGGTTCACCAGGAAACATTTAATGGCAGTTTCCATGCCTAGGTTGGGAATGTGTTTTATGTGTTCATTTTAGCCTTAAGCATTCAAATATTAGGTTTGGCCAAAATGCGTCTAAGCTATTCTATATGAAGATGCAGATTAAATGAATGTAGAAAATAGAATTAAGATAGAAAACAGAGAAATTAAAGAATGTTAAAAGAAAATACCTGATCCGGATGTCTGATGAAGATTCTGATTCTTGAAGCAGTCAGGATCGTCTGGAATTCGATAGAATCATATAAGATCAGACAAGATCGTCTGAGATCTGATGAATTCGACCTGCAAACAGAGAAATAGGTGCAAAACATAGAAAATGCAACTATTCTAGTAGAGGGAAATAGTGTAAAATGATAGCAATAATATCAAACTGAAACTTAAAAACAAAAACATGAATGAATTATGCTAATTAAATAATAATTATGACTTAATTATGCATTTGATCTAGATGGGTGAAATCCAAAATGTAAGATAGCATAAAATATCAAATAAACTAGCTAATTAAAGCATAAAACAGTAGATTGAAAGATGAAGAAATGCAAACTTTAGGCACTGATTGCCTCAATGTTGACTGTAGTCGAAATCATCTCACATTGGTACGAAATCGTCTCTAATTCGACAGGATCACCTTCGATCTGAACAGGATTGTCAGCGACGATGTAAGCTTGCTTCGGCTGAAAAACACTAAGGTACCTACAACAAAATTGGAATAGAACTACTACAAATATCAATTTGGGATGCCTTAATGCGTATGAAGTTAAGTTATAGGGATTATCAGCCAAGGGGGTGCTAAGGGGAGAGCTTAGGATTAAATAGGCTTAGGAGGGAGGTTAGGAGGTTGGAGATCATCCCTATTTGGGAGATCTCCAATGGGGGAGGGTCTCTAATGGCACAAACATGCTTCTACCCGGATTAGAGGCCTGTTGGAACATAAGCTAATTATGAAAAATCAATTTAGGGACAAGATCGTCTGGACATCCTAGCCCAGACGAAATTGTCAAATCTGGGGCGATATCGTCTGATCGGAGACGATATCGTCAAACGGTCAAAACAACCTCTAAAAATGGTGTGGGAAAGGGGGAAATGGATTACACGGTGGTTAACGGGCGGTTTGGGAGGTTAAAATTTGAATTTGAATTATTTACTAGAGTAAATGTAATTGTTAAGATTTCACTGCACCAATTTTAGGGTGCTACACTTAGCTAAAGTAATGGTTCATGTATTTTCAATTGAAGTTGTCTATCCCCATCATATTTAGATGTTGCTGAATAGTTTTATTTCTAATATTTGATTGGTTGTGTTTCAAAACCAAAGATTTTGGGTTCCTCATCTAAAATTCTTAGGATCATTTCCTAGCAGATTCGCCATTTGTTGTGGCCATTCCATAACTAGCCCCAAAATTGGGGACCCACCTTTAATTTTTATCATTTTTGTTGAATTTTAGTTTCTTTTCGTGATAATTTTGATAGGCTGGTGTGTTGACTAGTGTCTCCTTTTGGTTTCTTTTAAGTTGTATAGTGCATTGGTTAGGTTCTTTCTTAATTTTGTTATTTTATTTTTTTTGTTAGTTTTAATTTTTTGAATTAAACCAATTCAAACATTTGAAATTAACTAAATCAAATTCAAAATTAAAAAAAGGAGAGAAAACAAGTAAAATTTTAAAAAAAGAAAGAAAATAAAATAAAAATAGAAAAAAAAAGCAAATAAGAATAAAAATATATATATATATATATATATATATATATATATATATATATATATATATATATATATATATATATAAAATGAATAAAAGAAAACAAAAGAATAGCATTTTTTTTTTCTCATGGAACACTAATATTTCTTTACATATTGGTTTGATATTAATTTCTATGTTGACTTTATGATTTTATTAAAGTTAGTTTGAATTAATACTTTATATTTATGTTGGCAAGTTTCTAAATAAAAGAAAAACATTATTTAATTCATTGCTGGAAAAAAAAGCATTATGGAATGAATGTTTCAATTGGAAGATATTTACCAATTTATTATTGGAAAAAAACATTATGGAAGATGCGTTTCATTTAGAAGATATTTACCAATTTATTATTGGAAAAAATCATTATGGAAGGAGCATTTCATTTGGAAGATATAGCAGTTACAAAGAAGTTATGTGACTAAGCCAAAGGAAAAGGGAGGAAATGAAATGAAGAGTTTCTTTTAGGGTTGGAAAGATTTAAAAATCCATGGAAGCAAAGGAAATAGAGGCTGGTTTTTTGAAATAGGAAGCAACGAAAGGAGATTGGAAGCTTATTCAAACTATTGTGGAGCTATTTTTTCACCATTGTATGCAGAAAATGAACTTTTGAATACAAATTTGTGTTTATTGAATATCTTTCTCACATGCACTAATTGTGTTTAATGGTGTTTATGCATGGATATGGTTGCACCATTTTAATATTTTTATTGCATGTTTTTTTTTTTAATTCCTTAGACTCTCGCCATAACTGAATTTGAGATTGTGTGGATGCAGGTTTAACCCGATTGTGTTTTGTGTTCGGAATCTAACCTTTTTCTACAGCATATGTTGGATTTTATTTGCAATAGTTTTCTTTGGTCTTCTCCATATTCCATAATTTCATGTTATCTTATTTTTATTTTCTAACCTTGTTTTTTTCATTTTTTTTTAATTTTTCAAAATAAAATAAAAAAAGAGGTCTGAGGTGTAGACCAATTAGTTCATCCAAACCCCATAAGGGGGAGGAGGTCCAAGGTTCAAATCTCGGGCCTCGTCGAACTGAACGCTTGTCCCTTTCCTTGTGCTTTTAGTGGTGTAAAAGGTTTAAAATGATTGTGGCATGGTGGTTATAGGGGCGGACTGCACGAAGATCTATGTGGCGGATTTCGGGCGGACAACGCAAAATACTGTGGTGGCCATAAAAGCTAGACAACCTGCCCGGATTCGTGGCGGCTACCGATTCCACCATGTAAATACAAAAAAATAAAAAATAAAAAAAATAAAATAAAATAAAATATAAAATTGAAAAAAAATACAAAAATCCAAAAAGAGTTGCATAGGTTGAAAGAATAAGGTTTAATGTACCATTTAAAGCAAGTACATTTTTGTTTTAACTTAAATTCAAAATTCCAAAATTATTTGAAGCTCACACTTTTAGTAGGAATTTTTATGTCAGTTTTGCATGATTTCACAGTTTAAAAGAAAATAGAATTTTCAGGCTTTACATTTTGTTTTTCAAGCAATAAATTGACTCCCTTTATGAAAATTACCATTTCATTAAAAGGGGGTAATTTGTATGGCATACAAAGGCTATTATACTTTCAAATATTAGTCATTTACATTATTTTCTCTCATGTTCAAAGCAAAGCAAGGCAATATAAAATCCATTCAAAGCAGATAAAATGAATTGAAGCATCATTCATGATTCACATTTCACATTTAGATTCAGTCACTTTATTTTCTTGTTCGAAAAAAGCTTAACCATCCAAGATAAAATCAATTTGCATTCAAGTGAGGGATTTACTAACTCCAATCTCACATTAAGGCAAAGATAAAATAAAGTGGTTTTCCACAACACTTGCTAATAGTAATATTTTAATCTAAAGATAAAAAGAATCTGCTAATAGCAAGTACTGACTTCTATTTCACATTAATGCAAAGATAAAAATGAAGTGGGTTGCCACAACACTTGATAATATCACATGTTAATATTAAGTAAAATAAATCTACTAACAACAAGTACTAACTCCAAATTTCACATTAAATCAGAGATAAAATGAAGTGGTTTGCCACAACACCTGCTAACAGAACATTTTAATTGAAGATAAGAGGTATCTGCTAATAGAGATTTGGGGATAAATCACTTTAACAAATCAGAAATAAAATGAGTTAGGATAAAATTTAGGTATTTATTCATCATTTTATTTATGCACATAAGGGAACTCAAGTCCTTTTAATTAATGGAAAATAACAGCATGGCAAAATCAAATTAAAATTAACATAGGCCCCTTGTTAATAGTTGTTTGTAGGTCACTGAGGTATTCCTAGCATTTATTTTGATACATCTTCAAAGGCACACAAGTATACATTAAATAAAAGGAACCTTGGAGAGATTTTGATTTCTTTGCAAGAGAGAATTTTGTGATCAAAATCCTAAGGGTGAGTGTGGTTTTGCAATTGGGCAAAATTACCACTTAACACCACCATAGTTCAAAATAAACTCATCATCAAACTGGTAGAGATTGATGAGATCTTTCAAGAGTGAAGTGCTCTAGAAAGAGATTGGTTAATTGCTCAAATTTATAAATTCTATGTCTGGGCAAGTGAGTGTACCATTATATGACATCTCTTCCAAGGGATAATGGAAAGGTACAAAGCATGAGGAGGTCATTCTCATTGATAACAAGCATTGATGAAAGTTCTCACATACTCTTGGGGGTCCTCTTTTCCCTTGAACTTTTCAAATTTAGGCACCTCAAACTAGGGAGGGTATGGTGGTGCTAGAATTGAAGGATGGATAGGATACTTTTGGAGTTGGATAAGGGTTGGTTTTTTATATCTAGTGTTAGTGGCTTGCAATTCCAAGCTATTGAAACTATTGGCCAATAATTGAAATACATCCAAAAAGGCTTGGGGTATTGGTTAAGGTGTGACGTGCGGGGCAAAGTGAGAAGATTTGTAAGAGGGATATGTATGATGTGGATGAGGTTGAGAATAGTGATGTTGATTTGGGTCAAGGGATAGTGCTTGGGGAACTTGGGAAGCCAAAGGAAAATACTGGTGTGGTTGATGATATTGGTTGTAGGTATTTGTAGGATTTTATGGTGGTTGGTGAGTTGAATGTTGATGATATGCAAGGGGTGGTTGGGGTTGAGTATATAATGACTTATATTGTGTAGGAGAAGGATAATAACTATGGGGTTGAGGTTGATATTGGTTAGAATGCTAGTGTAGACCTAAAATTTTCCCACCCCTTTCTCCTAGGCTAATGGATTTGTGCCTGAAAGGGGGAGGAAAAATGATGACAATAATATTGGATGAGAAGTGCATCTGTTGCACTCTCTTTAGTTTTTGTTGATGAATGGGGTGGGGTTCACCAGGAAACACTTACTATGGCAGTTTCCACACCTAGGTGAGGTAGTTTTTTGATTTGATTGTTTTGTCTCACATACAACCTAGTTTGGCCAGAATGCTATTTATACCTAGCTAGATGTGATTCAGTTTCAAATGAAGACAAGGCACACAAGTCTATCTAGAAAGCGTTATAAAATTTAACTATGATGCAAGGTTTCTAAGTTGACATGTTTTCTTTTTGTATTTTTATGTTTTGTAAAAGATGTAATGAATCTATTTTTTTGAGGTTTTTCTATTTTTTGATTGACTACAGATACTTATAGATTAGAAAATATAAATTTGATAGTGAAAGAATGAATTTTGAGAACTTACCTAACCTAGAAGTTTGATTATGGATGAAATTTGCTAAACTGCATGAAACTGAACGTAGATAGAAAGAAATTGAACGTATGATTTCGTCTGATGAAACAAGATGCATACATTTTCATTCAAAACCTATAGTTTCATAGCAACACACTAGATTTTAGATTTAGAGAAGGGATATCTACATATTCCACAGTAGATCGTGGTATATGATAGTAAAATCACCTCGGTTATTTTAGCCAATCATGAAGAAAGTAAAAAGTTTATTATTCTAATCATGAAATGAAAGAGAATGCTAGATATAGCAATAACAAAAAAAATTGAAATATGAAATTGCAGAAATTAATAGTACTATGATGCTAGTAATGTAAGATGAAAGATCTAGGATGCATAATTTTATCCCTAGAGGGACACAGGTATGAAATCGTACGCTAAGGATGAAACTGTATGTAAAGCACAAAATTATACGCATCTGATTTCATGTAATGACTAGTTCTGTACATCAAAGAATGAAAATAGAAATAACAATGACAAAGTCAGATGCATCCAATTTTATACAACTAGTTAGAAAATACAATAAAAATTAAGTGAAAGCAAGATCTTAGTATACTAAGAGTGATGCCATGGTTGAATTCTCCTTAGGTGACAATTTGATAGCGATATCTCCTTCTACAATCTACAAAAAAGCTCTAAAATTCCTTTATTTTCCAAGATCTTCTGCAAAAATCATCAACCAGGCTAATTACAATGGATCTGAGGGATTAAAATGGTTGTTTCTATTCAAGGGATTAGGTGAGTGGTGAAAAAAATTAGGTTCTCAGGCCAAATTAGGCCTTTGGCTTGATTTGGATGAAACCGATTGTATCTAATTTTCTTCGATTATCTGATTTCATGGGGCAGATAGAAACACCCAAATTAGGTTCAAATTCTAGTTTAGGTACCTAAATTAGGTTCACATGGGATTTGGACGAAATTGGATGCATCCAATTTTATTGGATATGTTCAGTTCCGTCGAGATCATCTGATTTTATCAGAGTACAATTTAGCTATTTTTTTAATATTTTTGGGTATGAATATCGAGGCAAAGATTATTTAGGGTGATTTACATTTTACTAGGATAATTAAGATGTTTTAATAGAATTAGTAATTTGGAGGTGTGTCCAAATTTATCGGCTACATTTTACCTCCTCTTTAAGGCATTTATGAGCAATAAATGTGTTAAATAAAAGTAGTGAAAAAGTAGGGTATTTTGTAAAAAAATTCAAATTTTGTTTTATAGTTATTATCAGGGATACCCCCTTTGAGTTTTGGAAGAAATCCACGATTTAATACAAAACTTGAAATTTGAGGTGAAAATAGGGATAAATTAACAATTAGGGCAAAACCCTAATTCATTTTTATTTCTTGTTTTAGCATATTTTGCTCTAGAAAAATAAGCAAAATGTCCCCCACACAGCATCAGGCAGAATTGGTTCACATAAAAAGTAATGGTAGCAACAGTGTCATACGAGTAAGTGATTCTATCCATTATGATTTGGAATTTTTTGGTTGAGTTTTTAAAATTTTAGGATTTTTATCACGGTCTACCATCACGCGACTGCAACGATGAAATCAGATCATCGCGACAAAATCGTACATCCAATTTCATTGGGAACTACATTCAATTTTATCAAAATCAAACGTAGCAATGAAATCATACATATGATTTCGTATATTTTAGGTTCATTTTTGCAATTTTGGATGTACGATTTTATCTTCGTACGTCATATTTTGTGAATTCAGACATACGATTTTGTCTTCATACGTCCAATTTTGTATTTTAGCTTTGTTTTGGATAGTAAGTCAAATCTAAAAGTTTTTTGTCATTTTTATTATTTTTTTTATGTAATTTTGTGACTGACTTGTGTATTATTTTTGTTTATTTTGTAGGGAGTGACCCTTAAGGGTCACGAGTGGTGCCATATCAACTTTGAGAGTTGAGTAAGATATCTAAGTACGGATGAGAGGAGTACCCTCACCATAGTGGGGCTTAATCACGTGGTAGAGATTCCACACTTTGAGGTGGATTACAGTATTCTTATAGCATTGGCAGAGCACTGGTATCCTTCATCGTCTACATTTTGATTATTGATAGGAGTGATGGCTCCTACTTTAGAGGACGTATGGAGGATCTTGATATTACCCATTAGAGGACAATATGTATACCAGTATTTGGCCTAGGTTTAGGCCATGTATAAGTTGATGGGAGACCTATATTTTGTGATCAAGCAAATTGGACTGAGCATCGATCGATTGATAACAACAAAGGAGGTTTCTACACTGATTGTGGTACTATCAGAGATTGTGATTGGATTGCTAGTATGCCACTAGAGCAGAGTGTACTTGTTGTGGAGGTTAGTCGAGGTTGTGGATAACATTCAAGACATCGAGATGTGGTTTGTATGGGGTCCCTATATTTTATGTTGCTTATACCATACCTTGTTGAGGGTCATGTACAAGAAGGGTAGGAGTTTAGTTATGACTTCATTCTTACAAGTGTGGTTCTGGGAGCACATTGCAGTGAGGAGACCTAGGGGGTTTCCTCTATAGGACATTTGAAATGAGCGACCCATAGTATTTTGATTGGGTCCATTGGTTGGTCAATTACAAAGGAGAGGTGGCCTAGAGGAGGCCAGGAAAGTATTGGATGAGTTGACTATGACACATATTTTATGGAGATCCTAGAGGAGGATGATCGAGAGGAGTTAGCTTATGTGAGGTAAGTATGATGGCTCTGGATGGAGTGAGGAGAGATAGAGCTTCATCATGTTGATCGGGTGCTACATCAGTTTGGTGTGGTACAAGGGATTCTAGAGGTTTAAGATTTTACTTATTCCCAAGTAGTATGAGATTCGACCACTACAAGAAGGAGACCATATCTCACTCATTTTCTTGAGGTATATGAGGATGATGCTGATGTAGCCATAGTAGAGGGTAATGATGCAAGGGTTGTGGATGGATATGTTGCATGGTATGCTATCATTTTTCCTACGATACTCACTCAGGTACGGGGTGTTGTTGGACAGTTTTAGGAGGTATTTTTGAAGGTACATAGATATCACTCTTTTAGGTCGAATAGAGGAGGATAGGGACAAAGAATATTGTAGATGGGGGGCCTCAAACACAAGGAGGTTTTTGATACCATGGGGTTTGTATGAGAGGAGGATTGTGGCCATCAAGATTGCATCAGCAACCTCTTAGGGTTAAGGGCGAGAGGAGACAACACCAACAGGAGGGAGGTTCATAGTAGGATGTTCCTCCACCAAAGCAGATAGTACCCTCTTCTTAGTGAGGGACACCTACAGCCCCTCATACAAATTCACCTAGAAAGTGCGTGATGACAAAGAGAGGAGATTCAAGTAGTACCAAAGAGGTAGCTTCTCTACGGGTAGAGAATTTTGGTCTGAGGAGTCAGATCATCATTTAGGCAATGTGCATCTAGCATTTGGAGGTACAAATTTTGTGGGTATAGATCCTTGTGATCTAGAATCAGGCTTATATAACATAGATATAGGGACATGGGCAATCACATCCATCACAGTCATAGTCTTGACATTCAGGAAGTCTGACTCCAGGCCATTCTTTAGGGAGTAGGTCAACAGTGGTAAATTTGGTTACGACCACACAGTGCATTTTTTTTTATCAACATTTATTTTTAGCTTGTTCCTAAGGGTCAAAGGCTTGCTTTACCCCTAGATTTTATGCCTTTGAGGTCTACGAGGTTAGATTCTAGGACAACGTCTAGGGCTACTACATTTTGTGAGCCCATAACACCTTCTAGTGATGAGGCCCAAAGTTCTAGAGGTTCTAGGGGATGATACATTGAGCTGGTTTTTGTAGTGTACCCCCTACTGATTGAGTATATTGATGTTCACGATTATGGTATACCAATCGAGCGATTGATTGTATATTTTGATGATGATGATGATGATGATATATATATATATATATATATATATATATATATTTGTTTATGGTCTTGATGTGTTTGATGATATGTGATGTATTGTTAATTTGTTTTTGGTAATCTACATAATCATGCTTTTAATTCTTGTTTGTATGGTTTTTGATGTTCATTTTCTCATGCTTTAATCAAAATATCATTGTAGTGTAGTAAAGTAGAATTTGAAGTAATTTATGTTTGTGATGTAGTATGATTGAATTGTTGGAAAAAGAAAGGTAATTGTATGTGGAAAACACCCTTACGATCTTGACCAATTAGCAATAATACTTTGAAGATGTGTGCTTGTTTATGATTTTTTATGAAGGTTGTTTGCTTGCTTTAGTTGTGAAGTGGATCTTGTGTGAGGTTTTCTTATATCGCTAACCTCGAAGGGTTATAATCCAAAAGTAGTTTGGAATGTAGTTGATTGAAAGTAATGTAGTTGAAGATAAGTAATGTGTGTGACTTTCAAGATTCAATTTATTTTTAATCTTAAATTAGTTGTTTAAACAATGATAATAATAATCAAGCATGATAAATTTGGATAAAAGACTTGCGCTTAGGCATAAAAATTCCTAAAGAGGTTTTTATTAGGGTTATTTTCATGCCATCATTTCGAAGTCAATTTGTAGTTGTTATAATATATTATGTATGATAAAAATGCATATTTTTGATGAATGATGATTGTTGATGAAATGAAATTTGATATATATTTTTCAAGTAATAGACAAAATGTAAGGGTAATTATTTTTTAGGATCAATTCCATAGGCCAATAGTCATACAAATTCATGATGGGATGATGATGTCTAGTAATCAATCTTCAAGAAAAATTTTGGTTATTTCAAAGATGATTTAAAATTTATCAAGAACCAGTGTGTGATTTATGTATTCATTTTCCATATTGACCTTAATTATGATACAAAATCTCTCAATGATCAAATGTGTGTGCGAATGAATTTTATTTACCAATTTTGAGTAAGGTAATGATGCAAGCCGATTTTAAGAACCAATGTGTGTGCAAATGATGAGTTCATTTACCATGATTGTATGCATTCAGTTAGACTTAACTACTATGTAATGTAAGCTACCAAAATCTAGCTAATCCACAAGCTAGCATTGGTCTGTACAAAATAAGGTCGCTAATGTGATAGACATGTCACCACGCGTAAGGATACCACCATTGCCAAACTGGCTTGTTTCCACCTGACTTGTAATGATGATCACCCCATGGTGTTCAAATAACTGAGGAATTCTAGGTATTCAAGTTCATTACCTCCTTCTTTTATTCTGATTTTTTTGAGTAGGGATTCTTGTTCACTTTTTGTTTTGAACAAGGGGATTTTATTGCTTTTGCTTTTGCTTTTGTTCTTTTTTTTTACTTTTTTTTCTTATTTTTTTCTCTTTTTTTTTTTCAATGGATACTTGCTCATATTATACAAAGAGCAAGGGATTTTATTCGGGTAGGGAGGATCTTGTCCTTTTTCCAATTCTTAGTATTCTAAACCATGCACATAATAGGATAGCAAGGGAAAACTTTCACTTAAGGAGCTAGGACTACTATGTAGTGTTTTTTATTTTTAAGAGAAAAACCTGTTACGGGGCCACCTTGGTCTGAGAGACCACTAACAGGGGGTTCTACACCATCAAATTCACCCAGGAGTCGCACTCGACCCTGCCCGCACCAACATTATCAATTGGATTTTGGATACCCAATTCAGCTTTTTGGTAGGGTGGAGATTTGAACCTAGGACCTCACTTGGAGTATTTCCCTCTCCTCTCCAACTCACCTACAACACCTGGGTTGACTACTATGTAGTGTTATCTTCCCTTGTGCAAAATCATTTTTAATATGTGTAAGTGATTCTTGGTTCAAAAAGTGGGAAGATCAGTTCCCAAAACTTCAAAATTTATTTAGTGAAGCAAATAGTGTTTTTTGTTCAAGAGAGATTTATAATCAATATTGAGAATCAATATTTTATTTAAATTATATATTTGGTGAGTGGTTCAAGATAATATTTGAATTCTTCCATAGTCAACTAAAATTAACTATGAATTTTGATAACATCGATCTAATATATAATAAATGGATGCAACCATATGGTATATGAAATTGAGTTCTCCAAATTTTTATTTTATTTTAGATAAGTAGATGTGATAAATATAACTGATTGATACATGATTTGAAATATGATAATTTTAAAGTAAATGCAAAAAAAATTACAAATATGTAGTGATGAGATCGTTTGCTATTATGCATAATATCATTTTAGGTTCATTATATTCATGGGTTCCTTAAGATATTTTCCATCCAAATTTGCCAATCGATATGCACCAGATCCAAATTTTGTAGTAATAATGAATGGCCCCAACCAATTTTGTTGGAATTTTCCTTTTAAATCATTTCGAGCATTTATATATTTTTTTATTTTTTTTCATAACTAAATCACCAATCTCAAAAGACCGAGTGTGGACTTTCTTAGAATATGATATTTTGAGTTTATCTTGGTATAAGTGGAGGTGTTGTAAGGCATTTATGCACTTTTAATCTAATAATTCCAATTGGCTTAATCGTCCAACATGATACTCATCTCCTACTTCAGCATTTTGAAGTAGAAGACCTAAAGAAGGTACTTCAAGCTCAAATGGAAATACGTCTTCAACGCCATACACTAATACAAAGGGTGAAGTGCTAGTAGAGGTTCAAACACTAGTTCGATAAGCCCATAGTGCTGGATAAAGTTGGGTGTGCTAATATCGGCCTGATTTATTAACCAATATTTCTAAGATTTTAATTAAAGTTTTATTAGATACTTTAGCTTGACCATTGTCTTACGGATGATATGGGATAGACCATCTATGTTGAATTTTATATTTGCCACAAAATTTTTTGATGTCTTTATTTTTAAAACATGTTCCATTATCTAAAAAAAGTGTGGATGGTATCCCAAATCTATAGATGATTTGATTAAAGATAAATTTTGAGACTTGGGTTCCTATACAAGAAGCTAATGGCATAGCTTCTACCCATTTTTTAAAATATTTTTTTGTTAATAATGAACTTATGGCCATCTAAATAAATTGGATTGATTTTTCCAATAATGTCTAGACCCCATTTTGAGAAAGGCCAAGGAGAAGATCTAGCTTGAAGTTCTTGGGCAGGAGCATGAACAAGGTTTGCATGCTTCTGACATTTTTCACATTTATGTACATATTCATGAGCATATTTTTCCATGGAGGGCCAAAAATATCCCATTCTTAGGAGCTTTTTGGCTATGGAATCACCACTAAAATGACATCCACAAGATCCGTCATGAACTTCACTTAGAGCTTTCTTAGATTCGTTAATATTAAGGTATCATAAAAGGATACCTTTGAAAGATATTTTATATAAATTACCTTCGACAATGACAAAGTGAATAGCTCATTTGTATAATGCTCTTCATTGATTTCTATCAAAGCCATATGGGAATGATCCATCTTGGAGAAATTTTAAAATATCTCCATACCATGGTTCTAAAACTGCTTCTTCAATTGTAAATATTTCTAAAGGTTCCAAGCATGACTCTAATGATGTGGGTTCTTGGATTTGATGAATAATGATAGTAGCATGATCATCATTCAACTCCAAAGGGATAAGAGAAGTAGTTGTTGCCATAGCATCAACAAAATGATTACTGGTATGTGGGATAACTTCTATAGTAACCTTTTCAAATAAAGAAATAAGTTTTAAAATGTATTCTTTATAAGGATGGAGCTTCTCATCTTGGGTTTGGTAAATTTCATTAACTTGATTTACCATGAGTTGTGAGTCTCCAAATAATAGAAAGTACTTTGATATTGAGATTTAAAGATGCTCGTAATCCAAGGATTAAGACTTCATATTTTGTTGTATTATTTGTGCAAGTAAATTGGAGTTTAAATTATAAAGGAATAAGTTATTTTTGCATGGATACCAATAAGATACCTGCACCTGCACCACTCATACAATGGGTGCCATCAAAAAATAGAGACCATGATTATGAAGAATCAGTGTCTAGATAAATACATTCATTGAGAAATTCTATCACCAAAGGGCGAATAGAATCTAGAGGAACAGAAATGAGTTGATCTGCTATGACTTACCCTTTAATGGATTTCTGCCCAATAAAGGTTAGGTCAAACTCACTTAAAACAAGAACCCATTTTGTTGCTCGTCTTGATAAATAAGGTCTACTCATTAAATATCGTAATGGATCTAATTTAGTAATAACATAAGATTTTTGACTAAGCATGTAGTGGCATAGTTTTTGTGTAGAGAATACAAAAACTAAACAAATATTTTCTAAAGGAGTGTACCAAGTTTCATAACTTATTAAAGTTCTACTTATGTAGTAAATAGCTCATTCTTTCTTATCCTCATCATGTTGTGCTAGCATTGCACCTAACGCAAATTCTAAAGTGGAAATATATAATATGAATGGGTGCTCTGGTCTTGGTGGAACAAGCACCGAAGGGGTAATTAAATACGTCTTAAGAGTTTTAAAAGCTTCTTCACACTCCTTATCCCATAAAAAATGCATATCTTTCTTAAGAAATCTAATGAAGGTTTTACATTTATCTACCAATTTAACAATAAGGCATTGGATGGACTGGAGCTTATCTTGTAGACTCCTTAGTTCTATTATATTTTTAGGTGGTGGCATATCAATGATAGCCTTAATCTTGGTAGGGTCTATTTTTATGCCACACATGGACACTATAAACCCTAATAACTTTTTCAATTTTACTCCAAAAACATATTATCTAGATTTAATCATACTTTGTATTCATGGAGTCTGTCAAAGACTCATCGTAAATCAAGGATATGATCTTCTTGTTTTATAGACCGAGCTATGATGTCATCCACATAATCATGTAGGATATCATACATCATATCATGAAATATGTACATCATAGCTCATTGGTAAGTTGCCCCTACATTCTTTAGATCAAAGGGCATCACTTTCCAATAAAAAGTTCCCCAAGGTGTTATAAATGTAATTTTAGGTTGATATTTTTGTGCTATATGAATTTGATTGTATCCTAAAAATACCATGCATAAGTGATAACATTCCACATCTGGTTATGAAATCAATGATCTGATCCATATTAGGAAGGGGAAATTCATATTTGGAACATGCAACATTGATGTCCCTAAAATCAGTACAAACTCTGATTTTAGTAGCCTCTTTTTTGGTCACAGGCACAACATTGGATATCCAATCAGAATAATCTATGGCTTGAATGAAAGTTACATCCAAGAGTTTTTGGAATAAATTTTTAACCAACAAGGCTAATTGAGGATGCATTTTCCTAAGTTTTTGTTTGATAGGTTTAGCATCAGGGTGAACCACTAAGTGGTGCATAACCACAGAAGGGCCTAGTCCTGGCATATAAATATATGTCCAAATGAAGATGTTAGGGTATTCTGTGAGAAGTTTTGTATATTTGGTTTGTTCTTCTTTATTTAAATCAGTCCTAATTTTAACTATTTGAGGATTTTTTCTGTATTGATATTAATTTTTAGTATGGATTCTACTTTGATGCTTAGATCTCTATTGAAATTATGAGAAGCGGGTGAAACACTCATTTCTTGAAGTTCTTCTAGAGATAAGTTAACTAATTTGTCCTATGTAGTTTTTTGAACGTGAGCTATACATGGGATAGATCCATCAAAGAAGAACCTATTTGTCATAATTTCTTCATGAGAAATGTCATAAAAGACATCCCCTTCTACACATTCATCTAAATTAGCTATCATTTTTGGATGTACTACTGATAACATGTTGTAAGAAAATTGACAAGCTCTCTTACGTATCTTTAATTGTTCTTATTTTTCTAAGTATTCCTCATATGTTGTAAGATGATCATATTCATAAAAAGGAAAAGGTTGAGTTTTTGATGAGATATAGCCTATGTAGCATCAGGCATGTCATTCCTCTACTTGAGTTGGTTCAAGTATCCCATTTTCTAGGGGACCTAAACCCTTACCTTTGTATCCCATATCACACATCATTTGTTTAGATTTTATATATTTATTAGAAAAGAAGCATCGAGCAAAACCATCTTCATCATAGGTAAATCTCATTTGCCTAATATTAATTTTGTCTAAAGCACATCCAACACCAATGAAAGTACAACTTCCAACATGGTAGATGCTTCTTTTTTTGTGTGGTAACCCAGTTGTATACAGGGATGGTGGTAACTGAGAAAAAATAATGGAATATTGTACATTATATTCATCCTATTTTGGGGGCTCTAATACAGTAGATAAATCTTGTAAAACTTCATTTGTCAAAGGATATGATGTAGAGGGATTATATTTATCAGAAGGTTTTGATGATTCATAAGAGGGTGATTGTTCTAATTTAGTTAAAGAATTTTTTGAAAGTTTAGGTTCCAATGATGAAAGAGTAGGACAAAATGGGACATTAACAAGTTTTGCTATTGTGCACATTTCAAATAGCCTAGGATCACCATGAATAGTGACCAATTGATTCTTAAATTTGAATTTAACACACTGGTGCAAAGTCGAGGGGACTGCTCTCATAGGATGTCCCAAGGATGTCCTAAACAAATGTTATATGATGTTGGTGTAGCACCCTAAAATTGGCGCAGTGAAATTGTAATAATTACATTCATCCTAGTAAATAATTTAAATTCAAATTTTAACCTCCCAAACCGCCCGTTAACCGTCGGGTAATCCGTTTCCCCTTTTTCGTGCCATTTTTAGAGGTTGTTTTGACCGTTTGACGATATCGTCGCCGATCAGACGATATCGCCCTAGATCTGACGATTTCGTCTGGGCTAGGACGTCCAGACGATCTTGTCTCAAAACTGATTTTGCACAATTAGCTTCTGTTCCAACGGGCCTCTAATCCGGGCAGAAGCGTGTCTGCGCCGTTAGAGACCCTCCCCCATTGGAGATCTCCCAAATAGGGATGATCTCCAACCTCCTAACCTCCCTCCTAAGCCTATTTAATCCTAAGCCCTCCCCTTAGCACCCCTCTGGCTGAAATTCCCTGTAACCCAACTGCATACATGTTAAAACATCCTAAGTTTCTATTTTGCATTAGTTCTATACAATTTTGTTGTAGGTACCATATTGTTTTTCAGCCGGAGCAAGCTTACATCGTCGTCGACGAACCTGTTCAGATCGGAGGCGATCCTGTCGAATCAGAGACGATTTCGTACCAATGCGAGACGATTTCGACTGTAGTCAACATTGAGGCAATCAGTGCCTGAAGTTTGCATTTCTTCTTCCTTTTCTCTGTTGTTTTATGTTGTAATTAGCAATTTTATTCAGTATTTTATGCTATTCTGCATTTTGGAGTTCACCCATCTAGATTAAATGCATAATTAAGCCATAATTGTGATCAAATTAGCATAATTCATTCATGTTTCTATTTTCAAGTTTCAGTTTGATATTATTGCTATCATTTTATATTGTTTCCCTCTCGTTAGGATAGTTGCATTTTCTGTATTTTGCACCTATTTCTCTCGTTTGTAGGTCTCTGATGAATTCGTCAGATCTCAGATGATCTTGTCTGATCTCAGATGATCCTATCAAATCAGAGGCGATCCTGACTGCTTCAAGAATCAGAATCATCATCAGACATCCGGATCAGGTATTCTTCTTTTATATTCTGTAATTTCTCTATTTTTTGTCTTTAATTCTATTTTTTGTATTCATTTAATTTGCATCTGCATATAGAATAGCTTAGACGCATTTTGGCCAAACCTAGGATTTGAATGCTTAAGGCTAAAAACGAACACATAAAACACATTCCCAACCTAGGCGTGGAAACTGCCATTAAATGTTTCCTGGTGAACCCACCATCCATCGAAAAATCACCAATATACACCTCCCTTGAGAGGCGGGACCTTCGCAAGTCCTCTCAGTCCGAGGTACCATGACATCCTTTTCACATCCCCCTTCCGGGCATGGATCCTATAGCCTGAAGGTAAGGGTGTGAAAAATTTGGAGCGATACATTTTGGTGAACCCGACGTGAATGCATTGTAAACCTTTTGAAAACAAAAAAAAAAAATAGAACAACTAAAACATAGATGCATTTTAGATCATTTAAATTTAATATCATGTTTAGATGGTAGCTCCTAAGAAAATATTAGCAATTACTATAAATGTAGAAAACCATTTGGCAGCCATAGAAATCAATTTTGTACTTAGTGTGCCTGAAACAGATAGAAATCAACTCTTGTGGGACGAACTTGATAGAAGACTTAGTGTCATCTCATCTAGGTCAACAGAACTTAAACAAATTAAGAGGCTAGTCCTAGATAGAATCCTGGATCCTCATCAACTTGTCTTTTATCATGAACTTCAGAGAGCCTGCCATAGATGGTTAGCTTATAGGAGAGCTCTTGTATCTTCAAAATTGTTCACCTTCGAGGAATACCTCGAGAACGCAGCCATTGTACACCAGTTCCTAGGTCTTGTAGAAGACCAAGAGGTTGTTCTTACAGATAGGGAAATATGGAATAGAGTTCCTCGAGCTGTGTTATATCGAGAGTATTGCCACGAGCTTTACTTCTATCAACCAAAGATCCGAGACAGATAATATCACTATAGCTCTTTTCATTAAATTTTTAAAAGAAAACTTTCAATTTGAAGAAGAACACTTCATGACTCCGAAGAACTCGAGCCCATTAATGATATTTATAAATTGTTTATAGAAAACTAGATTATTACTTTCAGTATTATTTCTTGCATTTATTGTGTTATTTGTTGTCTTTACAATATTATTTCAAAAACAAAAACAAAAAAAACTAAAAAACATAGCAAAAACTTAAACATTTCATTTTAGATATTGTAGTAGGTATATAATTAATATATACCTCTTAAACTTGTTGCACATATATATATATATATATATATATATATATTTGCTGAAATCAAAATTAAAGCACCATGCCTAAACTTAGGAATGGTAAAGAAACTATAGGAGAAGAAGAAGATTGGTTACAAGATACAACTAGAGACCCAAATGTCCTTCCTGAAGATCCAATTCCGGAAGGAAAAACTCTAGATCAACCAGAACATGACCTAGGTGAAGACAATGAACAAGAAGGAAGTGTTAAAGAGGATGGACCCTCATCCCCTAGAGTAGCTCCAGATGGAACTATTGCTTTTGACAACGTAGATCATTTTCAGAAATTTCTCAATGATAACATTGACGCCCTTAATGTGGCAGTTCGTATTGATAAAGGGCAAATTAGTAACACTCAAGCAGCCATGGAATATATGTATGATGTGCGCACTAATCCCTTATCTTTCATTGATCAAGAAAGTGATAAGGCTGGGCCATCCAATACAGACATGGTCACTATGATGCAAAACATGTCAAAACAACAGGTTACCCAACCTCCTAAGGAACCTGTTATTCAACCTAAAATCATTCCCACACAAAAGAAAACTTCCTTCACTACTTTATTTCGCCAAACTATTGAGCAATATGCTTCAAGTAAACAAAAACCTAAAACGAAGCCAAACACCAATTTTCAACAATCTGGAATACATCATAATACAACTTCAAAATTCCTTCATAACACTTTTCCTACCAACAATTTACACAATAGCAACATAGCATCTAATCTTCATGTCCCTCCATCATATGCTCACAAAACCCATGTCAATGCCCTACCGAACCAATATGGGGGGCAAACTAGTAATCTGGAAGCCATGGTGAAACAGTTAGCTTCGCGTATGGACCAGATAGATCCCTATCGTCCCTCGTACAATTATCGAGAGATATGTAGTCAACCTTTGGATCCCATGGTTGTAGCTCAACCATACCCTAAGCATTTTCCCATGCCTATCTTGCCTATATATAAAGGAACCGAAGATCCCATAGAGCATCTTCGCATGTTTAGGATAGCATGTCATGATATATCACATGATGACTTGCTATTACTAAAAATGTTCCCAAAAAGTTTAGGTGGAATGGCATTAGAGTGGTACTATCAATTGCCCACTCATTCCTTGAGAAACTTTGAAGAAACAGCTGAATCATTTGTCCATCAATTTAGTGCCTACATCGAGAGGCATGTAACCATCAAAGATCTATACAACTTAAAACAAGACAAGGATGAATGTTTTGCCGATTTCTTAGCTAGATGGAGGCAATTGACAGGAAAACTGCACTTTGTGCTACCTTATAGGGAAATGTTGGACATTTTTATCAATAATTTACAAGAACAAAAATCTTATGAGCTATCATCTGCTACTTTAACTACCTTCGATCAAGCTATAGATTTAGCTCGAAGAGTAGAAGATGCCCTCATTAGGAGAGGCCAACTTAGGAAGAAGGATGATGAGAAAACATCCAGAAATCAATATAAAAACAAACAAGTTGTTGGTGACGGAGTCATAAATAGCAGAAATGTTGCTAATATCAATGCAACGAAGACAACAAAAAAATTTATATTGAAACCTCCTGATAAGCCTCCTCGAGAATTTACTAGATTGAATCAACCCTTATCAACTATTTTACCTCAATTACTCGAAAGAGGTTTGATCCAATTACCAACTATCCGGGAACCTGATCCAACTATACCCGGATACAGAGCCGACTTACATTGTGATTTCCATAGAGGACCTGGACACTCTACCAACGCTTGTAAAAGGTTGAAACATAAAATACAAGATTTGATTGATAATAATGAAATGGAGGTGCAAGCCTTCCAACCTAAACAAAATGCTCCTAATAATACTCAAAAGACCATTCCCCAAAATCAAAATCAAAATGCTAATCAAACATTAGACATATTTCAACACCCTTTACCAAGACATGGTAAAGAGGTGGCCAATCAAATCGAACATCATAATGTTCCTCCTCCTACCCGATATGTAGGAACCATTAGCGGACAATTACCTGTTCAGGATCCTCAAATATTTGACACAACCTTATCCCTCGTTACGACCAGGCCCTTACATAATTTTCAAACTTCTGATTCTAGTGATATAGAATCAGATACTGAAAGTGAACTAGACATTACTTCAAACCAATCGAATAGTTCTGAAAATGAATCAGATCCTATTCAACCCATCACAGATGCTATGGTTCCAGAAGAACCATTTCCTAGAAGAGTTACTACTCGACCTTCTTCTAATCAATTCCTCTCAAATGAACAAGCCATAAACGCTAGACCGAGACCAGTTCAACGTCCTCAATATAACATTGTAGGTACCATTGGAGTCGTTACCCGACAATAGGCTCAAAATTCTCAACAAGAACCAAATCAGAATGATGGATCGGCTCCATTCGTTTTGAAAAACCCCAATAAAGGGAATCATGCTCCTAATGTTCAACCTAAACCCCCTTACAATATTAATGAGCAATTATCCAATACTACAGCCATAATTTCCCTTTTAGATTTGTTAAGATCCTCTCCCACCCATAGGGATGAGTTGATGCTTACATTAAGCCAAATGATGGTACCTCAAAACATTCAACCTGAAGCTATGGCCAATACTATCATCACTCGAGAGGTTGATTGTATTGACTTTCGAGATAAAGATATCCCACAACACAGCTTTACATAAGGACAATCCCTTATATATTACTGCTCTAATTGGAGATGTAGTCATCAAACGAGTCCCGATTGATAATGGCTCATCTCTAAACATTTGCACTTTTGACTTCTACCAACGATTTGGCTTTAGAAGTGATGAAATGAAGAAAACTGATATGATTATCAAAGCTTTTAATGACGAAACACAAGAAACGTGTGGAGTTATTACCATCCCCTTGCAAGTTGGTCCTAGAACCCTAGAAACAACCGTGTTTATTGTACATTGCCCGACATCGTACAATATACTTTTGGGTCGCCCTTGGATCAATGCGATGCGAGCGGTCCCATCAACTTTACACCAATGTGTTAAATTTGAATTTAAAAATCAGTTGGTCACTATCCATGGTGACCCTAGACCCTTTGATATGTGTGCTTTGGCAGAAACCCGTTGGAGTGCAATTTTGCCCCGCTCTGTCATCCACACATCCTAGTTCTTATTTTTCATCTAAACGTGTGAAACACACACCCATAACTTCACCTATTTCCCCTCCATTAATTTCATCCTCCTATATAGATCAACAATCTTCTAAACAAATCACTCTAGAACCTCAAAAAGATCTTAAATCTACAACCAATCCTTCATGTTCTATCCCTATAAATTCAAAACCTATAGACACATCTATCATCCCTTCCACATCTAAAGATATAGGGAATAATCCTTCCACATCTTATGCTCTTTTTGATGAACTTTTACCAGATTTATCCACAATCTTAATATCAGAAAAAACAAATGCTTTCATGCAAGATTCAATTCTTTTAAATAACTTGCCGCCATCTCCTCGTACTTTGGGCCTCCCACAACCTATGGGAAGTACTTACCAAGTCGGGAGTTGTGCCTTCATTTATAAAGGATATGATCTGGGAAGAATCCCTCGAAATATCAAAACTCATCATGAGGGATATGCTCGGTGTTATTTTACCAATGAATATATTAAAGCTAAACCCATAATGCTTAAAATGGGATATAAAGGGAAAGGCTTGGGACCTTTCCAAAATGGCATGAAAGAACCTTTCGAGGTAGAACCGTGGCCCGCCCGCTGTGGTGTGGGCCTATTTCCTAGTAAGGGTCAACCCTTTCCTTTTGAAGATGATGATCACCTCATATGTTATCAAGATTATTTGGATAGGCATGTTGATTTGCCTCTAAAAAATCAGTCGTTTACATGTAACATGCTATCCATAGCTTACCCTGAAATGATTGTCGACCCCGATGAAGAGTTGGAAGGAGATATCTTCCATGATGTCTCCGTTGAAGAGATGTTACACAATGGATTTTATTTTGATGGTTCTATACCAACTATAGCCCAACTTGAGACCACTAATCCTCAAGATGAATTATCCAAATTAACCTTACAAGAATTACAAGAATTGGGCGTTTCACCCGCCCCACCTAATTTTGAAAGAGATCTACACATGGAGGTAGAAAACGTCATTAAAATTAATATTGGAACTGAGGATAATCCTCACATAATCAATATTGGATCCGAATTAAGTCAAGAAAAACAAGAACAATACATTGCATTCCTTAAAGAGTATGAAGATGTCTTCGCTTGGACATATGAAGATATGCCAGGTCTAGACCCTTCTGTAGTCATGCATCATCTAGTGGTCCATCCGGATGCTAAACCTCGTTAAACAAAAACTTAGAAAAATGCATCCCAAAGTGGCTCTGCTAGTCAAAGGGGAGTTAGAAAAACTCCTGAATGTTGTCTTTATACAAGCTATTGATTATGCTGAATGGATCTCAAATGTAGTTCCAGTTACCAAAAAAGAAGCTACCAAAGTTAGGGTTTGCATAGATTTTAGAGATATTAACGTTGCATGCCCTAAAGATGACTTTCCTCTTCCAAACATGGATCAAATCATTGACTTTACTGCCGGGAGTGGGATGATGTCCTTAATGGATGGATTCTCCGGTTATAATCAGATCAGGATAGCTCCTGAAGATCAGAGCTAAAACAACCTTTATTACCCCCTGGGGTACTTTTTGTTGGAAAGTGATGCCATTTGGCTTAAAGAACGCAGGTGCAACCTATCAACGAGCTATGACCTATATTTTTCATGATATGATGCATGATATCCTACATGATTATGTAGATGATATTATAGCTCGCTCTATTATTGAAGATAATCATTTAGATGATTTGAGAAAAGTTTTTAATCGATTACGAGAATATCTTATTCGATTAAATCCAGCAAAATGCATATTCGGAGTTAAGTCCGGTAAACTATTAGGGGTTTTAGTTTCTTTACGTGGTATCGAAATCGACCCTCTCAAGATTGCGGCCATCACTGATATGCCCGCACCTACTAATATATCTGAGTTACGAAGTTTACAAGGTAAGCTTCAAGCCATCCGTCGCTTCATCGATAAGCTAGCGGACAAAACCGGTCCCTTTCTTAAACTCCTTAAGAAGGATGTCCCTTTTAATTGGGACGACGAATGTAGAGAAGCTTTTGAACTTCTCAAACAATACCTCCTTAATCCACCTGTGCTTTCACTGCCTAAACCTGATCGCCCATTTCTCCTATATATTTCAGCTTCAGATTCTGCCTTAGGAGCTATGTTAGCTCAGCTTGATGATGAAAAGAGAGAACGGGCTAATTATTATATTAGCCGAACCTTCATCAGTTATGAAACCCGCTATACAACGTTAGAGAAACTATGTCTAGCAGTCATGTTTGCTACGCAAAAATTATGACATTATATGCTTAGTCAAAAAACTTATGTCATTGCCAAATATGATCCCTTGAGGTATCTCATGAGTCGACCTTATTTATCGGGTCGCACAGACCAAGTGGGTTCTTGCTCTAAGCGAGTTTGATCTCACATTCATAGGACAAAAGTCTGTTAAGGGTCAAATCATAGCAGATCAATTAGCTGCTGCACCCTTAGAGTCTACCCATCCCCTCATCATCGAGTTTCCTGATGAATGCCTTCAATTAGAGGCAGACCATACTGAACAATGGTCCTTATACTTTGATGGAGCCCGATGCATGAGTGGGGCCTGGTGCGGGTATTATTTTAATATCCCTGCAAAAACATCTTATTCCTCTCATCCTTCAAATTGACATTTGCTTGCACCAACAATATCGCTGAATATGAAGCTCTAATCCTTGGATTACGAGCTGCCTTGGCGCTAAAAATTAAACATCTGTTAGTTTTTGGTGATTCTCAACTGGTTATAAACCAAATTAATGAAGTTTATCAGACCAGAGATGATAAACTGCGCCCATATAAGGCCTATGTTTTACAATTAATGTCCCTATTTGATCAAGTTACCTTGGAAGCTATTCCTAGAACTTGCAACCGTGCAACTGATGCTATGGCCGCAGCTGCATCTCTCCTACCCTTGGAGTTAGATGACGAATATGCCACTATCATTATTCGTCGACTCCAGGAACCCGCTTCAAATAAGTCATGCTTAGAACCTTTGGATGTGTTTCTAATCAATGAAACTACTCCTGAACCTTGGTATACGGACATATTTGATTTTCTCCAAAATGGGACTTTCCTTGCCAATTCTAATAGAAACCAGCGTCGGTTATTACGTAGACGAGCAAGTCGATTTGTAATAATTGGCAATACTTTATATAGGAGATCTTTTGAAGGTATCCTATTAAGATGTTTGAACTTAGAAGAATCCAAATCAGCCTTGAGTGAAGCCCACGATGGATCTTGTGGAGGACACTTCAGTGGTAGTGTCATTGCTAAAAAGCTCCTTCGGATAGGATACTTTTGGCCTACCATGGAAACGGATGCACATGAGTATGTGCGCCATTGCGACAAGTGCCAGAAACATGCTGACCTTGTCCATGCGCCTGCACAAGAACTGCAGAGCTATTTCATCTCCTTGGCCCTTTTCAAAATGGGGCTTAGATATTATTGGCAAAATTAATCCTGTGTCATCCGATGGACACAAATTCATCATAACCGCCACTGAGTATTTCACGAAGTGGGTCGAAGCTATGCCTTTAGCTTCCTGCACTGGCACACAAGTCTCTAAATTTATTTTTAATCAAATCATTTGCAGGTTCGGAATTCTCGCAAATCTCATCTCCGACAATGGAACTTGTTTCAAAAATAAAGATGTTAAAAAATTATGCCAAAAATATAAGATTCAACATCGCTGGTCCACTCCCTATTATCCTCAGGGTAATTGTCAAGCCGAAGCATCTAACAAAACCTTAATCAAAATCCTCAAAATATTGGTCAATAAAACTGGCCGTGACTGGCACATTCAATTATATCCAGCCTTGTGGGCCTATCGAACTAGTGTTCGAACCCCCACGGGAACTTCACCATTTGTTTTGGTTTATGGTGCTGAAGCAGTTTTTCCCTTTGAATTAGAAGTTCCTTCTTTGGCTCTGCTACTTCAAGATACCGAAGTAGGAGATGAATATCGAGCTGGTAGACTCAATCAATTGGAACTCCTAGATGAAAAATGCATCAATGCTTTGGAGCATCTCCGTGCCTACCAAAACAAGCTTAAAAGATCATATGCTAAAAAAGTTCGTCATCGATCCTTTGAGATCGGCGACCTTGTTTTAAAAGAAAATCAAAAAAATACTAATGCAACTAAGGACCTTAAAGGTAAATTTGAGCCCAACCGGCTTGGACCATACATTATTACTCGCTAAATTTGAATCAGGAGCATACAAATTATCTACCTTAGATGGTAAAGAACTTAAAGAACCCATGAATATTTTGCATCTTAAACGTTACTATGTATAAATTTGGTCATTTCATCCATGTATATATTTGTTTAAAATATTTCAAAATCACTATCTTGTATTTCTTTCAATTTATAAATTCAAAAACACCAAAAACATTCATAATCATCAAAATCTTCAAAACTATTTGTTGCATTTATTTATGGCACTTGTTAATTCTTTCAAAAATGATAAAAATAAAAACAACAATATTCTTGACTCTTTCGAAACCAAAACAATATAAAGAAGAAAGAGAGAGTCAACATTCTCAAAACTTCTCAAAAAATCATTTATATATATTTTCTTACAATTATTGCAGTTATATGTTTCAAATTATTTTTGATAAATTAGCATTTATTTGGAATCCCTCACTTTCACAAAACACAAAAATAAATATCTTGATTTTATCTGGCATGATTACTAATCTCTCTTATATCAAAGTCCACAAAATTCAATTAAATAAAGTTTGAGCACAGAGAATTGATCTTGTTATTTACTTAAACCAAGCACATCTTTTCACAATAAAATGATTATATTTGTAATTTCCATGTTTTGCTACATAGTAGAAGTGATTTCTTGAGCGAAAAGTTTCCCCTGCTATCCTATCATGCACATGGTCTAGAATCTTTGAGAATTGGCAAAAGGACAAGCTCACCCCTACCTAGAATAAAAATCCCTTGCTCTACAACTAATCCGAGCAAGTATCCCTAGCATAGAAAGAAAAGAAAAGTTCAAGAAAAAAGAGAAAAGAAAAATGTTATTTTATATCATTACAACAATATTTCAAGCATTATCTCAATTATCAAGCAAAAATACAAAAGAAAAAAGAAAAAGAAAAGAAAAAGAAAAAGAAAGCAAAAGAAAGCAAAAGCAAAAGCAATAAAATCCCTTTCCCTACCCTTTGAAAAGAAAAGAAGGGTTGATGAGCTTGAATCCCTGGAATTCTCAATTATTCGAAAACTGTGAGGTAAGCCCCATAACAGGTGGTTTGTGCCCAACCCGCTTGGCCTTGGGTAACTCCTAGCGTGGCGATATGTCCGTCACATTAGCGACCTTCTTTTGTACAGACCTATGTCTCGCTTATGGATTAGCTAGCTCTTGATAATCCGACCTACATAGTAGTCTAGTATGGTTATATGCATCTACATCATGGTTAATGAACACTTATTTGGTTTCTTCAAATCACTTGTATCATATTATCTTGCTCAAAACTGGTAAATGAACAATGCAATTGCACACACATTTTGTATTTGAGAGATTTTGTGTATCATTATGATAAATCAAGATTGGAAATGAATTCACATATGCACATGGGATTCCTTATAAATCTAACTTTTGTCTTCAAAATACTTTGAAATATTTTTTTGCAAATTGTTTGGAATAATTCATTTTCTTCTTTCAAGTACAGTTGTTTAGCATAAAGACAACTATATAATAGAAAAATCAAAATTTCTTTCAAAACTATACAATCAAAACATATATATCTGGTCGACTTTCGCGACGATGGTATAGTTCCAAAACCAAAATTGGAATTTTATGCCTAGCGCAAGTCCTCATCTTCATATTTTTTGTTTATTAAAAATCAACCATGCAATAAAACTATCTTCTTTTTGGATTTTCGCGATGATGGTATAAGTCTATACCTACATATTCTATGCCTAGCGCAAACCATTGTAACAATTTTTATTCCCCATTTATTTAAAAATCATGAAAACCATATGACTTAAATCATTATGTTACACAAATTATGCTTTTAAAAAGCAAGCACATTTTCATTATTTCATGTCATTATGTCAACCTTCAATTTTGCAATGATGGTATAATTCCTAAGGAATTATCCAAAAAATTTATCACACTTAGGAATTTATGCCTAGCAAAAATCATTTTAACATTATTTCATGCATACTATTTTCATGAAAATCTGAAAAACAAACCATCATCATCATCATTTGCACCATTGCACCAAAGTCTTAAGACAGTCTCTTAAGCACTCTTTTACTTTTAACAATATTTCTATACTGGGATTAGCTTGACGACCGAGTGAGCAGCGACTCCATGAAATGGTCTATAATAGCGACAATGTCCTTTGAAATTATTGTTAGAAGTCTCTTTTTATTTTTTATCACATTTCATCACAAACAACCAATTTGTTACATCAGATTATTTCATTTAAAATATTACAGCATGACATCAAAATTATAATATTTCCAACGACATAATTACATGAATCATCAAATCAATCACATCAAAACATAAAAGCATCATACAATTACATAAGACAAGTCATATGATCAAAAACATATCTCATCTATATATATCAACAGTATATATACATCATCAAAACTGGATTGGTATGCCACAATCTGTACCTCGGCATACTCAATCCTCTATCAAAAATAATACAAACTATATATCAATCTATACAATATAGTGCAGTAGCTAGCCTCGAGAGCCCCTCGAGCTCTCAGCCTCATCTCCTCCCCCGCCCTGAGGTGGACGAGGTGGCCCCATCGTAGTATGTGTAGTACTGCGAGTCCTAGTCGTCGATCGAGAAGATGTCCTCGATGACCCAATCCCGATCGGGTCCGCAATGTCGACGGCAGTGTACCCTCACCCTCTGGCACCATCTGGAAGTAGATGCCCTGGTAGAACGTGGTCTGAGCAATCGACCGTGCTAGCTCCTGTGTGCTCGCTCCTCCGCCCCGTGCCCTGAGGCGTGCAATCTCGTCTCTGAGCTATGTAACCTCAGCTCGATGGCGTGTAGCCTCATCCTGTAATGTCTACACCTGTGCTCGGAGACGAGCTGTCTTCGCTCGAAGAGTAGTTGTCTCGCTACTCTCCCCTGTGTCGACACCCTTGCCCTTATCGGGCGATGGTGGCCTCTCTCTCTATGGAGAAGGGGGTCTCGCCTCCCTCCTCTCCCTCTGTCGTGGCCTCTCCTATGCCTGTGGCCTCCTCTGCTCTCTCCCGCCGTGACCCCGGGCCGCCTCCATAGCTCCTCGGCAGTCGCCTCCCTATCCGACGCACAACTGCGTGTATCGAACCCTGAGCCCTCATCATCCGAGGAGGGCGGATGCTTGCATACCAGGCATCGTAGCCATCGGCTACCCCTGCATCGTCCCCATCCACTGGCTGAATGGGGGCATCGTCCGAGTCCCGACTCCAGAAGCGCCGCATGTCCGGAGCCCCGCTCACTATGGTGTTATCCCGGATAGTCCGAGAAAACTCATAATCCCCGAGAGATGGGATCCCCTACGTAGACCGAACTATCGCAAAACTCGGTCGTAGCGGTGGAGCTCCACCTCTCCCCTCTCCATCCATAGCCAACAAACTCGCCTGACGCGAGCCAACTCCTGTCCATCCTCGGCCCACCCTGGGTGCTCTCGCCATGGCCTCTAGGTGATCCCGGTCCGGGACTAGGTCATCTAGCGATCTCGAGACATCGAAAGGTCGATCCGCCACTGTGACCCTCTTCGAGCCACCAATAGAAGACTCGGGGCCTCTCCCCATCAATCCCTATCAGAGGAAGCCCTACCGGCCTCCGCACTGCAATGTGCTCCCAGCACCAAACCTGTAGGAGCGATGTCATAACTAGACATCGGCCGCCCTTGTACACGACCCCATGCAGGATCCTGTACAACCGACATAGAACATAGCTGCCCTAAGAAAATCTGTAGCCATGGTCCCGCATATCGTAGATCACATCTGCTAGCATCCATGGTACCCTGCACCCGCTCTGGTGGCACAGCAGAAGTCCACCAACCACTCCAGCTAAAACCTATGTGAGTCTAGATGCCCCAGGCATCTGACGCAGTGCCTCGATGTTAACTTCGCCCTTCTCCAGGGCGAAGCTCGGGTCACCACACAACCGTCCCATAGCATGGCCCTGATTGGCCGTAGGAGTGATCAACCGTCCTTGTATGGGGATTCTTAGAATCCTCCATACATCCTCCAAAGTGGGAGTCATCTCCCCTGTAGGTAGCCAAAAATAGGAAGAACCCGGATACCATCTCTCTCGCTAGGGTTGTCAGTAGCCCCATGTCTGTAGACACTTGTGGCATCTCTGCCACATGTAGTAAGTCGGCCTGTGCCAGCTGATCCCGCTCTGCCTGTGTAAGAGTGGCCAAGTCATCTCTCAAACCTCCATATTTCCATTCCCTGCTCTTTAGCAATCCTCTCTAAAACATAAACAACAAACAATCATTAAAAACAAACTCAAGTGATTAAAAATGCAAGTTAAAAACAAGTTCAATTTAATCAAATGATGATATCGTCCACTATTGGACGATATCATCCCAAATTTGAGCAAAATCGTCCCCCTTTCGCCGATTTCGCCCTTAGACGAAATTGGCAAAATTGAGACGATTTCATCCCGACGACGTCGACGGCCCAAAAACGGCCGCGATGCTCAAAAATTAATTAAAATTCACCTAAAAAGCATGTAAAATCAAATTAAATCACTCTAAACTAAGTTTAGACTCTTACCCATAGCCCGCGCCGGACGTCTGTTGATCTGTGCATCGTCTCCACCATTTTTGCTTCCAGAGCTCTAAAACCAGAAAAGATGAACAGTAAAAAATGAATTAGGGTTTTACCCTATTTTTCTTAATTTTATTCAAAAATAATTTTGCTTTTTCGTGTTTTTACCTCAAACGTTCGATTTGGGTAAAAACACGGAGGGGGCACCATAGTAAGTTGTCGTACGATTCGACCAAGAATCGTCGCCTAAAAATGGGAATAATTTTTGCTTTCTCGTAGATCGAGAAGAACTCATCTTTAACGCATTTTCTTTGAAAAATTCGCTAAAGAGGGGGCAAAATGTAGCACCCTAAAATTGGCGCAATGAAATTGTAATAATTACATTCATCCTAGTAAATAATTTAAATTCAAATTTTAACCTCCCAAACCGCCCGTTAACCGTCGGGTAATCCGTTTCCCCCTTTTTCGTGCCATTTTTAGAGGTTGTTTTGACCGTTTGACGATATCATCGCCGATCAGACGATATCGCCCCGAGATCGACGATTTCGTCCAGGCTAGGACGTCCGGACGATCTTGTCTCAAAACTGATTTTGCACAATTAGCTTCTGTTCCAACGGGCCTCTAATCCGGGCAGAAGCGTGTCTGCACCGTTAGAGACCCTCCCCCATTGGAGATCTCCCAAATAGGGATGATCTCCAACCTCCTAACCTCCCTCCTAAGCCTATTTAATCCTAAGCCCTCCCCTTAGCACCCCCTTGGCTGAAATTCCCTGTAACTTGACTGCATACATGTTAAAACATCCTAAGTTTCTACATTTGCATTAGTTCTATATCAATTTTGTTGTAGGTACCATATTGTTTTTCAGCCGGAGCAAGCTTACATCGTCATCGATGAACCTGTTCAGATCGGAGGCGATCCTGTCGAATCAAAGATGATTTCGTACCAATGCGAGATGATTTCGATTGCAGTCAACATTGAGGCAATCAGTGCCTAAAGTTTGCATTTCTCCATCCCTTTTCTCTTGTTGTTTTATGTTGTAATTAGCAATTTTATTCAATATTTTATGCTATTCTGCATTTTGGAGTTCACCCATCTAGATTAAATGCATAATTAAGCCATAATTGTGATCAAATTAGTATAATTCATTCATGTTTCTATTTTCAAGTTTCAGTTTGATATTATTGCTGTCATTTTATATTGTTTCCCTCTGTTAGGATAGTTGCATTTTTTGTATTTTGCACCTATTTCTCTGTTTGCAGGTCTCTGACGAATTCGTCTGACGAATTCATTAGATCTCAGATGATCTTGTCTGATCTCAGATGATCCTGTCAAATCAGAGGCGATCCTGACTGCTTCAAGAATCAGAATCATCATCAGACATCCGGATCGGTATTCTTCTTTTATATTCTGTAATTTCTCTGTTTTTTGTCTTTAATTCTGTTTTTTGTATTCATTTAATTTGCATCTGCATATAGAATAGCTTAGACGCATTTTGGCCAAACCTAGGATTTGAATGCTTAAGGCTAAAAACGAACACATAAAACACATTCCCAACCTAGGCGTGGAAACTGCCATTAAATGTTTCCTGGTGAACCCACCATCCATCAAAAAATCACCAATATACACCTCCCTTGAGAGGCGGGACCTTCGCAAGTCCTCTCAGTCCGAGGTACCACGACATCCTTTTCACATCCCCCTTCCGGGCATGGATCCTATAGCCTGAAGGTAAGGGTGTGAAAAATTTGGAGCGATACAGTTGGGCATGGTACAACAAAGATGGATGTGTCTAGAATCCTGGGACCACCTTGCATTGGAATGGATATTACACCATAAGCCTCTTGTGTTTCATCATTGAAAGCTTTAATGATCATTTCAGTTTATCTTAGATCTTCCTTCTTAAATCCAAATCTTGGATTGTATATAAATTTGAAAGAAATATAAGAGAGTAATTTTGAACAAATATATACATGGATGAAATGACCAAATTTATGCATAATAACGTTTGAGATGTAAAATATTCATGGGTTCTTTAAGTTCTTTACCATCTAAGGTAGATAATTTATATGCTCCTGATTCAAATTTTGCAAGAATGATGTATGGTCCGAGCCAGTTGGGCTCAAACTTACCTTTAAGTTCTTTAGTTGCGTTTGTATTTTTTTGATTCTCTTTTAAAACAAGGTCGCCAATCTCAAAGGATCGGTGACGAACTTTCTTAGCATATGCTCTTTTAAGCTTGTTTTGGTATGCACGGAGATGCTCCAAAGCATTGATGCATTTTTCATCTAAGAGTTCCAGCTGACTGAGTCTGCCAGCACGATATTCATCTCCTACTTCGGTATCTTGAAGTAGTAGATCCAAAGAAGGAACTTCCAATTCAAATGGAAAAACTGCTTTTGCACCATATACCAAAACAAATGGTGAAGTGCCTGTGGGGGTTCAAACACTAGTTCGATAAGCCCACAAGGCTAGATATAACTGAATATGCCAGTCACGACCAGTTTTATTGACCAATCGTTTGAGGATTTTGATTAAAGTTTTGTTAGATGCTTCTGCTTGACCATTACCCTGAGGATAATAGGGAGTGGACCAACGATGTTGAATCTTGTATTTTTGGCATAATTTTTTAACATATTTATTTTTAAAAGGAGTTCCATTGTCAGAGATGAGATTCGTAGGAATTCCGAACCTGCAAATGATTTGATTAAAAATGAATTTAGAGACTCGTGAACCGCTGCAAGAAGCTAAAGGCATAGCTTCAACCCACTTTGTGAAATACTCAGTGGTAGTTATGATGAACTTGTGTCCATCAGAAGACACAGGATTGATTTTACCAATAATATCCAAGCCCCATTTAGAAAAGGGCCAAGGAGACGAAATAGCCTGCAGCTCTTATGCAGGCGCATGGACAAGGTTAGCATGTTTTTGACACTTGTCGCAATGACACACATACTCGTGTGCATCCGTTTCCATGGTAGGCCAAAAGTATCCTATCCAAAGGAGCTTTTTAGCAATGATACTACCACTAAAGTGTCCTCCACAAGATCCATCGTGGGCTTCACTCAAGGCTGATTTAGATTCTTCTAAATTTAGACATCTTAATAGGATACCTTCAAAAGATCTTCTATATAAAGTATTGCCAATTATTACAAATCGACTTGCTCGTCGACGTAATAACCGACGCTGGTTTCTATTAGAATTAGCAGGGAACGTCCCATTTTGGAGAAAATCCAATATTTCTGTATACCAAGGTTCAGGAGTAGTTTCATTGATTAGAAACACATCCAAAGGCTCTAAGCATGACTTATTTGAAGCGGGTTCCTAGAGTCGACGAATGATGATAGTGGCATATTCGTCGTCTAACTCCAAGGGCAAGAGGGATGCAGCTGCAGCCATAGCATCAGCTGCATGGTTGCTAGTTCAAGGAATGGCTTCCAAAGTAATTTTATCAAATAAAGACATCAATTGTAAAACATAGGCCTTATATGGATGAAGTTTATCATCTCGGGTTTGATAAACTTCATTAATTTGGTTTATAACCAATTGGGAATCCCCAAAAACTAAGAGGTTTTTGATTTTTAGTGCTAAAGCAGCTCGTAATCCAAGGATTAGAGCTTCATACTCAGCAGTATTGTTGGTGCAAGCAAAGGTTAGTTTGAAGGACAGAGGAATAAGATGTTTTTGCGGAGATATTAAAATAATACCCGCACTAGCCCCACTCATACATCGGGCTCCATCAAAGTATAAGGACCATTGTTCAGGATGGTCTGCCTCTAATTGAAGGCATTCATCAGGAAACTCGATGATGAGAGGATGAGTAGACTCTAAGGGTGCAACAGCTAATTGATCTAGTATGATTTGACCCTTAACAGACTTCTATCCTATGAATGTGAGATCAAACTCGCTTAGAGCGAGAACCCACTTGGCTATGCGACTCGATAAATAAGGTCGACTCATGAGATATCTTAAAGGATCATATTTGGCAATGACATACGTTTTTTGGCTAAGCATGTAATGTCGTAATTCTTGCGTAGCAAACACGACTGCTAGACATAACTTCTCTAACGCTGTATAGCAGGTTTCATAACTGAAAAAAGTTCGGCTAATGTAATAATTAGCACGTTCTCGCTTTTCATCATCAAGTTGAGCTAACATAGCTCCTAAGGCAGAATCTGAAGCAAAAATATATAGAAGAAATGGGTGATCAGATTTAGGTGGTGAAAGCACTGACGGATTAAGGAGGTATTGTTTGAGAAGTTCAAAATATTCTCTACATTCTGTGTCCCAATTGAAAGGGACATCCTTCTTAAGAAGTTTGAGAAAGGGACCAGTTTTGTCCGCCAGCTTATCAATGAAGCGACGGATAGCTTGAAGTTTACCTTGTAAACTTTGTAATTCAGATATATTAGTGGGTGCGGGCATATCAGTGATGGCCACAATTTTGAGAGGGTCAATTTTGATACCACGTAAAGAAACTAAAACCCCTAATAGTTTGCCGGATTTAACTCCGAATATGCATTTTGTTGGATTTAATCGAATGAGATATTCTCGTAATCGATTAAAAACTTTTCTTAAATCATCTAAATGATTATTTTCAATAAGAAAGCGAGCTATAATATCATCTACATAATCATGTAAGATATCATGCATCATATCATGAAAAATGTAGGTCATAGCCCGTTGGTAAGTTGCACCGGTGTTCTTTAAGCCAAAGGGCATCACTTTCCAGCAAAAGGTACCCCAGGGGGTAATAAAGGCTAGTTTAGCCTGGTCTTCAGGAGCTATCCTGATCTGATTATAACCGGAGAATCTGTCCATTAAGGACATCATCCCACTTCCGGAAGTGAAATCGATAATTTGATCCATGTTTGGAAGGGGAAAGTCATCTTTAGGGCATGCAGCATTAATATCTCTAAAATATGTGCAAACCCTAACTTTGGTAGCTTCCTTTTTGGTGACTGGAACTACATTTGAGATCCATTCAGCATAATCAATAGCTTGTATAAAGATAACATTCAGGAGTTTTTCTAACTCCCCTTTGACTAGCAGAGCCACTTTGGGATGCATTTTTCTAAGTTTTTGTTTAATCGGTTTAGCATCCGGATGGACCACTAGATGGTGCATGACGACAGAAGGGTCTAGACCTGGCATATCTTCATATGTCCAAGCGAAGACATCTTCATACTCTTTAAGGAATGCAATGTATTGTTCCTATTTTTGTTGACTTAGTTCTGATCCAATATTGATCATGTGAGGATTGTCCTCGGCTCCAATATTAATTTTAATGACATTTTCTACCTCCATGTGTAGATCTCTTTCAAAGTTAGGTGGGGCGGGTGAAACACCCAGCTTTTGTAATTCTTGTAAAGTTAATTTAGATAATTCATTCTGAGGATTAGTGGTCTCAAGTTGGGCTATAGTTGGTATAGAACCATCAAAATAGAATCCATTGTGCAACATCTCTTCAACAGAGACATCATGGAAGATATCTCCTTCCAACTCTTCATCGGGGTCAGCAATCATTTCAGGGTAGGCTATGGATAGCATGTTGCATGAAAATGACTGGTTTTTAAGAGGCAAATCAACATGCCTATCCAAATAATCTTGATAGCATATGAGGTGATCATCATCCTCAAAAGGAAAGGGTTGTCCCTTACTAGGAAATAAGCCCACACCACAGTGGGCAGGCCACGGTTCTACCTCGAAATGTTCTTTCATGCCATTTTGGAAAGGTCCTAAGCCTTTCCCTTTATATCCCATTTTAAGCATCATGGGTTTAGCTTTAACATAATCATTGGTAAAATAACACCGAGCATATCCCTCATGATGAGTTTTGATATTCGAAGGGATTCTTCCCCAGTCATATCCTTTATAAATGAAGGCACAACTCCCGACTTGGTAAGTACTTCCCAAAGGTTGTGGGAGGCCCAAAGTACAAGGAGAGGGTGGCAAATTATTTAAAAGGTTTGAATCTTGCATGAAAGCGTTCATTTTTTCTGATATTAAGGTTGTAGATAAATCTGGTAAAAGTTCATCAGAAAGGGCATAAGATGTAGAAGGTTTATTGCTTATGTCTTGAGGTGTGGAAGGTATGATGGATGTGTCTAAAGGTTTTGAATTTATAGGAATAATAGTTGAAGGATTAGTTGTAGATTTGAGATCCTTTTGAGATTCTAAAATTTGTTTAGAAGGTTGTTGGTCTTTATAGGAAGATGAAGTTAATGGAGGAGGAATAGATGAAGTTATGGGTTTATGTTTCACAGTTTTAGATGAAAAATAAGAACTAGAATGTGTGGATGACAGAGCAGGGCAAAATTGCACTCCAACGGGTTTTGCCAAAGCACACATATCAAAATGTCTAGGGTCACCATGAATAGTGACCAACTGATTTTTAAACTCAAATTTCACACATTGGTGTAAAGTTGACGGGACTGCTCGCATGGCGTTAATCCAAGGATGACCCAAAAGTATATTGTACGATGCTGGGCAATGTACAATAAACATGATTGTTTCTAGGGTTCTAGGGCCAACTTGCAATGGGAGGGTAATGACTCCACACATTTCTTGTGTTTCGTCATTAAAAGCTTTGATAATCATATCAGTTTTCTTCATTTCATCACTTCTAAAAACAAATCGTTGGTAGAAGTCAAAGGTGCAAATTTTTAGATATGAGCCATTATCAATCAGGACTCATTTGATAGCTACATCTCCAATTAGAGCAGTAATGTACAAGGGATTATCCTTGTGTAAACTGTGTTATGGGATATCTTTATCCCGAAAGTCAATACAATCAATCTCTCGAGTGATGATAGTATTGGCCATAGCTTCAGGTTGAATGTTTTGAGGTACCATCATTTGGCTCAATGTAAGCATCAACTCATCCCTATGTGTGGGAGAGGATCTTAATAAATCTATAAGGGAGATTCTAGCCGTGGTATTAGACAATTGCTCATTAATGCTATAAGGAGGTTTGGGTTGAACAATAGGAGCATGATTTCCTTTATTGGGATTTTTCGAAACGAATGGAGCTGATCCATCGTTCTGGTTTGGTTCTTGTTGAGAATTTTGAGCTTGTTGTCGAGTAACGACTCCGATGGTACCTACAATGTTATAGTGATGACGTTGAAACGGTCTTGGTTGAGAATTTATGGCTTGTTCATAAGGAAGGACTTCATTAGAAGAAGGTCGAGTAGTGACTCTTCTGGGAAATGGTTCTTCTGGAACATTAGCATCTGTGATAGGTTGAATAGGATCTGATTCGTTTTCAGAACTATTCGATTGAATAGTGTCTACTTCACTTTCACTATCTGACTCTATATCACTAAAATCAGAAGTTTGAAAATTATGTAAGGGCCTGGTTGTAACTAGGGATAAGGTTGTGTCAAATATTTGAGAATCCTGAAGTGTAATTGTCCGCTAATGGTTCCTACATATAGGGTAGGAGGGGGAACATTATGATGTTCAATTTGATTAGCTACCTCTTTACCATGTCGTGGTAAAGGGTGTTGAAATATGTGTAAAGTTTGATTGGCATTTTGATTTTGATTTTGGGGAACAGTCTTTTGAGTATTATTAGGAGGGTTTTGTTTGGGTTGGAAGGCTTGCACTTCCATTTCATTATTGTCAATCAAATCTTGTATTTTATGTTCCAATCTCTTACAAGCATTGGTAGAATGTCCAAGTCCTCTATGAAAGTCACAGTGCAAATCAGCTCTATATTCGGGTATACTTGGGTCAGGTTCTCAGATAGCTGGTAATTGGATTAAACCTCTTTCAAGCAATTGAGGTAAAATGGTTGACAAGGGTTGGTTTAATCTAGTGAATTCTCGAGGAGGCTTGTCAGGGGGTTTCAATATGAATTTTTCTGTTGTCTTTGTTGCATTGACATTAGCAATATTTTTGCTATCAGTGACTCCGTCACCGACAACCTGTTTGTTTTTATATTGATTTCTAGATGTTTTCTCATCATCCTTCTTCCTAAGTTGGCCTCTCCTAATGAGGGCATCTTCTACTCTTCGAGCTAAGTCTATAGCTTGATCGAAGGTAGTCAAAGTAGCTTTTGATAGCTCATAAGAGAGTTGTTCTTGTAAATTATTGATGAAAATGTCTATCATTTCCCTATAGGGTAGCACAAAGTGTAGTTTTCCTGTCAATTGTCTCCATCTAGCCAAGAAATCAGCAAAACATTCATCTTTATCTTGTTTTAAATTGTATAGGTCTTTAATAGTTACATGTCTCTCGATGTAGGCACTAAATTGATGAACAAATGATTCAGCTGTTTCTTCAAATTTTCTTAAGGAGCGAGTGGGCAATTGATAGTACCACTCTAATGCCATTCCACCTAAACATTTGGGGAACATTTTTAGTAATAGCAAGTCATCATGCGATATGTCGTGACATGCTATCCTAAACATGCGAAGATGTTCTATGGGATCTTCGGTTCCTTTATATATAGGCAGGACGGGCATGGGAAAATGTTTAGGGTATGGTTGAGCTACCACTATGGGATCCAATGGTTGGCTACAAATCTCTCGACAATTGTACGAGGGACGGTAGGGATCTATCTCGGTCCATACGTGAAGCCAATTGTTTCACCATAGCTTCCAGATTACTAGTTTGCCCCCCATATTGATTCGGTAGGGCATTGACATGAGTTTTATGAGCATAGGATGGAGGAACATGTAGATTAGATGCCATGTTACTATTGTGTAAAACATTGGTAGGAAAAATGTTATGGAGGAATTTTGAAGTTGGATTATGTTGTGTTCCAGATTGTTGAAAATTTGTATTTAGCTTTGTTTTAGATTTCTGTTTATTTAAAGCATTTTGCTCAATAGTTTTGCGGAACAAAGTAGTGAAGGGAATTTTATTTTGTGCAGGAGTGGTTTTAGGTTGAGTAACAGGTTCCTTAGGAGGTTGGGTAACCTGTTGTTTTGACATGTCTTGGGCTATAGTGACCATATCCATATTGGATGGTCCACCCGTATCACTCTCTTGATCAACAAAAGATAAAGGATTAGTGTGTATATCAAGCGCCCGTTCTATAGCTGCTTGAGCGTCACTAACTTCCCCTCTATCAATACGGATTGCTACATTAAGGATGTCGATATTTTGATTGAGAAATTTTTGAAAATGTTCTGCGTTGTCAAAAGTGATGCCCCCATTGGGAGCTATTCTAGGGGACGAGGATTCATTCTCTTTAACATTTCCTTCTTGTTCCTTATCTTCACCTAAGTCTTCATCTGATTGACCTAGAGTTTCTCCTTCCGGATTTGTATCTCCAAGAAGGACATTTGGGTTTTCAGTTGTATCTTGCAACCAATCTTCTCCTTCTCCTAGAGTTTCTTTACCATTCCTAAGTTTAGGCATGGTGCTAAGTTTTGATTTCAGCAAATATATATTTATTTATATATATATATATATATATATATATATATATATATATATATATATATATATATATATATATATATATATGCAACAAATTAAAAGGTATATATTTATATATACCTAATGCAATATTTGAAATGAAATGTTTAAGTTTTTGCTATGTTTTTTTTTTATTTTTTTTAGTTTTCTTTAAATTTTTGAAATAATACAATAAAGACAGCAAATGAAACAATAAAATGCACGCAATAACAAGACTGAAAATAAATGAGCTAGTCTTCTAAGAACAATTTATAAACATCATTAATAGGCTCTAGTTCTTCAGGAGTCATGAAATGTTCTTATTCAAATTGAAAGTTTTCTTTTAGGAATTTGATGAAAAGGGCTATGGTGATATTGTCTATCTCAGATGCTGGTTGATAATAATAATTCTCACAACAATATTTACAATATAACATAGCTCTAGGATTTTTGTTCCATCTTCTCCTAACTATAAGATCATCTTCTAAGGAATCTATATGAACTAGAAATGGGCGCACTATAACTGTGTCTTCGAGATTTTCCCTGAAAGTTAAAAATTTTGCAGATACAAGAGCTCTCCTATAGGCTAACCATCTATGGCAGGCTCTCTGAAGTTCATGATAGAACACTAATTGATGAGGATCCAGGATTCTATCCAAGACTAGCCTCTTGATCTGTTTAAGTTGTGTGGACCTAGATGAGATGAGACTAAGTCTCCTAACAAGTTCATCCCACAAGGATTGATTTCTACTTGTTTCAGGGATACTAAGGACAAAATTAACTTCTATAGCTGCCAATTGGTTTTCTACGTTTATAGTAACTGCTAACCTCTTTTTAGGAGCTACCATCTAAACATGATTTCAAACTTTAAGAGCTTTAAAATGCATCTAAGTTTTAGATGTTCTAATTTTTTTTTTTTCAAAATGTTATGATGCATTCACGTCGGGTTCACCAAAATGTATCGCTCCAAATTTTTCACATCCCTACCTTCAAGCTATTGGATCCGCACCCGAAGGAGGATGGGAAAAGGATGGTGCGGTACCTCAGACGAGAGGACTTCACGAAGGTCCCACATCTCAAGGGAGGTGTATTTTGGTGATTTTTCGACGGATGGTGGGTTCACCAGGAAACATTTGGCGGCAGTTTCCATGCCTAGGTTTTGGAATGTGTTTAGATGAGTTCATTTTATCCTTTAAGCATTCATCCTAGGTTTGGCCGAATGAATCTAACTTAATCTATATGAAAATGCAATTTAAATGAATACAACAAACAGAGTAGAAAGCAGAAAATAGAGAATTTGCAGGAGGCCAATGGAGATTACCTGATCCGAAAGTCTGAAGAAGTTTCTGATGCTTGAAGCAGTCTGGATCGTCTAGAATTCGACGTAATCGCCTGTAATCTGACATAATCGTCCGAATCGACAGATTTTTTTGAGACTGACAGAATCGTCTGAAATTTGACGAATTCATCAGACGAATTCGTCAGAGACCTGCAAAACAGAGAACAGATGCAAAATACAAGAATTCCTACTGTGCAAACAGAGGCAAAATATGCCAAATAATAAACTGAATACTGAACAAAGTTTAAAAACAAAAATTAAAGTAAATTGTTGTACTTTAATGGCAGATTATGAGCTTAACATGCAATCTAGACTAGATGGGTGAACTCTAGATGCAAAATAGGATAAAAACTAAATAGATTATCTAATTTGTAAAACAAAATAACTGAGGCAAAGTTAAGAAAAGCAAACTCCAGGCACTGATTGCCTCGATGTGGACTGCAGTCGAGATCGTCTCGCATCAGTACGAAATCGTCTCGAATTTGACAAGATCACCTCCGATCTTGACAGGTTCGTCGACGGCGATGGGTGTTGGCTCCGGTTGAAAATCAGTGGTGTACCTGCATAAAAACTGCTATAGGACTAGTGCAAAAATAAGATTAAGGTGTTTTAGTGCAGAGGGATTCAACTTGCAGATAAAATTCAGCCAGGGGTTGGGGAGGGAATGTCCTAGAGTTTAAATAGGCATAGGGGAGTTTTTGGGAGGTTGGAGATCATCCCAATTTGGGGGATCTCCAATGGGGAAGGGTCCCAACGGCACAGACACGCTTCTGCCCGAATTGGAGACCCATTGGAACAGAGTCTATTTATGCAAATTCAGTTTTGCGACAAGATCGTCTGGACATCCTAGTCCAGACGATATCGTCTGATCGGCGATGATATCGTCTGATCGGCGACGATATCATCAAACGGTCAAAACAACCTCTAAAAATGGCACGAAAAAAGGGGAAACAGGTTTCTCGACGGTTAACGGGCGATTTGGGAGGTTAAATTTGAATTTAAAATTATTTACTAAGGTGAATGTAATTATTCCAATTTGACTGCGCCAATTTTAGGGTGCTACAAAGAGTAAATAGACTTTCATTTTGCAACTGTAATCAGGTTTCCAATTCTCCAACTGTAACTAGAGTTCCATTTCTGCAAATTAACTAGATCTCATTCTTGCAACTGTAACTAGGGTTTCATTTATGTAATTAGCAATTAGTTCTCATTTTTGCAAATAAATTAAAGTTTAATTTATGCAATTTAGAGGTAGAAATTACCTAAAAACCCCCACACAATCGGTCCTACCAATAAGACTTGTTGCTCCCAATTGACCTAAATTATAGCCTTGTTCACTCCTTTCGCAGATAGCCTTGTACACTGCCCTGGATTGACAAATTCATTAAGAATTAATGATGTGCTTAACAAAAACGCATCAACATATTTTATTTTTGTATTTTTATGTTTTGTAAAAGATGTAATGAATCTATGTTTTTGAGGTTTTTCTATTTTTTGATTGACTACATATACTTATAGATAAAAATATATAAATTTGACAGTAAAAGAATGAATTTTGAGAACTTACCTAACCCAAAATTTTTATTCTAGATGAAATCAACTGCAATGCACGAAATGAGATGCAGACAAAACAAAACTAGATGTATGATTTCGTCTGATGAAACTAGATGCATACATTTTTGTTCAAAACCTGCAGTTTCATAACAACACACTAGATTTTGGATTTAGGGAAGGATGATTTGCATAGGCAACAATAGATCATGGTCTGTGACAATCAAATCCCCTCGGTTCTTTTAGCCAACCGTGAAGAAAGTAAAAATTTTATTATTCTAATCATAAAATGAAAGAGAATTCTAGATCTAGTAATAACAAAAATTTATAATATGAAATTATAAAAATTAATAGTGTTATGATGCTAGTAATGTAATATGAAAGATCTAGGATGTAGAATTTTACCCCTAAAGGGACATAGGCATGAAATGGTACACTAAGGACGAAACTGTATGCAAAGCACAAAATCGTACGCAACCATTTTCATGCAACGACTAGTTCTATACAACAAAGAACAAAAACAGATGTAACGGTGACAAAATCAGATGCATCTAATTTCGTACAACTAGTGATAAAATACAATAAAAATTAAGTGAAAGCAAGATCTGAGTATACTAATATTGATGCCATGGCTGAATGCTCCTTGGGTGATTATTTGACAGTGATATCTCCTACTGCAACCTACAAAAAAGCTCCAAACTTCTTCTCTTTTCCAAGCTCTTCTACAAAAATCATCAACTAGACTAATTACAGTGGATCTAAGGGATTAAAATGGTTTTTTCTATTTGAGGTATCAGGTGAGTGGCAAAACAAATTAGGTTCTCGAGCCAAATTATTCCTTTGGATTGATTTGGATAAAACTGGTTGTATCTGATTTTATTGGATTATCATATTTCATCGGGCGGCTGGCGACACCCATATTAGGTTCAAAATCTAGTTTGGACACCTAAATTAGGTGCACATGGGATTTGGATGAAATTGGATGCATCCAATTTTTTTGGATACGCCCGATTTTATCATGATCGTTTGGTTTTATCGGAGAGAGTACAATTTAGCTATTTTTTATATTTTTGAGTATGAATATTGATGTAGGGGTTTTTGAGGGTGATTTACACGTTACTAGGGTAATTAATATGTTTTAATAGCATTAGTAATTTGGAGGTGTGTCCAAATTTAGTAGCTACATCTAGTATTATTAATTAAGTGGAAATTAAGAATCCACTTTATAATCTAAAGGGGCTTATACAAGGGCCAAATATTGTTGGTATTGGTATTGATGCAAGGTAGGTTGATATTGGTTTGGAGTAAATTGAGTTTGGTTTGAATGTAGTTGTTGTTGATGTTAATTAGGGGTATGTTGGTATTTATCGAGAGGGGATTGGGATTGATTAGGTGATGGTTGGTAATGACATGGGGGAGGTTTGTATGACTATGTCAATAACCATTGATGATAATATTGAGGATGGAAGTGTATCATGTGGATGACGGTTAGATAGGAGGCTCATGCTAGATATTACATAAATAAGGAGCCCTAGATGGATGTAGTAAGTGGTGGAGTTGGGATCGAGGTGGTCGTTGAGGAATGTGGGCATTGTATTAAGAATTTGTGTGATGTTAGAAATTGTTGGTGGGAACTTTTGTGAAGAAGAATAATTAGAAGGAATAAGAGGAATGTTATATTGAGGAACATAAGAAGAATAGGAGGTAGAAGGATGTGCATCATGTGCACTAGCATGTGAATTGTGGTGGATGAAGGGTAGTTTGCAAAAGGAGTAGCATTAAGAGAAGTGGGTTGTTGTGGTGGGCTAGAAATTTGAAAAGAAGAGGGAGGAATATATGTGTGCATATGGGAAGTAGCATAAACTTGGGCATGGTGATGCTGGTGAGGATCAAGAGTGATATACAAGGGCAATGTAGAAGTAGTATGAATGTGTGATGAAGAAGCATGGTTAGAAGAAGATGAATGATTTATATCAGTGGCCATAACCATTAGATATGTTGTTTGCTAAGGAGGTATGAGGTTAGTTCCCTACTATGAGAAGAATTTAGGCGGCATTTTGAGAACTATCACACTCAATATGGTGTGGAGACTATTAGAAGATGTAGGAGGCAATGGAGAATGATAGGGACTATGGTAATAAGTTTGCTCTTAAGGAAGTAGGTAGATAATTTGAGCAGGAATGTGTAGCGAGGGTAAATATGGTCATGGTGATTTGGGTGGTGGAGGATAGGATGAAGAGGGGTCCTGGTTAGAAGGGGGTGGTTGGGGGTGGTTAGGGATGGCAGGACAAAGTGGAGGTGTGGATAATGCCAACAATGTTAAGATTTATATGTGTGATATTAATATTGGTTGGGGATAAGGAGTCTCAGTGCTAGAGAATTTAGGAACACAAGTATGGGTGGTGTGGTGCATCATGCCTAGATCATATCTAGTGTGATGTGTCTTAGGTAGGTATGGGATGTGATGATTTTATTCATTGTATAGGTTACCATGGTGCACTTACAACACGTTCTACTAATAATTTGGGGTAATCTTCAAATTATGGGAGGATTGGTCAAAATGGACCATGGATGAATGGACTTGGACTTGGGGTTTGGCTTAGCTACAAATCAATACCGTAGGCTATCAAGAATGAAGTGGGATGTGGTTTGAAGGTTTTGATAATGGTGTTTATGTTTTTAGTTTTGGAAATTTTCAGGGCATTTTTGGGAATATTTAGGATGATTTGACTTTTGTTTTTTATTTTATTTTTTGTGTTTGATGTATCCTAAACATAGGAACTAAAAATGGGGTAGATGGAGTGGAATCTATAAGGGTAAGTTTATGTCTACCTCCCTTATGAGAAGTGGTACAAAATGGTTGAAAAGACTTCCTAGGATAGGGGTTGGCTCTGGGTATCCTAAGGGGACAAAATGAACCTCACAAGAGAGTTCGCATTGTCTAAGTCTTGCTACTGGCCTAGCTAGACTTTTGCTTCACCCTTGATTAGGCTTGAATAAAAAAATTGTGAGTCCAATAATTATTAAGCCCTATGAAAAAAGGGCATCTAACCTCATATTATCTCAAGCTAGACCCAAGGGTAACCAAATTCCTAGTGATAAGGTCCAGGAAACTATGTGATCTAACTATGGTGGCTAAAGGATCAACTAATAGCTGGTGGTGAAATCCAACATCACTGGTTGGTTGTCATTGCAAAATATTTGTAGAAGGTAATGTGCAAGTGTGTGATTATTTTGATTGATTTATTTATATATATATTGTGTTTTTGGTTTTATTTTTTATTTTTTTTTATTTGGTTGTTGTGCTACAAATGATGATTTACCATGCAAACCTAATGCTAACCCTAAATATGCAATATGTAAATTAAAACAAGCTCTATTCCTAAGATAATTTTGTGGATAGAAGGCAACTAACCTAACAAATAATAACATAGTGAAACACTAGCTAAGAAAAAGAATTAGCTTAGGGAAAGGAGGCAAGCAATCCTAAAGATGAAAACACTAACCTATACTAAAGAAGGGAGAATAGGATGCACCTAAAATTAAAAGAATGAAATATAAGAGAATGTAGATGATAGAAACAAAGGACACTAAACTTAAAGATATAATGTAGGAAAAGAAGGAGAAGGCTGCAAAATGGCTCTAATCCATAGAACCAACTACACCTAGCAGTTGTCTGACCACACAAGGCATTTTTCTAACTACACAAGGTAATTTTCTAACTATACAGGACAAATCCTAGTCATAGGGGGCATTTGCGACTGTGGTCCAAAAGCATATTACAAGGCAGAACATAGGAATGCAAGTTTGAATAATTGATTCTATTCTAAATTGAACAAAATGTAGAGGAACAAAAATAACTATGCTAATGGAATAAAATAAATATGGTGATAATTCTAACCTATGGGGACAAAGAAAATGCTAAATAGAGAAGGTAACTAGTCTAGATAATACAAATAAAACAACTATACTAAAGCAAGAAAAGTAAATTTAATCTAATGAGTCATGAAAGCAACAACTATGCTAAAGTGAGAAAAGCAAACTTAATCTAATGAGTCATGAAAGCAACATAAACTATGCTAAAGCGAGAAAAACAAACTTAATCTAATGAGTCATGAAAGCGACAAAAACTATGCTAAATCAAGAAAGTAAACTTAATCTAATGAGTCATGAAAAATAAGAATTATACTAATGAGCCATGAGTCTTTGTGCTAATAATTATAAAGTAACTATGCTAAGTTATAAAAAATAAATGAAAATGAGGAAGGCAAAAACTACACTAAGAAAATAAAATATAACTATTCTAGGGGAGTGGAAACTAAACAAACTGTGACCATTGAGACAACTATTCTTAGAAAAATAAATAAATTAACCTAAAACCAAACACACTATGACCAATGAGACAACTATTCTTAGGAAAAGAAATAAACTTAACCTAAAGAAAGGAGAAGAGATTGAACTATGAAGAAGAAGGGAAAAGAAAACTATCTTAAACAAGGGAAACCTTCTAGACTAGAAAAAATTGATAAGAAACTAACCTAAAGAAGAAAATCCTATGGGGGTGATAAGGAAGAATAAAGAACCAAGCTAAGGAGAGGAACACCTATGACAAGCTAAAGTATGAAAAGGCAATATTAACTAAGATATGGAATCTATAAACTATGCTAAAACTAAAAAGCAATTAAAGTTCAAACAAGCAATAACAAGGAAACTAATGATGACATGAGCCTCTATTCTAACCTGAGGAATATGAGCCACTTACATGTGAGTCTATGTTGGTAATGAAATAATATGATTTTTTTGTGATTTTGTGAGTCTGCATGATCACCAAGGATGGTTGTATTTTTTATCACTAAGGGTGGTTGTATCTGAGTCTATTGACCACTCAGGGTGGTTGTGTCTGAGTGTAGGTGGGAAAATGTTGACAAAGTGAACCCCGATTTGGATGATTTGATTCTATTTTTATTGTTGCTAAATACTTGTGGTAGACAAAGAACAAAATGCTAGTAAGATAAGCAAAACAAACAAAGAAGAATGAATAATACCAAGAAAAATACACAAGACATACTATGCTAGAAGCAAGTCCTAGAGCCTATGAAAAATAATAAATATCAAGTGTGTTAAGGGTAAACAGTCCCACCATAATTGCTATTTATGTGACACAGGAAATGCACCATAACAATGTAAATTAACAAAGGAAATTTGATATTGCAATATGAACTTTGTTTTGGTTACAAAACACCACTTGGATTACAATAGACCTCCCAAAAGGGAGGGTTTTATTTTCAAAGGATTTTTAATGGTGCCAAAAAGTATCTCCTCGATCACACTCAAAAGTGTCTGATGGGTTTTGTAGCCTTATCATTTAATTTCCTTAGACCTCATGCCACTTCAAACACCTTCACACAAGCCCACAATAAATATTTAATAGCATCTATGGGGTATTTCAAGATGAGACCCAAATTTATGAAAAAATATTGTAAAGCTCACAAAAACTTTCAACAAATACTACAAAAATCATGTAACAAGTTACAAAACCATGCAAGGATGCTTGTCTTACCTTCTTACCTTATTTTTATTGCTTCTAGTCTCAACCATAGGGGGAGACTAGCTCTATGTAGCCACAGGGGCAGATGGCTCTATGTAGCCATAGTGGATGGTTGGCTTTATATTATTAAAGGGGCTTCAAGGTTAGGTATGGGCCTTTCTAGAAGTATCTTGAGCTCTTGGTGCAGGTTCGATGTTGTCTAGTTGTCCGAGGTGAAAACAACTGCAAAACAAATATTAGTGGGCATTCCAAAGAGACTCCATTGTTGAGATGACCTTGAGCTCTCCAAAGGGGGTACTCACACTCAGAATTTCAAGCACTCACAAAGGGTGCAAATGAATTTTAGTAGATTTTTCATATTATTTTTTGTATCTCTAATGGAGGAAAAAGGAAGAATTATTTATAGATTTTTTGGATGGTTGGTGAGGGAGATGACTTGGCAATTTAAGGCAACCAAGTGACAAGGGTGGGTGGGATGGATATTCTGAAGTGTTTCAATCTGGGGAGATGTGGCAAGTGGAGTGTTAGAGTGATATGTGATATGTGGCAAGTGGAGTGGTGTTAGAGTGATGTGCACACATATGGAAAATATGGCAAGTGAAGTGGTGGAGTGGTGTTAGAGTGATCTGTGCACATGTGGGAGATGTGTCAAGTGAAGTGGTGGAGTGGTGTTAGAGTGATGTGTGCACATATGGGAGATGTGGCAAGTGAAGTGGTGGAGTGGTGTTAGAGTGATGTGTGCACATATGACAAGAGAATGTTGGTTTTGGAGCTTGATTCGCTCTCTAATTTGGAGACCTTGTTTTTAGCTGCACTTGGACCCACTCCATGAAGAGGGGGTGTATGGAAGTAAATGCCCCCTCTACTTGTGTCTGCCATGGGGGTTCGAGGGTTTTGGATACAGTGCCCCCAAATACAAAAATAGATGTTTTTTATCTATGTAAATCTGGCCCATTTATTATTAGGTCATAGATCGGATAAAATATTTTAGGCGGATGTTTTTGCCGTAAATTATAATCCATTTTTTTATAAGAGGATGATGTATGATGGTTGTAATGTATTATAATGTGTGGCATGCATAATTGTAATTGACAATGATAGAGTGAAGAGGAAGTTACAACAGATATGTTGTAGATTTTATCCCTTCAGTTTTTCTAGACGAAATAAAAAAGGCCTAGTTATTTTCTTCATGGATGTAGCCCACATTGGGTGAACCATGTAAATCTGTGTCTCGTATATTACTTTATTCTTTTGCATTTTATTTTCATATTTATTTATTACTTGTATTTTATTAATTAATCCTAACCGTTGATATGGGAGGTCACATGGTGGCTTAGAGGTTTATGGAGGGTCCAGGGAATTTATTATTAATTTATGCATTTTATAAATTTTTATTGTGCAAAAAGGTGGTTTTATATTTATTATTATTCCTTATTATTATTTATTTATTTTGGATTTTTTGGGGGATTTATGTGGGAGATTGGTGAAATTGAAATAGTTTGAGGAAATTGGAGGAGGAATAGGACAAATGAAAGGAATTGAATGCATTTAATATGGAATTAGAAGAATTGAAAGAATTTGGAGATTTTGGTGGATTTTGAAGATTTTACAAAATTGGACAAAATGGCTTTATGAAATTGTAAACTTGACACATTTTGGGTATCTACAATAAGAATGGCCAAATGCAAGAATGACCAGATGCAAGAGTGGTTGGATGTAAGAGCAGTCAGGTAAATGAGTGGTAGGTGCATGAGTGGTCAGGTGCATAAGTGGTTGAAAGATAAAAGAGGTTGGGAGACAACAAACAAAATCTTTCCATAGATAACAACAAAAGAGGAAAGCTCCTAGATAGGTCACTTTCAATAGAGATTGTGTGTGTAAGAGTTATGGACCACTTAGACACTCAACCATTCAAATAAAAGTGATTAGACAAGATAGTGACTATCAATATTTTGAAACTTACAACTATATAAGTCACGCCTACAAACATAAATAGAAGCACTTACAATTCTAATAGCTAGTGTAACAATAATGCATAGTGGAGGAGAGACCTAGCATGTTGAAGACATTTGACTGCTAAATATGGTGATTGAATTCTACATCAAAATAATTAGTGGTGATAAGGCAAGAGAGTGATATCCACTTCCCAAGGCATGTTGATTGAGCACAAGCCTTGGACAGGGTAAGGCTAGACATAGTCATATCATGCTTATGATAGGATATTCTTGTAATTATTGAGCTACGCTAGTATAGTAAACTATAAATAGCTTAATTCTTCTTTGTGTGAAGGTCAAAAATTTGTGTGTTTTCCTATTGAAAACTATGCAATTTTTCTCTACTACTTAATGAATCAATTGTTGTTTGACCTCTTCAAGTAGTGTGTTACTAAATTCTTTTATGTATGCATGCTCTATAGTCTCTAGATATTTCTATTAAAAAATTCACATTGGTCTATTTTTTCAGGCCAAAATTGTTTGGATTATCATTGTGGGCTATTGGAATATTAAGTATGGATAATATTTAATCATGGTAAGTCTATTCACTTTTATAAAATTTTGTTGGTGGTCTATTATGTTAGGCCATAGTTGTTTGAATTATCACTATGAGCTATTTGAATAGTAGAATGCATGATATGTGCTCAATTTATATTTTGTAATGCTATACTTGGTAGTTGGTCTATTAGGCCTTGTATGTAGATAAGCAGGATGGCAATTTGCATAAGATGCGACAGTGTTGTTAGTTGAATGTCATCCATATTTTAATCCATATTTCTCTTCTCTCTCTTTAAACCTCAATTTTTATCTTTAGTCTTCTTACAATTTTTTTTATTTTTTCAAAACAAGGAACCAACGTTCTCCATAAGTTGGCTTAGAAGAAATTCCCAGCCATCCAATATTGGTCATGGTCTATGGCATACATCACACCACTAAGTGAATCATAGACCAAGAGATATCACTACTTCTTGTTTGACCATCATAGCCAAGGCGTTCATTATTTGGTCTTCCATTTGGTTCTATAGGCTTTCTCATGCCTTGACCATTCCTTTCCAATCATGTGTCATTATAATCCATTTTCATTAATTTTAAGATAATACATTTTGTGTGCTTTTCAAAATATCCAATTTCTTCATCACTATATTTCATCCAGGGTTATCCAGAGTAGCGAATTATCATTAATCAATAATTTTTTGGATTTTTAAAATTTGGAATTGGCGAATATGGGAACCCTTGACCAAGGCTAGTTAACCCAAAAATTTTGGGAGAAAAATAATTTTTGGGTTAGCTACCCATAATTATATAATAATTTAACAATTTAAATTTTAATAATTTATTGTTAATTTAAATAATGGACCTTTTTGCCTTGAAATTATATATAATTTTATTTACATTGACAAAATTTCTTATTATACCACTAGTATATATACCTAATGTGATAGCAACACTCCTAAATTTTAAACATTGATTATTCTTGAGAAGAATGGTAGCAGTGATAAATGACCTATAGTAGATAAGTTGATAGATGAATGACACAAAATAGACAAGAGATGAGTGGTAGAAAAAATAGACAAATGATTGATAGCAACGAAGATGACAAAGAAGGGAATCAAAATGGATGACAAATGATAGACGATCCATGGTAGAGAATAGATGACAAATGATAGATGACTAGAGATAGATAATAGATGACAGATGATAGACGATCAATAGTAGAAAATTGATGACATATGATAGAAAACTGATAGCAAAGGATTGATGATAGACAATAGATGATCTATAATAGAGAATAGATGAACGATCAAAAAATAAACAATAGAAAATAGATGATCAACAATAGATAATAGATGGAAGATAATCGATAAAAAAGAATTGATGATAGATGATTGATAATAGATAATATATGATAAATGATTAATAATAGAGAATAGACGACAAATGATGGGTAGCAACGAATAAATGATAGATGTCAAACAATAGATGATCGATAGCAAAGAATAGATGATAGATAACCAATAGCTGGAATAGCATACTGACGATCAATACAAGAAGTAGATGACCAACATCTAGTAGTAGACCACAATGTCCCTTATAGAAATTCTATAATTATCACAATTTTATTCAATATCACATTCATTTTTTGACATGAAATATTTTTTTCTATATAGGTATAATGGCACCTACTCCCAATGGAAAGAAGGAAGGTAAATATTTTGTAAAAAATAGTATCCTAAAATATTTTAGCCATATATCAAAATCCAATGAGACATCGACATTTGCACAAATTCAAGGTACTACCCATTTTACCTACTCAATAGTTAATTTTCGTAAGTAATTTAAAAACAATGATATAGAAAAACTTTGTATGCAGAATACACTATTGACCCTAATATGCCTCCACTTGAAGATATTCTTGCGGATGAGATACCTCCACATGAAAATTTTCTTAACAATTACATGCAACAACTTGAAGAGATTTCTGAAACTAGCACACCAATCAAAAGAAAAGGATCATTCTAACCAAATACCAACTTCTAGGGAATCTTCTACTCATAAACCTAAATGTAGAAAGTTAACTAGGTGGACTATTAGAAGAACATTTCAGCTTGAATGGTCATCAAAATATCAATTTATTGAACTAGTGTAGTTTAATAACAATAATGATACACCAACATAATGTAGATGTATTATTTTTAGTTAGAAACTAGAGAAGGATCATAAGATGCAACTTAAGTTGGATAAAATAGAAAAATATTATGTGACAGTAAAATAAAGTGATGGAAAAACTAAGAAAATAATTAGGCAGAAGGATGCATCGGAATGCATACATGTTTGATATGCAGAAGACTATGACAAAGATATGAAACAACAAAAATGCTTATTCAGAATGGTGGAACGATTCTAGCACAATTTCAAAAAATTCTTAAACCACTTTAATTTTAAAAATATTGTAGTTTCCTGTTGTATATACTATTCTTAAAAGGATAGACCTATGTTTGATTTTATTGATTTTAAGCATATTTTTCAACTAGCTGATGTGTAGAACCTTCTTAGTTCCCATTGGTCAGATCAAAGTGGTTATAAAATGGTAAAATACCTCTCATTAGTTGAATAGGTCATGAGAGATAAGGTAAAACATGCTAAATTCATTTCACTTTCAATTTATGATGTAACTATTGTTGACAATACATCTTGGATTTGAATCCATGTTTACACCTTTTAAAATAATTTAAGGTAACCTTATTTTCTAGCACTACATAAGATGGTGGGAAATTATATTTTAAAAAACCTTTACAACGTTGTTGTAACCATATTAAAGGATATTGTAGGAATGGATGATGCAACAATAGCCAATAAGTTAATATGTGTCAAAGTTGATGGTGTTTCTATAATGCAAGGACACAAAAATGGTCTTTGTGTTTGACTTCAAACATCAATTACCTCATATTTGATCCACATTCATTGCATGGCTCATAGAATGAATCTTGCATTTAAAATTATAAATACAATTGAAAATGTTGTGAGAGTGGAAGAACTCATCTGTGAAATACATGCCTATTTTTTGTGTAGTCCAAAAGGTTTGTAGACTTTCAACTGTTTGCACTAGGAGTTACTAAAGGTAAAAAATTATTAAAAGATATAGATACTAGGTGGATTTAATTATTTCAACCTGCATATACAATTTTTTAAGAATATCAATTCTTAGCATGGCTTATGTAAGATAATTACAGGGTAGTTGATAAGTCAAAATTTGCTATATCGTATGACTAAATTGAAAGCACTACTCACTTTATGTGGTATTCTTTTAATGTTGGATGGAATGAATACTTTGATAAAAATTGCACAAGAAATATCTATTTATATTATCGATTTCATCAATATTAGAAAACAAATATGTATGCATATTGATAGGTTATACTTGTCAAGAGAAAACTTTATGGATCCTTTGTTTGATGGTTGGAGAACTTTAACAAACATCAATGATCCAAAAAAAAAAATTGAAGTTCAACATCAATGCTCATATTTGTATTAATGTTCACAAAAAGAAGATACCTTTATATTATTTTGAAAATTGATCAAATATAGTTACAAATGATGTTGAACAAATACCCATAACATACAACGGATTTGATGTAGTTTTGCACAATACATAGATTAAATTGAGAAAAATAGCAGAAACCTTAACAAGAGAAATAAGAGATTGTTTTCAAATAGACGAGTTGCTTCAGGCCATGAGTGTGGTTAACCCCATGTTCTGGAATCCTGGTACTGACTACAATAATACAAGTGAGTTGTTTATAAAATATATGGGTACTCTTGTTAAACATTTTACTAAGCATGTAAAAGTTAATGTTACTGAGATCAATGGTATTCTCAATAAATAACTTTTGATAAATCAATTAGACTATTTTGGATTGACAATGGTTTATCAAATTTTTCATTTGACTAATCCTAATGAATCAGGTTCTATTACATGTTTATGGAAAAACTTGTACCCAAATAATATTTTATAGTATACGATGGGTGAATATTTTTGCTTATATAAATTGTGTCAAACAATGATTTTGGAATCAGTGGAATATGAAAGGGTTTTCAGTGCATTATCTTTTATGAAATCTAAAGTTCATAATAGGTTGGATAAAAATTAAAAAAAAAATTGACAATATATGTCTCATCTTATGAGGTGGACAAATATCCTTATGACATAGCTTTGGCATATTGAAAATCTCTAGTAGAAAGAAGAGGTATAACTAATACTCATGATAATGAGGATAATGATACTTCCAATGATCAAATTTCAAATATATAGAGATCAACAATGTGTACAAGTGATTTTGGACAAGCTGAGAAATGTTTCTTTCAACTTCTTCCATTATGATATTTGCAAGATTTGAAAAGTTTGATATATTTGATAGTATTTGTTATTAGATTTTATAAACATGTGTCTTCAAAATTATGAAAATTGTTCTTTTTTATTGTTGAATTTATCAAAAATACGTTGATAAAATTTTATGTTGTATATCATAGCATTATTAAAAAAAATTATATTTTATATCATAGCCTTTATACATAAAATTTTATGTTATATATGATAGCCTTGCTTTGCTTGATTGAGCATTGTAAACATTGGATGGCTTTTGAATATTAAATTTAAAAAAAGTAAAGTTATTTATGGCACATTCATTTGGGGTAAATTGAAACTACTTGTTGAGTGGTGCTTTCACCTAGTTGTGAAAGTACACTCTCCTTTAGGATTTGGGTTTCCAAATCCCCTCTTGCAAAGAAGTTAGACACACAACTTCTCCAAGGTCTCCGCTATATTAGCATTTCGCGTGTATGTATTAATAATCTTTGGGTAAAGATACTTGATATAAATGCTTGGAATACCTTAGTGATTGCAAATAACTGTAAACAAGGGGCAATGTTGGTTTATTTTACCGTGAAGCTTTAGTGATTGTTCATTGAACCAAAATGAAGTAACCGTGCGTTGGCCCTCATATGACCACGATGTAGCTTTAAATGGAAATTTTGTGGAAAAGCCGTAAAACACAACTCCTTCAATGAAATCGGGATTTTCATGAAGGGAATGTCATCATAGGCTCATGAATGAAACATAAAGCAGAGGAAATGAAATTTCGACCTGCAATGATGACATTGTTTTGGACTTTGACTTTTTTATTTTTATTTTTTATTTTTATCTTGATGCCTGCAAATAAAAATAAAGGTGCAGGATTTCTGGAATCAATAAAATGCAGAACGAAATCGAAAACAAATGCAGGAAATTGAAAATGAAGTGCATTCAGTATGATGCTATCCTGTTTCGACAAAACCGAAGATGCGAGGTTTCCATGCATGCAACCTAACCTACTGGACTTGCCAAAACAAGCACAATCCCCATAGACTAAGTGCTAGCTCCTAGGGTTTAAAATGAATTTCAGATTTGGGCATTCATATGAAGCAACCAAGTGGACTTGCATTTAACTTCATCTACAAACTTGAAATCTGAAAAAGAAAAGAAATAGACATTAAATTCGTAGCATGCAAAGATGAATCTCCTTCTTTCTTGCCCACAAGATGCAAATTTCTGAAAACAACTCTGTATTAAAGATTTGTCATTTATCCTAACAGAGATTTCTGATTTTTCCCAAAAACAAAAATAGTGGGAGAAAAACCCCAAAAAATCAGGTCCAGAATGGCCTCTCGCCTTTCACACTGCAACTCTGTTCCAGCAGTTCTCCCCCCCTTCTGTTTGAGATATACGTTGATATTTATAGAGCTTGTCTCTCTGCAGCATTTTTTAAAATATAAATCTGTCCATATCTGTCTCTGTGGTATTTAAAATATAAAGCCCATAAAACAGGCACTAGAGAAAAGGAATATTTCATCGAAATCTGTCTCTCTATAGTATTTAAAATATAAGGCCCATAAACAGGTACTGGAGAAAAAGAATATTTCATCGAAATCTGTCTCTCTGTAGTATTAAAATATAAAGCCCATAAAAACTGGAGAAAGGGACATTCCACCGAAATCTGTCTCCCCGTAGTATTAAAACATAAAACGGACTTTCCTAGGACCCACAGCATAAGTACTAGAAAGTGTCACGATATCGCTACAACTTTGCGTTGACTATTCCTTTTTGTTGCTTTGACCGCGATTTCATGACAAGTCGCGATATCGCAACACCCACTTTCGCTTCTCTTTCTACCGCGAGAAACAACAGTCACGATATCGACGACATTGGCCTCTTCTCATTCTCTTTGTTCCACTTAGTCGCAAAACGTGATATGTCATGATTTCGTGACATCCTTCTTGCCATTGTTTCTGCTGTTGTGCCACTGTCGGGTTGCTTCCTGCAAAAATAAAAAGGGCAAAAGTTAGAATTTTCCTATTATCAATCCAAACCCTAATGTTCCTTACATGTCAACTTGATTTTCTCCTTCTTGGCTCTTATTCTTTTGAAACTTGTCACGATTTCACGACGGTTTTGCTTTCATGCCTTTTATTGCCTCTTGGGTCGCGATTCCGTGACATGTCGTGATTTCGCGACATGTCACGATTTCGTGACCTGTTTTGCTTTCGTACCCTCTATTGCATTTGGGTCACGATTTCACGACTAGCGATTCCACGACATGTCGCGATTTCATGACATGTCACGATTTCGCGACTCGTTTTGCCTCTGTGCCTTCTATTGCATCTTGGGTCACGATTTCACGACATGTCGCGATTTCGTGACCTATTTTGCTTTCGTACCTTCTATTGCATTTGGGTCACGATTTTGCGACATGTCGCGATTTCGCGACTCGTTTTGCCTCCATGCCTTCTATTGCATTTGGGTCACGATTTCGTGACATGTCACGATTTCGTGACATGTCACGATTTCGCGACGCGTTTTGCCTCCGTACCTTCCATTGTGCTTTGTGTCACGATTTTGCGACGTGTCATGATTTCGTGACAACTTTGAACTTACTCGTTCTGGCACAGAAACTCACAGGGAAACATAGAGGAGTAAGTATTTCAACCCTTTATGCAAGATTTTGCGTGATCAGCAACAAAAAAAATGACGTGGTAGAATGCAAATAAGACGAACACAACTAAATATCAGAAACAAGAAAGGTGGGTCCCCAATTTTGGGGTACGTTGTGGAACATCCACAACAAATGGCGACTCTACTGGGAAATGCTCCTGAGCATTTCGGTAAGAACCCAAACCTGAAAACCTTCAAAATTTTAACACTAGTGTCAGCACATATCCAAAGAATGAGACTAGACGAGAAATACATGAAGGATTAGAATTACTCAACATCAGCTCAATGTGTGTGTGTCGTGATTCATTCCTTATCGTTTGAAACTCATTTAGCTTTCCACTGTCAGTTTTACCTGAGTGTATATGCGAGGCTATGAATGATTTGTTCATATTTTAATGCATGACAAATGTGACAACTGTCTAGTACCATGAACAAACATATAAAAACTGTCAAACCCTCTCAAGATCAAATATATGTATACTCGAATTAATTTATTAGATCCCAAAGTCGGTCGTGTGTCACTACCATCTTGAACCCATGTGCAAGTGTAAGTGAAATCGTAGTTTTGGGGGAATAGGATTCCCACCCTTAATGAGATGGGAATTTAATCCTATCCTTTCTACTCTGATCTGGAGTTTATTACCTTATCTTGAACAAAATGATTTAACTTGTTATGGATGAAATTGTTAGGCTAGTCTATCCTTTTGAGCAGTCAACGGTCCTACTTTTAGGCAAGACATGTTGCCACGCGTGAGCATACTCCACTGCAGCTAGGCGTCTATAGCCCCGGTGGAGATTAACCCCATAATTCATGATTGGGCTTTACTTTTGATTTTCTTGGATCTTGGGGATGACTACCCATCCTTGCCAGGGACACGTAGTACGATCCTTCCAATCCAATATTGATGATGAAAGAAAAATAGAAGCTTTGGGGAGTCGGATTCTCAACCTAAGCGAGATGAGAATTAAACCCTATCCTTACTACTCCGATTTTGGGCTTTAAACTTTAGGGGAGTGGTAAAAACCACTTGTTAAAAAAATTATGTTGCATGATGGGATAGACATGAAGTATTCTTTTCGCCTTACCTATTCTTCCAAGTGAGGTTTTGACCATTTTGTTCAAGATCTTCTTTAATATGTGTAGATCGTGCTCGGTTCAAGATAGTTCGGGCCACTAGTTCCCAGCCTTAGGGTCCTTTTAATATTTGTTATATAATGACCCTAAGAGGATTTGACACCTTTTCAATGAATGTGCTCGAAATGTAACTGAGATAATAGAAATGCCTATGCAATGTGGAATGTAATGCGCGATATGGATGGATGCATTGCTTTCTTGAAACGTGGATGGAGCCTACCACCTATTTTGTCATACTTTGTCAAAACAAACTAACAACTTCACGCATCATAAATTTCAAACGATGTTATTTAATGAGTTTGCGATATCTGTGGAGCTCTCTGCAATATAATTCCAATACTTCATATTCTCCTAGTCTTAGTCACATTCATAAGGACATATGCTGACAAGCTCTTTTTTTTTTTTTTTGAAGAAAAACCTGAAATGTCCAAAGGACCAACACACAAAACTTAAAACCAAACCCAAAAACAATCCTGAAAACAAAACTTGAACACACAAAAAAAAAAAAAAAGGAATTATAAACTAATGTACAATATGATACAAATCTCATATGATTTAAGGGCTAAAATAGTGCTTTAGAACCTGCCCATTAAACGGTAACATCAAATCTTTCCCGTCCAAGGTTTTGAGTCTGAAAGTATTTTCTCCTAAGATTTCGAAAATTTGATAAGGGCCCAACCACAAACAATCAAACTTTTTGTGCTCTCCTTTTTCCTCATGTTTTTTATCCCACAATAAAACCAAGTCAGAGATCCTAAAAGACTTAATTTTGGCTCTTCTATCAAACCATATTTTGACCACATCCTGATGTTTGCTCATGTGGAGCATGGCTTCATCTCTTTTTTCATCGAGGTGCATTAGATGACTCAATCTAGCCTCTATGTGATTATCAGTCCCAAGGTATTCTTGTGTGAAACGAAGGGTTTGAAGCTTCAGATTAGCAGGAAAAATTGGATCTTGCCCGTAAACTAGATGATAAGGTGTATTCCCTATTGATTCTTTTTCTCTAGTCCTATCTGCCCAGAGGGCAAATTTTAATTGGTTGTGCCAATCCCGAGGATTCTTTTCCAATAACTTCTTAATGATGGTTAACAAATTTTTATTTGAAGATTCTCGCTAGACCATTGCCTTGAGGGTAATAGTTAGATGAAAATTTTAAATTTACCTTATTATCATAAGCCCAATTTGCAAACTGAGTGGAAACAAAATCTTTACCATTGTCACTCACAATAGAATCGGGCATTCCAAATCTTGTCATGATGTGATCTTCGAGGAACTTTATTACCACATCCGAAGTGGAATGTTTTGTAGGTATTGCTTTTGTCCACCTAGTGCAATAATCTATAGCTGTGAGTATGAATTTATGAGACCCTGAAGAATTTGGGTTAATCACCCCAATGAAGTCTAGTCCCCATTGCGCGAATGGTCTCATCTCCACTACAGGTTGCAACGGCATAGCTGCATTCCTTTCTCTATTTGCAGCCACTTGACAAATATGGCAAGATCGCACGTGTGCATATGTATCTTTAAAAATGCGGGGCCAATAATATCCTGCTCTTAAGATTTGATGTGCTGTTGCATTTGCTGAACCATGGCCAGTCCCGTATTTACCATGAAACTCTTGCAAAATATTGGGAGCTTCTTCTTGACTTAAGCATCGCAGGTAGATTCCCTCATGATTTTTCTTGTAAAGAACACCAGACCTAATGAGATAATTGGTAGATTTAAGTCTCAGGGCTCTTCTCTGAGTAGGATTAAGGTATGATGGACACTTACCGTTTAGCATGAAATACACGATATCAACATACCAATCGTCTTTGGAAATGTGTTCTGCGTTTGAATACTGGCATGTGACTTGGGGATTATTCTCAGCAATTGTTTTCACCAGTCCTTGTCCCCGGACTAGTTTCATGGATTGAATTTCTAGATCAAATTCTTGGATGGTAGCAATCCATTTACCTCTTCTTTCCCCTAGCTCGTTCTGCACAAACATGGCTTTGATAGCAGGGTCAGGCAGGATGGCAAAGACCCTACTACGCACAATGTAGTGTCTGAATTTCTTCACTATTTTGAAAAGCGCATACAGTTTCTTATCGAGGATGGAATACCTCAACTGAGCATCCTTCAAAGGAGCACTTAGAAAAGCTATGGGATTTTTGGTGTTGTCTTCACCCTTCTGGGTCAAGACACTCGCAAAAGAGTGCTCAGATGCGAAAGCATAAATGAAGAAAGGCTTTGAATAAACTGGACTTATAAGGACAGGGGCTCTAGAAATAGCATCTTTGATGCTCTGAAAGGCAACCCTACTTTCTTCACTCCATCTGACATCCACATCCTTTTTGAGCATCATATTCAGTGGTTTAGCCATCTCAGCGAAGCTAGAAATGAATTTCCTCACAAAATTGACTTGCCCGAAGAAGGATCTCAATTCCTTTTTGCTACCTGGGAGGGGCAAGCTTTGGATTGCTTCTATTCTTTTGGGATCGATAGATATACCTTCCTTTGAAATGATATGGCCAAGCAATCTTCCTTCTGTCACTCCAAAGATGCATTTTTTTGGATTTAAAGAAATTCCATGCTCTCTACATCTTTGGAGCACCTTCCTCAGATCTTTCACGTGATCTTCTCTTTTCTTTGAAAACACAGGAATGTCATCCACATACACAATGATGCACTTACCTATGAGTCCTTTAAAGGCATAATCCATGGCACGTTGAAATGTTGCGCCTGCGTTTAATAGTCCGAAAGGCATTCTTCTATAGGCAAATGTCCCCCACTTGGTTGTGAAGGCCGTCTTCATTCTATCTTGAGGATGAATAAGGATCTGATTGTATCCCGAATACCCATCGAGAAAAGACATCATTTTCGACCCGTTGACCATTTGCAGGATTTCATCAATTGACGGCAGTGGGTAATTATCCTTTTGTGAGGCTTTGTTGAGATTTCTAAAATCTATGCACAACCTTATTTCTCCATTCTTCTTTCTCACCGGAACAAGATTAGCGACCCACGTTGAGTGCCTAACGGGAAAGATTATCTTTGCGTCCAACAATCGTTTAACCTCTTTCTCTATCAAGGGCTCAAGTAACGGGTTAACAGGTCATTGTTTCTGTCTGAAAGGTTTAGAATCTGGTTTCAGAGGAATGGTGTGCATAATGATGTCTTGATCATACGTCTTCAACTCATTGTAACTCCAAGCAATGCAATCCACGTAGTGTTTTAATGTACGTGTTATATTTTCCCTCTCATCGGCTGTACATGCCTTTGCAATGTATACTTGACGCGGATAGTCTGCACTTCCTATGTTGATTAGGTCACAAGCGTCCTTAGGAGGTGGAACCCTTTTTTCTTTTCTAGGTTTATATCCTACATCAAACATTTTTTCAAATGACACAATGTTCTTGGGTATTCTGTTGGATTGAAATGCAGCTTCCCTTTCTCCTTCTGTTTCTTCTTGTCGTCTTTGATCTTCATCAATCACTTGATCCTCGAAAACACCTGAATTGGTGACAAATTTAAATACGTCTCTATCATTCTCGAAAACTTGAAAGTTTTTGACGTTATCAGGTATCGATGGGCAAGGGACCAACTCAATGGAGAACTTCTTGCATTTTTTTATGTCAACAGGATTTAGCATGCCCGCAGCAACTGCAAGAGAATCAGCTGTGCGATTTCCTTTCCTAGAAATAAGGGATATATTAAAAGCATCGAACTCCGCAATGAGATCCCTCACCCTAGTTCTATAAAGGCTCAATCTCTTATCGCGGCAAGTGTACTGTCCTTTGACTTGTTTGACCACCAACTCCGAATCTCCCAATACTTTCAAGCACTTAACCTTTCTGCTCAAAGCCAGTTGTAATCCAAAGATAAGAGCTTCATATTCTGCCACGTTGTTAGTGCAAGGGAATTGCAATCTATAGGCAACCAATGATGGTTTACTTCCTGGACACGTGAGTTCAACTCCAGCTCCCGCCCCTTGTCTTGACTTAGACCCATCGAACTTAAGTAACCACACGAGATTATCCTCTTCAGAAGAGCTACAAGCAAATGTTTCCTTTTGAGGTTCTTCGGTAGCCCTTTCAACCTCGAAAGCATAGGTTCCTAACTCGGGTTCAAAAAATTGAACCTCATTGGGTTTGTTGTATTTCGTGATTATTTCCTTAAGCCTTGGCTCATTCTCCACTCTAATTTGATTAGCAATCCCTCTCCAGGGTAGCCATATGTGTGAGCAATCCATGGAGAAATAACCATTCAGACTCTTCATCCAATCCCTCGCAAGGAGCATTCCATATCGACTTGGGATATTGACAACCAAAATGTCAATCACTTGTTGGACCCTAGGTTCAGAATTGAGTTGGATCTTAACATCGTAAAGGGTCCCTACCACGTTCACCTCGGATCGATCCAGCTGCAAAACCTTGCATTTAGCGGAAATAGGCTTTAGGCCTAGCATTTGGCAAATCTCTGAAGGCATGAGGTTACTTGTGGCCCCCGTATCCACCAAACAATTGTGCAAATTTTTGCCAGCAATCCTCAGAGTCAATAAAAAGGGAGGGACATCACGTCTTTCCTTTCGTAAGACCATGTGAGTTTCAACTTCCCTTCCTTCCCGCACTTGACCAGGTGAGTCCAAAGCCTTTATCAACGCTTCCTTTTGGCCAGGCAACCTAGCCGCCTCTAAAAGTGATAGGCTAGATTTGGACTTCCTCAAATCTTCCACTATGTCATAAGTTGATTTCTCCGGCTTCAGTGTTTTTTGCACGTCCTTAGACATTTCTGTTCCAGGTGGGGGAGGGGGATTATTATCCACCTTAGTATCAGGAGGAATGATAGAGTTGCTCGGTGGAGTTGAGGATGTATTAGGGGTTTTGAACTTACTTCTCAAATGATATCCCTGGTTCCCCTTTCTAAACTCTCTAAACGCTTGCACTTCCTGTTCCAAGATTTCATCCTCTTCTCCCTCATCCTCACTTTCTTGATGGTATAGGGTTTCCACCACCAAAATATCGTCACCTCCTTGTTGATGTTGGGGTGGACCCTCGTTTGGCACAAGTTCCAGATCATCTACCTGAGCTTGGAGACAATGGGTATACCTGGCAATTTCAGGACAATTTCTTTCGTTGTGCTCCTTTGTATTATGCAATCTACACCCCTTTTCCCATGCAAAATCAGAAATATTAAGAATGGAATTAGAATGACTTGGTCCGGTAGGGGTATCCACTTGATTAGCAATAGGGGAAGGCACGCCCCCATTATTTGGCTTCGTATTCCAATGTCTCCCTCTATTGTTGAAATTTTGATTTGGGTGAGGGGCATGGGATTCATACTTCTATTTTTGAACCGACTCATTACTCAATTTGCGAACCATGTTTTTGAGCTCTTCCACCTCTGAATAAATCTCTTTTGGACTTGGTGTGTTAATGCCATCTCCAGTAGGGTTTACTTGACTTACCATTTGAGCTGGATTTTGAGCGATTTGATTTGCATATGGATTGATACTTTGAATCGAAATTGGACTCGAGAAAGGAACTGTAACCTGAGGATTAACTGGATTAGCTCCTTGCATAGTCTGTTGACTATTTTGCAAAAATGAAGGAATGGGGAGAATGGGTGTGATTGGTTGAATTGAACTGGGTGTGTAAGTGGGTGTTGATGAACATGGTTGTTGATACATCAAGGCATTTATGCCTGGCATTTGAGGTGCCATGATTTGATTCATCATAGGAGCCTGACCATATGGACCATATTGTCCTGCCATAGGTATCTGGGGCAACCCATAGCCTTGTGGTGTCAGCTGTTGTTCAATGGTCATAGCTTCGTTGTAGGCTAGAGCGAGCGTATTGACTTGAGGATTTTGCCTTGCAAACATTGCCGTCATAGGCTCCAATGCCCCAAAATATATTTGCAAAGCTACTACGGGATCGATGGCAAAATGCCAAATTGCTCTATTATAGCACTTCTGAAATCTTTGATTAAACGTTCGAATTGGCTCACCCTGAACATGTTTGCATGTAATGAATTGATTGTAGATGATTGTGGGATCTAATGGGGACCTAAATTGGTTGACAAAAGCATTCTCCATTTGTGTCCATGATGTAATGGAACCAGTAGGCAAGCGGATATACCATTCGTAGGCCACTGGGTCTAGGCTCATGGGGAAGAGTCTACAAGCCACATCCTCATGTTCAACTTGCAATCTTATTAAAACATCCCTATAGGCCTGAATATGTTCTTCGATGGTCCTTGGGCCATCCGGTTTGTATTTGGGTAAAAATATCTCTATATTCTTAGGGATCTCGTGAATATCCCCTGCAATATTCAAAGGAATGTTATGGGCTCCATACCACGGAACTGGTTGCTGTTGGGCCATTTGATTCGAATTTGATGGGGATAACCCTACAAGAACCGTGGAAATGGTACTTGTAATTGGTGCACTAGTGATAGTTGACACCACTGGTGCAAGCCTGCTAGATACACTTGAAACAGAAGGATCTTCTGTAACAAGGATATCTAGTGGGATTACTGTTTGCTTGGCTTTATTCCTCAGATTCCTGTGAGGGAGTGGGAGGCTTTGGAATTCGGTTTTTTTAGTTGTTTTGGACCTAGTTGCGATATGATGCGGTGGATCCAGCTTGCAAATGAGACACCCCACAAAACCTGACAAAAAATTCTCAATACCTCCAATAAAACCTGCAACACCACAACAATCCTGCAGTCATAGCCATTAATGAGATTCAAAAACAACTTCGAAAACCATTTGTTAGTCACGTCTGGATGAAGGAAACAATCAAAGAAGAAAAGCAAATTAGTTTTTGATTCACCAGATCGCATATGCGCGAGTGAAGAGCATACTCCTAAGGTTATAGGCTTTCTGATTCACAAGATCGCATTACGCGCAAGTGAAGAGCATAATACCGACAACCAATATATTTCAGAGAGAATAATTCCTGTAACATCAATCGAGAGATGTATCCAATAAAATCAAATGAATATAATTGCATGGAGACAAACTCGTTAGTCGCGACCAAGAGTATTATTATATATATTTTTTTTAAATAAACTCGAAACACATTATTCCTGTATGAATAATCAAACAAAAAGACTTAGAATAATGCATCGCATTTTATGTCCTCCTTTTAACACTTACAGGGTTGTATTGTTAAAAGAGGGCTAATTAATAGGGCATGAAATATTGAACATTTAAATCCCTATAGTATTTAAATCATACTGTAATAAACCAGTTCAGGCCCTCCTTCTAGCGCCAATCTGTTGAGTGGTGCTTTCACCCAGTTGTGAAAGTACACTCTCCTTTAGGATTTGGGTTTCCAAATCCCCTCTTGCAAAGAAGTTAAACACACAACTTCTCCAAGGTCTCCGCTATATTAGCATTTCGCGTGTATGTATTAATAATCTTTGGGTAAAGATACTTGATATAAATGCTTGGAATACCTTAGTGATTGCAAATAACTATAAACAAGGGGCAATGTTGGTTTATTTTACCGTGAAGCTTTAGTGATTGTTCATTGAACCAAAATGAAGTAACCGTGCGTTGGCCCTCATATGACCACGATGTAGCTTTAAATGGAAATTTTGTGGAAAAGCCGTAAAACACAACTCCTTCAATGAAATCGGGATTTTCATGAAGGGAATGTCATCATAGGCTCATGAATGAAACATAAAGCAGAGGAAATGAAATTTCGACCTGCAATGATGACATTGTTTTGGATTTTGACATTTTTATTTTTATTTTTTATTTTTATCTTGATGCCTGCAAATAAAAATAAAGGTGCAGGATTTCTGGAATCAATAAAATGCAGAACGAAATCGAAAACAAATGCAAGAAATTGAAAATGAAGTGCATTCAATATGATGCTATCCTGTTTCGACAAAACCGAAGATGCGAGGTTTCCATGCATGCAACCTAACCTACTGGACCTGCCAAAACAAGCACAATCCCCATAGACTAAGTGCTAGCTCCTAGGGTTTAAAATGAATTTCAGATTCGGGCATTCATATGAAGCAACCAAGTGAACTTGCATTTAACTTCATCTACAAACTCGAAATCTGAAAAAGAAAAGAAATAGACATTAAATCCGTAGCATGCAAAGATGAATCTCCTTCTTTCTTGCCCACAAGATGCAAATTTCTGAAAACAACTCTGTATTAAAGATTTGTCATTTACCCTAACAGAGATTTCTGATTTTTCCCAAAAACAGAAATAGTGGGAGAAAAACCCCAAAAAATCAGGTCCAGAATGGCCTCTCGCCTTTCACACTGCAACTCTGTTCCAGCAGTTCCCCCCCATTTTGTTTGAGATATATCTTGATATTTATAGAGGTTGCCTCTCTGTAGTGTTTTAAAATATAAATCCGTCCACATCTGTCTCTGTGGTATTTAAAATATAAAGCCCATAAAATAGATACTGGAGAAAAGGAATATTCCACCGAAATTTGTCTCTTTGTAGTATTTAAAATATAAGGCCCATAAACAGGTACTGGAGAAAAGGAACATTTCGTCGAAATCTGTCTCTGTAGTATTAAAATATAAAGCCCATAAAATAGGTACTGGAGAAGAGGGACATTCCGTCGAAATCTGCCTCCCCGCAGTATTAAAAACATAAAACGGACTTTCCTGGGACCCACAACATAAGCACTGGAAAGTGTCACGATATCGCTACAACTTTGTGTTGACTGTTCCTTTTGTTGCTTTGACCGCGATTTCATGACAAGTCGCGATATCGCGACAACATTCCTCCTCTTATTGCTTCTCTTGCTGGTAGCCGTGAGAATACAACATGTCACGATATCGCGACATGTTGGCCCTTTCATTATCTTTGGTTGCACTTGGTCGCGAAAACATGACATGTCACAATTTTGCGACATCCTTCTTGCCATTGTTTCTGTTGTTGTGCCACTGTCGGGTTGCTTCCTGCAAAAAGAAAAAGGGCAAAAGTTAGAATTTTCCTATTATCAATCCAAACCCTAATGTTCATTGCATGTCAGCCTGATTTTCTCCTTCTCGGCTCTTATTATTTTGAAACCTGTCATGATTTCGTGACGGTTTTGCTTCCGTGCCTTCTATTGCCTCTTGGGTCGCGATTTCGTGACATGTCGTGATTTCATGACATGTCACGATTTCGCGACCTATTTTGCTTTCGTACCCTCTATCGCATTTGGGTCACGATTTTGCGACAGTGATTCCGTGACATGTCGCGATTCTGCGACATGTCACGATTTTGTGACTCGTTTTGCCTCTGTGCCTTCTATTTCATCTTGGGTCGCAATTCTGCTACATGTCGTGATTTCGCGACCTGTTTTGCTTTTGTGCATTCTATTGCATTTGGGTCACAATTTTGCGACATGTCACAATTTCGTGACTTGTTTTACTTCTGTACCCTCTATTGCATTTGGGTCACGATTTCGTGACATGTAGCAATTTCGTGACTCGTTTTGCCTTCGTACCTTTCGTTGCGCTTTGTGTCGCGATTTCACGATGTGTCGCGATTTCGCGACAACTTTGAACTTACTCGTTCTGGCACAGAAACTCATAGGGAAACATAGAGGAGTAAGCCTTTCAACCCTTTATGCAAGATTTTGCATGATCAATAACAAAAAAAATGACGTGGTAGAATGCAAATAAGACGAACACAACTAAATATCAGAAACAAGAAATGGGGGTCCCCAATTTTGGGGTACGTTGTGGAACATCCACAACACTACCCTTTAGCACATCTATTATCAATTCTTTATGATAAAATTTTAGGTTGTATATCATAGAATTGTTCATAAAATTTTATGTCATATATCATAGCCTTTGTTCATATAATATTATGTCATATATGATAGCCTTGCTTTGCTTGATTAATAATTGTAAACATCGGTTGGAATTTTAATATTAAAATAAAAAAAATGAAGTTCTTTATGGCACATTCATTTGGGATAAATGAAAATTACCCTTTAACACATCTATTTTATAAATATTTTGTATTGTATAAATCCCTCTATGGCTCAACCAAGTCCTTCAATACTTGTATAATATAAATTTAAAGTCCCTATAAGCACAATTATATTAAACATATCATTATTCCAACATAATCAATCAATCCCTTGTCAATATAATTGCATCATTGTCATCATTTTTAAACATTTGTTTTCTAAATTTCCATAGTTCCAATAGTAAACAAATATAAATTTGTACAAAGATATAAAACAAAACAATAATTTAAAAATATAAGACATATTTAAAAAAATATATTTTTTATCAATCTGAAAAACTTATCATTACATTACATTTTACAAAATTGTGTGTCTACTTTGTTACTATTATGTTAAAAGACCTAAAGCAAATGTAAGCTCTAATGGAGGATCAAGTTGACTTTCCTCCTATCTTTGCTCACCAGTTTTCCTTTGTAGTGCACCAGCTCTCATCAAGATTTTTTGTATTGTCTCTAAACTCACGATCAATACCCTTTCATTAGCAGGATCTTTCAAAGTTACAAGTATTTACTTTTATTTTTGCTTAAGCAAAATCTCAGGATCTAAATTATGTTCCTTGATAATACTCCTAAAGGTATTATTCTCTTTAATGGTGGTATATAATTGGTGTTTCAATTTAATAGTGCTTTGCAGATTCTTCTTGACAATGTTTAAAAAATATTTAGGCTATTCATTTGTTTCTGTAGATTGTCAAAATTGGACTACACAATAAAAAAGTTGAAATATGTTAGTTACTATAAGTATGAAAAAATAAATAAATTGATTGAACAAAATTATGATGACTTAGCTTTGTAACTACTTTAGCAGTCTCAACAACTTTCACTTTTTTTTCTTAACAATAACCCATTGATTAAAATATACTTGGGCTTCGACATGTAGATTCTCTAACCTATTGAAAATAATATCTAAAATTTCATCTTTGTAGACTATGGTGTTCTGTATATTTTCATATTTAGCTTGATGTAATAAAGCATCAAAAAAATTTGTTCTTGTTCCACCATAGAAAAAATGTTCTCTTTTGAAAATGTTGTATTGAGCATTTATTTTCTTAATTAAAATGTTTGTCTAGCCCTTTAGTTTGATATGCTTTTGCCTACTTTTGTGGATCTTGAAGCACATCAGTCACTTTAAAACACTCAGGAACGTTGCCTTGATAAATATAATCTTCATCAAGAGGAGGATTATCCAATTTTGAAATACCATGCAAACTAGAAATATTTCCAATTGAAATATTTAAAAAGTTTGAAATTGTCTGACTATGTGCTCCTCCTCAACTCCTTACAAAAAATAATTATTTTCATGCATAAGTTGATCCCTCATCAACTGCGATCATGGTGGAGGCGGCATCAATATCATATGCTTTCTTTAACGAAGATATTGATCCAATGCCCCCATATAAAGTTAAAAAATATTATTTTAAAGTATTGTAAAAAATGATGCAAAAATTTAACTTACTATATGGTCATTAATTTATTTTAATTGCCCTTACCAAATGTCGATGTGACTTATTGTTCTGATGTGGTCGGTTGTTCTGTTTGGGTCTTTAAAGATGATTCCATCTGATTTGATGGATTAGTGCGATGTTGCAATAAAAACATAACAAAAAATATTTAAAAAAGCTAACTATAATTTTAACTAATTGAATTAAATTACAATAAACCAACATTCGAAAGAATAACATTACCTATCCTATGCATGGGCTAGTTAACTTCTTCAATATCAATGTTCACTTGACATGTAGTTGTGGAAGCAACTGCATGAAAAAACAAGAGATGTTGAAGACCTCATGCATTTAGAAGATCTTATAAGAAAATATTTTGATTCCAACTATGTGTTGGAATCTCCAGTGGCCTCTAGCAGAAGATATCTTATTCCAACATTTCTTCTATTAGAATATGAGTATGATTTTTCATGCATTCAAGTATAAATAAATAAATTTAAAATATAGAAACTGTATTTTAATATAATAATTATTATTTTATTAAAATGTTAAATTGTACCTACACCTCTTTGGTTGTCAGTCCAACTGTCCACAAGTTTGGGTGCAACAAGGTTGGCATCGAGGTATTTTGTACATTGTAATATGTTTCATAACATAAATAAAGTAATAAATTGGTTGTGGTAACAATGACACCACTGTTTGTGTGGGCATTGAGGAGATCATTTATGATTCAATTGGAAATATAGGAAGACCAGTTGAATTTATTGTGGGGAAGACAATGCACCAAATACACCAACTCCTAGAATGAAATATCCATTGTTCTTTCTTGTAAAACAAATTGTGCTTGAAAGAACTCAATAACAGCGTGAAGGAACTTGTTTGTAACAACTAAACTTTGTAATCCCCTTATAGAGGGATTAGAGTGAATTGCAAAAAAATAATAATATAAAATTGACGATTACATATAAAAATTATTTAATTCAAGGAAGAGGAGACTTTGGAAGATTTAGAAGAGGAAACTTTTACATGTCAATAAATCTGAGGAGAGACCAAAGCTGGTCTCCAAGTATATTTTATCATGATCAATTAAAGTGTACTTTATGTTATGGGTTCACAATCCTTGTATGGGAGCCCTATCAATCTGTGGATGTCCACACGTTTGATAGAGAAAGACACAGTCTTATTGATGGTCATGCTAACAACCAACCTCTAATGGTTGTAGGATCTAATAATGCTAAGCAACAAGTTATTATATGTGTTGTAGTAGGGTATGGATACTAATACCAGAAGGCTAGAATTTTTCACCCATGTACCATCGTACCTAGATGTGGTTAGAACTTCATAAATTATAGGGCAAAAAAGGTTTTTGAAATTAATTTTTTATTGAGGAATTAGGGAGGACAAGCTCAAGTTGGTCATTGTTGCAACAGTTCTAAGGCTTTGGGTAAGTTTTGAATGCTTAGGGGTAAGTTTGGAAGGCTTTAGATAAGTTTGGAAGGCTTTGGGTAAGTTTGGAATGTTTAGGGTTTTCTCTACTCTATTCTAAAAAAAGAGAGAAAAATAATTTTGCATGCCCTTTTATAGTCATTTGCATGTGTGCATTAAATGATGTGTTGACACATGGCTACATTAAATGATATGTTATCAGTCTCTATCATTGTTGAAGATACTTAGGCTTATTCATTAAGCCTAAGTTATTATTATTGTTGCATTTTATTTTTATGCATGTGATGTAATGTGTGAAGGTATAGTATACCTCACGTGAAGATTGCATTAGTTGTTTTTAGGTTACTGTTGTTTAGACTATTAGATTGCATTATCTTCTAGCAGTTCTTAGTGATGTGTGTTACGATTGTGATTGAGCATTATCCCTATTTTAGCATTTTGTTCCAGATGGTTATAACGCTCTCACGATTGCAGTTTGTGTTTTCTTATATATTGCATATCATGAATAAGAAACTTAGCTTCACTTTGGGTTTTCATTTCCGTATCACTAGTAATCAGAGCCAAGGAGGGAGATCTATTTGTGATTGTGTGAAATTTGGCTTTAGAACCATTCGTGTCGCTTTGTGAAGATTGTGGTGATAGAGGGCAGCCATTTCCTTGCACCCATTTTCCTAATGGAGATGTCAGAGGGTTAACCTGGGTGGGTAACCTCCCTTCCTCGTTTGCAGGTAAAAATTCGCTCAGATCCGACTCGTCTACAAGTTTGAAAGTTTTCTGACATAAAATATTTTGTGTCAAGGTGGAACCTTAAATAACACTAAGGTTTTCATTTTATTTTTATTGTTGATCATTGTGTTCTTCAAACGGTATGATTTTCTGGCAAGAGAAGGAATTAAAACCTCGTCAAATAATTTTGGGCAAAGGTTGTTAAATTCCAGTGACATTGATCAAAAATACGCAATAGAAATAATTTTGGGATTGCTAAGGTTACGTGTGTCGTCTAAATAATTTTTGGTGATGCAAATCAACGATGTTCGATTGGCAAAAGGTTTTTCTCGACACGTAGACGTGTCTTTTATTCAGCACACGGATATCAATTTTGAGTCCAACTATTTTTTAATGGTCGTGAGAGTTCCACAGCACAATTTTTGATGATCTCACTGTCTGGTGGATGAGAAACCAGATCTGGTATGCTTAAGTCTCATTCGTGCCTATTTTTATTTTCTTTAGAACGTAGCATTTAGCCAACAGCTATATCAGTGTGAGGACTTTATTAAATCAGTGGTGTACGGTGGGAGTACATGATTAAGTCATCACCTTGCTAAGGTTCCAAAAATTAATCCACCAGCTATGATTTGACATCACGTGGAGTCAAACAGTGAATGACGTAAAACATTAGGCGGTAGGGACATAAGAAAAGATTAAAATTTAATCTTACATGATGATTTTTCTAAAGTTTTTGGGTACCAAATATATTTTTATTGCCACACAAGTCTGACTGCCGAGCAATTTTGATAGTGCTAGTGACAGCAAATTAGAGGGCGATGCGAGCCAATCAACGCAGGGCGATCAGATTTAATTACCACACAACATTTGGAAGACAAAACTAAATCTTATTTTTATAAGGTTTATGCAAAATATTTGGACCATCGACAAGGAAATAAATATTTCATTTGCCTTGCTAAGGTGCGGTTACAATTTTTTTCGCATCACATGGAGGTTCTACGAGCTCAAAAATTATGCAAAGCTATTTAACCATTGGCTGCTTGATATCGTGTGGATCCAAAATGATGAACAAGCAGCAATCAGACAACATAGTCATTTTTCAGTGAGCACAATTAAAAAATTCCAAAGGGTGCATTTTGATTTTTATCAACGACGGTTAGTTTCTAGTCCCGGACAGCCGACATCTCTTCCGGTACAATAAATGGTAAGCTAAATTTTGATTTTTTATGTTTTTGAACTTTATTTTACTCCACCAGCACCCTTTTTAGACTACCCTTGCTTCCGCTGGTGAGCGCAAAAAAAAAGAAGCGCAGCTCAATTTTTTTCCTTCGTGGGAATAATCCCACATGAGCCTTGCTATAGGCTCATGATTTCTTTATTGGCATGGTAGCACGCTAAAAAAAGTATCTAGTGTTCTAGACATGCTACGCTAAGGTGATACATGCACAGGCACTGGTTGCTTTGGCACGTGACACTTGGAATATAGGAAGGAATGTTTGACTATATTGTTCCATAGGTTTTTACTACAGTCTACAAAATAGCGGAGGTGAAAATTTTTAATTTTTGCATTTTATACAATTTTTGTTATAGAAATTACAAAAAAAATCACTTTAATAGTCAAATTCTGCAGGGGAACATTTTTTAGTTTTAAAAGTGCAATTTTGTGAAAAATTTTGGAAAAAGGAGTTGAAATTTTAGCACTAAACTCACCCTATTTTTGCAAATTTTGAGAGGAAAATTTTGTGATTTGAGTCATTATTTTGCAAACCTATACTAGCATACACTAGAAAACAAATGGCAAATGATCTTGCACAACAAGTAGCCAACATTACCACTATTGTTGGTGACTTAATGGATAGAGTAAAGGATATTGTTGTAGCTACCTCTCCACAAGATGTCAAAATATACAACAATAAATTTACCAACAAAATCAAATGTGATGTGAAACCTTATGATGGATCCCACAATCCTGATGTATTGTCTACTTGGATCTTGGATATGGAGACTTGGTTCTCATATGCCGAGCTCCAACCAGAAGACCAATTACCTTTGGCAAGGGTAAGACTTACAGGTTTAGCACAAATGTTGGTTTCTGATGGCACAACTAAGGTCAACAATTGGAAAGAATTAGTGGCACTTTTGAAAGAAACATTTTTTCCACCTAACTACCAGGTAGATCTAAGGATAAACTGGTATAGGTTAAAGCAATATTTTAATATGTCAGTTTCTGATTATATTTTGCAGTTTAATAAGCTTATATTTCTTTCAGGAATCACTTCTTTAGATCAAGAGCTTATTGAAAAAATTGTAAGTGGTTTGCATGATCCTATAATGAGAGATGAAATTCATTCCATGTGTCTCATTGTCATCAATATTCAAGCATACCATCTTAGCGAAGGAGAAAGTTGGTGGCTCTTATAGGTCACGACCGTCATAGGAAAGCTCTTCCAAAGGTACAAATCAACATCAACAAAAGGTGAAGAACTCTTCCCCTAATTCTTCTACTCCTTCCCACTCATCTAAATCCTATTCTTCTTCTTATAGCTCTAAAAAATTCTTCTTCTACATTAACTTGTACTTATTGTAAAATTAATGGTCATACCAAAGCTATTTTTTTTGTACTTGGGAGAATGAAGAAGAAATACATTTTTGTAAAATCAAATGAGGGCACACAAGATGGTCCCATTGTGGCTATAGGGAGATAGGAAGAATACCCTGCTTTGAAGGGAAAACTCAATAAGGTTACCCTTATGACAATTTTTTTTGCTCATGGGAGTCATGACCATTTGTTTGTCAATAAGGCCCACCTTACACACAATGTTTCTGTTGATTGTATCATAGACAATGGCTCACAAAAAAAATTGATTGTGAGATTCGTTGTCAAGAAGTTGAAGCTCCCCACAAAACCACATCCTCAACCCTATGCACTTGGGTGGAAGGATGTTGACTCTACTTTGACATCACACACACTTGCACCGTGTCTTTTACCTTTGGTAACAAATTTATGGATAAGTTTGGGTGTGATGTCATAGACATGGATTTTTGTGGAATGTTGTTGGGTAAACCCTATCAATATGATAGGAATGTTGTATACCATGCTAAAAATAATACCTACACATTGGAATTGGATAACAAACAATATCTGGTGGAATGCACTAAGAACACATCTAATCTAGTGCTAAGTTGTAGGTAAGCTCGGAAAGCAGTAAATCAAGCATAAGAGTTAGCACTCATATTCATAAGATCCACATAAAAAGAAGATCAAGCACAAACTTGTAAGTTTCACACAAAGAATGCTTCACTTCAAAAGATTCTACAGTCACATTAGATTGTGTTTAATGAACCCACCACTCTACCACTGGAGAGATATATTAATCATAGCATTGAAATCATTCCAGGTGTATAACTTCCAAATACTCCCATGTACAAAAAATCAATGTTACAAATGGATGAAATCAAACGACAAATTGAGGACTTGATTCGTTAAGCCTAGCACTTCTCCTTGTGCTTCCCCTATTCTTTTGGTGCTAAAGAAGGATGTCTCATGGAGACTTTTTATTGATTTTCGTGCATTGAATAAAATAACAATAAAAATAGATATCCTCTCCCTTGCATTGATGACTTGCTAGATCAACTTCAAGGGGTAAAATTTTTCTCTAAAATTAATTTCAAGAGTGGTTACCTTCAAGTAAGGGTTCAAGCAGAAGACACTTGGAAAATAGCATTTCAGACTAAATTTGGGATCTTTGAGTGGTTAGTGATGCCCTTTGGTCTTACAAATGCACCTACAACCTTCATGAGGTTGATGAATGAAGTGTTTAGGGATAGCCTAGACAACTTCGTGATCATATACTTGGATGATATCCTTGTATATTCTACTACTTGGAAGGTACACTCACAACACCTAGATTAGGTTCTCCTCACCCTTGAGAAGAACCAACATTTTTCTAACATTCTTAATGTGGCTGGCGCACAACTCGCCCCAAAACTTGGGGACCCAACTTTTGTTTGTGTTTCAAGAATTTTGGTAAAACTGAGATATCTATACCCATGAGTTGCAAAGGGAGTGTTAAGGTTATTGTCTGTGTAGCGTCTCCTTGACGTGTTGTGGTGTGCTTTGTTTTTATTGGAAGTGACAAGTGTGTTAAGAAGTATATTATTTTGTATCCTTTGAGTGCGTTGTGTGGATGGTTGGTTATTCCTTTCAATTTATTTTATTTGGTCTTGGTTTGGTTTGAAAGGTATTAATTAATTTTAATATTCTTCTAAACTAAATCAATCCAAACACAAATAAAGAAAATAAAATTTTAATAAAAATAAAAATATATATCTATACATATTTCATATATATAGATATAGAATAAAAAAAATAAAAAGAAAAATAAATAAATAAAATAATGTTTATATATTTTTATATATAGCATTATGAAGATAAATTTTATACAATATATATATATATATATATATATATATATATATATATATATATATATATATATATATATTAACATGGTGGAATTGATAGCCGCCACGAATCCGGCAGAGTTGTCCAGCTTTTATGACCGCCACGATGATTCTCGCATTGTCCACCCCAGAATCCGCCACACAGACCTTCGTGTAGTCCACCTCTATAACTGCTATGCCACAATAATTTTAAACCTTTTACGCCACTGAAAGCACCAGGAAAATTATTATTATATATTATATATATAATAATAATATATATTATAATAAAATAAAACATATAAAATAAAAATAAAAATAAAAATAATATAATAATGATGTTTTAATATTTTATATATATAATTAAATTATTAAATGACGCAAAGGTTTTTGTTTCCTTTGAACAAGGCAACCAAGCACTGTTATGTAGTTTAGGGTAAAAGTAATTTGATTATGTTTCATAGTGATTATTTCATCTTGTTGGTCTTGCAGGGTTCAAAATGGGTTTGCAGACGACGCATGAACCCATACATGATGGACACAAGGGCGCCACATATCCGACAGATGTGCCATTGAAAATGTGAACATGGACGGATTTTGAACCACGATGCCGAGGTGCACACTGATGAAATGAGGCAGGTGGAATGAAGACTCGGACGTGGGCGACAAATGGCCCAAATGGAAAGTGGCCAACACTATGGGTAAACATCACATGCCAAGACCCGACAATAAATTCTGATGTGGAGGTGAATATTTGGTGATCGCATGGACGTGAATGTAGTGAGTATAGTAATGGTCAGTTAATCTTGTCGACGTGTCCACCGAGCAACCTATAGCGGTCGGATCAATCAGACATGGTGACGAGGACTTATGAACAATGTGGGCCCATATGGGGAAACACAATAGCCTGGCAGTGTGATTTTAGACGAACGACACCGAACGATCTATCGTAGATAGCATGATGTGGCTACGCAGAGAAAACCCTATGTGAGGTGGGTGAAGCTCACACGCAGTGGTGAATGGGTATGATATAGAGTCCTCAAGCACATTTCACAGCGTTCCAATGATCGACAATTTTAGACAAATATTTAGTATACCGAGGTAGATCTGGTATTTTATAGAAACAACTGGGCAACTTGATTTGGCAAAGGTGTCATCATGAAAGGTGCCAAAATTAGTAGAATGCAAGAGACTCTAGGCTATTCATGAATGGGGAAAGTTCCCACATTATAGATTGCATTGCGTGGGATGTTCGAGGTCTAGAATAGAAACTATAAACCTCTTCGTCGACCAAAATGAGGTACCCAACGGTGTAGCATGAAGTCCAAAATCGGGTACCCAATGACGTAGCATGGATTCCATCATTGAGCAATGATATCCGGGAGAATGGGGACGACTAGTAGACATTAGGTAATGATTTGGACAACAAAAATATAGACTATGCAGTGATCACCGAGCAGGATATACATTCGAAGACAGGATAGATGATGTGGAGATACAGGAAAACCAACGACACGTCGAATGTGCATGGGGATAGTTTAAATCACCCAAAGTTAGGTTACCAAAGCTTACAGGTAACGAAAGGGTAATGTGACACCGAATACATGGATTACCAAATGAGATAAGTGGAATTGGTCGAGGAATGTGGACACGATATGTGGAAGATAAAAGAGGACGTCGCAATGACGTTGGAATAGGCGTTTGCGACAGATTGCAGCGGGAATCACATTACAAATAAAATAAAAGTAAAATATTTGGAAGGATTGAGAGGATACCATTGCCCAACACACAATGATGCAGCGTGAAACCAGGGAAAGAATTTTTGTATTATGATGATGTGCTGCCAAATGAATTCTTATGTGGATTGGCTGGTGTATCACATTACAAGGTAGAGATAGGGCCTCTTAATAATAATAATATAATAATATAAATATAATAATAATAATATAAATATTATAATAAAATAAAAATAAAAAGAATATAATAATGATGATTTAATATTATATATATAATTAAATTATTAAATGAGGCAAAGGTTTTTGTTACCTTTGAATAAGGCAGCCAAGCACTGTTATGTAGTTTAGGATAAAAGTAATTTAATTATGTTTCATAGTGATTATTTCATCTTGTCGATCTTGCAGGGTTCAAAACGGGACTGCGGACGATGCATGAACCCATACGTGATGGACACAAGGGCGCCACATATCCGATAGACGTGGAAATGGAAAGGTAAACATGGATTAAGTTTGGCCCATGATGCTGAGGTGGACATTGATAAAACGCGATAGGTGGAATGAAGACTCGGACACGGGTGACAGATGGCCCAGATGGAAAGTGGCCAACACTAGGGGTAAACATCACATGCCGAGACCCGACAATTAATTTTGATGTGGAGGTGAATGCAGTGGGTATGGTAATGCTCGGTTAAGCTTGTCGACGTGTCCATCATGCAACCTATAGCGGTCGGATCAATTGGACATGGTGACGAGGACTTACAAATGAACAGTGTGGGCCCATATGGGGAAACACAACAGTTCGGTAGTGCGATTTTAGATGAATGACACCGGATGATCAGTCGTAGATAGCATGATATGGCTACGTAGAGAAAACACTATGTGATGTGGGAGAAAGCATGTAGGCAGTGGTGAATAGGTATGATATAGAGTCCTCGAGCACATTTCACAGCGTTCCAATGATCAACGATTTTAGGCGAATATCTAGCAGACTGGGGTAGATCTGGTATTTGATAGAAATAGATCGACAACTTGATCCGGCAAAGGTTTCAAAGTGAAACATGTTGTTGATAGCACAGGTGCCAAAATTGGTAGAATGTACGAGACTCTAGGCTATTCATGCATGGTATAAGTTCCCGCATTATCGATTATATTGCATGGGATGTTCGAGGTCTGGAACAAAAACTATAAACCTCTTCTCCAACTAAAATTGGGTATCTAGCGGGGTAGTATGGAGTCCATCATCGAGCAATAATATCTGGGAGAATGGGGATAGTTGGTAGACATTAGGTAATGATTTGGGCAGCGAAAATACAAACAATGCAGTGATCACCAGGTAGGATATACATCCGAAGATGGGATAGATGATGTGGAGGTACAGGAAAACCAATGACACATCGGATGTGCATGGGGATAGTGCAAATCACCCAAAGTTAGGTTACCGCCATCAAGTGCAGCAAGGAGGGCATTACCGCCATCAGAGGAGTACTTATCCAGGAAAGTGCTGTGAAAGGGGGTATTATTTCAAAACGAGACGTGAACTAGCATGGGGAGGCATCAACACGACAGGGATGAGCTATCGATGGGTAAATAGTGTGATTGCACAGTTGTATCACAGATGCGTGGTGATTCACTTGATCCTAGTAGCAATCGAAGGCGTACCATGCATGATGAAGAAAATAGTGGCAATGCATGAATCAATTAAGGATGCCGAGTAGTGTATGGATGCAAAAATTGTTTAGGCTAAATGAAATTTGTGAGACCCTACATAATGTTGTTTATTTCATTACTGGAAGATATTATGTCGAAGGAATTTTAAATATATGGTGATATGATAAATTGTTTCACAACGCACACGTCACAATGTAAATGAAAGGCTAAAGGCGACAGAGAACATCCTTGGAGTAGTGGCTAAATAGGAAATGTTCAATCGACTTGCAAAAGCTTGTCATCGTTTAATTATTTGCATGATTTGGTCAGATTCAGGAGCAGCACAGAACAACAACCACATATGGTGATGGTTGACTCCGAGAACCCAATATGCAGACCTAAAATTAGATGGTCGTATCAACGTGGACTACGTGGGTAGAGATGTCTGCATTGTGAAGATCGCCTGTGTATGTCAGTGTTTTACCATTGTGGCAAGATGGTGACGGCCCTAATGTGGTCATTATCAATAAAATCACATTATGTGGTGAATTTATTAATTATTACCCATGTTCTCCAAGGGCTTTGATTCATCGCCCATGGTGTCATGGTTTAAATGAAATGAAAGACATTACATAAAACATATCATGACAAGTGAATATTAGGGTGAGGTGGGAACCTTCATCACATGGCCTTTAGGGCGTTACAAAAGAGAAAAAAAGTATTTCGAGAATAGGTAAAACTAATAATGTGTTTCAGTTATGAATGGATAGGAAACAAAGGACGAAAGGAGGCCAAACAAAAAAAATGAAGCGATTAGATGGTGAAATTGCATGGAGTGAAAAACAGAGAACGAAGAGACGAACTGAAAATTTTAAATACGCCAAGAAAAGATGAAAAAGGGGTCGTCTTATTTTTGGAAGCCTAGATGCTGTTGGAACTGGATGTAAAATATAAACTTTGTTGTTTTAATGCAAATATTTTGCAGGATTTCTGCACCTTGTGGGTAAAACAAGAGGAGAATCATTTCTGAATATTTTAGGTTTAATGCTCATTTTTTTTTCTTTGTTTTTAGATTTATAGGCAACGTTTAATGAATTTCATTGTTGCATTGTTGAATATCTAGAAACAGAGAAGTCACATTGTTCCTTAGAAGCTTGCACCTAACTTATTTCGGGATGTGCAAATGCAGTTCCGGTTAGGTTGGGTTATGTTCAAAAACTCTCATATCTCGGGTTTTGCATGATAGGGTAGCATAAAACTGCCATTAGTTTATTTTTTAGATTTTCTGCATTTTATTTCCATTTCCAGATTTTATTTTTTATTTTTCTAACTTTTATTTTGCATATTTTTTTTTAACTTCGAGGATTAAAATAAAAATTGAAAAAACAAATAAAATGACAAAGATAAATACATGGGTGTGAAGAATAAGATACAATATTTCATCCGAAACAAATTCTAACTCATTCCTAAGGCATTTTAGTTTTATAAAAATTGTTGAAAATTGTTGTTTTATGAGGATTTTTATAATTTTAGAATTTTATATTTTTTACATTTTAAAGGCAAATCATATTTTTTCAGTTTTACATTTTTATTTGCAGGCATAAATGAACTTCCCTTTATGAAAATTTCAATTTCATTAAAGGGGGGTAAATTTTAATGGCATTCCATAAGCTATCATTTTCGGAGAAATAAATTTACCTTTTCTTTATGAAAATTCTGATTTCATCAAAGAGAGGTAATTTATACATTACATCAAAGGTTATTGTTTTAAAGCATTAAATTATTTCTTCTTTATGAAAATTATGATTTCATTAAAGAGGGATAATTAATAATGACATTTCAAGATCATGCAATAAATTGCTCTCTTTGTGAAAATTAATTTCATCAAAGAGGGATAATTTATTTATTATATCAAAGGCTACTATAGCTACAAAGTGGGTCATCCAAATTATTCCATCTTGAGGTTTAAGACAACATAAAAAGAATTATTTCATAATTTGAAATTCATACTTAGAGATAGGTTTTAATCTTCTACTTCATGCTTAAAGTAGGATTTAATGCAAGATAAAACTTGTTTAAAATATACTTAATAAAGGAAGATAAAATCTACCTAAAATCCTCCAAGATAAAAGGAATTAAGGCATTACATCGTGGTCATATAGTGATGCAAGAGCACCCAGTGACATCTGATGTAGAAGCATCCAGTGGAAGCAGAGTCATTTTCGAAAATTGGCTAAGGAAAGAAGATGTCGCGATTTCATGACATGTCACGAAATCGCGACCAAAAGATGAGAGGGAAAGAGGAGGAGGAAAACTGTTGCGATATCGCAACAGAAAAAGTGTCGCGATATCGCGACACAAAGTGGGAGAGAAGCCAGCAGGGAAAAACTGTCGCGATATCGCAACAGAAAAAGTGTCGCGATATCGCGACACAAAGAGGAGAGAGAAGTAGCGGACGGAAGATGTCGCGATATCGTGACATGTCGCGTTATCACGACCCGCAGATGAAAGAAGGAAGCAAGGAGGAAAGATGTCACGATTTCGTGACATGTCATAGTTTCGCGACCCGTAGAGGAGAGAGAAGGCACAGACGAGAAGATGTCACGATTTCATGACATGTCGCAGTTTCATGACCGATAGAGGAGAGAGAAGGCGCAGACGAGAAGATGTCACGATTTTGAGACATGTCGCAGTTTTGGGACCCATAGAGGAGAGAAAAAGCGCAAACGAGAAGATGTCACGATTTCGTAACATGTTGTAGTTTCGCGACCCGTAGAGGAGAGAGAAGGCGTAGACGAGAAGATGTCGTGATTTCGTGACATGTCGCAGTTTCATGACCCGTAGAGGAGAGAGAAGACGCAGATGAGAAGATGTCACGATTTTGCGACATGTCATAGTTTCGTGACCCGTAGGGGAGAGAGAAGGTGTAGAAAATAAGATGTCACGATTTCGCGACATGTCCCAGTTTCACGACTCGTAGAGGAGAGTGAAGGCACGGAGGAAGAATGTCACGATTTTGTGACAATTCATAGTTTCGCGACCCGCCAAGGAGAGAGAAATCCAGAAGGAAGAAATGTCACGATTTTGTGACATGTCGCATTTTTGTGACCAGAAGGCGAAGAAGAAGCCAAGGGAGGAAGATGTCGCGATTTCATGACATGTCACATTTTCACGACCAGAAAGCAAAGGAGGAGTCAGAGGAGAAAAATATCGCAATTTCACGACATGTCGCATTTTCGCGACCAAGAGGCGAGCGAAGGAGCCGAAGGAGAAGATGTCGTGATTTCGCGACATGTCGCATTTTTGTGACCCGAAGAAGCAAGAGGAAGCAGAGAGGAAAAGATGTCACGATTTTGCGACATGTCACATTTTCGTTGCTAGAAGAGAAGAGAAAGTGGATGAAGAGAAAAGTGTCGCGATATCACGACACGTCACGATTTCGTGACCTGAAGAGAAAGGAGAGAGCAAGGAAGCCGAAATGTCACGATATCATGACATGTCGCGATATCGTGACCGACAGAGAAGAAGATGAACCTAAGGGAGAAGATGTCGCGATATCGCGACATGCAACATTTTTGGGAGGCCATTACAGAATGAGTTCATTGAACGATATGTGGCAGCACTGGACAACACGTGGCACCAAGGTGCAGTGAAAGCAGGTGAAGACAAAGAGTCGTGCAGAGTAATGCGACAATAAACACAGAAGTCGATCCGACAATTTTAGAGACCATTACAGCATGACAGTTAATGAAAGTCGATGCGACAGTTCAAGGTCTGTTATAGCGGTTATAGGGGGCCATTCTAATGGTTACAAGAACCATTTCAGAGGAGATCATGGAGTGGTGGTTACATGGAACGCCATAAGATGAATATCAAAAAGCTATAAAAAGGCAGACAGAAGGCATGCAGAGGGGTTGGAGGACGACGAGAGGTAGGGTTACAGATGTGATAACTAGAGGGCCATTATGGCCCTGTTGTGTTGTTCTTCCTTTTAGAAAAGCTTGAGTTCTTGGGTAGTGCAGACAGATCCATCGAAGGTGAGGCAGTTTGCACCAGGAACAAAGTAAGCTTGGATCCGTAGGCGTGTAGCAGATTCGATGAACGTGAGGCAGTTACACTAGGGTCTGTGGAGTGAGAAAGCTATGAAAACCAAAGAGCTACAGATCAGATCGAAGTTTTTGATTTAGAGGGTCGGATCCTCTATAAAAACCCAGGCATGTAATAGGAGAGTGGTGGTGCACTAGAGATTGCATTAGAGCATAGAAGACTAAGCCTGCGGGCTAGTTCTCAGAATCGCCTACGATCGTTGTAATTTAATTTGAAAATTATTGAATGATCATGGATTTTTTTTAAGTTTTTGCAGTTTGCAATTTTTGGCCCCCCATCAAGTGGTATCAGAGCGAGAAGTTCTTGAGTGTGCGAGCAAAGCACCGAAAGTGAGGCAGCTTGCACCAGGATCTGTGGAAGAGTGGTGAGAAGACAGAAGGGTTGATTTGAGAGAGTTCGAGTCCCTGTGTAGAATAAGGCGATAGAACAGTGCAAAAGTGAAGGTCACTTCTCCATCAACCCCGGGTGTTTGATGCAGGAGCATCCAGTGACATCTGATGTAGAAGCATCCAATGGAAGCAGAGCCATTTTCAAAAATTGGCTAAGGAAGGAAGATGTCACGATTTCGTGACATGTCATGAAATCGCGACCAAAAGAGGAGAGAGAAAGAGGAGGAAAACTATCACGATATCGCGACAAAAAAAGTGTCATGATATCGCGACACAAAGTGGGAGAGAAGCCAGCAAGGAAAAACTGTCGCGATATCGCGACATAAAAAGTGTCGCGATATCACGACACAAAGAGGAGAGAGAAGTAGCGGACGGAAGATGTCGCGATATCATGACATGTCGCGTTATCACGACCCGTAGATGAAAGAAGGAAGCAAGGAGGAAAGATGTCGTGATTTCGTAACATGTTGCAATTTCACAACCCGTAGAGGAGAGAGAAGGTGCAGACAAGAAGATGTCACAATTTCACGACATGTCATAGTTTTGTGACCCGTAGAGGAGAGAGAATGCACAGACGAGAAGATGTCACGATTTCGTGACATGTCATAGTTTCATGACCCACATAGGAGAGAGAAGGTGCAGACGAGAAGATGTCATGATTTTGTGACATGTCGTAGTTTCACAACCCGTAGAGGAGAGAGAAGGCGTAGACGAGAAGATGTCGTGATTTCATGACATGTCATAGTTTCACGACCCATAGAGGAGAGAGATGGCATAGACGAGAAGATGTCATGATTTCATGACATTGTAGACACCAAAACAGCACCACAGAGGTTAAACAGTGGTTCTAACCACTCACACAGCAGTTTTGCAAGTCAGAAACCAATTTGGCACCTTTTAGACACTTTATTGCTTATTCATCCCACCCAGGGACAAGTGCAGGTTTTACTCGTCCTACCCAGGGACGAGTGCTGATTGATACTCGTCTCACCCAGGGATGATTACCAGTGCTCACTTCGGGGTGGGACGAACGCCAAGTTTGATCGGTAAAAAGTCAAATCTCGGCATGTAACAACTCAAAACTGCTACTTAGCTTTTTTTGCATGACATAGGAGCGCGAGTGAGTTCTTTTGACAACTCATATCTGCCAATTGACGTTTCCTTCACTGCATGGGAATGAGAGTGAGCTTTTTAGGACAACTCAGATTTGCCACTTAGCTATTCCTTCATTGCATGGGAGTGCAAGTGAGCTTTTCTGAAACACACAAAGACATGCACAGAGACAGTTAAGAATCCCTTGATCAAGAAGAAGTCTTCTTTTTACACAAAAAGCATTCATGCAAAGAAACACTTTTGCATGTTAATTCAAAGAGACCCCTTGGGTCTATAAAATGGTGAGTTTCCTCACCCAAAAGGGAGACCGAGCAAGAGCATTTTGAGCGATGAAGTGCTGCTAATTCATTTACTTGCGATTTGTGTTTTCAACATCTATAATATCTTAATCGAAAGAGAGGTTATTGGGTGACTTTTGAAGGCACGAATCAAGGACCAACACCGATTTTTCTGACTACAATATCCTACCAATTTGTCGACAACACATCACATCAGGTTTCGAACCCATCCTAAGTGGATTGGTGTCGAAGCAAAGTTTCATCCGCGGGTGGTTTGCCTTCGGGCATCCTCCCCCCGCTTTATTTCTTTTATAGTATTTAGCTAGTTTCATGTTTATGCTTTTGTCAAGTTTTTAGTTCATTTAGATTCATTTTAGCTATAGTTATATTTATATTTTATTTTTCATACACAGGTGCTACTGATTCTTTGTTTGTTTCTTTGAACGCAAATTTGTAGCATTGGAGGAGCAGCAAGGAATCGACCTTTATCAACGCAAGCGGTGACAACGTTTTGGTTCGCCCATTTTATATGTGGGCACACGAAAGAAGGAATTCTAAAACAAGTTGTAGAGATCAATATCTAACTCTCCTATCCCCTAAAAAAGAAGGAGACGCATTGTAACATGAATTGAAAAGAATATCAATAAAAAGGGCCATAGTTTATATTGCTTTTATATCTTGTGTTCATTCATTTGTGTTCTTTCCTTTTAATACAATTTTGTTTAGTATTTCATTTTTGTTTTTGGAATCTCATGTTTTCATTTGTCTTCCATGCTGAAGAGGAACTTGACGTTCCTAATGATGATCTTAATTCAACAAACGATATCCATCTGATCCCAATTCCACACCAGTTGGAAGATGGATCCCATATGTCAGTTGAAGCAACGACTGATGTAGACATCGGCATAGGATCCAATGAATCCATGGATTCTCAAGCTGGGGGTAAGTCTTTCTCCCAAAGAGCGAGCCAATTATGTTGCCCTTCTTAAAGCAAAGAAGGAGGTTTTTGCATGGTCATACAAGGATATGTCGGGACTAGACCCACAGCTAGTCACGCATAATTTAACGCTTGATCCGACAATCAAGCCAGTCAAGCAAAAACTATGCAAGATGCATCCAACAGTGGCCTTAATGGTAAAATATGAGTTACAAAAGTTGTTGGATGCCCAGTTTGTCATCTATGTGGATTATCCACCATGGTTGTCTAACATGGTTCCTGTCAAGAAACTCGATGGGAGGATTCGCATATGCATTGATTTTTGAGATCTGAACAAAGCGAGTCCTAAGGATGATTTTCCCTTGTCGAGCATCGATGCATTGGTAGACGCTACAGCGGGCCACGAAATGCTTTCCCTTATGGATGGTTTCTTAGGATACAATCAGATTTGTATTAATCCTGAGGACCAACTAAAAATGGCATTCACAATGCCTTGGGGGACATTTTGCTATAAGGTCATGCCTTTTGGCCTTAAAAATGTCGGAGCTACCTACCAACGTGCCATGACGTACATCTTTCATGATTACATGCACAAAACTTTGGAAGATTACATGGATGATTTGTTGGCCAAATCTCTTTTGCGCCCAAATCACATCGGTGACTTGAGTAAGGTCCTTGATCGCCTCATTGAGCATAAATTCAGACTAAACCCCAAGAAGTGCGTCTTTGGCGTCACCTCTGGAAAGCTCTTGGGTTTCATAGTCTCCAAACGAGGAATTGAGGTTGATCCAAACAAAGTCAAGGCAATCCTTGAAATGCGTCCCCCAACCACCATCAAGCAGCTTAGAAGTCTGCAAGGAAAGGTTGCATCGATCAAGCGCTTCATAGTGCAGTTATCTGACAAATGCCGACCCATGAATAAATTATTGCATAAGGGGGTCACATTTCATTGGGATGACGAGTGCCAGTCAGCCTTTGACAACATTAAACAATACTTGGTTTCATCGCCAGTATTGGCACCACCTGCACTCAGGAGTGTCGTTCTATTTATACATCTTTGCCATTGAGGTGGCACTGGGCGCCATGTTGTCCCAAAAAAATGAACTTCACAGAGAACAGGCTACATACTATCTTAGCCACACCCTGGTCAGTTATGAACTTAACTATGCATATGTTGAAAAACTTTGCTTGGTAGTGGTATTTGCTACCAAAAAGCTATGCCACTACATGCTTAGTAATAAGACGTATGTTGTGTCTAAGGAGAATCCATTGCGATACATGATGAGTCATACTTATCATAGTAGCCGCACGACGAAATGGATCATGTTGTTGACGGAGTTTGACATAGAGTTCATTGGACAAAAATCTATAAAAGGTCAAGTCATCATCGATCAACTAGCTGAGGCTCCTCTTGAAGACGATCAGCCTCTGACTTTTGAACTACCTGATGATGGGGTCTTCCATGTTTCAGAGTCGCCAGATATCGATGAGCCCGAGTCACAGTCGACATAACCCTATTCTTCGATGGTTCTAAATGTGAGCAAGGGGGTGGTGCGGAAATTGTATTCTTCACTCCGCAAGGCGCTCCAATGCCCTTGTCATTTAAATTAGACTTCCTGTGCACCAATAATAACGCAGAATACGAAGCCTTGCTCCTAGGTCTTCAGACAACAATCGCCATGAACATTAAACGATTGAACATCTTTGGTAATTCACTGTTAATTTTCAATCAAGTAAAGGGTATATACCAATGTAAATGTCCAGTTTTGCGGTCTTATAAAGTCCTTGTGGACAAATTCCTGCACAACTTGAATGGTATGACATCGAGGCACTCCCTCGATCATCAAATCGTTTTGCGGATACTATGGCCTCCTTGGGGTCACTCATCCCGCAAGACCCTTCTGGTGAAATGACAACCATTTAGGTTAAAACATTATCACAATCTACGATGGAGCGTGCAAGCTCTGATCTGACCCCAAGAATCCACATGATCCAGATTGAACCATCTCCGGATAAGTTCTCTCGAATTTGAGATTGTTTGACTAAAGCCAACTGGGGGTCCTTGTTCTCCCCGACTCCTCTTACTAGCAACACCACGTTGTTTTTACAAGTTCTTTCCTGCTCAGCTTTTGTTTGAGATAGACTTCAAGAGAGATTGGTCATTCATACTATCGAGGTTTCTGATCAACAAGATTGGTACACACCCATTCGGGATTACCTCAAGCTAGGTAATCTCCCCCTTGGATTGACACAAGCCGTGAAAAGATCATTCAAACATAAAGTGACAAAGCATGTCTTTTTAGGAGACATTTTGTATCGTCGGAATTATGAAGGAATTCTTCTTCATTGTTTGGACCAACAGGAGTCCGCTTGGGCGATCACCCAAGCTCACGATGGTACATGTGGTGGCCACTTCAACGGTATGGCCATTGCAAAGCGCATTCTTTGCATGGGTTATTATTGGCCATCTTTAGAGCAAGATTGTTGCGCATATGTGAAGAAGTGCATGAAGTGTCAGCACCATGCTAATTTAACACACGTACCTTCTTAGGCCTTACAGCCGATTCAATCGGTTTGGCCTTTTTCGTAGTGGGGTTTTGATCTAATTGGAAAGATCTCCCCTGTGTCGTCTGGTCGTCACATGTTCATTTTAACTGCCACATAGTACTTTACCAAATGGGTGGAAGCAATTCCGCTGACCACTATGACTGGAGCCCGCATTACGGAGTTTATTTTGCATAACATCATATGTCGTTTTGGTATTCCATCCAAAATAGTCTCGGATAATGGTACACCATTCAAGAATAAATATGTGCATGCTTTGACCACAAAGTACAAGATTCAGCACAACTTTTCAACACCCTATTATCTGTAGGCAAATGGACAAGCAGAGGCGTCAAACAAAATGCTAGTCGCCATTCTCAAAAAGACAGTTGTAGACAATCATAAAGACTGACACATTTAGATCCCGCTTGCCCTATGGGCTTATCGCACCAGCATTCGGACGCCCACTAGGGCAACTCCATTTTCATTGGTGTATGGCTCCGAGGCAGTCATGCCTTTTGAGTTGGAAATTCCTTCCCTGTGCATTTCAATGCAAGAGTTCATCGATGATGACACTGCGCGGCAGGCCCAGTTAGATCAACTAATGTTGCTCGACGAACAACGCGTTCATGCTCTCGAGCATTTGCGTATCTATCAAGAGCGACTTAAGAAAGCATACAACATGAAAGTCCATCTTAGGGAATTTTAGGTTGGTGACTTGGTCTTAAAAGAGAACCAACATAATTCTAATTTGTCGTCCCATCTATGGGATAAGTTTGCAACAAACTGGTTAGGTCCTTACATCATTGATAGTAAAATAGGACCCAAAACATACCGGCTTGCCTCTCTTGAAGGAATCAAGGAAACAGAACCCTTGAACATCATTCATTTGAGGCCATTCCACACCTAGAGAGCCATAGCCCAACAAAAAGCTCCAAGGATTATCACAATCGCTTGGTCAACCCAAAAGCTCCAAGGATTATCACAATCGCTTGGTCAACCCTAAATGCCCCAAAGGTATCTATAAACCCTTTGGTCAACCCAAAAGCTCCAAGGATTACCACAATCGCTTGGTCAACCCTAAATGCCCCAAAGGATTACCACAATCGCTTGGTCAACCCAAAAGCTCCAAGCATTACCATCACTTCTTGGTCAACATAAATATTCAAAAATCAACAAAAACAAAAACCCCCCCACAAAAAAAATCAAAATCACAAAAACATTTGCATTTCACTTCCATGCATTCTCATAAAAATCAAAATCACAAAAACATTTGCATTTCAATTCCATGCATTCTCAAAAAAAATAAAAAAATAAAATAGGTTCCATTAAGCATTGCATCCATACATTGCATATTTCGATAGGTCATACAAGTCAAAAGCACCATAGGCTGTCATTACTTGGCAATTCCATCCTTTCCACATCAAATCCAATCCATAAACGCCTACATCCCGCATATCACCACTTTTATTTTAGCATTGTCAATTGTAGTCTAATGTATATAGGGTTTTCATCATTCAGATGTCTTTAAATTTCTAGCCAATAATCGTACATAGTTAAGCAGATTTTACACGGGAAAGTTTTACTTGGATCCCACCTTGGTACGTAGCATCCCAACACAAATTAACACACATAAAATAATTCCTAAGTTGTGTGAACGAAATATGAAACCTACACCATAATCCCGGTTACCATAAGTGAAACGGCTATCTTGCTTATCCCCCTATGCAATTGACCCTGGAAATGCTTAGAGTTGGCAAAAGGACAAGCATCCTCCCTACCCAATTCCCCATGAATCCCAAGTTCTCCAAAGTTGCAAAAACATCAAAAATTTGCAAAATGTCAAAACACTAAGATTTGACATCCTACAGTGCACACATCAAAAGGCACAAACAATAGTGATTCTCGTCACTCCATATTCAAATCCCTTGCTCAAAAAAAAAAAAAAAGACGAATACTATCATAAAAAATAAACAGTGATTTTATCACTACAAAAGAGCAAGTATCCCCATACCCTTGAAGAAAAGAAGGGAGTTGAACTTGAATCCCTGGAACTCTCAGTATTTCGACAGGTCATGATGCAAGCTTCAGTATCGGTTTGGTTGATAGCCTATTGGTCACTGGCGATAAACCTCCCGCATGACGATATATCTGTCACATTAACTTGTGTGTAGATCAATGTTTGCATGTGGATGAGCTAGCTTATGGTATCCTAGATAACATCGCAGAAAAATCTGACTAAATACAATAAAGGAGTTAGTGGAGCTAATTAGGTGATCCTCAGTATAGGTTCGGTTGAAAGCCCATCTGGCACTAGCGGTATCCTGATGAATAACACATAAATGAACTCAATTGCACACACAGGGATGTGAAATAACTTGGTTAAATTCAAGTCGGATTTATACCTTGTTCAAAAAGTCTTGCGACATAAATGTATAGTCTTGGCTAGTTAGTTAAAAATATTTACATCTCAGAAAAGCTTAACTACATTTTCAAACAACCGATACATTTCATTCCATACATCACCATCCACAAATAGACAAAATACAAAAACAAAGTTTCCACATGCACAAGCATTCCACAAAGTTATCCCATTATTAGCAAGTCCAATCCAAATTTTGTCCAGTCTATGGTGCATCGACAAATCATCAACAAATCATTGCATTCATTCCATATGCATACATCATACACATTAGAACCATCGCATTCATACATTGCATATGCATACATCAATGTAAAAACATGCTCATAAAAATAAATCATGCGAAGAATGATAAACACCAAAAAGAATCATTTGTATATATATCACAACAAAATTGCCCGCAGGCTACAAAACTGGTCCTCAGACCTCCCTCCCATCATCCAAAATCCCAAAACCCCCAGCCTAGGGCGTCGGCCACCATGATCACGCAGGATCGATGCGACGAGAGCTACCCCCTGTGATATCCATCCTCTGAGACCTCTCAGGGCGACTGCTCGCCCCTGCATCCCGACCGCTCGCTCCTCCCTCCTCTCGCCGCCGACGACGGGATGATGCTGACTGCTCTGTCCCACTGTCTCTCGTCCTGAATGACGAGCCACTGGCCGGAGGCTCTGGTATTCGCCCACCCAGGTGGATGATCTCACCCTCCATCTCCGATCGATGCCGCCCCCAATCAGCCTCTCGTCGCCCCTAATCAACCTCCCGTCGCCTCCACTCTGCCTCGCGCCTATGATAGTACGCGATGGCGTCATCGCGTTGTGCTAGCTACACCCGTAGGAGATCCCTCTCCCATGCAGCATCCGTATCCCCCGCCTTCTGGTGAGCCGCAGCCCCTGTGCTCCCCTGCCCTGCCAACTGTGTTCGCAGGAGATCCCTCTCCTACGTCATCTCCGCAAGCTTTCCATCCCGCCTCTGCAGTAACCCCGTTAGACACGCTACCTCAGCGTGCAACCCTGCCTCTATCTCCCCCGACCCAGCCTGCTCTCGAGCATCCTACATCTCTGGCTGCTCCTCCTCCTCAACGTCATCTCCTGCCTCTACCACCTCCACCATCTCCACATCTACAGGAGTTCCCCAACCCTCTCCTGGTGCCTTCGCACCCTCTCCGCCTCCCACTGCCTCACCGCCTCCCAATGGCCCCTCACCTCGCCACTGTCGCAACATCCACCACTCCTGGTACTCAGTAGTCACTCCGACATCATCTACATCTGGAATGTCTAGTACTGCATCTGACTCCTCCCCCAGTGGCTCGAGGATCGGTGCAACTAGGGTCCTCTCATCACTCCAACGCCGATAAGCTACGGGTTCCCCAAGCAACCCCTGGCGTACCCCAAACTATCGCGTCACTCGAAGATAGTAGAAGTACTCCTGCTCTGTCCCATGTCGTCCAATCACCCATCTCCCCCCTCGAACCCGTCGAAGCCACTCATCAGCCTCTGGCCATGCGGGACAATCCCGATATGGCCACCATATCACATCTCTTGGAGTCAGTCGTGCCAATACATCTTTGTAATGGTCCACATCTCCTGCGAACCGCCGACTCTGCCCTCGCTCCTCAGATCGATACCATAGAGCACCATACCCAATGTCCCTGTCCACCATGTCAGCTCGGGTAGTCCAAGGCAACCCTCATGGTCGCTCTACGGCTATGTGCTGCCATGCCCAGCACTGCAACAAGAAATTGCACCCAATCCCCTTTCACCTCCGACATCGGACCTCATATAGCTCATCGTATAACTACACCAATAGTGTCTGACCCCATCTCATAATAATCGGCTCTGTCATCGGGAAATCCACCAACTGCCACACCACCTCCAATAGGTTCCATGGGAACCTCGCTCCTGACGAGTCTGGCAGGAGCATGTTGGAAATGAGGCTCATGAGCACCGCATGCCTCACTCCCAACATTCCCCTCGCATACCAATATCGTACCAAAATCCCTCCAATATGGCAATCCAGCTCCGCCCTCTCTAGCGAGGTCATCCCATCATCATCCTCTCCATATCCAAAGTACCGCATCAGTACCGCCGTCCTCTGGCCTCGTGGTGTCGTCCGAATAGGAAACCCGTCTATCGAAATCCGAAGAATGCGATACACGTCCTCCAAGGTGATAGTCATCTCCCCTGTCGAAAGATGGAAGGTGTTCGTACGAACATCCCATAGGCCGATCAATGTTGTAAGGTATGCCCGATCCGCCACAACTGCATCCAACCGAGCCACATGCTTGAGCCCTAAGGCATCAAGCCACTCCCAGTCATCATCACTCAACGCCTCGCGGGCATTAGAAAAAATGGTCGATACTCGATGTCGACTCTTCACCACCTGCACATCACAGAAAACAACAAACATCAAAAACATGCATCAAATTACCATCACATGTACAAAAATGCATAACTATACAGTAACATTTTTCATTCACATATACATCCAAAAAAAAAAAAATTCATCCATTTTTCAATTGTGCATCTTTAATTACATAAAAAAATGACAAAAATTTGACATGGTTTACCAACGGTTTACCTAAGTTTACCATTTCAAAACAAAAAAAATTCATCAATTTTGCATCTTTAATTTCAAAAAAAAAAAAAAATGACAAAAATTTGACATGGTTTACCTACGGTTTTACCTAAGTTTACCATTTCAACCAAAAAAAAAAAAAACGATTTTTTCATCTTTCATTTCATCAAAACCAATAAAAATTTGACATTGTTTACTTACGGTTTTACCTAAGTTTACCATTTCAACCAACAAAAAATTCACTCATGTTTTCATTTTTATTACATAAAAATAACACAAAAAAATCGACATGGTTTACCTACGGTTTCGACCTAAGTTTACCATTTCAAAAAAAAAAAAAAAATTCATTCATTTTCAATTTTTTAATTCCATAAACATTACAAACAAATATGAGCATGGTTTACCTACGGTTTCGACCTAAGTTTTACCATTCACATAGAAAAACATTTTTTAACCATGGTTACCCTAAAGTGTTACTCTAAGTTTCATTTTGGGTTTATCCTATGGTTTTCCATCTAAGTTTCCATCGGTTTGCATCCATATTTCATTCGGTGTCATTCATTTACCTTTTAATTTAATTAATTAGGGTTTCATGTTTAAACACAAGAAAAACACCATAAAAACAAATTTGCATTTTTCAAATTCACAATCGAGGAGATAGTGCACTTACTGGTCTCGCCTCGGCTCCGCCGCTCGACGACCCGGTCTATGCACTCATGGTGGCTGGATGATCCGACAGCGCTTCGCGTCAGAAATCTACCTCCTCCTCCCAGAGCTCCAAATCGCAATCGCTGAACAGTGCAAATGAGCCCAACCTGTCATTTTTGCCTATTTATAGTTTTTGCCTGCTGCCAATCGTCCCTGACCGGGACGAGCGCTTTTCGGCGTGCTCGTCCCACCCCGGGACGAGTACAATGGTGGCGCCCTCGTCTCACCCCGGGACGAGTACCATCCTGGCACTCGTCCCCCCCCGGGACGAATTAAAACAAAAAAAAAAAAAAGAAAAAATCAAAAACAACCACAAAATAAAAATGACAAATGCCAACAAAACCAAAAAAAAAAAAAAAGGTCAAAACAGTCGGGGAACTGCTCGAGCATGCTTAGTGGTAAACCATCTAAAGGCACCCTTACACAAGTCATCTTGGGTCAAGCGACTCGTCGCTTTTCTCATGTCGGTCATTCCCTCATCGATTCGTCGCTTGAGGGGGTAGTCACACTTAGTTGCCAATCAACACCATTATACCCAGTCTGGGAAATGACACGCATTCAAAGGATCATTGCAAATGATAATCGCGCCCCTGCTTGGGGCAACAAACAAGCAATCATCACAAAATGATCATATACTTGGCATTCGTGAATCATGAACTCAAGGTTCCCACAACAAAAGGTTGCGCCCTTTGCCTCTTCATGATTGATCAATGTCTAAGTTCAAGTAATACCTCACCGAACCAGGTTAATGCTTGATTTAAGTTCCTTAGCTCGTCAGAAGCAAGGATTCAAGAATGCGTGCCCTTTCCATACTTGGGGCATCAAGAGTTGGTTAGGTTACTGAGAAACCCTAATCATTAGTGCTTTGGTTATATATTTTTGCTCAGCATTGCACCATGTGCAGCGCTTCCCAAAAAGGGGCATCTGTAGACACCAAAATAGCACCAATCCGATTATGTGACAACAAGCATTGATCGCACTAACACACACAGCCCCCAGGGCAGCCCTCAGAGGTTAAACAGTGGTTCTAACCACTCACACAGTAGTTTTGCAAGTCAGAAACCAATTTGGCACCTTTTAGACACTTTATTGCTTATTCGTCCCACCCAGGGACGAGTGCAGGTTTTACTCGTCCTACCCAGGGACGAGTGCTGACTGATACTCGTCTCACCCAGGGACGATTACCAGCGCTCGCTTCGGGGTGGGACGAACGCCAAGTTTGACCGACAAAAAGTCAAATCTCGGCATGTAACAACTCAGAACTGCTACTTAGCTTTTCCTACATGACATAGGAGTGCGAGTGAGTTCTTTTGACAACTCATATCTGCCAATTGACGTTTCCTTCACTGCATGGGAATGAGAGTGAGCTTTTTAGGACAACTCAGATTTGCCACTTAGCTATTCCTTCATTGCATGGGAGTGCAAGTGAGCTTTTCTAAAACACACAAAGACATGCACAGAGATAGTTAAGAATCCCTTGATCAAGAAGAAGTCTTCTTTTCACACAAAAAGCATTCATGCAAAGAAACACTTTTGCATGTTAATTCAAAGAGACCCCTTGGGTCTATAAAATGGTGAGTTTCCTCACCCAAAAGGGAGACCGAGCAGGAGCATTTTGAGCGACGAAGTGCTGCTAATTCATTTACTTACGATTTGTGTTTTCAACATCTATAATCTCTTAATCGAAAGAGAGGTTATTGGGTGACTTTTGAAGGCACGAATCAAGGACCAACACCGATTTTTCTGACCACAATATCCTACCAATTTGCCAACAACACATCACATCAGGTTTTGGACCCATCCTAAGCGGATTGGTGTCGAAGCAAAGTTTCACCCGCGGGTGGTTTGCCTTCGGGCATCCTCCCCCACTTTATTTCTTTTATAGTATTTAGCTAGTTTCATGTTTATGTTTTTGTCAAGTTTTTAGTTCATTTAGATTCATTTTAGCTATAGTTATATTTATCTTTTATTTTTCATACACAGGTGCTACTGATTCTTTGTTTGTTTCTTTGAACGCAGATTTGCAGCATTGGAGGAGCAGCGAGGAATCGACCTTTATCAACGCAAGCGGCGACAACGTTTTGGTTCGCCCATTTTATATGTGGGCACGCGGAAGAAGGAATTCTGAAACAAGTTGTAGAGATCAATATCTAACGCTCCTATCCCCTAAAAAGGAAGGAGACGCATTGTAACACGAATTTGCAAAGCATATCAATAAAAAGGGCCATAGTTTATATTGCTTTTATATCTTGTGTTCATTCATTTGTGTTCTTTCCTTTTAATACAATTTTGTTTAGTATTTCCTTTTTGTTTCCGAAATCTCGTGTTTTCAGACATGTCGCTGTTTCGTGACCCACAGAGGAGAGAGAAGGCATAGACGAGAAGATGTCACGATTTCGTGACATGTCACAGTTTCGCGACCCGTAGGGGAGAGAGAAGGTGTAGAAAAGAAGATGTCACGATTTCGTGACATGTCGTAGTTTCGTGACCCGTAGAGGAGAGAGAAGGCATGGAGGAAGAATGTCACGATTTCACGACATGTCATAGTTTCGCGACCCGCCAAGGAGAGAGAAAGCCAGAAGGAAGAAATGTCATGATTTCGTGACATGTCGCATTTTCGTGACCAGAAGGCGAAGAAGAAGCCAGGGGAGGAAGATGTCGTGATTTTGCGACATGTCGCATTTTCACGACCAGAAAGCGAAGGAGTCAGAGGAGAAAAATGTCATAATTTCATGACATGTCGCATTTTCATGACCAAGAGGTGAGCGAAGGAGCCGAAGGAGAAGATGTCGTGATTTTGCGACATGTCGTATTTTTGCGACCCGAAGAAGCGAGAGGAAGCAGAGAGGAAAAGATGTCACGATTTCGTGACATGTCGCATTTTTGCGGCTAGAAGAGAAGAGAAAGTGGATGAAGAGAAAAGTGTCATGATATCGCGACACGTCGCGATTTTGTGACCTGAAGAGAAAGGAGAGAGCAAGGAAGCCGAAATGTCGCGATATCGTGACATGTCGCGATATCGTGACCGAAAGAGAAGAGGATGAACTTGAGGGAGAAGATGTCGCGATATCGCGACATGCAACATTTTTGGGAGGCCATTGCAGAATGAGTTCATTGAACGATATGTGGTAGCACTGGACAACACGTGGAACTAAGGTGCAGTGAAAGCAGGTGAAGACGAAGAGTCGTGCGGAGTAATGCGATAGTAGACAGAAGTCGATCCGACAGTTTCAAAGACCGTTACAGCGTGATAGTTAACGAAAGTCGATGCGGCAGTTCAAGGTCTGTTACAACGGTTACAGGGGGCCATTCCAGTGGTTACAAGAACCGTTTCAGAGGAGATCATGGAGTGGTGGTTACATGGAATGCCATAAGATGAATATCAAAAAGCTATAAAAAGGCAGACAGAAGGCATGCAGAGGGGTTGGAGGACGATGAGAGGTAGGGTTATAGATGCGATAACCAGAGGGCCATTCTGGCCCTGTTGCGTTGTTCTTCCTTTTAGAAAGGCTTGAGTTCTTGGGTAGTGCAGACAGATCTGTTGAACGTGAGGTAGTTTGCACTAGGAACAGAGTAAGCTTGGATCTGTAGGCATGTAGCAGATTCGGCGAACGTGAGGCAGTTACACCAGGGTCCGTGGAGTGAGAAAGCTATGAAAGTCGAAGAGCTGCAGATCAGATCGAAGTTTTTTATTCAGAGGGTCGGATCCTCTATAAAAACCCAGGCGTGTAATAGGAGAGTGGTGGTGCTCTAGAGATTGCATTAGAGCATAGAAGACTAAGCCTGTGGGCTAGTTCTGTAAATTAGTCTACAAACTGTTGCTGTAATTTAATTTGAAAATTATTGAATGATCATGGATTTTTTTTAAGTTTTTGCAGTTTGCAATTTTTGGCCCCCCATCAAGTGGTATCAGAGCGAGAAGATCTTGAGTGTGCGAGCAGAGCGCCGAAAGTGAGGCAGCTTGCACCAGGATCTATGGAAGAGTGGTGAGAAGACAGAAGGGTTGATTTGAGAGAGTTCGAGTCCCTGTGTAGAATAAGGCGATAGAACAGTGCAGAAGTGAAGGTCACTTCTCCATCAACCCCGGGTGTCTGATGCAGGAGCATCCAGTGACATCTGATGTAGAAGCATCCAGTGGAAGCAGAGCCATTTTCAAAAATTGGCTAAGGAAGGAAGATGTCGCGATTTCGTGACATGTCATGAAATCGCGACCAAAAGAGGAGAGAGAAAGAGGAGGAAAACTGTCATGATATCATGACAGAAAAAGTGTTACGATATCGCGACACAAAGTGGGAGAGAAGCTAGCAAGAAAAAAATGTCGCGATATCGTGACAAAAAAAGTGTCGCGATATCGCGACACAAAGAGGAGAGAGAAGTAGCGGACGGAAGATGTCGCGATATCATGACATGTCGCGTTATCGCGACCCGCAGATGAAAGAAGGAAGCAAGGAGGAAAGATGTCACAATTTCGTGACATGTCGCAGTTTCACGACCCGTAGAGGAGAGAGAAGGTGCAGACGAGAAGATGTCGCAATTTCACGACATGTCGTAGTTTCGCGACCCGTAGAGGAGAGAGAATGCGTAGACGAGAAGATGTCACGATTTCGTGACATGTCATAGTTTCACGACCCACAAAGGAGAGAGAAGGCACAGACAAGAAGATGTCGTGATTTTACGACATGTCGTAGTTTCGCAACCCGTAGAGGAGAGAGAAGGCGTAGATGAGAAGATGTTGCGATTTCGTGACATGACGCAGTTTCGCGACCCGTAGAGGAGAGAGAAGGCACAGACGAGAAGATGTCACGATTTCATGACATGTCACAGTTTCGTGACCCACAGAGGAGAGAGAAGGCGTAGACGAGAAGATGTCACGATTTCGTGACATGTCACAGTTTTGCGACCCGTAGGGGAGAGAAAAGGTGTAGAAAAGAAGATGTCATGATTTCGTGACATGTCGTAGTTTCATGACCCGTAGAGGAGAGAGAAGGCATGGAGGAAGAATGTTGCGATTTCACATGTCACAGTTTCACGACCCGCAAAGGAGAGAGAAAGCCAGAAGGAAGAAATGTCACGATTTTGTGACATGTTGCATTTTTGCGACCAGAAGGCGAAGAAGAAGCCAAGGGAGGAAGATGTCACGATTTCACAACATGTCGCATTTTCATGACCAGAAAGCGAAGGAGTCAGAGGAGAAAAATGTCGCAATTTCACGACATGTCGCATTTTCGCGACCAAGAGGTGAGCAAAGGAGCCGAAGGAGAAGATGTCGTGATTTCGCGACATGTCGCATTTTCGTGACCCGAAGAAGCGAGAGGAAGCAAAGAGGAAAAGATGTCACAATTTCGCGACATGTCGCATTTTCGTGGCTAGAAGAGAAGAGAAAGTGGATGAAGAGAAAAGTGTCACGATATCGCGACACGTCACGATTTTGTGACCCGAAGAGAAAGGAGAGAGCAAGGAAGCCGAAATGTCACGATATCGTGACATGTCGCGATATCGTGACCGACAGAGAAGAGGATGAACCTGAGGGAGAAGATGTCGCGATATCGCAACATGCAACATTTTTGGGAGGCCATTGCAGAATGAGTTCATTGAACGACATGTGGCAGCACTGGACAACACGTGGCACCAAGGTGCAGTGAAAGCAGGTGAAGACGAAGAGTCGTGCGGAGTAATGCGACAGTAAACAGAAGTCGATCCGACAGTTTTAGAGACCGTTACAGCGTGACAGTTAACGAAAGTCGATGCGGCAGTTCAAGGTCTGTTACAGCGATTACAGGGGGCCGTTCCAGTGGTTACAAGAACCATTTCAGAGGAGATCATGGAGTGGTGGTTACATGGAACGCCATAATAAGAATATTAGAAAGCTATAAAAAGGCAGACAGAAGGCGTGTAGAGGGTTTGGAGGACGACGAGAGGCAAGGTTATAGATGCGATAACCAGAGGGTCGTTCTGGCCCTATTGCGTTGTTCTTCCTTTCAGAAAAGCTTGAGTTCTTGGGTAGTGCAGACAGATCCATCGAACGTGAGGCAGTTTGCACTAGGAACAGAGTAAGCTTGGATCTGTAGGCGTGTAGTAGATTCGACGAATGTGAGGCAGTTACACCAGGGTCCGTGGAGTGAGAAAGCTATGAAATCCGAAGAGCTGTAGATCAGATTGAAGTTTTTGATTCAGAGGGTCGGATCCTCTATAAAAACCTAGGCGTGTATAGGAGAGTGGTGGAGCGCTAGAGATTGCATTAGAGCATAGAATACTAAGCCTGCGGGCTAGTTCTGTAAATCAGTCTACAGACTATTGCTGTAATTTAATTTGAAAATTATTGAATGATCATGGATTTTTTTTTAGTTTTTGCAGTTTGCAATTTTTGGCCCCCTATCAAGTGGTATCAGAGCGAGAAGTTCTTGAATGTGCGAGCAGAGCGTCAAAAGTGAGGCAGCTTGCACCAGGATCTGTGGAAGAGTGGTGAGAAGACAGAAGGGTTGATTTGAGAGAGTTTGAGTCCCTGTGTAGAATAAGGCGATAGAACAGTGCAGAAGTGAAGGTCACTTCTCCATCAACCCCGGGTGTCTGATGCAGGAGCATCCAGTGACATCTGATGCAGAAGCATCTAGTGGAAGCAGAGCCATTTTCAAAAATTGGCTAAGGAAGGAAGATGTCGCAATTTCGTGACATGTCATGAAATCGCGACCAAAAGAGGAGAGGGAAAGAGAAGGAGGAAAATTGTCACGATATCGCGATAGAAAAAGTGTCGCGATATCGCGACATAAAGTGGGAGAGAAGCCAGCAAGGAAAAACTGTCGTGATATTGCGACAGAAAAAGTGTCGCGATATTGTGACACAAAGAGGAAAGAGAAGTAGCGGATGGATGATGTCGCGATATCATGACATGTCACATTATCGCGACCCGCAGATGAAAGAAGGAAGCAAGGAGGAAAGATGTCGTGATTTCATGACATGTCGTAGTTTCACGACCCGTAGAGGAGAGAGAAGGTGCAGATGAGAAGATGTCGCAATTTTGTGACATGTCGTAGTTTCGCGACCCGTAGAGGAGAGAGAATGCATAGACAAGAAGATGTCATGATTTCGTGACATGTCGTAGTTTCACGACCCAAAGAGGAGAGAGAAGGCGTAGACGAGAAGATGTCATGATTTTGTGACATGTCGCAGTTTCGCAACCCATAGAGGAGAGAGAAGGCGTAGACGAGAAGATGTCACGATTTCATGACATGTCGTAGTTTCACGACCCGTAGAGGAGAGAGAAGGCATAGACGAGAAGATGTCATGATTTCATGACATGTTGTAGTTTCGTGACACACAGAGGAGAGAGAAGGCGTAGACGAGAAGATGTCACGATTTCGCGACATGTCACAGTTTCACGACCCGTAGGGGAGAGAGAAGGTGTAGAAAAGAAGATGTCATGATTTTGTGACATGTCGTAGTTTCATGACCCGTAGAGGAGAGAGAAGGCATGGAGGAAGAATGTCACGATTTCATGACATGTCACAGTTTCGCGACCCGTAAAGGAGAGAGAAATCCAGAAGGAAGAAATGTCACGATTTCACGACATGTCACATTTTTGTGACCAGAAGGCAAAGAAGAATCCAAGGCAGGAAGATGTCGTGATTTCGTGACATGTCGCATCTTCACGACTAGAAAGCGGAGGAGCCAGAGGAGGAAAATGTCGCGTTTTCATGACATGTCACATTTTTGCGACCAAGAGGCGAGTGAAGGAGCTGGAGGAGAAGAAGTCACAATTTCGTGACATGTCGCATTTTTCGCGACCCGAAGAAGCGAGAGGAAGTAGATAGGAAAAGATGTCACGATTTCGCGACATGTCGCATTTTCGTGACTAGAAGAGAAGAGAAAGTGGATGAAGAGAAAAGTGTCGCGATATCGCGACATGTCACGATTTCGCGACACGTCACGATTTCGCGACACATCACGATTTTGCAACCCGAAGAGAAAGGAGAGAGCAAGGAAGCCAAAATGTCACGATATCGTGACATGTCGTGATATCGTGACCGGCAGAGAAGAGGATGAACCTGAGGGAGAAGATGTCGCGATATCGCGACATGCAGCATTTTTGGGAGGCCATTGCAGAATGAGTTCATTTTACGATACGTGGCAGCACTGGACAACACGTGGCACCAAGGTGCAGTGAAATCAGGTGAATACGAAGAGTCATGCAGAGTAATGCGACAGTAGACAGAAGTCGATCCAACAGTTTCAGAGAGCGTTACAGCATGACAGTTAACAGAAGTCGGTGCAGCAGTTCAAAGTTCGTTACAACGATTACAGGGGGCTGTTCCAGCGGTTACAAGAACCGTTTCAAAGGATATCATGGAGTGGTGGTTACATGGAACGCCATAATATGAATATCAGAAAGCTATAAAAATGCAGACAGAAGGCATGCAGAGGGGTTGGAGGATGCAAGAGGCAAGGTTACAGATGCGATAACCAGAGGGCCGTTCTGGCCCTTCTACGTTGTTCTTCCTTCCAGAAAAGCTTGAGTTCCTGGGTAGTGTAGACAGATCTGCCGAACGTGAGGCAGTTTGCACTAGGAACAGAGTAAGCTTGGATCCATAGGTGTGTAGCAGATTCGCTGAACGTGATGCAGTTGCACCAGGGTCCAGTGAGAAAGCTGTGAAAGTCGAAGAGCTGCAGATCAGATCAAAGTTTTTGATTCAGAGGGTCGGGTCCTCTATAAAAACCCAGGCGTGTAATAGGAGAGTGGTGGTGTGCTAGAGATTGCATTAGAGCATAGAAGACTAAGCCTACGGGCTAGTTCTATAAATCAGTCTGTGGACTGTTGCTGTAATTTAATTTGAAAATTATTGAATGATCATGGATTTATTTTTAATTTTTTGTAGTTTGCAATTTCTGGCCCCCCATCATTTAGGGTCAATTCACATTTGTATTTCTTTAAGTTTTATGAACAATCATTAATATAGCATGGTAAAATAAATAAACACATGTCCCTTGTTAACAGTTACTTACAATCACTAAGGTGTTCCTAGCACTTATTTGATATATCTTCATTGAGATTACTAATACACATGTGCAATGCTTATATAGCGGAACCTTGGAGAAGTTGTTTTGATTTCTAACTTCTTTGCAAGAGAGGGTTTTGTGATCAAAATCCTAAGGTGAGTGTGGTTTTGCAATTGGAAAAAATTACCACTCAACATTTTGGCGCTAGAAGGAGGGTCTGAATTGGTATTATTTTATTTATGCTAAATTGTTCATTGTTGTTCTAAATGCTTTTGAATTGTTCATGCAATGAATAATATTATTTTGGTGTAACCTTGAGAGCTCTGAATTACTAAATGTTTCAAGTCTTTTTTATTAGCACCTTTGGTCTCTTTTAGCACTCAATACTTTGGGAGGTAGGAGGGCCTGAATTGGTTTACTTTAATTGCTATCTAGATGCTAACTTGTTCATCTTACTTGAAAGAGATATTTAAAGATATTGACCTTGACTAATGAGATTTTTTTGATCACTTTCATTGATTCTAACGTTCTCTAATTGATTATGCTTTAATGCTAACCTTGTTGTAAATTGGAAAATGTTCTTTGATGCCATGGTTTAATGGATACATATCTTTTTGTTGATTCTAACATGATGATTCATATGTTAAATATTTGAGATCGGTTAGTCATTTCATGCTTCTTTGTAAGAAATATTTATTTGACTAACAAATTGGTTTTGGAGTTATTCTTTAAGTTTCACTAATGGCATTGGTTTTTCTAGCTAGGGCAAGAATTTCCTTGTGGATCGCTGGCTATTATAATCACTTAGACATGCCTACTCATCAAATTTCTCAAGGTGTAGAAAATCATTTACCCATGTTTAAGCATGATGTGACCTTGCTTGAGGAACATATTCAAAGATACAAGGACACCTTAAGGTATTTGCAAATGTGGAATGGATATGTTCCTTGTAGATTGTTTTCATACACATTAGATGTGGTTGTGTATGAGTGGTACCTATATCTAGTTGTATGTTCCATTACTTCTTGGGCTCAACTGGAAGCAATGTTTACTAGTCATTTTGGAAAATATGTTGACCTAGTTTTGATGTTAAATAAATTGGTCTCTATTTTTAAGGAGCCTAATAAGTCCATGAGTCAATTCAATGGTAGGTTTCACATGTTGTATACCGAAGTGGCACCACATTTCATCATTTCAAAAGAGAGAGCTATTGAAATATACATGGGAGCCATACACCCCATAGTTGCTACATTTTTAAGGGAAAATCTTGACGACCCATCTTTGCATGGAGTCTATGAGACCAAGATAACATTAGAACAATGGGCTATTTTAGAAAGATAAAAGGTGGATCAACCATCATTGCTTAACCCTAGGATGAACAATCAATGACAAATTTGAATGTCCAAATATTACAACCACATTATATTTCATCCAATAGGATGTGCAAGGCTCAAATCCAAGGCCCATTAATGAGGATTGGGATGAACAAACCTATCAATATATGGATATTGGTTCGTTTTTACTCACAAAGGAATATTGGGATAATCATTCAGAGAAAAATACAAGAGTTGATCTTATTGAAGAAACTCTGGACTCACCAAAGGTGGTTGAGAGTGAATTTGAGGAGTCAGTAGATGAATCTGAAGATATGGTGGAATCTCATCAATTATTTTTAGAAGAAATTGATCCCATTATAGAAATCCCTAAGCCATATAAAGTGGTTGAAAATGAGGTTGAAATAAAATCAATAAATGAATTTGAAGATATAATAGAATTTCACCACTTGTTCTTGGAAGACCCTTTGGATGAAACAGTTGAAACTGATGGTCAAGAAAACCCACACCTTCCAAATTGTGATAAAATTGAATCATGGGTTACAAATGTAGATTGTGATTTTGCAAACTTGAATACAAAGAGTAACCCACTTTTGGAAATAATTGAACAATTGAACCATCTAAGGAAGGTGAAGGTAAATTTGAAGATCAATCCATTGATGAATTTGAAGAATGTGAAGGTATGGTTGAACATCACACCCCAATTTTAGAAGATGATAATTGTTGGTGGAATAAATGGGAGAACTTTGTTGCTCTTTCTAATGAAGCACTTACTTCACCTGATATGCAAGATAAGTTGCAAAGGCTAGTTCTACAGCTTAAAGGAAACACCTCTCAACTACAAGAACAAAGGCCTCAATATGCATATCTCGATGATGCTCCAAATCATCCTCATGAGACAAAGATCAAAGATACTATGAGTGATATTATTTCGGACAATGGAGGGATCCTATAGTGGACTGGTTTTGAAACATGTGATGAATCAGGACCTTCCATAAATTTAGATGAGGTGATTAAGTTTGATGATCAAAGCCTTCAACATCCTCGAGATGATGACAAGAAAAAATTTGAAGAAGAATTTCTTGAATATTTTAAGGAAGAAATAGTATGGTTTGTTAACAAGAAATGGGAAGAATATGCTCACTCCAAACCTTCTAATGAACTTTTTGTGTCAATTGATATGTAGGATAATGCAATTGCTTCCTCACATGAGGATATTACAAGTCCTGTACAATTTGAAAAAGTTTTGGAATAAGGGTTTGAATCTCATCTAGTATTGGAAAGTGACAATGATGCTACTACCATGGATAAAGAAGGAGAACCACTTAATTTGGTACCCTTTGAAGGGTATGAAATCAAAAATATTGATCCACCTATTGGATCTACAATGTCTATGCCATCTCAAAATGAGAAAACTCCAAAACTTGAATGGTTTGGATTTGATATAACTAATGATCCAATTGAAAATGTTACTTTATCTGAAATAACTCAAATGGTTAATCAGTAGCATGTGTTATGTGATACATCCCTAGATAGACAAGACTCATGGTTTGAAAAGGATGGACATGTTTTTAATTGGGTGTCTAATTTTTGTGTCTTTGATAAACAGGTCATGAACGAAGAATAAATACTACATGATGATGATCAAAATCATGAGAGAAAAGAGGAAGTTACAAATTCTCTCCAAGTAATGGTAAATAGAAATGTACCAAATGTAAAATTTCACCTTTTGGGTTCCACCATTCAAAATCCAAGTGAAGGTTTATCTAATGGATTATTGGATTCAAATACTATCAATGATGAAATACCATTTGTGGTTGATAAAAAATTTGAGTTAATTTCTCCTCACACCACTAATAAGAATGCTTTGTTGAATGAAAAATAAATTGATGTGCTTGAAGTGTTAAATCAAGTTCATAATCAATTAGTTATCAAATCTAGGATACAAACTTACGATGATCCTCATTTAATAAATATCCTAGATGCTTGCAAGTTGTTGCATGAATTTGATTAACCTACAAACAAATGAATTGGCTTTGAAATTTGTAGAAATAGGCTCCTATTTGCAAGATCTCATATTTAAAAAGGAAAGCTTATTTCTAAGTCATGAATGGAATTGTGAAATTTACTTGTTAAGGAATAGACAAGAAGTAATTGAAAATCACTTATTGTCTAATCAATTTAATGATTTAAAGCTCACCCATGGGATGGTTAATGGAACTAAATCAAATTGGTGGGGTGAGAGAGGCAAGATGAGAATGGTTATATGGTTCAGCCTAATCTAGTTTTTGTTGGATTTCTATAAAACTTGGCTTGTGTATCATGTTACATGTCTTTTTAAATGCGCTAATCATGTTTGGGATTCAGGGAAGTGATCAGTCAATATTTACGTCAACTTGTACCATATTGGACATTTGTATATAGTTTTGGTTTTCATGTTTTGGATTTTGGTTTTTTGTTTTGTGCTTTGTCCTTAATTTTTGGTTTTGTTTTACATTCTTGTTAGTTTGCATTAAGTTAGATGTTGGGTTGTGTTTTTGTGTAGTTTTATGTTTTGGGTTGTCCCTTGTTTTGAGGTGATGTTTTGTGGTCGCTAGCTTATGGTCTCTAGCCCATTTTTGTGTTTCTTTGTTTAGTAGGTTGGAGTATCTAATCTGAAAATAGGTGAACCCAAGAAAATGGGGATGAGTTATTTGGTGATCATGCTCAAATTTGGGACTAAGATGGTGGAGAGTGGAACAATGAAATATTTCGCTAGAGCTCCACATGTAACTCACATACATTAAAGGGTATTTCTAGAAATTATGAATGATTAAGTTATCTTGATTTGCAACCCTACACGAAAATCCAACACGCTCCACTTGTAGGCTTCCTAACCCCAGTGATGCTTGAGGCTTTGCAAGGTTTTTATTTTGAAAAAAGAGAGAAAGAGAGAGAGGAAAATGAGCATTGAAAAGATTGATAAAATTAGTCACAAGATCTAGCTAAACTCTACCAGGGCTATGGATGTCTGACCTATAGTAGGGCTTTGTCTAGACATAGCTCTATTAAAAGGAAATGCTTTGCTAAGCATTAAGCAAACACAAGGGTGAGTTAGATAAACCCTACCGAGGCTATAGACGTATGACTTGCAATGGGGCTCTGTCTGTAAATGTTTTTGTCTTATGAGTTGTACTTCATAGTCTAATGCAAAACAGATGATGGAATCTAGAGGGTTTTTAGAGATGCAAGAATGAATCACTTTTTCACACACTAAGCAAAGGCAAATGGATTAATTATTTTTATTCAAAACTGTTTACCCCCACCTTCTCAGGACATCGCTTAATAATTTTATTTCATTGATCTTTTGTGTTCTCGTTTCAGATTGGGTTCTTCACCCGAAATGCTCAGGAGCATTTCCCAGTAGAGTTGCCATTTTTTGTGGTTGGCACACAACTCGTCCCAAAACTTGGGGACCCACCTATTTGTTTTTGTTTTTGAGGACTTTGGTAAAGCTAAGATATCTATACCCATGAGTTGCAAAGGGAGCATTAAGGTTACTGTTTGTGTAGCGTCTCCTTGACGTGTTGTGGTGTGCTTTATTTTTCTTTGAAGTGATGAGCATGTTAAGGAGTATATGCTTTTGTGTGCTTTGAATGTGTAGTGTGGATGGTTGGTTATGTCTTTCAATTTCTTTTATTTGGCTTTGGTTCAGTTTGAAAGATATTAATTAATTTTAATATTCTTTTAAACTAAATTAGTCCAAATACAAATAAAGAAAATAAACTTTTAATTAAATTAGAAATATATATCTATACATAGTTCATATATATAAATATATACGATAAAAAGCAAACAAAATAAATAAATAAAATAATGTATATATATTCTTATATAGCATTATGAATATAAAGTATATATATAATTATTATTATATATTATATATAATAATAATATAAATATTATAATAAAATAAAACGTATAATATAAAAATAAAAAAAATATAATAATGATGATTTAATATTATATATATAATTAAATTAGTAAATGAGGCAAAGGTTTTTGTTACCTTTGAATAAGGCAGCCAAGCACTGTTATGTAGTTTAGGGTAAAAGTAATTTAATTATGTTTCATAGTGATTATTTCGTCTTGTTGGTCTTGCAAGGTTCAAAATGGGCCTGCCGGACGATGCATGAACCCATACGTGATGGACACAAGGGCGCCACATATCTGATAGACATGGCAATGGAAAGGCGAAGATGGACGAAGTTTGACCCATGATGTCGAGGTGGATACTGATGAAATGCGACATGTGGAATGAAGACTCGGATGTGGGCGACGGATGGCCCAGATGGAAAGTGGCCAACACTACGGGTAAACATCACATGCCGAGACCCGACAATAAATTTCGATGTGGAGGTGAAGATTTGGTGGTCGTGTCGACGTGAATGCAGTAGGTATGGTAATGCTCGGTTAAGCTTGTTGACGTGTCCACTGAGCAACCTATAGCGGTAGGATCAATTGAACATGGTGACAAGGACTTACATATGAACAACATGGGCCCGTATGGGGAAATACAACAGTTCAGTAGTACGGTTTTAGATGATCTGTCGTAGATAGCATGATGTAGCTACATAGAGAAAACATTGTGACGTGGGTGAAATCACGCATGCAATGGTGAATAGGTATGATATAAATTCCTCGAGCGCATTTCACAGTGTTCCAGTGATCGACGATTTTAGATGAGTATTTGCAGCTGCGTGGTGATTTACTTGACTCCGGTAGCAGTCGATGGTGCACCATGCATGATGATGAAAATAACGGTAATTCATGAATCAATTAAGGATGTCAAGTAGTGTATGGATGCAAAAATTGTTCAAGCTAAATGAAATTTGTGGCACCCTACATAATGTTGTTTATTTCGTTACTGGAAGATATTATGTCGGAGGAATTTTAAAGATATGGTGATATAATAAATTGTTTCACAATGCACACCTCATGATGTTAATGAAAGGCTAAAGGTGATAGGGAACATCACTGGAGTAGCGGCTAAATAGGAAATTTTAGTCGACTTGCAAAAGCTTATCACCGTTTAATTATCTGCAGGATTTGGTCAAATTCAGGAGCAGCATAGAACAACAGTCGCATATGGCAATGGTCAACTCCAAGAACCGAAGATGCAAACCTAAAATTATACGGCCATATCAACGTGGACTACGTGGTACAGATATCTACATTGTGAAGACCGCTTGTGCATGTCAACGTTTTACCAGAAGACCGAAGGTAGCATCCGCGAAAGAAGGATGAAATGCTTTACCGCTGTGGCAAGATGGTGACGGCCCTAATGTGGTCATTATCAATAAAATCACATTATGTGGTCAATTTATTAATTATTACCCATGTTCTCCAAGGGCTTTGATTCGTATCCCATGGTGTCGTGGTTTAAGTGAATGAAAGACATTACATAAAACATATTATGACAAGTGAATATTAGGGTGAGGTGGGAACCTTCATCACAAGGCCTTTAGGGCATTGCGAAAGAGACTAAAAGTATTTTGAGAATAGACAAAAGTAATAATGTGTTTCAGTTATGAACGGATAGGAATCAAATGATGAAAGGAGGCCATACAGAAAATGAAACGATTAGATGGTGAAATTGCATGGAGCGAAAAGTAGAGAAGGAAGAGACGAACTAAAAATTTTAAATACGTCAAGAAAAGATGAAAAAGGGGTCGTATTCTTTTTGGAAGGCTAGATGCTGTTGGAACTGGATGTAAAATATAAACTTGTTGTTTTAATGCAAATATTTTGCAGGATTTCTGCACCTTGTGGGTAAAACAAGAGGAGAATCATTTCTGAATATTTTGGGTTTAATGCTCATTTTTTCTTTTCTCTATTTTTAGATTTATAGGCAACATTTAATGCATTTTATGGTTGCATTGTTGAATATCTAGAAATAGAGAAGTCACTTTGTTCCTTAGAAGCTTGCACCTAACTTATTTCGGGATGTGCAAATGTAGTTCCGGTTAGGTTGGGTTATGTTCATAATACTCTCACATCTCAGGTTTTGCATAATAGGGTAGTATAAAACTGCCATTAGTTTGTTCTCTGGATTTTCTGCATTTTATTTCTATTTCCAGATTTTTTTTTTTTTTTTCTAACTTTCATTTTGTAAATTTTTTTAAACTTTGAGGATTAAAATAAAAATTGAAAAAAATTAAAATGACAAAAATAAATACATGGGTGTGAAGAATGAGATACAATATTTCATTCGAAACAAATTCGAACTCATTCCTAAGCCATTTCGATTTTATAAAAATTGTTGAAAATTGTTGTTTTTAGAGTCTTCAAAGAGTTGTTGTTCGAAGTCACTGGGCTACATCATGAGAAGAAAGGGAAATTCATCAGGCGGGATAAGCATAACTGGGAGGAAGAGCTCAAATAGTTTCCAAACCAAGCTAAAGGTTATGGGTGGGATAAATTGGCCCTCTACAGATCTGAATTGCCCAAACCCTACATTGTTGCCATTGTCCCTGTCATGCAGTTTATCACCCGCGACGACCTTGAAAAATTCCTCCATAGTTTCCACCTGAGCTTCGTGAACCACTTTCATGAGTCCACTTAACTTTGCACCCCTAGGTATCTTCTGTTTTCGCTTACCATTGCAATTGAAAAAGCTAAGGAAACTCGGCTCAAGCCCATTCCCTAGGGGCTCATGGCTGTTATCTATCACCATGTGCTTGCTAATCGTCCCCCTACCTAGGAGATATCCCCCCTCTCTACGAACCCACCCTGATTCTCCGATCTCATCCAATGATCCCGATTCCAAGGATAGGGATGTTAGCCATGAAATCTCTGATAAGATGCCTCATAAGAGCGAAAAAACGTAACCCTTCCAGGAAGTGGAGGGTGTATGATAGGTCCCCTGGTAGTCCTAGTGGTATCGATGGTCTCAGCGTCCCTGGCGGTCCTAGTGCTCCGGGTGGTCCCAGTGGCCCGGGCGGTCCTAGTGCTCCGGGTGGTCCCAGTGGCCCGGGCGGTCCTAGTGCTCCCAGTGGTACTAGAGCTTCAACATGGCTCAAAAAGCCAAAATAAGAGAGGAAGGGTTCCCCAGAGGTCATCTCAGACACTGAGAGTGACCTCGAAGCCTTCCCCATCAAGCTTCTCTTGGACATTGCGATCAACTCCATGACTTCAGTGGCCAACACTACATCCTCCTCAATGCATATATTCAAGCAGCTTCATCGCAGGCTGTGATCAGGGTCCGATAGGGACGACCATTGATGATGTTGGTCCCTATTCCTGTGCGTCCCCCTATCCTAGGTTTTTTGTAGCATGTTTACAGGGGTAGTCTTCCTTGTTCAGGTTTATCTCCTATGTGGTGTTCTGCAGTGGTTCAGGGGCATGCGGGTGTAAGGTTTTTTTTTGGTTCCCGATCCCATGGTTTTGTCTGGGCTTTTTGCTACGGGTTTAAGTATAGTATGTTTAAGTTTTGTGTTAGATTCAAAGTTTTATCTATCATGGCAGTGCTTCGGCATCTATTGTAATAAGGTTTTGGGATCCTTTAAAAAACCCCTTTTGTATATAAAACTCTACTTATAAAAAAAAAAAAAAAATTCAGAATTTTATAGTTTTTATAATTTAAAGGTAAATCAGATTTTTTTCAGTTTTACATTTTTATTTGCAAGCATAAATGAAATTCCCTTTATGAAAATTCCAATTTCATTAAAGGGAGGTCAATTTTAATGGCATTCCATAAGCTATCATTTTCGAAGAAATAAATTCACCTTTTCTTTATAAAAATTTTGATTTCATCAAAGAGAGATAATTTATACATTACATCAAAGGCTATTATTTTAAAGCATTAAATTATTTCTTCTTTATGAAAATTATGATTTCATTAAAGAGGGATAATTAATAATGACATTTCAAGATCATGCAATAAATTTCTCTCTTTGTGAAAATAAATTTCATCAAAGAGAGATAATTTATTTATTATATCAAATGCTACTACAGCTACAAAGTGGGTCATCCAAATTATTCCATCTTGAAGTTTAAGGCAACATAAAAAGAATTATTTCATCATTTGAAATTCATACTTAGAGATAGGTTTTAATCTTCTAGTTCATGCTTAAAATAGGATTTAATGTAAGATAAAACTTGTTAAAATCTACTTAATAAAGGAAGATAAAATCTACCTAAAATCCTCCAAGATAAAAGGAATTAAGGTATTACATCATGGTCATATGAGGGTCAATTCACATTTGTATTTCTTTAAGTTTTATGAACAATCATTAATATAGCATGGTAAAATAAACCAACACATACCCCTTGTTAACAGTTACTTGCAATCACTAAGGTGTTCCTAGCACTTATTTGATATATCTTCATTGAGATTACTAATACACATGTGCAATGCTTATATAGCGGAACCTTGGAGAAGTTGTTTTGATTTCTAACTTCTTTGCAAGAGAGGGTTTTGTGATCAAAATCCTAAGATGAGTGTGGTTTTGCAATTGGGTAAAATTACCACTCAACACTTCCTAAGTTTTCATTTGCTCAAACTTCAATCTCCTACCTTGGCTTCATAATAAATCATCAAGAAATCCATGTAGATCCTGCAAAGGTAGAAGCACTCCAAAATTGGCCAACTCCCTCCTCTATCACTGATCTTAGGAGTTTTCTTGGACTTGCAAATTTCTATCATAATTTCATACCTAGATACTCTACCATTGCTCATCCCTTGCACCATCTCACGAAGGCCAAAGTTAGATTTCATTAGATCAAGGAACATGACCAAGCCTTTGAGACTTTGAAACACAAATTGTGCAGTGCCCATGTTCTTGTCCTTCCAAACCTTTATCATCCATTTGAGATAGATACAGATGCCTCATAGTTTGTAATGGGAGTGGTTTTGAAGAAAAATGGGCACCTCATGGCATACCATTCCAAGACCTTATTAGATGTCAAAAGAAACTACTCCACATATGAAAAATAGTTGTATGCATTGGTCCAAGCCATAAAATATTAGAGACATTATCTTCTTGGGAAAGAAAAAAATATTCACATAGATCACATGCCTCTCAATTTTCTTCAATCACAAACCAATATTGAAGAAGCTAGACACATAAAGTGGGCCACTTACTTGTAGCAGTTCCACTTGGTCATCAAGTACAATAAAGGAATAACTAATATTATGGTTGATTGTTTGAGTCGTCCACCCATGGCTTAAGATTTGAAAACAATTGTGACTACCTCCCATATTGGATTTCAGACTTGGCAACATCTTTATGCTCTTGATTCAGATTTCATCAAGGTTCACCATCATCTTGTACACCCTTCATCTTCCAACCCCACTCCTTTTCAGGACTATCATATGAAGGATGGACTATTGTACAAGTTAGACAAACTTTGTGTACTACAAGAGCATATGAATTCTCTCCTCAAAGAATCTCAGTCAACTCTTTATGGAGGTCACTTTGGGAAACAGAAAACACTCCACCACTTACAATGGTTCGTCTACTGGCCTCATATGCAGAGAGATGTCCTACGATTCTTGAGACAATGTGTCGTATGTTTTCATTCCAAATCATCAAATAGGAATTTGAGCTTGAGTGTTCCTTTTCCTATTCCTTTATGTCCTTGGGAGAGTATATCCATGGACTTGGTGAGTAGATTTTCCTTGACAATAAGGCAACATGGTAGTGTTTTGTGGTTGTGGACCAATTCAGTAAGATGGCCAATTTTATTCCATGTAGGAATACTAGCACAACACTTGACTTAGCACAAATTTTATTTGAGAAGGTGTGGCGATCCTTTGGCCTCTCCACTAGCATTGTTTTTTATAGATATCCACACTTTGTGGAATACTTTTGGAGATCTTTGTGGAAAATTTTGGAAGTTTTCTTTAATTTTTTCCATGTTTTTCCACCCTCAATGTGGACAAACTGAAGTTGTGAATCGTACACTAGTACAAAGTTTGAGGATCTACCACCACACCTCATCGATAAATTGGGATTTGAGCCTCACTCACATAGAGCATGCATATAATATAGCAGTTAAAAGTTCCACATCACACTCACCTTTTGAGGTTTATCTCATATTTCATCCACTTGCACCTTATGATTTACCTCTTGCCTTGCCCTCTCCCACCACTATACACATGTAGAAGGAGCAAGATAAGGCCACCTCTTTCATACAATATTTGTAGAGTCTCTAGGATAAGGTGACATAGATCCTACAGAGGACTCAACAACAACAAAAGAAAACGATGGACAAGCATCGCATTCCTCACACTTTTCAAGTTGGTGATAGAGTTTGGCTTCACTTAGACAAACGGTGATTTTTAGAGAAGGCACATAGCAAGCTCAAACATGTCCGCTATGGTCAGAATATATATTTTCCATCATAGGCTTGATGTTGCTTGTATCACAACAAAAAATTTCATCATAGGCTTGATGTTGCTTATGTCATAACAAGATTTTTCTATCATAGGCTTGTCCTTCAATATTTCATTTGTTTTCCATTTATTTTTATGCTTGAATATGTAAAGAGTGATTAATGCCATGTGTATTGTCCTCACAACATCTATAGGGAATGTAACACCATTTTCAAAATGATCTTCACAAGCATCAACTTCTTTGAGAATTGTTCACAAGCAACTCCTTAGTGTTAAGAATTTTCCATCTTCATAAAGATATTTACCTTCTAGGAAATAAATATATTTATTTGGTGTCACACACTTTTGAAGTTTAGCTTGCTTCTCTCCACCTTCACTAGCTTCTTGGAAATTAAAACATTATCTGGTGTTGCACACTTTTGAGCTTTTGCTTGCTTCTTGGCTTGTTTCCTCTTTGTCTTTCTCATTTAGTCGATTGATGTAAACACTTCTTGTAGTCTTTGGAATTTATTTTATTCAAAACAAAGTGAGGGTTCCTTATGTATTGCAAATAGTTCCATTTTCAATATACAACCAATTCTATATACTGATCCTTTCTATAAACCTACCATTTCTATATACTTGTCAATACGTAGAAGAAGGTAGTCCTCTCAATATACGTAATTATATGTGAGAAAGACCTTAAGGTATGTGAAAGAGAACAATACGTGATAACAAGGTAGTATGGAAGGGGATTCATCCTATCAATGATACTTGCTTAAAGAGAAATCCTTGTACATGGGCATAATTTCCCTATATACTTGGATGTTCTAAATTTTGGGATTTATGTCTAATAATATAGATGAATAGGGTAAAAAATGAAGAAAAAAAATCGTAACAAAATGGTGTCCTTATTTCTTCTCGACGATATATAAGGTTGATACCTAGATGTTTTTATGTCAATCATATTTGGCTATAGACAGAGTAACTTAACATGACAACTTTACCTACAAATGCAAGCCAAAGGTGTCATTTACACCGAATGTTACGAGTGTGCTAATGATTTTCAACCATAGCCCAACACTAAACTCTTTTGATAAATTACAAATTATTTTGACACCCAAAAAAATACAATAACTCCTCACCACACTTTAACTCTCACATTATTTTTTGACTCTCCTTATTTTTTATTTTTTTAAAACCAAATTTTACTATTTTTTATTAGTTTTACAAAATATTCACTATAGTCTTAATTTTATTTTTAGCTACAGGAAAAAATTGCAAATTAATTTTTTCTAAGGTAGCTATTTTATTTCAAATATACCTTCTAAGAGATCTGAATTCTTGAATTATCTTTCAAAAAAAGTCCATTCTTCCTTCTAAATGCCAACTCTTCAACTATGCACTTTGTGATTTAAAAAGGAAATGACAAATTTTAAGAAGAATACACCTCTCATGTGGGATATTTTATCTTATCCTTGTGGTACTTTGCATTTTTTAGGAGCATCAAGTTGCATAGCCAGTTCAATGTGGCCTCACCTTTGTCTCGGTTCTACACAGGTATTTAATGTGGAGTGAAGGTTATGGTTAAGCACAAAATATTTTCCACTAACCACTAGGTTGTCTTCAAAATTGGCTTCACCAAACTTTTTTAAGCACTCTTTTGAGCATATACTCATCTTCGATGAAAAATTTTCCACCTGCATGTGGCTCCGAGTATCACAGTCCAACACCTCTAATAGGAGACCTCCAATTTGTTCTTTCTAGTCCATGTCAAGTAATAGAAATGTCTTTAGACGTAATGTCATCTCAGAGAAAACTCTAATTCTCTTATAGAGCCTTAGGTCTAGACGTAACGTCTTCTCAAACCACCATGTAAATCATGACTCACATATCTTAGATTGCTCAAAATAAAACACTAGAAGAGAAGCAAAACAAAATTTCTCATAGAAGAAATAATAGGGCAACTCAAACAAAGTTAGTCTCTCAGCAGTCATAGCAATATATTCAGAGACAATGATTAAAATTATGTGGGAAATTAACTGCAAATAATTCACAAGGATTTTATTTATGATGAAAAATAGGGCATCAAATGACAGGCCTAAGCGTCCTTCACAATCACAATTTTACAATTGAGTGCATAGCTTTTTCTCCTTTCCACATGTCAAACAGAAATGCTAAACAACCTACATGGAATCACAATTTTATAGTCAAGCACAATATATAGATAGATAAATACACAACAAATGTGGTTAGGTATAGAGGTTTTCGAAAGCAAGAAAATGAACAACTCAAGTGAGTATGAAAGAGGCGAGGTGAACATTGAGACCGCGGAGAGAACACTAGTATACCTGTTATAGAATTGGACCACTTGGTTAAAAAAACAAGTTCTTGCTAAAACAAACGTTGGCCAGTAAAACACATTGGATATCTCAGGTGTAGACTCTACTAAGAAATAAATTAAATGTCTTCATAAAAAATGATTCCATGTCTTCTTCCACTAACTACTCTTATAAACTTGTGAAATAACAACAAAAAAAACTTTGTTCTGAGACTACATGATAAAATTAAACACACAAATCTAATTTTATTGTTCAGATCTTTATATATACATATAGACATACAATGTCTCTTGGATGTATCAAGAGACTCTTGGTGCTTCACCTTCATTGTTGAGCTTTTCTCTACCTCTCATTCATGAGCTATATATATATATATATATATATATATATATATATATATATATATATATATATATATATATATATATATATATATATATATATATATATATATTATTTGGGTAGTGTGATAAAACCCTTACAATCGACGCATAGGGCTGAGCAATCTCCTCCCGGCCCATAACCCCTCGTGTCTCTTGGATGTCACAAGAGACTCTTGGTACTTCACCTTCATTGTTGAGCTTTTCTCTACCTCTCATGAGCTATATATATATATATATATATATATATATATATATATATATATATATATATATATATATATATATATATATATATATATATATGGTGTGAATTGATGCATAGGGCTGAGCAATCTCCTCCGAACAATAATTCCTCGTAAGATCGAGAGCTACGCTTATCAATAGGATATTAACACACAACCACACACACTCGCGGTTTGAAACTTGGACCTCCCAAAGAAAAGCCAAACCTTGAACCGTTGTGTTGTTACCCCCAAGATATAATCTAACACATTTTTTAAGGTGTAATAATTACATCAAATAATGTAATAAGTATTGATCACCAAAATAATGTAATTTTTTTTTGTTACATAGGAGAGTTGGTCACAACCACACTAGTTTTAGTAGCTGACAAGTGCAGGGTTCAAACCACATGGGCTGCTCCCACCAAACCTATTTTGCTTTGTTATTGTTGACCCAATGTGAAGGGGACCACCGGTCGCTTAAGATTTACATCATCATCGTTGGTCTAGCATACACTCAAAAGATTCAGATCAAACTACTATCTTTGCAAACAGGCTGCCCTCGAGGTTTGAACATAGGTGTCTTCTTGGTAAGTGTTTAGCCTCAAAAGCACTTACCAATCCACCTAGCCTTCCAGGGCACCAACATAATGTACTAATTATCTATCAATTTAATCAATTCACACATCATTGATTAAAACCATTTTTTCTTTTAAATATGATGTAGAAAACTCAAGCAAATCTTATCATATGCTTTGTTTATATCTAATTTCATAAGTATGTATAGTTTTTTCATCGATTCACAGCATTGATCAAAACTTTTTTTTTTTTTTTGAAAATATCGTGTAGAAAACCTAAGCAAATCTTATCATATGCTTTGTTTATATCTAGCCTCGTAAGTATATGAGGTTTTTGCATGGAATAAAAAAAATGTATAAATGATTACATTATCAATATATTTACCACAAACAAAACCACCTTATTCTAATCTAAAATATTTTCCAACCGTATACCATCATTTTAAAAATCATATTAAGAAGATATTTAATTGATACTTTGCTCCATTAGCTTTGGGACCATGGATATATATCATATCTGTAAAGGCACCATTAGCCCCACGAAGAGGATCGTTTCATTCAATAAAATAACAAATCCCTACACCACTTTTATACCTCAAGACCGACCCATTTCCTCCTTTTGACGCCGTTGGTTTTCCCCATCCGCCCCACCTTGGCATTTCACCCTACTCCATCCCCACACGTGGACTTCTTCGGTGTCTCGGTCTTCCGCATTTCTGACACAAAAATCCGTCTTATACAAGTACCGACAAAGACCTAATCAATAAAATTATGACACACCCACCTCAATAATTCGAATGACCCAACAACAACAGGACAACATGAGCTAATCTTATCCATTTCATTCTTATCTACTCCAAAACCCAATTCAGTTGACAAAACTTAGTTAATTATACCCAACTTATTCATCTGTCACTTTCAGTTTGCGTTTTCTCCTTCTCCATACTTTGTTCACACCTTCCCAAATGGCTTTATCTGATCTTATCATGTTCCTGTTCACAGTCAGCAACTTGCACAACAAATATGTTCTGAGGCAGTTAAAGCAGGACCAAGATTGAGAGGCCCAGTCCAAATTTGGAGTGAGAAGCCATTACTAGCCCTTCAATAGTGGACCAGAAGTTACAGCTGGTTATAGGACTTCAGAGACCCAAAGCTGTTACAGAAGGATTAGGAATGGACTGGATTAGATGATTTGGATGCCTTTTTCATAAAATTTGTCGGTAGAACTTGTTGAGGTTTATCTTCTGGTTAGTATCGATGCCATTTCACAATAAAATTTTCAAGTTTTTTTTTGGTGGCCTTGAATTGGCCTAAGATTTTATGTAGTAGATTTTGATTGAAAAAAATGTGTCTAGTTGTATTTAATGCAAATATCATATCCAACGTAAAAAAGAACTGTGTTTCACCATGTAGATTGGTAAATATCTATCCGGGGGAAATACCCAAATCAGAAGGAACAGGGTTTCATATTCTAAGTTATTTAATTTTGCAAATTTCAATACAATTATGCAGTTGGAGATACACAAGTTAAGGGGATTCTACTTCATGCTCTGCTTTATTTCAGTTGCACCCTTACATTACAATTCTATCTTTAAAAGGGTGATTTTGTGTTGATTCAAGACTTTTATCTGTTAGGTTGAGAATGGAAATTGAAATATCTGTGTAGCTGTTTGGATTGTAAATCTGTTGCGTAGTTGTGCATGTAATGGAAAATGGTACCCCCAGCATTACTTTCATGTTATCCTCTGCTCTATTTACTGATAAATTTTGTATTGGGAATGAATTGTTGTTGGTGGATTTATTTATGGGTCATTGCATGGGTTCATTTAGTGAGAGTTCATAAGGTTGAGATCATAACTTTCTGATCGCTTGATGATCTATGAATATTCAATTGCAGAAATATCTGTAGTGGAAAGGTATTGTTGGATGGGTTTATTTATTGGGTTTTTTGGGGGGAGGAATTCATTTAGTGTGAGTTGATTTTTGTTTTTGCACTTGTAACAACTTTCTGATCGCTTGGTATTGAATTGCAGAAACTGAGTAGAAGAAATTGATTCAAGTGAAAATGGGACTACTACTAGAATTCCAGATCTCTAAGGCAAGAAGATCAAGATCCTCATCAGAACTCGACTCAACACTATGGAGTGAACTTCCAGAGGAACTGCTAGAGAATCTGCTTGCACATCTACCACTGCAATGCCTTGCTCGTTTTCAGACTGTCTCCAAGAAATGGAGCACCAATTTGTCCAGCACATACTTCTTGAATCTATGGAAAAAAGCTGCCAACAGACTCCACCTATGGCTTGTTCTATGTACCCCCAAGACAGAAGTCCCATGCCTTGTTTATTCCTTTACAAACAATACATGGCAGACTCTGTCTCTGTCTTTTCTTCCAAAGGCCAAGTATGGCTTAGAGTTCATTGGCTCCGCTGGGGGTCTGCTGTTAGTTGAAATCCCTTCCTATTCTTCCACCACTTCCCCATTTCTCTGCATATGCAATCCCCTGACAAAGTCATGGACCTCACTTCCCAAGACTAGTTGTATCACTTCTATTGTAGTAAAGGGCATGACAGAGTGGGGAAATGGAGAATACATTGTTCTGGCCATAGGGAATTCCAGGGAGAATCTGTGTGTTGTTGAAGTGTATGAAAAATGGGCAAACTCATGGAGGATTGCAGGAAGTCTGCCTAATGGGTTTTCTGTTAAGAGCCAAGAGATGGTTTTTTGCAATGGGTTTATGTTTTGTGTCAGAGTGAAGCCCTGGGGGGTCATGGTCTACAATATACAACACGGATCATGGGACATGTTGGCAATGCCTGTGCATGAACATGTTGTGAGGCCTAGGCTGGTGACATGTGGGTCCAAGGTCTATGTGGTGCAAGCCCTTGAGAGAGAGCATGTTGTAAGAGATATCAGTGTATGGGAAATTCAGATGGATTTAGAAGACATGGGTTCAAGAACTACTGCTAGGTGGGTGGAGGTTGGGAGGATGCCAGAAGGGTTTGTTGGGGATTTTGTTAAGACTTCTTGTTCAAAATGGTTTGAATGTGTTGGGGTTGGGGAGTGTCTCTGTTTTAGACTTCATGGAAGTCTGCAAGTAGTTGCTTACAATATTGGAAAGTCTGCATGGTCTTGGCTTCCAAAGTGTGATGAAAAATATGGAGGGCATAAGCATATGTTTATGAAGAGTTTGGCCTATAGGCCATGGTCTAACCAATGAAAAGTAGTTTATATATATATATATATATATATATATATATATTTCCATTATTTTTTTTTTCTCACAAGTTTTTATCTACACTTATTTGGACCAACAAAAAATAGTTCAGAACTTTTTCTCATTTTTTCATTCTGAAGTTTGGAAAATTTTATGCCGGGGTCATTTTGTTTTTCCTTCAAAAGTTTGGTAAATTTATGCCCTCTCGGGTGTGTATTTTTTTATTTTTTTTATTTTTTTTTAAGTCATATGAAAGTTGGTTATAAATATAGTATTTTTAGTAATTGTCAGGCAGGGTTTAAATCATAAGGGTTGGTTCATCAAACTTATTCAACCTCCTGGGACCACGCTAGGGATTCATACTCTAATCATCTGACGCGTACTCAGAGGATCAGATCAGACTACTACCTTTGCAAACATGTTGTCCCAAGGTTTTAAATTGGATGTTTTCTGGATAAATGCCTGATCCCAAGGATTAATTTGGAGATGTCTTCTAGATAAATGTCTGGTCAGACAAACAACTACCGATCCACCTAGCCCTTGAAGACTATTAATTAGTTTTTCTCAATAAATACCTGACCAAACAAACAACTACCAATCCGCTTAAACTTTGAAAACCATTAATTAGTTTTTTTTTAGGTTGAAGTTGAAAGAGTCAGTCTCAGATTAGTTCATTGGATGGGGAAAACTACTGGTTTTATAAGAGTGCACCCCTAGGTTTTCACATGGTAACGTGACTATGTGTACATCCAGGGATTGAGTTAGCATGCCGCTGCCATTAATTAATGATATGATGTGTAAGTCCGAATTTGCATTCTGACTTCTGTACATATAAAATAATGTTTTTCTTTACTTAAGGATATTGTTATGGTTTCATAAACTATTCTTATTTTTATTTAAAAATATATTAAATTTAAAATAAATTTCATCTTATTTTTTAAAAAATATTATAAAACGCATCTTTAATTTAGATAAATTTGATTTTAAATTTTTTTAGTTAATTTCATTGTGGCAAAAGAGGTTATCATCCTTTATATATATATATATATATATATATATATATATATATATATATTGGTTGATCTTTCATTAAGCTCATATTACATCAAGCGGGTGGATAAACACACCACCAATAGGGTTTCTAGTAAACTATTACATAGCATATCCACAAACATGTGAGATGGAGAGATTTGAACTTGGGGCCTCTCTAACACAAGAGTTTCAACTACCCACTCCTCTCCAACTCCCACATGGGCGGATTATTTTTTATTTTTTTCTTATAAATAAGTGCCATGTTTATAAGATTTTTCCTATAAATAAGCACCAAGTATATAAGAAAGGTAATAATTTTTTTTTTTTTTTATATTTAATAGTATTTTTTTATTCCATAAATAAGGGGTTGTATCTTAAACAAATTCAATGAGAGTTCATAAACAAATTCAATTTTTTTCAATGAGTTTACACATGTTTTTATGAGGGGTCATGGTTCCCTTATATTGAGTGGGGTTTGAACCTTGGACATCTCAAAAGAGGCCAAAGCCCTTACCACTACAATAAGCTTGCATCTTACAAACAAATTCAATTTTGCTATAGTTATAGCTACATTATTTTTCATAGTTTGAATTCTTGATTTTCATTTTCAAAATCTTCTTTAATTTTCTATGTGAATACAAATATTCTAAAATGCAACATCCTTCTTGATATTTTTCTACGACAACCTTCACAATATCAAAACTCCACCTCTACTGTCTATGCATCGCATCTTACTAGAGTAATATATTCAAAACTTCACGTTATCATAGTCCCGCTTTACTAGATCTAGATTGCTAGTTTCCTCCCAAAAGCATATAAGTGCAACCACAAGAATTATAATATATAGTTTATATGAAAACACATTAATGCCATAAAATAAAACCAATATTACCAATGGAAAACATTAAAGTAATTCTTAATCATTATTTTATTCAAGCAGCCAATATTTTCTTGCCAACTTCAACTAAACTTACTACTCAACTATGGAAAAGAGAATTTAACTTCACAATATTACCAATGGAAAATATTAAAGTAAACCTTAATCATTATTTGATTCAAGTAGTCAATATTTTCTTGTCAACTTTAGCTAAACTTACTACTTCTAACCATGCAAAAGAGAATTTAACTTTACAATCCTCAATTAAAATATCTCTATTGGTTGGCCTATCTATAGATTTGTTTCCTTCTCTTAATGCATGTGTAAACCTAATTTCTTCAAACTCTATAGCAAGGCCTTACATTTCCACAATCATCACATTTCCACAATCATCTCTTGTATGTTCCATGAAGCCTTTGCTTTCCTCGAAATTACATTTATTACTAATAATGAATCACCTTCCATCCATACTCTGTTCCATTTAATTTGTCTACATATTTTTAACCCTTCCAAAGGTGCCTCGACTTCAACTTCATTAGTTGTCTTAAATCCACTATTGAAAGCATAATGAGACAAAATATCTCCCCTATTATTTCTAATTATTCCTCCTCTTGTTGGTCCTGGATTTCCTTTAGATGTTCCATCAAAATTCAATTTGACCAACTCCACTTTTGGTGGTTTCCACTTTGTATTCTTTGCTTTTTTTTGTTTCTCTTGTACCCAACATAATTCCATTTGATGACTTGACTCCATCTATCAAGTCTCTCTCCTTCAAGATTAGGGATTGGGTGAGTTGATAGGGTTGGCTTAGACTCCTCTATGGATAAACAAATATTTCTTTTTATAACCTCTAAATTGCCTTCCTTTCTTTTAAATATTCTTCTATTCCTTTCCAACCATACAATCCAAAGTATTGTATCTTTTGATATATCCTAGATTGTCTATAAAGCCTCACTTTTAAAAGTTCTTTGTCATTACTTTACACATTCTTCAATAGTATCATTCATCACCATGTACTTATCAAACATATTAAGAATACATTTATTTTTCTATTGAGCATTATCCCAAAATATGGTCTATACTCTTCTCCTTTTACATAGAACACATTGTGAGGGGCCATGAAAACCCTTTTTCATAAACTGTTGGTGTGAAAACTAGCACCGGACAGGTGGGAGGTGCGCCTAGCGGTCCTTGACCAACATTGAACGACCATTGGGCTCAGGAAAGGCAGGGTGGTCGATCTCTGGAGAAGACCGGCTTGTTAAGTTCCAGCTACCTACGTCGTAGAATGTAAATGGGGAAAAAGGAACGAGAGAGAAAGCAAAGGGAGGCCATAGCCAGAACTGACAAGGATGGGATATGGTCGCATCCAGACACACACTTTCGACATCACTGGTGAAAACACCAACACACCACCTAACAGATCATCTCATCTCATCCTCATTTATCATTCAACGCAACAGGTCGAAGCGAATTTTAGAATTGATGGGAGGGTGCATGAAATCCAGAGTGCAAAATTAGAACGCTCCCAACTGACCAGCCTTAGCAGAAATAAGCCCCGACACGCACAGGCGGATGCGAATTCCAAAACCACCCAACAAGACCCACGAAATCTAGATTGCAGAATTAAATGAGCAAGCTTAGATAACATTCTTTTATGACCTACTAGCCAAACAAACATTTTGACCTTAGGAATGCTTGAGATATTCCAAATATCTCTCTATATTCTTACAATATTCTTATTTTGTTGGTGCTTTACATTATATCTGCTTCTTGTTGTGTATTCTCTTGAGCTATTCAATTCCAAATTCAACTTATCCTTAGCTTTCGTCAAAAAAATCATTATTGTTATCTTTTTGCTCAACCACTTCCTAGCATGAGTGTCTTGTATCATAAAAAAATCTTCTTTCCATTTGTATATTCCTTCTTCATCCTTATACATAATGTTTGAAACCCTATCACCATGCTTTCCTTGAAGTAATCTCATCCATGGTTTCAAAATTGGATCTAGATTGAGTGATTTTTTTATCACACCAAGTATCCATCCAAATATATATTTTTTCTCCAGTTCCCACCACCTATCTTAGACCTTTAATCATTGGATCAATTTATTTTTTAACCATTACAAAGTGCAAAAATAGCTAGTAGTGAGAATCTAGTAAACATTAAGCTTGCATCATTGGGTTCAACATACTTAGAAGAATTATTGCCCATTGTCTTTGACGCTCTTTATACAATCTCCAAATTACTTTAACCCTAAAAGCTAAGTTTACATCTACAAGAACTCTTAAACTGAGACCTCCCTTAGTTTTATCATCACACACCTTGCTCCATTTCACCAAAGGAAATTTCCTTTTATCATGTACTCCTAACCACAAAAATGATCGTATAATATAGATTAAACTTTATTCTATCAATTTTGGCATAGTATACAATAACCCATAACACTGATTTAATTAGTTGCACTCTTCATGTGAATGATAACTATCTAGCTTTTCATGTTGGTAGTTTGTTATAAACTTTACATTTCACAATTCTATCACCATTCTCCCCTCAAATAAGGGCATCCCTAGATAAGTTATTAGTAAATTTGCCTCCTCCATTTGAAGTAACTTGCATATCCCTTCTTTGATTCTAGCTGGAGTGTTTAGGAAGTAAATTTTGGATTTTTTTCCTATTAAATTGCTACCCTATCACTCTTTCATATTCCTTTAATAAGTTATTCAAAGCTCTAGTATTATTTTTCCATAACCTACCAAAAAAGGTTGCATCATCTGCAAATTGTTGATGGGTAATGTTGTCAATGTTATTACTAGCCTTAAGTCCATTTATTAACCCATTTTTGTTGGCCTTCTTCAAGTTCCTACCTAATACCTCTACCGTAATAATGAACAAATATGGTGATAGAGTATATCTTTGTCTAAGACCTCTCTTGGATTTAAATGATAATGTTATTAACCCATTGACCAACACTAAATATGATACTATAGAGATACAAGCTTTAAGCCATCTAACATATTTTTTCCCAAATCCAAACTTTTTTAATACTACAAAAAGAAAATATCATTTAACCTTATCATAGGCTTTAGTTATATCAAGTTTTAAGATCATTGCTCTCTTTACTTGAAGTTGTTGAATGCATAACTTCATGAGCTACTATGAGCCCGTCTAGAATTTGTCTCCCTTTCACAAATCCTCCTTGCTCTTTTAAAATAATTTTGTCTAATAGTGATCTTAACCAATTTTCCATAACTTTGGAGATTATCTTATATGCCATATTACATAGGCTTATGGGCCTAAATGAATCAAATAATTTTGCATTCTTCTTGTTTGGAATCAGGGTAAGATATGTTTCATATATTTTATAAGTTATTTATTGTTTTACCCTAGACTATTCCACTACCACCAATAAATAATCCTTCTTTATATCCCAATTATGTTGATAGAAAATTGTAGAGATCCCATTTGGACCTAGGAATTTATCATTGTCAAAAAATAAAAAAGCTAAATGAACTTCCAGAGTAATAGGCTCCATCAATTTACTATTGTATTCATTTATTATAATTGAAGGTACTTCTTATAGTAGTTTGTTATTAAGAACTTTAAACTCCTCTAATCCTAAAATATTTTGGTAAAAAACCTTACCTCTTTTTTGATTTCACTCTAGTCTTCAATCTAAACCCCTTCTACTAATTATGGATGTTGATCTTTGTACTATTGTCATCCTATGAAAAAATTTGTGTTTTTATCTCCTTTTAACCAAGTTTGTCTTGATATTAATCTCCAAAATTTCTCTTTGTTACTCAAAATATTATGATATTCACTAAGCAACTCCCTTTCATCCATGCTTGTATTATTATGCTCACCTTTTTGGGATTTTGAAAATTTTCTCTTTTAGTTCTTTCTTCTCAAAAAAGTTTTTGAAAGTGTTGTTCCTTTTAATCTAGATGTCATTGATTTAATTTGTTTTGGAATTTTATACAACCCATTGTTTCTTGAAGAAATCCATGTTTTTGGTATCATATCAAACATTTGCTCATATTTAAAATATGATATTTTTTAATTCACTTACCACCATTTTAACTCTTATTGGCCAATGATTTGAACCAATCATTTTTAAGGTATTCATTTTACTACAAGTCTATTTATCTAGCCAATGATCTAAGAGTAAGCATCTATCTAATTTTTCTACTATTAAGTTTTGGCCTCTCTTGTTGTTGGTCCATGTATAGTTGTTCTCTTCAAACTCAACCTCCCATAGATTATTGTTTTGAATAAAAGCTAATAAATCTTTCATACTTTGGGTTATTTTCCTAATTCCGCCAAATTTTTCATTTAACTTGATTATAGCATTAAAATCTCCTATGATCATGTATTAGATTTCTTGGTTTTTACTTCTCATAAAGGCTTCAATCCTAATGCATACTTCTAATATTCCTGACTGAGTTGTAGGTCCATAGACATTAATAAATATGTATGAATATCTGCACAATAGCATGCGAGTAATGAGGTTATACAATGCCTAGTTTTATGAATGGTTGCACACAAGGTTCTAATAGGATCCCAACATGTTAGAATTCCCCTTGCCGCTCCTTCAGAATCCACAACATCCCATTCATATATTTTTTATACTATAGTTTTGGAAACTTCTTCCTTTGTCATTTTAGTTTCTTAGATACAAAGAATATTGGGCTTATTACTTAAACAAAGGTCCCTGATACACCACCCCTTATTTTCCATGAGATGGTAATCATGTCTTGTTAGGGGCTATTGGTCCCGCCTACAAATTACCAATATCATTTTTTTGTTTGGTAAAGAGAAGTCCAACCAACTTAGATTGTGTTCCTTTATCTATGTTTGCTCTTGCTTCCCTAGCTCTTGCTTGATAATTTGAGGATTTTCCTCCTTTTTCCTTGCGTGTATCAGGAGTAGGTCTTATTATTCTATTCCTCAATGTTCTTTCACAACTTTCCTTTTTATTAGATTTATCCTCTCTTGGCTCTACCATGGAAGCTTTTAATTTTTCCAACTCATTTTTTGGTATTTCCTTATTAATGGTAGAGGTATTAACATCTAACACTACATTTTATCTACCACTTTTCTTCTTCTTAATGGTGCATAGTACTTCAAGAGAGTCTTCAAAATACAATGAGGTACATTTCTTAGGTTCAATAGGAATGTTCATCCCTAAATCAGGATCATATTGAATAAATGATTCCTTGTTAATATTATGATCCTATTGTACCATATCCTCTAAGCTCTAATATGATTTTTCTTCATAGGCTAAAGCATCAAAATAATTGATAGTTCTTCCAATATCCTTCCTTATTGGTCTCCATTGTCGATTTACTTTTATTTGTCTGGACCTATCTTTTGGAAGTTGAATGTCATCCTCATCCATATCCATTTGTAAGTTTCTCTTACGGTTTTCTATATATATTTTTGTTGGACTCTTCTTAGGGCATGATCTCTCAATATGCCCCATATCATGGCATATTCTACATATAAAAGATATGTTTTCAATATATGGTTTGGATCCACAACTTACCCCCATACATAGAAATGATTTATTCTTGTAAATGTTTACTTATATCAATCATGACCAATATTCAGGCATAAATAGCCAAGAATACATCTTTTGTAGTTTTTGAAATCTCAAAAAATTCTTCCAAAGTATTACCTATTTCCTTGAAGCTATCCATTTCCCAAAATTCAATGGGTAACCTATACATCATGAACTAGATTGACACTAGGGATAGATTTATATTTTTAGGTGCAAAGCCTTCATACCAGTAGGTAAGGAAAAGTCTTGCTCTTCCCAAAACCCAAGGACCCCATTTGAGTATTCTATATCTTTCCTCATTGGAACAAAAAATGGATAGGAAGAAACCTTTGGAAAGAAAGGATAGACTCACTTCTAAAGATATCCATATCCTATTAATCCATTTTCTCAAGGTTGAAGCCACTGGCCAAGATCCATTAAATTTACCAATAAATATCCTATCTTTGAGCAACAAGGATTGTTGTTCTATGAGGTCCTCACTAACATTTACTACTAGGGATGATTCTAAGGATTTAGATATAAATCAGCCCATGGGAAGGAAACTGTAACTCAAAATCTATTGATATTTACTACTATATCCTATAATGATTATATTATTTGAAAATATACCTATAATAATTTGCATGCAAAACTTCTAAGATAATGAAGACTTAGCTAAAAAATTCTATGCCCAAATAGAATGTCCTACCTCACTAATTCCCTAGCCCTCCATTTTTTGTTCCATCATCCAAACCATGGATAACAAATGTCTGCATTCGTGACCTAAAAATTTGTCACTACCCTTGTTCTATATGGCTAACTTTATAAGGTTGTACCTCCCTCAATATCGATCAAATTCCTTGATATGACCACTTATTTTAAAGATCTTCAAATTCTGCATAAATTGATCTAAGAATCATTTGAATCATGTAAAATTTCACATAGAAATAGATTCTGATAGTTATACTTAATAATATTTATTTATTAGCTTTATTTTAATATATTATCAGTATTAGTTTTTTATGGATAAAATTTTAGATTATCTTTTAAATGAAAATCGAACTACTACCTCCACTTCAAGGTGTAAGGACAACAAAAACAAAATTACATCTTTCATGAAGGGAAAAATAACATATGAAAGGATTTAAAGGTTGTAATTTTAATATCTTCTCCTACATTGTTCTATGTTTTGAAGTGATAACCTCCTAAAGGAGGAAGATCATTAATTTTTAATCAAGATATTAAAATAACTTGAAGTTCTTAAATATTTTATAAGCAACAATATCTCCCATGGATTTCACTCTAAACAATGCATTTGATTAGTCTTTATTTAATACTAAAGATGAGAAATCTCATTTCCATATGCAATATGATAGTTCTAGGTTTTAACCATAATTATCAAATCCAACCCTTTGTTCTTGTAATCAATAACACCAAAGGTAACGAGTTTAAGTGATGAAACCATTCATTATAATAAAAGAAACTTTTAACATAAAGTATCATCTCATGGGCTAAGGGACTATGATAAGGAGATCCAAGTGGCATAGATGTACAATACAATGTCTATATATGGCATCTCTAACGTATATACTGAGAATATTTTCCAAAAGAAGAAAGTGGAGATGGCACCAAGAAAGTATAACAAGTCAATTATAATACTAATAGACTAGAGAAGCATACTAGCAGTGAAGTGCTAATATATATGTTAACTTTTGAGAGGCCTAGGACATAATCTTCTCAAAAGAGAACTTGTTAAACAATATTATCTCTTTACGTTAGAATTTATACCACCCATGCATGATTTTTTGGAAATAGAACATAAGTTTAAACATTATCTAAAAGTAAAGAGGGTAGATGATAAACTTGTCTTGGATAGGGTATTATAGAATCTTTTTAAGATGAAACATATGTTGAAGGAGGGTTTTTAAATGAATCCTTTAAATACATGTCAACATTCTTTGCTTTCCAAAAAAATTGAAATATATAGTATAGATTTAATTAATATGTCAAAGATATACATCTTTAAAACAAATATCATAAGGACAAGATTAAAATCTAGGGTAAAGAATGATATCCCTTGCAAAAGCATGATTTGAATACAAACCTTAAATTGATATATAGATCTATAAAGTACACTCTCATCTAGGTGCAAGATGGTAAGATCTCGATTGTATATCCTTTTCAGGATTTAAAAATTAAAAAAAAATGGTGGTATTAAAATTATACCCTTAGGCTCAATGATGTTGATCATGAGTTAATAGAGATCATTATTATAGACATGAGCAAGGACATCTAACTAGTTATCTAAGTCATCAAAAAATGAAAAAGAAGAATGACATCATGAAAGTGAAGAATGTAGATCAAAGTATCTTTCAATAGAAACCATTATCCATTTGAATACACTTCTAAAAAAATGTCTTTAAGCTTATTGATGTGGAGCTTAATTTAAGTTTATATGAAGGAAAATCCCAATTGAATCCAATAGTACTTGTGGCAAATCTAAAGAACCATAAAGTTCAAAGTTTTATTATCTCATTAAGTTGCATGATGGAAATAACAAATTCTTGTAATACCATGTTCTTCAAAAGTAGATGTCTAAAATTAAATCAATATATTTTAAATTTTACAAAGCAACAAAATCCTTTAAAATATCTATAATAATTTTTTCAATTAAAACATAAAGAGAAATAATGTGATCAATCCTTTTAAATTTTCTTTTAAAAGTATCTAATTCTTTGCTTTATATTCCAAATGTTTCAAAAGCTATAGAAATGTATATAGTTCATTGTATTTTATTTAAATATTTACTAATATATTATTGGAATAAATCAAAAGTAAACTAAAGAGTCTTTCTAAGTGGATATATACATTTAATGAATAAATATTATATTATATTTGATAATAAATAATTAAATAAGTCTCAAGAGACAACCCAATGGTTCGAGCTTTGGCTCTTCTTTGGGAGTTCCAAAGTTCAAATTGTAGTGTGTGTGTGTGCTTGTGTTAAATTCCCTATTGATAAGCTCAACTCTCCTCCTTATGAGAGGTCATGGTGGGATGAGGATGCCCAGCCCTGAGCGTTGGTCGTAGGAGTTTCTCACACAAACCAAATCTTAAAAAAATTAAATAAGAACAAAATATATAAAGTGTGTTTGAAAAATTAATACAAAGGAGATAAAAGGTTTTCTTAAAAACCTACAATCACTAATTAAGTATGAAAAGTAGTTTTTATTTATGCAACCATGTTCCAATCACCTAAAATTTGAAAAGTAGTTTTTGTTTATGCAACCATGTTCCCCTCACCCAATATACTTGTCATCGAAGTATGATGTACAAACCTACCACCTTTTGATTCAAACCTTGAACCTCCTAACCCTACCCCTTTAAGATTTAAAATTTGACCTTCTATTTGAAGTTCTAATGTTTTAACCTTTATGCTCACTCAAGATGTACATTAAGAAATTGTACACACCAAAACCTAACCCTTCACAAAACCCACCCATTCCACAAACCTGCATAATAAAATAATATGCCTAAACTTGGGTATATTTTTTTACACATTATCCTATTTTCTAGATTTTGTAAAATATAGAAAATTAGCCTAGGATACCCTCTCCCCACTTGACATGTGTTCTAGCCACCACTACCCCACTATTTACCACATCTCACACGCCTCACTCTACTTTCACTTACCCACATCCCACATCTCCCTAGTTAAGTGAGACACTATAAGTAAGTCACTCTAACTATCCAGGATAGGTGGTTACCCAATCTCTACCACTTGGCAACCTGGGCTTACTACTTATCCGCACCCCCCTCATCACCCAAAAGCCTATAAAGGCTCCACAATTTTGTAAAGTAAGGACTGAATACACACTGTTACGCTACAAAAATTATGATAGAAGCACACCAAAATTTTAGGAGGTCAATCCATCGAAGCCAAGGATCACCGTCTCGAACCCCCAAAACCCTTCTGCAAGTCAGTTTGAAATGCAAAATTACATTTATACAGGTAGAAATGTAGCCCTATGTTTGCACAAATGTAACCCTACATTTGACTAGGCAATCACAAACGCAGCCCTATGTTTGATCAGTCCCAAACATAGCCCTACGTTTGCTTAGGAGCAGAGTTAGCCATTGACAGATCCTGATCAAAATAGGTAAGTCAACAAGGTATCTTATTTTACTATTTTCTATTTTTTGCATATTTGATACATTCTACAAGCATTTATAGTAGGATTTTGTGGCTTTTTATCGATATCAAAAATAGGCCTCACACCATGGAGGTCCTTTATTTGCTACTAATCTCTCTTTCTTGTTTGGATTCATACATGTGTAGGTGATATGTTTATGAAGAGTTGCTAAAGCAAGGATGACCCACAAGGATACCAAAACCCATACAACATATTTATTAAAGCAAAAGGATATCATTGGCACCACCTTCATTGTGACTTGCAAAAAGGGGTTTCTCCTTTTTTGTCTATTGTATTCTGAAAGAGAAAATATTGTGATCATACCCCTGTACATTCAAGGCAAAAAACATTGTAAAAATGGAGACCAAGGCTTCACCAGTTCAATACAAAATCAATTTTATTACTGGAATAGCTTGTTCTTATCTTGTCATTTTTTGGTGTCATCTTCATTTGCTTACAAAATAGCGATCATAGTGGGATCACCAAAGGGTTCTATTTTGTTTGTATTGCTACTTTTTATGTCATGATCTGTGTCTATTTTTGGTTGCCAGTTTTCGAAGCTCTGTTGCATGAAATCAAAAAAATCAATCTCAAAATTTTCAGAGCCTGTTCAGACTGTTTTTGGACCTACGTAAACGCATACCTGTATTTGGACACCTATGCAAATGCAATTCTACATTTGGATACATGTACAAATGCAACCCTACATTTGGGATCCTACGCAAACATGACTCTATGTTTGAGGAGCTAGAGAAGAAAGCAAAAGGATTCCTGGTAAGTCATCTGGGCCAACAACTCTAGTTTGCTTTAAAGAGGATGAGGATCCCTGATAGCATGTAGGTGCATGCATCCATGCGTGCTTTAGAATATAATAGAATAAAACTTTGATGCTTCGAACATTCCCTCAAACATTTGTAGGAGATGTTCTAGAATGATACAATTATTTGGCACACCATAGTATCTACACTTTCAAGCAATTAGTAGATCAATTTTTAGAGCGGTTCTCTCTAAATGTTAGAAAGAAAACCACATTGACCGACTTATTCAACTTACTTCAATTCAAATATGAGTCAGTATATGACTATGGAAACCATTAGAGGGCAGTTATAACTAAATTTCCATTCATCCTCTCTATAGTAGAACTCATAAGAATGTTCACAAGAAGTTCAAAACCTATCGCCTTATTGTTATAATTGCAACAATACAAAATATTCAAATAAGCACTCGCCCAATCCAGAGTAATCAAAGAGATTAAAATACAAGAGGGTGAGATCAATCTTAAGAAAAAGGAATGGTAGAACACGAACCAAAATAGGAATAATTATGATTAGTCCAAATATAGCTAGGTCAACTAAGTGGTCTTGAGTGCACCTCAATATCACTCAACAAACTCAATTCCAGTATCAACAACCTCAAAATCAACCATTGTAGCAACAACAAGCATATCAAGTGGTACCATCCCACCTCAAATGCAACATCAGGGCAACACAACAGATAATTGATAACACCAACAATACAATTGGCCAGCTTGTAACTACACCCCATTACCTGAACCACTCTCCAACATATTCCAATGGTTGTATGAGGTGTAAATGATTACATTACCAGAAATTAAACTAGAAGACCCCAAAAAACCATGGGGTAGGAATTATAAGGAGTACTAGTACTGTACTTATCATTGCCAAAAGGGTCATCATATTTGTAATTGATATTCGTTCAAGGATATTGTGCAATATATGATTGAGAAAGGGACTATTAAGATTGATAACCCTATAGCACAACAAAAACATAATATTGGTATTTATCAAACACCTTTACCTCATAACGAGGTGACTCAACAAACAACAGGGGCATAAAATACTATAGTTTCCCCCACCCATGTCAATCATAGACATACTACTCAATAATACCAAGGTTTTGTGGGTGTTATCCACATAGTCATCCAAAGTCAAAGAAATACTAATCGCACACAAAAATAAAATAAACTAGCACTCGTGGTACTTCCTTTTACAACACCAATGACTAATGTGCCTCAGCAACCAAACCAAATCCATCCACCACCTCAAATTCATATCCAAAACCACCCACCTAGACCAACCATCATATTGAGGAGTCAGTTGATGTACAATTTGAAATTGACTTTGACCAAACTATCGATATATGAGCTAACACAAAATATACCTTGCATCATGAAGAATTTATGGAGATTATAAAATCAATTGAACTTCAAACACAAGATCCCAATGCTTTCATGAACTTTGTGGAAAACATATAAACCAAGAAACTAGTGAAACTACATACATAATATTGGGTCTTATGGATGTAATGTACATCAATACATCCACCATGCTTTTGAAAGTTTTCTCATCAACAAGAGTACTCCCATCCTCTTTCATAAGCTTCTCCCCACTAGCAATAGGAGTATCAACTACGTTGTAGTCTAGAAGTAAAAATCTCTTCATCATGTCTTGGGCCTACTTGGCTTGGCATATGAAGATATCATCTTCCATTTTCTATACTTCTATGCCAAAAAAGTATTTCATTTTTCCAAGAACAGACATATCAAAATCACTCTTTATACTCTCCTTGAAGTCTTGCATCATCGCTTTGGAACTCCCTATAAAAATGAGATCATCAACATAAAGGTAAACATAAAACATGTTAGTATCAACAATTTTTATGTAAAGAGTTGGTTCAATTTTACCCCTTTCAAAGCCATTTTTAGAGAACCATCCATCTATATTTGAGTACCAAGATCTTGAAACTTGTTTCAATCCATAAAGTGCCTTTTTCAATTTGTATACCCAAAGCTCTTTACCCTTTATTTCATAATCTTATGGTTGCTCCACATATACCTTGTCTTCAATATCACCATTCAAGAATGAAATCTTTAAATTCATTTAGTTAACTTCCATACTTTCTAAGTAGAAAATAAAATCATAAATCTAATAGTATCTTGGCAAGCTACAGGAGTAAATATCTCCTCATAGTCTATGCCATATGTTTTTGCATACTCTTTTTCTACCAGTCTAGCTTTGTGTTTGTTTATTATTCCATCACTATGGAACTTGGTCTTGTAGCACCATTTTGTACCAATGACGTACATTTAATTAGTAGGATGAATGAGATTCAATGTATCATTTATCTCAATGGCCTCCATATCAACATTCATGGCCTCAACACATTATTTCCTTTGGCTAACCTCTACATAGTTCCTAGGTTCACTAGAAATGCAAGATAAGACATAGTAAGTTATTTCATCTTCAATTACTTCAATATTACTACCTTATTAAGTTTGAAGTATTGTTGTTCTCATATGATAGTTCTGATACAACACCTGATTGGATGGATGTGGAAGGAACAACCTCTTATTTTTGACTTGGGTTGAAGTTGGTGGTAAACTAGTCTCTTGGGAAGAGCTAGTATTTTTTGCTTTAACACTAGGAACTTGTGGAGGATCTTGATTAAAATCCATTTATCAATAAAAATTCTTCTCCCCTTCACTAATAACCATTGCACTCTTATGTTTATGATCAAAAAACATATCATTCTCAAAAAAATTACAATCCCTAGAAACAACATTTTTCTTACTAATAGGATTGAAAAACTTGTAAGCCTTACTACCATCACTATAACTTGTAAAAATGTGAGGCTCACTCTTGGGGTCTAATTTTTTTATTTTAGCATCATCAATGTGAAAAAATTATAAACAACCAAATATTATGAGATAAGCCACCATTGGATTCTTACCATACCATGCTTCATAGGGTGTCTTGTTTTTCATTATCTTTGTGAGACTCCTATTCAAGATGTAGATTATAGTTTGCACTTCTACCCAAAAATTCCTCTCCAAATTCTTGTTCTCCAGCATGGTTCTTATTGAATCTATTATGCTCTTGTTCTTTCTATCTACAATACCATTTTGTTGTGGTATGTAAGGAGTGGTATAATAACTTTTTATTCCATATGAAGAGCAAAAATCTAGAAATTATTGTGAATAGAATTCCCCACCTCTATCAGTTCTTAACACCTTGATAAAACAACTTGATTCCTTTTAAACAAATGAATTGAAGGTCTTGAAGGATGAGAATACCCCATATTTCTTATTTAAGAAATAAAACCCACATTATTCTAGTAGCATCATCAATAAAGGAAATAAAATATAAATTACTGCCTATGCTAGGACAAGACATGGGCCTACACAAATCTGAATGTACCAATTCCAATTTCTTGGTAACTCTCCATTTTATAGTTGGAAAGATTTATCTATGGTATTTTAAAATTATACATACCTTTAATGCTTCCTTAATTTGTATTCAATACTTTGAAGATCAACAACCATATTGTTCTTAAAAAGAATATGTAAACTTATGAAATTTAAATGACCATATCTAGAGTGCCACAACATGCTTAAATTCTCAATGGTAGAAAAACAAGAATTCTGATTTAAAATATTTATTCTCAATGGAAATATTCTATTTTTTGACATAATAGACTTTCCATTCATCTTGTTACCTTATTTTTTTTCACATATCAAACGTTCTCCATTATCGAAAAGTAGCTTGAATCCTTTCTCTACTAGTTATCCAACACTCATGAGATTGTGCTTCATGCTTGGAGTAAAATAATTGTTGCTGATATCATCCTTCCTATTATTTTTTGTGATAGGCATACTCCCTTTCCCTTATACATGAATCACCTTCCCATTTCCTAGGTGATTTTGGCTCTTGAATGGACCATCTAACTTGTCAAAACAATCCTTAAAACATGACATGTGGTCAGAACATACTAAATCAAGAAACCATATATATTTTTTATCATCCATACCTAAATTACATGAAAGAGAATAATTAATTTTATCATCATTATTCTCATATTGTTAGGCATTTTTCTCACCCCCATATTGGTTTGAATTTGCTTGGTTTTTAGCTGATAGTTTCCTATAGTCTTTTATCATGTAATCTAGTTTCTTATAAAAATGAGAGGTGATGACCTTCTTACCCTTCCTCTTTGAATTTGATTGGTTTTTACCTTTCTAATATGAATTTTTATAAAAAATTGCATCTTGATTTGAGGGCTCTGCATTTTTTTGAAACATATGCTTTAGTCTCTAGTGCATGATTCAAGTCATCTGAGTAAATTTTCATTTTATCCTCATGGGACAATAAAGAAACCACTAACTCTTCAACCTTAATATAATCCATATATTTAAACTCCTCAAGTGTAATGACAATATGGATCCACTTTGGTATAGGGATCTCAAAATATTTCTTACTACTACTCTACTTCCTTGTCTTCACCATACACTCTTATTCTATGCATTATACCATTTATTCTAATACAGTAGTCTCCAACATTCTCATCATCAAACATTTTCATATTTTCAAAATTGATTCTTAATGTGGAGATATTTTTTGATATTACATTTTCTAATCCTTGATATGACATATCCAAGGTTTTCCATGCCTCATAGGTATTATTACAACCAACTATCCTTCAATAGGTGCTTGGATATATTACACTCAACAAGTAGAAGAAAGATTGAGCATCATTATTTTCTTCATATTCCAATGTCTTATTTTTGTCTTGAGGAAGAAAATTCCAATCATCAAGAGAAGTATATGGTTGAACTATAATTTTCCAAACTCTCTTCCATACAAATATCTTCCTCAATTGATCTCTCCAGTACTCAAAGTTGTCTCCTATGAATGTAGGTATATTTAAGGATGTACTATTTATTGCCATGATAGCAAATGAATAGCCATAAGTATTTCTAATCCAAAAGAGGAAGAACATTCCAATAATCAAGAGAAGTATATGGTTGAAATATACTTTTTCAAACTCTCTTCCATACAAATATCTTCCTCAATTGATCTCTCCAGTACTCAAAGTTGTCTCCTTTGAATGTAGGTATATTTAAGGATGTACTATTTATTGCCATGATAACAAATGAATAGCCACAAGTATTTCTAATCCAAAATATTGTAAAGGATGTTGGGAATCAAAATATTCACCCTCTCTTGCCATATATTCACCTACAAATATTGAAATCACACTAAAAAATTTGCTTTGATACCAAATGAAAATTCTAGTTATGGAGAGATCCAAAAAATTAGCAATAATTTTTTTTTGATCTAAGACAAAATGAACATTAATGAAGCATGGATATCACCAAAAAATAGTCTAGGAATATTTAGTGATTAAGCTAAACCAATTATGAATATAAAATGATGAAATATCCTTAACAAAAAGCTCCAATATCAGCAAACTATGTTGTTGGTCCAAAAAACTAAAGATAGATCTAGAATTGAATAAAAAATACACACAAAAGAATTAAAACTGCTCCACAATAGTGTGTCCCAATGTGTGCTCTATTTTTTTAATTATTATTATTAAAATTGATTCCAATTAAAATAATAAATAATTATCAATCAACCTTGATCAATCAAACTCCTAAAACAACTCAAGAATTCTAAAAACTAGCTCTAGTCATGGCCACCTTGCATGGTGCCTTTTTAGTTAACTATGTCCATTTTTTAGATATTTTTGCATGTGTTAAATTTAGACATTAATTATAGTTACAAATCACTTAATTGGACTTGATTTGAGACACTCTCTTCATGAAGATAATTTTTCCTAAAAATTAACTCCCAATTGGCTCTATTTTCTAGGAATCAATCTAAAACTTGACTTTAACTCAACCTAACTATCCAATATGATATAGATTGACTTATTAACTGATTCTAGACTTGAAATAACAATGTCTATCTCCTAATAAATTATTTAAAATATAAAAATAATTTAATAATTATGGATGACTTTTGACATCACTCTCAACATGTTATGATTTTTGAATATCACAAACAATTGTTATTGATGCTGGCAGACTCTATCCTGACTGTTACTAACTATTAATAAATTCATGCCCAGTTATTACTAACTTTTCGTAATAGAACCTATCTTTATTGCTATGTCCATCACTAAATTCTTTCTTTTGTTTCATGTAGTAATTCTTGGATAGTGAAGTCTCCTTAGTATGCTCAATTTCTATGGTAGGATTTTTGGTTGTAAGTTTAACATTCAACAAAAATAAGGTACTCTAAGCCAGGGTGTATGTACTACCCATAGGCCATCTATTATATTATATTGATGAATGATAATGCTTGGACCAATATTTTAGATCAATACTAAATTAGGAGGATTCCACACATACCCTTAAGCATAATACCCGTCTCTCTGATAGTGTGGGAGGATGATCTTTCTAGATGTTGTGTTCGATGTACTATGGAGAATACAAGGCAAAAAATATTCCTAGGGTTAAAGGTTCCTGTTGACAATTTTGTCACATTTCTCAAGGGGTAGAAAAAGAAACCGAATTTTATATAGATTTTGTAAATTTTTTTCTTTGTTGTCTTTTTATTTTTGAAGTCGCAGCAATTTTGGCTTTCAAAGCCACCCCTTTGTATAAAAAGTAGAAAGAAAAAAGCTTCGCTACCGAACAAGCTAAAGAAAAGAGCTTCGCCAAAAAAAAAAAAAAAATGAAACCGCTTCGCACCCGAAGTATTTCCAACGCTACTTCGGGTGAAAATTTTGTGAAGTAGTTTTTCCGAAGAAAGAGCTTCGCACCCGAAGCACTTCCAGCATTGCTTCGGGTAGGATTTGTTGCGAAGTAGTTTTGCCGAAGAAAAATGCAAGAGGATCGATGAAAAGGGCTTCGAGCCCGAAACATTTCAAAACACTGCTTCGGGCAGAAATCATCCGAAGCGGCATTCAGGAGAGCAACTTCGCCGAAGGAGAAAAGTCTAGGCCACGATTCAAGTTTGACCAAGGTAAAAGGACTTCAGGCCCGAAGCATTTCCAACAACTACTTCGGCTAGAGGACCAGTGAAGCAGAACCCAAAGAAGCATTGAAGAATCCTTCACCAGAAAATTATCGAAACATCTACTTCAGGCCTCTTCACGCCCGAACCATTTCTACTTCGACAAAAAATCTAGCGAAGCATTCACTTCGACGAGTTTTCACCCGAAGCATTTTCGACCGAAGTTCTGGCAGCCAAGAGAAGCAAAGCATTTTGAAGGTAGGAATGTGTTTCGGCCGAAATCTCTCCAAACCACAATTTTGAAAGAAGATCGCAGCGAAGCATTTCTCCAAGGCATCAGCGAAGCAGCAAGGACGAAGAAGACCATTTTGCAAAGGAGATATGCTTCAGCACAAACCATCCCCGAAACAGTTTTGCGAAGCTCAGTTTTGCGAAGTATAATCCAAGGAGAAGTTTTGCTTTGGCCCAGAACCATTGCGAAGCAAAGTGGTGAATGAAAATTTAGCGAAGCGCTTCACGGGCACACGTTCCAAGTTGGGTATCTTCCCGAGGCGATCAAGTGCCTCATAAATACAATTTTTTGTGCCCAGCAAGCCCACTGTTCATTTTTGGCAATCAAAAGTGAAGTATCAAGCCATGATGGAGAACCCGACGAGCATGGTGGCCACTCGAGCACTGCACCCGGAGACCAAGGACGTCCAGACGACTCATCAATGCACCTTTCCATGGTTGACCTAGTCACAATTGCCAGTTTTGGTAACAGATTTGAAAGCTCAGTCGCGAGAGCCGAGGAAGGCCAAATTCTCAAAGCTCAAGGGTGTACTCTTCTTTGCTATGTAATTATGATTTAGAGGCCCGGGTCCTCTATAAAAACCCAGGCATTGTAATGGAAAATGGGGGGAACTATCTGCTAGAAAGTTGTAACTTGATGTCCTGCGATCAATACTAAAGAGCCTTGAGCTTTTTTTCTCTTTTATGCTGCCTTTTGTGCTTGATTCTTCTCTCTCCTCGTTTGTATGTTGGATGCTGAATCTTGCGTTCGATGTGTGATCGAGGATTGTGTCCTAAAACTCATTCTGAAGGATACATAGGAGTGAAAAAGTGTCATATTGACTTTCTTTTATGTTGCCTGCCTCACTTGATTCTTTTGTCTCTTTTCATTTGTATACTGAGATGTTGAACTCTACGTCCGATGTGCAATCGGGGACAGTACCCTGAAACTCGTTTGGGAGGATACATAGGAAGGTTAATACTACGTTTCTTTTGTTTATTCTTGGTGTTCATTGCTTCCATTCCAGTTGTCAGTTAGTGATCGTGCTTCCTATTCTCTCCCACCTAAAATCATCAATCTCTCTTCCCTTACCCTTTTTATTTTATTTCTCTAACCCTAACTCCTTTATCTCTTTCCTGCACTCTTATCTTCAAAAACCCAAGTAGTTTAGTATAGGAGCTGGCCTTTCTCCGAATATTGGCACGAGGGGCATCTCTTCCCTTTGGCCTTTCAATGTTGGTCCAGGTCTAGGGTGCATACATTTACCCAAAATCCTTACCTAGGCAGATTTGGTGACCAATAGTTTTTGGCACGCCTGGTGGGACCTACTGTATTTGTCTTAGAAAGATCCATAACCAGTCAAGGTCCCATATTTTAACGTAAAAACCATCTTCATCGGGGCCACTAGTTCTAACCAGTTCCCGGTGTGACTCGGTCAGTCTCACCTGACTAGTGGTAGTGAGGACTGATGCCCTCATTACTGAAAGACTCTTAGCATCTGGCGACTTTGTTTACCAAAAAATCTCTAAGTCGTAAAGACCAGTACCCAAATTCGTGCCTTCATGGCAAAAGTTCCCATGTTTTAAGGAAGTCTGAGTTGGTGAATCTATGGCTTGCCCCCATCTGTCAAAATCACCCGGCGACTCTAACTGAGCTGAAAACCCAGATTCCTTCATCGTAGGTGCCTTTTAAGTTGAAAGAAAATGTCCCAAAAAATAAATGCCACTGCCATAATGGAAAAAGCACGTTATCCTAGTTGGAATGCCTGTTCCCCTCTGAATCTACAGGGTTATCATAAAATTCCTAGAGGAGCCTTGCATACATTGGCAAAATACGATGGCACTAAAGGAATGGCCCAAAGGCACCTTGAAGATGTTGCGGTATTGGCAAACCTCCACAATATAATCCATGAAGATGTCATGGTTAGACTTCTGGTCATGTCTATGGAAGGAGAAGCGATGTGGTGGTTCATATTGCTCGAGTATGAAAGCATCTGCTTGTGGAGCGATTTATCCGAAGTGTTGATCAAGATATTCGACGGCTCTCAAGATACCTCCCAGCTTTTGATGGATCTATTTGCTATAATGAGAGCACCTCTAGAGAGCATCATGGATTTCAATGTCCGATTTTGTAGAAGTTGGAAGAGCATTCCAGTGGAGATCCAACCGACGCATGCCCAAGCTCACCTCTTCTATGTTCGTGCCTTTCACCCGGATATACGCCTTCTCTTACTGTAATCAGGTGAACGAAGGTTTCCTCAGATATTTGAGGAAGTAATACGAGCAGAACAGCTCTTGTTCCTATCTAGAAAGTGGCAGTGGAGAGAAAACCCATCACTATTCACTGCTCCTGGCCATCCTGCGTAGTATTCATCATGGCAAACTCCTCGTATCGAGTGTAGGTTTGAGATGCATTCATTCAGAGCTCAAGAAGCAAATTTTGCCCAAGAATAGCAATGGGAATATGCAAGCTTTGACCCAACAATGAACAATGTGGCTGCTTGCAATCTCCATCAGGAGGTAGTCCAAGGAGAGCAGTATCCAGCGGTAAGGCCTGAGAATGAGGAAGGCACCTTTTTGCACCCTTTTTGTATCTCAAGGGGCGAGACACATGAACTCAACCAGAATCCATTGAATGTGTCTCGAGAAGCAGAAGAGGAGGGAGAACCAGATACAGGAGCGCTCCCAGAGGGAGAGAGAAGAGAAGGGTCTAGAGGTGACTCTGGCCCAATAGATCAAGGCTAGAGGTTCTCCCACCCAAACGAGCTCGTTACCCCATGAGCCATTAAGAAGGTTGACACTCTTGTCACATTTCTCAATGGGTGTAAAGTAAAAAAAAAAAAAAATTTGGTAAATCTCCTTCAGAGATTTTTACCCAAAGTAACGGTTGCGAGGAAGTGAAGGGCCGAACCAAATTTCAAACAAAGGCACGAAAGAGCTTCGCACCCGAAGCATTTCTAGCAACCATTTTGGGTGGAAATTTTGCAAAGTAATTTTCAAAAGCACAAGCTTCGGTAGGTGGTCCTTGCAAAGCATGGCAAAGGATAAGTACCTCGGGCCCAAAGCACAGAAGATCAGCCCGAAGAAGTTCACTGCAAAGCATTTCCAAGTCCGACCCAAGCTTCGCCAAACCGATTATACGTAGGACGGGAGCATTTAAACCACATCTCGAGAAATGTGCCGACTACCACCTTGAAAAGAGCTCGAAGCAGATGAATTTAAGGCAAAGGTGACAGGGCATGTCCTGAGGTGATTCAGTTGGGGAAAGGGCTCGCACCCGAGTACAAGATGTGCTTCCAATTCAAGGTGTAATCGTTGGGGCGCGTAACTCCACATGCGATGTCGTCGGATAGCCAATCGAATGGCGCAACAATTTCCTAGGCCGCTAGCATAGGTTTAATTATGGCAAGAGCCATAAATAGGGGTAGTCACCCCTTAAGGCTATAAAATGTAGGCTTTAGCAAGGAAAAGGTTATTTGGAAGTGCAAAATTGAAGGCACATTGCTCGTCCGCAAATTCTGCTGCCACTCACCGAGAAGCTCCTTGACATCGAAATAGTCTGCGCTGCTGGTGTTGCTGCCATAATTATACAACATGGGGAAGAAAAGTTCTACCCAGAGAGGAAAGGAACCAGAAGTAATAGTTCCCAAAAAAGCAAAAGGTTCAGAGGAGAAAAAGTAGAGACCGAAGAAGGTCAACCCGAACCTCCGCCTAGAAAAATAGGTTGTGGAAGAAAGAGAGGAATCTGAAGATGAACAACTTGTAGAGCCACCAGTCGACAGGTGGGAGAAAATTAAAGATACAGAACTCTCAAGAAGCATGGCTGAGCTCAAGTACACTATTGATTTTATGAAGAGAAGGCTCACGCCAAACAATAAGAAAGCCATCACGTATTACTCCCAAATCTATTGGTATCTGACTCCCCATGTGCACCATTTCCTTGAGCTGATTTACGCCATCGCATAGAACGACCAACCAGCTTCCAGGAAAGTGTTGAATGCCGTCGACCATAAGTTGTTCTCTATCTTGAAGGATGACGTGCAAGAAGCTTTCATGCCAGCAGAGGAGGGCGAAGAAGAAGAGGGAGCAGAAGAAGAAGGAGAACCAGCTGCTGAGGCACTCCCAGAAGAGGAAGAAGGTGCAAAAGAAGGAGGAGAAGGATCGGGAAAAGAATCCGGCCCAATGGATCAAGACTAAGGGTCCTCCCACCGAGACGAGCTCGTTGCCCCGTGATTCGCCAAGAATGTTGACAATTTTGTCACATTTCTCAAGGGGTAGAAAAAGAAACCGAATTTTGTATAGATTTTGTAAAAGTTTTTCTTTGTTGTCTTTTTATTTTTGAAGTCGCAGCAATTTTGGCTTTCAAAGCCACCCCTTTGTATAAAAAGTAGAAAGAAAAAAGCTTCGCTACCGAACAAGCTAAGGAAAAGAGCTTCGCCAAAAAAAAAAAAATGAAACCACTTCACACCCGAAGTATTTCCAGCGCTACTTCGGGTGAAAATTTTGCAAAGTAGTTTTGCCAAAGAAAGAGCTTCACACCCGAAGTGCTTCCAGCATTGCTTCGGGTAGGATTTGTTGCGAAGTAGTTTTGCCAAAGAAAAATGCAAGAGGACCGATGAAAAGGGCTTCGGGCCCAAAACATTTCAAAACACTGCTTCAGGAAGAAATCATCCGAAGCGGCATTCAGGAGAGCAACTTCGCCAAAGGAGAAAAGTCTAGGCCATGATTCAAGTTTGACCAAGGTAAAAGGACTTCGGGCCCGAAGCATTTCCAACAACTACTTCGGCTAGGGACCAGCGAAGCAGAACTCGAAGAAGCATTGAAGAATCCTTCGCTAGAGAATTATCGAAACATCTACTTCGGGCCTCTTCACGCCCGAACCATTTCTACTTCGGCAGAAAATCTAGCAAAGCATTCACTTCGACGAGTTTTCACCCGAAGCATTTTTGACCGAAGTTCTGGCAGCCAAGAGAAGCAAAGCATTTTGAAGGCAGGAATGTGTTTCGGCCAAAATCTCTTCGAACCATAATTTTGAAAGAAGATCGCAGCGAAGCATTTCTCCAAGGCATCAGCGAAGCAGCAAGGACGAAGAAGACCATTTTGCAAAGGAGATATGCTTCGGCACAAACCATCCCTGAAGCAGTTTTGCGAAGCTCAGTTTTGTGAAGTATAATCCAAGGAGGAGTTTTGCTTCAGCCCAAAACCATTGCGAAGCGAAGTGGTGAATGAAAACTTAGCGAAGCACTTCACGGGCACATGTTCCAAGCTGGGTATCTTCCTAAGGTGATCAAGTGCCTCATAAATGCAATTTTTTATACCCAGCAAGCCTGCTGTTCATTTTTGGCAATCATAAGCGAAGTATCAAGCCATGATGGAGAACCCGACGAGCATGGCGGCCACTCGAGCACTACACCTGGAGACCAAGGACATCTAGATGGCTCATCAATGCACCTTTCCATGGTTGACCCGGTCACAGTTTCCAGTTTTGGTAACAAATTTGAAAGCTCAGTCGCGAGAGCCGAGGAAGGCTGAATTCTTAGAGCTCGAGGGCATACTATTCTTTGCTATGTAATTATGATTCAGAGGCCTGGGTCCTCTATAAAAACCCAGGCATTGTAATGGAAAAGGGGGGGAACTATCTGCTAGAAAGCTACTGTAACTTGATGTCCTGCGATCAATACTAAAGAGCCTTGAGCTTCATTTCTCTCTTTTATGCTGCCTTCTGTGCTTGATTCTTCTATCTCTCCTCGTTTGTATGTTGGATGCTGAATCCTGCGTCCGGTGTGTGATCAGGGATTGTGTCCTAAAACTCATTCTGAAGGATACATAGGAGTGAAAAAGTGTCATATTGACTTTCTTTTATGCTGCCTGCCTCACTTGATTCTTTTGTCTCTCTTTGTTTGTAGACTGAGATGCTGAACTCTGCTTTCGGTGTGCAATCGGGGACAGTACCCTGAAACTCGTTCGGGAGGATACATAGGAAGGTTAATACTACATTTCTTTTGTTTATTCTTGGTGTTCATTGCTTCCATTCTAGTTGTTAGTTAGTGATCATGCTTCCTGTTCTCTCCCACCTGAAATCATCAATCTCTCTTCCCTTACCATTTTTATTTTATTTCTCTAACCCTAACTCCTTTATCTCTTTCCTGCACTCTTATCTTCAAAAACCCAAGTAGTTTAGTATAGGAGCTGGCCTTTCTCCGAAGATTGGCACGAGGGGCATCTCTTCCCTTCGACATTTCAATGTTGGTCCAGGTCTAGGGCGCATACATTTACCCAAAATCCTTACCTAGGCAGATTTGGTGACCAACAGTTCCTCTTAATCCTAGGGGATCTATCAATATACCTAAAGATACGTGGGAACTCAATTCCTTTTACAGGTGGTCTGAGGCCTAGGTATTGGAGCTTGATCGTCTCTCACTTTACTAGATACTTTATGAGTAATCTAGCTTAGCCAATAGTGATAGCTCCTCCATGATATTTTAAAACCTTTGAAACAAGGTTTATAACCTCAAAAACTAATGCAAAAAAATATTTTTTTAGTAAGAAAAAAAATGAAAACACAAAAAATTTATACCTAGTAGTCTAAGTGGTAGGGAAAGAACTATCACAGTAGTAATGAAACATGACCTTAGAAAGCACTTTATGTTAGAGTATATTATGTTATTTGGTACATCTCAATGTACCACCATGGGTACATGTTTAGATTAGAAGTTTGTCTTAGATTATGATTTAAGTATTTACTTTATGCAATGGAATAAATGCACAAGAATGTGAATGATGTAAATGTGCATGTCATCCACATGTACATGAGTCCTTTAGAATAGGAATAACAAGTGTCCTAAATAGTTTTGCATGTGCATAAATGTATATCATGCATAAATCTATAGGAAGATGAAGATTCATAGGAATATGGAAGACCAAGATTCATAGCCATCCAAGAGTCATTATAGAAAGGCTATTTAGACATGATATAGCCTTGAGTTATGTGACACTTACTTGACACTTACAAAGCATTGTATAATTTTTGTGAGATATTATCAATGGATATTTTATGAGTGATTTTAGTCATTTCTTATGTTATTTACATATTTCTTAGATTACCATTATCATAGTTATAATATTAGTTGCTTATTTCATTACTTGTGGTTACATTTCCTTTAAGTTTATAGCTCCAAAATCTAACCATGGTATCAGAGCCACAGTAGATCAATAGGATAGGAAATTGGGAGATCCAGAAGAGAGACTAAGAGGAGATACAAAATTTAGAAGGTCCAAGAGAAGAAGACTATTAGAGAATATTACTATTAAGGAAAATTTCTCGATAGAAGAATTTGGGATAATTATCGCTATCCGAAAACAAGTCCAATAGGAGGAGGCTGCTGATTTTTATAGCAAAAATTAAAAGTAAGATTGAGTCAAAACTTGGAGAAGCTTCTAAGAAGATTTCAAAGATTCAAGGACAACAAATTGAAGAAGGAATTAGTTGTATTAGAAGGTGGAAAAGTGCATAATCAAGGGCAAGATTTAGGCAATATTAATAGCTACAAACTTTTAGAGTTTGAGAAAGCTATATAGAAGAGAGTTGAAGACACCAAGCTGCAAATTCATCAAGATCAAGGTAAGTGATTCAGATCACCAAGATATCCATCATCAAATGGGGTCAAAAAAGGTATGCAACTTAGGTGCAAAAGGCCTATTAGTTGAACTCTTATATTTGGTTCATTGTTAAGATTATTAAGCACTATATTCAAGGTTGCATGAGAAGGTTTCATATTATAGTCTTCTAGAAAGTGTAGAAGATAGTTTTCTACAAGGTTTAAAACCTGCACATAAAGAATAAGAGTTAGTTACCTATTGAAAGAAAAGAAGACTTCATTCTAAAGACTAGATTGCATATATAAGAAGTGCATAATATTATCATTCAAAAAAGGTACTCTATCTACTTGGTTCAAAATCTTAGAATCACCATTATTCAAACCAAGCAAGGTTAAGAAGCATAGGGGAGGCAAGCATTTACATAGAATGAGTCACCACCATCATTAAGAAATATTGCTTAAAGTTGCACATAAAGTACTTCAAAGTTGTTCAAAAAGAGGACAACATAGTAGCGATTGAGTTGAAGCCATCACGAGCGTGTATAATTAGAGGAGACATATATGTTGGGAAGCAACATAGTCATTGAAAGGAGCCAAAGCCTTAAGAATATGTCAACTGTTGCTATAACACACAATATATCATTCAGGTAAGCATTGACAAAACAATCCTACAAGAGACTAGGTAATAGTAACACAATAAGCGAATCCATTTGAATTTTTTTATCCACGAAGGCATAGTGAGCAACAGTGAAGTTTTCATCATCTCCAAGAAGTAAGTTAAGTTGATATAGCACCTAGGTGAAGTGCAAATCTTACGAGGAAAAGGATAAGCCTTGGTGCCAATGAGGTGGTTTGAGGAGACAGTTAAAAAGCATCCTTGATCACGAAGAGCCACAACATTATAAAAAATTATAAGGAACACTATTGATTGGAAGGTTTCCTTTGTTGAAAGCCTCAAAGACACAATGCTCAATGCTCACACTCACATTGAAAGTCTAAGGACTCAAAAGATTCACTCACGATCAACACACATCCCACAAGTTCCATCGGATAAATTTACTTAGTATGTAGCACATGAGGCACAAGGTAGGCTTTACTATTTATTGAAGGTCATGCAACAATCAAATTCATTCATTGATCAAATTTTAATGTAGATAGTGCAAGACAACACAATTCCAATATACAAGTTTACCTATTAAATCGAGAAGGTAGCCCCAAGGATTAGGTGGATTGGCAAGTGTTAATTTGGATGGGAACTTACCAAAAAGAGACTTAGGTTCAAACCTTTGTGGTTCTAGTTAGCAAAGGAAGTAATCTAATGTGAATCCTTTGAGTGCATGCCAGACCAACGATGATGATAGAGACCTGACGGTCGCCATCTCACACTGGGCTAACTTTAACTGCTTGATAGAAGAAAATGGTTGTGGATGTAACCGATGTGCTACCCAAAAAAATAAATTGAGAAGGTAGGGTGAAACATTAAATAAACCAAGTGGGAGGCAAAAATTTGACCAACACGTACATCGAAGGATTAACACTATAATAGACATTCGTTATAAAATAATTGAAGATTCTTGAATAGTTGTTACTGAGATAGTCTACGTGCACTTCAAGGCTTCATTGCACACATAGATTTAAGAGGAGGAATGGTCTCACATTAGAAGAGACATTCACAATGAAGGTTGAACTTTGAATGCGGAATCTAAGAAAATATAGTGAGGAGATGTTACAAGGCCTGGAGAAAGACACTAATTCCATATGCATAAGTTTTAAAAGTGGTAGTTGTAATAGAACCATTACACACAATAGAGGAGCAGTTCTATAAAAATCCACTGGGGATATATTGTATTATACTAGAATATATTGGTATCTATCAACCAATCATTGAAGCCCACATAATATTCAAATGATGCTCATTGAAGGCACCAATTCTTGTTGATGACTTGTATCTACTTGGGAACATAGTTGGTTTGGAAACCACACGATATAAGAAGGCACACATAGAAGTTTTAGGAGAAGCATGTTCATTAGAAAGAGCACATTATAACACATTAAAAGTTGAATGTAACACCTGTGTAGATGTAAACCGATAGGCAGTTGATTATTTAATAGTGCTCGGTTGGAGTATGTCAATACCTAGCACATGTAATATTTTTATTTTTTTGGTAGCAGAGGGGAAGGAAAATTAGTTACATCCACAGGGTTTAAATCTTAGGGCTTCTCCATATAACCCCTATGTCATCTTGTTATTTTTGACCCAATGTGAGATGGAGATCGTCAGTCGCTCAGGGCTTGTACCGTCATCATTGGTCTGACGTGCACTCAAAGATTTATATAAGACTACTTCCTTTGCTAACTGTTAGTCTCACAATGATACTGAGAGGGGGGTGAATTAGTGTAGCTCTTTAAAACTTAAATCTTCAACACTCAAAGCCAAAACAATGAAAATATAAAACCAAATAAAGCAAGTATAACAAGAGAACATCACACAACATAATATGTACCGAGGTTCACCGATTTGGCTACATCCCCAAAAATTAATGTTTGGACTCCCATCCAAATCCAGCCTTTGCAAAGCACCAAATTTACAATCAATTTACCAGCACCCACTAGAAGGAGCACCAACCTCTGAATTATCTACACCAACAGAAAGGATCACCAACCCCTGCTTTATCTACACCAACAGAAAGGAGTACCAACCCCTCTACCAAGCACACACTTGATTTTAATATTGATAATAAAATGACATATATGAATGTCTTCACTGAAACCAGAACCATATTTAGTTAGTAAGCTCAAAATATAAAACTTTATATTTCACCCAGTATAACATCCCTCTCTCTGCATTACTCAAAATTTGAATCTTCTCTTCTCACACAAAAAAACTGATTGTTCTCTTAGCTTGTTCTGCCAATTGCTAAACACTTTCTGGGTATTGTGCAAATTTTTTTTTTGAAAACTTATCCCAAAATTTCAGCCAAAATGGATATCATATGAGAAAGTTATGTCCAAAATACTGAAGTGATGTTTTTCACCACTCTCCAAAAATCACGGATTTTCACTCTTTATTTTTCTCCACACACACTTCTCTCTTCACAAAATAAAGTCCCCACGTTTTAATAAAATCCCTTGTCACTTAAAAAGCACACACTTGCATTCTTTTTCCCTTTCCAATTTTAAAAATATATTTTTAATGAAGCTTCTTAAAACAATATAACTTCCTTTTTTTATTTTGAGAAGGCATTTCGTGAAACACGTCACATGCAAAGAATTGACACCTTACTCGTTCTCTTACTTCAGAGCCATGTGACAGCTCAAACCAAAAATGAAAGACACTCTATTTTATGCCTTGAAGGTGTAACAACACTGAAACCGAAACTTTGGCGACTCTGCAAGGTCGAAACGACCAACTGAAGGATTTTGCACAAGTGGAACAAATTGACATAAAAGTGACCTGTACCATTTTTGCAACAATCATAACTCTCACCTCGTAACTCTGTTTTCTTTAAAATGTGAAAAGTAGAATATTTGCAATGCTGAATACATCCAGTATGAATATTGCTGCATAACTCCTTACGGTTTGCCTGTACCACCTCCACAAAAACTACTGCTGACACACTTTTTCCAAAAAGAGCATTTTTGTGACAGTCTTGCAACGCTTGTAACATTCGTCTCATTTCTCCATTTTGGTGGAAATTTGGAACACATGTTATTGAAGATAAAAAACACCTCCAGTTTGAATTTCACTATCAAATTCTTCTCGGTTTGTTCGTAGTGCTTCTGACAAAATTGCCCTTTTTCGACCTGTACAACCACTTGCCAAATCATCCGCCAAGATATCGAAAACATCACCGATCAATCCAAACACTGTGTTGACACCCCCAACGCTATTCGAGAATATTTATTGAAATTTTGGAATGTTATAAACTAATCCATACTATCCAAATGTGCCCGTGATGACTTCTACAATTTTTTGACAACTTCTTGATGATTTTTTCAACTTTTGCAAATTTGCACGAACAACCTGTAACAACTTCACCCGAACATCCAAAACATCCTCATAAGAATTGAACATCACTGTACATAATCTGAATAACCTTTGAATAACTATCCACTGCATCAAGTTGTCCATCTGAGTGTGTTGACAACAATGACAATACTGTCGTTGCACCTTACTCAACAATATCCTCCTTTGGAATTGTTGGCAACACACGCACAATTTCTTGTAACTATTCTCCCCCTTTGACAACAAGACCAAAGTGCTGCTACAAACTCCCCCTGAGTCCATGCATAACATTGTCAGGGAAAAATTATTACACTTAGCAAAAATCACAAACATGAGCAAAAAGATAAACAAATACACAAATGCTCCCCCTAAGAATGTGGCCCCAATAACTAGTCAATTATTGGGAAGTGTGACCACTCTCAATTTCTTGTGAAGGTACTCAAAGAATTCCTTAGGCAATGGTTTTGTGAATATATCCACTACTTGCTATGTTTTTGGAACAAAATCCAACTTAACCTCACCTTCTGCAACTTTCTCCTTCAAAAAATGATATCGGATAACAATATGTTTTGTGCAAGAATGCATAACCGAATTCTTTGAGATGTTAATGGCACTGGTGTTATCGCACTTAACTAAAATTGGCTCACTAAAATTAATACCAAGATCCTTCAGAGTTTATTTCATCCATAACACCTGTGTACAACATGTTGTCGCTGCAATGTATTCTGCCTCTACTGTGGATAAGGAGACTAACTCCTGTTTCTTACTGTGCCACGCGACCAACCTATCTCTAAGATAGAATGCACCTCCACTGGTAATCTTCCTATCATCTACAAATCCTACCCAATCTGCATCTTAATATGCAATAAGGGTGAAGAACTTACCTTTCAGATACCATAATCCATACTCCATAGTACCCTTGAGGTATTGAAGAATTCTCTTCATTACTGTCACATGAGTCTCCTTGGGACTAGCCTGAAATCATGCTACCATGCATACTACCTGCAAAATATCTGGTCTAGTAGTTGTCAAGTACAGTAAGCTCCCAATCATAGATCTATACATAGTTTGATCAACATGTGGAGATTTGTCATCCTTTCTCAACTTGCAACCTGTCGTCATAGGAGTGCTAACTGACTTACAATCCTCCATTGTGAAATTTTTTAGCATATATTTCACATATTTAATTTGAGAAATAAATATGCCATTCTCATTTTGATTAACTTGCAATTCGAGGAAATACGAAAGTTCACCAATCATTGACATTTCAAATTATTTCTACATATTTGCTAAATCTTTACACAACTCATCTTTGCTGCTGCTAAATATGATATCATCTACGTATACAAAAAGAACAATATGATGAGCATTTTTTGTTTTGACATACAAATTACTATCCACCATACCTTTCTTGAACCTTTGCTGAGTAAGATAATTATCTAGCCTTGCATACCATGCTCGGGGTGCCTGTTTTAAGCCATATAACACTTTCTTAAACTTGCAAACCAAGTTGGGATCATCATCAAGCTAGAAACCATATGGCTGCTCAATATAAACCTATTCTTCAAGTTTCCCATTCAAAAATTCTGATTTCACATCCATTTGATAAACTTTAAAATTCTTGTAAACTGCTAAAGCCATAAACATTCTAATTACCTCTAGTCTGGCCACAGGTGCAAAGGTTTCCTCAAAGTTAATACCTTCAACTTGTGCATAGCCTTTGCATACCAATATTGCTTTGTTCCTGACTACCTGTCCGTCTTCATTCAATTTGTTCTGAAAGATCCATTTAGTACCAATTACATTTTTATTTGTGGGTCTTGGTACTAACTCTCAAGTCTTGTTTTTCTCGATCTGATCTAATTCTTCATTTATTTTCTTTACCCAACTTTCATCTTTGCTCGTGTCAGCAACATTTTTGGGCTCAATGTTGGATAATAAAGAGTAGTTACTTACTAATATTATTCTTATTTAAACACCAATTGTGGGGTCTCCAATTATTTGCTCTCTAGGATGATATTTTTGCCAGCTGCCTGTTTTGAATTTCTTATTTTCTTCCACTTCTGAATCACTGTTTGAATCCTCTGAGTCAATTTTTGGTTTCTTTTTCATTTCCTTTTCCTCATATCCTTCAATGACCTCTTCATAAATTGGGTAGTTCTCTTCATAGCTAATTACTTGTTCCCTTCCTTCATTAACTTTAACATCGACACTATCCACATTTTTTCTTAGCCTCTTGTTGTAGCATTTGTAAGCTTTGCTTTTTGATGAATAGCCAAGAAAAATACCTTCATCCACTCTATCTTCAAACTTACCAAGGTTTTCTTCAGTTATTTTGATGTAACACTTGCTGCCAAAAACTTTAAAGTATCTTGTTGTTGCCTTTTTACCAAACCACAACTCATAAGGAGTTTTGCTTTCATGCGTCCTCAACATGCACCTATTTTGGATGTATACCGTAGTATGGACTGCCTCTTTCCAAAATTTGTCTACTACTTTTCTCTCAGTCAACATAGTCCATGCCATTTCCTACACTATCCTATTATTTCTTTCTACCACACCATTCTGCTGAGGTGTCCTGGCTGCTGAAAACTGTCTCCTAATGCCATATTTTTCACAATACTCTATGAAATCCTCTGAAATGAACTCTCCTCCTCTGTCTGACCTTAAAAATTTAATAATTTTTCCTGTTTGATTCTCAACTTGGTTTTTGAAAACCTTGAACATCTCAAAAGCTTCTGATTTATGCTTCAAAAAAAATACCCATGTCATCCTGGAATAGTCATCTATACACAACATGAAATATTTGTCACCGTTTATGCTTTACGTTCTCATGGGTCCACATAAATCAGTATGTACTAGTTCCAAAGGTTTGCTTGTGTAATACTCTTTTGTTTAAATGAGAATCTAGTTTGCTTCCCCTTTTGACATGAAGCACAAATGCTATTTGATGGTTTGCCAATGGTGGGAATATCTCTCACTACTTTCTTTGAGCTAATTTTTACTAGATTTTCAAAACTGATATGACCGAGCCTCTTGTGCCACAACCAATTCTCTTCTTCCTGTCCAATCAATCAAGATCCTTCTAAAGTCTCTAAGAGAGTGTATAGGTTGCCAGATGTCCTTGATCCAGTTGCTATCAACTTCCCATTGTTTACCTTTCTGACTTCACAACCTTGCTTCTTAAAGATCACTTCATGACCTCTATCACAAATATGACTTATGCTCAACAAGTTATGCTTTATACCATCCACAAAAAAGACTTCTTTTGACCTAATTTTTCCATCACTAATATTAATTGAACCTCTGCCAACTATCTTAGCTCCATCATTGTTTCCAAACTTTACTGAACCACCTTCATATTGCTGCAACTTCTCAAATTTTTGTTTGTCACCTATCATATGACTGGAACATCCACTATCAAGTATCCATGGTGTGGATTTATTCTACACTTTAAATGTCGTCTGTACGATCAAGGATTCATTTTATTCCTTAGGTCGATATTTTTCTTTCCACTCAAGTTTGATTACAATTTTGGGCTCTTGTTTTGGCTTTTATTTTTCAGTAGCTTGTGCATGTTTTTTGGGAAATTTTCTATTTTGTCTTATTCCATTTGGCTAAAAATTTCTTCCCTGAAATTGATTTGATGCAAATGTACTTCGACAATTTCTTGCAATATGCCCAAAATTATGACAGTTATAACATTCTACTGCATAATCCATCAAAGGTGAAAAAATATTTCTATTGGTAAAATTCCTTGGTCCTACATTATACTTGCAATCTGAGATCTTCTATCCATAACCATTGCATTTAAAACAGTAACCAGAAAATATATGATTGAACCTAGGTGGTGGTCTTTGCCATGTTGTCGTAGGAGCCATAAATCTTCTTCTTTGATGTATGACATTGGTGAAGCCATCATTGTCAATTCTTCTTTCATGCCTTGCATTATTGCTTTCCTTTGCATGATTCGTTTTTGCTTGATCAACCTGTTTCTTCTCTTCATTCTTTGTAGATTATTCATTTATAGCCTTTGATCCATTTGAAGATTCTCCTTAATCAAAACCCAAACCAAATTTTATTCCTGTAGTCTTTTGGTTATTTATGATCTTATCCAACTTCATAGAACTTTATTCACATTTATGATAACAACTAATTTTCCGATTCGTCTCTTCTAGCTGCATTCTTAAACCAACAATATCTTCTTCTAGCTTGTTGCAATAATCTATTTTCATGGTTATTTGCACTTCGAGATATTCGAATATTTTCTTGGATTCTTCTATCTGTATTTTCAAAATTTTTATGATTTCATTTGCATCCTCAAGCTTTCTTGAAATTTTCTTATTCTTTTTTCTTTCTATCTTCAATTCATCTAGAGCTGCAATTAGTTCCTCTTCCAAATTCACTTATGCGTCAATTTCTTCTTCATCACATTCTTGTTCTTTTTTGGTTTTTCTTCTTTGAGTGCCATGAAAAGAGCTTCACCTATTTCATTTTTAGAATCCTCACTGGAGCTATCTTCTAATGAACTGACATTCTTGGAGATGAAACTTTTCTTCTTGAAGTTGCCTTTTATGATTTTTTTTCTTCCAGTCACTTCTTTCTTCGTGTGATCCTTCATCACTTCTGTTCTTCTCATTAAGTGGACATTTAGCTGTAAAATACCCAACACCTCCATATTTGAAACATTTAAACGGTAACTTTCCTCTGTATTTTCCTTTTCCCCTTTTTAGTTTTTGAACAAATTTTGCTTCCATTTCATCTGATGTCTCATATTCCTCGGATTCTTGTTTTGCTTTCATATTTTTATGGGCTTTAAAAGCAGCTTCTCTGTATGTGGGTTTAGATTTTTCTATTCTCATCTCATATATAGTCAAAGAACCATTCATCTCATCCATACTAAAAGAATTTAGATCTTTAGCTTCTTCTATAGCTAAAACTTTAGAATAAAATCTTTGGGGAAGGGATATTAATACCTTTTTTCACGATGACAAAATATTTGATTTTCTCGCTGAGTCCTCTAATCACATTAATGAATTCATTAACTCTCAGTATATATGCCTCTATATTCTCACCATATTTCATATTTAATACTTCGAACTGAGCTTGATGTGTTTGTAACTTGGCCTCCTTGATCTTAACATCTCCTTCATGAATGCTCTTTAGTTTATCCCATATTTTCTTTGTCGTTTTACAACCCATAATATTTACTAGTTCATTGTCCACTAATCCACACATGATAGCATTATTTGCTTTTGAGTCATTCTCAAATAGTTTCTTACCGACAACATCGGTTGGAGAAGTGGTGGGTATTGTGTATCCACTATCTACTGAATCTCAAATGTTGTATCCCAAAGCACAAAGATATGTCTACATCCTGACTCTCCAAAATACGTAATTAGTTCCATCAAAAAATGGTGCTTTATTTGATGAGAAGCCTTCACCACCTACCATTGTGTCACTTCCAAGATCACCCTAACCGGTTAAGCATGTTTAGGAACCTCGCTTTGATACCAATTGTTAGTCTCATAATGACACTAAGAGGGGGGGTGAATTAGTGTAGCTCTTTAAAACTTAAATCTTCAACACTCAAAGAAAAAACAATGAAAATATAAAACCAAATAAAGCAAGTATAACAAGAGAACATCACACAACACAAGATGTATCGAGGTTCACCGATTTGGCTACATCCCAAAAAATGACTATTTGGACTCCCATACAAATCCAGCCTTTGCAAAGCACCAAATTTATAATCAATTTACCAGCACCCACTAGAAGGAGCACCAACCCCTGATTTATCTACACCAACAGAAAGGAGCACCAACCCCTGATTTATCTACACCAACAAAAAGGAGCACCAACCCCTCTACCAAGCATACACTTGATTTTAATATTGATAATAAAATGACATATATGAATGTCTTCACTGAAACCAGAACCCTCTATAGTCTGTAAGCTCAAAATCTAAAACTTTCTATTTCACCCAGTATAACATCCCTCTCTTTGCATTACTCAGAATTTGAATCTTCTCTTCTCACACAAAAAAACTGATTGTTCTCTTAGCTCGTTTTTCCAATTGCTAAAAACTTTCTGGGTATTGTGTAGTACTTTTTATAAAAACTTATCTCAAAATTTCAGCCAAAATGGATATCATATGAGAAAGTTATGTCCAAAATACTAAAGTGATGTTTTTCACCATTCTCCAAAAAACACAGATTTTCACTCTTTATTTTTCTCCACACACACTTCTCTCTTCACAAAATAAAGTCCCCACGTTTTAATAAAATCCCTTGTCACTTAAAAAACACACATTTGCATTATTTTTCGCTTTCCAATTTTAAAAATATATTTTTTAATGAAGCTTCTTAAAACAATGTAACTTCCTTTTTTATTTTGAGAAGGCATTTCGTCAAACACGTCACATGCAAAGAATTGACACCTTACTCGTTCTCTTACTTCGGAGCCACGTGACACCTCAAAAAAAAAATGAAAGATGCTCTATTTGATGCCTTGAAGGTGTAACAACACTAAAATCGAAACTCTGGCGACTCTGCAAGGTCGAAACGACCAACTGAAGGATTTTGCACAAGTGGAACAAATTGACATAAAAGTGACCTGTACCGTTTTTTCAACAATCATAACTCTCACCTCGTAACTCTATTTTATCTTAAATTTAAAATGTAGAATATTTGCAATGCTTAATACATCCAGTATGAATATCGCTGCATAAATCCTTACGGTTCACCTGTACCACCTCCACGAAAAATATTGCTGACACACTTTTTCTAAAAAGAGCATTTTTGTGACAGTATTGCGATGCTTGTAACATTCATCTTGTTTCTCTATTTTGGTGGAAATTTTGAAAACATGTTCTTTAAGATAACAACCACATCTAGTTCAAATTTTTCTATCATTCTCAGTTTGCTCACAGTGCTTCTGACAAAACTGCCCTTTTCAGCCTTTACAACCACTTGCCAAATCATCCGCTAAGATACCGAAAATGTCACCGATCAATCCAAACACTGTGTTGCCACCTCCAATGCTATTATAGACTATTTCCTAACATGATGACATGTTACAAACTGATCCATCATGTCCAACTGTGCCCGTGATAACTTTTGCAATTTTTTGATAACTTCCTGACGATTTTTTCAACTTTTGCAAATTTTCACGAACAACCTGTAACAACTTCACCCAAACATCAAAAACATCCTCATAAGCATTGAACATCACTGTACATACTCTGAAAAACCTCCAAAATTTTTTCCACTGTATCAACCTGTCCATCTGAGTGTGTTGACAACAATGACAATACTATCGTTGCACCTTGCCCAACACTAACTGGCACCACCAAGGTTTGAACCTAGGTCTATTCTTGGTAAGTACCCAATCATACTAACACTTATAAATCCACCTAACCCTTGAGGCTTAACACATGTAAAATTTTTAATAAGGTAGGTATTCTGACCATTGGAGTAACCTGTGTCTAAAGGAGCGCAAGTCAATTAATAATTGTAAGCCGCATAAAAAAAAGGAAGGGTCAAGGATCACACACCTATTGGAGATAATAATTTGTGCACAAATTCAGGTAAATCAAATTTACTCTATATTCTAATATTGGAGGCATAATGTTGAGAGAGTTTAATCTTTGCATAGGGTTATATCTAATTAATTAGACTAATCATGTTTTAATGAAGAGATGAAATTTTGTAATTTGAAAGCTTCTACAAAGTATTAAAGATTGATTTAAAGATTGAAGAAGTTTTATAAAATTGCACATTTGAGTTTACAAACTTAATTAAAATATTTGTGATTTGATAATATTGGAGAAATAAGGTATTCTACATCAAACTAGGATTACAAAACTTGCAAATATTATTTTTATGATTTCCAAATTTCTAAAGTTTGGAGCTATAAAAAATTCCACATCAATATAGTTTTATGAAATTAAAGTTGAAAATTATTTTTTGAATTTGGGATACAAAAGGGATTCAACTCAAAACTAAGAAAGCTAAGCATACTATCAAGTTAATAGTACATTCAAGCACTTGCAAGATAGAAGGCATTCATCAAAGCATATTGCACTCAAAATAATTTGGTAGATCCAAGTACTTTACAAAACTTGAAGAATTAAAAAGGTCTTAAAACTTGATATTTTACTCAAAACACTAGGGAGCCATAAGGTAGCCTACATCAAAGGAACATGGCAAAGAAAAAGAAAACAAGTAATCCAAAAATAGAAACTCAAAAACTAGAACTTCATGAGTTGTCAGAATTAGTTGAAGAAGAAGATCTATGTTTACAATAAGAACCAATACACATTGAAGAAGACTTGTGTTTTCAATAAGAAGTTTACATTCAATATGACTCACTAGAAGAGACTAAGAAGCGATTGCAATTACTAAAAGGGTGCACACAAAATATGATAGAAAAAATTGAAAGTCAAGAGAATACATCTATAAAGAGAAATAAGGTTTTGCAATCAATCATGAGAGAGGCCAAAAATGAAAGTTTTTCAACACTAGGAGATTATTTAAATTTAGAAATTGGTGAAGCACAAACAAACTCAAAATATGTTTTCAAATTACCTAATGATATAGTAGAAGTAATTTATATGGCATTACTTTATAATGATATTCTAAAATACAAAAATAGAAGACAAGAGGACATGATAGAATATTTGAAGAATAAGTATATTGATGAATCAAATATATTGAACAACTAGGTTGGTGATATAACTAGTGAAGCAGAAAATGGGAATTATTCTATACTTTAAAAATGCATGCAAAATATTCTTAATAATGTTGATGATTGCTATGAATATTTTGTTACTATACCTATCAATCTATGGAGAATAATCTACAAAGAAATTGTCACTCTTAATATTTATAATATGAGAGAACAAGAAAAGGTTGAAGAGGTAAAGAACAAAATATAGATGAAATATTATTCTAGTGATACAAATTATTGAAGGCCTATGATGACAAATTCATGTTAGAATACTATATAATCAAAATCATTGATGGTTGATGCATGCTATGATACGAGTGATCTTCTTCAAATGGATAAAGATGCAAATCATGATTCTTGTCAAAATAAAAGGGAATATTGCAATGCAAGCATTGACACTAGTGATTTAGAATTATTGACTAAGGTAGAAGAAACTATTACAAAAATTGATGTTATGTGCAATACAAGTGATCTAGATACAATTCATGATTGCTCAAAAAAATTTTATGTTACTAGAATTTATGAAAGTGTAGATACAAATGATGATAGATACAATGATGCATAGGATCATATTGATGTTGACAAACATTATTCCAATGATTGTATTAATCATAATAATGGTTTTTTTTTTTTTAAATTTGATAAGATATGAGGATACAAGTTCAGGAAAACATGAACAAGGAATGAAAGAATCAATAGCATTAGAAATTAAATCAAAGTATGAGGGTTTTGAATATATATATCAGATCGGTAGCAATAAACGAGGACTAAGTTTGTAACTGAACATAGTGACATCAAATCAGTAACAGAGATTGATAGGAATAGTTGTTATTAAGGATAGAATGGTCAAAGATATTTGGCTACATATAACAGGTGCAATCATTGTAACAGATATGGGCACAAGGTAGAGAGATGTTGGAATATCCATAGCTATAAAATTTGTGGAGGAACCAATCATTCTCAAAGACATTGTTGGTACAAAGAAAATAATTTTTGATTGGATATATACAATGACAAGAAACTTCATTAGTGAATTTTCTCAAGTATATTTCTCAAGGTACAAAAATGGGTGCAAGAAAGGTATGAATTTCTTCGACAATAAAATTATAAGGAAAATAGTAATAGTGCCCAAGTTAGAATACATAGTCAAGAAAAATATGAAGTGCAAGAAGAAGATCAAATCCAAGGCCACTTGAAGAATGAAGACAAATACAAAGATCCATATTGAAGACTAAAGTCTTCAATAACCAAATAATGTAATACACGAGGGTGTTAGAGTATATTACATTATTTGATACATGTCAATGTACCACCATGGGTACATGTTTAGATTATAAGTTTGTCTTAGATTAGGATTTAAGTATTTACTTTATGCAATGGAATAAATTGACAAGAATGTGCAATGATGTAAATATGCATGTTGTCCACATGTACATGAGTCCTTTAGAATAGGAAGAACAAGTGTCCTAGTTAGGTATGCATGTGCACACATGTCTATCATGCATAAGTCTATAGGAATATGAAGAGTCATAGGAATATGGAAGGCCAAGAGTCATAGCCATCCAAGAGTCATTGTAGAAAGGCTATTTAGACATGATATAGCCTTGAGTTATGTGACACTTGACACTTATAAAGCATTGTACAATTTTTGTAAGATATTATCAATGGATATTTTATGAGTTATTTAAGTAGTTTCTTATGTTATTTACATATTTCATATATTACCATTATCATAGGTATAACATTAGTTTCTTATTTCATTACTTGTGATTTAATTTCATTTAAGTCTATAGCTTCAAAAGCTAACACTTTAATACCACTTGTTAGGAATATTCTAATTAAATAAGCACATTCACATAGATATTGTAAATAAAGAAAAATTCATGAAAGAACAAATTATTGCAATATGAAATATAAATTGAAAAACATATAAATCTCACAAATCATAATATGGAATCGTAGGCCTCTTCGAGAGGGTAACCTCCTTCAATACTTTCATTTAGTTGTTCCAAAATATACATTATTTTATGGACCCTTGTCTTTTAAATATACACTTCATGTAACCCTAACCTAATGCTCAAGAGTTGGCTTACATGCAAAGTGCCACTTGAGCTAGAATATTTTACTAAACTTTAGTTACATTCTTGATAACAGTTACATGAAATAACCCCACTTGTCTAGGCACCTCAATTACCACATCCCATTACAAAATATTATAAAATATCATTATAAGGGGGTCCCCACATTGGAAAGGGGTCATTACATAATAATATGATAATTGAAAAATAATGTTAGGATGGGGTTCTAGCAAATAATACTCCTTAAGGAAGGAATTACTCTAGATCCACTCCATGTTGACAATATTACATTATTTGGTACCTTAAGTACCATTGTAAATATTTATATTAGGAAATGTGTTTTTCAATAGTATGTGTCCAAATGTGAAGTGTGTTTAATTGTCATGTAATCGAGTATGAGTTATGAGTGAAAGTTATCATTGTGTGTGAGTTATGAGTGTAAGGTATCATGTGTTCAAGTGTGAATTATAAGTAAAATATGTTAAGTGTGTAAGTGAAGAGTCATGTATGATGTGTCAAGATCAAAAGTAGAAAGTTATGTAATCATGAGAGCCTTTGTCATATGTAAGAAAGGCATATGCAAGGTTGCATCTCCCGTGAGTGTGATAAGAGCAAAATTTAGGAGTCTTGAAGAGTTTTATGTAAGGTTATATATTTATGAGAAAACTCTATGATATGTAATAAATTAAATTTCATTTTTTGAATGTAATAGATAATCTTATTTTTACTGTGCAATATTGGTGTTACTATTGAATGTGAGTATATGCTTGAGATTATATGATCCTAGGAAATATAGACTTGTGATATTTGGGCCCATTTTCCAATAGTGGTATCGAGCTATTATGCTAGTAATATCCACCTTGGTTAAGAGCCTTATTGGAAATAACATCCAGGAGAGAGATAACATGAGGAGTTGAGAGAAAGAGAGATATTGAAGTTGAGGAAGATTTGTCAGAGAATATTATTGGAGGAATATTTGAGAGAATGTTTCTTAGAAAAAATATTATTGAATTGCTTGAAGATAATTTTTGAGTTGAAAATATTTGTATTGACTAGAGTTTAAAGAGATACATTGGAATTTTTAAGGACTATTGGTCCACAATTGTGACTAGAAGATCCATTGGAGTGGAGAGGATTAAAGAATGAAAATTAGAGTATTAAATTTTGATAGGATAATTAAATATTTTTACTACAAATGAACTAGAGTGTGCAAATGCTTTGGATGTTGAAAGTATTGAGATTTGGGATATGTTGAAGCTGGAAGAATTGAGAGAGTGGACATGGTGAAGTCATAGAACTATGAAAAAATAAGTTGAGACTAGATATCTTGAACCCAAAAAAAATTAAGGAGAGAGTTGAGAGTGTGAACATGATGAATCCGAATATATTTGACAAAAAATTGAGAGCATGGATGTGTTTATTGAAGATCTAAATTTTCTATACATAGTTCAAAGAAGGAAGTAAGCTTGGAGGAAGATAATACATTCAGCTGAATCTTCTAGAAAAAGCCCTAGCAAAATGAGGAAATGGACATAATTGTAACACATTTGAAAGTGCATTGAAATGTCTATATACATGACTGCATCTAAGTTATTTATGGAAACTTGACCGAGTAAAAGATTCAACCTGATGATAGCTTGAAGAAGCACCATTAAAGGTGAGATTTTATTTTGGGTATATTTGATTAAAGAGCATTGTGGGCACATATTTGATTAATTGCTTTGGAGTTATAAGGTGTGTTTTTAATAATTAAAATATTAAAGTATTTTAGGATATATAAGGTGATTAAAAGGAAATTAAATAATAAAGTGAATGAAGGAATAAGATAATAAATTAATTGAATAAATACATTAATTAAATATTAAAGAAGAAAATTGGAATTGTGAAATTGAAATTGATTAGGAAGACATAAGAAGAAATTTATTTGGAATTTGAAAATTGAAAGTTTGATTGAAGGAAGAAAAATTACAAATTGGTAATTGATTAATTTAAGATTGAATAAAAAATTGTTAGAATATTGAAAGAAAAGAACTGGGAGACATAAGAAGAAAGATAAATTAAAACTTTAGAATTGGAAGTAATAAGGAAGTCTATATCAAAGAAATTTCTTTTTTTTTATTAAAAATGAATACATCAAAAATATCATACAAGTTTAAAGAATCAAATTTTATGAGAAGGAATTTTTAAACACAAAAACATTGTCAGAGACGTGGTAAATTATAATAAACTGCACAAAATCCATTTAAATCCAAAAATTATATATGATGATGAATTATAGTATATTTATTTAGGCACAAATTACCACATGACAAGAAATATATATTGGTTTGATTCAATACAAGTGAAAACAAATGTACCAATGAAGATAATTGATAATAAATTTTACCATGTATAGGGAGCTGGAATTGTCATACTTAGTTTACAACATTCTAAGTGTACATTAGAAAATGTACTTTACATCCTTGGCATAACCAATAGTATTATATTGGTATTTCAATTGGTTGACAAAGGAAGTGTTTTCATATTTGATTGTCCTAATCAAAAAAATCACACCTCACGAGGAGCAACACCATAGGGCCACAATCGAGAGCATGGGGATCGACTCAATTAAGGGTCTTCGAGAGTTTTTACAAGGTTGGATCCTTGATAAGATGTGATATTTAAGATACACTTGAAATCTAAAGGAGAAAAGGGATGAGGGAAACAAAAGGAAACAACTCAACAAAAGAAAATGTGGTAATGCAACAAAATATCTGCTAAGATCCCCTTGCACAATAGGCCTGAATGCTTTGTGTCAATGGTGAACGCTTCCTATTCTAGATATAGTTAAGCATAGATAAAACCCACCCACATATATCTATATAATAAAATGGGTCCATAAGATGGCTAGTAAAAAAATTGACTTAGGCCTCCCACACACACATACATAAGCAAAACTTATGAATAGGTAAAAAGTGTAGACACACACATACACATAGAAACAAGTCTATAAGAGAGCCAAAAATGACTAGTCCAAAAATTGATGTAGGTCTATCTCTCTCTATATATGTGTATGTAATTGTTTACAAATATTATGCTAGAAGCAGGGATTCAATTTTTCTACAAGTCGCTCATGAGCTAATTGCTCTATAGAAAGAAATGAAAGGAAAGCTTACAAGAGGATACAAATGCAAAATTGCTGATTCTTTACAAAGCTAACACTACATCTATTTATAGATTACAAGGAGGAGGGTTTCCCTTCAAAAACTCATGTAGAGATTTAAATGTGGTTGTTCCTTTTTATTTCAAACCACGTCTTGTCTGAAATTCCAATCCCCTTTAGGTTCTCTGGATCTGTATTCATGAATGTCAAATGGTCCTAAGCCCTTGGATGAGTAGCTACAATCTTCATTGTTATATACCCATTTATGGAAATTCTAATCATCTGGGCATAAAATATTTCTTCACTTAATGATTTGGATATTTGAGCTACCTCTACTATGGCTCCCATGTAGATGTTTTCCTTTCATATAGCTATGAGGTTTTATTTTGTAGGAAAGGATGATACTCCTCAAATATTGTGCACCTCATAAATATTGACTTTTGGGCATCAATATTTTCTTTGTTGATAATTTTTATTACTTGAAATTGGGACTGCTTGGCATTGAAACTTTAAATTTTTTTGGTTTGGCACCTTTTGTCAAAACTTTGATCCTCATATCTTGGTTGGGAATAACAAAATTTTGAATTTAAGGAATTCCTTCACTTTTGAAACTCACCCTCCAATATTCAAGTATTTTTTATTGGAGGTTTTATTTATGCTTGTTTGTAGCTAAACATTTTGCTTTCTCTTGCCAAAATGATGTAGTAAGCCATAACTACAATTGTGGTGGCTATTAGGGAATATTTAGCCTGATAAAGATAAGAAACCTAGAAAATCTAGTGCCTTAGTACGTTGGATGTGGAGTTAGGAAAACATATATTTTTTTGAAATAATTTTTAATAGTCAATCCACATCTTTGTATCTTAGCAAATGTTAGAAATTTTGTCATCCCATTATTTTGGTATTACTCTACTATATATGATATATGTACAAGGTTGTAAGTGGGTGGCCTTTATCCATTGGGTTTGGAGTCACAAAGGCATCCCATTAGCAAGTCCTTTCCTCTTCATTTTTCTCTAGTTTCTTGGGTGAAATATCATCCTAATTAAACTGGGACTTCTTAGTAGCCCTCTCATCAAGAATATATAGGTACTCTAACCCATCATTAAATTAAACAAAATTATAATAATTAGGCTTATGGGATAGTTTAGTGGTTATGTATGGATTCCATTTTGTAAGACCTACATGATTATGCTTATTTTATTATTGGTACCACCAGAGTGAGTTCCTCATTTGTTAGTCAAGCCTCTTGATGTCCTTTCATCCTTATGGATTAATAGGTTCTTTAAATGCATTGGTTTGGCCTCCTCATTGGAGTCTTTGTCCAAGATGTTGGTTACCTATTGTATTACTTGTTCATCAAAAGGATAAAGGAGGCATGATCCAAAATTTTCCTCCTTATCATGAGCCTTATCAAATCTTATTTAAGTTATAGACCCATGCTCTTCTTGATTCCTATGGAGAAGCTCCTTTAATATATCCTCTTGTTATACTTGAAGTACATAGATCTCATTTTTAACTCCATAGGGATGCTCTGCTCCTACCATTATGGCATGTCCTTAGAGGTAGTGTTTGGCTCTAGTTTTGTTCTATATCCCTCTTCTTTAAAATTATTCATGACTAAGGCCGTAAGCTAATCCTAGTCAATTTCTAAATGTAGAGGTAGAGAGTCATCCTTTTGGTAATACTTAACTTTTAGTGAAGCCACTAACAATTTGAGGGGAATTTCCTTCTTTATGACATTGTGCACCTGATATAAGAAGACCATTTCTTGCAAGTTATCCAATGGGGATGTCAGGCCTTCATCAATGTATTATGGTAGGATTAGTGATACTAATTTTTTTCCAAATGAATGGTGGTTCTAGAGGGAAATAAATAGAAATAAACTCAAAAAAATAAAAAAGGTGGTGATGCACCAAAAGATATGCTAATATCCCTTTCCCTAGAAATATTGAATGTTATGTTGTAATGATGAGTATTTCCTCTCCTTGAAATAATTAAGCATAGATGAACTCCACACACGTATATGCACGTAAGGAAACATGTTCATAGGAGAGCCACATATAGTAGTCCAAAATGTAATGTAGGACTCTTACACACACATACATAAGTAAAACTCATGAACAGGTAAAAACTTCAAACACAAAAATGCACATATAAATGGCTCCATAAGAGATCCATAAATGGCTAGTTTAAAAATTGATGCAAGCCTCTATATATATGTGCAAGCAATTATTTACAAAAATTGTGCTAGAAGTGAGGGTTTGATTTTCCCATAAGCCAATCAAGAGCCAATTGCTCTATAGAAACAAATAAAAGGAAATATGACAAGAGGATACAAATGTAAACTTAGCAATCCTTTACAAAGTTAACACTACATCTATTACAAAGGGCGGGCTTTCCCTCTCAAAAATCATGCAAATATTTCAAAATGGTTGTTGCTTATGATGTTAGATCATGTATTATCTAAAATATCAGTACCTATAAGGTTATCTAGATCTAGTCATGAATATCAAATGGTTTTGAGCCCTTGGGTGAGAAGCTACTCTCTTTATTGCTAACTATTCATTTATAGGAATTTCCATTGTCTAAGCACAAATATCTCTTCATTTAGTGATTTGGATATTTGAGCTACTTTTGTTGTGACTCCCATGTTATTATTGTCGTTGTCCTTTCAAACATATACAAGATATTATTTTTTTAGAAAGGACGCTCCTCAAATATTATGCATTTCATCAATTTGAATTTTTGACATTGAGGTTTCCTTCTTTGATAGTTTTCATTACTTGAAATCAGGACCACCTGACATCGAAACTTCAAAACTTTTTCCCTTGGGACTTTTGTCTAAACTTTCACTCCTCATCTCTTGATTAGGACTAACAAACTTTTGAATTTTTGAAAAACCTTCACTTTTGAAGCTTACCCTTTGATCTTCAGATATTTTTAATCAAAGGTTTCTTTTATGCTTATCTACTATCAAACTTCCGTTTTCTCTTGCCAAAAGGGTGTAGTGAGCCATCACTATAGGAAGAACTATGGAATTCATATATATTAATGTTAATAGATAATTATTTAACTAAGAAATAAAATAAAATTGAGGCTATGGTTTCCCACAAGAGTGGGATATTTGCATTGTATGTGATAGAAATATCCTAAAAACTTTTAAATCATTTTTTTCCACAAGAGCAACATCAATATAATATTGTCAAGTGGCAAGGACTGGGTAGCTACCTATCCTATGTAGTTATATTGACTCACTTAGAGTGGTGGAATGTGGGGTGTTAATGAGGGTGAGATATGTGGCAAGGGGAGGGGTAGTGGTGGTTAGGACACTTGGCAAGTGGAGAGATAAGGTATCCTAGGGGAATTTTCTAGATTTTACAAAATCTAGAAAATAGATTAATGTGTAGGAAAATACACCTAAGTTAGACCTTAGGTATATTATTTTACTATGCAGGAGTTAGGTTATGAAATGTGAATGAGTTTTGTGAAGTGTTAGGGTTTGGTGTTTACAGATACCCCTTTTTGTACCGCATTACGTAGAACGCAATGCGGTGCAAAAAGAAGAGACACCTGGTTTATTAGGTGGAGGAATAAATTTTGTTGCCTTGATGTGAAGATTGAATGATCAATGCAAATTTTGATTTTGGCTTACCCTCTCAAGCGATGAATGGGTGAAAGATGAATAATATGAGACCCATGAACCTCCCAATAAATTTGGATGATGTAGGGATGATTTAATGGATGTAAGTATCACAAATTTAGATCAAGTCAATTGCCCTAAGTTTGGGGTGGGCATGTGTCATCAAAAATTTTCTTTTGGCATAGTTATGTTCAATTTTGTTATGGTATATGGAAAAAAAAATGAGGGTGTATATTTAACCTAGTTTGTAAATGGCATGGTGCATACAAATTTGCAAATTTTGAAGGTTTTATTTTTGTGACCCTGTAGAAAGGGTTTGATGATAGCCTTTTGTAAACTTTCTTGGACATATGTGACTCCAACATTGAGTTATAAAATTGATTTTATTTGGGATAATATTGAGTGGGATGATGTATGGGATGCATTTATAAGTTTATTTAATAATTTTATGAAGTTTTGGAGCCTTTTGGGATGTTTTGGATCCTTTTGCAAGTTGTGTTTGAACTTTTACAAACGTACACTATGTTTGCCAAATGCAACCTATGTTTAGGAGCACTTAATAAATGCAGCCTATGTTTGGGTGTGCCTTAAAAATTAAATTTTTTTTTTTAGGGGTAGGTTTTTATACTATAAATAGGCTTTTGGGGTTTATTTTACTTCATTCTTTATGTTTTTGAGTTTTGATTTTGTGTTTGAGAGAGATGAAGAGTTTTGCGATGGAGGGAGTAGGCACCATGGCTAGAGCAGGATGGCATGTAATAGGGGTTAGTCTTAGGTAGCCTTCCATTATCTTATATTTTTTATTTTTTTGTTGTTATTTTTGTTGTATTTTCAAATTTTTTGTTTACTTTTTTGCAACGAAAGGGGGATGGGTGACAAGTTTTTTTGAAATGGAATGGATGATGTATTGATGTGTTTTTAATATTGTTTTGATCCAGATGAATATGTTGGTCACATGAACCCAATTTTATCATGTTCTACCTCATGTTAGGAGGGATTTGATTGATGATAACTAGAGGTGGTTGGAGAGGGTAATATTAGTAGGGGCTACACGAGTAGAGGTGGTGATGGAGGATGAGGGGTACTTGTCGATGCTAGTGGAGAGGTGGAATCTTGATAGGACTTTTCAAATCCCAATAGGAAAGATGAGGATTACCTTGGAAGAAATATATCACATCTTCTATGTTCCTATTGAGGGGATGCCTATCAAGGTTGGATGGGACAAAGAGCATGAGATAAGTTGTATCTATGGTGATAAATAGGAGGCTGTAGATGTCAGCAAGTGTAACATTAAGTACCTAGAGATGTACCAAAAGAGGGATTTAGAGGTATTTTCAACCTATGTCATGTTCATATTGGCTAATATGTTGTTATCAAACAACATAGGAGCTAGGTTACCTTGGAACTAGATTTGACTCATGTTTGACATGATCAGTGAGGCTCAAGTTTAAGCTTGGGTACCTAAACTATTAGCTCACACTTATATTGAGATTTATGAGGTGAATATGTAGGAGCAAAATATATTGGATTACAACTTGTTGCTTCAGATCTAAAGCTAGGAGCACTTCAATATGGGTCACCCTATGGGCTTGCCTTGCAAGTAAAATAGCTCACATCCTTATGCATTGAGGTGGCAAGAAAACACAAAGGTGCGATCGAGTCACCCTAGTCATAGTGGATAGGACTATAGGGATATGTGGGTAGGATTGGCTAATTATTTGGTATGGCGACCGTGGAGAGGGACTGATGGATGGTCTGAGGATGAGGTGTATTTGAGGTGAGTCAAATGGGATCGATGGGTATTGAGATGCCATGGCAACAAGAGGGATTTGATTTAGTTCTCTCATAGTCTACAATAGTTTAGGCTACCACAAAGGGTTCTAGATGACCCTATGATATATAGACATTGGAATAACAAGCTTAGCTTGGCATATGTTGATTATTGGCTTATGGAGGAGGATCCTGATGAGGTGATTAACATTCTAGATATGGATGCCATTGGAACGATTATAGAGTATGATGTCTGGTTTGTTGAGCAACTATCTTGGGAATATATTTAGGAAGTGGAAAACATTAGTAGCAATGATGGGGATGTACCAGTGGTGGAGGATCCTTCACAATGATAGATAAATCATCAATTGAGTGATGGTTCCAAGCCTATGAGGGTTGAGGCTGATAGACCTATGGATGCTAGAGGTATAGGAAAGAATAGTGGGGATGTTGGTGGAGATATGGGGGATATGGATGAGGGGTCAAAGTTTAATTCAAGGTAAGGTGAGGATGAGTGGGTGAAACTTCATGCAAAGCATGATCGCTTAGTTGAGGAGCATGATCACCTAGTAGTGGAGCAATATCGACTAGCAAAGGAGTGGGATCGACTTCTACAGATTAGGGAGGCTTGAGAGATGAAGTGAGGTGGAGGAGATACAAAGTACCCATGGTGGAGATGGTGATGTAGCTATGATAGCTACTCTTCAAGCAAAGGTGGATAAGAAGGATGGGTAACAACTATAGGATTTAGCTTATGTTTGGTCACTAGAAGATCGACTTGTTCAATGAGGTATCCCACTATCGATGCGACCTTATACTTCAAGATTTAGATCTAGTCAATGGAGCAAGTCTAGGCATGGTATTTCCCATTCAAGAGTTCCACAATTCCTATAATTATCTATATCATAGGGATATGGGTTGGGGCCTCCTATTAGAGTGCCTAAGGCCCTTGATAGTGCTAGCTAGCAACACTCATTGTCTTCATTTTGATGTTTTTGATTTTTATTACAAGTGTTAGAGCTTTGTTGTGCATAGCCTATAGGTAAACAATGTACCTTGTGATATTTACATATATATATACATGGATTTTTATAGATCATATTTATTGTGCTTTATATGTGTTGATTTTATTGTGAGTGGATGAATGATGGTATATGCATGTGATGGGATGAGTGTATTATGAATGAATGCATATGATATTTGTAATAATGTATGCAAATGAACTAATGGTGCGGCCTTATTAATTATCATTTGAATAGGTTATGGACCATTGTTTATCTGACTTTATCTTTGTTGCTTAATAAAGGACACCAACATAGTAATACTAGTTTAAACATGAAATGAACTATAATACATGTGTAATAATGCAATGGTGGTATGGAATGTAAGCTCACTTATAAAATTATTTGTCTTAGGGATAAAGGATCTAGAGTTATTTTCAAAAGACTCAAACATCCTAGTGATCTCAATCAAACTCATATATTTATATCACAAATACCTAAGATACTAAGGGCATCCTAGTGGAGTCAAATATCTCAAGGACCAACTATGTGTGCTTTGAATGTTCATTTTTAATAATGAGCATGGGTAGATTAATTAATTGTAACTTATACCAATAAATTAGCTCATCCACAAGCATACATATATTTGTACAAAATAAGCTTGCTAATGTGATAGACATGTCACCACACTAGGTGTACTCCACTACCAGTCATACATTTATAGCTCGATGGAGGTTAACCCCATGATATAATGACCTAAAAATTCTAGGAATTCAAGATTTTATTTGATTTTTTTTTGTGTAAAAGACTTTTATCTTTTTTTTTTGCACTTGTACTTTTGCTAATTCTCAGGGTTAAACCATGTGCATGATAAGATGAGTAGGGGATACCATTCACTTTATGGAAAAATTTTCTTATGAGTTTGTCATTCCAAGGCATCACAAAATAATTAATATATGATAATATGTGTGGTCCAAGAGAAAACTTGATTTTATCAGGAACACCCTATAGCACCTAAGGACTGTTTGACATTCAATGGAGGTTGCTTGAAATACTAGGAGTGGTTAAGTGACTGAAAACACCTAGATATTCCTCAAACTAGAGACTTTCATGGGATTTATTACCATATATATTGCATGATTTTGGATGGTGGAATGAGACTAATACTAGAACGGAGGTGCCACTGATTAAGGCAACAAGAATCAGTGGATGAATAATTATCCAAACTAATTGAATGACCACCAATATGGTAGGTGATGTGTATGAATGCAGATGACAAAAATGTATAAATGCATTACCCAAAGAAATGAGGGTGGAATGTATGCATTATGAATGCATGAATGGATGTACAAAATGCAATATGAATGGCTAAGCTAAAAATTTATTTATTTTTATTTTATTTTATTTATTTATTTTTCCATATATATATTGATGAGGTCTAGAATTTGACTGTAATATGTAGTTTATTCCTGCATTTCAGTTGCAACCTTCATGATATATATGTGCATTTTGATAAAAAATGTGTATGTTTTAGTATGATATTTAGATAAATGTTATCTACAGGCTTATGTTTTGAATGATTGCAATTTTACATAAATCATGTGAAAGTGTTGTGTTGTTAATAGGTAAAAGCTATAGGTGTTCATGGAGACTGCTATAAAAGAATATGGCTAAAATAGACTACGATAGAATGCAGTTGAAGTAGCCTATAGGTGCAGTTGACAAAATTCAACTACAGAAGGACACTACTGAAACCGTCTATAGAAGAAGGCGACTAAAAGTGGCTATGGAAGGATGCTACTAATAAAGATTAAAGAAACTAGTTTATTCTTAGTAGATTTATTTATTGTGCAATAAGACAATACGTATTTCTAGCTTGGTCAATGTTGCATAGGTTTTTGGAACAGTTAGATATGAATAATTTATTATTCTTTATTTGAGTTGACCTTATAAGAATTTATTATATAATTTATTATATGGTTATGATTATGCATTGTAATAAATTTATCCTTTCCAAAATAAAAGGACAAAGTTGTTTGTAATAGTACAAAGTAGTTATTATATTATTTAAATTATAGATTATATTGTTATATATTTTTTTTGTTTCCAAATCTAAATCCGCTCAACATGTAACAAAAAGAAGTTGAAACTTCTATTGAAAGGAATGATGTAAAATTATATATTACAAAGTCAAGACCTTGAAAAAGGTCCACATAGATACACATGAGAATAAAAAATAAGGATTATTGTAACCATGTTACATTGTACCAATTGGTATGAATATTGGAATAAAAGAATAAATTAGCATCAACATATTTCTTCTATGAGTGTGGTAATGAAATTCTGTATTTTCTTCATGCTTTGATTGTAGTAGTTGTAGCTTCATTTCTCTTCCTACAAGTATGAATTAGAAAACTTTAAATTAGTTTAATGAATATAAATTATTGAAATTAAAGTAAGGTAAAAAGGAGAAGAGATTAATACTGACCTCGAGGAGGCAAGGCCCACTCCAAAAGGTTAGTCCCTAGATCTCTTCCTCCTAAAGTACAATAGATATAGTTAGAACATAGAATAATATTAGAATATAAATTTGATTAAATTGCATATTATAGAACATATTAAGATAGATAATGCATCATTAAGATCATAAAAAATGGATCCACAAACCTAGCATAGTTCATAATTGCATCCCTTAAATTGAGCATATTTTCAATATTTTCAGTTATTGAAAACTTTATTTTACACAAGAAACTAAGAAAAAAGGAATAAAAATATCAATGATCATGATTATAGATATCTATACAAGATAACTATTCTTTAAATCTAATTTTAGTTTGACAATTAAATGCGAGACATTACAACTTGACATTTTGGTACCATTGTCGGGGAGAATATTGCCATAAGTTCTAGTTATAGACTACTAGATTGCATAAGAAGGAGACTTACCTACATGTAGGTCAAGAGTGGCACAAGAAGTTCCACTGAGTATCTTCATTTTAGCATTTCCAGGTTCCACTTTCTTGGTTTCAATTTTACTATTTTTCTAGTTAGCATTTAATTTCAACAAGTTATTTTCAGAATTTATGGTTGTCACATCTTCAGTTTGGAAACTTTTTACTTGCATGCAAGTCAGTGGTGTGACAAGATCATACCAAGTGTTTCTTAAACCCAAGTAGTGAACAATTTAGTCTTTATTTCAGTATTTTTGTTTTAACAAATTATTTTCAGCATTTTGTGGTTGTTACATTTTTGGTTTGGGAAGCTTTACTTGCATGCAAGTCAATGGTGCGACAAGATCATACCATGTATTTTTTAAACCAAAATAGTGGTAACATTCCTTAATTTAGTATTTATTTCAGCATTTTTGTGGTTATTGCATCTTTTCTTTGGGAATCTTTACTTGCAAGCAACTCAATGGTATGATAAGATCATATCGAGTGTTTCTTAAACTAAAGCAGTAGCAACATTTTTATTTTCCTTGTTGCATTAAAATTGAATGTTATCATTTAGATCTGATTTTAATATCAATAAGATTTATTTTTTTGAAAAGTAAAATTTAGTTTATGTGAATTGCATTTTTCTCAAAAACAAAACAAAAAAAAATGTTGAAAATTGAAAAAAAAAGAATTATACGTTGCTAGTGGTGGAAAATTGCATTAGTCAATCTACATCAATAGACCTCAGGAGAATAATTCTAGAATAATAAATCAACCTACTTTATGAACAAGACATAGGTCCATATTGGAAACAATGGAACCGTCTGTGGGAACACCTTGATGTTATTAGGCAAAGGTCAGAAGAGTTGGGAAAAATTAAAAGGATCAATATAACTAAGGCCCTAGGTACAAATTATCACTCATCCTACTTTGACCTATTGAGAAATTATGAACGTTGGTTAGGGGATAGAAGAGCAAGTGTAAAATCATCTACATATCCTTGGAAGCATTACTTTAAGGATTCCCTTAAGGTCCATAATTTCTAAGTAGATATAGGAAAGAAGGAGCTGAGTCTAGAATATAGTAAAAGATACCACAAAGCACCTAGTATTATACGCTTCAAAGAGTTGTATAAAGATTTACAGTTTGAAAACCCTACTAATATACAAGGATAAGATTTTATTACCCAATTGATTCATCTTTTAAAGCAAGATTTCACATTTGAAGAAGAGCATTATATGACCCCTAATTGTTAGATCCAATCAATGACATCCATAAATTATTCAATAAGGATGAATGATTTTAATACACTTAAACCTATTTGCAAATATTAGGAGCATTGTTTCATAAATTTATGAATCGGCCTAGAGACTCGAAAGAAAGATTAATTAAAATTTATGAAGAGAAACAAGAAGAGAACTTTAGAAGAGAATCTAGTGAAAAGCTTGACATTGCTAAATTAAAAGAGACTTTTTAGCAACTAAGGATTCTTCAAAAGAGCAAACAAAATTTCCATTAACTCTACTAAAATAGGATCCTGAGACCTTTCTATTACCTAACCCTAAATTTGATAATCATATAAATCCTTCCACTATCTTTTCTAAATCCATACCTGGTCCAATTTTAGAATTTCTTCAATCAGTCATGAATGACCATAGTAGTGAACATGGGAAAAGGAGGAATAGGCAAATAAATAGTAATCATGGAGAAGAAGAAGGAAACTAAAGAAGAAATAGGTAAAGAAAAACTTTTGCCTTTTTAATTCCTTCTTCAAAAGATAGGATAATGAAAGAACCAAAGTTGTTTCTATTGCTTTTTTGCCTACCTTCTATGGAAAACCACATGAGGGCCTTGATGCATTCCTTTGAGTTTGAAGTGGTATGCCAAGGTTATTTATACACCATTAATGAATAGAAGATATGAATATTTCCCTCTACACTTAAGGATACAACCTTGATATGGTTAATGGGTCTAGGTGAGCATGTTTGTAGATGATGGGATGGAGAAAATGGATTAAAATATATATTCCTTGAATTATATAAATATTATTGTAGATTTAGAGATAAGAAGGTAAAATTATTTTGCATCAACCAATGAGAGGAAGAATCCCTCGAAGACTACCTTGAAAGATTTCAGTTTGTGGGGTCTAGAGTTAACATTGAGCTATATGAAGAAATATCAAAGGAAGATATCCTTGATGTATTAAAATTTATGGCTAAGGGGGATATCCATCAAATAGGATTTGAAGAAATTGTAAACCTTTGCAATAATTACTCAAGAAATAAACCACTTAGAAGCAACAAATACCCATCAATAGGAGGAGTGACAAGAATGAAAATTGGTAACATATTGGAAATTTTTAAAACTGATTTGTTGAGCACATTAACTACAACTCTTGATCTAATGGAAAAGAAACCTAAAGAGCAAGATATTGAAGAAATATATTATTATAGATGTAGGAAAAGACACAACCTAAGAGAATTTCCTCTTAACATCACAAAAATTTCCAACATTTTTGCTACCTGTAATATTTATGACAAGAATCATAGTACTAAAAAATGTAAGTATAACTTAGTTGTAAAATATGCTATAAAAGATCCTAAATTTGAGAAAGTAGAGGATTTTTATGTTGTAGCCCAAATAAGAAGCAACCCATTCAATGGTCCATATTTTTGGTCCAATTCTAATTATTCAAACAAGCAAAGACCTGACTATTGATCAAATGCACCAAACTAGACAAACTGAAATCCATTTACTCAAGAATGGAATATGCTGCCATGGGCTCAATTTATGTCCAAACCTTATGGGAGTCCACATTCACAGACTCAAGGACTGTTAGGACAAAATTAGAATGTGCCTAAATGGAACATGAGTTACCAATATAATCAAGAGGGACCTAGTTGATATCAAGGTCCACCCTAACAATAGAATTTTCAAAATCAATTCAAGGGACAAACTCCTCAAAACCATCCACAAAATAGATTCCTCCAACCTCCAAATAATGTGAACAATCCTCCTAAGCAACCACCCTTTCAAGCTTAATCGATACCCAATACTTATAACAACAAAATGGTTCAATAAGTATATGAAGTCAATGAAACATGTTCAATAACTATGATACCTTACCAACAGATCCATTTAAGGTTTAGAAATGTGTTGGATAATAATAATGTGACCTTTATAGAAATTGAGGAACTTATACAAAACTCATGGGAAAAGAGAGACAAAAAGGAAAAATTTGAAGATGAGATAGAAACTCTACCAAATAATGTTTTAAAAAAACAAAAAGAAACTCAAATTATTCAAAGGAGAGAAGTGAAAATCCCATTTCTTGAAATATTAAAGAACCCTCCAAACCGGATTTCAATTTCTTTCAAGAACTAGAGAATATTACCATTAATATTCCTCTTTTAAAAGCTATCAAGGATATTCCTATTTACTTCAAATTAATAAAGAGTATGTACACAACAAATCCAGGGAGTACATTACAACCAACCTCTATATTGCTTCAACTTGTAGATAGACCTACAATTAAACTAGAAGGATAGTTAGAAGACATTATAGTTTCTATAAGTTCATGGGAGTATCTTATAGACTTTGTGGTTCTACAACCAAAGAATAAATTAAGGGGACATCCATTAATCCTAGGATACCCATGGCTTACAACAGTTGATGCCTACATCAATTGTAGGTCTAGAAATATGAATATTTCTAATAGTAAACACACTAAAGATCTTGGGCTATTTTCTAAGTCAACATTGGATGAAGGTTTTTCAAAACAACTTTGGTATGATTTTCTTGATGACTTGGATGATATTCAAACTCTATCAGTTAATGTACTAAGTGAACATTTACAACAAGATATTGAAGGACCACTACCACTACTTCTAGATGATCAAAAGGAAGACCAAGACCAAGACACTATTTATCCACTTGAATCTACCATGTCTAATGACCAAGCAGGTACAAGTCAATCTCATCAATTGGTGCCCTATAACTATCAATTAAATGTTATGTGTAAGATAATAGAAATAGATGCAAACATTGAGAACTACAAACATGGAAAAAATTTAAATATTAACAATGCACTCACAATCATACAAGAGTCACAATTGGTAGATGTACTTAGGCAACATCAAACAACGTTTGCATGGAACTATGAGGATATGAAAGGAATACATACAAATGTTTATATCCACCATATATTCATCCAAGAAGGTTGCCATCTAGTGATACAACCTCAAATAAGGTTGAATGCAACCATGAAATAAATAGTTCAAGAAGATATTATTAAGCTATTGAATGTAGGATTTATATATCCAATCTATGATAGCCAATGGATATCACCACTTGTGATAGTTCCTAAAAAGAATAGAAAATAGAGAGTTTGTGTCGATTATAGGGAATTAAACAAGGTGACAAAGAAGGATTATTTTCCTTTACCCTTCATTGATCAAGTCCTTGACACCTTCGCTAGAAATAAGTACCTTTGCTTCTTAAATAGTTTTAGCGGGTAGAATCGGGTCTCAATAGCAGAAGATCAAGAGAATACAACCTTTACATGTCTCATAGATACCTATGCTTACAAAGTTCTATACTTTGGACTATGCAATGCACCTACCACTTTTCAAAGGGTTGTGTTGGCTATTTTTACTGATTTAATAAATGAATTTGTAGAAGTATATATGGAAAGCTTCACAGTTTATGGTAACACCTTTGAAGAAACTTTGTTGAGCTTACCAAAATTTCTTCTTAGATGCAAAGAACAAAATCTCTCCTTGAGCCATGAAAATGCTTCATGATGATAAGAGGATGTATCATATTAGAATATTATATATCTAAGGAAGATGTTAAATTAGATCATGCAAATATCCAGGTCATCAAATCCCTCCAACCTCCAAAGGCACAAAATAAGGTAAGGAGATTTTTAGGACATGCTATATATTATCATAGGTTCATTAAGGATTTCAGCAAGGTTACCTCTCCTATGCTTAATATCTTAACAAAAGAAAGTAATTTAAATTGGACATAAGAATGTCAGAAAACCTTTGAAATTATAAAAGACAAATTGACTACCTCTCCCATTTTAAGGGGACCAAATTGGGAATTACTCTTCCATATACATTGTGATGCTTCAGGTTATGCAATAGGGGTAGTACTACAAAAACATGAGAACAAAATACCTTATGCCATCTATTATGTGAGCAAAAACTTGCATGGGGTAGAAATCAACTATATAGTTACTAAGAACGAATTCTTAACTACAGTTCATACCATTAGTAAATTCAAACATTATATAATAGGGTATAAATTATTTATCCATACTAACCATTATACCATTAAATATATAATAAAAAAAACCACCGTTAGGGAAAGAGTGGTTATATGGTTGTTATTATTGCAAGAATTATTATTTTTGGCCTACTATGTGTAAGGATACCCATAGGTTTGTTGATTAATGTGATGCTTATCAAAGGGTTAGCAAACCTACACCCACAATGGAGATGCTTTTAGTACCACAAATAATGTTTGAACCATTTTATAAATGGGTAATTAAATTTCTTGGCCCAATAGATCCTCCAAATAAATGGAATAAATATATACTTGTGTGCATAGATTATGTTACCAAGTGGGCTGAAGTAAAAGCCTTACCACGAGCACAAGCTGAGCCTGTAGCTGATTTTCTTTATTCACACATCATGCAACATTTTGGAGCACCTAGAGAATTGGTTTTAGACCATGGGTCTCAATTCATATCCAAAGTGATTGAAAATTTTGTTAAAATATATTTTTATACAACCAAAAGTCACACATTGTCCCTCTCCCCATTTATGTGGTCAATCAATTTGCAAAACCCTCAAAAATTGCATAAATTGGCTAAAAATACTATTCATTTATTAAAATCACTATTCATAATAATTAGCCCCTTTGGGCTAGCTAAGCCCCTTCATATGCTTAACCATAGGTCTTCATGTGACCTCATGCCAACTCAACTAAGGTTGAAACCCTCACCATGGTAAAAAAGTCCACATTTTGGTCAAAACATGCTTTATGCCTAATGCCATGCTTAATTAGATCTAATCATGATTTAATCTAAGCCTTCCACCTCACCTAGTCTACTTTGACTAGCCTAGAATTCTACCTCACCTATTCTAGCCTATCCTACCCTTTCCACCTCTCACCCAGATATTTCTCCACCCCACACTCCCCTGGGTCATAAATGAAAGATGGAGACTTTTACACATAAAAGACAATTTTTAAACAAAAGATATTTCAAAAAGGTGTTCATAAATACCTAATGGATATTTTTAAAAAAGTCATCATTATTTGTGGATGGGTGAGGGATTCTCTCACCCAACCTCATTAATGAGCCAGCACCTCATCCCCTCCCTCTCACCTTGGCCAAGTCTATAAATAGAAGGTTATTTTCACCTTTTCACAACAACCAAATTTTGCTTATCAAAAATCCAATGAAATCACTACAACCATTTGCATCCATTACACATCCATCACACAACCATCATACAACCATTGCAATTGATTTATCACTTTCATGGAGTTCTTTTTTGATTGGGACAGGTCAATAATATCTAGAAAGGTGCACTTTTTGAAGATGACCCGCACAAAAATTAAACAAAATTCTACTCCAGAATAACCAAAAAAATTAACTTGTAGATTTAGTACAAAAAGGATAGGTTTGCACAACCCTGTGCAAACCACCCGATCTAGGACCGTTTTGAACTCCGAGGTGTGAACCTTTGCTACAAACACCAGAATAATTAGAAAAGGTAAGTATAGTTTAGTTCAGTAATTTTATGTTGTTTCCAGTAGTTATTTTCATGTTTGAAGCTTATTTAATGAGTCTTTTATCTTCATAAACATGGGGTTTGACTAAGGCATACCCCCCAATGCACTACCAAGATTTTGTAAGTTAACAGGTCCAAAAAGTACTGAAGAACACAAGCTTATACTAATAGGGGAGGGTGAACAGTATAAGACCACTTTTTACTTTTCTTATCACAATCAATATTATGTAATATATCAATGGAAATATCAATAGCAGAAACTAAAGTAATGCAAAAAATAGCACACACACATGAGACACCAATTTTACGTGGTTCACCCAATGTGGGGTACTCCATGGAGAAAACATTTCACTAAAATTTTCTCAATCAATATCTTTGGTAATCCTTCCCAATTACAATGTTTATGGACCTCTATCCAAAGGAGATGTTGATCCCCTAAATATAGTTTGTGGATCTCTATCCATAAGAGAACTCCTCCTTTGCTCTAGTTGGTGATTCTCTAGAAGACTATTGCCTCCACTACACTGGCTTGTGGATCTCTCTCCACTAAAGACTCTTATCCCAACTTAGAAGACCTATCCTCACTACCCTAGATTGATGGAACTATTTCCACTAGAGACTATTGTCCTCTATGCTCTAGAACCTCCAAAGATCTGTCTCAAATCTATACTAAACATAGTCCAGTTGGTCTAGCACAAATCTTCTCAATAAGTCCACTCAAATCTACACTAAACATTGTCCAGTCGGACTACCACAAATATGCTCAACAAGTCCACACAAAAATTGCTCAAATGTGCTCAAAAAGTTCACTTAGAACTTTCTCAAATCTACTCAACAAGTTCACTCAGAACTTTCTCAAATTTGCTCAATAGGTCCACTCAGAACCTACTCAAATCTTCTCAATAGGTCCACTCAGAACCTACTCAAATCTGCGCAACTGGTCCACTCAGAACCTACTCAAATCTTCTCAATAGGTCCACTCAGAACCTGCTCAAATATTCTCTACAGGTCCATTTAGAACCTGCTCAAATCTACTCAACAGGTCCACTCAGAACCTACTCAAATCTGCTCAACAGGTCCACTCAGAACCTGTCCAAATCTGATCAACATGCCCACTTAGAACCTGTCCAGATATGCTCAACAAGATCACACAAAAATTGTCCCAATTTTCTTAATAAGTCCTCTCTAGAAATTAATGAAATATGTATTGTAAGCTTGTACAATAGCTCACACAAAATTAGTTCACAAGTCTTCTCAAAGACTTACCTCAAATCTGCTTAACAAGTCCACACATAGAACTTGTCCAATATCATAGAAGCATAAAGAGAATTGTTAGAGACTCAATATGTTCTACTCTCAATGCACAATCACTTTAAGAATTTGCTTAATCTCATAGAAGTATAAAGAGAATTGTTAGAGACTCAATATGTTCTATACTCAATGCTCAATCACTTTCTCAACTCACTCAATCTCATAGAAGCATAAAGATAATTTTTAGAGACTCAATATGTTCTATACTCAATGCTCAATCACTTTCACAACTCAAATTAGAATGTAGAATAGTTTGTTTTATGGAACTTGAACAATCACTTCATACAACCACTTGACTAGGCTAAACCAACTCAACTCAACCAATTTCTTAATTAAACTCCCCTTTCTCACGAACCCTAGTCCAAGCATATATCAACCAACTCAAAATATTTTCAACAATGCTCAACAAAAAATCTCACATAACAATGATACTCACGTTCTTTTCAAAAACCCTAGTTCAATTTCTTTGCACAATAACTCACTTCAACAATAATGCTTATAAAACAATCTTCATATAAAAATGATACTCATGATATTTTCAAAACCCTAACTCAAGTTCTTCACACAACTAATGGATTCAACAACTATGTTTATCAAACAAGGTTTTAATCACAACTCTTAATTCTAGAAAACCTTGAAGCATTAACTCAAGCACTTTCGAAAAGGAAATCCTAATCAAATCATTTTCACTCCAAACTTTATTTTCTAGTAAGCCAATCAATCAACTCAACCAAGGAAGAATTTTCCCATAACTTTTTGCTTGACAAGGAGTTGATCTCATGATCGAGGTACACAATTACAAAGAAGAAAAAAAAATAGTTCTGATTTATTCAATATACATGAGAGAATTACTGTTACAGTAGAATTTACAGAAATCGTAGAGAGTTGCACTTTACAGAATATTCTCAATTCTAAAATTATAGAAATATATTATCGTTCATGAAATTTTCCAGCCCCTGTGCATGCCTCTGTTCTCCTTTTTAAAGGTTCTCAGGTGACGCTTCATTTCCAGCTAGTGGCCCTTCATTTCCTCTTCCAGAACCTTTTGTTTCGTCTTCCCGTGCCACTTCGTTGTCCTGGTATTCGAAACATCTACATTTTCGACTCTTCATATTCGGATTTCCCTTCGGGAAAGAAAATATGACAGGTCGCAATATCGCGACACCTTTCGGTCTCTGGCCCCTTCTCTGTCCTTGCACCGTGAAAATACGACATGTCACGATATCGTGATAGTTTCGCTCCTTCGCTCCATATTCCTGCTTTCAGGTCATGAAATCATGACATGTCACGAAATCGTGACATCTTTGTCTTTCGTATGCTCTTTCTGCTTTCGGGTCATGAAATCATGACATGTCGCGAAATCACGACATCTTTGTCTTTCGTACGCTCTTTCTGCTTTCGGGTCACGAAATCGTGACATGTCACGAAATCGCGACATCTTTGTCTTCCGTACACTCTTCTGCTTTTGGGTCGGGAAATCATGACATCTTTGTCTTTCGTACGCTCTTCTGCTTTGGGGTCATGAAATCGTGACATCGTTGCCTTCCTTGCCTCTCCTATGAAACCTGTCGCAATCTCGCGACGGTTTCCCTGCTAGCGTCTTTCTCCGTTTTTGTGTCACGATATCACGACATATTTTCCTGTTGACTTCTTCCTTCGTTTTGTGTCACAATATCGTGACATCTTTTCTGCCCACGTCCTTTGTCTTGTTTCGGTCGTGATATCACGACACCTTTTATGTCGCGATATCGCGATATCTTTTCTGCCAACGTCCTTTGTTAAAAACATGTCACAATATCGCGACAATTTTTATGTCGCGATATCGTGACACTTTTCAACACTTAAACATTTTTGTTTCCTTTTTTTTTTTTTGTTGATGCAAGATTGTAGTGCTGCCCTGGATGCTCCTGCATCAGACACCCGGGGTTGATTTGAGAAGTGATCCTCACTTTTGAACTATTAGAGGAAGACCCAAGCGATCCACCTCTATTTTTGTCAGCCAAGTTGCATCTTCTACCGGTCTGCCCTTCCACTTGACCAAATATTCAAAATACTGTTTGTTTCTGGTACTTATGCCTTCTCTTGTGTCCAGTATTTCCTCTATCTCATCTATGGTTGGAGTAGATGTTGGAATACTCCACAACTCTGCACTTGGTGCCTCACTACTATCCCCTTCATGGTATTTCACCAAATCTAAAATATTAAACACGGGTGATATGTTTAACCCAATTGGCAATTCTACTTCATACGCATTGCCGAAATCCTGTTTTGCTAGGATTCTGCACGGTCCAAACTTCTTCATCTTTAGTTTGTTATAGGTTTTAGCAGGAAATATTTATTTTCTCAGATGGACCATCACTTCATCTCCCACTTTGAATTCCTTAAACCGTCGCTTCTGTCCGCTTTTGTCTTATATTGCGTATTCATTTTAGCAATATGCTTCTTCACTTCTTCATGCGGGTTCTTCGGATGCTCTGCAAAATCCTCGACCTTGGCACTTGCACTTTTCCCCTGTATTCGGCTTCCTTAACTCAAAAACATTTCTTGGACTGCTTCCATATATTATCCGAAATGGAGATTTGTTGGTACTCCTGTTGATAGAATTGTTATATGCAAACTCTGCCTGTGGCAAAATCAGATCCCATCCTTTGGGCTTATCTCCTATCAAGCACCTCAATAGGTTACCCAAACTTCTGTTTACCACCTCTGTTTTCCCATCCGTCTGTGGGTGGCATGCTTGAACTGAATTTCAAATTTGTCTTTAGTTTCTTCCCCAGGGTTCTCCAAAAATACCCAACAAACTTGGTATCTCTGTCGAAAACGATACTCTTCGGTAGACCATGCAGTCGTACCACCTCTTTGAAAAACAAACCTACAATATGAACCGCATCATTAGTTTTTTGACAAGGGATAAAATGTGCCATCTTTGAAAACCTATCAACTACCACAAATATGGAATCATTTCCCCTTTGTGTCCTTGGTAGACCAAGAACAAAATCCATGCTGACATCTTTCCATGGTTTCTCTAGTACAGGTAACAACTGATATAATACAGTGTTCTATCTCACACCTTTCACCATCTGACAGACTCTACAACTCTGCATAAATTTTTGCACATCTTGCTGCAGTTGTGACCAATAATAATTCTCGCTCACAAGGTCAATGGTCTTATCTCGACCAAAGTGCCCAGCAAATCCTCCACTGTGTTTTTCTTTGACTTGGTTTTCCCTCATGGAACTTCTTGGAATGCATAATTGGTTTCCTCTGAACAAAATTCCATCTTGGAACAGAAAATCCAACAACTTGGTTCTGTCCAAGGTCCCTGGTGCCAAGCAAGCCTTTTAGGCTTCTGCAAAATCGGGATCTTCAAGGTACAAACCCTTTAATTCATCAAATCCTAACACTTCCACCTTCATTTCTGTCAGCAAACTTTGCCTTCTACTCAAGGCATCTGCAACTATGTTGGAATTTCCACTCCTGTGCTTCAACACAAAGGAATAACTCTGTAGAAACTCAACCCACTTCAAGTGCTTCTGGTTCAGTTTTCCCTGGCTATTTATATCTTGTAAGGCACGATGATCAGTATATAACACAAACTCTTTTGGCAGCAAATAATGTCTCCACTTCTTTAGGGCCTGAACTATAGCATAGAACTCTTGGTCATACACTGAATACTTCTTCCTGGACTCATTGAGTTTCTCACTGAAGTAAGCAACAGGCTTGCCTTCTTGACTCAACACAACTCCTATGGCACTGCCACTGGCATCACAGTCCACATGAAATACCTTGTTAAAATATGGAAGTGCTAAAATAGGTTGCTTAGTGACCTTATTATTCAACATATCAAAGCTCTTGTCTGCTCCTAAGGTCCACTTAAAGTATTTGCTATCCCCTCTCATTGTTTTCATAAGGGGTGCACAAATACTACTAAATTTTTTGATGAATTTCCTGTAAAAATTGGCTAGACCATGAAATGATCTCACTTCAAAAGTGCTTCTTGGAGTAGGCCATTCAATGATAGCCCTCACCTTTTCTGGGTCCATTTTCAGACCTTCAACTGAGATGACAAATCCCAGGTATACCAACTCCTTCTTCACAAAATTGCACTTCTTCAAGTTGATCAACAACTGTTCTTCCCTCAACTTCTCAAAAACCCTCCTGATATGCATCAGGTGCTCTTCCAGGGTTCTATTGAATATCAAAATGTCATCCAAATAGACAATAACAAACTTACCTAAAAACTCCTTCAGCACTTCATTCATCAACCGCATGAATGTGCTTGATGCATTTGTTAGTCCAAATGGCATGACCAACCACTCATACAAACCTTATCTAGTTTTGAAAGCAGTTTTCCACTCATCTCCTTCTACGATCTGAATCGATGGTAGCCACTCTTCAGGTCAATCTTGGTGAAGTACTTGGCTCCACTCAAACAGTCCATAATATCATCCATCCTTGGCAATGGAAATCTATATTTTATGGTGATCTTGTTGATAGCTCGGGAGTCTGTACACATCCTCCACTCTCCATCCTTCTTTGGTGCTAGTATTGCAGGTACTGCACATGGACTCAAGCTTTCTCGAATCAGCCCCTTTTTCAACAACTCATGGAATTTTCTGCTCAGCTCCTCATTTTCCACAGGAGTCATTCTATGGGCTTCCTTGTTGGGTAAACTAGATCCAGGTACCAAATCAATATGGTGACTAATCTTCCTCATCGGTGGTAAACCCTCAGACACATTGTCTGATATAATGTCTAGAAATTCTTCTAATAGGTGTTCGACCTCTGCTGGAACATCTGTGTACTGTTATTTCTTAACAGTAGAGATTAATGCATAACACATCGAAACCCTCTTCAGGCCATCCAAAAACTGTCCGCCATCCACCGGGCAGATTACGCACTCATCGTAGACTTTCTCATCCACTTCTTTCAGTGGCTTTAATTTGTGACGTACTCCATCCTTTGTCAGAGAGTACATATTTGCATGCCCATCATGCATTGCACATCTGTCAAATTGCCATGGTCTTCCCAATAGAAAATGACAAGCATCCATCGACAAAACATCACATAGGACCTCATCTTGGTAATTCCCAATGTGAAATTTGACCAAACACTATTCACTGACAAGCGCTCTGTGGTCTTTCTGCAACCACACAATCCGATATGGATGCGAGTGCTTCTTCTTCTCCAATTTCAACTTAGTAATCATCTCTTCTAAAACTAAGCTGTCTATGCTACCATTATCAATGATAACATTGCAAACCTTCCCTGCACATTTGCACCTTGTGTGGAATAGACTCTTCCTCTGTTCTGGTTCTTTTTCATCATTCAAAAATGCTCTTCTCGTCATCAACACTTCTCCTCCTTCTACTTCTTCAGAGTGTTCTGACTTTGCACCTTCATCTGCCACAGTAGCTCTAGCATGACCCTCAAGTCTCTTGTTCGTCCTTTCTTGGTGTTGAGGACACTCGTATGACCGATGTCCCTATTCTCCACACTGGAAACAGGTTCCACAAAATACCCCTCTTCCATACCCACATCCAGGTCTACCTCTTCCTCTCTGGTAGCCATTGTTCTGATCACGCGGGTGGTAGGTATTCTCTTTTTTCCGTTCTTGGAGTTTTCTTGTTTCCCCAATCTTCGTTCGATCTCTGTAATTTCCTCCATCGGTTCTTCCACCACGATCCCTTCCTCTCTGTTTGCCTTCAAATATTTGGTTCAGTTTCTCTTCAACCTTTAAGGCCAATTGATACGCATCTTCTATGGTGGCTATTTTGATCAAGCTGAGTTCTTCTTGAATGTTCATTCTCAACCCATTGATGTATCTGTAGACACCAAAACGACACCAATCCGATTACATGACAGTGCTTTGGTTATGTCCCATTTGCTTTCTTCTGGCCGTCCGCCTTTGACACCTTTATTTTGTTTTATGTATTGTCCAGGCAGAAGTTGGTCATTTTTAAGGCAATCTTCCTATGAAGTTTGTCGCCAAAGTCAGGTGTCGTGAAATCGCGACACGCCAAGGCCAAAAGAAAGCCTAAGGCTTGGGTGTCGCGATTTCACAATGTCGCAAAATTGCGACATGCCAAGGCCAAAAGAAAGCCTAAGGCTTGGGTGTCACAATTTCGTGACGTCGCGAAATCGTGACATGCCAAGGCCAAAAGAAAGCCTAAGGCTTGGGTGTCGCGATTTTGCGACATCGCAAAATCACGACACACCAAGGCCAAAAGGAAGCCTAAGGCTTGGACGTCGCGAAATAGAGACGTCGTGATATTGCGACACGCCAAGGCCAAAAGGAAGCCTAAGGCCTGGGTGTCGTGATATCGCGACGTCGTGATATCGTGACATGCCAGGGCTAAAAGGAAGCCTAAGGCCTGGGTGTCGCGATATCGCGACGTCGCGATATCGCGACATGCCAGGGCTAAAAGGAAGCCTAAGGCCTGGCGTGTCGCGATATCGCGACACGATAGGGCCAAAAGGAAGCCTAAGGCTTGGGTGTCACGATATCACGACGTCGCAATATCGCAACACGCCAGGGCCAAAAGGAAGCTTGAGGCCTGGGTGTCACAAAATCATGAGGTCGCGATATCGCGACATCGCGATATCACGACAGACTCCCGTCTTTGCGCCTGGGCAGACATTAACCAAAGAAAGTGGATTTTAAACCAATAAACATGGACATCAAACCAGATAAACGTGGACATCAAACTGATAAAAGCGGAAATCAAACGAATAAACGTAGACATTAAACAAATAAACATTAAATGTTTGAAGGTGGACTTTAAACAATTGGAAGTGGAAGTCAGTCAAGTGCGTGGGACGTTGGAGGACTGTCACAGAGGCATTCATGAAAGCCCGAGTCATGGAGGACTTTCCTCTCTCGTGGGAAGACATGACCGCCACATGGCACCTATGACCAACACATGGCGCTTATGCAAACCTATCCAAAGAGACCTCCTGGGTCTATAAAATGGTGGATTTTTCCACCCAAAAATGAGGAGCGAAAAAGAAACATTTGGAGTAGCGAAGCCCTTCCAGTTTACCGCCAGACGTTTTAGCATTGATTTACGTCATCCGCATCCATGATCTCTTCTACAAAGGAGGTCATCGGGTGTTCATGGAGAACGTGAATCCGGATCCCTGGATCCATCCACTCGCCGAAAAAGCTCAGTGTTCTGTTTTCATTTCTTTTGCATTATGATCTCAAGATTTTAATTGCAAGCATATCAACATGTAGATTTTGATTTTAAGCATGCATTCATCGGATTTTATTTCATTCAAAAATGATGCAGACCTAGTTGACTTTATATGTATTATGATGTAATTATTTTATTACGTTTATGTTATGTTTTCCATGCTATAGCTAAACCGTATTTTATTTTATGTCGCTGTTTTATTTGTTTTAAAGATCGAATGTTTTATTTTTACACAAGTGCTAGTAACGGATCTGTTGTTTCTTTGAACGCAGGAGAAGCAACAGCGATTGGAGATTCACCAAAAAAAGCGGCAGTGACAATTTGGTCTGCCCATTCTACATGTGGGCACGCGAAAGGAGAACTGCTAAAGACAGATTGTAACTGAAACATGCTAATCTTCCTAGCCCTTAAAATGGAAGGAGAGAGATTGTAACCGAATCCGGAATCATATTAATTAAAAAAAAAATGGCTATGTTCCTGTTTCTCATTTTATGTTAATTTTGATTCAATTATGTTCATCTTATTTTGTGCATGTTCATTTGGTATCAAGTTAGTATTGTTTTTCTTTCGAAATCTCGTGCTTTCAATTTGCACGCTCCATCGTGGATTGCGATAAGGTTTTTACTTGAATGGTTGTCATATCACCAGAAAGGTCTTGCGGGATTAGTGACCCCAAGGAGGCCATTGTGTCCGCAAAACGATTCGATGATCGAGGGAGTGCCTCGATGTCGTACCATTCAAGTTTTTCCTGGAATTTGTCCACAATGGCTTTATAAGCCTGTAGAATTGGGCATTTGCATTGGTATACCCCTTTGACTTGATTGATGATTAACAACGAATCACCAAAGATTTTTAGTCATTTTATGTTCATGGCGATTGCTGTCTGAAGACCTATGAGCAAGGCTTCATACTCTGCATTATTGTTGGTGCATGGGAAATTTAATTTAAATGATAGGGGCATTGGAGCACCCTGCAGTGTGAAGAATACTATTCCCGCACCACCACCTTGCTCACATTTAGAACCATCAAAAAATAAGGTTATGTCAGCCTATGACTCAGGCTCATCAGAATCTGGCGATTCTGAGACATGGAAGAACCCATCATCAGGTAGTTCTATGACCAGAGGCTGATCGTCTTCAAGAGGAGCCTCTGCTAGTTGATTAGCTATGACCTGTCCTTTGATAAATTTCTGTCCAATAAACTCTATGTCAAATTTCATCAACAAAATGATCCATTTCGCCGTGCGACTACTATGATAAGTACGACTCATCATGTATCGCAATGGATTCTCCTTAGACACAACATACGTAGTGTTGCTCAGCATGTAGTGGCATAGCCTCTTGGTAGAAAACACCACTGCTAGCGAGTTTTTCGACGTATGCATAGTTAAGTTCGTAGCCGACCGGGGTGCGGCTAAGATAGTAAGTAGCTCTGTTCTTTGTGAAGTTCATTCTTCTAGGCCAGCATGGCACACAGTGCCACCTCAGTAGCTGAGATGTATAAGTAGAACGACACTCTTGGTCTAGGTGGTGCCAATACTGGCGGCGAAGCCAAGTATCGTTTGATTTCATCAAAGGCTGAGTGGCACTCGTCATCCCAGTGAAATGTAACCCCCTTGTGCAATAATTTGTTCATGGGTCGACACTTGTCAGATAACTGTGCTATGAAGCGCTTAATCAACGCGACCTTTCCTTGCAAACTTTTGAGTTGCTTAATAGTAGTTGGGGGAGCCATTTCAAGGATTGCCTTGACTTTCTTTGGGTCCACCTCGATGCCTCACTTTGAAACTATAAAACCCAAGAGTTTTCCAGATGTGACGTCGAATACGCACTTCTTGGGATTCAGTCTGACCTTATGCTCTATGAGGCGATCGAGGATCTTGCTTAAGTCACCGAGATGATCTAAGCATGAAAGAGACTTGGCTAACAAATCATCCATGTAATCTTCCAAAGTTTTATGCATGTAATCATGGAAGATGTACATCATGGCACGTTGGTAGGTGGCGCCAGCATTTTTAAGGCCAAAAGACATGACCTTATAACAAAATGTCCCCCAAGGCGTTGTGAATGCCATTTTGAGTTGATCCTCAAGATTGATACGAATCTGATTGTATCCTGAGAAACCATCCATGAGGGATAGGATTTCATGACCTGCTATAGCATCTACCAACGCATCGATGCATGGCAAGGGGAAATCATCCTTAGGACTCGCTTTGTTTAGATCTCGAAAATCGGTGCATAGGCGAATCCTCCTGTCAAAATTTTTGACGAGCACCATGTTGGACAGCCATGGCGGATAGTCCACGCAGATGAAAAACTGTGCATCCAACAGCTTTTGCAATTCATCTTTGACCATCAAGGCCATTGTTGGGTGCATCTTACGTAGTTTTTGCTTAACTGGCTTGATTGTCGGGTCAAGCGTTAGATTATGCGTGACTAGCTACGGATCTAGCCTTGGCATGTCTCTGTATGACCATGCAAAAACCTCCTTCTTTGCTTTGAAGGGCAATGTAGTCGGATTGCTCTTCAGGGGATAAACTTACCCCTAGCTTGATAATCTATGGATTCATTGGGTCTAAGCCGATGTCTATGTCAGTCGTTTCCTCGACTGACATGTGGGATCCGTCCTCCAACTGATGTGGAGTTGGGATCAAATGGATATCATTAGCTGAGTTTAGATCTGCGTTTGGAACCTCGGGTCCCTCTTCAGCTTGAAAAATATCCTGAGTTGTCCCTGGGGTAAAATGAGGCATTTCATCGAAATGCCAATACTCTGATGGGGAGAGCGGTGAATTGACATGATCCCATTCAATGGCATCTATGTCTAGATGCAATGACCGTGCTGGATCGACCAGATTGCGGATGGGTGCGGTCAAATCAATGGAGATCATGTGGATGAAATGAATTTGGTCTCCATTACCACGAGTTTGATAACTCGAACATTTTGGATGCTCCCTATGCTCGGATCCGGATCTCGTAGGGACGGGCATGAACGGATCGGCCCTATGTGTTGATAGGAAGATGGGGTCTTCCCTCGACACTGATGTCATTATAGGGTCACGGGGTGGACGGTGCTCATCGTGAACTTGGAGCCATTGATCCAACACTTGGTCCCACCCTGCTGGGTCTATGTACCATTCATGCCTTAACCTTATGCCTAGTTTTGCCATCAGTTGTTCATGGGTTACAGGGTGATTGTGTCGTTGTGCATGATTAAGATATTCCATCTCAGTTTCGTCTATGTAATCATTGTCGGTGATCCAAAGGCCCTCATTAGCCCTGCCAGTTGTCTGCGCCATACTATGCTCATCTTGTTCGAGCAAATTAATCTGATCCCATTGCGGTTATTCCAAACTCAGTGGGGGGACCTGATTTGCTTGACATTGCACTGGTTCAATCGGAACCTCTAAAGGGAACAATTTTGAAAAGATATATGGACACTGTTTACGTTCTCCTTGGAAGTTAGTGTCCAAACTTTCACCTCTCTCTATCAACGAAGAAGGGTTATTGATGTTACCAAGGGTGGTTGTTGACCATGGGAGGTAATCTCCCAATGTGTACGTTGTGTTCGGGTTGGCATAAGGATCTGATGCCAATCCACCCTTGTCGCCTATTCCTAGGCCGTGCATGTTTTCCACCAAGATGTCTAAGGGCAAGGGGTGGTTGAACCCTACTCCCGACTTATCATAAGGCATTTGATATCTTGGATGGCAAAGGACACATACCCCTTGCTCATACCTGCCTAATCCATATCCGTGCCAATTGCATTGGCCTAGATATCTCAGAGCGAAGTTCGGGTTCGACAGATAATTGACATTTTTGGCAAAAGGCTCTTCATCCTCGTCCTTTTGCTTGCATGGTTCAACACCATGATCAAGGACCCCATACACAAACTTTGTCTGGTTTGGTGGGTAACCTAAAGGAACAACTATCCGTATGGGAAGGCGAGGTCTCCCCATGTCCTTCATTGATTATAGCATGGGCGTTGCTACAACATTTTGCACCAGATATTCTCCCAGGCCTGTACTGGCCATTTCAACAGTAATTGCTGACGATTGAGAGGGAGGAAATGGAAGGCCCTCCTGAGTCCATTCCATGTTGGGTGGATTAGGAGCTTCAGATTCCATTGTGCTATGTATTTCTTCTATTGAGACAGTTGATATCGTTGGCAACACCTCCTTTAAGGGTTGAGTCTCTTCCAAGATCTGTTTTCCTTTGTCCTTCTATTTAGCCACGACAGGTGGCATTGGTAATGAAGGAGCAGATGATGTAGATGCACTTGGCTATGGTTTCGATGGATTAATCACCAGTGGTTCCCGTGGCATCGGACCCTATCTAGATGGATTTAACTGGAAATCTAAGTGCGTCGACGGGAGGGTCGATTGTGGCATCAAATGCACTGCATTGCAATATTTGAAGGGTTCTAAGTCCATCGGGACTACATGTATTTCTACTTCAAATGCATACTTCAGACATTGGTGAGCTATCGAAGGGACACACTTCATGTCCCTGATCCATGGTCGCCCTAGCAGTATGTTGTATGCCATCTCACCTTCCAAAATGTGGCACAATGTGGGTATCGTCTTTTGTCCTACCTGTACGGGTAAAACAATTGTGCCGACTGTCGAGCATATTGCATCGTTGAATGCTCGCAGTGTGTATGTGGAAGCCATGATATGAGAGGCTGGAAACTTCAGATGTTTTAATGCTGTAATGGTAATGATGTTACTGGACGAGCTAGTATCTACCAACACTCTCTTATACGGGATCCCGTTGACCCACGCGATAACGTGCAGGGGTGGATCTGCCATGTCATTCGATACTATTTTAACTTCATCCTCTCTCGAAGGTAATGACCATCTCCGTACATCATTTTACATGTCCTACGAAGTTATTGAAGGAATTTGCTTCATGAGGCTGTAACTCGATGGCTTTCAAAATTTCCATGAGAGCTTCTCGATGGGGCGCTGACTGCTGTATAAGCTCATAAATGGAAAGCCTAGCTGATGTGATCCTCAAACTCTGCATGAGTTTGGTCTGTATCGTGACCTCGGGTCTAGGCGGAGGCAATTGCACAGTGGGTTGTTGAGGTTGTGACGTTGAAGAAACTTCTCTTATAGCTGCCTCCGGGGCAGCTCCTGGGTATTTCCTATTCCTCGTTACTATGCTGATCATTCCCACATATCCTTGCATGGGGAGATTCTGTCACACCTCATTTACCTAAAGAGGTTTTTCCTGTACCTCGTGGGCAGGCAAAGGGTCCTTGAATACCCCCATCTGTTGATTATTTGGTGCTATGGGGTTGTCCACTTGCCAATGTTTGATTATCAATCAAATCTTGTATCGATCCCTTGAATTTCCAACATGCATTAAGGTCATGTCCCTTTCGTTCGTGGAACCTACAATATAAATCCTCCCTATATCCCTTAGGCTTGGGAGCGTTAGGATCTATGTTTTGGATTTCTGGAAGGGTGATCAGATTTGTCACTGACAAGCGGTCAAATAAGGAGTCCCTAGACTCTGTATAAGGGGTGAATTGTCGCCTAGGGTGACGCTACTGATTTTGCTCCTGTCTTTTATTTTCTCTTTCATAATTAGGAGGCACTACCTGGTAATTAGCCTTTTGAGGTTGTATTTCTTGCACAGGCTTGGGAACATTTATCGCAACTTGATTAACTGCAGCGGGTTTTGGTTGCGTAGTCCCGGTCTTAGTGTTTTTGTTCCACTCTTTCTTTTTAGGCTTGGTGATTGCGCCTTCCCCTATTTTGGTCTCTTCGATAACTCTGGATTGCGCCAAAGCTTCTTCCAGGCTGGCATATTACTGCAGCTGCAATAGCCCAAAGATCGATTTCAAGCAACTTCGTGCAAACATCTATGTGAGGTCTGACATAGGGGGAAGGTAAGGTAGCTTAGAAAGCATAGTCCTCCACCGATTCCCATAGGCCACCATTTTCTCCTCATCATATTGCTTGAGGCTGGCCAGATCGCTTAGTGACACCTTCTTCTTGGTGCTGAAGGTGAAGCGTTCAAGGAACGCATCCACTAATTGATCTAGGTTATTTATGTTGTGCTTCGGTAACTATGTGAACCAATCCGAGGCAGGGCCCGCGAATGTGGTTATGAAGGTCCTAAGCAACAATGCATCATTATCCTGAATGCCAAAGCATTGGCTCAGGAATCTTGTGACATGCTCTTGAGCATCCTCTTCACCTTTAAAAACTGCCAACTGAGGCAAATTGAAATGTTCGGGGTAAAGAGGTGTGGGCACTAAATGCTCTAATAGCGCTTTGTATGCATCGAAAGATTTAATATCTTCCTCCGTAACTCGTTCCCGTTGTGTGTTTCGGGAAACTAGGGGCCTATGGAGGGGTGGTTGGATAACACCTCCTCCACCTTGATAGGGCATTTCAGCCCGTTCTTCTTGTTCATACTCCTCATAATCTTCTCGAGGAGTTATTGGGCGAGCTCGATGAATAGGAGTGGGCACCTGCGAAGGGTGCCCCTCGTAATTCCTGGGAGTGGCCTCCCGCTCATGTCTCGGGTGTCTTAAAGGCACCTCTTATCAAGGTCTTGGGGACCTATCATGCACTATGAGCTTGTGCCTCTCGTACCTTTCCACCCTCTACGTTTGGGGGGTCTAAACCTTTTCAGGCACAGTGGTGTGGAGCAGCTCATTTGTTTGGTGCTAAATGCACTCTTTATTAAGGTGATATAATTGTTCTAGCTGCTGTTGATACTGCTCAAGTTGCTTGATTTGCGCTTGCGGGCGGCATGTCTAGCAAATGATAAGTCAATTTGCTCTATTGTTTTGATTCTAGGAGGCCTAGTCACCTTTTTGATGTATCTATCTTGGTTCTGAGGATCCGGGACTCCTATGTGGCGCTTCCCTCTGTCGAGATTAGCGACATTTACTTGAGGCTCCGGCCTTAATGGGTGATCATGATATCTAGCAGGTGCGAAAGTGCAAGGCTCCCGTGATGTATGTTACTCTCGAGGAATGCGATGATCTTCCTCGTTCTCCCTTTCATGGGTGTGAAAGGGGAGAGCCCTACGCTCTGGGTTTTGTCTTTCAGTTCTAATGGGAGGCAAAGGAGAGATTCCGTATTCATGTTGTCTCTCTTCATGGACACTGTGCCTCTCTAGCGCTTCATCATGCTGTGGCCACTCATATCTAGCCTCAAAAGGCGGTTTTCTATTTGCGTTGAGTGTCACACGTAAAGGTTCTTCCTGAAAGGGGCTATTCTGAATGGGCGTATCCCCCAGAGGGGTGTCCCTATGATTCCACCTAGACATGGAATGATGTAGATTCTCTTGTGGCCCAAATCGCCAAGGCGGTATGACCAAGTCTTCAGGACTAAAGCGAAGGCGACTTGTGCCTGCTTCTTGTGTATATTTCGAAGCTTCTGCCCTTGATTGGGCTTGGCTACGGGTGTACACCATTGTGGTACTTTCTACTAGCTAAGCAGATTTTTTATCTTTTTGTTTATGATTTAAAAAAAAAAAAACAACAAAAATCATCAAAAACAACAAAAATTTGCATCTCATTTCAAATCATGCTCAAATTCATCAATAGAGAGCTTTTCTCACATCTCATCTTCATAATAAAAATAAATCCATCAAAAATACAAAAATATGTAGCTGCATTAAGCATCACACCAATACACATTTGTGGTCGTACAAGTCAAAGGCACCATAGACTGTAATTATTCTGCTAATCCATCTTGTTCCATACTTTTCCATTTTACAAAACAAACAAACAAACACCATTAATTGTTGTTTACCACAATAGAGTCAGTGGTCTCATAATGTATCAAGAGTTTTTGTCTTTTAGTCGGCATTGTGATTTCTAGCCACGTACTGTACCAAGTCAGAGAGATTTTACGAAGGTAGAGTTCTACTTGAAATACGCCTTGTTACGTAACATCCCATCACAAGCTAAAACACTAAAACAATTCTTGAGTTGTACGAACGAAAGATGAAACCTGCACAATAATCTAGGTCACCATAAGCGAAACGGTTATCTTACTTATCCCCCTATGTAAATGATCCAAAGAATGCTGAGAGTTGGAAAAAGGACAAGCATCCTCCCTACCCAATTCCCCAAGAATCCCAAAATTTGCAAACGTCAAAACTCAAAAATTTGACATCACACAGTGCACACATCAAAAGGCACATACAATAGTGATTCTCGTCACTCCATATCCCAATCCCTTGCTCAAAAGAAAAATATATAAAAATAAATAGTGATTTTTATCACTACAATCGAGCAAGTATCCCAATACAATTGAAGAAAAGAAGGGAGTCGAACTTGAATCCCTGGAACTCTCAGCATTTCGAAGTCATGAGGTTAGCCTCAGTACCGGTTTGGTTGACAGCCTATTGGTCACTGGCGGTAAACCTCCCGCATGACGATATATCTGTCACATTAACTTGTGTACATATCAATGTTTGCATGTGGATGAGCTAGCTTATGGTATCCTAGAAACAACGCAAATTAATCTGACTAAATACAATAAAGGAGTTAGTGGAGCTAATTAGGTGATCCTTAGTATAGGTTTGGTTGATAGCCTATCTGGCACTGGAGGTATCCTGATGAATACCACATAAATGAACTCAATTGCACACACAAGGATGTGAAATAACTTGGTCAAAAACAAGTCCGATTCATACCTTGTTCAAAAGTCTTGTAAGATAAAGTACAGTCATGGCTAGTGAGTTGAAACCGTCTGATTCTCAGAAAACCTTAGCTACATTTCTAAACCAACTGTGCTACTTTTCATCTTTGCCATACCATCAAAAAAAATAAAAAAATAAAAACCACATGTATACATACAAAGTCATTCATCACAACAATCGCCTAAAAATAAATAACAGAGTTCTAAAAAGTCTATGGTACCATAGCAAAACATCACAAATTCCATTCATCCATTTTATTTCTTCATATCACATATGAATCAACAACATGCGCATTTATCATACCATATGCATACGTCACCATAAACATGCATCCATCAACATCAATCATTGTGCATAACATAAAATCAGAACATATACACAAAGCAAGAAAATCAAAACAACAAAAACATCACAAAAATGCAACACAAAAGAGCAATAAAAATTGTCGGATACAAGTGCTCTCGCACTTAACATCTTGGCATAGAAAAATTGATGTCGGGGTTTACATTGTCCCTATCCTACTCCCTAAGCAGGCTATCATATTCGGACAGTTCCACGGGAGGACGGATGTTGGCCAATTTCACCCCAAACGACATCACAAAAGGGTCAACACCCACTCAAAAACAATAAAAAACAAAAAACCAACAAACACTCAAAAACAACAAAAACAACAAAAACAACAAAAAAAAATAAAAAATAAATGCAACACAAACAAACAACAATAAACATTGCCAGACACAAGTGCTCTTGCACTTAACCTCTTGGCATAGAAAAATCGATGTCGGGGCTCAAATTGTCACTCTCCTACTTCCCCAAGAAGGCTACCATAGCCGAACCGCTCCATGGGAAGATGGACTTTCGACACTTTCACCCCATTATGGCATCACCAAAAGGGTTTTTACCCAACAAAAATAATCCTAAAGTTGGAAAACTGCTTGCACATTCAACGGACAAACATTTGAAGGCACCCTAACCAAAGTCACCTCGGGTCAAGCGACTCGTCGCTTTTCTCATGGCGGTCATTCCCTCATCGATTCGTCGCTTGAGGGGGTAGTCACACTTAGTCACCAATCAACAAACACACACCCAATCAAGGCAATAACATGCATTCAAAGAATCATTGACAAAGACAATTACGCTCCTGCTTGGGGCAGTAAACAAGCAACAATCACAAATTGATCAAACACTTGGCATTTTGTGAATCATGAACACAAGGTTCCCCCCGTGGACAAAAGGTTGCGCCCTTTGCCTATTCATGACTGATCAATGTCCAAGCTCAAGTCACACCTCACCAAAATAGGTTAATACTTGAAATTGAGTACCTTCGCTCGTCAGAAGCAATGATTCAAGAATGCATGCCCTTTCCATACTTGGGGCATCAAAAGTTGGTTAGGTTACCGAGAAACCCTAATCATTAGTTCTTTGGTTATCTATTTTTGCTCCACGCTGTGCCATGCATAATGCATCCCAAAAAGGGGCATCTGTAGACACAAAAATGACACCAATCTGATTACATGACAGTGCTTTGGTTATGTCCCGTTTGCTTTCTTTTGGCCATCTGCCTTTGACACCTTTCTTTTGTTTTATGTATTGTCTAGGCAGAAGTTGGTCATTTTTAAGGCAATCTTCCTATGAAGTTTGTCGCCAAAGTCAGAAGGAAGCCTAAGGCTTGGGTGTCGCAAAATCGCGACACGCCAAGGCCAAAAGAAAGCCTAAGGCTTGGGTGTCGTGATTTCGCGACATCGCAAAATCGTGACACGCCAAGCCCAAAAGAAAGCCTAAGGCTTGGGTGTCACGATTTCACGACGTCGCAAAATCGTGACATGCCAAGGCCAAAAGAAAGCCTAAGGCTTGGGTGTCGCGATTTCATGACGTCGCGAAATCGTGACACGCCAAGGCCAAAAGGAAGCCTAAGGCCTGGGTGTCGCAATATCGTGACGTCATGATATCACAACGTCGCGATATTGCAACGTCGTGATATCACGACACGCTAGGGCCAAAAGGAAGCCTAAGGCCTGGGTGTCGCGATATCACGACGTCATGATATCACGACACACCAGGGCCAAAAGGAAGCCTAAGGCCTGGGTGTCGCAATATCGTGACGTCGCGATATCGTGACGTCGCGATATCGCGACACGCCAAGGCCAAAAGGAAGCCTAAGGCCTAGGTGTCATGATATCGCGACACGCCAGGGCGAAAAGGAAGCTTGAGGCCTAGGTGTCACGAAATCATGACGTCGCGATATCGCGATAGACTCCCGTCTTTGCGCCTGGGCAGACATTAACCAACGAAAGCGGATTTTAAACCAATAAACGTGGACATCAAACCAGATAAACGTGGACATCAAACAGATAAAAGTGGACATCAAACGAATAAACGTAGAAATTAAACAAATAAGCATTAAACGTTTGAAGGTGGACTTTAAACAACTAGAAGTGGAAGTCAGTCAAGTGCGTGGGCCGTTGGAGGACTGTCACAGAGGCATTCATGAAAGCCCGAGTCATGGAGGACTTTCCTCTCTCGTGGGAAGACATGACCGCCACATGGCACCTATGACCAACACATGGCGCTTATGCACGCCTATCCAAAGAGACCTCCTGGGTCTATAAAATGGTGGATTTTTCCACCCAAAAAGGAGGAGCGAAAAAGAAATGTTTGGAGCAGCAAAGCCCTGCCAGTTTACCGCCAGACGTTTTAGCATTGATTTACGTCATCCGCATCCATGATCTCTTCTACAAAGGAGGTCATCGGGTGTTCATGGAGAACGTGAATCTAGATCCCTGGATCCATCCACTCGCTGACAAAGCTCAGTGTTCTGTTTTCATTTCTTTTGCATTATGATCTAAGGATTTTAATTGCAAGCATATCAACATGCAGATTTTGATTTTAAGCATGCATTCATCGGATTTTATTTCATTCAAAAATGATGCAGACCTAGTTGACTTTATATGTATTATGACGTAATTATTTTATTACGTTTATGTTATGTTTTCCATGCTGCAGCTAAACCATATTTTCTTTTATGTCATTGTGTTATTTGTTTTAAAGATCAAATGTTTTATTTTTACACAGGTGCTACTAACGGATCTGTTGTTTCTTTGAACGCAGGAGAAGCAGCAGCGATTTGAGATTCACCAACATAAGCGACGACGACAGTTTGGTCCGCCCATTCTACATGTGGGCACGCAAAAGGAGAACTGCTAAAGACAGATTGTAATCGAAACATGCTAATCTTCCTAGCCCTTAAAAGGGAAGGAGAGAGATTATAACCGAATCCGGAATCATATTAATAAAAAAAAAAGGGCTATGCTCCTGTTTCTCATTTTATGTTCATTTTGATTCGATTATGTTCATCTTATTTTGTGCATATTCATTTGGTATCAAGTTAGTATTGTTTTTGTTTCAGAATCTCGTGCTTTCAGTATATGGCTACTTTCTCCTTATTAGCCCCTGAATGGCCAGTTTTGATGGAGATATTGTAGAATTCTTCTGTGTATTCTTAGATAGACTTGCCTGACTATCTCAAACTTTGCATCCTCCTCAACATATCCAACTCGTAATTGGTAGGAATAAACTGTCTCAATAGTTTCTCCACCATTCGGTCCCATCTGGTTATCTTTTCTTTTCCATTTTTATTTCTTTCGAGTTTTACTCCTTTCCACCATAAACTAGCATGGCCTTTCAATTTTTCTTTTGCAAATTTTATCCGATCTGGATCTGCAACCTCCTCATACTCAAAGTATTCCTCCATATCGTTGATCCAATAAATCAACTCTTTCGGGTTGAGATTCCCAGAATATGTAGAGACATCAAACTTCGACCTCTTCCTGGCCTAAGATAGGGCTTTCAACAATCTGGCTTCAGAAGGATCCAATGTTTCTTCATCATCTGATGGATCATCAGTTACCCAGGCTTCATCGTCACTCTGGTCTTCTCCTTTTGGCTCAACCCCTCTTCGCAACTCTTCTTGCAGGGCTTGCACTTGCCTCTGCAACGCTCTGAAATCTTCTTCAGGCACTACATTTCTTCCATGACCACGGTTCTTTCGTAGAGGCATTCTGCTTACTTCTCTTGCAAGTCTGAATCGATCCTGGTGCAAACTACCTCATGTTTGGCACTCTATTTACATGCTTCAGGGACCTTAAACTTCTCTCTTCTCAGAACCCTTCCACAAATCCTGGTGCAAGCTGCCTCACTTTCGACGATCTGCTCACACACTCAGGAAATCTTTCTCTGATACCACTTGATCGAGGTACACAATTATAGAGAAAAAAAAATAGTTATGATTTATTCAATATACATGAGAGAATTACTGTTACAGCAAAATTTACAAAAATCACAGAGAGTTGCGCTTTACAGAATATTCTCAATTCTGAAATTACAGAAATATATTATCGTTCACAAAAATTTTCAACCCCTATGCATGCCTCTGTTCTCCTTTTTAAAGGTTCTCAGGTGACGCTTCATTTCCAGCTGGTGGCCCTTCGTTTCCTCTTCCAGAACCTTTCGTTTCGTCTTCCCGTACCGCTTCATTGTCTTGGTATTCGAAACGTCTGCCTTTTCGACTCTTCGTCTTTTACTTTCCCTTCGGGCGTGAAAATATGTCAGGTTGCGATATCGTGACACCTTTTGGTCTCTGGCCCCTTCTTTGTCCTTGTGCCGCAAAAATACGACATGTCGCGATATCGCGACAGTTCTGCTCCTTCGCTCCATCTTCCTGCTTTTGGGTCGCGAAATCGTGACATGTCGTGAAATCACGACATCTTTGTCTTCCGTACGCTCTTTCTGCTTTCGGGTCGCGAAATTGCGACATGTCGCAAAATCACGACATCTTTGTCTTTCGTACGCTCTTTCTGCTTTCAGGTCACGAAATCGCGACATGTCGCAAAATCGCGACATCTTCGTCTTCCGTACGCTCTTCTGCTTTCGGGTCAGAAAATCATGACATGTCGTAAAATCGTGACATCTTTGTCTTTCATATGCTCTTCTGCTTTCGGGTCACGAAATCGTGACATCTTTGCCTTCTTTGCCTCTCCTATGAAACCTGTCGCGATATCGCGACAGTTTCCCTGCTAGCGTCTTTCTCCATTTTTGTGTCGCGATATCGCAACACCTTTTATGTCACGATATCGCGACATCTTTTCTTGCTGACTTCTTCCTTCGTTTTGTGTCGCGATATCACGACACTTTTTATGTCGCGATATTGCGACATATTTTTCGTTCACGTCCTTTGTCTTGTTTCGGTCGCGATATCGCAACACCTTTTATGTCGCGATATCGTGACATATTTTTTGCCAACGTCCTTTGTTAAAAACATGTCGCGATATCGTGACACTTTTTATGTCGCAATATCGCAACACTTTTCAACACTTAAACATTTTTGTTTCCTTTTTTTTTTTTTTTGAAGCAAGATTGCAGTGCTGCCCTGGATGCTCCTGCATCATCTCACAAATCTGCCACACTCACAAATTCCTTTTTGCCAATCTCAATAATGGTTAGAAGACTTCAGTAAAACACAATATAAAAGATGACTAAAATACACCTTATCACTCCACACTTTAACAATTAAATTAAATTAAATATTACTATGGCCTCAGCTCTTATTATTTCTTTTACCTCCTTTTTAATAAAGAATATTCAACAAATTTTTTCAAGCAATACACCTTTTCAAAAGATACCACAATATACTCAGAATCACTTTTATCCCTTAAAAACAACATAGGCAACTTACTCCACCTTATGACTCCCTACACGAGTTTATACTATGCATAAAAACATATAAATTTTACACACCCCCTTATAACTCCTTCGCATACCACTCTCCTTCAAATATTTATTTTAAATGAAACCCTTATGACTCTCGTGGACTATACAACGTACCTTAATAATATTTCATGCTGTGGATGATTTGTTTCAATTTTGACATCACTATGCTCCCAGTAAACAGATTTCCTTGAAAACTTTCTGCGAGCTCACATATACTGTAAACATTTTTAATTAGCTCTTCTTTCTTGAAACTCGCGTTGTCTTTGTTTGCCCTTGTATCACTAAAACTTTCGAAGTCTATTCGCTATATAGGGTGCTTGCATAGCAGTGTTTCCTTTCCTGTCATTGGCAAGCATGCGATGTTCAATCAAGTGCTTGGATCGGATTTTTACAGCAAAAATAATTATCTTCTCAATAGTGATGAATCTCCTAAAACACCAGTTTTCTTCCTATTTATCCATTCCGCACACAGACTTGGATGTCGAATGGCACTGTATATGAAATCATCTTTTTCTCGTCTCTTCATCGAGTGCTCGCAAAAACACATGCGCAATTTGATTTATTCTTTACACTCCATTTTAACCTTCGATGTTCATGTAATCTTTGAGGGAATGCTTCTTCTAATTTACCATGCTCAAAATCTGATCTTTATCAACATGAATGCATCATTTCATCTCGCAGTGCCTTCCGTTCTCAACCGATGTATTCTATTTTTCAGTGTTCTCCTCATCGAGTAATTAAAACTTTTTTATAGCACGATCGACACACTATTCAAGCCTTAGAAGGAATCCTTTAAATAAGGTATAATCTTTCTATTAGACAATGGTGGCCCTTTGATTTACATAGAGGATGTCGGTGGATCCTTATAAGGTTGACGCGTTGATGTATTTTAAGGGCCCACTCCAATAATTAAAACATACCTCTTCTTTACATTTAAAACATGATGCCCAAAATGATGCCCACTTTAATATTTAATATTAAATTATTTAAACCTTAAATTTAAATAATTTAAATATTAAATCACTTTAATCACATAGCTTTGGGTCTTAATATTATAACAAGGTATTATAATATTATTGGGCCATCCAACCATCTATCTTATGCATTGTTCCTTTTGACCTTTTAGTATCGTCGGTGGTTTGTTCCTGAACATCAATGACAACTTCATGCCTTGACATCAATGACAACTCGATGGAATCAAAATGTCCAACAAGTACAAGAATACATCCAACAAGCGATGGCCCACAAGCAAAAAACCCACATACACTGAGAAACACAAAAGGATGAATCTTGTTGCTTTTATCCCAAATCCAAAAGGGCTTCCTTAGGAAAGACCCCATTGTAGCCTTCAAGGAAAAATTTGTAAAAGGACATCACAGTTGTAACCCCTTTTATGATTTCAATACAAAATGTAGTAGATTCTATGATATTGAATGAATATCTTAGCATATTTTTGGTCATTTCATTCTGGCACATCCTTTTGGGATACCCCTAGATTTGGGACATGCAATGCATCCCTTCCACGCCCCATCATTGTATCAAATATATCCATAATGGCTTGGTCCACTACATCCTCATCGACATTGATCCATTTAAATTTTGCAACATCATCACTCTTCCACCAGGTCCACCCTTATCATCCACACAATTTGCCTCTACCCCACATTGGTCTTTAGACAACACCTATCCGTCATATTCACAACCACCTTATGCACCTGATCTTAGCAACATTGCATGAACCTATTCAAATCCACCTCCACTTCCTAGTACCCCAGCTATTCCCATATCCTCTCATCGCCCTTCTTCACCTTTCACACCACTTCCACCATTCATATTTTTTGCTACATCTTCTATCCCATATTTATCCGATAACCCACCTATTCTTCCCACACCTCCCTCATATCTTTATCGCTTTGTACCTCGATCAATGCAGACATAGGTAATATCTAGTTCACCTAACACTGCTTCCATCTCCACTTCTCAATTCACCCATTCCAATCATCCAATCACATGAACACCTACTGAGTGCTACGAGTGGATACAGTGCACCACTCACCTTGATGACCAGTTAACTCAATATGATTCTCTCGATTCATCCTCTTCACCCACCAATACTACTCCATATGTTCTACCATACTTTATGTCACCCAATGAATCCTCCCCTAAACCCGAGTATACGATCCCTCCTCATGTTTCTATACTCATGACCACCCCAGGTCTTGGTGAGTATAACATAAGTAATGCTTGGGTTATTACATCCAACATCCAGTCCACCCATGACTTTGGATGACCTCATGATGTACCCTTGACTATTGGGGCAGTGGTCCCTCTTGGTCCTCCTAATAATTGCATGAAATTTGTGTATGGGGGACTTGAATCATCCATAGAACCTCCAACGCCTCCACTACCACAAACCATATTTTGTGGTAACCTTGACCACATGTCCAATCCTAATTTTATCTAGCATTATCTGCGTATGTATAACTGGCATGGTTATGGTCTAAGGATATATGAACATGGATGTCGCACCTACATCCATCCTCCCTCGCACAAACCTACTGACCAATCAGGCATTGGTTACCATCCTCCGACAATCATTACCCTTGAGCATGAGTTGCAAAATCTAGATCTTGATCTTGTCGACCTTCCATCTGATGAGGAATTTGATCTTAATTTACCAATAAAAAGTTCTTCCCTTCATTCCATAATTGATATTTCATCCGCATTATTTTTGCCATCCCTTCCACATGAGCCCCTCTCTCCTCATGAAGTTGAAACCCTTGCTTAACACTTCACTACCTTATCAATCGATCCACCTATACCTATTGAATCACCTTCGCCTAATGATCCACCTTCTTCACCTCCACCCGCTATTCCATTTTTCTCCATTCGAGAACTCTCACCACCTCGTGGTCCACATTCTCGTTCCCCTTCACCACCTATGGTGTTAAACCCAAGTCACCACCAACCTTTTCCAGATTCCTTGCTATCCTCCTCTCATTCATCACAACCCTCATCACCTATCTCCCCCTTATATAGCACCTTAGTCAACATGATCTAGGTTGAATTGTATGCTTAGCTACGATATCCAAACCATCCCAATTACATTCCACCTCCCATTACTAATTTTATTGATTTCTATGACATATCTGACATTCCCACGGCCATCGAATTCCTTCCAACACCACACATGTTACACTTTACAAATACTTTTGTCATCCAATCCACACCATCACCCATGGATTAATCATATAGATCTTTATCTAGATGATAAATTCCAACTCCCTGAGTCCATCGATGACCTTCACCTCATTCCCATACCTGCTCAACTTCATGATGGTTCTCACATGCTTGTTGAGGACATCATTAAAGTTGATACTGACAATGACTCGACACATCCTCACATCGTTTACCTTGTTGCTAGCCTATTCGAAGAACAATGTGTCCTTTACATCGATTTCCTTAGGTACTACATTAAGGTATTTACATGGTCCTACATGGATATGCATGACCTTGATCCATTGTTAGTCATGCACAATCTTGTCTTAGATAATAATGCCAAAAATGTCCGATAAAAGTTGCACCACATGCACCCCACCATTGCCCTTATTGTCAAAGAGAAGTTACAAAAAATCCTCGATGTGGATTTCATATAGCCTATCAATTATCCTGAGTGGGTTTCAAACATGGTTCCAGTCAAAAAACCCAAGGGGGGTATCCACATTTGCACTGATTTTAGGAATCTTAATAAAGCATGTCCCAAGGACAATTTTCCCCTTCCTAATATTGACACATTGGTCGATGCTACAATCGAAAATGAAATACTCTCACTCATGGATGGTTTTTTAGGTTATAATCAAATTTGTGTCAATCCAGATAATCAACATAAGATCTCTTTTACGACCCCCTGGGGGACCTTTTGTTACAAGGTCATGTCTTTCGGTCTCAAGAATGCTAGGGCAACTTACCAACGCATCATGACCTACATTTTCCATGACATGATGCACAAAATAGTTGAAGACTATGTTGATGACCTCATTACCAAATCCAAAACCCATGGTCAACATCTTGAGGACCTACATCAAATATTTGATCACCTCTTGGAACATAATGTCTTATTAAATTTGAAGAAATGTGTCTTTGGTGTTACTATTGGCAAAATATTGGGTTTCATAATTTCATAGAAAGGCATCAAAGTAGATCCCATCAAAGTCCAAGCTATCCTTGACATGCCTTCCCCTATGAACCTCAAATAACTATGTGACTTGCAAGGAAGAATTCAATCCATATGATGATTTAAAACCCAAATCTCAGACAAGTGTCAGTCATTCAATCATCTCCTCCAAAAGGGGGTCACATTAAAATGAGATGATAAATGTCAAGCCACCTTTGATGCCATCAAATACTACCTCACATATCCACCCATCCTCATCCCACCTCATCTTGATCACCCATTCCATTTATACATTTTGGCTACTGATATCGCATTGGATATGCTCCTCAATCAAAAGAATGAACTGGACCAAGAATAAGTTGTATACTATATCAGTCGTACGTTGATTGATTACGAGACATGGTATGCTTACATGGAGAAACTTTGCCTTGCCATCATTTTTGCCACCTAGAAGTTGTGACATTACATGATTAACCATACTACCTACGTAGTTTCCCATGATAACCCACTTTGCTACATGATGAGTAAGAGCTACCACAATAGTTGAACGACCAAAGAATCATGCTCCTCATGAAATTCGACCTCAAATTCATTAGTAAAAAAACCATCAAATGCCAAGTCATTACTAATCAACTGGTTGAGGCCCCTTTACCAAGCGATGCTCCATTGCTTTTCCAACTTCCAAACATCTTTGTCTTTTATATAAGCAAAGCAAAAGAGCCATTAGAGCTTGAATCAACTACTAAATTAACCCTCTTCTTTGATGGCTCCCATTGCACACATGCTGGGGGTGCAAGAATAGTATTTTTCACACCGTAAGGGGAGCCACTCCCATTTTCCTTCAAATTAGGCTTTCCTTGTACCAATAACAATGCTGAATATGAAAACCTTATCCTAGGTCTAAGGTAAGTAATATTAATGCATATTTGGTACCTGGACATATATGGTGATTCCCTTCTCATTTTCAATCAAATCAAAGGAGAATGGCAATGCCATTTCCCAATCCTTCAACAATACAAATAGGTATCCAAAAAATTATTGGCCCAATTTGAGTGGTATGACATCACCTCTACTCCATGATCCATGAACCGTTTCACCGATACCATGGCCTTGCTAGAATCACTCATTCCACAAAACCCCTTTTCAACACAACTCACATGTCCATTCACACCCTTTTACATTTTGCTATTTCCCCCAATCTACCCTCCTGCGATGATGGCATCAATATCTTCGAATTTGAACAACATGACCCATGATTTTCCCAAGTAAAGGATTACATCAAGTTCGATATTCTACCACATGATCTAAATCATACTCACAAACAAGTTTTTGAACTATGTTCCATTCGCTATACATTGCTAGGTGATATCCTTTATAAGCAAAGTTATTATGGCATCTTATTACATTGTATTGAGCCCTTCGAAGCCAAACACATCATCCGAGAAGCTCATGATGGTACTTGTGGCAGCCACTTCAGTGGTATGTCCATTACCAAATGTATTCTATGAATGGGATACTACTAGCCCACAGTGGAGCATGACTACTATGATTATGTCAAAAAGTGTATCAAATTCCAACGTCATGCCAATATTATGCATTTTATTTCTTAGGCTCTACAACCTATTCAATCAATATGGACCTTCTCACAATGGGGTTTGGATCTCATTGATAAAATTACACTTGTCTCATCTGCCACTCATAAGTGCATCATCACCGCAACCGAATATTTCACAAAATAGGTAGAGTCGATCCCATTACTAAAAATGACCGATCCCAAAATTGTTGATTTCATCACTCAACATATCATTTGTCATTTTGGCATCCCATAAAATATTGTAGACACCAAAATAGCACCAATACAATTATGTGACTACAAGCACTGAACGAATTGGCATACATACCCCCTAGGGCAACCTCCAGAGGTTAAAAAATGGTCCTAACCACTCCTAAATTAGTTTTAGAAGGTCAGAGGTCAGTTTTGCACCTTTTAAGAACTTTGATCCCTATTCATCCCACCCTGGGATGATTAGAATCCTATTTTTTCCACCCCGGGATGATTAGCAGCAATCGCTCTAGGGTGGGATGATTAGCAGGTTTGACTGACAAAAAGTCAAACCTTGACAAATGACAGCCCAAATCCACCACATAACTTCACCTTCAAGGCATGCAATTGCGAGGGATGATTTCAAATCAGAGAGACTTCAGTCAAGCCTGCCCTGATCATGGAGACCTCAATCAAGGAGGCCCTAAATCAGGGAGGAATCTTCTCTCCCCAAAAAAGGCATAATGAGCCAAGTGGCGCCCTCGCATGCGCATTCAAAGGAGACCCTTAGGTATATAAAAATGTGAGCCTCCTCACCCCAAAAAGAGGACAGAGCTAGAGCATTTGGAGCAACGAAGAGCTACCGAACTATACCCCCATTCCTCTTTGTGCTTCCTACATCCCTAATTTCTCTTTTGGAAGAGAGGTTATCGGGTGAACACTAGGAGCGCAATCCAGATCCAAAACCCAAGAAATCAGCCATAATCCCACCCCAAACTCTTCGACACAACCCCCTAGGAAGTTTTGGACCCATCCCACTTGGATTGGTGTCAAAACTAGGCCTTAAACGGTGGGAGTCCCACTGCCGGGCACCCCCCCTGAACTGCTGCAGTCCTAATCGCCCCACCCCGGAGCGATTATTAATTTGTGCATGATTTATTTACTATTATTTTTGCATTATTTTATATCTGATGTACTTATGATGCTGTCCAAATTTCATTGCTTTCTGACATGATTTGACCTGGTTTCTGGCATTTTATGCGTCTACTAACCTGAAGGGAGCGCCTTCGGATACAGGATGACCTGAGTAGAATATGCCAAATGTGACCTTCTGGGTCATCTCAAAATGTTGTTTTTAGTCTAACCCCAAGTTTATAGGAGTTTTGGAGGCCTTTGGGCAGGACATTTGCAAGGTCACATTTTGCAAGTTTTACGACAGTCCCTAGCGTCCCACCCCAGAGCGATTAGAAATATGTGCATGATTTCCTTAATATTATTTTTGCAATATGTCCCAGATGATATCCTAATGCCAATGTTAAAGTTTCATTGCATTCTAACATGATTTGACTATAGTTTTATTATTTTGTGTATTAACTAACTCGTAGGGCGGCCCTATCGTATACAAGAAAATTTGGGTAGGATATACTAGATTATGAGAATTTGGGTAGTCTTAAAATCACATAAAATGCCTAACTCATGAGTTTTAGGTGATTTGGATAAGCATAGGTGGGACATTGGAGTGCTCGCTTTGGAGAGGCCCCCGACGGGCAAACGAGCATAATTGGGCCATCCGACACCACTTCGATGCAAAATTAGGTGATACCAATTCTAGACATCGTCATTTTCATTTCCATATCATTTTGTAATAGATTTATCAACCTTATCATTGATATCCCACAAGCGCTCGCTGGAGGCCTTGGGGATTGCATGTCTTTCTGGATACGCACATGCTATTAACAATTTGTTGTCTTTCTGTGCATAGGATCTCGCCGCTAGGAATACTAGAGGGGCAGCAAGGAATGACAAACACATGGACACAAGTGACGACAACTTTTAGCCCACCCACTTTGAATGTGGGCATGCGGAAGACGTTGGAAGCGTACCATTTGATCTTGGAAGCATGAATTTCTTCGGGCATCCACTAATGTAACAAATTATATCAAATGTTCTGATCCCTATAAGGGGGATGTATTGTAATAATATTAAAAGCAATATCAATCAAGGATACCATGCTTTTGTTTGCTCACATCTCGTTTTTGCGTCATTTCCTTCATGCATTGCTCTTCGCATTCATAGGACTTAGCACCTGTATCCATTTTTGTTTGCATCCTATCATAACGTTGTTATTCTGTATTGCTTTCAAATATGATATCTGATAATGGTACACCATTCAATAATAATAATGTTCATGCATTATATGATAAATTCAATATCCAACATAGCTTTTCTACTCCATATTACCCACAGGATAATGACCAAGTAAAAGCTACAAATAAAACCATTCTTCGTATAACCATTGCAAAATCCAATCATGATTGGCACAATCAAATACCATTAGCACTATGGGCTTACCATAAAAGCATTCATACTCCAACTGGGGTAACCCCATTTCCCTTGTATATGGCACTGAAACCATCATGCCCTTGGAGCTTGAAATACCATCACTGCGGGTGAATTCATTGATGATGATACCACCCATCAAGCCAGGCTAGACCAATTGACGCTATTGTATGAATACCATATTAATGCTATTGAACATACCCACGTCTACCAAGACCATATTCGACATTGCTACAATTCTAAAGTACACCAACATGAATTCCAAGTTGGAGATTTAGTCCTCAAATAAAACCAACAAATTACTAGCCAACCATGCCATCTACATGACAAATTTGTACCTAATTGTCTAGGCCCTTACATGGTTACTCAAAAATTTGGATCTGGAGCATATTGCCTAGCCACGTTAGAATGTATTCCTAAACTTGAGCCCATTAACATCATTTATTTGTTTGCATTTTATGCCTAATTGTAGGCATTGTAGCTCACCACCACTTGTACATATGTTTATAATTCAAAATAAAAATAAATAAATCAATCAACACAAAAACATGAAAACAACAAAATCATAATTTTTTGGCATTCTGTGACACGAAGTCAACTTGCATTTATATCCAATTCTGCTTTCGCTTCTTCATTATTTTCCGCTTTTATAATGAATGTTGTATGGTCACGCTTCGAGTGGCTACATACCTTTCATTTTTCTTCTTCTTTTCTCTCCTTCTCTTTTTATTTTTTTTTCTTCTAGTTACTCATCAATGTTGTATGGTCATGCTTCGAGTGGCTACATACCTTTGATAGGTTTCTTTTCTTCTCTTATCCTTCTTCTTTCTTTTCTTTCCCCTTATTTCTTCATTTCTCCCACCCGTCACACTCTCGCCCACACTATTGCCCCATTCTATTGTTTATAATACTAGGGAAACCTTATACATAAATTCTCGTGTTTTGCACCCACACATGCATTTGTATATAATCATTGTAAATACCGTGCTTGGGGAATTAAACATGCACATGCTAGCATACCAGTATGATTCCAAAACCCATTTTCAAGAGACAGGATTATTGAAATATTTTGAATGCTTCACCCATAAACAATTATATAATCAACCATCATCCAAAGTTGGTATATTTCAACAAAATTTCTAGACTTCCCTTGGTTACCTTTCTCTCATTCCTAGATTTTCTAGCACGTCCTACACACTAATTACATTTTGAAAATAGGACTGGCTACACTGCATGTCAATTGATGCTTAGAAAAAATCACTCTGCTCATCATATCATTTACATGATCTCTCGAACCTGAGGATTGACAAAAGGAAAAGTTACAAAAGAAAGAGAAAAAAGGTAGAAAACAAAATCCAACATCCACAAAAAAAAGAGAAGAGAAGAAGAGAGAAACACACAAGATAATCCTACTACAAAGGCAAAAAAAAGAGTCAATGCCTCAAGAGTACTATCCAAAAGCTTGAATCCCTGCATTCTTTAGGTCTTTATCGATGAGCAAGCTTACAGGCTAAGTTACCATGTAGTTATAAACTACCCTCTTCCAAAATGGTAAAATGAAAATCACTTTACACACACAAATCTAGGATTGAGGTCTTGTTTACCAAGATAGCCTAGAACCTGTTCAAGAAGTTTGCTCAGTTAGTCAATGGGTTTGATTACTTATAAACTGTAGTGTTCGAATCTCCTCCAAAAGGGGGTCACATTAAAATGAGATGATAAATGTCAAGCCACATTTGATGCCATCAAATACTACCTCACATATCCACCCATCCTCATCCCACCTCATCTTGATCGCCCATTCCATTTATACATTTTGACTACTGATATCGCATTGGATATGCTCCTCAATCAAAAGAATAAACTAGACCAAGAATAAGTTGTATACTATATCAATCGTACGTTGATTTATTACGAGACACGGTATGCTTACATGGAGAAAGTTTGCCTTGCCATCATTTTTACCACCTAGAAGTTGTGACATTACATGATTAACCATACTACCTACGTAGTTGCCCGTGATAACCCACTTTGCTACATGATGGGTAAGAGCTACCACAAAAGTTGAACGACCAAATGAATCATGCTCCTCATGAAATTCGACCTCAAATTCATTAGTAAAAAATCCATCAAATGCCAAGTCATCACTAATCAACTGGCTGAGGCCCCTTTACCAAGAGATGCTCCATTGCTTTTCCAACTTCCAAACATATTTGTCTTTCATATAAGCAAAGCAAAAGAGCCATTAGAACCTGAATCAACTACTAAATTAACCCTCTTCTTTGATGGCTCCCATTGCACACATGCTGGGGGTGCAAGAATAGTATTTTTCACACCATAAGGGGAGCCACTCCCCTTTTCCTTCAAATTAGGCTTTCCTTGTACCAATAACAATGCTGAATACAAAAATATTATCCTAGGCCTAAGGCAAGTAATATTAATGCATATTTGGTACCTGGAAATATATGGTGATTCACTTCTCATTTTCAATCAAATCAAAGGAGAATGGCAATGTCATTTCCCAATCCTTCAATAATACAAATAGGTAGCCAAAAACTTATTGGCCCAATTTGAGTGGTATGACATCACCGCTACTCCATGATCCATGAACCATTTCATCGATACCATGGCCTCGCTAGAATCACTCATTCCGCAAAACTCCCTTTTGAACACAACTCACATGTCCATTCACATCCTGTTCCATTTCGCTATTTCCCCCAATATACCCTCCTGCGACGATGGCATCAATATCTTCGAATTTGAATGACATGACCCATGATTTTCCCAAGTAAAGGATTACATAAAGCTTAGTATTCTACCACATGATCTAAATCATACTCATAAATTTTTTTTTGAACTATGTGCCATTCACTATACATTGCTAGGTGATATCCTTTATAAGCAAAGTTATTATGGCATCTTATTGCACTGTCTTGAGCCCTTCGAAGCCAAACACATCATCCGAGAAGCTCATGATGGTACTTGTGGCAGCAAATTTAGTGGTATGGCCATTACCAAATGTATTCTATGAATGGGATACTACTAGCCCACAATGGAGCATGACTACTATGATTATGTCAAAAAGTGTATCAAATTCCAATGTCATGCCAATATTATGCATTTGCCTTCTTAGGCTCTACAACCTATTCAATTAATATGGCCCTTCTCACAATGGGGTTTGGATCTCATCGGTAAAATTACACCTGTCTCATCTGCCAATCATAAGTTCATCATCATCGCAACTGAATATTTCACAAAATGGGTAGAGTCGATCCCATTAGTACAAATTATCGATTCCAAAATTGTTGATTTCATCACTCAACATATCATTTATCATTTTGGCATCCCATAAAATATTGTAGACACCAAAACAACACCAATCCAATTATGTGACTGCAAGCACTGACCGAATTGGCATACATACTCCCTAGGGCAGCCTCTAGAGGTTAAACAGTGGTCCTAACCACTCCCAAATCAGTTTTGGAAGGTCAGAGGTCAGTTTTGCACATTTTAAGCACTTTGCTCCCTATGCGTCCCACCCTGGGATGATTAGAATCCTATTCGTTCCACCCCAGGATGATTAGCAGCAATCGCTCTAGGGTGGAATTATTAGCAGGTTTGACTAGCAAAAAGTCAAACCTTGAAAAATGGCAGCCCAAATTCGCCACATAACTCCGCCTTCAAGGCATGCAATTGTGAGGGACGGTTTCAAATCAGAGAGGCTTCAGTCAAGCCTTCCCTGATCATAGAGACCTCAATCAAGGAGGCCCTAAATAAAGGAGGAATATTCTCTCCCCCAAAAAGGCATAATGAGCCAAGTGGCACCCTCTCATGCGCATTCAAAGGAGACCCTTAGGTCTATAAAAAGGTGAGCCTCCTCACCCCAAAAAGAGGACAAAGCTGGAACATTTTTAGCAATGAAGTGCTGCCGAACTATACCCCCATTCCTCTTTGTGCTTCTTACATCCCTAATTTCTCTTTTGGAAGAGAGGTTATCGGGTGAACACTAGGAACGCAATCTAGATCCAAAACCCAAGAAATCAGCCACAATCCCACCCCAAACTCATCGACACAATCCCCTAGGAAGTTTTGGACCCATCCCACTTGGTTGGTGAAAAAATTAGGCCCTAAACGGTGGGCGTCCCACCCTTGGGCGCCCCCTCGAACTGTTGCAGTCCTAATCGCCCCACCCCGGAGTGATTAGAAATCTATGCATGATTTATTTACTATTATTTTTTCATTGTTTTATATCTGATGTACTTATGCTGCTGTCCAAATTTTATGGCTTTCTGATATGATTTGACCTAATTTTTGGCATTTTATGCGTCTACTAACCTGAAGGGAGCGTCTTCGGATACAGGATGACCTGGGAAGAATCTGCCAAATATGACCTTCTGGGTCATCTCAAAATGCTGTTTTTAGTCTAACCCCAAGTTTGCAAGAGATTTGGAGGCCTCCGGGAAGGACATTTGCAAGGTCACTTTTTGCAAGTTTTACGACAATCGCCAGCATCCCACCCTAGAGTGATTAGAAATATGTGCATGATTTCCTTAATGTTATTTTTAAAATACGTCCCAAATGATATCCTAATGCCTATGTTAAATTTTCATTGCATTCTGACATGATTTGACTGTAGTTTTATTATTTTACGTATTAACTAACTTGTAGGGCGCCCCTATCGCATACAGGAAAATATGGGCAAGATATGCAGATTTTGAGCATCTGGGTAGTCTTAAAATAACATACAATGCATAAACCGTGAGTTTTAGGTTATTTGGATAAGCATAGGTGGGACATTGGAGCGCTCGCTTTGGAGAGGCCCCCGACGGGCAAACTAGCATAACTGGGCCGTCCGACGTCGCTTCGACATAAAATTAGGTGATACCAATTCTAGACATTGTCCTTTTCATTTCCATATCATTTTGTAATCGATTTATCAATATTATCACTGATATCCCACAAGCACCCACTGGAGGCCTTAGGGATTGCATGTATTTCTTGATACGCACATGCTATTAATGATTTGTTGTATTTATGTGTGTAGGATCTCATTGCCAGGAATACTAGAGGGGTAGCAAGGAATTATGAACACATGGACACAAGCGACAACAACTTTTAGCCCACCCACTTCGAATGTGGGCACGTGGAAGATGCTGGAACCGTACCGTCTGATATTGGAAGCGCGGCTTCCTTTGGGCATCCACTGATGTAAAAAATTGTATCAAACATTCTAAGCCCTAGAAAGGGGATGTATTGTAATAATATTAAAAGCAATATCAATAAAGGAGGCCCCGCTTTTGTTTGCTCACATCTCATTTCTGCGTCATTTCCTTCATGCATTGCTCTTCGCATTCGTAGGACTTAGCACCTGTATCCATTTTTATTTGCATCCTATCGGTATGCCACTATTATGCATTGATTTCATGGCAATCATGGTGGGACCCTGTCCCCTACTATTAAGATCAAGTTTCTAATCCAAATTTTGTGTTTTTTTTGTAGGTGTTATTCATTCGGGCACTGGACTGCTACTCGTGCCACCCCGTGACGAATACATATTCATCCCACCCTGTGATGAATACATACCTGCTATTCATCCCACCCCGGGACGATTAGAGCTCTGTGCATTTTCTGAGCAGAAACTCAGAGGCATCTGGTTTAGACAGAGAAGAGGTAGGCCTTCTGAACATCCTCTGTGTTTTTCTACTTTATGTTTTTGCAATTTTCTATTTTCTTTGCTTTATTTTCAAAAACTTACATAGAAAGGTTAAGTAGTTTGTTTTCCTCTTGCAATAAAATAAACTAAAAATAAAAACATAGAGTAAATTAAATGGAAATAACTTCATTAAGAATGCATTTTTCTCTGGTTTGCATGCATGATACTTGCACAAATGGCAAGTCCTCATTATAGGTTTTAGTTCTAGTTAGGTTTTGTGATTTCCTTTTTGCTTCTAATTGTCTCTGAAAGATAAAACGTACTTTAAAGCATTGCATTAGCAAAAATCATATTTTGCTATATGTTTTCTTTCTTTACACATTTAAAAGGAACCACACACACCACCTAATAAAGTTAACATCAAGGAGTTGGTATTAATACCCCAAAACTTGATCAAGACCAACGGTGGATTTCATCACCACCTTGGCTTGGATTTTGCATACATATAACCTGATCATGACTGTTGCTAGACATAAATCCTGACTAAAGCTAACCAAGTGTAGCGGGGGTGATTCCTTGTGCATGAGGATAAGTCTTCTATGGTAGGTGTCAAAAATAGAGCGATCCCCCTTTCGTACCGCCTATGTTCCACTTACTATTTTGCTCTCATGTACCAATAGTTTCCCTCACATAAGGGCGGGTATATTGAGAGGTTCGGTATAATGGCCTGGCAATGGTATATTGAAGGGGTGACCATTTTAGAGATTCAAGAACCCTCATTATGCATCTAGAACAAATTTTTCTTTACAAGATCTACATAACAAAAATCAAACACACTGAACCAGATCTAGGACACACATTTAATCTGTAAACAAGATAATCCTTTATTTGTTTGTGTGGTCCCCTTTTTTTTGGTATAGCATAAAAATTGTAAAGGAGATAAAAATATACGTATATTTTTAGAAAAACCACCACCATGGTGTATACCCGTAGCCAAGCCCAATCACTGGCAGAAGCTATGGAAAGTATACAAGAAGGCACAAGTCACCTCCGTTATAGCCCCAAGGACTTGGTTAGACCACCTTGGTAGCCTGACCCACAACATAGTCCATACTATGCCACTACAAAAAAGGACTATAGAGGCACCCCTTTGAGGGGCACTCCTGTTCAACACAGACCCTCTCAGGAGGAGTACACACATGGGAAGGACCTCTTAGACACTCATTATGAGTGGCCACTATGCGATGAAGCGCTAGAGCAACATAGGGTTCATAAGGAGGGGCCACATGATTATATCATTCGCCCTCCACCCCTCATTACTATTAGAACTAATAGGCAAAATCTAGAGCGCAAGGCTCTTCAGATAGGGTGAGCCAAATCTGACCGTCCCTTTCATATGTACGAAAGGGAGCATGAGGAAAACCAATATATTCCTCAAGAGAAATACACCACATGGGAGCAATGCACCTTTGCACCTATTGATTATCAAGATCACCTATTGAGGCCAGAGCCTCGGGTGAATGTTGCTAACCTTGACAAAGGAAAGCGATCCATAGAGATCTCGGATCACCACGACCGAGATAGAGATCTCGAATCACCACGACCCATAGAGGCCTCCTTGACCTAGGACGGTGGAACAAATCAACTTGGTATTTGCCAAACATACGGCCCGATAAGCACAAATCACGTAGCTTAGGCAAGATCAACAACAGTTATAACAACTGTATCATCTTAACAAAGAGCGCATTCAGTGCTAGATAGATGAGTTGTTCCAAAACACTATGTATGAGAGGATTCCAACCTCTCGCACGCATAGGACAAAAATTTATGAGAGGCACAACCCCTTAGTACGAGATAGGTCTCCATGACATTATCAAGCGTTGCCTCAAAGACCCCCTAGACCTGAGTGGGAGGCCACTCCTAGAACCAAAGATGGGTGTCTTCCTCGGGCACCCGTCCATGTTTCTAGGTCATGCTCAAAAACTCCTGAAGAGGCCTATTAGGAATGTGAGTGAGAAGAAGAGAGGGCTGAAATGCCCTACCAAGGCAGGGGGACGCTATTTGGATACCCCTCCATAGGCATCAAGTTCCTTGTAATTCACAATAGGAACAAACCAAAGAAGAGGAAATCAAATCCTCTGATGCATACAAAGCACTGCTAGAGCGCTTAGAGTCTATGGAGACTAAGAATTGAGGGCCCCAAAAGCCCACCTTATGCTAACTCCGTAGTCACCTTGTGCATCATTTAGTTCCAGCACCCCCTTTAGTTCCAGCACCCCCATACCCCGACCACTTCAAAATGCCTCAATTGGCAATTTTTAGAGGGGATGAGGATGCCCAAGAGCACGTAACAAGGTTCTTGAGTCAATGCTTTGGCATCTAGGATGATTATGCATTGCTTCTGAGAATTTTTATAACCACGTTCGTAGGCCCTGCCTCGGATTGGTTTACCCAGTTTCTGAAGCATAGCATCAACAATCTAGACCAGCTACTGGACGCGTTCCTTGAACATTTTGCCTTCAACACCAAGAAGAAGGCATCCTTAAGCGACCTAGCTGGCCTTAAGTAGTATGATGATGAGACCATGGCTTCTTATGGAAATCGATGGAGGACATTGCTTTCAAAGCTACCTTACCTCCCTCCCATGGCCGACTTGACTCAAATGTTTTCAAAGAGTTGCTTAAGGTTGATCTTTGTGCTATTGCAACTGCAAAAATATGCCATCCTCGAAGAAGCCCTTGCACAAGCCAGGATAATTGAGGAGATCAAAATACAAGACGATGAGATTGCCAAGATGCGCAAGAAAGAGTGGCTCAAAAATGCTAAAAATGGGCCCATGCAATCAAAACCCACCGCGGTCAATCAGGTAGCCATAACTATACCAAAGCCTACATAAATGACACAGCCCCCAAAGGCTAATTATCAGGAAGTTCCTCTTTATAACAATGAAAAGGAAAATCATAAATGAGAGCAGCAGCATCGCCCTAGGCCACAATTCACACAATTCACGGAGTCTAGAGACTCCTTGTTTGACTACTTGTTCACAACAAACCTGATAAACTTGCCAGAAAGTCGACCCATAGACTCCAACATGCCAAAACCCAAGGGCTATAGGGAAGACTTATATTGTAGATTTCATCGAAAAAAAGGACACGAAATATCCACTTGTTGGAAATTCAAACACTTAGTGCAGGACTTAATAGACAACAAAATGCTCGTGTTGGATATTCCTGTAGCACTGAGAAACCAACATATGGAAGTCTTTAAATACCCCCTACCTACCCATGATACGCAGGCAAATACTTTACAAGTGAATGAGGTAACACAAAACTGCCCCATGCAAGGATACGTAGGGATGATAAGCATAGTGACATGGAACAAAAAATACCCAAACATGGCCGCACCCGTTGCACCTACAGGAGATGTTTCGTCAGCGTCACAACCTCCACAACACCCTACGTGACTTCCCCCACCTAGACCAGTGGCCATGATTCGGACTAAACTTACTCAAAGTTTAAGAACCACATTGGCTAGGCTCTCCATTTATGAGCTCATCCAACAATCGTCGCCCCATCGGGAGGCTCTGATGGAGATCCTCAAAGCCATTGAGCTACAACCTTACAAAACCAATTCTTTCAACAATTTCATGGGACATGTGAGACACTGTATAGAACCAGTCATAACCTTCAGGGAAGACGAAATGAAACTGGTGACTGGTGATATGGTGGATCCACCCCTACACATCATTCCGTGGGTCAACGGGATTCCATTCAAGAGGGTGTTGTTGGACACTAGCTCGTCCAACAACATAATCACGATAGTGGCATTAAAACACCTTAAGCTACCAGCATCCCACATTGTGGCATCCACTTACACTCTTCGAGCATTCAACGATGCGTTATGCTCAACGGTTGGCATAATTGTCCTGCCCATCCAAGTAGGACAAAAGACCATTCCTACATTGTGTCACATCCTTGAGGGTGAGATGGCCTACAATATCTTGCTAGGCCGGCCTTGGATCAGGGACATGAAGTGTGTCCCTTTGATAGCCCATAAATGCCTCAAATACACATACAAAGGGCAATTACATGTAGTCCCAACGAACTTAGAGCCCTTTAAGTTTTGCAATGTGGTACAACTGATGCCACAATCGACCCTCCCATTGACACATTTAGAATTTCAATTGAATCCATCCACACAGGGTCTGATTTCACCTACATCCTCGCTGTTGAGTCCCTCAACTCACCAACCTGGCCCATATTCATCGTCTGTTCCTTCACCAATGATGCCACCTATGGTGGCCACATCGAAGGACAACAGGAAGAAGCCCCTAGAGGAGGTACCACCATTAGTCTCAACCATCTCTATCGAAGAGGTGCCCAACCGAATGGAAGTCGAGACACCTGGTTCACCCAACATGGAGTGGACTCAGGGATAACTCCCATTCCCTCCCCCTCAACCACCGATTATTACCATTGATATGGCCAATACGGGCCTGGGGGAGTACCTAGTGTGGAACGTTGTGGCAACACCTATGCTTGAATCCATGCAAGACATGGGAAGACCTCTTCTCCCCATCGGCACTATCATACCTTTAGGCTACCCACCAAATCAAACCAATTTTGTATATGGGGGCCTCGAGAATGGCATTGAACCCTACCTACAAGAGGAAGAGGATGAAGAGCCATTTGCTGAGAATTTTGACTATCTGTCCAACCTGTACTTCACCTTAAAATACCTAAACCAGTGTAATTGGCATGGATATGGATTGGGCAAATATGAACAAGGAATGCACACTCTTTGTCAACCGAGATACTAGATGCAATATGATAAATTAGGAGTAGGGTTCAACCACCCTTTGCCCCTCAACATCTTGGTAGAAACCATGCAAGGCCTAGGTCTAGGCAACAGGGATGGGTTGGCACAAGATCCATATGCCAATCCCAACAACAACATACACATTGGGGGATTATCTCCCATTGTTAACAACAAACCTTGTTGACCTCAACAACCCCTCCCCTTTGATCAAGGAAGGGGAAAATTCAAGAAGTAACCTCCAAAGGGGATATGAACAAGATCAAGGGGGGTCTTCTGAAGATGATTTAGATTATGAGGTAGCACCTTGGGACCCTTTTGAGTTTGATAGCAATCACTCGCAGGTGACACCCATTGATGACTATCAGAACTTCATGGCAATGTTCCCCTTTAATGTTCCAATTGGGCAATTGCTACCTCCAGAGAATCCATCTCTCCTATAGAGAGCAGAACAACCTAGAAGGGACCAAATCAATATGCTCAAACAAAATGAGCCTCCCATGCTAACCATAAGGCTAAGTGATCCATCGAAGGAAGAAGATCCAAATATCCTCTTCAACATTGACTACTTGCATGCCAGATTTTTGGTTTTCGTAGAGAGTGAGGATAGTGATCATGAAACACCTAGTGGGAGGCTATACCAGCCAGAGGGACACATAGTTGTCAGAGCCAATGAAGGCCTATGGATATCCGATAGCGACTATGAGGATGAGACTGAGATGGCATATCTCAACCATATGAGGCAATAGGAATACCCCATAGACATCGATGATATGTTTGAAAATATAAATATGGGACCAAGGCATAGGTGGCATTTAAACCAAGTATAGTTAAACCAAGTGCTTCATCCACCACTTTGGGCATACATGGAGCACCTCCCACCTAGAGAACCTATAGGGCCATCAGTACCAAGGGCAAACCCTATCCTTCTATCCACACATAGGGCCAATCCTTTTGTGCCAGTACCCACAGAGCCAGATCTAGGGTACAAGGATCACCAAGAATGTTCAAATCAACACCCACGTGGCAATAGAGACCAAATTCATTCCATCAACATGATCTCCATTGATTTAACTGCCCCCATCCACAATCTAGCCAATCCAACATGACCATTGTATCTAGACATATATGCCATAGACTAGGATCACGCTGACTCACCACCATCCCCATCAGAGTACTAGCCTTGCGGCAAGATTTTTCATTTCACTCGAGGATAGACTCAGGATATCTTCCATGCTGAAGAGGAACCCGACATTCCCAACGTAGATCTAAATTCAGCAAATGATATCCACCTAATCCCAACTCCACACCAGTTAGAGGACGGATCCCACATGTCAGTTGAAGAGATTATTGACGTAGACATCGGTTCTAACCCAATGAATCTGCAAATCATCAAGCTAGGGGTAAGTTTATCCCTCGAAGAGCAAGTTGATTACATTACCCTTATCAAAGAGAAGGAGGTTTTTGCATGGTCCTACAAAGACATATTGGGGCTAGACTTGCAGCTAGTCATGCATAATCTAATGCTTGATTCGATAGTCAAGCAAAAGCTACGTAAGATGCACCTAACAGTGGCCTTAATGGTCAAAGATGAGCTAAAAAAGTTGTTGGATGCATAGTTTATCATCTGCATAGATTATCCACCATGGTTGTCCAACATGGTACCCATCAAAAAGCTTGACGAGAGGATTTACATATGCACCGATTTTTGATATTTAAACAAAGCAATTCCCAAGGACGATTTCCCCTTGCCTAGCATCGACGCATTGGTAGACGCTATAGCAGACCACAAAATGATTTCCCTCATGGATAGTTTCTTGGGATACAACCATATTTGTATCAATCCTGATGATAAACTAAAAATTGCATTCACAACACCTTGGGGGAAATTTTGTTATAAGGTCATGCCCTTTGGCCTTAAAAATGCTAGCGCCACTTACCAACGTGCTATGACATACATCTTCCATGATCACATGCATAAAACTTTGGAATATTATATGGATGATTTGTTGGCAAAAAATATTTTGCCCCAAAATCATCTCGATGACTTACGCAAGATCTTTGATTGCCTCATCGAACATAAGGTTAGGCTAAATCCCAAGAAGTGCATATTTGGTGTCACATCTAGAAAACTCTTGGGTTTCATAGTCTCAAAATGAGGCATCAAGGTAGATCTAAATAAAGTCAAGCCAATCCTTGATATGCTTCCCCCAACCACCATCAGGTAGCTCAGAAGCTTGCAAGGTAAGGTCGCATCAATAAAGCACTTCATAGCACAATTATCTGACAAGTGCCGACCCATGAATAAATTATTACACAAGGGGGTAGCATTTTAGTGGGATGACGAGTGCTAGTTAGCCTTCGACGACATCAAACAATACTTGGCTTCACCACTAGTATTGGAACCACCTAGACCAGGAGTGCCATTCTATTTATATATCTCAGCTACTGAGGTGGCATTGGGTGCCATGCTAGCCCACAAAAATGAATTACATAAAGAACATGCTAATTATTATCTTAGTCGCACCCTGGTCAGTTATGAACTTAACTATGCATACATTGAGAAGATATGCTTAGTGGTGGTATTTGCCACCAAAAAGCTATGCCATTACATGCTGAGAAATATGACGTATGTTGTGTCTAAGGAGAATCCATTGTGGTACATGATGAGTTGTACTTATCACAGTAGTTGCACGGTGAAATGGATCATGTTGTTGACAGATTTTGACATCGAATTCATTGGATAAAAGTCCATCAAAGGTCAAGTCATCACCGATCAACTAGCAGAGGCTCCTCTTGAAAATGATCAGCCTCTGACCATAGAGCTACCCGATGATGGGATCTTCCATGTCTCAGAATTGCCAGATTCTGATGAGCTTGAGTCACAAGCCGACATAACCTTATTTTTTGATGGTTCTAAATGTGATCAAGGGGGTGGCACGGGAATCATGTTTTTCACACCATAAGGGGCTCCAATACCTTTATCATTTAAACTTGATTTCTCGTGCACCAATAACAATGCTGAATACGAAGCCTTGCTCATAGGTCTTCAGACAACCATCACCATGAACATCAAACGCTTGAATATCTTTGGTGATTCACTATTAATTGTCAACCAAGTGAAAGGGATATTCCAATGCAAATGCCCAGTTCTGTAAGCCTACAAAGCCCTTATGGATAAATTCCTAGAAAATCTTGAATGGTACGACATCGAGGCACTCCCTCGATCATCGAATCATTTTGCGAACACTATGGCTTCCTTGGGGTCACTAATACCGCAAGACATTTTTGGTGAGATAACAACCATTCAAGTCAAAACATTATCGCAATCCACGATGGAGCATGCAAGCTCTGACATAATGCTAGGAATCCACCTGATCCATATTGAACCATCTCAGGATAGGTTCTTTGAATCCATGATGGTCTGAATCATGACAACTGGGGGTATTTTTTCTCTCCAACCCCTCTTAATAGCAACACAACGCTATTTCTACAAGTTCTTTCTCGCTCAACTTTTGCTAGGGATGAACTTCAAGAGGGATCAACTGTTCATACCATCGATGTTTTTGATCAACATAATTGGTACACACCCATAAGAGACTATCTCAAGTTAGGTAACCTCCCACTTGGATTGTCACACGCCATGACAAGATCATTCAAACAGAAAGCGGTAAAACATGTCTTGCTAGGATACATTTTATACCGTCGAATCTACAAAGGAATCCTCCTCTGTTGCTTGGACCAATAGGAGTCCACTTGGGTGATCACCCAAGCACATGATGGTACATGCAGTGGCCACTTCAGTGGTATGGCAATCGTGAAGTGCATTATTTGCATGGGCTATTATTGGCCATCTTTAGAGCGAGATTATTGTGCATATGTGCGGAAGTGTATGAAGTGTCAACACCATGCTAACTTAACACACGTACCTTATCAGGCCTTGCAGCCATTCCAATCGGCTTGGCAATTTTCATAGTGGGGCTTAGATCTCATCAGAAATATCTCCCCTACATCGTTAGGTCGTCACATGTTTATCATAACGACCATAGAGTACTTCACTAAGTGGGTAGAAGAAATTACGCTTACCTTTATGACTGGGCCCCGCATTGCGGAGTTCATTTTACATAACATTATATGTCATTTTGGTATTCCATCTAAGATCATCTTGGATAATGAGACGTCATTTAAGAACAAAGATGTGCATGCTTTGACAAAAAAGTATAAAATTTAGCATAATTTGTTGACACCTTATTATCTGCAGACAAATGGGCAAGTAGAGGCGTCAAACAAAATGCTAGTTGCCATCCTTAAAAATATGGTCGCAGATAGTCATAAGGATTGGCACATCCAAATACCACTTGCCCTATGGGCTTATCGCACTAGCATTCGGATGCCCACTGGGGCAACTCCATTTTTTCTAGTGTATGGCTCCGAGGTAGTCATGCCTCTCGAGTTGGAAATACCCTCCCTATGCATATCAATGCAAGAGTTCATCGATGATGACACTGCATGGCAGGATCGGTTAGACCAGCTTATGTTACTCGATGAATGACGCGTCAATAATCTCGAGCATTTATATATCTATCAAGAGCGACTTAAGAAAGCTTACAACATGAAAGTTTTCCTGAGAGACTTTCAGGTTGGTGACCTGGTCTTAAAAGAGAACCAACAAAATTCTAACTTGCCACCCCATTTAAGGGACAAGTTCATGGCAAATTGGTTAGGTACGTATGTAATCGATAGTAAAATAGGACTTGGAACATATCGGCTTGCCTCTCTTGAAGGAATCAAGGAATTAGAACCCTTGAACATCAGTAATTTGAGGCCATTCAACATTTAAAGAGCCATGGCCCACCCCAAAAGCTCCAAGGATTCCCAAATTGCTTGGTCAACCAAACACCCCAAAGGTATCTATAATCCCTTTGGTCAAACCAAAAGCTCCAAGGATTCCCAAATCGCTTGGTCAACCAAACGCCACAAAGGTATCTATAATCCCTTTGGTCAAACCAAAAGCTCCAAGGATTCCCACAATCGCTTGGTCAAAAACAAATATTCAAAAAAACAATAGATAATCAAAAATAACAAAAAAATTGCATCTCACTTTCATGCATAATCTTAAAAACCAAAAAAAAAAAAAACTGCATTAGCCATTGCATACATACATTTCATATTTGTTGGTCATACATGTCAAAACCACCATATACTATAATTACTCGACAATTCCATCATTTTCCACATTTGTCCATTTTGTAAATGATCCAACAAGAATAACGCCATTTGCATTTTCGCCATATCCTAGTTAGTTGTCTTCTAATGTCTTTAGGGTTTTCGTCATTCAGTTGTCTTTAGATTTCTAGCCAAATGTTGTACAAAGTTAGACTAATTTTTACAAGGTAGAGTTTTACTTGGATCACACCTTGTTACATAGCATCCCAACACAAGCTTAAAACACATAAAAATTCCCAAGTTGTGTGAACAAAATATGAAACCTGCATAGTGGACTAGGTTACCATAAGCGAAATGGTTATCTTGCTCATCCCCCTGTGCGAATGACCCTAAGAATTCCAAGAGTTGGCAAAATGACAAGCATCTTACCTACCCAATTCCCCCAAAATAAATAGTGGTTTTTACCACTATCAGAAATCCCAAATTCTCAAAAAGTTGCAAACATAAAAAAACTACAAAAGTCAAAGTACAAACTCCAAAGTTTGACATCAAAACCCTCAAAGTGCACACATCAAAAAACACAAGAAATAGTGATTCCCATCACTCAAAATTCAAATACCTTGCTAAAAAAAGAAGAAGATAAAAATAAACAGTGATTTTTATCACTATATATGAGAGCATGTATCCCAATAAAATTGAAGACAATAAGGGAGTCGAACTTGAATCCCTGGAAATCTCAGCATTCGAAAGGTCATGAGGTGATCCTCAGTCCCAGTTTGGTGGTATCCTGTTGGTCACTGGTGGCAAAACTTGTACATGACAATATATTTGTCGCATTAGTTGTTGGGCATATGTACAGATTAATGTTTGCATGTGGATGAGCTATCTTATGGTATCCTAGATTGCACCATAGATTAATATTACTAAATACAACAAAGGAATTAGTGGAGCTAATTAGGTGATCCTCAGTAAAGGTTTGGTGGATAGCCTACCTGGAACTGGCGGTATCCTTATGAATACCACATCAACGAACTTAATCGCACACATAGGGATGTGAAATAACTTGGTCAAACTCAAGTTTGACTCGTAGCTTGTTCAAAAGTCTTGTAAGATAATGTACAATCTTGACTAGTTAGTTAAAGCATCTGAGTCTCAGAAAAACCTTAACTACATTCTAAAACAATTGTTGTACATTTCATTACTTACATCACCATCAGAAAATACAAAACAAAAATTACAAATGCAAAAGTTATTTCATAAGGCAATCACATAGTACAGAAAGCCAGTAAACCCTGTACAGTCTATGGTTCCACTGCCTATATACCAACAAAACATTCCATCCATTTCATATGCATATATCTATATCATATAACTAATACCATCTGTAGTCATAATAGCATATGCATACATCAACATAAATAAATGTGCATAAAGAACAATAAACCATGAAAAGTATATAATCAAACCAAAAAAAGAGTCATGTATATATATCAAGTCAAAATGCCCTCAAGCTATAATAAGAAGGTCCTCTGACCTCACAAAAAACCAAAAAATAAAAATCCCCAAAGCCTAGGGAGTTGGCCACCATGATCACGTAGGATCGGTGCGACTGGAACTACCCCCAGTAGTATGGGTCCTATGGGACCTCTCAGGGCAGCTACTGCCATCCCTCGCACCCTGCCCACCAACACTACCCTCACCTAGCCACCTACGATGAGATGATGTAGACTGCTCAGTATCACTGCCTCTCGTACGGCATGACAAACCACCTCCATCAAGCACAGGTAACTGTCCACCAAGGTAGACAACCTCTATCTCTAACTCTACTTGGTACCGACCCCACTCCATATCTCATCGGTGATACACAGCTAGTGCACTATCTCACTATGCCAACTGAGTTCGTAGGAGATCCCTCTCCTACATTACATCCACCAAAGCATCTCCATGCTCCTCCTCCTATCTTCGTAGGAGACCCTCCAATCATGCTATATTAGCATGAAGCCCAGCCTCCACATCCCCTAAACCAGCCAGAGGCATGGGCACCTTCGGGATGGCCTATTGCTATGGCACCCACTAATCTGGGACATCCTGTACATTTGGCTGCTTCAAAATCCCCAAATAATTTCCATCATCGGTGAAGTCATCGACCTCCACCATGTCAACATCATCAAACGGAGCCCCCCAACCCTCCATCGGTGCCTCTGCACCACCACCCCCTTCTGCTACAGTATCCATGACTCCTAGAGGCCCCTCACTCTACCATCGCCACATAATCCACCATCGGTCATACTTTGCAGTCACCCCGACATCGTACACATTGAGTACATCAATAATTGCATCGTACCCTCACCCAGTGGCTCAATGGTAAGCCAGAATAGAGTATCATCAACACAATGCTGATAGATCAAGGGATCACCAAGAAATCCTTAGTGCACTCTAAACTACCGCATCACCCGAACATACAAGAAGTACTCCTGCTCTATCTTGTGCCACCCAATCAACCATATACCCATACGCACATGTTGGAGCCACTCTCTAGCCTTATTCTAGGTTGGACAGTCCCGGTATGGCCACCAGAACACCTGCCTTGGTGTAATACGAGAGAAGGCATCAGTATAGTGACCTACGTCATCTGCCCATCACCGACTCTGTCCATGCTCCTCTGACCTCTACCATAAATTGACATAGCCAATTTCCCGATCCACCATCTCACCTCGAGTGGTCCAAGGTAACCCTGTGGCCACTCCATAGCTATATGCTACCACCCATAGCATTGCAAGAGATAGCTGCACTCGATTCCATTCTACTTTCGATAGCGAACCTCGTACAACTCATCGTACAACAACGCCAATAATGTCTGACCCTATCTCATAATCAGTGGAGCTAATGTAGGACACTCCACCAATGTGAAAACCAAATCAAGCAGGTTCCAAGGGAATCTCACACCTAAGGAGTCAGGAAGTAGCATATTAGAGATGAGGGTCATGATCAACATGCCTCACCCCTAATACGCCCTTCTCCAGCCACCATCGCACCAGAATACCGCCTGTCTGGCAGTCAGCATCTGCCCTCTCCATAGCCCTCTCCACCCCTATCTCCACCCCCCTCTCCACCACTAGACTAAAATACTATGTCAATACCGTCTTCCGCTGGTCACGGTGTGTCATCCGGATAGGCAGTCCATTTATAGAAATCCGTAGAATTCGATACACATCCTCTAGAGTGACAGTCATCTCCCCTATTGGGAGATGAAAAGTGTTGGTGCAGGGATCCCGTAGATTGATCAGGGTAGTCAAATATGCCTGATCCCCCACCACAGGCTCCAGACGCGTCACGTGCTTGAGACCAAGGGCATCAAGCCACTCCCAATCCACAACTATCAGGGCATCCTGAGCATCAGAGAAAACAGTCGACTGGCAATACCGACTCTTCACGACCTAAAAAAACATAATAAAATGCAAAAAGATATTAAGTACATACTTAATATAAACAAAAACATTAGAATAAAACTGTACAGTAGAAGTACAGACTACAATTTACAATTGTACAACAAAAGTACAACATAAGGAGTACAGTCAAACAAATGTACAACCAAAATATAGAATCATTAAAATAAAACTGTATAGCAACGACAACATACATGAAAATAACTGTACAATCAACAAAATAAAAACAAAACAAAACATATTAGGGTTTCAACATTAATATGACAAAAACAAAACAAACACGAAAAAAATATATATATTAGGGTTTCAACCTCAATATGGCAAAACAAACACAAAAAAAAAAAAATTAGGGTTTCAACCTCAATATGGCAAAAACAAACACGAAACAAAATATATTAGGGTTTCAACCTTAATATGAACAAAAAAACAAAAATAAATGAAAACATTTTGGGTTTTAAACCTAAATACAAACACAAACAAATTACAGATAGCCATTGTGTACTAGGGTTTGGACCTTAATATACGAACATTAACAACAAAAAAAAAAATAGAGCACAAAAACATGTTGGTTCCTATATTAGGTTGTCAACCTTATATACAAATAAAATCAAACCAACACACACAAAAAAATTAGGTTTTTAAAACCTTAAAAACAAAATAAAGCAAACAAACATTTATATGTGAGTTTTTAACTTCATATAAAACACACACGAATAACAGGCAGAGAGAAGGAACATCAGACCGGTCTCACCTCAGCTCCTCCACTTGAAGATCTAGTTCTTGCACTCATGATGTCCACAAAATTTTAGCAGCACTCCGCTACGCACACTTGCACTTCTCCTCACTGCTCCAAATCACTAAGAAAAAAATATTGCAAATGAGCCCAAAACCTAGTTTTGATCCTTATATAGGCTGTTAGGCCTGTAATCATTCCACCCTGGGATGAGCACTCTAGTTAGCACTTGTCCCACCATGGTATGATTACAAAATTGGTATTCATCCCACCCTGGGACGATTACAGAGCAAGAAATAAAGCAACAACAATTGCATCCAAAAAATACACCAAAAACAACAATAAATCTGCCAAATAAAGGTGCCTTTGCACCTGACATTCATGGCATGAAAAATAACCATTGGGGTCACAAATACTCACTATCCTACTCCCTAAGAAGGCTAGCATATCCGGACCACTCCACGGGAAGGAATATTTTCGATAATTTCTACCCCAATAGACAAAAAAAAAAGGGTCAAAACCAACCAAAAATAGGTCCAATGGTTGGAAAACTCCTATAAGCGTTCAACGAAAACAACTTACAAATGTCATATTGGGTCAAGATACTCATTGATTTTCTCAATTTTGGTGATTTTCTCATCGATTTGTCGCTTGAGGGGGTAGTCACACTTAGTCACCAATCAAAAAATACACACCCAATCAAGGAAATGGCATGCATTCAAAGAATCATTGACAAAGACAATCATGCTCCTGCTTGGGGCAGCAAACAAGCAATAATCACAAGCTAAAAAAACACTTGGTATTCTGGAAGCATGAAGAAAAGGTTCCTAAAAAAAAAGGTTGCGCACTTTGCCTATTCATGTCTGAACAATGTCCAAGATCAAGTACACCTCACTAAAAAAGGTTACACTTGAGTTAAGCTCCTTAGCTCATCAAAAGCAAGGATTCAAGAATGCGTGCCCTTTCCATACTTGGTGATGAGGCCCAAAAATGCCTCATTATTGCACAATGTTTGACTACCATATGATAAGTTAATTTCCAAATAGTTGACTAAAATATACTATTGTTAAGTGTTTACATGATTTTATGTTAGGAATACTATATCTCTATTTTTGACTATTTTTAGCATTTTGTGACTGATTTTGTTTGATTAAGTAGCAAGTAAGAATATGCATTTCAATTAACCAAATGTGGTATGCTGATATCCATTAAATTCTCAATGGTTTTTGAATGTTTTCATACCCTTCAACTTGTTTCAAATCCACATTGAAGCCAAAAGTTTAGGACTGTCATAAATCTGAAAATCTGAAAAAAATAGCCATATAAAAATCAGCAAGCTATTACTTTATAGGAACACCTTGAAGTTATCAAGCAAACCATGATGATATGGATAAAATGAGTTCATAAATACTATAGAAGACATCTGACCTATTTAGAAGCATTCCCACATGGTCTAAATAGGCAGCAACAAGGTATAACAGAGCAGAGACAATTGTGCAGCACTGTTGCACTATTTTAGCATTGTTACTTGGTGAATGAAGTGTATAAATTTAGTAGCAACTTGATGTAATCCTTCATGTTGATATTTGAATAATTTTTCCATGTTCTAATTTGTTTGAATTTGCAAGAAATGCCAATATTTTACAACTATGCACCAGAATTGGAAAATGCAATAATTTACCATATAAATTCCAGCAAGTTACAAATGAATGGCAAGGCATTGAATTCACACATGGACAGGAATGAAGGCTATTGCAATCTGATATTGAGGGATAATCCACCTGAGAAAATCAGCTAAAATCACTTGAAGAGCACACAGTTGGTCATTTCGAAGATCTTTGGAATGAACAGACATCTTCGAAATGAGAAATACAGTCTCTTCGGAATGAGCCACTTATCTTCGAAATGAGAACATAAAAGTGCTTTTTGAATTTTTGACTATTTTTGACGATGGAAAAAGGGAAATAAAGTTGAAAACGTTAAAGGAAAATATTTCCCATCTGAATTTGTCGTCCTTGCCATCCAAAGCCACCATTCATGGAAAAGATCAATTTTGATCCTCTTCTAGGATAAACACAGAAATAACTGCAGCATAATAGGAAATTGTTTGCAAGATAGAAAGGGCATATTCTGAAGTGAAGAAAGATATGTGAGATATTTCTAGACTTCTCCCACATACTCCCACAACTTAAGATGCTTTCTAAGGGCCAATGACTACTACTGCAACACAAACTGTCCAGATTTGCATTATTTCATATCCAAAATTATTGGTAAATCATTGTAAAGCAGCACATAGGCTGATTTGAGCATGAGATATGTTGTAAATATTTATATAAATAACACAACTCCATAATTGGTTGAGCCAGTTAGGAATTAGAATAGAGGAGAGTTTTCAATAGTAGCAATTAGGACTGTACAACAATTTTCTGTAACAATTTTTAGTATGTTTTATCATCAATAAAAGTGCAGCTATTTTATTATTTTTTGTTTTGAGTGTTAATTAGTTAAGGAGTGCTTTTCACCTCCTTCTAGATCAGGAAGTATGGGCCCACTTTCAGATCTAGAAGGATGGATTTTTTGGCAGGTTTTAATCAGCAATTTTGTCTTGCAGCAGAATTAATAGATTGCTTGCAGATTTCATTTTCTTGTTTTTATTTTGTATTATGTGATTTATGTTTTCTATTATGTTTGTGTACAACATTTGTGTGTATGTCAGCTGAAAAATTATATTAAGCATTTTTCCTTTGCTTTCTATATTTGCCCTGCTTTTTTGTTTTAACAACTTTTCATTTTCAACATATTTCATTTTGCTATCAATTCTTGTAGTAAAAGCTTGACGACCTTGATGAGGCCTGGAAATGCCTCAATCATAACATGTTTTGAACACTAAAAATGCCTATAAAATCTTATGTTTTATATGATATGTTAGTTAAGTTGATTCAATATGTTGTATATTAACCATTTTGCATGATCAATGTATTTGAAATATTATATGCTGATTTTACAACTTTTTGCATAGTTTTGTGTTCTTTTTGCTATGATTTGCTAAAATGGGATATGCTTAGAATAATAGCAACATTTCACTAATCATGTTTTGATTTGTCAAGCATTTACTTCACCTAAATCTAGCAACAGTGCAAGCAAACTATTGTTGTGTAGCAAAAACTGGTCTTTCCCATGTAAATTCCAGCCAGCTGTCCATAAATAGCAAGGCATGGAATTCACATGAGGAAAGGGATGAAGACCATTGGAATTTGATCTTAAGAGATAACCCACCTGAGATATGCAAAAGAAATCACTGGAAAAGCATACATTTGTTCATTACGAAGTATCTTCGGAATGAACAGATATCTTCGGAATGAGAGAACACAGCGTCTTCGGAATGAGCGGATCTTCGAAATGAAGAATGCAGTATCTTCGAAATGAGCGGATCTTTGGAATGAAGCATGCAGTATCTTCAGAATGAGCGATCTTCGAAATGAGAATGCAGTATCTTTGGAATGAGCGATCTTCGGAATGAGAATTGCATTGTCTTCGGAATGAAGCCACTTATCTTCGGAATGAAAACAGAGTACGCTTTTTGACTGTTGACCGATTTTTGAAGCCGAAAAAAGGGAAATAAAGGTTGGAAAAGGTAAATGGAAAGATCTTCCATCTGTCTTTGCCGTCATTGCCAACCAAAGCCATCATTAAGGAAAAGATCAAGTTTTAGTCCTCTTCTAGGATAAAACCAGAATTTGTTGCAGCATTGTAGGATTAGATATTTTGAGATATTCTTTGTTTGTAATCAGATCATAGGATGGCTATAAATATTTCTCCCATTCAAGTTGAGCCTAGTAGGTAATAGATAGTAAAGGAGGTAGAAAATAGTGTAAGGAAGCTAGCAAAAAATACAGAGTATAGGTAGAAATTGAATGTTACAGTCATGTAACAGTTTTTCAGCAGGATTATTGTAATCATGACTTCTAATCAATAAAGTGCACCAGTTCTATTTCATATTACTTGTAAATGAGTGTGATTAAGATTTAGAAAGAGAGAGAGACTTACACCTTCTTCTGGACAAAGAGGCTGGCCACTTCCAGACCTAGGAGGAGGACTAACAAGCAGGTTTTTATTTTGATTTTGCTACAACAGAATGAGTTGTAGAACTTGTTATTTCAATTGCTTGTAAATAGTTGACAATATTTGCAGTCTTAGTTTATTTATGCTTAGATTAACCTTGTGCTTAATTTTTTAGTTGCAATCTTACTTTCAGCAAAGCTTCCATTTTATTTCAGACTGTTATTCCCAGAATTTACTATTTTTCAGCAATTTCTTGCATTTTATGTTTTGCTGTTAAATCCTGTACAGAAGATTGACAACCTTCTGTTACAGAACTTTGACAGTTTTTATTTCCACATTAGATCTAGACTTTCATTACTGCAAAAGTAATTAGATTTCCTTTCTGCAATTAGGATTAGGCTTTCAATTCTGTAACTGTTATTTCTGTAATATAATTAGGTCTTATTCTGCAATTGTAATTAGGACTTCATTTCTATAGTTAATGATTAGTTTCCAATTTTGCAACTTAGATTAAAATTTAATTCATTCAATTTAGAGATAAGAATGTTCCAAAACCCCCCACACAACCAGTTCCACCAATAAGACTTGTTGCTCTAGATTGACCTAAGTTATAGCTATTTCACTTCTTCTTTCATAGATAGCCTTGTACACTGCCCTGGATTGACAGATTCATTGAGAATTAATGATGGTATAACGCATCATTTTGGCACCATTGCCAGGGAATAGTGTTGTCAGAAGAAAACAAACAGTCCAATAGCTGTAATCAGACTAAGCTATGAGAATTCAGGTTAAAATCTGAATACAACAGTTGAGGAAGATAACAACTATTGACTTAATTTATGTCATTTAAGAGTAAACATGAATGAATAAGTCTAGGGATGAAAAAGGTAGAACTACCCCAAAGGATCCTTGGCTTGTTCCATTAAGGAGATCTTCACGCCTAAGGGGTGAATCACCTATGTTTGAATTACCAAAAATATTGATAGAAAAATCACCAGTCTCACCATCACTAGAACATTTTGAGATAGGAAAATCACCAATTTTATCATCATCAGAATATCCTAAGAAAGACAATTCATCAGACTCATCATCAACAGAGAGGCTTGGACCTCTTAAGAGAACAATTTGGGAAGCTTTAACTTCTCCCAACAAATAAGAAACTATGGCAGGAGGCAATATAGATGGCCAACATGGCTATGTTCATAATGAAGGAGATGATCAGGATATACTCCAACCGTCCAGAACATTTGAATATCCTATTCGTCTGAATCCAACACAAAACTCTCCCATGAAGACCATTTCACCTTCGGTACTTCCAACCTTTCGAGGTGTTGTATCTGAAGATCCTGACCAATTTTTGTTTGAATTCAAGGTAGTGTGTCAGACCTATGATTATATAAATGACAATAAAAAACTTAAGGTTTTTCCCTCAACTCTCAAGGATTCGACATTGCGTTGGTTCATGAGCTTAGAGCCAAATTCCATAAGAACCTGGGATCAAATGGAGACTGTCTTTTTAGACAAATATCAAGAATATTGTCGTGTAAGGAATAGAAAAGATGAGTTATTCAAAATCAAGTAGGAAGATGATGAGACATTGGAAGATTATCTTGATAGGTTCTCCTTTGTTCAAAGGAGATGTGGACTTGTAGAACCAGAATTATGTAAAACCATATTTTTGAGAGGATTGCAAGATGAATCCAGAGAAGTTTTGGATTTGATGGGAAAAGGGGATGTAACCACTCTCAGTAATGAGGAAATTATGGATCTCTACAGGAATTACTCTCGCACTAAGCAGAGAAGAAGAAAAATCCACACAAATGGCACTAATGTGAAGGACCTGATAGAGGAACTTGCAAATTTCAAAACTGATATTCTAGTGCACTTAAACACTACTTTAGGGGAAATGTCTGCAAAAGCAAAAAACATAGAACCTTTGGCAATTTATTGCCCAAGATGTAGAAATAAACATGCTTTGCAGGAATGTCCTTTGAATAAAACATCTATCTCAGCCATTTGTAGTATCTGTTCAAAAAGGCATTCAACTGATCAATGCCACTTGCTACCACAACTCAAAACTGTGTTAGAAAACCAGACTAAGGAACTCAACTATATTGGACCAAAACAAGGGGGAAATTTCTCTCAATATCAAAATCCCCCTTGTTTTCCTACAAATTGGGGGCATAATCCTGGTACTATGCCTTGGGGACAATCAGAACCACCCCAATGTCCTTGGAATTATCCTCAATGGACAAATTCCCAAGAATGGCCACAAGCAAATTGGAGTAACCTAGCCTGGAATCAGAATCAAAACAACCCCTCATGGAATCAAAACAACCCATCTTGGAATCAAAACAATCCAGCTTGGAATCAAAATCAGACTAATCCACATTGGATGCAAAACCAACCACAGTGGAATCAGCAATACCAGTCCTATCCAAGGCAGCAAAGGAATCAAGGTCAAACTCAACATTTGTTGCTTGCACCTAATCAAAATTTTCAAGAAAAACAACAACAACCACAACAAGTGAAACAACCTCAATTGCCAGCTCAGCCAGTCACTAATCCAAACAGTGTGAGACAGACACCTCCTGTCTATGTGGCTGAAGCTGAAGAAAATGTTGAAATTAATGTTCTTGATTGTAGTAACATCCAACTTCATTCAGGAAAAGTTGTACCTGAACCAATTTCAATTGAAATCAAAGAAAATGAAGAGCAAGAATCATCAGAACCAGAGAGAATCCAACCAACAATAGAAACAGAAGAATTGGAACCAGAGAGAATCCAACCAACAATAGAGAAAGAGACACAAGCAGAACAATTACCAAGGATAATTCCATATCCTGAAAGACTTAATGCAATACCAGAAAATTCTAAGTCAAAATTGGTCAAAGAACTCAAAAAGTTGACTATATCATTGCCCTTATTGCAAGCTATTAAGGAAATACCAGAGATTAACAGTACTGTCTAAAATTTGTGCATTAAAAGAGCAGGAAGAAAGAAGAAAGAATTTCCCAATACTGTGCAGGTTGAAGGGAAGATAGATGATCTCTTATCTAGAAAACTAGTACCTCCAAAGTATAGTGATCCAGGAAGCCCAATTATCACAGTTACCATAGGTTCAGTACCAATATCAAATGTTTTAGTGGATCTAGGAGCTGCAATAAATGTCATGACCAAGGATACAATGGAACAATTACGGCTCAAACATCTCAGCCCCACATTTACGAGTTTTAGAAATGGGTGATAGGTCAGTTGCAAAACCTGAAGGAATCATTGAAGATGTCCCTATAGAAGTTTCTTCTTGGGAATTCCCTGTAGATTTTTTGGTTTTACAGCCAAGAAATTCAGCACATGGATATCCCATTATTTTGGGAAGACCTTGGCTTGCAACTACAGCAACCTTCATAGACTACAGATCTGGAAATATGACTATTTCAAATGGTATTGATCTGAAACAGATTTCTTTATATCCTCCTGCAAAACCATCTAGCAAATTTTTAGGTCGGTTATGGTTTTCTGACTCAGAGGAAGAACTAGAAGAGGTCATTTCTACACTAGCTACCTTAGTAGTAAGAGAACACACAGAAGACCTCAGTGACATAAAACTTAGAAAATGAAACAATCCTGATGAATGTTATGCATGAACAAGGTTTAGAAGGGGAAGCAACAAATATCCAACAGTTGATAAGGAATGAGGAGAATCAAAAATCTGAAGATGAACCATCTGTACTATCACAGGGAAACTCTGTTTCACTACCACATGGATGGCACCATCATCTGATTTTTCCTTCTCATTGTTCCATACAAGATATGCTTCCCTCAAGCAGCAATAAAACAGAAACTGCTTCTTTTCTCCCATCTCATCAATGTCCTCTTAATCCCTTAATCACCAGGTATGAAGGAGTGAATTCGGTCCTTCTAAATACAAAACAAATAGAAGTCCAGCCAGACAAATTTTTGAACATCTATAGCCAGCTTACTAGGGAAGAGGAAGAAAAACCGATAGTTGTCTTGCGAAGCATGTTCATGCTTTTGCTTGGAACTACAAAGATATGTCGGGAGTTCATCCCGATATATGTACCCATAGAATCTATCTTGAAGAAGTCAAGCCGGTCGGACAACCTCAAAGAAGATTGAATCCTGCCTTAAGAGATATTGTGAAAGAAGAAATTGAAAAACTCCTGGAAGTAGGATTCATTTACCCAATTTATGATAGCCAATGGGTTTCTCCATTGGTAATAGTTCCTAAGAAAAATGGAAAAATGAGAGTATGTGTAGACTATAGAGAGTTGAATAAGGTGACATACAAAGACCATTTTCCATTACCTTTCATAGATCAGGTGTTAGATACTCTTGCTTGGAAAAAGATACTTTTGTTTTCTTGATGGATTTAGTGGATATAATCAAATTCAGATTGCACTGAAGATCAAGAAAAGACAACTTTTACATGTCCATGGGGAACATTTGCCTATAGGGTTTTACCTTTTGGTTTGTGTAATGCCCCAACAACTTTTCAGCGAGCAGTCCTAGCAATTTTTGCTGATCTGACCACCAAAAGTGTTGAAATTTACATGGATGATTTCACAGTATGTGGACAAACTTTTGATTTTACATTGGAAAATCTTGATAAAGTCTTAACTCGCTGTGAAACATACCACTTATCCTTAAATCCAGATAAATGCTTCATGATGATGAAGGAAGGGATAGTTCTTGGTCATCACATCTCTCCTGAAGGGATCCAAGTTGATCCAAAGAAGGTTGAAATTATCAAGAATCTCCTTCCTCCTAAAACTCAGACTAATGTCAGAAGCTTCCTAGGACACATTGGTTTTTACCGCAGGTTTATTCCCAACTTTAGCACAATAGCCAGTCCTATGTTTGCCCTATTGACTAAAGATTCTGAATTCTCCTGGACTGCAAAGTGTCAGGAAGCATTTGAAGCTCTGAAAGAGAAATTGATAACTCCACCTATGCTCAGAGGACCTAATTGGACATTACCATTTCACATATAGACTGATGCCTCCAATACAACAATTGGAGCAGCATTAGGACAAATTGATAATGGTGAACATTATACCATCTACAACATTAGCAAGAACTTGACAGGAGCCGAGAAAAATTATACAACAACTGAGAAGGAATTCCTAGCAGTAATTTATGCCATCAACAAATTCAGGCATTATATCACAGGTTATCAAATATTTATTCACACAGATCATACAACCATTAAGTATTTGATGAATAAACCTATGGTAAGTGCAAGAATTATTCATTGGTTGCTGTTGATGCAAGAATTTGACATCACTATAATCAACAAACCAGGAAAAGCTAATGTTGTGGCAGATTTATTGTCCAGGTTGCGAGAACACAGATGAAGGGGAATTAGTTGATGACACTTTTCCTGATGAAAAACTATTTGCTATATCAGTCCAATCACCTTGGTTTGCAGATATAGCCAATTATTTGGTCACAGGGAAAGTTCCTCCACATTTCACTTCAAAACAGAAAAAACAATTGATCAAACAGAGTTCTTCTTTTGAATGGATTAAGGGTATGCTTTTTAAGTGCAATCTTGACCATGTGTTACGTAGGTGCATCCGAAAGGATGAAGTGTATGATATCCTTAGAGCTTGTCATGATGAACCCTCGGGTGGACACTATTCTGTAAAAAGCACAGTTAGGAAAATCTTAGGGACAGGATATTATTGGCCATCTCTTCACAAGGATGTGAAAAAGTACATCTAGGCATTGTGATGCATGCCAAAGAATGGGGAAACCCACTCATACAAATGAGATGCCACTGCAGCCTCAAATGGTTTTAGAACCATTTGAGAGGTGGGGGCTTGATTTTGTAGGACCTATTGATCCACCTTCTCAAGGAAAGGTGCATATTCTAGTATGCACTGATTACCTGACAAAGTGGGTAGAGGTGCGTGCTTTTAAACATGCTCGTGAAGAGAAGGTCACTGATTTCTTGTATACTCAAAATTTTTAGAGATTTGGAGCTCCACGGTCTATCACCACAGACCAAGGACCCCAATTTGCATCCAAAGTCATAAAAGCATTTACAGAATTGTATGAAATCAAACATAGGAAATCATCACCTTACCACCCACAAGCAAATGGCCGAGGTTGAAGTAACAAACGAGGGAACTAGAACGCATCTTGACAAAAATAGTAGCTTTTCATAGGAGAAATTGGCTAGATAAATTACCTGAAGCAGTTTGGGCCTACAATACTACTTGGAAGTCCACTACTGGATTCACACCTTATGAACTAGTCTTTGGTAAAAAGCCTCTCTTACCTATTGAATTTGAGCTACTAACATTGCGCACAGCATTGGAAATTGGAATTGAATTGTCACAGGCACAGACAGATAGGATTCTGCAGCTGAATGCATTGGATGAACTTAGATTGGATGCTCTGCACCAAATTAAGGTAATTCAGGAGCAGAGGAAGGCTGTGGCATGACAGTCACATTCGATAGAGGAAACTTCAACAAGGAGATTGGGCTTTACTATTTGATTCTCAATACGAAGACTTCCCTAGGAAAGCGAGAACTAGATGGTTGGGACCTTACTAGATTGAGGAGGTATTTAACAATGGAGCAGCTCGTCTATCCCCTATTGATGGGTCACGAAGAAAGTTGGTAGTGAATGGACATCGCCTCAGGGTATACCATACACCTCTGACTAAAGAAGAATTCTTGCAGCAACTTGATAGTTTGGATACACAGCAGGTGGAAGAGATTCCCTCTTCCACTTCAAAACAATCAACATGATCAGTGGATTTCAAGAAAAAGTAGAAAATACAAAAAAAAAATTAAAAAAAATAGAAAACAAAAAGATGAATAAATTCTGAGTATGAATTCCTTCATGGGCATGGTTTCAGGGGAAATCATGAAATTCCTTCATGGGCATAGTCAGGATCAAGAAAAAAAAAGAGAAAAAAAGAGAGAAAAGGAGAGGTAAAAAATAAAAAAAGAGGAAAATCAAGAAAAAAAAAAGAGAAAAATGAATAACTCAGTAGTGAAAACCTTTTCTTAAGGCACTACTGAGTTGGTGTGCATGAAAACCAGTTTTCTGGCATGCATAACCTTGAGAAATTTCTGAACCATCATTGTACAAATTCACCAAGTGCACTTGTTTTGAAATGTTGCAGAAAATCTTAGCAGAATATCAACAAAGGCAGTCATTCTTCAAAAACTGGCATTAACTATTTTTATCAGGTATATATTTCTTACATTTCTTCATTGTAAAATGATTGGTATATAGTATGTGACAATTAACCATTAGCATAAAAGGTATTCATAAGAGTTGGCATACTTAAGACATGTTTTGAAAATGAAAATATTGATTTCTGCCTAATCTTCGAAACAAGAATGCCAAAAATAGTGCCTGCTGTATTATCTTCGGATTGAAATTGTCTTTAGAATGACAGCAAAATGAATGTTGCACTTTGTCTTCAGAAAGAAACTTTGTCTTCGGAATGACAATTTGTCTTCAGAATGAAACTTGGTCTTCGGAATGACGACTTGCTGCATCATCTTCGAAATGAAGATCTGTCTTCAGAATGAGGATCTGTCTTCGAAATGAAGATCTGTCTTCGAAATGAGGATCTGTCTTTGGAATGAAGATCTATCTTTGGAATGAGGATCTATCTTCGAAATGACGATTTACCTTCACAATATAGCCTGATCTTCGGAATGAGGATTGATCTTCGAAATGAGGATTAATCTTCGAAATGAAAATTTTGCAAAGAAGATTTGTCTTTGGAATGAAGACCTATCTTCGAAATGAAGTCATAATCTTCGGAATGAGGATTTGTCTTCGGAATGAAGACTTGTCTTCGAAATGAGGTCATAATATTCGGAATGAAATTTTGTCTGCGCAATAAGTTATAATCTTCGAAAAGAGCATTTCCACGTGGCATCCAAGAAGACAAGGTATGACAAAATCAAACTCTTTTAGTTGCATGCGAGGAAGGAACACGTGTCAGTCAGCACATGGTTTGTTTTTGCACTCATTGGAAATACGGAGGACGTGACCAACCATATGCCACCAATTTTTAATGCCAATAAACATGCACGTGAGAATCTGCAAAACTAATGAGGTGGATCTGACGGCAAGGACATCCATGCAATTATCAACGGACAGGTGTTCGATGCAAAAGTAGAAATGTGTGCCACCTTTCTTTTCGAAGACGTGTTTGTGAAGTACAGTGCACAGGTTACGGTTCATTTCGAAGAAGAAGACGAGAAACAGGGCAACGAAGGTTTCAAACTAAAACTCTGCAAATCTGCAACAGAAAATAGCCAGAAATCCAGCAGAAGAACAACAGCCGTAGTATACATTTTTTTAAACAGAAAATATGGGGCGAAAGATCGAACAGAGCCTGCAGATACCACTTACCTTCGAGAAAATCCGGCAGTTGTGCAGATTTTTGAAGATGGAGGGTTTATGCCATTTCTGGATAAATTCAATGGGTCTTCTGAAGATTTGGCTGGCATGTTCGCCCATACATTTAGAAACAACCGAGCACATGTTAACGGCATGACTATTGAGGTAAGCCCTAAAATTTTAAGTCAGATTACAGAGTTGCCATTAGAAGGGATTTCAATTTCTAGATCTGGCAAGAACACATTGGCAAATGTAGTTAATCGGTTTGTAGAAGAAAATGATAGAGAACCGAGTACTTAACCCATAACAACACATGCAAAGGGTTAAAAAGGGCCGACTTGCGGGAACCCTGGGATGAAGTAGCCACCTGGGTAATTAAATTTCTAACTTGTGAAGGGCAGTATGTGCTGTTATCAGGGCATCATCTGCGAATTTTGAACCATCTCAGACATGGTGGGCAACAACCAGAAGTTAGGGTAAATCTTCCCTTGTATCTGTATCAAGAGTTAAAGAACATGGCAAAGAGATATCAGGAGGGTAAAGGAAGCCTTCGCCATCATGGCCTCATCAAATTAGTTTGCCAACACCATTTTAGAGGAAACCCTAGGAGTTTTGATAGGTTTTACTCTACCCTAAATGATGTCATTTTTGGGGATGAAAGTGAGGAAGAAGAAGAACCAAATGCTGCTGATGTTGTTGTAGAAGAGGAAACAACTGCTGCAAAAAATGTTGCAGAAGATGCTGTAGAAGAAACTGCAGAAGGTGCCCCTGAAGCTGTTACAGAACTACACCCCACAGCAGCAGCAGAAAACCTTGCTCCTGAACCCTCAACTTCACGAGCTAAGAAACAAAAGAGAAGAGGATCTGGAACTGGCAGTAGAGCAAAAAAACAAAAGAAGGTTCATTTTGCTGAAGCTGCAACTGATTTGTCAGAACAGAGAAGTGAGGCACTTAACCAAACAGAGGCAGAAACAACAAGGGAAACAGAGGCATCTAAAACTGACCCCATGACCCCTGTTGTCACCAAAAAATAGAGCAAAAAGAAGAAGTTTGCATCTGGAACTAGGAGGTCTACAAGAATCCATTTGAAAGAAACTGCAGAACAGGTCATGGAAGAAGAAGATAGACCAAGCAGCCCAGATGTCACAGAGATACAACCAGCATCTAAAAACTTTCTAGAATTCCCTGAATAGATAGCTAAGGTAGAAACTGAGCAGGATGGTTTGGAGGAAGCTACAGTTCAACAGGCTACAGATATGGTAGATACCCTTATAGACAGTCTCACAGAGCCTCCTGAACAAGAACAAATTATTGCAGAAGAAGAGGAAATATTGGTTGAGCAGCCAACTGCAACTGATTTGTCTGCATCAGCTTCTGAAGTAGAAACAGAAGTGGAAGACATCACAGAGTAGCTGAGGGTAGCAAGGAGTGTTGTCAAAACACAGACCAGATGGATTTTAGAGAAAGAAAGCATCATTGAGATGCAAGAAAGAAAAATTGCAGAGCTTCAGCAGGAAGTGGCAGAATTGAGAAAACTGTTGTCACAATCTGAAAAATAGCCAGCTATATCCAATGATGAAGACAATTTGGCTCAATTGCTTCTAGGTCTATCAAGGACAGATGACTCTGTTGAGGCAGACATGGGAGTTCATCCTGAAATAGCACTCCTTCATTCTGAAGAAGTGCCTGTTCATTCTGAAGCAGCACCATCTTATTCTGAAGCATTGCCTTCTTGTTTTGAAGATGCTTCAAAAATGGTGAAGAGCATAGCAGAGGATGTTGAAGATGAGCCACCAACACAGGAACAGTCCCAGTAGCAAGAAAATGTTCAAGTAAGTACTCCTATTGAGGTCCCTGCATTTCAACTTGTTACACTTCCAGTAGAAACAACAGATAAGGGGGTACAAGTAGAAATACTATCTGATGACAACCCCATAGAAATAGCAAATAAGGGGGTGCAAGTAGAGTTATTAACAGATGAACAACCAGTGGAAGTGGCAGAAAAAGGAGTTCAGATAAATTTGCTGCCTAGGATCCCCCTGTAGTAAGACCACCTAATACTGTGTCTCTAGAACAGTACAATGCAGACATAGCTAGCTGGATGATTAGATATGAGCAGCTTGCCACTAAAACTAAAAAGTTCAAATTGGAAGCAAAACAGCTAGAAGCCAAGGACACAAAAATTTAGGCATTGAAAGAAAAGGTGTCTGACTTATGCCAAATTGCTGAATTTTTAGTCCAATTTAGACGACCGACCAGATTTTACAGACCTTATTTTGAAGGAAAAATACCTCAGATGGCAGGTCATGAGGATTACTTCAAACCTCCCATATAAATTGGACACTATTGCAGATTTTTTGGAGGCATATTTTGACAGTCCTTTTGAGCAGAAAAATCTCCTGTGTGAACTATTTTTACATAGTTTCTTCATTCCAGAGGAAGTTGACTCTCATCCTCAAATCTACATTGGAGATGTTCAGTTGAGAGCATTTATGTCTACTTTGCAGAATCAACTTTACTGGGATCAAGAGAAAAAGTAGAATAAAGTGATTGAAACAAGGGCTGAGTTGTTAGTCAGAGCAATCCAGCCAAATCACCTAGTTATCACCAGGCAACACTTCTCAATGATGAACAGGGATGATATAAAGAGAATGTACTTGAACAATTTAAGGGACTGTGTGGCCAGATTTAACAATTTTTGTGATCACAATTTCTTCCCAGCATTGTCAGTATGCAGAGACAGATGGAATGAACTTTCCATGTCTTTGAGGAAAAGAGAACCTATCTCCCCCATCAACTTAGAATGGTCCAGAAGAAGAGCAGAAGGTGTAATCCAGCTGATTCAGATCATGCAACATAACTGGATAGGTCTCAGGTTCAGGCCTCCGACCATCATTACTCCAGTTCCATTCTACTTTGAGGAAGATGCCCAGCCTGATGAACAATTTGAATATTGGCTCAGAAACATTCAGGAAAACAGGGGGTATTACATAGGCAAGAAATTATTCTACAGGTCATGGAATCTAAACATGGACATATGTGATTCCATAGCCCAACAGAATGCATGAGGGCATGCATTAATATAAGTTGGGGGGAAAATGATGAGGCCTGGAAATGCCTCAATCATAACATGTTTTGAACACTAAAAATGCCTATAAACTCTTATGTTTTATCTGATATGTTAGTTAAGTTGATTCAATATGCTGTATATTAACCATTTTGCATGATCAATGTATTTGAAATATTATATGCTGATTTTATAGCTTTTTGCATAGTTTTGTGTTCTTTTTGCTATGATTTGCTAAAATGGGATATGCTTAGAATAATAGCAGCATTTCACTAATCATGTTTTGATTTGTCTCAAGCATTTACTTCACCTAAATCTGGCAACAGTGCAAGCAAACTGTTGCTGTGCAAGAAAAACTGGTCTTTCCCATGTAAATTCCAGCCAGTTGTCCATAAATAGCAAGGCATGGAATTCACATGAGGAAAGGGATGAAGACCATTGGAATTTGATCTTAAGAGATAACCCACCTGAGAGATGTAGAAGAAATCACTGGAAAAGCATACATTTGTTCATTCCGAAGTATCTTCGAAATGAACAGATATCTTCGGAATGAAAGAACACAACATCTTCGAAATGAGCGGATCTTCGAAATGAAGAATGCAGTATCTTCGAAATGAGTGGATCTTCGAAATGAAGCATGCAGTATCTTTGGAATGAGCGATCTTCGGAATGAGAATGCAGTATCTTCGAAATGAGCGATCTTCGAAATGAGAATTGCATTGTCTTCGGAATGAAGCCACTTATCTTTGGAATGAAGAACAGAATGTGTTTCTTTGACCTGTTGACCGATTTTTGAAGCCAAAAAAAGGGAAATAAAGGTTGGAAAAGGTAAAGGGAAAGATCTTCCATCTGTCTTTGCCGTCATTGCCGACCAAAGCCATCATTAAGGGAAAGATCAAGTTTTAGTCCTCTTCTAGGATAAAACCAGAATTTGTTGCAGCATTGTAGGATTAGATCTTTTGAGATATTCTTTGTTTGTAATCAGATCATAGGATAGCTATAAATATTGCTCCCATTCAGGTTGAGCCTAGTAGGTAGATAGTAAAGGAGGTAGAAAATAGTGAGAAAAGAGTAAGGAAGCTAGCAAAAAATACAGAGTATAGGTAGAAATTGACTGTTACAGTCCTGTAATAGTTTTTCAACAGAATTATTGTAATCATGTCTTCTAATCAATAAAGTGCACCAGTTCTATTTCATATTGCTTGTAAATGAGTGTGATTAAGATTTAGAAAGAGAGAGAGACTTACACCTTCTTCTGGACAAAGAGGCTGGCCACTTCCAGACCTAGGAGGAGGACTAACAAGCAGGTTTTTATTCTGATTTTGCTGCAATAGAATGAGTTGTAGAACTTGTTATTTCAATTGCTTGTAAACAGTTGACAATATTTGTAGTCTTAGTTTATTTATGCTTAGATTAACCTTGTGCTTAATGTTTTAGTTGCAATCTTACTTTCAGCAAAGCTTCCACTTTATTTCAGACTGTTATTTCCAGAATTTACTATTTTTCAGCAATTTCCTGCATTTTATGTTTTGCTGTCAAAATCCTGCACAGAAGATTGACAACCTTCTGTTATAGAACTTTGATAGTTTTTATTTCCACATTAGATCTAGACTTTCATTACTACAAAAGTAATTAGATTTCCTTTCTGCAATTAGGATCAGACTTTCAATTCTACAACTGTTATTTCTGCAATATAATTAGGTCTTATTCTGCAATTGTAATTAGGACTTCATTTCTGTAGTTAATGATTAGTTTCCAATTCTGCAACTTAGATTAAGATTTAATTCATGCAATTTAGAGATAGGAATGTTCCAAAACCCCCCACACAACCGGTTCCACCAATAAGACTTGTTGCTCTAGATTGACCTAAGTTATAGCTGTTTCACTTCTTCTTTCGCAGATAGCCTTGTACACTGCCCTGGATTGACAGATTCATTGAGAATTAATGATGGTATAACGACTACGCATCAGACATTTTGTGGCAGGGCATTGAAAGGTTTTTTATTTCCAAGCATCACTTCCATTCTGCAGGAGTAAAATAGGTTTCAATTTTGCAAGTGTAATTTAGGATTTCATTTTAGCAACATTTCAATTTAGCAATTTCAATTATGTTATTTCAATTCTACAAAAGTAGATTAGATTTCAATTCATGCAATTGTAGTTAACTTTAATTTTCTAAAATTAGAATTAGTTTTTATTTCTTGCAAGTTTCCATTCTATAGATTAGGTTTAGTGTGACACCAAAAGGCTAAACCAAATCTGTCTCACCCAATAAATGCTTGAAATATGAATGCCTGAATTGTACTCTACCCTAGCCTTCTATCATAGATAGCCTTGGACACCACCTTAGATTGATAAATAATTGAGATTAAATGATGAAACTCAATGACACTCATCACTTGGGGCATAAAAAATTGGTTAGGTTACTGAGAAACCCCAATTATTAAATGCTTTGGTCATCTATTTTTTCTCAGCGCTGTGCCACACACAACGCATCCCAAAAAGGGGCATCTATAGACACCAAAATAGCACCAATCTGATTATGTGACTACAAGCACTGATTGAATTGGCATACATACCCCCTAGGGCAGCCTAAAGAGGTTAAATAGTGGTCCTAACCACTCCCAAATTAGTTTTGGAAGGTCAAAGGTCAGTTTGGCACCTTTTAAGCACTTTTCTCCCTATTCATCCCACCCTGGGATGATTAGAATCCTATTCGTTCCACCCTAGGATGATTAGCAGTAATCGCTCCAAGGTGGGACGATTAGTAGGTTTGACTAGAAAAAATTCAAACCTTGACAAATGGTAGCCCAAATCCACCACATAACTCTGCCTTCAAGGCATGCAATTGAGAGGGACTGTTTCAAATCAGAGAGATTCAAGCCTACCCTGATCATGGAGACCTTAATCAAGGAGGCCCTAAATCAGGGAGGAATCTTCTCTCCCCCAAAAAGGCATAATGATCCGAGTGGCGCCCTTGCATGCGCATTCAAAGGAGACACTTAGGTCTATAAAAAGGTGAACCTCCTCACCCCAAAAAGAGGACAGAGTTGGAGCATTTGGAGCAATTAAGTGCTACCGAACTATACCCCCATTCCTCTTTGTGCTTCCTACATCCCTAATTTCTCTTTTGGAAGAGAAGTTATCGGGTGAATACTAGGAATGCAATCCATATCAAAAACCCAATCAATAAGCCACAATCCTACCCCAAACTCATTGACACAACCCCCTAGGAAGTTTTGGACCCATCCCACTTGGATTGGTGTCAAAAATAGGCCCTAAACGATGGGCGTCCCACCCCGGGCGCCCCCGAACTGCTGCAGTCCTAATCGCCCCACCCCGGAGTGATTAGAAATATATGCATGATTTCTTTACTATTATTTTTGCATTGTTTTATATCTGATGTACTTATGCTGTTGTCCAAATTTCATGGCTTTCTGACATGATTTGACCTGGTTTCTGGCATTTTATGCATCTACTAACCTGTAGGGAGTGCCTTCAGATACAGGATGACTTGGGCATAATATGCCAAATATAACCTTTTGGGTCATCTCAAAATGCTATTTTTAGTCTAACCCCAAGTTTGTAGGAGTTTTGGAGGCCTCTAGGTAGGACATTTGCAAAGTCACTTTTTGCAAGTTTTGCGACAGTCCCCAGTGTCCCACCTCGGAGCGATTAGAAATTTGTGAATGATTTCCTTACTATTATTTTTTAAATATGTCCTAGATGATATCCTAATGCCTCTGTTAAAGTTTCATTGCATTTTGACATGATTTGACTGTAGTTTTATTATTTTATGTATTAACTAACTCGCATGGTGCCCCTGTCGTATATAGGAAAATATGGGTAGGGTATGTAGATTACGAGCATATGGGTAGTCTTAAAATCACATAAAATTCCTAACTCATGAGTTTAAGGTGATTTGGATAAGCATAGGTGGGACATTGGAGTGCTCACTTTGGAGAGGCCCCCGACGGGCAAATGAGCATAACTGGGCCGTCCGACGTTGCTTTGACACAAAATTAGGTGATACAAATTCTAGACATTGTCCTTTTCACTTCTATATCATTTTTTAATTGATTTATCAACCTTATCACTGATATCCCACAAGCGCCCGCTAGAGGCCTTGGGGATTGCATGTCTTTCTAGATACGCACATGCTATTAATGATTTGTTGTCTTTTTGTGCATAGGATCTCACTACCAAGAATACTATAGGGGCATAAAGTAATGACAAACACATGGACACAAGCAACGAAAACTTTTAGCCCGCCCACTTCAAATGTGGGCACGCGGAAGACGCTGGAAGCGTACCATCCAATCTTGGAAGCACGGCTTCCTTCGGGCATCCACTGATGTAAAAAATTGTATCAAACATTCTGATACCTATAAGGGGGATGTATTGTAATAATATTAAAAGCAATATCAATAAAGGAGGCCCCACTTTTGTTTGCTCACATCTCGTTTCTACGTCATTTCCTTCATGCATTGCTCTTCGCATTCGTAGGACTTAGCATCTGTATCCATTTTTGTTTACATCCTATCGGTATGCCATTATTCTGCATTGCTTTCAAATATGATATCTGATAATGGTACACCATTCAAGAATAATAATGTTCATGCATTATATGATAAATTCAATATCCAACGTAGCTTTTCTACTCCATATTACCCACAGGATAATGACCAATTAAAAGCTACAAATAAAACCATTTACACCATTCTTCATAAAATCGTTGTATAATCGCATCGTGATTGGCACAATCAAATACCATTAGCACTATGGGCTTACCATAAAAGAATTCATACTCCAACTGGGGTAACCCCATTTTCTCTTGTATATGGCACTGAAGCCATCGTGCCCTTGGAGCTTGAAATACCATCACTGTGGGTGTTCATGTAAGAATTCATTGATGATGATACCACCCATCAAGCTAGGCTAGACCAATTGACCCTATTGGATGAATACCATATTCATGCTATTGAACATACCCATGTCTACCAAGACCATCTTCGACATTCCTACAATTCTAAAGTACACCAACATGAATTCCAAGTTGGAGATTTAGTCAAATAAAACCAACAAATTACTAGCCAACCATGCCATCTACATGACAAATTTGTACCTAATTGGCTAGGACCTTACATGGTTACTCAAAAATTTGGATCTAGAGCATATTGCCTAGCCACGTTGGAAGGTATTCCTAAACTTGAGCCCATTAACATCATTTATTTGTTTGCATTTTATGCCTAATTGTAGGCATTGTAGCTCACCACCACTTGTACATATGTTTATAATTCAAAATAAAAATAATAAATCAATCAACACAAAAACATGAAAACAACAACATCATCATTTTTTGGCATTCTGTGACACAAAGTCAACTTGCATTTATATCCAATTCTGCTTTCGCTTCTTCATTATTTTCCCCTTTTATAATGAATGTTGTATGATCACACTTCAAGTGGCTACATACCTTTCATTTTTATTCTTCTTTTATCTCCTTCTCTTTTTATTTTTTATTCATCTAGTTACTCATCAATGTTGTATGGTCATGCTTCGAGTGGCTACATACCTTTGATAGGTTTCTTTTCTCCTCTTCTCCTTCTTCTTTCTTTTCTTTCCCCTTATTTCTTCATTTCTCCCACCTGTCACACTCTCACCCACACTATTGTCCCATTATATTTTTTATAATACTAGGGAAACCTTGTACATAAATTCTTGTGTTTTACACCCACACATGCATTTGTATATAATCATTGTAAATACCGTGCTTGGGGAATTAAACATGCACATGCTAGCATACCAGTATGATTCCAAAACCAATTTTCAAGAGACAGGATTATTGAAATATTTTGAATGCTTCACCCATAAAAAATTATATAATCAACCATCATCCAAAGTTGGCATATTTCAACAAAATTTCTAGACTTCCCTTGGTTACCTTGCTCTCATTCCTGAATTTACTAGCACGTCCTACACACTAATTACATTTTGAAAATAGGACTGGCTACACTGCATGTCAATTGATGCTTAGAAAAAATCACTCCGCTCATCATATCATTTACATGATCTCTCGAACCTGAGGATTGACAAAAGGAAAAGTTAGAAAATAAAGATACAAAAGGTAGAAAACAAAAGCCAACATCCACACAAAAAAAAGAGAAGAGAAGAAGAGAGAAACACACAAGATAATCCTACTACAGAGGTAAAAAAAATAGTCAACGCCTCAAGAGTACTATCCAAAAGCTTGAATCCCTGCATTATTTAGGTCTTTATCGATGAGCAAGCTTACAGGCTAAGTTACCATGTAGTTATAAACTACCCTCTTCCAAAATGGTAAAATGAAAATCACTTTATACACACAAATTTAGGATTGATGTCTTGTTTACCAAGATAGCCTAGAACCTGTTCAAGAAGTTTGCTCAGTTAGTCAATGGGTTTGTTACTTATAAATGGTAGTGTTCGAATATCCTCACTACAATCTTCATATCCAAATTCCTTAAAAAAATAGAATGGATTACATCATCTGACTATCACAATGATGCAAATGCTGTCCCTAAGCAACTCATTTATACACTTTACATTATCAACCTAGGCATTCCCATTTCATGTCATTTCATATTTATTTACCCATATTTCCATTCCATTCACATGTAATTATATACCATCGTATCTACGCTAATCGTGTATCACCATAAGCAGAAACAAAAAAACACACAAATGCAAGTAAACACAAGTGTCGTAGAATAACATGTATATATCTGTATAAATATCAAAAGAATGCCATCTAGATACAATAAAATATGTGGGTGCCCTTGTGGGCACGACATCACATGACTGTATCATATATGTACATTTTGCTATCAAAAATGTCATATGGCTACAATGATTTGTGCACCCATGCTAATGCACGAACTCCCAAAAAATAGCTCATCATCATGTACATATGCCAAAATACAAAATGTAGGATAATCCTCACCGTTGCTACCATGCATGAGTCTCTCCACTCCCCTCATCTATAGGAACCCATCCAACCACCACCTGTGATGAATCCACCTCTCCAGTCCCTGCTACCTATGGTACCTCCACTCATTCTTGTGGTGCCATCCCCAAGGGTGTATACAACATCGTAGGTGCCACCTCTTGCTCACCCACCCCACCAACCGATGGAGAACTCCACTACGATTGTTTGTGTGATAGTGAAACTGAACCAGAGTAGCTCATAATAGGTTTATCCCATATAGTCAACTCCCCCTAACACCTCATCCTCTTCATAGCCTCCCTCATTTTGGAGGCTATCAGGTCCCTGTTTGCCTATTGCAAACATGTGATCTCCACTCGGGCCACCTCCAACTATGGCACTATCACCGCCAACCCTACAATCTCCTCCTCCACTCGTGCCTTAGTGACTAGTGCCTCATGCACACTCTACTCCATATTTGTAACCTATGCTTGATGACTGGCCTTAACAACCTCTATCTCTACCTGAGCTTCATCCAACAACCTCTAAAGCTACTCTGTAGCCTCAATCATCTCATACCACTCTCCTCTGATATTGTCACACTCACCTCTCAGCGTATCCCACTTAATATTGAGCACCTCCATATCCTTAGTCATCTATTTTAGTCATACCCTAGCCCCATCCTGCTCCTCTAAAGTGGCCCTAAGGTCTACCTCCACCTCCTTCTTCTCCTCCTCTATCATTGAGCGATCAACGCCCCAATCTAGCTCAATGTCAAGAAGCTTATCTCTAAGCCTCTTCACCTCCCCTCTCAATGCCACCATCTCACCATTTTTTGCTATCATTACTACCAAATATCCCTTTAAGTCATAATCATTTGGCTCCCCTCCTATACCCTCACCAATCACTAGTGACTCATCAACTACCTCCTCATCAAAATACATCAATGGGACAACCTCCATCATATCTGATCCACCTCCCATCCCCTTGACCCTCTTTGATGATGGCCTCGCACCACTATCACTTACCAACCTATCCTAGTCATCACATAATGACCTCACCTGCTTGATCAGATGATCTAGCTCCACCTCTTCCTCCTCACTTGGCTTAGATGATCCCACATCCTTTGACTCCCTTGCATGCCCTGGTGACGCTGCTCTCACACCACCCAATAGCTCCCTATCAATAAACACTCCTGCTACCTCTACCCATCTGTCTACCACACCTAGCACTAGCTCCCAATTCTATCTTGACCACAACACATCATACTTTGGTGTGATCCCTGCATTGTCCACATCTAGGATAACCAATGGATCATATGGCATCAAATCTAATGGAGGTATCACTGGCTATGACCTTGTATCTCCTACCACCCTATAGATCTCCATAGGAGGCTCTGGTCACCCCTATCCCAATCCAAAATGATGTTGCACTCTAGAAAATGGGAAGTACTCCACCTACCATAGGTACTTCCCCACCATCCAATACCCTCGTTAAATTTGTGCCAAGTTCTCTACATCCTCACCCCAATCAGGTCCTCCTTGCCATGGCGTCCACCTCACATGCTCCATCATCAGTCTCCCCAACTCCTCATGGTGATACATCATATCACCCTCCCTCACCCTCTTTTTCCTACATTCCTTATTCACCCTCCACCTCATCGTATATGGCACATCCTCCCCATATATCTCATGTGCCTTATAATGAATATCTATAAGCCTAAAAATTGTAATATGATCCCAAGCCCATATTTGCAGCAATGGACTCACACTGATGCCTATCCTCTCCATCCTCACCACTGCATGCAACTCTCTATAGACATGTGCTAGAAATATGGGTGCCCATACATAGACTATATTTCACTCCACCATATGGTAAACTATCCCCATTATGTTCTGGGGGAACCTCACCCCTGAAGTATCTGGTAGCGCATGGCTCGTTATCAATAACATCACCATCACATGGTGATTGGATAGAAGATCCTTATTCCAATAATTCATATAATCCACCATATTCTTGGCATCCACCTACTACTAATGATGCCCAAATGTCCTCTCCAACATGCCATATCATAAATCCTTGTCCACTATCATTACCATAATCCCCTCTATCGACAACTGATAGATGTGGTATATATCCTCCAAGGTCATTGTCATCTTCCCTATCGGCAAGTGGAAGGTGTTATTGTTAGGATACCACCTCTCACACAAAGTTAAAATGTATGCATGGTTCACATGAACCTCATGCATCTCCCATACCCCATATAGGCCAACCGCCCTCAACCAGTTCCCATCCTCAGCCTGCCACTCATCCTGCAATGCCTTCCTGCATTTACGCAATCGATGTCATGCGAATATATTCTTCACCTGTCCATTCACACATACCACAAGTCAGAAATTAGGTACATAAAATCATTTCATTTTATTTTTTACATGTACATATGCATGATAAATGAAAAAAAAAATGGTTTGCACACCCTTGTGCAAACAAATAGGTTTGAACCCCACCCATGCAAACCATCCAAAACAGAAATTTTTTACACGTGCCAGTTTTCAATCGCATCCCCATTTCATCCATACCATCCACGCATGTAGAAAATGAGAAAAATATGTAGAGAAATACAAAAAAATAATGCAAACCCTCTCACATTGGTATGCAAAATGAGGTGGTCAAAATGAAGTCAAATAATGAAACTAAAAACAGATCTAAATACCCATTTGGCTTATTAGCAGCCCCCACTTGTCAGTTTTCACATGCATTCAATTTTCATACCCCATACCAAACATAACATCAAATGCACACTTTCCCAAAGGAAAAAATATCACATGCAAAAACAAAAAGCATATCGGGATACCCATTTATCCCTTTTTACACAGTGTACAAATTTAACCCTTTCCATGCATACACGGTCGTTTTATGGTATTTAAAGCGAAAATTTGAATTTTACAAACCCTCCCTAAATACACATTTACTGAGAGAGAATAACATGCTTACCTCTGGCATTCCTGCCCCCATGGTCATACTAGCCGATGCACTTGCCATCCCATTTTTCCTGATCTGCAATCTGGTAGCACTTTGTTTCATTTTTCTCTTCTCCCACCTCTTTTCTTCCTTCGCATAAAAGTGACGTCAAAACGTCATTTTTCCCATTAAAACACCATTTTTCTTAGGTTCACACCCCACACGTGTGAACCGACGGGTTCGCACGCCACCGTGCAAACCACTTTGATTCACACGTGTGAAGTGTGAACCTGTCACCCATAATCCAAATCACACCATCCGTATGGAATTTCTTTGAAATTTCATCAAATTCCTCTATTTTTGCTAATTTTCATTCAACATTTTGTATATTTCCTCTTAATCATAATCAACCATTTCATCACCGATTTTCATCTCCTCCATCACCAATTCATCGCTTGAGGGGGTAGTCATCCAAAATCATCAAAAACCCATTTTGCATATGATCAAAACAACACAAAACATCCAATCACGGATTCAACATTTGCCTAAGAAAATTTTTGCTAACGATTATCTCAAGACCAAAATCTTAATCCCAACACAAAGCAATGTTTGATAAAATCTCAAAATACCTCTACCTGTAGACACCTCATGGATTCCAATCTTCATAGTGGTAGTCATAAGACCACTTGTGAATGAAGATCCTAAAAGTTCTACCCTATGGCTCCAACGATTTGTCAAATGTTGTCAAATGAGCTCATCAATCAATCAAAAACAAAATCGTGACATGTGGCTTTTCGGGGGGCAAAAGAGGAGAGGGGGCGGGGCACCGGGTGATTTTTCCCCCCCGGGGGGAGAAGAGAAAAGAGGGGCGGAACGCACGACATGCCGCCCCCGCGGGGGGGGGAGGGGAGGGGGGGCCGGGGGGGGTTGGTTGTTCTTGGGCGACAGAGGGGGAGAGGGGGGCGGGGGCGGGGCGTGGTGGTTTTTGGGGGGCGGGGGGGGGGGGGGCCCGGTAGCCCGGGAGGGGGGGGGGGGGGGAGGGAAGGGGAAGAAAAGGAGGCCGGGTTTGAGGACGGGCGCCACCACCCCCCCCCGGGCCCGGCCGGCGGGGGGAGGGATGGTGGGGGAGGGGGGCATTGCTCCCATTTCTATATTTTTTTCGGGATGGTGTCGTGGGGGGTGTGGCCGGGGGGGTCGGCTACTTTCTTCTATCTTAAACAAAATTTTCAAAAAAAAAAAAAAATCAATCAAAAACAAAAATTAACAAAGGTATTTGTTTCATCCAAAATTGAAACATTTTTAGTTGATCACAATGCAAGGCAATCATATGCCTTCCTCCAAAAGCAATCACCCACAAACCATTTTTTATCAATGTGTCTCTCTCACAATCATCAATCGCAAATGCTTTACCTTTCAAATCATCTCATCAATCCACACCATCAATTTTTGTACTAAACCATGTTTCACACAATCCAGTACAAAAAGGGGTAAAATGTAGACACCCAAAAGTCACACATTGTCCCTCTCCCCATTTTCGTGGTCAATCAATTTGCAAAACCCTCAAAAATTGCATAAATTGACTAAAAAATTATTCATTTATTAAAATCACTATTCATCATCATTAGCCCCTTTGGGCTAGCTAATCCCCTTCCTACGCTTAACCATAGGTCCTCATGCGACCTCATTCCAACTCAACTAAGGTTGAAACCCTCACCATGGTCAAAAAGCACTTTATGGTCAAAAATTCAACATTTTGGTCAAAACATGCTTTATGACTAATTACATGCTTAATTAGATCTAATCATGATTTAATCTAAGCCTTCCACCTCACCTAGTCTACTTTGACTAGCCTAACCTTCCACCTCACCTATTCTAGCCTATCCTAGCCTTGCCACCTCTCACCCAAATATTTCTCCACCCCACACTCCCTTGGGTCATAAATGAAATATGGAGACTTTTGCACATAAAAGGCAATTTTTAAACAAAAGATATTTCAAAAAGGTGTTCATTAATGCCTAATGGATATTTTTAGAAAAGTCATCATTATTTGTGGATGGGTGAGGGATTCTCTCACCCAACCTCATTAATGATCCAGGACAGGGACACCTCTTTGGTGGACACCTCACCATTGCCACCTCACAGGGGACACCTCATCCCCTCCCTCTCACCTTGGCCAAGTCTATAAATAGAAGATCATTTTCACCTTTTCACAACAACCAACTTTTTCTTACCAAAACTCTACCAAAATCACTACAACCATTTGCATCCATTACACATCCATCACACAACCATCATACAACCATTGTAATTGATTTGTCGCTTTCATGGAGTTCTTTTGTGATTGAGACAGGTCAATAATCTCCCGAAAAGTGCACTTTTTGAAGGTGACCCGCACAAAAATCAAACAAACAACTGCTCCAGGACAACCAAAAAAACTAACTTGTAGATTCAGTACAAAAAGGATAGGTTCACATGACCTCATGCGAACCACCCGATCCAGGACCGGTTCGCACCCCGAGGTGCGAACCTCTGCTACAGACACCAAAATCATCAAAAAAGGTAGGTCATAGTTTAGTTTAATATTTTTATGTTGTTTCTAGCAGTTATTTTCATGTTTTAAGATTATTTAATGAGTATTTTGTCTTTATAGACATGGGGTTTGACTGAGGTAGACCCCCCAATGCACTAACAATATTTTGTAGGTTAACAGGTCCAGCAAGTACAAGAACACATCCAACAAGCGGTGGCCCACGAGCAAGAAGCCCACCTACACTGAGGAACACAAAAGGATGAATCTTGCTACTTTTATCCCAAATCTGAAAGGGGTTCCTTAGGGAAGACCCCATTGTAGCCTTCAAGGCAAAATTTATAAAAGGACATCACAGTTGTAACCCCTTTTATGATTTTAATACAAAATGCAGTAAGTTCTATGATATTGAATGAATGTCTTAGCATCTTTTTGGTCATTTCATTCTAGCACATCTAGTGGGACCTCAACCAAGTATTAGCTTAATTACCTTCTAACAAAATTATGGGTTATTTATGTATAATAGGTAGCTGTCATATTTAAAGAAACCCCAAACCAAAAATGCCCTGAAAGCCATCTCAGGCCAAACCACAAAAGGCTCGCTGGTACATCGGTAAGCCTCCAAAGAGAGTAGATATTACACACTTGGATGTGTGAATTCCCCCAATCTACCTCAAACTTGATACTTGATACCTATGTATTGGTTCAGACACCCACAACCAATGACAAAGTAATTCATGGGAGGTTGAGAGCCTCATGTTCCTAGGGATTGCATGCCCCTATACCTAGACCACAAATTTTCTCTCGCCACGACGTATGCAAGGTTAAAGCATCCTTGTATTTTTATGCAACAAATAAATAGTTAGCTTACTTTCCTATCATTTACTTTCTTTAGGTATATGCAGAATATTTTCAAGTTTTTGGTTGTCTTTCTAAGCTTAAATTGAATTTTTGGAATTTTCTATGCAGGTACCTATGCTAAAACACTCCAAAAACTTTAAAATCATCACTAAGACCCCAAAACCAGTCAACCTAGTCTTTCGATCCTAGTTCACACCCCCATGTGCAAACCACCTGTTAGAAGACAGGTTTGCACCTTGATGTGCAAACCTTCTGAATTAACATAGTTTTGGATCAGAGGGTATGCCAGAGGCTTTTACATTCACCTAGACACAGGTATTGTGTGAAAACTTTTATTTTTCCTCTATTTTGAAGCTAATATTTCCTATTTGGCTACAAGTTCCACAAAATCACATCTTCCTATTTGTCGTAGTTACATTTACATCCGCTTTCTAGATTAGCTTTAGTTCCAAAAATTTACCTTGAAGTCATTTCCCTTCAAAAGCATCTAGTTAGCTTCCAATCTTGTACTTTATTTTTGTTTTCTTTCCTTTCTAAATCATTTAATTAGAATTGCTTTCAAGTCATTTCCCTTCCAAAAGCATTTAGTTAGATTCAATTTTAGTCATTTCTTTTTTAGAGAAATTAATTAGATTTCCCTTTTGCAACTCAATAGCTCAAGTTTATTTTTGCAAAAAAGCAAGTAGATTTGCTTTAAAAAGGCATCCTAGTATAGTTTTATTTTGAAAAGGCATTTAAAGTAGATTTGCTTCTAAAACAATACCGCACAAACAAACACCACACACTCACATTCCATCTAAATGGTGTAAAGAGTTGGCTTTCATCTCCAGCCTGAATTGGATTTCATCACCAATTCAACACCAGAGTTCATTGAGGTCAGAGTTCTACCCTACATTGTCTCACCTCCGGTTTTAGTCACCATAGTATCCCCCTAGGTGGATCATTTTGGCATTAATACCTGGTCAGTCCTTCCCACTTCAAGTGTTTGTTACCCAGAATTCATCACTGGAACGTACCTTCAAAGTGGGTAGTTTGAGAAAGCCCCTTTACCATAGGGATTTTCAAATAATTAGTGGGAACAACTGATTGTTACTATGGATGCCTTAAATGTGAGGGTTAAGCAAAAGCATGGGTATACTAGTAGCACCACATTGATAGTGTGACCTCTCTTCATGAGATTTTATTGACTCATTAGAGCATTTTGAGTATCCCCCCTTTGGATACCATTTTACTGTACCAAAATACATCTAGGTTGCCACTTGCCCATTGGAAACATAGTTCTATTCTATGTACTTTTGAGCATTGTAGTAGGTTCTATGCTACAACATACCTGATTTAAAGTAGAGTTCACCTATTCTCATGATTTGTTCCTAGGGTAGATATATATTTTCATAAAAACACACAAAAACAAAAAAGAAAGAACATTTTATTATTGTTGAGTCTCATAAATGTGGTTACAACAACATATCAAACATGCTACAACTCACTTATTGGTTATTCCATAGTTTCACTTTCGCGCCATACACTGCATAGTTTATTTTTAGGTGATTTGCACCTCCTAGTGTGATTCTCCTACACTTAGATTTATTCGCACATTTTTGTATGAAAACTTAGCTTTTAGGCTACAAAACTATACTACACAGGTCTACAAAGCAAATAGAGGGTCTCAAAAGCAAAAAATTATCCTTTATCATTGTTTTTGGTGGTTCGCACACCCACGTGCGAACCTCTAGTTGTAGAGGTGGTTCACACCCCAATGTGTGAACCTATTTTTTAGGTCCCAAATTTTACCCATAGTACACAAACACCTTCCATAGCACATATATATCATTTGTTTCTTATTTTGAGTAGTTCGCATGACTCGTGCAAACCTCCGAGCTCAGAGGCAGTTCACACCTCCCCATGCAAACCTATGTTTTTGATCAAAATAGTTTCTCATATAGCCACAGGTATTTATAGAGTTCATATTTCACATATGTTGGCTATTATCACACTTTTACACACATCACCATACCAGTTATGCATAGTCAGATGCGTGAAGCACTTTATCATGCTACTGAGGCTACCCAATAGACTATCATGACCGTAGGTGCTTCTACTTCTCAGACCACTAATTCACATTCTGAGTTTGAGCAGGTTACCCCCATAGGTCCACCCGACCTATTGAATAGGACTTCCACCCCTAGTGCTAGTCCTATGTCCCATGTCGCTTCATTCACTCCATCCCATATCTTGGATGAGACCTTCAAGGAGACCCCTCATTTGGAATATCTCCCCTCCCTAAATCCCCCATACACCTATTACTAGCATATCATTTATAACTTTCTTTGTCATCCCATACGTGTTATGGTGGTGGATGAGTTCACCTCACTTTCTTCACCATCTTCCACCCATCCCTTCCTCGAGCATTCCTCCCATCCAATTTTGGAAGACGTATCTAATCCTATCATTTCCCAAATCATAAATGATGTCATCACTACTATACAGATAGTAGATATGATATCTACACCTTCTTCCTCCACAAACCCTCCTACCATACCTTCATCCCAAATCTTGCCATATCAGCAGGATTTCTTGAGTTACTATCCTTCATCCCAGCCACCATCATCACTCCCCCCTTAGTACTTTTCACACCCTGTAGATACCAAAAAAACACAAATCTGATTATGTGACTACAAGAACTGATCGAATTGGCATACATACCCCCTAAGGCAACCTCCAGAGGTTAAACAGTGGTCCTAACCACTCCTAAATTAGTTTTGGAAGGTTAGAGGTCAATTTGGCACCTTTTAAGCACTCTGATCCCTACTCGTTCCACCCTGAGATGAATAGAAGCCTATTCACCCCACCCGGGATGATTAGTAGCAATCGCTCTAGGGTGGGACGAATAGCAGGTTTGACTAGAAAAAAGTCAAACCTTGACAAATAGCATCCTAGATCTGCCACTCAACTGTGCCTTCAGAGCATGCAATTGCGAGGAACAGTTTCAAATCAGAGAGAGGGACTTCAATCAAGCATGCCCTGATCATGGAGGCCTCATGCAAGGAGGCCCTAAATCAGGGAGGAATATTCTCTCCCCCAAAAAAAGGCATGACAAGCCAAGTGGCACCCTCGCATGCACATTCAAAGGAGACCCTCAAGTCTATAAAATGGTGAGCCTTCTCACCTCGAAAGGAACAAATCTGGAGCATTTGGAGCAACGGAGTACTGCCAAATTATACCCACATTCCCCTTTGTGCTTCTTACACCCCTAATTTCTCTTTTAGAAGAGACGTTATCGGGCGAAAACTAAGATTGCAATACCGACCCAAAACCCAAGAAATCGGCCACCATACCACACCAAATTTGTTTACACAACCCCATAGGAGGTTTTGGACCCATCCCACTTGGATTGGTGCCAAAACTAGGCCCCAAACTGAGGGCGTCCTGCCCCCGGGTGCCCCCCGCACTGCTGCAGTCCTTATCGTCCCATCCCGAAGTGATTAGAAATATGTGAATGCTTTATTCACTGTTATTTTTACATTATATTGTATTTGGTTTACTTATGCTGCTGTTCAAGTTTCATTGCATTCTAACATGTTTTGACCTTGTTTTTATCATTTTACGTGTTTACTAACCTACAAGGAGCGCCTTCAGATACAGGACAATCTAGGAAGAATCTACTAAATATGACCTTCTAGGTCATCCCAAAATACCCCCTTTTGTCTAACCCCCAAGTTTGTAAGATTTTTGGAGGCCTCTGGATAGGACATTTGCAAGGTTGCTTTTGCATGTTTTATGATAGTCCTAATCGTCCCATCCCAGAGCGATTAGAAATCCATGCATGATTTCCTAAAATTATTTTTGCAATGTGCCCTTGATGATGTCTTGATGCTTCTATCAAATTTTGAATTCATTATGACATGTTTTGACCATCGTTTTGCTATTTTATCTACTAACTAGCCGAAGGCCCTGGGGACTGCATATTTTCCTTCTATCTTCATATGCTATTAACTGTTTTATATTTCTATGTGTGCAGGATCTCACTGCAAATAACACCAGAGGGGCAGCCAAGAATGATGAACACATGGACACAAGCGACGTCAACCTTTGGCCCGCCCATTTTTAATGTGGGCACACGAAAGATACTGGAAGCATACCATCCGTTGATGTAATGAACTGTATCAAATGTTCTGAGCCCTAGATGGGGGACGTATTGTAACCGGATTGAAATCAAAATTAATAAAAGAGGCCCCACTTTTATTTTTTTGCTAACATCTCATCTATGCATCATTTCTTTCATGCATTACTTTCTTGCATTCGTAGGACTTAGCATTTGCATTCAACTTTTTCTTGCACCATTGGTCTGGTACGCCGTCACTTTGCATTCGGATTTTAGTGGCGATCATGGTGGGAACTTGTCCCTTGTTGTTAATGTTAAGTTTTTGATCCTATTTTGGTGTTTTTTTATTGCAGGTGTTACTCATTCTGGCGCTGGACTGCTACTCATGCCACCCTGTGATGAATACAGGCCTGGCATTTGTTCCACCCCGGGACGAATACACATTTGTCTCACCCTATGATGAATGCAAACCTGCTATTTGTCCCACCCCAGGACGATTATATATCTATGCATTTTTAGAGCAAAAACTCAGAGGCATATGGTTTGGACAGAGAAGAGGTAGGCCTTCTAAACATCCCCTGTGTTTTTTTGCTTTCTGTTTCTGCAATTTTTTGTTTTCTTAGCTTGCATAGAAAAGTTAAGTATTTTGTTTTCTTTCTTGCAATAAGAATATGATAATAAAAAAAACATAGAGTAAATCACATGGAAGGAGTTCGATTAGGAATGCATTTTTCTCTGGTTTGCTTGCATGATACTTGCACAAGTGGCAAGTCCTCATCATAGGTTTCAGTTCTAGTTAGGATTGGTGATTTCCTTTTGCTACTAATGATTTTTGAAAGATAAAACGTACTCTAAGGCATTGCATTAGTGAAAATCATATTTTGTTGTATGTTTTCTTTATTTACATGATTAAAAGGAACCACACACACACCACCTAATAAAATTAACATCAAGAAGTTGGTATTAATACCCCAACACTTGATCAAGACCAACGATGGATTTCATCACCACCTTGGCTTGGATTTTGCATACATTTACCCTGATCACAACTGTTTCTAGACATAAATCTTGATGAAATCTTACCAAGTGTAAGGGGGTTGATTCCCCATGCATGAGGATAAGTATTCTATGGTAGGTGTTAAAAATAGAGTGATCCCCCTTTCGTACCGCCTATGTGCCACATACTATCCTGCTCTCGCGTACCAATATTTTCCCTCACATAAGGGAGGGTATATTGAGAGGTTTGATATAATGGCCTGGCAATGGTATATTGAAGGGGTGACCATTTTGGAGAGATCCCTCATTATGCATGTATAACAAAGTTTCCTTTACAAGATTCACACAAGAAAAATCAAACACACTAAACTAGATCTAGGACACACATTTAATCTGTAAACGAGATAATCATTTCTTTGCTTTTGTGGTCCCCTTTTGTTGGTGTAGCATAAAAATTTTGTAAAGGAGATAAAAAATATATATATCTTTCTAGAAAGACCACCACCATGGTGTATACCCGTAGCCAAGCCCAATCACGGGCATAAGCTACGAAAAGTATACAAGGAGGCACAAGTCACCTCCGTTATAGCCTCAAGGACTTGGTTATACCACCTTGGCAACCTAACCTACAACATATTCCACACTATGCCATCACAAAAAAGGACTATAGAGGCACCCCTTTGAGGGGCACTCCCGTTCAACATAGACCCTCTCAGGAGGAGTACACACGTGGGAAGGCCCCCTTAGACACTCATTATGAGTGGACACTGTGCGATGAAGCGCTAGAGTAGCATAGGGTTCATAAGGAGGGACCACATGATTATATCATCCCTCCTCCACCCCTCATTACTGTTAGAACTAATAGGCCAAATATAGAGTGCAAGGCTCTTTAGATAGGGTGAGCCAACTCTACCCGTCCCTTTCACATGTACAAGAGGGAGCACGAGGAAAACTAGTATATTCCTCAAGAGCAATACACAGTGCGGGAGCAATGCGCCTCCACACCAGCTAATTATCAAGATCACCTATTGAGGCCAGAGCCTCAGGTGGATGCTGCTAACCTTGATAGAGGAAAGCAACCCATAGAGATCTCGGATCACCGTGACCGAGATAGATATGTAGGGGAGGCATCTAGGCCTCCTAGACCTAAGACGATGGGACAAATTGACTTGGAATTTGCCAAACATGTCGCCTACCAAGCACAAATCACGTAGCTTAGGCAAGATCAACAATAATTAGAGCAACTGTATCATCTTACCAAAGAGCAAATTTAGTGCCAGATAGATGAGTTGCTCCAAAAAACTATGTATGAGAGGATTCCAACCCCTCGCATGCATAGGATAGAAATTTATGAGAGGCACAACCCCTTAGTGCGATACAGATCTCCACGACCTTATCAAGCGTTGCCTCCAAGACCTCTGAGACCTAAGTGGGAGGCCACCCCTAGAACCAATGATGGGTGCCTTCCTTGGGCACCCATCCATGTTTATAGGTCACACCCAAAAACTCCCCAAGAAGCTTATGAGGAATTTGAGCAAGAAGAAGAGAGGGCTGAAACGCCCTACCAAGGCAGGGGGGGCACTACTCGACTACCCCTCCATAGGCCTCAAGTTCCTCGCAATTCATAATGGGAACAAACCAAAGAAGAGGAAATAAAATCCTCTGATGCATACAAAGCGCTGTTAGAATGCTTAGAGTCTATGGAGACCAAGACTTCAGGGCCCCAAAAGCCCACCTTACGCTAGCTCCACAGTCACCCTATGCACCCTTCAGTTCTGGCACCCCCATACCTCGACCACTTCAAAATGCCTCAATTGGCAATTTTTAGAGGGGATGACGATGCCCAAGAGAACATAACAAGGTTCCCGAGTCAATGCTTTGGCATTCAGGACAATGATGCATTGCTTCTGAGAACGTTTATAACCATGTTTGTAGGTCCTGCCTCGTACTGGTTTACCCAATTGCCGAAGCATAGCATCAATAATCTAGACCAGCTAGTGAACGCGTTCCTTGAATGTTTTGCCTTCAACACCAAGAAGGCATCCTTAAGCGACCTAGCTGGCCTTAAGAAATATGATGATGAGACCATAGCTGCTTATGGGAATTGGTGGAGGAGATTGCTTTCAAAGCTACCTTACCTCCCTCCCATGGCCAACATGACTCAGATGTTTTCAAAAATTTGCATAAGGTCGATCTCCATGCTATTGCAGCCACAACAATATGCCACCCTAGAAGAAGCCCTGGCGCAAGCAGGATAATTGAGGAGATCAAAATTAAAGACAGTGAGATTTCCAAGCCGCGCAAGAAAGAGTGGACCAAAAATGCCAAAACTGGGCCCACGCAACCAAAACCTACCACGATCAATCAGATTGCCATAACTGTACCACCACCTGCACAAATGACACAGCTCCCAAAGGCTAATTATCAGGAACTTCCTATGGCTAACTATGAAAAGAAAAACCACAAACAAGAGAAAAATCAACAATGTCGCCCTACGAGACAATTCACACAATTCATGGAGTCTAGAGACTCCTTGTTAGATCGCTTGTTTGTGGTAAACCTGATAAACTTGTTGAAAATCTGACCCATAGACCCCAATGCACCAAAATCCAAAGGCTATAGGGAAGATTTATATTGTAGATTCCATCGGCAGAAAGGACACGACATTTTCACTTGTTGGAAATTCAAAAACTTAGTACAAGATTTGATAGACAACAAAACGCTCATGGTGGATAATCTTGTAGCACTGAGAAACCAATAGATGGAAGTCTTCAAATACCCCCTGCTTGCCCATGATGCGGAGGCAAAGTCTTTACAAGTAAATGAGGTAACGTAAAATTGCCCCATGCAAGGGTACGTGGGGATGATAAGAATCATGACATGGAACAAAAGATACCCAAACACGGCTGCACCCACTATAGCTACAAGAGAGGTTCCATCAATGTCACAATCTCCACAATGCCCTACGCAACCTCCCCCACCTAGACCAATGGCCATGATTCGGACTAAGCTTACTCAAAGTTTAAGGACCACGTCAGCTAGGCTCTCCATTTATGAGCTCATCCAACAATCACCGCCCCATCAAGAGGCTCTGATGGATATACTCAAATCCATTGAGCTACAACCCCACAAAACCAAGTCTTTCAACAACTTTGTGGGAAATATGAGACAACACACAAAACCGGTCATAACTTTCAAGGAAGAAAAACTAAAATTGGTGATTGGTGATATGGTGGATCCACCCATACACGTCATCACATGGGTCAATGGGATTCCATTCAAGAGGGTGTTGGTAGACACTGGCTCATCCAGCAACATAATCATGATAGAGGTATTAAAATATCTTAAGCTACCAACTTCCCACATTGTGGTGTCCACTTACACTCTTCGAGCACTCAACGATGCGTTATGATCAACGATTGGCACAATTGTCCTACCCATCCAAGTAGGACAAAATACCATTCCTATGTTGTGTCACATCCTTGAGGGTGATATGGCCTACAGTATCTTGCTAGGTCGACCTTGAATCAGGGACATGATGTGTGTCCCTTCGATAGCCCATCAATGCCTCAAGTACACATACGAAGGGCAAGTACATGTAGTCCCAGCAGAATTAGAGCCCTTTAAGTTTTGCAATGCGGTGCAGATGATGCCACAATCAACCATCCCATCGATACATTTGGACTTTCAATTGAATCCATCCACTCAGGATCCAATTCTTCCTACATTCCCGCTGTTGAGTCCCTCAAGTAACCAACCTGGCCCATCTTCATTGTCTGTCCCTTCACCAAAAATGCCACCTATGGTGGCCACATTGAAGGACAACAAGAAGAAGCCCCTAGAGGAGGCACCACCATTAGTCTCAACCATCTCTACCGAGGAGGTGCCCAGCCGAATGGAATTCGAGACACATGATTCTCCCAACATGGAGTGGACTCAAGGAGAACTCCCATTCCCTCCCCCTCAACCGTCGATGATTACCATAGAGATGGCAAATACTTGTCTGGGGGAGTACCTAGTGCAGAACATTGTGGCAACACCCACGCTCGAATCCATGCAAGACATGGGGAAAACTTGCCTCCCCATCGACACTGTCATCCTTTTAGGCTACCCACCAAATTAGATCAAATTTGTATATGGGGGCCTCGAGAACGGCCTTCAACCCTACCTACAAGAGGAGGAGGATAAAGAGCCATTTGCTAAGAATGTTGACTATTTGTCCAACCCAGAATTCACCTTGAAATACCTTAACCAATGTAATTGACATGGATATGGATTGGGCAGATATGAACAAGGAATGCGCGTTCTTTTTCAACCAAGATACCAGATGCCATATGATAAATCAGGAGTAGGGTTCAACCACCCTTTGCCCCTTGACATTTTGGTAGAAACCATGTAAGGCCTAGGTCTAGGCAACAGGGATGGGTTGGCACAAGATCCATATGCCAATACCAACACAACATACACATTGGGGGACTATCTCCCATTGTTAACAACAAACCTTGTTGACCTCAACAACCCTTCCCCTTTGATCGAGAAAGGGGAAAGTTCAAGGAATAACCTCCAAAGAGGATATGAAAAAGATCAAAGGGGGTCTTCTAAAGATGAGTCATATTATGAGGTAGCACCTTGGGACCCTTTTGAGTCCGATAGCAATCACTCGCAAGTGACACCCATTGATGACTATCAAGAGAACTTCATGGTAACGTTCCCTCTTAATGTTCCAATTGGGCAATTGCTACCTCCAGAGAATCCAGCCCTCCCACAAAGAGCGGAACAACCCAGAAGGGACCAAATCAACATGCTTGAACAAAACGAGCCTCCCATGCCAGCCATAAGGCCAAGTTATCAAGAGACGCCTAGTGGGAGGCTATACCAGCCAGAGGGGTATATGGTTTTCGAAGCTAATGAAGGCCTATGGATCTTCGATAGCGACTATGAGGATGAGACTGAGATGACATATCTCAACCATATGAGGCAACAGGAATACCCCATAGACATTGATGATATGTTCAAACATTTAAATATGGGACCAAGGCATAGGTGGCATTTAAACCAAGCATAGTTAAACCAAGTGCTTCATCCACCACTTTGGGCATACAGAGAGCACCTCCCACCTAGAGACCCTATAGGGCCACCAGTGCCAAGGGAAGACCCTATCCTTCTATCCACTCATAGGGCTGATAATTTTGTACCAGTACCCACAGAGCCAGATCCATGGTACAAGGATCACCAAGAATGTTTGAATCAACACCCCCACGGTAATGGAGACCAAATTCATTTCATCAACATGATCTCCATTGATTTAACCACCCCCATCCGCAATCCAGTCGATCCAACAAGACCATTGTATCTAGACATAGATGCCATAGACTGGGATCATGCTAACTCATCACCATCCCCATCAGAGTACTGGCCTTGTGGTGAGATGTTTCATTTCACCCCAGGACAAACTCAAGATATCTTCCTTGCTAAAGAGGAACCTGACATTCCCAACATAGATTTAAATTCAAGGACTAATATCCACCTGATCCCAACTCCACACCAGTTGGAAGATGGATCCCACATGTCAGTCGAAGAGATGATTAATGTAGACATCGGTTCTAATCCAATGAATCTACAAATCATCAACCTGGGGGTAAGTTTATCCCTCAAAGAGCAAGACGATTGATGAGCACCAGAAATGCTCATATTTTGTACATATTTCTTTGATCAATATGCGGCTGTATAATAAGGATTGCGTACTTTTATGAATGATTATATAGATATTTGATATAATTATGCGTGTTATCTAATTTGTGTGCTTTTAGTATGTTTTGTGGAATTGCAGTTGATTTAGTTAGATTTGGAACGGTCGAGGTCCTTTTGATGGACCTGGCACTTTATTTCATCGGGGGTCAATGTAGAGAACATAGGCGCCTCCCTGCAACCGAAAGGCGCCAAGGGAACAAGCGCCTCCCTGCAATCGAAAGGTGCCAAACCAAATACGAGCGCCTCCCTATAGTCGAAAGGCACCAACTGAATGCGAGTGCCTCCCTGCAGTCGAAAGGCGCCAACTGAATGCGAGCGCCTCCCTACAGTCGAAAGGCGCCAACTGAATGCGAGCGCCTCCCTACAATCGAAAGGCGCCAACCAAAGACAAGCACCTCCCCAACAGTTGAAAGGCGCCAACAAACAAGCGCCTCCCCATAGTCGAAAGGCACTAATAGAAGGCAAGCACCTCCCCATAGCCAAAGGTGCTAATAGAAGGCAAGCACCTCCCTACAACCAGAAGGCACCATGATAACAAGGTACCTTCCTCATAAGGAAGGCGCCACTGATTCTTTGCCCGTTGACCAGATTTGAACGACGTGGATGCAGCGACTGGTGCAGTTCTAGCTCTGCATCATGCAGAGCTAAATTGGAGATAGCACCAACGTATCAAAATGTCTTACTGATGCCAGGCAAAGCACGAACCGAAATGAACATGCCACCATCAAAATAGAATGCCAGACGTCGATTGCATTCGCTAGACTGTTCTAATTTAGTCTGGGAAGAATCGACTATTGTAACCACTTCTATAATAAAGTTCTACGGGTGTGTTATATAAACACACGCAGATCATTCTAAAATATATAGAAATAATTAATAAAGATCCATTTAGAATTACAGAAGATAGATTGTAATACGTTGATAAATATATTACAGTTCCAGAAGTTCTAAAGCACGTGTTCGATCGGGAAGAAGCTACTGGAGCCTGGGCCCACTCCAAGCCAGTATTTCTTCCCCATTTCCTTTTTGTTTATTTATTTTAATTAGTTTATTGCTTTCATAAGAATGTTCATTAGTTTGCTAGTTCCAGTATTTGCAGTAGGTTTATTTTCAGGAATGTGTACATGATTTATTTCTGTAGATTTAATTATGTTCTTCTTACGTAATTTATTGAGGAGTGCGGGAATGATTGACAACCATTTCAAGAACACCCCCAAATGTAGGATTAGCAGATTCACCTCCAGTGGTATTGTAGTAACCTAATTTCGACTCTTCGCAAGTTTACGAAGCTCCCTGGGTTGATAATTAAATGCACGGGCATGTGACAAAAATAGGAAACCATTCACCTTGTTTGGCCCGCAACATTTTGGCACCGTTGCTGGGGAAGCGTCTTAATTAGATTACTTACAATACCCTGAAACCTTCCATCTGACCTTGTATGAGTTCTTCGAGAAGAAGAGGACCTGACGGTCGCTTTATAAGAACTAATCCATCAAGACCTGAGTCAGCCGAGCATTTTGGATTTGAGTTAGACTCGCCCGACCTACCAGTAGTCCATTGGAGTGAGGAACCGCACTTTGTGCAAAGTGCCGCCTCATCCCATCAACAAGGGGACGAACGAATCATCATAAATCCCCTATTTAATAGGACTCCTCTAGAGGAAGCCCTATTGTGGAAGGCTATGGAGGATCAGACGATCTCGCCAGACAACCTTAGAGCATTGACTCAAAAAGTTTTAAACGACCGAAAGGCCATAAACGCTGCATTAGAAACCACATTTCCCAAAAAAATGGTAGATAACGATGAAGTCTCATCTGGCTTTAGTTTCCCAATAGAGGAGGGAGTAGGAGATACCAAAATGAAAAACATATCCCCTGCTCACCTTCCGTCCTTCGGAGGACACCCGACTGAGGACCCTGACCTATTTTTATTCAAGTTTGATGTTTTGTGCAGGTCTATGGATTACAAATCAAACACGCAAAAGTTGAAATTATTTCCTTCTACATTAGACGATGCAGCTCTACGATGGTTCATCGGTTTGGGAGACAAACACATCACCACCTGGGACCAGATGAAGAAGCTCTTTCTAGAGCAATATCAAGATTTTGGGAGAGCAAGAGACTCCAGGGAGGAGGTCCTGAGCATGACACAAAGAGAAGATGAGTCTCTCGAGGAGTATTGGGAGAGATTCAACTTTAATCTTCAACGGTCCCCTCACTCGAAGCTATCTGATAAGTCCCTCAAAAGCATCTTCTTGAGGGGACTTACCAATGAGTCACTGGAGGCTCTCAACATGATCTCTGGAGGTGATGTCTATCAGCATGCTATGGATGACATCCGAAAATTATGCCAGAACTACTCGAGAAGGTGAGGCAAAATCATCGCCAAGACCATGAAGGCGACTGCTTCAGTCACCAAAATAGAAATAGGCAACATGTTGGAGGATTTGAAGAGCGAAATGCTCTCATCTCTAGCACTGCAGATGGATACGCTACTGTTAGAAAAGAAGAAACAAGAAAATGATGCAGCATTAGCCTATTTCTGCCCAAAATGTAGAGGAAGGCATGCAAAGAATGCATGTCCAAAAAACAAGGTCAGAGTATGCATAGTTTGTAGGCTGAATCATAAAACTCGATTGTGCCCACAACTGCCCAGTAACCAGGAAGCGGCTGAGAGCACGGAGGCCTACTTCATAGGCAATAGGAAGAGTTGGCCATAGCCCCCCATGGGGAATATACCAACCGGAATGCCATCATATGGGGGAGGGTCATACATGCACCAAGGACCCCCTCAACCACCTAATATGGGGTGGTGGGGACCATCACCCTGGACTAACGCACCCCCAATAGCATTTCTGAATCAGCAGCCATGGATGCCATATCCATATCCTGGGCAGCAGTGGAGAGGCCACAATGCATGGAATCAGACTCCATAGAGTGCAGCGCCCGCTCACATCCAACAGAACTTACCAGCATTGCCAGCAAGCGAGACCTCGCATAGCTACCAAGACAACCGATAGCAAACCCGAACAATAGAGTAAATCAGCCGACATACAACGTAGAAGGTGAGATGTATCATATGTACAATATTCAGCTTAGATCAGGTAGGCAGCTAGGAGTAGAGACACCCCCTCTGGTAGAAGAGGAGGAAGAGATAGTAGAGACACCTCCACTGGTAGAAGAGGAGGAAGAAATAGAGGAGACACCTCTGGTAGAAGAGGGAAAAGCACTTGAGAGAGCGGAGGCTCCATTTCCTAGCCGACTACAGGAACAAAGAAAAACAACACAACCAAAATTTGACATCTTGTCGAGCTTGAAGAATCTCACGATGACAATCCCATTATTTCAAGCAATTCGAGATGTCCCCATTTACACCAAGGCAATTAGAGAAATGTGTCTAAGGAGACCAGGATGAAAAGCTACCCAGACTATCAACGTCATGGGTAAACTGGCAGATCTAATGATGGGTAGAACACGTCATCCGAAGTATGCAGATCCAGGCAGCCCAATGCTGACCATAAAAATTGGAGGACATTCCCTATCCAACACATTGGTTGACCTCGGGGCAGCCATCAACGTGATGCCTCAAGAGACCATGCAGAGGCTGCAGCTCACGAACCTGAAGCCAACCATGACAGTGCTGTAGTTAGCCGATCGATCAACCGTGTCATCGAAAGGGATGCTGGAAGATGTGATCGTAATAGTCAATGCATGGGAATATCCAACCGATTTTTTAGTTTTGCAAACCAAGACCAGGCTGGGTGGTTACCCGCTCATTTTGGGGAGGCCATGGCTGGCAACAGCTGACGCTTACATCAGCTATCGAGATGGGCTAATGACCATCTCCAATGGGCAAAACATCAAAAGGCTGACCATTTCACCGCCAGCTCAGTCTATGGACTCGACAGAAGAACCCAGGATCACCGAGCATGGAACTACGGAGTTGTCCATAATCCAACCGATGATGACCTTGGAGGAGGTGGCAGAAGAGGACGAGGATGGTGCTATCATGGAGTTTCTCCATGGAGAATCGTCCACCCCCACACCTGGATCGCCGTTGACTGGCGCCCAAGATCAGCACATCCGACAAATACACGTTGGGCCAGGGAGGATATTAAACGTCAACAGCAGGTTGACGCCCACACAACTAGAAAAATTGGAAGAGCTTCTGGTAAAACACCAGCAAGCATTTGCATGGGACTACGCAGATATGCATGGCATCAGCCCAAAAATATGTACCCATCGGATTTATTTAGATGACCAGGCAACTCCTAGTCGGCAGCCACAGAGAAGGATGAACCCAACAATGAAAGACATTGTCAGAGAAGAACTGCACAAACTTCTGGCTGTCGAATTCATATATCCAATTTTTGATAGTGAATGGGTATCACCATTAGTGGTGGTCCCCAAAAAGAATGGGAAATGGCGGATCTACGTGGACTACCGGGCGTTGAACAAGGCGACTAAGAAAGACCACTTCCCGCTCCCGTTCATCGATCAGGTCTTGGACACACTCTCAGGAAGAAAATACTTCTCCTTTCTGGATGGTTTCAGTGGTTACAACCAGATCCAGATAGGGGAAGAAGATCAAGATAAAACAACGTTCACCTGTCCATGGGGAACGTTTGCCTATAAGGTATTGCCTTTTGGACTGTGCAACGCACCGGCCACCTTTCAAAGGGCGGTGCTTAGCATATTCTCTGATATGATAGGAGACGGGGTGGAAGTATACATGGACGACTTCACCGCCTATGGAGAAACCTTCGAGGAGGCAATGACAAATCTGGAAAGAGTGCTCGACAGGAGCAAGGAAAATCATTTGTCCCTAAGTAATGAAAAATGTTTTATGATGATGCAGAAGGCATCGTGTTGGGACACCACCTCTCTGCGGAAGGAATAAAAGTAGACAAGAGGAAGATCGAGGTCATCAGAGACCTACCTAGCCCCAGAACGCAGAAGGAGGTAAGAAGTTTCCTTGGATCAGCCGGGTACTACCGGCGATTTATCGCCAAATTTAGTAAGATTGCCAAACCACTGCACACCCTACTTTCTAAGGACGTAGAGTTCAATTGGATGGGAGATTGCGAAGAAGCGTTCCAATTGCTGAAAGAAAAATTGATATCTGCACCGGTCTTGAGAGGACCGAATTGGGCCATACCGTTCCATATTTACTGCGATGCATCTAACGGTGCGATCGGAGCAGTCCTCGGGCAGAAATACGACGAAGAATTTTATGCCATCTATTATGTCAGTAAAAACTTGGCGAGAGCAGAGCTCAACTATACAGTGACAGAAAAAGAATTCCTCGTAGTTGTCCATGCAATAAACAAATTCTGCCACTATATAACGGGATACAAGGTCTTCGTCCATACGGACCACGCGGCTATCAGGTATCTGATGAGCAAGCCGGCCATTGGTGGCAGAATTATCAGATGGCTATTGCTATTGCAGGAATTCGACATCACTATAGTCGATAAACCGGGCAAGGACAACGTCGTGGCAGATTTTCTATCCAGATTGATACCAGCAGATCATCAAGCAGTGGAAGATCAGTTTCTGGATGAACATCTGTTCGCTATTAGTGAACAAACTCCGTGGTATGCAGACATAGCCAATTACTTGGCCACCGGAAGGACCTCACCTGCTCTCTCCTACCGAGAAAAGCAGGCGGTCATAGAGAAGAGCGCATCATTCCTTTGGATGGATGGTCTCCTATTTAAAATAGGATGGGACCAAATTATAAGAAGATGCATAGCAGAACAAGAGTTTTCAGAAGTGCTCAAGGCATGTCACGATGAGCCATGCGGAGGACACTTTGCAGGGAAATGAACTACCTACAAAATCCTGCAGGCTGGGTATTTTTGGCCCACTCTGTTCAAGGACGCGATAGCGTATACCAACAAGTGTGACGAGTGCCAGAGGATGGGTAGACCAACCCACCGAGATGAAATGCCCCTGCAGCCCTAGGTACACCTGGAACCTTTCGATAAATGGGGCATGGACTTCGTGGGACCATTTAATCCACCTTCGATGGGAAGGAGGTTTATTCTGGTCTGCACGGATTACGTCACCAAATGGGTGGAAGTGCAGGCATTAAGGGACTCAAAGGAAAGAACGGTCATCGATTTCTTATTTGCCCATATTTTCACATGATTTGGGGTTCCTCGAGAGATAACAATAGACCAAGGGCCCCAATTCACCTCCAAATTGATTGAGGAGCCGATGGAGCAATATAGAGTTCGGCACAATAAAACCATGCCCTACCATCCGCAGGCGAACGGGCAAGTAGAAGTGACAAACAGGGAGATAGAAAACATCCCGACCAAAACCGTGCAGCAACACAAGAAATATTGGGCCACACGGTTGCCGGAGGCAGTTTGGGCATACAACACCACGTGGAAATCCACCACAGGATGCACACCTTTCCAACCGGTCTATGGAAAAATGCGATGATGCCCATCTAGTTTGAAATCAAAACTCTAAGGACGGCTTCAGAATTAAATTTGAGCTTGGACGAAGCTCAAAAATAGAGGATTCGCCAGCTAGATCAGCTGGACGAAATCCGACTGGATGCTTTGCAGAGGACAGAGATTATACAAAAGTAGAGAAAGAAGTGGCATGATAACCACATCAAGCTGAAGAAGTTCCAGGTAGGGGAATGGGTACTGTTGTATGATTCTCGATTCCAGGAAAGGAAGGGCAAACTTATGCAGAGGTGGATGGGGCCGTATGAGGTGGCAGAGCTCATTAGGAATGGGGCGGTGCACGTTAAGACAATTGACGACAGCAACACCATGTTCACAGTCAATGGCCACCGACTACGCCCCTATAATACGTCCAAAACGTTACAGGTGGAATCCAGAGTAGGCATGGGGGAGACCCCATCTTGCTAGATCTGGACCGAACTCTCACAGGTGAAATGGTGGGCACGAAAGTGCTCACCCAAAATTTTTTAGTTAATATAGTTTTTTTTGTAATGTGTGTTTTTGTAGGGACGACGCCCGCATGCAAGCTGCAGGCATCCTAATCCAGGGCCTAACAGGCACGGAACGCGTCTAACTGCCTTTATTTTCCTTTCTTTTTTGGTTGCTTTTTGTAGGTGGAGGACCTGACAAACACGAGGGATAGGTATCTCGGGAAACCAGGCCTGATTCGGCTCAAATTCCGACACCGGCTCGTAGGTAGAATCTGGGCAGCATGAAAAACTGGGAAGGCTTGATCACCCTTTTTCCAATCAAATCGCCATCCAGAAGAAGGCGCCTTACTACATCCAGAAGGCACCAAGTCCAGAAGAAGGCGCCTTACTACACCCAAAAGGCGCCAAGTCCAGAAGAAGGCGCCTTACTCCAAGAAGGCGCCAAGTCCAGAAGAAGGTGCCTTACTACACCCGAAAGGCGCCCATCCATAAGAAGGCACCTTACTGCATCCAGAAGGCGCCAAATCGGAAGACAACGCCTTCCATCCATTCAAAAGTTCTAAAAAAAAAAAAAAAATATATATATAGGCGCCTTCCATGGCAGGAAGGCACCAAGCAAAAAAAAAAAGCCAGTCGAATACGCCTTCCAACATCAGGAAGGCGCATTCATCCAGCCGAATACACCTTCCAACATCAGGAAGGCACATTCATCAAGACGAACGCCTTCCAACATTCGGAAGGCACGAACCAGAAGGAGGCGCCTCCCACATTGGGAAGACGCATGCAGCAAAAGCGCCTCCCACCAATCAAGACCCCACCAAAAGAGCACCGACAACATTGGAAAGGCGCTACAAGGGCACCATCCACATGGGGAAGGTACCAAAGAATGCCTCCCACATGCAACATTTACATCTACCAGATGCCTCGAGCGGAACGAAGCATCGCACGAATAAGCGACATCAAATGACCATACCCCTCCCTCATGTCACAAGTCAGCAAATCAGCGGCTACCACGACGACTGGAACGTCGAATCAGGTACGCGCATACTAAATCAAATCGTTTATATAATTATTTATAAATACGTAGTACCAAAAAATACAGTCATCATAGAGATCGTATCCCCCATAGCCGAAATCACGTGCCAATGATAGGGCGCCTTCCATAACTGCTAGGGTTAGGCATATTTTCTATAAGAAGGTGCCTTCCGAAGAAGGAAGGACAAAAAAAAATACAATAGAAGGCGCCATGGGAGGAAGGTCCAAGAACCACGCGATCAAGAAGAATGAACCCAATGATACTGATGGGATCAGAGGGGCAGTGAAGACCCAATTCGAAGCCGAGGGGTGGCTCGAATACTGCACCCTGGTCAGTCAGGGCCAGGACGTGGAGGCAGCTAGAGAATTCGCCACCTCTTTGAGGGGCGATGCGGCCCAAGTACGAGGGATGGAAATTCTAGTCACCCCTGAGTTCATCTCACAGGCGACTAGATTGCCTCTCACGGGGGAATGTACATACAAGGGCGGAGTGTTAAAACTATACGCCAAAATACTACTACCAGGAGGAAATGTGCAGATAGACAGGGAGGGGTTACTCAAAAATAGTCTCCCCATGAATATGTGAAAGATGTTCGAGCAGATTGCTCGATTCTTCACATGCACAGGGAAGTATACCCATCTGCACATTAATCATGTGCACTTCCTCAATCACCTAGTGCATGGGAGGAAATTAAATATACCTTTCTACCTGGTGAATGCTCTGAAAGATGAAGCGGCTCGGTACCAGAAAGGGGCACCGTCCGCCTTAGCCCACCATGGGCTGATATCGGCATTGGTCCGCCATGTAGAAGCACAAGGACAGAACCATGACACAGAGGGAGATGGCGGCCAAATAGAGCAACACAATGCGGTTGCCGAATTAGGGCAAGACGAAGCATCCCCTGCAGAGGAGATAACAAACATCGAGCAATTGGCGTTGCCCTATTTTCCAGGAGGAGCAGAGCAGTCACCGATGCCCGAAGACATAGAGGACAGAGGGCATTCCCCAGTGCCCGAGTATGAGGAGGAAGGAGCGCCACTCGCTGGTGGTGAGGACGAACCAATCCCCAGGAGGAAACGTCTATGGTGATTCCTCTCGATAGAGGAAGGACAGAGTGACCCGGAGATAGACGTTGCCGCCCAAACCCTCCGAGAATTAACGAACCGGAGCCCACGAAATGAAGGAACTTCTAGGAGTAACGACCAGATCGATGCGGCCTTGGAGGAGGCGCTCGAATGGCAAACCGATTGCTGGATGGCACAAGATTCTAGAAGATTGCTAGAACCAGCATAAAAGGGAATTGGAGGAAAGGGATAGATGAATCGCTCAACTCGAGCAGCTGGTCCGGAAGTTGTAGGAGGAAAATCAAATACTTCAGGATAGAGGAACAACAAGACAAGAGGCGTCCACTCAGACTGATTGGGCAGAAGAAGTGCCGACGAACTCTCCCACATCCGTCGAACGAGTATTCTCTTCAGGGGAGATTCGATCGGACGCCCGACAGAGCAGCCCGAAGGCAGGGGAGGATTCCTCTATTTTTAGGGGTGAAAAGGAAAGAAGTCCTACGATGCCCCCTGTCATTGTCCTGAGTGACACAGAGCAGGACGAAGGTCTCCAGCAATAGATAAGACCAGAGGATAAGGAGGACCTCCCTAGGCCTGAAGAAGGAGAAGAGCCTGAGGGGTCGACACCAGGTAGACAGGAGAACGAAGGATCACCCCCGAAGATAGACAGACCGATCCTTCGGAGTAAAGAGAAGTCCCCAAAGGAGAAAGAAGAGACCCCGGTCCGAGCCGCCACATTTTCTGTAGAGGCCAAGGCAAAGAGGCCCAGGACGGCTCGACAGAAGGCGAAAGTGACCTTCGTCGAGTCAGAGGAGGATGAATGGGACATGCAACTATTCGCCGAAAGGCAAAAATATTTTGAGCAGCTGCGCAATGAAATGAAAGCAGCCAAGGAGGCCAGGAAGGCATCCTCGAGGGTAAAAGGAGATTCTGGCATCTGCGTCAATCCGATAGAAGACAACCAGTTTTGGGACATCTATGGTTCATCCCGAGGGTGGCCTTCCATGATGAGGAGGTACTTGGAATGGTGGGGAGTATATGGCCCACAATTGGAGGCCACTGCAATTGCAAAGGAGAATGCAGGGCTTACCCCTAAAGTGGCCGGATTATACAAGGCCCAAGTAGTGCCTTCCAGAGGGGATAACTCGGATATCCCTCTGGAAGTGGTCAGACCTCCAGACGCCGACCTCTGGCAAGCTGTCGAAGCTGCATTTCAATCGACAGGAACAACGCTGGCTAGACCACCACCAGTAGCGGCCAGAACAAGAAGGGGACAATTGACAACCATAGTTTCCCATAGGCAAAGGCGAACCACACCTTCAAATGCCGGCATGAAAAGATAGACTTGGGCCGCAGGGGCAGCAGAATCCTCCAAGAGATGGCGACGATGAAAAGTCAGAGGGCTACCTATAGCTTGGATGCCACGAGGGCATGGCATATGTTAGGCATGGGGGGATGATGAGCACCAAAAATGCTCATATTTTGTACATATTTCTTTGATCAATATGCGGCTGTATAATAAGGATTGCGTACTTTTATGAATGATTATATAGATATTTGATATAATTATGCGTGTTATCTAATTTGTGTGCTTTTAGTATGTTTTGTGGAATTGCAGTTGATTTAGTTAGATTTGGAACGGTCGAGGTCCTTTTGATGGACTTGGCACTTTATTTCATCGAGGGTCAATGTAGAGAACATAGGCGCCTCCCTGCAACCGAAAGGCGCCAAGGGAACAAGCGCCTCCCTACAATCGAAAGGCGCCAAACCAAAGACGAGCGCCTCCCTAGCGCTAAAGGCACCAACTGAATACGAGCGCCTCCCCGCATCAAAGGTGCCAACTCAATCAGTGCCTCCCATCAAAGGCACCAACCAATGCGAGCCTCCCAGTCAAAGGCGCCAACTGAATGTGAGCGCCTCCCTACAACCGAAAGGCGCCAACCAAAGACAAGCACCTCCCCTGGAAGGCGCCAATAGAAGGCAAGCGCCTCCCCACAGCCGGAAGGCGCTAATAGAAGGCAAGCGCCTCCCTACAACCAGAAGGCACCGTGATAACAAGGTACCTTCCTCATAAGGAAGGCGCCACTGATTCTTTGCCCGTTGACCAGATTTGAACGACGTGGACGGTAGCGGTTGGTGCAGTTCTAGCTCTGCGTCATGCAGAGCTAAATTGGAGATAGCACCAACGTATCAAAATGTCTTACTGATGCCAGGCAAAGCACGAACCGAAACGAACACGCCGCCATCAAAATAGAATGCCAGACGTCGATTGCATTCGCTAGACTGTTCTAATTTAGTCTGGGAAGAATCGATTGTTGTAACCACTTCTGTAATAGAAGTTCTACGGGTGTGTTATATAAACACACGCAGATCGTTCTGAAAAATATATAGAAATAATTAATAAAGATCCATTTAGAGTTACAGAAGATAGATTGTAATACGTTGATAAATATATTACAGTTCCAAAAGTTCTAAAGCGCATGTTCGATCGGGAAGAAGCTGCTGGAGCCTGGGCCCACTCCAAGCCAGTATTTCTTCCCCATTTCCTTTTTGTTTATTTATTTTAATTAGTTTATTGCTTTCATAAGAATGTTCATTAGTTTGCTAGTTCCAGTATTTGTAGTAGGTTTATTTTCAGGAATGTGTACATGATTTATTTCTGTAGATTTAATTATGTTCTTCTTACGTAATTTATTGAGGAGTGCGGGAATGATTGACAACCATTTCAAGAACACCCCCCAAACGTAGGATTAGCAGATTCACCTCCAGTGGTATTGTAGTAACCTAATTCTGACTCTTCGCAAGTTTACGAAGCTCCCTGGGTTGATAATTAAATGCACGGGCATGTGACAAAAATAGGAAACCATTCACCTTGTTTGGCCCGCAAAAATGATTACATTGCCCTTCTCAAAGAGAAGAAGGAGGTTTTTACATGGACCTACAAAGACATGCCGAGACTAGACCCATAGCTAGTCACGCATAATCTAACGCTTGATCTGACAGTCAAGCTAGTCAAGCAAAAACTATGTAAGATGCACCCAACAGTGGCCTTAATGGTAAAATATGAGCTAAAAAAGCTGTTGGATGCACAGTTTGTCATCTACCTAGATTACCCACCATGGTTGTCCATCATGGTACCCATCAAAAAGCCAAACGGGAAGATTCACATATGCACCAATTTTTGAGATTTAAACAAAGCGAGTCCCAAGGATGATTTCCCCTTGCCTAGCATCGATGCATTGGTAGATGCTACAATAGGCCACAAAATGCTTTCCCTCATGGATGGTTTCTCGGGATACAACCAGATTCGTATCAATTTCAATTATCAACTAAAAATGGCATTCACGATGCCCTGGGGGACATTTTGTTATAAGGTCATGCCCTTTGACATTAAAAATGCTGGTGCCACCTACCAATGCACTATGACATACATCTTCCATGATCACATGCATACAAATTTGGAAGATTATATGGATGATTTGTTGGCAAAATCTCTTTTGTGCCAAAACTATCTCGATGAATTACGCAAGATCCTTGATCACCTCATCGAACACAAGGTTAGGCTAAACCCCAAGAAGTGCGTATTTGGCATCACATCTGGAAAAATATTGGGTTTCATAGTCTCAAAGTGAGGCATCGAGGTAGATCCAAATAAAGTCAATGCAATCCTTGAGATGCTTCCCCTAACCACCATCAGGTAGCTTAGAAGCTTGCAAGGTAAGGTCGTGTCAATCAAGCGCTTCATAGCGTAGTTATCTAACAAGTGTCGACCCATGAATAAATTATTACACAAGGGGGTAGCATTTCATTGGGATGTCGAGTGCCAGTCAGCCTTCGATGACATCAAACAATCCTTGGCTTTGCCGCCAGTATTAGCACCACCTATACCAAGAGTGTCATTCTACTTATACATCTCAGCTACGAAGATGGCACTGGGTGCCATGCTAGCCTAGAAAAATGAATTACATAAAGAATAGGCTAATTATTATCCTAGCTGCACCTTGGTCAGTTATGAACTTAACTATGCATACATAGAGAATCTATGTTTGGTAGTGGTACTTGCCACCAAAAAGCTATGCCATTACATGCTGAGCAATACAACGTATGTTGTGTCTAAGGAGAATCCATTATGGTACATGATGAGCCATAATTATCATAGTTGTCGCATGATGAAATGGATCATGTTGCTTATGGAGTTTGACATCGAATTCATTGGACAAAAGTACATCAAAGGTCAAGTCATCACCGATCAACTAGCAGAGGCTCCTCTCGAAGATGATCAGCCTTTTACCATAGAGATACCCGATGATGGGGTCTTCCATGTCTCAGAATCGCCAGATTCTGATGAGCCTGAGTCACAGGCTGACATAACCCTATTTTTTGATGGTTCTAAATGTGAGTAAGGGTGTGGCACAAGAATCATGTTTTTCACACCACAAAGGGCTCCAATGCCTTTATCATTCAAACTTGATTTCCCATGCACCAATAATAATGCTAAATACGAAGCCTTTCTCATAGGTCTTCAGAAAACCGTTGCCATGAACATCAAATGCTTGAATATCTTTGGTGATTCGCTGTTAATTGTCAACCAAGTGAAAGGGGTATTCCAATGTAAATGCCTAGTTCTGCAGGATTACAAAGCCCTTGTGGATAAATTCCTGTCAAAACTTGAATGGTATGACATCGAGGCACTCCATCGATCATCAAATCATTTTACGGACACTATGGCCTCCTTGGGGTCACTAATCTCGCAAGACCCTTCTGGTGAGATGACAACTATTCAATTCAAAATTTTATTGCAATCCGTGATGGAGAGTGCAAGCTTTGATATAATGCCAGGAATCCACCTGATCCAGATTGAACCATCTCAGGATAGGTTCTCTCGAATCCATGATAGTTTGAACCATGCCAACTGGGGGTCTTTGTTCTCCCCAACCCCTCTTAATAGCAACACAATGTTATTTCTACAAGTTCTTCCCCGCTCAACTTTTTCTAGGGATGAACTTCAAGAGGGAACGACCGTTCATATCGTCGAGGTTTCTGATCAGCAGGATTGGTACACACCCATAAGAGACTATCTCAAGTTAGGTAGCCTCCCATTTGGATTTTCACACACCAAGAAAAGATCATTCAAACAGAAAGTGACAAAACATGTCTTGCTAGGAGATATTTTGTACCGTCGAAGCTACGAAGGGATCCTCCTCCGTTGCTTGGACTAGTAGGAGTCCACTTGGGTGATCACCCAAACGCACAATGGTACATGCGAGGACCACTTCAACGGTATGGCCATCACCAAGTGCATTATTTGCATGGGCTATTATTGGCCATATTTAGAGTGAGATTGTTGCACATATGTGTGAAAGTGCATGAAGTGTCAACACCATGCTAACTTGACACACGTACCTTCTCAGGCCTTGCAGTCGATCCAATCGGCTTGGCCATTTTTGCAGTGGGGCTTAGATCTCATCGAAAAGATCTCCCTTGCGTCGTGAGTTCATCACACATTTATCATAACAACCACAAAGTACTTCACTAAGTGGGTGGAAGAAATTCCACTTACCTCTACGACTGGGCCCCACATTGTGGAGTTTATTTTATATAACATCATATGTCATTTTGGTATTCCATCCAAGATCATCTTGAATAATGGGACGTCATTTAAGAAAAAATATGTGCGTGCCTTGACAACAAAGTACAAAATTCAGCATAGTTTTTTGACACCCTATTATCCATAGGAAAATGGGCAAGCAGAGGCGTCAAACAAAATGCTAGTTGCCATCCTTAAAAATATGGTCGTAGATAATCATAAGGATTGGCATATCCAAATACCACTTGCCCTATGGGCTTATCGCACCATCATTCAGACGCCCACTGGGGCAACTCCGTTTTTGCTAGTGTATGGCTCTGAGGTAGTCATACCTCTCAAGTTGGAGATACCCTCCCTATGCATATCAATGCAAGAGTTCATCAATGATGACACTGCACATTAGGCTCGATTAGACCAGCTTATGTTACTCAATGAACGATGCATCAATGCTCTTGAGCATTTACGTATCTATCAAGAGCGACTTAAGAAATAATACAACATGAAAATTCACCTGAGGGACTTTCAGATTGGTGACCTGGTCTTAAAAGAGAACCAACAAAATTCTAACTCTCCGCCCCATTTAAGGGACAAGTTCACAGAAAATTGGTTAGGTCCTTATGTAATCGACAATAAAATAGGACTTGGAACATACCGGCTCGCCTCTCTTGAAGAAATCAAGGAACTAGAACCCTTGAATATCAGTAATTTGAGGCCCTTCAATATTTAGAGAGCCATGGCCCACACCAAAAGCCCCAAGGATTCCCACAATTGCTTGGTCAACCTAAAATTACCTAAATGTATCCATAATCCCTTTGGTCAAACCTAAAAGCTCCAAGGATTCCCACAATCGCTTGGTCAACCAAAAATGCCCCAAAAGTATCCATAATCCCTTCGGTCAAGCCAAAAGCTCCAAGGGTTCTCGAAATCACTTGGTCACCCAAAATGCCCCAAAGGTATCCATAATATATTTGGTCAAGCCAACAACTCCAAGGGTTCCCACAATCACTTGGTCAAAAACAAATATTCAAAAAACAACAGATAATCAAAAATAACAAAAAAAATTGCATCTCACTTTCATGCATAATCTTAAATCAAAACACAAAAAGAACTGCATTAGGCATTGCATACATACATTGCATATTTGCTGCTCCTACATGTCAAACACACCATAGACTGTAATTACTCGGCAATTCCATCATTTTCCACATTTATCCATTTTGTAAATGATCCATCAAGAATAACGCGATTCACATTTTCTCCATATCATAGTCAGTTGTCTTTTAATGTCTTTAGGGTTTTTATCAGTCAGCTATCTTTAGATTTATAGCCAAATGCTGTACAAAGTCAGACCGATTTTTACAAGGTAGAGTTTTATTTGGATCATGCCTTGTTACATAGCATCCTAACACAAGCATAAAACATAAAAATTCCCAAGTTGTGTGAATGAAAGATGAAACTTGCATCGTAGACTAGGCTACCATAAGAAAAACAGTTATCTTGCTCATCCCCCTGTGTGAATGACCTAAGAATGATGAGAGTTGGTAAAAGGAAAAGGATCTTCCCTACCCAATTCCCCAAAATAAAGAGTGGTTTTCACCACTATCAGAAATCCCAAAATTCTCAAAGGGTTGCAAACATCAAAAAACTGCAACAGTCAAAGTATAGACTCCAAAGTTTGACATCAAAACCCTCAAAGTGCACACATCAAAAAGTACAAGAAATAGTGATCCCCATCACTCAAAATTCAAATCCCTTACTCAAAAACAAAAGAAAAATAAACAGTGATTTTTATCACTATATATGAGAGCAAGTATCCTAATAAAATTGAAGAAAAAAAGGGAGTCGAACTTGAATCCCTAGAACTCTTAGCATTCAAAAGGTCATGAGGCAATCCTCTGTCTCGGTTTGGTGGATAGCCTACTGGCACTAGTGGCAAACCTCCCGCATGATGATATATCTATCACATTAGTCGTTAGGCATGTGTACAGATCAATGTTTGCATGTGGATGAGCTAGCTTATGGTATCCTAGATTGCCCTGTGGATTAATCTTACTAAGTACAACAAAGGAGCTAGTGGAGCTAATTAGGTGATCCTCAGTACAGGTTTGGTTGACAACCTATCAGGCACTTGCGGTATCCTAATGAATACCGCATAAACGAATTCAATCGCACACATAGGGATGTGAAATAACTTGGTCAAACTCAAGTTTGGTTCGTACCTTGTTCTAAAGTCTTGTCAGATAAATGTACAGTCTTGGCTAGTTAAAGTAGCTGAGTCTCCGAAAAAAACCTTAACTAAATTCTAAAATAATTGTTGTATATTTCATTACTTATATCACCATCAGAAAATACAAAACAAAAATTACAAATGCACAGTTATTCCATAAATCAATCACATAGTATAGAAAGCCAGTAAATTTTGTACAGTCTATGGTGCCATCGCCTCTATACCAATAAATCATTCCATCCATTCCATATGCATACATCCATATCATATAGCTAACATCATCTGTAGCCATAATAGCATATGCATACATCAAAATAAATAAATGTGCATAAAAAAGAACAATAAACTATGACATGCATATCATCAAACCAAAAATGAGTCATGTATATATGTCAAGTCAAAATGCCCTCAGGATACAATAAGAAGGTCCTCTGACCTCGCAAAAAAACCAAAAACTCAAAATTCCCAAAGCCTAGGGAGTCGACCACCATGATCACACAGGATCGATGTGCCTGGAACTACCCCCAGTAGTATGGGTCCTATGGGACCTCTCAGGGCAGCTTCTGCCAACTCGTGCACCCTACCCACCAACGCTACCTTCATCTAGCCGCCTGCTATGAGAGGATGTAGCCATCGATCTCAGGAAACTATCCATCAAGACAGATAACCTCAGTCTCCAACTCTACTTGATACCGCCCCCACTCCACATCTCGTTGGTGATACACCACCAATGCGTTGTCCTACTATGCCAACTGAGCCCATAGGATATCCCTCTTCTACAAAACATCTCTATGCTCCTCCTCTTGTCTTCGTAATAGACCCTCCAATAATGCTATCTCAGCATGAAACCTAGCCTCCACATCCCCTAAGATAACTTGAGGCATGGGCACCTCTGGGACGGCCTGCTACTCTGGCACCCACTGCTTCAGGACATCCTATACATCTGGCTGCTTCGAAACCCCTGCATCATCTCCATCATAAGTGAAGTCATCGACCTCCACCATGTCTACATCATCAAGTGGAGCCCCCCAACCCTCCATCGGTGCCTCTACACCCCCACCTCCTGCTGATACCATATTTGCACCTCACAGAGGCCCCTCACCCTGCCATCACTGCATAGTCCACCATCGGTCATACTCTGCAGTTACCCCGACATCGTCCACATTAGGTACATCAATAACTGCATCAGACCCCTCACCCAGCGACTCAATGATCGGCCAGACTAGGGTCCTCTCATCCCTGCACCACCAATAGATCAAGGGATCACCAAGAAATCCTTAGTGCATCCCAAAATACCACATCACCCAGACATACAAGAAGTACTCCTACTCTGTCCCATGAAACCCAATTAGCCACTTACCCCTGCGCACCCATCGGAGCCACTCTCTAGCCTCAGGCCAGGCTGGAAAGTCCTGGTATGATCACCAAAAAAACTACCCTAGCATTAGATGAGAGAAGGCATCAGTATAGTGACCTACATCACCTACCCACTTTTGACTTTGTCCATGCTCCTCTGACCACCACCATAGATTGGCATACCCAATCTCTCGATCCACCATCTCACCTTGGGTAGTCCAAGGCAAACCCTGTGGCTGCTCCACAGCTATGTGCTGCCACCCCCAGCACTACAAGAGATAGCTACACCTGATCCCCTTTTGCATTTGACAGCGGACCTTGTACAACTCATCGTACGATTATGCCAACAACGTCTAACCCCATCTCATAATAAGTGGAGCTGATGTAGGACACTTCACCAAAGTGAACACCAACTCTAGCAGGATCCAAGGGAACCTTGCACCTGAGCAGTTAGGAAGTAGCATATTAGAAATGAGGGTCATGATAAAAGCATGCCTCACCCCTAATACGCCCTTCTCTAGCCACCATCGTACCAAAATTTTGCCTATCTGGCAGTCAACCTCAGCCCTCTCCATAGCCCTCTCCACCCTCATATCCCCCGCCCGACCAAAACACTGTGTCAGTAATACTATCTGCTGGTCCTGGTGGGTCATCTGGATAGGAATACCATATATCAGAACCCGTATAATCTGATACACATCCTCCAGAGTCACCATCATATCCCTTGTTGGAAGATGGATGATTATAGAGCAATAAATAAAGTAACAAAAACTGCATAAAAAAAAAATGCACCAAAAACAACAATAAATCTGTCGAACAAAGGTGCCCTTGCACCTGACATTCATGGCATGAAAAACCACTGTTGGGGTCACAAATGATCACTATCCTACTCCCTAAGAAGGCTAGTATAGATAGATCACTCCATGAGAAGCAATATTTTTGATAATTTCTACCCCAATCGACATCGCGAAAAGGGTCAAAACCCACCAAAAATAGGTCCGATTGCTAGAAAACTGCTAAACATTCAATGGAAAAAAACTGAAGGCACCCTTACAAATGTCATCTTAGGTCAAGAGACTTGTAAATTTTCTCATATTGGTCATTCCCTCATCGATTTGTCGCTTGATGGGGTAGTCACACTTAGGCACCAAATCAACAAATACACACCCAATCAAGGAAATGACATGCATTCAAAGAATCATTGACAAAGACAATCACGCTCCTGCTTGGGGCAGCAAACAAGCAATAATCACAAGATGAATAAAAAATTGGCATTTTGGAAGCATGAAGACAAGGTTCCTCAGACAAAAGTTTGTGCCCTTTGCCTATTCATGATTGACCAATGTCCAAGATCAAGTACACCTCACCAAAAAAGGTTACACTTGAGTTAAGCTCCTTAGCTTGTCAGAAGCAAGGATTCAAGAATGCATGACCTTTACATACTTGGGGCATAAAAATTTGGTTAGGTTACTGAGAAACCCTAATAATTAAGTGCTTTGGTCATCTATTTTTGCTCAGCACTGCACCACACACAACGCATCCCAAAAAGAGGCATCTGTAGACACCAAAACAACACCAATCCGATTATGTGACTACAAGCACTGACCGAATTGGCATACATACCCCCTGGGGTAGCCTCCAGAGGTTAAAAAGTGGTCCTAAATACTACCAAATCAATTTTGGAAGGTCAGAGGTCAATTTGACACCTTTTAAGCACTTTGCTCCCTACTCGTTCCACCCTAGGATGAATAGAATCCTATTCACCCCACCTCGGGATGATTAGCATAATTTCGCTCCAGGGTGGGACGAATAGCAGGTTTGACTAGAAAAAAGTCAAACCTTGACAAATGGAATCCTAGATCCATAACTCAATTATGCCTTCAGAGCATGCAATTGCGAGGAACGGTTTCAAATCAAAGATAGGGACTTCAGTCAAGCATGCCATGATCATAGAGGCCTCATGCAAGGAGGCCCTAAATTAGGGAGGAATCTTCTCTCCCCCAAAAAAGGCATGACAATCCAAGTGGTGCCCTCGCATGTGCATTCAAAGGAGACCCTCAGGTCTATAAAATGGTGAGCCTTCTCACCCCAAAAGGAATAGAGCTAGAGCATTTGGAGCAATGGAGTGCTGCCAAATTATACCCACATTCCCCTTTGTGCTTCTTACACCCCTAATTTCTCTTTTGGAAGAGAGGTTATTGGGAAAACACTAAGAACATAATCCTGACCCAAAACCCAAGTAATTGGCCACCATCCCACACAAAATTTTTTGACACAACCCCCTAGGAGGTTTTGGACCCATCCCACTTGGATTGGTGCCAAAACTAGGCCCCAAACGGAGGGCGTCCTGCCCTCGGGCGCCCCCTGCACTGTTACAGTCCTAATCGTCCCACCCCAGAGTGATTAGAAATATGTGAATGCTTTCTTCACTATTATTTTTTCATTATGTTGTATTTGGTTTACTTATGCTGCTATTCAAGTTTCATTGCATTCTGACATGTTTTGACCTTGTTTTTATCATTTTACACGTTTACTAACCTATAGGGAGCACCTTTGGATACAAGACAATATGGGCATAATATGCCAAATCTAACATTATGGGTCATCCCAAAATGCCCCATTTTCTCTAACCCCAAGTTTGTAGGAGTTTTGGAGGCTTATGGATAGGACATTTGCAATGTTGCTTTTGCATGTTTTGTGACAGTCCTAATCGTCCCACCCTAGAGTGATTAGAAATCCATGCATGATTTCCTGACTGTTCTTTTTGCAATGTGCCCCTAATGATGTCTTGATACTTATGTCAAATTTTGAATTCATTATGACATCTTCTGACCATTTTTTTGCTATTTTATCTACTAACTAGCCGGAGGCCTTAGGGACTACATGTTTTCCTTCTATCCACATATGCTATTAACTGTTTGCTGTTTCTCTATGCATAGGATCTCACCGTAGGAACATCAAAGGGGCAGAAAAGAATGAAGAACACATGGATGCAAGCGACGACAACCTTTGGCCCACCCATTTTGAATGTGGGCATGAGGAAGACACTGGAAGCGTACCATCCATTGATGTAACAAACTGTATCAAACGTTCTGAGCCCTAGAGGGGGGACGTATTGTAACCGGATTGAAAGCAACATTAATAAAAGAGGCCCCAATTTTCTTTGTTTACTAACATCTCATCTATGCATCATTTCCTTCATGCATTGCTTTCTCGCATTCGTAGGACTTAGCATTTGCATCAACTTTTGTTTGCACCATTGGTCTGGTGTGTCGTCACTCTACGTTCGGCTTTCACACCCCTATTAGTATTACCAACTATCATCACCCAATATATCCCATCCCTCATTGCAGGTTTACCCATAATAGGTATCCTCATCCTCACAGTTGCCTCCTTTCACACCACATTTTGCCTTCCATCCACCCACTAGCTATCCACCATTTTCATCATACGAACCCCCATCAACCCCTTCATCATAATTTTGATTACCACCTCCACCTTCCTTTCGACCTCCACCATTGAACCCCAGTTATCAAGGTCATACACCTTGATATTCATTTCAGCTTGAGTCCCTACTCGCCATACCCTCCATACCACCTTCATCCTCATTAGTTTCACCCCCATTTTCACACCAATCCTCTTTTACCACCCCCACATATCTTCCACCCCCATATTCTACACCACTCTCTTTCTTCACCTCGTCACCCACATGGTCCTCTACCACTACTGCTTAGGCACAACCAAATTTCCAATATGTAAAACAACAACAGGTGCCCATGCCTACTCACTAAATGCCCAAATACTATGATCAGCAACAACAACCACCTGCCTAGAAATATTTCTACATCTCATCCCATCCATATTAGATTCTTGTACCACAATATCATACCATGTCGATGCCTGATCCAAACCAAGCTGCTTACTATAATTCATGGGAAGAACAATAGTTGTAATATCCACCACATATGGATTATTCACAACCCTCATCATAGCCATTTCCTGCATTCAAATCATCATCCCCATTTTTGGATCCAATAAACTCTACCATTGTGCTCTCTAGTGAATTTCAATCCATGCAGGAGTAGATTCATACATTGGATTTATGCATGACTGGTTATGGGCCTCAAAAACCCACATATGATGAGTTGTACAATGAACCAATTCACCCTTCTGTACCTATACATCCATATCCTTAAATATTTGAGATCCCTAAATTTGACAAATTTAAAAGTAAGGAAGATCCTAGAGAGCACCTTAATAATTACCATTTTTCTTGCTACCAATTGCATGGTAGTGATTCCCTTATGCTTCGCACATTTACTCTTTCACTTGGGGGACAAGCATTAGATTGGTACAACCATTTACCTCACCATAGTTTATTCACTTTTGAAAAATTGTCCAATCTATTTACTGAACACTTCTCGATTAACATCAAAACTGTAGGCCTAAAATAACCACATACTTAGTAAAATTTTGTATGATTTTTACTAAGTGATAAAACTGCCATTCCACTCCAAAAAAAAGTTGATAAGATGAATTTGATCAACAGTCATGCAGTTTTACTTGTTTAAAATGATTTCGAGGAACTCCATTCCGGGTTTGGATTGGAGTAGGAGTGCAAAATCTGTAAAAGTTTGTGAGAGGTGGTGACGTCAGCAAGGAAAAATTATAAAATGGCCCTTTTGCATATACCTGATTCTGGAAACTATTTTTTCTTCCCATCCCAAATTAGCATTATCCTCAAATCCATAAAATTCTCAAGGAGATGTTGATGTAAGCAGGTTAAAAGTGTGGATTGACAATACGGAGAATAAACGAGTCTTTTTCTATTTGGAATGAAGATAAGGTAGAATGGTAGGATGATGTAATAACTTGACTCTGGATCCGGACTAAGGAAGATGCTCATTCTATCCAGAATGAAATCCATAAAAGTTATAAAGAAGAGCTGACATCATCAATTTTTTAATGTGGATTAGAAAAGATAAAAGCTCTAGAGCGGATTTAAGGTGTAAATTTCTAATATCTGAATTGAATGTTCTACTGCTAATTAAAGTGACATCGTCCAGTAGATGGGCTCTTAGCTTATACCAGATCTAATATGGACCATGGGATAAATAAGATCAATAGTGTAGGTTAGTTTGCTAAATTTGGGCCATTTAAAAAGATGTTCCTACACTAGAACTATAACAGATTGGTTGAAAGATGAAGCGTCGAGAGTTTCCAAGAAGATCAAACCATAGATAGTTGCAGATTGATGGTGGCACTTTTCTCCCAAGAAAGATCTATGAAAGTGCATGATATGGAATGTTCTGAACTATAGTTCTAATGAGTAACCAACAAGTTGCAGAGAACCCATGCTGCCATGGTGGTTTCCCTTTCAACGGATTTCCAAGAGGTTTGACCAATGAGCTAATGCCAGCTAAGTTTTTTGTTGAGCTGTTGTAATAATATTTGATGTATTGTTTCTTGATTTGTAATATTAAAAACTATAAGTAGAATTTGAACCTTCATTTTGAAGTGTCGACTCTAGTGTGTTTGCCTGTACCATTGTAAATATTTTTGAAGAGCTGAATGAAAGGAGCAATACATTGATCTTCGCCTCAAGGCTGTGTTTCCATGCTTGATGTCAGAGGTTCGGATTTCATAGTTGTATTTTTGTGAATACTTAGATGGTTAGTTTGTGCCTATCTTGGATTACTAGCTATTATGAGTAATTGAAATATGCTTTGAAGTTTGTTCTCTGTTATTAGTAAGTACATTTATATAAAATCTAGTTTTGGTGAATTTTGCTTTTTGGATTATCATTTCTTGGATATTGAAATTGCTTGCTATAACATTTATCTGTTATGCTTTAATATCTAAAATGAGCTATCTTGGGATAAGGGTTGATATGAATGTATGTCTTTAATATGGTTTTTTTTTATATTTTTATGGTGATGCAATATTGTTAACCTACCCATCCACTGATATCTACATATCTCTAACCTTGACCTTCTCTTACCCTAAACTTCAAGCCCTAATTGAGCATAATTTTTTCAACAATCTACGAAGTTGACAAGGAACCAGCCTACTCTAGAGGTTGGATCAGAAATCCTAGTTTTGGTCCTTCCAATATTGAGTGCTGAGCTGCAGCTATCGAGTGCAAGCCTAAAAAAAAGTAGGAAGATACACAACCGTAGTATAAAGTAAAACTTGGTGCAATTTAGTGCCCAAAAGTTTTTGGCATCCCCGGTGGGACAGTTTACAAGGAACATGAAACCCATCTATAAGATTTAACATTATCTCATCCCAAAGGAATCAAGATTTGGTGAATTGTCTTAACCTTATTAGCGAAGAAAAGAAATTTAACCTGACGACTCCCTGGTCAGAAGACCTTGAAAAAGTATTATAGACCAGTACCCTTTTATGTATACCAAGTCTTATAAGAGAAACAACCTTGATTATTTATTTCATTGTGAGTTACCTCAGATAGGGGCTACTGTTATCAAAATTTTAGATCAATATTTTATTGAAGAAGAAGAATTTCTGGAAGAAAACCCAATAGTTCCCCCAAGAAGACCTACAACCAAAAACATGGCACAAAATGTGGCTCCCAATCAGCCATTATAGAAGTACCCTAATTAGGAGTCAACTAGGCCCCTTAGATTAGCATAAATGGATGCCATTCCTTAGGATGTGTCTAAGGCAACCCCCAAATATGATGGATTTGGGAAAACAACTTATGAGCACTGCCAAGATATCCTAAATCTGGCAGTAATCCACAACATAAAAGAAGAAAATGCTATTGTTAGAATTCTAGCCATTCCTTTCATGGAAAGATATTGCATTGGTTCAAAACTCTAGAAGATAATTTTATCACTTCATGGAAATATTTTGCTAAGCCATTCATATAAGAATTTAATGAATCTACTGAACCCTTTTCTCTGCTGAATCAATTTATAGCCATGCAAAAAATTCAGCAAGAAACAGTCTCAAACTTTAATTTAAGATTTAGAAAAACATGGAAGAGAATGCCCCCCACTGCTAGACCAGCTGCTTGTTTGGCTTATATGTATTACATCTATGCCATAGGATTAGAGCTGGGTCTACAAACACAACAATTTGGAATTAAAACTTTCCCTCAAGTTTATAATGCAACCATCCATGCCGAGAATATCCTGATCAATGTAGGAAGAATTCTCGCAAAGACCGTGTTGCCCTACAATTTAGAAACCAGTAGTAGCCATGAGCAATCCACAAAATATTCCTACACGGACCCCATTTATTTACCATCTCCATATCCTAAGATAAATTTTATTCCTGGACCTAAACCTGTGTCCTCCATACCCTCTTTTTCCCCTCTTTCTTCTCAACCTTCTCAAGAATTGTCTGCTATTCTGGACATACAAAATACCATGAAAACTCTGAGTAATAGAATGAATTCGATGGATAAGAGATATCAGGAAATGTCACAACAAAGGAGATTCCCATATGTAAATAAACATCAAAGGCCTGGACCTAGTAATAGTATTAGGGTTAGGGTGAATGTAGCTTATGAAGACCTAGAATATTCTGCAGATACCACTCTTGCAAATATCTGGTGTTTAATATGCAATGACCCCATGAATCACAGTCTTGTGTGATGTATCAACACCATGTTCAACAAGCCATGGATCAAGCTGAAAGAAATCATAAAGAGAGATTTAATATGTTATGGGACCCTGATTAGATTATGGTTGGAAAAGAGTTGGAGAAAGAAAGCCCAATTTTTGTCATGACAAGGTCTGGAAACAAAGCTTTACAAGTAGACCCTTAGAAGATGGGACAATTCCAAGTCCCTTCTCAAAAGAAGGCTGACTTCCCTCCACATAACAATGACACTTTTTCTATTTCTCGAGCAAAGGGAAAAGAGAAAACTGATAATTTCCCTAAAAATCAAGAAATAATACCGTAAGGAGACAATGAAATCCAACGGTGAAGAACAATAAAGGCTCAGATTCCCCTCTATTACCCAATGACAAAGGTTAGAGGCAACCCAAAAATACAAAAGGAAGTATGGTGAGCTAGAAAGAGGACTAGAAAGACTATCCCTAACCAAGTCTAAGTATAATATTGTGGAAGAGATGAAAAATATTCCATCGAAATATAGCCTATATGATACCCTTTTCATCCTGGGCCAGATTGACCTGCTTAAAGCTTCCCTTAGAAAAAATCCCCAAAATAGACCAGCCACTACCATCCTTAGTATACCATCATAAAAGAAAGAAATGATGCCTGCTGTTCTAAAGAAAAAACCTCCCCCTTTTTATATATCCCTAAGAATGGAGGGATGGGTAGTCCAAAATTGTATGATTGATTCAGAAGAGTCAACCATAGTTATGCCTAAGGCAATCTATGAAGAAATGGGTATGGAATATACCCGATCTTGTCCTAGAGTATTACAGTTAGATAGGACACCTATCAAGATAGTTGGGTGAAGAACACAAGCTTATACTGAGAGGGGGGGGTGAACAGTATAAGAACTCTTTTTACTTTTTCCTTTATACTTCAAAATAGTAAAGCAATATACCCAAAGCAATATCAAAACAATGCACAATATCATCCACAAAGTGACACCAATTTTAACGTGGTTCACCCGGAATGGGTGGGCTACGTCCACAAAACTTTTCTCTAAAAGTTATCTCAAAGTTCTTTGGGAATCCTTCCCAATTACAATGTTTATGAGCCTCGGCCCAAAGGAGATACCTTCCCCCAATCAGAATTTATGAGCCTCTCGCTCAAAGGAGATACCTTCCCCTCTGCTCTGGAAATGATCCCTCGGAAGATCAATCGCCTCTACCTCTTGCCAGCACGTGGAACTCCTTTCCATCGAAGACCTCCTGTCCTCAATGCTTAGCCTAAGAGACCTCTCGCCTTCTATGATCACGTCCACAGCAGCTCGATAACCTGTACCAAACACAGTCAGTCGGTCTAGTACAAGTCTTCCTCTGTCTGTCAGATCTGTCCAACACTTGAACAAATCAATCCTCTGCACACAAGCCTTCTCAAAGACTTGCCAAATCTGTCCTCAGGTTCTTCTCAAAGAACCAGTGCACCTCTGTCCTCATACAACAACACTCCGCATTCATCTTTGCCCTTTGTGCTCTCTACGCCCTCTGCTCTCTTTACGCAATCACAACCGCACTTGGTCGAACTTCAACCTTTGCACTCTCTGCGCAATCACAATGGCACTTAGAACAATTCACCATGACTCTTCGCTCACTCTGCACACTTCGATCGAATTTTGCACTCTGCTCTCGACGATCGAACTTCTCACTCTACGCTCTATCTACGAACGTCGCAACTAACAACACCACCAACTCTTCAAAATAACCTGCCTTTTATAATAACACTTTCAAGATCAAAACCTTAATCTTAGTCAGCTGTAACCCTGATCTTTAGTCGATTGCACAACCCTAAACTTCATCGGCTACAAACCCTAATCTTCGTCGGCTCACATTTAACTTTGTCGGCTTCAACTACCTCTATAACTCTTCTATAGCTTTTGTCGTGAAACTACAACATGTCACGATATCATGACACCTTTGCAACCGTACACTTTCTTTTGGCTTTTGTCATGATATCGCGACACTTCAGCCTTTGTCGACTTCAACTAAGCTCTTGTCGCGATATCATGACACTTCTATCTTTGTCAGCATCAACTTTGCTTTTGTCATGATATCGTGACACTTCTCCCTTCGTCGACCTCCTTTCTGCTTTTGTCATGAAATCGTGACACTTCTGCCTCTGCAGACTTCGTCTTCACTTCTGTCATGATATCGCGACACTTCTGTCTTCATAGCCTTCCTCTCTGCTTTTGTCATGAAATCATGACACTTCTCCTATAGAAGACCTGCTTTCAGTTTCTGTCATGAAATCGTGACACTTCTGCTTCTGTCTGCTTTCTTTTTTGCTTGTCACAAAATCGTGACACTTTCTGCATCCGTACGCATTCTTTGCAACCCGTCATGAAATCGTGATGCTTTCAGCTTTCGTACGCTTTCCTTGTAACCCGTCGTGAAATCGTGATGCTATCAACTTTTCGTACGTTTTCTTTGCAACCTGTCATGAAATCGTGATGCTTTCAGCTTTCGTACGTTTTCTTTGCTCTTTGAGTCATGAAATTGTGACATGTCACGATATCATGACACTTTTCTAACTTGCTTTCTCTCTCCTGCTTAAGTCATGAAAATGCGACATGTCGCGATATCGTGACACTTTTCTAACTTGCTTTCTCTCTCCTGCTTAAGTCACGAAAATGCGACATGTCGCGATATCGTGACACTTTTCCTCCTTAGCTCTTTTCTTTTCTTTGGGTCATGAAAACCCGACATGTCATGATATCGTGACACTTTTTCACTGCGAGCTCTTTCTCTCGAACCTGTCAGCTTGGGGTTTGCAAAAGACCTTTGAAACTGTCATGCCGTAACCTTCATCAAAACAAATTATTTGACATCAAATCAAATTCCTTCAAAAGCTTCTTGACATCAATGACAACTTATATACTTGAGCAAAGGCAATGTACCCAAAGTACCCAAAATTGCCAACAATCTCCCCCTTTGTCATTGATGGCAAACCTTTATTGAAAACACTTCTCAAGAGCCAAAACTGAAACCAACTGTGCTAACAACTGACCAACCTTCCTTTGAAGTTTTGCTCCCCCGAACTTGAAGCTTTCCTCTTCACTTTGAAGCTCTCCCCCTTACTCATATCTCTCCCCCTTTGTCATCAATGGCAAAGGGTCACCTTTGGGGCTCGGGACTAAGAATGAGCCTCTTAGCTTAGTCCCTCCCCCACCTCCTGATGAGGTGATTAATTCTGGGGTGGGAGTAAAACTCCCATTAGGCACCGATCATCATCAGCGTCTATAACTTCCTTGTCGGGCCTTCTCTTGAACTCTTTGTCCATATTCCTATTCTTGTCACTGTTCTTGTTCTTGTTCTCATCCCTGTTCTTGTCCATGCCTTGATCCTTGGACCTGATCATGCCACTGTTCTTGTTCTTGTAATCTAGAATTTCAGCTCTACACTGTCTGATTATGTGACCTTCATTGTTGCACTTGAAACACTTGACGATGTTGTTTCTCTGAGGTAAACCTGATCTTTGAATCCACCTATTTTGACCAAACCTATTCTGGCCAAACCTGTTCTGACCAAACCTGTTTTGACCAAACCTGTTTTGATCAAACCTGTTCCTGTTATTTACCTTGCAATAGACTGCCTTGTGCCCAAACTGTTGACAAGAGTAGCAATACCCTTGAAAGAAACTAGCACTTCTAAAATTGTCGTTTACCTTCTTCACTTGAGCCATGCAATGTGAAGCCATGTGACCAAACTTATGACAAGCAAAACATCTGCCTTGAAATTTTCCTTTATTTGACCTCTTGGGTCCTGAAAACTTCTTCTTCTCATTCTGAATTCTGTTTTCTATTTCTGTGCATCTATCATTCAAGGACTCATGATCTGAAATACTTTCCTCATCAGAACTCTCTTCCTTTTGGAGTCTCTTACTAGACTCTCCAACTTGTTCCTTGTGTGGCTTAACAAAACCAAGGCCTGTTTTATCTGTTGTCTTTCTTTGACCTTTGATGAGTGACTTAACCTTTTTGGAGCTATCTTGAAACCTATAAAGCTTATCCTTGTACTCTTTAGTTTCCTCTTTCAAAGAAGCCATTTTTTGTTCTAACTCACTATACTCAAGAACCTTAGACTCTAACTCATCCTTGAGTTCTTGTGTCTTAGCTATAGAGAAATCAAGATTTTCTATAAGATCATCTCTCTCCATACAACATTCATCTAACTTATCCTTGAGTCTAGCATTCTTCTTTCTTTCCTTTTTCAAAGCACTAAGAGCATTAATAAGTTCACTTTCAAGATCCTTTATTTGTTTGCTTTCTGAATCATCAAAGCCTTTTTCAGATTTCTTATCACTAGAGGTGCTACCTTTTTCAAAAACCATACAAGCATCTTCCTTATAGTTTTCTGAAGCATCCTCATACATACTAGAAACCAAATCATTATTTGTGCAATCATCCTCAAGGTGACCAAAATTTCCACATCTAAGACATTTCATGATAATGAATCTATGTTTCGGTTCTTCCTCTTTTTTTGATATGAACAACATCTCATTTTCATCATCACTTGAAGAACTTTCACTATCACTACTAGAACACTTACTTGCTTTGTCTAGGTAGAAACTCTTCTTGTGCTTGTGAGAATACCTCTTTCCTTGATTGTTGTGCTCATATTTGTTCTTCCTGTGATGCTTGTGCTTTTTAGAATCCTTGCTCTTAGAATCTTGTTTATCTTCATCACTTTCATTCTTGGGAATAGTACAGTCAGTAGCATAATGACCAAACTTTCCACAATTGAAACATCTTATATTTTTCATGCTTTTGTGCTTTCTAGAGAACTTGCCTTTCTTTCTGTAATATGCCTCTTCATCACTAGAAGACTCATCACTCTCTTGAAGTTGTTTACCCTTGGATTTCTTGGTAGCCTTGAAAGCTGCCTCTTTCTTGACATCAACCTTCACTTGAGTTCTCAACTCAAATGCTGCAAGTATACTATGGAGCTCATCCTTTTTCAACTTATCCAAATCTTTAGCTTCCTCAATAGCAGAAATATTTTCACTAAATCTATTAGGAAGAGATCTTAAAATCTTATCACAAACATCATTTTCAGCAAGCTCAAGACCTAAGTCTTTCATGGAGTTAACAACCTCATCCATACGAAGCATGTAGTCACTAATATTTTCATCATCATTCATCTGGAGTTGTTCAAACATACCTTTGAAGTGTCTCAACTTGGCCTTTCCGACATTTGTATCACCTGTATGAACCACCTTCAACTGTTTCCACATTTCACTAGTTGTCTTGCAGTGAATCACTTTGGTGAGATCTGCTTTCTGTAAGCCTTTCAGGATTGCATTCATTGCTTTTGAATTGCTGTGATGTAGGAGCCTTTCTTCTTTAGTATTAGGACCATGTACAGGAATAGTGTACTCATCTTCAATCACTTCCCATACCTCATTACCAAGTGCCATTAGATGAACCTTCATCCTTGCACTCCAAAGACCAAAATCTGACCCATCAAGAATAGGTGTTGCATTGCTACTTGAATGATCCATTGTGTTCTTTACTAGCTTTTCCTTCAAGCTGTTAAACTTTTCGAAGGCACCTGCTCTGATACCAATTGAAGAACACAAGCTTATACTGAGAGGGGGGTGAACAAGTATAAGACCTCTTTTTACTTTTTCCTTTATACTTCAAAATAGTAAAGCAATATACCCAAAGCAATATCAAAACAATGCACAATATCATCCACAAAGTGACACCAATTTTAACGTGGTTCACCCAGAATGGTTGGGCTACGTCCACAAAACTTTTCTCTAAAAGTTATCTCAAAGTTCTTTGGGAATCCTTCCCAATTACAATGTTTATGAGCCTCGGCCCAAAGGAGATACCTTCCCCCAATCAGAATTTATGAGCCTCTGCTCAAAGGAGATACCTTCCCCTCTGCTCTGGAAATGATCCCTCAGAAGATCAACTGCCTCTACCTCTTGCCAGCACGTGGAACTCCTTTCCATCGAAGACCTCCTGTCCTCAATGCTTAGCCTAAGAGACCTCTGCCTTCTATGATCACGTCCACAACAGCTCAACAACCTGTACCAAACACAGTCAGTCGGTCTAGTACAAGTCTTCCTCTGTCTGTCAGATCTGTCCAACACTTGAACAAATCAATCCTCTGCACACAAGCCTTCTCAAAGACTTGCCAAATCTGTCCTCAGGTTCTTCTCAAAGAACCAGTGCACCTCTGTCCTCATACAACAACACTCCACGTTCGTCTTTGCCCTTTGTGCTCTCTACGCCCTCTGCTCTCTTTGCGCAATCACAGCCGCACTTGGTCAAACTTCAACCTTTGCACTCTCTACGCAATCACAGTGGCACTTAGAACAATTCACCATGACTCTTCGCTCACTCTACACACTTCGATCAAATTTCACACTCTGCTCTCGATGATCGAACTTCTCACTCTATGCTCTATCTACGAACGTCGCAACTAACAACTCCTCCAACTCTTCAAAATAACCTACCTTTTATAATAACACTTTCAAGATCAAAACCTTAATCTTAGTCGACTGTAACCCTGATCTTTAGTCAGTTGCACAACCCTAAACTTCATCGACTACAAACCCTAATCTTCGTCGGCTCACATTTAACTTTGTCGGCTTCAACTACCTCTGTAACTCTTCTATAGCTTTTGCCATGAAACTACAACATGTCACGATATCGTGACACCTTTGCAACCATACACTTTCTTTTGGCTTTTGTCATGATATCGTGACACTTCAGCCTTTGTCGACTTCAACTAAGCTCTTGTCACGATATCATGACACTTCTATCTTTGTCAGCATCAACTTTGCTTTTGTCACGATATCATGACACTTCTCCCTTCATCGACCTCCTTTCTGCTTTTGTCACGAAATCATGACACTTCTACCTCTGCAGACTTCGTCTTCACTTCTGTCATGATATCATGACACTTCTATCTTCATAGCCTTCCTCTCTGCTTTTGTCATGAAATCATGACACTTCTCCTATAGAAGACCTGCTTTCAGTTTCTATCATGAAATCGTGACACTTCTGCTTCCGTCTACTTTCTTTTCTACCTATCATGAAATCGTGACACTTTTTGCATCCGTACGCATTCTTTGCAACCCATCATGAAATCATGACGCTTTCAGCTTTCGTACGCTTTCCTTGTAACCCATCGCGAAATCGTGACGCTATCAACTTTCTATACGTTTTCTTTGCAACCTGTCATGAAATCGTGACGCTTTCAGCTTTCGTACGTTTTCTTTGCTCTTTGAGTCATGAAATTGTGACATGTCACGATATCGCGACACTTTTCTAACTTGCTTTCTCTCTCCTGCTTAAGTCACAAAAATGCGACATGTCATGATATCGCGACACTTTTCCTCCTTAGCTTTCTCTCTCTTCTTGGGTCGTGAAAACGCGACATGTCGCGATATCGTGACACTTTTTCTCCTTAGCGCTTTTCTTTTCTTCGGGTCACGAAAACCCGACATGTCGCGATATCGCGACACTTTTTCACTGCGAGCTCTTTCTCTCGAACCTGTCAGCTTGGGGTTTGCAAAAGACCTTTGAAACTGTCATGTCGTAACCTTCATCAAAACAAATTATTTGACATCAAATCAAATTCCTTCAAAAGCTTCTTGACATCAATGACAACTTATATACTTGAGCAAAGGCAATGTACCCAAAGTACCCAAAATTGCCAACATTGGGGTTATTAAAGATGTACATATGAGGTTGCACAGAGCCCCTGAGGTGAAAATAATATAGGAAATAGTGGTGATGGATTTAGAACCCTATTTTGGGTTGTGTCTGTCAAGAGAATTTACTGCAAAGCTATGAGGATGTATGTATATGGATTATTCTAGCATGGTAATACCTTTCAAGGGAAAGAGGATAAGGATAACTTATAAAAAATTGATTTCTTATTATATTGAAAAAATTGAAGAAGATATGTGCAACCTTAACCCTTTGGAGGAATTTGAGCTAGTACAGAACATTGAGGAACTAGACATTGAATATGAGTTACCTTTTAAAGAATATTATAGTCAATTTGGAACTGGTATGGGTACATACAACATCACAAATGAATTTGAAAAAAAACTCCCTACTATTTCTAATCAATCCCTAAGAAACAATGAAACATGGGTTATGCACTTTAACGGTGCTAAATGTAGAAATGGTTCAAAGGTTGGTGTGGTTTTACAATCATAGACCAAAGGAACGAAGAATTTTTCTTATAGAATGACATGGTCATGTACCAACAATGTTGTAGAATACGAGGCTTTGTACCTTGGATTAATGCAAGCTGAAAGCATGGGCATCAAGATTTTGAACATATATGTGATTCTGAGTTAATTGTGCATCAGGTAAGGAATAAGTGTAGCAGTAAGCACCATTACTTAAAGGCTTACAAGAATAGAGTATGGGACCTAATGGATTCATTTGATGCCCTGAACCTAAATTTTGTGCCTAGAGAAGAGAATCTCCTAGCAAATGCATTGAAAACAAAGGGAGCTAATTTCAATCCTCCTATGGATTTTGGGACTAAGAAGACCAAGGGAATTAAAATGGTTTTCAGACCTACAATGTCGGATAAGCAAATATTTTGGTCGGTTTTTGAAAGTGATGAACATATTATGGACTTTATGATAAAAGAAGCATGCCTCACAACTATCCAAGAGGAAGACTTGGAGGAGATAGATAATCAAGACTTCATCCATCTGAGAAATAATCATATCCTGAGGGGATTGGTCACCCTTGAAAGTTTTTTCGATAATGAAGATAGGAAGAAGGTTGGAGCTATGAATATTGGTGAGAAGATCTATAAGGAGGTAGAAATTAAAATAGGAAAGAATATAAATATTGAGATCCAATGTTCTCCTAAGGAAGAAGAAGAAATGAAAGCTTTGTGCTTAAAATACCAAGACACTATGGCTTGGTGATATGAGGACCTCAAATTTTATGACAAAAGGATTATCCAGCATACTATTGAGTTAGAACCTGATGCTAAACCGTTCTGATAAAAACATAGGCCTATCAATCCAAGGATAGAAGCCATTATGAGAGAAGAACTTTTAAACCTGCTAAAGGCTAGGATAATATATCTGATAAAACATTCCACTTAGGTAGCCAATTTGGTACCCGTAAGAAATAAGAATGGATATATACGCCTATGTGTGGATTTTAGAAATTTGAATCAATCTTCCCTCAAATATCACTATCCACTTCCTCAGATTGACTAGATATTACAAGTGGTAGCTAGAGTAGAGAGATTCTTGCTATTGGATGGTTATTCTGGATATAACCAAATTTGGATAAAAGATCAAGATCAATACAAAACAACATTTACTACAAAATGGGGTACATTTTCCTATCAGAGGATGCCCTTTGGTATGTCTAATGTAGGAGCTACATTTCAGAGGGCCATGGATTATGCCTTTGATACACTTATAAACAAATTTATTCTGATTTACCTAGATGACATGACTGTGTTTTCTCATGATAAAAATGATCATCTATCTCATTTGGAACAAGTTTTTCAAAAATGCAGAGAATTTGGTATTTCAATAAATCCTAAGAAGTCGTTCTTTGCAGTACATGAGGGAAAACTAATAGGAAATGTGGTCTCAAAGGAAGGTATGGCCATAGATCCAGATAGAATTAGAGCAATTCTAGCTATTCCATTGCCTACTAATCAGAATATGCTGCAATCTTTCTCAGGTCAGATCAATTTTGTCAGGAAGTTCATTTCTGATTTTGCATAGAAGGCGAGACCTATATCTGAATTACTCAAGAAAAAGGTAGAATTCAGATGGACTGAGGTTAGGAAGTAAGCTTTTGAGATCATCAAGCAATCCATTTCCATAGCCCCAATTTTGATAAATCCTAATTTTATTTTATTCTCTATGCTTACATAGTTGAGCAAAGTTATGCTTCGATGCTCACCCAAAAATATGATCAAGGAGATGAATACCTTGTGTTCTTTTGGATCCAGAATTTACATGACTGTCAGGTAAAATATAACATTATTGAAAAACAAGTATTTGCTGTGATGAAGTCACTTAAGAAGTTCAAACAATATCTGGTATAACGCACAACTCTGGTGTATGTGGTTCATCCAGATGTGAGAAGTTTTATCTTACAAGGTGACCTAGGAGATAAAAGGGCTAGTTGGATTACTAAGATCCAAGAGTACGAAGTTGAAATACACCTCACCAAGATGGTAATAGGTAGAGCCTTGTGCCAAGCATTGGCAGATACTTTAGTATTAACTAGAGTGACAACTTGTCAAATAACAGAAGAGGATCAAGTAGAGATTTTCCACACTCTGGATTCTGATTGGATCGAACAAATGACCAGGTATTTCCAAATGGGAATTTTCCCATCTAATATGAATCCTTCTCAAAGAAGGAGGTATATAATTCATGCTCTAAAGTATGTATTACTTCCTGAGGGGTTGTTGAGAAGAAACTTGGAGGTATTCTCCTGAAATGTTTGAGGGAGGGCCAACAAAAAAGAGTCATTTAAGAGTTCCATGGAGGGTCAGTAGGTGGCCATAGCTCAGGAAAAACTACAACTTTAAATATTATAATAGCAAACTATTATTGGCCTACTATGTTCAATTATGCTTTTAAAGTCACCCAGGTCTGTGATAAGTGTCAAAGGTATGTTGGAAGGACTAGAAATGTTGCATCCCCCCTGAAGCCTATTCAATTTGAAGAGCCTTTTCAATAATGGGGATTAGATTTCATAGGAGTCACAAATCATAATTCTTCAGCAGAGCACAAGTTTATCTTGATAGCTACAGGTCATCTTACCATATGGGTAGAGGCTATTCCTATAAAGAATGCAGACCAAGAAGTTGTGATCAACTTTATGGAGAGTTTAATTTCTATATTTGGAGTTCTAGAAGCTTTGGTGAGTGATAATGGCCCTGATTTTATTGGAGCTAAGTACATTGAGTTTTCCAGCAAGTATGGCATCATTCTTAAAAATACTTCAAACTATTATCCACAAGGTAATGGACTTGCAGAATCTACCAACAAGAACCTATTAAGGATTTTGAGAAAGTCTCTAGAAGGTAACAAAAGGAGTTGGCACCTATTGCTCGACCATTCTCTATGGGCAGACATGATTACTATTAAAAAGTCTATCAAGACTTCTCCATATGCACTGGTATATGGAAAAGAGGTAGTACTGCCAATTCATGATGCAGGAGCATCCAAAAAAAAACAAAATACCACAAAGAAGAAAAAGTGTCACGATATCGCAACATGTTGGCAAAGAAGAAAAAGTGTCGTGATATCGTGACATGTCGACAAAGAAGAAAAAGTGTCGCGATATCGTGACAAGTCACATTTTCATGACCAAAAGATGTGAGAAGACGCAAGAGAGAAAAGTGTTGCAATATCATGACATGTCACATTATCACGACCAAAAGATGAGAGAAGGCACAAGAGAGAAAAAGTTTCGCAATATCGCGACATGTCGCATTATCGCAACCAAAAGACGAGAGAAGGTGCAACAGAGAAAAAGTGTCGTGATATCGCAACATGTCGCATTATCGTGACCAAAATACGAGAGAAGGAGCAAGAGAGAAAAAGTGTCACGATATCGTGACATGTCACATTTTCGTGACCAAAATACGAGAGAAGGTGCAAGAGAGAAAAAGTGTCACGATATCGTGACATGTCGCATTTTCGTGACCAAAAGACAAGAGAAGGTGCAGGAGAGAAAAAGTGTCACGATATTGCGACATATCGCATTTTCGTGACCAAAAGAGAAGATAAAGAGCAAGAGGGAAAAAGTGTCGTGATATTGCAACATGTCGCATTTTCACGACTAAAAGAGAAGAGAAATAGTAAGAAGGAAAAAGTGTCCCGATTTCACGACATGTTGTTTTTTTGTGACTTAAAAAAAAAAAGGGTAGGTTGTTACAGGGGCCATTACAGAGGAAATTATCGAGCGGTGGGTATACCGAACGTCATCATTGGTTGACAGGCGGATAGAGTCTACAGTGGTAGCACTGAACAACACATGGCACCAAGGTGCAATGAAAGCAGATGAAGACCAAGAGTTGGAAAGAAAAATGTTTCGAAAGCCAAAACAACGAAAAGGCATGGGAAATGAAATGAAGGGCTACAAAAGGGAAATAGAGAGTCATGCCAGAAATTTAAAAATGGGAAGCAAAGGCATGCACAAGGGGTCAAAAACTGCTGAGACAGAGTTGCAGATTTGAAGGCAAGAGGGCCATTCTGGACCTGTTTGGGCTATTTTTCTTCCAGGGCAGGAAATGCTGTAAAAAAATAAAAATAAACTATCTTTTGGAATAAAGGAGTTTAAATGGCAGACTGCTGCCATTTCTGTAAATCTTTCCAAGTTTTTTTTTTTGAATGAGAATTGGGTTTGATTTGAAAGCTTGGCTCTCCATCAATTCACCTAGAGATTCCAACACTTAAGCTTGTCAGTACAGAAGAAGAATTGAAGGATGATCCAGTAAAAATTAGTTTGACACACTTGCTGCAATAGGAAGAGAGCAAAACTCAAGCATATGATCATTTTTAGAAGCATTCATTATACATTAAAGCATGGTTTGATAAAAAGGCCAAGTTCAGAAAGCTTCAAGTAGGAGACTTAGTTCTCAGGTGGAATGTGGACAGAGCAAATCCAGGTAAGCATGAAAATTTTGATTCCTTTTGGGATGGTCCTTTTGAAATTATAGAAGCAAAAGAGTCTAATGTATTTTAGTTGAAATACTTAGAGGGAAACATATAACCAATTTCGATGAATGGTTTCCACGTTAAGCTTTACTATATATGAGAAATAGTGTTACGATCCCCCATCCTAATATTATTAGTTAGTATTAATTTGTATTATTAATCATTTAATTATTATATTATTAACCTATAAAGTGAACCATCACAACTCTTCATACGTTAACCATCACATCTCTTCATAACATGAACCATCATGTATCTTCACCAACGTAGCTTTAGGGTAGATATATATATTAGGTTGGCCATCCATATCAAATCATCCAAGAAGAAGAATAAGAATCATAGATTCTAAAGGAGGGAGCCCCCTATAGTGGCAAAGCGATTACAAGGGAGCCCCCTTTGAGTGGCTTGCGATTACATTTACATTAATTTGTTAATAATTTTACAGTAATACCTTGGGGTCTTACCATTTGTATCAGAGCCAAATAGAAATACACTATTTCATAGTGTTTCAAACGATCATAGGGAAGTAGCCATTTTTACGTGGGAGATTTATTAATAAATTTTCTTAAAGTACAACAAAACCAAAATATTTTCACCAAAAGACTATGCAAATGGCCAATGGAGGAATATATCATGATCCCAACCTACTTTTGCTGCTTAATATTGCCCACCTACATCAAATCACATCAGTGCGTGCATATAAAATTTAGTTCCAGGATATCACCAGTCGCATCATAGGGTTGGATGAATCAGTTCTCATAAGCGGTTTCATTAGTGGATTAAAAGAAGAAACTAGAGTGGTGGTCATGATGTACACTCCTCACACCCTGCAGGAAGCCATTGGATTAGCCTTGTTAGCTGAAGATAAATTCAATGTTCAACGTCAACATAAGGAGCAACCTGTTGATAAATCATCATTCATGCCCACTATCCCAAAACCTAAACCCTTTCCAATTAAGTACCTCAGCCTACAAGAAATGGAGGAGCGACAAGTGAAAGACCTTTGTTGTACTTGTGATGAGCAATTTGGTCCTCATAATCGTTGCACTACACCAACATTGTATTTATTAAATATAGATGATCCTTGTCCCTCCATAGGGGCCAAATATGAGTTAGATGTACAATGATGACATTAAAAGAGTCCAAGAACTTATGCAAATCCTTTTTGGAAAACAAAGGATAAAGTTCCTCACTTTGATCTTTGAGGAAAAAGCTCTTTTTAAGGAGGGTAGCATGTTATGATCCTCCATCCTAATATTATTAGTTAGTATTATTAATAATTTAATTATTATATTATTAACCCATAAAGTGAACCATCGCAACTCTTCATACATGAACCATCACGTCTCTTCATAACGTGAACCATCATGTATCTTCACCAATGTAGCTTTAGGGTAGATATATATATTAGGTTGGCCATTCACACAAATCATCCAAGAAGAAGAATAATAATCATAGATTCTAAAGTAGGGAGCCCCCTATAGTGGCACAACGATTACAAGGGAGCCCCCTTTGAATGGCCTGCGATTACATTTTACATTAATTTATTACTATTTTTATAGTAAGACCTCGGGGTCTTACCAAATAGGCTCATTGTAACACATGTATATATTGTACAAATATTTTCCTCTCCTTTCTACACTTTCTATTTAATTTTCTTTCTTCACTTTGTAATTAGTTCTTTTCCTGAGAAAAAATAAATAAAGAGAAAGAAGAAGTTTTGCAAGAAAAGACTAAGTATTGTCCAGATTCATGGTAATCTTCCATCCCACACATTGTGTCGTACGAAACTCCCCAGAGTGACATTCCACCCTCAAGACTACATGGTCAGATCTGGATTGGCGATTTTGCAAGAAAGGTCCATCAAAATAAAAATAAGAATGGTACTAATCTGATAACCTCCCAAAACTGAAGATAGTCAGAGAGGAATCAGGGTAAAGCCAAAAAAAAAATACTAGGTTGAAACGTGGAGACTAAATATTGCTTGCGCATTCAATTATAACAAACTCATGTGGGAACTGAAGAGTAGTCGAAGAGATGCGATGAGTTGGCAACATGATTTCAAAATTTGGCCACTGAGAAGGGAGGACGCCATTTTCTTTAAGCTTCCAAAGAAATAAAGGAGGATATGGTGAAGTGTGCCAACAAGATTTCGTGTAACTACTAAATTTATGGTGGATGATACGCATGTTCCAGATGATAAAAGTGATGAATTATTACACGGTATTCATTTTGCAATCACTATATTGTGGAGAAGCTTAGCAGTGTTCTGAAGCCCTATTTGCTTACTCAATGCACAAAATCTTACTGTTACAAAATGGCTCCTAAGAAGTCTCCTACAAAAGTTGTAGAAGATGTTCCAGAATTCAAAACTCTATATGAAATAACATATGTGCCCTACCTGGACAAAGCCAAGGCAGTAGTAGATACAAAAATGACCATCTCCAAAAGGACAAAATTAAGGAGGAGCATGAATGATAGATACAAAAGGAATGTTGCTCTATCGATAGAAGGTAGATGCTCCATTCTCTCTTATTTGTCCTTTTATATTTGTGATTCTGTCCATCCATGTCCTGAATTGATAGCCATGATAGTGAAATACTATGACCCACTGGCTAAGGCAGTAAAAACTAGTGAGGGAGAAACCCTTTTTAGCATCACTGCCTCTTTCTGTCATGAAATTTTTGCCTTAGGGTCTGACCCATCGGTGCCACCAAAACCCTTTAGAATTGATGAGTAAGTGGGATTTTATTCTACAAAGAAATGGGTGAATGATGGCGAGTCATTTAGGAATTGGATCTATAAGCAACTGAATTCCAAACCCCAAGACGAGTTTCCTGAAGTTCCTATTTCTGTCAAAAAGTTTGTAACTCCCATTCTGTTCTCTATGTTGGCCTACATGGAGGGTTTGGAATCTGATGAGGAGGTTTATGGTTGGCAAATTACCGTTGCATATTGTATCTCTAATGAAAGGATGTACAAAAAGGAGGCAACAAAAAGAGGAATAAGGATGATTTATTTTGATTGGCTAGTGTTTCTCGCCCAAAGGATTCATGAGCAATTAGTAAGCTTAAAGAGGAGCTCTGGTGCTCCTAGATTTAGGCATTTCTCAAGCTTAGTATGGATATTTTATGTCATTATGAAAGATAGAATGTCATGGATCCCAGTCAAATATAAAACCGATGAAGGAGATCCTATGCCAGTCTACTATTGGACAAATCATTTAAGAAGTAGTGAGTCTTACTATAGGTTCAATTTGGAATTTCTTGGACCAGCCCTCAAAATAATGTACATAAATTTTTCCAGGTTACCACCCCTGGCCAAAGGGGTTCTGAGCAATAAAGATGCAGAAGAAGGGGACCAGTATCTGTTAACTGAGGGAACAATCATCAGATTATATGGTTTCATGGGTAAACCTTTTATTTTACCCCATTTTATCACAAAGATATTATTTTCCTTATAATATTTGAGGTAAGCATAATACATTGATTCAAGATATGGTTCAGGGAGAAAAAGGAAGTCTTTGCTTTCCCACCACACTTTAAGTGATATCACCATTACTAAAAAGGGGTAAAGTTAGCAAATTTACCAATACCTGGATAGGTTAGGTCTGTTTTATATCCCATAGAAGTGGAGTTATGATCCTGATGGTATTTTCACTACAAAAAATAAAACTTTGAATGGAGATAAGGCCTACAAATTTGAGAAAATATCTAGGGCTCATTTTGAACATGGGAGAAACAATGATGAAATTACCTTGTTAGAGTGGAATGTTTTCAAGATGGATCAATTACCCCCATGGTTGGATTTTTATGAATAGATTGAATATTTTGATCCTGACCACTAGCCCAGTCATCATATTACTGAAGAGATGATTGATAAAATTAAATCCGAAACTACAAATAAAAACATGCCCTCTTCCAAGTCAAAGTTGGCAAAGAAAAAGGACTTGCTATCTAAGAAGGAAGCTTTAGAAAAAGAAGAGGAGGATGATTTCAAGGGACCATGGGAGGATGCCAATATCATGGATTGGTGTTGTATGAGAGTTGAAATTGGAAAAGTTGAATCTAAAATTGGAACAAAATTTGATAAAGAGTTTTCAAAAAGATATGATGAAAATATTGATACTTGGGAACTCAAATATGTAAGGCACATTGTATTGATGGTTGAAAAACCCCAGGGTAATTTTGAATCTCTCCAACCTTCTACAAATAAAAGGACTTATTTAATAAATAATTAAGCATTGAGGACTTTCAGTCCTACCTCTGAACATGCAGAAATATTCCCTAAAGGAGCTAGGATGATGAGTAAAATGAAATATTCTGAAGAAAAGGTTGTTAGTGCCTTGATTATTGAAGCAAAATCTAGGCCTAAACATTTAGCTCTAGGAGCACAACCTTAGAACAAAGTTGTTGATTAAAAAGGGAGGGGTAAGAGCATTGGAATCAAGCCACTTTATTTTACTCCTACGACATCAGCAAAGCCACAATCCATTACTGAGCAATCTTTACCTTTCGGAGGAGTGCAAGGAGAATTATCAGGAGAAGATACCATAGATGACATGGATGCTTTTTGATTAGTTCATAAAAGGGCCAAAATAACCCTGAATACGTAAGGGATAGATCTTTCCAAAAGGCAAAAAATGAGTATGGAGGAAATTGTAGAAGAAGTAGTTGTTTTTGACACAAAAGGTTTAATTGAACAAGAACAACATATTGAAAAGGGAGCTGAGAAAGAAAACCCTACATCTATAGGCGAAGGTATGTTTTCTAAACCCTCTTCTCCTTCTCATATCCATGAATCGCTAAAATAATTTCCCTCCCTTTCTAAGCAAGAAAATATGGTGAATTTAGCTCCTCCATCTCCCAGTTTTTCTCTCATTCCATCAGTATCTATGGAGGTACCAGTCAGTTCTGTTATATCATAATCCTTCTCAAACCCACCTTCCACTTATGAGGTATCCACTTCAGTATCCTCTATCATTATGCCTCCATTTTCTTTGCCATAATCCATGGTATATTGTATTCCAAGTTCATCCATCCCTTCTACTATCATTACTATCCCTATTTCTCTGAATTTACCTATGTCTACAGTAGCGGTGGTCACAAAATATACCATTGTAACAAAGGCTGCTGTCAATATATCTCCATCTCCATCAACAACAAATTAGTTCGCCCTTATGTTTTTAATGTCGTTATCTCCTTTGGCTGCTGATATTTTGAGGTATGTTGTTGTATCAAAAGAGCAGACAACTACTCAAAGTATAAATGACTATTGGGAAGATAAGCTTACCAGGCCTTCCAGTGGCTATGAAAAGGAAAAGTATGTATGTTAACCCTGTCGCTAGGCAAAGGGTTTCAAGATCCTTGATTTCACAGGTAAGCAAACCTAAAAATTAAATGACTGCTCAATATTATAAAGTAGAGGAAATCATAGAAGATATCGACAAGCTTCCTGCTGAAGATGAGTTAGGGATGGCAAAATTTCACTTGGATACATTTTATATAAAGACTGATATAGCAAAATATAAGGTAGAAAAGTTGAAAAAACAAGTTGAAAAGCTTAAAAAGGGTCTTCATGATCAAAAATAGGTGGATAAAGTTTTGAGGAAAGAGGCTAAGAGTTGGCAGGAAATGTTATAGAAAGTTAATGATTTGAAAGACCATCTGGAGGAACAAAAGAAGTTGAATGAGCATAAGGCCAAAGAAATTCAAAATTTAAAACATAAGATTTAGATTGAGAAGGCCAAGCCTACTAGAATTTCTAAAGATGGTTTGAAAAAAATCAAGGAGGAATTGCTTTCTAAAATTCAAGAAAAATGTTCAGGCCTTCAACTTATCATTGATGACTTGAAAGATGCCAGCCAGTTACTATCTGCCATTCATAAGGACTTAGATCAGATCACTAGAGAGTTGCAACCTATGGTGATTCCAACAGAATGAATGAAGAGATTGGTTTATAGTAGGCTCAGTGATGCCGCTAAACCAATTCCTAGTAAGGATTGGAATATAGCCAGGGTAGCCTCCAAGATAGTAGTAAAAATGCCTAAGGCAGCTCAGAAAGCTCAGCTATTGTTTGACAAAATAGATAGGGGGATTAAAGAGGTCATTGAATTAAATGAGGAAATGATTAAGGTCAGTTTTAGAGGACTTTGGAAGGAATATCACATCTTGTTATCTATGGAAGAGGTCCAGCAAAGCATTAAGGATAGCTTACAAGATGAGGTTGGAATCGGTTCATTAGAAGAACCACTATCTCAATAACAAGCTGCTAAGCTAATCATGAGCTACGCACGACTAAGATATCTCATGTAAGATCTAGTGATTAGAGGAAATGTTGTTGATTATGAGGATGTGGAAGAATTACAATACGTTTATAAGCAACTCAAAGAAACATCAAATCCTTCTGAGCAAGCTTGGAAGCAAGCTCTTCAATATTTAGAATCAATGATTCAGGTGTTTGGAGATACCGTTGGCAAAGATAATAAGAAAGTATAGACTCCTAGAGAGGATGAAGAGGAAGATGTCATAGAAGAACGAGAATAATATTGAGCAGTTACAGGCCCAAGAGGGGCTCATGTTGAAGACATTCTATGTTTGTATATATTTCATTATTTTTGTATTTTTATTTTTTACCCCGACGATTATCAGAAATAAGCAATAAAGATATGAAGTCTACAGAGCAACATTTTTGTGTGAAAATATATCTTCAAAAAATCAGTTTTGTTTTGACTCCTAAGTCCAAATGGATAAGACTCTAGATTCGATTGGTTTTGCGAGAAAATCCACCCGAGAGGTGCCAGAATGTAGGCCCAAAATGGCCACATACTTAGTAAATTTTTGTGTGATTTTTACTAAGTGATAAAATTGCCATTTCACTCTGGAACAAAGTTGATAAGATGAATCTACTCAATAGTAATGTAGTTTTTCTTGTTTAAAATGATTTTGGGGAACTCCATTCTGGGTTTGGATTGGAGTAGGAGTGCAAAATCCGCAAAAGTTTGTGAGAGGTGGTGACGTCAGTAAGGAAAAAGTGCAGAATGTCCCTTTTGCATATACCTGATTTTGAAAGCTCTTTTTGCTTCCCATCCTGGATTAGCATTATCTTCAAATCCACAAAAGGCTCAAGGAGATGATGATGTAAGCAAGTGAAAAGTGTGTATTGACAATCCAGGAGAATAAACGAGTCTTTTTCTATCCGGAATGAAGATAAGGCGGAATGGCAGGATGATGTAAGAACTTGACTCCGGATCCGGACTAAGGAAGATGCTCATTCTATCCAAAATGAAATTTGCAAAAGTTATAAAGAAGAGGTGATGTCATCAATTTTAATGTGGATTAGAAAATATAAAAGCTTTGGAGCGGATTTAAGATGCAAATTTCTAAGATCCAAATTTGATGTTCTGCTGCTAATTAAAGTGATGTCGTCCAGTGGATGGGCTTTAGCTTATACCATATCTAATCTAGACCATGGGATAAAGAAGATCAACGGTGTAGGTTAGCCTGCTAAATTTGGGCCATTTAAAAAGATGTTCCTGCACTAGAACTATAATAGATTTGTCAAAATATGAAGCATTGAGAGTTTCCAAGAAGATCAAACCAGAGACAGTTGCAGATCGATGATGGCGATTTTATCCCAAGAAAAATCTATGTAAGTGCATGATTTAGAATGTTCTGAACTGTAGTTCTAATGAGCGACCAACAAGTTGCAGAGAACCCGTGCTGCCATGGCAGTTTCCCTTTCAACATATTTCCTAGAGGTTTGACCAATGAGCTAATGCCAACTAAGTTCTTTGTTGAGATGTTGTAATAAGATTTGATGTATTGTTTCTTGATTTGTAATATGAAAAACTATAAGTAGAGGTCGAACCCTCATTTTGAAGGGTCGACTCTAGCGTGTTTGCCTATACCATTGTAAATATTTTTGAAGATCTGAATGAAAGGAGAAATACATTGATATTTGCCTCAAGGCTACGTTTCCATGCTTGATGTCAGAGGTTCAAATTTCATAGCTGTATTTTTGTGAATACTTACATGGTTAGTTTATGCCTATCTTGGATTACTAGTTGTTATGAGTAATTGAAATCTGCTTTGAAGTTTGTTATGTGTTATTAGTAAGAACATTTCTATAAAATCTAGTTTCAATGAATTCTGCTATTTGGATTATCATTTCTTGGATATTGAAATTTCTTGCTATAACATTTCTCTATTATGTTTTAATATCTGAAATGAGCTATCTTGGGATAATATTTGATCTAAATGTATGTATTTAATATATTTTTTTGGGAGCTTTTTATGGTGATGCAATGTTGTTAACCTACTCATCTACTGATATCTACATCTCTCTAACCCTAACCTTCTCTTAATCTAAAATTCAAGCCCTAATTGACCATAATTGTGTCAAAAATCTACTAAGTTGACAAGGAACCAACCTACTCTGGAGGTTGGATCAAAACCCCGATTTTGGTCCTTCCAATGTTGAGTGTTGAGTTGTAGCTATCGGGTGCAAGCCTAAATAGAAATTAGGAAGATAGAAATCCATAGTATCAAGTAAAACTTGGTGCAATTCAGTGCACAACAATTGGCCATTTACCTCACCATAGTTTATTAACTTTTGAATAATTGGCCAATCTATTTATTGAACACTTCTTGATTAACATCAAAACTAAGCTTACCTTGTTTGATGTCTATGCTTTACACCAGTTTGACGATGAGCCTATTACTGATTTTATCACCCATTGGAGAGTGGTCATTCATGATCTCACCTTCCCTCTCCCACCTTCAGAGCTCATCAAACTCTTTGCTAAGATTTGTCATAAATAAATCTCCTAGACATTGCAAATTCATCATATTCAAACATTTGAGGAAGCCATTGCCCAAGCCAAGGTTATCAAGGACATCAAGGTCCACACGAGTAAAATCAAGCTTCAACATAAATATTCCTACCCCACCAACTACTACTACAATCACCCTCTATATGTACCACCCATTACCAGACCATGTAAAACCAATTAGGTACTCCTAAATTCTCCATATCCACCATCGCAAGTTGCATCCGCTCAAGCACCTCAACCCACGCCTCCACGACCACCTCAAACTACATACCAAGTCAATCATCCACTACTTACCACTCCATATCAAGGTAATCCTCCACCACATTCTAATCCATATCAAGGTTGCAACCCACATATGCCTCACCCTCCATGCAATTGGATGCCCTTATCTGAGCCTATGCCGGATTTATTTTGTATATTACATGAAGGAGGTCTCATCACTATGCCAAGCACCCAACCTCTAGATCCAAACCATCCCCTCCTATGGAACCACAATTTATAATATTTCTATGATTTCCATAAACAACATGTCCACACTCTTGATTCATGCCATATTTTTTGCCATACCGTGTAGGACATTATCAATCAAGGCACTATTCAAGTCTCAAATCCCCTTGCACCACAAAATTAAAACTTGGGGATATATCAAAATCCATTACCCAAGCATGGGGGTAATCCACCTCAAACTGATCCATGCTAAGTAAATCATGTCAATCGAGGTCATTCCTAGTAGGAATTTGTTGGTATGATTATGAAGAACACAAGCTTATACTGAGAGGGGGGGGTGAACATTATAAGACCACTTTTTAACTTTATCTTTAAAAACAGATTTCAAACCAATAACATGCAGAATAAAGATAGCAGTAATAATAGCAGTAAAACAATGCACAAAATGCAATCCACAAAGAGACACAACAATTTACGTGGTTCACCCAAGGTGGGCTACTCCACGGATAAAAATTTTCTTCTAAAAGTTGTATCAAAGTCCTTTGGGAATCCTTCCCAATTACAATGTTTATGAGCCATAGCTCAAAGGAGACACCTTCCCCTAATTCAGCTTTAGCTGGTGACCCTCTAGAAAACCTCTATCTCTTCTGCCCTTAGCAAGTGGAACTCTATCCACAGAAGACACTTGGCTTCCCTGCTCTGGCTGGAGATCTTTGTCCTCAACTCTATCATAGCATGCTGGTCCTCTTTTCTGCACCAAAACATAGTCCTTCGGTCTGGCATAAATTTGTCCTCTTTCTCTTTTATTTTTTGTTATAGTTCCTTCTTGGTCGAAACCAACTTTTCACAGTCTGCGCAAACATAGCAGCACTCGATCAAATTATACTCTTCTATGAAAACTCAGTAGCACAGTCTTCGCACATACAGTAGTACAGTCTTTGCATAAGCAACAACACTGTCTTTGCGCATACAACAACATAGTCTTTGCATGAATAGCAGCACAGTCTTCCACACTTAGACGATTCAACGAAATGCACTCTTATACTGCAATCGAACTTCACACTCTGCTTTTTCGATGATCGAACCTCACTGTTGCACTAAATTTGTGAACGCCACTCTTCGAACGCACATTTCGATCGATGCCAAAACTACTCAAACAACCCTTCTTTAATACTCACAAACTCAAGTTTGAAATCTTGTTCTTAGTCGGCTGTTTAACCTTCAATCATGTCGACTGTAAAACCCTACGCTGCGTCGGCCTAGATTTAACTCTGTCGGCTTCACTACCTCCCTGTTGCTTCTGGAATGAAACTTCAACATGTCGCGATATCGCGACACCTTTGCCCGTCGTACACCTTCTATTGCTTGCTATAGCGATATTATGACGCTTTTGCTTTTGACTGCTTCCTTTGCTCTTCTGTCACAAAATCATGACACTTTTGCCTTTCACTGACGTCATCTCACTTCTGTCGTGAAATCACGACGCTTCAGACTTCAAAGCCTTCTTCTTCGCTTCTGTCGCAAAATCATGACATCTTTGCCTCTTGCTGACATCATCAGCAACTAAGTCATGAAATCATGATGCTTTAGACTTCAAAGCCTTCTTCTTAGCTTCTATCATGAAATCACGACACCTTTACCTCTTGCTGACGTCATTTGCAAATTTGTCACGAAATCGTGACACTTCTTGCTTCTTCAACCTTTTCTCGGTTTGCACTAGCGAAAAATGGAACATGTCACGAAATCGTGACGCTTTCGCTGCCTTAAGATCTTTTCTGCCAACAACTCACAAAACTGAAGCATGTTGCGAAATCATGACGCTTTCACCACCTGCAAGCTGCCAACTCAACCTATCACGAAATAGTGACACTTTTTGCATTTGTACAACTTCATTGAAACTTGTCGTGAAATCGCGACACTTCTTGTAACTTAACACTGCCAACTCAACTTGTCACGAAATCATGACACTTCCTGCAACTCAACTCTGCCAACTCAAATTGTCGTGAAATCGTGACAATTTTGCCTAAACTTTCTCTCTCCTCAAACATGTCGCGAAATTGCGATAGTTTTGCCTGCTTCGTCTCTGCCTTCCAGCATGTCGTGAAATCGCGATAATTTTGCCAAAAATTTCTCTCTCCTTAAACATGTCGTGAAATCATGACAGTTTTTCCTGCTTGTCTCTGCCTTCCAGCATGTCACGAAATCATGACAGTTTTGCCAAAACTTTCTCTCTCCTAAAACATGTTGCAAAATCGTGACAGTTTTTCCAACTCGCTCGCAAAATTTTTCTAACTTATCTTTTTCTTGATTTTTTGCAACTGGGCTACTCTGATTTTCTTGGAGACTTACTGACCAGCTGAAACCTTCATCAAAAAAACATACTTAGACATAAAAAAAAATTGCTTCAAGAACTCCTTGACATCAAAGACAACAACTACCAAGAGCTCCTTGACATCAATGACAACAACTAAACTTAGGCAAAGACAATGTACTCAAAGTACCCAAAATTGCCAAAAATCTCCCCCTTTGTCATTGATGGCAACCCTTTACTAAAAAACACATCTGTAAGAGCCAAAACTGAAATCAAACTCTTTGAAGTTTTGCTCCCCCTGACTTGAAGCTTCCCTCTTCACTTGAAACTCTCCCCCTTACTCAAATCTCTCCCCCTTACTCAAATCTCTCCCCCTTTGTCATCAATGGCAAAGGGTCACCTTTGGGGCTTGGGACTAAGAATGAGCCTCTTAGCTTAGTCCCTCCCCCACCTCCTATTGAGGTGATTTAAAACAGGGTTGGGAGTGAAACTCCCATTAGACACTCATCATCATCAGTGTCTACAATTTCTTTGTCGGGATTTTTCTTGAGCTCTTTGTTAAAGTTTCTGTTCTTGGCACTTTTCTTGTTCTTGTTCTCATCTCTTTTCTTGTCCACACCTTGATCCTTGGACCTATTTATACCACTGTTCCTATTCCTGTACCTTGGAATATCAGCTTTGCACTGTCTGGCTGTGTGACCTGTGTTGTTGCACTTGTAAAAAATAGCAACATTATTTCTTTCAGGCATAGCTGTTCTTTGAATCCTCCTGTTCTAACTAACCCAGTTCCTGTCATTGCAAAAAATTTCTTTATGCCCAAACTGATTACAGGAGTAGCAATACCCTTGAAATAAATTACGACTTCTGAAATTATTGTTACCCTTCTTTATTTGAGACATACAATGTACAACCATGTGTCCAAACTTGTAACATGCAAAACATCTGCTATGAAATGTTCTTTTAATCAATCTCTTGTGTCCCAAAAACTTCTGTTTCACATTCATAAATCTGTTTTCTGTTTCTATGCATTCATTACTCACGGAATCATGATCTGAAGTACTTTCTTCATCAGAGCTTTCTTCCTTTTGAAATCTCTTACTGGATTCCCCAACCTGTTTCTTATGCAGCTCAACAAAACTGAGACCTATTTTATCTGTTGGATTTCTTTGAATTTTTATGAGAGACTTAACTTTCTTGGAGCTATCCTAAAATCTGTAGAGCTTATCCTTGTAATCTTTATTTTCTTCTTTCAGAGAAACCATTTTTTTCTCTAACTCATTATACTCAAGAATCTTAGACTCTAACTCATCCTTGAGTTCCTGTGTTTTGGCTATAGAGAAGTTAAGACTTTCTATAAGATCATCTCTCTCCATACAACATTCATCTAACTTAACCTTGAGTCTATCATTCTTCTTCCTTTCCTTTTCCAAAACATTGAGAGCATTATTGAGTTCACATTCAAGATTCTCTATTTGATTGCATTTTGAATTATCAAGGCCTTTTTTTGATTTCTTATCACTAGAGGTGCTACCATTTTCAAAAACCATACATACATCTTCCTTATCATTTTCTGAAGCATCCTCATACATACTAGTAACCAATTCATTATTTGTGCAATCATCCTCAAGGTGCCCAAAATTTCCACATCTAAAACATTTCATGACAGTGAACTTATGTTTCGGTTCTTCCTCCTTTTTTGAAATGAACAACATCTCATTTTCATTATCACTGGAAGAGCTTTCACTATCACTGCTGGAACACTTACTTGCTTTGTCCAGATAGAATCTCTTTTTATTCTTGTGTGAATACCTCTTTCCTTGATTGTTGCGCTCATCATTGTTCTTTCTGTAATACCTGTGCTTTTCAGAATCCTTGCTCTTAACATCCTATATATCTTCATCACTTTCATTTTTGGAAACAAGACGATCAGTAGCATAATGACCATACTTTCCACAGCTTGAAACATCTTATATTTTTCTTGCTTTTGTGCTTTCTAGAGAACTTGCCTTTCTTGCTGTAATATGCTTCTTCCTCACTAGAAGACTCATCACTCTCTTGAATCTGTTTGCCTTTTGATTTCTTGGTAGCTTTGAAAGCTGCCTCTTTCTTTATATCAACATTCACTTGAGTTCTCAGCTCAAATGCTGCAAGAATACTATGGAGCTCATCCTTTTTTAGCTTATCTAAATCTTTGGCTTCCTCAATAGCAAAAATATTTTCACTAAATCTATTAGGAAGAGATCTTAAAATCTTATCACATACATCATTTTCAGCAAGTTCAAGACCAAGGTCTTTCATAGAATTAACAACTTCATCCATGCGGAGCATGTAGTCACTAATATTTTCATCATCATTCATCTTGAGTTGTTCAAATATACCTTTGAAGTGTCTCAACTTGGCCTTTTGGACATTTGCATCACCTGTATGAACAACCTGCAATTGTTTCCACATTTCACTGGTTGTCTTGCAGTGAATAACTTTGGTAAGATCAGCCTTTTGTAAACCCTTCAGGATTTCATTCATGGCTTTGAGTTGCTGTGATGTAGAAGCCTGTCTTCTTTAGTATAAGGACCATTTACAGGAATGGTGTACCCATCTTCAATAACTTCCCATACCTCATTACCAAGAGCCATAAGATAGACTTTCATTCTTGCACTCCATAGACCGAAATCTGATCCATCCAGAATAGGTGTTGCATTGCCACCTAAAAAATCCATTGTGTTCTTAACCAGTTCTTCCTTCCGACTGTAAAACCTTTCCGAAGGAACCTACTCTGATACCAATTGAATAACACAAGCTTATAATGAGAGGGGGGGGTGAACAGTATAAGACCACTTTTTAACTTTATCTTTCAAAATAGCTTTCAAACCAATAACATGCAGAATAAAGATAGCAGTAATAATAGCAGTAAAACAATGCACAAAATGCAATCCACAAAGAGACACAACAATTTACGTGGTTCACCCAAGGTGGGCTACTCCACGGATAAAACTTTTCTTCTAAAAGTTGTATCAAAGTCCTCCGGGAATCCTTCCCAATTACAATGTTTATGAGCCACAGCTCAAAGGAGACACCTTCCCCTAATTCAGCTTTAGCTGGTGACCCTCTAGAAAACCTCTATCTCTTCTGCCCTTAGCAAGTGGAACTCTATCCACAGAAGACACCTGTATTCCCTGCTCTAGCTGGAGATCTCTGTCCTCAACTCTGTCACAGCATCCTGGTCCTCTTTTCTACACCAAAACATAGTCCTTCGATCTGGAAAAAAAATTTCCTCTTCCTATTTTATTTTTTGTTATAGTTCCTTCTTGGTCGAAACCAACTTTTCATAGTATGTGCAAACACAATAGCACTCGATCAAATTATACTCTTATGCAAAAACTCAACAGCATAGTCTTCGTGCATACAACAGTATAGTCTTTGCATAAGTAGCATCACTGTCTTCATGCATACAGCAGCACAGTCTTTGCATGAATAGTAGCACAGTCTTCCACACTTAGACGATTCGATGAAATGCACTCTTATACTGCAATCAAACTTTGCACTCTGCTTTTTCGATGATCGAACCTCACTGTCGCACTAAATCTGTGAACGCCACTCTTCGAACGCACACTTCGATCGATGCCAAAACTACTCAAACAGCCCTCCTTTAATACTCACAAACTCAAGTTTGAAATCTTGTTCTTAGTCGGTTGTTTAACCTTCAATCACGTCGACTGTAAAACCCTGTGCTGCATCGGCCCAGATTTAACTCTGTCGGCTTCACTACCTCCCTGTTGCTTCTGGCGCGAAACTTCAACATGTCATGATATCGTGACACCTTTGCCCGTCGTACACCTTCTATTGCTTGTTGTAGCGATATCGTGACGCTTTTTCTTTTAACTGCTTCCTTTGCTCTTCTATCATGAAATCATGACACTTTTGCCTTTCGCTGATGTCATCTCACTTTTGTTGTGAAATTGTGACGCTTCAGACTTCAAAGCCTTCTTCTCTGCTTTTGTCGCAAAATCGTGACATATTTGCCTCTTGCTGACATCATCAACAACTAAGTCATGAAATTGTGATGCTTTAGACTCCAAAGCCTTCTTCTTAGCTTCTGTCATGAAATCGCAACACCTTTCCCTCTTGCTGACATCATTTGCAACTTTGTCGCAAAATCACGACACTTCTTGCTTCTTCAACCTTTTCTCGGTTTGCGCTAGCGAAAATGGAACATGTCATGAAATCGTGACGCTTTCGCTGCCTTAAGCTCTTTTTTGCCAACAGCTCACGAAACTGAAGCATGTCATGAAATCATGATGCTTTCGCCACCTGCAAGCTGCCAACTCAACCTGTCATGAAATAGCGACACTTTCTGCATCCGTACAACTTCATTGAAACTTGTCACGAAATCATGACACTTCCTGCAACTTAACACTGCCAACTCAACTTGTCATGAAATCACGACACTTCCTGCAACTCAACTCTGCCAACTCAACTTGTCACGAAATCATGAAAGTTTTGCCTGAACTTTCTCTCTCCTCAAACATGTCGTGAAATCATGACAGTTTTGCCTGCTTCGTCTCTACCTTCCAGCATGTCATGAAATCATGATAGTTTGCCAGAACTTTCTCTCTCCTCAAACATGTCGCAAAATCGCGACAGTTTTTCCTGCTTCGTCTCTGCCTTCCAGCATGTCGTGAAATCGCGACAGTTTTTCCAAAACTTTCTCTCTCCTAAAACATGTCACGAAATCGTGACAGTTTTTCCAACCGCCTGCAAAATTTTTCTAACTTATCTTTTTCTGGGTCTTTTGCAACCGGGCTACCTCGATTTTCTTGGAGACTTACTGACCAGCTGAAACCTTCATCAAAAACACATACTTAGACATAAAAAAAAATTGGTCCAAGAACTCCTTGACATCAAAGACAACAACTACCAAGAGCTCCTTGACATCAATGACAACAACTAAACTTAGGCAAATGCAATGTACTCAAAGTACCCAAAATTGCCAACAGATTAACATCGCAACTCGCAATTAGTGTTATCCACCCCTTGTGATCGCCCAACAACCCTCTACTTCTCAGAAATTGCTCGCTACAACCTCATTCGTTACCCCACCAATTCCTCCACCTCTACCATAAAATTTCATCACCATTCATGGTAGTATTTCCCATTAGCTCTATACAATCCCTACAAGGTTATCCATCTATGACCTCTTGCAGCAGTCCCAACCTCACCATGAAGACCTCAATTCTATCCTTTTCTCTCTTGATCTTGATACCCATGATACAGATGCATTTTCTAAATTTTTTGGCAATATTCAGAGATTCTTACAACCTTCTATCAGCTTCCATGACCATGAAATTACAAAATTTGTAGGTGATGGAGTGGATCCCCTATTACATATTCAAGCCTCCATCAACACCATCACCTATAAGCGTACTCTCATCGACACAAGCTCATCCATCAACATCATTTCCACCACCACCCTTGGCCATATTCACCTTCCCCATTCCCATATAGCCACTCCATCCATGGACATTTGAGCTTTTGATGGCTCCATGTGTCCCACCCTCAGCACCATTTTCCTTTCCATAAAATTCGGTGCCAAATCCATTTACACTCTCTTCCATGTTATTAAAGGCAAGATGCAGTACAATATACTTTTGGGACACCCTTGTATTTGGGACATGCAATGCATCCCTTCCATGCTCCATCATTGTATCAAATATGTCCATAATGTCTTTTTCCATCGCATCCCCACCAATAGTGATCCATTCAAATTCTATAACATCATCACCCTTCAGTGAGGTCCACCCTTATCATCCACACAATTTGCCCCTATCCCACGTTGATATTTAGAAAACACCTATCCATCATATTCACAACCACATTCTATACCTGATCTAAGAAACATTGCATCAACCTCTTAAAATCCACCTCCACTTCCCAGTGCCCCAGCTATTCCCACATTCTCTCATCACCCTTCTTCTCCTTTCACACCACTTCCACTATTCACCTTTTTTGCTACACCTTCTGTCTCATATTCATCTGATAACCCACCTATTCTTCCCATACCTCCCCCATATCTCCATCGCTTTGTATCCCACTCAATGCAGATATGGATAATATCTAGTTAACCTACAACTTCTTCCATCCCCACTTCTCGATTCACCCATGCCAATCATCCAATCATAGGAACACCTACTGAGTGCTACAAGTGTACACAACACATCACTCGCCTTGATGACTAGTTAGCTCAATCTGATTCTCCAACTTCATCCTCTTTACCAACCAATCCTACTCCATCCATTCTACTATCATTTTCACCATCCAGGGGTCCTCCCCTCAACCCGAGCATACGACCCCTCCTCATGTTTCTATACTCATGAGCACACCAGGTTTTGGTGAGTATAAATTAAGCAATGCTTGGGTTCTTCCATCCAACATCTAGTCCACCTATGACTTTGGCTGACCTCATGATGTATCCTTGACTATTGGGGTAGTGGTCCCTCTTGGTCCTCCTGATAATTGTATAAAATTTTTGTATGGGGGACTTGACTCATCCGTAGAACCTATATCACCTCCACCATCACAAACCAGATTTTGTGGTAACCTTGACCACATGTCCAATCCTAATTTTTCCTGGCATTATCTGTGTATGTATAACTAGCATGGTTATGGCCCAGGGAGATATGAATAGGGGTGTCACACCTACATCCATCCTCCCTCATTCAAACCTATCGATCGATCAGGCATTGGTTACCATCCTTTGACAATCAGTACCCTTGAGCATGAGTTGCAAAATCTAGATCTTGATCCTGTCAACCTTATGTTCAATGAGGAATTTGAGATTAATATATCAATAAACAATTCTTCCCCTCATTCTACAATTGATATTCCATCCGTAGTATTTTCATCATCCTCACCACATGAGCCCTTATCTCCTCATGAAGTTGAAATCCTTGCTCACCACTTCACCACATTATCACTTGATCCTTCTATGCCCATCGAATTGCCTTCACCCAATGATCCACCTTCTTCACCCCCACCCGCTATTCCATTTTTCCACATTCGAGAACTCCCACTAGCTCATGTCCCATGTTATTGTTCCCCTTCACCACCTATGGTGTTAAACCCAGGGTGCCACCAACCTTTTCCATATTCCTTGCTATCCCCTCTGATTCATCACAACCCTCATCACCTACCTCTCCCTTATCTAGCACCTCGGTCAACATGATATCGATTGACTTGTATGTTTAGCTATGATATCCAAACCATACCCATTACATTCCACCTCCCATCACTATTTTTGTTGATTTTGATGAAATATTTGACACCCCCATCACTGTCGAATTCCTTCCAATGCCACACATGTTGCACTCCACAAATGTACCTTTGTCATCCAATCCACCCCATCACCCATGGATTAATCATATAGATCTATATCTAGATGATGAATTCCAACTCCCTAAGCCCATCGATGACCTTCACCTCATTCCCGTACCCACTCAAATTCATGATGGTTCTCACATGCTTGTTGAGTACATCGTAGAATTTGATATTGGCAATGACCCGACATACCCTCACATTGTTTACCTCATCGCTAGCCTATCCAAAGAAGAACATGTCCTTTATACCAATTTCCTTAGGTACTACATTAAGGTCTTTGCATGGTCCTATATGGATATGTCTGGCCTTGACCCATTATCTTAGATAATAATTCCAAATATGTTCAACAAAATTTACACTACATGCACCCTACCGTTGCCATTATTGTCAAAGAGGAGTTATAGAAACTCCTCGATGTGGATTTCATACAGCCTATCAATTACCCTAAGTGGGTTTCAAACATGGTTCCAGTTGTAAAACCCAAGGGGGGTATCCGCATTTGCACTGATTTTAGGGATATTAATAAAGCTTATACCAAGGACAATTTTCACCTCCCTAATATTGATACATTGGTCGATGTTATAGCCATACACGAAATACTGTCACTCATGGATGGATTTTAAGGTTATAATCAAATTCATGTCAATCCAGATGATTAGCATAAGACCTCTTTCACGACCCCCTAGGGGACCTTTTGTTACAAGGTCATGCCTTTCAACCTCAAGAATGCTAGGGCAAATTACCAACACACCATGACCTACATTTTCCATGACATGATGCAAAAAATAGTTGAAGACTACATTGATGAACTCATTGCCAAATCCAAAACCCATGGTCAACATCTTGAGGACATGTGTCAAATATTTGATCACCTATTGGAATATAATGTCCAATTAAATTCAAATAAATGTGTCTTTTGTGTTACTACTAGAAAAATATTGGATTTCATCATTTCACATAAAGGCATCGAAGTAGATCCCACAAAAGTCCAAGCTATCCTTGACATGGATCCCCCTACGAAACTCAAACAACTATGCATCTTGCAAGGAAGAATTCAATACATACGATGATTTATCACCCAAACCTCAGATAAGTGTCAACCGTTCAATCATCTCCTCCAAAATGGGGTTCCATTCAAATGGGATGATAAATGTCAAGCCACCTTTGATGCCATCAAATCCTACCTCACATCTCCACCCGTCCACATACCACCTCATCCTGATCGCCCATTCCATTTATACATTTCAGCTACTAATGTCACATTGGGTATGCTCCTCACTCAAAATAATGAACTGGACCAAGAAAAAGTTGTATACTATATCAGTCACACGTTGATTGACTACGAGACACGGTATGCTTACATGGAGAAACTTTGCCTTGCCATCGTTTTTGCCATCCAGAGGTTGTGATATTACATGATTAACCATACTATCTACATAGTTGCCTACGATAACCCACTTCACTACATGATGGGTAAGATCTACCACAATAGTCAAACGGCCAAATAGATCATACTTCTCATGGAATTAAACATCAAATTCATCAATAAAAAATCCATCAAAGGCCAAGTCATTTTTGATCAACTGGCTGAGGCTCCTTTACCAAGCGATGCTCCATTACTTATCCAACTTCCATATGACTTTGTATTTCATATAAGCAAAGCAGAAGAGTGAGTAGAGCCTGAATCAACTGCTAAATTAACCATCTTATTTGATGGCTCTAGTTGCACACATACTGGGGTTGCAGGAGTAGTTTTTTTCACACCGTAAGGGAAGCCACTCCCTTTTCCTTCAAATTAGACTTTTCTTGTACCAATAATAATGCTGAATACAAAGATATTATCCTAGGTCTAAATCAAGAAATATCAATGCATATTCGGTGCCCAGACATATATGGTGATTCCCTTATAATTATCAATAAAATAAAAGGAGAATGGTAATGTCATTACCCAGTCCTTCAACAATACAAAAAAATAGCCAAAAACTTGTTGGGCCAATTCAAGTGGTATGACATCACTGCTACCCCACGATACACGAACCATTTTGCCAATACCATGGCCTTGTTAGGCTCACTCATTCCACAAAACTCTCTTTTTGACATAACTCATGTGTCCATTCACACCCTTTTACATTTTGTTATTCCTCCAATCCACCCTCCCATGACGATGGCATCAATATCATTGAAGCTAAACCACAATACCCATGGTTTCCCTAAGTCAAGGATTACATCAAGCTCGATATTCTACCACCTAATCTAAATCATACTCATAAATGAGATTTTAAACTATGTGCCATTCGCTATACATTGTTAGGTGATAAGTGAAGTTATGATGGCATCTTATTGCACTGTCTTGAGCCATTCGAAGCCAAATGCATCACCCAAGAAGCTCATTATGGTACTTGTGGTAGCCACTTCAGTGGTATAGCCATTACTAAATGCATTCTATGAATGGGCTACTACTGGCCCACAATGGAGCATGACTACTATGATTATGTCAAAAAGTGTGTCAAATACCAACATCATGCATTTGCTTTCTTAGGATTTGCAACCTATTCAATCAATATGGTCCTTCTCACAATGGGGTTTGGATCTCATCGATAAAATTACACCCACCTCATTTGCCAATCACAAGTTCATCATCATCGCAACCAAATATTTCACAAAATGGGTAGAGGTTATCCCATTAGTACAAATGACCAGTCCCAAAATTTTTGATTTCATCACTCAACATATCATTTGTCATTTTATCATCCCATCGAATATCATATCTAACAATGGTACATCATTCAAGAATAAAAATTTTCATACATTATGTGAGAAATTTAATATCCAACATAACTTTTCTACTCCATATTACCCACAGGGTAATGGCCAAGCAGAAGCTACAAACAAAACCATTTATGCAATTCTTCACAAAACCATTGCAAAATCCCACTGTGATTGGCACAATCAAATGTCATTAACACTATGGGCTTACCACACAAGCATCCACACTCCAAATGGGGCAACCCCATTTTCCCTTGTATATGATGCTGAAGCCATCATGCCCTTTGAGCTTTAAATACCATCACTATGGGTGTCCATGCAAGAATGCATTGATGATGATACCGCCCATCAAGCTAGGATAAAACAATTGACCTTGTTGGATGAACGATGCATTCATGCCATTGAACATACCCACGTCTACCAAGATCATATCCGACGTGCCTACAATTCTAAAGTACACCAATGTGAATTCCAAGTTGGAGATTTATTCCTCAAAGAAAACTAGAAAATTACTAGCCAACCGCGCCATCTACATAACAAAATTACACCTAATTGGCTAGGCCCTTACATGGTTACTCAAAATTTTGGATGTAGAGCATATAGCCAGGCCACGTTGGAAGGTATTGCTGAACTTGAGCCCATTAACATAATTCATTTGTGAGCATTTTATGCCTAATTGTAGGCATTGTAACTCAACACCACTTGTACATATGTTTATAATTCAAAACAAAAAATAAAAATAAATCAATCAACACAAAAAAATGAAAAGAACAACATCATCATTTTTTGAAATTCTGCGAGACGAAGTCAACTTGCATTTATATCCAATTTTGCTTTTGATTATTCATTATTTTCCCCTTCTTCTATAATTAATGTTGTATGGTCACACTTCGAGCGGCTACCTAACTTTCATTTTTCTTCTTTTCTCTCCTCTTTTTATTTTCTTTTCTTCTAGTTACTCATCAATGTTGTATGGTCATGCTTCGAGCGACTACATACCTTTGATAGGTTTCTTTTCTTCTCTTCTCCTTCTTTCTTTTCTTTCCCCTTCTTTCTTCATTTCTCTCACCCATCACACTCTTACCCACGCTATCACCCCATTCCATTTTTTATAATACTAGGCCAACCTTGTACATAAATTCTCGTGTTTTGAACCCACACATGCATTTGTATATAATCATTGTAAATACCGTACTTGGATAATTAAACATGCACATGCTAGCATACCAGTGTGATGCCCAAACCCATTTTTAGGAGACAACATTATTGAAATGTTTTGAGTGCTTTACCCATAAACAATTATATAATCAACCACCATCCAAAGTTGGCATATTTCAACAATATTTCCATACTTCCCTTGGTTACCTTGCTCTCATTCTTGGATTTACTAGCACATCCTACACACTAATTACCTTTTGGAAATAGGACCGGCTACACTGCATGTCGACTGATACTTAGTGAAAATCGCTCCGCTCATCATATCATTCACATGATTTCTCTAAAACGTGAGGATTGAAAAAAGGACAAGTTACAAAATAAAGAGAAAAGGGCAGAAAACAAAAGCCAATGCCCACAAAAAAAAAAGAGAAGAGAAGAAGAGAGAAACACACAAGATAATCCTACTACATAGGCAAAAAATAAAATTCAATGCCTTAAGAGTACTATCCAAAAGCTTTAATCCTTGCATTCTTCAAGTCTTTACCAATGAGCTAGCTTATAGGCTAAGTTACCATGCAGTTATAAACTACCCTCTTCCAAAATGGTAAAAAATATATATCACTTTACACACAAATCCAGGATTGAGGTCTTGTTTACCAAGATAGCCTAGAACATGTTCAAGAAGTTTGCTCTGTTAGTCAATGGGTTTGATTAATTACAAACTGTAGTGTTCGAATCTCCTCACTATAACCTTCATATCCAAATTCCTTGAAAAAGCATAATGGATTACATCATCTGACTATCGCAACGATGCAAATGTTGTCCCTAAGCAAATTTTTTACACACTTTACATTATCAACCTAGGCATTCCCATTTCATGTCATTTCATATTTATTTACGCATATTACCATTCTATTCACATGTAATTATCTACCATTGTATCTACGCTAATCATGTATCACCATAAGCAGAAACAAGCAAACACACAAATGCAATGAGACACAAGTGCCGCAGAATAGCATGTATATATATGTATAAATATCCAAATATGTCATTTGGCTACATAAAATGTGTAGGTGCCCTTGCGGGCATGGCATCATATGACCGTATCATATATGTACATTTTGCTATCAAAAATACCATACAACTACAATGAGTTTTTCACCCATGCTAATCCTCGAACTCCCAAAAAATAGCTCATAATCATGTACATATACAAAAATACAAAATGTGGGACAATCCTCACTATTGCTGCCTCACGGGAGTCTCTCCACTCCCCTTATTTGTAGTAACCCGTCCAACCACCACTTGTTATGACTTCACCTCTCCAGTCCTCTCTACCTGTGGTACCTCCACTTGCGCTGGTGGTGCCATCCCCATGGGTGCATACAACATCGTAGGTGCCATCGCCTACTGACCCACTCCACCAACCAATGGCAAACTTTGCTACAACTGTTCATGTGATAGTGAAACTAAATCATAGTAGCTCAAAATAGGTATCACTCATATAGTCAGCTCCCCTTGACACCTCATCATCTTTGCAACCTCCCTCATGTTGGAGGCTATTAGGTACTAGTTTGCCTATTGCAAACATGTGATCTCTTCTCGAGATGCCTCCAACTATGGCACTATCACTGCTAGCCATGTAATCTCCTCCTCCACCCATGCCTTAGTGACTAGTACCTCATGCACACTTTGCTCCATTTTCACAACCTGTACATAGTGACTGGCATTAACAACATTTTTCTCTATCCAAGACTCATCCAAAAACCTTTGAAGCTGCTATGTGGCCTCGATAATCTCATCCCACTCTCCTAAAATAGTGTCATGCTTACTTCTCAGTGTATCCTACTCAATCTTGAGTGCCTCCATCACCTTAGTCATCTACTGTAGTCGTACCCTAGACTCATCTCACTCCTCTAAAGTGGCCCTAAGATCTACCTCCACCTATTTCTTCTCCTCCTCTTCTGCTAAGTGATCAGTGCCCCAACCCAGATTAGTCTCAAGAAGCTTATCTCTAAGCCTCTTCACCTCCTCCTCAACACTACCACCTCACCCTCTACTATGATCATCATCGCAAAATCTCCCTTGAAGTCATAATTATCTGGCTTCCCTCATAAACCCTAACCCACCTCTAACCCACCTCCCATCCCATCACCCCTCTTCGATGATGGCCCTATACCACTATCACTTACCAGCCTATCATGGTCATCATGCCATGACCTCACCTACTTGATTAGATGATCTAGGTCCACATACTCCTCCTCACTCAGCTTTGGTGATCCCACATCCTCTAACTCCTCTACATGCCCTGGAGACACTACTCTTGCACCACCTGGTGGCTCCTTGCTAGGCAACACTCGTGCTATGTCTACCAATCCATCTACCACACCCAACACTGGCTCCCAAGTCTATATCAACCACCACACATCATACTCTAGCATGGTCTCTGCATTATCCATATCTAGTAAAATCAATGGCTCATCTGGCATAAAATGTAATGGAGGTGTCACTAGTTGTGGGCCTGTATCCCCTACCACCCTATAGATATCCACAAGAGGCTCTGGTCACCCCTGCTACAATCCAAACTGGTGTTGTACTATAGAAAATGGGAAGTACTCCACCTACCATAGGTACTTCCCCACCACCCAATGCCCTTGTTAAATGCACACCAAGTGCTCCATATCCTCACCCCAATCAGGTCCTCCTCGCTATGGCCTCCACCTCACATGCTCCATTATAAGTCTCTCCAACTCCTCATGGTGATACATTAGATCATCCTCCCTCACCCTATTTCACCTGCCCTCCTTGTCCACCATCAATCTCATCACATATGGCACATTCTCCCCATCTATATCATGTGCCTTATAAGGTAAATCTACGAGCCTCAGAATCACAATATGCTCCTAAGCCCATATCTGTAGCAATGGAATCACACTGATGCTTGTCCTCTCCATCCTCACCATCACATGCAACTCCTGATAGACCTGTGATAGCAATGTGGGTGCCCATGCATAGACTATATTTTGCTCCACCATATCGCACACTATCCCCATCATGTTCGAGGGAAACTTCACCCCTGAAGTATCTGGTAGCGCATGGCTCACTATCAATAACATTGCCATCGGATAATGATTGGATAGAAGCTCCTTCTTCCAATACTTCATATAATCCACCCCATTCTTGGCATCCACCTACTACCAATAATGCCCAAATATCCTCTTGATATTCTCACAATGACACTGAGAGGGGGGGTGAATCAGTGTAACTATTTAAAAATTTGAATCTGCAACTTTTAATGCTTAAAAATGCAAGCTTAAAAATAGATATAGCAAGAATAACACAAGAGCATCACACAACACAAGATTTAACGAGGTTCACCGATTTGGCTACTCCTCAAAAATTGACTGTTTGGACTCCGATCCAAATCCAGCCTTTGCAAGGATTCAATCTTTACAAATAGTTTACCAGCACCCACTGGAAGGAGCACCAACCCCTGATTTATCTGCTACAACAGATAGGAGCACCAACCCCTTTTACCAAGCACCAACTTGGATTTTTATTTTGAATAATAGTTTGACATAAAAATGCCTTCTCTTTTACAAGACCCTCACTGGTCTATTGCTCATTCAAATCAATCTCATAGAAGCATAAAGAGAATTGTTAGAAACTCAATATCTTCTATTACAATCTAAAACCTCTCTTTTGATTTTTCAAGAATAATATACAGGTTTCAGTTCTGTAGCTGTTATTCATACAACACTCTTACCCAACCACGCTTCTTTGGTTTTTCAAGATAAAACACGGTTGCAGTAACCTCACTTACTGCGCTTTTTGATCTTTATACTTGGTTCAATCGAACGGCTATTTCAAAAAATGGCTCTATTTTTCCCTCCATTTTTCCATGCATTCTCGGCTCCGTTCAATCTGTCAAACCCTCTCTGACGCGCTCTGTCTTTTAGCCGCTTTCTTTCTGACTTATTCTGACATTCTTCTCTGCACATTCTGATAGCCTTTTTTGATAGCCTTTTTCTGCGTATCCTGACAGCCTTTTTGCGTATCTCGACGCTTTGTTATTCTTCTTTCTTCTCTTTTGAATTATGAGACCTTTTACTTCTGCACGCGACTGTGATTTCTTGATATACGCAACTTGTTAATGAATTTCTCTGTAATCGTGATTCTTGGTATCCACCCTATGTAACATGTTCGATCTTTAATGGACTGTTCTGTAACTTCCCCTTGTAACTCCAGTTAACTTTTACATGGTTGGCTGCATGATTTTCCTCTACGCTTTCCCTGACAACTGTCACTTGTAACTGCAGATCTGACTCCAGTTAACTCTTATGTAACTGGCTGCATGATTTTCCTTTGCGCTTTCCTCGACAACTGTCACTGTGCATGCTTCTCGGCTTTTACCCGCCAAACTATTACCTGTCGTGATATCATGACATTTCTACCCCTTTGACTCTTTTCATGATTGTTGACCACAAAAACTTGACCTATCGCGATATCACGACGTTTTCTGCCTCCTAGTCCTTATCTCGGCATGCACCCATGAAAATAGAACATGTCACGAAATCGTGACGCATTTGCTGCCTCTAGCTCTTTTTTGTCTCCTACCCGCGAAAATGAGACATGTCACGAAATCGTGACACATTCGCTGCCTCTCGCTCTTTTCTACCTCTTGCCCGTGAAAATGGGACATGTCACGAAATCGTGACACTTTTTGCTGCATCGAGCTCTTTGTCGTCACTTGCCCGCGAAAATGGGACATGTCACGAAATCGTGACACTTTTCGCTTTCCTACACTCTACTTCGCTTGCACCCGCGAAAATGGAACATGTCACGAAATCGTGACACTTTTTGCTGCCGTACACTTTTCTCCGCATGCCTCAGCGAAATCGAAACATGTCACAAAATCGTGACGCTTTTCTGCCTTAGCGTTGTTCTTTGCCTTTCGCCCGCGAAAATGCAACATGTCATGAAATCGTGACATCTTTCGCATCCGTACAATTCTCTCTTCATGCACTAGCGAAATCAAGACATGTAGCGAAATCGCTACACCTTTTTGACTTTGCACTTTCCTTTGCTTCGACCAGCGAAAATCTAACATGTAGCGAAATCGCTACAACTTTTTCACTTAGTGCTTCTTCTCTGCTTCAGCCAGCGAAAGTCCTACATGTAGCGAAATCGCTACACCTTTTTGCCTTGCACTTCCAGCCTTGCTTTGGTTCGCGAAACTTCAACATGTAGCGAAATCGCTACAACTTTTTGACTTAGCGCTTTTCTTTTTACTCCGAACCTATCGCGAAATCGTAACACTTTTCGTCTTTGCTGCTGCTTCTCAAAACTTGTCGCGAAATCGTGACACTTTTCTCCTTAGCGCTTCTTCACCGAACTTGTCACGAAATCGTGACACTTTTCATCCTTGGTGCCTTTACTCCAAACATGTCACGAAATCGTGACAGTTTTTCAACTTTGCTTCTTTCCTTCCAACATGTCGCGAAATCATGACAGTTTCTCTAGATTTTTCTCTCTCCTTCGATATGTCGTGAAATCGTGACATTTTTGGCTGCGCCTTCTCTCTCCTCAGTTTTGTCATGAAATCATGACATTTTTGGCTGCGCCTTCTCTCTCCTCATTTTTGTCGTGAAATCGTGACATTTTCGGCTGCGCCTTCTCTCTCCTCAGTTTTGTCGCGAAATCACGACAGAAAACATGTCGCGATATCGCGACAGTTTTCTTACTTGTCTTTTTCTACAAATTTTTGAATCTGGGCCACTTCTTTCTTCTTGGAAATTCATTGTACTTGTTCTGACTGACCTCTGAACTGCATCAATTGCATCAATCTATCTGTGTTGACAACAATGACAATACTTTTGCAATGCTTTTGCTGCACCTTGCTCAACAATCTCCCCCTTTGGAATTGTTGGCAACACATGTGCAATTTCTGTAATTTCAATTTCTTGTAGTAATTCTTCTCCCCCTTTGCCAATAATACCAAAGGGCTGCTGCAGACTCCCCACGAGTCTATGCACAACATTCTCAGGCATAAATGAATTTTAATGCTCCCCCCGAGAATGTGTTCCCTATAGCTAGTCGGTGCTTGGGTAGTGTGACCACTCCCGACTTACTCCGAAGGTACTCAAAAACTTCCTTGGGCAATGGTTTAGTGAATATATCTGCTACTTGCTCTCGTGGTTGGAACAAACTCCAATTTGACCTCTCCTTCTGCAACTTTATCTTTCAAAAAGTGATACCGGATTGCAATATGTTTGGTGCGGGAATGCATAACCGGATTCTTTGAGATGTTGATTGCACTAGTGTTATCACATTTAACTGAAATTGGTTCATTGAAGTGAATACCAAGATCTTTCAATGTTTGTCTCATCCATAATATCTGTGTACAGCATGTTGTTGCTGCAATGTATTCAGCCTCTGTTGTGGATAGAGAGACTGATTCTTGTTTCTTGTTGTGCCATGCTACCAGCTTATCTCCAAGATAAAATGCTCCTCCACTGGTACTCTTTCTGTCATCAATACATCCGGCCCAATCTGCATCAGAATATGCAAAAAGAGTGAAGTCTTTTCCTTTTGGATACCATAGCCCATACTCCATAGTACCCTTGAGGTACCTAAAAATCCTTTTCACAACTGTCACATGAGTCTCTTTGGGACTAGCTTGAAATCTTGCAACCATGCAAACTGCTCGTAGGATATCCGGTCTGGTGGTCATCAAATACAACAGAGCTCCCAATCATAGATCTGTACATTGTTTGATCAACATCCGGAGATTTGTCATCCTTGCTCAACTTGCGCACTGTTGTCATGGGAGTGCTAACAGGCTTACTATCCTCCATTGTGAACTTTTTCAGCATTTCTTTCACATATTTAATTTGAGAAATAAAAATCCCCTTTTCGGTTTGATTAACTTGCAGTTCGAGGAAATATGAAAGTTCACCAATCATAGACATTTCAAATTCTTTCTGCATTTTATTTGCTATGTCTTTGCATGATTCATCATTGTTGCTCCCAAATATTATATCATCTACATAAACAACAAGGACAATGAAATTGCCATTCTCAGTTTTGATATATAAATTGCTATCCACCATACCTTTCTTGAATCCTTGCTTAGTGAGATAGCTGTCCAATCTTGCATACCAAGCTCTAGGTGCTTGTTTCAAGCCATACAATGCTTTCTTTAGCTTGCAAACAAAGTTAGGATTATCACAGAGTTGAAAACCATCAGGCTGTTCAATATAAACTTCTTCTTCAAGATTTCCATTTAGAAAGGCTGATTTCACATCCATCTGATAAACTTTGAAATTTCTGTGAACTGCTAAAGCCAAAAATAGTCTGATTGCTTCAAGTCTGGCCACTGGTGCAAAAGTTTCTTCAAAGTCAATCCCTTCAACTTGAGCATATCCTTTACAGACCAACCTTGCTTTATTCCTTACAACCTTTCCGTCTTCATTCAGTTTGTTTCGAAATATCCATTTAGTACCGATTATGTTTTTATTTTTAGGCCTTGGTACTAATTCCCAGGTTTTGTTTTTCTCAATTTGATCTAGTTCTTCATTTACTGCCTCCATCCAGATTTCATCTGTGCTTGCTTCAATAATATTTTTGGGCTCAATGCTGGATAACAGAGAGTAGTTGTTTACTACTCTTCTTCTTGTTTGAATACCAACTGTGGGGTCCCCAATAATCTGCTCTCTGGGATGATTTTTCTACCAGCTGCCTATTTTGAATTTCCTGTTTTCTTCTATTTCTAAATCATCTGAATCTGATTTCTGTCTCTCTTCTTTTTCTTGATCTTCATCCTCTTCAATAAATTCTTCATAAGTCGGGTAGTTTTCATTATGGCTGATTTCTTGTTTCCTACCTTCATCAACCTTAACATCCGCACTCTCCACAATTTTCTTTAGTCTTTTGTTGTAGCATGTGTAGGCTTTGCTTTTTGTTGAGTAACCAAGAAAAATTCCTTCATCAGCTCTATCTTCAAACTTGCCAAGATTGTCTTCAGTTCTTTTAATGTAACACTTGCTTGTCGAACACTTTGAAGTATTTTGTTGTAGCATTTTTGCCAAACCACAGTTCATAAGGTGTTTTGCTTTCATGCGGCCTCAACATGCACCTATTCTGGATGTAAACTGCAGTATGAACTGCCTCTTTCCAAAACCTGTCAACAATTCTGCTCTCTGTCAACATGGTCCGTGCCATTTCCTGCACAGTTCTGTTCTTTCTTTCTACTACTCCATTCTGTTGAGGTGTTCTTGCTGCCGAAAACTGTCTTCTAATCCCATGTTTTTCACAGTATTCTGCAAACTCATCTGAAATAAACTCTCCTCCTCTATCTGATCTTAAACATTTAATTCTTTTTCCTGATTGATTCTCAACAAGATTTTTGAAAGTTTTGAACATCTCAAAGGCTTCTGATTTAAGTTTCAGAAATAGTACCCATGTCATTCTTGAATAGTCATCTATACACAGCATAAAATATTTGTATCCATTTATGCTTTCCGTTCTCATGGGTCCACATAAATCAGTGTGAATTAGTTCTAACGGCTTGCTCGTGAAGTACTCTTTTGCTTTGAAAGTGGCTCTGGTTTGCTTCCCCTTTTGGCATGACTCACAAATGCTATTTGAAGGTTTACCAATAGTGGGTATGTCTCTTACTGCCCTTTTTGAGCTGATTTTTACCAGATTATCAAAGCTTATGTGACCGAGTCTCTTGTGCCACAACCAATTTTCTTCTTCCTGTCCAACCAAGCAAGCTCCTTCTGAAGTCTCTGAGAGAGTATACAGATTTCCAGAAGTTCTCAGTCCAGTGGCTATTAACTTCCCATTTTTTGTCTTTCTTACTTCATAGCCCTGCTTCTTGAAAATTACTTCATGACCTCTGTCACAAATTTGACTTACACTCAGTAAGTTATGCTTCAGACCCACCACAAAAAGGACTTCTTTAGAGTTGATTTTTCTGTCACTTAACTTAACTGATCCTTTACCCACTATCTTGGCTCCATCATTGTTTCCAAATTTTACAGAACCACCTTCGTAAGTCTGTAACTTATCAAACTTCTGTTTGTCTCCGGTCATATGACTGGAGCATCCACTATCCAGAATCCATGGTGCAGATTTGTTCTAGGCTTTGAGAGTTGTTTGAACGATCAAGGATTCCTTATCTTTCTTAGGTTGTTCCTTTTCTTTCCACTGTGATTTGACAGAAGATCTGGTCACTTGTTTTGCCTTCTCCCTTTCATTGGCTTGTGCCTATTTTTTCGAGAAATTTTCTGTTTTGTTTCAATCCAGTTGGTTGAAACTTTCTTCCCTGGTATTTATTTCCTGCAAAAGAGCTACGACAATTTCTTGCAATATGTCCGAAGTTATGACAGTTATAACATTCTACAGCATAATCTATCAAAGGTGAAAAAATATTTCTACTAGTGAAATTCCTTTGTTCTACATTATATCTACAATTTGAAATTTTATGACCATATGCATTGCATTTAAAACAATAACCAGAGAAAGGAACGAGTGTACCCGGGTAATGGTTTTTGCCATGTTGTAGTAGGAGCCATGGGTCTTCTTCTTCTTTGATATGTGACTTTGGTGAATCCATCATTGGCGGTACTTCTTTCATGCTTGGCCTTATGGTTTTCTTTTGCATGATACGGTTTTTCTTGATCAACCCGGATCTTATCTTTATTCTTTATTGGTTCTATAGTTATAGCCTTTGAATCCTTTGAGGATTCTCCTTCATCAAAGCCCAAACCAAATTTGATGCCTGTAGGCCTTTGATTATTTAACATTTTATTCAGCTTTGCAGAACTGTCTTCAAATTTATGATGACAACTCAATTTCCGATTCATCTCTTCTAGCTGCATCCTTAATCTAACTATGTCTTCTTCTAGCTTATTGCACTCATCTATTTTCACGGTTAGCTGTGCTTCAAAATCTTTAGACTTTTTCTTAAATTCTTCAATCTGTACTTTCAAACTGATTATTAATTCGTTGGCATCCTCAAATTTTCTTGAAATATTTTTATTCTTTTTCCTTTCTGCACTTAACTCTTCAAGTGCAGCAACCAACTCACCTTCCAGATCTACCTCAGCCTCATCCTCTAATTTTTCATCACACTCCTGGGTTTCCTCTGTTCTTTCTTCTTCAAAAGCCATGAACAAGGCTTCACCAGTTTCTTCTTCAGAGTCCTCATTGGAGCTGTCTTCAGAAGAGTCAACATTCTTGGAAATGAAACTTTTCTTCTTGAAGTTCCTTTTTCTAAAATGTGGTTTCTTCTTCCAGACACTTCTTTCTTGGTGTGTCCCTTCATCACTTTTGTTTTTCTCATTCATTGGGCATTTTGCTGCAAAGTGCCCGATGCCTCCACAGTTGAAGCACTTGAACGGTAGCTTACCTCTATACTTTCCTTTTCCCTTTATTAGTTTCCTAACAAAGTTTGCTTCAGTTTCATCTACAGATTCTTCTTCCTCAGATTCTTGTTTAGCTCTTATATTTTTTTGTGCTTGAAAAGCCGCTTCTCTGTCTGAGGGCTTAGTTTGTCCTATTCTCATTTCATATGTTGTTAAAGAACCATGCATTTCATCCATACTAAAAAAATTTAAATCTTTAGCTTCTTCTATGGCAGAAACTTTAGCATCAAATATTTTATGGAGAGTTCTTAGTACCTTTTTCACAACAACTGCATCTTCTATTTCCTCATCGAGTCCTCTAATAGCATTTATGATTCCATTTACTCTCAGCATATAGGCCTCTATGTTCTCATCATCATTCATCTTTAATGCTTCGAACTGGGCTCGATGTGTTTGCAGCTTGGCTTCCTTGATCTTGCCATCTCCTTCATGAATGCTCTGCAGTTTGTCCCATATGTCTTTTGCCGATTTATAGCTCATGATCCTTATCAATTCACTGTCTACTAACCCACACATAATAGCATTCTTAGCTTTAGAGTTGTTCTCAAACTTTTTCTTCTCAGCCGCATCTGATGGAGGAGCAGAGGGTATTGTGTATCCATTTTCAACAGATTCCCAAATGTCATATCCCAATGCACACAGATATGTCTGCATCCTGAGTCTCTAGAAAGAGTAATTTGTTCCATCGAACAAAGGAGCTTTGTTGGAAGAAAATCCTTCACCATCGGCCATTGTGTATCTTCCAAGATCACCTTAGCTGATTAAGCTTGTTCAGGTACCTTGCTCTGATACCAATTGATATTCTCACAATGACACTGAGAGGGGGGGGTGAATCAGTGTAACTATTTAAAAATTTGAATCTGCAACTTTTAATGCTTAAAAATGCAAGCTTAAAAATAGATATAGCAAGAATAACACAAGAGCATCACACAACACAAGATTTAACGAGGTTCACCGATTTGGCTACTCCTCAAAAATTGACTGTTTGGACTCCGATCCAAATCCAGCCTTTGCAAGGATTCAATATTTACAAATAGTTTACCAGCACCCACTGGAAGGAGCACCAACCCCTGATTTATCTGCTACAACAGATAGGAGCACCAACCCCTTTTACCAAGCACCAACTTGGATTTTTATTTTGAATAATAGTTTGACATAAAAATGCCTTCTCTTTTACAAGACCCTCACTGGTCTATTGCTCATTCAAATCAATCTCATAGAAGCATAAAGAGAATTGTTAGAAACTCAATATCTTCTATTACAATCTAAAACCTCTCTTTTGATTTTTCAAGAATAATATACAGGTTTCAGTTCAATTGCAGTTTTTTCAAACAACACTCTTACCCTACCACTCTAACCCAACCTTGTTTTGGTTTTTCAAGATAAAACACGGTTGCAGTAACCTCACTTATTGCGCTTTTTGATCTTTATACTTGGTTCAATCGAACGGCTATTTCAAAAAATGGCTCTATTTTTCCCTCCATTTTTCCATGCATTCTCAGCTCCGTTCAATCTGTCAAACCCTCTCTGACGCGCTCTGTCTTTTAGCCGCTTTCTTTCTGACTTATTCTGACATTCTTCTCTGCACATTCTGACAACCTTTTTTGACAGCCTTTTTCTACGTATCTTGACAGCCTTTTTGCGTATCTCGACGCTCTGTTATTCTTCTTTCTTCTCTTTTGAATTCTGTGCTACCTTTTACTTCTACGTGCGACTGTGATTTCTTGATATACGCAACCTATTAATTAATTTCTCTTTAATCGTGATTCTCGGTATATCCACCCCTGTAAAATTATTCGATCTTTAATGGCTCATTCTTGTAATCTCCCCTTGTAACTCCAGTTAACTTTTACATGTTTGGCTGCATGATTTTCCTCTATGCTTTCCTCGACAACTGTCACTTGTAACTGCAGATCTGACTCTAGTTAACTCTTATATAACTGGCTGCATGATTTTCCTTTGCGCTTTCCTCGACAACTGTCACTGTGCATGCTTCTCGGCTTTTACCCGCCAAAACTATTACCTATCATGATATCGCGACATTTTTCCCCTTTGACTCTTTTCATGACTGTTGACCATGAAAACCTGACCTATCACGATATCACGACGTTTTCTGCCTCCTAGTCCTTGTCTCGGCATGCACCCGCGAAAATAGAACATGTCACGAAATCGTGACGCATTTGCTGCCTCCAGCTCTTTTTTGTCTCCTACCCAAAAAATGAGACATGTCACAAAATCGTGACACATTCACTGCCTCTCACTCTTTTTTGCCTCTTGCCCACAAAAACGGGACATGTCATGAAATCGTGACACTTTTTGCTGCATCGAGCTCTTTGTCGTCACTTGCCTGCGAAAACGGGACATGTCACGAAATCGTGACACTTTTTGCTTTCCTGCACTCTACTTCGCTTGCACCCATGAAAATGGAACACGTCACGAAATCGTGACACTTTTCGCTATCATACACTTTTCTCCGCATGCCTCAGCGAAATCGGAACATGTCACGAAATCGTGACGCTTTTCTGCCTTAGCGCTGTTCTTTGCCTTTCACCCGTGAAAATGCAACATGTCGCGAAATCGTGACATCTTTCGCATCCGTACAAATCTCTCTTCATGCACTAGCGAAATCAAGACATGTAGCGAAATCGCTACACCTTTTTGACTTTGCACTTTCCTTTGCTTCGACCAGCGAAAATCTAACATGTAGCGAAATCGCTACAACTTTTTCACTTAGTGCTTCTTCTCTGCTTCAGCCCGCGAAAGTCCTACATGTAGCGAAATCGCTACACCTTTTTGCCTTGCACTTCCAGCCTTGCTTTGGTTCACGAAACTTCAACATGTAGCGAAATCGCTACAACTTTTTGACTTAGCGCTTTTTACTCCGAACCTGTCGCGAAATCGCGACACTTTTCGTCCTTGCTACTGCTTCTCCGAACTTGTCACGAAATCGTGACACTTTTCGTCCTTGGCGCTTCTTCACCGAACTTGTCATGAAATCATGACACTTTTCATCCTTGGCGCCTTTACTCCAAACATGTCACGAAATCGTGACAGTTTTTCAACTTTGCTTCTTTCCTTCCAACATGTCGCGAAATCGCGACAGTTTCTCTAGATTTTTCTCTCTCCTCCGATATGTCGCGAAATCGTGACATTTTTGGCTGCGCCTTCTCTCTCCTCATTTTTGTCGTGAAATCATGACATTTTTGGCTGCGCCTTCTCTCTCCTCATTTTTGTCATGAAATCGTGACATTTTTGGCTGCACCTTCTCTCTCATCAGTTTTGTCGCGAAATCGCGATAGAAAACATGTCGCGATATCGCGACAGTTTTCTTACTTGTCTTTTTCTGCAAATTTCTGAATCTGGGCCACTTCTTTCTTCTTGGAAATTCACTGTACTTGTTCTGACTGACCTCTGAACTGCATCAACTGCATCAATCTGTCTGTGTTGACAACAATGACAATACTTTTGCAATGCTTTTGCTGCACCTTGCTCAACACCTCTCTAGTATGCCATCTTGAAAATCCTTATCCACTATCATTACCGTAATCCCCTCTATCGATAACTGATAGATGCAGTATATATCCTCTAGGGTCACTGTCATCTCCCTTGTTGGCAAGTGGAAATTGTTCCTATCAGGATCCCACTTCTCACACAAAGCTAAAATGTATGCATGGTTCACATGAACCTCATGCATCTCCCATACCCCGTACAGGCCAACCACCCTCAACCAGTTCCCATACTCAGCCTGCCACTCATCCTGCAATGCCTTCCTGCATTTACACAACTGATGTGGTGTAAATATATTTTTCACCTATCCATTCACACATACCATGAGTCAGAAACTACGTACATAAAATACTTTAATTTTATTTTTACATGTACATGTTGAGCAAGGTGCAACAACAGTATTGTCATTGTTGTCAACACAGTATGACAGATCAGTTGATGCAGTGGATAGGAGTTCAGTGATGCAGTGGACAGGAGTTAAGAGGTTCTTCAGAGTATGTACAATGGTTTTCCAAAAGATAGAAGTGGCCCATATACTAAAAATCAAAAGAAAATCACAAGGAAGAAAACTGTCGTGATATCGCGACATGTTGAGCAAAGAAGAAAACCTGTCGCGATATCGCGACATGTTGGCAAGAAAGAAAAACTGTCACGATATCGTGACATGTTGAGAAGAAAGAAAAATTGTCGTGATTTCACGACATGTTCGAAGAGAAAGCGCAAGCAAGCAAAACTATCACGATTTCGTGACATGTTCGGAGAGAAAGCGCAAGCAAGCAAAACTATCATGATTTCGTGACATGTTCGGAGAGAAAGTGCAAGCAAGCAAAATTATTGCAATTTTGCAACATGTTCGGAGAGAAAGCGCAAGCAAGCAAAACTATCACGATTTCGTGACATGTTCGGAGAGAAAGCGCAAGCAAGAAAAACTATCACGATTTCATGACATGTTGGAAGAGAGAAAGGCAAGTAGAAAAAGTGTCACGATTTCATGACATATTGCAAGGAAGGTTGTACGGACGAAAAAGTGTCACGATTTCATGACATATTGCAAGGAAGGTTGTAAGGACAAAAAAGTGTCACGATTTCATGACATATTGCAAGGAAGGTTGTACAGACGAAAAAGTGTCACGATTTCGTGACATATTGCAAGGAAGGTTGTACAGAAGAAAAAGTGTCACGATTTCGTGACATATTGCAAGGAAGGTTGTATAGAAGAAAAAGTGTCATGATTTCATGACATATTGCAAGAGAGAGTCCAAAAGAAAAAGTGTCGCGATATCATGACATGTCGAGTTTTCACGATTCGAAGGCAAGAGAAAGAGCTAAGGAGAAAAAGTGTCACGATATCACGACATGACAGGTTTTCATGACCCGAAGGCAAGAGAAAGAGCTAAGGAGAAAAAGTGTCGCGATATCATGACATGTCGGGTTTTCATGACCCGAAGGCAAGAGAAAGAGCTAAGGAGAAAAAGTGTCACGATATCGTGACATGTCGGGTTTTCGCGACCCGAAGGCAAGAGAAAGAGCAAAGGAGAGAAAGTGTCGTGATTTCGTGACATGTCGCATTTTCGTGACTTAAGGAGGAGAGAGAAAGTAAGAAGGCAGAAGTGTCACGATATCACGACAAAAGTAAAGAGGAAGAGTACGGAGGCGAAAGTGTCACGATATCGTGACATGTTGAGTTTTTGCGGGTACAAGCCAAGAAGAGTAGCAAGGAGGCGAAAGTGTCGCGATATCGCGACATGTTGTGTTTTCGCGGGTTGAAGCCAAGAAGAGTAGCAAGGAGGCGAAAGTGTCGCGATATCGTGACATGTTGTGTTTTCATGGGCAAAATCCGAGAAGAGGACAAAGAGGCAGAAGTGTCATGATTTCGTGATAGGTCGCTTTGGCGTGAGCTAAGAAGAGAACCCAGCCGAAATAAGATATGTGATAGTTAACTGAAGTTATACGATAGTTACAGGTGCAGTTGTAGAAGAAAATCATGTAGCTAAAATAAGAAGAGTTAACTGAAGTCGGTATGTCAGTTACAGGTGCAGTTATAGAGAAAAATCATGAAGCTAAAATAAGAACAGTGAACTAAAGTCAGGATGATAGTTACAGGGCCAGTTATGGAGTGAAAGCATCGAGCGGTGGTTAAACTGAAAGTCATCAGTCGAAGACCAAACAAAGAGCCGTAACTATTAATAGGATGCATGAGAGAATACTGTGTGATACAGGAGTTACATATAGAAGTTTCTATTAATAAGTTGCATGCAAAAATATGGAAGTTAAAAATAGAATCAGAACTTTGTTATAAAAGGAGGTCTGCATGGAGAATTAGGTGCTGCTCTGAACAAGAGAGGAAGTGCTGCTGAAATAGAGTGAAAGTGCTACAAAAAGAGGGCTGGAAGAGAGCCGTAAGAATGCAGTAAGAAGCGCAGCAAGAGGGCGTAAGAGGGCCATAAAAGTGCAGTAAGCAGAGCCTTAAGTGTGTATGGTGTTTTGGTGAATAGCGAGAGAGGTTGGGTTAGCAATAGACCAGTCAGAGTCTTGTATAAGCGAAGGCATGTTTATGTCAATCTAATAGTTTCAAAATTGCAGTCCAAGTTGGTGCTTGGAATTAGGGGTTGGTGCTCCTTTCTATTGGTGCAGATAAATTAGGGGTTGGTGCTCCTTTCTGTTGGTGCAGATAAATTAGGGGTTGGTGCTCCTTTCTGTTGGTGTAGATAAATCAGGGGTTGGTGCTCCTTCCAGTGGGTGCTGGTAAATTGATTGTAAAATTGATATTTTGCAAAGGCTAGATTTGGATGGGAGTCCAAACAGTCAATTTTTGAGGAGTAGCCAAAACTGGTGAACCTCGGTACATCTTGTGTTGTGTGATGCTCTCTTGTTATATTTGCTTTATGTGGTTTTAAGTTTTCATTGTTTTGGCTTTAAGAGTTGAAGTTTTTAAGTTTTAAAGAGCCACACTGATTCACCCCCCTCTCAGTGTCATTGTGAGACTAACAATTGGTATCAGAGCCAGTTTCCCTTGTCAGGCTAAATCAGCTAGGGTTGATCTTGGATTAGTACGCAATGGGTAAGAAGAATAGATCCTCCTCCAATAAGGCATCTCAGTCAGTTTCAGTTCCTGTGGAAGAGAAAATTGAACTAGAAAAGGTTGAAGAAGTGAATTCTGAAGTATGTGATGAAAACCTTGAGGTTGAAGTATATCTAGAAGGTGAGTTGATCGCCGCACTTGAAGAGTTGGGTTTAGAAAGGAAAAAGAACAAAAGACTATCCAAGAAGTTGGAAGAATATGAGGGTAATATTGAAGATCTCTTCTTACAAATTCATAAAGCCAAGAAAATAGAAGAAGCCTTGAAGTCACAGATCAATGAGAAAGAGATTGTTTGTTGCAAACAAGAAGAGGAGATTGTTGTATTGAAGAAACAACTAGAAGAGGCCAATACAAATCTCAAATTTGAGAAGAGCATAGAGTTGCTAGATAAAATGATAAGGCAACAAAGAAGCCCCATGTGTAAGCTTGGTCTTGGATGTGAAGATGAACAACCTTCATCTTCTAAATCTGCAGAGAAGAAGAAGTCCATTGTTGAAGGATCAAAGCAAGAAAAGTCTGAAGCTGAATCCTCAAAAGGAAGAAAATATCAAAGGAGATCTACAGCAAAGCAACCACAACAAAAGAGGTTCTATCACTCTCACTCTATTCATAATAATGCTTTTAATGGCTATTGTTTTAGATGCAACCATTATGGTCACAAGGCAATTTATTGTGGATTGAATAATAGATCAAAGAGTTATGGTTGGTAGAAATACATCTATTATTCCGGTTGAACACCATGTGCAATGTTTTAAATGTAATGGTCATGGGCACATAGCAAGGTTTTGTCCAAGAACTTTTGTATCTAATCTAAGGCAAGACAATAGATTTCATCAGACACAAAGAATGCAACACAGAAGAAATCATGTGCATCAAAGAAAGGAAAATAATCATCCATCAAGGATGCACAAGAGACAACCACCCAAGAGAAATGTTCAAGTTCACGAAAAGGTTCAAAATAGGGATGCCATTGAAAACTCAAGCCCAAGTTCAAGAAATCTTGGAGAAAGAAAGAAGAGAGGAAATCGTGTCTCCTTGGACTGAAGGAGATTACTCCTCTATTGCACTAAGCGGCTCCAGGTAGCACATCCTCAGGGGGAGCAATGTTAAAGTTTTATTTTAATGCTCCTATGTATTGTGTGGATATCCGAGGATGAAAGGAAAGTAGTCGGGGAGTTGTCGTATAGTTGTCAAAATGTGTTTCAGTTCATGTAGATGTTTGTGGAGATAGTATCAAACTGATGTGCTTCAGCAGAACAACATGGTGTACAGCTAGGTTTTCGATGCAGCAGCTGATAGGCACTATCTGAGATAGAACACGTAGCACAGGTCGACGTGTCATGGAAGCATAAGCTGGCAGGTGCTTGTTTTGAAGCCTGTAAATAAAATAGAATCCATGTTGTGAATGGGAAGGCATGCGTTTCTTAACCAAAAATACAACACATCGTTTGGTATAAGAGAACATTAATTTTCTCTAAAGAAGTAGCAGTTGTCAAAGAGATGCCAGAGTCAAAGCAAACAGCTAGCACTTGGTCAAGAGGCAAGTTGGCACATGCAAGGCAAAGACATTGAGTAGCCCTGACATATGCCCTAGCAAGAAGCAGAATCCGAGTGTTGATGACTACGCGTAGATTGAGGTTCCAACGCTAGATATAACGGTCCACTATCAATACCTATGCAGACGATGAAAACATTCATGGCAGCCGTTAGAAACCAGAGACATTGAGCTGCACAATGGATGCGAGGCAAAGTCGTTAGTCACGGAGGAGGTGGCAGTCAAGAGGCTAAAGAAAATTGTGGAGATTGTCGATGTTAAAGTTGATGAAGGTAGGGAACGAGTTATAAGCATAGTGGTTGAAGCCCATTGGTTGTGAAAGAACTTGAGTTAGAAAAGAACATGAGTATCATTGTTATGTGATATTTGTGGTTGAGCATTGTTGGAAATGTTTGAGTTGGTTGATACATACTTGGACTAGGGTTGTGTGAGAGAGAGTTGTCCCTTGTGATGATTGGTTGAGTTGATTTGATTTGAGATTGCCATTCATTGTTGAGTTCATTTTGAGTACTACTTGAGCATGATTGATTGAGCCTTTGAGAAGGCCTTTGGGAAATATTTGAGGACAGTGTTGGGACAGACTTCTAGAGCAGATTTGGGCAAGTTCTTAGTGAGCTTGTTGGAGCAGATTTGGACAGGTTTTGTATGAGCTTGTTATTTAGCATTGGACAAGTTCTATGTGAGCTTGTTAAGTAGGTTCTGTGTGAGCCTATTGACAGAGTACAGAGAACAGAGTCTCAATGGATAGAGATCCAGCAGCCAACACAGTTGAAGATAGATCTGAGTGAGGATTCTTCAAGTGGAGAGAGGTCCACCAGTCAGTGCAGCAGAGAGACAGAGTCTTCTATAATATAACAATTGGAGAGAGGTCCACCAGTCAGTAGCGGATACCTTCGTAATAAATTGGGAGTGGTCATGTTTCCCAAGAACTGACTAGCTATCGGGACCACATTCTCAGGGGGAGCATTTATATATTTGATTATCTTTTTGCTCATATTTGTAATTTTTGCTAACTGTCATAACGTGTGCCTGAGAATGTTGTGCATGGACTCAGGGGGAGTCTGCAGCAGCCCTTTGGTATTATTGTCAAAGGGGGAGAAGAATTACAAGAAATTGCATGTGTGTTGCCAACAATTCCAAAGGGGGAGATTGTTGAGCAAGGTGCAGCAATAGTATTGTCATTGTTGTCAACACAGTCAGACAGATCGGTTGATGTAGTGGACAGGAGTTCAGTGATGCAGTGGACAAGAGTTAAGAGGTTCTTCAGAGTATGTACAGTGGTTTTCCAAAAGATAGAAGTGGCCCATATACTAAAAATCAAAAGAAAATCACAAGGAAGAAAACTGTCGCGATATCGCGACATGTTGAGCAAAGAAAAAAACTTGTCACGATATCGTGACATGTTGGCAAGAAAGAAAAACTGTCGCGATATCACGACATGTTGGGAAGAAAGAAAAACTATCGCGATATCGCGACATGTTGAGAAGAAAGAAAAACTATTGCGATTTTGCGACATGTTCGGAGAGAAAGCGCAAGCAAGAAAAACTATCGCGATTTCATGACATGTTCGGAGAGAAAGCGCAAGCAAGCAAAACTATCACGATTTCATGACATGTTCGGAGAGAAAGTGCAAGCAAGCAAAACTATCATGATTTCATGACATGTTCGGAGAGAAAGCGCAAGCAAGCAAAACTGTCACGATTTCGTGACATGTTGGAAGAGAGAAAGGCAAGTAGAAAAAGTGTCGTGATTTCGTGACATATTGCAAGGAAGGTTGTACGGATGAAAAAGTGTCACGATTTCGTGACATATTGCAAGGAAGGTTGTACGGAAGAAAAAGTGTCACGATTTCGTGACATATTGCAAGGAAGGTTGTACGGACGAAAAAGTGTCGCGATTTCGTGACATATTGCAAGGAAGGTTGTACGGACGAAAAAGTGTCGCGATTTCACGACATATTGCAAGAGAGAGAGTCCGAAAGAAAAAGTGTCGCGATATCGTGACATGTCGAGTTTTCACACCCGAAGGCAAGAGAAAGAGCTAAGGAGAAAAAGTGTCACGATATCGCGACATGTCGATTTCGCGACCCGAAGGCAAGAGAAAGAGCTAAGGAGAAAAAGTGTCGCGATATCATGACATGTCAGGTTTTCACGACCCGAAGGCAAGAGAAAGAGCTAAGGAGAAAAAGTGTCACGATATCACGACATGTCGGGTTTTCGTGACCGAAGGCAAGAGAAAGAGCAAAGGAGAGATAGTGTCGCGATTTCACGACATGTCGCATTTTCGTGACTAAAGGAGGAGAGAGAAAGTAAGAAGGCAGAAGTGTCGCGATATCACGACAAAAGTAAAGAAGAAGAGTACAGAGGCGAAAGTGTCACGATATCGCGACATGTTGTGTTTTCATGGGTAGAAGCCAAGAAGAGTAGCAAGGAGGCGAAAGTGTCACGATATCGCGACATGTGTTTTCGTGGGTTGAAGCCAAGAAGAGTAGCAAGGAGGCGAAAGTGTCGCGATATCGCGACATGTTGTGTTTTCATGGGTGAAAGCCGAGAAGAGGACAAAGAGGCAGAAGTGTCACGATTTCATGACAGGTCGCTTTGGCACGAGCTAAGAAGAGAACCCAGCCAAAATAAGATATGTGATAGTTAACTGAAGTTATACGGTAGTTACAGGTGTAGTTGTAGAAGAAAATCATGCAGCTAAAATAAGAAGAGTTAACTGAAGTCAGTACATTAGTTACAGGTGCAGTTACAGAGAAAAATCATGCAGCTAAAATAAGAACAGTGAACTGAAGTCAGGACGACAGTTACAGGGCCAGTTACGGAGTGAAAGCATCGAGCGGCGGTTAAACTAAAAGTCATCAGTCGAAGACCAAACAAAGAGCCGTAACTATTAATAGGATGCATGAGAGAATACTATGTGATAAAGGAGTTACATATAGAAGTTTCTATTAATAAGTTGCATGCAAAAATATGGAAGTTAAAAATAGAATCAGAACTTTGTTATAAAAGGAGGTCTGCATGGAGAATTAGGTGATGCTCTGAACAAGAGAGGAAGTGTTGCTGAAATAGAGTGAAAGTGCTGCAAAAAGAGGGTTGGAAGAGCCATAAGAATGTGGTAAGAAGCACAGCAAGAGGGCTGTAAGAGGGCTGGAAGAGAGCCGTAAGAATGCGGTAAGAAGCACAGCAAGAGGGCTGTAAGAGGGCTGTAAAAGTGTAGTAAGAAGAGCCTTAAGTGTGTATGGTGTTTTGGTGAATAGCGAGAGAGGTTGGGTTAGCAATAGACCAGTCAGGGTCTTGTATAAGCGAAGGCATGTTTATGTCAATCTAATAGTTTCAAAATTGCAGTCCAAGTTGGTGCTTGGAATTAGGGGTTGGTGCTCCTTTCTGTTGGTGTAGATAAATTAGGGGTTGGTGCTCCTTTCTGTTGGTGCAGATAAATTAGGGGTTGGTGCTCCTTTCTGTTGGTGCAGATAAATCAGGGGTTGGTGCTCCTTTCTGTTGGTGCAGATAAATCAGGGGTTGGTGCTCCTTCCAGTGGGTGCTGGTAAATTGATTGTAAAATTGATATTTTGCAAAGTCTGGATTTGGATGGGAGTCCAAACAGTCAATTTTTGAGGAGTAGCCAAAACTGGTGAACCTCGGTACATCTTGTGTTGTGTGATGCTCTCTTGTTATATTTGCTTTATGTGGTTTTAAGTTTTCATTGTTTTGGCTTTAAGAGTTGAAGTTTTTAAGTTTTAAAGAGCCACACTGATTCATGATAAACAAAACAAAAATGGTTCACATGACCCCGTGCGAACCAAATGGTTCGCATGCCCCCATGTGAACCAAACGGTTTGCACCCCACCCATGCGAACCACCCAAAATAGAAAATTTTTTACACGTGCCAGTTCATAATCCCATCCCCATTTCATCCATACTGTCCATGCATGCAAAAAATGTCAAAAACATGTAGAAAAATACGAAAAAAATGTAAACCCTCCCACATTGGCACGCAAAATGAGGTGGTCAAATTGAAGTCAAATAACAAAACTAAAAATATATCTAGATACCCATTTGGCTTATTATAAGCCCCCACTTATTATTTTTCACATGCATTCAATTTTCATACCCCATCCCACACATCATATCAAATGCATGATTTACCACAAACAAAAACGTTCCATGCAAAAAAAAAAAGCAGATCGGGATACCCATTTATCCCTTTTTAAACAAAGTATATGAATTTTACCCTTTCCATGCATACATGATCATTTTATGGTATTTAAAGTGAAAAGTTGAATTTTCCAAACCCTCCCTAAATACACGTTTATCGAGAGAGAATAACACTCTTACCTCTGGTATTCCCGCTCCTGTGCTCATACTAGCCAATGCACTTGCCATCTCATTTTATCCGATTCGTAATTCGACAACACTCCATTCCATTTTTCTCTTCTCCCACCTCTTTTATTCCTTCCTTTGCATGAAAATAACATCAAAACATCATTTTTCCCATTAAAACACCATTTTGCATAGGTTCGCACCCCACACGTATGAACCGACTGGTTCGCACGCCGTCGTGTGAACCACTTTGATTCACATGTGTGAAGTGCGAACCTATAACCCACCCTCCAAATTGTGCCATCCGTATGGAATTTTTTTTAAAATTTCATCAAATTCCTCCATTTTTGCTAATTTCCATTCAACATTTTGCATTTTTCCTCTTAATTATAATCAATCATTTCATCGCCGATTTTCGTCTCCTCCATCACCAATTCATTGCTTGAGGGGGTAGTCATCTAAAATCATCAAAAATTCATTTTTCAAATGATCAAAACAACACAAAACATCCAATCACAGATTCAATATTTGCCTGAGAAATGTTTTGCTAACGATTATCTCAAGACCAAAATCTTAATCCCAACACAAAGCAATGTTTGATAAAATCTAAAAATGCCTCTACTTGTAGACGCCTCATGGATTCTAATATTCATAGTGGTAATATTAATAAAACTTGTGAATGAAGATATTGAAAGTTCTAACCTATGGCTCCAATGATTTATCAAATGTTGTCAAATGAGCTCATCAATAAATCAAAAGCAAAAATTAACAAAGGTATTTGTTTCATCCAAACTTGAAATATTTTTAGTTGATCACAATGCAAGGAAATATTACGCCTTCCTACAAAATCAATCCATCATAAGCCACTTTTTATTAATGCATCTCTCTCACAATCATCAATCACAAATGCTTTGCCTTTCAAATCATCTCAGGCGATTGTGGGTTCAAGTCTCATCGGGTGTGCTTGAATGAAATAGCTAAAAATATGCTAAGAAATTCATTCAATATCATAGAATCTACTACATTTTGTATTGAAATCATAAAAGGGGTTACAATTGTGATGTCCTTTTACAAATTTTGCCTTGAAGGCTACAATGGGGTCTTCCCTAAGGAAGCCCTTTCGAATTTGGGACAAAAGCAACAAGATTTATCCTTTTGTGTTCCTTAGTGTAGGTGGGCTTCTTGCTCGTGGACCATCGCTTGTTGGATGTGTTCTTGTACTTTCTAGACGTATTAACCTGCAAAATATTGTTAGTGCATTGGGGGGTTTGCCTTAGTCAAACCCCTTGTTTATGAAGACAAAGGACTCATTAAATAAGCTTAAAACATGAAAATAATTGTTGGAAACAACATAAAAGCACTGAATTAAACTATACTTACCTTTTCTGATGATTCTAGTGTCTGTAGTAGAGGTTCACACCTCGAGGTGTAAACTGGTCCTAGATCGGGTGGTTTGCATGGGGTCGTGCGACCTGTCCTTTTTGTACTGAATCTACAAGTTAGTTTTTCTTGTTGTCCTAGGGTAGTTGTTTGTTTAATTTTTGTGCAGGTCACCTTCACAAAGTGCACCTTTTAGGAGATTATTGACCTGTCTCAATCACAAATGAACTCCATGAAAGTGACAAATCAATTGCAATGGTTGTATTATGGTTGTGTGATGGATGTGTAATGGATGCAAATGACTATAGTGATTATGGAAGAGTTTTGATAAGAAAAAGTTGGTTGTTGTGAAAAGGTGAAAATGGCCTTCTATGTATAGACTTGGCCAAGGTGAGAGGAAAGGGATGAGGTGTCCCCTGTGAGGTGGTAATGGTGAGGTGTCCACCAAAGAGGTGTCCCCTATGAGGTTGCAATGGTGAGGTGTCCACTAAAGAGGTGTCCCCTGAGGTATCCTGGCTCATTAATGAGGTTGGGTGAGAGAATTCCTCACCCATCCACAAATAATGATGACTTTTCTAAAAATATCCATTAGGTAATAATAAACACCTTTTTGAATTATATTTTGTTTAAAAATTGCCTTTTATGTGCAAAAGTCTCCATATTTAATTTATGACCCAAGGGAGTGTGGGGTGGATAAATATTTGGGTGATATGTGGCAAGAATAGGATAAGCTAGAATAGGTGAGGTGGAAGGCTAGGCTAGTCAAAGTAGACTAGGTGAGGTGAAAGGCTTAGATTAAATCATGATTAGATCTAATTAAGCATGTAATTAGTCATAAAGCATGTTTTGACCAAAATGTTGACTTTTTGACCATGGTGAGGGTTTCAACCTTAGTTGAGTTGGCATGAGGTCACATGAGGACCTATGGTTAAGTGTAGGAAGGGGCTTAGCTAGCCCAAAGGGGCTAATGATTATGAATAGTGATTTTAATAAATGAATATTATTTTTAGCCAATTTATGAAATTTTCGAGGGTTTTGCAAATTGATTGATCGTGGAAATGGGGAGAGGGACAATGTGCAACTTTTGGGTATCTACATTTTACCCCTTTTTATACCGGATTGTGTGAAACACGATTTAGTACAAAAACTGATGGTGTGGATTGATGAGTGATTTGAAAGGTAAAGAATTTATGATTGATTATTGCGAGAGAGACGCATTGATAAAACATGGTTTATGATGGATTGCTTTTAGAGGAAGACGTAATATTTCCTTGCATTGTGATGAACTAAAAAGATTTCAATTTTGGATGAAACAAATACCTTTGTTAATTTTTGTTTTTTATTGATTGATGAGCTCATTTGACAACATTTGAAAAATCATTGGAGCCATAGGGTAGAAATTTCAAGATATTCATTCACAAGTGGTCTTACGACTGCCACTATGAATATTGGAATCCATGAGGTATCTACATGCAGAGGCATTTTAAGATTTAATAAAACACTGCTTTGTGTTGGGATTAAGATTTTGGTCTTGAGATAATCGTTAGCAAAAATTTTCTTAGGCAAATATTGAATCCATGATTGGATGTTTTATGTTTTTTAATCATATGCAAAATGGATTTTTGATGATTTTAGATGATTACCCCCTCAAGTCATGAATTAGCGATGGAGGAGATGAAAATCAGCGATGAAACAGTTGATTATAATTAAGAGGAAAAATGTAAAATGTTGAATGAAAATTAGAAAAAATGGAGGAATTTGATGAAATTTAAAAAAAAATCCATACGAAGGGTGCAATTTGGATGGTGGGTGACAGGTTCGCACCTCACATGTGTGAATCAAAGTGGTTTGCACTATGGTATAAATTCAAAAATTATATAACAGGGTATAAATTATTTATCCATACTAACCATTTTACCATTAAATATCTATTAAACAAAACCACCGTTAGGGGAAGAGTGGTTAGATGGTTGTTCTTATTGCAAGAATGATTATTTTTGGCCTCCTATGTGTAGGGATTCCCATAGATTTTTTGACTAATGTGATGCTTATCAAAGGGTTAGCAAACCTACACCCACAATGGAGATGCTTTTAGTACCACAAATAATATTTGAACCATTTTATTAATGGGGAATAAACTTTCTTGGCCCAATAGATCCTCCAAATAAAGGTAATAGACATATATTTATGTGCGTATATTATGTCACCAAGTGGGCTGAAGTAAAATCCTTACAACGAGCACAAGCTAAGCCTATAGTTGATTTCCTTTATTCACACATCATGCAACATTTTGGAGCACCTAGAGAATTGGTTTTAGACCATGGGTCTCAATTCATATCCAAAGTGATTGAATATTTTGTTAAAATATATCAAATCAAACATAGGAATACATCACCATATCATCCTCAAGCTAATGGGCAAGTAGAGGTTACAAATAGATAACTTGAAAATATTGTAACAAAAATTGTAGCCACCAATAGGATTGTTTGGGTAGAAATATTAAAAGAAGCTACATGGGCCTATAACATAGCTTGGAAAACCACCACAATATTATCACCTTACGAAATAGTCTATGGTAAGCAAGCCATAATGCCTATTGAGTTTGAATTTGAAACTCTTCACACAATGATAAAACTTGATATGGATTTGAATCAAGCACAAAAGGCTAAGTTGGAACAATTGAATGTTTTAGATGAAAGAAGATTAGAGGCACTACATAAGATATAACTGATGCAAGTACAAAGAAAAAAATGGCATGATAAACATATTGTACCATGAATATTTCAACCAGGAGATTGGGTCTTGCTATTTAACTCACGCTTCCAAGATTACCAAGGAAATCTAAGGACACAATGGCTTGGACCCTATGAGTTTGAAGAAATATTTTGGAATGGTACAATTAAACTTAAGCCCATTGATGATTCAACACGAAGGTTATGGATTAATGGACATAGGCTTAAGCTCTATAAGAAGCCATTATATAAAGAAAATGTTTTAAACCACCTTAGGCAACACGTTGATTTGTATTTTATTTTTGAAATGCAATCAACTACTATTAAATAAGAATTTATCTTTCTCTATATAAAGCAACATAACATCATTAAAATAATAAATAAATTGTTGTTCTATAATCTAGTATATACTAAGGAAATAAGTGCAGTCATTAAAATAATGTATTCTAATCAATCCTCTTGTTTGTATGTATAAGTACCATTAGATGATATGGATGGCAAAAATATTGACACTACTTGACCAATGAAAGAAGATTATCATGGAACAATAATATTTCTTGAAAATGAACTAGAATGTCACACCATGTTATTTAAATATGCTTCATTTATTTGATGATGGAGTTCTAACATAAAAAGTTTTTGTTCATCTTATCATTTATCATTTTTTAGTTGTAATACTAGGTCTTGAGGAAAAAATTAGATTTAATGTGTGAAGATATATTCTTGCCTTACAAAAGGGAGGTCATATAGTCATTGATGGTATCAAAAATTAATAAAACAAGGTAATAAAGGATTTTGTTTCTTATAACCCACAAGTAATAAAGGAAAGAAAAGAATAGTAAGGATAGGATTAAATTTCCAACCAGATGTTTATACAGTCTAATTCCCCAAATTTCTAATTCATTTCCCAAATAAAAGAGAGAGTAGTAAGGATTGGATTACCATTCCATATAGATAGTTATGTATTCCAATTCCCCCAAGCATTAAATATTATTACTCATGCAGTAGAGTAGTAAGGATAAGATGACAATTCCCGTTAGGAATTTAATATATTGGTTGGGATTTTGATTCCCAAAGCTTTGCATACCTAAACTTAAAAGTTATATCTATATGTATGATAAAAATGGGCAATATTATAGTAAAACAAAGATGATACCTGAATTACTGTATCACTTTCTTCTTCCAAAGTAGGTTTTGAATGTGTCCAACCATTGATAAGACCTATTTTTACAAACCAAAGTATTGTTGATTGACATTGATTTAATATTCTTATCATTTTTTTATGAGGAACTCCATAATGATGACAAAGAAAGTAGAACATAGGAACTGATTTCTTTGGGACATTACAAATTTTTTTATGTAATCCATGGGATCTTTTATCAAGGGTCAAGAAAGACATCAATATTTTGTAGAACATCTTTACTATTGGGAACAAACAGTTCCATTCCAAGAAGATTTATTATCCTACAATATTGTTTAATGGCTTAGCTTAAATAAGTATCTGATATAAGTAAACACCCCCATATTCTTAAATAAATAAGATAAAAATATATATTTTATTATAATTAATATTTTCTATAATACAAATCCCTATGAATAAAATATTCCTCTTTATATGTTTTGGCTATATAACAAAAAATTTAGTTTGGTGGAGAAGCAAAAGAATAATAATTTTTTTTCTATAATATAGTTTGGGGAAGAAAAGACAAAAAATAGAAACAATTATTTCTCTTTTGTAATATGTTTCTATAGTTCATTTCTATAGTATAATTCTATAGTTAATTTTTATAGTATTTTTCTATAGTTCATTTCTGTAGTTTACTTATGTAGGAAAGTTTCATAATTTGTTTTTGTAGATCATTTCTATAGTTCATTTTCATAGATTAGTTTCGTAGTATATTTTCATGATGAATTTCTATAAGCACGTCCTCATAGTAAAATTTCCTATGTATACGACTATAATGAATCTTCATTAAAAGTACCACGATCGAATCCACATGTATTGTAACAATGAGAGCAATAAGGCTCTACGGGTGAAGTGTCAAGCATATGTAGGATATATGCCATTTTTGAGATAAATTATTAAAACCATTGCATAGAAAAGAATTAAAAATAAAATATAAATGTGTAATGTGCATGCATGTAATTGAAGAACACAAGCTTATACTGAGAGGGGGGTGAACAATATAAGACCACTTTTTACTTTATTTCCAAACCAATATCAATTAATGTCCTTAATTGCAATAACAAAATATAGCAGTGTGCATTAATAACTCAGATAGCAGTAGTAAGCAAGAGCACAAGTCACCACACAATTGAGACACAACAATTTATGTGGTTCACCCAATGTGGGCTACTCCACGGAGAAAATATTTTACTAAAACTTTCTCAATCAATCTCTTTGGGAATCACTCCCAATTACAATGTTTATGGATCTCTATCCAAAGGAGAACTCTTTCCCCTTCTGCTCTGGCTATGTGATCTTCTAGAAGACTCTGTCTCTCTGTTGCACTTACTGGTGGACCTCTCTCCACTTGAAGACTCCTCACTCAGATCTATCTTCAACTATGCTGGCTACTGGATCTCTATCCACTGAGACTCTATCCTCTATACTCTGTCACCTCCAAAGCTCTGTCAATAGGCTCACTAAGAACCTGCTCAATAGGCTCACACATAACCTGCTTAACAAGCTCACACAAAACTTGTCCAATGTTGAATAACAAGCTCACATAGAACCTATCCAATGCTGAATAACAAGCTCACACAGAACCTATCCAATGTTGAATAACAAGCTCACACAGAACCTATCCAAATCTGCTCCAACAAGCTCACTAAGAACTTGTCCAAATATGCTCTAGCAAGCTCACCAAGAACTTGCCCAAATCTGCTCTAGCAAGCTCACCAAGAACTTGCCCAAATCTGCTCTAGCAAGCTCACCAAGAACTTGCCCAAATATGCTCTAGAAAGCTCACCAAGAACTTGCCCAAAACTATCCACAAATCTGTCCCAACATTGTCCTCAAATCTGTCCCAAAGGCCTTCTCAAAGGCTCAATCAATCATGCTCAAGTAGTACTCAAAATGAACTCAAAAATGAATGGCAATCTCAACTCAAATCAACTTCATAGAAGCATAAAGAGAATTGTTAGAGACTCAATATGTTCTAATCTCACTCTCAACCCAAATCAATCTCAACTCAACTCATAGAAGCATAAAGAGAATTGTTAGAGACTCAATATGTTCTAAACTCACTCTCAACTCAAATCAACCTCCCAATCAGCTAAACTCAACTCAAGTCTTATAGAACCATAAAGAGAATTGTTAGAGACTCAATATGTTCTAACCTCAATCTCAACTCAACATAGAATGATGGAATAGTTTGTTTCATAGAACTTGAACAATCACTTCACACATCACTTGACTAGGCTCAATCAACTCAACTCAACCAATCATCACAAGGGAAAACTCTCTCTCACACAACCCTAGTCCAAGTATGTATCAACCAACTCAAATGTTTCCAATAATGCTCAACCACAAATCTCACATAACAATGATACTCATGTTCTTTTCTAACTCAAGTTCTTTCACAACCAATGGGCTTCAACCACTATGCTTATAACACAAGGTTTTAAACACAACTCTCAATTCAGAAAACCTTGATGCATTCAACCAACCACTTTCAAAAAGGAAACCACAAACAATCCTTTTCCCTCCAATGATATTTCAGAAATCAACCACCATAAACAATCAATAGGAGAATGTGCCCATACCTTTTATGAAGTGAAGAAACCCCTTTGGAAATCTGCCACACTCAACACACTTTGAAAAAGAGCCCAACAATCTTCACTTTTGAAACCCTTTACAAAAACAGAAATATCTCTCTACATACACCTTATTTCTCCTTCTAAACGAGTTAGTCAAATAGCCCTCGAAATAAGCTTTCCAACGATATATAATATGATATACTTTTATAAAAGGAAAATACCATAAATATCTTCTTTTCTAAAAGTGCTTTTAAACTTGCCTTCCAATAAAAAATCAAATCAACCCTCATCACCTTATTCCTCCAACATTAGGCAATAATAAAAAATTTATTAATAAAAATGTTACTTGCCTCTTAGAGGGAATCGAACCCTCGTCTCTGCCCAAACAATCCTCAACCGCGGTGCCAAAGACCACGCGAGCTACGCGCTCGCATAGGACGAAGAGCGCAGAATGTGCTTTTGTCCTTCTCCCCTTGCTCACGTCAACAAAAATGTGGGCCAATTCTCTTGCTCGAAACTCTAACCCATGGGAATCGAACCTCGTCTCTTTCACAAGAAAAAACCTTTGCACTCCCCTTGCTCGTCGTTGGACCATGCTACCACACGAAGATTTTGATGTTTTTCGTCTTATCTCCTTTGCATTCGATTCCAAGGCTTTTGAAATAAAAGCCTTTGCATTTATATGCAACTTCCATTTAATTTTGCAAACGTCGGTGGCACTTTTAAATTAATTTCTTTTTGATGATGACGTCGGTGTTGAGGTAATTTTAATTTTAAAATTTAAAATATTAAAATTTAAACCAAATATTCAAAATTGAATATCTCCATCTCCGGGGCACCTTTTTCGATGAAACAAAAAGCCAACCTGGGTTTTAAGAAAAACCCATTTCAAATCTGCCATCCATGGTTTTAAATAAAACCTTTTATTTTACCTACCTTGGTTTTCACAAAAACCCTGTATATATCCATGCTCTCCAAAATATGAATGCTTTGGTCATCAAAACTCAATGTTACCTTGTGACATTAATGTGACATCAATGACAACATAAAACAACTCAAATTGCCAATAATTTTCCCCTTTGTCATTGATGGCAACACCTCTAAAGCAAAAACCACAATCACTACAAAAACCATCTCTGAGAATCAAAGCTGCTCCCCCTGACTCAATAATCTCTTTGGAGGCTGCTCCCCCTAACTCAATGCTCTCTTTGGATGCTGCTCCCCTAACTCAATACTCTCTTTGGAGGCTGCTCCCCCTAACTCAATGCTCTCCCCCTTACTCAAATATCTCCCCCTTTGACATCAATGGCAAAAGGGACACCTATGGGGCTAAAAGATATGACTCTTAAGCATAGCCCCCTCACCACCTTCTCTCTTGAGGTGATTAATTTTGGGGTGGGAGTACCTTTACTCCCATATTACATTGATTCTTTCCTCTATCAACTTCCTTCCATGTTTTTATGATATCCTTCTCTTGATGAATTACTTGATCTTCTTGTCTAGAACCTATTTGACCTTCTTGCCTTGAACCTGTTTGACCTTCTTGCCTTGAACCTGTTTGGAATTGAGTCCTACACCATTTTGTAATATGCCCAAAGTTATTGCAATTAAAACACTTGATATTGTAGCCTTTGGATGGTGCCCATGTCCTGAATTCTTTCTTGAAGTAATTTCCATATCCATTTCTTTCCTAAACCCTGTATTGTGAAGCTCTGTTTTCATGACCATTATTACCATGACTTCTGAATTGTGTAGCTCTAAAACCAAAACCATGTTGCTCATTTCCTTTGCACTGAAAAGCTTTATGACCAATCATGTTACATGAGAAGCAATGTCCTTGAAAATCATACCTTCTTCCTTTGAAGTTTCTTCTAGCAAAATCAAACTTCTTTGATCCATAGACCCTGCAATGTATAGCCTTGTGTCCAAATCCATTACAAGAAAAGCAATGTCCTTGAAAATCCCTTTGTTCATGCCTTGGTTCCTCATACCTTTCTTGACCATTATCCCTATGATCATCTTCAACTTGTGCATTGCATCCTTGAACCTTCTTTGTAGCATCTAAATCTTCTTCCTTAATTTCTTCCTTGCTTTTCTCTTCAAGAGTTTCTTTTCCTTTTGAAATTGATTCACCTATCTCAAAACAAGAACCAAACTGAATATTTGGAGCCATAGGAACTTTGGAACTTTCCTCACAAATCTTAGGTGCTTCCTTGCTTTCATCTTTTAGAACTTCCTTTCCTTTTGAGTGTGACTTTTCTTGGAAGTAAGATACAACCTTAAAATAAGTTTCCACTCCTTTTTGAACCTTTTCATCTAATGTATCATGTCTTTCCGTGGTTACCCTTAGTTCTTCATTCATCCTTTCTTCTATCATTTTTGCATTTTGAAGCTCTTCTCTGAGATTATTGATTGTTTGAAGTAGTTCTTCTCTGATTTTGACATTTGTTCAAATCTTGTTTTCAAGATTCCTGTATTCTTCTTTTAGCTTTTTGATTTCTGATTTTTGTTTACTTAGCTCATCCTCTTCTTTTTCTATTACCAAAAGTGAGACTTCTTTATTTTCACTATCACTGAGATTGTCACTAGAACTGTTGCTTTCTTTTTCAAATGAACTTTCCTTGTTGCAATTGTTGTAGTATGTGCAATCATCATCTATATGCCCAAAATATCCGCATATGAAGTATTTTAGTATCCTTAGACCCTTCTTGTACCTATTTGCTTGCTCAATGGCTATGGCAAGCTCTTCATGTATTTCTTCAATAGATCTATCCTCTTCTTTAACTTCAATGCCTAGGAATAGGTGTTCTTGCCTTTCTTCACTTATTCCAAAGAATGTACTTTCTTCTTCATATGATTTGTCTCTACCACTGTAATCTGAGCTATCACTTGCTTCTACAATGTAGTAAGATTTCTTTGCCTTACAAAAAAATTTCTTCTTCTCATACCTGTTTTGCTTGAATCTGTCCTCTTTGTCATGCTTATGCTTTCCATCTTCTTTTCTTCTATGACCTTGTTTTTCATCATCATTGTTTTCTTCATGTGGACACTTGTATGCATAGTGACCAAGATCACCACACTTGTAGCATCTAACTTTCCTTATATCCCTAAAATTCCTTGAGTCCTTATTCCTTTTGATGAAGTTAGCTTCCTCATAATTTTCTATAGCTCTATCTATTTTTGAAACTTTCCATTTCTCTTTCTCTGAAGCCTTGAATGCAATCTCTTTTATTGGAGCTTGATGCTTACTTACCCTCATCTCATAAGTTGTGAGAGTACCTTGCAATTCTTCCATTGTTAGCTTGTTGATATCCATTGTCTCTTCTATTTCTGAAACCTTAGAATCATATTTCATGGGAAGTGATCTAAAAACATTTTGAGTAACTTCTGATTCTTTCATCTCAAAACCTAGGCCTCTCATGGTGTTAGTAATCTCATCAACTCGAAGTAAAAACTTTGCAATATCTTCAGAATCTTCCATTTTCAATTCCTCAAATATTTTTCTATGAGTTTGTAGTTTTGCCAACTTTACCTTGGAATCTCCTTCATAAGTATTCCGCAACTTGGTCCACATATCATTAGCTGAAGTACATACCATGACATTTGCAAAATCTATCTCACGAAGCCCACTCAAGATACAATTCATTGCTCTTGCATTTATCTCAACCAATTTCCTGGTAGTCTTATCTTCCTCGGGATCACCTTCAACCCTATACTCTTTTTCAACCATCTGCCATACCTCATATCCTTGTGATATCAAGTAGTTCTTCATTCTCATGCTCCAAAAAGCATAATTGTTACCATCAAACAATGGAGCCTTATTTGAAGATAATCCATTCTGTGAAGCCATCTGTGTTCTTGTAGAATCTACCCTCAAGTTGTTAGCCTTTCCGAAGGAACCCGCTCTGATACCAATTGAAGAACACAAGCTTATACTGAGAGGGGGGTGAACAGTATAAGACCACTTTTTACTTTCTTTCCAAACCAATATCAATTAATGTCCTTAATTGCAATAACCAAATATAGCAGTGTGCATTAATAACTCAAATAGTAGTAGTAAGCAAGAGCACAAGTCACCACACAATTGAGACACAACAATTTACGTGGTTCACCCAATGTGGGCTACTCCACGGAGAAAATATTTTACTAAAACTTTCTCAATAAATCTCTTTGGGAATCACTCCCAATTACAATATTTATGGATCTCTATCCAAAGGAGAACTCTTTCCCCTTCTGCTCTGGCTATGTGATCTTCTAGAAGACTTTGTCTCTCTATTGCACTGACTGGTGGACCTCTCTCCACTTGAAGACTCCTCACTCATATCTATCTTCAATTGTGTTGGTTGTTGGATCTCTATCCACTGAGACTCTATCCTCTGTACTATGTCACCTCCAAAGCTCTATCAATAGGCTCACTAAGAACCTGCTCAATAGGCTCACATAGAACCTGCTTAACAAGCTCACATAAAAATTGTCCAATGCTGAATAACAAGCTCACACAGAACCTATCCAATGCTGAATAACAAGCTCACACAAAACTTGTCCAATGTTGAATAACAAGCTCACACAGAACCTGTCCAAATATGCTCTAACAAGCTCACTAAGAACTTGTCCAAATCTGCTCTAGAAAGCTCACCAAGAACTTGCCCAAATATGCTCTAGCAAGCTCACCAAGAACTTGCCCAAATCTGCTCTAGCAAGCTCACCAAGAACTTGCCCAAATCTGCTCTAGCAAGCTCACCAAGAACTTGCCCAAAACTATCCACAAATTTGTCCCAACACTATCCTCAAATCTGTCCCAAAGGCCTTCTCAAAGGCTCAATCAATCATGCTCAAGTAGTACTCAAAATGAACTCAACAATGAATGGAAATCTCAACTCAAATCAACTTCATAGAAGCATAAAGAGAATTGTTAGAGACTCAATATGTTCTAATCTCACTCTCAACCCAAATCAATCTCAACTCAACTCATAGAAGCATAAAGAGAATTGTTAGAGACTCAATATGTTCTAAACTCACTCTCAACTCAAATAAACCTCAACTCAATAGTCAACCTCAACTCAACTCAAGTCTTATAGAACCATAAAGAGAATTTTTAGAGACTCAATATGTTCTAACCTCAATCTCAACTCAACATAGAATGATGGAATAGTTTGTTTCATAGAACTTGAACAATCACTTCACACATCACTTGACTAGGCTCAATCAACTCAACTCAACCAATCATCACAAGGGACAACTCTCTCTCACACAACCCTAGTCCAAGTATGTATCAACCAACTCAAATATTTCCAACAATGCTCAACCACAAATCTCACATAACAATGATACTCATGTTCTTTTCTAACTCAAGTTCTTTCACAACCAATGGGCTTCAACCACTATGCTTATAACACAAGGTTTAAACACAACTCTCAATTTAGAAAACCTTGATGCATTCAACCAACCACTTTCAAAAAGGAAACCACAAACAATCCTTTTCCCTCCAATGATATTTCAGAAATCAACCACCATAAAAAATCAATAGGAGAATGTGCCCATACCTTTTATGAAGTGAAGAAACCCCTTTGGAAATCTGCCACACTCAACACACTTTGAAAAAGAGCACAACAATCTTCACTTTTGAACCCCTTTAAAAAATAGAAATATATCTCTACATACACCTTATTTCTCCTTCTAAATGAGTTAGTCAAATAGCCCTCGAAATAAGATTTCCAACGATATATAATATGATATACTTTTATAAAAGGAAAATACTAGAAATATCTTCTTTTCTAAAAGTGCTTTTAAACTTGCCTTCCAATAAAAAATCAAATCAACCCTCATCACCTTATTCCTCCAACATTAGGCAATAATAAAAAATTTATTAATAAAAACATTACTTGCCTCTTAGAGGGAATCGAACCCTCGTCTCTGCCCAAACAATCCTCAACCACGGTGCCAAAGACCACATGAGCTACGCGCTCGCATAGGACGAAGAGCGCAAAATGCGCTTTTGTCCTTCTCCCCTTGCTCACGTCAACAAAAACGTGGGCCAATTCTCTTGCTCGAAACTCTAACCCATGGGAATCGAACCTCATCTCTTTCGAAAGAAAAAACCTTTGCACTCTCCTCGCTCGCCGTTGGACCACGCTACCACACGAAGATTTCGGCGCTTTTCGTCTTATCTCCTCTGCATTTGATTCCAAGGCTTTTGAAATAAAAGCCTTTGCATTTATATGCAACTTCCCTTTAATTTTGCAAATGTCGGTGGCGCTTTTAAATTAATTTATTTTTGATGATGACGTCGACGCTGAGGTAATTTTAATTTTAAAAATTAAAATTAAATTTTAAAAATTAAAATTAAATTTTAAAAATTAAAATTTAAACCAAATATTCAAAATTGAATATCTCCATCTCCGGGGCACCTTTTTGGACGAAACGAAAAGCCAACCTGGGTTTTAAGAAAAACCCATTTCAAATCTGCCATCCATGGTTTTAAATAAAACCTTTTATTTTACCCACCTTGGTTTTCACAAAAACCTTGTATATATCCATGCTCTCCGAAATATGAATGCTTTGGTCATCAAAACTCAATGTTACCTTGTGACATTAATGTGACATCAATGACAACATAAAACAACTCAAATTGCCAACAATTGTATGTTCCCATAAAACCTTGGTGCGGATGTCATAAGACACAAGATCTACCATGAGAACCTAATGTGAGTGTTATGAACACATATAACTCATTCTTGAGAGGGTCACAGGTTGTCATCATGATCACAGGTTATCAATCATAGGTGGCATAAGCTTGAATGCATACCACTTATCCTTAAGGTTACAATTTATATCATGGATGGCATAAATGTTAGAATAACATGTCATATGCACATATTACATTTTTGCCTTAGACATAAGCACTATTATTTTTAAGCGCGGTTAGGGAGAAGTTACACAAAAGGTGGTTGGTTGGTTCAACTACTCAAACCAACCAAAATCATTGTATATATTTCAATATTTTTCAATGCATTGATTGCTTCATCATAATTCAACATGGTACCAGAGCCACGGTGATCGCAAGACATTGGGTAAGGTAGTTTCTTTATTAGCAACTACTCCAACTGCTAAGGCAAAGATGGATCTTGGTGAATGCGATGGAAGCAAGGTGAACATAATGGAAGCAATGCTAAATCAGATACATAGTGCTTAGGCAGAAGACAATCAACCAGTAAGCAATGCTCGGGTAGAGACCAAAAAATGAAACTGAAGCATGTTAACACAAGATGCAGTTTAAGGAGACACGTGGTTCAAGAAGACTGAAGACACAGGATACAGTTCGAGGAAACAAGTAGTTTGAGAAGACTGTTACTGGATATTGTAGAGAAAAAAGGGAGGGATGCTTGCCCAAAGGAAACCAAAAGCCATAATGGTTTTCCAAAGTTTTTAAGCCTCCCATCACCGATGTGGGATTAAATATTTTAATTTTTTTCTCCCACTCTTTGCATCAGATGAAGATAACAAGCATGTTCTGTTTGCCTCTCCTCTTCGAGCATTCTAGATTGAGTGGTATGCACGGTAACTATTTGGTAGAAGGTCACCAGTTTGAATCTCATTGGGATTTATAAGGTTTTTTGTTTGATGCTCATAATGTGCAAGTGACGCCTGAATCACGCACTTGACGCCCAATGTAGCCTGGTGACGCACCGTAGTGCCCTTTGATGCCCACTACAACCTATTAACGCTCTGTGCACACTGTTTAATGCTCGAGAAAAAATGTTGATGCCCTAACAACAAAAATTTGATGCCCTGAAAGAAAAATTTGACACCCGAGCAGAAAAATTTGACGCTCGAATAGAAAAAATTGATGCCCTAAGTAATTTTTTTTGTTGTCAATTTTTTGTCATTTTTTTGTATTTTTTGCAATTTTTTGCACTTTTTGCATAGCCTCATTTTTGCTCCGGAGGGTCATTTTATTGCAAACCAGGAGCATTTTTTGGGTCAAAGGAGGGCATAGGATTTTTTTTCTACCACAAGTTAGAAGAGATGCTCATTTTTCGAGGTATTCTTCCATCCATCAATTTTTTTCCTTTCAAGTTTTTTTTGGAGGGATAAGGGCTAAGTTTTTTTTGGAATTTGAAAGGGTCCACTTACACTTTTCTCATCCTTGTTTATTTTGCAACATAAAGGGAGGGATCTCAAGCATTATTTTTCTTGCAAAATTCTAAGACAAAGGGGGGAAGAAAAATTGTTGTTTTGTGGAAGTGAATATTTATCATTGTAAAACTAGTATTGTAATAGGTGCATTTTTGGTGGAAATCGACACCTAGAGTAGTTAAATTTGTGGGTATTTGTGGTTGTATTTTGCATTTAAATTTCCTATTTTATTGTATTATCAATCATAAAATAAAGAAAAATAAAAGACCCCAAATTTATACACCTATTTATGCAATTTATTGCACAACAACATTCGGTATCTATGATACCTTTGGTCCACACTTACAGGTAATGATGCCATGCTTGGACTACTATATCTAACACCTAATATACTTGCAACAATAATGTATGAGATTGTTCTCTATCAATCATTAGGGAGAAATAAGGTAAACCAGTTATGATATTCACTCCATTTATACCCTAATCATTATTGTTGTTAGACATAAATCCTGATGAAGTGATTTTCGAAGTGTTTAGGGGAAGTTACACCCCATGCATGAGGAAAGACCTTATATGGTAGGTGTCATAAACAAAATTATTCCCTTTTAGTATCACCTAAGTTCCACGTATCATTCTGCTCGTATATACTTATAGTCTCCCTCACGTAAGGGCGGGTATATATAGAGAAGTTTGGTATAAAGGCCTGGTAGGTATAAAGAAAGGGGGACCATTTGGTGTTATAAGGAACCTTCACAATGGCCTCTATTCACAAATATCTATCAGATTCATAGTTTCTAAAAGGTTCTAACTTCACACCATGGAAGAATAAGATGTGTGCTATTCTTCAAGTGGAAGATTTGTGGGATGTAGTGACTGGCACTACAAAACGCCCTACAATAGTAGGAGCAAATCAAGAAGATTTTGATAATAAGGACAAAATATATCTCATGTTTATCCTGCTTGCTACTATAGATGAGGTCCAACCTCATATCTGTGATGCCAAAACTAGTAAGGAATCTTGGGATGCTTTGATTACTATTTATGAAGGTAAGAATCAATCCACTATTCTCCACCTTCAAACTCAACTACATACACTCAACATGAAATTTGGTGAGATAGTTGACCTATTCCTATGCAAAGTGGCAGAATTAAAAGTCAAATCGAATGCTATGGGACAACCAGTGGATGATACTCTCTTGACCTCTATCATCTTGAGAGCATTTCCAGAGTCCTATAAGATGTTGATAACCTCTCTTAATGTATCTGGTAGACAAGTCTATTTTTGTGGAATTGGTGAATTTGCTTAAAACTGAGGAGGCAAATCAGTTTTAGAAGGATGAAGTGCCAGATAATACCCTCTACACCAAACAAGGAGAGAAGAAACCAAGTCAGTTTAAAAAAGGAGGATCTTCATCCAAGGGAAAATGGAAACAATATCAACAGAAAGACAAACAATATTACAATATTTATGATTTGAATAACCATGATACCAATAGGTGTTGGTTTAAGAAAAAGCAACAAAATGACCAAGATCATAATAAGAAGAAAAAAGGGAAATACAAACCACAAAAAAATAATAAGCAACCCAAGGGGCATGTTTATTATGCCAAATCAAATTTAGACTCAGATTCTGTAGAATCAGACTCAGACTCAGAATCTGAGAGAGCACACAAGGTGCTCATGACTCATACTTCATCTCCACATATAGATACTATATGGTATATTGATTCAGGTGCTAGTAAGCACATGACCTACGATAAATCATGGTTTGAGACATTTGAGGAGAAAGAAGGTAAGCTAGTAACAATTATTGATAATCAAGTCTACCAAGTGATGGGTGAAGGTGATGTTTCTATCACTCTTCTAGATGGAAAATGTCAGATTGAAAAGGTACTCTATGTTCCTAGATTGGCTAATAATTTTTTGTCAGTCCCTCAGATGTTGGATCAAGATATGGATGTTGTGTTTCATGTTACGAAAGGAAAAAAGAGATGTTTTATAACCAGAAAAGGAAAACATGTCACAACCGGATCATACAAGCATGGCTTGTTCATTTTAGATGTCATTTCAATGCCTCATGTTGCCCTAGTAGCAACTAAAAAGGAGGCTACTTCTCTGTGGCACAAGAGATATGGGCATCTAAGTTCAGGATATTTGCTCTAGTTGAGAAAATATGAGATGGTGAGAGGACTTCCCAACCTTTCATCCACACTTTCAATTTGCTCAGATTGCTTAGCAGGGAAGCAACACCGGGTACTGTTTGAAGTTAGCTCTTCATGAGCTAAGAAACATTTGGAGTTGGTACACACCGATCTGTGTGATCCTATGCCAACCAACTATGGTGGAAAGAGGTATTTTCAATTGTTTGTTGATGACCACTCATGAAATATGTGGGTTTTATTTCTTCAATTAAAGTCAGAGGTATTTTTGTACTTTCAGTAGTTCAAGAAACTTGTTGAGAAGGAGTCAGGATGTTCCATAAAAACCCTCCGCTCAGATCGAGGGGGGAATATACCTCTAAGGATTTTTCATCATTTTTGAATGAACATGGGATTAAGAGATAGCTGACTACAACCTATAATCCACAACAAAATGGAGTTTCTAAAAGGAGGAATCATTCCATTATGGAAATGATTTGATGTATGCTTGTAGGGGCACATCTTGAGCAAGAATATTGGATAGAAGAAGTAAACACAACATCATACCTCCTGAATAGAGCATCCATAAGAGCTCTACAAGGTAAAACTCCACAAGAAGCATGGAGTGGTAAGAAACCCTTCATTTCTCATCTAAGGATTTTTGGATGTAAGGCATTCATGCACATACCAAAATAGAAAAGGAAGAAGTTAGATGAGAAGACCCTAAAATGTATCTTTCTTGGTTATGATGAGCATTCCAAGGGATATTGATTGATAGATCCTATGACCAAGAAGACACATATAAGTAGATATGTGGTATTTGATGAAGATTTCACATAAAATAACACTTCTACAGCTGTATACCTTGAGGAATATGAGCCTAAAAAAGAGAATCCACCTCCTCAGAACAAGATTCCAAAATGGTATACCAGTATATTGAGAGATTTCAAGTTGACATCACTTCCAAATCTAACTATAGATCGACCATGTACTTGAAGTATGACACAACAAAAAAAAGCAGAGGCATCAACATCAGAGGTTGATGAGCTTTACAAATAATTTTATGATCTATCTATAGATGCAAAGGAAGATATGGAAGATGAGAGGGTTTATATGACAACATTGGATGAAAATGAACCCATAAAAGTTCAGGATGCACTTAGTGAGCCTCAGTGGAAGGCTGCTATGGAAGTAGAACATACATCTCTCATGAAAAATCATACATGGAAGCTAGTAAATCTACCTTCAGGAAAGAAGCCCATTGGCTACAAATGGGTGTTCAAAGTGAAGTATAAGGCATATGGTACTATTGATAAGCATAAAACCTATCTTTTTGCAAAGGGCTATGCTCAAAAAGAAGGCATAGACTATGAAGAGACTTTTGCCCCTATTGCAAAAATGACTACCATTCGAGTACTTTGTGCCATGGCAGCTCAGTTTGGGTGGAAGTTACATCAGATGGATGTAAAAAGTGCTTTCTTGAATGGTGACCTACAAGAAGAAGTGTGCATGACCCAACAAAAAGTATTTGTTGTTAAAGGGCAAGAACAAAAAGTTTGTAAGTTGATCAAATCCTTGTATGGGATGAAACAAGCTCCTCGAGCTTGGTACATCAAAATAGATAGTCACCTAGTGCAACATTGTTTTCAAAGAAGTCCTTAAGATGTAAATATCTATATCAAGAACAATGGTTCTGACATAGTGATTTTGGTGCTATATGTAGATGATCTGATCATAACAGGGAGTTTAGAGAGTATGATTGATGCAATAAAATATGATTTGAAACACTCTTTTGAAATGATAGATATAGGACTTCTTCACTATTATCTTGGTTTGGAAGTGACTCAGAAAAAACATCATATAAGAGTAACACAAAAGAAGTATGCCAATACATTGATTGATAAATATCGCATGACAAACTGTAAGTCTAAGGAAACTCCAATGGAGTCTAGACTCAAGCTCTCTCGATATGATCAATCACCATAAGTAGATGATACTCTCTATCGTCAAATGATTGGGAGTCTCATATATCTGACAAATACTAGGCCAGATCTCAGTTTTGTTGTGGGTTATCTTTCAAGGTTCATGCAAGAACCAAAGGTGAGTCATTGGAAATCAGCAAAGAGAGTTCTTCATTATGTCCATGGTACTACAAATTTTGGCTTGGAGTACAAAAATAATAGCAAGTTCTATCTACAAGGATACATGGACTCAGACTATGCTGGATCCATTGATGATCGAAAGTTGACTTCTGGATACATTTTTCATCTTGGATCTGGTCTTGTATCTTGGCATATTAAGGAGAAGGTGGTTGCTATATCATCTATAGAGATAGCATATCACGCAGCCAGTGGAGTAGTATGTGAGATAATATGGTTAAGTCACATTATTACAAACATGGATCTTCCAAAGAATATTCCCCTACATTTATTTTATGATAATCAAGGTGTTTTGAATATTGTCAAGAATCCAATATTTCATGATTGTACCAAATATATAGACACTCGATGTCATTTCATTCATGATGAAGTTCCAAAGCATCACATACAACTCCAATACATTCCCACTGATGAGCAAGTTGTAGATATTTTCACCAAGGCACTTGCACGTGTCAAATTTGAATTGTTTCGCAATGCTCTTTGTATTCACCAATAATGTAATAAGGGAGGATGTTATCATAACATGTCATATGCACATATTATATTTTTGGCTTAGATATAAGCGCTATTATTTTTAAGCGCAGTTAAGGGGAAGTTACACAAAAGGTGGTTGGTTGGTTCAACTACTCAAACCAACCAACATCATTGTATAAATTTCTATCTTGTTCAATGCATTGATTACTTCTTCATAATTCAAAAATACATCTAAATTTAAGCAAAACTCCTCTATTTTTCTTAGAATTTATCCAAAGGGTGTGAAGCAAAGGGGAATACATGGATGTATTTTAACTAATAAGTGTATAGGTGACCCTTACATAAGCACCCCGAATGAACAGCTAAACTGACCTTTGTAAACAACGTGTATGTCATTTGAAGAACGAGTCCTCGGGTTTGCTGCCCTATGAGAATTGTTGGAAATATGTTGAATATATTCCATGTTATTCTGGTGGGGTTAACACTAAAAGGTACTGGATTCTATGTATGATATACTCATCGGGGTTTGGGGTCGGGTCGAGCCCTGAACAAGGGTTCAGGGGTGATAGCCCTCCAAAATGTAAGGCTTCAGGGGCGGTAGCCCCTGACCAAATTTTTAGGGTTTAAAGTTATTTTTAGACCCATATGGGCTTTTAAAGGTACTATATTTGAACCCTTACTTTTTCACCCATGATATTTTAAAATATGTGCATGTAACTTTGTTATATATATTGCACTTGCATTAGGGTTTAAAGAGAGACATAAGGAGAATATTATTGTATTGGAGACGATCAAGTTAATGCAATAATAAGATAATATTGTGTTGGTTTTCTCAGTTGAGAATTTCTAGGATAAATATTGTATAATGTGTGAATCTGCTATCTTCTTCCTTTGATTATGAAATTACTATATTTTAGATTTAGTTTATTGGGGCTCTTTGTTTATCTTCATTTGGTATCAGATCTAGGTTTTAGATTTTTTCAAGGAGGAAGGGTTTCAATCCTATGATAAGTTAATTCTTGAGTGGGAGCCATACGCGAAAGGATCTAGACAAAGGAGAAATATGGGAAGCACACAGATAGAGATTGAGAAATTTAATGGAAAAAAAATTGAGTTGTGGAAACTCAAGATGGAGGATTTGTTGGTTGATAGATATCAGTGTATTGTGGTCTCAAGAATAAAACCAACATCGATTACATATGAGGATTGGATTAAAATCAATAAGAAGGCAAGGAGCTCTATTATATTGTGCTTATCTAACTTAATATTGTTGAATGCATCTATAGAGACCATAACAAATTGTTTATGGGATAAGTTGGGAATATTGTATCAGATAAAGTCACTGGTGAATAAAATATTTCTTTGAAAGAAGTTGTATTCACTTTAGATGAATTATGGTGACTCTGTGGTTGAACATCTGAATATTTTTAACATTGTGGTAAGTAAACTAACCTTTTTAGAAGTAAAAATGGATGAAGAGGAAAAATGTATTACTTTACTTTGGTCATTACCTGATTCATGGGATAACCTTGTCATGACTATCACCAATACTACATCTACATTGAAAGTAGAGGATATAGTGTTGGACTTGATCTAACAAATGGATTCCATATATTGAAAGTAGAGGATATAGTGTTGGACTTTGATCTAAAAAATGTATTAGAGCATCTTCTAAGTTAGGATTTGGTTACGTAACAAATGTATTCCATCTATTCTTAGCTATGAGTTACATTTTTTAGCTCTATAAATTGTAATATTCAGTAGGATATGAGATATCTAATGAGTTTATTGCCTCATGTGGAAGATCAAGCTTGTGGAATGGTTGTTCATCACATTGCAGTGAGCCCAACCTATGAGCATAAATTTTTTTTAGAAAATATATGGCCTCCCATATAGTAAGCTCATCAAAAATGTCCCCAAAGTTCTACACATGCTGGACAAGAGTTATAGGAGGAGCGATGATCAAAATTTGTGAGGAGAATGTAATTCGTGGCGCATTCGAGATGTTGTGCGATGAGTTTTGATTTATGCATTTTATTTGGAGTGAAGAAAAACTATGTCTGTGGTTTTGGTTTACTATCCCAATAACACGATTCCTTGTGTTAGTCTTGGGCTCCTATGCATTTTATTGGCCATAAGTAGAATGTGATGTACACGTGGTTTCACGAATAGAATAGTGTGTTTTGGTGAACGAAGTGATGTCAAGCGATAACTACATTGAGAGTCAGCAAGATCTACGAGTTCACAGTTTGTCAATTGAGTTCTATGCTCGGTTGAAGATAGAAGATGTGCTAAGAGTGGAGAGAGAGAGATGATAAAATTTTGCCTACCTAAAGTGCTACATGAATCTGCTATGTATTCTAATTTTACGTCTATGTGTGTTTAAAGTCAGCTCCTGGAATCACTGCAAACAAATAAACTAAATCAATCCTTCGATTGACATGGCACACTTGACATTCATGGAGGAGAAAAATTGATTGATTGAGAGTGCTGGTTAATTTTATTGATGTAGCGAGCTCTGCAAAGTGAGGAAGACCATTTTTTGAAGGCTACGATGCTTTGTGAAGTGTGTAAGGCTGCAAAGATGTGCATGCATTCCTAAAATGCTGAGAGGAGGCTTTGTTAAAAAAATAAAGGATGTTTGTCGAATTACGTAAAAGTGTTGTGTTGTGATCACCTTAGGAAGAATGTGTTGTGTGTGGATGTGGTGTGCACTTAGATGATAGTAATTGATCTATGAAAATGCATAAGTATTTGTGTGATTTGGAGACAATGTGGTTTGAAGCTGCACATTCCTATTGTGAGAATCGAGATATGTGGCATTTGAAGCCCATAACACTGCCTATTAGTGTGAGCAAAGCGATCCCTTGTGTGATTTGGCAAAAGAAGAGATGTCAGTAGTAGATGAATGGTTTTGATTTAAAGATAAAAGTAAAAAAAATAGCAAAAATTTACTGTCATATGGTTGATTTTGTTTTTTAATATGTTGCCATATTATAAAATAACAGATATTGATTGCCATGATGTGTAATTTGTAATATGCTCTACTATTGGTGCATTGGGACATGAAACAATTTGTCATGATTTGTTTTAAAATAGCATGCATAGACTTTAAACATTTAACACTTTCAAACGTAGTGATCGAGCAGAAGAATATTTGCATAGGAAGTGTACGCTCGACGTGTTTTCCTAGATCCTACGCATTGAAGAAGAAGTTTGCAAGATGATTTGTGACCCAAACGACTTTGTCTCATCCGCACTAAGAGAAGATAAGGTAAAAAATTTGATTCCTATGTGTTTTGAAGGATGTTTTGCTATTGAATCTGACTAGTGAGCATCGAAAGGGAATGTGATTCGATGTGAGTTTAAAAAATTATTGTGATAAAGAAGGCATGTTGGTTGTGATACCGTGAGAGGTATGTAGTGTATACCTACTTTTTAGAATCTTATTGGTTTTTTGCTTGTGGAGTGAAGAAGATTGTGTGAGGATTTTGGTGAACTGCTTCTGAATTGTTGTAGACAAAATAGAGGTATTTATTGTAATTTGTTAGACAATTTACATCTACAAAACAAAGTTTTTTGTTTTTTTTGTAAATATTTCTTGTTGAGGATAGATTACAATGCAATAGTTCAATTATTGCACAAGTTTTGTTGACTGATATCAATGGCTGCTAATAATAATCTTCCCATTCCTGAGTTAAATAGGCTATATTATGAGTATTGGTCTATCAATATGAAGACCTTACTCATATGCAAAGGGCTATGGAACATAGTGGAGGAAGGCTACACTAAACTAGTAGATTGGACTAATGCACAAAAGAAAAATTCTTTTTCCCTCTACCATCTCCAAGAAGCCTTGGAGAAAAGCATATTTCCAAGGATTGCTTCTTGTTCATAAGCCCTAGAAGCATGGAAAGCATTTAAAGATATCTATCAAGGAAGTGATCAAGTGAAGCAAGTGAGGCTTCAAACATTGAAGAGAGATTTTGAAAATATCAAAATACAAAATTATTAAAGTGTAGGTGATTAATCCTTCTATTTTTTATTCTTACCTTCAATGTGCTCCCTGTTATGCTACCTATTCACCCTGGTAGGAGTGGAAGCTTGATGCTCTTTCTTCATGGATGAGCTCTCTTCTATCTATGTAAATAATCTTCTTATTTTTGTCTTCATATATGTCCTTGATAAGCTTGCTTTAGTTTATGTAAATCACTTTGATGAGCTTCCTTTGTTTTGCAGGTTTGTCTGTGAAGAGTACACCCTTTTGATGGTTGAAGAGTGCTAATATTTTTACCCTTCTTTGGCTGGATTTTCCTGTACCTATTGTTCCTTTTGAGGCACCTTCAAATATACTCATTTCCTTGCATATGATGTATTGTAGAAATGCAATACCATGTAACCTTTACATGTATATAAAACCCTTTTTTATTGCACCTTTTCTTGCACTCTTTTGCAGGCCTGAGATTCTAATTTTGTAGCAAATTTTATGAGTGCAATATGAGGTTTTTTAGGATGTATATTTGGTTAGACTCCTTACCCTCTTTGCTTGGATATTTGATGGTGAATCCAAGCCTTGTAAATTCTGTAAAATAGAAGCTTTCGTTTAGTTGCACTAACCCCTTTAGTGCTTTGGATTTGAGACTCACCAAGTCTCAATTTTTGAAGCTTCTTTTTGGTTAGCTTTTCTTTGTATGTACTAACCAATTTAGGTGGCTTCTATTGGCCACTATGAGTTGTAGATTTTTTTGCTTTTAAGAGTGTTTTTAGAAACTTGATCCAAACTATATTTTGTAGCCTTTTTCAAAGTACAAAACTAATTTATTTTGAGAGTAATAATAGTGCAAATGAATCTAAAAAATTCTATTTTTTTATGCACTAACAAATTACACCTTATCACTCCAATCTACTCTCAATAAAATGCACTTAATCAATTCACTACAAATAATCAAGAATAATTTGAAATTAACCTTCAAATATTTTGCAAATTCACTACAATTAGTATTGTAGGATTCAATCTTCTTTTCGCTTTCCAAAGTAGATAATAGGTAGTTGATAGATAATTAATATTTGGAATCTAATCAGCTCCTAGTGTGTAAATTAACCTCTAAAAAAACCTTTTTATTTTACACTTCTGAAGACTATAATTTAGGTTGCAACTTTAATATGGATTAAGGTGCTTTAACAAATATGAAAAGTAATCCAATTAAAAAATATACTTGAACCAATAGTTGCTTATGTTTTTTTGAAATATTTTGTAGCTTCTTTGCCACTTCTGTAGAGGATGTAGATCTTGGTGTCTTAGATCACCAAGTTGTTGCCTTGAGTAAGATATGGCAGCTCCTTGTAGACTATTTTGAACATCTCCTTCTTCACCAAATTGTAGTCTTAAACTTTCCTTCATGAACCTAATATTTGGTGACTTTGTTCTCCTCTTGTGGTTGTTAGTATAACAATGGCACATAGAGGGGGGGTGAATCTGTGCAATTTAAAACTTTAATTTCCAATTTGAAATCTTATTTAAAACAGAAATAAACTCATGTATAGCAGCAACATATATGCAAGATAAACAACCCACAACACATGATATGCTGGAGGAAAACCACAAGGGTAAAAAACCTCCCAAAGAGAAATGCTTGCTATGACTACTGCATAGAACAAGCCTCAAAATGAAATACACTAAATTTTCTCTACCACAATAGAAAGATGGCTGAAACCCACCTATATCAGATCAAAATAATAATAATATGATGAAAAATAAAGCATAAAAATGCTTCCAGTAAAAGCAAGCTCTAACAAGCCTGCAATCTCAAAACCAACAAAACTGCTGCAAACCAACTGTGCACCCAACCACTGCAAAATGATTTTTATGTCAAATATGATCCAAAACCTGCAATAAACATATCAAAATTATTCTCTCTCCATACACAATAGGTTACCAAACCTGCATGCTAAAATCTATACACTTATGCCTTCTATAGAAATTTTGGCAGCATTCCGGTAGCACCCTGTTACTCTCAACAAAAACTCCATAATACCACCATCTCAAACACTGAATTTATATATAAATGAGATGGAGAGAAACCATAAATGGTTTCAAAAACCATTAGTATAAAATCACTCAAAAAATCATGCCTAAGTTGAGGAAATTTCTAATTTGCCAAAAAAGAAATTGTTGCCAGCACCACTACACACACTCACCAACTGCCAATCAAAGTGGAGATGATATTACACAACCAAAATAATTTTACAAAGTGTATAAACACTAATTTAGAAATTATAACATCCCATATCTCCAAAATCCCACAAAAATAGGGCAGCAAAATATTCTTTCCTTACACCACTATGACAGATGTCATAAAGTGGATCCCACAACAAGTTGAACACCCCAATTAGCATATTTCCATTTTTGAACCACAAAATAAATTCCAATAAATATTGGAAATAATTCATAACCCTTATGATGCATTATAAAATAATTAAAATCAATTTTCCCTCCATTCCTAAGTCTTGGAACACATTCCAAGGAACTTGGAGATGACATAGTGGAAATAAATAAATGTTGAATGTTACAATATAGCACCAAGGCACATAGAAAATACAAATGCAACCTTATATCACCTTTAAATAAATAAGTGTGCCATAAACATAGAACCAAGAGAAATAATATATGCAATAACCACAAATTATACCTCCAAAGTCTCTGTAAAAGGTGTGTTCAAATACACACAACATTTTGCAACATTTCCCAAACTATAGCATAATCACCATGATGAATAGGATTCCAACTAGGATAAAATGTATAAGTGTTGAAAAAAATGACAAAACCTCAAATTTTCAACAATCTCCCCATTTGGAATTGTTGGCAACACCAAATAATCTACAGATAAACTACAACAACCAAGACCATGAAATAGGCAACAAGAAGGTCCTATAAAGCTTGTAAAGCACAAACCAAGAAGTGCAACATTCTTTAACATATCTCATACCTGAAAAAACATAAAATATATCCCCCTAACACCAACCATACATATCTGAAAGCAAATAGCACAAGAAGCAGATTATCCAACTCTCTCCCCCTTTGACAATCAATGACAAAGGGCAACCAGGCATCTGAAAACATGATAAACATTACAACTCTCCCTGAAACAAAGCACCAAGACACTTGAAACTAATGTGAATATGAAATAACATATTTTAATGATGAAAACATCAATGGTAAATATTACAAGATACCCCAAAGAAGTTCTACAAAAGATACAGTGCCACTAGCTCTTACAACACTACAACCAGGTACTATAGAATGCATCAAACAATACTAAAACTTGTTGTTGTGAAAAAAACTGATATATATATGATATGAAATTATATTCAACATGAAAATATAGTAGCTACAAAATCAAAGAGATACCCAAAAAAATCTCACCAAATTGCAAGAAGTTGCCAAGCAACTAGGCAACACCAACCCGAACAACACCAAACTCTGCAGCCATCATCCTCAAGCATACATCAGCAAATATGAACATGAAATATCAGAAATAGGAGCATAAAATAAGACCATAAGAAGCTCCCCCTAAGGATGTGCACCAAAAAAAATATCTAGTGAGATGGAGAAGAAACAACTCCCAAGAGTTGTCTCACATGCTCAAATGTCTACATAGGCAATGGCTTAGTGAATATATCAGCAACTTGTTGCTTTGTAGGCACACAATATAAATAAACCAGACCATTAGAAACATTCTCCTTCAATAAATTATACCTTATATCTATGTGCTTAGTCCTTGAATGCAAAACTAGGTTCTTGGAAATATTAATAGCACTAGTATTGTCACAAAGAAGAGAGATAGGCTCACCAATATGAATACCCAAGTCTACAAGCATTTTTTTCATACAAAGTACTTGAGTACAGCATGAGGCAGCAGAAATATACTCAGCTTCAGTAGTAGAGAGTGATACTGAGTCTTGCTTCTTTCTATGCCAAGAAACAAACATGTCACCAAGATAGAAAGCACCACCACTAGCGCTTTTCTGATCATCAACACATCCTGACCAATATGCATCTATGTAGGCTCTAAGTGTGAATTATTTTCCTCTTGGATACCATAATACAAATTCCATAGTCCCCTTGAGATATCTAAAAATCGTCTTAACAGCTTTCATATGTGTTTCTTTGGATGCACTCTGAAATCTAGCAACCATACAAACAACTTGCAAAATATCAGGCCTAGAAGTAGTTAGATATAATAAACTTCCAATAATAGACCTATAGAGTGTTTGATAAACAAGAGGAGACTCATCATACTTACTTAGCTTACATCCAGTTACCATAGGTGTACTCACAGGTCGAGAATCCTCCATGTTAAACTTTTTCAATATTTCCTTGACATATTTTGATTGTGAAATGAAAATGCCTCTATCAAGTTGAGCAATTTGTAGACCAAGAAAATAAGACAACTGTCCAATAATAGACATCTCAAAATAAATTTGCATAGCAGAAGCAAAATTATGACACATACTATATTTTCTTCCACAAAAAATAATATCATCAACATAAACAACAATCACTAGCTGATGGGAATCAACAACTTTGAAGTACAAGTTGCTATCAACCTTACCCTTTTGGAAGCCTTGATGCAAAATATACTTATACAACCTTGCATACCATACTATTGGGACTTGATTGAGCCCATACAAATCCTTCTTTAACCTGTAAACATAGTTCTCATCCCCAAGCTGAAATCCTTGAGGTTGCTCCATATAAACTTCCTCTTCCAAATTGCCATTAAGAAAAGTAGATTTCACATCCATTTGATAAACCTTAAAGTTCTTATGAACAACAAAATAAAGAAACATTTGGATGGCTTCTAATCTAGCAATAGGAGCAAAATTTTCATCAAAATCAATACCTTCAACTTGAGCATACCCCTTGCACACTAATCTTGCCTTATTTCGAACAACTTTGCCATCCTCATTGAGCTTGTTTCTAAACACCCACTTGGCTCCTATTACATTTTTGTTCATTGGTCTTGGAACCAATTCCCAAGTGTTGTTATTTTCAATTTTACTAATCTCCTCTTCCATACCATGAGTCGAACTATTATCCTTAGAAGCTTTAATAAAAGATTTAGGCTTGACTTGTGATAACAATGAAAAATTACTTTGCTCATTTGGTCTTACCAATTTTCTCCTCGTTTGCATACCTTGTGTTGGATCACCTATGATTTGATCTATTGGATGATTCTTCTTGATGTATTTTGGAGGTGACTTGGTAGCTTCACTTTGTTCTTCTCCTTCTAAAACTTGCTTGTTTTCATCTTGCACTTCTTCTTCCTCATATGGTTCAAACTGTGATGGTGAAGACTCCTCAAGATCAACTTTGGGAACATGTCCTTCATCAACCCTCACATTTTCACTTTCTACCACTTTTCCAAGCTTCTTGTTGAAGCATCTATAAGCCTTGCTTTTTGTGGAATAGCCAAGGAAAATCCCCTCATCTGCTCTATCTTCAAACTTGCCAAGATTGTACTCATCTCTCCTTATGTAGCACTTGGACCCAAATACTCTAAAATGCTTAACTGAAGCTTTCTTTACTATCCATAGTTCATAGGGTGTCATATGGCTATGAACTCTAAGCATGCACCTATTTTTTATGTATACTATTGTATGTACTACTTCCTTCCAAAATCTAGTTGCAACCTGTGAATCATTAAGCATTGTTCTAGCCATTTCTTGTACTATTCTGTTCTTTCTCTCAACCACCCCATTTTGTTGAGGTGTTCTTGTTGCTAAAAGTTGTCTTCTAATACCATGCTCATGAAAAAAGTTATCAAACTCACTAGAAGTGAACTCATCGCCTCTATCGAATCTCAAGCATTTGATCCTATTTCCTGTATCATTCTCAACCATAGCCTTAAACACTATGAAACAAATAAAAGCCTCTGATTTATCCTTCATGAAAGATAACCATGTTAGTCTAGAATAATCATCAATAAAAAAAATGAAATACCTCTCACCATTAGTTCCTTTAGTCCTCATAGGACCACACACATCGGTATGCACAAGCTCCAAAGGCCTTGTTGTAGAATATTCCTTAGTTTTAAAGTGTGATTTGGTTTGCTTGCCTTGTTGACATGATGCGCATATGCTATTGTTTGTCTTAGTCAACTTTGGAATATGTCTTATTGAATTCTTGGAACTGATCTTAACCAAGTTATAAAAGTTAATATGGCCAAGCCTCTTGTGCCATAACCAACTATCATCAACTTGTCCAACCAAGCATGTTTTCTCATTTGCACTTCAAATATTGTACAAATTTCCTAAAGTTCTTGTAGCCTTTGCCAATATTTTGCCACTCATAGAAAATCTAATCTCACAACAATCTGATTTAAAAATCACATCTTTGCCACGATCACATATTTGGCTAACACTTAAAATATTATACTTGAGGCCATCAACAAAAATAACATCATGAGAAGTGATTTTACCATTGTTGATGTTTACCATACCTTTACCTACAATCTTTGCATTGTTATTGTTGCCAAAATTTACTGAACCACCATAATAATCTTAAAATCATGTAAGTTGCCTTCTATCTCCAGTCATGTGACTAGAGCATCCACTATCAATGATTCAAGTTGTAGCCTTTCTTTGTGCCTTGAAAGTGGTTTGAACAATCAATGAATCATGCTTAGTAATGTCTTCCTGTTTTGACTTTCCCTTCTCAACCCATGTCATCTTGGGCTTGTTTTCTGATTTCTTATCCTCCTCATACCTCATGGACTTCTTGGGAAAATGGTCTTTATGCATCATGGATTTCTTTTTTTGCACCTTTGGAGGCTTATTGCTACTTGTATCCTACATTTTATTAGTCACAAAAATAGTTCTGCAATCTCTAGCAATGTGACCAAAGTTATTACACTTGTAACACTCAACATGAAAATCAATGAGAGGAGCAAATGAGTTGTGACTAACAAAGCTCTTAGGCCTAACATTAAGCCTAAAATCCATCATCTTGTGACCATAAGTATTGTACTTAAAACAATAACCATAAAAGTAAGGAGTATACTTGTATTGAACTTGATGCCATGAATTGAAACTCCTTCTAGGTGCTCTTCCCATTTGATGTTTTACCTTTTGAAACTCATCATTGTTGGTCTTTATGGTATGATAAGGTATATTTCTGTTGTTGGTCTGATTTGAGACATTTTCTTCTTTCTTTTTATCTCCTTGGGGTTGCTCTACAATGGGTTTCTCATTCTTCAAGCTTTCACCAATTGATTTTGCATCTTTGGCAACATATGAAATTTCCCCTTCATCAAACCCCAAACCAAACTTCGTTTTGGTGTATATTTGACTACCAATAAGCTCATAAAGCTTATTATAACTTTTATGAAATTTAAAATTAGTGCTCAAATCCAAATTAGCCTTTTCAAGTTGCTTTATCAAAGTAACAATCTCCTCTTCTAGTTTGCAACACAAATCAGATTTTTCACATACCCGATTCTTAAGATCATCTATTATTTTCTTGGACTCTTCAACTTGAAATTTTAAGTCTTGTATCATTTTTGTAGCCACATTATTGGACTCCTCTAAATCTGAAATATTTTGGTCAGCAAATATTTTTGACTCTTCATGTTGCATCAACAAGTCTTCATTGAGTTTGTTTAGCTCCTTGATCTTTTCATTCATCCTTTTGTTTCTCTTTCTCTCAATTTCATATTGTTCCAATGCTATTGCAAGCTCTTCCTCAAAATAAATTTCAGATTCAACATCCTCTTTGTTTGCATTTAAATTGGATTTGTATTAAATAGCCATAAAGAGGACTTTAGTAGCCTCTTCATCTGAATCATCTATGCTCTCATCTGAAGAATAACTATCTTCATGTGTCATCAAAACCTTTCTCCTTGAGAATATCTTGCTAAATATTGAAGCTTTATTTTTGTACTCCTTCTTGTTCTTGTGACTCTCACCATCATCATCTAAGTGCTCCTTTTAATAACATTTTGAATCAAAATTCCCAATGCGCCCACACTCAAAAAAATTTCATGGCAAATTTCCATTGTATTTCCCTTTTCCTCTTTTCAATTTTTGAACAAAGTTTGCTTGCTCTTCATCGAAGAATCTCTCTTCATTAGACTGTGGATTCAATTTCATGTTTTTGAATGCTTTGAAAGCACTCTCCTTTTCATTAGATTTGCTGCAACCAACTCTCATATCATATGCAATAAGAGAGCCATGTAGTTCATCTAGTGAGAGATTGTTTAAGTCCTTTACTTCTTCAATTGCAGAAACCTTTGAATTAAACTTTGAAGTCAACGAACGAAGAACCTTATTCACAACAATACTATATGTGATAGTCTCTCCTAAACCTCTAAGAGAAGTGATCACCTCACTCACACAAAGCATGTAGGTAGAAATATCCTCATTCTCATCCATTCGGAGACTCAAATTGAGCTCTAAAAATTTGGATTTTAGCTTCCTTAACTTTATCATTACCTTCATGAATAGCTTGCAACTTACCCCATACTTCTTTTGTTGTTTGCAAACCCATAAAATTCACCAATTCACTTGGTGCAAGAGCATTTGTGATAGTATATTTTGCCTTCATATTGTTTTCATATTCTTTGATTGCATCAGGATCTGTAGGAATTGTAGCAGGAAAAGCATAACCATTCTTAACTAAAAGATACACACCAATACCAAGAGAACCCAAATAGTCCATCATATTGTAACTCCAAAATGCATAATCACTCCCATAAAAGTATGGCACCTTGCCAGTGTTGACATCCCTATTAGCCATTGTGAACCAAGAATCAATCCGAGCTGATTAAGCTGCTAAAAGGACAACCAGGCTCTGATACCAATTGTTAGTATAACAATGGCACAAAGAGGGGGGGTGAATCTGTGCAATTTAAAATTTTAATTTCCAATTTGAAATATGATTTAAAATAGAAATAAACTCATGTATAGTAGCAACATATATGAAAGAGAAACAACCCACAACACATGATATGCCAGAGGAAAACCACAAGGGTAAAAAACCTCCCAAAGAGAAATTCTTGCTATGACTACTGCATAGAACAAGCCTCAAAATGAAATACACTAAAGTTTCTCTACCACAATAGAAGGAGGGCTGAAACCCACCTATATCAGATCAAAATAATAATAATATGATAAAAAATAAAGCATAAAAATACTTCCATTAAAAGCAAGCTCTAACAAGCCTGCAAGCTCAAAACCAACAACACTGCTGCAAACCAACTGTGCATCCAACCACTGCAAAATGATTTTTCTATCAAATATGATCCAAAACCTGCAATAAAAATATCAAAATGATTCTCTCTCCATACACAATAGGTTCCCAAACTTGTATGCTAAAATCTATACACTTATGTCTTCTACAAAAAATTTTGGCAGCATTCCGACAACACCCTGTTACTCTCAACAAAAACTCCATAATACCACCATATCAAACATTGAATTTATAGAGAAATTATATGGAGAGAAACCATAAATGGTTTCAAAAACCATGAGTAGAAAATCACTCAAAAAATCACGCCCAAGTTGAGGAAATTGCTAATTTGCCAAAAAAGAAATTGTTGCCAGCACCACTACACACACTCACCAACTGCCAATCAAAGTGGAGATGCTCTTACACAACCAAAATAATATTCCAAAGTGTATAAATGCTAATTTAGCAATTATCACATCCCATATATCCAAAATCCCATAAAAATATGGCAGCAAAATATTATTTCCTTACACCACTATGGCGGATGTCATAAAGTGGATCCCACAACAAGTTGAACACCCCAATTAGCATATTTCCATTTTTGCACCACAAAATAAATTCCAATAAATATTGGAAATAATTCCTAACCCTTATGATGCATTATAAAATAATTAAAATCAATTTTCCCTCCATTCCTAAGTCTTGGAACACATTCCAAGGAACTTGGAGATGACATAGTGGAAATAAATAAATTTTGAATGTTACAATATAGCACCAAGGCACATAGAAAATACAATGCAACCTTATATCACCTTTACATGAATAAATGTGCCATAAACATAGAACCAATAGAAATAAGATATGCAATAACCACAAATTATACCTCCAAAGTCTCCGTAAAAGGTTTGTTCAAATACACACAACATTTTGCAACATTGCCCAAACTGTAACATAATCACCATGATGAATAGGATGTCAACTAGGAGAAAAAGTAGAAGTGTTGACAACAATGACAACACCTCAAATGCTCAACAGTGGTCTCCTACTTTTGCTATAGATTTTTAGAAGTCTATATCTCTAAAGTGGTATCCTCTTGCTATGGGAGAATCTTCAATCTTATGGTTTTGTCCAACTTATTCTATCTTCAAGTCTTCTTATCAAATTTTGACTTCAAGTAGGATCTTCTTCTCAAGATTTTGAATGTCTTGAGGTCTTCATCTGGATTTGGCACTCCTTGCCAAATTATCCTCCTATTGGGCTTATTATTTGATGGTGACAATTATCCCAAGTCCTTAATTATCAAGGGCTTCTCCTTGGTAGTGGATTTATCCAATGAGTTCTCCTTTGATGATTTCTTTAGCAAGGCTCTCCTAGCCTTTTACTGGATGCTCATCGAGACTCACCAAGGTCTTTGATATTGCAGCTTCTTATAGTCTTCCTTGAGACCTTATCTTCAACCTTCTACTTCTAGAAGTTTTGGTGGTGAGATCTTCTTCTGGATCTTTAATTCTATTACTTCTAAATTTTCTTAGTCCTTCTTCTTCCTTGTATGGAAGTTCTTCAATGAAATCTCCTCCTAATATCTTTTGCTTTAGGTGCTAGATTGATTTAGAAGATTTCGCTCTTCCTCACTTTCTTGTAGGAAGCTTTCTCAACTTACTAGATCTCCTTTACATGTAGCAAAAATATTAGTACTGAAATCTACTTTTGAATTAAGTACTCTCTTCTAGAGTCTTCTTCAAAATAAAGGCATCTATGGCCTATTTCAGTATCAAGGCTTCTATGGCATTTTTAAGGCTTATGTGGCTTTTTATTTAATATCAAGGATTTTATGGCCTTTTATTAAATATTAAGGCTTCTATGGAATTTTCTAGGCTTTTGTGGCCTTTTATTCTAGATCAAGGCTTATATGGCTTTTTCTTCTGAATCAAGGCTTCTATGGCCTTTTTATTTTTGTGAAGTTTTTCAATATAGCATTCGAGATCTCCTGTATCCTAACTTCACCATGATTCTTTTCTAGAAGTTTCTTCTAAAGTATTCTTCTTTATACAATAACTAATCTTTGCACTATTAAGGCACTTCAACCTTTGGGCAATGAAGTTGAGGTATCCTAGCTTTCTATTGTAGGAGGTGTCCCAATCATCTAAGAATTAATTCCCTGCAATAAAATAAACTTCAGGTAAATATTTCTAGATCTTTTAGATGAGATTCACTAGTTGTTTTATCAAAATAGTGGATCAAATGTTGAGTCCTAGTCTTCACGAGTTTTTCTGTGACTCTATGGAAAGTATCTAGCCATATGCAATCTCAGTATTTTTGAAATTGAGATTTTATTCAGTCCTCACTTGCGGGTCTCCCTAATTCTATCACCTACTCTTATGAGAAATTTTGATAGTGATTGGTCCAATGACGCATCAGGTTGACAAAAAAATTAGGGTCAATGATACTGGTGATTTTCCTATTGATATACCACAACTTGATCTACCGTAGCTCTGATACCACTATTAGCATTTGATACAACATGCAATGGGAGATAACATTTAAAATATGTATAATAAGAAAAAAGAAAGTAAATATATGATATGACTAAAATATGCTATAAATAGAAAGATCGAAAATGAGTCCAATAGTAGCTATGGAGGAAATGAAAACTCCTCGATACAAGCTACTGCTCAATGAGTGAGCTTTGAGATTATAGCTCATACACGCTATTGTCTATCTTGCACTACTGTAATCCTACACTACTATGTTATCTCTTCTATATCTATGGCCTTTTATATAGGAATATAAGTTCCTTGGCCAACACTTTACCTAGTTGTACAAGTGGACACCTTGCACATTTATAGCTTGCGCATTGATACTTGTGCATTTATTACATTGCATGAAGTAACTAGATTATTTTCCCCTAAAGTAATATAGTGTCCTAAGTATGTACCAAGGAAGGTACATTTACATGACCCAAATAATGTAATATAAGCTATTTATAACACATGCTTCACTAGGTATGGCCCCATTTGAAGCCCTATATAGGAGAAGGTGCAAGACTCTTCTATCTTGGGACAATCTAGAGGATTGAGTAGTGATCAAGTTGGATACTATAAAGGAGATGGAGGAACAACTAAAAGGAATTTATCAAAGGCTCAAAGAGACCTCAGATCACCAAAAGAGCTATGCGGACCTCAAGAGGACATAGAGGGAATTATATATAGGAGATAAAGTCTTATTAAGGGTAAAACCTACCAAAATATCCATTAAATCCTTTAAGTTTAATCCTATATTTGTTGGACCATTTGAGATTATAGGAAAAATAAGTCATGTCACCTATAGGCTTGCTCTGCCACCCAGTTTGTAAAAGTCTCATGGCACCTTCCATGTATCCCTCCTTATGAGATATATTGTTGATCCTACTCACATTTGAAATATTACTAACTTGTAGATGTTATATCCTCTACAAATTGAGGTCTGTCTAGTCAGGATACTAGGTTTTAGAACCAAGAGTTTAAGAAAAAGAAATATTGATCAATGTAAGGTCCAATAAGATCAGTACTCGGATAAAAATTCCATATGGGATAATGTGGAAGATATGAAGAAACAATTTCATTTTCTTTTTTAGTGAACATGAACATGTTTTATTACTTTATGAATCTATGAAATACTATGTGGAGTTGCTTACCTAAAAATATTTGCTTATTGTATGGATCTATGAATGAATATGTGTGTGTGTGTGTGAAATATTGTGTGGAACTACATTAAAGCATAGGGACTGTGTTCATTTATAATGGGGGAGAATGTAATGACCATCCACAATGCATATTTAGTTGTAAATATAATTGTTATTTAATTGATGTTATATGCTTCTACAATGAGATATTGTTGATGGCTACTATATTATAGGTATAGGTCCTCAGATATTAGATTGGGAAATGATGGCTGTGTGAAATATCACCATGGCTCCTGAGTACATAGAAGCTCACACAATTACATTCATATAGGTGCATTTTTAATGTTTGACTTGCATTGTGTGTATATCTTGTTTATTGGATTGTGTGTTATATATTTCATGTCTCTAAATAAATGAATATCTAAACCTTCGATGGTAATGAAAGTGCCAAGGCATAGGAGCTATTCTCTTATGGAAAATATAGACATAAAGTTGCTATTAGGGAAGAATACCTGGAGGTATAGACCATTTTGGTGATTTGAAAATCATTTAATGCTTATTTTTGAATTCATAAAAATAATAATTAATAAAAAATAGTAATAATTAATAAATAAAAATTAAAATAAATAAAAATCCAAATAATATATTAGTGGGTATAATGGGATTATGGTGGATACCTCGAACTGGATAACTACATGCAATTTAACATGATTGATTTTAAAACCTCCCCATGTTCTTAAGTAAAAAGGAAGGAAGTAAGTTGGGGGAGGGGGTATTTTTACATCTTATGTCTTGCATTTGATATCCATAATCTTGCATCTTATGTTCTACGTTTCATATATGCATCTGGATTACATATGCCTGGAAGGAGTTATATTGGAAAGAAGAAAGAAATAAATTGGTATTTCGAACTGAAGTCTCATAGGTCGGATTCCTTTAATATGGTCATTTGTGTATTTATTTATGAAATAATTGAATTTCTTATATTGGTTACTCTGCAATAATTGAATGATTTATGTTTTGTAAAAGTAAATTGAGTATTTTATTTATTTATTTAGATAGTACATATCTATAATATGTGGCTAAAGGTTATTCAGTTTCATCCTTTTGTGTCAATGATAATGGTATTTTTTAGTTTACCTTCTGTGTTAATGACTATTGTGTTACTCAAATTGCTATCTACGTCAATGATAATTATGTTGCTCAGTCTACCTAATATCATCATCTCTTAGATATAGTGGATAAATTAGAAACCTGTGTGAAAGTCTGGTTGCATGGTAATAATAGAAGAATGTTGTCTACCTACGCCTGGTTGGTTCACTACCTTATCTTAGGAAATGTCTCAAATATTATGGTTGTAGAATATAGTACTTTTTATTTATTTTAGGTGATCATAAAATACATAGATTTTTAATGTGGTATTTTAATTATCGATTTTTATCCCCTACTCCATGTTGATTGTATTGGAGGTCTTGCCTATGAATGTTATATGGTTTCTCTCCTAAATTAAAAATAATATATTTTTTAGAAAATTGCTTGATTGATATGCATGTACTAAGTGAAGAATTTATTGCATTTAAAATGTAGATGCATTCATATTAGCATGCACACATATAGATATCTTGAGCCATTATGATCCCTCAAGAATGATGTGCAAACTTGGACATCGAATGTAATGGAAGGAAAAGACTTCCATCTAGTAGCGAAGCGGTGGATACGTCTCCTTGGGTGTCATTCGTAGGGAGTCTCATTTATTATTCATGCAGTTGAGAGGCACACCCAACGTGCACCAATAAAATTTTATTACTCGATTTCTATAGTGTAGAAGGATAGACATTTTGATTTTATGGTTAGTTTTATATGTTATTGCATGATAATTCCAAGTGAAGTAATACAATTGGCATTGGTTGATATTTTCATTTGTCTCAATACATGAAGTCGTGAATATAAGGTAGTGACTTATTAGTATCTTTGTGAGAAATGTATATATATCATAGTTGAACTCGATTATGTTTTCAACAAATTCTTATATAAAGGAGAATTATATTTCTTAAAAATATTGGCTTTAATATTATTTCCAAAGCATTATACCATTCTATGCCTTTGCCTTTGAAACACTTTAGAAAATCTAATTTAACCTTAGTGTTGAACATCGAAGAAATCAATTGATTTTAAATTTTTTCCTTTACTTGGTTGTTTTCACAATGTGTGTTATTTAAGCTCTTGTTGAGTAATAGTCAGAAGTTTTCCAACCACTGCTACACTCTTGAAATAAGCTATTAGTATGCATTGAATGGTCTATTAAACCTTTCTTTAAATAAAACTCTCCTTTTTACTGCATAATGTACATTGCATGATTAGAAAATTTAGGCTGAACATGTTACCTTACCGTGATATTTGAGGGATAATATTTTTTTTTTAAATTAGTCCTCCTTTTATTTGAAACATTAGAGCTTATTTTCATGGAATGAAAACTCATCTCATAAGGATATTTGTTTTCCTTATTTGATATAGTTTGAAAGAACTTATCAATGTTAAGTCATTTTCAATTCCAATATTTTCCAAATGGTTGCTCAAATTGTTGCTAGATTCTACGTCTTCATTTTTGTCCAAATTTCCACTGTGTATATCTTCGTGTATGAAAACCAAGTTGGTTTAAATCCTTAATTGCCCTTGGATGTATACTTTGATGTAAATGGATTCTAAGTTTTATTTACGTAGTTTTTATTGATAACTTTAGGTTTGTTTTATTTTTAAAATACTTTATGAAATATTTCAAGCATACTAAAAGGCTTAATTATTTTAATTTTCATTAATTAAGTTCAATGAATATGTTTATGGTAAAATGAAATGATTTTAAAATTAGGTTACTTTATAAGTAGCATGCTATATTTAGAAAGGCTCAGCGTGTGATATTTTATTAAATATTAAATGTTCTTTTGAAATTTGGATTAAAAAAGTGATCTTTTATTAAAATTAAATGGTCTTCGAAAAATCTGGTAGAATTAAAGATTAAATGTCTTTCTTTGAAATGTGGATACTCTATTTATGTGATATTAGAATTATTTAAATGTAATCCTCAATTTATGAGGGGAAATATCCTAGGGGTTAGGATTAGGTAAGTTCGAGTAAAAATTGTGAACCCTTATAAACGTTTATATTAAATTCATCATGAAGGATGAATAACTATGATCTCTATTAATTTCCTAAACAATTCATCGTGAAGGATGAATGATTATAAAAATTCAATAACGGTGGTTACAAGTTGGTAACCATTGCAACTCGAGAATGACCGATTCCTAGTAAGATAGGTCAATACATGAAGGTGATGAGGGATGATATGGGACATCTCAACTAGGTCATTGAGTGAGTAGTACGGTGATGTGTCCTTGTTCAACTTATGATTAGGAGAGATCTAGAAACACCCTGAAGCTAGACTAATCCACAATGGTTGGAATGGGATAATTCATCGTTAGTCATAAATTAGCAAGTGATACCAGTTCCAGATCTAGAGCAATGGTATGGCCCTAGTTGACTCCAAAGAAGTGGACAATCAACTAGATACTAGGCATACATACACTACACCCTTGCATGTTAAGCCCAAAATAAGATGATCAAAACAAGCCTAGATTCCTCATGTTAAGGGATTGTGAGAGTATGCATCCATCCTCTAGGTGTTATAGGCCCTAGAGGATAACACCAGCATTAGTTATCAAGTTCGATTTCGTGTTCGAATTCGAAACTCTTGAAGTTAGAAAGAAGTTCACCATGTTTAAAAATTCAAAATAAAATTTGACATAAAATTTGATATATTATAAATTATTTCACTAAACTCAAAATTTAAATTAGTTGAAAGAGGAATTAAATTTAAATTAGAATAAAACTTAAAATTTAAATTATTTAAAAGAGAATTAATTCACCAAGATGAAACTCAAAATAGAAATCAAATTTAAACTAAAACTAAGATTCAAAACTCAAATTAGTTGAAAGAGAACCATGTCAATAACTTATCCTCTATAGAAAGAAAAATATTGAACAATTAGAGTTACACAAATCAAGAATTGATAACTTATTCTTCTTTAAAACCACCTAATAATTATCCATTTTCATATGTATTCTAAAGTTCTCATGGCTCCATTATGGCAATGATTTTGGAGTTGGCATGAAAAATGAAATTAGGTAAAGTTGGGATCCACCACTTTTGACTAATGAGGTCTCCGGTTTGAATCCCAGGTCCAAGAACCAGAAGACTTCACTCAATAATTTTCTCGGTAGATCCATAAATCAGCCATGAAATGCTTGTACGCTTTAATATTTCTCCATTCCTATAGTGTACATGCATTTATATTTATCCAAGAGATGCAATGTTGCAAATGCCAATGGTGAAATATAAACTTTCGATGTCGATGTCAATTTTTGATTCATCGTTTTTACCTTCTACATGCATTTCCACTCAATTTTTTCCCATGCCCAAATTTAGGGTTTGTTAATCGAACCTATTCGTGAAGACTTTAAATTTGATGAATTTTGAATTTCATCTTAAAATTTTTATGAATTTGATAATTAAGACCCTAGCCATGAATCTACGTTCCCATATCAGAACAAGAGGAAGATAAGATAGATCCACAAAATGGTACGTTCTATGGAATTTAGCCAGTCTCATCCACTTGGGAGTTGTCTGCAACAACTTAAAACCTGAAATTGGTTGAATATATCTCATACTAATTAAACATTGGGTGAATATCAAACTAGGTTAACTCAAAAATTTCATCTTAGGATGTATCTAGTTAGTAAAAATAAACAAAAAAAATTACCTTGTGGAACTAGTGAGCTAGAATGGGTTGTACAATCATGTGAGTCAGAATTGGGTTATAGAAATAAAAATAGAGAAATAAAAATTTGTATGGACTTTCATGATTTGAACCATGTATTTCTTAAAGACCATTATCCACTAACCTCAATGGATTAGATTTTACAAAATGCGATAGAAGCTAAAATATTTTCTATGCTAGATTGTTTTTTGAGCTTTAATCAGGTGGTGATTTAGGAAGAAGATCAACATAAGACTATATTTACCACAAAATGGGGTACGTTTACATATTATAGAATATATTTTGGTCTTTCTAATATAGGTGCTACCTTTCAAAGGGCTATGGACCTAGCCTTCAAAGGGCTAATAAATGAATCAATTCTAGTCTATTTAGATGATATTATAGTATTCTCCAAGAATGTTGATGATCATATGGAACATCTAGAAGTTATTTTCTAGAGATGTAGAGAGTTTGGGGTTTCTTTAAACCGAAAGAAGTATATTTTTGTTGTTGAGGAGGGAAAATTTTGGGACGTGTATTATCCTAGAAGGGTCTTTCCATTTATCCAGAACGTGTTGAAGCTATTGAGGTATTTTCCCTACCTCCTCACAAGAAGGCTCTATAGTCATTCCTTGGTAAGATCAATTTTGTAAGGAAGTTTATATCCAACTCTACTGAGATAATAAAGCCAATCACCTTAATTTTGTAGAAGGATCATTCCTTTAGATGGACTGAAGAAGGTAAGAAAAGTTTTTAGAATATAAAGGATTCTATTTCTAAAGCCCTTATTTTAACCAATCCTAATTTTGAAATGGATTTCATTTTGTATTTCTTTTGGGGAGAACATAGTATTGTTGAAGTTATTACATAGGAAAAATAATGAGAAAATGGAGCAGCTCATGGCCTTCATGAGCCAGCCCCTTAAGGAGTATGAAGAGTTATAGCCTTAAAAACTTTCAAGCATTTGGTGGCTCAAAATAGGATAGTAGTATTTGTGGTTCATCCCAACATTAAAGAATTTTTGTTAGGTCGTGATGTTCCTAATAAAAGGGCTAGTTGGGTGACTAAAATTATGAATTTTGATTTTGACATTAGAGTGACAAAACTGGTACAAGGATGTAGCGTCCCCCCTGGTTCTGCGCTTTAGATATTTGGAAACTCTAATAAATCTCTCCTAGTTTTTTTCTTGATTCTTACTTGCAACAAAAATATGACAAATGATAATGAAGCATTAAAAATTATAAATGTTACTAATGAAACTAATAAATGAATCAGCATGCATAAATTTGTTATTGCAACAATATAGCAAGTTTCATTTTATTCATTCATATTCATGAAAACTGCTCCATATCAACATGCAAGAAATATGTATATAAATGATCCTGGGAATGAAGCATATTACATATTATACCGCAGGTCTAAACCTATTTATGGATCACTGTATATGCACTTTGGTGTCTCTATTCCCCATAAAGCATAATCACAAGTCTCGTTGTAGTCGTTGTTGCAACTTATCATAGTATGATTTTGGTTTGTAAGGAACCTCAAGAGCAGGAACAAGGTCCCCTTCAATTATAAACTCCTTCAACTGATGGACACCTGTACCAACTTGCAAGCTGATTTCATTATTCACCAGCAAATTTGGAACTACACTATGGACTGTTGTAGCTACACTCCATATTCATTCAATGATGTTTGATAGATCTGAAACTAAATGGTGGACTTTTGTAGCTGCACTATGCCTACCCCTGTCATCAATAAATTAACCAACACTCTCTCAAATGAGATAACTGTATCCCACAGCCAAAATTCTATAGATTCAATGAAGGGTTTAGAATCTGCTTCAGACCTATGTAACTATTAATAGTGTCCAAAGGACAGGAAACACCATCTTGAAGATTACCATCAATTTCTTACAGTAGTCTGTCTCATGCAAACACACTAAAAGCGTCTCCACAAATGATTAAACTGATTGGGAAGGGTTTCCAGTGATCAAACCTATACAACCCTGTCCAATATATATAATTTCCTTCTCATGAAACACTACGAATTGTTAAGGTAATATGGCATCAAGAAATGAATACACCCACCACTCAAATATCCCAAACAACAGCTCAAAATGGGACACCCAATAAGTATTAGACAGTGAAACAAAATCAATTTCAAATAATTAATGTTCAAACTACAACTTTTTCATAAAAGGTACAGTTGGTACTATAGCGCGGTATTGTAGCAGTATGGCTACTGTAGCAATGACATAAAAATATGCAATCTCCAAAACAAACACACCAAATTTCCTTCTGCAAGTCTGTCAATTAAACCCTCAAGAAATTATACTCTTCTAATCAAAACAAATACCTCTATGAATCTTATTGAAGTGTTGATCCTAAACTCTGAATGAATTCGACAGACTGATTGCCTAGGGGTGATCTTTCACACCCGAAAGCAATGTTACTGAAGGAGGTTTTCGTCCCCAACAGCCGATAGAGTCTCAAATGCTGATGAAACCCTAGTTGCTCCGTACTCTATAAATGATGATGAAGGCTCACCCTTCCGATGTGAATACTATGTGGTGTCCTAGCTCCAAATATTCCCCGTATAATCTCTGAATGACCCCGTGTGGTAACCCAACTCCGGAAGTCTTTAAAACTGAAGTCCAACTGCAATCCCTGTGTGGAAATGCCCAGATTGACCTGAGGGTAATCTTGCAACCCCGAAGCCAATGTCCCTGTAAGAGGTTGCCGTCTCTCACAAGCTCCAGAATCTCTATAAATGGCTCTACCAAAGAGTCCTCCAAAAACCAGAGAGAAAAATAATAATCTTCGCATAATCCAAATGATATCCCAAAAGCCTTTTTAATATTCCCTTTTAGGGTTCTCCCAAATTAGGGCAAAATTAGGGTAGTGCACACAAAATAATTTAATTTCTAATTTTCTTTTATTTTCCCTCACCAGGCCCCCTTGTGCACTAGGTTCAACAACTTAAAGTTATTTTATAAAGTGGACCTCCTTTTACAACGTTATAAGTGACCCTTTATAATATAAAGTACAAACTTTATAAATAATAAAATAATATGTCACTTAATGAAATTAACTTTGGCCATTAAAATACTGGACCTCCACTTATCAGAATGAAAAACTGTGAACAGTTTTGGATACCCAATTTGCCAAAGTGTAATCCTGCAGTTGACTCGTTGACCGAAACCATAAAAATGACCACTACTAAAAATAGAAATCTCGTCAAACGACCTCCGAACGAGCCCAAACGATAGTCAATAAAAATCTCTTCGAGTTTTTTCAAAGATTCTGATATCTCCAAAGGCTCCCCTACATCCGATTTAGCCTACGAGAGCTCATGTATAGGCTAATCTACTCTGCACATTGACTGCCTAGAAAAATGGGACATTACAGTCTGCCCTTCCCAAAGATTGCTTGTCCTCAAGCAATATGCATACATACTCCAGTCAAGTGTCTGCATCCTGGCTGAGGTCCATCAAATCCCTAGATCCCATAACATCCTCAAAAAGAAACCACCACGTTCACGCTGCGCCACTATGATCACATCTGGAAATCCACTGTGCACAATTAGCTCAAGGCTAAACTACAGCACCATAATATGATCATTCTCCAGCCTAAAAATAAAATGTCTGTCTAAGCTGGAATGAAATATCTCATGCCAAGTAATATCTATGAAATCTCCATCATAGGCAACTGCAAGAAAAACTCTGAAACTATCTTCATAATCACCATCTAACAATCTCAACTCAATGCTTGTCCACCTGATGTAAATTGGGCGATCCCATGGCCCAAAATCAACTACAACCAACAAAGCATCCTCTGAAAAGATAGCGTCCATCATCATAACTAGATTGTAGTGATCGCTACTCAAACAAGTGGGGTGTAAATTAAACTGCATGTCACCTAAAAAATTACCCACACCCATGACGTCCCAATTGAGATGCAAATCAATCTCCATCAAGTGGCTGATAATGTAGTCGACAACAATGCTAAATCTGAAGATAACCATTCCATTAATGCACCTACTATCAAAATTTGAAAATACTTTGTAAAAACTTAGTCTTTCATTGTCCAAATAGCTACCCCAAAATAACCATTGCTCCAAATCAACAACAAGCATGGGAGCATCATTACAAGATGTATCATTCAGAAACAAAGAGTGACTGCAATGACACACTCTGGAATCCAAAAAACTCATCAAAAATTGGATTGAGTTAGCACGAAACACATGTTCACTACAAATCTGAAACATAATAGCTAAAAAACAAAGCTTGGCCATGTCCCAAACTGAAGAAGCCCTCCAAAAATTCATCAACTCAACAAGTTTCCTATTTTCGCTCATTATTTCTCTCTAGTCCATGTGTATGATCACAAATGTATATATATGTTGGCTAATTAAAAGAGGAACAGCAACGTACCTTCCATTATTTTTTTCAACCACCTCCCAAGGCATGCACCTTCCATCATCCTCGATGCCCAAAAACATAAGCATGCGATCCTGGGTGTAGAAATTCATCTTCCCAAAAGCTCTGTCATACTGGAGCTGCATCATACCATACATCATATGAATGTTAACTATGGAAGATGTAGAAATATATGTTGGTACAACACAAAGCCTCTCCATCACATCAACTGCTGGTTCATTATTAATCTCCTCTCTTTGTGGTGTGTCCACAAGATCCCTCACCATGCCACCATGATCATGACGCATCTCAAACAATGGGTTATCAAAAGATGTCTCATGATCCATTTTAAATAATGGATTGTCGACCCACTGAAAACTGTCATTATCCTTATGCTCATCCCAATTAACCTGTTGATCCAAATTTACATAATCTGATTTCATTGGACAATGGACTAACTCAAATTCCTCCTGAATGCTATCGAGCTCATCAACCAATTGCCCAATCTCCATGGCTCTATCCTTATTCTCTTGTTCTCTAAGTTTTATAACAGCAGCAAGTTCCCTTTCAGTTTCATGCAATGTCATGTGAGCATCTGATAATGAGACTCTATTTGACTCAAGCTCAAGAGTGAGCCTATCAACTTCTTCCTCTTTACCCTTTAATGCACCAAGGGTCTCTTCAAAGAAGATTGATAGAATGATCCCCTGTCTCGTAAGTATATTTATGAAATCTGATTTCATGGTTTCCAAGGCTACTTTCAATGTTTGTAAATCAGCAATAGAGATTATCCCTTCAACACCCTTTTGCCTCCTCTCAATATGAGCCTTCCAATAAAGCTCTTCAACAAATTTATGAGTGTGATCAACATGGGATAGGGCTGCAACAATTGTGTCTTCAGTAGTCCTTGAATTAAAATCAGATTTTTGCATTAAAATTTCAGAATTATATGCCTGGCAATGGTCTTCAAAAAAATCATTTGCCTTGGCTTCCTCTTTGCTTATCATTCGCTCTACTGATAGTTCATCACTTGGGGAAAGAGGAATTTCATTCCCAAGTGGTTGTTCGTCAAACTTAGGTGCCAACACACCCGGATCCCATGGTACAATAAGTTGATCACCATGTTGAGAAATCAAATGAACATTGTAATCTTCATGAGGAATTACCTTACTGAATGAGTTGCTCTCTAGATCAAGGAAGGTGTGACTGTCCCAAACTCCCTTATTCACATGCTTTATTTGTTGCCCATTCTGAAACACATCAGTCCTATGGTCATCTAAAAATGCATCAAGGTTCTTATCAACATAGGTAATTGTGTCATCAAGCATTAAATCTGAAAATGCATCATAATCAGCAATAACCCCATTATTCAGTGAATTTTTATGGCTGTCCTGATGAGGTAAAACATCACTGAAATCTGATTGGAAATCAGAAAAATAATCAACTTTGTCAATGTATGCATCATCTCCCTTAGACTCATCAAGGCAACTCGTCGAACTTAGAGTCTTCAATAACTTGCTCCATAATCAGATCCAATGTTGCTGATTTAATGTTCTCATTAGATGCAATCTCATCATATATCGGTGCATGCATGTCCATGGAATCAATCTGTGATTCTACTACACATACCTCATGTAATGGACCATTGTCTTCAACACAATCTTCTGATTTGATTTCTTCTTCAGCAGTAGTATTTGAATCTTTAGCTCCATCAACATTATGTTTTGATTTTTTGTTCATCTTCTCAAGAAGCCTCATGTTTTCATCTCTGTTTGGTTGTTGCCTCATACGCATATCAATGTAATCTTCATAAGTCATAAGGGCATGATAACCCTCATCAAGAGCTTCCCACTCCTGCTGGAACTGATCAAGTAATTCAATGACTATAGGCTCAACCTTTAAATGAGGAGTAATTCGAAGTGGAGAATTTGTCATCATAGCAGCCAACTGATTGATGGATTTCTGCAACTCTCTCTGACCCTGCCAAACCTTATGCTGAAACTTATTCCAATCACTGAGTGACTTCATCTTCATTCCGGACTAACCAACTCTCAGCTGAAGAAGTTATGAAAAAACACACCAGATATGAACCCAAACAGGCTGGCAGAATAAGCTAAGCTCTGATACCACTATAGCTTCCCCCCCTGGTTCTGCGCTTTAGATATTTGGAAACTCTAATAAATCTCTCCTAGTTTTTTTCTTGATTCTTACTTGCAACAAAAGTATGACAAATGATAATGAAGCATTACAAATTATAAATGTTACTAATGAAACTGATAAATGAATCAGCATGCATAAATTTGTTATTGCAACAATATAGCAAGTTTCATTTTATTCATTCATATGCATGAAAACTGCTCCATATCAACATGCAAGAATTATGTATATAAATGATCTGGGAATGAAGCATATTACATATTATACTACAGGTCTGAACCTATTTATGGATCACTGTATATGCACTTTGGTGTCTCTATTCCCCATAAAGAATAATCATAAGTCTGTTGTAGCTGTTGTTGCAACTTATCATAGTCTAATTTTGGTTTGTAAGGAACCTCAAGAGCAGGAACAAGGTCCCCTTCAATTATAAACTCCTTCAACTGATGGACACCTATACCAACTTGCAAGCTAATTTCATTGTTCATCAAAAAATTTGGAACTACACTGTGGACTGTTGTAGCTGCACTCCATATTCATTCAATGATGTTTGATAGATCTGAAACTAAATGGTGGACTTTTGTAGCTGCACTCTACCTACCCCTTTCATCAATAAATTAACCAACACTCTCTCAAATGAGATAACTGTATCCCACAACCAAAATTCTATAGATTCAATGAAGGGTTTAGAATCTGCTTCAGACCTCTGTAACTATTAATAGTGTCCAAAGGACAGGCAGCACCATCTTGAAGATTACCAGTAATTTCTTACAATAGTCTGTTTCATGCAAACACACTAAAAGCGTCTCCACAAATGATTAAACTGATTGGGAAGGGTTTCCAGTGATCAAACCTATACAACCCTATCCAATATATATAATTTCCTTCTCATGAAACACTACGGACTGTTAAGGTAATATGGCATCAAGAAATGAATACACCCACCACTCAAATATCCCAAAAAATAGCTCAAAATGGGACACCCAGCAAGGATTTGATAGTGAAACAAAATCAATTTCAAATAATTAATGTTCAAACTATAACTTTTTCACAAAAGGTATAGCTGGTACTGTAGCACGGTATTGTAGCAGTATGGCTACTGTAGCAATGGCATAAAAATATGCAATCTCCAAAACAAACACACCAAATTTCCTTCTGCAAGTCTGTCAATTAAACCCTCAAGAAATTATACTCTTCTAATCAAAACAAATACCTCTATGAATCTTATTGAAGTGTTGATCTCGAACTCTGAATGAATTCGGCAGACTGATTGCCTAGGGGTGATCTTTCACACCCAAAAGCAATGTTACTGAAGGATGTTTTCGTCCCCAATAGCCGATAGAGTCTCAAATGCTGATGAAACCCTAGTTGCTCCGTACTCTATAAATGATGATGAAGGCTCAGCCCTTCTGATGTGAATACTATGTGGTGTCCTAGCTCCAAATATTCCCTGTATAATCTCTGAATGACCCCGTGTGGTAACCCAACTCTAGAAGTCTTTAAAACTGAAGTCCAACTGCAATCCCTGTGTGGAAATGCCCATATTGACCTGAGGGTAATCTTGCAACCCCGAAGCCAATGTCCCTGTAAGAGGTTGTCGTCTCTCACAAGCTCCAGAATCTCTATAAATGGCTCTACCAAAGAGTCCTCCAAAAAACCAGAGAGAAAAATAATAATCTTCGCATAATCCAAATGATATCCCAAAAGCCTTTTTAATATTCCCTTTTAGGGTTCTCCCAAATTAGGGCAAAATTAGGGTAGTGCACACAAAATAATTTAATTTCTAATTTTCTTTTATTTTCCCTCACCAGGCCCCCTTGTGCACTAGGTTCAACAACTTAAAGTTATTTTATAAAGTGGCCCCCCTTTTACAACGTTATAAGTGACCCTTTATAATATAAAGTACAAACTTTATAAATAATAAAATAATATGTCACTTAATGAAATTAACTTTGGCCATTAAAATACTGGACCTCCACTTATCAGAATGAAAAACTGTGAACAGTTTTGGATACCCAATTTGCCAAAGTGTAATCCTGTAGTTGACTCGTTGACCGAAACCATAAAAATGACCACTGCTAAAAATAGAAATCTCGTCAAACGACCTCCGAACGAGCCCAAACGATAGTCAATCAAAAGCTCTTCGAGTTTTTTCAAAGATTCTGATATCTCCAAAGGCTCCCCTACATCCGATTTAGCCTATGGGAGATCATGTATAGGCTAATCTGCTATGCACACTGACTGCCTAGAAAAAGGGGACATTAGAAAGGAAGAGGTATGTTTCAACACCTTTCAGAGGATTTAAATACTAAAAAAGCATTCATTACTACCCAACTAGTAGAAGAAGATTTAAATTGGTTCCATGTTATGATGGATTACTTAAAATTTGGAACCTACTCGACGGTATACAACAGAACCCAAAGAATAAATCTGAGATTAAAAATGTTATCTTTTGAAGTGATTGATGATATTCTTTTCAAAACAAGTCATGAGGGTGTCCTCCTAAGGTGTATAGAACCAAAAATGATTTAAAATGTTTTGGACAAGTTCCTCCAAGGATTTTTAGGAGGTCATTTTTCATCATCAGTTACAACTGCCAAAATAGTGAGAGCTAATTATTTTTGGCCAAATCTATTTTCTGATGCAGTTCAATAGATTCAAAGATGTGAGTAATTTTTATTTTTCTCAAGGAATAAGAAGAGGGATCCCTTTCCCTTACAAAAATTGCTACAAACCAACCATTCACACAATGGGAATTGGACTTCCTTGGTGTAATTAACCCACCTTTAAGTGTTGGCCACAAATTCATATTGATAGCTATAGATTACTTCACTAGATGGACTAAAGCTATTACATTAAAATAAGCCACTAGAGAGGCTATTGATGAGTTTTTGGAGAGTATTGTTACAAGGTTTGGAGCATCTAAAACATTTATTATTGATAATGTTAAAGCATTTATAGGTGTTATTGTCACAAAGTTTGGTATCAAATATGAGATCTACATGAAGACATATTCCAACTATTACCCTTAAGGGAATGGACTAGATGAGTCCACAAATAAAAACTTGATTAGGATCATTAAGAGGGTAGTGGAAGAGAATCAAAGAACATGGCATACCAAGCTAAAAATTGCCTTATGGATAGATAGAATTACACCAAAGTGGGACACAATCCAATCCTATTTTAGGCTTGTGTATGGCAAGGAAGTAAGGCTCCCTATTTCACTAGATCTTCCTATCTTGGAGCTCATTCATAAAATGGATTTAGAGCATTGTGATCCTATGGATCTTAGGCTTATAAGGCTGATGCAACTGGAGGAGACTAGATATCAATCTAGGAAGAAGCTTTAAGAGAATCAACTGATAATGAAGAAGTGCTTTGATAATAATTCTACTTCATAGAGCTCTATAGAAGGCTATATGGTCCTAAAATAGGATGAATATGGAGTGAAGCTAGGCAAGCATAAAAAAATTGACTCTCTCTAGAGCAATCATTCAATGTTACAGGTTGTAGAGGAAATAATGCATTTGAGCTCTCAAGGCTCAATGGAGAAACACTACAGATCCCATTCAATAGGATTTATCTCAAAGCTTACCCTTGAATATTTTAGCCTTAGGCTATGTTTTAATTTTCCTTTTCTATTTTTTTCCTTAAGTGTTTCGACACACATTTTTATTTCTATGAAGCATGTTTTATTTTTTTTTATGCAGTTCTTGTTCTGTTGCAGAGGTTATTTCCAACAGTTATATATTTTAAAGCAAGTGTTAAATTCTAGTTCTTTTGAAAATTTTAAGATGTTAATGATCTTATTACCAATGGATGTTAAGGCTACCTGTTCTTTCGAGGTCTCTTCACATTGTAGGCATATGTCCCATAAGAATCACCAAAATGTTAATGAATTTTGAGCCTCCTTCTCAAATTCATTAATGGTTGCACCAATTGAATATCTGGCGGTATGTGGTGGACAAGTTTATGCTACCTTCCTCCTTCCATATTGGATCCATACAGTCATAGCAAATCACTGTGCAAAGTCATGAAGAGTAAAGAGGGCAAAAATTTCTCCAAAAGCAGTAGACCTTTTGGAGGGCATAAATTTTCAACCATGGCTCCATTTTCGGTCTTTTTGAGCTCAATGGAAATATGAAAACAAGAGCTACGCCATGGATATTTTTTAAAGTAAAAATACCATATAGTATTTATTAAAAAAATTTAAATATCCTCCTTTTATTAATTATCCAAATTCTCTAATATGTAAAAGTCATAAATTTGGCAAGTAGGGAGGGAAAATATGTAAATTCTTGCTATAATAATATATCCTTCTAGGAAATAGAAGACATAAGAAAAGGATCTTATCCATAAAAGAGATTTTCCAAATATTTCGTAGGGTTGATTCATTTCTATCACTTGTTGGCATTTGTACCATTGTAGAATCAATACAAAGATTGTTTTAGTTGTATGTGTGTATTTTTATATTAGGGTTGAATTGCATGTGGCTTTGGCCCTTGTTTCACCTCACCATACCTCTTGCAGTTGTTTCAAGATTTATTTTATGTTTTATGTGTGTTGTATTGTGTCTCTTACAAAGTTTTAGGTGGATCAATCAATCATTTCCTCTTGGTGTATCACCTCATTTTCCTTTTGTCTTCCTTGTTTGTCTTGCTATTTTTGGTTCTTCTTTTTTACTTTTTCCTTTGCAGGTTTTGAGAGCCAACTCTCTTTGGAGATAGTTTCCTCTCTGGAGGTCCCACATGAGAGTAAAACACCCATGTTACCTCTATATGCAGGTGCAAGTGTAAGCATACATTTTTAGAAGTCAACGATACCCACTTTTTTTATCAAAAAACTAGAAGTGATATCTTCATTACTATACATTGATCTATCATCATATGGATATAAATTAACCACATTAAAAATTGGTGATGTCTACTCCTTTCAGGAGTTCAATTTCATAATAATTAACTACAAACTTCTTCAAGACCTTACAAGGTCCAATATTTTTCCAATTTAGTTTGTTGTAAGTACCTTTTGAAAATATTTCCTTCCATAATGTGCCAAAACCAAGTCTCCAACCTAAAATTATTGTGGCCTATTCTTGAGATCAACCTATTGTTGTATCTCATAACACTCTTCTTCAAATCATATTTTACCTCTTTATGTAAATCATGCATGTAATCGATAAATTCCTATGCTACAATACTTGGTCTCCTCATATTAGTTATACTTCACAACTCATCTACTCCTCTTGGATTGATTTCATACATAATTTAGAATGGGTCTTTGGCTTTACTTATATTTATCAAATTATTATATACAAATTTTGCCTATGCCAATATGGTATTCGACAAATTTAGATTCTTGTAAACTAAGCACCTCAAAAAATTTCCAAGGCTTCTACTCAACTTCGATTTGCTCATCCATTTGTGAATGATAAGTTGCACTAAAACTCTATTTCGTGTCCTTCAAAAAAGTTTGTCAAAAGTGACCTACAAACTTAGTATCTCAATCTAGCACAATACCTTTTGGTAAACCATGCAATCTTACAACTTCTCTAAGGAATAAATCAACAATATGAGTCACATCATTTATTTTCCTACAAGGTATTATTGAGTGGAAATTTTGTCCAATTGCAAAATCACCATTACAATCAGAATTTTGAATGAAAACCCTCTCTTGCAAAGATATGCAATTTCTCCAAGGTTTCTTTTACTTAATGTGTGCTTATAATATTGTGAAGATGTATCAAATAAGTGCTAGGAATACCTTAGTGATTGCAAATAACTATTAACAAGGGGCCCGTGTTGGTATTATTTTGTTGTTATACTAGTTATTGTTCATGAAACTTAAAAGAAAACAAAAATGTGATTGGCCCTCATATGACCACGATGTAAAGCCTTAGTTCATTTTATCTTGAAGTATTTTAGATAGATTTTATATTCTTTTGGTTAAGCATATTTTAAACAAGTTTTATCTTCCTTAAATCCTACTTTGAGCATTAAACAAATATTAAAATATATCTCTAAATGTGAACCTTAAATGATGATTGAATTCATTTAATGTTGCTTTGTTAAACTTTAAGCATGAAATAAAATAATGAAATGACTAGCTTTAAAATGTAGAAGTCTTTGATATGATAAATAAATTACCCCTCTTTAATGAAATTAGAATTTTCATAAAGAGAAGTTAATTTATTGCTTTAAAAATAATGGCCTTTGAAATACCATATAAATCTCCCCCCTTTAATGAAATTGCAATTTTCATAAAGGGAAGTTAATTTATTGCTTGCAAAACAAAATACAAAGCTTGAAATTTGATTTACCTTTAAAATGTGAAATTATGTCAAATTTTGAAATTACAAAATTCCTTATAAAATAACTTTGAACAATTTTTATAATTTTGAAATGGCTTCAAAATGGAATCAAAACTATTCTAAATGAAGCATTAAATCTTATTCTTCATACCCATGCAATTATTTTGGAGTTTTAATTTTAATTGCCAAAGTTTTAAATAAATGCAAAGAGGAAGGGTTAGAAAAATAAAATAAAACTACTGGAAACAGAGATAAAAAATAGAAAGCACAGTAAACAAACTACTATCAATTTCCATGCTACCCTATCTTGTAAAACTAGAGATAATGAGAAGTTCTACATATAAACTCAGCTTAGCCAGAGTTGTATCCACACAGTTTGGACTAAGCCAAGTAGCAGATTCTAAGAGAAATAATAAGCTATGCATTTAGACAGTCAATGATGCAACCAGTACCCTGCATTGAACATCATCTAATAATCTAAAAACATAACATGGAAAGATAGACAATAAAACCAAGAACATGTATTTACAACATTAATAAGTGCTACCATATCCATGCATAACACACCATCAAATGAAATCAATGTATGTGGGAAATATGAGTAGTAAAATCTATTATTAAAAACTCCTCTGTTCATGCGTACATGGTCAGAAATCCTACAACATTTGCAGTTTTAACAAAAAGATAATATCCTACAAAATTCTAGCAACATCTCCTCTCAAAAGTTTCCAGCCCTTCTCTGTTTTGATGGCCTATTTAAAAATTTTCATGCAGACCCTTCATTTCATTCTCAAAGAATTTTTATTTGGCTTTCGATAATTCGCCTTCCACTCACCTCGATTCTATATTTAATAATTTCTTCAATTTTTGTCTTTATTTCCCTTTGAGTAAGCAATCATAAAACATATACGAACAATGCAAGTGCGCTAAAGCATTAGTTGGTCCTCCTTAACAATGTGATTAAATAAAATTAAAATAATCCAATGGCTAGCTTGTGCACCACAAGCATCATACCACCCTATAATCTCTAACTTCCAACCTAAACCATAAGACTGTCGTCGTATTTTCAAACTACCACTGCAACAATGTATGCATCATGGACCCAAATATACCATAGTAACAGCTACATTTTCATCTTCATGTGGTTTTCATGAACTCCATATTTAAAGCCATTGTGCTTTTGTAGCGTCCCCTCTATTGATATTACTTACTCATTTTGCTATACTACTTTTGAGTTTGCGTGGGAGCTATGGTAAATCATAACTAAGGACCCACTATATTACAATGTGTACCCTTGTCGAATGTAACCTTTGGTGAACAATAATGGGGTATGAAACAACCATTTTAAAATCATACACTTTCTCATTTCTGAGAATTTAGTCGCATTCCTCACAAGCAACCCAGAGAAATCCTATGAAAATGCTCTCTTCAGTGGATATTTTGGATCAAAGCTTGTACTACTGTTTCGACATTGTTCTCTCTTTGTCTACTGATGACTTATATGTGGGTTTATACATTTATCTTTTCCATTCAGCATTTTATGCCTCCAAGCCCCATCAGATCCAAGTTTTTGTTGCTAGGTCTATGCCAATATTTTTACCATGTCAAATTTAGGATATAGTCACGAACACCATGATAATTACCTTTTACAAGTGCTCTTACCATTTGAAATATTCATTGAATATCGTGTCATCCTTATTCGTGATTCACTAAATGCTATTGTCTATCGTGGCATATCCACATAGGTCCATATGATGTCTGTTCACTTTAGGTTCTCCATATCTCGTTATCCACATCATTCGCCATATGTGGTCTAATTCCATCATCTATACAATGACACTGCACACCTGTTGCTCCACTTAGTTGTCTAACTATCGACCCCGCTCACTATTAGCCATCACGTATGACATCGACTACTACCTGGATGCCTCCTCATGCTATCACCTACCTAGAAAATAAACTATTGTAGCCTTTCTCTTTTGACGTCAAAATTCCTTAACCTATTTCAAACATCATTTGAAATAGAGCTATTCTTCGAACGTTGTTGTTGTTTATATAGCTTTGTTTCTATTGGAAATTTTGAGTAATTGGTTTTCATTGATGTCAAAGGATTGATGTCAAAAGTAAATTTATTGAATATTTTGGTTTAGGTTGAAATATTAAATTTCAAGGAACATACCTCCATTGAGAAAGAAGACAAGGTAGACAAGCTCCTTTGAAAAAGGTTCAATTAAATGCAAGTTGAGGAAGTTTCCAAGGCAAAAGACAAAGGGTTAAAAGGATTAATTATAATATTTAAATTAAAAGTTTAAATATTATAACAATATTATTTAAAATAAAAATGTGTGCCAAAACTTAAATATTCTCCTAAGGTGGCAAGCACATATATAAATTGGAACCTAAAATCATTTGGTATTGGGTGGAAAAAGATAAAGGATTGGCATTCAGAATTCCTAAGGTGTCAAAATCCTTTGTGAATCGTAGTGCATGATCTTCGAGCAAGATGAAACGAGGGAAAAGAGGAAGAACATTTTAATTTTTGGAAAGAGCATGAAAGTTAATAAGGAGAGCACATGCCTTTGGTTCCAACTGAGCAGGTAGCACAGTTGGCAGGAAGACCCCGCGTAAGGAGTAGCATGAAGGAGATCTTGTGTTTGAGACACGGTAGTGACAGGTTGTTCATGTTTTGTTTTGGGCAGCGACAGTTCATTCGATGGTGAAAAGTTAAAGGGAAGTTAAGTACCTTGAGGTTTTGTGTGGGCAGTTAGCCCAGGCGGTACTCTAGCATGCACTAGAGCATGGGCTTCGTCAGGTCGCATGTTCAAAACCCCGCAAAAACTGTTTGGTAAGGGAATTTTTTTTATAAAGTGTTTGTTTAATTTTTGGGAGTCATAAGGATTATTTTTAATAAATTTTTTGCTTGCTATTAGGGAGACATAAGGGTTGAAATTAATGATGTATGATTTTTGCTATTAGGAGCTATAAGGGTTGAGTTTATTAAAGATTTATTTTTATAATTAGGGAGTCATAAGGTTTTGTGTGCACAAAGTTATTTTAAGAGTTTTATTATTTCAAACATAAATTAAAAAGAGTGTCTTATATATTTTATTTTTGTAAAAGCATTAAGAAAAACAAAGGGAATATGTTTTGCATGCAAGAATAGGAGTAATAAGGTGTTATAGTGGTTTGATATTTTATTGTAATTTTTGTATGGTGAAAGTGAGTTTGAATATCTTTGATAGCTATTAATGCCCTATATTTTGATAACAAGAGGAGTTATTGTATATTAATTTCAGATTTCATTGATCATATATTTTTGAGAAGAAAGTTCATGTGGATGGTTTGAGAAAGTATTTTTCTATCTAACCCTTCTAGGGGCACTAGAAAGATCAGTTGTTTGTGAGACAGGTTTTTGAAGACATATCTCTATAAGAACAAATTAAGAGGTATGGGCACATCATTCCTTATTTGAGGTGTTTTTTTTTGAGTAAATGTTTCTGAAACATAAGGTGGAGATAAAAAGGTTGTTTGGTAAGCATTGTTGGAAATATTTGAGTTAGGGTTTGAGATCTACATGTGCATCAATTGTTGAGAAAAAGTGGAAACAATTGTATTAGGGCTTGTACTTCATTGTTGAATGGTTTTGGAAATATTTGGGATATATTTTGAGAACAAGTGTGTTTCCATTGTTGAAAGAGATTAAGACATTTGTGCTAGAGATTGTGAACTAATTGTGTTAGGTTTGATTACAAGTTTGTGAATCATTGTGAAACCTTTTGAGCATTGGTTGAGAGATATTGAAAGCAATAGTGAAAGTGTTTGAGATCAATCCTATGAGAGAAATTTATGCATTATTGAGATTGATGTTTGAGAGTAAATTTGCAAGAAATATAGATCAGTTTTGTGAAGCAAGTTATGCATTTTTTTGATTTGATTTGAAAGGGATTTTGTAAGAGATAGAGATTTGATTAGTGGAATACAAGATTTGTGAATGTGAAGAACATATTGGGATTTTGATAGTGCATATCATCCTCTATATGTTCCAGAGGTTAAACGAATTCTAGGTAGAATATGTTTGAATTGCCTAGTTGAAGAAAGTATTTCTAAAAGAGAAATAAACATTTGTTTGTATGCAAGTTTTGAAATTATGAGCAGGTTTGATTGCTGATTTATTCATGCTTTATGAGAGGGCTTGAGGGTAAACTCTAGCAAGTCTTTTGAGAAGGCTTGAAGGTATATTTGAGAAATTTTTGTGAAGAATTAAAATAGAATTGAGAGTAGTTTTGATTGCTTATTTTTTCAAGCTTTGTGTTTAAGCTTGGGGCATATTTGAGATAAAATTTAGAGCATGTTTGGTTGTTGATTTGTTCAAGCCTTGTGTTAATGCTTGGCATAAATTTGAGATAGAATTGAGAGTAGGTTTGATTGCTGATTTGATCGGGATTTGTGTTAAGGATTGGGGTGTGAGCAGATTTAGAGCATATTTATGATATATTTGTGACAAGGTTTGGTGTAAATTTGAGATAGAGTTTAGAGAAGACTTTGGGGTGACCAAATTAGAGAGGACAGAGGTCTCTAGTGGATAGAGTTCCATAACCCAATGCAGTGGGGATAGAGATCTCCTTTGGAGAGAGATCCACAAGCCAGAGTAGTGGGGACAGAAGTATTCTAGAGGTTCACCAATCAGAGTAGAGCAGAAAGAGTTCTCTTATAGAAAGCGATCCATGAACCAGCTAGGGAGATAGAGTCCTTCTATGGATAGAGATCCACGAACCAGTTGAAGAGATAGAGTTCTCTTGGATCAAGTTCCACAAACAAGAGCAAAGGGGAAAGAGTTCTCCTATAGATAGAGATCCACAAATCAGAGCAAAGTAGAAAGAGTTCTCCTATGGAGAGAGATCCATGAACCATAGCAAGGGGATAGAGTTCTCCTGTGGAAAGAGATACATAAACTAGAGCAAGGGGATAGAGTTCTTCTATGGAGAGAGACCCACAAATCAAAGTATAGGGAATTCATGTCTCCTTTGGAAAGAGGTCCATAAACATTGTAATAGGGAATTGATTCCCAAGAGATTTTTTGAAAAAAATTAGAAGTGAGATTTCTTCATGGATGTAATCCACATTGGGTGAACCAGGTTAAATTTATGTCTCTTATGTATGTGATTATTTGTGCATTTCTTTGATTACTACTATTGATATTACCATTGATAATATTATTTGGGAAAGAAAAATAAAAGTTGATCTTATACTATTCACCCCCCTTAGTATAAGTCGTATTTCTTCAAATGGTATCAGAGAGGGTTACTTTGAAAGAGTCTAAAAGCTTGAAGGAAGATATTACAGGAACACAAATGGCATCTTAGAATGGATATTCATCAAATAAGGCACCAATGTTCTATGGGAACAATTATGCATTCTAGAGTATAAGAATGAAGACTTACCTGATGGCACAAGGATATGAGATATGAAAATCCATTGAGGATGGGTTCACACCTACAACTACTCCTTCCATAGATAAATATGGTAAGATGTGAATAATTCCAAGGCTATGAATGTAATATTAAGTGGATTACATGAAGAAAATTTAATGAAATTTATGCACTGCAAATTAGCAAAAGAGGTATAGGAAAAATTAAAGAAAACATATGAGGGAGATAAAAAGGTCAAGATGGAAAAACTACAAAACCACAAGAAAAGGTTTGAATATTTGAATATGGAAGATGAGGAAGATATTGCTACATACTTGCTTCATGTGGATGAGGTTGTTAATACCATGTGTGGACTTGGATTTGAAATTGAAGACTCCAGTGTTTCTCAGAAAGTATTAAGGTCACTTCCTATGAGGTATGATAGAAAGGTTTTAGCTATAGAACAGATGAGAGATATTGAAAGGTTGACTATGTATGAGCTACATGGAATTATCATAGCTTATGAGATGATAATAGTAAAGGATCCCAACTCCAAGAGAGAGATAACTTTCAAAGCTTCAAAGAAGATAAAAGATAAGAAACCAGAATCAAGTGGTGAGTCAAGCAGTGATGAAGAAGCTAACTTTGGAAGAAGAAAAAAGGACTCAAGAAAGCACAAAGGTATGAAAATAGTGAAATGTTTTAATTGTTGTAATTTTTATCACTATGCATCTAATTGTCCAAAAGCTAGCAATGAAGAGAAATAGGATCATAAGAAAAAAAGAGGAAAATCTAGGTATGAAAATAAAAATAGGTATGATCAAGGCAAGCATGAAAAGAATTTCTTTCAAATGCAAAAGAAGATTTTATATGTTAACAAGGCAAGCAAGGCTTCAAGTGACAACGATGAAAGAATTTCAGATAGTGAAGAAGAAGATATTCTATTTTTGGCAATAGAAGAGGAAGAAAATTCTTCTATTGAAGATAAATTCAAAGAGTATGCAGATGCTCTTGGAGACCAAGAAGTAGAGAAAGATTCAAAAAATGAAGAGGAAGGCACAATTAATATAGAAGCATAACTTATTGTTGCTCTCAGAGAATTGAAAAATATTAGAAAGCAAAATTCAAGACTAAAGGATCAAGTTCAAGAACATGAGGAAAAAAAAAGAAAAAATTCTATAAGACCTAACAAACTCAAAAGCTAAGACAAGGAGATTTAAAGAGGTCATGGTTGAAAATTTAGAGGTAAAAGAGTTAGAATGTGAAATATTAGAACATGAGGTAATTTCACTAAGGATGGAAGTGAAATATTTTAAGGACAAGCTACACAGGTTTGAAAAAAACTCAAAGATATTAGATAATATTATTAATGCACAAAGATATTCATATATCAAAACAAGACATGGTTTTGAAGAAGGACAAGGGAAACAAGAAGAAGGGTCAAGCTAAAGCTCAAAAGAAGAGAAAGTTTTAGAGGAAGAGAGTGAATAAGAAATTGATATTTATGAGGATAAATTGAAGAATAGAAGCTTCACTAAGAAAGGAAATAATGCACAAACAAGAAACATGGATCATCACAGAGAAGGAAAAGAAAGGACTAAGAGACCAGAGGGTTCAAGATAAAATTTCTTCAAAGGACATTGTTTGTTATGTAATCGATTTGGTCACAAGGCTATGCATTGCAGGATTCATGGAAATAAGGAGTATGGTTTCACCAAGAGGAATGCCAATTCTTTCAAATATGGACATTTCTTCCAAGGGTATTGCTACTCTTGTAATTTCTTTGGTCATAAAGCAATCCATTGCAGAGTTCATGATAGAAATTAGTATGGCTTCACCAAGAGGAAATTCAAGATATTTGCACCTTCCAAGAACTACAACATTAAGTGTTACAAGTGCAATAATCTTGGGTATAATACCAAGTGGTGTAGAACAAAGTTTCCAAGAATTCTAGAGATAAGCAAGAATAGGGACACACAAAAGGTTCAAAAGGGTATGGCTACAAAGATGTTGAAAAATAAGGTTGACAAAGAAAAATAGCATTGTATGCTGGGAGTAGAGATACTCCCACTTATAATTAATCACCTCAAGGAGAGGAGGAGGGGAGGGAGTTGAGATAATAGTATTATCTTTAGACCCAAAGGAGTCCCTTTGCCATTGATGTCAAAGGGGGAGATATTTGAGTAAGGGGGAGAGCATTTAGTCAGGGGGAGCAGTTTCTTAGGGGGATCGGATTTGGAATCCAGTGATAAGAAAAAAATTTCTTAGAAAGGGTTGCCATCAATGAAAAAGGAGGAGATTGTTGGAAATTTTGAGTAATTGGTTGTCATTGATGTCAAAGGTGTTGCGGGCCAACAAGGTTAATTTTTTTCTACTTTTTTCACATGCCCGTGCATTTAGTTTATCAACCCAAGGAGCTTCGTAAACTTGCGAAGGGTCTGAATAAGATTGCTTACAATACCACTTGAGATGAGTCCGCTAGTTCTACTATTTGGGGGTGTTTCAAACAATTGTCAATCATTCATGCACTCCTCAATAATTTACATAAAAATGATTAATTCTATAGAAAGGAAATGTTCACGCATTTTTGGAAGCAAACCTACTATAAATACTGGAAATAACAATGTGATAAACAATATGATAAAGCAATAAACTAATATAGAAAAAAACATAGGAAAGAGATAGGGGAAGAAATACTGGCTTGGAGTGGGCCCAGGCTCCAGCAGCTTCCTCCCAGCTGAACATGCACTTAGAACTTCTTAGAACTGTATTACAATTATCAAAGTATTACAATCATTATATTCTATCTCCTCTCTATATATATCTATCTATATATCCCTATATATTCTTAGAGAGGTCTACATGTGTTTATATAGCACACCCACAGAACTTCTATTACAAAGAAGTTATAACAGTCGATTCATCCCAGACTAATCTAAGACAGTCTGATAAATGTAATCGATGTCTATTAAAACTGACATTCGGTTCTAATGGTGGCGTGTTCACTGATTGGTTTGTGCTTCGCCTAGCATTAGTAGGACATTCTCATACATCGGTGCGATCCCCAATTTAGCTCTACATGACATAGAGTTGGAACTGCACCAGTATCTTTTGTCCATGTCATGCTTGTCTGGTCAACGGGCGAAGAACAGGGGCACCTTCCCTATGAGGAAGGTGCCTAAGTATATCGAGCGCCTTCTCAATGTGGAAGGTGCCTCACTACCGTTGGAACCTTCCCGGAAGAGGAAGGCGCTTATCTTCTATTGGCGCCTTCCTGTGAGAGGAAGGCTCTTGCCTTCTAGTGGAGCCTTCTTGTCGGTGCCTTCATTATGAGAGGAAGGCACTTGCCTTCTAGTGGTGCCTACTTATCGGCACCTTCCTTATGAGAGGAAGGTGCTTGCCTTCTAGTGGCGCCTTCTTGTCGGCGCCTTCCTTATGAGAGGAAGGCGCTTATTTTCCTTTGGTGCCTTCATGGAAGAGGAAGGTGCTAGCCTTCTATTGGCACCTTCCTGGGAGAGGAAGGTGCTTGTCTTTCCTTGGTGCCTTCCTGGAAGAGGAAGGCGCCTACTTACGCTTGGCATCTTCCTGGAAGAGGAAGGCGCCTACCTTATCTACATTGACCCTGAAAGAAACAAAGTGCCAGGTCCATAAAAATACCTCGACTGATCCAAATCTAACTAAATCAACTGCAATTCCACAAAAACACACTAAAAACACTTGAATTAGATAACACGCATAATTTCATAAAATATTTATATAATCATTCATAAAAGTATGCAATCCTTATTATACAGCCGCATAATGATCAAGAAAATGTATACAAAATATGAGCATTTTTTATGCTCATCATCCCCCCATGCCTAACATATGCCATGCCCTCATGGCATAAAAACTATAGGTAGCCCTGTTGACCCCTCATCGTTGTCATTTATTGGTGGATTCAATTGTACCTATGGCCTGAGTCTGCCTCTTTTACATTTTGGCATCTGAAGGTGTGGCTCTTATTTTCCTATGTGGAGCTGAGGGTGTAGATGTCGGTTGTCCTTTCCTCGTCCTGGCCGCTATCGGATGGTGATCTAGCCAGCGTCGTCTCTACTGCCTAGAATGTAGCTTCTACAGCTTGCCATAGGTCAACATCCGGAGGTCTGACCGCTGCAAGAGGGATATCTAAATTATCCCTCCTGAGATGAACTACTTGGGCTTTGTATAATCTAGCTACTTTAGGAGTAAGCCCTATGTTCTCCTTTGCAATGGTAGTGGCCTCCAATTCGGGGCCATATACCCCCCATCATTCAAAATATCTCCTCATCATGGAGGGCCAACCCCAGGATGACCCATAAATATCCCAAAACTGGTTGTCCTCTATCGGATTGACGCAGATACTAGAGTCCCCCTGCATCCTCGAGTTTGCCTTCCTGGTCTCCTTTGCTTCTGTCATCCCTTTGAGCAGTTGTTCGAACTATTTTTTGCATCTCTGTGAATGGCTGCATATCCCATTCATCCTCTTCTGGCTCAACGAAGGTCACCTTCGCCTTCTTTCGAGCCGTCCTGGGCCCTTTTCCTTTGGCCTCTGTAGAAAATGCGACGGCTCAAACAGGGGTTTTCCCTTTCTCCCTAGTGGACGTCTTCTCGCTCCGAGGGGCCTACCTTGAAGCATTCTCTTAACTCTATGCTGTCATCCCTGGGGGTGCTCCTTCGTCCCCTTATCTATCTTGTGTCGACCCCTCAGGATCTTCTGCTCCTTCCTTAGGTCCAAGGAGTTCCTTCTTATCCTCTGGTCCTGTCTACTGCTGGAGGCCCTTGTCCTGCTTTGTATCACTTAGGATAATGATAGGGGGTATTGTGGGACTTCTCTCCCCTTCACTCCCAAAAATAGAGGAATTCTCCCCTACCTTCGGGCTGCTCTATCGAGCGTCCAATCAAATTTCTCCCAAAGAGAATACTCATTCGATAGATGTGGGAGAATTCATCGAGACTTCTTTCACCCAGTTAGTTTGGGTTGACACATCTCTTATTTCCATTCCCTTGTCCTAGAGTAGTTGGTTTTCCTCCCACAACTGCTGGACCTGCTGCTCGAGCTGGGCGATTCATCTTTCTCGTTCTTTCAACTCCCCTCTATGCTTGTTCTGGTAGTCCTCCAAAATTTGTTGGGCCATCCAGCAATTGGTTTGCCATTCGAGCACCTCCTCCAAGGCCGCATCGACCTGGTCATTGCTCTCGGAAGTCCCTACATATTATGGGCTCCGGTTTGTCAATTCTCGAAGGGTTTGGGCTACAATTTTGACTTTCGGGTTATTTTCTTCTTCTTCTACCGAGAGGAGGAGTCACCGTAGGAATTTCCTCCTGGGGACTGGTTCTGTCGGCCAAAACTTAGCCTCACTGCTAATAAGCGGTGCTCCTTCCTCCTCACGCTCAGGCACTGGGGAATGCCCTCTTTCCTCTTTATTTTTAGGAGCTAGTGACTGCCCTCTTTCTTCTGTGAAACGAGGCAATGCCAATTTCTTGATATTCACCATTTCCTCTACAGGGCTTCTCTCTTCTTACCCTACTTCAAAAATAGTATCCTGTTGTCTTTCTTGGCTGCCATATCCCTTTGCGTCGGGGTTCTACCTCTGTGCTTCTGCATGGCAAAATAGTGCCAATATCAGTCCATGGTGAGCTAGGGCAGATGGTGCTCCCTTCTGGTACCAAGTCTCTTCGTCCTTCAGAGCATTCACCAGGTAGAAGGGCATGTTCAACCTCCTTCCATGCACTAGGTGATTGAGAAATTGCACATGGTTGGCATGCAGATGGGTATATTTCTTGGTGCATGTGAAAAATCGAGAAACATACTCGAATATCTTCTGTATATTCATGGGAAGGCTATTTTTGGGTAGCCCCTCCTTGGCTATCTACACATTTTCCCCTGGAAGCAGCACTTCAGCATACAACTTCAGCAGTCTGCCTTTGTATATGCATTCCCCCGTGAGGGGCAATCCAGTCGCCTGCGAGATGTATTAGAGGATGACTAGAATTTCTACCCCTTGCACCTGAGCTACGTCATCCCTCAAGTAGGTAGTTAACTCCTTGGTTGCCTCCATATCCTGGCCCTGACTAACTAGGGTACAGTATTTGAGCCATCCCTCGGCCTCAAACTGTGTCTTTACCGCCCCCCTGATTCCTTTCGTATCACTTGGCTCATTCTTCTTCACCGCATGATTCTTCGACCTTCCTCCCATGGCGCCTTCCATTACTATTGCACTTCTTTTTTTTCTATCCTTCCTTCTTCAGGAAGGCACCTTCTTATAGGGAAGGTGCCTAACCCTAGCATTTAATTCTAGGGTACGTTCGAGCCATATCATTGGAACGTGGTTCCGGCTATGGGGGGATATGATTTTTATGATGGCGGTATTTTTTTGGTACTGCATATCTTATAAATAATTATATAAAATTTTGAATTAGAATGTGCATACCTTATTTGGTGTTTTAGGCATCGTGAAGGGCACTGATTCATTGATTTGTGACATGGGGGAGGGATATGGTCATCTGGTGCTGCTCGTTCGTGTGATTATTTTGTTTCGATCGAGACGTCTAGGAGGCGTAAGTGCTGGCTGTATGCGAAAGGCGCTCTTTGGTACCTTCCTCATGTGGAAGGTGTTGATTTGTCACATTCATGATGTGGAAGGCACTTATATGGTGCCTTCTCAATATTTTCGATGTTTTTTGAATGGATGCACCTTTCGATGGTGGAAGGTGCCTATGATTGGATGCGCCTTCCAATGGTGGAAGGCATCTTCTTGATGATGGCGCCTTCCTACTACAAAAGGTGCTTCTGAATGGGTGCACCTTCCCGATGTGGAAGGCGCATTGATCTACATGCACATTCCCAATGTGGAAGGTGCCACTCGTATACCTACGCCTTCCCGAAGTGGAAGGCACCTCGGTTTGTATGTGCCTTCCCGATGTGGAAGGCACCTCGATGCATGCCCTTTTTTATGTGGTGCCTTCCCGATGTGGAAGGCGCCTACCTTTCTCTTTTTTTTTTGTGTGGTGCCTTCCTGATGTGGAAGGCACCTACTTATTTTTTTTTTGTGCGCCTTCTTTATAAGGAAGGCGCCTTCTTCTGGCGGGGTGCCTTCTTCATAAGGAAGGTGCCTTATTCTGGTGGGGTGCCTTCTTCATAAGGAAGGTGCCTTATTCTAGTGGGGTGCCTTATTTATAAGGAAGGCACCTTATTATGGTGGGGTGCCTTCTTTATAAGGAAGGTGCCTTCTTTTGGTTGGGCACCTTCTTTATAAGGAAGGTGCCTTATTCTAGTGGGGAACCTTCTTTATAAGGAAGGCACCTTCTTCTGGCTGGGTGCCTTCTTTATAAGGAAGGAGCCTTATTCTAGTGGGACACCTTCTTTATAAGGAAGGCACCTTATTCCTCATCTTCTCGATGTGGAAGGCACCTTATTCTTGGCAATCATATTATGTTTGACTGGGAAATGGTGATAAAGCCTTCTCTGTCTTGCTTCACATTGCCTCAGCTTCTACCTACAAGTGCTGGTGTCAGAATGCTAAGCTGAATCAGGCCTGGTTTCCTAGATACCTATTCCTCGTGTTGTCAGGTCCTCCACCTGCAAAAAATAAATAAAAAGAAAGAAAAATAAAGGTATTTAGACGCATTCCATGCATGTTAGGTCCTGGGTCAGGATGCCTATAGCTTGCATGTGGGCGTCGTCCCTGCAAAAAAAATTGTAAGAAAAAACTAAATTAATTGATTTTGGTGAGCACCTCCATGCCCACCATTTCTCCTGTTAAGAGTTTGGTCTAGATTTAACAAGATGGGGTCTCCCCCACGTCCATTCTGGATTCCACCTGTAAGGTTTCGGATGTGTTATAGGGGCACAGTTGGTGGCCATTGACCGTTAACATGGTGTTGCTATCGTCAATTGTTCTAACGCGCATTGCCCCGTTCTTGATGAGCTCTACCACCTCATACGGTCCCATCCATATTTGCATTAATTTACCTTTTCTTTCCTAGAATCGAGAATCATACAACAGCACCCATTCTCCTTCTTGGAACTCATTCAGTTTAATGTGGTGATCATGCCACCGCTTTCTTTGCTTTTGTATGATTTATGTTCTCTATAGAGCATCCATTCGGATTTCGTCCAAATGATCGAGTTGTCGAATCCTTTCTTCTTGAGCGTCATCCAAGCTCAAGTTCAACTCTGAAGCCGTCCTCAATGTCTTGATTTCAAACTCAATGGGCATCATCGCACTCTTCCCATAGACCATTTGGAAGGGTGTGAAGCCTATGGTGGATTTCCACGTGGTATTATATGCCCAGACTGCCTTCGGCAACCGTGTAGCCCAATATTTTCTATGTTGCTACACGGTCTTCATTAGGATGTTCTCTATTTCCCTGTTCATCACTTCCACTTGCCCATTTGCTTGTGGATGGTAGGGTGTAGTTTTATTATTCTAAACTCTATATTGCTCCATCAGCTCCTTGATCAACCTGGAGGTAAATTGAGGCCCCTAGTCTATTTTTATCTCTCTAGGGATGCCAAATTATGTAAAAATATGAGAAAATAAAAAATCAATGACTGTTCTTTCTTTTGAATATCTCAATGCTTGAACTTCAACCCATTTGGTGACATAATATGTATAGACCAAAATAAACCTCCTCCCTATTGAAGGTGGATTAATTTGTCCCACGAAGTCCATGCCCCACTTATCGAAGGGTTCCAGGTGTACCTGAGGTTGGAGGGGTATTTCATATCGATGGGTTGGTCTGCCCATTATTTGGCATTCATCACACTTGCTGGTGTATGCAATGGCATCCTCGAACAGAGTGGGCCAAAAGTACCCAACCTGTAGGATTTTGTAGGCAGTTCATTTCCCTACAAAGTGTCCTCTGCATGGTTCATCGTGACATGCTTTGAGTACTTCTGAGAACTCCTATTCTGCTATGCATCTCCTTATAATCTGGTCACATCCTATTTTGAATAGGAGGCCATCAACCCATAGGAACGATGCAATTTTCTCTATGACCGCCTGCTTTTCTCAAAAAGAGAGAGAAGGTGAGGTTATTTCGATGGCCAAGTAATTGGTTATATCTATGTACCATGGGATTTACTCACTAATGGTGAACAAATGTTCATCCAAAAATTGGTCTTCCACTACTATGTGGTCTACCGGTATTAATCTAGATAGAAAATCTGCTACGACATTGTCTTTGTCTGGTTTGTCAACTATTGTGATGTCGAATTCCTATAGTAACAAGAGCCACCTGATAATTCTTCCACAAATGGTTAGCTTACTCATCAAGTATCTGATAGCCATGTGGTCCATGTGGACAATTACCTTATACCCAATGATATAATGGTAGAATTTGTTTATGGTGTGCACAACCACAAGGAACTCCTTCTCTATCACCGTGTAGATGAGTTCGGCTCCTACCAAGAGTTTTCTGACATAGTAGATGGCATAAAATTCTTCACCATCCTTCTGTCTAAGGACTACTCCAATCGCATTGTTGGATGCATCATAGTAGATATGGAATGGTATGGCCTAATTTTGTCCTCTTAGAACCGGTGTAGATATCAGTTTTTCTTTAAGCAACTGAAACACTTCCTCATAGTCTTTCATCCAATTGAACTCCACATCCTTAGATAATAGAGTGTGCAATGGTTTTGCAATTTTTCTAAATTTGGTGATAAATCGTTGGTAGTACCCGGCTGATCCAAGAAAACTCCTCACCTCTCTCTACGTTCTAGGGCTGGGTAGGTCTCTGATGACCTCAATTTTTCTTTTATCAACATTTATTCCTTCTACAAAGAGGTGGTGTCCCAGTACGATGCCTTCTTACATCATCATAAAGCATTTCTCGTTGCTTAGGGACAAATTGTTTTCCTTGCTTCTTTCGAGCACTCTTTCCAAGTTCGTCATTGCTTCGTCAAAGGTTTCTCCATAGACGGTGAAGTCATCCATGTATACTTCGATCGTGTCTCCCATCATGTCTAAAAATATGCTAAGCACCACCCTTTGAAAGGTGGTCGGTGCATTGCACAATCCGAAAGGTAATACCCGATAGGCAAACGTTCCCCATGGGTAGGTGAACATTGTCTTATCCTGATCCTATTCTCCTATCTGGGTCTGGTTGTGTCCACTGAATCCCTCTAGGAAGGAGAAATACTTCCTCCTAAAGAGTGTATCCAAGACTTGATCAATGAATGGGAGCGGGAAGTGGTCCTTCTTGGTCGCTTTGTTTAATGCTCTATAGTCCACACAGATTCGCCACTTCCCATTCTTTTTAGGGATTACTACTAACGATGATACCCACTCACTGTTAAAAATTAGATAGATGAATTTGACAGTCACATCTATCTTATCGCCTTGGTATATATTGGAACATCTTGGATGGCTTGATATAATGGAATTGTCATGGTGAGGTTCTTCAAGCTAGACAAGATATCAAAATTCAACTGCATTACTTTCCTTTGTTCTTGCATTCGGTTGGGAAATGGAGCCTTTGCTCTCTCAGGTGTTTCTTCTATCACCTCTTCTACAAGAGGTGTTTCTACCTCTTCCTCCTCTTCTACCAGTGGAGGCATTCCTACTCCTAGATGTCTACTAGACCTAAGTTGAATATGCTACATCGGATACATCTCACCCTCCATGTTGTATGCTGGCTGGTTCACCCTGTTATTCGGATTTGCCATCAATTGTGTGGGTAGCTGTGCAGGTCTCACTGCTGGCAACATCGATAAATTCTGTTGGGGGTGAGCTAGTGCTACATTCTATGGAGCTTGATTCCACAGAGTGTGGCCTCTCCACTGCTGCCCAGGATATGGATATGGCATCCATGGCTGCTGGCTCGAGAATGTTGTTGGGGGTGCGTTGGACCAGGGTGATGGCCCCCACCACCCCATGTTAGGTGGTTGAGGTAGGCCTTGGTGCATGTAAGGTCCTCCCCCATATGACGACATTCCAGTTGGCATATTCTCCATAGGGAGTTGTGGCCAACTCTTCTGATTGCCTGTGAAATAGGCATTCATGCTTTTAGCATCCTCCTAATTACTAGGCAGTTGTAGGCACAATCAGGTTTTATGGTTCAGCCTACAAACTATGCATACTCTGACTTTGTTCTCTTGGCATACATTCTTTGCATGCTTCCCTCTACATTTTGGATAGAAATAAGCCAATGCTGCTTCATTTTCTTGCTTCTTCTTCTTGAACAGCAGTGTATCCATCTGCAATGCTAGAGACGAGCATTTCTCTCTTTAAATCTTCTAGAATGTTACCTATTTCTATCTTCATGACTGAAGCAGTCACTTTCATGGTTCTAGAAGTGGTATTGCCTCTCCTTCTTGAGTAGTTCTGGCATAGTTGTCGGATGTCTTCCATAGCATGCTAGTAGAAATCACCTCCAAAAATCATGTTAAGAGCCTCCAATGATTCATTGGTAAGTCCTCTCAAAAATATGCTTTTGAGGGACTTATCAGATAGTCTCATGTGAGGAGATCATTGAAGATTGAAGTTGAATATCTCCCAGTATTCCTTGAGAGACTCATATTATTTCTATGTCATGCTTAGGACCTCTTCTCTAGAGTCTCTTACTCTCCTAAAATCTTGGTATTGCTCTAAAAAGAGCCTCTTCATTTGATCCCAAGTGGCAATGTGTTTGTCTCCCAGACCGATGAACCATTGTAGAGTTGCATCGTCCAACATGGAAGGAAAGAGTTTCAGCTTTTGCATATTAGATTTGTAGTCCAAAGACCTACATAAGACATCAAAATTAAATAAAAATAGGCCAGGGTCCTCAATTGGGTATCCTCTAAAGTTCGAAAGGTGAGTAGGGGATATGTTTTTCATTTTGGTATCTCCTACTCCTTCCTCAATCGAGAAGCTAAAGCCAGATGAGACTTCTTCATTGTTAGCCATTTTTTAAGAAATGTGGTCTCTAATGTAGTGTTTATGGCCTTATGGTCGTTTAAGACTTTCTGAGTCAAGGCTCTAAGGTTGTCTGGTGTTATTGTTCGATCTTCTACAACTTTCCATAACATGGCTTCCTCTAAGGGTGTCCTATTAAACAGGGTATTTATGATGATTCGTTCTTCCCCACGTTGATGGGATGAGGAGGCACTTTGCACAAAGTGCAGCTCCTCACTCAAATGGATTGAAGGAGGTGGGTCGAGCGAGTCTAATTCAAATTTAGAATTCTCAGCTTACTCAGGTTCTATTGGATTGGTTTTTATAAACTGACCATCCAGTCCTCTTCTTCTCGAAGAACTCATACAAGGTCAGATGGAAGGTTTTCAGGTATTGTAAATAATCTAGTTGAGATGCTTCCCCGAAAATGGTGCCAAAAAGTTGCGGGCCAACAAGGTTAATTTTTTTCTACTTTTGTCACATGCCCGTGCATTTAATTTATCAACCCAAGGAGCTTTGTAAACTTGTGAAGGGTCTGAATAATATTGATTACAATACCACTTGAGATGAGTCCGCTAGTTCCACTATTGGGGGGTGTTTCAAATAGTTGTCAATCATTCATGCACTTCTCAATAATTTATGTAAAAATGATAAATTCTACAGAAAGGAAATGTTCACGCATTTCTAGAAGCAAACCTATTGCAAATACTAGAAATAACAATGCGATAAACAATCTGATAAAGTAGTAAACTAATCTAGAAAAAAACATAGGAAAGAGATAGGGGAAGAAATTTTGTCTTGGAGTGGGCCCAGGCTCCAGCAGCTTCCTCCCAGTTGAACACGCACTTAGAACTTCTTAGAACTGTATTACGATTATCAAAGTATTACAATCAATATTTTGTATATCCTCCTCTCTATATATACTATCTATATATCTCTATATATCCTTAGAGAGGTCTACGTGTGTTTATATAGCACACCCGTAGAACTTCGTTATAAAGAAGTTATAACAATCGATTCATCCCAGACTAAACTAAGATAGTCTGGTAAATTTAATCGACGTCTACTAAAACTGGCATTCGGTTCTAACAATGGCGTGTTCACTGATTGGTTTGTACTTCACCTAGCATTGGTAGGAAATTCTCATACATCGATGCGATCCCCAATTTAGCTCTACTTGATGTAGATTTGGAATTGCACTAGTCGCTTTTGTCCACATCGTGCTTGTCTGGTCAACAGGTGAAGAACATGGGCGCCTTCCCTATGAGGAAGGTGCCTAAGTATATCAAGTGCCTTCTCCATGTGAAAGGTGCCTTACTGCTATGGGTGCCTTCCCGGAAGAGGAAGGTGCTTATCTTCTATTGGTGCCTTCCTGTGAGAGGAAGGCACTTTGCCTTCTAGTGGCGCCTTCTTGTCGGTGCCTTCCTTATGGGAGGAAGGCACTTGCCTTCTAGTGGTTCCTTCTTCCTTATGAGAGGAAGGCACTTGCCTTCTAGTGGTGCCTTCCTTATGAGAGGAAGGTGCTTATTTTCCTTTGGTGCCTTCCTGGAAGAGGAAGGTGTTGGTCTTCTATTGGCGCCTTCCTGGGAGAGGAAGGCGCTTGTATTTCCTTGGTGCTTTCCTGGAAGAGGAAGGCACCTACTTACTATTGGCACCTTCCTAGAAGAGGAAGGTGCCTACTTACTCTTGGCACCTTCCTGGAAGAGGAAGGCCCCTATCTTTTCTACATTGAACCTGAAAGAAATAAAGTGCTAGGTCCATAAAAAGACCTCGATTGATCCAAATCTAACTAAATCAATTGCAATTCCACAAAAACACATTGAAAACACTTGAATTAGATAACACGCATAATTTCATCAAATATTTATATAATCATTCATAAAATTATGCAATCCTTATTATACAACCACATAATGATCAAGAAAATGTATACAAAATATGAGCATTTCTGATGCTCATCAAAAGGATTGATGTCAAAAGTAAAATGATTGAAAATCATTTTCTAGGTTGAAATATTAAATTGCAAGGCAAATACCTCCATTGAAAAAGAAGACAAGGTTGACAATATCCTTTGAAAAAGGTTCAATTAAATGCAATTTGAGGAATTTTCCAAGGCAAAATACAAAGGGTTAAAATGATTAATTATAATATTTTAATTAAAATTATAAATATTATAATAATATTTATATTTAAAATGGGTACCAAAATTTAAATATTCTCCTAAGGTGGCAAGCATCGACATATTCTTCCTACATTCAAAGTGCACATATATAAATTGGAACCTAAAATCATTTGGCATTGGGTGGAAAAACATAAACGATTGGCATTTGAAATTTCTAAGGCATCAGAATCCTTTGTAAATTGCAACGCACGATCTTCGAGCAAGATGGCATGAGGGAAAAGAGGACACATGTTTTCATTTTTGGACAACACACAAAATTTAATAAGGAGAGTTTAGGCCTTTGGTTCCAATCGAGAATGTAGCTCAATTGGCATGCAGACCACCCCGCGTAGGTAGTAGCGTAGAGCAGATCTTGTGCTTGAGATGTAGAAGTGACAGGTGGTTCGTATTTTCTTTTGGTAAGTGGTATTTTGTTTGGTGGAGATAGGTTAAAGGGAATTTAAGTGCCTTGAGGTTTTGTGTGGGTAGTTAGCCCACGCAGTACTCTAGCATGCACTAGCACGTGGGCTCCATTGGGTCGCACGTTTGAAACCCCACGGTAGCAGTTTGGTAAGGGAAATTTTTTTATAAAGTGTTTGTTTAATATTGGGGAGTCACAAGGATTATTTTTAATAAAAAAAATTCTTGCTTTTAGGGATACATAAGGGTTAGGAGTTGTTTAGAGTGCCATAAGAGTTGAAATTAACGATGCATGATTTTTGCTATTAGGAGTTATAAGGGTTGAGTTTATTAAAGCTTTGTTTTTATAATTAGGGATCCATAAGGTTGTGAAGTCATAAAGTTTTGTGTTCAAGAAGTCATTTTAAGAGTTTTATTTTTGCAAAAATAAATTACAAAGAGTGCCTTATATATTTTATTTTTGCAAAAGAATTAAGAAAAACAAAGGGGATATGTTTTGCATGCAAGAATAGGAGTAATAAGGTGTTATAGTGGTTTGATATTTTATTGTAATTTTTGTATGGTGAAAGTGAGTTTGAAGGTCTTTGATAACTATTAATGCCCTATATTTTGAGAACAAGAGAAGAGTTATTGAATATCAATTTTAGATTTCATTGAGCATATCTTTTTGAGAAGAAAGTTCATGTGGATGGTTTGAGAAAGTATTTTTCTATCTAACCCTTGTAGTGGCACTAGAAAGATAAGTTGTTTGTGAGACCAATTTTTGAAGACATATCTCCATAAGATCAAATTAAGAGGTATGGGCACATCATTCCTTATTTGAGGTGTTTTTGTTGAGTAAATGTTTCTGAAACATAAGGTGGAGATAAAAGGGTTGTTTGGTAAGCATTGTTGAAAATATTTGAGTTAGGGTTTGAGATATACATGTGCATAAATTATTGAGAAAAAGTGGAAACAATTGTATTAGGGTTTGTACTTCATTGTTGAATGGTTTTGGAAATATTTGGAAAGAGATAAAGACATTTGTGCTAGAGATTGTGAACTACTTGTGTTAGATTTGAAGACAAGTTTGTGAATCATTGTGAAACCTTTTGAGCATTTGTTGAGAGATATTGAAAGAAATTGTGAAAGTGTTTGAGATCAATCCTGTGAGGGAAATTTGTGCATTATTGAGATTGATGTTTGAGAGAAAATTTGCAAGAAAGAAGATCAGTTTTGTGAAGCAAGTTATACATTTTTTTATTTGATTTGAAAGGTATTTTGCAAGAGATAGATATTGGATTAGTGAAATACAATATTTGTGAATGTGAAGAACATATTGGGAATTTTATAGTGCATATCATCCTATATATGTTACAAAGGTTAAACGAATTCTAGGTAGAATTTTTCTGAATTGCCTGGTTGAAGAAAGTGTTTTTGAAAGAGAAATAAGCATTTGTTTGTATGCAAGTTTTGAAATTATGAGTAGGTTTGATTGCTGATTTGTTCAAGATTTGTGAGAAGTATTGAGGGTATATTTGAGAGAGTATTTTGAGAAGGCTTAAAGGTAGATTTGAGAAATTTTTGTGAAGACTTGAAATAACATTAAATGCAAGTTTGATTGCTAATTTATTCAAGATTTACATTAAGGCTTGGGGCATATTTGAGAGAGAATTGAGAGCAAGTTTGGTTGTTGATTTGTTCAAGCCTTGTGTTAAGGCTTGGGATATATTTGAGATAGAATTGAGAGTAAGTTTGATTATTGATTTGATCAGGATTTGTGTTAAGTCTTGGTACAAATTTGTGAGAAGAGTTAGAGCAGATTTGTGCTAGACTTGTGATAGGGTTTGGTGTAGATTTAAGACATAGTTTAGATCAGAATTTGGAGTTGACCAGAGCAGATAGGACAAAGGTCTCCAATGGATAGATGCCCATCGAATAGTGTAGTGGGAATAGAGGTATATTGTAGAGAAATATCCATAAGCAAGAGTAGTGGGGACAAAATTCTTCTATAGGTTCACTTGCTAGAGCAAAGGGGAAAGAGTTCTCTTATGGAAAGATATCCATGAACTAGATAGAGAGATAGAGTTCTTCAGTGGATAGAGATTCATAAACCAGTTGAGGAGATAGATTTATCTTGGATCAAGTTCCATGAACCAAAACAAAGGGGAAAGAATTCTCTTATGGAGAGATCCACGAATCATTGCAAAGGGGATAGAGTTATCCTGTGGAAAGAGATCCATAAATAATTGCAAAGGGGATAGATTTCTTCTTTGGAAAGAGATCCATGAACTAGATCAAGGGGATAGAGTTCTCCTATGGAGAGAGATCCAAAAATCATAGTATAGGGGATTGGTGTCTCCTTTAGACAGAGTTCCATAAACATTGTAATAAGGAATTGATTCCCAAGAGATTTGTTGAGAAAATTTAGAAGAAATATTTTCTTCGTGGATGTAACCCACATTGGGTGAACCAATTTAATTATGTCTCTCATGTGTGTGATGATTTATGCATTGCTTTGATTACTACTATTGATATTTCCATTGATAATATTGGATAATATTGTTTAGGAAAGAAAAGTAAAAGTTGATCTTATATTGTTTACCCCCCTCTCAGTATAAGCCTATGTTCTTCAATTTCATTCACCCTCATCATCTAATAAAACTGAATCATTACCACATTTGATGAACCACTATCATCACCACATCTCTCCCCTATGAAAAAATTATCGAGTCTACGTCATCGAGATCCATGGAGCATCTGCATGATTTTTAGGAGTCATCAGATAATTCACATCCTATAATGATATCGAGGGTCATCTGATAATCCAAATCATCAATCATATATACTTGTTGGGTCTACATGGAGGACCTTCATTCACTGGTAAACCTCCATTGTAATGTTTTCATAATATAACTCCAAATAGTCTACCACGTTGACATTCATGCAACCCCTATCACACATCGTACCTTCAATGTGAGTGGTATGTCCACATGCCAATCACTGTCCACCTCATCCGCTAGGTAGGTTCGATCATCCATATAAAAATAAATCTCATAACATCTCGTCAGTCAAGTCCCATCCACTAATCTGGTAGCATCATCCACTGATAAAAATTTTCATCCTCATCAGCGATAGATACCACGTCATTGGCGAGTCATCGAGTTTGATTGCTGAGTCATCGCACGAACCCGTGGAGATTCATCATCACCGTGGCCTCCATGCTCATCCATTGGGTTCTAGTCGGTCCGAGCTACCCTGTTGTCCACCAACGTAGCGACTTTATCCCTGTACATATTGGAGGGACATGTTTATTAGACCAACATTACAAAATATTAAAAAAAAAAAAAAAATTGCAAATTCGCTATAACAAAACCTTTGATTTTTATTATTATTATTTTTAATTATTGTTTTTTATTGTTTATATTTTTTAATGAGAAAGCATTTCTTCATAAACAAAATAAATAAAACAATATATATATATATATATATTGCTTTTCACATTTTATTTTAGTTGATTTAATTAACTCCAATACATTTTTATGGGTTTAACTTCAAAACACTAAAAATTAACCCAAACCAACACTAAGACCTAGAAAATAAAAGAAACCCACTAAAGCTAACGCAAAACGTCAACCATTGGAATGCAAGCTCATGGGTAGAGATCTATGGAAATTAAAATTCCAATAAAGGCAAAATCTCAAATAAACCAAAATTTTAATGTGGGTCCCCAAATTTGGGGCTAGTTGTGAAATGGCTACAAAAATGGCAACTCTGTTGGGAAATGCTCTTGAGCATTTCGGGTGAAGAACCCAGATTTGACAACAAACAAACCAAATATCAGATGATATACATCATCTAGCAACATACAAATAATATGGGGGTAGGCAACTTCAACTAGAAATACACAAATCATTTACCCTAGCTTAATGTGTGCATGTGATTTCATTTTGCATGCTTGAAAACCATTCAGACCCCATCACCTGATTAGCATTTAGGCTATAGAAATACTGCTCCTTAAAGTGAATTTATTTAGACATAGCTCTAATTCTAGTCAAGTGTCCATAGCCTCGATAGGGTTTATCCACATTACCCATGGATCAATTGAAATTTTGCAATGCCCCTCACATTTATTTTTGAACAAGCTTTCTCTAGACATAGTGCTACTGCCATTCAGGCGTCCCTAGCCCTGGTAGAGTTTATCTAGACCTAGTGACTGCTTTTAGTGTATTTTCCATTGCTTGCTTTTGTTTTCAGAAGGCATTGCAAAATTTTATGCAACATATGGGCTAGAGAATATTTTAAAGTTAGAGATGGAGCATATTATATTTTTTTCTTTATTTGTAAACCAAAATGACTTCATCCTTTCATATTTTAAAGCATACCCTTTAATATAATGTGTTCATGTGTAGCTTTAGAAAAATGATTTAGTATTCCAAAATTTACTATCTTAGTACCAAAATCTAGGAGCGGTTAATAAACAATTCCATCCCATTTTCCTTGATCCACATGATAGGACTAAAAATTTGGTCGAACATCTCAATTTGGTTTAATAAAAATCAAAGGTTTTGTTATAGCGAATTTGCAATTTTTTTTTTTTTTTTTAATATTTTGTAATGTTGGTCTAATAAACATGTCCCTCCAATATGTACAGGGTAGCTCAAACCGACTAGAACCCAATGGATGAGCATGGAGGCCACGGTGATGATGAATATCCATGGGTTCGTGCGATGACTCAGCAATCAAACTTGATGACTCGCCAATGACGTGGTATCTACCGCTGATGAGGATGAAAAGTTTTATCAGTGGATGATGCTACCATATTAGTGGATGGGACTTGACTGACGAGATGTTATGAGATTTATTTTTATATGGATGATCGAACCTACCTAGCGGATGAGGTGGACAGTGATTGGCATGTGGACATACCACTCACATTGAAGGTACGATGTGTGATAGGGGTTGCATGAATGTCAACGTGGTAGACTATTTGGACTATGATAGGACTAAATTTCCATAATTGCAAATAGTGTTAATGACTACTTCGTTTTCATATTTCCTGGATAGCGCATCAGCAGCTACATTTTCCTTCCCCTTCTTGTATTCGATAACAAAATCATAACCCAATAGTTTGGTTAAACACTTATTTTGTTCTGGATATGAAAACATTTGCTCAAGAAAATGTTTGAGACTACTATGATCTGTTTTTATAATGAAGCAGCTACTGATTAGGTAGTGTCTCCATTTTTCTACGACGTGAATAATAGCCAACATTTCTTTTTCGTATGTTGATCTTCCCAAAATTTTCTTGGAGAGTTGTTTACTCTCAAATGCCAACGGATGACCTTCTTGCATTAATATAGCCCCAATTCATGTTCCTGATGCATCACATTCGATAATAAATGGTTTGTGAAAATTGGGAGTTGCTAAAACTGGAGTTGTACACATGGCCTCCTTAAGAGCTTCGAAGGCGTGAGTAGCCTCGTCCGACCAACGAAAAGCATCCTTTTTTGTGAGGGCCATGAGAGGTGCTGCAATCTTACCATAATTTTGTACAAAATTGCGATAGTAGCCCGTGAGACCCAAAAAACCATGAAGTTTCTTGATGGTTTTAGGTAAAGGCCACTCTTGAATTGCCTTAATCTTATTGGGATCAACTTTGACGCCCTCGTGTGAAACTATATGACCAAGATACTCGACTTCTTGGACACCAAATGAACATTTGGAATGTTTGACAAATAACTTTTCTTTGTGTAAAATGTGAAGGGCTTTATCCACATGATGTAAATGATCCTTCCATGTTTGGCTATATATGAGAATGTCATAAAAAAAAACTAACACAAACTTACGGAGGAATGGACGAAACACTTGGTTCATGAGACTTTGGAAAGTGGATGGTGCATTGGTGAGACCAAAAGGCATAACCAAAAATTCGTAATGACCTTCATGAGTACGGAAAGCAGTTTTGGGAATATCTTCTTCTCGGACACGGATTTGGTGAATCCTGAGCGAAGGTCTAATTTTGTAAAAAATTTTGCACCATGCAGCTCATCTAGTAGGTCATCTATGATAGGGATAGGAAATTTTTCCTTGATAGTGAGTTTATTGAGAGAAAAAAAATCAGGACACATATGCCAAGAGTTATCTTTTCATTGAGCTAGAACTACAGGTGAGGAATAAGGGCTAGTGCTATGACGAATGACTCCATGATCTAGCAGATCCTGAACGATCTATTCGATTTCTATATTTTATGGTTGAGGATAGCGGTAAGGATGGCTATTAGGTGGGACACTCCCTAGAACCAAATGGATGGCATGGTCATGAGATCGTTTAGGTGCTAATCCTTTAGGTTCTTGGAAAACCTCTTCATAATTTGTTACGATGTCTCATAAATCTGGAGCAGTAATATCCGAAGTTGCTCAAGATTGTTTTTCCAAACATCCACCCTTTTTTAACATCTTCTCCATACTATGAGAGCTCACCATTTGTGATGGAGGAGTAGTAATTCCTTGTAAGCGAATGACTCGTCCATTTTCCTTCCATTCCATAAATAATTTTTTGAAATTGAAGCTAACCGTGTCTAATGTTTCCAACCATTCGACTCCCAAAATGACATCAGAGTTCCCTAAATTCATGATGAAAAGGGATCCAAACCAGGTATAAGTACCCATTTTTATGGAAACTTGAGATGTTCGACCAACACATTGCGCGTTCACCCCGTTGGCCACTAGAACCTAGAATTTGTCTTTGTTGGAAGAGTTAATGAATAGATTCAAAGCTTTTGATGTTTTGATGTTGATAAAATTGTGGGTACTGTCGGAATCAATTAGCACATTCACCTTTTTTTATCGAAGAAATCCTAGTATCTTGATGGTATGGTGGGCGGTTAACCCCATGAGGTCATGTACGGAGATCGCCATTGTATCCTCTTCCTTCTCTTCTAGAGTAATTGGTAGTTCTTCTTGTTGGTAAGTTTCGTCCTCTTCTCCTTCATATTGATCACACTCAATATGAAATTTTTGTTTTTGGGCACAAGCTTGTTCCCTGGGATGATGAGTATGACATTTATAGCAAAATTATATTGATGGTTGATCATTTCTACGAAAGGAATTATTGTGATATGGAGGACGACTATAGTTTTCATGCCGTGCATACAACTGAATTCTCTTCTCAGCCAGCTTGGCTATTCTTATACAATCGTTCAGTGCGGTTAGATTTTGAATGTCCACCTCCACCCTAATATTTTCTTTCAATCCATTGCAAAAATCTCCCACCACTATGTCGGGGCTGAGGTCTAATGTATATGGTAGTAAACTGGTGAATTTCGAAACAAACTCGCTAACCGAACCTTCTTGTTTAAGAGATAACAATATTACTGTGTATGATGATGTAGCTCCTTCATCAAATATTTCTAAAAAGTAAGTAGTGAATTTTTTCTAGTTAATAGTAGCTCCTTTCTCTCGCTTAAGCCATACAAACCATTGGTAGGCCTCAGTGCCTAATTTTGATGCAGCAAAAGGGACTTTATCAAATTCCTTAATTTGGTATAAGTTGAGAATGCCTTCCATTTTGGCTATCCAACCACGAGGATCATGACCCTCAAAAGTGGGCATATCAATGCATGGAAAATTATTAGGGCCTCTCGGTGGGTGATAACCCATATCCCTTTCCTGATATTGGTTATACCGTTGTCTATGATAGTGATCCCTGTAATTATCCGAATTGCATCTTTGTTGTTCCCAATCGTCATCCTGAGTGTCATTTTCTTCATTCCTTTGGGCATGGGAGTGATTGTGGGGATTAGTATTGGGATTACGCTGGTTTTGTGCACTCACTAGGGTTTTTAGGTTGGCACTAATTTCTTGCATACCATCTATTAAGAGTCGAAGAGCTTCATCGTTGGAAATGGCCGAGTTACTTGAGTCTCCTTGTGTGATGTTGTCGTGAGTTGGGAGAGGGTTAGTAGCCATAGGATCTACTAGTGGATGATGTGGATTATAACTACCAATTTTGAAAGGAGAAGGAGAATTTTTTGTACTTGGGCTTTGATGAGGTCTTCTTGCGTTGTTATAGGTCATTTTCGAGCTTGATAATCGACCGTCAGAACCTTTGGTCCACCTTTTGCTCATGCACTTGTTAACATAACCTGCTTAGGATTCCGCTTCAACTGCTGCAAAATTTGGTTGAATTTAGCAAAAATGTGGATTCCGCTTCAACTGTCGCTCCAACTGCGATGCGGATTTGAATTTTATTGGCTCACCTCCTTAATAGCCACTTTTGATGACTTTCAGCAATTTTGATAATGTTGACAAGTTTTAGATGATTTGGACAACTTTGGACAATTGCTAATACCGACAGCGACTAGACCAAGACACGACGTGGCACTACATGACTGGTAGCGATGGCATGACGTGACACGACAGGACTTATAGTGACGACAAGGAGGACGAAACAAACAACTGGACGGTGATGATAGCACCAAATGATGCGACTAAGGACAACTTGAGGACATGACGAACACGAAAAACCACTTGACACATGATGCGAACAGCAAGGACGGACACACGAACATGATGCGGACAGAGGACAACAAGGACGACATGATGCAGACAAAGGACAACAAGGACAGACATGACAGCATGGACACGACGCAGATAGCAAGGACGAACACGACAACACGGACACAATGTGGATAGCAAGGATGAACACGACAGCATGAACATGAAGCGGACAACAAGGACGGACACACGGACACGACGCGGACAGAGGACAGCAAGGACGAACACGAAGCGGACAACTACGGAGGAGCTCCTAATGTGTGACCAAAGTCACATCGTAGAAGGTGTGATTTAGTTTTTTTAAACCCGTTTTTGAACTGTGTACACCAAATGTGGGATAAAGAATTAAACCCAACGCAGCGGAGAAATTTATCTGACGTCAGCAAATAAAAATAAACCAACGACCTTAGCTTTCCCAGTTAATAAAAATATTCATGATTTACGATTGGTTGACGACCTACGAACCAATTTATTTCATTTGCGAAGTAAATTCTCGATAGATCCATGAGCGATTTTTTGATTTCCTTTAGACGCGTGAGTAGACTGCCCAAATCAAACTCTTACTGTGTATGTACGCGGGATTTGGTGGCACTGCTGCAATGAAAGGTCATCAATTGAAAATGTAGAATTTGCATGGCTTTGACAAATTTTCGACGAGTGAGAATGCAGAACTCTGCAGCGTCTGGGACTGCATATGTCAATCGAATTGTCTCCCCCGATGTGTTGGATCATACCAACCTGATACCACTTGGAAGGCAACGCCTTCTACTTATATTTAAATGGAATTAATTATTATTATTCAACCATACAACCAGAACAAGTAAATCAATCGAATACGAAATGCGAGGAATATGAATGTAATTAATTAAAATCAATTGCCACTAGGAGGGCAGATCCCGTCGTGAAGGCAAAGTGTGAATACGCAGAGATAAAATAGCAAAGATGAGATAATTCAATTAATTCAACAACTACCCTAATAAATATGAATTTATTAAACACTTGGAGAACCTAGCCAACGGCTAGGTTTGGTATGTAGCAGGAGCATAAAAAATAGTCAAGAGGCCATTAGTAATGACCACAAAACATCACCTTAAACAAAGGGACCAACCCAAAACACAAAACTCGTAAACCAAAACTTAGAAATAAATCAACACCTAACCTAATGCAAATTGATAAGAAAGTAAAACAAAACTTGCCAAACCAAATATTACGGACAAAACACAAAAATGGAAAGCTAACACAAAAAAATGAAAACTAAAACTATATACAATAATTTACACTATGGTACAAAATGCACAAATTCAACCTTCACTTTTCTGGATCCCAAAATTTATTAGCACACTTTAAAATATATATATCATAATATGCATGCCAAAATTTATAGGAATCTAGCCAAAACAAGACTAAGCCATAAAGTGCAACAACCATTATTTTACCTCTTTCACCCCACCATTTTAATCTAGTTTTGTTAGTAATCCCATAGTGGAGTTTCAAATCATCAAATTGATAAGATAATAATTGATCTTCAATTATTTATTTCTTGTCTATTCCTTAAAATGCAAATTTCACAATTCAATTCATGATTTAGAATTAGGTTTTCCTTTTCAAATATGAGATCTTGCAAGTAGGATTCTATTTCCAGAAATTTCAAAGTCAATTCATTTTCCATGTTTTTAGGCCAATCAAACTTATGCAACAATTTGCAAGCATCTAGGATATCTACTAAATGAGGATCATTATAAGTTTTTATCCTAGATTCCATTATCAATTGTTGATGAATTTGATTTAGTAACTCAAAGGCATTTGCTTCCATTTCACTCATCAAAGCAATATTATTAGTGGTGTGAGGATTAGTTAACTCAAATTATTTATCAACCACACATGGCATTTCATCATTGATAGCATTTGAATCCAACAACCAATTAGGCAAACCTTCACTTGGAGTTCAAATGGTGGAGTACAAAATACGAGATTCTACCTTTGGTATATTTCCATTTACCAATACTTGGAGAGGATTTGTGACTTCTTATTCATATTCATGGTCTTCATCATCATCTTCATGTAGTATTTATTTTTGGTACATAACCTGTTTATCAAAGACACCAAAATTAGACACCCAATTAAAAATACGTCCATCCTTTTCAAACCATGAATCTTGTCGTTCAAAGGATATGTTATATAACACATATTCCTGATCAACTATTTGAGTTGTTTTAAATAAATCAACATTTTCATTTGGATCATCAATGACATCAAACCCAAACCATTCATGTTCTAGAATTTATCTAAGGTAACATAGGTATTATAGAATCCTTAGGTGAAAAAATGCTTTCCATTTCTTGCATCTCAAATGGGAACAAAGTGAATGAGTATCCTTATTTGCCTAGAATAGTAGAATCATTATCATCCTTTTCTCTTTTAGCAAGGTGTTCGATAAAATCATCTTCAAAATGATTGGATCTTGGAACCTTCTCTATTTCAGCAAATGAATTGTCATCTTCTGATTGTACAAGAATTACCAAATCTTCATGTGAGATAGAGTTTTCAACATCCTGCTTGTCAAGTGAAATAGAAATTTCATCAATAGGAGCATGAGAAAATAATGATTCCTCATACCTTTTCCTGCAATTATAATAATGGTCATCTAAACCCATGGGATGAAACTCTATTGCATCCTCCTCATAAATTTCAAGCTCTTCAAGAAATTCTTCTTCAAATTCTTCCTAGTCATTATCTCGAGGATGTTTAAGGCTTTGATCATAAATTGTAATCATCTCATCTAAATTTATGGAAGGTATTGATTTATCATGTGTTTCAAAATTATTCTACTCTAGGGTCCCTCCATTGTCCGAAATAATATCACTTTTACTATCTTCGACCTTTGTCTCATAAGAATGATTTGGAGCATCATCAAGATACGCATCTTGAGGCATTTGTTCCTATAATTAAGTTATGTTTCCTTTAATTTATAGAACTAGCCTTTGAAACTTGTCCTGCATACCAGGTGAAGCAAGTGCTTCATTAGAAAGAGTGGCAAATTTCTTCCATCTATTCCACCAAAAATGATCATATTCTAAAACTAGGGTATAATGTTCAACCACTTCTTCATAATATTTAAATTCAATAATGGATTGCTTTTCAAACTCACCTTCATCCACTTTTGAGGGCTTAATTGTTTCTAAAAGTGGATCAATTTGTTTTCTATAATTATCCCAATCCTCACTTGTAAATAAGGACTTTGAGCCTTCTATTTCTAGCTTATCACAACTTGGCTCACATTGGATTTCTTGATCATTATAATTATTGTCTTCAAAAAACAAGTGATGGAATTCTATCGTGTCTTCCGATGGTTCCTTAGATTCATATATTGATTCCCCCTCAAATTCACTTTTAACCCCTTTTGATGGCTCAAGAGTTTCTACAAGGGGATCAATTCTTGCATTGAGCTTCCTATGATTGTCCCAATCTTCCTTTGTGAATAAAAATGAACCACTCCCTACATCTTGATGGGTTTGTTTACCACAATCCTCATTAATGGACATTGTATTAGATACTTGCACCTCCTATTGGATGAAATCTAATGTGGTTGTAATATTTGGACATTCAACTTTGTCCTATTGATTGCTCACATTAGACCTAGTTAAATTCAAGGGTGCTAGATTGGATGGTTGGTATTGGTTGGAATCCATAGCTCCTAAAAACAATTCATCATGGGATAAGGTTGTGCCTCAACCTAACTCATAGGTGGTATATGATTTTGAGCCTTAGGATTAAGTAATGATAATCTACCCACATCAACCCCTTTCAAAATCCACCATTGTTCTACTTTTATTTCCTCACTGTAGGCTCTAGGTAAGGATGAATTTTTAATAATTCTCCCTAGAAAATTAGAAGTAAAGGGATCTAAGTCTAGCATGTATATCTGAATGGATTTTTCTTCTAAAATAAGATAATGCATCACCACTTCGGTATACAACCTATGAAACCCCTCATTGAATTGACTCATGGATTCATTAGGTTGTTTATAGATAGAGACAAACTGATTTAACATCTCAACTGGGTCAACTAGTTTTTCAAAATGATTTATAAATGTTGCTTTTAATTGAGCCTAATAAGTGATAGTAATGATAGGTAAATGGATGTACCAATTCAATGCCACCTCATCCAAAGTGTATGAAAACAACCTACAAGGAACATCTGCATGCTTAAGCTTCAAATAAATTAAAATATCATTATATCTCTAAATATGCTCCTCAATCGAGGTCACATCATGCCTAAAATAAGGTAAAAATTCTTCTACACCTTCAAGGATTTGATGGGTAGGCATTTTTAAATGGCTATAATAATCACCTACCAAATATGCAATTCCTACCCTAGTTGAAATAACCAATGCCATTAGTGAACCTTAAATAACACAACTTTAGTATCAATTTTGTTAGTCAAAGTAATATCTTGCAAAGAACCATGAAATGACTAACAATCCTTTAATGATTCACATATAAATCATCATGTTAGCATCAATGAAAATATATTCATCAATTAAACCATAGCATCAAATAACATTCTACAATTTGCAAAAAGGTTAGCCTTAATACATCATCAATTAAATAATGTTTGAATCAATGAAAATGATTATATGTAAACAAAACTTTGTTAGTGAGAACTAGTGCCTTAAAATAACTCTTTAAAGTAAAATGAACAATTTAGCATATAAATAGCAATAAAGTAAACCAATTCAGGACCTCCTTCTAGCGTTAATTCTGTTGAGTGGAAATTTTGCCCAGTTGCAAAATCACCATCACATTCAATATTTTGAATGAAAATCCTCTCTTGCAAAAAATAAAATTTCTCCAAGGTTCCTTTTACTTAATGTGTGCTCTTAATATTATGAAGATGTATCAAATAAGCTCTAGGAATACCTTAGTGATTGCAAATAACTATTAACAAGGAGCCTATGTTAGTGTTATTGTATTGCTATACTAGTGATTGTTCATGAAACTTAAAAGAAAATGAAAATATGATTGGCCCTCATATGACCATGATGTAAAGCCTTAGTTCATTTTATATTGAAGTATTTTAGATAGATTTTATCTTCTTTTGGTTAAGCATATTTTAAACAAGTTTTATCTTCCTTAAATCCTGCTTTGAGCATGAAACAAATATTAAAATCTATCTCTAAATGTGAACCTTAAATGATGATTGGATTCATTTAATATTGCTTTGTTAAAATTTAAGCATGAAATAAAATAATGAAATTACTAGCTTCAAAATTTAGAAGCCTTTGATATGATAAATAAATTACCCCTCTTTAATGAAATTAGAATTTTCATAAAGAGAAGTTAATTTATTGCTTTAAAAATAATGGCCTTTGAAATACCATATAAATCACCCCCCTTCAGTCAAATTGCAATTTTCATAAAGGGAAGCTAATTTATTGTTTTCAAAACAAAATACAAATCTTGAAATTTGATTTACCTTCAAAATGTGAAATTATCTCAAATTTCGAAATTACAAAATACCTTATAAAATAGAAAATTTGAACAATTTTTATAATTTTGAAATGGCTTCAAAATAGAATCAAAACTATTCTAAATGAAGCATTAAAGCTTAGTATTCACACCCTGTTAGCGTAGTGCATTATCTAGGTATTACATTATTTTATTTTGTAAAAGTAGCGCTCATAGATGCTCTCCAAGTAATTCGGTTCAACCAACTTGATGGTTCCACAACCACCTCAGAGTTGATTGCTTTGTATACATATATCATTTGCAATATAATGTTTCAATTGTTTCATCGAATTCAACATGGTACCAGAGCCACGATGATCGCAAGTTGGGGAAGGTAGTTTCATTATTAGCAACTACTCCAACTGCTGCAGAGGCAGTCGATATTGGTAATCATGATGGGAGAAAGCCACACATAGGACGTCACGCAAAGGGTAGAGGACAGTCAGAAGCAATATAAATAGAGGACATCACATAGAGGATAGTCAAAAGCAAGTCACACAGAGGATAGTCGACCGACAAGGTAGATATACAGAACATAGTTTGAGGAGCACATGGAATGTAGTTCGAGGACCATGTGGGATGAGGGGCATGTGGGACATAGTTTGAGGAGCATGTTGGTCAAAGAGACACATGGTTTGAGGGCTATTGTAGAGAAAAAATGGAGGGTCAATTTCCCAAAGGCAACCGAAAACCATTGTGGCCTTCTGAATATTTCAAGCCTCACATCGTCGTAGCATAGCGAATGTAGGATTAATTTTTTTTTCTCCCTCTATGTACTAAATGCAGATAAGAATGTCCTTATCCTTATCTATACTTGTCATGATCTCTAGCACGAGTGGTTTATGCTCTGTTTATTTGGAGGGAGGTCTCTAGTTTGACTCCCCTCGGGAGTTCTAAAACATTATTTTTTTGTTCTTGAACGCCCTTAATGCAACCTGGTGATGCTTGCTTCCACACTTTGATGCCCTGTGCATAGTTTGACACTTTGTGCACATTTTTACACCTGAAAAGACCACTTTGATGCCATGACAGAAAAATTTAACACCCTAAATTTTTTTTTACATTTTTACATTTTTAAAAGACCACTTTGTTGTCAAATTTTTACATTTTTTGCAATTTTTACATAACCTATTTTTCATCCTAGAGGGTCATTCTTTTGCCAATCAAAAGCATTTTTGGGGTCAAAGAAGAGCACGGGAGTTATTTTTCTGCCACCATTCCAAGGACACACTCATTTTTTTGAGGTATTCTTCCATCCTTCATTTTCTTCCTTTGAAAGCATTTTTTTTAGGGATAAGTTGTTTTTGGAATACGAAAGGATCCACATTCATTTTATTTATTTTTGCAACAAAAATGGGGGATCTCACAAGCATTTATTTCTTGCAAAATTCTAAGACCAAGGGGAAATAAAATTATGGAGAGTGAATATATTTTTTTTCTCAAAACTGGTATTGTAATAGGTGCATTTTCAGTGGAAACCGACACCTTAAGTAGTTAAAAATTTATGGGCATTTGTGGTTTTTTTGCATTTAATTTTTTTATTTTCTTGCTTTAAAAATCACACAAATAAAAAAATAAAAGAGAAAAGACCCCAAATTTATACACCTATTTGTGTAATTGATTGCACAACAATGTTTGGTATATATGATACCTCTAGTCCACACTTACAGGTTATGCTATCGTGCTTGGAATACTGTATCTAAAACCTAATATAGATGCAACAACGATGTCTGAGCTTGTTCTCTATCAATAATCAAGGATAAATAAGGCAAACTAGTTCTGATAATCACTTCATTCATACCCACATCATGATTGTTGTTAGGCATAAATCCTGATGATGGGCTATCCAAAGTGTTTAGGGGAAGTTACATCTTGTGCATGAGGAATAGACCTTCTATGGTAGGTTTCATAAATAACATGATGTCCTTTTAGTATCGCCTAAGTTCCATGTATAGTGCTGCTCTTATATACTTATAGTCTCCCTCACATAAATGCGGGTATATATAGAGTAGTTTTGGTATAAAGGTATGGTAGGTATAAAGAAAGGGAGACCAATTGATGATATAAGGAACCTTCAAAATGGCCATTGTTCACAAATATATTTCAGATTCATAGTTGCTAAAGGTTTCTAACTTCATACCATGGAAGACAAAGATGTGTGTCATTCTTCAAGTGGAATATTTATGTGATGTAGTGACTAGAACTACAAAACACCCTACAACAACAGGAACATATTAATAAGATTTTGAGAAGAAGGACAAAATATATCTCATGTTTATCCTTCTTACTACTACAAATGAGGTCCAACCTCACATCTGTGATGCCAAAACTAGTAAAGAATCTTGGGATGCTTTGATTAATGTTTATGAAGGTAAGAATCAATCTACTATTCTACACCTTCAAACTCAACTACATACCCTCAGTATGAAATCTTATGAGACAGTTGACATATTCCTCTATAGAGTGGTAGAATTGAAAGCTAATTTGAATGTTATGGGACAACCATTGGATGATACTCTCTTGATCTCTATCATCTTGAGAGCATTTCCAGAGTCCTAAAAGATGTTGATAGCCTCTCTTAATGTATTTGGTAGACAAGTAACTTTTGTAGAGTTGGTGAATTTTCTCCAAATTGAGGAGGCAAACCAGTTTTAGAAGTATGAAGTGCTAGATAATGCTCTCTACACCAAAAAATGGGGTAATAAACAAGGACAATTTAAAAAAAATGATCTTCATCAAAAGGAAAAGGGAAACAATATCAGTAGAATTACAAACAATATTGCAAGATTTATGATATGAATAACCATGACACAAATAGGTGTTGGTTTAATAACAAGCAACAAAATGACCAACCTCATAAGAAAAATGGCAAAGGGAAATACAAACCAAAAAAAAGAATAAGCAACCTAAGGGGCATGTTGCTTATGCTGAATCAAATTTAGACTTAGATTCTGCAAGATCCGACTCAGACTCAAAATTTGAGAGAGCACACAAGGTGCTCATGACTCATACTTCATCTCCATAGATATATGTTGTATGGTATATTGATTCAGGAGCTAGTAAGCACATGACTGGTGATAAATCATGGTTTGAGACCTTTGAGGAGAAATAAGGTAAGCCAGTAACAATTGCTAAAAATCAAGTCTACCAAGTGAAGGGTGAGGGTGATGTTTCTATCACTCTTCCAGATGCATTCCAGATTGAAAAAGTCCTCTATGTGCCTGGATTGGCTAATATTTTTTTGTCATTCCCTCAGATGTTGGATCAAAATATGGATGTTGTGTTCCATGTTGCAAAAGGGTTAAAAAAATATATTTTATATCAAAAAAATAAAAACATGTAGCAACCAGATCATACAAGCATGGCTTGTTCATTTTAGATGATCTTTCAATGTCTCATGTTGCTCTGGAAGCAACTACAATGCATGCTACTTATCTATGGCATAAGTGATATGGGCATCTAATTTTAGGATATTTGATCGAGTTGAGAAAATATGAGATGGTGAGAGGATTTCCCAACCTTTCATCCACATTTCTAGTTTGCTTGAATTGCTTAGCAGGGAAGCAACATCAGGTCCTGTTTGAAGCAAGCTCTTCTAGAGCTAAGAAACCTTTTGAGTTGGTGCACACTGATTTGTGCGATCCTATGCCAACCAGCTATGGTGGAAAAAAGTATTTTCAATTGTTTGTTGATGATTACTCATGAAAGATGTGGGTTTTCTTCCTTCAATTGAATTCAGAGGTATTTTTGTACTTTAAAAAATTCAAGAATCTTGTTGATAAGGAGTCAAGATATTTCATCAAAATATTCCATTCAGATTGAGGGGGAATATACTTCCAAAAAAAATTCATCATTTTTTAAAGAGCATGGGATTAAGAGACAACTGACTACAGCCTATACTCCATAGCAAAATGGAGTTGTAGAGAGGATAAATCATTCCATTGTGAAAATGGTTCAATGTATGCTAAAGGGAGCACATATTGAGAATGAGTTCATTTTTCATTGTAAAAGGAGGATGGACACTCTGTAAAAAAATACTTAAAGTTTTATGCATCAATAGAAACGCTTCGACTTCTTGTTCTTTGAGTGGTCTTGCACTTGATAGTTTTTTGTGTGTCATTTCTGAATGCTTTCATTCCCATTACTTTTTGTGTTTAAATTCTACTTCTGAATTTATTTTTTTTGGTAAGGGAGTGAACACGAAGATGCTATTTGGAGGTTGTCACTACATAACTGCTAGAAGTTTCTATGCTAGTATTTCTGTTGTATGCTGCTAATTACTGCTTGGTGGAATTTCAGCTATTAGTCTATCCCCATCCTATATTTCTAGCTTATAGCCATATTTCCCTATTTATTTCCTATTACCCTAACCTTTCAACCAAATTAGATTAGTAAGGGAGCCAGCCCTCTTTGGATATTGGCTCGAAGGACATTTCTTTCCTCTGACCTTTCAATGTTGACTGGGTCTAGGGCGCACAAAGCATATATTTTGTAACTAGGTAAATTTGTGACCAAAAACTAAACACCAAAATATCATCCAAATAAACCACCAAAAACTCACCAATAAAATGATTCAAAACTTTATTCATTAATTGTATAAAAGTTTTGGAAGCATTTGTCAACCCAAACAACATGAATTACCATTCATACAACTTCTTCTTGGTCTTAAATGTAATCTCACTCATCTCCCTCTCTAATTTGAATTTTATAATAATTAATCTTCAAATAAATCTTTGTGAAGTACTATGCTCAACTCAAATAATCCATTAAGTCATCCATATGGGGTAATGAAAACTTGTACTTTATTGTGATCTTATTAATAGCCTAAGAATCTATGCATATATGTCATTCTCCATATTTCTTAGGTACTAGTAAGACTGGTACTAAGCATGGGTTTAAGCTCTTCCTAATCATCCCCTTGTCCAATAGCTCTTGGACTTGTCTCTTCATTTTCTATGAGTTTCATCGTATAGGCTACACTTCCTCTAGGTATGAAGTCTATGTTATGACTAATGCTTCTTATAGGTGATGATCCATTTGGAAACTACTTAGAGATAATATCTATAAATTCCTCTAATAAATTAATTATTACATAAGTAATTTCATCCATTTCATCTGCTACCCCAACTTTTGAAGATTTGTTAATGAGGGAAAGTACACTTCCTCCCTCGTCAGACCCTTTAAGAATTTTTTCCCTAAGATTATGAAAACTTTATAATTGTATTCCACCTATTTTCCTTTGTCCTTCAATGCACTCAATACATAAATTTTATCATCCTTAATAGTTGAATAAGTGTTCATTCTACCATTATGTACCACTTTCTTGTCAAATTGTTATGGTCTATGCAACAAAATATGACATGTATCCATCAATATCATGTCATATAGAAGTCCATCCTTATAAGAACAAATAAAAAAATTAACCATAAATTATTTGGTTACCAAAATTTGGTGCCCATTTGTAGCCATGATATTTTTTAAGTATTTGGATGCTCAATTTTCTTCAAGCCAAGTTTCTCCACCATCTTTGTTGACACTAAGTTGTACATGCTTCCAATATCCATAATCACCTTGTAATACTTACTTTTCAACTTATAAATTTCCCTAAATAGAATCCTTCTTGACACAAGTTCATGAACCTCCTTGGTTGGTTTTAACAATATTCTTTTCATAAAAAGTGATTCTCCTTGTTTCAGTTCCTTCATATGCTTTAATGACGCAATAATTTCTTCATATGCTTATGCAATATGGTAATGGGTTTCCTTTCCATGCCTACAATTTTGCTATGTTTAAGGGCACTCATAGTGGTATGAAACTAAATGGTGCGGGGAGCAGGATCATTTTTATATTGAATCACTTTTCAATTGTAAGGTAGAAAACCCATAATAGACTTAATTTATATATTTGTTCGATGATGCCTTATTATCATATGTGGATTGCATTTAAATACCTAGTCTAATAGTTGTAAGAATGAAGGGTTGTAACCCTAGAATATAATGAATAAATAATATAAGTAATTAGGACATGTTAGGAGGGTCCTAACATGCCACCCTCCTTAAAGGAGCTTTGTCCTCAAAGCTGGAAATTTGGAAATTGTTGCTGGATATCTTGAAAATTTTCCCACGTTGTGTCTTCTAAAGGTAGACCTTTCCAATGGATTAAAACTTTCGTGATATCGCGAGTACGAAGGTGACGAAAGCAACGATCCAATATAGCTTCTGGCTTGACTAGAAGTACTCCATCATCAAAGAATTCAGGGAGAGTGGGTTGTGTCGTTATATGGGCTCCCACTGTGAGCTTAAGGCAAGATACATGAAATACGGGGTGAAGTTTGTAAGAGGGAGAAAGCTCTAGTTTGTAAGCAACGGTCCCAATACGTTGGAGAACTTTATACGGCCCGTAAAATTTGGGTGCTAACTTCTGAGAACCTTTTTGTTTAAGAGAGGATTGACGGTAAGGTTGGAGACATAAGAAAACCATATCACCCTCGTGGAAACTACGTTTGCTTCTATGTTGATCGGCTTGCTGCTTCATGTGATGTTGGGCGATGTGTAGGTTCTCTTTTAGGATCCGTAGTATGTCATCTCTATTAGCAAGTTTTGTTTCCACCGCATGGACTTTTGTAGTCCCTGGAATATAGGAAGTGAGGGATGGTGGTGTTTGACCATATAGTGCTTCATAAGGAGTCATTTTGATGGACGTATGGTATGAAGTGTTATACCACCATTCCACTAGTGAAAGCCACTTTACCCAATGGAGTGGTTGAGTAGAAACAAAACATCGAAGGTATGTTTCCAAGCATTTATTTACAACTTCTATTTGGCCATCGGTTTGAGGATGGTAAGCGGAGCTCATACGAAGTTGAGTACCTTGTAATTTGAACAATTCCTTCCAAAAGGTGCTAGTGAAATTTGGGTCGCGGTCACTAACAATTATGGAGGGCATACCATGTAATTTAAAGATGTTATCTAGGAATATGTGGGCTATAGTGCTAGCGGTATAAGGATGAGCCACGGAACAAAAATGGGCATATTTAGATAAACGATCAACGACTACAAAAATGGTTGTTTTTCCTCCTGATTTTGGTAATCCTTCAATAAAGTCCATAGAAATATCTGCCCATGTTTTGGTGGGTATAGGAAGAGGTTGAATTAATACTAGAATAGCGAGAGTCTCCCCCTTTTGTCTTTGGCAAACTTCACATTATTTTACAAAGTTTTTGATGTAATTTTTCATTCCTACCCAATAGAAGGAGATAGTGGCTCTTTTATAGGTTTTTAAGAACCCTGAGTGGCCTGCAGTGGGTGAGGTATGTAACTCATGAAGAAGTTTTTCATGATAAGTTGAATTGGGGGTGAGGACCATCCTCCCTTTGTATCTTAATATATTGTCCTTCCAAGTGTATGGAGTTTTGCTACTAGGATTATGTTGAAGTTGTTGAATTAAGGCGTGGATAGTAGGATCATTTATCCATTCTTCATGCACCTCATCTACCCATTTAGGAATAAGAGAGGAAAGAGCATGGACTTGAGGCATATCTTCAAATTTTCTAGAAAGTGCATCGGCTGCCATGTTGTCCTTTCCCTTTTTATATGTAATTTCATAATCATAGCCAAGAAGTTTAGTAACCCATTTTTGTTGTTCCGTGGTATTAGTCCTTTGTTCCAAAAAATACTTCAAGCTATGATGGTCAGTGCATATAATGAAATGTTGGCCAATAAGGTAAGGCCTCCAATATTGAATAGCATGGACAATCACCTACATCTCTTTTTCATACGTAGAGTGAGCTAAATTCTTAGGAGAAAATGCTTTGCTTATAAAAGCTAGAGGCCTTTCATCCTGCATGAGTACGGCTCCCATTCCTATTCCTGAAGCGTCACTTTCAATGACGAACGGTTTAGAAAAGTTGGGCATGGCTAGAACAGGGGTGGTACACATTGCAGTTTTCAAGGTGATAGATGCCTCATCCGCTTTAGATGACCATTTGAAAGCATTTTTATTAAGTAATGTTGTTAGAGGAGCAACGATTTCACCATAATTTTGGAAAAAATTTCTATAATATCTCGTTAGTCCAAGAAACCCACGTAGAGATTTAAGGTTTTTGGAATAGGCCAATTTTTCACCTCCTCGATTTTGGAAGGATCTACCATAACTCCTTCCTTTGAGACAATATGCCCTAAGTATTCAATTTCTTGTTTTCCAAAGGAACACTTTGATATTTTTGCATAAAGTTGATTTTCCTCCAATATTTGGAATGCTTGTCTAACATGGTCCAAATGTTCTTTCCATGTTTTGCTATAAATAAAAATGTCATCAAAGAAAACTAATATAAATTTATGAAGAAAAGGGTGAAATACCTTATTCATTAGACTTTAAAAGGTATAAGGAGCGTTGGTCAGGCCAAATGGCATCACCAAGAATTCGTAGTGCCCTTCGTGAGTGCAAAAGGCCATCTTAAGAATATCCTTTTCATTGATTCGTATTTGGTGGTAGCCTGACCGTAAGTCTAACTTGGAAAAATAAGCTGCCCCGTGGAGTTCATATAATAGCTCTTCTATGACCAGAATAGGAAATTTATCTTTGATGGTCATTTTATTAAGCGCTCAAAAATTGACACATAAAAGCCACGAGCCATCATTTTTTCTAACTAAAATAATTGGAGAGGAGTAAGGGCTTTTGCTAGGTCTAATGACTCCTGCCTTAAGAATCTCTTGTACTAATTTATCTATTTTGGTCTTTTGGAGGTATGGATAACGATGAGGTCTAATATTAGGAGGGTGATGCCCTGGAAATAGTGGAATAGTGTGATCGTGACTTCGTTGTGGAGGTAGTCCTTTTGGTTCATTGAATACCGCCTTATGGTGGTCTAAAATATTTTGTAACTCTGGTGTCTCGTCTTCTTTGTGACTAGGTTGAATTAAAAATAATTGGGTGACCATTCCTTTGTTTTCTCTTCAGATAATTTTCTACATTCTATGCGAGCTGATGATTTGGGAAGGTCCTAATTTTAGGCTTTGGATAATATAAGTTTGGTTCTTTGTTGTGAATTTCATCCATAGTTCATCAAATTCCCATTGGACTACGCCCAAGGTTCGTAACCATTGTACGCCTAGTACAATGTCACACCCACCTAGGGGTAGGACGTACATGTTGCCTTTCATGTTATAAACCCCCATAGTTAGTTTTATATTTCTGCATTTTCCTTTGCATGCAATTTTTTTGCCATTTCCAATCATCACTTCGAAGTTATTGCAAGGGTATATAAAACAATTTGCTTTTTTAGCCACCTTTGGATTGATAAAATTGTGCGTGCTACTAGAATCTAGGAGCACGATAAGGTTTTGTTTCTTAAAATACCCTTTAACTCGCATTGTTTGAGGGGGAAAAAATCCGGCAAGGGCGTTGAAGGAAACCTTTGGTGCATTTTCTTCGTCACTTTCAATTGTGTTGGATAATACCTCTACTTCAAGTTCAGGTTCCTCTTCGATGAGAATTCCCTTCCTCTGTGGCATCTAGAATATATAATTTTCATGAGGCACATTTATGATTTCTATCAAATTTCTCATCGCAATGGTAGCAAAGACCCTTAGCTTGTATTTCCTTCATTTCCTCAAAACTCAGACACTTAATTGGTAGAGCGAGGTTAATTTTGGGGGTTGTGTAGGAGTTTTGGGTTCATCCATTTTGCATTGGTTTGGGGTTGGTATAAGTGTTTGATGGTTTCCTCCAAGTTGGTTTTGTGAACCGATTTCGTGCCTTGATTTTGTCCTCCACTAATTTCACCAATCTGATGGTCTCTAACATGTTTGTAGGGTTATACATTTGTACCTCTATTAGAATTTCTTCTTTTAATCTACTGACAAAACATTCTTGAAAGAAGGCAGCGTCTAATCCAGATTTTCGATTAGCTAGCCTTTCAAATTTTGCTTGGTATTCGCTTACCGAAGTGGTTTAGCATAATTTAGTGAGGGCCTCTGTAAAGATTTGAAACTTGCTAGGACCGAATTGCACTAATATATTCTGTGTAAAGGTTGACCACATCGGAGTGTCGTTAGTTTTCTAGAACCATTGGTACCATTGGATGGCGTTGTTTTCCAAGTGGAAGGAGGCGATATGCAATTTTTGAAATTTGATTTAGTGAGAAATATTGCTCTTCTCTATAGATATGCACTTATCCATCTTCAACTTACTTCCCACACATGATACTGCCCAAACCAACCATTGGTCTAGTTCCTCATGTTGCTCTTCAACTTTAGTTTCTACGTGACTAATCTATTTCTCTTCACTTTTACTCACATATTCAATATGAACACCTCCTTTGGGTAGTATCAATTGCATCTAATCTTGTTGTGGTTCTCCTTAATATTTTAGTTATGTCCATTGGTCAGGGTATAATACCATGCAATCTTCCTCTTCCTTGGTGTGTCATCTCTCCTCCAACATGTATTGTAAACCTTTAAAAACCCTAGCTCTAATACAAAATGATTTAGTCTAGAAAATGGGGTCTAATGAAAGACTATATCTTCTAGCAGCAAAAACAAATTCACAACTCACAACCAAAAAACTTGTGCAAAATAATAAAATGTCTTCAAATTTTCTTATTGTTGGTTAACCAGAAAAATGTTACCATACATTTTATTTGTCTTTTCCATTAGTGAAAACAAAGGGAAATTTTGGAAGGCCAAAATTCATGTCCATTCATCTTCAAATCTTCCTCTGAATTTTATTATTTTTATTTTTTTGCAATTACCATATGTTTGTATGGAAACCTCATTTGTACATGTTGTGTTGAGGATAACTTAGGCTTATCCACTTAAGCCTAAGTTAATTATTATTATTTACTATTCCTATTTCATTACACTTTGTATTCACGTGAGGCATAGTATGCCCATGTTAGAAATAGGTTGTTAGCATGTTGTTAGATGGTTGTTAACTGTTAGAGATCTCCTTTGTTCTCTAGCAGTAAATGGACATCCCTAGTTAGCATTTGGTTAACTAGTAGTTAAGTGGTTGGCCATGTTTGGCAGATTGTTGCAACCACTTAACCTACGTAACATCCATTGTAATTCTATATATACTTGCATTATGATGAATAATATAGCTTCATAATTTGATCCTACATCATTGGTAATCAGAGTCGAGGATATTTTTAAGCAGGAGGGAAGGCAAACTGCCACTCCACTACTAGGTGCCTAGTGAGAGTGCTTGTGCATCAGATCCTAGGAAGGTGTTGACAGGGAGTTGACACCAAGTGAAGCTGAGGGTAGAGGGAAGAAATTACCCCTGCACCATTTATTTTCCAAGAACAGGTTGCAGCTAAGAAGCTTTCTCCAAGTTTTCTTCTTTTTAGGAGGAAAAAGAAGTTGAATTGAGTCCACTTAACTCAACTTAAAGAATGCATTAATTGTAATGCACAATTTTTTTTATAAAGTATTAATTTTATATTAATATTTTATTAAAAAATATATATATCGAGGAGTTTGTGCATGAATTTTTTTTTAGATTAGCTTTTAAGCATATCCAAGTCTTAGTGGTCACCTTGGTGGGCCACAAGACCAACAGCCCAACCAACACCGGTGGCATCTGACCCAGCGCTACCTCTCGGTAGCCGGCCCCGACCACCATTTGGCCAGGCCACCACCAGAGCCCACCTCGACAGCCATGTTGGTCAGCCAACAGCGCTGACCATTGAATCGGCTTCAACCATAGTCGATTTTGGTCGATGATAGCACCGTCAACCACTGGGCACTCGGCCACCACAACCAGCACCGACTATCAATGGCAACTGCGGTGGACCGCTGCTATCCAATCGTCGATCGCACACCGACGTTGGTACCCATAGTCAAGTCTCGAAAATCAATGGCAGTGTTGATCATCACCAACCACAGTCGACTGCCTGGGACACCTCCAAATTGATCCCTTTTAGCTCTCAGCTTCTCGATCATGCATCGATCTCAGGAGGAGATCACAAAACTACTTCGACGAGTTTTGAATCTCTGATGAGAGAAATAGTCCTTCTGCTCGATGATCAGGCCAGTTCAGGGCAAGTTCGATGCACAACATAAATCAAAAATAATTTTTCCTAGCGTCCTTGAAATAAATTCCTAGCGAAATTGACCTGTTTCGGTGAACTACTGTGTTTTCCCAATGATTGCAGACGCTCCCAGCAAGGAGACGCATTTTTCCAGGGAGGTTTGACCTTTTGGTGGGTAAAACTAAGGTTTAACACCTTAAATTAATTTTTTGGCACCGTGTAAATTTTCAACAAGGGTTGAGTTTTTTTTTTTTGGTGAGAATTTTTTTTTATAAACCTAAGGTTTTGGGATTTTTGCGGCCATCAAAAAATTTTGCGGTCACCATCGACGACCGTGGAAGGTGGGAAGCACCAATTTGTTGGGTTTTTTTATCCCATATTGGTCCCGTAGGGGACCAAGTGGGCTTTATTAGCCCAACTTCCTGAGTAAGATAGTGTCTAGCTTTCCTAGACACCCTACATCAAACCTCACACGCAGAGGAACCAATTGAAGGGTGCCACTAGTCGTGATGGCTAGAGTGATCATGCCTAAAGTTGCCCACTTGCTGACTGCTCGACTTACTTGGCAGACCTGCCCATTGACCGGGGCACGAAAACAAAATTTTTGCGCACATTCAATTTTTTGGTGGCAAATTCGATTTTTGGCGAGAAAACAAGGAGAAAAAAGAATTTTCAAATTCAAATTTTACCTTTTGGTGCCCAAACCAGCAAAAAGGAGAGTAACTTTGAAAGGTGATATCTTCCTCATTATTGGTCTGTTTTTGACCAAATGTTTTTACATTGTGTTGCAAATTTCCTGCAGATTGATAATTTTTGCTCCTAACCAAATTTTGGCATTGTAAAAGGGCTAATTTTTTAGCATTTTTAGTGCACTTTTGTAATTGCAAAATTGGATTTATTTTGTAAAAAAGCACTAAAATAACCCTAATTTTGAGAGCAAAACTTGTAAAATCTAGGCAATTTGGCTGCATAGGAAACTGAAATTGTTCATAAGCCTAGATTAAGATTTTGCAAGACCATTTGGTAATCCTCCTAGTCTGGCATATACTAGAAAAAATATGGCTCAAGACCTCAGATAAAACATGGAAAACCTTACTTATGCAGTAGATATTTTAGTAGAGAAGGTAAGAGATATTATTGTGCAATTCAATCCGGGTGAAATCAAAATCCACCATAATCATGCTAACAAAGATAAATGTAGGGTTAAAATGTATGATGGATCTAGGGATCTCGATATCTTATCTGCATGGATTTTCAATATGCAAACTTCGTTTGCTTATGCTAAAATTTTGAAGGATGAAAAAGCCACATTTGCTACACTAAAACTCACAGGTTTAGCATAAGTTATCATTGTAGAAAAACAGAGCCATAATGCCACCATGAATTGGAAAGAATTAACTCAAATTTTGAAAAACACCTTCTTTCCACCAAACTACCAAAGTGACCTCACTACCAAGTGGTATAAATTGAGGTAAACCTATGGAATGTCAGTTTTTGATTTCATTTTCCAATTTAATAGGTTGAGGGTATTGCTTGGTGTGAAATATTTAGAAGATGATTTGATTAATAAATTCACTCATGGCTTGCAAGATCAGATTTTTAGGGAGATCAAATTCAATGTCTTCCTCACCTTGGATGTGGCATTCAATCATGCCATTCTTGCAGAGGAGAAAGTTGGTGCATATCTGTATCGCTCCAATTTTTTTGCACCCTTACCTTCAGGCTATAGGATCCATGCCCAGAAGGGGGATGTGAAAAGGATGGGACAATACCTCAGATTGAGAGGCCCTTTGAAGGTCTCGCCTCTCGGGGGGAGGTGTATAAGGGTGAATTTTTGATGGATGGTGGGTTCACCAGGAAAATTTTGAATGGCAGTTTCCACGCCTAGGTTGATAGTGTGTTTGATGTGTTCATTTTTATGCTTGATCATTCAAATCCTAGGTTTGGCCAAATGAATCTAAGCTAAGATATATGAAATGCTGATTATATGAATACAGAAAATAGAATTAAACAAAAAATATAAGAAATATACTAGATTAGAAAAGCCATACCTGATCCAGATGTCTGATGAGGTTTTGATTTTTGAAGCAATCCAGATCGTTTGGAATTTGACAGAATCATCTCTAATCTAACAGGATCACCCCTGATCTGACAAGATCATCTCTAATCTGACGAAATCGTCTGTAATCTGACTAAATCATTTGACGATTTCGTCAGAGACCTGCAACTATAGAAATGGATACCAAGAACAAAAAATACAATTGCAAAAGCAAGGGAAAATGATAGAAATGAAAGTATAAATGTTAAAATGACAACTTTAGATAATAAATTATGTAAAATGCATTGTTTTAATGACTAAATTTTGTTAGCATATGACATATATTGTATGCATCAATATTTCATTATTTGCAAAACTATCGCTCGTAGTCGATCTCTGATTTTGTTGATTAACCAACTAGTTGGTTAATCAACTGCATTGTAATTATTTATATTGAAATCAATGAGAATGAGGAAACTGCTTTGTCAAGTTTTATATGGCATAAAATCCATGGACGCAGGCAACAATGCTGGTGGACTGGAAGACCGAGGATAGACTGGATGACACAGACATGACGACACAGACTGGCGGACCTGACAACAAACAACCCATAGACTGGACGACACAAACAGACGGACCTGACAACAGACAACCACGAACAGATGACACAGACTGGCGAATAGACTGGCTGACCTGAAAACAGATAGCCATAGACAGACGACACAGACTGGCAGACCTAACAATAGATAGCCAAACGATAGACTGACAGAACATGCAGACCGAGGACGGTGGATCGGGGTGGTTCATGGATCGAAGTGGTTTGACGACGACTGTGGAGGCAAAAGGGAGGGGGTGGTTGCCCTAAGGCAACCAAAAGCTTTGGCACTTTCGATAGTGTTTAAACCCTCCCATAGTGGCCGCATAGGCCATGTGGGATTAATTTTTTTTCTCCCTTCTTCGCCCTCCAAAGCGGATAATACCGGCGTGGCTCCTGTTTGATTTCATCGGGCACTTCGGCTCCCGTGGTTGGTATGGTCCTTGTTTGGCGGAAGGTTGTAGTTTTGAAACCCGTCAAGGAAACTTTTGGCAGATTTGTTTTTATTTTTCTTGACGTCTATGCCCTGTTGACACCCGCACGACCGCATTGACACCCGACACAGACGTTTGATGCCCAGCATATGTTTTTGACGCCCGTAAGGTGCTGTTGACGGTGGTGAAGCAAAGTTGATGGCGGTGAAGCACCGTTGACGCCAAAAAGGTGTCATTCAAGCAAAAAAAACCCATCTTGATGCCTTGAAGGCTCCCATTTTCTATTTTTTTGGGGTTTTCAGGTATTTTTTTACCCATTCTTATCTATTTTGCAATTTGAAGGGGGGACTTCACATGATTTCACTTGCAAAATTGTCAGATAAAGGGGGAATGTGTAATAGGAGCTATAATTTGTGGGCATTTATGATTATTTTTTTTTGCATTTAAATACACTATTTTCTTGCATTCACAATCATAAATTAAACAAAATATAAGATCCCAAATTTATACCCTATTTGTGCAATTTATTGCACAACAGCATTCGGTATTTGAGATACCTCTGGTCCACACTTACAGGTAATGTTGTTGTGCTTTGGACTACTGTATTCACCACCTAATATAGCTGCAACAACGACGTCTGAGCTTGTTCTCTATAAATCATCGAGAAATATGGCAAACCAGTTTTGTTTTTTTTCCACTTCATACCCACATCATGATTGTTGTTAGGCGTAAATCCTGACGAAAGTTTTTTCCAAAGTGTTTAGGGGAAGTTATGCCCCACGCATGTAGAATAAAACTTTCTATGGTAGGTGTCATTAACAACACGATGCTCTTTCAGTATCACCTATGTTCAATATATTGTGCTTCTCATATGTACTTATGGTCTCCCTCACGTAAGTGCGAGTACATATTGAGTAGTATACTGTTCATATATACCTATAGTTTCCCTCACGTAATGGCGGGTGTATATTGAATGGTTATAGTATAAATATATGGCAGGTATAAAGAAATGGAGACCAATTGGTGATATAAGGAACCTTCATAATGGCCACAATTCATAAGTATCTCTCAGATTCACAATTGTTGAAAGGTCCTAACTTTGTTCCATGGAAGACAAAGATGAAAGCCATACTTCAGTTGGAATATTTATGGGAGGTAGTGACTGGCATTGCAAAACGTCCTCAGATAGCAGGATTAGATCAATATTCTTGGGATAAGAAAGACAAGAAGAGTCTCGTATTTATCTTGCTTGCTACTACAGATGAGGTGCAGCCTCATATTTGTGATGCAAAAACTAGTAAGATAGCCTGGGATGACCTGATCACAGTATATGAAGGCAAAAATCAATCCTCTATTCTTCATCTTCAAACTCAACTACATAATCTTAGTATGAGTTCTGGAGAAATAGTTGACATATTCCTTTGTAGAGTGGCAGACTTGAAAGCAAAATTGAATGCTATGGGAAAACCTATGGATGATGATGTCTTGAATTTTGTTATCTTGAGAGCATTACCAAGTTCCTACAAGATGTTGATCACTTCTCTCAATGTTTTTGGTAGACAAGTCTCATTTGTGGAACTGGTAAACTTGCTTCAAACTGAGGAGGCAACTCAGGTCCAAAAAGATGATATGCCCAATAATGCTCTCTCCACACAACAAAGTGGTAAAAAGCAAGGTCAGTTTCAAAAAGGAGGTGCTTCTTCCAAAGGAAAAGGGAAGCAATATCAACAACAAGATACAAAATATTGCAAAATTTGTGACATGAATAACCATGACACCAACAGGTGTTGGTTCAAAAACAAGCAACCAAATGACATAGGTCCACACAAGAAGGGCAAGAACAAGAAAAAATACAATAAGCATAAGCAATCTAAAGGCCATGTTGCTTATGATGAATCCAACTTAGACTCAAATTCTCCTGAGTTCGATTCAGATTCTGACTCTGAAAGAGCACACAAGGTGCTCATGACTCATACTTCGTATTCCCAGATAGATGTTGTATGGTATATTGATTCAGGAGCTAGCAAACACATGATTGGGGATAAATCCTGGTTTAATACTTTTGTGGCGAGAGAGGGTAAGCTAGTCACAATTGCTGACAATCAAGTATATCAAGTAAAATGAGAAGGGGATATTTTTGTGTCTCTTCCTGATGGTAATTGTTATATTGAAAAGGTTCTCTATATTCCAAGCTTAGCCAATAATCTGCTATCAGTCACACAAATGTTGGATAGAAACATGGAAGTCATTGCATATATCTTTACCAAAGCACTTGGACGTATCAAATATGAAAATTTTTGAGATACTATTGGAATTTGCCAATAATGTAATAAGGGGGGATGTTAGCATATGACATATATTGTATGCATCAATATTTCATTATTTGCAAAACTATCGCTCGTAGGCGATCTCTGATTTCGTTGATTAACCAACTAGTTGGTTAATCAACTGCATTGTAATTATTTATATTGAAATCAATGAGAATGAGGAAACTGCTTCGTCAAGTTTTATAACTTTGACTCTATCATGCATCTATGCTACGTGAGGTGAACTCCAAGATGCAAAATAGAAATAAATCTAACTAATGCAAAGAAAAACAGTAGATAATGGACAGAGAACGCAAACTTAGGGCATGGATTTGCCCCCAATGTTGGCTGCAGTCGAAATTGTCTACAAAATACATAATCGTCTTGAATTGTGGCGTGATCATCCGAGATAATACAGGATCATATGCAACGATTTGAGCTTGCTCCAGCTGAAGAATGACAAAGTTCCTGCAAGAAAATTCAAAAAGGGACAAAGGCAAACAGTAGTCTAAGACATTCTAATGCATGTAAAACTCGAAGTGCAATAAAATTCAGCCAAGGGAATGTCAAGAGGAGGGCCTAAGATTAAATAGGCATAGGAAGGAGGTTGGTAGGTTGGAGATCATCCTAATCTGGAAGATCTCCAATTGAGTAGGTCTCTAACAACACAGACACGCTTCTGCCCAACTTAGAGACGCCGTTGAAACATAAGCTAATTATGAAAAATCAATTTTGGGACAAAATCATCTAGACGTTCTGCTCCAGACAAATTCGTCTGATCTGAGGTGATATCATCTGATCGGCAAAGATATCATCCAAAGGTCACAAAAAATCCTAAAAATGGCACGAAAAACAAGGAAAGCGGTTTAACAGGTGGTTCGGGGTTAAAATTTAAATTTTGAATTATTACTAAGGTTTACTGTGCCAATTTTAGGGTGCTACATTTTGCCCCCTCTTTAGAAAATTTTCCAAAGAAAATGCGTTAAATATGAGTTCTTCTCGATCTACGAGAAAGCAAAAATTATTCTCATTTTTAGGCGACGATTCTAGGTCGAATCGTACGATAGCTTACTATGGTGCCCCCTCCGTGTTTTTACCCAAATCGAACGTTTGAGGTAAAAATGCGAAAAAGCAAAATTTAAAATGTTGTTAATTATTTTTGAATAAAATTAAGAAAAAATAGGGTAAAACCCTAATTCATTTTTACTGTTCATTTTCCTGGTTTCTAGAGCTCTGCAGACAATATGGTCAAGACAGCACACAGATCGATAGAGGTCCGGCGCGGGCTATGGGTAAGGGTCCAAACTTAATTTAGAATGCTTTAATTTTGAATTTCATGCTTTTTAGATTAATTTTGAATGATTTTTGAGCATCATGGCTGTTTTTGGGCTATCGACATCGTTGGGCCGAAATCGTCTCAATTTCGTCGAAATCGTCTCGATATCGCCGATTTTGTCCAAGGGCGAAATAGGTGATATGGGGACGATTTCGTACAGTAAGGGATGATTCCATCTTATGAAATCGAAGACGAATTTGCTCAAATTTTGGATGATATCATTCAATAGTGGACGATATCATCATTTGTATGAAATTGAACTTGTTTTACTTGTATTTTTAATCACTGTTTTATTAATGATTTTTATTGTTTTATTATTTATGTTGCAGAGAGGATTACTAAAGAGCCGAGAATGGAAATACAACGAGCTGAGGGATGACTTGGCCACTCTATCTCAAGCAGAGCGAGATCAGTTGGCTCAAGTCGGCTTGCAGCATGTGGCAGATATGCCACAGGTTTCTACAGATATGGGGCTATTGACAACGCTAGCAAAGAGGTGGTATTCGGGTTCTTCTTGTTTCCGGTTACCAACAGGGGATATGACTCCCACATTAGAGGATGTATGAAGGATTTTGAGGATCCCCATACAAGGACAGCTAATAAATCCCATGGCCAATCAGGGCCATGTGATGATGCGACTGTGCGGAGATCCGAGCTTCACCTTGGAGAAGGGCAGAGTGAACATCGAGTTGCTACGCCAGATGCCTGGGGCATCTAGACTGACATAGGTTTTGGCTAGGGTGGTAGGTGGTCTACTGCTATGCCATCAGAGTGGATGTAGACTACCATGGCTACTAATAGATGTGGTCTATGACATGAGATACCACGGGTACAGGTTTTCTTAGGGGAGCTTTGTACTATGCCGATTGTATAGGATCCTGCATGGGGTCATATACAAGGGCGACCGATGTCTGGTCATGACATCACTATTGCAGGTTTGGTGCTAGGAGCACATCATGGTGCAGAGGCCGGTAGGGCTCCCACTAATAGGGATTGATGGGGAGAGGCCTCGAGTTTTCTACTGGTGGCTCCGAAGAGGGTCACAATGGCGGATAGATCTGCCAATGTCCCGGAGACTACTTGACGACCTTGTCTCCGACCAGATCACCTGGAGGCCTTGGAGAGATCATCCAGGGTGGGCCGAGGATAGATAGGAGCTGGCTCACGTTAGGAAAACCTATTGGCTGAGGATGGAGAGGAGAGATGTGGAGCTCCACCGCTATGACCGAGTTTTGAGGCAGTTAGGTCTACAGCAGGGGATCCCATCTCTCAGAGACTACAAGTTTTCTCAGACTATCTAGGATAACACTACAGCCAGTGAGGCTCTAGATATGTAGTGCTTCTAGAGTGAGGATACGGATGATGCCCCCATTCAACCAGTGGATGGGGATGACATAGGGGTTGTCGATGGCTACGATGCCTGGTACACAGGCATCCGCCCTCCTCGGATGATGAAGGCTCAGGGTCTGATTCACACAGTTGTATGTTGGATGGGGAGGCAGTGCTAGGCGGCCATTAAGGTGACACAGGGTCACAGTGGGAGAGAGTAGAGGAGGCCACAGGCTTAGTAGAGGTCGTGGCAGTGGGAAAGGAGGGAGGAGAGACCCCCTTCTCCATGGAGAGAGAGGCCACCAATGCCCGATAAGGGCAAGGGTGTCAAGGTAGGAGAGAGTAGCGAGATGGCTACTCTCTGGGTGGAGACTATCTGTCTCCAGGCTCAGGTGTAGTCCTTGTAGGATGAGGTTGCATGACACCGAGAGGAGGCCACACATCTCAGAGATGAGGTCGCACACCTCAGAGCATGGAGCGGAGGGACGAGCACTCGGGACCTAGCACGAGCTATTGCCCAGATCACATTCTATCAGATGCTATACCACCATATGGTGCCAGAGGAGCAGAGGTTACCACTGCTAGCCCCCATTGTGGAGCCTATCATGATGAGGTCATCGAGGACATCATCACGATCAGAGTCCAGGACTCATAGCACCACATGGACTATGATGGGGCCACCTCGTCCACCTTAGGGCAGGGGAGGAGATGAGGCTGAGAGCTTGAGGGGTTCTCGAGGCTAGCTACTATAGACTGCACTGCACAGATTGATACATAGTGTTTATTATTTTTGATAGAGGATTGAGTATGCCGAGGTACAGATTATGGCATACCGATCCAGTTTTGAGATGATGTATATATTGTTGATATATATATAGATGAGATATTTTTGATCATATGACTTGTCTTATGTGTTTGTATGATGCTTTAATGTTTTGATGTGATTGATTTGATGATTCATGTAATTATGTCATTTGGAAATATTATGGTTTGAATGTCATGCTTTAAAATTTAAATGAAATAATCTGATGTAAACAAATTGGTTGTTTGTGGTGTGATTTGATAAAAATAAAAGGGACTTTTAACAATAATTTCAAAGGACATTGTCACTATTTATGACCATTTCATGGAGTCGCCGCTCGCTAGGTCGTCAAGCTAATCCTGGTATAGAAATATTGCTAAAAGTAAAAGAGTGCTTAAGATACTGTCTTAAGACTTTGTTGTGATGATGCAAATGATGATGATGATGGTGATTTGTTTTCAGATTTCCATGAAAATATTATGCATGAAATATATATATATTTTAAAAATGATTTTTGCTAGGCATAAATTCCTAAGTGTGATAAATTTTTTGAATAATTCCCTAGGAATTATACCATCATTGCAAAATTGAAGTTTGACATAATGACATGAAATAGTAACAAGTGTGCGTTGTTTTAAAGCATAATTGTGTAACATAATGATTTAAGTCATATGTTTTTATGATTTTAAATAAATGGGAAATAAAATTAGTACAATGGTTTGTGCTAGGCATAGAATATTTAGGTATAGACTTATACCATCATCGCGAAATCCAAAGAAGAAAATAATAGTTTTATTGCATGGTTGATTTTTAATTTTTGAAAATAAATAGAAAATATAAAGATGAGGACTTGCGCTAGGCATAAAATTCCAATTTTGGTTTTGGAACTATACCATCGTCGCGAAAGTCAAAAAGTTATATATAAATGTAACTTTATTGCATGTTTTTTGAAAATGATTTTGATTTTTTTGATAATGCATGTAGTTGTCTTTATACTAAACAACTGTTCTCAGATAAGAAAATGAAATTATTCCAGAGAATTTGCAAAAATATTTCAAAGTATCTTAAAGACAAAAGTTAGATTTATAAGGAATCCCATGTGCGTATGTGAGTTCATTTCCGATCTTGATTTATCATAATGATACACAAAATCTCTCAAATACAAATGTGTGTGCAATTGCTTTGTGCATTTACCAGTTTTGAGCAAGATAATTTGATACAAGTGATTTGAATTAACCAAATAAGTGTTCATTAACCATGATTTAGATGCATATAACCGTACCAAACTACTATGTAAGTCGGGTTATCAAGAGCTAGCTAATCCATAAGCGGACATAGGTCTGTACAAAATAAGGTCGCTAATGTGACAGAAATATCACCATGCTAGGAGTTACCCAAGGCCAAGCGGGTTGGGCACAAACCATCTGTTATGGGGCTTACCTCATAGTTTTTGAATAATTGAGAATTCCAGGGATTCAAGCTCATCAACCCTTCTTTTCTTTTCAATGGGTAGGGAAAGGGATTTTATTGCTTTTGCTTGTTTTGCTTTCTTTGCTTTCTTTTTCTTTTCTCTTTTTTTTTTGTATTTTTATTTTTTTCGTATCTTTTGCTTTGATATTTGAGATAATGCTGAAATAGTGCTAAGAGAGTACAAAATGATTCTGAAATAATGCTTCTTTTTCTCATGATTTTGCTTGATTTTTCTTTTTCTTTTGCTTCCTATTCTAGGGATACTTGCTCGGATTAGGCTGTAGAGCAAGGGATTTTTATTCTGGGTAGGGGTGAGCTTGTCCTTTTGTCAATTCTCAAAGATTCTAGACCATGTGCATGATAAGATAGCAGGGGAAACTTTTCGCTCAAGAAACCATTTCTACTATGTAGCATAGCATGGACATTACAAATATAATCATTTTATTGTGAAAGGATATGCTTGGTTTAAGTAAATAACAAGATCAATTCTCTGTGCTCAAAACTTTATTTAATTCAATTTGTGGACTTTGATATAAGAGAGATTAGTAATCATGCCAAATAAAATCAAGATATTTATTTTTGTGTTTGTGAAAGTGAGGGATTCCAAATAAATGCTAATTTATCCAAAATAATTGAAAATATAACTGCAATACTCCAAGAATTGACAGGTATGAATAAAAGATGTTTTTGAAGATTTTGACAATTTTGATGTTTTTGTATTTTGATTTTAATTGATGAATTGAAAGAAATACAATGTGATTGTTTTTTTGAAACTTTTTTATTTTTATATGAATTTTTAGATGATGGAATTGGTGGTATATACAAGATGATCTATATACACTATACAAGGTTATTTGAGTATAGCGTGTCTAAGGTTGCTTCAAAATCAAAGGAGGTTTTGAAGGATAATTTGGTTGTGTTGAAGGTAAGAACAAAAGGTGATGAATAAAAGGTAGTGATAACAAAAGCTTTGTTATAATGTAGAATAATGTAGCAAAATATTTTACTTTTATATGTGTAAAATTGATCATGTTACAAAATAAAATGTCCGAAAGATAAGAAGGTTCTTCATTCTTATCACTATCTTCCAAGTCTTGATAATATGGAGGGAGATATGTGAAAGATATGCATGGGTGTTATTTGGTAAACAAGGATGATCATATATGAATGAAGAAAAGTGATGGATAAAAAATAATTGTGACAATGGAGAATGTATAGAACTTGATGTTTCAACCGTTAAATATTCTTCAAATGGTGTTGGGTCACCATGTATGGTAACACTTTTATTTGCAAATTCAAACTTCAAACATTGGTGAAGAGTGGAAGGGAAAACCCTCATCGTATGAATCCAAGGACTTCTGAGAAGTAGGTTGTAAGGTGAAGGGCAATATGCTACATAAAACAAAGTATCCAGGATCTTGGATCCAATATTGAGGGGAAAAATTATAGTACCTTGAGCTTCTTGAATTTCATTGTTAAAAGATTTTATAATAACATTTGATTCATTAAGATCTTCTTCCTTTGATTTGAGTTTTTGGAATAATTGATAAGTGCATAAATTAAGAGAGGAGCCATTATCTACCATGATAGTTTTAACAGGTGTTTCTTTACTAGATCCTGTAATGTAAAGAGAGGAGTCTTCTTGTGGAGTAGAGGAAGGAATATCCTCATCATAGAATGAAATATGGTTAACCTCAAGAGGGTTTACACCATTAATTATGTTCTTAGAGAAAATATGATGAGGAACAAATTGTTGGCTAGGTATCTTGAACAAAGTTTCCTTATGAGAACTTTGTAATACTTCTAAAAGGGATATCTTTGCTTGAGGATTAATCACTTGTTGTTGGCTATCAAAGGGGATTTCAGATTGAAATTTTGATTCTAAATATGAGCTTTCTATGCTTACATTCCATTTTGGATCATTCTCTAGAGCCAAAGATAGTTTTGAAGGTTGGTCAAATGAGGAATCCATATCTTGAATATCTGATTGAGTTGATTGAACTTGAGGTTGCTCATTTGTAGTTTTTGTTACAATATTAGTAATATCATCATGATGGGACACATTAACATGCAATATTTGATTGGTTTCTTGTTGTTGATAATTGAATAGGGGTTCTTGGGAGATCCCCATGTCTTGATTGATTATTGGTATTTGTTGTGTAGGAGTTTGATTGTTTATAGGAGATTTATAATCGGTTGTAGATTGTAATTCCTTTATATTAAAAAGACCCTCATCAATCAAATCTTGAATTGCACATCTTAAATCTTTACAATTTTGTGTCATATGTCCATCTACTCTATGATATTCACAATGTAGCTCAGGTTTAAACCAATCTGTTGTGGTATCAAGTTGTCTTATGGAAGGGAGTTCAATCTTATTTGTATCAAGTAAATGCTTGAGAATTATATCCATTGGTTGATTGAGCTTAGTAAATTTACGTGATGAAGGTTTTCGAGAGGTTTTTGATATGTGCCTTAGGAATTCAGTCATAAAAGGGCCTAATGGTTTCTCACCTCTACTTTCTTTATTATGGGTAGAATGATGACAGGAAGATTGCGAAGTAGGAGGTGAGTGCATGGTAGAATTGGAAGAATAAGTATTTTCTTGTTGAAATGGATGTGTTGTATTGAAAGAAGAATATTGAAAGGGTGGAGGAGGATTGTATGTGGATTGATAGACATAATATGGATATATGGGAGAATAGATAATATCATTATGAAGAGGATTGGCAAAGGGATTGTCCTGTTGGGGTAAGGATGAAAAATGAGAAAAGTGTGATGGAGGTGGTGTTGAATAGGGATGAGGTTGGTCATAATCAACAAATGTATTTAGCTGAATTCTTCCAACATTACTGATGGGCTCATATTGATTTGAGTAAAAACTCATGGTTTCTTTAGTACTTCTAAAAGTAATATTTAGTATCTACTATTTAGAATTGAATCTAAAACATACAAACTTGAAATGATGATTTTGTTACTTTTTTTTTTTGTATACATATATATATATATATATATATATATATATATATATTTTTTTTGTTTTTTTTATATTTTTGAATTAGAAATATGCCTATGTTATTCACGTCGGGTTCACCAAAATGTATCGCTCCAAATTTTTTGCACCCTTACCTTCAGGCTATAGGATCCGTGCCTGGAAGGGGGATGTGAAAAGGATGGGACAATACCTCGGACTGAGAGGCCCTTTGAAGGTCCCGCCTCTCGGGGAGGGGTATTAAGGTGATTTTTCGATGGATGGTGGGTTCACCAGGAAACTTTTGAATGGCAGTTTCCACGCCTAGGTTGATAGTGTGTTTGATGTGTTCATTTTTATGCTTGATCATTCAACTCCTAGGTTTGGCCAAATGAATCTAAGCTAAGCTATATGAAATGTTGATTATATGAATACAGAAAATAGAATTAAACAAAAAATACAAGAAATATACTAGATTAGAAAAGCCATACCTGATCCGGATGTCTGATGGAGGTTCTAATTTTTGAAGCAGTCCAGATCATCTGGAATTTGACAGGATCGTCTCTGATCTGACAGGATCATCCCTGATCTACTGATCCGACAAGATCATCTCTAATCTGACAAGATCATCTCTAATCCGAAACGTCCTAATCGAAATCATCTCTAATCTGACGATATCGTCTGACGATTTCGTCAGAGACCTGCAACTACAAAAATGGATACCAAGAACAAAAAATACAATTGCAAAAGCAAGGGAAAATGATAGAAATGAAAGTATGAATGTTAGAATGACAACTTTAGATAACAAATTAAGTAAAATGCATTGTTTTAATGACTAACTTTGACTCTATCATGCATCTATGCTACATGAGGTGAACTCCAAGATGCAAAATAGAAATAAATCTAACTAATGCAAAGCAAAACAATAGATAATGGATAGAGAATGCAAACTCAGGGCATGGATTTGCCCCCAACGTTGGCTGTAGTCGAAATCATCTACAAAATACATAATCGTCTTGAATTGTGGCGTGATCATCCGAGATCCTACAGGATCATCTACGACGATCTGAGCTTGCTTCGAATGAAGAATGACAAATTTCCTGTAAGAAAATTCAAAAAGGGACAAAGGCAAACAGTATTCTAAGACATTCTAATGCATGTAAAACTCAAAGTGCAGTAAAATTCAGCCAAGGGAATGTCAAGGGGAGGGCCTAAGATTAAATAGGAATAGGAAGGAGGTTGGGAGGTTGGAGATCATCCTAATCTGGAAGATCTCCAATGAGGGAGGTCTCTAATGGCGCAGACACGCTTCTACCCAAGTTAGAGACGCCGTTGAAATAGAAGCTAATTATGAAAAATTAGTTTTGGGACGAAATCGTCTGGACGTTCTGCTCCAGACGAATTCGTCCGATCTGAGGCGATATCGTCTGATCGATGACAATATCGTCCAACGATCACAACAAATCCTAAAAATGGCATGGAAAACAAGGAAAGTGGTTTAATAGGTGGTTCGGGGTTAAATTTTTAAATTTTGAATTATTACTAAGGTTTACTGTGCCAATTTTAGGGTGCTATAATATCAAAAGTCTCGTTCATCACAGGAGGGCTCTTCCAAAAGCAGGAATTAACATCAACAAAATATGAAGAACAATTCTCAATATTTCCCTCATTCTTCTCCTCCCACTTCTCCTAAAGCACATTCTTCTTCCTTTCATGCTAAATATTCTTCTTCTTCATTGTATTGTGACTTTTGTAAAAAGTATGGACATGTAAAATCCAAATGCTATACTTTTGATAATTTTAAGAAGAAGAAATCCCTAATTGTATATCCTACACATGAGGAACCACAAGATGGTCCCATTTTGGCTACATGGACAAAAGAAGAATATCCTGCTTTAAAGAGTAAACTGAACAAAGTTACCCTAATGTCCAATGTTTTTGCTCAAGGGGGGTGTGATCATTTGTTTGTCACTAGAGCCCACTTGACGCATGATTTCTATGTTGATTGTATCATTGATAATAGATCATAAAAGAACATCATTATGAAGTCCGTTGTGGAGAAGTTGAAATTTCCCATCAAACCACATCACCAACCTTATGCACTTGGGTGGAAATATGTAGAATCCACATCCAACATCACCCATACTTGCACCTTGAATTTTGCTTTTGGTGATAAGTTTGTGGATAAAGTTAGGTGTGATGTCATAGATATGGATTGTTGTGGACTCTTGCTAGGTAAACCCTATCAATTTGATAGGAATGCTATTTATCATGCTAAAAATAACACCTACACATTGGAGTTGCATGGTAAAAACTACTTTATACAAAGCACTACACCTACTTCCAATTTGATGTTAAGTTGTAGGCAAGTAAGGAAGCCAAGCACTTATTTTAGCTCCTACTAGAATTTTTCCCACACAAAATGAAGTAAAAGCACCACCTAAGGAACATGCAAAGGAAGAAGTTTCACTCCCACATGATGAACAATCACAAGAGCAAGTGGTTAAGGAACCCATCGTTCTCACTCATGAGAAATATGCCATTGATTCCATTGGTATAATTTTGGGTACACCTACAACTACTGAACCACTTGTTCCATAGAAGTTACCTTTGGATTTGCCCACTCCCACCATTGCACACATGGAGGAGCAAGCTAAGGTTACTTCCCTTATTGAGCACAGACATATCCTTCTAGGAAATATACCATAGGACTTGTAGGAGACTCCACAAGGAGTGGTGCGAAAGCATCACAATCCTCACTCACCATAGGTTGGAGGCAGAGTTTGGGTTCCTTTGGATGGGTGCCACTTTCCAAAGACACCATTTCAGGACCCTCTTTTGGTACCTGATCCTGTTTTCATCCCTACAATAACAGTGGCACCTAATTTTCAGCTTCCACTCATTTCAAATAGAGTTTTCGAGATGAAGAATCATCAGACTGGACAGGGTTCTTCCACTACTTACCTTGTCGCTCGTCACGGTCACTTTCCACACATGGCTTGCTGGATTCCTCACCATGAGATGGCCCATGACTTTCCACATTTGTTGAGAGCATTGGGATCCAATACTTGTATGGTTGGGAGGAGTGTTAAGGATAACTTAGGCTTATCCACTTAAGCCTAAGTTAATTATTATTATTATTTACTATTCCTATTTCATTGCATTTTGTATTCATGTGAGGCATAGTATGGCCATGTTAGAAATAGGTTGTTAGCATGTTGTTAGCATGTTGTTAGATGGTTTTTAACTGTTAGAGATCTCCTTTGTCCTCTAGCAGTAAATGGACATCCCTAGTTAGCATTTGGTTAACTAGTAGTTAAGTGGTTGGCCATGTTTGGCAGATTGTTGCAACCACTTAACCTACGTAACATCCATTGTAATTCTATATATACTTGCATTATGATGAATAATATAGCTTCATACTTTGATCCTACATCATTCTGAGACAGTAGTAGAAGCATAACAACAATAATTTTTTATTATTTTTATTTAATTATTAGTTGATGTGAGATTGTCCATACATCTGGATGCTCTAACATCAAATTATGGAATTATGACGTAGGCTAGTAATAAGACTAAATAGTCTCAAAGTTTCTTCAAGAGTAATGTAGTACAATTGAGTTTCAATGCATTTTCATGGAAAAACATAGGAAATCAACTCTTTTCCAAGTTATGATTAAGCATCACACTAATTATAATGTTGACATAAAGCTAGTCATGAAACTTTCTTATTTTTTTGAGAAAGCTAGTTTGAGTGTGTATTTAGTGAAGGAAATCTAGGGCTTTTTGTATGAAATTAAGTCAACTCTTACTTTGTGGGCTTGCCTAATTAGTAATTATTTTGGGTTATACAACTATTGTCCAATGAATGTGAGCCTATCCTTGTATAAGAACATTCCTATGAATTGGAGAGTCATTTCTCCAAGATTCTATAGTAGAACAAATTCAAAGGTATAATTGTAGACTAAGATATTGGTATTCTTTAATCCTTGAATTGAAATTCTTCATTTACACATCATTCAAATACAAAAGAATAGTTTTGCACAATTTAGGATGAATATATAGATAAAAAATAGTAAATCGATAAATTAATAGTCTATTTTATATATCCTCCCCTAAGGGGCCTGGAAAATGGTTTAGTGCTTTAATGATCAACAAATCTGAAGGCTAAAGGAGCGTGGAAGGTTGGAGGCTTAAGGAGCATGGAAGGTTGAATGATGAGTTGATCTTTGGAGTGTCAAGGTGAAAGGAGCATGGAAGGCTAGGTTAGCTAAAGTATTATGGAAGGTTGAGCTAGCCAAAGAAGCTACAACAAAATGCTGGGACGTTGGGTGGAAGACTGGGATGGCTGAAGGAATGTGGAAGGCTAATAAGGTTGAAGGAGCATGGAAGGCTAGGTTGGCTGAAGGAGCTACAATGAAAGGTTGGGATGCTGAGTGGAAGGCTAGGAAGGTTGAAGGAGCATGGAAGGCTACTTACAATGAGAAAAAAAATTGCAAAGTGCGAAGGATTAGGGTTTTTTCTTAAAAAAATCAAATATTTTAGGAGCCATATCTTCGTGAAGAGTTATCTTCGTGAATAGTTATCCAATTCAATCGATTCTTGGACCAACTTGCGTAGAATTTTAATAGCTTTAAAATGAGTGGTCATATATAAAATTTTATGCAATATTGAGGAAGATATGATCCTATGAATTCAACCATTCGAAACAAGGGCAATGATGATATTTCAAGTCGCAAAAAATGAAATTGCAAAGTGTGAAGGATTAGGGTTTTTTCCTAAAAAATATCTCATCTTTTAGGAGCCATATATTTGTGAAGCATTATCTAATTTAGCTGATTCTTAGACTAACTTGTGCAGAATTTGAATAGCTTTAAAATGAGTGGTCATATGCAAAAATCCGAGCAATATTGAGGGAGATATGACACTCTGAAGTCAACCTTTTGAAACAAGGGCAATAACAATTTTTCAAGTCACAAAAAATAAAATTGCAAATATTTTCCAACTAGGGTTCGAACAATGGGAAGAGCAATGAAGGGCTATGAATTCAGTGAGGAAGGAAACTAGCAATTTAGATTTGGTAAAGCGGACTATGATAGTGTGATGTTTTAGAAATGTTACTCTACTAAGATGCAAGGCATAGATAGTAGAGGTGAAGTTTTGGCATCTTGAAGGCTGCTATAGAAAAATATCAAGAAAGATACTAAATTTTGGAGTAATTGTATTCATATAGAAATTTGAAAAGATCTAAAAAATGAAAATAGAGAATTTAGAAATTTTATGTAAAATGATTTAGGTTTCTAGCTATAGCACCTCAATAGAGATGAGAAGTGTATCTATTTGTAAGCTCTCAAGCTCTAAAGAAGAGATATATAATTTATCAAGGGTGGGGGACATGAGTACAACCCCTTATTATCCAAAGAATATATATATATATATATATATATATATATATATATATATATATATATATATATATATATATATATATATATATATATTATTTTATTCTACTATTAGTATCTATCATAGAATATATTTTCAGTTAAAAATGATTGATTGCATTATGAGTATATTATATTTAGTTGGTTGTTGCTTTTACCTATTGGGTTATTTAAAATGGAATCTAAACTTAACACCTTAGGGTTTTGAAACTAATCAACCAACCTCAAAAGGGTGTCAAGTGGATGTATGAAATGCTTTACAACATATCTATGTTTGCCAAGTTTCCTAGTAATTCAAATGAACATATTGGGCTAATGGCCATTTTTTATGAGGTTCCATCTTCATGAACTGTACATTGATATAATTGAGTATGAGCCAGAAAAAATAATTGTTCATAAGAAGAGAATATTTTACATTAGATACATTATGATAAAGCCAAAAATTCAAAGGAATTTCATAGTGGACATGATGTTACTCAATCCTCAACAAGCATTTTAAAGCTAAGTATTCACAACAAACATATAGGTCAACCTCCTGGTTCAAGAACCAATCATTTTCAATAGTTGTACCACAAGTATTTGTTTATGAAATGTTGGAAAAGACAAAGCCAATAGCAATTTGGACACATGTAAATCTCATATATGCTAATATGCATTAACTATAGTATTGAACCAAACAAATATGTAAGGATTGATGTGTGTTAACTTTGTGAAAGCCATCCACTTTGGTAAGCTTTGTTTTATGCCCATGAATCTTAAAATTCAAAAAACTTGTAAAACCCACATTTAAAATGATGAGACAATATGCTTTTCTTGGAGAAGATATATTGCTAAGAGTCTATTTAATAATGCTACATTAGATATGAAGTATAAATTTGAACTTGAAAATTATGAACTTCAAGAATTTTTCCAAGATGAGATTCCATCATTGCTTGACACTAAAGTTTGAACTACTCTAGTTTTATTGAGTAGCCATATCTATAATAGCTAATAAATCCTCTGCACAATCACTGGAATCCTAGGACAACTCATAATATTTAGAAAATTTAACCCACTAGCTATTTTTGGAAACAAATTGAAGATATAGATAATTAACTTCCAATCTCATCATTCATCTGAAACTTGTATTTACTTTCTAGAAAGTGGGATGAGATAGTTATTTTTTGTTGTGCAATATTTTTTATAAGTTTCATTTTCTATTGAACAACATTCTTGTAGTAGAACATGTGTGAGTTTAAACTCTAAAATTCATTTAAGGATTTTTGTTTCTTCACATGCATATGTGCCAATGGTTATATTGAAGGCTATATGAATTTCAATGATATGATAATTTTTCTTTTAAAAATTTTAACAAAGAGTCATGAATAGAAATAGCTTTTACCTATAACAAGAACCAAAGGTTTAACAAGCTACTAAAAACATTCATAACTAGGCATAATGTTAATTTAAAAATTGCTTTGACATGATGGAAATAAGACATTGATAAGTGTAGCACCCTAAAATTGGCACAGTTAAACCTTAGTAAAAAGATAAAAATTCAAATTTTAACCTCAAACTGCCCGTTAACCGCCTGTTACCCGCTTTCCTCATTTTTCATGCCATTTTTAGGATTTGTTTTGACCGTTGGACGATATCGTCGTAGATTAGATGAAATCGTCCCAGATCTGATGAATTCATCATGGATAGAACGTCCAGACGATTTTGTCCCAAAACCAAATTTTCATAATTAGCTTCTGTTTCAATAGCCTCTCCAACTTGGGTAGAAGCACATCTGCACAGTTGGAGATTCCCCCGTTGGAGATCTCCCAGATTGGGATGATCCCCAACCTCCTAACCTCTCCCTAATCCTATATAAACTGAGATTTTCTCAGTTTATCCCCCTGATTCCCCTTGAATTTTTTCCTGAAACTTTGCTTAAACTTCCCTGAACTTCCATGCACCTCAGAGCATCCTCACACCATCATTTGCATTCGGTATTTCATGTTTTCTTGTAGGAACTTCACTATTTTTCAGTCGGAGCAAGATCGGATCATCGCAAGCGATTCCAGACTATTTCGGATGATCTTGTCGAGAGCGCAGACGATCTCGTACGATTGGAGGCGATCCTAACTGTAGTCCAGATTGGGGGCAATCAGAGTCCAGAGTTTGCATTTCCTTAGCTTTTTTAGCATTTTCTTATTATATTCCTGCATTATCTTAGTTATTATATCTATGCATCTTGGAGTTCACCTCATTTAATATAAATACATGATAAAATCAAAATAAATCATTAAATCTATTGCATTTCCTCTGTAATTGCTATTTGGATCTATCATATAGGTAAATTTACTATTATTTCTATCGTTTCCCTTTGTTTTTGGCAGTTGCATTTTGGTATTTTGTATCTATTTCTGTGATTGCAGGTTTCTAATGAATTCGTCAGATTAACGATGATCTCATCTGATCTCAGATGATTACGTACGAGTTGAGATGATTTGGACTGCTACAAAACTCAGAACCTTCATCAAACATCCGAAATCAGGTATGTTCTATTCTCTTTAGCATATTCTCTGTGTTAGCATTTATTCCTATTTTTTGTATTTATCTAAATCAGTATTGGCATATAGAATAGTTTAGATTCATCTTGGCCAAACCTAGGAATTGAATGATTAAAGTACAAAATGAACACATCAAACTCACTATCAACCTAGGTGTGGAAACTGCCACTCAAAAGTTTCCTGGTGAACCCACCATCCATCGAAAATTCACCTTTATACCCCTCCCCCGAGAGGCGGGACCTTCAAAGGGCCTCTCAGTCCGAGGTATTGTCCCATCCTTCTCGCATCCCCCTTTCGGGCATGGATCCTATAGCCTGAGGGTAAGGATGCAAAAAATTTGGAGCGATACATTTTGGTGAACCCGACGTGAAAACTAAAAACCTTTTGAAAACAATCCAAAAACAACAAAACATAAATGCATTTAGAACCAAAGATTGCATATCATATTTAGATGGTAGATTATAATAAAATACGAGTTGTCACCATTAATGTTGAGAATCAATTAGCAGCTATAGAGGTTACTTCTGTGCTTAGAGTACCTCAAACAAATAGGGTTCAACCTTTGTGGGACGAACTTGATAGGAGATTGGGTATCATTGGATCTAGGGCAATAGAACTTAGGCAAATTAAGAGGTTTGTCCTAGATAGAATCCTGGATCCTGATCAAGTGACCTTATATCATGAACTTCAGAGAGCTTGCCATAGGTGGTTAGCAGATAAAAGAGCCCATGTGTCTTCAGAGTTGTACACCTTTGAGGAATATCTTGAGAATGCAGTTGTAGTACATAAATTTCTATCTCATATAGAGGATCAAGAGGTTGTTTTTATGGATAGAAAAATATGGAATAGAGTTCCTAGAGCTGTGTTATATCGAGAGTATTGCCATGAACTTTATTTCTACCAATCAGGGTATGAAACAGATAATATCACTATAGCACATTTTATCAAGTTCTTGAAAAACCATTTCCAATTTGAAGAGGAGCATTTCATGACTCCTGATGAACTTGATCCTATCAATGACATCTATAAACTATTTATAGAAAACTAAGTTATTCTTTTATTATTGTTATTTCTTGCATTCAGAGTGTTGTTTGTTGTCTTTGTAAACATAAAAACAAAATATATATATATATATATATATATATATATATATATATATAAATAAATAAAAAAAAACAAAACAAAATCATAACAAAAATCAAAACATTTTCTTTTAAGCATTATAGTAGGTATATAGTTAAAATATATACCTCTCAAATTTGTTGCAAAAATATATATATATATATATATATATATATCAATATATATTTGCTAAAATCTAAATTAGACATAATGACTAGACTCAGGAATGGAAAACAGACTGAAGTAGAAGAGGATTGGTTAGGAAAAACCATAAATAAACCAGATGTCCTTCCTGAAGACCCAATTCAGGAAGAAGGAACCTTAAACCAACAAGAAGAAGAATTTGTGGATGCAAATGAACAAAAAGAAAATGATAGAGAGGAAGGACCCTCATCCCCTAAAATATCTCCAGAAGGAGCTGTTACTTTTGAGAACATGGAACACTTTTGGAAGTTCCTCAATAATAATATTGGCACTCTTAATAGAGCAGTTCATATGGACAAAGATCAAATTAGTGACACTCAAGCAACCCTAGAAGACATATATCACACACGCACTAATCCTTTATCCTTTGTTGATCAAGAAAGTGATCAAGTTGGACCATCCAATTTGGATATGGCCGCTATAATCCAGAACATGCAACAACAACAGGTTACCCAACCACCTAGAGTGCCTGTTATCAAGCCTAAGGTTATTCTCCCACAAAAGAAACCTTCATTCACTGCTCTATTTCACCAAGCTATTGATCAATATACCTCAAATCAACAAAAGCCTAAAACAAAACCAAATACCAATTTCCAACAATCTGGGATACAACATAATGCTACAACAAATCTTCTTCATAATACTCTTCCTACCAACCATTTGCATAACAACAATATAGCATCTAATCCTTATGTCACGCCTTCCTACGCTCACAAATCCCATACTCATGTACCACCAAACCAATATGGTGGGCAAACTGGTAATCTGGAAGCCATGGTGAAACAATTAGTCTCCCGCATGGACCAGATAGATCCCTACCATCCCTCGTACAATTATCGAGAGATGTGTAGTCAGCCTCTAGATCCTATAGTTGTAGCACAACCATATCCCAAACACTTTCCTATGCCTGTCCTACCTATATACAAAGGAACTGAAGATCCCATAGAGCATCTTCGTATGTTTAGGATAGCATGTCATGATATATCACATGATGACTTGTTATTACTAAAGATGTTCCCAAAAAGTTTAGGAGGGATGGCATTGGAGTGGTATTATCAATTGCCCACTCATTCTTTGAGAAATTTTGAAGAGACCGCTGAGTCTTTTGTGCATCAATTTAGTGCCTATATCGAAAGGCATGTAACCATTAAAGATTTGTACAACCTAAAACAAGACAAAGATGAGTGTTTTGCTGACTTCTTAGCTCGATGGAGACAATTGATAGGGAAATTACACTTTGTGTTACCTTATCGAGAAATGTTGGATATTTTTATCAATAATTTACAAGAACAACTATCCTATGAATTATCAACTGCTACCTTGACCACCTTCGATCAAGCTATAGACTTAGCCCGAAGAGTGGAAGATGCTCTTATTAGGAGAGGTCAGCTCAAAAAGAAAGATGATGAGAAAACATCCAGAAATCAATATAAAAATAAACAAGTTGTGGGTGATGGAGTCACTGATAGCAAAAACATTGCCAATGTTAATACTGCAAAAACAACAGAGAAGTTCATATTGAAACCTCCTGATAAACCACCCCGAGAATTTACTAGGTTAAATCAACCTTTATCAACCATTCTCCCACAACTATTAGCACGAGGTTTGATTCAATTACCAAATATCCGGGAACCTGATCCAACTATACCCGGATATAGAGCTGATTTACATTGTGATTTCCATAGAGGACCTGGACACGCTACCAACTCTTGTAAAAGGTTAAAACATAAAATACAAGACCTGATTGATAACAATGAGATGGAGGTGCAAGCCTTTCAACCTAAACAAAATCCTCCTAATAATGCTCAAAAGAACATCCCCCAAAATCAGAATCAGAATGCCAATCAATCACTGGACATATTTCAACATCCTTTACCAAAGCATGGTAAAGAGGTGGCTAATCAAATTGAGCATCATAATGTTCCCCCTCCTACCCGATATGTAGGAACTATTAGTGGACATTCACTTACTCATGATGTAGAAGTATTTGACACAACTTTATCCATGGTTACGACCAGACCTCTATGTAATATTCGGACCCCTGATCTTAGTGATACCGAATATGAGACTGAAAGTGACATGGAAATCACCTCAAATCAATCGAATAGCTCTAAAGATGAATCAGATCCTATTCAACCTATCACAAGTTCTATGGTTCCAGAAGAACCATTTCCTAGAAGAGTCACTACTAGACCATCTTCTCACCAATTACTTTCTAATGAACAAGCCATAAATGCTAGACCAAGGCCCATTCATCATCCTCAAAATAATATTGTAGGTACCATCGAAGCCGTTACCAGACAACAGGCTCAAAACTCTCAACAGGATCAAACTCAGAATGATGGATCAGCTCCATTTGTTTTGAAAAATCCCAATAAAGGGAATCATGCGCCTAATGTTCAACCTAAGCCTCCTTATAATATTAATGAACAATTATCAAATACTATAGCTAGAATTTCCCTTTTGGACCTTTTAAGATCTTCTCCTACCCATAGGGATGAATTAATGCTCACATTAAGCCAAATGATGGTACCACAAAATATTCAACCTGAAGCCATGTCCAATACTATCATAACTCGAGAAGTCGATTGTATTGACTTTCGGGATAGAGATATACCACAACATAGTTTACATAAGGATAACCCCTTATATATTACTGCCCTAATTGGGGATGTAGCCATTAAACGAGTCTTAATTGATAATGGTTCATCTTTAAACATATGCACTTTTGACTTCTACCAAATATTTGGGTTTAGAAGTGACGAAATGAAAAGAACTGATATGATCATAAAAGCCTTCAATGACGAAACACAAGAAACATGTGGAGTTATTACTATCCCCTTGCAAGTTGGTCCGAGAACCTTAGACACGACCGTGTTTATTGTACATTGCCCTGCATCATACAATATACTTTTGGGTCGCCCTTGGATCAACGCAATGCGAGCTGTTCCCTCAACTTTACATCAATGTGTTAAATTCAAATTTAAAAATCAGTTGGTTACCATTCATGGTGATCCTAGACCCTTTGATATGTGTGCTTTGGCAGAACCGGTTGGAGTTCAATTTTGCCTTGCTCTGTCATCCACACATCCTAATTCTCATCAACCGTCTAAACGTGTGAAACACACACCCATAACATCATCTACTTTTTCCCCATCAACTACACCTCTATATATGGCTCAACCATCTTCCGAACAAACCACATTAGGACCTCGAAAAGATCCTAAAACTACAACCAATGCTTCTTGTTTTACTCCTATAACTTCCATACCTATAGACTCACCTATCGATATCTCTATAACATCTACATCCACTACAAGCATCCTTTCCACATCCGACGATGTAGGAAATGTTCCTTCTACCTCTTATGCTCTTACTGATGAGCTCTTACCCGATTTATCTAAAATTCTTATATCAGAAGAAACCAACATTGCCATACAAGATTCCCTTATTTTAAATAAACTCCCACCCTCTCCTCGTACCTTGGGCCTCCCACAGCCTATGGGAAGTATCTACCAAGTTGGGAGTTGTGCTTTTATTTATAAGGGATATGACTGGGGAAGAATACCTAGAAACATCAAGACACATTGTGATGGATATGCCAGATGCTATTTTGCTAATGAGTATATTAAAGCTAAGCCTATAATGCTTACAATGGGATATAAAGGGAAAGGTTTGGGACCTTTCTAGAATGGTATGAAAGAACCTTTTGAGGTAGAACCGTGGCCTGCCCGATGTGGTGTGGGCCTATTTCCTAGTAAAGGTCAGCCCTTCCCATTCGAGGATGATGACCACCTCATATGTTACCAAGATTATCTGGATAAACGGGATGTCTTGCATTTAATGAATAAGCCTCTTACATGCAATATGCTATCCATAGCTTACCCTGAGATGATTGTCGAATCCAACGATGAGTTGGAGGGGGATATCTTTCATGATGTCTCCATTGAGGAATTGTTACATAACGAATTTTATTTCGATGGCTCTATACCTAGTATAGCCCAGCTTGAGGCCACGACTCCTCAAGATGAATTATCCAAGCTAACCTTGGAAGAATTACAAGAATTAGGTGTTTCACCCACCCCACCTAATTTTGAGAGAGATCTACATATGGAAGTAGAAAACATCATAAAAATTAACATTGGAACCAAAGATAACCCTCACATAATCAACATTGGATCCGAATTGAGTCAAGAAAAACAAGATACATACATTGCATTCCTTAAACAATATGAAGACGTCTTTTCTTGGACATATGAAGATATGCCAGGATTAGACCCTTCTATAGTTATGCATCACCTAGTAGTCCATCCGGATGCTAAACCTGTTAAACAAAAACTTAGAAAAATGCATCCCAAAGTGGCCTTACTAGTCAAAGGAGAATTAGAAAAACTCTTAAATGTTATTTTTATACAAGCCATTGATTATGCTGAATGGATCTCGAATGTAGTTCCAGTAACTAAGAAAGAAGCCACTAAAGTTAGGGTTTGCATAGACTTTAGAGATATTAATGTTGCATGCCCTAAAGACGATTTTCCTCTTCCCAACATGGATCAGATCATTGATTTTACTACTGGGAGTGGAATGATATCCCTAATGGATGGATTTTCCGGTTATAATCAGATCAGGATAGCTCCTGAAGATCAGGCTAAGACAACCTTTATTACCCCTTGGGGAACCTTTTGTTGGAAAGTGATGCCATTCGGTTTAAAGAACGTAGGTGCAACCTATCAACGAGCCATGACTTATATCTTTCACGATATGATGCATAATATTCTACATGATTATGTAGATGATATTATAGCTCGTTCCATCAAAGAAGATGATCATTTAGATGACTTGAGAAAAGTATTTGATCGGTTAAGGGAGTATCTTATCCGATTGAATCCAACTAAATGTATATTCGGAGTTAAGTCCGATAAATTATTAGGGGTTATAGTTTCTTTACGTGGCATTGAAATTGACCCTCTCAAGATCATGGCTATCACTGATATGCCCGCACCCACAAATATATCAGGATTACGAAGTCTACAAGGTAAGCTTCAAGCTATTCGCCGCTTTATTGATAAGTTGGCAGACAAAACCGGACCTTTTCTTAAGCTTCTTAAGAAAGATGTCTCTTTTCATTGGGACGACGAATGTCAAGAAGCATTCGAACTCCTCAAACAATATCTCCTTAAACCACCGGTGCTTTCCCCACCTAGATCTGATCGTCCATTTATTTTGTACATTTTTGCTTTCGATTTTGCCTTAGGAGCTATGTTAGCTCAACTTGACGATGAGAAGAAAGAACGTGCTAATTATTACATTAGCAGGACCTTAATCAGTTATGAAACTCGCTATACCATATTAGAGAAGTTATGTCTAGCAGTCATATTTTCTACACAGAAACTACGACATTATATGCTCAGTCAGAAAACGTATGTTATTGCCAAATTCGATCCTTTGCGATATCTCATGAGTCGATCGTACTTATCTGGTCGCACCGCCAAGTGGGTTCTTGCGCTAAGCGAGTTTGAACTCATGTTTATAGGACAAAAGTCTGTTAAGGGTCAAATCATAGTAGATCAATTAGTTGCTGCACCCTTAGAGTCTACCCATCCCCTCATCATTGAGTTTCCCGATGAATGCCTTAAACTAGAGGCAGACCATCCAGAGCAATGGTCCCTATACTTTGACGGAGCCCGATGTATGAGTGGGGCTGGTGCAGGTATTATTTTAATATCTCCACAAAAACATCTTATACCTCTGTCCTTCAAATTAACATTTGCTTGTACTAATAACATCGCTGAATATGAAGCTCTTATCCTTGGATTACGAGCTGCTTTAGCACTAAAAATTAAAAATTTATTGGTTTTCGATGATTCTCAACTTGTCATAAATCAAATCAATGATGTTTATCAAACCCGAGATGACAAATTGTGTCCATACAAAGCATATGTCTTACAATTATTATCTTTATTTGATCAAGTTACCTTGGAAGCTATTCCTCGAACTAGCAATCGTGCGGCTGACGCTATGGCTGCAACTGCATCTCTTTTGCCCTTGGAGTTAGATGATGAATATGCTACCATCATTATTCATCGACTCCAGGAGCCCACTTCAAGCAAATCATGCTTAGAACCTTTGGATGTGTTTCTAATCAACGAAACTACTCCTGAACCATGGTACATTGATATATTTAATTTTTTGCAAAATGGAACCTTCCTCGAAGGTTGTCATAATAACTAGCGTAGGTTATTACGTAGACGAGCAAGTCGCTTCGTGATTATTGGTAATACCTTGTATAGGAGATCTTTTGAAGGCATCTTACTGAGATGTTTGAATCTAGCAGAATCTAGATCAGCTTTGAGTGAAGCCCACAATGGATCTTGTGGGGGGCATTTTAGTGGTAGCGCCATTGCTAAAAAGCTCCTCAGGATAGGATATTTTTGGCCTACCATGGAGAATGATGCACATGCTTATGTGCGCCATTGTGACAAGTGCCAGAAACATGTTGACCTTGTCCATGCGCCTGCACAAGAGCTGCAGGCCATTTCATCTCCTTGGCCCTTTTCAAAATGGGGCTTAGACATCATTGGAAAAATCAACCCTGTGTCATCTGATGGACACAAATTTATCATAACCGCCACTGAGTATTTTATGAAGTGGGTTGAAGCTATGCCATTAGCTTCTTGTACTAGAACCCAAGTTTCCAAGTTTATTTTTAATCAAATTATTTGTAGGTTCGGAATCCCTGCAAATCTCATTTCAGATAATGGAACTTGTTTCAAAAATAAATATGTTAAGAAATTATGTCAAAAGTATAAAATTCAACATCGTTGGTCCACTCCCTATTATCCTCAGGGTAATGGCCAAGCAGAAGCATCTAATAAAACATTAATCAAAATCCTTAAAATACTGGTCAACAAATCTGGCCGAGATTGGCACATCCAATTATATCCTGCTTTGTGGGCTTATCGAACTAGCGTTCGTACTCCCATAGGCACTTCCCCCTTTGTTTTGGTTTATGGTGCTGAAGCCATTTTTCCCTTTGAATTAGAAGTTCCTTCTTTAGCTCTGCTACTTCAAGATACTGAAGTAGGAGATGAATATCATGTCAGTGAGACTTAGTCAGCTGGAACTCCTAGATGAAAAGTGCATCAATGCTTTGGAGCATCTTCGTGCCTACCAAAACAAGCTTAAACGAGCATACCTCAAGAAAGTTCATCAACGATCCTTTGAGATCGACGACCTTGTCTTAAAAGAAAATCAAAAAAATACTACCGCAACTAAAGACCTTAAAGGTAAATTTGAGCCCAACTGGCTTGGACCATATGTCATCACTCGCTAAATTTGGATCGGGAGCATATCGATTAGCTACCTTAGATGGTAAAGATCTTAAAGAACCTATGAACATTATGCATCTTAAGCGTTATCATGCATAACATTGGGTCATTTCATCATTTGTATATATTGTATTTTGCATGTTGTTTCATTTTAGCCATTTCTATCAAAATATTTTTTCAAGAACAGTAATAGTATTTCTTCTTGCAATTCATCAATCAAAATCAAAATATAAAAATATAAAAACATCAAAATCATCAAAATCTTCAAAAACATCTTTTATTTTTGTACCTGTCAATTCTTGAAGTAGTGCAGTTATATTTTCAATTATTTTGGATAAATTAGCATTTATTTGGAATCCCGCACTTTCACATTCACATGAATAAATATCTTGATTTTATTTGGTATGATTATTAATCTCTCTTATATCAAAGTCCACAGTTGAATTAAATAAAGTTTTGAGCATAGAGAACTGGTCTTGTTATTTACTTGAACCAAATATATCTTTTCACATTAAAATGATTTCATTGCAAATTCGATATGATGCTACATAGTAGAAGTGGTTTCTTGAGCGAAAAGTTTCCCCTGCTATCCTATCATGCACATGGTCTAGAATCTTTGAGAATTGACAAAAGGACAAGCTCACCCCTACCCAGAATAAAAATCCCTTGCTCTACAGCTAATCCGAGCAAGTATCCCTAGCATAGGAAGAAAAGAAAAGTTCAAGAAAAAGAGAAAAAGAAAAATGTTATTTTGTATCATCACAGTAATATTTCAGCATTATCTCAAGTTCCAAAAAAAAAAAATACAAAAGAGAAAAAAAAAAAAAAAGCAAAAGCAAAAGCAACAAAATCCCTTCCCTACCCCTTGAAAAGAAAAGAAGGGTGAATGAGCTTGAATCCCTGGAATTCTCAATTATTCGAAAACTATGAGGTAAGCCCCATAACAGGTGGTTTGTGCCCAACCCGCTTGGCCTTGGGTAATCCCTAGCATGGTGATATGTCTGTCACATTAGCGACCTTCTTTTGTATAGACCTATGTCGGCTTATGGATTAGCTAGCTCTTGATAACCTAACTTACACAGATAGTCTGGTACGGTTACATGCATATAAATCATGGTCAACGAACATTCATTTGGTTAATTCAAATTACTTGTATCAAATTATCTTGCTCAAAATTGGTGAATGAACAATGCAATTGCACACACATTTGTATTTGAGAGATTCTCTATCATTATGATAAATCAAGATCGGCAATGAACTCACATATGCACATGAGGGTTCCTTATAAATCTACATTTTGTCTTTGAGATAATTTAAAATATCTCTGCAATTTTTTGGAATAAATTTTATTCTTATTTAACAGAACATCTGTTTAGTCTAAAAACAATTACATACATCTTTCTTTCCAAAATCCAACATTTCTTTCCAAAACATGCAATAAAGTCACATTTCTTTATATCTTCGACTTTCGCAATGATGGTATAGTTCCAAAACCTAAACTGGAATTTTATGCCTAGCGCAAGTCCTTATTTTATATTTTGTTTATCTCAAAATCAAAAATCAATCATGCAATAAAACTAAAATATCAATTTCTTCTTTGGATTTCGCGATGATGGTATAAGTCTATACCTATAATTCTATGCCTAGCGCAAACCATTGTTCTCATTTTATTTCCCATTCATCTTAATTCATACAAACATATGGCTTACATCATTATGTTACACAATTGTGCTTTAAAACGAACGAACACTTATTCTATTTCATGTCATTATGTCAACATTCAATTTTGCAACCATGGTATAATTTCTAAGGAATTATTCAAAAAATTTATCACACTTAGGAATTTATGCCTAGCAAAAATCACTTTTTAAATATATTTCATGCATAATTTTTTATGAAAAATCTGAAAACAAATCATCATCATCATCATTTCACCATAACAACACAAAAATCTTAAGACAGTCTCTTAAGCATTCTTTTACTTTTAGCAATATTTCTATACTGGGATTAGCTTGACGACCAAGTGAGCGGCGACTCCATGAAATGGTCTATAACAGTGACAATGTCCTTTGAAATTATTGTTAGAAGTCCCTTTTATTTTTCATCAAATCACACCAAAAACAACCAATTGTTTACATCAGATTATTTCATTTAAATTTTACAACATGACACAAAATTATAATATTTCTAAAAATGACATAATCACATGAATCATCAATCATCAATTGCAAAATTCAACATTAAAGCATCATACAACAAATTCAACAAGTCATATCATCAAAAGACCATATATATATATCAACAACTTATGTACATCATAATTAAAACTGGACTGGTATGCCACAATCAATAGCCTGGCATACTCAATCCTCTCAAAAAATATATATAATAATACAAATCTGCCCTCTACAGTAGCTAGCCTCGAGAAGCCCTCGAGCTCTCAGCCTCATCTCCTCCCCCACCCTGACATGGAGGAGGTGGTCCCATAGAGGTCCGGGCTGTGTCTCGGGTCCTCGTCGTCGATCGTGAGGATGTCCTCGATGATCCCATCATGACCGGTTCTGCAATGGGAGCTGGCAGTGGTACCCTCTGGTTCTCTGGAACCATGTGATAGTAAAGCCCCTGGTAGAATGCGGTCTGAGCAATAGACCATGCCAGATCCCGAGTGCTCGCTCCTCCACCCCGAGCTCTGAGCCGTGTAGCCTCATCCTACAGTGTCTGCACCTGAGCCCAGAGGCGGGCAACCTCAGCCCGGAGAGCCACCATCTCACTGCTCTCCCCTACCTCGACACCCTTGCCCTTATCGAGTGATGGTGGTCTCTCCCCCTGCTGAGAAGGAAGTCCCTCCTCCCTCCTCCCTGGTTGCTGTGGTCTCTGGGGAGCCCGTGCCATCCTCTGGCATCTCTCCTACGGAGACCATCACTGCTCTCTCCCATCGTGACCCTACGCTGCCTCAATAGCAGCCTGGCACCGCCTCCCCATCCGTCGCACAACCGTGTGCATCGGACCCTATGCCCTCATCATTCGAGGAGGGCGGATGCCTGCGTACCAGGCATCATACCCATCTGTGACCCTAACGTCGTCACCATCCACTGGCTGGATGGGGGCATCATCTGTGTCCTGACTCTAGAACCGCTACATGTCTGGAGCCCCGCTCAGTGTAGTACTATCCCAAATAGTCTGGGAGTACTCATAATCCCTGAGAGAAGGGATCCCCTGCTATAGACCAAACTGCCATAGCACCCGGTCGTAGCGATGGAGCTCTACCTCTCCCCGCTCCATCCTCAACCAGCGGACTCACTTGATGCGAGCCGGCTCCTGCCCATCCTCTGCCCACCCGGGTGCTCTCGCCATGACCTCTAGGTGATTTGGTTAGGGATGATGTCGTCCAGTAACCTTTGGGACATCGACAGATCTATCTACCACTGTGATCCCCTCTGTAGCCACAAATAGAAAACCCGAGGCCTCTCTCGATCAACCCCTATCAATGGGAGCCCTATCGGCCTTCGCACCATGATGTGCTCCCAGCACCAAACCTATAGTAGCGATGTCAAGACCAGACATCGACCTCCCTTGTATACGACCCCATGCAGGATCCTATACAAGTGGCATAGTACAAAGCTGCCCCATGCAAACCTGTACCCATGGTCTCTCATGTCGCAAACTATATCTGAGAGGAGCCATGGTAGCCTGCACCCACTCTGGTGGCACAACAGTAAGCCACCTACCACCCCGACCAACACCCGAGTCAGCCTGGATGCCCCAGGCATCTACCTCAGAGACTCGATGTTCACCCCGCCCTTCTCCAGGGTGAAGCTTGGGTCTCCAGTCAATCTCATCATCGCCTGGCCCTGATTGGCTGCAGCGTCATCAGCCATCCTTGTATGGGGATCCTCATGATCCTCCATACGTCCTCTAGAGTGGGAGCCATCTCCCTTGTCGATAGCCAGAAATAGGATGACCCCGGATACCACCTCTCTGCTAGGGTTGTCAGTAGCCCCATGTCCGTCGGTACTTGTGGCATCTCTGCCACATGTCGTAGCCCGACCTATGCTAGTTGGTCGTGCTCTACCTGGTCGAGAGCAGCCAAGTCATCTCTCAGTCCGTCGTATTTCCATTCTCGGCTCTTTAGTAATCCTTTCTACAAAACAAACAATAAAACAATAAAATTCATTAATCAACCAATCATTAAAATCAAATTAAATACATTTTTAACCATCAAGTGATGATATCGTCCACCATTGGATGATATCGTCGCAAATTGGGCAAATTCATCCTTTGTAGGATGAAATCGTCTCCTATTTCGCAACTTGGGGATCGCCCCTACTTCACCGATTTTGCCCTCCGACGAAATCGACGATATAGGGACGATTTCGATGAAATAGGGATGATTTCATCCCGATGGTGTCGACGGCCTAAAAACGGCCGTGATGCCCCAAACAATCAACATTTAAATCAAAAAAAAATTGCACAAAGTAAAATCAAACCTAATCTACTAGGATTAGATCCTTACCCGTAGCCCGCACCGGACCTCTGTCGCTCTGTGCGCTGTCTCCACCATTGTTTCTCTTTGCAGAGCTCTAAAACCAGTAAAAATGAATAGTAAAAAATGAATTAGGGTTTTCCCTATTTTTCTTAATTTTATTCAAAACCAACAACATTTTTCATTTTAATTTTGCTTTTTCATGTTTTTACCTCAAACGTTCGATTTGGGTAAAAACACGGAGGGGGCACCATAGTGAGCAGTCGTACGATTCGACCAAGAATCGTCGTCTAAAAAATTGAGTACATTTTTGCTTTCTCGTAAAATGGGAAGAACTCGTCTTTAACGCATTTTCTTTAAAAAATTCGCTAAAGAGGGGGCAAAATGTAGCACCCTAAAATTGGCACGGTTAAACCTTAGTAAAAAGATAAAAATTCAAATTTTAACCTCAAACCGCCTGTTAACCGCCCGTTACCCGCTTTCCTCGTTTTTCGTGCCATTTTTAGGATTTGTTTTGACCGTTGGACGATATCATCGTAGATTAGACGAAATCATCCCAGATATGATGAATTCATCATGGACAGAACGTCCAGATGATTTTGTCCCAAAACCAAATTTTCATAATTAGCTTCTATTTCAATGACCTCTCCAACTTGGGCAGAAGCACATCTGTGCAGTTGGAGAATCCCCCGTACGTACAAGGCCTGCAAGGTTTGGATAGAATCAAATTGAATCGACGGCAAGGCCTGAGAAGGTACGTGTGTTAAATTAGAATGGTGCTGACACTTCACACACTTCACATATGCGCAACAATCTCGCTCTAAATATGGCCAATAATAACCCATGCGAAGAATGCGCTTTGCGATGGCCATACCGTTGAAGTGGCCACCACATGTACCATCATGAGCTTGGGTGATCGCCTAAGCGGACTCTTGCTGGTCCAAACAACGAAGGAGGATTCCTTCATAATTTTGATGATACAAAATGTCTCCTAACAAGACATGCTTTGCCGCTTTTGTTTGAATGATCTTTTCGCAGCTTGTGTCAATCCAAGTGGGAGATTACCTAGCTTGAGGTAATCCCGAATGGGTGTGTACCAATCTTGCTGATCAAAAACCTTGATAGTATGAACGGCCAATCCCTCTTGAAGTCTATCCCGAACAAAAGCTGAGCAGGAAAGAACTTGTAAAAAAAACATGGTGTTGCTAGTAAGAGGGGTTGGGGAGAACAAGGACCCCTAGTTGGCTTGAGTCAAACAATCTCGAATTCGAGAGAACTTATCCGGAGATGGTTCAATCTGGATCATGTGGATTCCTGGCGTCAGATCAGAGCTTGCACGCTCCATCGCATATTGCGATAATGTTGTAACCTAAATGGTTGTCATTTCACCAGAAGGGTCTTGCGGGATAAGTGACCCCAAGGAGGCCATAGTATCCGCAAAATGATTTGATGATCGAGGGAGTGCCTCGATGTCATACCATTCAAGTTGTGCCAGGAATTTGTCCACAAGGGCTTTGTAGGCCTACAAAACTGGACATTTACATTGGAATATCCCCTTTACTTGATTGACAATTAACAGTGAATCACCAAAAATGTTCAATCGTTTAATGTTCATGGTGATTGTTATCTGAAGACCTATGAGAAAGGCTTCGTATTCTGCATTGTTGTTGGTGCACGGGAAGTCTAATTTAAATGACAAGGGCATTGGAGCACCTTGCGGAGTGAAGAATACAATTCCCACACCACCCCATTGCTCACATTTAGAACCATCGAAGAATAGGGTTATGTCAGCCTATGACTCAGGCTCATCAGAATCTGGTGACTCTAAAACATGGAAGACCCCATCATCAGGTAGTTCAAAAGTCAGAGGTTGATCGTCTTCAAGAGGAGCCTCAGCTAGTTGATCGGCGATGACTTGACCTTTTATGGATTTTTGTCCAATGAACTCTATGTCAAACTCTGTCAACAACATGATCCATTTTGCCATGCGGCTACTATGATAAGTACGACTCATCATGTATCACAATGGATTCTCCTTAGACACAACATACGTCTTATTACTAAGCATGTAGTGGCGTAGCTTTTTGGTAGCAAACACCATTGCCAGCAGAGCTTTTCAACGTATGCATAGTTAAGTTCATAACTGACCAGGGTGCGGCTAAGATAGTATGTAGCTTGTTCTTTGTGAAGTTCATTTTTCTAGGATAGCATGGTGCCCAGTGCCACCTCAGTGGCTGAGATGTATAAATAAAATGGCACTCCTGGTCTAGGTGGTGCCAATACTGGCGATGAAGCCAAGTACTGTTTAATGTCATCAAAGGCTGACTGGCACTCGTCATCCCAATGAAATGTGACCCCCTTATGCAATAATTTATTCATGGGTCGGCATTTATTAGATAATTGCACTATGAAGTGCTTGATCAACGCAACCTTTCCCTGCAGACTCCTGAGATGCTTGATGGTGGTTGGGGGACGCATTTCAAGGATTGCCTTGACTTTGTTTGGGTCGACCTCAATTCCTCATTTGGAGACTATGAAACCCAAGAGCTTTCTAGAGGTGATGCCAAAGACACACTTCTTGGGGTTTAGTCTGACTTTATGTTCAATGAGGCGATCCAGGACCTTACTCAAGTCACCGATGTGATCTAGGCGCAAAAGAGATTTGGCCAACAAATCATCCATGTAATCTTCCAAAGTTTTGTGCATGTAATCGTGAAAGATGTATGTCATGGCACGTTGGAGGTGGCTCCAGCATTTTTAAGGCCAAAAGGCATGACCTTATAGCAAAATTTCCCCCAAGGTGTTGTGAATGCCATTTTTAGTTGGTCCTCGGGATTGATACGAATCTGATTGTATCCTGAGAAACCATCCATAAGGGAAAGCATTTCGTGGCCCGCTGTAGCGTCTACCAACGCGTCGATGCTTGGCAAGGGAAAATCATCCTTAGGACTCGCTTTATTAAGATCTCAAAAATTAGTGCATATGCGAATCCTCCCGTCGGGCTTCTTGACAGGAACCATGTTAGACAACCATGGAGGATAATCCACACAGATGACAAAATGGGCATCCAACAACTTTTGTAACTCATATTTTACCATTAAGGCCACTGTTGGATTCATCTTGAGTAGTTTTTGCTTGACTGGCTTGATTGTCGGATCAAGCGTTAAATTATGCGTGACTAGCTGTGGGTCTAGTCCCGGCATATCCTTGTATGACCATGCAAAAACCTCCTTATTTTCCTTAAGAAGGGCAACATAATCGGCTCGCTCTTCGGGGGAAAGACTTACCCCCAGCTTGAGAATTCGTGGATTCGTTGGATCTGTGTCGATGTCTACATCAGTCGTTGCTTGAACTGACATATGGGATCCATATTCCAACTGGTGTGGAATTGGGATCAGATGGATATCTTTTGCTGAATTAAGATCATCATTAGGAACGTCAAGTTCCTCTTTAGCATGGAAGACATCCTAAGTCTATCCTGGAGTGAAATGAAACATCCCACCGCAAGGCCAATACTCTGATGGAGATGGTGGTGTGCCAGCGTGATCCCAATCAATAGCCTCTATTTCTAGATGCAATAATCATGTTGGATTGGCTGGATCATGGATGGGGGCGGTCAAGTCAATGGAGACCATGTTGATGAAATGATTGTAATCTCCATGACCGCAAATGTGACAACTCTGACATTTGATATGTTCTTGGTGCGTTGGATTTGGCTTTGTAGGCACTGGCACAAAGGGATCAGCCCTATGCACGAACCTGCAAACAGGGTCTGCCCTAGGCACTGATGGTTTGATAGGGTCTCCAAGCAAAAAATGCTCTCGATATGCCTGGAGTGGCGGGTGCAGTAATTGCTATAATTGTGCCAGGTTGAAATGTCGCCTATGTCTTGGACCTATGTGTAAGTGTTCAAACATGTCATCTATGTCCAAAGGATTTTGTTGTTGTTGATGTAGCCTATGCTCACTGGGATCATTCAATGGGAACATCATCAGGAAGCTATCTTGATCGTCATTCATTGGATATTCGTGCGAATGATCGTACTTCGACTCATCTTCAGAAGACCCTTCATGGTCTTGTCCATCTTCCCCTTGTGGGTGAGTCCATGAGGTTTCTCCTTGTTCGGCCATAGGGAAAGGGTTGTTGAGGTCAACAAGGTTATTTGTTTGTAATGGGAAATAATCCCCCAGTGTATAAGTTGTATTTGGATTGGCATGTGGATCTGATGCCAACCCATCCTTGTTGCCTATCCCTAGGCTTTGCATGTTTTCGACCAAGATGTCGAGGGGCAAAGGGTGATTAAACCCTACTCCCGACTTATCATAAGGCATTTGGTATCTTGGTTGACACAAAACACGCATTCCTTGTTCATACCTGCCTAACCCGTATCCATGCCAATTGCATTGGCTCAGATATCATAATGCGAAGTCTGGGTTAGCCAGATAGTTGACATCTTCCACAACGGGATCTTCATCTTCCTCTTCTTGTCAGGAAGGTTCAACACCATGATCCAGGCCCCCAAAAATAAAGTTTGTCTGATTAGGTGGGTAACCTAAAGGAACCACGGAGCCTATGGGGAGTCGAGGTCTTCCCATGTCTTGCATAGATCGAAGTGTGGGCGTTGCAACAACATTGCACACTATATACTCCCCCATGCCTATGTTAGACATCTCAACAGTAATCGTTGGCGATTGAGGGGAAGCGAATGGGAGTTCTCCTTGAGTCCACTCCATGTGGGGTGAACTAGGCGTCTCAACTTCCATTCTATTAGGCGTCTCTTTTGTAGAGATGTTGGAGACTAAATGTGGTTTCGCTTCCAGGGGCTTCTTTCCTTTGTCCGTTGGAGTGGCCACCGTAGGTGGCATCATTGTGGGAGGACTGGATAAAGAAGATGAACCTACCTAGGAATTTGATTGATTTGGTAATGGAGATTCTTGCTTAGTCAGACCTCTTTTAGATGGATTTAACTAGAAATCCACATGCGTTGAAGGGAGGGTCGACTGCGGCATGATTTGCACTAAGTTGCAATATTTAAAAGGTTCCAAATCTGCGGGGACCACGTGCACTTGTCCTTAAAATGTATATTTCAAACATTGATGAGCAATTGAAGGGACACACTTCATATCTCGGATCCAAGACCGCCCAAGCAAGATATTGTAAGCCATTGCACCTTCTAAAATGTGGCACAACGTATGAATGGTCTTTTGTCCCACTTGTATGGGCAGGACAATTGTGCCAACTATCGAGCATATCGCATCATTAAATGCTCGAAGGGTATAAGTGGAAGGTGCAATGTGAGAGGTCGGCAGCTTCAAATGTTTCAAGGTGCGATGGTTGTAATAATGTTATCGGACGAACCAAGTGTCTACCAACACCCGCTTGTATGGAGTCCCGTTGACCCGCGCAATAATGTGTAGGGGTGGATCCGCTACATCTCCAGTCACTATTTTTAGCTCATCTTCCCCGAAGGTAATGACTAGTTCAAGACACTATTTGACATGCCCCACAAAATTGTTGAACGAATCCGCTTCGTGGGGTTGCAATTCAATTGCCTTTAATATCTCCATAAGAGCTTCCCGATGGGGCATCGATTGTTGAATAAGCTCATAAATGGAGAGCCTAGCCGATGTGGTCCATAGACTTTGAGTAAGTCTAGTTCGAATCATGGACACTGGTCTAGGCTGGGGAAACTATGTAAGATTCGGTTGATGTTGTGATGTGGATGGAACTTCCCTGGTGGTTGTCGCGGGGGCAGCTCCTGGGTGTCTCTTGTTTCTTGTCACAATGCTAATCATCCCAACATACCCCTCCATGGGGCAACTCCGTTGCACTTCGTTGACATGCAAAGGTTTTGTTTGTGCATCATGTGTGGGTAAAGGATCTTTGAAAACACCCATTTGTTGGTTGTTGGGTGCGATGGGGTTATCCACTACCAATGTGTGATTGTCAATGAGATCTTGCACTAAACCTTTAAACATCCAACAGACATTAAGGTCATGCCCTTTCCTTCTATGGAATCTACAGAAAATATCCTCTCTATAGCCCTTAGGCTTTGGCGCATTGGGATCAATTGTTGGAATATCTGGCAGATTAATCAAGTTTGCCGCTGACAAACGGTCAAACAAGGAGTCCCTAGACTCAGTATATGGTGTAAATTGTCGCTTAGGGCGACGCTGCTGATTTTGATCCTGCCTTTTGTTATCTTTCTCATAATTATTGTGAGGCACCACCTGATAATTAGCCTTTGGAGGCTGTGTTGCTTGGGTAGGCGTAGGGGCATTAATAGCAACTTGATTGACCACGGTGGGTTTCTGTTGCGTATTCCTTGTTTTGGTGCTCTTGTTACACTCTTTTTTCGTAGGCTTGGCAATTTTGCCATCCTGTATCTTGATCTCTTCGATACGTCTAGCTTGCACCAGAGCTTCTTCTAAAGTGGCGTATTGCTGCAGCTGCAATAGCACAGAGATCGATCACAAACAGTTTGTGAAAATTTGAGTTAGGTCGAACATAGGAGGGAGGTAGGACAACTTTGAAAGCACCGTCCTCCATCGATTCCCATATGCTACCATAGATTCCTCCTCATACTGCTTGAGGCTAGCTAGATCACTGAGTGACGCCTTTTTCTTTGTATTGAAAGCAAAACGTTCTAGGAACGCGTCCACTAGTTGATCCAAGTTGTAGATGCTATGCTTCGGTATATGGGTAAACCAATCCGAGGCAGATCCTACGAATGTGGTTATGAATGTTCTCAATAACAATGCATCATTGTCTTATATACCAAAGCATTGGCTCAAAAATCGAGTCACATGTTCTTGAGCATCTTCATCCCCTTTAAAGAGTGCCAACTGGGGCATCTTGAAATGTTCGGGGTATGGAGGTGTCGCGACCGATGGATGCACCGGATGACTACGGAGTTGGCGTAAGGTAGACTTTTGGGGCCTAGCAGTTTTGAGTTCCATAGTCTCCAAGCGTTCTAACAACACTTTGTATGCATCGGAGGACGTAATTTCCTCCTCCTTGGTTTGTTCCCGTTGTGGGTTGTGGGGAACTTGAGGCCTTTGGATGGATAAATGGGTAGCATCCCTTCTACCTTAATAGGGTGTTTCAGCCCGCTCTTCTTCTTGGTCATAATCCTCATAATCTTCTTGCGGAGTGTTTGGCCTAGGCCTGTAAACATGGACAGGTGCCCACGACAGATGCCCATCATGGTTGCGGGGAGTGGCCTCCCGCTCAGGTCTAAGAGGTCTTGGAGGTAGTGCTTGCTGAAGTCACGGAGACCTATCTCGCACTAGGGGATTATGCCTCACATACATCTCATATTGCTATGCACAAGGTACTGGGGCCTTCTCAGACACATTGTTGTGAAGCAATTCAGCTGTCTGACGTTGAATGCGCTCTTAATCAAGGCGACACAAATGTTCTAATTCCTATTGTTCTTGCCTAAGTCGCATGATCTGCACTTTGCGGGTGGCTAGTTGGGCAAATGCCAAGTCATTTTGTTTCACCATCTCTTGTTTAAGAGGCCTAGATGTTTCCCCTACATATCTGTTTCGAGCATGGTGCTCTGAGACCCCTATATGTTGCTTCCCTCTGTCGAGGTTGGCAGCATTAACTTGAAGCTCTGGTCTCAATGAGCAATCTGGATATAAAGCAGGTGCAGACATGCTTCGTTTCCACACTGAGTACTGTTCTTGAGGAATGTAGTGATCCTCCTCACTCTCTCTATGATATGCATAAAAAGTGCGGGCAGAATTGTTTTGCCTTGTCGGGAGAACCTGATGTTCTGGATATGGTCTATTGTGTCCAACATTAATCGGGGGTAAATTAGGAACAACAAAATCATATGGTTCTTCCTTTTGGACCCTTTGTTGTTCTAGAGCAGTACACAGTGCTTCATCACTAGGCCACCCAAAACGAACTTCCAAAGGAGGCCTCGTACTTAGACCAGGTGCTACATATTGGTTATTTTCTTGAAAATATTCTTGTTGCTTAGGAGTTCCCCTTAGGGAGGGGGTTCTAAAGTCTTGTCTATTGATGGCCTGAGTTGGAGAGCCCCTCAAGGAGGTGCCTCTAGAGCCATGTTCTATGACTATATGGGTTGGAGTGCCCCTCAAGGAGGGGCCTCTAGAGCCATGTTCTGCATGGTGTGAACTAACTTGTGAACCCTGTCGCCGAGGCGGGATGACCAAGTCTTCAAGGCTATATCGGAGACGAGTTGTCTCTCTTGGTGCATTTTCTATAGCTTCTGCCCGTGATTGGGCTTGGCTACGAGTATTCACCATGGTAATGCTAACCTAAAGATGCAAAAATTCTTTTTATGACTTTCTTTTTATGATTTTTTTTGGTCTAAACAGAAAATAGCATACACACACAAGCAATGATTATCTCTTTTAAAGATTAATAGTGTGCCCTAAATCTGGTTTAGTGTGTTTTGTTGTTTGTTTTGTGTTTTTGAAAATTTTTGTGAAATGTTTAAATGCAATTATGAAGGCTCTTATGACTCCCAAAATGGTCGCCCCTTCAATATACCATTGTCGGACCGATATACCAACCTCTCTATATACCCACACTTACGTGAGGGAGACTATAGGTATGTGAGAGTAGATGATACATGGAACATAGGCGGTACAGAAAGGGAATCGCTCTATTTAGGACACCTACCATAGAAGACTTATCCTCATGCGCTAGGAATCACCCTAGCTACACTCGATCAACTTTCATCAAGATTTACGTCTAGCAACAGTCGTGATCGAGGTAATGGATGCAATATCTCAAGCCAAAGTGATAATGGAATCCACATTTGGTCTTGCTCAAGGGTTGGGGTTTTACGACCAACGCCTTGGTTTAAAATACCACGTGATGTGTGGGGTTCATTTTAATTTGCAAAAATTGAAACAGGCAAACGAAAAAGAAATCTTTCCCTAAGCCATACAAAATTGAAAACCAAAAAACAAAAAACAGAAATTTGACAGAAGCTGTAAAAACCCCTACCTCTTCTCTGCCCAACAGGATGTTTTTTATTTGCTCTAAAAAATGCACAGAACTATACTCGTCCCTAGGTGATGCGAATATCAAAACAGTCATCGTTCCATGGTGAGACGAATAGTTTATTCGTCCCGGGGTGAAACGAGTACCAATTCTATAATCGTCACTTGCAGATATGAATAACAGTCCGATGTTGAAAAATAGGTACCTGTAAAAAAAACAAGCAATTTCAGATCAGTAATTTAACCTAAAAAAAATAGAGGACAGAGGTCCCACCGTGATCGCCATTAGAAGCACGATATTCTGGAAACAAAAAGGATAGACTAAAAATGCAATGTAAACCAAACTAAAATAACGCTTAAACCCTATGTTATTGAAAAATGCTTAAAAAGAAAGAACATGAACACAAGATATCAAAGCAATATGAAAATCGGCCCTTTTATTGATATGCTTTTCAAATTCATGTTACAATGCGTCTCCTTCCTTTTTAAGGGATAGGAGCGTTAAATGTTGGTCTTTTAAAACTTGTTTTAGAATTCCTTCTTCCGCGTGCCCACATGTAAGATGGGCGAACCAAAACATTATCGCCACTTGCGTTGGTAAAGGTAGATTCCTTGCTGCTCCTCTAATGCTGCAAATCTGTGTTCAAAGAAACAAACAAAGAATCAGTAGCACCTGTGTATGAAAAATAAAAGATAAATCTAATGATAGTTAAAATGAATCTAAATAAACTGAAAACTTGACAAAAGCATAAACATGAAACTAGCTAAATACTACAAAAGAAATAGTCACCAAAAGCAATAAAGCGGGGGGTGCCCGAAGGCAAACCACCCACGGGTGAAACTTTGTTTCAACACCAATCCACTTGGGATGGGTTCGAAACCTGATGTGATGTGTTGTCGACAAATTGGTAGGATATTGTGGTCAAAAAATCAGGGTTGGTTCTTGATTCGTGCCTTCAAAAGTCACCCAATAACCTCTCTTTCGATTAAGAGATTATGAATGTTGAAAACACAAATCGCAAGTAAGTAAATTAGCAGCACTTCATCACTCAAAATTCTCCTTTGCTGTATCCCTTTTGGGTGAGGAAGCTCACCATTTTATAGACCCAAGGGGTCTCTTTGAATTAACATGCAAAAGTGTTTCTTTGCATGAATGCTTTTTTTTGTGAATAGAAGACTTCTTCTTGATCAAGGGCTTCTTAACTGCCTCTGTGCATGTCTTTTTATGTTTTAGAAAAGCTCACTTGCACTCCCATGCACTGAAGGGATAGCTAAGTTGCAAATCTAAGTTGTCCTAAAAAGCTCACTCCCATTCCCATGCAGTGAAGGGAGAGTCAATTGGCCGATATGAGTTGTCAAAAGAACTCACTCGCACTCCTATGCCATGCAAGGAAAGCTAAGTGGTAGTTCTGAGTTGTCATGCACCGAGATCTAACTTTTTGTCGGTCAAACCTGGCATTCGTCCCACCCCGAAGCGAGCACTGGTAATCGTCTCTTGGTGAGACGAGTATTAATCCACACTCGTCCCTGGGTAGGACGAGTACAAATCCGCACTCGTCCCTGGGTGGGACGAATAAGTAGCTAAGTGTCTAAAAGATGCCAAATTGATCCTTGACTTGTAAAACTACTGTGTGAGTGGTTAGAACCACTGTTTAAACTCTTAGGGCTGCCCTAGGGGCTGTGTGTGTTAGTTGATCAGTGCCTATTGTCACATAATCGGATTGGTGCTGTTTTGGTGTCTACATGTCCCAAAATTAAATTTTCATAATTAGCTTTTGTTTCAATAGCCTCTCTAACTTGGGCAAAAGCACGTCTGTGCAGTTGGAGAATCCCCCGTTGGAGATCTCCCAGATCGGGATGATCCCCAACCTCCTAACCTCTCCCTACTCCTATATAAACTGAGATTTTCTTAGTTTATCCCCCTAATTCCCCTTGAATTTTTGCCTGAAACTTTGCTTAAACTTCCCTGAACTTCCATGCACCTCAGAGCATCCTCACACCATCATTTGCATTTGGTATTTCATGTTTTATTGCAGGAACTTCACTGTTTTTTAGTCGGAGCAAGATCGGATCGTCACAAGCGATTCCAGACTATTTCGGATGATATTTTCGAGAGCGCAGATGATCTCGTACGATTGGAGGTGATCCTGACTATAGTCCAGATTGGGGGCAATCAGAGTCTAGAGTTTGCATTTCCTTAGCTTTTTTAGCATTTTCTTATTATATTCCTGCATTATCTTAGTTATTATATCTATGCATCTTGGAGTTCACCTCATTTAATATAAATACATGATAAAATCAAAATAAATCATTAAATCTATTGCATTTCCTTTGTAATTGCTATTTGGATCTGTCATATAGGCAAATTTATTGTTATTTCTGTTGTTTCCCTTTGTTTTTGGCAGTTGCATTTTGGTATTTTGTATCTATTTCTATGATTGTAGGTTTCTGATGAATTCATCAGATTAATGACGATCTCGTCTGATCTCAGATGATTACGTATGAGTTGAGATGATTTGGACTGCTACAAAACTCAGAACCTTCATCAAACATCCAGAATCAGGTATGTTCTATTCTCTTTAGCATATTCTCTATGTTAGCATTTATTCTTGTTTTCTGTATTTATCTAAATCAGCATCGGCATATAGAATAGTTTAGATTCATCTTGGCCAAACCTAGGAATTGAATGATTAAAGTAAAAAATGAACACATCAAACTCACTATCAACCTAGGTGTGGAAACTACCACTCAAAAGTTTCCTGGTGAACCCACCATCCGTCAAAAATTCACCTTTATACCCCTCCCCTAAGAGGCGGGACCTTCAAAGGGCCTCTCAGTCCAAGGTATTGTCCCATCCTTCTCGCATCCCCCTTCCGGGCGCGGATCCTATAGCCTGAGGGTAAGGATGTGAAAAATTTGGAGCGATACAATAAGAATGACCCCCTGAGACATAACAAAAGAATAATATTTCAGCAAACTATAAATGGTTTTGTTGAAAATAATTTCAATGCTTGAAGGATTATATGCTTAAGCTATCGTGTTTCAAATGAGAAAATTTGAAAAATAATCACTTGTTGATGTACATTGAAGGGATACATTATGCTCAAAGCCATATTGCCTACAAAGAATCAATTGAGTGTCCTCAAATTTTACCAATGAAACCAAACAATGCTAATTAAAAAGTGGATAGAAATGACTAACAAAATTCTTTTAAATCATCCCACAAAACCTATGCATGGTACTTTTGCATTTATTTACTAGCTTGCCTTATAATAAGCATAGAATATTAACTCTTGCCTCTAGTCATGCAATGAATTGTAAAAAAAATAATGTCCTCTCCTTGCAAGTATCCATTAGCCATTTGTAGGTATATTGTATCCTTTATAAGGAGAAACAATCTAATGATAGTATATTATTCAACTTTGTTTGCTTCAGTTTCTTTGTTTTGACTAAATTTGCTATGTATATTATTTTGTTCTACTATTGGTATATGTCATGCAATAATATTTTCAGTTTTGCATTGTAGCTTACAACAAACTCTTGTCTGACATTCCAATCAAGAATGAATGGCATTCCATGACTAAAAAGTATTTTTATTGCCTTGAATAAACTATAAACAAAATCTCCATAATCATTTACATATATTAATTTCCTGCAAGTGACTACCTTTGGCTATTAGGTTATCTAAAATAAAATTCAACTAAATACCCTAGATTTTTTAACGTAATAATGGGACATATGAAATGCTTTACAATATATCTCTCCTCACAAAGATTACAATATTAGTAGGTTGGACTTAAGGATAGGACCAACAACCACTCACTATGAGGTACCATCTACATGACTTACATATTCATATAAAATTATAAGCAAAGATAAAATAATTGCTTATAGAAAGACAACATTTTGCATCAAATAATTTTGTCAAAAGAATTTCATAGTTGACCTGATACTACTCAACTATCTCCCTATAGGAAGCTTTGGTAAGCATCTTGAAGCCTAGTACTTAAAATGAACATAAATACTAACCTCCTTGTTCAAGGACCAATTATTTTGAATAGTTGGACCATGGAAAGAGGACCATAAGCAATTGTTTGCAAAATGTTGGAAAAGAGTAATCCAATGTTATTTTGTATAGATGGAAAGCTTACATGAACTAATTTGCATTAACCAATATAAAGTAGCATCAAACCAAAAATATATATGAGCGATGTGTGTTGAACTTTGTGAAATCCATTCACTTTGATAAGTTATGTTTTACACCCATGAATCTTGAAGTTTAGAGAACTTGCAAAATCCACATTTAAAATGAGACTATGTTTTTCCTACAAAAGACATATGGCTAAAAGTTATTTTAATAATGTTACATCAAATATGAAATACATGTTTAAAACTTAAAATTATGAACTTTAAAAATTTTTGAAGATGAGATTTCATCATTGCTTGAATTACTCTACTTTTCTGAGTAGACACATCTCCTATAATGGCTAATAAATCCTCTGCACGATCTAAGAGTGGAGCTAGAATCCTAGGGCAGCTCATAGCTGCTTTTTGGAACCGTATTAAAGATATGGATACATAACTTCCAATATCATACTTCACTTGAAAATGATGTTTGCTTCCTAGAAAGTAGAATCAAACAACTAATTTCCAGTGTGATGTGTTATTATAAGTTTTTTTTTTGTTGAACATCATTCACTTGTAGCAGAATATGTGTAAGCTTAGACTTTGAAAATAATTTAAGGTTTTTTTGTTTTTTTCTTGCATATATGCTATGATTATAGCAAAGTTTATATGAATTTCCCAATATGGTAAGTTTTCTTTTAAAAAATTATGCAAATTATGCAAAGAGACATGAATTGAAATAGATTTCACTTATTACAATGTATTGCAACACTTGAAGATAAACAAGTTATTAAAACATTCATAACTACATGTACTCTATTTATTGCTATGTCACCATGGAAATCAACCATTGTTAAGAATGTTGTCCTTGAAACATAACCAAAAAAATGTTTTGACGTTTTTGGTAGGACTGGCAAAAATATTGAACTTATTTCGGCCATATTTCACTCATCCAGACTCGAATTGAGCTAAAATTTAAAGGGTAGATGCTAGAAAAATCCTAGAACATCTCCACCAATTTTTAAATCATTTTGAGCAACATATATCCTAGCGCATCCCTATGTGTGAATGATATTTTTGGCAAGCGGCTGTACGAGGGTTTCATCTGGGTTGAGTGCAAGCAGCTCCAAAGGTTGGTTTTTAGGGCCTTTGGGCCCTAGCGGCCAATATTTTTGTGGTTTATACTCAATATTTTAGTAAGATATGTTGTAGGGGATCCAAGATGGGTTAGAAATCTATCTTTCAATAGATCATGTTGTGAACTTGAGTGACAACGACTTCCAATTTGCTGCACAAAATAAAAGTGAAAACCATACCTTTCCATGACATCTAGGGCAAGGATTAAAGAGATCACGAAATAAGTTTCAAGCAGTTGATCAAAAAATGGCTCAGATCTCAAGTGAATCTGGTGCTAAGGTGCACCCACAAAATAATTCTACTGTGAAAACCCCTGTCAAGGGTAAGAATTTTGAAGACTCAACCCCAAAAATAAATTTTAGGGATGCCCTCCATGGTGGACGGCCTCAAACCAATGCTAATATTAATCTTAGGGCTTCCCATAAACCTCTAAGAATGCCTAATATTGATCCCACGAAAATAAAGTTAGGATGTCTTAAAGCAACTTATGGAACTCCTATTGTTAAGCTTGATATGGGTAACATTCAGACTAGCATTGAAGATCTAGAAAAAAGAGGACTAATTTATCGGTTCATGGGTTTTCATCTGAGCCTATCTGCTTTCAAATTTTGGGCTGCAAAAAGCTAGAAAACTAAAGGTGAGTTACAAATATCTATTTATCCAAATGGTTATTTTCTTGTTTTATTTGCTAATAATGAAGATAGAGAGAAAAATTTTCAAGGGGGTCCCTGGTTTTTTGGAAGGGAAGGGCTTTTCATGAAGCCTTGGCATACTAAATTTAAAGTCGAAGAAGAGATGCCTTCTATAGCTCCCGTGTGGGTTAGACTCTTTGGCCTCCCTATTGAATTTTGGAATCCTACTATTTTTTCTTCAATTGGAAACTCTTTAGGAACTTTTATGATGACTACTGATTGTACTCAAAATTTTGAACATATTATTTATGCTCATATTTGTGTTTTAATGGATTTTGACAAACCCCTACCTAAAAAGATCACATTACAATTTGGGGAAGACACTTGGGAGCAAGTAGTGGACTATGAGAACATTCCTTTTCATTGTAGAATTTGCCATGAATATGGTCATTTGGCTAGTGCTTGCCCAAATAAAATTCCTGATCAAAAGAAAGAAGATATAAACTCAACAGGTTTCCAAATACCTAAGAAGAAGAACACTTAGAAAAAACCAGTTATGAAGGATCAATCAAAGTCATCTGCTAATATGTTTGAAATCCTTTCCACAAATGATGTCCCAAGTGAGGAAGAGGAAATAATGGAAACATAAATCTTAGAAACACAATTTAAATATGAAGGGAAGAACTCAGAGACAAACCAACAAATCAAAGGTTTTCAACAGAAAAAAAAGGAGAAAATTTACACAAGAAAAACAATCTTTTAAATGTCAAAACTTCAAATAATACAGGTCCCAATATAGACTCCATTGAACCCTCTAGTAAAATTTTGGTTGTGTACGAGCATTCTTCAAGGTTAGAAGCCATCTCAGATTCAATTGGAGTAAGTCAAGAAATAGGAAAAAAAACTGAAGATGGATTCTAATCAAAAGGTAGGTCACAAGACCAATCAATATCATATGGTAAAAGAAGGTGAAAAGCTTGTAGAGGAAGGTAATATTAATGCCCTTCCCAAAATTTTTAGCCCTGGTATTAATGAAGATCATCACTTGGAATATTAGAGGACTCAAAGGGAGTCTTTCAAAACAAAATGAAATTAGAAGAATGATTCAGATAAATCATCCACATCTTGTTTTCCTTCAAGAAACAAAGATGTCAATAGAGGATATGGACTCAATTGCTAGTAAAATTTGGCCAACTGGAAAAGTGATTTCCCTCAGTTCCCAGGGGACTTTTGGTGGCATTGCTTGTCTTTGGGACCCAAAAGAGGTAGTTATTCACCATATGGTTGGCAGTTGGGGTCTTTTGGCTATAGCTATTCAAAGTAGACATTCCAACCAACTTATGCTCTGCATTACTATTTATGCTTCTACTGATTTGGAGGAAAAAAGAAGACAGTGGAAGGATATAACTCATATTATCTCTCATTTTCCTAAAGCTTGGATCTTGATCGGAGGATATTTCAATACCATCCTCTCTCTGGATGAGAAAATGGGGGAAAATAGAAATTTGGACAAAAGAACTGACCTCATGAGCGAATATATTGCAAACCTCCATCTTGTGGACATCCAACCAGATAATGGCCTTATGACTTGGTCTAACAGAAGGCAAGGCTTAGCTTGTATAATGGAGAGATTGGATAGGTTTTTGCTCTCTGAAAATTTCTTAATCCATGGTCACATTCCTAAAGTGAAGACTCTTAACAATGCTGGTTTGGATCATTGGCCAGTCATGGTGGAAATGTGGAAAACCAATGTGAGTTTCTCTCCTTTTCATTTTCAATTAATGTGGCTTAGAGACAGTTCCTTTAGACCTCATGTGCAACAATGGTGGAAGGAAGGTAAGCCTAGGTATGGGACTAAGATGTTCTTGTTTGCCAAAATACTACAATACATTAAATCCAAAATCAAGACTTGGAACTAGAAGGAGTTTGGGGATGTTCATAAAAAAACATGAAGTTATTGCTCAACTTGAAAATTTGAATAAGAAAATCCATTTAGATGGCCTCATAGAGAATAGAAGTGCAGATGAAATTAAACTCACAACTCAATTAGAGGAATGGGAAAAAAGAAGAACTCTTATGGAAGCAAAAATCTAGAATTCAATGGCTCAAAGAAGGAGATCGAAACACAAATTTCTTCCACAAATATCTTCTAGCTCGAAGATCTCACAACTTTATTTCTTCCCTAAAATCAGATTTTGGAGATGTTGTCTATACTTGGGATGGCATGAACTCTATTGTTGTTGATTACTTTTCCAATATTTTTGCTTCTACTCCTCTTGACTCAACTTCTCAACAAAATTTTCTTCAAGCAATCCCTTCTCTTATCACTTCTGAGGAGAACTCTATTTTGATTGCTCCTGTTACTATCAATGAGCTTCAACAGGTAGTTTTTAAAATGCAAAAAGGGAAAACCCCAGGTCCTGATGGTTTTCCCATTGAGTTCTACCAAGAGTTTTGGGATATCCTTCATGTTGATTTATTAGAGGTGGTGGAAGAAGCCAAGAAAGCCAAAGAAATTTTGAAGGTTATCAATAAAAATTATATTACTCTTGTTCCAAAATCTCAAGAGGTTGATCATATCTCAACTTTTAGACCTATTACTTTATGTAATGTTCTTCTCAAAATCATTACTAAGATCATGGCAGAAAGGTTGAAGCCTCTTTTGCATAAGATTATTTCCCCTGAACAAGGGGGTTATGTGGAAGGGCATCAAATAGTAGATGAGATAGTTCTTTCTTAGGAAGCCATCCATTCCATGGATATGCAAAAATATCCTTCCATGTTCATTCGGTTAGACTTATCCAAAGCTTATGACAGAGTGGATTGGCACTTCCTTATCAAAGTTTTGAGGCAATTTGGTTTCTCTAAGGATTGGATGGATTGGATTATGGGATGTATCTCTTTATTTTCCTACTTAGTTCTTATCAATGGCAGGCCTTCTCAGTCATTCCTAGCTTCCAGAGGTATTAGGCAAGGTGACCCGCTATCCCCTTATTTATTCATCATTCTTGTTGAATGCTTGGGTAGGACTATAACCAAAAAGAGGGAAAACAAAACCCTTGAGGGAGTTACCATTGCTCATGGAGCTAGACCTATCTCTCATATTCAATTTGTTGATGACTCTACTCTTTTAGGTAAAGCTACAGTTAAGGAAGCTTCTAATATTAAGCAAATCATTAGTTGTTTTTCTAAGGCTACTGGGAAGTTGATCAATGAAGACAAATCTAAAGTTATTTTCTTTCACTGCTCTGCTAGACAGGAATCCATGGTCTTGGATAAATTAAGATATAAGAAGACCTCCCTTCCGATCACTTATTTAGGTATTCCCATCAATATTCAAAGGCAAAAAAATAAATATTGGAATTGGTTGTTGGACAAAGTCAAGAAGAAAATTGGAAAGTGGACCAACAGGTGGATTTCTTCTGGGGGTAGAATCACCTTGGTAAAATTAGTCCTTCAAGCTATTCCTATTTATGTTTCTTTCGTGTTGAATATCCCAAAGGTTGTTCTTTGAGAACTGGATCAAATCAGTCATCAATTCCTTTGGAGTGGTACTAAGGAGAAAAGAAAATGGGCCTTGGTGAAATGGGACACTTTATGTCTTCCTAAGAATGAAGAGGGGTTAGGATTCTGGTCTTCTATTAATAACAACAAAGCTTTAGCTGCTAAATTATATTGGAGGATGTTGCATAACCCCAATGCTCTTTGGGCCAATAATCTCTGTGCTAAATATGCTGAGAACAAAAGTCTTGAAGACCTTGTTTGCTATCAACTTCCTACCAAAGGTTCTCCCATTTTAGCAGTTCTTAAGACTAGTGAGGATTTGATAAAGAAAAATTTATTTTGGATCATTCATAATGGTCAACAGGTAAATTTTTGGACATATTCTTGGGATGGTCACAAGCCTTTGATAACTCAGTTTCCCGATTGGAGGCCTTGGATGGAGGAGCTTCATCGAGCTAACTAGATAAAGGTGGCTAATTACTATCGGTACCATACTGGTAATTCAAAGGTTGGTAGATATTGGATCCCTATTGAGGACTGGCCTATTCAAATCCCAAAAAGGCAAAGACAAGATATCCAAGGCATCCTTCATATGAGATCTCTCTCTTGGTCCCATGAAAAATATTGTTTTGGATGGAACAACACTACTAAGGGTGAGTATTCAGTTGCTCAAGGTTATTTGACCTTATGCCATAATAATCCCAACCAATGTTTTTACATATTTTCTCAGTTGTGGGCTCAAAAGATCTAGCCTAAGGTGAGGTTCTTTACTTGGATTTTATTGCATCATAGGGTACTTACTTGTGAGCAACTTATGAAGCATGGTTTTCATGGCCCTTTTATATGTGAAATGTGTGGAGAGAATGTAGAAACTCTCAACCATATTTTTATTGAGTGTACTTTAGCCTATGAGCTATGGAGGAGAATGGACACTTTACTTGGATTACAATGGTCCAATTTTTTTACTTTTGAACATTTTTGGAGGGATTGTCCTAAACAAGAGGGTTCTACCAATCATCATGGCATGGGGGAGCACTCTCTTGGCTCATCTATATGATGAGCTTTATGATATACAACATTGTAGGTGCATCATATTAGGCTATAGTTTTCTCCTTCAAGTATGGGGATGAGAGCATATTAGGGTAGATCGACCAGTAGGACTACTAGTGCCCTAATATGATCTAGGATATACTAACATTGGTTATGTCGCTTGGTGGCCATGGGATCAAGAGGTCTAGAATTGACCAGAGGTAGGCATATTATCACACTACACTGGATCATTGGAGAGACTGCAATGAGATCATATAGTATGAAGGCCTTACTTGTATTATCCTCATTGTACTGAGGCAACAACATATTTGGCTCGAGTGAGATGCGAGAGATGGCTCATTAGGCAACATGGGACTGAGTGAGAGTATTTTCATACCCTTGTATGACATGGTAGGTTGGCATCTACCAAAATGTCCCAGAGGAGCCAGTCCTCTATCACCATCATAGCAATGAAACACAACTAGAATTGCCTCACATATAGGCACTCATAGAGGAGGAGGACCCCATAGTAGTAGAGACTAGTTTAGTTGACCTCAGGACCAACATAGAGTATGATACCTAGTGGGTGATCCAATTATAGCAAGGAGGTGATATGATGGGTAAACCTATAGAGGTGGTAGCAGAGGAGGGTGGTGATGAAGATGAGCAATGAGTGCATCGTAGGACTAAGGGAGAGTGGGGCTAGGTTGTAGGACTGGTAGAGGAGCCCTAGGTTGAGGATGAGGGTGAGGAGGATGTCCTGACTAATGAGATGGCCCAACTATGAGCATAGTTATAGACTACACAGGGATTGTTAGCAGAGCAGGATATGACTATCGCTATAGTCCAAATCCAGCTGAGTAATGAATAGCAGTGATGGAGGGGATATTCTGAGGAGAGATATATCTTCAAGGTCTAGTTAGCCACAATCCAGATAGAGACTTACCAGGTTATTATTGAGAGGGATAGGACCATAGCAGAATGAGATGCTCTACGGATATGGATGATAGCTTGGATATCCAAGCGAGATGCTAGGATAGTGAAGAAATATGCTCTATAGTATTAGGTGAATGCTTTGACTACAATATAGGGGTAGATAGTGATCGATGGATAGGCCATAGATGATGTGTTAACTTTACAGGCATAGGTGGCTCGATATTCTACTCATCACAGGTCATATCAAACTTACATTGGCAGCTTAGAGGATGAGGTAGAGCGATGTGGAGGTATATTACTGACACGATCCTCATCAGGGGTATCACATAAGAGATAACATAATGAGTTAGGACAACCATCAATGAGGCAGTGAGTACCTGTATTCTGAGATCACCCGTAGAGGTTATAGGTTAGTGGGTCTTCTTAGCCTCATAAAAGTAGGTCTGAGGGTGGGGGTGAGAGTAGTAGTGTAGGACCAGCCTAACTTATCTTATGTGTGCTCTATATTTAGAGAGGTTTAGGTTCAAGGACCCACTTTGTTGTAGCCTACGTGCATTTTTTATTACTATGTACTCATGATATTTCATTGATATATATATATATATATATATGATTCTGTTTTATGACTCGTCATGTGTTTATGTTATGTATGCATTTATGGATGTAATGTTTATATGATGGTGTATTGTTCTATACATGCAATGTACTAATGACATGCAATAATTAGATAATGGATGTATGATTAGATTCTATGATCTAGATGTATGGATGTACTACTATGTATGTGTATATGGATGCAGTATCAAATGTTAAATGCATGTTTTTAGATTTTTTTAATTAATTATGCATTTAATTTTTGTTATATGATATGGCGAATGTAATGTGTATGTAATACATTAATTTGATGTGGATGATCTAATGCAAATGTACATGTATGCTTTAATCACTTAAAACATAATAAATGAATCTAATTTGTGTTTAATAGACTAATGGAAGACACCACATAATGTATAAAAATCATGAATTAAAATTGTTAACCCTTATCATAAGAGTTATAAATTTATACATGCATATGTGAGATGAATTATGTGAAATATAGGGGCTTTCCCTATAAGCTTTTGTAAACTAAAAGGTATGCATAAAATAGTCAGTGGTCATCTAAATATCATTGTTGATATTCATCTAGTATCTATCCTATCTTATGAAGACCCCTTAATAAACAAAAATTCATAAGGAAAACTATGATTGGTGGTGAAATGATTTGTTGCTATGTGGGAATTTTTAAGGTTTTCCATGAGACTAAAACAGCATAGTTAATTGATCAAAAGTTGTATACTGACTACACAAGACTCCTAAAAGATATAAGCATGTTAAAAAGACCCAAATATTCACTATCCCTATGTTTACAAAGTGAATGTACTAGATGAGGTATAAGACTACCTCATTGCCAAACGAATTTCATTCAACCCATTGTTGTAATGAGGATCACCTTATGGTCATCCTAATCCAAATTTTGGACATAGTTAGACTAAACTACTAGGAAATACAAACCACCAAAAGCTAGATTAACCAAAATTTGACATTGATCTATACAAAAGGTTGCTAATGTGATAGACATATCACCATGCATAAGGCTACTCCATTGCCAGGTGGGTTTCATTCAACCCATTGCTATAATGGAGATCACCCCATGGCTTTTGAATACTAAATATTCTAGGGATTCAAGCTCATTACCCCCTTATTTTCTTTTGATTGTTTGAGATACTTGATTATTCTTAGTGGTGAAGACCACTATTTTGTTTTGAGCAAGGGATTTTATTAGTGATGAAAATCACTGTTTATTTTATTCATGTTTTGGGAATTTGCTCCTTTTGTGGAAGAGCAAGGGATTTTTTGGGTAGGGGGGAGCTTGTCCTTTTTTCAATTTTCAACATTCTAGACCATGTGCATAATAAGATGAGCAAGGAAAACCTTTCGCTTAAGGTGACAAGGATCACTTTGTAGTGTCATCTTTCCTTGTTTAGACTCGGATTGTTAATGTGTATAATTATGTTGGGATTTTGAGATATGTAAGGTACTATAAAAACTAGACCTTACCTTCTGTTGAGAAGCAACACACCCCCATTGAAAAATGAGATTCCATCCTCTTGAAAACTCTGAAATTCCATTTTTGCAGTGGGGACCCTCTTGATATGTTTCAGGTTTTAAATCCAAATTTGCTTGCCTCCTTTTTAAAGTTGTGCTTTTTCTTGCATTCTAGCTGTGTTATCCAAGAATTCACTTTTTACATGCTATAAATCATTCATGCTTAAGCCAAATCCTGCACCAGTACCGAGAAAAATGCTGAAAACAGTTGCATAAATTCATGAAAAATCAAACTTTCCATTTTTGGTAGTGTCGCGATATCGCGACACTTCCATTTTCAGAAATGTCGCGATATCGTGACAGGTAAATCAAAAATCCGCCAAGTCATTTTTGTGTAGCGAAATCGTGACACTTTCCATTTTTGGAAGTGTCGCGATATCGCGACATTTCCATTTTTGGAAAGTGTCGCAAAATCGCTGTCTGTCGAAGGAGAGAGAAGAAATCAGTACGGACCAGCGCAATTTCGCGACATGTCGTGAAATCGCGACATGTCGCATTTTCACGACTGGAAAGGAGAAAAAGTGGCTAAGTCCAAAAGTTGCAGCGATGCGCTGCATGTCTCAAAATTGCGGGCTAAAGGGTGCAGCGATGCGCTGCATGTTTCGAAGTCAAGGAGTGAAAGTGGTAGCGACGCGCTGCACGTTTCGAAGGCAAAGGGTGAAAATGGTAGCGATGCGCTGCACGTTTTGAGGAAGTCCTGCAAGACAAGCATGTCGCGAAATCGCGACATGCTGGAGCAAAGTTGTACGACCGCTAGCAGGAGGCGCGATTTCGTGACATGTCGCGAAATCATGACATGTCGCATTTTCGCGATCGACAGGGGGAGAAGCAACGCAGTGCTAGGGACGTCGCGATTTCGCAGAATCGCGATAGGAGAGAGAAAGTCCTCAAAGTTGACCAGAAGTGCATTCCAGCGGGAAACAGAAGGCATCCTAGGGTAGCGACACGTGTCAAAGCGTGAGGAAGACAAACAGAAGCCGACATGCAAGCTTATTTTGCTGATTTTACTCTATTTTAATGTTTAAATGCTTTAATTTAATGTTTATTAAAGTACTAATGCATCTTTTTGTCTTTCATGCAGGATTCCATCTGGCACTTACGGGACAACCGAGAAAGGCCATAAAGTCAAAGTTAAAGTGCAGATTTGATAAAGGACCACCATGCTAGAGGAAAAGAAGACGGTAAAAGCATTCAATAGCAAATTTATGACAGAATTGATAGCATGAAGACCATTTCAACTCAGGGATGGCTTTGCGGAGATCAAATTGATGGAGAAGTGGTGACTCATCCGGCTCACCAGCAGAATTAATGGAGGCATTTATTTGCAGCTGCGGATGAATGCAAGTGGCATTCAACTCTATCTTCTCCATTTATGGCAGCTGACTGCACAGATTGACAGAATGGTCAAGTTCTATCCGAACTTTGATTTTAAAGTGGATTTTTATTGTAAAACCCGGGTCCTAGGGTTTAGATGTGATAATATTTGCAATTATGAGAAGAAGATATTTTTGAAAAGATCAGGGTCTGTCCTGAGTCTATAAATACTTCTTCTCAATGTAATTGCGGAGGCGGAGACTTAGAAATAAAAGGCTTATAAGCAATTTCTTGCAAATCTTGTGAAATCCTTTGTTTTTGGACTTGGAGTTGATGTGCTTTAGCTTTTCTGTGATAGCATGGCCGGGAGCCTAATCTTTTGCAGAGTGTGATAAGTGTATCTTCTTTTGTTATCCATTCCATTTAAATTTTGTTAGATATATGCTATAAATCTACCATTATCAAGTTTAAATATGTTGTTAGGCTTCAGTTGTTCTATTGTCTGCTAGGGGAAATTACAGATTTGAGGTTAAGTTTGTTCTAATTGCTCTGTCTTCATTTGTGTGAGCTAGAGTTCGTCGGTGAAAGATACCAATTTTAACCAGCTACCCTTGGATTTATGATTTTCTGCTAGATCTGTTCCACTCTGCCTTGTGCTCTTAGTTGAAAGTGATCTTAGACTGACTGGACACTTTCCTCTTTGATTTGTTCTATTGTGAAGCTGATAGCATAGATAAGATTGATAGTTTAGAGTTTTACAGTTGATGTCTGATAAAATTCTCTTTCTGCCCTACCCTACCCTCTCTTTGTTTTCGATGAATGATCCATTTTTACTTTCTTTGTTTGTCTTTTATTTAAATCTGCTGACCCATGAGAGCTAGATCAAGAATCAAGTTAAATCTGATAAACAACTTTTGCAACTACTGAACAAGTTCGGGGAACCCCCTGTAAGGTAACAGAGCAGTCCATATTGAAATCTATTCTAGAAGCGGAAAAGAGTGAATAGTCATTCGACCCAACTCTGTAACTCGCACCTTGGATAACCAGCTATATCCTAAAGTGAGTGGGATCCGTCCCATGGGTGTCTCCGGAGCTTCCTTGCCTCATCCTTTCCCGGGGTGTGCATGAAAGCCGGACCAACACCTAATTGGCGCTAGAAGGAGGGCTTGAACATCCGTTCAAGTATTGTAAGGACCCACTCTGAACTTCAGTGCAGTGTTGTCAGTGCAGTTTTTGAAAGTTGTCAGTACAGTTTTTTAAAATTGCCAGAGAAGACCTCAAGTTAAGAACAGTTTTATCTCCACTTGCAGTTATCCAATTACAACTCAGAACATCACTGTCAACCAAGTAATAATGGCAAATTGGTTGGGCCCCATTGCTTTGAATATCCCGGGTATAGCCCATGACCTGCCTAGAAGCCCGGAAAGGTATCTCCCCAGATATAAACATGATGGGGCAAGAACTGCAGAAGAACATCTGCTAGCTTTTAAAAATGCTTTAAAATTGTTAAATATACAGCATGAAGATGTTGCCTGCAGATTGTTCCCGTTCACTCTCCAGGAGGGAGCTTATGACTGGTTTTTAAACCTCACCAGCAATTCCATTACTAGCTGGGATGATCTAGAGAAAGCTTTTATATCACAATTTGTGGAAGTGATAGACCCCAGTGTGTTATACCAACAATTTTCCAATTTTCCAGCATCAAGAGAGAGTCGGGAGAAACTGTCAGGTCTTTCAATATGAGGTTCCAAAGAGCTTACAATAGAATGACTGGCCATTACATTCCAAATGCAAATCTGGCCTTAGAAATCTACAAGAATGCATTGGATTCGGTGACCTCTATTTTCCTCAAGAGAGACATTAATATCACAACCCTGGCAGGTGCTTATAAAGAAGCCTTAATTCTTGAAAGACAGCTAGGACCTCAAATTCTGAGCAGTCCTTTGATATCCTATGTTACACAGAACATGCCTATTTTGAATCCCATTCCACATCATGAGTTAGTGCCAACATGTCATGCTCTACCCAAGGAGACTCCGTTAACTATGACATCCACTCAGCATGTGCAAAATATACAGAAAAGTTCTGACAAGTTCAAAGTGCAGGTGCTTGAACTGAACAGTTGTGATCTGGCATTACCCAAATTTGAAGTTTTTCCTGGTGGGTTAAATTTTCCTAGAGATCAAAGAAATATTGATATTTCTAGTTCACCCAAAAACAGTACAACCAGGGTTTCAGATTCTTTCACTTTTCCTGAAGAGACAAAAAGTCTTGTACAGACTCCTGTGGATGAAATGCAAGATTTTCAATAGTTCAAAATGAACAGTTATAATTTGAGATGTCAGAGTCCAGAACCTAACAATGATCCTTCCTCATCAGAGGATGATGAAAGTGAGATTCAATGTCACTATACAGAAGTAACTGAGGAGGATAACATCATTGAGGATATGAGGGAACTTAAAGCTGACATCACCCTCCATGAACTGCCTCAGATTGTTGAACAAAAGGTTAACTTGATTGAGGCTTACTCTGGACCACCTGTTGGATTTCAAGAAAAGGAGGAAAAGATGGTAAATATGAATGTGGTCAGCCAACTTGGAATTGATGAGCTGTCTCAACATAAGCCTGCAACTTCTGAACATAATGTCAAAGAAAAGGCTATAAACTGTGTTGATGCAGATATTGGAGTTTATAATTTGGCAATTGAAAAGGTGAGAACAGTTCCGCCTCTAAACCATCACAACAGTGACAGTTGGATATTGCACATTGATGAGGTTAAATCTAAGCAAGGCTCAGGTGAAAAGGAAAATTGTAAGCATCCTTCTAGAGGGATAAAAATTGAAGTCCTGGATATTGAAGCAGTACAGCAACCACAAAATGTTCAAGTTGTTAAGAACCAGGGCATACAGATAAAACATGATTTCTTTCAGTTGTCACATAATTTTGAAGATGTGGTGGTGCAGGTGCATCAAGATTTTAAGGTATTTGATCATGGGGGTTTTTTACATTCAGTCCTTTTGAAAGAATTCTGCGAACCCTTCAAGTAGAAGCATAAACATGTTATCATATGATTTGTTATTATATGATTTGTTTAATTTGAAGGAGTTGCAGATTTGTTTTTCAAATGGGACAAGGAAGACGGTAAACACAAGTCTTTCCCAGATAGCAAATTTTTGAAGCATAGTCTGGAGTGCATTTCGTCAACAGGACCTGAAAGGTAATTTTTCTAAATTACTTGCACATGGTCAAAAAAATTTTAAGGCACCATTTCTCTGCTTTCCCAACTGCTGCATTTTTTGAGTATGAAGGGAAGTTGTAACATATGTATACATTGTAAATAAGCTTTGAAGTTTTTTAGTTTTATTTCTTTGTCAGTGCAGTTTTTTTTTTTTAATGTCTGTACAGTTTTAATCTGTTTCAGTTTAATTTTAATGCTCTGCAGTTCTTTTAGTTGCTTCATCTTATTTTTTAATCTTTAGTTGTCTGTACAGTTTTAGCTTGTGCAGTTTATTTCTTTTGTCAGTGCTTTTTATTTCCTTTCTTTGTCTTTTTATGTCAGCTTGCTTTCTTTTAAGTCTGTACAGTCTTTTGTTTCAGTTTTATTTGCTTTAGTTCTTTATTGCAGTTCTTTTTCTTTGGTGTCTGTGCAGTTGCAGTTTAGTTTATTTCAGTTGCTTTAGTTGCTTCTTTTTAGTTTTAATTGGGTGCTGTCTGTACAGGTTTGTTTGTTAGATTAATCCTTGCTCTTTGTGCAGTGTTCTTTGATTCTTTTGTTGTCTGTGCAGTTTTAATTTATTTGCTTCAGTTCTTAGTTTATTTGTTTTAGCTTAATTTTGCTGCCTGTACAGCTGTGCTTTGCATCCTTTGTAAATAGCCTTGCAGTTTGTTTTATTCCTTTGTCTGTACAGCTGTGCAGTTTTTAGTGTTTAGTTTAGTTTATTTCAAGTCTGTGCAGTTTTGATTCTGTTTTGCTTTAAAGCCTGTGCCTGTCCTTGGAAGCCTGTACAAAGTCCTTTGGCTCTTAAAATTTGTCCTTTAACCTTTGCCTGAGCAATCAATGAAAAGTCAGCCTGCTAAAAATTATTTATTCTAAGCTGATCAATCCAGTTTCCATCCAATGCCCATGTTGTTCACCATTCCAATTGAGATAGTCTGCTTGCACTGAACTGTAGAACTATTTTGTTATCCAGGATGAAGGTAGAGAGATGATTGGATCTTGTGTCTTACTTGCCACAGTTGTTTTAATGATAGAAAAACTGCTATGCTGTTTAGTTGGAGGAACTCCCGGGGAATCCAAGAAAAGCTGGTTATAAGAGGGGACTATGGTTCATACAATTATTTGGGTATCCATAGAGGCTATCAATGCCTAGACTGAAACAGTTCCAGATTGATCAAATGATAAAAAAAAATTGTGATTTCCCTAAAAGCATTTCAGATATTGATATATTTCAGAGGGAGAGATATAAAAAAAAAAAAAGTTGAACAATTAAAAGAGGCAGCCAATATTAGATTCTGCCCTACAGTTGTAAATTTGGGTCGTGTAAATCTAAAGGGTAACTCTGTCTAGGCTGTAAAAGACTAAACTAGTAAACAGAGCTCTACTCGGTTTCCCCTTTTACAATCTAGAAAAGCTGATTAGTCCAAAGTTCATCATTCAAACCAGTCATCCTTGAAGAAAGTTTTATACCCTTTGAAATTGTACATCAGAAATCTTCCTTGAAGTAATCCAGCCCAGTATGTCCTTGGGAAATTTTAACGACTAGCGATTAGTGGTCAATTTATTGTGAAGAATGTCTGTGGCAAGGCATGATGCATGGTATTTTTATTTTGAAACCAGAGTCTTGGGTTCTAAAATAGTGCTACTATTTTACCCACAGATATCGCCATTTGTTGAGAAGCAACACACCCCCACTGAAAAATGAGATTCCATCCTCTTGAAAACTCTGAAATTCCATTTTTGCAGTGGGGACCCTCTTGATATGTTTCAGGTTTTAAATCCAAATTTGCTTGCCTCCTTTTTAAAGTTGTGCTTTTTCTTGCATTCTAGTTGTGTTATCCAAGAATTCACTTTTTACATGCTAGAAATCATTCATGCTTAATCCAAATCCTGCACCGGTACCGAGAAAAATCCTGAAAACAGTTGCATAAATTCATGAAAAATCAAACTTTCCATTTTTGGTAGTGTCGCGATATCGCGACACTTCCATTTTCGGAAATGTCGCGATATCGCGACAGGTAAATCAAAAATCCGCCAAGTCATTTTTGTGTAGCGAAATCGCGACACTTTCCATTTTTGGAAGTGTCGCGATATCGCGACATTTCCATTTTTGGAAGTGTCGCGATATCGCGACATTTCCATTTTTGGAAAGTGTCGCAAAATCGTTGTCTGCCGGAGGAGAGAGAAGAAATCAGTACGGACCAGCGCAATTTCGCGACATGTCGCGTTTTCGCGGTTGGAAAGGAGAAAAAGTGGCTAAGTCCAAAAGTTGCAGCGATGCGTTGCATGTCTCAAAATCGCGGGCTAAAGGGTGCAGCGATGCACTGCATGTTTCGAAGTCAAGGAGTGAAAGTGGTAGCGACGCGCTGCACGTTTCGAAGGCAAAGGGTGAAAATGGTAACGACGCATTGCACATTTTGAGGAAGTCCTGCAAGACAAGCATGTTGCAAAATCGTGACATGCTGGAGCAAAGTTGTACGATCGCTAGCAGGAGGCGCGATTTCGTGACATGTCACGAAATCGCGACATGTCACATTTTCGTGGCCGACAGGGGGAGAAGCAGCGCAGCGCTGGGGACGTCGCGATTTCGCGACATGTCACGAAATCGCGACATGTCGCAGAATCGCGATAGGAGAGAGAAAGTCCTCAAAGTTGACCAGAAGTGCATTTCAGCGGGAAACAAAAGGCATCCTAGGGTAGCGACACGTGTCAAAGCGTGAGGCAGACAAACAGAAGCCTACATGAAAGCTTATTTTGCTGATTTTAATCTATTTTAATGTTTAAATGCTTTAATTTAATGTTTATTAAAGTACTAATGCATCTTTTTGTCTTTCATGCAGGATTCCATCTGGCACTTACGGGACAACCGAGAAAGGCCATAAAGTCAAAGTTAAAGTGCAGATTTGATCAAGGACCGCCATGCTAGAGGAAAAGAAGCCGGTAAAAGCATTCAATAGCAAATTTATGATAGAATTGATAGCATGAAGACCATTTCAACTCGGGATGGCTTTGCGGAGATCAAATTGATGGAGAAGTGGTGACTCATCCGGCTCACCAGCAGAATTAATGGAGGCATTTATTTGCAGCTGCGGATGAATGCAAGTGGCATTCAACTCTATCTTCTCCATTTATGGCAGCTGACTGCACAGATTGGCAGAATGGTCAAGTTCTATCCGGACTTTGATTTTAAAGTGGATTTTTATTGTAAAACCCGGGTCCTAGGGTTTAGATGTGATAATATTTGTAGTTATGAGAAGAAGATATTTTTGAAAAGATCAGGGTCTGTCCTGAGTCTATAAATACTTCTTCTCAATGTAATTGTGGAGGCGGAGACTTAGAAATAAAAGGCTTATAAGCAATTTCTTGCAAATCTTGTGAAATCCTTTTTTCCGGACTTGGAGTTGATGTGCTTTAGCTTTTACGTGATAGCATGGCCGGGAGCCTAATCTTTTACGAGTGTGATAAGTGTATCTTCTTTTGTTATCCGTTCCATTTAAATTTTGTTAGATATATGTTGTAAATCTACCATTATCAAGTTTAAATATGTTGTTAGGCTTCAATTGTTCTATTGTCTGCTAGGGGAAATTACAGATTTGAGGTTAAGTTTGTTCTAATTGCTCTGTCTTCACTATGTGAGCTAGGCTACCGATGAAAGATACCAGTTTTAACCAGCTGCCCCTTGGATTTATGATTTTTTGCTAGATATGTTCCACTCTACCTTGTGCTCTTAGTTGAAAGTGATCTTAGACTGACTAGACACTTTCTTCTTGGATTTGTTCTATTGTGAAGCTGATAGCATAGATAAGATTGATAGTTTAGAGTTTTACAGTTGATGTCTGATAAAATTCTCTTTCTGCCCTACCCTACCCTCTCTTTGTTTTCGGTGAATGATCCATTTTTACTTTCTTTGTTTGTCTTTTATTTAAATCTGTTGACCCATGAGAGCTAGATCAAGAATCAAGTTAAATTTGATAAACAACTTTTGCAACTCTCGAACAAGTTCGGGAACCCCCTGTAAGGTAACGAGAGCGATCCATATTGAAATCTATTCCGAAGTGGAAAAGAGTGAATAGCCATTCGACCCAACTCTGTAACTCGCACCTTGGATAACCAGCTAGATCCTAAAGTTAGTGGGATTCGTCCCGTGGGTGTCTCCGGAGCTTCCTTGCCTCATCCTTTCCCGGGGTGTGCATGAAAGCCGGACCAACACCTTCTAAAGGCCAAGATAATTTTCTACAAAATTTGAAAAGATGACTAGGAATGGATGAATGACTAGAAAACCCTAGTATACACCCTATAGCAACTCATAAGTTGTGTTGAAAAATGCAATTACTCACAAGAAAAATATGAATGATAATGATATGTGGATTCATGATTGACATACCAACATGGTGTCATTCGTAAGCATCCAAACACAAATTTTCCTAATGCAAATGTAATGGATGAAGATAACTAATGCTATGTAATTGATGAGTGCATGTAATAAAAATGTATGATAGTATAATGTAAATGTTTTTGTTTTTTTTCTTTGATGTTTTGTATTGTTTTTGTGTTTTTATGTTTTCTAATTTGTTTGGTATTTTGATGATTTTTTTATTTATTTTTATTTTAAGTATAAAATGCCCGTAGATGATGAATATTGAGAGGTTCAGGCTCCTCAATACCTTCTAGCGAGGTTAGGTGATAATTTCATGGTCCTATTTTCTCTATTACGAGACGTAACCAATTAGTCACAAATTTATCCCTTAGATGAAGCAACAGGTTTGAGTTTTGTTGGTTCTCTTTGAGCACAAGATCCCCAACTTTAAAGTATCTTGGATGGACTTTAGTATTATAAGCTTGTTTAAGATAATCTTGATAAACATGTAGATTCTCAAGAGCATTCACTCATCGTTCATCAAGAAGGGTCAATTAATCGAGGTAAGCTTATCGTGAGGTGTCATCATCGATGAACTCTTTTAATGAGATGTGCAACAATGGAATTTTTAATTCCAAGGGCATAATGGCCTCAGTGCCATACACTAGTGAAAATAGGGCTGCCCTAGTGGGTGTTTGAATGCTATTTTTATAAGCCTATATAGCTAGAGGTAATTGAAGGTGCCAATCCTTATGATTCTCCTTCATGGTTTTCTTCAATATGGCAACTATAGTTTTATTAGAGGCCTTAGCATGCCCATTTGCTTATGGATAATAGGGTCTTGCAAAGCTATGTTGAATGTTATATTTGGACGTTAAAGCCCACACATTTTTGTTATTGAACAAGGTCCCATTATCCAAAATTATTTTATATGGGATACCAAAACGACATATAATATTATGGAGTATAAACTCCACAATACGAGCTCCAGTTGTTGTGGTCAAAGGGATTGCTTCCACCCATTTGGTAAAGTACTTAGTAGCCATTATAATGCATGTATGACAGCCCAAATATGGAGGAGAGATCTTCCCAATTAGATCGAATTCCCATTGAGAAAAATACCAAGCCGATTGAATCATTTATAAGGCCTAAGATGGTAGGTGTGAGATATTGGCATGATGTTGACACTTTATGTACTTTGTGACATATGAGAAACAATCCTTCTCCATCATGGATCAATAATAAACCATTTTGAGGATGTGCATGATGATGTCCATACCACTAAAATGGCCACCATAGGTACCATCGTGAGCTTGCGAGATTACCCAAGCAAATTCTTGGGGTTAAATACAATGAAGGAGGAGTCCATCGTAGCTCTAACGATACAGAATGTCTCCTACCAAAACATACTTGGTCACTTTTTATTTAAATGCTCATTTTTCAACATGCAACAATCTCTAAGGAATACTATCAAGTTTCAAATAATATTTTAATTGGATGAGCCAATCTTGATAAGCCTGAACTTCAACTATCTAACAACTTGTTCCCATTGTGATTCATCACATACAAATATGGATTATGAAACAATATTATAATGGATGGTCGTACCATTAACTAAAGAACCCCCAGGATGCCCAGGACCCCCAAGATGCATATTTCAAGAAGTCTTGTGCCTTGTAGAACCACTCATGATTTGGTTCTATCTGAATCATGTGGAATGATTCTTTGTTGTGAAAAGCCTCACACAACATCACTAATTGTGAGAGATTTTAACATGGATGGTTGTAAAATCATCGAAAGGGTTATGAGGGATTAAGGATCCCAAAGAAGCCATTGTATCCACGAAGTGATTAGATGTAGGAGGGACTACCTTGATGTCATGCCATTCTAGTTGGGCTAGTAATGTATCCATAAGCTCTTTGTAAGCTTTCAAGATAGGACATCTACATTGATAAATACCTTTGACCTGGTTTACGATAAGCAAGGATTCACCAAAGATATTAAGCTTTTTGATCTTTATTGTAATAGCCATTTTGAGACCCAATATTAGAGCCTTGTATTCAGCATTATTATTAGTGCAAGAGAAATTGAGTTTAAAATACAAGGGCATAAGATCTCCTTGCAGTGTGAAAAATATGATTCCTGCACCTCCATCTTGCTTGCATTTGGAACCATCAAATAAAAAAGGCATGTTTGCTTTATTTTTTTATTCTTCGGGTTCAAGCGATTTTGACAATGCAAACATTGCATCATTGGGTAGTTCGATCATGAGAGACTTGTCATCCTGAAGAGGTGCCTCTGCTAACTTATCAGCTATGACTTGACCTTTTATGGTTTTTTGACTGATGAATTCAAGATCAAATTTTATCAATAGCATGATCCACTTTGCGGTTCACATATTATGGTACATGTGACTCATCATGTATGACCAAGGATTTTCTTTTGATATGACATATGTGGTATGACTTAGCATGTAGTGGAACAATTTTTTTGTAGCAAACACCACTGCTAAGTAGATCTTTTTAATGTATCCATACTTTAGCTCGTATCTGACAAAGGTGCAACTAATGTAATAAATAACCCGTTCTTTGTTTTCTTTGTTTTTTGGGCCAACATGGTTCCGAGAGCAAAATCTGTGGCTAAAATGTATAGCAATAAAGACACACTTGGTCAAGGTGGAGCTAGCACTGACAACAATGTTAGGTACTATTTGATCTCATCAAAGGTATTTTGGCATTCTTCACCCCAATTGAATGTGACCCCCTTGTATAGCAGTCGATTCATGGATCGACATTTATCCGACAATTTCAATTTCTAGAATTGCTTTGACCTTTGCAGGATCTAATTTGAAAAAAGGGCATGAAATACTTCCATATGTAAAAATTATGGCTTTCAGAAGTTTTCTATTTTATTTTTATGTTTTGTATTTCATCATCATGAACTATAGGACATGACTTATGACTTTGTTGATAAATTTAAATATTAAATTTCAAGATCATTTCTCTTCATAATAAAATATTAAATATATCACTACCAATATCAAACCAATGTTGGAATGAATTGGATAACCATACCCATAGTTGTACTTCCTTGTTGAGTAGCATTCCATTATTCAATATTTTCACTACTATATCATGATTTATCCAACCAACTCCATTTTTATTCTAGTTGCACATAACTATCTCCAATTAGGAAAAGTCATGTTGTGCCAAAGGCCATGGAAGGAATGGAAAAGTATGACCATTTTTTCCTCTTTCTCATGTGAGGAGACACTAAATCTTGACATATTTTCAAAATAGAAGAGGACATTGCTAACTAGTTACAAATGCATTTATGCAATCTTGCAAGTGTAGTATCATGGATTTTTGAGTTATTATTTGCAAACTCAAACATTTATTTTTGTTGCAAATGATGTGTATATTAATAGTAATCGATGCAAAATATACAATTACAAGTCCCCATGCCTTGCAAACCAAATTGCTCTCAATCTACCATTGATCAAAAAATAGCAAAACCATAAAGTATCTAAGGCTATACACAAAATAGGTTAGTATAAGATGTAGCCTAACTGGATTACTCAAAGCAATAATTCATTGTACATTATAACTACTAATACACAATCACATAAGAATGTCACAAGTGGCTATTAAAACAATAGCCAACATATTATCAATATATCTCCATATAATATTTTGATAAGGATTGTGGTGGATTTTAGTTCTTGGCCAACACCTTGATAGATGGAACATCGCAAGGTCACTCCTCTGCAATAGAGATCTTACAAACATGGTTGGCGGTGCATTGGAAATAAATAAGAATAGCATTTAATCTTACCAATTCGAAGCAGAAATTCTAGATTTTCATCCCAAGAGTGCTCAAAAATGGATTTTCGGCGATACAGATTCCTCGGGCCATAACTTTTGATTCGTTGACCCGATTGCGTATTGTAATATATCATTGGAAATCTTGGAACGAGATCTATAACAACAAAATTATTTTTCAATCCATTTTTTCCATTTCTCATCTCTTTTGAGGACTCTAAATTTCTCATATTGTATTTTTAATTTGTGCTGGAAAAAATTCTCAAGATGAAAAATTTAATATCTCTCAAACCGTTAAGGGTATTGTTGAGTGGTAATTTTACCCAATTGTGAAATTACACTCTCCCTTAGGATTTTATCTCAAAACCCTCTCTTGCAAAGAAGTTAAAACAAAACAACTTCTCCAGGTTCTCCACTATATTAGCATTTACACATGTGTATTGGTAATATCAATAAAGATATATCAATTAATGCTAGGAACACCTTAGTGATTGCAAGTAACTGTTAACAAGGGTCATGTGTTGGTTCATTTTACCATACTATGTTAATGATTGTTCATAAACCTTAAATATAAGTAAATGTGAATTGGCCCTCATATGACCACGATGTAGTGCATTAGTTCCTCTTATCTTGAGGATTTTAAGGTAGATTTTATCCTTCCTTATTAAGTGGATTTTAATCAAGCTTTACCTGACATTAAATCCTACTTTAAACATGAAAGTAAAGATTAAAATATATCTATAAACGTGAAATAGAAATGAAGAATAGGCTCATTGAATGTAGCTTATTATCATGAAGATAAAAATAGCTTTTGATGTGATTAATAAACTATCCCTCTTTGGTGAAATTAATTTTTACAAAGAAACAATAATTTATAGCCTTAAAATAAGGGCTTTAAAATGTCATTTAATTATCCCTCTTTTATGAAATAATTTTCATAAAGAAAAATAATTTAATGCTTTAAAATAACAACCTTTTAATATAACATATAAAATTACCCCCCTTCAATGAAATCATAATTTTCATGAAGAAAAGTGCATTTATTGCTCCAAACATGGTAACTTGTGAAATGTCATAAAAGTAACCCCCTTCAATGAAATTGAAGTTTTCATGAAGGAAAGGTCATCTTATGCTTATGAATGAACATGCAGAATTTAAGATCTGATTTACCTCCAAAACTGGAAAAAATGAAATTTTCGAAATTATAAAACCCTTAAAACAACAGTTTTCAAAAATAATTATAAAATCGAAATGACATCAGAATGAGGCTGAATCTATTGTGTATGGAAGATTGAAGTTCATTCTATGCACCCATGTAATTATTTTTATCATTTTATTTTTTTCTAATTTTTATTTTAATGCCTAAATATTAAAATAAACTTTGTAAAATAAAATTTGGAAAACTGAAAAATAAAAATCTGAAATGAATTAAATGCTGAAAATACAGACATGCAAAGCTTTATCAGTTTGATATCACCTCGTCCTAAAAAACCAAGATGTGAGAAACTCATACATGTAACCTAGCCTATTCAACCTACATTTGCACAATCGAAATAAACTCAATGCTAGCTCTTAAGGTACATAAATAAATTTCAGATTTCGAACATTCACATGAAGTAACCAAAATTATGCATAAAAATTCATTTATAAATTCGAAAACTGAAAGGAAAAGATAAACGATTGAATCTAGCATGCAAAAAAATTTCTCCCTCTTTCTTGCTAACAAGGTCTAAATTTCTGAAAAACTCTTTGCATTAATTTTTTTTACATTCCGACAGCATTTCCGGTCTTGTTCATAGAAGCAGCCCTTCTTCTATTTTTCCAATGGGTATTTAAAATTTTCCATAAACTCTTCATTTGGTTTTGTTGCCCTTTCACTTCCTCCTTTTGTTTCACTTCTACAGACCCTGACTTTTCATTTCCTTGTCTTCATTCAAGTGTAGCCTCATGGTTTACCAAAGTCACAATGTAACAATTTTCCTTGACCTCGTTCTCCGTTTCATTTTATTCTAACACATTCCCTAAATTTTAATATTCAAAATATCTCCTTGCTTCACACGTCCCGGTGCCTAATCCTCCTTATACACGTAACGGTAGCTATAATTGCATAACACCTTACGTTATTACTTTAGAACTCATAATTCAATATTCCCATTGTCTTTTAAAATATTATCGATGTGATCTCTTATTCGTTGCTTTATTGCTTTGAAATCCTAACCTAGCATCACTGTCATTTTTCTGTGTTTCACACACCATGATAAGTTCACGACTTCAATCGAACCCTGGTGGATACACTGCTCTCACATTTGGTACATATAACAAACTCCCCATGTTTTGACATTGAAATCTTCCTCTCCTCTATCGTTACAAATTCGATGCCCCCATATATGCCCTGCTTGGCGCTGTCATTTTTTTTATTCTAATACCACAATCGTATCATGTGTGGAGTCCCACTTTGATGTTGGGTTGCCGTTGATTATCTTCGATCACAAGGCTTCGGTGTTATCCACTATTACTATATTTCTGGTGGTATCTGATTGCTCCATTTGTTTTGCTGATTGATGCCAGATCGGATGATGTCCTTACCAACTCTATCTTGTTGTTGGACGTAGAGACCTTTCATTCTTGTCTCGCAATCCTGTTGGTGCTGGTCTTGCATTCACCCATACGTGGGTACTACTACATATTATGCATCATTCAAAGTAGGGTACTTAGGTCTAGCATAACATCCCATAGGTACTAAAATATGATGATCCCCCTGATGGCGCCTCCACGTATGCATCACTTTTACACAAATAATTTGCTCGTTGTGCACTGGTGTTGTATTAGTTTTCCCACGATGCCCTTGAATCCCAACTCTCCCTTTCGTTCATCGATGTCCTTCTAGCTTCATGATACTCTCGTTGCTATGTGATTTGACCCGGTGCTGTGATTATTAGGATGTATACCCTCCTCGAGCGAGTTCCCACTCTTATCTCGTCGCAACTCATGAATAATTTTACATCCCTACTAATACTGTGGCTATACAATCGTCGATTTTCGATGCTATGCCAGCTTCTCTCCTCCACCGATTAAAACTATCCGTAAACCTCTGCTCGTTGTGACTGCGCTTTCCATAACTCTCATCCTCGGATTACCACCAAGTCATCGTTATCGAAAATGCACTTCATCATCTTCTCAGCAGCCTAGTGTCCTTCGTGGCATTGGATAAGACCACACCACTGCTTCGTCGTCCAACTCTTTTACCTCGCATTCCTTTGATATTTAGAATTCTTGATCGCTTGATCTCGAGAATCATTACCCATCCGTTGAGTTGTTTACATCCACGTCATTCTCTGCTTGGTTCTTCGTTCTTCGTGTACACCATTGAATATTGTTTATTGCTACCTCCTATCCACGGTACCGCATTGCTCGTATCAACGAGGGAGAGATGTCAAGATTTGCATACTCATTCCCTTAGCTACCTGGTAGTGTCTTCCATGTATTCTTATTGCCACACCATCACCGAGTTGGCACTTCTCCGTATCACTATCATCCGCCTTGCATCAATCCTTCTTTGCTGTCGGGTACCACCTCCACATAGGAGTTTATCGTCTGGTCTCGGCACCTACAAGTACAAACATAACTATTGTATTAGCCATAAGCATACAAAATCATAATTTAGGCTTTTAAAACCTTTATATGATTAGATAAGCATAAGAGAATGCATATTTTATTTTTTTTATTTTTTTCTTTATAATAATTATTATTATATATAGAATATATAATAATAATAATAATAATGTTTTCTTTATTATTTTTTTATTATATACATATATATGAATATATGTACATATAGATTTTTCATTATATATATATATATATATATATATATATATATATATATATATATATATTATTTTTGTTTATCTTTTATTATATCTATATACATAAAATATATATAGATATAGATTTTTATTTTTATTTTTTTTATTTGCTTTTTATATATCACAAACCAATTAAAAATAAAAATCACAAGGGAAAACCTAAAAATCTAAATAAAAAGGTAAAAATTGGAGTCGAACATTACCTAACAGAAAGCTAATTTTCACAAACTAATCCAAAACACTACACATTCAAACAATTACCTTAATCAACGTAAAAACATCCGCCTTTGACAAGAAGACAAGAAGACAAGAAGACCCCATTACAACAGGAACCTCAAAATCTGCATGGCGAGCCCATGGCTAGGGTCCTATCAAAAACTAGCGCTCAAAGCCAAACAACTCCCAAAATCAAATTTTCAAGTGGGTCCCCAATTTTGGGGTACGTTGTGGAGAAGCCACAACAGGTATTGGGGTGATTCTTTTACCACCATCTTAGTTTTTCCATTACCCTTCTTTGGGTAAATTTTCAAGTCCATAAGTATCCATTTAGGTAAATTTCCCAAAAATAGTTGTTTCGCAGTTTTCACCCTTTTTGACTTCTGATTGTAGTGTGGCAAAAATACCAAAAAATTTGGCGGTTCACAGGGTATTCAACTCGTATGGATGCAATTGACCTCAAGCCTTTATTCATTGGATAACTTTGTCATAACTGTCTACTGCATCAATTCGTTTACTACTTGCACTAGCTTCTTTCTATGTTGCCTGATATTGTTCAACTACCTTTTCACCCAATGCGAGGGACTTTATCAAGCTCAACTAATTTTCACTCCTTCAAGGTGCTCTGGAAAGACTTTGATTTTTGACGCCAACAGCTCCTACAATCCAAAAAAAAATTAAAAAAGGAACGAAGGCTACTAAGGGTTTGGCTCAATGGAAGGAACAAAAATGATTTGAGATTTTATTTATTTTCAAATATTTATTAAACTAAATATTTGAAGTAAATAAATTTAATCCTTTCAATAGTATACTTTGGACTTTATGATTTGAGATTGAAAATTTTAATAAATCAAACTTTCAGAAACATAAATAAATCTCAAATTATGGATTTTAAAATTTTATGATATTAAAATCAATAATCCATATAATCCTTCTCTGTCTCTAGAATTTATTTGTCAAATATTTATTAACTTAAATATTTGACCTAAATAAATTTTACAACCCTTTTTATAAATCTGAATCTTTGAAATTCAACTTAGGGTTTTAATAAAACAAATTCAATGAACTTTATAAACTTTATAAAATTTAAAATCAAAAGCTCATTGATTCCCTCCTCTATGAAATTTATTCATCCGAAATATTTATAGAATTAAATATTTGAGTGATAATTTCAAACTTTAACCTAGTTGTAAAATTTAAATCTTTTATAAAATAAACTAGGTTTTATCTTAAATCTTAATGCCTCAAATAAATAAATTAAATTTGATACAAAATATTAGATCTTACAATAAATCCAACAAAGTCTTTGTATTCATGTGCAAATGAAGCTTCCTTTGCAACTTGGTCTTCTATTTGGCTCCTTTCAATATTTTCTCTTTTTCTCCAACTTGTCTGACCTCTCTCTTTGGTTTCTAATTCCCCATTTATAACTTAAGAAATGTGTTCCTCTTGATTAGTTCGCTCTGTTCTGTCAGTTTTAAAAATGAATTCTTGAAACCCCAATATCAATAAAGCCTTTTTAAAGGATTAATATTTCTTCTCATTGGCATTCAAAATTTAAAGTTAAGACATGCCCATGAAACCCACGAACACATCCTCTATTCAATATATTTTAATAATCCTGCAAACAAAACAAATATTAATTAGAATATAAAAAACATTTATAAAATAACCTTTTTAAATATAATTAAATTACAAAGTTATAAAAATTTATAATTTAATTAATTTAAAACAAGTTTATAAAATAACCATTTTAAATATATTAAATTATAAAGTTATAAAACTTTATAATTTAATTAATTTAAAACAAGACATAACTAAACATAACATATAAACATGCAACCTATAATAAACGAAAATATATTAAAATAACACCAAAAATATATACTAAATAACAAACATAAAATTTAAAGACAACATAAAATGAAAACAACATAACATAACAAAAGATATAAAATAAACCAAAAAATACTAGGTATACATGAGACTTCAAAATTTAACATAACACAAATCATATTTATAAAACCTAACCTATCAATATTAATAACAAACAAAAAAAAAACCCTTGACATAAACATAACATAACAACAATAATACAACTCAAAGACCATAATCAAAATGACCATACAAGCATAACTTCAGGATCTTCAGATCATCAGGTGAATTTTGACAATGGAATCTACTAGAAAACCATTCGGAAGAAGATAAGCATTCTTGATATTTCAATGATGACAACAGTGAACAATAAGCACAAGCAACAATTTGAAACAAGCTTTAAAATTTCAAGTGGATCCTCAAATTTTGGGGTCATTTTGAAGGAGTCACAACACAGACCAGATATGATTATACTTCAGTTGATCTTTGAAGTCCAACTAGCTTCTTCCTCAAGTTTTTCAGGTTGCGAACAAGATGCAATACGACAGGTTATCATGCATACCAGTACTCATACAATTAATGAATAATTAAAAATCAAAATAAAAAGGTAAAAATTAGACTCGAACATTACCTAACAGAAAGCTAATTTTCACAGACTAATCCAAAACACTACACATTCAAACAATGACCTTAATCAACGCAAAAACATCTGCCTTTGACAAGAAGACAAGAAGACCCCACTACAATAGGAACCTCAAAATCTGCATGGTGAGCCCATGGCTAGGGTCCTATCAAAAACTAGCGCTCAAAGCCAAACAACTCCCAAAATCAAATTTTCAAGTGGGTCCCCAATTTTGGGGTACGTTGTGGAGTAGCCACAACTGGTATTGGGGTGATTCTTTCACCACTGTCTTAGTTTTTCCATTACCCTCTTTTGGGTAAACTTTCAAGTCCATAAGTATCCACTTAGGCAAATTTCCCAAAAATGGTTGCTTCCTGGTTTTCACCCTTTTTTACTTTTGATTGTAGTGTGGCAAAAATACCAACAATTTTTGCGGTTCACGGGGTATTCAACTTGTATGGATGCAATTGACCTCAGGCCTTTATTCATTGGATAAATTTGTCATAATTGTATGCTGCATCAATTCGTTTACTACTTGCACTAGCTTCTTTCTATGTTGCCTGATATTGTTCAACTACCTTTTCACCCAACGTGAGGGACTTCGTCGATCTCAACTAATTTTCACTCCTTCAGGGTGCTTTGGAAAGACATTGATTTTTGATGCCAATAGCTCCTGCAATCCAAAAAAAAAATTAAAAAAGTAACGGAGGCTACTAAGGGTTTGGCTCAATGGAAGGAACAAAAATGGATGGGGCCATAGTCACGCTCACCCTTGACGAGGTTGATGCACTTACAACACGATGGGATTAACGAGGATGAAATATGAGGTAGATGACAATGGAATAGAAAATGGGTTAGGGACAAAGGCAAACAAACTGAAATATGGAAGAATGGAAGAAATGGGAATGGGGGAAGGAGCATTGGTGACTGATGATTGTGAAATAGGGAGGGGAACAAAAGTGGTGGGTACAACAAATAAGAGCAAAGTGGAAGGAGGTATCGTAGAATGAAGGAAATTGATCACTAAATGCTCATGATCAATAGAAGAAAAAATGCGTACCTCTGGTCTCCAACGCCATTTGAGCCATTTTTATTTTTCATAGAACCACATCACACCATTTAGTGCTCTTGGCACTTTATTTATCAGTTGACCTATTTACAATATTTACACAAAATTTTGCGACATGATTAGCATACCGCCACCATAAACTTGGATTTGGATGCTTATCCGGTGAATCTATAGTGTTCGGACTGTTGAGGTGTGATTTTATCCGATTACAAATATCACCTGACAATTAGGATCGTAATTCTCTCTTGCAAAGAAAATATGTGTCTCCAATGTTCTTTTACGTAACACGTTATGAATTTATGTCAATTAAGTGCACAAAACATCTCAGGTTTTAACAATCAACTGTTAACAAGGGGGCTAATATAACAAATATTTTGAACTTGAAATAATTACTTGCATTTTCATTAGTATAATTTACTTCCTCAAAATGAATAAACTTACCTTTTAAAGCTAATATTTGAGAATGCAAATCTATTTTAAAATATGAACTTTGATTAAAAATACTTTTAACCTTATATTAAACTTACATGAATGTATTAAAGCATTTGAATTCAAAACTTACATTTATTCCATAAATGAAGCTTAAAATTAGATCTAATAAATGATGAATAAAATAATAATCCTAATTATAAAATGTGAAACACTTTATAATCCCTATGTTTGGGCTTTTAGAATATTCTAAGCTTTATAATCCTTGCTTCTTTTCATAGAATATGAATAATTAAATTTGTGTAAATTCTAATTATAAAGTTTTGTACTTTATAATATAAAAATTAGAATTCATATAACCTTTTAAACCAAATATTTATTTATTCAAATATTTATTAATTTAAATATTTGAAATAAATAAATATAAATAATTAATATGTATGAATTCTAATTATAAATTTTTGTACTTTATAATATGAAAATTAGAATTCATGCAATCTTTCTTAATGTGATTTTATTTATTAAACTAAATATTTGAAGTAAATAAATTTAATCCTTTCAATAGTATACTTTGGACTTTATGATTTGAGATTGAAAATTTTAATAAATCAAACTTTCATAAACATAAATAAATCTCAAATTATGGATTTTAAAATTTTATGATATTAAAATCAATAATCCATATAATCTTTCTTTGTCTCTGAAATTTATTTGTCAAATATTTATTAACTTAAATATTTGACCTAAATAAATTTTACAACCCTTTCTATAAATATGAATCTTTGAAATTCAACTTAGGGTTTTAATAAAACAAATTCAATGAACTTTATAAACTTTATAAAATTTAAAATCAAAAGCTCATTGATTCCCTCTGTGAAATTTATTCATCCGAAATATTTATAGAATTAAATATTTGAGTGATAATTTCAAACTTTAACGTAGTTGTAAAATTTAAATCTTTTATAAAATAAACTAGGTTTTATCTTAAATCTTAATGCCTCAAATAAATTAAAATGGTATTAGGGTAAAGAAACAAATTTGAATAAAACGTTCGGACAAACTTGCTACAACACAGAAAAACACAACTTTGAAAATAAATTCAGGCAGACCATATTTTACACAATCCTACCACAAATTTGGTGCTATCTTCTATGGAAATTTTAATTAAAAAATTATATCAATCAACTTATAAATTAAAAACACCACAATAGTGCTTACTTTTAATAAAAATTAAATTTGATACAAAATATTAGATCTTACAATAAATCCAACAAAGTCATTGTATTCATGTGCAAATGTAGCTTCCTCTACAACTTGGTCTTCTATTTGGCTCCTTTCAATATTTTCTCTTTTTCTCCAACCTGTTCGACCTCTCTCTTTGGTTTCTAATTCCGCATTTATAACTTAAGAAATGTGTTCCTCTTGATTAGTTCGCTTTGCTCTGTCAGTTTTAAAAATGAATTCTTGAAACCCCAATATCAATAAAGCCTTTTTAAATGATTAATATTTCTCCTCATTGGGATTCAAAATTTAAAGTTAAGACATGCCAATGAAACCCACGAACACATCCTCTATTCAAAATATTTTAATAATCCTGCGAACAAAACAAATATTAATTAGAATATAAAACATTTATAAAATAACCTTTTTAAATACAATTAAATTACAAAGTTATAAAACTTTATAATTTAATTAATTTAAAACAAGTTTATAAAATAACCATTTTAAATATATTAAATTATAAAGTTATAAAACTTTATAATTTAATTAATTTAAAAAAAGACATAACTAAACATAACATATAAACATGCAACCTATAATAAACGAAAATATATTAAAATAACACCAAAAATATATATACTAAATAACAAACATAAAATTTAAAGACAACATAAAACTAAAACAACATAACATAACAAAACATATAAAACAAACCAAAAAATACTAGGTATACATGAGACTTCAAAATTTAACATAACACAAAACATATTTATAAAACCTGACCTATCAATATTAATAACAAACAAAACAAAACACCCTTGACATAAACATAACATAACAACAATAATACAACTCAAAGACCATAATCAAAATGACCATACAAGCATAACTTCAAGATCTTCAGCTCATCAGGTGAATTTTGACAATGGAACCTGCTAGAAGACCATTCAGAGGAAGATAAGCATTCTTGATATTTCAATAATGACAACGGTGAACAATAAGGACAAGCAACAATTTGAAACAAACTTTCAAGTTTCAAGTGGGTCCTCAAATTTTGGGGTCATTGTGAAGGAGTCACAACACGGACCAGATATGATTATACTTCAGTTGATCTTTGAAGTCCAACTAGCTTCTTCCCAATTTTTTCTAGGTTGCAAACAAGATGCAATACGGCAGGTTATCAAGCATACCAGTACTCATACAATTAATGAATAATACGACAAAGAGATTTGCCACATAGAAGCCTTCTTCGAGTACCAGTTGTGATGATGGCTGGTCCTAATATTTCCATTTTTGAGAGTCCACTCACTACGAGGTCTTAAATATGGGTTCCTCTAACTCCTTGTGACAACAAGAATTTTTTTGCGATAGCCCTTCTATTAGTATCTCCTCAGGATCAGTACTTACATTCTATGCTCAGGGATACAAAAAGGGTGCAAAATTGTGCCATCTTCGCACTCAGAGCTTGTCATTAGACTCTTCTCTTCTTGTCAGTCCTCCTAAAGAAAGTTGCAAGCTTCCATATTGTTCATTACTAGAGCAATGCTTGCATATTCCTTTTGTCAGTGTTGGGAGATATCCATGCCTTCTTGCTCCATCTCTTGATGGAAACTGCAAGCAACCATATTGTTCATTGTTGGAGTAGTGATTACATATTCCCTTTGTTGATCTTGGACGAGATTGGCCTCTTGTGCTCCACACAGCTGTATTCTAGGTCTCTACACAGTTTGAGGTATCTACCATCGTGAATACTATGCAAGACATATAGGAGCAGTAACTACCAAAAGAAGTGATGGGAAAGTAGGTTTTCTCCACTGCAATTTTCTTGCTTAAAGCAGGAGCCACTCTTCTTGTACTACCTCTTGAAATACTTGAAGGAATATTTTTTTCCCAAATTGTAGTAGGAGGAGGCTTATGTCTGGGTGGAAAGATCAAACATAGTAGAGGTGGACCTAGGCAAGTGTTGGCTGGATTTCCTCTTGAAATTCTCCTCCAACTCCTCGAAAATCAAATATTGAAGTCCATGATGCACTTTAGAGGTGACCTCATTATGGTGGAGAGGTGCATCAGGAGTTGAAAGAGATCCTGAGAGCCATCAAATGTGTCAACTAGTGCTCCTACTAAGTCCTCCTATGAGTAGATGCTCTTACACCCGAGTAGTCTATACCACTGTAGCACCCTTCCTTCTAGAGACTGGACAAAAAGTTTGTTCATGAAATCTTCATGGGTTATGCCATGGAGGATTGCTAGAGCAACAACATCTTCAAGGTGCTCTTGGTCCATTCCCTTAGTGCCATTGTATTTTTTTAGGGTCTTCAGGGTATTTTTGGGAATATCATGACAACTTTGGATATTTAGAGGGCCAGGATCATCCCAGCTAGGATAGCATACCTGTGACATTACAGTAGTGGTCCTCAGATACAATGGTCCATGCTACTAATTTGGAGTCGCCAGTTGAACATTATTTCTCTTCTTGCAAGGTCAAGGTTGCTCACCAAATCTTGATTCCTCTGGGGTGTCTTCTTTCAGCGTAAAAGATGTTTGCGATCAAGAGATCTGGATCTTGAGCTCAATAGAGTTGCCAAGTGATTTTACTAGATGAAGGTAAGCCAAAGATTCACCAAACTTGGGCTCCCTTAAAATACGGAGACTGTGAGTCCCATCGGGGACATAAAAAATCTTTGGTAATATCTGCCTAAAATACAAATATGCATTTATGCGTCCTAGAAACTGCCAACATTGAAATGCGGGAGGAAAGAAATGTCCTCCATGCCAATCTCCAGAGAGGACATGCACCCTTACTAATCCTACACTAGTTTAAGTCTAGAGTTGTAGGAAAGAAATGGAAATAATATAAAGAAATGGGAAATATAGCCACAGGCCAAAAAATGTAGGATTGGGGACAAACTAGCAGCAGGAATTCAAATCAAGAATTATAGCAGCATATAACAGAAAACTTAAAGTGTTTTTTTACAGAGTGTTTATCCTCCTTTTTTACAATGAAATACTTGGTATTTATAGATGGATTTTGCCTCTATAATTTAATACATATACAACAAAATGCTGGTAGATAAAAAACCAGAGTGCATATTCTCTTCCTCAACAACGGTGATGTCTTCAGTCAAAACATTCTTCATGGAGGTAGTGGTCCTGCATTGGTGGGAGAATCACATAGGTAATCTACAAGATTACATGTCGAAGGACACCTTCAAGCGTTAGTGCATTGGGAAGCAGTAAAATCATTTAAAAATTTGGAGCTTGATTTTTGAAATCGTATCACCCTTACGCCTTGGAACTCCACTTTTTCCTAGAAAGTCCACTATGTGTTAATATTATTTTGAAAAGTAGTGAAGTTGGTTGGCGATGCATTGGAAATAAACAAGAATAGCATTTAATATTACCAATTCAAAGCAAAAATTTTGGAAATGCAACCTTGCATTGCTTCAAAAATTAAATCCCATTGTCCCTTAATCTTTCCCTAGAGAATCTAAAAGAATGGCACCTTGGGAAGCAACACCTTTGGAAGCAAATGAATTTCACCCAAAAATGGGGTGAAAAGCCTTTTCGGAGTGCAGATGGGCGACAGTAGAAACCTGCTCAGTTGTTCTAGTGATTTTGCTTCAAAAGAAGCGTTTAACTTGAATTCGATAAAGTTTCATTAATTTCACCCTTCTTGGAAGGCGATAAATATTTTCACCCTTTCTAGGGGTGATTTTGACCTTTTAATATTTTGCCTTTGGATGAGCGCATGCTACAACCTTCCTTCACTCGGATTTCCTTTGAAATATTGAATTCGTCTCCTAGAGAGGTGAAATTACATGGTACCTCTCAACAAGGGCTCCTTTGAATTTGACCACACATTCAATTCTTTCTTTTATTTTCACCTCACCACGGTCGAAATCACCAAAGGCGACAAAGGAGGGTCCCACGTATTTTTCCTTTTAAAATTCATAAAATATGGACTTTCACCCCAAAGAGGGGCGACAATGAGTTTCGCCCTCACTTAGGGTAAAAGCACTTGCTTCATTTTACAACTTTCTTTTTTTCCTTACAACTTTTGCCTCTTCATTTTTGTTGGGGTGAAGTGGCATTCTTTTACTATGTTTCACCTCCAAGAGGGGCGAAAGGGATTTTCGCCCCTCAATTGGGGTGAACCTAGTTATTTTCCCCTTATAACTTCTTCTTTAAAAGGCCTCACAACTTTCACCCTTATCTGGGGTCAAACCACCTTTCTTCAAATTTTTCCTTGTTTTTTAGTTTAAAATCGAGCGCTTCTGCATTTCTTTTGTTGTATTTCAAACGAAACCTCCTTTTACTACATTTCACCCCAAAGAGGGGCACAAATGATTTTCACCCCTCATCTAGGGTGAATTTGACTTTGACACCACAAAGCATGTGCCTTTGCCTTAGTTTAGCTCTAGAATTTTCTTATTACTTTCATCCCAAAAGTGCCTGAAAATGGATTTTTGCCCCAAGAGTGCCCGAAAATTGATTTTTGGTGATACAGCTTCTCAGGGCCATAACGTTTGATCCGTTGACCCAGTTGCCTATTGTAATATATCATTGGAAATCTTGGAATGATATCTAAAATGGACAAATTAATTTTCAATCCATTTCTCATCCCCTTTTGAGGCCTCTAAAGTTCTCATATTGTATTTTTAAGCTATGCTAGAAAATTTTCTTGAGACGAAAACTTTAATATCTCTCAACCCATTCAGGATATTGGGGTAATTCTTTCACCACTGTCTTAGTTTTTCCATTACCCTCCTTTGGATAAATTTTCAATTCCATAGGTATCCATTTAGGTTGATTTACCAAAAATGGTCGCTTCTCAGTTTTCGCCCTTTTTGACTTTTGACTATAGTGTGGCAAAAATGCCAACACTTTTGGTGACTTGCGAGGTATTCAACTCATTTGGATGCAATCGAACCTAGGACTTTATCCATTGGGCAATAGATTCATAACTGCCTACTGCATCAATTTTTTTACTACTTGCACTAACTTCTTCATGTGCTGCTTGATATTGTTTGGCCACCTTTTTCACCCAATGCAAGGGACTTCATCGAGCTCAACTAATTTTCTCCACTTCAGGGTGCTCTGGAAAGACTTTGATTTCTGATACCAATGGCTCATACAATCCAAAAATAAAATAAAAATAAATGGAGGCTACTGAGGGTTTGGCTTAATAAAAGGAACATAAATGGATGGGGCCATAGTTACACTCACCCTTGACGGGTTTGATGCACTTGCAACACAATGGGATTAATGAGTGTGAAAGATGAGGTAGATGATAGTGGAATAAAAAATAGGTTAAGAGCATAGGCAAACAAATTAAAAGATTAAATAATAGAAGAAATGGGAGGTGGAAGGAGCATTGGTGACTGATGACTGTGGAATGAGGAGGAAAATAGAAGTGGTGGGTACAATGAATAAGAGTAAAGTGGAAGGAGGTATTGCATAATGAAGGGAAATGGTCACCAAATGCTCATGATCAAGAGAAGAGAAAATGCGTACCTACAAGATTCGACACCATTTGAGACAATGATATTTTTTTTTATTTTTGCAAAACCATATCACACCATTTAGTGCTCTTGACACTTTATTTATCAACTGACCTATTTACAATATTTACACAAAATTTTATGACATGATTGGCATACCGTCACCATAAACTTTACTTTGGGTGCTTATCCGATGAATCTGTAGTGTTCAGACTAAATTTTATTGTACTTTAGTTGATCTTTGAAGTCTGGCTAGCTTCTTTCCAAAGTTTTCTAGGTTATGAACAAGATGCAACATGGTAGGTTATCATGCATGTCAGTACTCATATAGTTAATGAATAATGCGGTAAAGATATTTACCACATAGGAGCTTTCTTCGAGTACCAGTTGCAGTGATGGTTGATCCCAATATTACCATTTTTTAGAGTCCATTGGTTATGAGGTCTTTAGTTTGGGTTCCTTTAACTCCTTGTGATAGCAAAAAAAAATTTGCGATAGCCCTTCTATCAGTATTTCCTTAGGATTAGCCTCCTGATGAGGTATGCTTAGTGATTCTAGGCTGAGTACTTGCATGTTATGCTCAGGGATACAAAAATGCTGTAAAATTGTGCCCTCTACACACTCATAGTTTGTCATTATACACTTCTATTCTTCTTGATCCTTCTTCTGAATAAAGTTGCAAGCTATCATATTGTTCATTTTTGGAGCAGTTCTTGCATATTCCTTCTTTTGGTGTTAGGATATATCCATCCTTCTTGCTCCACCTCCTGATGGAAACTGCAAGCAAACATATTGTTCATTATTGGAGCAGTGATTGCATATTCCCTTCGTTGGCCTTGTATGAGATCCATATCTTGTGCTCCATAAAACTACATTCCAGGTCTCTATATAGTTTGAGGGATTTGCCATCGTGAATACTGCACAAGATAGATAGGAATAACAACCATACGAAGTGATGGGGAAGTAGATTTTCTCCACTGTAATTTCCTTGCTTTGAGCAAGAGTCTCTCTGCTTGTACTACCTCCTAAAATACTTAAGGTTATATCTATTCCCCAGATTTTAGTAGGAGGAGTCTTATGTCCAGTGGAAATCCTAAACATAGTAGAGGTGGGCTTGGGCGGGTGTTGGCTGGATTTCCTCTAAAATTCTCCTCCAACTCCTCAAAAATTAGATATTGAAGTCTGTGATGCACTCTAGATGTGCCCTCGTGATGGTGGAGAGGTGCATCAGGAGTTGAAAGGGATCCTAAGAGTCATCAAATGTGTCAACTAGTACCCCAAATTAAGTCCTCCCATGAGCAGATGCTCTTACACCTAAGCAGTTTGTACCACTATAGCACCCTTCCTTCCAAAGATAGGACCAGAAGTTTGATTATGACATCTTCATGGGTTATGCCACGGAGGATATCTAGAGTAGTAACATCTTCAAGGTGCTCTCAAGCCATTCCATTAGTGCCATTATATTTTGTGAGGATCTTCAGGGTATTTTTGAAAATATCATGCCAACTTTGGATATTCAGAGGGCTAGGATCATCCCAACTGGGATAGCATACTTGTGCCATTATAGTAGTGGTACTCAGAGATCATGATCAGTGCTACTGAGTTGGAGTCACCAGGTAAAAATTATTTATCCGCTTGTGAGTTCAAGGTTGCTCACCAAATCTTAATTCCTTTGTGGTGTCTTATTTCAGCATAAAATGCATCCACGATCAAGAGATCTAGATCTTCAGCTCAACATAGTTGTTAGGTGATTTTTCCAGATGAAGGTAAGCTAAAGATTCACCAAATTTGGGCTTCCTTAAAATATAGAGACTATGAGTCCCACCAGGCATGCCAAAAACTATTGGTCAAATATCTACCTAAAATACAAATATGCGTTTGTGCGCCTTAGACACTACCAACATTGAAAGGCCGAAGGAAAAAATATCCTCCATGCCAATATCTAGAGAGAGATGGATCCCTTACTAATCCTATAAGGGTTTAAGTCTAGAGTTGCAGGAAAGAAATGGAAATAACAGAAAGAAATGGGAAATATAGCCATAGGCCAGAAGATGTATGATTGGGGATAGACTAGCAGAAAGAATTCAAATCAAGCATTATAGTAGTATATAACATAAGAAAGACAAAGAATCAACTTATGATTTTGTGGAGATAACTTCCAAAGTTTCATTCCAATACTTAGTCCCTCACCAGCAATGTTCAAATCCATATGCAGAATTTAAACTTAGCAGATAACAGACACGAATATAAAATAGAAATGATTAAAGTAGAAATAAATCATACACAAAATTATTTAAAAAATCAAAAGCCACGTTATTTTCTAATTTTACAAAAAAAATGAAGCGTTTTTCTACAGTGTCTATCCTCATTTTTTACAATGAAATGCTTAGTATTTATAGAGGGATTTTTCCTCTGTCATTTAATACATATACAAAAAAATTTTGGTAGATCAAAAACCAGTGTGTATATTATCTTGCTCGACAACAGTGATGTCTTCAGTCAAAACATTCTTCATGGAGGTAGTGATCCTACATTGGTGGGAGAATCACATGGGTAATCTACAGGATTAGATGTTAGAGGACACCTTCAAGCATCAATGCATTGAGAAGCAGCAAAATCATCTAAAAATTGGGAGCTCGATCTTTGAAGTCATATCACCCTTACACCTTGAAACTCCACTTTTGCCCAAAAAGTCCACTATGTGTTAATATTATTTTGAAAAGCAGCGAAATTAGTTGGCGGTGCATTGGAAATAAACAAGAATAACATTCAATCTTGCCAATTTGAAGCAAAAATTTTGGAAACGTAGCCTACATTGCTTCAAAAATTAAATCCCATTGTCCCTTAATATTTCTTGAAAAAATCTGCAAGAATAGCCCTTGGGAAGCAACACCTCTGGAAGCAAATGGATTTCACCCAAAAATGGGATAAAAAGCCTTTTCGGAGCAAATATGGATGACAGTAGAAACCTGCTCATCCGTTCTGGTGATTTCACTTCAAAAGAAGCTTTTAAATTGAATCTAGAAAATTTTCATTAATTTCGCCCTTCTTGTAAGGCGATAGAGATTTTTGCCCTTTCTAAGGGTGATTTTGACCTTTTAATATTTTTAATTTAGATGAGCGCACACTACAACCTTCCTTCACTCGGATTTCCTTTGAAATCTTGAATTTGCCCCCTGGAGAGGTGAAATTACCTGGTGCCTCTCAATAGGGGCACCTTTGACTTTGACCACACATTCAATTCTTCCTTTTGTTTTCGCCCCACCATGGCTGAAATCACCAAAGGCGACAAAGGAGGGCCCCACATATTTTGCCTTTAAAAATTCATAAAGATGGACTTTCACCCTAAAGAGGGGCGACAATGAGTTTCGCCCCTCACTTGGGGTAAAATCACTTACTTCATTTTACGAATTTCTTTTTTTCCTTATGAATTTCGCATCTTTATTTATGTTGGGGTGAAGTGGCATTCTTTTACTATGTTTCACCTCCAAGAGGGGCAAAAGGGATTTTTACCCCTCAATTGGGGTGAACCTAGTTATTTTCTGCTTATAACTTCTTATTTAAAAGGCCTCACGACTTTCACCCTTCTCTAGGATGAAACCACCTTTCTTCAAAATTTTCCCTATTTGCCAATTCAAAATTGGGTGCTTCTTCATTTCTTTTGCTGTATTTTGGGCGAAATCTCCTTTTACTGCATTTCGCCCCAAAGAGCGACGAAAATGATTTTCGTCCCTCATCCAGGGCAAAATTGACTTTGACAACATAAAGCACGTACCTTTGCCTTATTTTAGCTCCAAAATTAATGTTTCTTATTGTTTTCACCCCAAAAGTGCCCAAAAATGGATTTTCGCCCCAAGAGTGCCTGAAAATGGATTTTCGACGATACAACTTCCCAGGGCCATAAATTTTGATTCGTTGGCCTGATTTCCTACTATAATATATCGTTGGAAATATTGGAACGATATCTACAATGGAAAAAAATTATTTCTTAATCCATCTTATCCATTTCTCATCCCCTTTTGAGGCCTCCAAAGTCCTCATATTGTATTTTTAAGTTGTACTGGAAACAAATCTCGGGATGAAAAATTTAATATCTCTCAAACCATTCAGGGCATTGGGGTGATTCTTTCACCACTGTCTTAGTTTTTCCATTACCCTCCTTTGGATAAATTTTCAATTCCATAGGTGTCCATTTAGGTCGATTTCCCAAAAATGGCTGCTTCTCGATTTTCGCCCTTTTTGACTTCTAACTGCAGTGTGGCAAAAATACCAACAAAACCTAATCTAAACTATTTATTATCTATATATATGAATATGAAGACCATGAATTGATTAGTAATATCTTATTTTAGATCAAGAAAAAATGATAATATGTGTTTTAATCCAAACCTAACTTAATTTATTATCTATATAGATGAAAATGGAGATCATAAATTGATTGGTGATATCTTATTTTAAATCAAAATACAAAGTGATAATATTCTATTTGCATTGGAACCTTTGAAATCAAGTGTGCCTAATGATGAAAGCTTACATACTCCACATAGGAGGCTCAAGGTTTGAATCTAAAGAGGGAAGGTTATGTGCACCCCATTGGTAAATAGTACAACATAGATGCCACCTTCCACCCAATAGACCTATAGAAATATAAGGTGGTTTGATATGTACAATGTTCATGAACATTAAAATATTATTTAATAGCACAACAGAAGTGGCACCATCTAGTGGACTTAAAAAATACAAAGTGGTATAATATGTATTGCTTGTGATATTCAAAATATATTTTATCTAACCAACATCAATTATATATACACAAAAGATTCTCATTTTATCTCTTATTAATTTATTAAAATATTACTATAAATAACCTAATATATTGATAGCTAAGGAACATATCAATAAAAGATGAGAGAAAAGTGTCATAATGGATGATTGTAGAGGTTAGTTCTACAAATAATTTTTTACAACTTTAATGATTACATGCCAATGGTAAATAAAAATTCCATTTTCATATAAGAACAACATCAACCATGAACTAAGAAATATCTTGGGTTCAATATTGGAAACAAACGAGTTATATGTCAAAAACTTTGAGTTCATTTAATTCACATCAACATATTTCTTAAGTTTGTATATGTATCTTATATTTATATTGTTTAACATATTTTTAAAATTGTTTTTCCCTCATAAACATAAGTTTGACCTTTCTTTTATATATATATATATATATATATATATATATATATATATATATATATATAGATGAGGAACCTTTTATATAAAACATATCCGCAACATATGAGGGGAGAGATTTGAACCTGGGCCTCTCGATAACTGGAGAGTTTTAACTACCCACTTGCTCTCCAACTCCTCTACATAAGCGAATTTATATACATATTTATTTTATATATGAATTCCTATATTTAAAATTATAGATTTATATCAAAAATGTTTATCTTATTAAATGTACATATCACCTATCAAATATTATTCTAGTAAACATAGGTGTTTTTAATATACATTTAAATATCTTCATAGCCTTGCGCCCTTTCACTTGTATATGCAAACATTGAAGATTCAAATATTGAAGATTCAAACAAGGTGCTTCAAATCCACCTGTTATCCTCTCATGATCATACCTTTTATATAACCTTGGTTTACCATAAATTTTATAACAAGACAATTAAAAGATTAATAATTCGAGGAAATTAAATTTTTAAAATTTAAACACTAATAAAAAAGAAAAGGAAAATTTACTTATATACTTTAATATATAATTTTAAACTTTCTAATTAAAACCTATATAAAATAATAAAAATAAATTTCTTCATGACATTTATCTAACAACAAATTTTAAACTTTCTTTTTTAAATTATATTTGATTGTATAGAGAAATATTAAAAGCATCAAAGTAGTTGGCTAAGCGATGTGTGGGAAGCACCATTTGACTTTTTTTTTTTTTAAATTATATTTGATTGTGTAGTTATAACATATAATATACACATTACCTGGAAAGAAAGAAATTAGAGAAATATTAAAAGCATCAAAGTAGTTGGTTGAATGGTGTGTGGGAAGCACCATTTGTCTTTTTCTTATTTAAATTATATTTGATTGTGTAGTTATAACATATAATATACACATTACCTAGAAATAAATTAGAGAAATATTAAAAGCATTAAAGTACCTGTAGCAACTGCCAAGAAATCAGCCACACGTTTACCTCTTAGAAAATATTAAAAGCATCAAAGTACACTGAGACCCGTTGATAACAGAAAGTTTAAAAAGTTTTCAATTGAATTAGTCCCATGTCCTTCCATATTTAATAATGATAGTATCATATATCATAGTATGACGGAATAGTCAAAGACATTTGGGTACACAGTGGTGCAGTCATTATAGTAGATATGAATATAAGATAAAGAGATGTTGAAATATTTATTTATAATTGTAAGATTGAATATTTAAAATATAATTTAAAAAATATATTTCAAAAATTTATAGTCTATTCATAACTTGTGGTTTACTTCTTTTTAAGGTCCCATTTGGACTTGGTACTTCATATCTTATAGCTCTGAAGGATACGATGTTAGACCAAAGTTTTTTTTTTTTAATTTGTGGAAAACATTCTAAAAGGGATGCCACTTTCGGGTAAGACCCAAGGAGACAGGGATATCCATTCCGCCAAAAACGTCTAGGACTAGGACCTGACCTACCACATTTGACATACTCAAGGAGCAAACAAACACACAAAACCAATTTAAAAATAAGTAAATAACAACAAAAATAATAAAATAAAATAAAAAACATGCTCCTTGAGTGTGTCAAAAACAAAAGCACAACCAAACACGCACAATAAGATAAAATAAACCACAACACAAACCACATAGAAAAACACAAGAACCACATAACAAAACACAAACAAGACAAAAACAATAGAAAACTACAAAGACATAACCCAAAAAAACATGAAAAATAAACACAACCAAAACCTAAAAAATTTTAAAAAATAAAATAAAAATAAAAATAAAAAACAACCAACAACAGACAATAAACAAAAACAAAAAACATAAAAAACACTCACACATAAAAACACAAACAAAGAGAAACCCAAGAACAAGAACGAAAAAAACACAAGAACAATAACAAAAAACATTAAAAAAAAAACAAAACAACAAAAACACATGAACAATGAAAAACAACACAAAGAACACAAACAAAACAAAACAAAAGAACCCACCTACCTTAAAAAACTAAATAAAAAAAAGAAAAAAAAAATGAACATAACAATGACCTATCTAGACCAAAAGACTATTAAGGCAAGAATCAACAGAAAAAACAAAATAAAGAATAGAATGAGCTAGGGAACTAAAAAAAAACTGAATGAACCAAAGAGAAGCGAAAAAAAAAAAAGAAACTAGGTACCTTTAGAACTGGAGCCATCTAAAGAAATGATAGAAAAAAGAGCTTCCCTAATTTGAGAAGCCCACCATATAGGAGGGTGGCCATAACAAGTAAGATCACCTTTGTCCAAAGCCCAATTAGCTAAAGCATCAAGCACTCTTGTTTTGATCTCTGACCACATGATTGTAATCAACTTTCAAAAATCTCATCTGGATTAATAGAATCTTCTCAATAATTCTTTTTATTCTCCAATCCACCTTATGATTCTTAGGAGTCTTCAAGAGATTAATCATAATTTGAGAGTCAGACTCAACTAACACATTTTCCCATCCAACCTTAGTAGCCTCCTGAAGGCCTCTGAGGATACCATACCTTTCAACAAGGTTATTGGAAAGAATACCCAAATTCTCAGCAAAAGTAAAAACCAGGGAGCCATCCGAAAGTCTACCAATTCCTCCCACACTTGGCTTTTCCGGGGTTCCCTCTAGAGGCTCCATCAGTATTGACTTTTCCAAAATCCTTATGAGGAGGTTGCCAATTTCTAGTCCTATCCATCTTCCTAATACTCACATTCTCTTTAAGTTGGTTGCCCTTAGAAGATTTAATCTTTAATATTTGCATCACTTGATCCCATTTTTGATGGGAGTTTTGGGGGTGATTAAGGAGTTGATGGACTAATTCAACTAAGTTGGCTATTAAAATATATATATTTTTAATTATATTTTAAATATTTAATAAAATAAATCCTTAGGAGGAGGTTGCCAATTTCTAGTCCTATCCATCTTCCTAATACTCACATTCTCTTTAAGTTGGTTGCCCTTAGAAGATTTAATCTTTAATATTTGCATCACTTGATCCCATCTTTGATGGGAGTTTTGGGGGTGATTAAGAAGTTGATGGACTGATTCAACTAAGTTGGCTATTAAAATATCTTTTTTTTAATTATATTTTAAATATTTAATAAATAAAATAAAATAAATAGATATTATATATTAGAAGGAATAATATAAAATAATTAGTTTGAAAGGATTTTAGGAAAAATTCATAACACATCCAATTCATCTAATTTATTATTAAAAATAAATATAATTTAATAAATTGATTTTTAAAAAAAAAAAATATATATATATATATATATATAAGATATGGGGTTTTGATTAGGAATCCCTCAACCTGTTACAACTCCACCAGGAAGACACACACCCACCCCCTCACACACACTCACCCACACCCCGGTTTGAATCTTAGACCTCCCGAAGAAGAGGCAAATCCCAAACCGTTGCTCTCCACTCCCAGGTGCGATTTTTAAATAAATTATTGAGTTTAATTTTCATTTACAATTTAAGTTGTATGTAATAGTTTAAAAAATTATATATGTATCACTTGATCTTTTTTTCTAAAGAAATATAACTAATCTAATTAATGCCATATATATATATATATATATATATATATATATATATATATATATATACCCGAAGAAGAGCCAAAGCCCAAACAGTTGCTATGCAACCCCAGGTGCGATTTTTAAATAAATTGTTGAATTTAACTTTCATTTACAATTTAAGTTGTATGTAATAGTTTAAAAAATTATATATGTATCACTTGACAAGATTTGAACTTGGATCCTTTTCTGTAAAGAAATATAACTAATCTAATTAATGTGATATATATATATATATATATATATATATATATATTTTGCATAGTATTTTAAAAAAATTGATACATAGAGGAGTTGGTTACATCCACACTATTTTTAGTAATTGTCAAGTGTAGAGTTCAAACCATATGAGCTGCCCCCAACAAATCTATACCACCTCATTATTTTATAACCCGACCCGACGTGAAGAGAGCTTGGGATTTGAACCGCCCTCCTCGGCGTGATGCGCATTCAGAGGATTTGGAGCAAACTACTATTTTTGCAAACAGGCATACCCCAAAGTCTGAACCCACATCTCTTTTAGGTAAACAATTATGAAGGACACTTTTACCTTTAAACTTACCATCTCATTATAAATTATAAATTATAAAAATAAAAATAAAAATTAAAAAACAAACTTAAAAAAGAAAATTGTAGATGTATGATAAGTGGTCACAACAGTTGAGTTCTCAATTTAAATTATTAAATGGTAGATGTATGATAAGTGGTTACAACATTTGATTTCTCAATTTAAATTATTGCTTTTGCATGCCCTCCATGATCAGATTGCATTATTGGAAACTCAGCCATGGAATATATATATAACTAATAAGGACTGGGGACAGGAGTGACCCTTTCATGTTTTATCAATAGCTTATATGTTGGCTGCTAAAGTGATCAATATGATCTGTTTTATTTATTTTAATCTATAACCAAGTTTGCATAGCCTCGTGATAAGGATGAACTGAGTTCTACCATCTTAGACACCTCAAGCGTTTGAGCAGTTGAACTTACCATCTTAGATAGATAGATAGATAGATAGATAGATAGATAGATAGATAGATAGAACAATTTCATTTGATTAACTTTAGGAAGCATGATACAAATAAAGGGTAGTTGTAAGGCTTACCATCATTATGTTCACTTATACATCATTTCTTAAGTTAATAATTTCTTTAGAGCAAAATGTAAAAAAAGCTCAAAAACCATAATGTAAAGTTCTTAATATAAAACTAAGAAAGACATTTTAAATCTAAAAAACAAAAAAACATTAAGCTAAACTCAAGCAGAAGATAAAACTAATGCTATAGCTAATGAGTGACCATTAGGATCTCCTAGGGGATTCCATGTTACATGAGACATCTCCTCAAACCTCTAGAAAATGATGAAGGTGCTCTAGCTTCATCTACACCTTCTAAGCTTGTATTAAAATTTGGTTCATTGAAATTCTTGAGGGGCATAAGGAATTGTATCCATATCCTCTTCATTGTCTACATCTTCAACTTCATCGTCATCTTGGAGTACCTCAATCTTGTTAAGTGAGGCAAGAGCTCTACCATTGGACATGTTTAGATATTCCCCTAGAAAAACTAAGGCACTTGCTTTCTTGCTATCATTGTCCATGAGCAGGCCAGAGTGATTCAGTGACTCAAGATAAGTATGCCTTTGTGAATTCATAGGAACAAAGCTTTGAGATTTTTTAGGGGCTTGCTAGGACTAGGATCTACAAGGTTTTGTTGGACCCAATGAACTAGCCACTCAACTTGGTTAGCTTAAGAAACTAGATAAATTTTAGGACCAGAAGCTTGATGGCCAAAATTAATGGCTAGAGGATCTAGCTTAGGGTTTTGCTTTCTTGCAACCACTTAAGTCCAAATATTAGTTTCTTTAGTTTGTAAATTATTGAAATCTTCTTGCACCACAAGACTTATGGTCAGTTCAATAAAGGGTAATATTTGATTTGGTGTTTCATACTTTGGTACCGAACAACCTAAAAATAAATTGGAATGCATCCTTTAGGTCTTTAGAAAGTGCAATGCGCACATAGGCCTTAGGAAAGAGTCATGATTGAAACCAACAAAAAGCTTCCAAATAAAAAATATTCTCCATGTTTCTCACAAAGTTGAGGGATAAGATCCTTGAAATGCATGGGTAAACCTAGAAATTTACCCTACACTCAGTAGTGAAGACCCATTTCACTATCAACTATAAAGTTGGGGTCATAACTAAATATGACAAAAAATAAACAAGAACAAATACATGTTCCTACATTACAAACAACTCTAGCCTACTCCACTAACCCAAAGAAAAAAGAATAAAAACTCCTATATAGTCTCCTAACTTTTGAAACTTGAAGGTCCAGTCACTCTCATACCTCCTAGATATAAGATTGGATATGTGCATCCAATGGAGATCTACCGCCCATGAAATATTCAATGGTAGACCTATTTGAAAATCTTGTAATACTTGAGAAAAATAATTGTAATCTGCCTCAACCAAAAGCTCTGGATCAAAATTAGGAGGGAGCTTAGAATCATTACTTTATGCAACATTTTGGGAATGATTTTTTTGGGTTGCTTCATGGACGATGTCATTCTCAACAGAAACCCCACTCATAAAATTATGAGTGGAGGCTTGTTGCATGGCCATGGCTTAAAAAGTTGAGGCCCAAGTCCAGGCAACAATGCTAGTATGGAACCACTGATAATGGCTAAAGCATAGGAAATTCTGCAAAATAAAATTCAATCCCTCTTTTAAGTCATTTTCAATTGAAAGTTTATATATATATATATATATATATATATATATATATATATATATATATATATATATATATATATATATATATATATATACAACCATATTATCATCATTGATAAATAAAACTTATTAGTAAAGTTATATACAATGAAAACATGTATTCATATCTATGTATATAAAATGGTCATTAAATAAGTGCAAGCCCTATAATTATTAATATTAAATTTTAAATAAAAATTATTATTAAAAATATCATTATATGTTCACACCCATGATAAGCAACAACATAACTTTATTATCAAAATATATTTTCTCAAGAAGACTTAATATTTTATATTATTTTTTTCCCATCTAGATCTAGATTAGGATTGAGGTTATTTGGGATAGGCAATGGGTTTGAATCAATTTAAATTCACCTTCTATCAACTTACAAAAGTGAGAAAGAGGCATAATTTTTCAAATATATTAGATTAATTATTATCATGTTTGGGTGTTAGTAAGTTCTATTTGTTCCAAGTAGAGTTGTGGATTAGGCTTTATGGGTGATATGTTCAAGTTGATGATGACAACCTTGGTGGAAGTAGCCATTGCCACAAAGAAGAGCATATTTGAATTTGACCAAAGCCTTCCTTGGTTGAGTAGAGATAAAGTAAAAGGTATCAGTGTGTTAGAAGATATTATCATAGGAAAAGTAAAAAATAATGTAGTCAGGGTCGATGATATAGCCATTGCAAGGTGCTAAAGAGTTCATAGTAGCAAGGAGGGTTGGAGGGTTTGATACACTCTATGTTGCCTACAAAATGCATTACAAGTTTAGATGCATACTCCTTAAGTACAAACTCATGCATAGTCTCATGCTTTCTAGTAATGTATGCTTCATTTGTGATGGTTGTTTTATTATATGGAGAATGTACCATATACATATGAGAGATCACTTTTGTTCTATAAAATTCACCTAGATTTAAATCTAGGATAGAGATTGGGTGTTATTCACACACAGTTAGCAATTTAACCTAGCTAACAATGATCTGAAATATGAAATACAAATGCTTTATCAGCAGTTTTCCTATAGTCAATGGAAAATAGATCTATAGATTATTTTTCCTAAGTGTTTACCTATGATGTTTACTTTTCTAAAGGGAAAATTAAGTATAATAAAGCAAGATTGCAACACAAAAGTTATGTCTTATTAAAAAACTTTTCTACTAAGCATTTGGATTCTCTTGGTTTAGATAATTATTATACCAAAGTAAACTTACATGATAAATAGTGTTTCCTAGATTTTACTAGGGCTATACAATATATAATATTAGTTTTATATATCCTACTTGATTTTCACTTGTTTAAAAAAAAAAATTATAACTCTAGAGATGAAAAATGTATACTAATGGGGTTAACTACAATAACTTGATATCAATTTACCTCCAACATTAAAGGTAATTTCCATGATCTATAAAATTAAGACTACTATGGTAAAAAAATTATCATTTTATAAATTCTCAACTTCAAGGCACTTGCTTACAAACTTATTAAGAATATCTATCATGGTTAGGAATGATGTTGGAAGTTAAAGTAAAAATAAATATTTTTTACTTTACCTTTATTTACCTTTACCTGGACAGCAGATGAGGTGGTCGGCAAGGCAATGGTCGGCAAGGCACTGGACGACAGATTTGTTTAAACCTCCTTTTTCCTCCCTATTTTTCCTATTCCCTATTCTCTCTCCTATTTTCTCGCATGTCTATTTCTAGCTTATTTCTAAGCTATATTAAGTTGTAACCTTGGCATTTTCGAAACTAATCAAAGTTCATGCATTTGTGCATTTTCCTAATCCATATTTGGTATCAGAGTTGTTTGGAGGAGGTGCACGCATTTCGAGGTGAGGTCGAAGAGTGGCCCGTAGTGCACGGATCTCGAGGTGGAGCACGGTGGACCCAGGCAGATTGTTGGTGGCATGATTCCCGAGGTGGAGCGGAGATCGACACAGTTCTCGAGGTGGAGCGAAGCGCAGCAGACCGGACACGCAGAGCGGACACGATTCTCGAGGTGGACACGTAGATCGAGGAGTGGCTCGTAGAGCAACAGATCTGAGGTGGAGAGCAGACCGGACACGCGGACCGAGGAGGTGACATGGTAGTGTGACTAGGCGTGACACGTGGCAAGTGACGTGGAGGCTGACAGCGTGACTGGGCGTGACACGTGGCGTTGAGACAGACAGAGTGACGTGGCACTGTGCGTGGGCGTGACGTGGCAGCGGGGGATTGGAGGTTTTCTCGGCAAAAGGGAGGCTTTCGATTGCCCGAAGGCAATCGAAATACACTCCGTGTGAGTGTTCTTTTAAAACTTCAATTTGGTCTTTCCCTAATGCATGTGGGACTAACCTTTTTTTTTTAAAATAGAAAGGAGACGAGTATTTTATTAAAGGCTTTCAAAAGCCTTTACGTCGGGCGCAGTGGCCCGACTGGCTCGAGGAGCCAGGCTATAGTCCCTTCTCCCTCCGTCGGTCGCGGGTTCGAAACCCAGCGCCGTGGCCCTTTATTTTTTTTGCAAAATAGACTTAAGTTGTGTGTTAAAAGCTTAGCCCCCGCCTTTGTTTTCATCCGAGTTCGTAGCTCAAGTGGTTATTGTTGCCCTACTTGTGAACGGGAGGTTCCAAGTTCGAACCCGTTCGCATGACTTAAATTTTTTTTTATTTTGCGTTAAAATAAAATTTTATTAAAATATTAATTAATAATTTAAAAAATATATATTAATTAAATTTTTTTAATTAATATTTTATTTCATTATTAATTAATATAATTAATAAAAATTATTTTGCAACATTTAAAAAAGGGGGCATTTTTGGACAAACATTTCCTAAGAGGAAATTTATGTAATAAGCCCAAAAGGTTTAAAAAAAAAAATTACGCTTTGAAAGGTGAAACTTTGTGTAAAAAAAAAAAACTGAGAGATTTTCCAAGTGGAACATTTCCTAAGAGGAAATAGTTGTAAAGAAAATTTCAAGGAAATTTTCTTCATCAAAATTTTGCATTTTTTTTTGTAACGGCAAATAGATGATAAGATCAAGTGGATGTTATCATGCTCTCTGTGAACTTTTAGTGAGAACCAACGCCGAAAATTTTGATGAGAATGTGCGAAGACTTGGACTCCATACTGTTTTTGCTCAGTTGCAGAACACAGTAATAGCACACCAGCAACATCCTGACACAGGGTACCTGGCAGACTCTGAGGACAACTCTTTCGGGAGTAGATTTGAGCAGTCCGAATCTGTAGAAATTGCCCCACAAGAATCTGAATATACTCACTATAGTAATTCAGTGGAAATTCTAGAACCCGAATCACCAGAGATAATATTGATCAGCGACGACGAAGAACAGATAGCTGACAATTTTGTGAATCAAGAGATAGCTGAACCACACCAAGAAGATCAAGCTATCAGTGAAAGGGTGAGTCAAGCAAGGCTTGATCTCAATTTGTAATTTCCTCTTCTTTCTTTCTTCTTTGACAAAGCAGATTGCTTTATTGTAATAGGTCAATAAAAGTGAGTTTCTAGTTCCTTAATTGTAATGGCCTCAAACAACAATCTCCCTATTCCTGAATTCAATGGGTATGACTATGAGTACTGGTCAATAAAAATGCGGACATTACTCATAGGAAAAGGATTATGGGACATCATAGAAGACGGTTACACAGCTCCTGCTGATTGGACTACATTAAGTGCAGCCGATAAAAAGACCATGAAAGAAGCACAAAAGAACAACTCTTCTGCCCTTTATCATCTTCAAGCGGCATTAGAAAAAAGTATCTTTCCTAGAATTGCATCATGTTTAACTGCCAAAGATGCATGGAAAGCCTTGCAAGAAGGTTTCCAAGGAAGTGATAAAGTGAAGCAAGTCAGACTTCAGACATTGAAAAGAGATTTTGAGAATCTCAAGATGAAAGAAGAAGAGAGAGTGGGAGATTACTGCGTGCGAGTTAAAGTCGTAGTAGATATGATGCAAACTCTTGGTGATGACACAAAACCAGAAATAGTGGTGAAGAAGGTGTTAAGAACACTTCTTCCTAAGTGGAATCACATAGCAATCATCATCGAAGAATCCAAAGACTTATCCACTCTCACTTTTGATACCTTAATAGGATCATTAATGTCTCATGAGGAGAGACTACAAGGAGCACCTTCAACGAGCTATGGAGGTGATGACAAAGCCTTCACATCTAATGAGGCCGTAGGACGTGGACAAGGAAGAGGCAGAGGCAGAGGACAACAACGAGGCAGAGGTAGAGGCCGAGGCAACTCTAGAGGAGGCAACTCCAGTAGAGGAGGCAATCAGAACCGAGGAGGCAACCAGAATCAAGGTGACAATTCAGGACAAGGTGGAAATCAAGGACGAGGAAGTAACAAGTCCAAAACAGCTTGCTTCAACTGTGGCAAACAAGGACACTTCGCTCGCGATTGCTGGTCAAAAACTTCTCAAGGTAGCAGCAGTCAGTATGGCAACTATGGTGAAGAAGAAGATGCTTCTAATATTTTTCTGTCATATGGACAATCAGATCAGAATCTCAATGACACATGGATTCTAGATACTGGTTGCTCCAACCATATGAGTGGCAAGGAAAACTTGTTTGCTACTCTAGATTCCACTTATAAATCCCAGATCAAATTAGGGGATAACAATGCATTGCAAGTAGAAGGCATTGGAGCCATGGCGGTTCCAACCAAAGAAGGACTCAAGAAAGTGAGTGACATCTATTACACTCCAAAGCTCCAACACAATTTGCTCAGCGTTGGACAAATGATGGAGAACAATTACAAGCTTGTCTTTGATGAAGGACAATGTATTATTTTTGATAAAAATAATTGTAATCGTGTCATCACCCAGGTCCCCATGACCAAGAACAGGTTATTCCCTCTCAAATTTGGTGAGCCAGGGGGAGCCAAACTTGCAAATGTTGCAATCACTAATTCAAGTGTACTTTGGCACTTGAGATTCGGTCACCTTAATTCCGCTAGCTTAAAACTTTTGACATCTCAAGCTATGGTGACCGGACTTCCCAAACTTAATGAACATAAGGAAGTTTGTGAAGGCTGTGCTTTGGGAAAGCACTCCAGATCGAAGTTTCCAAAAGGCCAAGCGTGGAGAGCCAGCTATCCACTTCAGTTAGTGCATTCGGACATCTGTGGTCCCATGCAGACTAGGAGTCTTGGCAACAATTCTTATTTTCTCACATTCATAGATGATTACTCTAGAATGTGTTGGATATATTTTTTGAAACATAAAGATGAAGCATTTGATTGCTTCATAGATTTCAGAAATACTGTAGAGAAACAGAGTGAGCATTATGTAAAGTGTCTTCGGACAGATCGAGGAGGTGAGTACTCCTCAAATGAATTCATGAAATATTGTAAAGCAAGTGGGATCAAGAGGCAATTCACCACTGCCTATACCCCACAACAGAATGGTGTGGCCGAGAGAAAGAATCGCACACTAGTTGAGATGGCAAGAACGATGCTTCAGACTAAGCATCTATCTAATATGTATTGGGCTGATGATGTAAGAACAAGTGTATATATTCTAAATAGGAGTCCCACTTCTAGTTTAGAAGGTATCACTCCTTATGAAGGATGGTACGGAAAGAAACCAAATGTAAAGCATTTCAAAGTTTTTGGTTCTTTAGCTTATGCACACATTCCTGATGAGAAAAGGAAGAAGCTTGATCCCAAAAGTCAAGCTTGTATATTTGTAGGGTATTGTGAGTCTACAAAAGGTTATAGACTCTACAATCCCAAGACCCATAAAGTCATACTCTCCAGGGATGTAATTTTTGATGAAGGGGGAGAATGGGGTCATCAAAGAATTTATATTGATGATGAGTCCCAAGATGTAAGTTCTTCACAGATACAACAAGTGTCTTCAACAAAAGGGAAAGGCAAACCACCCCCACCAAGCCCAAGCAGGAGTACTTCATCAAGTACATCAGTTGCCACTCCAAGTCCTTCTCCACAGCGATCAGTAAATTCTTCACCAATGGACATTGACTCTCCATCAAGAGGCAGAAGAACTTTACAACATCATCCATCTTTTCAGATGCTGGATCAAAATTTCCAGCGAAGATTCACTAGAAGCCAAGCTAGTGAAATGAATACAGTTTTGCAGCAACTTGAAAATTTGCAATTGTATGGGGATGATGACTCCCAAGAACCTAGAGGAGATGAAGTCAATTATGCTTTATTGACTAGTGCACAGCTAGAGCCAGCTAGCTATGAGAAGGCATGTAATCAAAATATATGGCAAGAAGCCATGAAAGAGGAAATCACCTCTATAAAAAATAATGATACATGGGAGCTAGTAAAGCTACCCAAAGGTAAAAAATGTGTTGGATGTAAATGGGTCTACAAGACCAAGTACAATGCTGATGGAAGCATTGAGAGGCATAAGGCGAGATTAGTAGCAAAAGGTTTTACTCAAAAATATGGCATTGACTATGAGGAAACCTTTGCTCCTGTTGCAAGACAAGAGTCAATCAGATCAGTTCTTTCCTTAGCAGCCCATAAAATATGGAATGTTCAACACATGGATGTAAAGAGTGCTTTTTTGAATGGATACTTGATAGAAGAGGTGTATGTTCAACAACCTCAAGGTTTCCAAGAACAGGGAAAAGAGAACCTTGTTTACAAATTGAAGAAAGCACTTTATGGCCTCAAGCAAGCACCAAGAGCTTGGTACTCATGCATTGATGGCTATTTCAGCGAGTATGGATTCACAAGAAGCAAAAGTGAACCAACTTTGTACTACCTAAAGCATGATGTAGATATTCTCATAGTTTGTTTGTATGTGGATGATCTAATATTTATGGGTAGTAACACTAAAATGAATATGGAGTTCAAAAACTCCATGATGAAGCAGTTTGAGATGAAAGATCTCGGTCTAATGCGATACTTCCTAGGCATGGAAGTGCATCAATCAGACAAAGGGATCTTCATATGTCAACACAAGTATGCTCGAGACATGATCAAGAAATTTGCCATGGAGCAGTGCAAATCAGTTGCAACTCCAATTGGACATGGGATCCAATTGAGCAAGGACGACGAAGCATCAAAGGTTGACATGACCACTTAAGAAGCATGGTTGGGAGTCTGATGTTTCTCACCAACACAAGGCTAGATATTCAATATGTTGTTTCTCTAGTCTCAAGGTTTATGGCTAGTCCTTCTGAGCTGCATCTACAAGCAACTAAAAGAATATTGAGATATGTAAAAGGTACATTGGATTTTGGAATCCATTACCAAAAATGTAAGTCTATAAATTTAGTTGGCTTCAGTGACAGTGATTGGGGCAGCAGTATAGATGACAGGAAATCTACATCAGGGAATTGTTTTAGTCTAGGATCAGGACTAATTACATGGAGTTCCAAGAAACAAACTGTTGTAGCATTGTCATCAACTGAGGCTGAGTATATAGCCATCACTCATGCTAGTACTCAAGCCCTATGGTTGAGAAAAGTTCTTGAAGAGATTGGAGAAAGTCAAAGTGGTCCAACTCGACTGTATTGTGATAACATAAGTGCCATTCAATTGGCATACAATCCAGTCCATCATAGCAGATCAAAGCATTTTGATATGAAGTATCACTTCATTCGAGATATGGTGGAACAACAAATAGTTGAGCTTCAACATTGTAACACTTTGGATAATATTGTAGATATCTTCACCAAAGGTATAGCTAAAGCTCAATATATAAAGCTGAGAGACTGTATAGTCAGACCTCTCAACTTTAAGGGGGAGAATGTTGGAAGTTAAAGTAAAAATAAATCTTTTTTTACTTTACCTTTATTTACCTTTACCTGGACAGCAGATGAGGTGGTCGGCAAGGCAATGGTCGGCAAGGCACTGGACGACAGATTTGTTTAAACCTCCTTTTTCCTCCCTATTTTTCCTATTCCCTATTCTCTCTCCTATTTTCTCGCATGTCTATTTCTAGCTTATTTCTAAGCTATATTAAGTTGTAACCTTGGCATTTTCGAAACTAATCAAAGTTCGTGCATTTGTGCATTTTCCTAATCCATAAATGAGGACATTGTTAATGTCTCGATCAACCAATCATTTGTAGATAACTAGGTCAAGCATAGTGTTTCTTACTTTCTCACTACAACCAAAATTGCTACGGCCTTGGTGGCAAGTTAATCCAATCAAATATAATGGTAAAATCCTTGTTTGAATATTCATCAATGATCTTGTGGATGATATTTAAAAATATATCTTTCATATGACTTTTTTAACATTATTTGGGATTTGTATATATTAGTTTTTATAATATTGTTTTTTAGGGTTGATGGATTTTTGGATTCTTTTGGGTATTTTACCAGTAAAAGGGATGAAAAGTTTTACTACACTATACCCTACTCTATTCTCTGACAAGGAATAAGAATATAAAAGAGGGCATGCGGGATTCCATCCTCTACTAACATGTAAGTGGTTTTAGGGAAGCATCATGCAACTAACAAAACCCTTCCCAATCAACAATCCATGGTCTTTGTCTATTAATGGGCTTTGAAGATGACCAAAAAATAATAGTTTATCGACAAAAAGAATACCAACTTCAATATAATTTTGAACTCCAAAAATCCCAAAATGTATATAGGATAATTCTTTTATTTTGATCAAGAAATCAAAGAGGGATAGGAAGGAAAAATGGAAGCATGACATAAATGAAGAGTTCTTGAAGAGAGAAAAACAAAATCATAATGATACAATATTTGACCTTGGATGCATAAGAAAGATTTAATGAGGAGGGAAAGTCAAAATACCATCAAAAAGTTATGTTTAGTGATCTAAAAATATAATATTCTACTAGAAATCCTTGGCGACTAACAAGTCTCAAGGATTCTAGAAACAACATGACAGAGCAAGGTGGTGGGCTTGAATGTTCCATTATTTGAGAAGGATAATTTTTTTATGGAACCAAAGTAAAGTCTCCTAGATTAGTGAAGGTAGTTTTATAATAGGAGGAATTCATAGTTAAGGTGCTACACCATAGGAACAAGGATCTCACAATAGAAAAATTATCTTGTAGAAGACATTAAGACATAGTGACCACCCATTGCAGTTGTCGAGTGTATTTGATACCTGCACCTCACTTGAAGCATATAGTTTGGGAAGTCTAGGGAGCATGGGATGTGACTCTAATAAAAACCCTCAAGGATTTTATCAAGTTTGGCTCCTTTTTTGGGTGTGATCTTGGCATACTTATTTTTAACCTAAACTAGTCTACCAGTTCTTGTCTAGAAAAAGAAAGAGAGAAAAAAAATAAAATAAAGCAAATAAAACTAGCTTTCCTAGACTAAGGGTGGCAATGCACCAAGAAATATAAATTTTCTTTATGCATTTATAGGACGAATGAACACGTGAATCACCCATGGCAGGAAAGTGAACATAGTTCCATTACACCATACATATTTCTTATTATAAAATTTGCACAAGGGACAAATACTAGTCATGAATTTTTCACATACACAAATAATGAGGTAAATATTAAATAGCCACATATATTATATATATACATGTTAAAACTAGTGAAATATATATATATCACAATGAAAGGGATCAAAGAGCCTATATATAGAATGGCTTGGGGCTCGAGTCTAGATCAATACACAAGAGAAGTGATAGAACTTTATTTGGGTCAAATACTAGGCATGAGAGAATATCATTATTTCTTCCCTTATTACAATTAAGCAAGGATTAATATTTATAGATAAAATCAAGAAAATTTTCCCTCCCAAAATTCAAAATCCTTATTTTAAAAAATCTTTCCCATGCTCTTTCGCATTTATTGTGTGCAATTCCAAGGTCTCTAGATCCAAAGCCATTAAAGTTATAGAGGCTTGGTTCTTTTAAAGGTGAGATCCTATAATTCATGTTGGAAATTCTATAGATATTAGATGCAGATATATCCTATAAATAGTGTTGTTAGGTCAATGTCTGCTCTTCGATAATCTCTACGTTGATGCCTTTAGTGCTATACTACTTTTTAGGAGGAGAATTGTACACCTTGGAAGACCAAACATTTCTTTGTGTAGGTGGTAAAAGTAGCTTATCCAAGTTTTAGTGATCGCCCTTTTGTGAGTGGCATTTCCTCAAGATTTTAACCCTAATTTTGGTTTCTATCTTTTAGGTGTTTCCTGATTTGGTTGGCATCCCTCATAGATCACTTTATCCTTGCTCTTGTTCAACATTCTAGTTATTACCGCTAGTCTATGTTTATAGGATGTTTTAATTTGGTGGGTGTGCTTAGGTCATTTTTATTTTTGATTCTAACTACTTTGTGCACAAAATTATCTTAGGCCTTTACTAGGACTTTGTTTTCATCACTTTGCTCTCAAGTTTGACCTTGAGGTTTTATTGATCAGACTTTTGCACTCATATTTTCTCAAACTCTTCCTCAAAAATCCAGTATTCTTTGTTTGCATATTTTTCCCTAGATTTCTTTTGGCACTCATGATTTTGGTCCATTCTCATTTTCATATGGTCTTACCTTGGTTTTATTTTGAATTCTAGATAGGTTCCTTCCTACTGGAGCCACCTCTTTCAAAACTGGTCATAGTTTTACTCCCCAAAAGTGCAGTAAAAATTCACAACACTTAAATTACAATATAATAAATTTTGGCTAACCAAAAGTGCAGTAAAAATTCACAACACTTAACCTTCATATTCACAATGGAAGAGGACACGACTAACCAATTGCAAATGCATCTATGCATTATTACAAGTGTAGTATCATGGTATTTCAAGTTATTATTTATAAACTCGAACATCAATAAACAAATAGTCATTCACCTTTTTGTCATTGAAAAGAAAGTTTATATTAAGACTAAACAATACAACATATATAATTATAGGACCCTGTGCCTTGTAAATCAAATTATTGTCAATCCACCACAATTTAAAAATAGAAAAAAATAAAGTATCTAAGATCATACACAAAATGGGCTAGTATAAGATGTAAACTAATTTGAGCCCTTAATGCAATAGTTCATCATATATTATAACCACTTATACACAAGCCTATAATAATGTCATAAGTTACTATTAGGCAAAACAATAGCCAACATATTACCAACATCTCTCCATGTGACATTTTGATAAGGATCATGATGGATTCAGGTTCCTGGCCACCACCTCAGTAGATAAAGCGATCAGGCCACTCCTCCACAATAGATATCCTATAAATAGGAATGGAACTTTGGGGTAGCATCACCTTCATTATGTATTCCTAGTTTAGCTTCAATTCCAAACCTATCATGAATATTCCTAATGAGGTGTCCAATAACCTAGTTCTAATTGTGAACCTTTTTCACTTGCAATAGGATGTCACATATGAGGGAGATACATCTAGCCCAAGGGGATAGAGCCCTTGAGTAAGCAAAAAATTGCACATGATTTTTCATAAATAATATATTAGAACTCTCACATTTTTACTTATTTTTTGATAAAAAAAGACTAAAATTTATTAAACAAAAACCAGATTACATAGTCATAAGGCCTTCCATACATGGGTCGTAGCCTGGAAGTGCCTCTAGATATACATGCCTATAATCCTATGGAGGCTAAATGCCCAATTAGAGAATAAACAAAATTTGCATAAAAGAGCATTGCTACACCTAAGCACTGAATGACATATTAGAGGAGGACTCCTCAAAACTGCAATAAGATAAACCATCGATGTATTTTCCTTGTATACAACATATCCTCTCGAAACCGCATTTGAGAGGTCTTCATTTCCAATGGCAATTACAAATTCCTGCAACTCCACCATCTCATCCTACCAATATCCATTGTTAATTGTCTATCCTATCCCCACCTTCCCACGTACATAGAGATTCAAACAATTCCTAATCATGAAACACCAAGTCCTTCATTCTCCGTGTGTGCAATTACTCCCTCCTCCCAGGAGTTGCCACGTTGGTACTACTTCCTTCCCCATCATTGGGGTAATCCTATCGAAGCAAAACTTGTAAGTCCATATAATCTTCCCCCAAGTTTTCCCCCTACCATAATCCCACCAATGATGACCTCTCTCTATTTCCTAGTTAGCCAACTTATTTGCAACTCTATTCTTTTCCCTCACCACATGGAGAAATTTTATCTATGCTCTATTTTTTAAACCCATAATATTGTCCAAGACCCATTGGACCCTCCATTCCATTTCTCCCCCTCCTCCTGCTTGTTCAACCTATTGATTAGGACCTGAGAGTCAGACTCCACCTCAATTCTCGAGTATCCTTGCTTAAGAGCCATGGCTAAGCCTTCACAAATGGCCATGGCCTCGACCACCATGTTTTTGTTCCTCCCAATGCCTTGATGGAAGCCAAAAACCATCTTCCCTTCATGTGTATGATCCACCCCTCCAATACCCACCTCCCTTGGATTTCCATGAGCAACACCATCAGTGTTAACCTTAACCCAATCCATTAGTGGTGGCTTCCACTTCCCTCCCCTATCCAACTTTTTAGGAGGAACCTTCCTTACTCTCGAGCTCCAATTCCATAAATATTGGGACTAAACCCACCTAGGGATCACAATCCCAAGAAGATTCAATAACTCCTCATATTTGGCACAATTTTGGAACCTTTGATTCCTCTTACAACCTCTCTAATATTGAGAAAAATTTTAAGAGAGTTGACTCCCTAGATGAGCACTCATCACAAAAAATATGCCTATTATGCTCCAACCACACCTACCATAAAGTGAAGGCCTTGAAACAATGGACTAGAAGGGAAAACTGTCCACTTGCCCCCTAGAGCCCCACAGATCAAAGAACTGCTCCAATGAGACATCACCAAGTCGAGGTAAATTAAACATCCTTTCACCTTGCTCCCAGATCCAACCAGCAAAGGGACATCAAACTAGAAGGTGGTCCATAGATTCTCCTACTCCATAACAAAGCACACACCATTCTGGGCCCACCAAGCCCCTCTTACGAAGATTATCCTAAGTCAAAATCCTATTTTGAATGGCTAACCAAATAAAAATGTTGACTTTCGACCAGATACTTGAATTCCACACCTTCTTCCAAATCACCCCCTCCCTACCCAATCCCTCTGTGAGCCAGTCATATCCCTTCTTGATGGAATACTATCCATTTCCTTTGTCTCCCCATCCCAAAGAGTCCTCTTCTAACCATGAGCACTACCTTTGATCCAAAATAGCCCTCAGACTATCCTTGTCTTCTTCAGCTATCTATCTCCAAACCGAGAGGTCTTTCCACCTCCTCAAACCCACTCCCCCTTCATCTTCCTCCCAGAAGTCCTTAACATAGACCCAATTTGCATTCTTAAAAATCTTTGCAGCATTACTCAGGTTCGAGAACTATGTAGTAATTGGCTAGTATTGATCCCACGCATCATCCCAAAATTTTGCCTTTCTCCCATTTTTGACTTTCCAAAATAGCCCTATAGTAATAACAGTACTAGCCTTTTTAATTGTAGTCCAAATAATGGACCCCCCATTAAAGGGGAGGCCATAAACTGGTTCCACCCCATCCCCATACTTTGTAGATAAAACCTTTGACTTAAGGTTGGATTGGTCCAACATCCAATTCCACAACAATTTAGCCGATAAAGCCAAGTTTTGATCAACCAATCTATGGATACCCAACCCCCCTTTATTTAGCGGGAGGTAGACCGAATCCCACTTTACCAAACTCCATTTCTTTTTCAATTCTGAGCCTCCCCAAAGAAAGTCCCTCAAAATTCTATCAATCTCCTTAACATAGTGCTTGGGACCAATCATAGTCATAAATTGAAAGACCGAAATAGCCTGCAACACTAATTTTATCAAAGTCAATCTTCCCCCCAATGAGAGCCATTGATGGGTCCAATTATTTAACTTACATCAAATTTTATCTATAAGAGTCCTCCAAGATTCCTTTCCAAGATGTCTTCCTACCACTGGAAGCCGAGGTATTTAAAGGGGACTGAGCCTTTCTTGAAATTTAAAATATTAAGGATACAGGTTTGCACCCTATTATCAACATTGAAAAATAAAACCTTAGACTTATCTTCATTGATAACTTGACCCAAAGCTCTCTCGTATAGATCCAAACATCTTCTGAACCCCTTGGCCTCCTTGATCTTTGTTATCCCCATACAAGTAGAATCATCCACAAACTACAGATGTGTTAGAGGCACAACCCCCCTAGACACTACAAAACCTTTTATTTCCTAGGATTCCCTAGCTTTGTGGATAGTCCTACCCAAGGCTTTTGCCTGAATAATAAACAAGGAGATAAAGGGTCTCCCTGTCTCAAGCCTCTACTTACCCCAAACTGCTCTGATGGGACACCATTTATCAAGACTAAGTAAGTAGGATTGGAAAAGCAAGTTGCCACCCAATCGATCCACCTATCCTCGAACCCAAAATTTTGTAGAACTTTAGTCAAAAAACTCCAATCAACTCGGTCATAGGCTTTGGACATATCTAGTTTAATAAACATATTACCTTCTTTATTGAGTCTCATGGAGTGAGTAACTTCTTGTGCCAATATAATCTAGTCCATGATTTGTCTCCCTTGCACAAATCCACCTTGTTCCTTAGATATAATGGTTGGTAAAACCACCTTCAAACACTTTGCCAACACCTTAGAAATAATATTATATATATAATTATAGAGGGAAATGGGTCAAAACTCATCCAATGAGGAAGCCCCATCCTTTTTTGGAATAAGAGCAATAAAAGTACAATTCATAGCTCTTAAGATAGATTTAGACCTTTTGGCCTCTTCAACTACTTGTAGGATTTCCTCCCCCAACTCCTCCCACATAAATTGAAAGAATTCAATTGGAAAACCATATGGTCCTAGATTTTTACCTTTTTTCATCTCAAAGACTACCCTTTGCACTTCCTCCAAAGACACCTCTCTAGCTAGGAATAAATTATGCTTGGTCGAGATACAAGGAGGAATTGACTCCAATATCTCTCATTGTGCCTCATCATCCAAAGGAACCTTTGAAAAAATATCAGAGAAGTACCTCCTTGCTTCCCCCTACATCTCACTCCATGTCCTTATGACCTACCCCCTTTCATAGGTTAGAGACTTGATAAAATTAAACTCCCTTCTAGCCATGGTTGATCGGATGGAAATATTTTGTATTTCTATCCCCCTCCCTCAGCCAGGTGATTCTAGACTTTTATTTCCAGAACACCTCCTCCTTTCACTCCCATTCCTCCACCTTCATCAGTGCCTCTATCTCCTAGGTTAAGATCTCCTGAGACAGACCTTCCAAATGAATCCTCTCAGTCACCTACTTAAGAGCCCACACTACCTCTTGGGACTCTCACTCAATATTCCCAAAAACTAGATGATTCCATTCTTTTAGCCTCTCTTTCACATACTATAATATTTTAAAAAATATAAACATTGTAGTTCCAAATCTCGGGCATCCCTCCATCCACCATCTAAGGATCAAATCCTTGAAACCCTCATGGTCGAGCCAGACAAGTTGAAATCAAAAGGGTTGTTCCCTGGTTTAATCCAACTCAAGACATCAAGAGAGATTGGCCAATGATCAGATCCCACAAAAGAGAGAATATCTGAGTGCAACACTATTCCTCTTGCTTCCCAAGAGTCATCAACTAAAAAATGATCCAATATTTCTTGGATATGGTCTAATTTTAGTCTCCTATTACTCCAGGTGAACAAGCAACCTTTTGGAACCACATATCTAAGACCTAACCTATCCATTTGGTCAATGAACAAATGACTCCCATGTCCAAGACTCTGGAGCCTCCTTGATTTTCCTCCAATGAAGCAATAGCATTAAAATCCCCTCCAACTATTTGAAACATCTCCTTCCCTCTTTCTAAAATTACCTCCATTGCCCTCCACTACTCCACATTTTATTTTATAGTAGTCGGAGCATAAAAGTTAACTATTTGAAAGGGAGCCGCATTTGAAAGTAGATACTCTCTTATCTCCAAAATTCCTGTAGCTGCCACTGCATCCACAACCTCTATCTTCCTAGGATCCCACATACAAAGTAATCCTTCAAAACTACCCTTGGTAGCAATTGCTAAACTCAAAGCTTCCTTCCAAATTCTCTTGCAAACTACTGAGCTTCCTTCTAAACTCAATTTGGATTCTTGAATCAACATCAAATAAGGATGATACTATCTAATCAAATACTTCACAACATTTTGCTTGGGTTTCACCCCCAAGCCCCTCACATTCCATGAAATAATATTCATTTGGAGAAATATTTGAAATGTAAATCAATAGTTTACATAATCCTCGCTTCCACCAAATGCTCCCCTTCCTTATCTTGCTTGTCCTTTTTTATTTTCTTCCAATCGCATGTTATTTCCCTCCTCGATGCTTCCTCGGGGTACTTGATGTAATCCCTAAGGGATTACTTCTCATTCCTCTCCTCCCATCCCCCTCAACCTCGACAACTCTTTCCTCCCTCTTCATATCATCCTCAACTGCATCCCTAGCCTTCACTAGAATCGACTCCTCCAAGGGCCCAACCTCCTCCTTATGAGTTCCAAAATATTTTGGATTGCATCTCTATTAGGACCTCACCCCCGCTACAAGGGAATGACACCAAATCATTTTGAACAACCTACTCATGAGAGGGGTAATCCCCCCACAGCATCCACATCCACCTCACTAGACCCAGATCCCAAGACATCAAACTAATTTTTGAAAGGAACTTCCAAATGCTCCTTACCCTTTTGACCATTGACCTTCGATATTTTCTTGTTTATAACCACACGAAAACCATCCTCCTCCCCCACTTCCACACCTTTCCCTTTATGGGGATCCTCCTCTTTCTACTTCATCTCATATTCTTAGGGCAATCCCTTGCTATATGACCATAAATATGATAGCGTCTACACCTGAAGGGGATCACCTCATAGTCAAGAGCCTGAACCCGTACCACCTCCCCAATTTGGATGTCAATAGAATATGGGAGAGGACTGGATATATCCAACTCCACACAAATCCTAGCATAAGTAGTAAACTTCCTCCTCTTTATAATATCAGAGATCAAAACAAAGGTCCCTATGGCCTCACCAATATCTCTAAAAATCTCCTCCTTCTAAAGCTCCAAAGGTAAACAATGAAGTCTGGTCCACATTGGGACAACTGAAGGTAGTTCCTCATATTGGATTGAACCCTGCATGCCATAGTTTCATGTATAGCCCCTATTTCCCCATGAAATAAGGGCCACCCTCAAAAATTTTATTTTGATCCTCCTCATCAAAAATAACTAAAAAATACCCATTTGCAGAAATAACAATGTCATACTTACCTTTAGTTTTCTAGTATCATGTTGTCCATCCCTCAATCCTTCTTAGGTCTACCCTAATTCCAATGAATCTATAAATGAGGGCCTTGGATTGTAATAAAATTACCTCATTTACCACCACTTTAGGCTACACCTAAATCTGTGGTCGCTCCTCCTTGCGACGAAGGTAGTCATTCACCTTTTTGACCCACCGACGTTGAACCCATCGTACCAACCCAAGCCTTCTTTAGGGAATCATACACTTTACCAACTCTATCAGGGCTAAATGCTGAAGAACCCACAACCACCCCCTTAAAGTTTAAAACTGGGTGGCCTTGAGGGGCCACCCCCTTTTCCTCCATTAACAGTCTTCTCAAAAAAAATAAATCTTCATCTCAAAATACAAATTCCACTTAGGTTACATTTAGATTAGAACTATGGCCACCAAATTGATCCAAAAAAATTGTAACCATTGCTTGAACCAAAAAAATTGTCGTCGTCGCTTGCCTTCAATCAGAAAATATTTCATTAAATAATCTTAGAACTCTCAAATTTATCGAGAGACAAAAAAGTAGGTTTTCCAATTAACACAAGTGAAGCAATCGTTCACATTTCTAGTTTATATTTCTAATGCATACTTTAAGGTACGGATTGTATTCTATATGACCACTTGTTTAGAAATCTTAATATAACAATTTTTTTTTATTCTTCTAGTTCTTAACATCAATAATGTTATTTGCAAAATAATTTTTTTTTATTAGTATCTTTTTTTTTAATTACAAAATCATATAAACATAGTCTAAACTATTGAATATCTATATAGATGAAGATGGAGATCATGAATTGATTAGTAATATATTATTTTAGATCAAGAAAAAAATATAATATGTGTCTTGATCGAGATCTAATTTAATAAATTATTTATATAGATGAAAATGGAGATCATAAATTGATTGATAATATCAAATTTTAGATCAAAATAAAAAGTGATAATATTCTATTTGCATTGGTACCTTTCACACTAAGTATGCCTAATGATGAAGGCTTACATATTACACATAGGGGGTTCAAGGTTTGAATCTAAAGAGGAAGGTTATATGCATCCCATTGATAAATTGCACAACATGGGTGTCACATTCCACCCACAATGGACTTAGAGAAATATAAGATGGCCTGATATGTACATTGTTCATGAACATTAAAATATTATTTAATACTATAACAGGAGTGCCACCTTCTACCCACAATGGACCTAAAGAAATACAAAGTGGTCTAATATATACAATGGTCTTAAATTTTAAAATATTATTTAATTATCCCCTACAAATTATATATATATATATATATATATATATATATATATATATATATATATATATATAAGATTCTCATTTTATCTCTTATTAATTTATTAAAAGGTTATTAATAACCTAACATGTTGATAGCTAAGGAACATAACAATAATAGATGGACACTTTCTTATGGGACTCTAGTAAGGGAGAAGTGTCATAATGGATGTTTGTAGAGGTTAGGTTTACAAGTAAATTTTGTACAACATTAATGATTACATGCCAATGTAATAGAAATTGCATTCGCATATATAAGAACAACATAAACCATGAAAAAGAAATCCCTTGGGTTCAATATCAGGAACAAACAACTTATATGCCAAATATTTTTTTATTTTTCATTAATTTACATCAATATATTTTTTAAAGTTTGTATGTGTATATCTTATATTTATATTGTTTAACACATTTTTCAAAATAATTTTCCCTCTCATATAAATATATATATTTATAATTATAGTTATAATTATAATTGTATCATAGTACCATATTGGTTCTTATATTCAAAAATAAAGACTTACATTAGAGATGTTTATCCACATTAAATATGCATATCACATGTCATTTTGAAAAATAGGTTCTTTTAATTTACACCTAAACATCTTCATATCCTTACACCCTTTCACCTATATATCCAAACATTGAAGATCCAAACAAGTACTTCAAATATATACCTTATATCCTCTCCTGGTCATACTCTCCTATATAACCTTAGTTTACCATAATTTTTATTTAAAAAAAAAATCATTATAATAATTTTACAAGCAATGAAAAATAGGTGTATATGCACACCCCTAAATAGTCATTAAATTTCCATAAAAAAAATGGAGGTGCCTCAAACTACTAATTGATTTTATGACACCTACCAATACTATGGAGGCTTGTCTTTGGTACATCACTCTTAAGCATCACTTCTCATCTACAACATGTGTTTCGACCTAGCACAAAGGATGAATCACCTCAGTGGCCGGACCTACCATATTCTATATCAAGATTTGTGTATTTGGCTAGAGAAATAGCTAGTGCAAGGAGCATTCCCCCATGTTCAATCAATTTTTTCAAATGGACCAACTTAATTACCACTTTGTTGGCCTACATTGGTTTGCAATTGCATGGAAGAAACAACATTGACCTTATTAACAACAATATAGAATGAAATGGTAGATGTCGAAGACAACAAGAGATCATTTTTGACTTTCATAAAGAAATCAAGATGTCAATTTTGAAGAGGTGTCAAACTTCTATAAACACCATAGGGATGAGAGAAGTGTCTCCAAGGAGAATTTGTTGCCATGTGAACCACTATGGGAGAATAGGCTAAAAAAAAGAAAAAGTCCACTTCTAGGTGTTTTGAGCCTTATGACATCTCCAAAAGAAGTGAATATCTTCAAGTTCATGGTAGAATGGACACAAGAGGTTGGGAACCCTAATGTAAATAAGCCATTTACCAAGTGGGAGGTCTTGGTGAATTTAACTCCAAGCGAAGACAACTTATTTGGGTTCAAGATAATCAAATCAGGCTATGTGAAAATGAAGGGCCCACATATACCTGGGTGAAGAGAGGTCCCAATGAGAATTTAAAAATAAAAAATTAATAAGTCAAATTTTTTAAAAATTTTAAAATTTAAACAATAATAAAAAGAAAATAAAAATTTGCTTATATAATCTAAACTCTAAATTTAAAATTTCCAATTAAAACCTATATAAACTAATCAAAATAAAATTTTACCAAAATATATGGCATGTATCTAACAAAAAAAAAAAAAATCTAAAATTTATTTTTACAACTATATTTAATAAAATAAATAAATATTATTTTTAAGGAATAATATAAAATAATCATTTTGAAAGGATTTTAAAGGAAAAATTCATACACATCCAATTCATCTAATTTCATCTCTAAAAATTAATATTAAAAGGAATTTTAACATAATAAATTGAATTTAAAATAAATAGTTGGGTTTAACTTTTATTTATAATTTTAAAAGTTGTGTAACAATTTGACAATTATGTGTGGAGCACTTGATAAGATTTGAACTTGGGTCATCTCTTTAAAAGTAGAGGAATATAACTAATCTAACTAATACCATATTATATTATATCTTGTAGATTTTCTAGGCAAATTTTCTAGAGGAAGCAATTTTCTAGAGTAAGCGACTTTGGCAAATTTTCTAGAGGAAGCAATTTTCTAAAGTAGGTAGTGGATTTTCTAGAGCAAGCGATGAAGATCAAACCCAGAAAATGAAAAGAAAAAATAAAAGATAAACATAGTAGTTCCCTTAAGCACGGGGTGCAACATATTTTTTAAATAAGCCATAGGATATCAAACCCTAGTGTAAATAAGCATGCAACAAATTTCTTCTAAGGTAGGCATCATATTTTTTGAAGCGAGAGGGGTGCGACACCAAGGGAAAAGTAGGATCTATCACTTTCAAATTTGGAGGATAGAATAACTTGACAAAATTGGCCATTTGAATAGGCGATACTGTGCAAGTTAGGGTTTTTTGGTGGAGGAAGACTATAAGGTCTTGGAAGTATTTTTTGGGATATGGAGGTCAAGCATTAAAATTCAGCCATTTGCTAGATCAACTTTAGAATATCCAGGTGTTGTAGAGATACTATGAAATTTTTGGTTTACAAAAAGCTATGGATGTCTTGATATATACATTTCTCTAGTGTTTACTTTTCTAGATGAAAGTAAAAGTTTTTTTGGAGTTGTGTTCGGGATTTTTTTAAGATGAAGGTTTGGGTAGACATTAAAGAAGAACAATTTTACAATTTGTTAAAACTTCATAGTACTTGTATTTCATGTAGGTGGCAGTCTATGCAAGCTAGGATTTCATAGAAATATAAATGGAGAACATCACTATAATTTTTTAGGTCTTGAAGCACAACCTAGGGCTTGCTCATGAATGGATGATAGAATAATTTATACTAGAAGAAGGCCTTCAATAGTTTGTAAGAGAATAAAAAAAAATTAAATATATTAAAACTGGTGCAATTTTGCCTAAAAAAATACTACGGGATGTTGCATTAAGGTGTAGATGGATTTTAGAGGTGTCTAATATTTCAACTTTGGAAATGAAGATCATGCCATAATATTTTAGAAGACCATATCCAAGGTCGCGATCACTTGGCTCTAATACCAATTGATATGAGCAAGAAATGGCAATAAAAAATTCAAAGAAGAAACACATAAAGAGAATGAGAGAGGCTTTTCTCCATGAAAATTCATGCACTCAATATTATTGATATCTAGTCTTTATAAAGGAGTACAATGATGCTTATTTTAGAAGGTATGCTTTTAAAATAAGATATGTTTCTTAAAAATAAGATATGTTATAAAAGTAAAACATGTTTATTTTTATAAGATGCTAAACATAATAATTAACTACATAAAATATTGTTATATAAGATTAAATTGTATATAGAGACTAAGCCTTATATAGAGGCTAAATCTTATTAATAGCTTTGTAACTCTAGTTAGATAAAAATGGGTGAAGTTTGATCCTAACTTGAGATAATTTGCTAGTATTCAATTTGCATCAAATCTAAAAAGGGTTAAGGTGGTAGTGGTTTAGTGGGCCCATAAAAAATGGATGGATGAGCAAAACTTAAGGGAGATTGAGGAGGAGCTTGCAATGTTTCTATCAGATGGTATTTTGGTCAACTATACAAGGATCCTGGTTAATTTTATAAAGCTGAAATAGTCAGAATAACCTCTCTCTTTCCCAAATTTATAGATGAGAAAATCAATGGTTATTTGGTTAAGGAGGTTGCAAAGGAGGAGCTCAAAGTTCTTTTAACCTCTTTCTAGAATATGAAATTCTTTCTTGGGCTCTACAACCTTTTGGAATCTAACCTACTCAAGGTTGTGGAGGAGTCTAGGAAAATAGGAAGGGTAAATGCAGTCTTCAACTCTACCTTCATTGCTCTTATTCTAAAAAAGGACAATCCTTCTTCCTTTGATGATTTTAGGTCCATTTATTTGTGTAACTATGTGTACAAAATTATAGCAAAAATAATTGCATTAATAATTAAAAGGTTCCTCTCTACTTCTATATTTATTGAGCAATTTGGTTTCTTGCATGGTAGATAGATTCATGAATCAATTGGTGTTTCTCAAGAAAGTCTTCATACCATAAAATCAAAGGAACTACCAATAATGGTGATGAATTTTGATCTCTCTAAGGCTTTTTATAAAATAAATTGGATTTATTTAAGAATTATACTCATATTGGATTTTATGTACAAATGGTGAACTGGATTATGGGATGTTTTTGCTTTGTTTCTTTTGTAGTTTTGGTTAATGGATCAACCTCTCAGTTCTTCAAATATTTTCAAAGAATAATACAAGGTTACCCCTTGTCACCACTATTATTTATTTTGGTAGTTGAGAGATTAAGTAGGTGCATTTTAGAAGCCAAGAGGGAAGGAGCAGTAAAGGGAATTAGAATAGATAGAGTAGTGGAAATCACCTATATACTTTTTGTAGATGATGTTCTCCTTTTCACATATGAAATAGTAAGAGTTTGTAGAGAAGTTAAAATAATATTTAGATCTTTTACGTCTAGAAATAGGTATACAGATTAATGCACAAAATTTAAGCATCTCTTTTAACCATATTAATAGGTCAACTTTTCTCTTTTAATAGATTTTATCTTCAAGAGGGGTTTAAATATTTGGGGTTCTTTTTAAGACACAATGACTGCACTAAACAAGATTAGAATTGGTTGATAAAGGTGGAAGGAAGAATTAATATATGGTGCAAAAAATAGCTCTATTTGAGGGGAAGATTAACTATGGTCAAGTCTATGTTGGAGGCAATAATGGTATACTGACAATCTTTGGCTCATATACGAAAAGGAGTTTTGGAAAAAATTAAACCGTTAAGCTATAGATTTTTATGGATAGGTAAAGGGAAGGTATTCCCTTGGTTAAATTACAATCCTTAGCCAAGCCCAAGGAAAATGGAGGATGGGGACTTAAGAACATATTCCTATTTAGAAAGGCTTTAGCAACAAAGTGTATTTGGAAGATAATATCAAAGGAAGGCTTGTGGAATAAGATCATACATGAAAATTATTGAGAGCCACTCATAATTGAGAAGTCGATAAGGGGCCCAATGAAGTAAACTCATAATGTTTCAATATTTTGGAAGGCAATGATTTAGATCTTTTATATTATAGGTGATTGACTTGCCTAGAAAATAGAGGATGATTCAAGGATAAGACTAATCTTAGACCTTTGGATTGATTGTGGTGATATACATAGACTACCAAATAATATAATTCAAACTCTAAGAGCTCAGGGGAATGGAAATCTTGCCCAAGTAGCTAACCCAAAAGTTTCTACAAACTGGAGTCAAGGATGGAAGGAAGCAATAGTGTTAGGGATTTAGGGAAAAGAGGCACACTAGTGGGAAGAATATGTAAGGAGACTTAAATATAGATATATCAAGATATGAGAGAAAATTAATCAATTGGTATAGATAAATAACGGAATTATGGGGGATTACACTCCAAAGTTTTGGTATAAGACTCTATTGGAAGATAGTAATGATGATCCAACATGGTGGTGGAAGACACTCTAGAAGTAGAAATCCTTGTTGAAGATAAGATTGTTCCTATGGCTTGCCATGAAAATAAGGTTCTAACATGGGAGGTATTATAGAAGAAGAATTGGAATGGTCTAAGAAGATGTCATTTATGTAAGTTAGACAATGAAACAATTGATCATTTACTAGCAGCTTCCTCCTATACTAGACAGGTTTACAGGGAGGTTATAGCACAATTAAAACTTCCTATAGGATGGCAAGATTCCTTAGGAGAGTGATTAAAATATTGGTTTAAAAATAAGTCATACAAAGGTTTTATATCTCTCCCATTGTTTGTGTCTTGGGGAGTATGGTATCTAGGAACACTATAATATTTTACGATAAGGAGAATCCTACTTGGAACGTCTCCTCCCAAATCATCCAAGTTAAATAATTTTAAGGTTTCAACAACAACAAAGGTAAATAGATAAATAATCCCTCTAAAGAATGATAAATCAAGGGCTTAGGGATTTTTTGATGGGGCTAGACAGGGGTCCCTAGAGTTTGTGAAGTAGGAGGATTACAATATATTTTTACTCTCTTTATTTTAAATTTAAGGCTGGATTGGGAGAAGATTCTAATAATTATGCTAAAATTATGGCCCTCAAGTTGGTTCAGTTGGCAAAATAAAAAAGAATACAAAAAATTCAAATATATGGAGACTCACGGGTGGTAATAAATTGGATGCTTGGTGATTTTAGGATGGAAAACATAATTCTACAACCTATCTTCTCTCAAATAAAAAAATTGTGGATTGAAGTGAAGCTTTTAATTTTTGGCATATTTATAGAGAACTGAATGAGGAAGTAGATGAAATCTCAAAGGAGGCACTTTATATTGAACCAGGTACGTGCTTAGTATAGGAATTCAATAAATATTAAAGCACTACAACTACAACTATTCCATATCTTTATCTGCATGGATTAAATCACTCCAATTAAAGCAAGCACAATTAAAGCAACTTTTTCAAAAAACTTAGAAGTTAGTGAGTTAAAGGATACCAGTTGACAAATTGGGAAGGTGTCTAAGGATATAACATAGCTTGATAGAGATAGTTATGATGTATAAGCAACCTGATTTTTAGGTCATTACTAAAATATTGAAGAAATGCCAAAGAGGCATGTGAAGAATGTAATTTCATATTTGCTTAATATAAAATTACGAATTTTTTTGAACAAAAAATATTATATTATATCTATATCTATATATATATATATATTATATATATTTAATATTAATATAGTAAATTTTATATAATTTATTGGGTTTAGCTACCTTTCACAATTTTCAAAGTTGTTTTCATCTAGGAGACCCAAGTTTAAATCCTGGTACAAGGGGACTGGGGCCCATTTCAAAAACCCATGCTTTACCCTAAAATTTGTAGTCCCTATTGGGGCACTGTATTGTTATATCTTTGGGTTTTCTTATAGGAGACCCGTGTTCAAACCACTACACAAGGGATGAGACTCTTTTAAAAACCAATGTTTTACCCTAAAATTTTATCTCATGAGGGATCCCATAGTGGTATGTCCCTGGGTTTTCCTATAGGAGACTCATTTCAAACCTATGTATAAGGGGATTGGGACCCCTTTCAAAAACATGCACTTTATCCTATTTTTTTGTCCTATGAGGGATACCATAGTGGTACGTCTTTGTATTTTCATATAAGAGACCTAGGTTCAAACCATGGTACAAGGGATCAGGACCCTTTCAAAAACCATGCCTTTAATTTTTTTCTCATTAGGGATATCATTGTGATGTCTTTGTGATTTCATCCAAGATATCCAAGTTCAAACCTTGGTACAAGAGGATCAAGACCCCTTTCAAAAACCCATGATTTACCCTAAAAATTTTAGTCCCTATTGGGACACCATAGTGGTATGTCTTTAGGTTTTCATTTAGGAGACCTAATTTCAAACCTCTACAAAAGGGATAAGACCCTTTCAAAAACCTGTGTTTTACCCTAAAATTTTACCCCGTGAGGGATACCATAGTAGTATATCCTTGTGTATTCATATAGGAGATCCAAGTTCAAAACCTCAGTACAAGGGGACCGTCACCCCTTTCAAACACCTATACTTTATCCTAATTGTTTGTCCCATGAGGGATACAATAGTGGTATGTCTTTGGGTTTTCATAAAAGAGATCTAGGTTCACACCCTAGTACAAGGGATTGAAATCCTTTCAAAATATATGCTCTACTCTAATAATATTTTGGTGAGGGCTAGCATAGTGATATGTCTTTGGGTTTTCATCTAGGAGATCCAAATTCAAACCAATGTAAAAGGGACCATGACCCTTTTAAAAACCCATTCTTTACCCTAAAATTTTGTATCCTATGAGGGATATTATAATGGTATGTCTTTGGTTTCCATCCAGGAGACCCAAGTTCTAACCCTAGTATGAGGGAACACGGACTGCTTTCAAAAACCTGTGCTTTACACAAAACTTTTAGTCCTTGTTGGGACACTATAGTGGTATGTCTTTGGATTTTCATCTAGGAGACCCAATTTCAAACCACATAAGGGACCAAGACCCTTTCAAAATCCATGTTTTACCCTAAAATATTGAACCCAAAAAGGATATGTTGGTTGGTAGTGGCCAAGTGCATGTTGGTGGGTTGCCTCAATTCAATTCCCTAGATAATTGGGATCCATTGACTTCGTATTTACCCAACATACTAGGGTTTATAAAGGAACCCTATGCAATATATATATATATATATATCCTCAAAAAAATTAATAACTTTCATTTCAAATTTTGAAAAAAATTACAATGAAATGGGTATTTTATACCCTCATATAGGCCTTACTAAGCAACCCCATTTAGAGCTATTCTAAAATCTTCTAACAATAACTCAAATTTATTTAAAAATTATATCTTACCTATTATAATAATAACAAATTGTTGTAAGCCTTCAATCATCTTATAAAGTTTCATTTTGGTATTTCAACCTTGTAGCCATTGGTCTTCTTACATAGATGACCTTAAAACACAACTACTTATCTTGGTTGTAGTCTGTTAATAGATATATCTATCTTTTGGAGGTTTATTTTCATTCCTATTGTAGCACAATATAGATTTAACAACTCTTCATAATTTAGCGCTTCTCTTAAGGTGCCATTTCCAAATAGGAGTATATCATCTGCAAAGAGTGAGTCTCAACTAGAGAGTTTCCCAATTTAATACCTTTTATTATGCTAAATATTTCTTTTTATTTAATAATTCTACTTAGCCCTTTAGCTATAAATAATAATAGTAAGGGTGATAGGGGGCATCCCTTTCTCAAACCCCTAAAAGTTTTGAAGAAGCTAGAAGCTAAACCATTAATTAAGATAGCAAAGAAAACATAATAAATGCATCCCATTACTCAATTTACAAAAGGTACACTATAGAAAATATGAATTTGTGACCACCAAAATTGCCTCACACCTATGCTTCCTACTATGTAAAATGAAATAAGAGAAACAAAGTAGATACATGCAAAATTGACAACAAACGAGAAGAAGAAAAATACTTGTATTCCATTGTAAAGAAGCCAATCCCTGTTACAATTACGTCCCTCTTAGGGATACCATTTTTATACTCTTATTACAGTAGGAAAAATCAATGTTCCCTCTTAAGGGTAAATGTGAGTTTTAGGCCCTTCGGGGTGACACGAAATGCTCTAGCATGGAGTTTACCCTCTTCTCCATGTTGAGGAAGGAATTGGACAGTTGAATCTCCTTTGAAGCTGCTTTCTTGCGATCAAGAAACAACATAAAAGCATTAAAAGCATAGGCAACCTCTCATGATGAGGCCCTTTAAATAATATGAACATAAATATGCCATAACACTAATTAAATCAAGAAAATGAATAAAGCATGTTAAGCCTATGCAATACTTGAAAAGATTAATTGAAACATATAACTGGAAAATACAAGTATCTATCTAATGGATTGATTGCATGAAATGAAGCATGATAACATGAAAATGAGCTAATTATGTCCTATTTGTCATAATGATGTAAAATTAATGAAAACTCTAATTCTATCAGTCAAAGTATCTATAATGCTACATAAACCACTAAAATGCTTAATCTAACCTAGTGAAGTATAATGCAAAAATAACAGTAAGGAGATCTTTTACCGATTGCAAACTACAGCTCAAATGAGCGGTCTGCACTATACACCATGGATATCAGTCATGGTGAGCAATAGAGTAGCTTTGCCCTCCAAATACAATGGTGTGGGCTTGATCCTCCTTGTCAAATTGATGATCAAGGGTTGCCTTTATGTCCTTTGACTGGTTTGGCGGTTGAATTGCACAATTGGGCCTCTGTTTGCCCAAATTTACAATTCTTGGCATTATAGCTCCTTAGGGCATCCATGACATAAATTGACATGATGCTTGATGATTTGGAAAGTGAACGGCAACACAACTCTCTCTCTGTACACTCAGGTGAGTCTACAATTCGATAGGGCTTCGCTGCTTTAATCTCAAATGCACTCTTGATAGTTTGCCCTAATTTTGAGGGGTGCTTATAGGATTACCCAAGGGCTAGGGGTGACTTCATGGAGAATCCAATATCAAGAAGAGGTTGTTGGGACAATTGTATTGGAAGCCTCTAGAATATTCCATTCTTCAACTACCATCTTCTAGAACAAATGGTCGTTCAAACCGATTTGGCTCGAATGGAGGCCAACTGAACTTTAGTTCTAGACCACAAGTGATAACTGCAGCCTAGACTATGAACTGCGGGTGTCAACAGTGGTTCAGACTACATACCATAGGTATCAACAATGGTTTGAGCTGATTAGGCCAAGAAGCCCAAATTGAGTGGTTAAAACCATTGCTCTATCTTGAAGTCTATCCAAGATCTTCCATATTATCTTGTAGCATGTCCTATATGAGTAGTCACCATCGACATGACGTGTTTTAGGTGTCTACAGATACCCCTTTTATGATGCGTTATGAGACCGAACAACACGTGAGAAAATATAGACCACATAAAACAATGCCGAAGGTTGCATAATGATCATTGATCTGATCAAAATTAGATGCTCTAGGTCCTACAAAAGGACACACATCTTGGAATCATTGCTTCCAACTCATTGGAGGCTTAATTTGAAAGAGTTTGGACTCGTCATCAGGTATTCGGGTAGCTTTGGTGCTACAATAGGATTTAGGCCTATATAACTGAGAGGAGGCGAGATACAAACAAACTATCATATATGCTATTTGACCCAAGCAAAGGGGTAAGCTTATGATAGTTGTTGACAATGATTTGTAAGGATGAATGCAATTTTGACAAAATCAAGGGATATTCTGTTGATTTTGATTATGATTATGAAAGTATGACTAGCCCCTCAAGCGATGAGTCGATGAGGGTAATCACAATTGAATGAAGCAATGAGGTCACTTGACCACTATGAATGATCTGAACAAACTTAGAATTTAGCATTTAATTACTTGACTAGGCTTAGTTCATCTTATGATTGCAACTGTTAATAGTAATTGCACATTTTTATCCCATGGAGCGGTCGGGCTACAATAGCCTTCTTAGGGAATAAAAACAATATAATGCCAATTAGATTTATATTGAATCAATTTGTCGATGATTTGCTACAAATATGTCATAGGAGAAATGATATGGAACACCTCGTTTTCATGGAGCGGTCTAGCCTCAAAGGCTTTCTTCGAGATTGAAAAGAAGCATATCAAATCAACAATGACAATTTTGTCCCAAATGTCCTTATGGTTATTTACTCATCTCGTCGGATTGCATGGAGCGTCAGTCACAACAACCGTCAAGTGTCTAGGGTAAATAATTGAATACGAGGTGCATTTGGCTTTTAACTTGTTTAATAATTGTTTTTTGACTTTTTGAGTTTTTAATTGATCTTGATGCTTAAAAATCACCAAATTTGCTAAATTGATTACTATTATTGAGATTTTGATCCATTAGGAATCATTAATTTACCAATTAAAACCTTCCCATGGTGGTATTTTGGTGCATTTAATGCCAATTGTGAACCACGCACACGGGCAACAATTTGAAATATCAAATTTTGGGAACCGTAGCTAAGAGCTGCAGTCAACAAACCACAATACTAAGACCATGATTGTCAGCTGCGGCCCATTGAAATTAATAAAAGTATATAAATATTTCCCATTTGAAAATTTCATTATTTTTCCTTGAAAGTGATTGCAACTGGAGAGCTCTAAGAGGCAAGGAAGTAAAATTAACGTGAAATGTTGCTGAAACAACTACCTATGACCTCTCACATATCTTGATGGCAGACCCTGCGCAGCCTTCATCCAACCGAGGTATTGGTGCAGGAAAGGTAACTCGAAATCGAGTTCTCGCACTCCTTACCAACTTAAAAATGAACCACATTAAGTAATGGGTCAAATTAACTTTACTAAACTGCTGGTAAAGAGCCTCACGTTAGTTTAGGCTAGATTAGGGCTTTAATTTTTTTGGTGCTAGGCTAGGAAGTGCCCCTTTTAGGGTTACGTTCCTAGACCATAGCTAGAAGACCCGACTCCCAATTATCATATTGGGAACCACGGCTATCAGTTGCGATGGGATTCAAATCCCAACGGTCAAATTTTGATCGCCACACGGATCGTAGATTTGACCCGTGGTTCCAACATTTAAAACAAAAATCAATTTTATGTGAATTTTTTGATTTTTTTGATTTTATTGGAAATTAATGCCATTTATTGCACTTATGAAATGTATTTTAATTTTTATTTAGAAATTTTAATCACTTTTTGCATTTTTTGTATTTTTAGAAAAAAATTTAGATTTGTTTAACATTTTTTAGGTCAATTTTTAACCATTTTTAGTTATTTTTAGTCACCTTTTTCCTTATGCATTACTTATTTTCATAAGTTGACCTATAGAGCTAGGGAGTCAGATCTCCTTTGCACCCTCTGTAGATAGCTCACTAATAAGGAGCAGGAGTGGTTCGGTGTGGTTGGCTTTGGATACATGCTTGATCTTCCCACAATCAAGGTAGACCAGGCATACATGACTATGTTGGCCCATTGGGATGTGCAGACCAACACATTTCACCTACCCACAAGTGAAATAACTATGACATTGGAGGATGTTTACCAGATATTCAGGATCCTGATCGATGGGGAGCCCATCATCTCCACTCCATTCCATAGTAGGGGAGCTATTTTTGTTGCCATATTCGACTAGCATAGTGAGGATGATCAGACCAAAATTTATCATGGAGGCATCCATGTCGGGTACTGGTAGGAGCAAGGCGTCTTCTCTGTCTGTGAGGCCATTTTCATGCACTTGGTCATTTAGATTGTGATTCCAAACTCCTCAAGCACGAGGATCCCTTGGAACCTCCTGGCCATCGTTAGGAGAGTTACTCAAAGTTCCACATGGTGACCTTTGCTCTTAGCCTAGGGGAGCACACTACTAGCTCAATTTTATCATGAGTTATATCCGATTACCCATAGGAGTTGGGTCGGCATTAGTTGTAGTCTACTGCTTTAGATCTGGGGTTGGTAGCACATTTGGATCAAGAGGCCTACAAACCTATCGCTCATCATTGCTACTATTCCTACCACACGCTAGTGCTATACGACATGCTAGCCTCATGAGGAGGGGTTTTAGAGTAGGTCTCACACTAGGGACCTAGACCACTATATTGCTAGATTTACGTAGCTCTAGATGGACGATATAGAATGGCACCCATACATGGATTGCCCCATGTGGTATGAGGCTGGCGAGTGGCTACGCCAGGCAAGGAGGTATAGGTGGTTACTCAGTTGCAATACCAAGATTTAGGAGTACCAGTACTACTCATGAATCATGCGCCAGTTTGGGATTGCTCATGATATGCCAATGCTTCCTATTATCTACAGGCACCTAGTACTAGAGATATATCTAACATGGGTCTAGCAGACACTACTAGGGAATGAGGATGATGACTTCCAAGAGTTAGGCATGTCCAGGGCTAGCACTACCATAGTGTATGACACTAGGTGATCACTCATATAGTGGCAGGGAGAGGGGTCCCTCAATCAAAAATATGACAGAGTAGAAGCTGATCTAGATGGGTGCAACATGTGCTAGTGTACCAAGGGTGGATGGGGCATAGATGCCACCATAGGGGAGGCTCCTCTAGTTAATGCAAAGGAGGACACAGCTAAGGAGGGTGAGGCACCTCCTGATAGCGAGATTGGGGAGTTGAGAGTCTAGATTGTTTTCCTCCAAATCTAGGTTGGGCGATTGCAAACTCAAATTTTGCAGCGAGACACATCTATCACCACTCTAGAGGTGAAGTTATCTCATAGCAAGAGGAAAATCAAGTAGGCTCAGTAGGAGAGGACAACTCTCATAGCATGGGCTACAGCGATGGAGACACAGGTCAGGGAGCTCATGAATGAGCGCGATTTGGCACAGGCATGACTGAGTACAACTACTACCAAGAGGGACCTGCTTAGGATAGATAGGGGAGATCCTTCATCCTCCCAAGCCATCATGAGACCTTTGGCCGCACCATATTATTTACTTCTAGAAGGTCATGACCCTATGGTAGAGATCAAGAAGCTTCGTTCCCTCGTGGAGGAGGGTAACGAGCAAGATATAGCACACACAGCTCGTATCTCCCAGCTGGAGGACCATATCAAGATGATAGGTGGGGAGGTTCCAAAGGATACACAGACTACAGGGACTCACCAGAGCCTATCCTAGACCAGAGAGATAGGGCAATCTATTGCTAGCTCCAGTCGTAGGACTCGTAGGATGGAGAGGATACACATGTCTTCTATAACTCATGGAGCTAGATCATAGAGGAGCCACAAAGATGGCAGTTGTGATGGTGGTGACTCACCGGCTAAGGGTACAGTCCCCATGTAGTACATATCTTACAGGGATGCTTATTGTACCATTTTTGAGTGAGGTCGAGGACCTACATAGTTGTAGCCTGCAGGAATTTTTGATATACCCCCGATATATTCCTTAACGCACACACACACACACACACACACACACACACATATATATATATATATATGAGATTGATCATTTTGTCTCATTATGTGTACTTTTTTATGTTGACAAAACACACACACACACACACAATTTGTGCTGATGTCAAAAAGAGTTTGGTGCCAAAAAGATCTTGAAAGTTCCATGATGTTTGTTTAAGGGTTTTTATTAAAACCATGGTGACAAGATTAAAGGTTTTCTTAAAACCATCTGGACTCATTAAGAGTTTTTATTAAAACCATATTGGCTTAATGAAAATGTTTTTCTCTTTGAAAAAATCTTAAAATTCCATTTTTATTATTAATAAATAAATTAACTCAAACCTTTGAAAAGGTTTTAAGTTAAGTTTATTATTAATAAAATAATAATTATTAATTTAATAATTATTATTGAAAGGGTTTCTAAACCCTTAGCAGTGCTCATGTAAAAGACTTACATCATCGACATCAACTTGCATGGGATGCAAAAGACTATTAAAGAGCATTAATTCCTAAGGTTCAATGCACCTCCTATTTGCACGATTACCTTCGATTTCGGATTGCTCTATGATTTTTGAGTTTCGTATTGCTCTGTGTTTAAGTTCTGATTTCCTACACCTGTGAGGAAGACAAATATGTTTGTCTTTAATCTCTACAGAGCAAAGGGAAGGTAAAACGATGAGTGGTTCTTGAGAGTTATTTTGGGCACTTGTTCTCCAATGGTGGAGGCAGTGGAGCGAAGGTGCTTTCTAGGCATAGATGTCGAGATCGATTCGTGTCATGCGTGTTTTTTTTAGTCACGGATTATTATGCACGTGGCATAGTAGTTGCTTTGGGCCACGATTTTGGAGGAGGAAGCACTTTGGTGCTTATGTTGGTGTCTCCACACTTATCCTAAGGTTGGAGAATTGATTTTTGGCCAAGGTAAATCTTTTGTTGATAATGTGGAATATTTGATTTGACTTGGCAATTATTTTTGGTAATTGGATGGAGGTATAAGGTTAAATAGAAATATTTCTTTGACATTGTTATTATTGATGCTTAATGTTTATATGGTAAATGCATTTAGAAGTTGTAGACACCAAAACAGCACCATTCTGATTAAGTGACTACAAACACTGATCGCATGCACATACACAGCTTTCAGGGCAGCCCTTAGAGGTCAAATAGTGGTCTTGGCCACTTGCACGATAGTTTAGAAGGTCGAAAAATGAGCGGTGCAGAGTTGGTCATTTTGTCAAAACCTTTAACAAACTTTAAGCCTTTAGTCCAAAGCAGCCTTCAAAACTTCACCAAACTTCAAGCCTTAAGCAATCCAAAGCAAAGTCTTCAAAAGCAAACAAGCCTCAACAAAAATGGAACCTAGCCTTAGACGTCACGATTTCGCATCGCAAAATCGTGATACCTTTGGCCCCGAGGGGAGCCTCGGCCAAAGATGTCACGATATCGTGACACCTTTGGCCCCGAGGCTACCCTCGGCCAAAGGTGTCACGAAATCATGACACCTTTGGCCCCAAGGGGAGCCTCGGCCAAAGGTGTCACGATATCATGACACCTTTGGCCCCGAGGGGAGCCTCGGCCAAAGGTGTCGTGATATCACGACGCACGATATCGCGACACCTTTGGCCCCAAGGGGAGGCTCTGCCGAAGTGTCGCGATATCGCGACGTCGTGATATCGCGACACTTCGGCACTTTACATTTAAAAGGCATACTTACGATAATCAAAGGTAGACTTTGACGTGGCCACCGCATCCAAAGAATGACTACCACATGGCACCCTTACGTGCCCCTCTCCAAAGAGACCCCGTGGATCTGCAGAACGACGGACTTTAATGAGACAAGCAGTTTCAAAACAAATCCGATCCGAGGCCACGCCTCATAACTTTCGATGTCAGTACGAGCCATGTCTCATAATGGCCTGATAAAGATCAAATCTGAGCGGCCCTTGCGGATTTAGGGTTTTGACATTAATTCTCTAAGAGGCGACAACCTCTATAAAAACTAGCTCGATGCGAAGTAAAAAAAAAGGGAAGCATTTTCTGAAACATAACGAAGTGCTGCAAAACCAGAGACTCGTTTATAGTCTTTCTGAACTCATTCTTCTGCACTCTCGATCCGACTATGGATACGACAAACCACTAATTCGACGACAAGTCATTATCCTGGATTCTGAGCCAATTCCTAGTGGGTTGGCGTCAAAGTCAGATTTTAATAGGGCGGCCCGCTTGGGCACCCTACATATGTTCGTAGTGCTAATTTAATTCATGCTGTTTCGAATGGATTGAAATAGTTTACGTTTTGTTTATGCTATTTTCAAACATATTGAAGCAATAGTCTACGTTTTATCTTTTCGAATTTGTGTTGTTTTCGAACGTGTTAAAGTAGCAGTTTATGTTTTAAAGACAAGCATTTTATTCATACATTTAATCAGCCTTTTACATGCATTTCTCATTGCTCTCTACAGTCAAACGTTCTGTCTTCTTGTTGCAGGTGCTATTAACGAGTTCTTGTTTCTTTTGTAGGAAGAACAGCAGCAAGTAAGGACTCATCACCGCAAGCAGCGACAACACTGTAGCCTGCCCATTTTACATGTGGGCATGCGAAAAGAGATCATTATTCATCTGTTGTAACCGAAAACATGTAACTGAAGAGGCGTACTGTAACCGAGCGGAATCACATTAATAAAAAGGGCTGTGCTCCTATTTTTAATTTAATTCCATCCGTGTTATTTTATATACATCAATCTAGTTCTATTTTTATTGCATCTTAGTGTTTTTATTTCCGAAATCTCATGCTTTCAGTGGCAAAAATTGGTGCATATGCGAATCCTCCCGTCGGGCTTCTTGACGGGAACCATGTTGGACAGCCATGGCAGATAATCCATGCAGATGACAAACTGTGCGTCCAACAACTTTTGCAATTCGTCTTTGACCATCAAGGCCATTGTTGGGTGCATCTTACGTAGTTTTTGCTTTACGAGCTTGATTGTTGGATCAAGCATTAAATTATGCGTGACTAGTCGCGGGTCTAGTCCTCGGCATATCCTTGTACGACCATGCAAAAACCTCCTTCTTCTCTTTGAGAAGGGAAATGTAGTCGGCTTGCTCTTTGGGGGAAAGACTTACCCCCAGCTTGAGAATCTATGGATTCATTGGATCTGTGCCGATGTCTATGTCAGTCATCTCCTCGACTGACATGTGGGATCCGTCCTCCAACTGATGTGGAGTCGGGATCAAATGGATATCATTAGCTGAATTTATATCTATGCTTGGAACCTCAGGTTCCTCTTCAGCATGAAAAATATCCTGAGTTGTCCTTGGGGTAAAGTGATGCATTTCACCGAAATTCCAGTACTCTGATGGTGATAGAGGTGAATTGACGCGATCCCAGTCGATGGCATCTATGTCTAGATGCAATGACCATGCTGGATTGGCCAGATTATGGATGGGTGCGGTCAAATAAATGGAGATCATGTGGATGGAATGAATTTGGTCTCCATTACCACGGGGATGATAACGTGATTCTTCTAGATGCTCCCTATGCTCTGGATCTGGCTCTAAGGGAACGAGCACGAACGGATCGGCCCTATGTGCTAAATGGAGGACAGGGTCTTCCCTCGACACTGTTGCTATGATAGGGTCTCGAGGTGGATGGTGCTCATCGTGAATGTGGAGCCATGGATCCAAGATCAGGTCCCACCCTGCTAGGTCGACCCACCATTCATGCCCTAATCTTATGCCCATCTGTCCCATTAGATCTTCATGAGTTAAAGCATGATAATGTCGTCGTGCATGTCTGAGATAGTCCATCTCAGTCTCATCTTCTGAGTCACTTTCGGAGATCCAAAAATGTTCATTCTCTTCAGCAACTATTGCTTGCGACGTTGATGGTTCTCCTTGTTCTAGTACGTTAATATGGTCCCATTGTGGGTGTTCCACTTTTGGTGGAGGGACCTGACTCTCTGGACATTGTACTGACTCAACTGGAATCTCTAAGGGGAACAGCTTCGAGAAGATGTCCGGACACCATTGATATTCTCTTTGGGGATGAGTATCCGAACTTTCGCCTCTCTCTAGCAAAGGAGAGGGATTACTGCTGTTACCAAGGGTGTTTGGTGACCATGGGAGGTAATATCCCAATGTAAATTTTGTATTTGGGTTGGCATAGAGATCTGGTGCCAATCCCCCCTTGTTGCCTATTTCTAGGTCTTGCATATTTTCAACCAAGATGTCCAAGGGCAAGGGGTGGTTGAATCCTACTCCTGACTTGTCATATGGCATCTGATATCTTGGTTAGCAAGGGAGACGCATCCCTTGCTCATATCTGCCTAGCCCGTATCCATGCCAATGGCATTGGCCAAGATATTTGAGGGCAAATTACGGGTTTGATAGATAATTGATGTTTTCAACAAAAGGTTCTTCGTCTGCTTCCTTTTACTTAAATGGTTCAAGACCATGATCAAGGCCCCCATACACAAAATTTGTCTGGTTGGGTGGGTGACCTAGGGGAACAACTGTTCCTATGGGAAGGCGAGGTCTTCCCATATCCTGGACTGACTCTAATGCGGGCGTTGCCACAACATTCTGCACTATGTACTCCCCCATGCCTGTACTAGCCATTTCAACAGTGATTGTTGATGCTTCGAAGGGAGGGAACGAGAGTCCTTCCTGAGTCCATTCCATGTTTGGTAGGTTTGGAGTCTCAACTTCCGTTGTGCTGGATATTTCCTCTGTTGATATCGTTGAAATTGTTGGCAACCCCTCTTCTAAGGGCTGAGCCTCCTCCATGATTTGTTTTCCCTTGTCCTTCTGTGTAGCCATGACAGGTGGCGTTGGTAATGAAGGAGTAGATGATGAGGGTTCACCTGGCTGGGATGTCGGTGATTCGGTCACCAGTGGTGCCTGCGGTATTGGACCTTGTTTAGATGGATTTAACTGGAAATCCAAATGTGTTGAAGGGAGGGTCGATTGATGCATTAGTTGTACCGCATTGCAATACTTGAAGGGTTCCAAGTCCATCGAGACTACATGCATTTCTCCTTCAAAAGCATACTTTAATCACTAGTGAGTGATGGAAGGGACACACTTCATGTCCCTGATCCAAGGCCGCCCTAGCAATATATTGTAGGCCATCTTGCCTTCTAACACATGGCACAATGTTGGTGTTGTCTTTTGTCCTACCTGAATAGGTAGAACAACTATGCCTACTGTCGAGCATATTGCATCATTGAAAGCTCGTAGTGTGTACGTGGAGGCTATGATATGAGAGGCTGGCAGCTTCAAATGTTTTAGGGCTGCAGTGGTAATAATATTACTGAACAAGCCAGTATCTACCAACACTCTCTTATACGGGATCCCGTTGATCCGCGCAACAACATGCAGGGGTGGATCTACCACGTCATTCGATATTGCTTTGACTTCATCCTCTCTGAAGGTGATGACCGGATCAGTACATCGTTTTACGTGTCCCACGAAGTTGTTGAAAGAATTTGCTTCTTGGGGTTGTAATTCGATGGTTTTTAAAATGTCCATAAGAGCTTCCCTGTGAGGTGTTGATTGTTGAATAAGCTCGTAAATGGATAGCCTAGCCGATGTGGTCTGCAAACTCTGTGTGAGTTTGCTCCGTATCATGATTTTTGGTCTAGGCGAAGGTGACTGTATAGGGTGTTGTTGAGGCTGTGATGTTGTCGGAACTTCCTTTGTGGCTGCCCCAGGGGCAACTGCTGAGTATTTTTTATTCCTCGTTACTATGCTGATCATTCCCACAAATCCTTGCATGGGAAGATTCTGGCGCACCTCATTAACTTGGGGAGGTTTTGCCTGTGCCTCATGGGTAGGCAAGGGGTCCTTGAATACCCCCATTTGTTGGTTGTTTGGTGCTATGGGGTTGTCCACGGCCAATATTTTATTTTCGATTAAATCTTGGATGAGTCCTTTGAACTTCCAACATCCATTCAAATCGTGTCCCCTTCACCTATGAAATCTATAGTATAGTTCCTCTTTATATCCCTTAGGTTTAGGAGCGTTAGGGTCTATAGTCAGGATCTCTGGAAGGGTTACTAAATTTTCCGCTGACAAGCGATCAAATAAGGAGTCCCTAGACTTCGTGTGGGGGGTGAATTGTCGCCTAGGGTGACGCTGCTAATTCTGCTCCTATTTCTTATTATCTTTCTCATAACTAGGAGGCACTTCCTGGTAATTGGCCTTTTGAGGCTACGTGTCTTGCGCAGGCTTGGGAACATTGATCGCAACTTGATTAACCACTGCGGGTTGTGATTGTGTATTCCCAGTCTTAGTGGTTTTATTCCACTCTTTCTTTTTAGGCTTGGAAATTATGCCTTCGCCTATTTTAATCTCTTCATGACTCTGGCTTGCGCCAAAGCTTCTTCTAAGCTGTCGTATTGCTACAGCAGCAATAGCCCAAAGATTGATTTTAAGCAACTTCGTGCAAACATCTGAGTGAGATCAGACATAGGGGGACGGTAGGGTAGCCTGGAAAGAAAAGCCCTCCATCGATTCCCGTATGCTGCTATTGTTTCCTCCTCATACTGCCTGAGGCTGGCCAAATCACTTAGTGATGCCTTCTTCCTTGTGTTGAAAGCAAAGCGTTCAAGAAATGCATCCACTAGTTGATCTAAGTTGTTGATACTGTGTTTGGGCAATTGTGTAAACTAATCCGAGGCAGGGCCCGCAAATGTGGTTATGAAAGTTCTAAGCAACAATGCATCGTTGTCTTGGATGTCAAAGCATTGACTTAGGAACCTCGTGACATGTTCTTGTGCGTCCTCCTCACCTTTAAAGACTGCCAATTGTGGCAACTTGAAATGTTCAGGGTAAAGAGGTATGGGTACTAAGGGATGCACCGGATGACTGCGGAGTTGACGTAGTGTGGGATTTTGATGCCCAAAAGCTTTTATCTCCATAGACTCCAAATTATCTAATAGTGCTTTGTATGCATCAGAAGCTTTTATTTCTTCCTCTTTCATTTGCTCCCTTTGTGAGTTATGGGAGACTGGAGGCCTATGGGGGGGTGGCCGAATGGCAATCCTCCCGCCTTGATGGGGCATGTCGGCCCGTTCTATTTCTGGTTCGAACTCCTCATAAACTTCTTGAGGAGTCCCTGGGCGAGACCTATGACCTTGATTGAGTCCTCGTTGGGGGTACCTATCATTGTTTCGGGGAGTGGCCTCCCTTTTGGTTCTATAAGGTCTCGGAGGCAAAACTTGACGAGGTCGCAAAGACCTGTCTTGCACTTAGGGATTGTGCCTCTCATATTGTTCTTCTCTGTGGATGCGAGGGGTTGGCACCCTCTCAAGTAGCTTATAGCGCAATTCATCCACTTTGCGCTGCATGCGCTCTTTATTCAAGCGGTATAAATACTCTAACTCCCGATGACCCTCGCTCAAGGCTGCGTGATTCGAGCTTGGCGAGCGGCATGTCTGGCGACTGCCGGGTCAACTGGGTCTGCCCTCTTTTGTTGAGGAGGCTTGAATGTTTTGCCTATGTGTTTGCCTCGATCTTGATGGTCTAAAATTTCAATGGGTTGCTTCCCTTTGTCGGGGTAGGCAACATTTTTTTGAGGTCCTAGCCTCGATGTGTGATCATGATATCTGGTAGGTGCAAAAATGCAAGGTTCCCGCACTGTTTGTTGTTCTTGAGGAATGTGATGATCTTCCTCGTACTCCCTTTCATGGGTGTGAAAGGGGTGGGCGAAGTTAGCTTGCCCTGTGTAAAGAGCCCTACGCTCTGGATGTTATTTTTCTGTTCTGATGGGAGGTAAAGAAGGGACGCCATATCCACGTTGCCCCTCCAAATGGAAAGTATGCCTCTCTATCTCTTCATCGCGCTATGGCCATTCAAATCTAGCCTCAAGAGGTGGTTGTCTACTTACATTGAGAGCTGCATGTGAACCATCTTCCCGAAAGGGACTGTGTTGAATGGGTGTATTCCAATGAGGAGGTTCCCAATAGTTCCTTCTTGAAGTGGCCTGATGTGGACTTTTTTGTAGGCCAGACTGCCAAGATGGTATGGCTAGGTCCTTGGGCTAAAGCGAAGGCGACTAGCGCCCTCTCTTTGTGTACCTTCCACAGCATCTGCCCTTGATTGGGCTTGGCTACGAGTGTACACCATTGTGATGCTTCGCTACTATCTAAGCAGATTTTATCTCGTTTATGATGATTTGTCCTTTTGTCTACACTAAGCAGAAGTAAACACACACATACACAAAACTGTGATTATCTCTTTTAAGGATTAAATAGTGTGTCCTAGACTGGTTTAGTGCATTTTGGTGTTTCGTTTTGTTTTTGCAATTTTGGAAGAACATTTAAATGCATAATGTTGGCTCATATGACTCCCATAAATGGTCGCCCCTTCAATATACCATTGCCGGACCGATATACCAACCTCTCTATATACCCGCCCTTATGTGAGGGAGACTATAGGTACGTGAGAGCAGATGGTACATGGAACATAGGCGGTACAGAAGGGGAATCACTCTGTTTATGACACCTACCATAGAAAACTTATCCTCGCGTGCTGGGAATCACCCCAAGCTACACTCGGTCAGCCTTCGTCAGGATTTACGTCTAGCAACGATCCACGATCGAGGTAATGGATGCAATATCTCAAGCCAAAGTGATAATGGAATCCACCTTTGGTCTTGCTCAAGGGTTGGGGTTTTACGACCAACGCCTTGGTTTAAAATACCACGTGGTGTGTGGAGTTCATTTTACTTTGCAAAAAAATTGAAACAGGCAACTGAAAAAGAAATCTTTCCCTATGCCAGACAGATAATACTAACTGAAAATAGCAAGTAAAAATTTAAAAAGATTTATTTATTTATTTTTTTTAACAAAGCAAGAAAATTAACCGAAATTTTCTCTACCTTTCTTTAAATAAGAATGGAACAATTCTTAAGCTATACACAACCGAAAAACCAAAAACCAGAAAAACAACAATTTGACAGAAGTTCAGAAAAACTCCTACCTCTTCTCTGCTCGACGGGATGCTTCTGATTGGCTCTGAAGAATGTACAGATCCGTAATCATCCCAAGGTGAGGCGAATAACAGAACCGTAATCGTCCCAGGGTGAGACGAATATTTTATTCGTCCCTGGGTGAGATGAATACGAACTTTGTACTCGTCACTTGCAGAGACGAATAATCGTACCTGTAAAAAAAAACAATTTTTAGATCAACAACTTAACCTAAAATAAAAACTGTGGGTTCAGGTCCCACCATGATCGCCACTGAAAGCATGAGATTCCGGAAATAAAAACACTAAGATGCAATAAAAACAGAACTAGATTGATGTATAAAATAACACGGATGGAATTAAATTAAAAATAGGAGCACAACCCTTTTTATTAATGTGATTCCGCTCGGTTACAATATGCCTCTTCAGTTACGTGTTTTCGGTTACAACAGATGAATAATGATCTCTTTCCGCATGCCCACATGTAAAATGGGCGGGCTACAGTGTTGCCGCCGCTTGCGGTGATGAGTCCTTACTTGCTGCTGTTCTTCCTGCAAAAGAAACAGTAAACTGTTAATAGCACCTGCAACAAGAAGACAGAACGTTTGACTGTAGAGAGCAATGAGAAATGCATGTAAAAGGCTGATTAAATGTATGAATAAAACGCTTGTCTTTAAAACATAAACTGCTACTTTAACACGTTCAAAAACAACACAAATTCGAAAAGATAAAACGTAGACTATTGCTTCAATATGTTTGAAAACAGCATAAACAAAACGTAAACTATTTCAATCCATTCGAAACAGCATGAATTAAATTAGCACTACGAACATATGTAGGGTGCCCAAGCGGGCCGCCCTATTAAAATCCGACTTTGACGCCAACCCACTAGGAATTGGCTCAAAATCCAGGATAATGACTTGTCGTCGAATTAGTGGTTTGTCGTATCCACAGTCGGATCGAGAGTGCAGAAGAATGAGTTCAGAAAGACTATAAACGAGTCTCTGGTTTTGCAGCACTTCGTTATGTTTCAGAAAATGCTTCCCTTTTTTTTTACTTCGCATCGAGCTAGTTTTTATAGAGGTTTTCGCCTCTTAGAGCATTAATGTCAAAACCCTAAATCCGCAAGGGCCGCTCAGATTTGATCTTTATCAGGCCATTATGAGACATGGTTCATACTGACATCAGAAGTTATGAGGCGTGGCCTCGGATCGGATTTGTTTTGAAACTGCTTGTCTCATTAAAGTCCACCGTTCTGCAGATCCACAAGGTCTCTTTGGAGAGGGGCACGTAAGGGTGCCACGTGGCAGTCATTCTTTGGATGTGGCGGCCACGTCAAATTCCACCTTTGATTATCATAAGTATGCCTTTTAAACGTAAATTTCCAAAGTGTCACAATATCGCGACGTCGCGATATTGTGACACTTCGATAGAGCCTCCCCTTGGGGCCAAAGGTGTCGCGATATCGCGCGTCACGATATTGCGACACCTTTGGCCGAGGCTCCCCTCGGGGCCAAAGGTGTCGCGATATCGCGACACCTTTGGCCGAGGGGAGCCTCGAGGCCAAAGGTGTCACGATATCGCGACACCTTTGGCCGAGGGGAGCCTCGAGGCCAAAGGTGTCGCGATATCGTGACACCTTTGGTCAAGGCTCCCCTTGGGGCCAAAGGTGTCGCGATATCGCGACACCTTTGGCCGAGGGTAGCCTTGAGGCCAAAGGTGTCACGATATCGTGACACCTTTGGCCGAGGGGAGCCTCGAGGCCAAAGGTGTCACGATATCGTGACACCTTTGGACGAGGCTCCCCTCGGGGCCAAAGGTGTCACGATTTTGTGACACCTTTGGCCGAGGGTAGCCTCGGGGCCAAAGGTGTTGCGATATCGCGACATCTTTGGTCGAGGCTCCCCTCGGGGCCAAAGGTGTCGCGATTTCACGATGCGTGAAATCGCGACGTCGCGATTTTGCGACGTCTAAGGCTAGGTTCCCTTTTTGTTGAGGCTTGTTTGCTTTTGAAGACTTTTCTTTGGATTGCTTAAGGCTTGAAGTTTGGTGAAGTTTTGAAGGCTGCTTTGAACTAAAGGCTTAAAGTTTGTTAAAGGTTTTGACAAAACGACCAACTCTGCACCGCTCATTTTTTGACCTTCTAAACTGTCGTGCAAGTGGCCAAGACCACTGTTTGACCTCTAAGGGCTGCCCTGAAAGCTGTGTATGTGCATGCGATTAGTGTTTGTAGTCACTTAATCAGAATGGTGTTGTTTTGGTGTCTACAGATGCCCCTTTTTGGGAAGCGTTGTGCATGGCATAGCGCTGAGCAAAAATAGAGAACCAAAGCACTAATGATTAGGGTTTCTTGGTAACCTAACCAACTTTTGATGCCCCAAGTATGGAAAGGGCATGCATTCTTGAATCCTTGCTTCTGATGAGCTAAGAAATTTGATTTCAAGTGTTAACCTATTTTGGTGAGGTGTGACTTAAGCTTGGACATTGATCAGTCATGATTAGGCAAAGGGCGCAACATTTTATCCACAGGGGAAACCTTGTGTTCATGCTTCGGGAATGCCAAGTATTTGATCAATTTAATGATTGCTTGTTTACTGCCCCAAGCAGGAGCATGATTGTATTTGTCAATGATTCTTTGAATGCATGTCATTGCCATGATTGGGTGTGTGGTTGTTGATTGGTGACTAAGTGTGACTACCTATGCATGTGGCATAGTAGTTGCTTTGGGCCACGAGTTTGGAGGAGGAAGCACTTTGGCGCTTATGTTGGTGTCTCCACACTTATCCTAAGGTTGGAGAATTGATTTTTGGCCAAGGTAAATCTTTTGTTGATAATGTGGAATATTTGATTTGACTTGGCAATTATTGTTGGTAATTGGATGGAGGTATAAGGTTAAATAGAAATATTTCTTTGACATTGTTATTATTGATGCTTAATGTTTATATGGTAAATGCATTTAGAAGTAAATGTATTTTAGGAGTTATAAGGGTTTAAGGAATAATTGTGCTTAATGTCATATTGGGGTTAGAAAGCCTTTGGAGTTATTGAGTGGATATTCTCTTGTATTTATTTTTGAGGTTGAAGTTATTTTGTGATATATTAAGTAGGAGTTATAAGGTGTAAAGGAATATTGTTGATATGTATATTTGTGAGTTTTGATTATTGATGAGTTGGAGTGATAAGGTGTTATTAGGACTCTTATCATTGTGCATTATTCCATTTTTGCTAACTCTAATTTGTGGCAAATTGAGAGTTAGTGTTGTGACAGATTTTGAGTTCTCCTTCTTCATCAAAGTAAAGGTATGGGCACATTCTTCCATGGTTATTATTGATTGATGGTTTTTTGAAAATAAGTTTGGAGTAAAAATGATTAAATTAAGTTTCCTTATTTGGAGTGGATCTTATTTTCTGAAAGTGGAAGTATTGATTATGCATTATGAGATCATGATGATTTTATGAGTTATTGCATAATTCTGATTTATGAGAGTGGAAGCATTTGAAGTTTGCTTTAGGGTTTTTTGAGTGATAATATTATGCCATTTCTATAAGTTTTTGAAACCCTAATTGAGTTGTTTGGTTATTGAGAGTTTGGTTTTGAGATTGTTTCAATTGAGATTGAGTTGATCAAATTATGCTTTTCTTGATACATTATTTGGGCTTGCTCCTTTGAGATTTGATTTTATCAAGTTGTACTTTGCTTTATAAACTTGGTTGTGTGGTTAAGTTGAGCTTTCCCATTTGAGAGAAGTTGGAAATATCTTGAACCCCTTTTTGATGCTTAGAGAGAGATTGCTTTGAGTTCTTTAAAACTAACTTGGCTAGGGTTTGATAGCAAGTTATGGTTCTATGTTGGAGGAGTTGATTCCTTGATATTGCATTATTGACAATTTTTGGGTCATGGTTCAAGATCTTGTGAAAGTATACTACTTCTATATTTATTCGAATGTGAGAAAGATTTTATTTTTGAGTTGAAGGATAGAACGTATTGAGTCTCTAAAAATTATCTTTATGCTCCTATGAGATTGATTTGTGTTGAGATTGAAATTTGAAGGATAGAAAATTTTTAGTCTCTAACAATTCTCTTTATGCTTCTATGAGATTGATTTGAGTTGATATTCAGAGTTGAAGGATAGAACATATTGAGTCTCTAACAATTCTCTTTATGCTTCTATGAGATTGATTTGAGTTGAGATTGAAAGTTGAAGGATAGAACATATTGAGTCTCTAACAATTATTTTTATGCTTCTATGAGATTGATTTGATATGATTGGATGAAACACATTGGGTCTCTAACAATTCTCTTTGTGTGTTCACATTGGGCAAGTTTCTTGGTAAAATTGCTTGAGCTGATTTGGGCAAGTTCTTGGTGAGCTTGCTAGGACAGATTTGGACAGGTTCTTGTGGAGAACTTGTGGATTGATTTGGACAAGTTCTTATGGAGAACTTGTGGATTGATTTGGGTAGGTTATTGTGGAGAAATTGTGGACTGATTTGGACAGGTTCTTGTTGAAGAACTTGTGGAAAATTTTGATGAAGTCTTGGTGAATACTTGTGAGCAGTTGTGATTGATTTGTTCAAGCTTTTGGCTTAAGCTTGGGATAGATTTGACAGATATTTGAGAGCAGATTTGTGCTAGACCAAAGGACTAAGTTTAGTGCAGATTTGTGACATATTTTGAGAGGACTTGTGCTAGACCGACTGACTATGTTTAGTACAAGTTTTGATGAGTAGCTGTGGAGGTGATCAATGAGGACAGAAGTCTCTAGAGCCAAAGCAAGGAGGAAAATACATCTTCTGTGTAAAGGAGTTCCACCTGCTAGCGGTAGAAGAGGCAATGATCTTCTGAAGTATCATTTCCAGAGCTTTGGGGGATAGGACATCTCCTTTGGGTAGGAGGCTCATAAATACTTCTTTGGGGGATAGGACATCTCATTTGGGCATGAGGCTCATAAATATTTTATTAGGGGAAGGATTCTCCTTTGGATTGGAGGTCCATAAACATTGTAATTGGGAAGGATTCCCAAAGCATTTGATTGAGAAAATTTAGTGAAATATTTTCTCTATGGAGTAGCCCACCTTGGGTGAACCACGTTATATTGGTGTCTCAATTGTGTGATGACTTGTACACTGGTTTGATTATTGCTTTGATTTTGCTATTGGTTCATTGCATTTCTTTCTGAAGTAAAAGGAAAAAGTTAAAAAGTGGTCTTATACTATTCACCCCCCCTCTCAGTATAAGCTTGTGTTCTTCATTTTATTTTTGATTTTATGTTTATGTTATGCACATGGATGCAGATGTTCATATTGATGCTATGCTTATATGATGTGATGTATGGATGACATGCACTAGATAGCTATTTAATTTATGATGATGATGATGATATGCAGTGATCTAGATGCTTATATGTGCTATTTTTATGATGGATGCATATGGATGCGATGTTTACTTTTAAACGCATATTTAATTTTGCTTTATTGTATGCATTTAATTTATGATGATGTCATGATATGTTGGTGTAATGTATGTAATGCTTTATTTACATGATGGTAATCTAATGTAAATGAACTTGTATGTTTTAATCACTTAAAACACAAGGAATGAATGTGATATGTGTTTAAAAATCTAATGGATGACACCACAGAATGTGTAAAAATCATGAATGTAATTGAAAATCCTCATTACAAGAATTTAATCAATTAATCACCCATATATGAAATGCAATGATATGCAGTGGTATGATGCGAATGATATAATATGTCACTCTATATTCCTTTTTGCAATTTTGAAAGATATGCACAATATAGTCAGTGGTCATCTAAATATCATTTCTGATATCCATCCGGTATCTATCCTATATCTTGATTGTGCTCAATATAATGATGTATCACGGATTCGATACTTTGCAATTTGATGATTGAATGACTTTTTTTTTTGATGGTTTGTGATCTTTGGTATTTTTTTGCTATTAGAGAAATCTTTGAGGTTTTCCATGAGACTCAAACACCCTAGTAGACTTATCAAAAGTTGTATACTGACCAAACTAGACTTCTAAAATGTAAGGCTTTTGCTAGGATAGGCCCTAACTATTCATTATCCATGTGTGTGCAAATGAGTATATTAAGATAAAGCATAAGCATACCCCGATGTCAGGTGGGATTCTTTCAGCCCATTGCTAAGATAGGGGATCCTCATATGTTTATCCAATCCTAGGTTTAGATTTCAGTTGGACTAGACCACTAGGCGATACAGGACACCTGAAGCTAGCTCTTCCACATTCAAACATTGGTCTGTACATAAGTGAGGTGCTAATGCATCAGACATATCATCATGCGTAAGGTACAATAGTGCTGAAAATTCCAGGGATTCAAGTTTGCTCCCTTATTTTCTTCAATTTTTTGGGATACTTGCTCATGTATAGTGATAAAAATCACTGTTTATTTTGTACGATAGTGATAATAATCACTATTTATTTTGTACTTTATTTTTTTTTTTTTTGAGCAAGGGATTTGATACTGATTTTACTTCCTTTGTACAATTTGTCTTCATTTGACTTGACTTTTTGGAATTTACATTTGATAATTTTCTTCAGAAACTTCCTTTGGGGATTTACTTTGGGAAACTATTTCTGGTATATCGATTGAGGATATCGATCTTATGATATCAATATGGGATATCAATCTGGGATGTCGATCTATGATATCGATCGGGGGTATCAATATTGAGGATTGATGTGGGATATCACTCTGGGATATTGCTCATTTTATCGTAAGCAAGGGATTCTGGGTAGGGAATAAACTTGTCCTTTTGCCAATTGCCAACATTTCCCATACCGTTCGCATAGGGGGATAAGCAAGAATAACTCTTTTCACCTCAGGATACCTGGTCCTGCTTCATGGCTTTCATCTTCCCCTAGTCCTTATTAGGATTGTTTAATTTGTTGATTAGTGATAGGATTCTGATATGCTAAGGGCTATACTAACTAGACCTCATCTGCAAAAGCAAAGCAAGCTTTCTATCAACTCTTGAGAAGACCTCTAGGTATGGTTGAATGACCGAAAAACCCTAGTATATTCTTCATAGCAACAAAATGGGTTGTGTTGAAAAACACAATTACTCACATGAATGATGGATTATGATAAATGCAGAGGTGCATGATTGAAACACAACATGGCATCATTTGTAATACTGACAAACACAATCCATTCTACTATGGAATGCAATGGATGAAGAATGCCTACATGCAATGTGATGAAGTGAATGTATGTGTGAATGCAAATGAAAATGCATAATGCAAATGCAAATATTTTTGGATTTTATGCTTTACCAATTTTTTTTGGATTTTATTGCTTTTTTAATTTTTATGGATTTTGAGCCTTTATATTTGACCAAATGGTGAGTACATGCCCTTGGAGCCTTTTGGGATTGACCAAGCAGTTTTGAGAAACTCTTGGAGCCTTTTAGGTTGACCAAAGGGATTATGAGCACCTTTGGAGCTTTTAGGGATGACCAAGCGGTTCTTAGGAACCCTTGGGGCCTTTAACTGACATGACCAAGCAATTTTTAGAACCCTTGGTGCCTTTTGCTATGCTCTCAAGCATAGAATGCCTTAATATGGATGATGTTGAGAGGTTCAGGCTCTTCAACACCCCCTAGCGATGTTAGGTGATAGGTACCCAGACCAATATTTTTAGATATGATATAAGGTCCTAGCCAATTAGCCATGAATTTGTCTCGCATATCAGGTGGTAAATTAGAGTTCTATTGGTTCTCTTTCAACACAAGATCCCCAACTTCAAAGTCTCTCTGATGGACTTTGTTATTATAAGCTCATTTTAATCGCTCTTGATAAACATGGAGATGCTCCAGGGCATTCACGCGATGTTCATCAAGCAGCATCAATTGATCTAGGTGAGCTTGTCGCACGGTGTCATCATCGATGAACTCTTTCAATGCGATGCACAATGTTGGAATTTCCAACTCTAAGGGCATAATGGCCTCAGTGCCATATACTAGTGAAAATGGTGTTGCCCTAGTGGGCATCCGAATGCTAGTCCTATAAGCCCATAATGCAAGGGGTAGCTGGATATGCCAATATTTGTGGTTTTCATGGACCATATTTTTCAAGATAGCCACCACTATCTTGTTTGAGGCCTCAGCTTGCCCATTTTCCTGCAGATAATATGGAGTCGCAAAACTGTGTTTGATTCTATACTTAGACGTCAAAGCTCTCATAGTTTTGTTCTTAAATGATGTTCCATTATCTAAAATTATCTTGGATGGAATCCCAAAATGACATATGATATGCTCGAGTATAAACTCTGCTATGCGAGTTCCAGTCATCATTGTTAAGGGTATTGCTTCCACCCATTTTGTAAAGTACTCAGTAGCCATAATAATAAAAGTATGTCGGCCCAATGACGGAGGAGAGATCTTACCAATAAGATCTAATCCCCACTGAGCAAATGGCCAAGCCACTTGGATGGGCTGTAAGGCCTATGATGGCAAGTGCGTAAGATTAGCATGATGCTAACATTTGATGCATTTCTTGACATACACATTGTAATCCTTCTCCATAGTGGGCCAATAGTAACCCATTCGAAGGATGCACTTGACGATGGCCATGCCACTGAAATGGCCACCACACGTACCATCATGAGCTTGTGAAATCACCCAAGATGCCTCTTGGGGCTCTAGACAATGAAGGAGAACTCCATCGTAGCCTCATCGGTACAAAATATCTCCTAGAAAGACATATTTAGTCACTTTCTACTTGAATGTGTATTTTGCAGCATGCGACAATCCCTTTGGGATCAAACCAAGTTTTAAGAAGTCTTGGATTTATGACATCCAGCTCTGGTAAGCCTCAGCTTTGACTTCCAAGATGACTTGCTCCCCCTGCATATCTACATGTGCAAATGTAGACTAGGAAACAACCTTGTGGTGAATGGTAGTACCACTCCCTATCGGACTCTGAGAGGTTAATGACCCCCAGGGTGCCTTCTTTAGAAAGTCTTCAGCTCTACAGAACCATTCAGCTTTTGGTTCCATGCTAATCATGTTGATTGACTCTTTATTATCAAAGGCTTCGCGCTCCACTGCAGGATGCGAGAGCATTTTAACATGAATGGTAGTAAAATCGGTAGATGGATTCTAAGGGATTAAGGATCCCAAAGACGCCATGGTGTCTGCGAACCTATTTGATGAATGAGGGATTGCCTCGATGTCATACCATTCCAACTTAGCCAAATATGTAACAACAAGATCTTTATAAGCTTTCAACATGGGACATCGACACTGAAAGAGCCCCTTAACTTGGTTGACTATGAGCAAGGAGTCACCAAAGATGTTTAATCTTTTAATGTTCATGGTGATGGCTGTGTGGAGGCCCAACAGTAGGGCTTCGTATTCAGCATTTTTTTGGTGCAAGGAAAGTCTAATTTGAATGACAAGGGCATTGGAGCTCCTTGTGGCATGACAAACACTATTCCTGCACCACCCCCTTGCTCGCACTTTGAACCATCGAAGAACAAGGTCATATCAACATTATTTTTTAGTTCTTCAGGTTTGAGAGCTTCGGATACGATGAAGACCACATCATCCAGAAGCTCGATGGTAAGAGGCCTACTGTTTGACAGTGGTGCCTCAACCAGCTGATCAACTATGACTTGTCCCTTAATGGAATTTTGGCTTATGAATTCCAGATCGAATTCTGTCAGTAGCATGATCCACTTTATAGTACATGTATTATGATATGTCTTGCTCATCATATACTACAAAGGATTTTGTTTTGATATTACATATGTCGTATGACTTAGCATATAGTGCCACAATTTCTTTGTAGTGAACACTACTGCTAAACACAACTTCTCCACATATGCATATCCTAGCTCATAACTCACCAAGGTGCGGCTAATATAATATATGGCTTGCTCTTTGCCTTGCATATTCTTTTGGGCTAACATGGTCCCTAATGCAAAGTTAATTATCGATATATATAGCAAAAATGGCACATCTGGCCTTGGTGGAGCTAGCACTAGTGGCGTCACTAGGTATTGCTTGATTTTAGCAAAGGCTACTCGACAGTCCTCATCCCAATTGAATGGGACCCCCTTGTGTAGCAATCGATTCATGGGTCAACATTTATCCGATAATTGAGTGATAAATCACTTTATGGATGCTACTTTGCCCTGTAGGCTTCTTAATTCCTTGATGTTTGAGGGAGGATGCATCTCTAGAATAGCCTTGACCTTTGTTGGGTCAACTTCGATGCCTCACTTTGAAATGATGAATCCTAAGAGCTTTCCTGAAGTTATACCAAATACGCACTTCTTAGGATTCAACTTGACATTATGCTCTATCAAGCGATCGAAGACCTTCCTTAAGACCTCAGCATGCTCAGAATGCAGTAATGACTTAGCCAACAAGTCATCAATATAATCTTCTAGGATCTTATGCATATAGTCATGAAAGATATATGTCATGGCCCATTGATATGTGGCACCAATATTTTTAAGGCCAAATGGCATAACTTTATAGAAAAATGTTCCCCATGGCGTTATAAACATGGTTTTATGCTGGTCTTCGAGCTTAATCCGAATTTGATTGTATCCAAAAAAATCGTCCATTAAGGAGAGCATCTCATGACCTACGGTTGCATCTACAAGAGCATCAATATTCGACAATGGAAATGAATCCTTTGGTGTTGCCTTATTCAGGTCTCTGAAATCCATACAAATACGGATCCTTCCATCAGGTTTTCCTACAGGCACCATATTGGATACCCATTCCGGATAGTCGATGGAGATGACAAACTCTATGTCCAACAACTTTTGCAATTCATCTTTCACCATTAAGGCTACTGTTGGATGCATCTTTCTAAGCTTCTGCTTGATTGGCTTCTTTGATAGATCTAGCGAAAGGTTATGGGTAACCAATTTTGGATCTAGACCTGGCATATCTTTGTAAGTCCAAGAAAAAATATTAGGTCTCTCTTTCAGTAGAGGGATGAGGGTGGCACGCTCATCGGGAGTGAGACTCTCTCCAAATTTAACCTTCCTTGGATTAGTGGGATCATTACTGATATCCACATCGAAGGTTTCCTCTACTGACATGTGTGATCCCTCCTCAAGCTGATGAGGCGTAGGGATCAAGTGGATGTCATCTACTAGGTTTATAGGTTCCGCATTGGAAGCATCCTCAGCATGATAGACATCATAAGCATAACCTGGTGCAAAATGAAATGGTTGCAACATTTCTTCATTAGGGAAGAAATATTCAGGCTCAACAGGTGAGTCAACACGATCCCAATCGATAGCATCTACATTTAAATGCAATAGTTTGGATGGATCGACTAGATTATGGAGTGGAGTGGTCAAATCAATGGAGACCATGTTGATGAAATGGATCATATCTCCAGGACCACATGCAAGTGACTCATCATTATCAAAACTACCATCCTCGAGATGTGGTTCTGGGGGTATGGGGATCTCTGGATCTGGTCTATGAACATACTGTTGGATGGGATCACTGGGCTCAAGGAGCTCCATGTACATCGACGGATCGAGAAACACCATATGATAAATCATATTAAGATTCGGTTGTCTCCCTCTGAGGTGAGGATGGAGATTGATCTCTCTACGCATATCCTCAGTCGTATACGATGCATTATGATAACGTAAGTAGGGAGGTCCTAAGTAGGCTCTCTCTGTATCATCTTCTTCATCGCTATCATAATACAAGCCCTCATTTGCCCCCACTAGAATGGGATGTTCTAGAAAATGTGGCCCCATATAGGCTATCTCCTGATCACTATCATCGTTGTCTGATAAAATTGGGTATAAGCATCATAAATATGATACTGCCTAATAGACCGGCTCAACCTCATCCCTCGACTGATCATCGGGTGAGGACTCACTGTCCACCAAGATATCCTCATGATATGTCTCGGGTGGTGCTATGGTGATGTAAGACACCATCTAGTTATCCCTCTAAAAAGTAGAAGAATCAGGGTGATAAGGATTGAAATCTACCTCACCCCCCAAACTAAGGTATAGGTGATCTAAAGATGTTGCAAGCAAATCATCCTATCCTCGTATTTGCAACCCTAGCCCAAACCTATCAGTTGCCAACTGATAATGTGGCTCAAGAAGAGTCCTACGTCCTTGCTCAAAAATACCAAGGCCATACCCATGCCAATGATATAATTCAAAAATGTGCATGGAATATTTAGGGTTGGATAGGTAATGAACATTCACTATGAATGGTTCATCATCATCTTCATCCATGGGCGTTCGAGTAGGAAGCTGATCCAGCCTAGCATAGATGAAGTTCATTTGATTGGGTGGCTCTCCCAATGGCACTACTGATCCAACCAGAAAATGATGAGCATGCGGTCGGCCCATCTCTTGTGCAGTCTCTAGGATTGGTCCAAAGGTGACATTCTACACAATATATTCACCTAACCCTATGTTGGCCAGATGAACAGTCACCCACGATGCGGATGACCCTGCTGACGATGCAGGTGAGGCAGGCTGAGGTACCTCCTCGACTTTGTCCTGGGCTTCTTCCACTTCCATGGGAGTGGGAGCCTCATTGGCAACTGGTTCGGGCACATGCTTCTTTTCCTTTTCACCCATTTTTACCTTTAGCTTCCTTTCATCCCGAAGCATTGCTGATGCAGTCGGTTTCAAAGAAGTTGTTGTAGTGTGCTTGGATCTGTGCAATATAGATATTGATGGTTGAGCACACACTTTTTGTTTACCTCCTGGATTCTTAACCGATGATGTTGGCCGGACATCCAGGTGTATTGATGGGAGTATGAAACCCCCTAGCAAATTAGCTAGGTTCACAAATTTGAAGGGCTCTTCATCTGACGACACCACGTGAACCTGTCCCTCATGAATGTATTTTACACATTGATGTAGTATAGAGGGAACGCAATGCATTTCTTGAATCCAAGGCCTCCCAAGAAGGATGTTATATTGCATGGCACCTTCGATCATGTGACACATCATGGGGATGGTCTTTAGGCCCACCTAAATAGGTAGGATGATTGTGCCAACCGTCGAGCATAGCGCATCATTAAACGCTCTCAATGTGAATGCGGTGGGCACAATATGTGACTTGGGTAGCTTTAAATGACTCAATGCCTTGGTCATTATAATATTGATCGATGAACTAGTGTCGATCAAGACCCTCTTGAATGGCATGTGATTACACACATGCGATGATATGTAATGGTGGGTCAGTCGTATCTGTAGGAACCATCCTGATTTCATGATCATAGAATTGGATCATAGGTTCTTGGCACTATTGTACGTGTCCCACAAAATTGGTGAATGCTTGAGCATCCTGGGACTACACCTCGATGGACCTCAGAATATCCATGAGAGTCTCCCTATGCCTAGGGGACTGTTGTATCAGCTCATAAATAGACAACTTCATAGGAGTTATCTGCAGGTTTTGAACCAACCTGCTTCGTATGGTCACCACCGGTCTAGTTGGTGGGCCTAGAATATTTTGAACTGGTCATTGATTCGGTGTAGCTTGTATCCTGATGGGAGCACGAGGTTGATTTGGCTGCTCATACCTCCCATGTCTAGTAACAATATTAACCATACCTACGAACCCCTGGGTAGGTGGTTCGACGTGCACTTGGTTGACGTGGCCAGTGTTGTTGCATGGTGCCTCATGGTTTGGCAATGGATTTTTATAAATCCCCATGTTTTGGTTGTCGAGCACCTATGGATTATTCGACACTATAAGCTCACCTTTATCGATCATATTTTGCACTATATGTTTGAAGGACCAACACACTTCGATGTCGTGGCCCTTCGCACGATGGAAGATGCAAAATAGATCATCCTGATACCCCTTTGACTTGGGTTGGTTAGGATCAACTAGCTTAATCTTGGGCAACCTGATTGCCTTAGCCTCGCACAATTGATGGAATATCGATGTCAATGATTCCATCAAAGGTGTGAATTGGCGAGGTGGGTGTTGTTCCTTATTTTTTCCCTTGTAATTATTCTTGCTACTACTGCTCGTATTATGCTACCCCTTATCCTCTCTTTGGAGGTTTAACACCACCTAATTGACATGGGCCTGCTTGCCCTGATGTTTCATGGAGCTCTTCTTGTGCCCCTCCTTCCTATTTTTGAGCTTCAAGTTGCCCTCTTGCAACTTGATATCCTCAATTACTTTGGCTTGCACCAAAGCTTCCTCGAATATCTAGTACTATTGCAGTTGCAACAATAATGAGATGTGCTTGGCACAACTCTTCATGAACATCCAGGTCAGTTCTATAGCAGGAATGGGGAATGGCAACTTTACCATTAATCTCCTCCACCTCTTTTTGTATTCTAGGATTGGCTCATCATCACGTTGAGCTAGCACAGCTAGATTAGAAAAGGTTAGCTTGCTTCTTGATGCCAAAAGAAAAGTGTTCAAGAAAGGCATCAGCCAGTTGCTCAAAACTGGTGATACTATGCTTCTTCAACTGATTAAACCACTCTCAGGATGGGCCTAAGAGGGTTGTGATGAATGTACGCAAAATCAAGGCATCATTGCTTGCAATTTGGAAGCATATGTCCAAAAATCTTATGATATGCTCTTGCACATCTTCATCACCTTTGAATTTATCTAGCCTGGGCATGTCAAAATGCTCAAGATATGCTGGAGTAGGCACCGAGGGGTCCAAAGGCTCATTATGAATCTTGCTCAATGTCAAATTTTGAAAAGTCATGCCTTGCCTCTCGATTGCTTTCACTTTCTCTGCTAAGACCTTATAGGCCTACGAGGATAGAAATTCCTCCTCCCTAAGCTGATGTGGGGGTGGTCTTGGAGGTACATTCTTCCTCTATCGAGGTGGAGGATGTTGATCTTCCTCCTCCTCAACTTGGGAGCTTTTAGGATATCCATGATCGGCTCCATCTCCCTCTTCTTCCTCATATTGTCTTTGCCTCTGATCTTCGAATGGTGGTGGTCATTCTCTTTGTTGGGCACTGACATGAGTGTGAGCATCTCTGCGCTCCTGATGCACGTTGGCTTGTGAAAAATCCCTCCTATGAATGCACTCTCCATGCTCAGCATGAGTGAATAAACCAGCCCTGGCTAGCCTATCCTCTTGTTCTACATGCTCCTTTTGGGTAAGGATGTGTTCCTCATGCATACGCTGCTCATATAATATTTGTCTAATGAGCCTTTGTGACTGAAGATTCTCATCTTCAATGTGCTACCTCTCTATGTGGGCATCCTCCAATTGATCTTGGAGGAGTTGTCATCTCTTCTCGGATACTAGTCTATGTGATCTATCAATGTGATCGATCGTAAGAGGCCTCTGGTATGTGTGCTCCATGCGAGCGACCTTATGGGTTATGTACCCATCTGACGGATTTTCTACGCTTTTGCCTTTGTCCATGAAGATGACATTGGCATCATGTTGAGTCCTGTGTTGTGTGCCACCATGCATGGATGGTGGATGCAAACCATGAGGGTGCTTGGAAGCCTCCCCATGTTCTATGGTAGTCCTAATAATGCTCTCGCTATGCTCACTTAGGGCACGAGTGGGCGAAGTTGAAGGCTTGTAGCCTAACTGCTCGAGGATGCTACCTAAACCATCCAACTATCTGGATCGCCATGACTCATGCGGTGGTGTACCATTGGCTCCCACCTTCGATATGTCGATAGTGATCTTGTGAGGTTCACTACGCATGGGAGTGTGAATAGGCCTATGCTCAAAAGTGGGCCTATCTGCATACCCCTGAATGGGTGGATCTCGATCTCTTCTATACTCTAAAGTTGGAGGTATGGAACCTCCTGTAGACCTAGTATGTAGGGGTACCAACTTGGCCCCTTGTATGACATACTCATCGGTCGATCCCATGGATGCACGTGCACTATGATCTCGGTAATGGCCTCCGAGTGGAGCACCCTCATGCTGAGAGGCTCCATGCTCTATCCTATGTCTAGAAGAGTGTACAGAAGCTCCTCTATCGAGGGTACACTCAATGGTGTCCCCTCATGTCGAATTGTCTCCTCTGATGCTCGTCGAACGATGTTCGAGAAGCGCATGTGGGTGAGGGTTCGACACATTTTATTGTGAATTTGGTGGGGCTTGGTCATTCACATCAGGATTAAGCCTTTTTCGACCTCCCCGTGTCTCCACCATGGTGCACCTAGTGTCTAGATTTATCTTTTATTATGCAAACAAGGTATACAATGGTGATTATCTTGAATTTAAATTTTAAATGTGAGCCCTAAACTATTTGATGTTGTTTCATGATTTGTTGTATCAATATTAGAAACTCTTATCATGTTTGAAAGCTTGTTGGATGATAATATCAGTTTAATTGGCTTTCACCTATATACTCATAGCTCGACAACTTGGCTATGAACTCCAGATCACGTAATCCAACCTATAATGTGTGGTAATGAAGCCCACACATGGTCAGGGAGCACAGGTCCTCCCAGATCCTCACCCATTTTCACCCAGTCAGTGTCATACCCTCCGAAGAGGAGTATATGCAAATTTTCTAGGCTACGAAAGGTTCTTGGATCCGGTATTGGTCTAGAACATAAGGTACGTGGGATTTGGGCCAACGGATGGAAATCACCTCCACCATTATTGAAACCCTACTAGTGGTTGGATGTCACTTCCAACTCACTAGCGTTTAATTGAAACATGGTGTGTGTGGTTCATTTTAATTGTTGCATGAAAATAAAATGCATCATACAACATTCATGCTCATTTCCTACATGGTATGCAGTGAAAGAACTTTTCAAATTCATAAAATGCAAGCTACATACTACATGCTCTTTTTGACAATGCACTTTACGATGTAAATGGCCACTAATTGGGCCTTAGACATGCAAACCAACACACAATTTAATCTAGCACGTTGGATTCTAGGGTAGACTGCACTCAGAGGTCCATTGTTCCTAGCAGCACCTAGCTAAAACATAAAAAGAATTGACATCCTAGGACCTAATTCATTTTCCTTTTCTTTTATGTGTCCTAATTAAATTTCCTTTTCACGCAAACTAGAAAAACACAGGCAGTAAAAATAGAAATAGGGGTTAAATATGGGACCTACCTCTGATCCTCATCTGATAAAGCTTTGAATCCCTATTGTCTGTTGTGTCTACTATAAACCATAGCTCTATCGTGTGGTTGCTACTGTAGACCGCGTCTTGAAGTCGCGGGCCAACAATGAGACCGTAGTTGTCAACCATGGTTTGCACCTGATATCCAAAAACACAAAAGGTCAAAAATCAGAGGCTAAAAATGTGGAGTTCCACCATGATCGCCTACTGTGACCACCAAAATGGCCTCACACCTATGCTTCCTACTATGTAAAATGAAATAAGAGAAACAAAGTAGATGCATGCAAAATTGACAACAAATGGGAAGAAGAAAAACACTTTTATTCCATTGTAAAGAAGCCAATTCCGGTTACAATTACGTCCCTCTTAGGGATACCATTTTGATACTCTTATTACAGTAGGAAAAATCAAATGTTCCCTCTTAAGGGTAAATGTGAGTTTTAGGCCCTTCGGGGTGACACGAACTGCTCTAGGGTGGAGTTGACCCTCTTCTCCACATTGAGGAAGGAATTGGATGGTTGAATCTCCTTTGAATCTACTTTCCTGCGGTCAAGAAACAACATAAAAGCATTAAAAGCATAGGCAACCTCTCATGATGAGGCCCTTTAAAGAATATGAACATAAAGATGCCATAACACTAATGAAATCAAGAAAATGAATAAAGCATGTTAAGCCTATGCAATACTTGAAAATATTAATTGAAACATATAACTGGAAAGTACAACTATCTATCTAGTGGATTGATTGCATGAAATGAAGCATGATAACATGAAAATGAGCTAATTATGTCCTATTTTCCATAATGAAGTAAACTTAATGAAAACCCTAATTCTATCAGTCAGAGTCTCTAAAATGCTAAATAAACCACTAAGATGCTTAATCTAACCTAGTGAAATACAATGCAAAAAGAACAGTAAGGAGATCTTTCACCAATTGCAAACCATGGCTCAAATGAGTGGTTTGCATTGTACACCACGATTGTTAGCCATGGTGAGCAACAAAGTAGTTTTTCCCTCCAAATCCAAGGTTGTGGGCTTGATCCTCCTTGTCAAATTGATGGTCAAGGGTCGCCTTGATGTCCTCTGACTGGTTTGGCGGTTGAATTGCATAATTGGGCCTCCGTTTGCTCGAATTTGCGTTTCTTGGCATTCTAGCTCCTTAGGGCATCCATGACACAAATTGACATGATGCTTGATGAATTGGAAAATTAATGGCAACAAAACTCTCTCTCAGTACACTCAGGTGAGTCTACAATCCGACAGGGCTTCATTGCTTTAATCTCCAATGCACACTTGATAGTTTGCCCTAATTTTGAGGGGTACTTATAGGATTACCCAAGGGCTAGGGGTGGCTTCATGGAGAAGCCAAGATCAAGAAGAGGTGGTTGGGATAGTTGGATTGGAAGCCTCTAGAATATTCCATCCTTCAACTACCCTCTTCTAGAACAAATGGTCGTTCAAACCGATTTGGCTCGGATGAAGGCCAACTGAACTTTAGTTCTAAACCGTGGGTGATAGTTGTGGCCTAGACTATGAACCACGGGTGTCAGCAATAGTTCAGACTGTAGACCGTAGGTCTCAACAGTGGTTTGAGCTGATTAGGCCAAGGAGCCCAAATTGAGTGGTTAAAACCACTGCTCTATCTTGGAGTCTATCCAAGATCTTCCATATGGTCTTGTAGCATGTCCCATATGAGTAGTCACCATCGACATGACGCGTTTTAGGTGTCTAAAAAATTAATAAATCTTGATGTGTAGCCAACTTACCATATCAAAAGCTTTTGCCAAATCAAGCTTAATTATCATTGCTTGTTGCTTGCTTGTTTTGACTGAATGAGATGCTTCCTGAGCAACACCTATAGCTTCATAGAATTATATTTTACTCAAGAAACTAAATTGTTCTTTTGATAAGGTATTTGAAAAACCCCTTTTAACCCCCTAGCAATAGTCTTGGAGATGATTTTGTAGAGAGTATTACACAAATATATAGGTCTATATTCCCCAAAATTTTATGGGTTATTCTTCTTAAGAATCGAGGCCAAAAAAGTTGTATTGATATACTTGAGTACTTGCCTAGAAGTCCTTGACTCTTCAACCACCTTTAAAAGGTCTTCATCCAACAACTCATAAAAACCCACATAAAATTCAATGGACCAACCATCCCATCCTATACTCTTTCCTTTTTGAAAATATTTAATTGTTGTTTGTAGCTCCTCAGTGAATTCTATCATCAAAGTCTCCTTAACTTCATCACTAACCATCTTAGATAGATAAAGTGATAGCTTAATTAATTATTCAATATGTGCTCTATTGGGTTCTTGATAAATTTTCCTAAAGTAGTATACTCCTAATACCAATATTTCCTTAAACCTTCTCATATTTCTTCCATCCTCTCCTTTCATCTCCTAGATTGTATTTATCATTTTTCTTTGTTTTGTATACTTTTGAAAGAATTTTGTATTCTCATCCCTCTATTCCAGCCAAAGTGCTCTACTTTTCATCCTCCACTTTGCATCTTCCCATTCTAACAATTCTCTCTTTTTTTTCCAACTCCTTAACATACAAATTCTCCTTATCTAAAAAGACCACATTACTTTTATGACTATATAAGTAAATTTAATTTAGATTTTTATATCTGCTCTCTTTGCCTCTACTTCCCAATATTTACCTTTGGCCCATGTGATTGTGGTAAATTTGATTCTCCTTAGATTTTTAGAAAACTAAAACATAGTTTTCTCTTCTATTTTTTGGTCAATATGTCTCCACTCGTCATTTACTATATTTATAAATTCCTCATATTTCAACCAAATAGCATTGAACTTAAAATGTCTTATTGGTTTCTCTTGATATTTTTCTAACTGTTAAAAATGGTGAATGATCAGATCTCCCACCATGATCTATCCAAGACCTTGGTCTTTCTGCTTTAGCTATGAGGTTTTCAAAAACTAACAATTTGTCCAACCTTTTAGAAATACCCTGTATTCTATTTCTTTGATTTCTCCATGTGGGCATTAATTTAATAGGTTCTACATCACACAACCCTAAATTATAGATTTTCTATAGGAAAAATTCAGCTAGGGGATCCATTCTAGTCTTCTCTCCCCATATGTTTGCTCTTTTAGTTACAAAATTGAAGTCCCCTCCCACCACTACATTTCCTTTTTTTTTAAGTCTTGTATAAAAAATTCATTCCAAAAATTCCTTCTACTACCATAAGGACCATACAAATTAGCTATAAAAATATGCTTACCTAGCTCCATAGAATAATGTAATTTTGTAACCACACCTACCTCAATATAAACCTTATAAACTACCTAGGAGGAATTCCATCCCATTATATTCCCCCCTGATATTCCTTTAAGTCTAACCCTACAAAGTCTCAATTTGATATGAGAGAGGCAAGAATGGCTACTACTTTGTTTACATCCAACATAGTCTCTTGGATTAAAATTATATCTAGCTTATGAAGTTTTAAAAAATGCTTTAGGACTATTTTTTTATGAAGGACCCCGAGCCCTTTGACATTTAAAGAGAGGATGATCATTGATATACTTTCCCCTAGGGTTGTCCTACTTTAAGAACCCCATCTATAGATTTTTGTTTGCTAGATAAAATTTTCTCAACTTTTTCTTGTGCAATTTTTAAGTAGTATATCCTTCCTACTAAAAACTCCTAACATTGACTTGTCTCAAGACCCAATCCCCTTATACCTGACCATACCTAGTATCTCCTTTACCTTTTTTTATGGATCTTAGAGCATATATTCTAGAAGATGTGCTTGTATTATGGTGATTTGGAGGACTTGATGGGAAAAATATCCTACTGGAAATATTTAATTCTTGCTTACTTCCTTGGTCTAAAATATCTCTAGGTAAACACGATAATAACTTAGTAAATTTTACACCTTTCTCTACTTGTCTTGAGCCCTTGATAGCACTAGCCTATTGAAATATAATCTAAATTATGGCATATCATAACCTCCATATAGGAGATCAACCCAAGACAAGATATATCAAGTTTATCACTATTAGAATTCAATCCCCTCATCCCTAAAAAAGGAAAATTAGGTTTAGGATTTGATGGTTACCTAATAAAATACCTCTATACACTTTTTCAGTTGTAGGTGTGGTCTTCCTTCCCTAATCGAAAGCTTTCCTATTGCAATTGATAGGAACCAAGTCTTTCTCCTTCGACTAGACATTGATGATCGTAAACCTTTCTTTAAGTGTTTTAGTAGTCTTGAGTGGGTCCTCCTCTATTTGAGATTTGATCATTTCTACCTCTAAGTTGTTTTACTAAAACCTTTAACTTCCTTTTATATAGTATCTTGCCTTATCTCTTCCATTTCATAGTTTACCTTAAGATAACCATAATCATGACAATTACTATATTGAAAAGGTACCCCAATGTAGTCAATATTTTGTAAGTACATCCAAGTTCTTGATACGAACTCCATATTCTATGGAAATCCTAAACTAAGATCAAGCTCCATTAATATACAAGCTACTATTTTATGGATACCATTTAATTTTGTCATTTTTGCTTCAAGGAAAACTCCCAAGGTGTTCCCAATATCACATAGCATTCTTTCATTCTAAAATTCAAGGGGTAAAGAGGGTAGCTTGACCTATATAGGATAGGAATTAGTTTTCTCAAAGCATGGATTAGACCTAGGAGTCCAAAATTTTAGATTTAAAATGTTGAGTCTCGAAATTCATCTTCCATTTTTTATGATTATAGCAAATTTTTCCTTTTGGAAGACAAAAACCTTGGAGTATAGCCCAAAATCTCCAACTAGGTAGCCTGATCCATTCTTACAAAGTTTTTTATTTTATGGTGTTGCCCATAAATCTTCCAACCAAAGCCTTATCCTTTAGTGATAATACTTGCTCTGGCATTAGATTCTCACCTACAACCATTCAGATAGGTTCCTTTCACAATTTTATAAAAAACATTTTGCTTTATTTTCCTCCTTTTTTGCTTAGTTTATTTATCTCCTAATTTGATTGGGCTATCCTTTATTGTTTCCTTTAGTTTATTTGGTAGAATTTTTCTTTCTTCATTGTCGTTCTTGCATGCCCTATGATTAGGGTTTGACACTGATTGGACCTTTAGGCATGGGTTTAAGTTGATTCCTCCACATACCTTGTCCCCCTTATACCATAAGTCAAAAATTTATTCCTTAGAGAAAAATTGGGACCTTCGTATATTCCTCAGGATCTTCACTATAGTACACTACATCTTCTTCATTCATTATCGACTTAGTCATCCTATCATTGTTAGTGATTAGTGGGCCAAGTATACACTAGTTGAGAGTTCCTACTAAATTATTTTTTTAAATTTCCATCCTCCCCTCTCCTTCTTGGCCTTGTTGACCAAATTCCAATGATGAGAGCCTCATTTTATTAAGAGCAAGCAATTGTTGTTTTTTTCTAGATCCAAGTGGTTGCCCTCTATTGCACTTTTGCAATGATGACAACCCCATCCTTGAAACTATCAATGGCCCCATGAATACCATGTCACAATCTAGCATATCCTTCCTTGGCCTCCTCAACTTCCTCGTCATCAATAAAAAATCCATTATATTCTACAATTAAATTGTGTTTATAGATATTCTATCCTCCACTACAACCCTAGCTTGCAATTTTCATAGACCATGAGTGTTTTACTTTTTAACACAAAGATAAGCCATAACCCTTAGCACTATGTTTCTAGAGATTTTTTTCTCCACTTTAATCCTAGCTCATAGATGCCACAACCTGTGTCACCATGATTTTAGAGCTTCTATTTTCCACTACAATCCTAGCTCATAGATATCATAGTTTTTGCAATCATATTTTCAAATCATCTATTCTCCATTAAAACCCTAGCTCGTAGATGTCATAGCCTGATTTATACGACATAACATAGAGATGAGCCATTTTCTATTTCATCGTATTTCTTGAGCTTCAATTCTCCACTACAATTCTAGCTTGCAAAAATTGTAAACCATTCCATTTTAGTTCCAGAGCTTCTATTCTACACTACAACTCAAACTTGCAGATGTTGTAGCCCATGCGTGTTTTACGATATAACATAAATATGAGTTGTAACCTATACCATTGTGTTTTTGGAGTTAATGTTCTTCATTGTAACCTTAGCTTGTAGATGTCGTAACGTGTGCATGTTCTATGATATAACATAAATATGATCTACAACTCGTACAACTGTGTTTCTAGATCTTATATTCTCCATTGCAACCCTAGCTTACAGATGCTACAACCCATGTTGTCATGATTTAAGAGCCTCTATTTTCCATTGCACCCTAGGTCTTAGATGTTGTAGCTTGTGTCGTAGTATTTTTAGAGCTTTTTTTCTCCACTACAACCTTATCTCGTAGATGTCGAAGCCCCTGCCATCATATTTTTAGAGTTTTTATTCTCCACTACAATCCTATCTTGTACATGCCACAACCCATACCACCATGTTTTCAAAGATTTTATTTTCCACTACAACCTTAGCTCATAGATATTGTAGCCCATGTCATCATGTTTAGAGAGCTTCTATTTTCCATTGCAACCCTAGCTGTTGTATTTTTAGAGCTTCTATTTTCTACAAAAAAATATACGGATAGATATATACACACACGATTGAGTTTAATTATATTTTTACAATTTTAAAAGTTATTCTTTAGTTTAACAAGGAAAAAATGATATATATATATACCTTGAAAGTTCTAACTATATTATAAATGTTATTACTCTATTTTAATAAATAATCTTATTACTCATTTTATGGTTTAGATATTTTTTCTAAATCTTATATATATATATATATACCTTGAAAATTCTAACTATATTATAAATGTTATTACTCTATTTTAATAAATAATCTTATTACTTATTTTATGGTTTAGATCTCTTTTCTATATATATATATATATATATATATATATATATATATATATATATATATATATATATATATATATATATATATATCATTATTATTTAATAACATAAATTTAATAGGTTAAAATATTTGTTTTTATTTAAAAACTTGAATAAAAATATTATGAAAATATATAATTAATTATTAACCAAATTATAATATAACTATAGTTACTATATTATGGAAATAGTAAAGATTTTTTATCAATTCTATTCAATATAGTGAGATTCAAAATAATGTGTTTTTAGTTGTAGGTCTTATAATTTGAGTTAGAAAGAAAATATTTGAAAGGATTCTCTTGTCTAGATATTAATTGTTCTTTAAGAATATATATAAAAAAAAAATTATTGGTAAGAGAGGTTTTGAAAGGATCCCATAACCTTTTACAAAAAAAATTTAGTTAGAAAAATGCTCCCAATCATCTGAAACAAAAAGGAAGCACCTTCTTCAAAACAACCATGAAGAAAGACAAAAACAAACATAGAAACCCTTACAGGGGAAAAAGAGGAAGCATCAACAGGCTCACGTAGATCTTGCTCATGTATCTTGGTAAAACAATAGATGGCTCTATTTTATCCTCCATCATGCAACAAAAAACTTGCAAGAGGTGTTCATTGAAGATGGTGCAGTACAATATCTCCATGTATGGCTCACAAAGACATTCTCCATGTTGAGCCACAAGCTCCACATGCCCCAAATATTCATTGTGTCAAGGTGAAGCCACGCACGAAAGTTTATGTTGAAAATAGATCCTGTAAACTTAGAAAAATTCCATGAATTGATGAAACCTCCAGTGATGTATCCTGAAAATGTTATCCAATCTAAGGAGGATTCTCATAACATGGAGAAGATGTGGCTACCTAAGAAACCCAAATTCTATGAAAACTCACAAAAGAGATACAAGCATGGTATTGCCATTGACTAGGGGGGAAGGATCATTCCAAATAGGGAGATTAGACAAAGAAACCCCTAGGTTAGCTATAAATTCAGCGTCTTGGTTTCCTTCATAAAGATATGTTGGATAGTGATATTAGGGGAAGAGTTTAGAAAAAACTTTGCCTCAAATATTAAACTGGAGATGTTCTAGGATGTTGATGGGTGCCTACAATGCTTCTAATAATGTTCATAGAGTCACCTTAGATAATAATATTAGGGTAATTTATTCTGGATATGAGATACAAACCTTGGAAGAGAGCTCGAGCTTCAAAAAAATGGTTGGTTTGGATGCTGATATTTTTTGCAAAGGCTAGAAATATCTTCTTTATATGATCTCAAAAGATACCTCCTACTCCAGCTGGTCCTGGGTTACCCTTGGTAGCACCATAAAAATTATACTTGATCCATCCCAAAGGTGGACAAGACCACTTGATAATCGAGTGATCAACCACAAAAGAGGGAGAGGAAATATTACAGGAAGAGAGCTAGAGGGACTTGGCTAATTGAGCTTCACTTGGGAACTCTGGCCACCCAGTACCCAGAATAATAGAGATACTTTTAGCTACCATGTGGATGACTCTGTAGAAAACATAGTTGGAATCATGGATGGAGTTATTGAAGGCTCTAGAATTTTTTTCATGCCAAACTTCCCACAGGAAATGGGGGAGACAGAAGGTCCAAAAGGTTTTGACATGAAAATTTTTAAAGGGATTAGGCCACTATAAACTGTTGTCATTAAAAGAAAAAGGAGGAACCCAGACAATACCCACAAAGGAAAATAACAAGAAAAGAACTTTGAGGAGGGATATAGGTAGGAGAGAAAAATATGTTGGGTGGATTTGCACTCCAGTTTACAAAGGTAACAATAGTTAGGAATGGGGAGCCCTCAAATCTGGATATTTGGAATGGAGAGGATTTTATCCTGAACAATAAGCCAAAATAATAAACAAAATTTGGGAATGAGGTGCTTCTTTCAAAATATCTTAGAAGGGAACCATGACTGATTAGGATTTTCATTAATAAAATAGGTGGTTTTGACAGAGAAAAGCCCATTTTCACTAGGTGTCCATAGGAGCTTATCTTCAACAAAATAACTGGGAATAACACAGAGATGCAATATGTTAGACAAAACAAGATTAGCTCTATTTTGGTCTTCATTTAGATTACCGTGAGGAATGATTTTCCAGTGCTTCCTGCCAACATCAATAAAATTGCACACCTATGTACCAAATAATATGTCAATCATAGGTTTGAGGTAAATCAAATCAATACGGTTCTGAAGAGGGTTATTCTGGCCATCATGAAGTTTCTAATGAATTCCTTTGTTGATTATATCCCTCGTACACAAGATAGAATTCTAGACGGAAGAACCTTGAATAGGTGAAGGATCATCCAAAAAAATTGGTTGATGTCAAAGGTATTTATCCTTGATGATATCAACCCACAATGACTTTTAATTTTGAAGGATCTACCATCCTTGCTTGGCAATGAGGGCTAGGTTAGTCTGTCTGACCTTCCTGAGCCCAATACTGCCATATTCTTTCTTGGAGTAGATCCGGTCCCACACAACCATATATAAAAATTTATTTATTCAATGTTAATTTGATTTGATGTTAATATTGATTTTAATTATATGGTATGAGATGACCACATGAGATGATAAGAATAAAATTCATAAAAATTCTTTACTATTTCTATCATACAGTAACTATAGTAATATTATAATTTGGTTAATAATTATTTATATATTATTTATAAGAATTTAATTCAAGTTTTTCAAATAAAAATAAAATATGGTTTAAGTATTTAAAAGTATTATAATTTGTTCCTTAAAATTCTATGGGACTTCAACTACACTTTGCAAGGTCATTTGAATATGAATCAAATGTTATTTTTTTCTTTGTTTTATCTTCCTTCATCATGAATTATAAGACAAGACCTACTATTCTAGTGATAAAATTAAAATATTAAATATCAAGATCATTTATCTGCATAATAAAATATTAAATATATCATGATTAAAATTAAAAATGATTCCTAAATGAATTGGATAACCATAACAATAGTTGTACTCCATTATTGAGTCAATTTTCAATTATTCTACATTTACACTACTTTATCATAATTTATCTAACATACTCCATTGTTTTTTTTAGATTTTTGTTGTACATGACAAATAGAAAGAAATGTGGGAAACTTCCCTATTTCCTAATCACTCTAGAATGAACTAGTAAAAATTACCAAGTTTTGGACGAGTGAAAATTCTAGCAACTCTCTATCCCCAAGTGTATCCCAAGTCCCACCCAGCTACAAAATAAAAGAAGAGGTGGGCAAAAATTTGAGCCTTGCACAATATTCCACCCATTTCAAAGTTCCATCCAAAAAAGGTTTGGAGGAATGCAAAAAATCAGGCTATCACCAAAAAAAGAGCCATTCAAAACCCTCATCCAAGAGCTGGGTGGAAACTCAAGTAAGTTGTGAAGGTATGGGTTATCTCAAAACTTCACCCATCAAAGCAGGGTGAAAAATAGAGAAGCTTTTGTGGAGCGGGACTAAAAACCTACCCGGATCCAAGGCATCATTAGTAGGGATGTGTTGGGGATTTTTCCTGCATCCATAGGATAAGCTGTCACGCTATAGGAAAACCTACTACCAATGAGCTATTACAGGCTCTGGTCGACCTGCCTCTTTAACTTGGGAATAGAGTTCTTTAATATTTTCTAGATAGACCAAGTATGGTAAGGATACCCTTGAGGTGAGCTTAAATTCTTTAAGTTCATGCTCTTCCAGATTTATGGTGATGAATTAACAATTATAAATTTTGACCGAGCTAAAACAATAACAGTTCTATTATGCCTTATGTATGACCGGTGCTTTAATCCTTTGGGCTATTGTAGCAAGATTTAATAACACTTCAATGAAAATAGAAAGAAAGAGAGACGAAATAATCGGTGCAATTACATTCATTCGAATATCATAATAAACATAACAGTTGACCAACGAAAGAAGCGTTCATTATGCGTTCAAATAATGTAACCCATAACAAAGACACACACAAAGCTAAACACAAAAAGATAATAGGAAAGAAGCCCATAATTGTATTAATATTTGAATGAGATTACATGAAGAGTTGGCTTGGAATCACCATTTAACTCTTAGAAAGATTAATACAATAAAGATCCTCATTCGAATATCATAACAAGGACCTTTCACTCTTCCATTCGAATATCGCAACAGTTGAGTCTCTAGACCTCTGGCTCAATAATCTGGAAATATTCTCAGCTTCTTGGGCACTTTCCTATCAAAAACCTGCACAACAATGGGAGGAATGAGGAGATGAAAAGGAGAAAGAAAACAAAGGAGATACAACAGCAAAGAATGGGCACTCGAGTATACCTCTTAGAAAAAATATGCTATGTCAAAGCTCGATCCTTATTCTGGATGTAGACATCCTTCTTATAGTTGTAGCAGCTCTGTAACTACCTGAACCACTTGTATCTGAATCGTCCACCTAGTGCCATCTCCTGCCTTGTCATCAGTTGGGTGTTGTACAATCTATTTATCTAACTGTCTCAAAAATATGTTTTAGCAAAATTGGTCAAAGCCCTACTTAGTTGTCACTTACCTTCTCTTTTCATTTTTCTATCATCATGGGTCCCATGTTGCTTGTTGACTCAGATGTCTTTTGACTCTTCTTAATTGCTTCTTGCTCATCTTGACTTGCACCAATGGAATCTGCTATAAGGATCCAGATTTCTTCATCAATTTTACTGATCGTGTGAATCCTATCTAATGCCCTAATTCCTTTGCTTTTATCTTCCCTTATGAATGGTTGTCTACTCTGAAAGAACCTGACGATGTCCAGGGAGAATGTTGTCAAAGATATGAGTTGGTCGGATAGCTTATCTTCATCAACCTCTTCGCAAGAGAATTCTCTGATATCTCGGATGATTATTTGATAGAAACCTTCTATGTTGAGTAATTTGTGGAGGTCAACATTGAGGTGCTTCAACTGGATAACAGTATCTTTTTTTACTTTTTCTAGTTCTCTGATCGAGTTATTCCATCTGGGTCTTTTCACCTTAAAACTTGTGACTTTTTCATACTCTCCTTGGTAGCTATGAGTCTTACCATCAATGGTGGTCACTTGCATGGATCTAATATATTCGTATTTGGCCTTGCATTTTTTGTACACTAGGGATATAGCTGCTACCTTCTTATCTACAATTTCTAATAGAGATTTTATTTCTTTATTTATCTCTATTATTGACCCAAAATTCCTGCAATAGGTCTCGATCATTCTTGCTTCTTTCTCAATGATTTTGATCATCTTTTCTTTGAATTTGGTTGCAAGTTTTGGAACTTGTAATGAACTATTTTTAGAAGGCCTTTGCTCTTGACTCTTATTGATTTCAACCTTTAGCTTCTCATTTTTTGATTGCAACAATTCAACTTTAGACTTCTAGGCTATCACTTCCTTCTCAATGACTAGTGCAGTCTGTGCATGGACTTGCACTCCATGTCTTAATAATGAGACTGAGTCTCCTCCTATTGTTGCATCACCCGTGCTAGGATCTATTTGGAGTGACTGTATTCCATCAGTGGGAATGATAATGGTGGCCCTGGAAGTAGGCTCTGAACTTGATGGAGGTGAATTATGAATTCCACTTCTACTTCGAACCTCCATCACCCTATCTTCCATGATAGCTTCAATTTGTTCCTCTTCTTCAGTAGTGAATTGTATAAAGTCTTCTTTCTTGATCAAGGTGATGCTCATAGGCTCATTGGTGCTCGATCCAATCCTTGCTCTTTTGTGAGGAGGAGATCTTATAGTATCGGGCATCACTACCTGATAATTTTTGAAGATATCATTGAATCCTCTAGCTTTCTTTATTCTCTCCCATGCCATGGCAGAGATCCTAATTTCTTTATTATTTGCCATGAAGGTTATTGGTACTACCCGTGGTGAACCTGTAGCTATTTGTTGTAGATGTTGTGAGGCCATTAGAGTCAATGCCAAACTCTCAACTATGAAACTCCTTGGGGTAGTAGAAATAGGCACAATCTCTTTTCCTCTACTCGCACTAGGGGACTGAGAGGTAGAAGAAGTACCAAATTTTTCTTTCATTGCTTGATCCTGTACCTCAGCTATGATTTTGATTTGCTCAAGATTTAGGCTCATAACCTCCATAATAGGATCGATAAAATCTTCTGGTGGGATGGTGGTTACTTGAGGTGCCTTTTTATCTAATGTATCTTTTCTTACCATCCTCAAGTCTATAGAGTAGTCCCCAACCATTTTTGTGTGAGTATGTGCTTTTACCAAGTTTTTATTGTTCCATATATGTTCAAGATTAATTCCATTATTTTATACCCATAGAAGATTTTTCTCAAACTCATCTTCTCTATGTTCCATTGGATTAGACTCCAAAGCGATAATTTTGTAATGATCATTGGGATCATATGGTCTCCAAGTGATTTCTATGAAACGGAAGGAGTCCATTGTGGGTAAAGCTTTTAACATCATTGGATATCCTTGGTATACATACTACCCTATTTTTCTTGGAGTTATGATCCAAGGAACTCTAGTCTTCTTCTTCTTCCATCTTAGTCTGGCTTCTTCTATAGATTACCTTACTATCTCTAAGGCAACCAACGATTTGGGGCAATAAGTGGGTAAGGCTTTCAATGGCAATTTGCCTCTATATGTTCTAATGAAACTGAAATGTTCATCAAGAAAGTAATCTCTAACTTCCATATCTTGGAGATACTTGACTATACCTAGGCTCATTCTGGGTGGTTCTTTCTTGGTGAGCACATGGTACATTGATGCTAAGAACCTTCCACAAAATTTTGAATAAGGGGAAGTGCCATCATAGATGCAAGGCAACCTATCTTGGATAATTTCCCTGATACTCCTTCGAGTTGTTGGATAGCATCATCTTTGAACTGCCCGATGATTAGGTGCACAAGGAATGAGTAGTGTGAGAAACGGGGCATAAAATCCATATTTTTCTTTATGGCATCTTGTAATTCCTTGAATTCTTTGTCTATTGTGTCACATATTACATCTTGCCACCTATACATGGGCATCTTCTAGGTCTTGTTGCATTGTACTATCAAATACATCACTTCGACGCTGACCCAATTGAGGTCCTCAACTCCCAACACTACATGAATCATGTCGATGTAGTCTCTCACCCATTTGTGGAACTGATTCTTATGAATTGGAAAATCTATTGACACTGGTTTGTCGTAATCAAACAACTTCTCATAGAAGGTGGTGTCGATCATGTGTCATGCTTGCTTTGAAATCACCTTCGCATCATAGCATTGTTTGGCCATTTCTAGCCCGAACACCTGTTCGATATTTTTTGGTGTAATCCTATAAATGGGCTTGTTTCACCCATTAACGATGGCCCTAGTTCTTGGATCATATGAGATGGCTAGCCATGATAACAATTTAAGGGAGAAATGCACTCTTGGGCACAAGAGTTTTGCCAGGTTGGTTCTCCATTTGTTGCAGTGGGGAGCTCTCTTATCTTTGTCTTCATATGCTTGGTTGAAGATGTTCTTCAATAGGTAGTGTGAGCATCACCACTCTTCTATGCTGGACTGGAAGTAGAACTCAATGAGTTCATCCTCACCCCATACTTGTTCTCCAGTATTTTTGGTATTCAACTTCTTGAATGGCACCTTCTCATCTAATGCTTCAACTCTCATTTTGAGGGCTACCCTATTGGAGGAGGCCATCGCTCAAATCTCTATCGTTGGTTTTCTCAGCTCATCAAAATAGTTTGAGAACTTTGTAAGCACTATGAGTTGCTTATCACAATGGCCATGTATTTAAATTGGTTCATGCATGAAGAGTTATTAACATCATACCAACTACCATTGCATTGTTGCTATTCTTAGCTCACCACCTCAATCCTCCATAATGATCGATCGATCATGAATCATCATCATCTGTTTGATTTGCACAAAATATCACTAGATCATACATGTGTTAGATTTTGAGCCATTTGATTGGTACACATTGTTTTAAAAATTATGCCTAGAGAGATCTAAGGTCGAGGCCTATAGTTGGCTTGTGTGCCCATAACACCCAAAGTGGTGTGGCCATGTCAATGAGATCATCATTGGTTTGAGTGTTGCATCAAATTTTCTTGGGTGAGGATCCACAGATTTGGATTTTGTGCTTTGACTATCATTGATGAATGATCAACCGATCAATGGTTTAATTTAGCTAAAAATATATAGTCCATTGATTGGATGATCAATCGATTACCTCTTCTCTTCTATCAAATTTTGTGATGAATCATTTTGATTTTGCACGAATAGAGATTCGATCATTGGACATCATTATTCGACTAAAATGGCTTTGTGTACTTCTACATGCACTACATTTTAAAACTCAAGATAGCTTTTATCAAGGATGTCAGCTCATAATAACAATATTTAATTAAGATTTTATGCATGCAAAATTAAATGGTGACATACCTTAATATTCATTGATTTTACCTTTGATTGGCTTGGTAGATCTCCTCTATTGATTTCATTTGATCGATGATATTTTGATGGTGAGGATGTGTTCGACTAGGGATACTTAATGCTCTTCTTTTATCAAAAATATTTTTAATGGTAGCACTTTGACCAAATCATCGACTGATCCTTTCCATTGTTCGATCGATAAAGGCTTTTCTTTGTCGAATGATAATTTTGCTTGAGTGACCGACTTTTGTTTTTTGCCAACTAAGGAAAATTTATTGACTTTTTAAATTTTTGTCTCTTAATTCATTTCGATCGATGACATATTTTCATCAAGCAACTTGCTTTATATTTAGTCGATAAATATTTTGATACTATTTACTATGATCAAAAATTAATCACTTTCTGATCGATCGATGTTAGTCTACCATTTATTTCATCCAAACATCTTTCACCTTTAGCTATTGCTTTCTTCTTATCGGCCAAAAAGGGGTGTTAACAAACTAAATTTGTTCAGCCAAAAGTTTTTGGCAACAATTTCCTTTTTTTCGACCAATTTAAAATTTGTGCATTCTACTTGCTTCGACTCTTTAACTTGAGTGATCCAAAACCTTTTATCGATCGACCAAAAATTTTTTGCTTGTAAAAATACCGTCAACTCTTTTACCATGGGCATCGACCAAAAATATTTCAACATGATTTAGGCTCGACTGGTTGTTCTTTTTTGTCCATCAAAAATTCCTTATGCTTAGTTTTTAAAATTTTTTATAGATACTTTCTATCAGTCGATCGAAGGGTGGATTTCATCATTTGTTTAAACGCGGATATTTTGAAGGAATAGATGGGGAACCCCTTAATTTTTAATGAAAGGAAAAATCAAGCTACTTAGGGGTTGGAGATGTTCATGAAGACAAAAATATTTTATTCAGATTTGAATTCTTTATTAGCCTATCACAAAACATGTACCTTTTAGGACCTTCAAAATTTTAAAATTATGGGTACATTCATGTTGTATCAATTTTGGCTACAACATAGGCTTTGATTGGGATAGATGGTGAAAACATGAGGTATTTGAGGACTCTAGAATCTCTAGTTAATGACAAGACTATGATGACAAGGATATGACCTTATTTTACCAGATTATTACAACAAGAAAAATAGTAAAGAGATCTAAACAATCTAAGAAGAGAGAAACCTTTAATCAGATAAAATCAGAGATTATGGTGTTAAAAACAAGTGGACTTTTCACTCTTGAAGGTTAGATGTTCTAGCAATATCTTTAAAGTGTTTTCAAACAAAATTAACCAGAAATAACTGCCACATCAAGCCTAGTCTCAGTGTGTGTGCTAATGTGTTCTTTTATTACTTTCTCAGATCAAGTAGAATTTTCATCAATTTGAAAGGAGTTAGGCATATTAATGATTTCACTCTTTTAAATATTTTCACCTTGTCATTGCTCCACTACCAGTCAAGCATTTATAGCTTTGATGGAGATGACCTTGATCCTTAGGACCTGCTCTACTACCAGACAGGCATCTATAGCCCCGGTAGAGGTTATCCAGATAGCCCCAAGCACTTGCTCATTTTGCATTATAGAGATTTTTCTTCTTTTAGGAAGAATTTTGATAAATTGCAAGTTATTTGAGAGTATGCTTTCTAGGTTAAAGATCTATAAGGCTATATTATTGAGTGTATTTGTATTTAGCCCAATTGCCTTATCAAAGTTGATTAGATTCCTTGATTTCTAGAATTACTTTTGAGATCATGATATTATATGGCTTTGGCTTGATGTGTCAGCATTCCTAATTTTCTCTTGTTATATTCCAAACTTTATGAGATGATCACTAAAACTTAGCTTCCTAAGTTTTGTCAGCTCATCTATATTCAATCCCAAATTCTCTTCATTCAACTGATTAAAGATAAATCCTTCACAAAGAAATAAAAGCGTAATAGTAAGATACATCAAATGAAAAAAGGTAAGTAAACAAAACTGATTAAAAGGAAAAAGAAAGAACAATTCTTATAAAACACACACATTTTTTTTTATTTCTTTTTTGGTACCCCAACAGGGGTGGTATAACTTTAGGTGTAGGCCATTTATTGGGATTTCCATGAGATCTCCTTGCAAGGTTTGCAATCTATAAGTATTAGGGCCAAAAATTTGAATTATTTGGTAAGGACCTATCCATCTAGGTTCAAGTTTACCCTTTTCCCCATGTTTATCATTTTTAGGGTCCCAATATAAGACTATATCTCCTTCAAAGAATGGGGTCCCTTTGGCTTTCTTATTAAAGAGTTGCATGGTTTTATGAGTTTGTTCAAACATCTTATCCAGTGCATTCCTTCTCTCTTCTTGCAAATGTGCAATATGATCCAATCTCCTCTATAAGGCATCAAGACTCTCATATATTGTAGTAGAGATAGAGCTATTCTCTCTGTATGAGGAGGCAATAGAGCTTTTTCTCCAAATACCATTTCATAAGGAGTTTTACCTGTGTTCCTTTTCATAGATAATCTATCTACCCATAAGGCAAATTTTAATTCACTATCCCAACCTCTCTTGTTCTTGCCCATTGATATTTTAATTCTGGTAATCAGATTCTTGTTTGATGATTCGACAAGACCATTTCCTTGAGGATAGTAGTTTGTTGAGTGAGAAAGTTTGATTCCATATTTTGCATAGAATTCTATCATTTCAAATGAGATGAAGTACTTCCCATTATCTGTTACTAACTTCTTTGGGACTCCAAATCTGGTCAATATATTCTCCTCTAAGAAATTGATGACTACTACAGTTGTTGAGTTCCTTAGGGGAGCTGCTTCCACCCACTTAGTGAAATAATCAGTGGTTGTGATAATCCATTTGTGTCAACCTAAAGAGTTTGGTTTAATTTCCCCAATGAGGTCAATTCCCCACTATGTGAAGGGTGCTTCTATGATCACTGATTGGAGAGGCATTGCTGCTAACTTTTTCTTTCCTACAAATATTTGATAATTATGACAGCTCCTTACATATTTATGAACATATTTGAATAAGGAAGGCCAATAATAACCTGCTCTCATAATATTATTTGTAGTTGCTTTTGGGAAAAATGTCCTCCACATAATCCATCATGAAATTCCTCTATTACTTCTAATATTTCTTTTTAAAATAACATAGTAATAGCACTCCATATGGATGTTTCCAATAGAGTTTACCTTCTTAAACATAGTATTTCTGAGATTGCTACTTGACTGATCTCATTTTATTTGTAGATATACCTCTAGGGAATGATAGGGTTTGGAGATATAATAGGATATCATCATACCATTTGCATTCAACATTATTTATTCTTCTAATATCATGCATGTCATCAACTATAGCAATGTTCTACATGTCTTCTCCTTCTTTGTTAGCCAAATATTTAGCTAGACCTTGTCCTCTGATTATTTTCACAACCTTAAATTCTACATCATACTACAATAATTTGACCATCCATCTGGCAGGACTACCTATTGGTTCAGGTTGGATGAAAATATCTTTTATAGCAGTAAAAGGGATACAACATATAATCTTATTTGAACCAAAAATGCATTTAAAATGTTCCAAAGCTTGAATCACAACATAAGCTTATTTTTCAATCATTTTGAATCTCAATTGAGCTCCTTTGAGTCCAGTACTCATGAAAGCTATAGGTATTTCATTCTCTTCATCATCCTTTTGAGAAAGGACTACAACAATGGTATGTTCAAAAGTGAATGAATATATATTGAAATTATTTGAGTAGTTAGGGCAATTCAAGACTGGGGCAATGGTGATAGCATCTTTGATTTTCTAAAAAGCTTCAAGATTTTCTTCAGTCCATTTGATGTCAACATTCTTTTTAATCATATTATTGATAGGTTGAGCTATTTCAGCAAAATTAGGCACAAACCTTCTTACAAAATTAATCTTACCAAAGAATGATCTAACTCCTTTCAAATTTTAGGAGGGGGTATCTTGGCAATAGCTTCTATTCTTGATGGGTCAATACTAATTCCTTTCTTAGAAACTATATGTCCAAGGAGTTTTCCTTGTGTTGCTCCAAATATACATTTCTTTGGATTCAAGGATATTCCAAATTCTTTGCACCTAGAAAAAACTATAGCTAAATGTTCAAAATGATCTTCAGGATTTTTTGAAAATACTGTTATGTCATCTAAATAGACAACCACTATTTTGAACATCAAACCTTTAAAAGCAAATTCCATGGCTCTTTGGAAGGTTGCTCCTACATTCATTAATCCAAATGGTATTCTCAAATATTCAAAGGTACCCCAAGGGGTAGTGAAAGCAGTTTTATATCTATCTTCAGGATTTACCTAAATCTGATTATATCCTGAGAATCCATCCAATAATGACATTCTGGATGAGCCTACTACAACTTGTAGTAATTGTTCCATATTGGGCAAGGGATAATTATCCTTGAGAGAACTTTTATTCAGATTTTGAAAGTCAACACAAAGTCTGATCTCTCCATTTTTCTTCCTTACTGGTACTAAGTTTGCTATCCAGGAAGAAAACCTCACTTTTCTGACTATCTTGGCATCCAATAATTTTTGAACTTCTTTCTGCATAACTGGATGCAATGTGGGATTGAATTTCCTTTGCTTCTACCTGAAAGGCTTAGCATCTTCCTTAAGGGGAATGATGTGAGTCATGACCTCTATTTTAAATGTTTTCAGGTCTTCATAACTCTAGGCAAAATATTCTTTATTTTTCTTCAAAAAGCTAATGTACTATTCTTTTTCTTCTTTTGGTAAAGCCTTATCAATTTTGACAAACCTGGGCTCCTCTTTTGTTCCAATATTTACATCATCAATTTTGTTTCTTTGAGGAGTGGTTTGTAAGCTTTATCAAAATCATCAAATAAGATTTCTAAAGAAACTAACCCTTTAGGGATCCTATTGGTTTTGAGTTGAATTACTTCAACTGGTTCTCCAATAATATTCTTCAAATTTTCTTCATCCTCCTCCTCACATATAACATCAGAATACATATTCTGGAGGGTCATGAAGTCTTTGATATCCACATCATCTTGAAACACTTGTAGATATACAACATTATCAAGTACAGAAGGTTTGTATACAGAGATAGTTGGGAACCTATCCATGTATTCAATGTCAATTTCTGGATAATCTACACCTGAAGCATTAATAGCTAATAGATCTACAATGTGATTATGTTCTCTAGGAATGTATGAGATGTTAAAGGCTAGGAACTTATCAATTTCTGTTAGAACTGCAGATTTATATTATTTTAATCTAGGATGTTTGTATGATACTTACCTTTGACCTATTGTATAATTAATTCAACATCTCCAATAATAGTCAAGAAATTTATCCCTAGTTCTTTAGCTTTTCTTAGACCTAATAGTAAGGCTTCATACTCAGCTACATTATTGGTGCATGGAAATTCTAATCTATAAGGGATCCCAAGATAGTTTCCCTTAATATATATTAAATTGACACCAACACCTACCCCTATTTGAGACTTAGCCCCATCAAAGGACATGGTCCACATTTCCTGGGTAAGAATCCTATCAGATTCTGCATCTACTAGTTCTCTAGTTTTAGGGTCCATATCTTTCACTTCAAGGACTTCGACTAGGAAAGGGTTATGCCAAATCGAGTACACTCCTATTTCTTTCTCTTCTATAGAGCTAACCAAATTAACCATGGTGTCATCTAGTCTCACTAGTTCGATTGAGTACTTGTTAAATGGTTCTCTCCTTAAGGTTACATTCTCTTTTCCTGAAATAGGGATTATGGCATAAGACCAATCTAATTGTATGGAGCCACCTAACTACTCTACCCAATGTCTACTTAACAGTAATGAGAAGAAAGGGTCTACATCAACCACTACAACATCCATAACTATACCTTTCTTAGGATGTTGATCAAGGTAGACTAACAAGCCAATGATAATACCTACATAGGGTATCTACCTACTATCCATTACTGATACAGGGGAGACTCCCTAGTGCAAATCAACCCTAGTTGGTCTGCTATCTATTTGGGCATGATGTTATGGGATGCACCACTATCTAGCATGTAGTTGTGAATGACATACCTTTCTCCTTCATCTAAATTATACCTGAGTGACACATAAAATGGTCTAATAGATGAAGGGGTTCTAGTTTCATGATTGGAAGGTTTGACAACATTACAAGATTGAGTTCCTTTTTGTTCAATTAAGCCAAAAGCCTTACAGACTTGTTCTCTGTACTTTTGAATATTCATTAACTCACCAAAGGTAATGTTGACCTTCTATTTACTCAACTCTGAACCAACATCAAATTCCATCTTCTTAACATCTAAAGTCTTAGAGCATTCCTCATGAGGTGGTGGTTCATTTATTCCTATATTTTTAGGAACCTTTTTGTTTTGATATTTCTCAATGGGTTGTTCTCTAATCTCTTTGTTTAAATTCTTATCAATTTTGTTAGGAACAATCCTATTTCTCAAGTTCAAGGTATTTGCTTCTAGTTCTTCCACCTCTTGTGTTGTTGGAACTAGTTTGCCTTGTTTCATTTTATCATACCTAGTTTCTTGTCCTCTTTGTAGGATCTTTGTATTTTCTACAACTAGGATTTTTGGGTGGTGATTCAAAGCATATAAATCCATGTCTTCTTCAAACAACCTTTCTCTAGATTCATCTTCAAGGGTCCAACAAGCATTAATCCTGATATCCTCTTTAGATTCTTCTTCCAAATCTATAGGATGGTGGATACCTAGGTAAATACCACAACAATCTGGATTATGAGGAGCATCACAAGCTGAATAGTAATAAGGAAATTTTTTTCTAAATTGATAGTAGGAATAGGATTAGGAACCAAGTCCAGGTCCTTCTCTGTTTCTCTCTTTTTCTAATTATTCCCATTATTTCTATTTCTTTCATCAAGATTATTATTATTCCAATTTCTATTAAAATTTCTCCTGAAAGGTGGTCTATTGTCACCTTGTTGTCTATCAGCCTGAGGGTGAGAAGTTTCACCATTGCTCTCTTTATTTCTTTCTATCCTGGCCAACCTATTGTTCATTGTGTTGAACATTTCTATCATTTGATTAGCCAGCTTTTCCATGGGATCATGTTCAACTCTCTTTTGTAGGTTAAATCCTACTTTCTTAGGCTTCCTATCAGGATGATTATCCTCTAGAGAGTATGGTTTCATTTTCCCACTATCTAACATATTCCTTTCAATATCTATAGCTTTCTCCATGCACTCATCTATTGTATTAACCTGTTCTTGTCTTAATTCATAGTTGAATTCTCCTAGGAAGGCATTCTTATAAAAATAGATGGACTGGATATCATTTGGCCTTAGAGTAGTGGGAATATTATTTCTAGCTTTAGAAAACCTTCTATTGAAATCACTTACTGATTCATTTTCTTTCTTTTTCATTGTTTCCAGATCTGTCAGTAATGATTGTTCATTCTTCCTTTCACCAAATTTCTTTAAAAAGATAGTTTCCATTTTGGTAAAATTAGCAATGTCATTATTAGGAAGAGTATTAAACCATTCTCTAGCATCTTTCTCTAGAGTCTGTAGGAACAACCTTAACACCACATCTTCATGTTCTACTTCTAGACTATCTAAAGCATACAAGAAGCTTTTGATGTGATCTTCTCCAATAACTGCATTGTTTCCTTGAAACTTAGGTAAATATTTGTGTGCTTTACTAGGGAGATCATGCAAAGGTGTTGGTAACTGAAAAGGTCTATATCTATTAGTCCTCCATAGCTGAATAGGTGGTGGGTTAGCCATGTTAACTAATGGAGGTGCTTGAATTATAGTAGGAGGTGTGTTAGTAATTCCACTGGGAATAGTGGGAGGTATTTCAAATAAACTTCCTACTATAACAATATCTATATCAAAACTTTTGGAGATGAATTAGAAGGATTAGTTCTAAAAAATACCTCTGGATCTAAGAGTTTGGGATACAGCTCTTAAGCGGTTCTTCTCATTCATACCAACACATTCTTCTTCTTCTTTTAATATTTTTGATATTTTTAGATTCGTCCAATCAGAGTCACCAACACAATGTGTGCAGAAGGAATAAACATCTGGTCGAGATTGCTCAACTTATAGAACTCTCAATCACTCAAGGTATAAACTTTTTCAAGAATCAAGAAAATCAAGAAACTCAAGAGAATCAAGAAAATAATATAATTGTTCATTCTTAAAAAAGGAAAATTGGAAACTATGAGCATAGAAGGGAAACAGATTTGAAAATATTTTAAGATAAACTGATATTCTGATTCCTTCTTTAAGCTAACTATTGCCAATAAATATTTATCATTAGGTTCCAAACTATAATGAAAATTACGCATTCGATCCTCGACAATGATGCCAAAAAATTATTGGGGATTTTTCCTGCATCCGTAGGATAAGTTATCATGCTACAGGAAAACCTACTGCCAATGAGCTATTACAGGCTCTGGTCAACCTACCTCTTTAACTTGGGAATAGAGTTCTTTAATATTTTCTAGACAGACCAAGTATGGTAAGGATACCCTTGAGGTGAGCTTAAATTCTTTAAGTTCATGCTCTTCCAGATTTATGGTGATGAATTAACAATTATAAATTTTGACCGAGCTAAAACAATAATAGTTCTATTATACCTTATGTATGATCGGTGCTTTAATCCTTTGGGCTATTGTAGCAAGATTTAATAACATTTCAATGAAAATAGAAAGAAAGAGAGAAGAAATAATTGGTGCAATTACATTCATTCAAATATCATAATAAACATAATAATTGACCAATGAGAGAAGCATTCATTATGCATTCAAATAATGTAACCCATAACAAAGACACACAAAGCTAAACACAGAAAGATAATAGGAAAGAAGCCCAGAATTGTATTAATATTTGAATGAGATTACATGAAGAGTTGGCTTGGAATCACCATTTAACTCTTAGAAAGATTAATACAATAAAGATCCTCATTCGAATATCGTAACAAGGACCTTTCACTCTTCCATTCGAATATCATAACAGTCGAGTCTCTAGACCTCTAGCTCAATAATCTAGAAATATTCTTAGCTTCTTGGGCACTTTCCTATCAAAAACCTGCACAGCAATGGGAGGAATGAGGAGATGAAAAGGAGAAAGAAAACAAAGGAGATACAACAGCAAAGAATGGGCACTCGAGTATACCTCTTAGCAAAAATATGCTATGTCAAAGCTCGATCCTTATTCTGGTTGTAGACATCCTTCTTATAGTTGTAGTAGCTCTGTAACTACCTGAACCATTTGTATCTGAACCGTCCACCTAGTGCCATCTCCTACCTTATCATCGATTGGGTGTTGTACAATCTATTTATCTAACTATCTCAAAAATATTTTAGCAAAATTGGTCAAAGCCCTACTTAGTTGTCACTTACCTTCTCTTTTCATTTTTCTATCATCATGGGTCCCATGCTACTTGTTGACTCAGATATCTTTTGAATCTTCTTAATTACTTCTTACTCATCTTGACTTGCACCAATGGAATCTACTATAAGGATCCAAATTTCTTCATCAATTTCACTGATCGTGTGAATCCTATCTAATGCCCTGATTCCTTTGCTTTTATCTTCCCTTATGAATGGTTGTCTACTCTGAAAGAACCTGACGATGTCCAGGGAGAACATTGTCAAAGAGATGAGTTGGTCGGATAGCTTATCTTTGTCAACCTCTTCGCAAGAGAATTCTCTGATATCTCGGATGATTATTTGATAGAAACCTTCTATGCTGAGTAATTTGTGGAGGTCAACATTGAGGTGCTTCAGCTGGATAACAATATATTTTTTACTTTTTCTAGTTCTCTGACCGAGTTATTCCATCTAGGTCTTTCCACCTTGAAACTTGCAACTTTTTCATACTCTCCTTGGCAGCTATGAGTCTTACCATCAATGGTGGTTACTTGCATGGATCTAATCTATTCATATTTGGCCTTGCATTTTTTGTACACTAGGGATATAGCTGCTACCTTCTTATCTACAATTTCTAATAGAGATTTTATTTCTTTATTTATCTCTATTATCGACCCAAAATTCTTGCAATAAGTCTCGATCATTTTTGCTTCTTTCTCAATGATTTTGATCATATTTTCTTTGAATTTGGCTGCAAGTTTTGGAACTTGTAATGAACTATTTTCAGAAGGCCTTTGCTCTTGAATCTTATTGATTTCAACCTTTAACTTCTCATTTTTTGATTGCAATAATTCGGCTTTAGACTTCCAGGCTATCACTTCCTTCTCAATGGCTAGTGCAGTTTGTGCATGGACTTGCACTCCATGTCTTAATAATGAGACTGAGTCTCCTCCTATCATTGCATCACCCATGCTGGGATCTATTTGGAGTGATTGTATTCCATCAGTGGGAATGATAATGGTGGCCTTGGAAGTAGGCTCTAAACTTGATGGAGGTGAATTATGAATTCCACTTCTACTTTGAACCTCTGTCACCTTATCTTCCATTATAGCTTCAATTTGTTCCTCTTCTTCAATAGTGAATTGTATAAAGTCCTCTTTCTTGATCAGGGTGATGCTCATAGGCTCATTGGTGCTCGATCCAATCCTTGCTCTTTTGTGAGGAGGAGATCCTATAGTATCGAGCATCACTACCTAATAATTTCTGAAGATATCATTGAATCCTCCAGCTTTCTTTATTCTCTCCCATGCCATGGCAGAGATCCTAATTTCTTTATTATTTACCATGAAGGTTATTGGTACTACCCATGGTGAACCTATAGCTATTTGTTGTAGATGTTATGAGGCCATTAGAGTCAATGCCAAACTCTCAACTATGAAACTCCTTGGGGTAGCAAAAATAGGCACAATCTCTTTTCCTCTACTCGCACTAGGGGACTGAGAGGCAAGAAGTACCAAATTTTTCTTTCATTGCTTGATCTTGTACCTCAGCTATGATTTTGATTTGCTCAAGATTCAAGCTCATAACCTCCATAATAGGATCGATAAAATATTTTAGTGGGATGGCGGTTACTTGAGGTGCCTTTTTATCTAATGTATCTTTTCTTACCATCCTCAAGTCCATGGAGTAGTCCCCAACCATTTCTATGTGAGTATGTGCTTTTACCAGGTTTTTGTTGTTCCATATTTATTCAAGATTAATTCCATTGTTTTACGCCCATAGAAGATTTTTCTCAAACTCATCTTCTCTATGTTCCATTGGATTAGACTCCAAAGCGATACTTTTGTAATGACCATTGGGATCATATGGTCTCCAAGTGATTTCTATGAAATAGAAGAAGTCCATTATGGGTAAATCTTTTAACATCGTTGGATATCCTCGGTATACATACTCCCCTATTTTTCTTGGAGTTATGATCCAAGGAACTCTAGTCTTCTTCTTCCTCCATCTTAGTCTAGCTTCTTCTACAGACTACCTTACTATCTCTAAGGTAGCCAATGATTTGGGGCAATAAGTGGGTAAGGCTTTCAATGGCAATTTGCCTCCGTATGTTCTAATAAAACTAAAATGTTCATCAAGAAAGTAATCTCCAACTTCCATATCTTGGAGATACTTGACTATACTTGGGCTCATTCTGGGTGGTTCTTTCTTGGTGAGCACATGGTACATTGATGCTAAGAACATTCCACAAAATTTTAAATAAGGGGAAGTGCCATCATAGATGCAAGGCAACCTATCTTGGATAATTTCCCCGACACTCCTCCGAGTTGTTGGATAGCATCATATTTGAACTGCCCGATGATTAGGTGCACAAGGAATGAGTAGTGCGAGAAACGGGGTATAAGATCCATATTTTTCTTTATGGCATCTTGTAATTCCTTGAATTCTTTGTCTATTGTGTCACATATTATATCTTGCCACCTATACATGGGCATCTTCCAGGTCTTGTTGCACTGTACTATCAAATACATCACTTCGACGATGACCCAGTTGAGGTCCTCAACTCCCAACACTACATGAATCATGTCGGCGTAGTCTCTCACCCATTTGTGGAACTGATTCTTATGAATTGGAAAATCTATTGACACTGGTTTGTCGTAATCAAATAGCTTCTCATAGAAGGTGGTGTCGATCATGTGTCGTGCCTGCTTTGAAATCACCTTCGCATCATAGCATTGTTTGGTCATTTCTAGCCTGAACACCTGTTCGACATTTTTTGGTGTAATCCTGTAAATGGGCTTGTTTCACCCATTAACGATGGCCCTAGTTCTTGGATCATATGAGATGGCTAGCCATGACAATAATTCAAGGGAGAAATGCACTCTTGGGCACAAGAGTTTTGCTAGGTTGGTTCTCCATTTGTTGCAGTAGGGAGCTCTCTTATCTTTGTCTTCATATGCTTGGTTGAAGATGTTCTTCAATAGGTAGTGTGGGCATCGCCACTCTTCTATGCTGGACTGGAAGCAGAACTCAGTGAGTTCATCCTCACCCCATACTTGTTCTCCAATATTTTTGTTATTCAACTTCTTGAATGGCACCTTCTCATCTAATGCTTCAACTCTCATTTTGAGGGCTGCCCTATTGGAGGAGGCCATCGCTCAAATCTCTATCACTGGTTTTCTCAGCTCATCAAAATAGTTTGAGAACTTTGTAAGCACTGTGAGTTGCTTGTCACTATGGCCATGTATTTAAATTGGTTCATGCATGAAGAGTTATTAACATTGTACCAACTATCATTGCATTGTTGTTATTCTTGGCTCACCACCTCAATCTTCCATAATGATCGATCGATCATGAATCATCGTCATCTATTTGATTTGTGCAAAAGATCACCAGATCATACATGTGTTAGATCTTGAGTCATTTGATTGATACACATTGCTTTAAAAATCATGCCTAGAGAGATCCGAGGTCGAGGTCTATGATTGGCTTGTGTGCCCATAACGCCTAAAGTGGTTTGGCCATGTCAGTGAGATCATCATTGGTTTGAGTGTTGCATCAACTTTTCTTGGGTGAGGGTCCATGGATTTGGATTTTGTGCTTTGGCTATCATTGATGACTGATCAGTCGATCAATGGTTTAATTCAGCTAAACATGTAGTCCATTGATTGGATGATCGACCAATTACCTCTTCTCTTCTATCAAATTTTGGCTAGTGGATCACTTTGATTTCGCACGAATAGAGATTCGATCGTTGGATGCCATTATTCGATCGATATGGCTTTGGGTACTTCTACATGCGCTACATTTTAAAACTTGAGATAGCTTTTATCGAGGATGTCAGCTAATAATAATAATTTTTAATTAAGATCTTATGCATGCAAAATTAAATGGTGACATACCTTAATCTTCGCTGATTTTACCTTTGATTGGCTGGGTAGATCTCCCTCATTGATTTCGTTTGATCGATGACATTTCGATGGTGAGGATGTGTTCGGCCATGGATACTTAATGCTCTTCTTTTCTTGACTGAAATATTTTCAATGGTAGCACTTTGACCAAATCATCGATCGATCCTTTCCATTGTTCGATCGATAAAGGCTTTTCTTTGATCGAATGATAATTTCACTTTTGCTTGAGTGATCATATTTTTTTTTCATCAATCGAAGGAAAATTTATTGACTTTTTGACTTTTTGATCATCTCTTAATTATTTCGATCGATGACATATTTTCATCGAGCGACTTGCTTTATATTCGGTCGATAAATATTTAAGTCGATTACCTACTACGATCGGCCAAAAAAGTAATCACTTTTCATGATCGATCGATTGGTTAGTCGACTACCATTTACTTCGTGTCGACCAAAATACCTTTCACCTTTGGCTATTGCTTTCTTCTTATCAGCCAAAAAGGGGTGTTAACAAACTGAATTTGTTCAACCAAAATTTTGGTAGCAATTTCCTTTTTGTCGATCGATTTAAAATTTACGTGTTCTGCTTGCTTTGGCTCTTTGGCTCGAGTGGTCGACCAAAACCTTTTATCGATTGATCAAAAAATTTCTTGCTTGTAAAAATACCATCGGCTCTTTTACCATGGGCATCGGTCAAAAAATATTTCAACATGATTTAGGCTCAGCCACTTGTTCTTTTTTATCGATCGAAAAGTCCTTATGCTTAGTTTTTGAAGATTTCTATTTTTGGCAGATACTTTCTTTCAGTCGACCGAAGGGTAGATTTTATCATTGTTGTTTGGCCAATTGGGTCAAAAAAAGGTGATGATCTCTTTGAAGGAATTGGATGGGGAACCCCTTAATTTTTAATGGAAGGAAAAAAATCAAGCCACTTAGGGGTTGGAGATGTTTATGAAGACAAAAAATGTTTTATTCAGATTTGAATTCTTTATTAGCCTATCACAAAATGTGTACCTTTTAGGACCTTCAAAATTTTGAAATTATGGGTATATTCATGTTGTATCAATTTTTTTTTTTTAAGCAAAAAACCCCTTGCAGAGCCACCTTGGTCTAAGATACCACAAACAGGGGGTTCTACACCGTCAAAGTCACCCGGGGGTTGCACCCAACTCTGCCCGCACCAACATTATCAATTGGATTTTGGATACCCAATTTAGATTTTTGGTAGGGTGGATATTTTAACCTAGGACCTCCCTTGGAGGATTGCCCTCTCCTATCCAACTCACCTAAAACACCTGGGTAAAAACTAATTTATAGTGGAAAACACCCCTTTCGAGGTGCCACTTTCAACATGTTGGGCATAGGAGGAATGGAGCCTTGTCGGCCTCTACCAACACATAGGACATTCCTAACTATACCATATATCTGTAGGATAGAGACAAGGAGAATGGAACCTAGGTCGGACTCTACCAGCACCCAGAGTATTTACCACTGCACCACAACAAGCAGATAATAACTAATTTATAGTGGAAAACACCCCTTTCGAGGTGCCACTTTCAACAGGTTTGGCATAGGAGGAATGGAGGCTTGTTGGCCTCTACCAGCACATAGGACATTCCTAACTATAACATATATCTGCAGGATGGAGGCAAGGGGAATGGAACCTGGGTTGGCCTCTACCAACACCCAGGGCATTTACCACTACACCACAACAAGCGAGATCATGTTGTATCAATTTTGGCTACAATAGTGCGAAAGAATAAAATAAATTGTGGGCTCCTTTAGACTCAAAAATCCTACCTTGGGATAAGTAATATAAGGAGGGTGAAGGCCTATCACGTAGTTGGATAGTGCATTAACCTAAGAACCCACCAAGGAAGGATAGGTTGGCATTTTGAGTTTAAAAGTTGTATCTCTTGCCAACAGTAATTGAACACTTTATCCTAGATGAAGGATGGGTAAGCCAATTCAATGCTCAAAGGTCTGTATGTAGTCAATTAAGAATGAGTAGCACTAAAAGGAGACCATAATTTTTTGATACAATTATTTTGGTAGGCTATAAATTCATTAATGCCCAACTGCACTAATTAAATGCAATTAATGTAACCCATCTCGGTGTCATAGTAATGTTTCATCAAAGGCAAAAAAAGGCACAGGGTACGATTGCACCTCATTAATGGATTTTAATCCTCTTGTAAGAGGGACCTCACCAAGAGGCTATAAATATGTAATGATGAAACATTTTCAAGGGTTGGTTTCCTAGTTATTATAATTTGTGTGTAAGATTTTGGTCATAGCAAGCAACACAAGTGGATTATTGTTTGGATTTTTATTATTCTCATGTATGTATGTGTGTCTGATTTCATTGTTTATTTCTGTTAAATTTGGTTGAATGAATATGCTTTAATTTTGAATCCTATATTTCATGTTATTCATTTACTAATTCTCAAATTTATAATGAAACCCTGTGCCCTAAATGCTAAAATGATGTAATGGTTAGTCTGTTAATAATTTGCAAGTGCTTCCTGTTATGTTCTAAATTCACTAGGTATGTATTTTGATGCAGCTAGGACTGTACCACTCTAATTCCTATTGTAGTCTAGGTTTATCTCTTTTTTGTTCCATATTCTCAAAATCAAATTAGTTAGGATCTATAAGGAACCGACCTTCTATAAATACTGATCTTCAAACTCTCAGTTTTAAGACCATTCAATATTGGTCAAGGTTTGTGGGTGCACAAATCTTTCCATTATATATATTTCAATACCAACAATTATTGGCATGCCCTGTGGGACACGAAAGTCCTATATCCTTAGTGTAGGTAAAATATAGACAACATCAAAAATTGAAATAAAGAAACAAGCAATGTGCAATAAGAATGATATTTGTATTGAACTTCATTGGAGGCTTGGCCTCCATTTACAATTCTTTTTATCTAAATATGCAAGGGTACGATTACAAATGCTTGATCTCAAAATACAATGGGCAAAACAAAGGGGAAAATACCCCTTTTTGCCAAATATTGGTTGGTGTCTTCGGTCTTCTTTTGCTCCAATCCAATTGGTGAGTGGACTTGAGTATCCAGTGATGGGCCACTCCAGCTCCAATAGCTCTTCATATACCTATCTCCTACACACATGAAATACAAACAAGGGTTTAGCAACACCTGTATATATGCTTGAGAACCAATGCAGTAAAAACCCTTGAATGAATGCTTGCAAAAAACACAAAAATTAAATCTAAGTGCCTTGCTAATAAATTAAAAATATTATTGATATTTGTTGCTACAAAAGACCTAAAATTGGTAGAGATTTTTTAGGGGATTTCAGGAACCTACCCTCAAAATTTTATCTCAATACGAGTTCATATGAGTGAGATATGGGCAAAACACATTTTGTAGTTTCTGTGCAAACGCAGGCCCATAGTTGTGGCTATGTAAATACGGGAGGATGATTGAGAAACCACGGGAGGGTAGTTGGGACTTTGTAACTGTGTATGTGTACTTTTATAGGAATATAATAAACCCTAAAACTCTGATTTGGGACCTCAACAACACAAACTCCATGAATGTTGGTGATTCCCTGCAATGATTTTGGTAGTATAGCAGTGTCTTTTCCAGCCCCTTTTTGGTTTATGGGGTAGTGTTTCTTTTGTAGGTAATTTTAGGTTTTGGATGGAAAATGAGATGGCAAGCCAAGATTTCCAAGTGGTAATCTAGGACTACCAAATGGAAGGGGCAATTATAGTGAGTCACCTAGGGTGTCTCACTTAAGTGGAGTGATGTGCGTAATGGGTGAGTGTAAGTGGAGTGAGATGTAAGGGATGTCCCATGAGAAGGGACAAGGGTGACATGAGTGTGTGATATGTAGCAAGGGGAGGGGTAGTGGTGGCTAGGAAACATTTATATTTATTGGGTAGGGTATCCTAAGCAGATTGTCTAAATTTATTAAAATCTGGAAAATAGGATAATGTGCAATATTTATACACCTAAGTTTAGACTTAGGTATATAATTTTATTATGCAGGATTCTGATTTGTAATGTGGGTGAAATGGGCAAGGTATTGTGGTAAAGTGTAAATTCCTAGGTTTTGGTGTCTACAAATACCCCTTTTGTATCATGTTGTGTAAAACATAATACGGTGCAAAAAAAAGAGACACCTATCCTTATTGGATGGATAAATGGACTCAAATCTTCTCGACACTCAAGAATGAATGATTTTTGAAAATTTTGATTTTTTTTCTTACCCCCTCAATTGGCGAATGGGTAAAGAATGAAACCCACAAGCCAATTGACCAAATATGGATGATGAAAATGGATGGATGTGATGGATGCAAATATTGGAAATCAAGATCAAGTTGGATGCCCCAAGTTTGGGGTGGACTTGTGTTGTTGCAAATTTACCTTTTGGTATGATTGACATGCAAGATGATGAAGTAAAGGAACCAATCACCCTAGGAGCCCATTTTCCTAGTGACTGTATCAAATTCTTTAATTCAAAATGATGAAGTAAGAATTTTTCATGTTTTGTAACCCCACGAAGTAGGCGTCAATGACAACCTTGGGCAAATTTGCTTGAATGCAGGTCACTCAAAAATTGAGGGACCAAAATAATTTAATTTCAAACGTGATGATATGAAATTATTTTGAACAAGTGTCCTTATGGAAAATTTCTCATCCTATTGGATTGCATGGATAACCAATCACTGCAACCACCAGGTGACTAGTGTAAATCACTAGATACAAGGTTCACTTGACATGATGATGATGATGCAAGATGATGATTTGAATGCATTTGTGTTGATTTGAAGGGGTTTGTTTTTTCTAAAGCCATTTGCATTTAAAGGGAGTTGTGTAAGATGGTCAAAAATAAAAGTTACCATGGTTTGCCCCAATCATGGAAAAGATGCACATTGTTGAATCATTAATTTTTACAAATTATTGAACTTAATTTTGGCAAACCTTCCATCCGTGGGTAGATAGGATTTAGTCTACGCTTTAGGCTTTAGGTATACCAAGTGTTTGTTTGATTGATATTTTTTCTTGTGATATGCCCCAACAAAAAGGGTGTATGATAATCTTAGATAATTATTCTTGAATGAATGTAATTTGCATTATTGAGTGTTTGATTATTGATTTTGATTATGAATTTTGTTATGTATGACTACCCCCTCAAGCAACTAGTTGATGGAGAAGAGATAAAATGATGAAAGTAATGAAGGAAATGACAAATGTGAATATTATTAGAATGAAATAGAGATTTTTTATTTTGTTACAACTATTATTTTGACCATTATTTGTAATTGTACACCTCTATCCCTTGGAGCAGTCCAACCATATGGCTTTCTTAGGTAATTGAGATGATAACAATTCTATTATTTCTTGATGTGAATCAATATTCAAGGACCTTATGGTAACCTACCCAAACTATTGAATTTCATGGATAATTAGCCACTACAATTTCTAGGTGTATAGGATAAGTTATTGTATATGAGGATCACTTAAGGCTAAGAGGAAGAAGGAAATGTATACCTGTATCTCTTGGAGTAGTCCAGTCGCATGGCCTTTTTAGGGAGTTGATATGAGAGCATTTCTATTCTTTCAAGAGCCTATTGAATTTGTTTTTGACCAAAGATAGTGAGGTACCTTTGGAGATTTTTGCTTTTCTTGTTGTTGTTTTTTTTGTGAGTGGCCTTATGGTAATGTACTCATCTTATCGGATTGCATGGATAGCCAATCGTTGCAACTACTAAGTGACTAGAGTAGATCACTAGATATGAGGTTCACTTGAGATTTTTGATTTGATGGTTTTTAGGTTTTTTGGGGGGATTTTATATTGTTTTTGTGGTTTTTATGTTTGTTGATTGATTTTTTTTTACCAAAGGAATTTGGGTACCTTTGGAGCATTTTGGATTGATTTGACCAAAGGGGTAGGTACCTTTGGGGCTTTTTAAATTGTTTTAATAATAATTGTCCTTATGGTAATCTACTCCTCCTACCGTATTGTATGGATAGCTAATCACTACAACTTCTAGGGGACTAGAGTAAATCAATAGATACAAGGATTTCTTAAGACTGAGTGGAAGAAGGAAATGCACATCTCTATCCCATGGAGAAGTCTAGCCACATGGCTTTCTTAGGGAGTTGTTATTATAGCACTTTGATTATTTTGAAAGCCTTATTAAGATTGAATTCGACCAAAGGAATTAGGGTACCTTTGAAGCTTTTTGGATTAATTTTACCAAAGGTGTAGGTGCCTTTGGAGCCTTTGAAATTGACCAAAGGGATTTGACATCTTTGGAGCCTTTTGGATTGAATGTGACCAAAGACGTTTGTGTTCATTTTGAGCCTATTAGAGTGAATTTGACAAAAGGAGCTTGGTTACTTTGGAGCCTTTTGAATAGATGTAATAACAAGTGTACTTATGGTAATCTACTCATCCTACCAGATGCATGGATAACCATTCGATGCAACCGCTAGGTTACTAGAGTATATCACTAGATACGAGGTTCACTCGAGGATCTTTTGACCAAAGGAGTTTGGTTCCTTTGGAGCTTTTAAAATAATTTGACCAAAGGGGTGTGTTTCCTTTGGAGCATTTGGAATGAAATTTTACCAAAGGGGTTAGGTTCCTTTGGAGCCTTTTGAATTGAATATGACCAAAGGATTTTGGTTCCTTTGGAGCATTTTGAACTGAAATTTGACCAAAGGGGTTAGATTCCTTTGTGTATCGCTCCAAATTTTTTGCATCCCTACCTTCAGGCTATAGGATCCGTGCCCGGAAGGAGGATGGGAAAAGGATGGCGTGGTACCTCGGATTGAGAGGCCTTGCGAAGGTCCCGCCTCTCGGGGGAGGTGTATTATGGTGATTTTTCGATGGATGGTGGGTTCACCAGGAAACGTTTGAATGGCGGTTTCCACGCCTAGGTTGGGAATGTGTTTGATGTGTTCAGTTTTATCTTTAATCATCCAAGTCCTAGGTTTGGCCAAAATGAATCTAAGTTGTTCTATATGAAAGTGCAGATCTAAATGAATACAGAGAACAAAATTAGACAGAAAATAGAGAGAAAAAGCTAAATTACAGAGCCATACCTGATCCGGATGTCTGATGGAGATTCTAATTTTTGAAGTAGTCAAGATCGTCTGGAATTTGACAGGATCGTCTCCTATCTGACAAGATCGTCTGAGATCTGACGAATTCGTCAGAGACCTGCAAACAGAGAAACAGATGCAAAATACAGAGAATGCAACTATGATAACAGAGGGTAATGATGTAAAATGGCAGTAAGAACATTAAAATGATAATATCAAACTAAGACACGAATGCATTATAACGATCTAATGACAATTTATGCTTTTATTATGCATTAAAGCTACATGGGTGAACTCCAAGATGCAGGATAATAAAGAATAACCATAGAATTAACTAAATGCAGAATAATGCAACGAAAAAGAGTGGAGAAAATGCAAACTCTGGGCACTGATTGCCCCCAATGTGGACTGCAGTCGAAATCATCTCGAATTGGGTCGAGATCGTCCGAGATTGTACGAGATCGTCTGAGACGAATTGAGCTTGCTCCGGCTGAAAAACAATGAAGTTCCTGCAAACAAACTTGGAAAAATACAAATGCAAACATTGATTTAAGATGGTCTAGTGCATGTAGAATTCGAGTTATAGGGAATTTCAGCCAGGGGGATGCTAAGGGGAGGGCCTAGGATTAAATAGGCTTAGGATAGAGGTTGGGAGGTTGGAGATCATCCCAATTTGGGAGATCTCCAATGGGGAGGGTCTCTAACGGCGCGGACACGCTTCTGCCCGGATTAGAGATGCCGTTGGAACAGAGTCCAACTATGCACAAATCAGTTTGGGACGAGATCGTCTGGACGTCCTACGCCAGACGAAATCGTCCGATCTGAGGCGATATCGTCTTATCGGAGACGATATCGTCAAACGGACAAAACAAACTCTAAAAATGGCGCGAGAAAGGAGGAAACGGGTTAAACGGCGGTTTGGGAGCGGTTTTGGAGGTTGAAATTTGAATTTGAATATTTACTAGAGTAATTGTAATTATTAAGGTTTTACTGCGCCAATTTTAGGGTGCTACATTTTGCCCCCTCTTTAGCGAATTTTTTGAAGAAAATGCGTTAAAGATGAGTTCTTCTCGATCTACGAGAAAGCAAAAATTATTCCCATTTTTAGGCGACGATTCTTGGTCGAATCGTACGACAGCTTACTATGGTGCCCCCTCCGTGTTTTTACCCAAATCGAACGTTTGAGGTAAAAACGCGGAAAAGCAAAAAAATTTAAAATGTTTTTAATTGTGTTTTGAATAAAATTAAGAAAAATAGGGTAAAACCCTAATTCATTGTTACTGTTCATTTTTCTGGTTTTTAGAGCTCTGCAAGCAAAAATGGTCGAGACAACGCATAGATCGACAGAGGTCCGACGCGGGCTACGGGTAAGAGTCTAAACTTAGTTTAGAATGCTTTAAGTTGAATTTACATGCTTTTTAGGTGAATTTTGAGCAATTTTTGAGCATCGCGACCGTTTTTGGGCCGTCGACGTCGTCGGGACGAAATCGTCTCGATTTCGACGAAATCGTCTCAAGTTCGCCGATTTCGTCTAAGGGCGAAATCGGCGAAAGGGGGACGATTTCGTCAAATTAGGGACGATTTCGGCTTGCGAAATCGGAGATGATTTTGCTCAAATTTGGGACGATATCGTCCAATAGTGGACGATATCATCATTTATATAAAATTGAACTAATTTTACTTGCATTATTAATTACTGAGTTTTTATTAATGATTTTTATTGTGTTGTTGTTTTTATGTTGCAGAGAGGATTACTAAAGAGCAGAGAATGGAAATACGATGGGTTGAGGGATGACTTGGCCGCTCTATCTCAGGCAGAGCGAGATCAGCTGGCACAGGTCGGCTTGCAGCATGTGGCAGAGATGCCACAAGTTTCTATAGACATGGGGCTATTGACAGCCCTAGCAGAGAGGTGGTATCCGGGTTCTTCCTATTTTTGGTTACCGACAGGGAGATGACTCCCACACTAGAGGATGTATGGAGGATTTTGAGGATCCCCATACAAGGACGACTGATCACTCCCACGGCCAATCAGGGCCACGCGATGATGCGACTGTGTGGCGATCCGAGCTTCGCCCTGGAGAAGGGCGGAGTGAACATCGAGTCGCTGCGTCAGATGCCTGGGGCATCGAGACTCACACGGGTTTTGGCTGGGGTGGTAGGTGGACTTCTGCTGTGCCACCAGAGCGGATGCAGGGTACCATGGGTACTGGCAGATGTGGTCTGTGACATGAGAGACCATGGCTACAGGTTTGCTTGGGGCAGCTTTGTTCTATGCCGATTGTACAGGATCCTGCATGGGGTCATGTACAAGGGCGGCCGATGTCTGGTTATGACATCGCTACTACAGGTTTGGTGCTGGGAGCACATTGCGGTGCGAAGGCCGATAGGGCTCCCATTGATAGGGATTGATGGGGAGAGGCCCCGAGCTTTCTACTGGTGGCTCCGGAGAGGGTCACAGCGATGGATAGATCTACCGATGTCCCGGAGACTACTTGATGACCTTGTCTCCGACCAGATCACCTGGAGGCCTTGGAGAGATCATCCAGGGTGGGCCGAGGATGGACAGGAGTTGGCTCGCATCAGGCGAGTCTGCTGGCTGAGGATGGAGAGGGGAGAGGTGGAGCTCCACCGCTATGACCGAGTTTTGAGGTAGTTCGGTCTACAGCAGGGGATCCCATCTCTCAGGGATTACGAGTTTTCTCGGACTATCCGGGATAACACTACAGTTAGCGGGGCTCCGGATATGCAGCGCTTCTGGAGTCAGGACGCGGATGATGCCCCCATTCAGCCAGTGGATGGGGACGACGCTGGGGTAGCCGACGGCTATGATGCCTGGTACATAGGCATCCGCCCTCCTCGGATGACGAGGGCTCAGGGTCCGATTCATGTAGTTGTGCATCGGATGGGGAGGCGATACCAGGCGGCCATTGAGGCGGCACAGGGTCATGGTGGGAGAGAGCAGAGGAGACCACAAGCATAGTAGAGGCCACGACAATGGGAGAGGAGGGAGGAGAGACCCCCTTCTCCACAGAGAGAGAGGCCACCATCGCTCGATAAGGGCAAGGGTGTTGACACTAGGGAGAGCAGCGAGACAGTGACTCTCCGAGCGGAGACAGTCCGTCTCTAGGCACAGGTGCAGACATTGCAGGATGAGGTTGCATGCCATCGAGCTGAGGTGACACAGCTCAGAGATGAGATTGCATGCCTCAGAGCACGGGGTGGAGGAGCGAGCACTCAGGAGCTGGCACGGTCGATTGCTCAGATCACGTTCTACCAGGGTATCTACTTCCAGATGGTGCCAGAGGGTTAGAGGGTACAGCTACCGGATGACATTGTTGACCCGATCAAGATTGGGTCATCGAGGACTTCATCTCGATCGATGACTAGGACTCGTAGTACCACACATACTACGATGGGGCCACCTCGTCCACCTCAGGGCGGGGGAGGAGATGAGGCTGAGAGCTCGAGGGGTTCTCGAGGCTAGCTACTACAGATTGCACTACATGATTGATATATAGTATTTATTATTTTTGATAGAGGATTGAGTATGCCGAGGTACAGATTGTGGCATACCGATTCGGTTTTGATATGATGTATATATACTATTGATATATATATAGATGAGATATTTTTTGATCATATGACTTGTGTCTTATGTATTTTTATGATGCTTTTAATGTTTTGATTGATTGATTTGATGATTCATGTAATTACGTCGTTGGAAATATTATGGTTGAAATGTCATGCTTGAAAAATTTAAATGAAATAATCTGATAGAACAAATTGGTTGTTTGTGATGTGATGATTTGATAAAAAATAAAAAAAAGGGACTTTTAACAATAATTTCAAAGGACATTGTCGCTATTATAGACCATTTCATGGAGTCGCCGCTCACTCGGTCGTCAAGCTAATCCCAGTATAGAAATATTGTTAAAAGTAAAAGAGTGCTTAAGAGACTGTCTTAAGACTTTGGTGCAATGGTGCAAATGATGATGATGATGGTTTGTTTTCAGAGTTTCATAAAAATAGTATGCATGAAATAATGTTAAAATGATTTTTGCTAGGCATAAATTCCTAAGTGTGATAAATTTTTTGGATAATTCCCTAGGAATTATACCATCATTGCAAAATTGAAGGTTGACATAATGACATGAAATAGTGATAATGTGCATGCTTTTTGTTAAAAAGCATAATTGTATAACATAATGATTTAAGTCATATGGTTTTCATGATTTTTAAATAAATGGGGAATAAAAATTGGTACAATGGTTTGCGCTAGGCATAGAATATGTAGGTATAGACTTATACCATCATCGCGAAATCCAAAGAAGAAAATAGATAGTTTTATTGCATGGTTGATTTTTAATAAATAGAAAATATGAAGATGAGGACTTGCGCTAGGCATAAAATTCCAATTTTGGTTTTAGAACTATACCATCGTCATGAAAGTCGACAATATATATATATATATATATATATATATATATATATATATTTTATTTATATATATTTTGTGTGTGTTTTGATTGTATGGTTTTGAAAGAAATTTTGATTTTTTCTATTATGTATGTAGTTGTCTTTATACTAAACAACTGTACTTTAAAGAAGAAAATGAATTTATTCCAAACAATTTGCAAAAAAATATTTCAAAGTATCTTAAAGACAAAAGTTAGATTTATAAGGAATCCCATGTGCATATGTGAGTTCATTTCCAATCTTGATTTATCATAATGATACACAAAATCTCTCAAATACAAATGTGTGTGCAATTGCTATGTTCATTTACCAGTTTTGAGCAAGATAATATGATACAAGTGATTTGAATGAACCAAATAAGTGTTCATTAACCATGATGTAGATGCATATAACCATACTAGACTACTATGTAAGTCGGATTATCAAGAGCTAGCTAATCCATAAGCAGACATAGGTCTGTACAAAAGAAGGTCGCTAATGTGACGGACATATCGCCACGCTAGGAGTTACCCAAGGCCAAGCAGGTTGGGCACAAACCACCTGTTATGGGGCTTACCTCAGAGTTTTCGAATAATTGAGAATTCCAAGGATTCAAGCTCATCAACCCTTCTTTTCTTTTCAAAGGGTAGGGAAAGGGATTTTATTGCTTTTGCTTTTGCTTTCATTTCTTTTCTTTTTGTATTTTTGCTTGATAATGCTTGGACCATTGCTGTAATGATATAAAATAACATTTTTCTTTTTCTCTTTTTCTTGAACTTTGCTTTTTTTTTTTGTTCTATGCTAGGGATACTTGCTCGGATTAGCTGTAGAGCAAGGGATTTTTATTCTGGGTAGGGGTGAGCTTGTCCTTTTGCCAATTCTCAAAGATTCTAGACCATGTGCATGATAGGATAGCAGGGGAAACTTTTCGCTCAAGAAACCACTTCTACTATGTAGCATAGCATGGACATTACAAATATAATCATTTTATTGTGAAAGGATGTGCTTGGTTTAAGTAAATAACAAGATCAATTCTCTCGTGCTCAAACTTTATTTAATTGAATTTTGTGGACTTTGATATAAGAGAGATTAGTAATCATGCCAGATAAAAATCAAGATATTTATTTTTGTGTTTGTGAAAGTGAGGGATTCCAAATAAATGCTAATTTATCCAAAATAATTTGAAACATATAACTGCAACATTTGTAAGAAGAATATATATAAATACTTTTTGAGAAGTTTTGAGAATGTTGACTCTCTCTTTCTTCTTTATGTTGTTTTGGTTTCGAAAGAGTCAAGAATATTGTTGTTTTTTATTTTTATTATTATTTTTTTGTTTTTGAAAGAATTAACAAGTGCCATAAATAAATACAACAAGTAGTTTTGAATATTTTGATGATTATGAATGTTTTTGGTGTTTTTGAATTTATAAATTGAAAGAAATACAAGATAGTGATTTTGAAATATTTTAAACAAATATATACAAGGATGAAATGACCAAATTTATACATAGTAACGTTTAAGATGCAAAATGTTCATGGGTTCTTTAAGTTCTTTACCATCTAAGGTAGATAATTTGTATGCTCCCGATTCAAATTTAGCAGGTGATAATGTATGGTCCAAGCCAGTTGGGCTCAAATTTACCTTTAAGGTCCTTAGTTGCATTAGTATTTTTTTGATTTTCTTTTAAAACAAGGTCACCGATCTCAAAGGATCGATGACGAACTTTTTTAGCATATGATCTTTTAAGCTTGTTTTGGTAGGCACGAAGATGCTCCAAAGCATTGATGCATTTTTCATAACTAATGAAGGTTCGGATAATATAATAATTAGCATGTTCTCTCTTCGCATCATCAAGTATATGAGCTAACATAGCTCCTAAGTCAGAACTAAGCTAAAATATACAGGAGAAATGGGCGATCAGGTCTAGGTGATGAAAGCACAGGTGGGTTAAGGAGGTATTGTTTGAGAATTTCAAAAGCTTCTTTACATTCATCGTCCCAATTAAAAGGGACATCCTTCTTAAGAAGTTTAAGAAAGGGACCAGTTTTGTCCGCCAGCTTATCGATGAAGCGACGGATGGCTTGAAGCTTACCTTGTAAACTTCGTAACTCAGATATATTAGTAGGTGCGGGCATATCAGTGATAGCCGCAATCTTGAGAGGGTCGATTTTGATACCACGTAAAGAAACTAAAACCCCTAATAGTTTACCGGACTTAACTCCGAATATGCATTTGGCTGGATTTAATCGAATAAGATATTCTCGTAATCGATTAAAAACTTTTCTCAAATCATCTAAATGATTATCTTCATTAATAGAGCGAGCTATAATATCATCTACATAATCATGTAGGATATCATGCATCATATCATGAAAAATATAAGTCATAGCTCGTTGATAGGTTGCACTTGCATTCTTTAAGCCAAATGGCATCACTTTCCAACAAAAGGTACCCTAGGGGGTAATAAAGGCTTGTTTTAGCCTGATCTTCAGGAGCTATCCTGATCTGATTATAACCGGAGAATCCATCCATTAAGGACATCATCCCACTCCTAGCAGTAAAGTCAATGATTTGATCCATGTTTGGAAGAGGAAAATCATCTTTAGGGCATGCAGCGTTAATATCTCTAAAATCTGTGCAAACCCTAACTTTGGTGGCTTCTTTCTTGGTAACTGGAACTACATTTGAGATCCATTCAGCATAATCAATAGCTTGTATAAAAACAACATTCAGGAGTTTTTCTAACTCCCCTTTGACTAGCAAAGCCACTTTGGGATGCATTTTTCTAAGTTTTTGTTTAACAGGTTTAGCATCCGGATGGACCACTAGGTGATGCATGACTACAGAAGGGTCTAGACCTGGCATATCTTCATATGTCCAAGCGAAGACATCTTCATATTCTTTAAGGAATGCAATGTATTGCTCTTGTTTTTCTTGACTTAATTCTGATCCAATATTGATTATGTGAGGACTATCCTCAGTTCCAATATTAATTTTAATGACGTTTTCTACCTCCATGTGTAGATCTCTTTCAAAATTAGGTGGGGCGGGTGAAACGCCCAATTCTTGTAATTCTTGTAAGGTTAAGTTGGATAATTCATCTTGAGGATTAGTGGTCTCAAGTTGGGCTATAGTTGGTATAGAACCATCAAAATAAAATCCATTGTGTAACATCTCTTCAACGGAGACATCGTGGAAGATATCTCCTTCCAACTCCTCATCGGAGTCAGCAATCATTTCAGGGTAAGCTATGGATAGCATGTTACATGTAAATGGCTGATTTTTTAGAGGCAAATCATCACGCCTATCCAAATAATCTTGATAACATATGAGTTGATCATCATCTTCAAAAGGAAAGGGTTGACCCTTACTAGGAAATAGGCCCACACCACAACGGGCAGGCCACGGTTCTACCTCGAAAGGTTCTTTCATGCCATTTTGGAAAGGTCCCAAGCCTTTCCCTTTATATCCCATTTTAAGCATTATGGGTTTAGCTTTAATATATTCATTGGTAAAATAACATCGAGCATATCCCTCATGATGAGTTTTGATATTTCGAGGGATTCTTCCCCAGTCATATCCTTTATAAATGAAGGCACAACTCCCGACTTGGTAAGTACTTCCCATAGGTTGTGGGAGGCCCAAAGTACGAGGAGATGGCGGCAAGTTATTTAAAAGAATTGAATCTTGCATGAAAGCATTTGTTTTTTCTGATATTAAGATTGTGGATAAATCCGGTAAAAGTTCATCAGAAAGAGCATAAGATGTAGAAGGATCATTCCCTATATCTTTAGATGTGGAAGGTATGATAGATGTTGATAATGTGGAAGTGTTAATAGATGGGTCTATAGGTTTTGAAATTATAGGGATGGAACATGAAGGATTGGTTGTGGATTGAAGATCTTTTTGAGGTTCTAGAGTGGTTTGTTTAGAAGATTGTTGATCTATATATGAGGATGAAATGAATGGAGGGGAAATAGGTGAAGCTATGGGTGTGTGTTTCATAGTTTTAGATGAAAAATAAGAATTAGGATGTGTGGATGACAGAGCAGGGCAAAATTGCACTCCAACAGGTTCCGCCAAAGCACACATATCAAAGGGTCTAGGATCACCGTGGATAGTGACCAACTGATTTTTAAATTCGAATTTAACACATTGGTGTAAAGTTGATGGGACAGCCCGCATTGCATTGATCCAAGGACGACCCAAGAGTATATTGTACGATGCGGGGCAATGTACAATAAACATGGTGGTATCTAGAGTTCGAGGACCAACTTGCAATGGGATGGTAATAACTCCACACGTTTCTTGTGTTTCGTCATTGAAAGCTTTGATAATCATGTCAGTTTTCTTCATTTCATCACTTCTAAAGCCAAATCGTTGGTAGAAGTCAAAAGTGCAAATGTTTAGAGATGAACCATTATCAATCGGGACTCGTTTAACAGCTACATCTCCAATTAGAGCAGTAATATATAAGGGATTATCCTTATGTAAACCGTGTTGTGGGATATCTTTATCCCGAAAGTCAATACAATCAACTTCTAGAGTGATGATAGTATTGGCCATGGCTTCGAAGTTGAATATTTTGAGGTACCATCATTTGGCTTAATGTAAGCATCAACTCATCCCTATGGGTAGGAGAAGATCTTAATAAATCCAAAAGGGAAATTCTAGTCGTAGTATTGGATAATTGCTCATTAATATTGTAAGGGGGTTTAAGTTGAACATTGGAAGCATGATTCCCTTTATTGGGATTTTTCAAAACAAATGGAGCTGATCCATCATTCTGGTTTGGTTCTTGTTGAGAATTTTGAGCCTCGTTGTCGGGTAACGACTCCAATGGTACCTACAATGTTATATTGAAGACGTTGAACCGGTCTCGGTTGAGCGTTTATGGCTTGTTCATTTGGGAGGAATTGATTAGAAGAGGGTCGAGTAGTAACTCTTCTAGGAAATGGTTCTTCTGGAACCATAGCATCTGTGATGGGTTGAATAGGATCTGATTCATTTTTAGAACTATTCGATTGGTTTGAAGTGATGTCTATTTCACTTTCAATATCTGATTCTATATCACTAGGATCTGGAGTTTGAATATTATGTAGGGGCCTGGTTGTGACCATGGATAAAGTTGTGTCAAATTTTTGTAAATCATGATTAGGTAAATGTCCGCTAATAGTTCCTACATATCGGGTAGGAGGAGGAACATTATGATGTTCGATTTGATTGGCCACCTCTTTACCATGTCTTGGTAAAGGGTGTTGAAATATGTCTAATGATTGATTAGCATTTTGATTTTGATTTTGGGGAATGTTCTTTTGAGGATTATTAGGAGCATTTTGTTTAGGTTGGAAGGCTTGCACCTCCATTTCATTATTATCAATCAGATCCTCGTATTTTATGTTTCAACCTTTTACAAGCATTGGTAGAGTGTCCAGGCCCTCTATGGAAATCACAGTGTAAGTCAGCTCTGTATCCGGGTATAGTTGGATCAGGTTCCCGGATAGCTGGTAATTGGATCAAACCTCTTTCGAGTAATTGAGGTAAAATAGTTGATAAGGGTTGATTCAATCTAGTAAATTCTCGAGGAGGCTTATCAGGCGGTTTCAATATAAATTTTTTTGTTGTTTTCGTTGCATTGATATTAGCAACATTTTTGTCGTCAGTGACTCCGTCACCTACAACTTGTTTGTTTTTATACTGATTTCTGGATGTTTTCTCATCATCCTTCTTCCTAAGTTGGCCTCTCCTAATGAGGGCATCTTCTACTCTTCGAGCTAAATCTATAGCCTGATCGAAGGTAGTTAAAGTAGCAGTTGATAGCTCATAAGATATTTGTTCTTGTAAATTATTAATAAAAATGTCCAACATTTCCCTATAAGGTAGCACAAAGTGCGTTTTCCTATCAATCGCCTCCATCTAGCTAAGAAATCGGCAAAACATTCATCCTTGTCTTGTTTTAAGTTGTATAAATCTTTAATGGTTACATGCCTCTCGATGTAGGCACTAAATTGATGGACAAAAGATTCAGTTGTTTCTTCAAAGTTTCTCAAAGAATGAGTGGGCAATTGATAGTACCACTCTAATGCCATTCCACCTAAACTTTTTGGGAACATTTTTAGTAATAGCAAGTCATCATGTGATATATCATGACATGCTATCCTAAACATGCGAAGATGCTCTATGGGATCTTCGGTTCCTTTATATATAGGCAGGATGGGCATGGGAAAATGCTTAGGGTACGGTTGTGCTACAACTATGGGATCCAAAGGTTGACTACATATCTCTCGATAATTGTACGAGGGACGGTAAGGATCTATCTCGGTCCATACGCGAAGCTAACTGTTTCACCATGGCTTCCAGATTACTAGTTTGCCCACCATATTGGTTCGGTAGGGCATTGATATGGGATTTGTGAGCATATGATGGAGGGACATGAAGATTAGATGCTATGTTGCTATTGTGTAAATTGTTGGTAGGAAAGGTGTTATGAAGGAATTTTGAAGTTGTATTATGTTGTATTCCAGATTGTTGAAAATTGGTGTTTGGCTTCATTTTAGGTTTTTGTTTACTTGAAGCATATTGATCAATAGTTTGGCGAAGTAAAGCAGTGAAGGAAGTTTTCTTTTGTGTGGGAATGATTTTAGGCTCAATAACAAGTTCCTTAGGAGGTTGGGTAACCTGTTGTTTTGGCATGTTCTCGAATCATAGTGACCATATCTCTATTGGATGGTCAAGCCTTATCACTTTCTTGATCAATGAAAGACAAGGGATTAGTGTGCACATCAAACATATGTTCCATGGCTGCTTGAGTGTCACTAATTTGCCCTTTATCAATACGAACTGCCATATTAAGAGCGCCAATGTTATTATTGAAAAATTTCCAGAAATGATCTAAGTTGTCAAAAGCAATAGTTCCATCTAGGAGCTACTCTAGGGGATGAGGATCCATCCTCTTTAACATTTTCTTCTTGTTCATTGTCTTCACCTAGGTCATCTTCTCGTTGATCTAGAGTTTCTCCTTCCGGAATTGGATCTTCGGGAAGGACATTTGGGTTTCTAGTTTTATCTTCTAACCAATCTTCTTCTTCTCCTTCAGTTTGTTTACCATTCCTAAGTTTAGGCATTGTGCTTAATTTAGATTTCAGCAAATATATATATATATATATATATATATATATATATATATATATATATATATATATATATGCAACAAGCTTAAGAGGTATATATTAATTATATACCTACTACAATATTTAAAATGAAAGGTTTTGGTTTTTGTTATGTTTTTTTTTAGTTTTTCTTGTTTTTGTAATAATATTGTAAAGATAACAAACAACACAATAAATGCAAGAACTAATACTGAAAGTAATGATCTAGTTTTCTATAAACAATTTATAAATATCATTAATGGGCTCGAGTTCTTCAGGAGTCATGAAGTGTTCTTCTTCAAATTGAAAATTTTCTTTCAAAAATTTAATGAAAAGAGCTATAGTGATATTATCTGTTTTAGATTCTGGGTTGATAGAAGTAAATCTCGTGGCAATACTCTCGATATAACACAACTCGAGGAACTCTATTCCATATTTCCCTATCCATAAGAACAACCTCTTGGTCTTCTACACGACCTAGGAACCGGTGTATAATGGCTGCGTTCTCGAGGTATTCCTCGAAGGTGAACAATTCTGAAGACACAAGAGCTCTCCTATAAGCTAACCATCTATGGGAGGCTCTCTGAAGTTCATGATAAAAAACGAGTTGATGAGGATCCAAGATTCTATCTAGGACAAGCCTCTTGATTTGTTTAAGTTTTGTTGACCTAGATGAAATGACACTTAGTCTTCTATCAAGTTCGTCCCACAAAAGTTGATTTCTATCTCATTTCGGGCACACTAAGCACATAATTGATTTCTATGGCTGCCAATTGGTTTTCAACATTTATAGTAACTGCTAATATTTTCTTAGGAGCTACCATCTAAACATGATATGCAACTTATTAGTTTTAAATGATTTGAAATGCATCTATGTTTTGGTTGTTTTATTTTTATTTTTTGTTTTTTTGTTTTCTTGTTTTCAAAAGGTTTTAAATGCATTCACGTCGGGTTCACCAAAATGTATCGCTCCAAATTTTTCGCATCCCTACCTTCAGGCTATAGGATCCATGCCCGAAAGGAGGATGGGAAAAGGATGGCACGGTACCTCGGACCGAGAGGCCTTGCGAAGGTCCCGCCTCTCGGGGGAGGTGTATTATGGTGATTTTTTGACTGGATGGTGGGTTCACCAGGAAACGTTTGAATGGCGCTTCCATGCCTAGGTTGGGAATGTGTTTGATGTGTTCAGTTTTATCTTTAATAATCCAAGTCCTAGGTTTGGCCAAAATGAATCTAAGCTATTCTATTATGAAATGCAGATTTAAATGAATACGGAGAACAAAATTAGACAAAAAACAGAGAGAAAAAGATGGATTAAAGAGCCATACCTGATCCGGATGTCTGATGGAGATTCTGATTTTTGAAGCAGTCAAGATCGTCTAGAATTTGACAGGATCGTCTCCTATCTGACAGGATCGTCTGAGATCTGACGAATTCATCAGACGAATTCGTCAGAGACCTGCAAACAGAGAAATAGATGCAAAATACAGAGAATGCAACTATGATAACAGAGGGTAATGATGTAAAATGGCAGTAAGAACATTAAAATGATAATATCAAACTAAGACACGAATGCATTATAATGATCTAATGACAATTTATGCTTTTATTATGCATTAAAGCTACATGGGTGAACTCCAAGATGCAGGATAATAAAGAATAACCATAGAATTAACTAAATGCAGAATAATGCAGTAGAAAAAGAGTGGAGAAAATGCAAACTCTGGGCACTGATTGCCCCCAATGTGGACTGTAGTCGAAATCATCTCGAATTGGGTCGAGATCGTCCGAGATTGTACGAGATCGTCTGAGACGAATTGAGCTTGCTCCGACTGAAAAACAATGAAGTTCCTGCAAACAAACTTGGAAAAATACAAATGCAAACATTGATTTAAGATGGTCTAGTGCGTGTAGAATTCGAGTTATAGGGAATTTCAGCCAGGGGGATGCTAAGGGGAGGGCCTAGGATTAAATAGGCTTAGGATAGAGGTTGGGAGGTTGGAGATCATCCCAATTTGGGAGATCTCCAAAGGGGGAGGGTCTCTAACGGCGCAGACACGCTTCTGCCTGGATTAGAGACGTCGTTGGAACAGAGTCCAACTATGCACAAATCATTTTGGGACGAGATCGTCTGGACGTCCTACGCCAGATGAAATCGTCCGATCTGAGGCGATATCGTCTTATCGGAGACGATATCGTCAAACGGACAAAACAAACTCTAAAAATGGCGTGGGAAAGGAGGAAACGGGTTAAACGACGGTTTGGGAGCGGTTTTGGAGGTTGAAATTTGAATTTGAATATTTACTAGAGTAATTGTAATTATTAAGGTTTTACTGCGCCAATTTTAGGGTGCTACACTTTGGAGCTTTTTTTAATTGAATGTGACCAAAGGAGTGTACCCTTTGGAGCATTTTGGATTGAATTGATCAAAGGGGTGTTCTTACCTTGGAGCATTTTGGATTTTATAGTGACCAAAGGAGTTTTTTTCATTTGGAGCTTTTTAATTGCATGCGACCAAAGGAGTTTGGTTCCTTTGGAAATTTTCTTTCTTTTTTATTTTTGGTATTCATGTGATGAACTGAATGTATTATAAATAAATGCAATTGATGGTGATGTATGCAAATTAATAAATGGTGTTAACTTATTAATTTTCATTCAAAGAAGTTATGGACCATTGTTTATCCAACTTTACCTTTATTGCTTAATCAGGGGCACCAATACGATACTACTAGTTTGACCATATTTTGTAGGATGAAATGGACTATGATGTATATGACTATGCATTAGTGGTATGGAATGGAAGATTTCTTATGAATTTTTTGTCCTTAGATAAAGTATCTAGAGTTGTTTTGCAAATACTCAAACATCCTAGTGATCTCAAACAAACTCATCTATTCATATTATGAATTCATACGATGCTAAGGACGTCCTAGTGGTTTCAAATTTCTCAAGGATCAACTATGTGTGCAATTATTTTTCATTTACCATAATGAGTAAGGATTGACTAATCAATTGGTCACTTATACCAATAAACTATCTCATCCATGGGCATCCATAGGTTTGTACAAAATAAGATCACGCGTGGCTCCATACATGGAGCCATGCGTAAGGATACCCCATTACCAGGAAGGTTTCATTCAACCCATTGTCATAATGAGGATCAACCCATGGTTTTTGAAACACTAAGAGTTCTAGGGATTCAAGCTCCTTTCCCTTATTTTATTGCATTCAATTTTGAGGATTTTATTTCTAATTTTACTCATTTTTGTGTTGGAGCAAAGTGGATTTTATTTCTTTTTGGATACTTGTTCGTTTTGAGGAAGAGCAATGAGATTTTATTACTTTTTGAAATACTTTTGGGATACTTGCTTGCTTTGAGGAAGATCAAGGAATTTTTATTACTTTTTGAATATTTGCTCATTTTGAGGAAGAGCAAGAAATTTGTATTGCTTTTGGGATACTTGCTCATTTTGAGGAAGAGCAAGGGATTTTTATTACTTTTGGGGCTTGCTCATTTTTGGAGAAGAGCAATGTGATTTTATTGCTTTTTTGGGATACTTGTTGTTTTGAAGAAGAAAAAGGGATATTTTTTTTTGGGGGGGGATGCTTTTGGGATACTTTCTTGTTTTGAGGAGGGGCAAGGGATTTGTTTTTTTTTAAGGATGGACAAGGAGCTTGTCCTTTTTTCAACTCTTTAGCATTCTAGACCATACGCATAATTAGATGAATAGGGGAAACTTTTCACTTTATGGCAATAGTGACTCATGACTTCGTCATTCCTAAGCTTCATAATGTTTTAATGTGTTTTGATGTGCATGGTCCAAGAGGAAAATTGATTGACCAGGAACAACTTATTACATCTAAATATTATTTGGTTTTCAATTAAGGTTGTTTGAAACACTAGGAGTGGTTGAGTGATCAAAAACACCTAGATATTCCTCAAACTAGAGACTACCAAAGAAATGAAGTGCTATGGGGTTTTATTGCAGCTATTGTTTTTTACATGGTTTTGGATGGAAAAATTAGACTAATTATAGACCGCGGGTGCTCCTAATTAAGGCAAAAAGACTCAGTGAATGAACAATTATCTAACTTGAGTGCATGAAAATTAATATGGTAAGCAACATAAATGGATGTAAATGATATGAATGTGCAAATGCAATGGAAGTGGAATGTGTGAATGCAATGAAAGTGGCATTGTGAATTCGATGTATTAAAAATACAATGAGTATGAAAATATTTTTGTGTTTTATTATTTTTATTTTTATTATTATTATTTAGATGTTCTTATGGTGATATATCCATCCTACCATATTGCATGGATAACCAGTCGCTACAACCTCCAGGTGACTAGAATAAATCACTAGGTACAAGGTTCACTTGAGGATTTTTTTTACCAAAGGGGTTTGGTGCCTTTGGAAATTTTGGATTGATTTGACCAAAGGGGTGTTCTTCCCTTGGAGCATTTTGGATTTGATAGTGACCAAAGGAGTTTTTTTCCTTTGGAGCTTTTTGAATTGCATGTGACCAAAGGAGTTTTTTTCCTTTGGAGCCTTTTGTATTGAGCGTTGGTGATTCCCTACAATGATTTTGGCAACCTAGAGGTGTCTTGTCCATTACCCTTTTTGTTTATGGTGTGGTGTTATTTTTGTAGGTAATTTTAGGTTTTGGAGGGAAAGGGAGGTGGCAAGCTAGGATTTCCAAGTGGTAATATAGGACTACCAAATGGAAGGGGTAGTTACAATTACAGTGAGTCACCTAGGGTGTCTCACTTAACTAGGGTGATGTGGCTAATAGGTGAGTGCAAGTGGAGTGATGTGTAAGTTATGTCCCATGTGAAAGGACAAGGGTGGCATGAGTGTGTTATATGTGGCAAGGGGAGGGGTAGTGGTGGCTAGGACACATGTCTAGTGATTAGGTAGGGTATCCTAAGAAGATTTTCTAGATTTATTAAAATCTAGAAAATAGGATAATGTGCAAGATTTATACACCTAAGTTTAGACTTAGGTATATAATTTTATTATGTAATATTGTGATGTGTAATGTGGGTGAAATGGGCAAGGCCTTGTGGTAAAGTGTAAATGCCTAGGTTTTGGTGTCTACACTCAATAGTCTAAAATTTGGTGATTCTCTGCTCTACTCAGTCATCCATTAATCACCTGGCAACTTTGTTGGTACAATAACCCAAAAATCCTTTTAAATACAATTATTTCATGTTTACAAGGCATAGGACCAGTTTATCTAAAGAACTTTTTGAGTTCTTTGATTTATATTTTTCAAGAATGCAGTCACCTACCTCTACCAAATATGTTTCACTCCCAACTCTCTAAAAAAATTAAGACCATAGTGATTCAAATTTTGAGGAGCCTCATATCCCTTCAAAAGTGATGGATCAAAATAAAAAATAGAACCAAGGATACCCCAACTGGGACCATACTTCTCCCATCAACATCACTAGCCAAAATACCATTCCCTTGGCATCCCTAAAAGCTTTACCTACGTATTATGGCATAGGGAAAATTGTATATGAACACTACCAAGATATAGCAGCTTGTTGGCAATTTTGGGTTTGAGATCCTAGCTTCTTGTCTATGAGTTGTCATTGATGTCAAAAGGAAATGGCATTAATGTTAAGAGGATGTGTTGGCTTCAAAGGTGGAAGATTCCAAGAGAATCCGGAGAGATTCCATTGGCAAGGGTTTTTCATTAAAACCAAGTTAAATGGTTTTTATTAAAACCAATGGAGGTTCTCTTTATTATTTATTTAATTATTATTTAAAACCCTTCAAGGTTTTAATTAATTAATTATTTAATTAATTAAGGGAGAAATTATTTTTAATTTATTAAAAATACTTAAGGGTTTTTAAACCCTTTAGAAAGCAAATTTCGATTAAATTCGAAATTACTTTTCTTTGCAACCGACGTGTTCTAAAGTCCACGTATGGACTATAAATATGAGAAGGTTCCTAAGGTTAAACCGACTTGGAAAATCGAAGGCAATTAATTGGTTTGGCTACGATCGAATGTTCTGTTTACGCTGCGAAAGAGGAGAGCTCGTGGTTTGAAAAGCTTTCGGAAAGCTTGACCGTTCATGTGGAAGGAAGTCCGTCTTGGACTTCGTAAGCCTCTTGTGGGCTAGTGGCAGCGAAGGCTGCGTTTGGGCTTTGCGTAGGCGGAGGTCTGCGTTTCGATCCCCGCGGAGGGAGCTGTGCATGGATTAGTCACGTTTTTATTAAAACGTGTTTTGTGCCGCGAATTTCGGATTCTTCAAGGGCAGCCATTATAAGGTGTGATTATTTTCTTGATATGATTTTTGGCATTGTTTAGCATTGTTTAAAAGACATAGGAGAAATAAGGGGATATTTCTTTGGTTGTATTTTTGAGATTAGTCTTTTGCTATGCTAAATTTAAAAATGGAGATATAAGGTGTAAGTTTTGGTTGTTGTGTTTTTGGCTTCTTTGGTGGTTGTTTTTAAAGAAGAGGAGCTAAAAGGTGTATTAAGGAAAGTTTTTATATATGCTCATTTATCTTGGTTCTAACCCTAACTTGGTTGGAAGTTTGAGGGTTGTGTGTGGTGACAACTTTAAGGATCAATTTTCTTCTACTCCAAAAAGGTATGGGCACATTTTTCTTATGAGTATGATTGGTGTATGTTTTTCTGAAATAAGGTTGGAGTGAAAAGGTTTTCAACTAGGTTTCCTTTGGTTGGGTGTAAATCCTATTTTCTGGTTTGTTGAAGACTACTTATGCATTGTTATCCTTAAGGAGAGTTTTTGGTGAATGCATAATTTTTGGTTTGAGATAGTGGAAGCTTTGTGCACTAGGGTTTATATTTGTGAGTCTAGCTACTTGCATTGAGTTGGTGGAACCCTTGGTTGGCTGTTTTGAGTTTGATGGTTGAGTTGCTTCCATAGAGGTTGTTTGATCAAGTTATTGCTTTACTTGATTCATGATATTGGGCTTACTCCATTGAGTTGATTTGAGCAAGTTATTCTTTGCATTTGGTGATATTGTGTTGGTGGCTATTTTGTTCAAATATCTTTGGAGGGAAAAGGATTTCTACTTGTTTCCTTTTCTTGTGATGATTGGTTGAATGCTTCAAGGTTGATGTTGAGTTGAATGGTGTTGGTTGACTAAACCTTGTTTGATGAGCATTGTTGTTGAAACCCTAATTGATGGTGAAAAGAACATGAGTATCATTGTTATGTGATTCTTTGCATAGTTGGCAATTGTTGGGGTTTCATGTTCTTGAAAGAAAACATTCTATCCTATCCATTTCAGATATTGAGTTGAGTTTTCAGATTTGAGATTGAGATTGAGCTGAGTTGATTTGAGTTGAGTTTTGAGATTGGGATTTGAGTATAGAACATATTGAGTCTCTAACAATTCTCTTTATGCTTCTATGAGTTTGACAAATCACATTGGGTCTCTAACAATTCACTTTGTGATTTCCTACTAAGAAAGTTTTTCTTGGTGAGCTTGCTGAGTTTTTGGACAGGTTCCAGTGGGGACTTGTGAGCAGTTTTTGGACAGGTTCTAGTGGGGACTTGTGAGCAATTTTGGACAGGTTTCGGTGGGGACTTGTGAGCAGTTTTGGACAGGTTTCGTGGGGACTTGTGAGCAGATTTGGACAGGTCCTAGAAGAGGACTTGTGAGCTGAGTTTGATAGTTCTATCAGAGAACTTTAGGACAGAGGTGCATTGGTTCTATGAGAAGAACCTGAGGACAGATTTGGCAAGTCTTTGAGAAGGCTTGTATGCAGAGGATTGATTTGTTCAAGAGTTGGACAGATCTGACAGACAGAGGAAGACTTGTACTAGACCGACTGACTGTGTTTGGTACAGGTTGTTGAGCTGCTGTGGACGTGATCATAGAAGGCAGAGGTCTCTTAGGCTAAGCATTGAGGACAGGAGGTCTTCGGTGGAAAGGAGTTCCACGTGCTGGCAAGAGGTAGAGGTAGTTGATCTTTTGAGGGATCATTTCCAGAGCAGAGGGGAAGGTATCTCCTTTGAGCAGAGGCTCATAAATTTTGATTGGGGGAAGGTATCTCCTTTGAGCAGAGGCTCATAAATTCTGATTGGGGGAAGGTATCTCCTTTGGGCCGAGGCTCATAAACATTGTAATTGGGAAGGATTCCCAAAGAACTTTGAGATAACTTTTAGAGAAAAGTTTTGTGGACGTAGCTCAACCATTCTGGGTGAACCACGTTAAAATTGGTGTCACTTTGTGGATGATATTGTGCATTGCTTTGATATTGCTTTGGGTATATTGCTTTACTATTTTGAAGTATAAAGGAAAAAGTAAAAAGAGGTCTTATACTGTTCACCCCCCCTCTCAGGATAAGCTTGTGTTCTTCAATTGGTATCGAGCGAGTGCCTTCAAAAAGTTTAATGCACTTGAAGGAAAAGCTAGTAAAGAACACAATGGATCATTCAAGTGGCAATGCAACACCTATTCTTGATGGGTCAGATTTTGGTCTTTGGAGTGCAAGGATGAAGGTTCATCTAATGGCACTTGGGAATGAGGTTTGGGAAGTGATTGAAGATGAGTACACTATTCCTGAACATGGTCCTAATACTAAAGAAGAAAGGCTCCTACATCACAAGCAATTCAAAAGCAATGAATGCAATCCTGAAAGGCTTACAGAAAGTAGATCTCACCAAAGTGATTCACTGCAAGACAACTAGTGAAATGTGGAAACAGCTTGAAGGTGGTTCATACAGGTGATACAAATGTCAGAAAGGCCAAGTTGAGACACTTCAAAGGTATGTTTGAACAACTCAAGATGAATGATGATGAAAATATTAGTGACTACATGCTTCGTATGGATGAGGTTGTTAACTCCATGAAAGACTTAGGTCTTGAGCTTGCTGAAAATGATGTTTGTGATAAGATTTTAAGATCTCTTCCTAATAGATTTAGTGAAAATATTTTTGCTATTGAGGAAGCTAAAGATTTGGATAAGTTGAAAAAGGATGAGCTCCATAGTATACTTGCAGCATTTGAGTTGAGAACTCAAGTGAAGGTTGATGTCAAGAAAGAGGCAACTTTCAAGGCTACCAAGAATTCCAAGGGTAAACAGACTTCAAGATAGTGATGAGTCTTCTAGTGATAAAGAGGCATATTACAAAGCAAGAAAGGCAAGTTCTCTAGAAAGCACAAAAGTATGAAAAATATAAGATGTTTCAATTGTGGAAAGTTTGGTCATTATGCTACTGACTGTACTGTTCCCAAGAATGAAAGTGATGAAGATAAACAGGATTCTAAGAGCAAGGATTCTGAAAAGCACAAGCATCACAGAAAAACAAAGATGAGCACAACAATCAAGGAAAGAGGTATTCTCACAAGCACAAGAAGAGTTTCTACCTAGACAAAGCAAGTAAGTGTTCTAGTAGTGATAGTGAAAGTTCTTCAAGTGATAATGAAAATGAGATGTTGTTCATATCAAAAAAAGAGGAAGAACCGAAACATAGATTCATTATCATGAAATGTCTTAGATGTGGAAATTTTGGTCACCTTGAGGATGATTGCACAAATAATGATTTGGTTTCTAGTATGTATGAGGATGCTTCATAAAACTATAAGGAAGATGCATGTATGGTTTTTGAAAAGGGTAGCACCTCTAGTGATAAGAAATCTGAAAAAGGCTTTGATGATTCAAAAAGCAAACAAATAAAGGATCTTGAAAGTGAACTTATTAGTGCTCTTAGTGTTTTGGAAAAGGAAAGAAAGAAGAATGCTAGACTCAAGGATAAGTTAGATGAATGTTGTATGGAGAGAGATGATCTTATAGAAAGTCTTGACTTCTCTATAGCTAAGACACAAGAACTCAAGGATGAGTTAGAGTCTAAGGTTCTTGAGTATAGTGAGTTAGAATAGAAAATGGCTTCTTTGAAAGAGGAAACTAAAGAGTACAAGGATAAGCTTTACAGAGTTTCAAGATAGCTCCAAAAAGGTTAAGTCACTCATCAAAGGTCAAAGAAAGACAACAGATAAAACAGGCCTTGGTTTTGTTAAGCCACACAAGGAACAAGTTGGAGAGTCTAGTAAGAGACTCCAAAAGAAAGAGAGTTCTGATGAGGAAAGTATTTCAGAAAAGGAGTCCTTGAATGATAGATGCACAGAAAATAGAATTCAGAATGAGAAGAAGAAGTTTTCAGAACCTAAGAGGTCAATTAAAGGAAAGTTTCAAGGCAGATGTTTTGCTTGTCACAAGGTTTGGTCACATGGCTTCACATTGCATGGCTCAAGTGAAGGAGGTAAATGACAGTTTCAGAAGTGCTAGTTACTTTCAAGGGTATTGCTACTCTTGTCAACAGTTTGGGCACAAGGCAATTTATTGCAAGGCAAATAACAGGAACAGTTTGGTCAGAACTGGTGGATTCAAAGAACAGGTATGCCTCAAAGAAATAACATTGTTACTTGTTATAAGTGCAACAATGAAGGTCACATAGCTAGACAGTGTAGAGCTGAACTTCCAAGGTACAAGAACAGAAACAATGGTATGATCAGGTCCAAGGATCAAGGCATGGACAAGAACAGGGATGAGAACAAGAACAAGAACAAGGAATAGGAATATGGACAAAGAGTTCAAGAGAAGGCCCGGTAAGGAAGTTATAGACGCTGATGATGATCAGTGCCTAATGGGAGTTTTACTCCCACCCAAGAATTAAACACCTCAACAGGAGGTGGGGGAGGGACTAAGCTAAGAGGCTCATTCTTAGTCCCGAGCCCCAAAGGTGACCCTTTGCCATTGATGACAAAGGGGGAGAGATTTGAGTAAGGGGGAGAGCCTCAAGACAGGGGGAGCTGTTTATGTTGAGTTTCTGTGTTGTTGAGAAGCATGGTTTGCCATCAATGACAAAGGGGGAGATTGTTGGCAATTTTGGGTTTGAGATCCTAGCTTCTTGTCTATGAGTTGTCATTGATGTCAAAAGGAAATGGCATTAATGTTAAGAGGATGTGTTGGCTTCAAAGGTGGAAGATTCCAAGAGAATCCGGAGAGATTCCATTGGCAAGGGTTTTTCATTAAAACCAAGTTAAATGGTTTTTATTAAAACCAATGGAGGTTCTCTTTATTATTTATTTAATTATTATTTAAAACCCTTCAAGGTTTTAATTAATTAATTATTTAATTAATTAAGGGAGAAATTATTTTTAATTTATTAAAAATACTTAAGGGTTTTTAAACCCTTTAGAAAGCAAATTTTGATTAAAATTCGAAATTACTTTTCTTTGCAACCGACGTGTTCTAAAGTCCACGTATGGACTATAAATATGAGAAGGTTCCTAAGGTTAAACTGACTTGGAAAATCGAAGGCAATTAATTGGTTTGGCTACGATCGAATGTTCTGTTTACGCTGCGAAAGAGGAGAGCTCGTGGTTTGAAAAGCTTTCGAAAAGCTTGACCGTTCATGTGGAAGGAAGTCCGTCTTGGACTTCGTAAGCCTCTTGTGGGCTAGTGGCAGCGAAGGCTGCGTTTGGGCTTTGCGTAGGCGGAGGTCTGCGTTTCGATCCCCGCAGAGGGAGTTGTGCATGGATTAGTCACGTTTTTATTAAAACGTGTTTTGTGCCGCGAATTTCGGATTCTTCAAGGGCAGCCATTATAAGGTGTGATTATTTTCTTGATATGATTTTTGGCATTGTTTAGCATTGTTTAAAAGACATAGGAGAAATAAGGGGATATTTCTTTGGTTGTATTTTTGAGATTAGTCTTTTGCTATGCTAAATTTAAAAATGGAGATATAAGGTGTAAGTTTTGGTTGTTGTGTTTTTGGCTTCTTTGGTGGTTGTTTTTAAAGAAGAGGAGCTAAAAGGTGTATTAAGGAAAGTTTTTATATATGCTCATTTATCTTGGTTCTAACCCTAACTTGGTTGGAAGTTTGAGGGTTGTGTGTGGTGACAGCTTTAAGGATCAATTTTCTTCTACTCCAAAAAGGTATGGGCACATTTTTCTTATGAGTATGATTGGTGTATGTTTTTCTCGAAATAAGGTTGGAGTGAAAAGGTTTTCAACTAGGTTTCCTTTGGTTGGGTGTAAATCCTATTTTCTGGTTTGTTGAAGACTACTTATGCATTGTTATCCTTAAGGAGAGTTTTTGGTGAATGCATAATTTCTCGTTTGAGATAGTGGAAGCTTTGTGCACTAGGGTTTATATTTGTGAGTCTAGCTACTTGCATTGAGTTGGTGGAACCCTTGGTTGGCTGTTTTGAGTTTGATGGTTGAGTTGCTTCCATAGAGGTTGTTTGATCAAGTTATTGCTTTACTTGATTCATGATATTGGGCTTACTCCATTGAGTTGATTTGAGCAAGTTATTCTTTGCATTTGGTGATATTGTGTTGGTGGCTGTTTTGTTCAAATATCTTTGGAGGGAAAAGGATTTCTACTTGTTTCCTTTTCTTGTGATGATTGGTTGAATGCTTCAAGGTTGATGTTGAGTTGAATGGTGTTGGTTGACTAAACCTTGTTTGATGAGCATTGTTGTTGAAACCCTAATTGATGGTGAAAAGAACATGAGTATCATTGTTATGTGATTCTTTGCATAGTTGGCAATTGTTGGGGTTTCATGTTCTTGAAAGAAAACATTCTATCCTATCCATTTCAGATATTGAGTTGAGTTTTCAGATTTGAGATTGAGATTGAGCTGAGTTGATTTGAGTTGAGTTTTGAGATTGGGATTTGAGTATAGAACATATTGAGTCTCTAACAATTCTCTTTATGCTTCTATGAGTTTGACAAATCACATTGGGTCTCTAACAATTCACTTTGTGATTTCCTACTAAGAAAGTTTTTCTTGGTGAGCTTGCTGAGTTTTTGGACAGGTTCCCAGTGGGGACTTGTGAGCAGGTTTTGGACAGGTTCCAGTGGGGACTTGTGAGCAGCTTTTGGACAGGTTCCAGTGGGGACTTGTGAGCAGTTTTGGACAGGTTTCGGTGGGGACTTGTGAGCAGATTTGGACAGGTCCTAGCAGAGGACTTGTGAGCTGAGTTTGATAGTTCTATCAGAGAACTTGAGGACAGAGGTGCATTGGTTCTATGAGAAGAACCCGAGGATAGATTTGGCAAGTCTTTGAGAAGGCTTGTATGCAGAGGATTGATTTGTTCAAGAGTTGGACAGATCTCGACGGATAGAGGAAGACTTGTACTAGACCGACTGACCGTGTTTGGTACAGAGTTGTTGAGCCACTGTGGACGTGATCATAGAAGGCGAAGGTCTCTTAGGCTAAGCATTGAGGACAGGAGGTCTTCGATGGAAAGGAGTTCCACGTGGCCGGCAAGAGGTAGAGGCAGTTGATCTTTCGAGGGATCATTTCCAGAGCAGAGGGGAAGGTATCTCCTTTGAGCAGAGGCTCATAAATTTTGATTGGGGGAAGGTATCTCCTTTGAGCAGAGGCTCATAAATTCTGATTGGGGGAAGGTATCTCCTTTGGGCCGAGGCTCATAAACATTGTAATTGGGAAGGATTCCCAAAGAACTTTGAGATAACTTTTAGAGAAAAGTTTTGTGGACGTAGCCCAGCCATTCTGGGTGAACCACGTTAAAATTGGTGTCACTTTGTGGATGATATTGTGCATTGCTTTGATATTGCTTTGGGTATATTGCTTTACTATTTTGAAGTATAAAGGAAAAAGTAAAAAGAGGTCTTATACTGTTCACCCCCCTCTCAGTATAAGCTTGTGTTCTTCACAACTTTGGCTGTTGTTCATAATATCCGAGAAGAGGATGTCATGATCAAATTGTTAGTCATCTCTTTAAAAGGAAAAATGCTATATTGGTACATAACTCTTTCCAATAGTAGTATTATTTCATGGGTAGACTTGGTAGGAAAGTTTATAGCAGAGTTCAATGAATAAACTAACCCTTTCTCTTTGCTTACTAAGTTCACTATCATACAAAATAATCTCCAATAATAAATAGTCAACATCAATATCCTATTTAGTAGGTCCTAGAAAAGAGTTCCTGAAGGTCTTAGACCCACCAATGAGTAGGTTGTGTATTACTATTTGAGAGCTTTCAGCTTATATTTGAGTCTAATGATAATACAGTCTAATGTCCTTACTTTTCCATAAATATTTCAAGAAGCTATAAAACCAATAAAATATTACTATAGATTGGCTACCTCTTAAACCCATAATGCCTATTTTCCTAGATATTTTTCAAAATAAATTATAGCCAATCTCATCAATACCAAATTACCTTGTAGCACCTTCTCTAGTAAACCTTCCACACTGGCCAATAACATCCATAGTACCAATACTACCAATAATACATGTGTTGCTAGCACTCCCTACTACTTTTGTCATTTGTACACTTTCAGTGCTAAATCCACAAACAACCCTCCTACAAGATATGTAGAATACCATGAAGAACCTCACCAATGAGATCACCTTGATGAAAAGAAGGGAAGTAGAAAGGAAATTCCAGCCTAGAAGATTCCCATATGTAGCCAAATATCAGGCTACATCTACAAGTAAACCTCTTGAAAGACCAAGAACCATCCTTACAAATGAACAAGAAGAACCCTCATCTTCCACATCTCAATTTGATTATTGGTGCTCCACTTGTAATGATCCCCATGGGGAAAACTCTTGTATGATGCACCAACATTATCTACAAAAGGTGGCTATAGAAAGAGCAGAGAGAGCTCAGAAAGGGTACATTAACATGATTAGGGAAGGTGAACATAATTTTATGATGCCATCTATTGAACAAGTTTCCATCCTAACTAGGTATAGAAAGAAACCATTGTAGGTGAATCCAAAAGAGATAAATCCCCTAAAAATCCCCATCGATGTCAAAGATACAAAGGAGACAAAATAGGAGATCCCTTCGAAGACCTCTATTCAAAAGCCAGTTACTCAATAGAAGAAAGAGATCGGACCTAGTGGAACACAATAGAAGGGAGATGAATCACAAGAAGAAGCTAGAGATAAGTTGAAATATTTATCTCTAATGAAGTATCAATGGATAGAAGCTACTCAAGAATACATAAATAAGTATGAACCCATATCAAGAGACAAGGAAATGCAACCCTCAACTTCTACCTATAATATCGTTGAAGAGCTCAAGAAGACACCTTCAAAGGCTAGTATGTATGATTATTTGTTGATTCCTAGACAAATTGATCTACTTCAGTTAGCACTCAAAATGATTAAAATCTAAAATAAATTATTTCACGATCAAAATTTTTCTCAAGGTGGTCTTGTTATGGGGGCAAGTAAAAAAAAACTTTCTCATTTTTATCTACCCTAGATATGGAAGGATGGGTAGTACACAACTGCATGATAGACTTGGGGGCTACCACTACAGTCATGCCTAAGGCCATGTGTGATGTCATGGTAATGGAGTATACCATAAGCTATCTCGATGTACTACAATTATATGGAACCTTGGTCAAGGCTATAGGAGTCATTAAAGACGTCCCCATGGTGCTACATAGATTACCTCATGTCACGATCATTTAGGAGATAGTGGTGGTGGACCTGGAGCCTTACTTTAGAATTTGCCTATCAAGGGAGTTCACCACCAAGTTGGGGGGTTACCTTTCCTTAGATTATTCTCATATGGAGATACCTTTCAAAGGAAGGAGGGTGAAGATCTACTCTGAGAAGCCTTCTTCATTTCACATAGAGAGGCTAGAGGATGCAAAACAAACTACTGGTGCAATCAATATGATAGTTGAAGAAGAAGATCTAATGGAAGAATTTCTAGAGGATCTTCACATGAAGGATAAGTTCTATCTAAAGGATTTCAATTCTATGATAGAAATAGGGATGGGGACTTATTCCATCCAAAAGCCAAAAATAAAATAACTAGTGGAGTTAACACCCTCATCAGACCAACTGTGGAAGCTCTATTTTGATGGGGCAAGATGTAAAAATGGTGCAGGAGTAGGGGTAGCCTTAATTTCACCTTCAAGATCTTAGAGGACCTTTCCTATAGACTCACATGGAGTTGCACCAATAACGTAGTGAAATATAAGATCTTGTACCTATATTTTAAGAAGGCAAAAAAACTTGGAGCCAAGCACCTCCAGATATTTGGAGATTCAAAGTTAGTAGTCAATCAGATGATCAAAAAGTGTGTCAACAGGTAGCACTACCTCAAAGCATATAGAAATAGAGTCTAGTATTTACTAGAATCTTATGAAACCCTCAATATCAAAATCATCCCCAGAGATCAAAATACACATGTTGACACCCTGACATCCATGGGATCTAATTATTACCCTATGTCAAATATCATACACAAGTCCAAGGTAGTAAAGCTTATATATCAACCTTCTATCCCAGACAAGAATATCTTTTGGCAAGTATTTGAGAATGATAAATATATAGTAGAATTTTTTCTTCATGAAATAAATTTTTCAACCAAACCCATGGGAGATGAAGGTGAAAATGAATAAGAAGAGGAGTTCCTCCAGGTAAAAAACAATCCCATACCTAAAGTATTAATCACCCTTGAGAGTCTATTCGACAATAGTGATCACCTAGCTGGTCTCATGATAACAATTGATGCAAAAGGATTCTAAAGAAATTTAGATTACCTCAGGGAAGAGTTTCAAAGTCATCATGGATTGTTTAGAAGAAGAGCTAGTTCAAATCCAGGAGTTGTGTGAAAATTATGATGATATCATAGCATGGACATATGATGATCTCAAAGTCTACAATAAGGATACTATTTAGCATACCATTGAACTGGAACCTGATGCAAAGCCTTTCCAACAAAAGCAAAGACCAGTTAATCCTAATATTGAAGCATTGATGAAGCAAGAACTACTCAAGTTGCTCGATACCAAGATTATATATCCAATCAAGAATTCCACATCGGTAGCAAATCTTATCCCAATTAGAAAAAATAATGGATATAGAAGGCTCTATGTTTATTTTTGAGACCTAAATAAGATCTCTCTAAAGGACCATTACCCGCTACCATAAATTGATCAAATACTTCACATAGTGGTAGGAGTAGAGAGATTTTCCCTATTGGATGGATTTTCTAGATTCAATTAGATATGGGTCTCAAATGAAGACCAATATAAGACAACATTCAACACTAAATGGGGTACTTTTGCATATTAGCACATGCTCTTTGGGCTATCTAATTTTGGTGCCACATTTCAGAGAGCCATGGACCTTGCTTTTGAGGAACTAGTAAACAAGGTGATTGTTATTTATCTAGATGATATGACTATCTTCTCTTATAAAAAATATCATATAGAGCACCTTAGGTAGGTCTTTGAAAAGTGCAAATAATTTGGGATATCATTGAACCCAAAGAAGTCCATCTTTGTAGTAAGAGAAGGAAAGTTGTTGGGGCATGTCGTATCTAAAGTAGGGCTTGCAATCAATCCGAAAAAGGTAAAATCCATCTTAGATTTACCCCTTCCCATGAATAAGAAGGGACTTCAATCATTCTTTGGGTAAATCAACTTTGTACAAAAATTTATTTTTGATTTCACCCAGATAGTCAAACCCATGATAGAGATGCTAAAGAAGAATGTAGAATTCAAATGGATGGATGATTGGAGAGAGGCTTTCAAAAATATAAAAGAGGTAATCTCACAAGATCCAATCCTCATTAACCCAAACTACTCCAAAGACTTCATTCTATACGCCTTCGGAGTAGAGGAAAGCTATGTTGTTGTTCTCACACAAAAGGGAGAAGATGGAAGTGAAAGACTGATTGCCTTTCTCAGCCAAACACTAAATGATCATGAAGAAAGGTACAAATTTATTAAAATACCGGTTTACACGGTTATGAAGTCCTTGAAGAAATTTAGACATTTTGTCTCCCAGAGTAAAATCCTTGTATATGTAGTGCACCCGAATGTCAAAAATTTTGTCATTCAAGGAGAATGGGGAGACAGACAGGCAGGTTGGACAACAAAAATTCAAGAGTTTGATGTGGAAATATACCCAACAAAGTTGATAAGGGGGAGAGCTCTTTTCTAAAAATTTCCAGAGTCTGTAGTTGCAACCAATAATTTCTCTTTAGAAAAAAAAGATCCAGTTCAAGAAGAAGAGGGATGTGGGCTATCAAAAAATTAAATAACCCTCTTGATGCATTATTTCAGTATTGGCAAGTGTTCGGAAGGATTAATGCCATCTCAAAGGAGGAGATATAGGATGTAAGATAGAAAATATGTGCTCATTAATAATTTCCTATACCAAAAAAGCTTTGATGGTGTCCTCTTAAGGTGTATTCCCCTAACATAGGTTGATAGAATCTTGAAAGAGTTTCATACTGAGCTTTTAGGAGGGCATTACTCAAGGTAGACTATAGCGGCTAAAATCCTCAGGGTGGGATTTTAGTGGCCAACCATATTTTTAGATGCATTTCGCATGGTGAGGTCATGTGACAAATACCAAAAATTTATGAGAAAAATAAGCACTATGCTATGCCACTCCAACCAGTAATTGCATAAGAGCCCTTTCAACAATGGGGCTTGGATTTTATTGGTATCATAAATCTAAATTCATCTACTGGTCAAAAATTCATTATTACAATAACAAGCTACTTTCACCAAGTGCACTGAGGCTAAAGTGACCAAGCATGTTGATCAAGAAATAGTTATTAATTTTTTGGAAAGGTTAATTACCAGGTTTGGGGTTCCTACTATTATTGTCTTTGATAATGGAACTCATTTCATAGGTGCCAAAATAATGGATTTTTCTAGAAAATATGGTATCTATTGCAATGCATCTTCAAATTACTACCCATAGGGAAATGGACTCGTAGAATCTACAAACAATAATCTATTAAAAATAATCAAGTGCAACATAGAACACAATCCTAGAAGTTGGCATCTCCTTCTTGATAAAGCATTATGTGTAGATAGGATAATACCTAAGAAAGCACTAAAGACATCTTCATATGCTCTGGTCTATAGAAAGGAGGTAGTTCTCCCGATTAATCTTGAACTCCCAATGCTCGGATTCATGAGTGTAAGGCAAAATATTTCTTGACTATAGGAAAAATATTGGTTTAGTTGATAAAATTGGAGGAACGTGATAAATTATATAATAACCTCTGTCAACACCAATGATTAGTGAAATAATAGTTTAATAGAAAGGCAGCACCAAAAAAATTTGTGGAAGGTGACCTTGTCCTAAAATGGGATGTAGATTAGACCAAACCTGGTGCTCATGATAAACTTGATTCTTTCCAGTCAGTACCATATCTTGTGGACAATTGTATATATTCAAATGCATACCAAATCTGAGACTTAGAAGGAAATTACTCCCAAAACTAGAGAATGGCTAGCCCCTAAAATATTATACCTAATCAAGATCAGGACGTGGATTGTACAAATGTATATAGTCTAGTATTTTCTTTATTTTTTTTTTCTTTGCTTGTACAATATTTTACAATATGATGAATTTGAAAATTTAAGCAAGCCTTGTCTTATGATGAACCGAAGATTATCCTAGTAGGATATTTGGATGAATGAAGACATTCTTAGTCCTCAACCTAGAGGTCCAAAACTATGCAACTAATTTAGTGAAGATATGAGTGATGGTTGAACCTGTTGTAAGTCCTAAAGGCCAAACCTTGGGGTGGGACAAAAAAATGACAAGGCATCATAAAGTGGAAGAACCCCGAACTTTCTCCCTCCCAATGGTTAGCTAGAAGCATAAGGGTGATTACACTTTTCAAAGTTAGGGTAGGCATTTGGGATAAAATCCAACCCTCGATGTAGCCCAAAATTTTATCCAGTGGAGATATTTTCATCTAGTCCCATAAATTTGCTAGTTGATCAATCTCTGCCAGATGTTAAACATGTAGAGGCACAAAAAAGTAGTACCACGTTTGACATGTTTTCCATCCAACCCAATCAAAGGAGTGCATCATGATTACAATGCATGGGGAACCTCAATCACTACTCCAATAATGGTTGCACAATTCAACCATATCTTTTGTTAAGGAGGTTGTGTGCATATCAAGAATAGCATAAGAAGCAACAACCCATGTAAAAATGAATTTCAGGTGGCAACCGATCCAATAGACAACTTAGCTATATGCACACCAAGATGCAAAAGGGTAAGCTTTTTAAATGAGAGAATTCTTAATTCATGAGAATATTTTAATTTCATCATATTCAACTGACATAGATGCACTCGTGTGGGCATCCTATTGGATAATAGTTCACTCCCCAAGAAAACATTCAAGAGTATCTTGTTAGAAGAAATGATCCTCGAGGAGATATCCCTTGATCCTAGTAAATTCCTTTCAATGGTCCTATCAGTGTTCTAGGTGATAGTGCCAGTCAAACACTATAAAATGAGTATAGGGCTTGTTATTTTTTAGTTCTTGTTCATGATATGTTGATGAACAACTAGGCTAGTGTAACATTTTAACGAGGAAAATGTTGAGGATATCAATGCCTTTGAAATTGGTTTCCTCTCTCAAGAAAATGTTGTCATAGGTTTAAAAATAAAAAAATTCAATAGTCAAGATGACGAAGGCTAGACCAGAGAAATGATTGGAAGATTCATATGAAGACCTGAAAGATACAAGGATTACCATCCTATGTAAGCTGAGAATTACTCACAATGATGTAGCTATAATGGTTGCAAGACCCTCGTCTAGCAATCCTGGAGCTCTCTCATGGAAAATCTAGTTAAGTGTTTTTCTGCCAACACCATTGCATCCATGTCCCGAGCTAGTCCATGTTTTTGAGTTCTTTGATGAAAACTTGAGAGTAGTCCACAATGAAAAATTGTAGGTATTGTTCTACGTTGATGTTGTTACCATTATAGAGGCTTTTGTAATTAGAAGCCCTTCTCCACATCAATCCCTAGGGCCCTGCATAAAGGTTATCAATATGGATGAGAAGAGAAATATGTTGTATAAGGAAGACCGCAGGAATTGGGTGGCTGAGGTGCTAGGCAAGTTGTCAGATAGTTATGTAGAGGAAAATTAAGAATTGACATACTTCAAGGAGGTCCAACCAATCCTATCCATGTTAGCCATTATATTGGGTTTACCATAAAATAATATCGTCCATCCGCACTAGATGGTAGTCGCACATGTTGTGCTAAGGACTTTCAACTCCATAAGGCTCTATTGGGTAGACTACCTAGCCAAGAACATGTAGAAGTTGTTGGTGGATTATTAGAGCAAGGCCAAATCAAAGTTTTCTTATATCTCTCGCTTAGTATGGTTGTTATTTTATTGCATGCCTAAGAGTGTGCATGATGTACCATTTCATGATAAGGATAAAAGGGGGGAGGTGCACCCTATTGTTGATTGGAAACACACACTCAAGAGGAGAAAATTATATTTAGAGTTCAACAATAAGTTCTTGGGGCATGCTCTCGCTTATATCTATGAGGTCTACTCACATCTATCAAAAAAGGTGCATCAATTATAGAGAAGAAACCTGAAAGAAACTAGAGACTGGTATTACATGGAATAGAGAATATGCATAAGATTATATGAATTTACAAAAATCTTATTTTTACTGTCAGTTTATGTAATAGATTGGATCTTTGGCATGGAGGTAAGCTAATATATTTGTTTCATTGAAGGGAAATGGGGGGTCGAAGCAAAAAAAAATGATTTTCCCATAGTCAATTTTATTCCTGCCTATCCTAATACCCAATAAGGAAGATGTTTTGTTTCAAATATTGGATGGTAGATTGACTATCTTGGATCTCCCAATAGTGCCTCCCATATGGCACTACAATCCAGAAGATATTCTTAGAACTAGACTGCATGGAGGTAATGTAAAGTCGCATCAATTCAGGCATCAAAAAAATGAAGCTAATGAAGAAGTCCTAAAGTATAGGAATTTACCTAAAAATGAGACAATGTCATTGAAAATCTTCCATATGCATAAAATATCACCTTAGAGATCTTGTTACCCATATGTGAAAGTTTTAAAACCTAAAAAAGACTCTAGTCAACGTATAAGGTCATCTCTAGTCGAGACAATAATCCATGAAAAGAAATGGAAAGAAAATAAGACTGAATAGTGGTGGATCATGTGATGTGAGAGGGATGACCTCAAATAAACCTTTCCTAGAAATGCGAACATACCAACCCAATTTGATTATTACTTCAAAATATATAAAATGAAGTATGAGGATGATCTCATCCCTGAGGTATTGAGGAAATCAGATACAACTACCCCTAAGTAGGAAGAGAAATACGAAGAAGAATAAGGATAGCAAGAAGTTCAAATTCAACTCTAGTTATCAGTAGGCTTGGCCCATGAAGAAAGAATTTTGCAAGAATCTCAGCCTATGGAACCTTAGAGTGACAAAATAGCAAGATGTGCTAAGACATTTGGGATGGAAGCTTAAAATTTATCTACAACCTCACCTCAAAGAAAGGACTCAAGCGATAAAAGGAAAAGAGGACCCAGTCCTAATGCTTCCCAAATTTATCAAGTGGAACAACAACCACCACTTAAACTACCTAAACTAGAAGGGATGATGGAGATCAAAAAATTGGATATAGCAAAGCAAATGTTCAAGGAAACCTAAGCATTGACATAGTAGAAGGACATAATTGAGGTATATTCCTGCTACCTTTATCCTCAATGACCTCTACCATCAAAATATCGTCAAAATTATCCTACCTTCTCTTAGACCCGTACCTCTAAAATTATTTTGACTGTAGTTGATTTGCTCGAAGAAGAGACTTTTAATTATCCATTTCTCTCTGTCTCATATCCTTACCATCAAAGTGGTTCACCCTAGTAGTTTTCAAAAACACCATCACCTCTGCCTATCCTCAATCTTGATATCACTCAGTCCCTTCCAAGCCAACCTCTGTTAGTGTTAGTACCTTTATGTAGTATCTCACATCCAACACTTCCCCAACAATTATTAACATTATGAGGATCAAAGAACCTGACTAAAGCAACTAGCTTAGCTCAAACTTAGACCTTGGCATCATATCCTATAATCCCATTACTAGCATTTTTGACTACACCACTGCTACCACATATTACAAAGGAGGATCTCCCAAGGTTTATGTAGTGGTGAAATATATACAGGACAACTAGAAGAAGTGGGAAGAAGAACAATGGCAAGAATTGGTGGTTGAAAGAGCAAAGGTGATACCAATGAATCACCTTAAACTTGACCCTATAAAGAAAAAGAAACATGAAATCACTACTATTCCAAAGGTGAAGAAGGCTCTTGCAGATATGAAGTAGTATGATTAAAATTTTGCAATTAGGACTAAGGATCTTTCACTAATTCCCAGGGCTCAAACTCTCAAAAATATACATGTTGAGGCTGATGTACTCTTCTGGAAAATAAATATGAATATAAATAGTTTAAGCTTATGATGAAAAGGGTCAGCACCCTTCAATATCAAATTACTCGAGCAAGAGTAGAGTAGAAAGCTATGAAGTAGCAGATGAAGACACTTCAAGATACGTTGGACAAGGCACCCTCTAGCAAGGCACTGTAGAAAAAGGATGAGCAGATTATTGCTCTGAAGTATGAGTTGTAGACCACTCGAGGCTTGATGGAGAAACAATATGAATACAATGTTAAGTTGCAGCAGCTGCAACACTCTTTATATAGAGCCTTAAATGATTTGCAAAAGTAAATTGACACTCCTCATGTAGCTATGATTTCAAAGGCCTAGATAAGTGACATTAAAATATTTTACTAGGACAAGGTGAAAGGGGGAATGTTAAATGTGGTACCTACATTCACGCAAAAGCTGATAGATAGCCTCATGATTTCCAAGGAGGCAAAAATTGAGTTAAATCACAACCAGAAAGTAGTGCAGAACATGCGACCTCAAGCATTAGCAATGAAGGTAATATTCATTAGAAAAGACCCTCTATTGTTGAAATGCTCCAAGAGAGAGGTCGACCAGACATGAACCCACAAGTTGCAGATACTCTACATTATATACCTATACTATGAAGGGAGAGAGCTTCAAGCTGAATTAAGGAAGGAATTAAAAATGATGAACAAAACGAATGTTGAGCTCAAAGTGCTTGGCTCTCTAGGTTTTTGAGATAGTAACAAATAGTTATATTCGGAGCAAGACCTCAACAACCAATTTGAAGCCTTGTATAAAGATGAAACTAAAATTTCTATGCTTTAGGAACCAATAGTATTAGAAAAAATTCTTGATATCATATTAAAATTGTCAAAGCTCTCTATCAAAGTAGAAGAAGCAGTTGAAAAATATTGTGATCCCTCCTATGTAGATACCTCTCGGTTATAAGCTATCATTGAGCAAATCAAAGGATCCCCACTTCTAGCTAATAATACTTGGGATGGAATGTGTTAGAAGCTCAAGATTCAAACTATCCTGACTACTACAACACAAGTTGAATCTCCAAGATCCCAAGAGTAGCAACAAGTTGAGCCAAGAGGGACAGTGGGAAATTAAAGGTAGCTGATAGAATAAAAAAAAATGTATTTTTTTTTTGTCACTCTGTCGTCCAATGGATAAAGGCATAACATAATTTATCTCTTGACCAATGCAAGATGATTTTATTTCTTTTGGTCTGGGTTCTCTAATTTTTAGCAAGGGAAAAACCTTGCAAGTCACCTAAAGTGTGGGAAACTTCTCTGTTTCCCAATAACTCTAGAATGAATTAGCAAAAAATCACCAAGTTTTGGAAGGAAAAAAATTCTAGCAAATATCTAGTCCCGAGTGAACCCTAAGTTCAACCCAGCTAAAAAATAAAAGAAGATGTAACCTTGCACAATATTTCATCCTTTTCAAATTTTTGCCCAAAAAATATCTAGCAAAAGGTATAAAATTAAGCTATCGCTAGAAAAAAGCCTTTCAAAATCCCCATCCAAGAGTTGGGCAAAAATTTGGGTAAGTTGTGAAGGTCTAGGTTATCTCAAGACTCCGCTCGTTAGGGCGGGGCAGAAAATAGATAAGCTTTAATGGAGTAGGACTAAAACCTCACCTGGATCAAAGGCATAATTAGTAGAGGAAAAATAATAGAATAAATTATGGGCTCTTTTAGACTCCAAAATTCCACCCTGGGCTAAGTAATATAAGAAGGACAGAGGCCTATCACATAGTTGGATTATGCATTCAACCTAAGAACCTACCAATGAATTATGGTTTGTCATTTTGAGTTTGAAAGTTGGATCTCCTGCCAATAGCAGTTGAGCGCTTTATGCTAGATGAAGGTGGGTAAACCAATTTAATTCTTGAAGGCTTCTATATAGTCAATTGAGAATGAGCGACGCCAAAAGGGGACCAGAAGTTGTTGATACGACTATTATGGCAAGTTGTAAATTCATTAATGCCCAACTGCACTGATTAAATGCAATTAATGTAACTCATCCTGACACTGCAGTAATGTTCCATAAGAGGCAAAAAAAGGAAAAGGGCATGGTGGCACCTCATTAATGGATTTTAATCCTCTTATAAGAGGGATCTCACCAAGAGGTTATAAATATGTAATGATGAAACATTTTCAAGGGTCGAATCCCTAGTTATTACAATTTGTGTGTAATATTTTGGTCATAGCAAGGAATACAAGCAGATTATTATTTGACTCTCGATTATGCTCATGTATGTGTAGAGCTAAAAACATGACACCAGACAATGCTAAATAAAATAGAATTAAAATGAACCAGGTATTGCACAACAAATGATATTTATATTAAATGGGAAGGAGCCTAAAAACTCCATTGTTACAATAGTGGATTTAATAATCCTCTTTGATATAATTTTTATAATTATTACTAAGGTTCTCCTAAACCCTAGCTACAACAAATGGTGTTGTCTTCAGTTATGTCTTTGCTCCCAACAGGTGTGAGTGGGGTCCACTCCAAATTAATCAGCTTTTCAATGCTTCTGATATATTGTCTAATCTGCAAACAAAGAAACACCAGAGTTAGTAATAATAATAAGAGCTCCATTGTGTGAGCCCTCAAAAATCATAACTAAAACCCTAGCTATAATAGTATGAAATGCAAACATGGTTAAGTAGTATGCAATATAATCAAATGAGATAGATTTACCTTACTCCTTGCTTGTATTCTATTGATGGTCAGATCTGTTACAAGTCGATGGCGAGGGTGTGCCCTAGAAAAACTTGAGGATCTTGTTCGACATCAGAATAGGGCTTTGAAACACAATCAAGAACTTGGAAGGTCTACGAAGTGCAACCAGGTGATCAGGACTGTGGTGGAGAGTAGTAGGGCATTCGAGAATGTGGAAAAGAGAAATAGAGTGCTTGGGAATGTGACAAAGAGCAGTAGGACACTCAAGAATGTAGTGAAGAGCAACATGGCACTCGAGAATGCAAATCAGATCTGCAAAAGTAGATCAGATGAATGTGAGGGATGCAATGGTAAGTGAGGAAAAGTGATGGATGGAATAGGATTAGAGAACAAAGGTTGGGTTGGAGTTCTAAGGCACTTCAAAAGCTCGGGGAACCTTAGGGGACTCAAGGAATTCAATCACTTAGGAAACTCGGGCACTTAGGTTTCTTATAGATTCAGGGGTTGAGCCATCAAAATGGCTCCTATTTATAATCCAACCTAGGACATGCTAGGGTTTCAACGACACTAATCATGTGGCTAAGATAAAAGCACATCGAAGGATGGATATTAAATTTAGAGTGTGGTATGAATTGAGGTAAATGGATGGATGATATTAAATAAAATCAGATGGCTGGGATTAATTTATTTATATAAATATATATTTATTAAATATATAAAATATTAATTTTTAAATATATAAATAATGGGTGAAAAATGGCAGGAAAGCTAGTATGGAGGACAAGTGGCTAGATTTTGGTGTCTATAGTATGTATGTGCATTTAATTTCATTGTTTATTTTTGTTAAAGTTGGTTGGATGAATATGCTTTAATTTTAAATCTTGGATTTCATGCTATTCATTTACTAATTCTGGAATTTATAATGAAACCCTATGCCCTGAATGCTAAAATGATGCAATGGCTAGTATGGTAGATAATATTCAAGTACTTCTTGTTATGTTCTAAATTCATAAAGTATGTATTTTAATGTGTCTAGGATTGTACCACTTTAATTTATGTTGTAGTCTAGATTTATCTCTTTTTTGTTCCCTATTCTCAAAATCAAATTAGTTAGGATCTGTATGGAACCAACCTTCTCCAAAGACTGGTCTTGAAACTCTAAGTTTTAAGACCATTCAATTTTGGTTGGGGTATGTGGGCGCACAACTCTTTCCATTAGACAGATTTTAAGATCAACAAGAACAAAAAAGAAAATCATACAAATTAAAAGAGATAAATAACATAAATAAACATAATAGGTAAGGGATGGATGCTTATAGACATTCCCACAATATAATATACCATATATTAATGCAATGGATGAGTTATTGGGGGTATTTATAGTGATACCAAATCCCCAATTAGATGTCAACCTAAGCTAACATAACTTGACTTGAAGGTTAATGTTGGAACTGGATTGTGTCTAGTTCACACTCTAGCACAGTGACCACCCATTGAGGTTGGTGGGTGTGTTCGGTGTCTATGCCTCACTTGGAGTGTATAGTTTGGAAATTCTGAGGAGCATGGGATGTGGCTCTGAGGATAACCTCCAAGGTTTTTACCAAGGTTGGCTCCTTGTTTAGGTGTGATATTAGTGCACTTCTTTCTAACCTAGCCTAGTCTATCAAGTCTTGTCTAAAAAAATGGAAGAGAGAAAATCAGTAAAAGAAAACAAATAAAACTAACAAAACTAGAATAAGGGTGGCGATACACCAAAAAATACAAATGTTCTCTATGCACTAATGAGATGAATGAACACATGAATCACCCATGCCAGGAAAGTGAACATGATTCCATTATAACATACATATTTCTTCTTATAAAATTTGCATAAGGGACAAATACTAGTCACGTGGTTCCCATACAAATTTACACATACACAAATAATGAGATAGAGAGTAAATAGTCACATCTCTTATACCACAATGAAAGGGCTCGAAGGAGCCTGTGCATAGAATGACTCGGGGCTTGAGTCTAAATCAATACATAAGAGAAGGGAGAGAAGAACTTTATTTAGATCAGATATTAGACATGAGGAAATATTATTTTTTCTCCCCTTATTACAATAAAGCAAGGCTTAATATATATAAATTAAATCAAGAATTTTTTCCCTCCCACAATTCAAAATCCATGTTTTAAAAAATATTGCTTGGCCTCTTTTGCATTGATTATGCACAATCCCAATGTCTCTAGATCCAAATCCATTAAATTTGTAGAGGCTTGGTTATCCTAAAGGTGATATATTACTACCCATGCTGGAAATTCATAATGATTAAATGCAGAGATCTCCTATAGTTAATGTTGTTAGATTTGTGGTTGATCCTTGACAATCTCTAGGTTAATGCCTTTAATATTATACTTCTTTGTCTAGGTGGTGGAGGTAACTTGTCCGAGTTTTGGTGACCATCCTCTTATGAGTGGCATTTCCTCAAGCTTTTGACCATAATTTTTATTTTGTATCTTTTTGGTGCTTCATGATTTGGTTGGCATACCTCGTAGCTAACTTTATCCTTGCTCTTATTCAATATTTTGGTTATTACCGCTAGTCTATGATTACCAAATTTTTTAATTTTGTGGGTGCATCCAAGTCATTCTTCTTTTTTATTCTTATTATTTTTATGCATAATATTACCTTAGGATTTTATTGGGGCTCTGGTTCATCACTTTGTTTTTAGGTTTGACCTTAAGGGTCTGGTGACTAGATTTTTACACTCATTTTTGTCCAAACTCTTACTCAAGAATTTGGTTTTCTCTTTTTTTATCTTTTCATATTTGGATTTCTTTTCAAACTTGGGATTTTGGTCCACGCTTATTTTCATTTAGAGTTGCCTCAACTTTCATCTGGATTCTAGATAGCTTGCTTCCCACCAAAGACATCTCTTTCAAAATTGGCCAAGGTTTTACTACCCTAAATTATAGTGAGAATTCACAATAGTTAAATTATAATATAATAAATGTATTAAAACCTTTAATCAAGGTTAACCATAGAGATATTTTAACCAATATCACTAAGAGTAAATACATAAAAAGTTCCTCTAAATTTACATGAAGATGCCCATAGGCTTATAGATATAATACCCATAGGATCACATAAAGAATGCGTGAAGGCTTACATAGCACTTGCTTATAGGCTACATCAAAATCACCCTTAGGTACTTCATCATTGTTGACCTTGGCTTAATAGGGTTATATAACAAATATTCCAACACCCCCTATAATATGAACTAGGGGACCAAGGAGAGATGACATTAGAGATGATACATCTATCCTCCCTTAATGAATGCTCCTCTAAGCCAATGAATTCTACTATCTTCTCTTGCCAAAGGTACATAAACCGTATCAAACTCTCCTTGAACATGTAGTTTTAACTCCACCTCCTAGATCAAGATGTTGAGCTTCCCATCAAAAAATATTCAACATGCATTATGATGATCATAATTTATCCACCAATCTTAAGAGAAAACAACTAAATAATGAAGTAATAGGTAGGTCTTTAAATAACCAACCCCAATGGCTAGAAAGCGCCCTTAGGAACAAGCTATAACTTATGTTGATCATTCAAAACCTGCTCCTTTTGTAGCCCAAAATATTCCCAATCACTATGCCAATGGGTTATTGGAGTTAGAGTGAACACACACTATGAGAGAAGAGAAAGATAAATAGAAGGAATTTAAAATATCTCAAATATAGCACAACTAACCAACCACGACACCAACAAGCTCAGTTGGAGTAAGATGTTTGGTACTTATTGAAGATAGCAAACCTTGAGTGTTGTGATAAAATAAATTAGAGGAAATAAGCTTTAAACATGTGAACATCTTGTTGAAGAAGGCTTATAAACCATACTTGTACTAATAAATTTTACAATTGCCATGTCAATAAACTGTGGGATTTAATTATCATACAATATTTGAAGAGGAGAATGCCAACTAGATCCATTTTGCACATAAAAGTATCAAAAAATAGTGATGGATCCTTTAACGGATGCCACCAATTTGTAGAGCTCGAAAAACTATATAATTTGGAAAAATGGCCTAAAATGTTTCCATATGTAAAAATTATGGCTTCCAAAAGTTTTCTATTTCCTATTTATGTTTTTTATTTCATCATCATGAATTATAGGGCAAGACCTATGACTCCATTGATAAATTTAAATATTAAATTTCAAGATAATTTATCTTCATAATAAAATATTAAATATATCGCTACCAACATCAAAATAATGTTTGGATGAATTGGATAACCATACCAATAGTTATACTTCCTTGTTGAGTTAGTGTTCCATTATTCAAAACTTTCACTGCTTTATCATGATTTATCCAACCTACTCCATTGTTTTATTTTAGTTGCACACAACTATATCCAAATAGGAAAAGTCATATTGTGCCAAAGGCCATGAGAGGAATAGAAAAGTGTGACCCTTTTCCCCTCTTTCTCATGTGAGGATACATTAAAATTTGTTTGACATATTTTCACAATGGAAAAGGACACGGATAACCAGTTGCAAATGCATCTTTGCAATCTTGCAAGTGTAGTATCATGGAGTTTTGAGTTATTATTTGCAAACTTGAACATTAGTAAACAAACAATTGTTCACATTTTTTTTTTCTTTTTTGTTAAAAAAAAACTTATATTTATGCAACGTATACAATTACAGGGCCCTAGACCTTGCAAAACAAATTGCCCTCAATCCACCATAGACCAAAAAATAGCAAAACCATAAAGTATCTAAGGCGATACACAAAATGGTCTAGTATAAGACATAACCTAATTGGATCCCTCAAGGTAATAGTTTGTCATAAATTATAACTGCTAATACACAAGGACGCAAGAACATCACAAATGGATTTCAAGAAAAACAATAGCCAACATATTACCAACATGTCTCCATATAACATTCTGATAAGGATCATGGTGGATTCAGGTTCCTAGCCACCACCTCGACGGGTGAACATCATGAGGCCACTCTTTTGTAGTATATATCATACCAACAAGAATGGAGCTTTGGGGTAGCAATGCCATCCTTAAATGTTTCTGATTTTTCTCAAATTCCAATTATGTTAATATCCAAGAACCTAGTTTAGTTGCAATATGATGTCATGCACGAGGGAGCTATGCCTAGCCCAAGGGAGTAAACCCCCCATTAAGAAAAAAATTGCACCTTACTTTCCAAATTTATTAGATAACAACTCTCAAAACGTTCCAACTTATATTATAAGGATTAAAAATTGTCAAGAGACAAAGGAGGTAGGTTTTCCAATTAACACAAATAAAAAGATTGTTCACATATCTAGTTTATATTTTTAATGTTGCTTTAAGGTAAGGATTGTATCGCTATATGACCGCATATTTAAACATCTTAATATAACGGATGTTTTTTGTTTTTCTATTTTTTAACATCATTAATGATAATTGCAAAATAAACAATTTTTTTTTTTAATTACAAAATCATATAAACTTAACCGAAACTATTGATTATATATATATACAAAGGTGGATACCTTGAATTGAATAGTAATATCTTATTTTAGATCAAGAAAAAAATAATAATATATGTTTTGATCAAGACCTAACTTAATTGATTATCTATATAGATGAAAATGGAAATCATAGATTAATTGATAATGTCTTATTATAAATTAAAACAAAAAGTGATAGTATTCTATTTGATTTGGAACCTTTCAGTCTAAGTGTGCTTAATGACGAAGGTTTATGTAATCTACATAGAAGGTTCAAGGTTCAAATTTAAAGAAGGGAATTTATGTAGGTTATGTGCACCCCATTGGTAAATAGCACAAGAGAGGTATGGTCTTCTACCCACAATAAACCTAGAAAATATAAAATGGTCTTATATATACAATGTTAATATATATATATATATATATATATATATATATATAAATATTAAAATATTATTTATTAATAAAAGTGTCACCTTCTACCCACAATGAACCTAAAGAAATACAAAGTGGTTTAATATATACAATGTTCACGAATTTTAAAATATTATTTGCCGGCGGGCAGTTGCCCTAGTGACTAAGATGATTGTTTCTTAAGTGATTTTGTGCTCAAACCCTTTGAAAGTGGTTGTTGATGTAATTTGTAAACGTTCTTAAAAAAAAATTATTTGCTTAACCCTCACCAATTATATATATACAACATATTCTCAAACCCTTTGAAAGTGATTATTGATGTAATTTGTAAACGTTCTCCAAAAAAAAATTATTTGCTTAACCCTCACCAATTATATATATACAACATATTCTCATTTTATCTCTTATTAATTTATTAAAAGGTTACCATAAATAACCTAACATGTTGAGAACATATCAATAATAAATGAACACTTTCTCACGTGGCTCTACTAAGGGAGAAGTGTCCTAATGGATGGTTGTAGAGGTTAGTTCTACAAATAATGTTCTTACAACTTTAATGATTACATACCAATAGTATAATTTTCTAGACAAGAGAATCCCTTTAAAAGCTTTTCCTTATAACTCAAATCACGAGGCCCGCAGCTAAAAGCACATTATCAATCACCTTAGCTCCCACACTTCAATTATTTTGGATCTCAATTTAGTTGAGGTACACAAAAGTACTCTAGCGCTCGAGAACATGCTTGAACGTGAACCCAATCGCATCAATAAATTAAAAGATGACAGAAGAGTATTAGGAAAAAAATTATGATATAAATGATTAAAAAGTAGGAAGGATAAATTTGTTAAAAAGTATAAATAAATAAATAATCTTAGGAAAGAAAATTCTAGATGTATGATAAGTGGTCACAACAGTGAAGTCCTCGATTTAAATTATTTCTTTGCATGCCCTCCATCATAACATTGCATGGACTTGAAACTCAGCCAGCCAATCAAATTGGAAGGATTATAACTAAATGATCAATGTGGGGGGCCCTTTCATGTCTTATCAATGCCTTATTTGTTGGCCTGCTCAGTTAAATTTAGAAAGCACAATATAAATAAAGGTCGTCGAGCCTTATTAATTTATATATTATTTTTTAGGTTAACAATTTTTTTATATGAGTAAAATTAAAAAAACTTAAAAGTTGCAGTGCAAAGTTTTTTCATATAAATTGAGAAAAAAAATTAAATCTAAAAAATTGAAAAATATATTAAGCTAATGTTATAAATGATGAGCCACTATTAAGATCTTCTAAAGGATTCCAAGTTACATGTATATTTTCTCATACCTCTAGTAAATAACGGAGGTACTCTAGCTTCATTTGCACCTTCTAAGCTTGTATTAAAATTTGGTTCATTGACATTCTTTAAGAGCATTAGGAATTGTATCCATATTAACTCCTTCATTGTCTACATCCATCACCCTAGAGTACCTTAAACTTGTTAAGTGAGGCAAGAGCACTATCATTGGACATGTTTAGATATTCCTCCAATAAAAATAAGGCTCTTGCTTTCTTGCTATCGCCTGCCTATGAATAGGCTAGAGCGAGTCAGCGACTTAGGACAAGTATGTCTTTGTGCATTCACAAAAACAAAGCTCTGTGATTTTTTAAGGGCTTGCTAGAATTGGGATCTAGAAGGCTTCACTAGACCCGATGAACTAGTCAATGGAGGTCTAGTAATTACTTAGTTAGCATGATAAACTAAGGAACTTTTAGGACCAAAAGCTTGATGGTCACAATTAATAGACAAAGTTGGGTTAGGGTTTCATTTTTTTGCGATCACTTGGGTCCAAGTATCAGTTTCTTTAGTTTGCAAATTATCCAAATCTTCTTGCACCATAATACTTACTTATGGTCAATTCAATAAAGAGTAATCTTTGACTTATGTTCCATACTTTGGCACTAAAAGTAGACTTTAGGAAGATTATCATATCAAAAAACCTAACAAAAAAATTTACCATCAAACGAATATACCTTAATAGTTATAAACATGATCTTTTCATTGTAGAGGGTTTGGTAATACTAGGGTTTTCGTGAAGGATGGAAATGACAAACTGAGGAAATGGCGGGTGAAATCACGAATGCTTTGCAATTTACAACAACCATTACTGATTAGAGGGAAAAAATCAAACAATACAAACTCATATTCACATCCATTCTATCCAACAATCATGTTTAGAATGTTGAGGCTTTCATTGATCACATGGTGTCAAATGATATGCCCTTTGGTGGTATCGAGGTAATTGTTGTAGTTATTTATGGAGGACTTGAGCAATATAGAGCCTAAAGTTCACAAGGAGATAACACAATATGCAGTAGATCAAACTCATGCCAGAGTTGTTTCTTTCAAAGAACAAGCCAACGAGAACATGTATGGTAGCGATATCAAAATCAATAGCAATTGTGATCTCAATGACATCGAGAATGGTGAGGTGAAGTTAGATAGTGCAAAAATTCTTAGGATGCTAACATTTTGGGCCTAGAAGATAGGGGAAATTAGTCTTGGTCTCAAGTGGTGTTGGTAAACCTAAGCCCCCAAAGACCAAGTTTGATATGCTTCTGAAAAAGGGTCAACTTTTTATTTTGGATGACCTGGTTAATATGGCCATTGAACAAGGTTCCCATCACTTGGTAGGAAAAATTATGGGGGTTAGACCTAAACTGGATGTGGTCAAAAAATGGGCTTCTGCTAGGTGAGGGCAGAATGGTCGTATGGATATTGTTGCCTTATCTAGGGTTTTTTTATGGTGAAGCTAAACTATTTTGTTTATTTGAAGAGAATTTTATGAGGGAGGGCTAGTTCTTTGGAAGGCATACCCTTTTCCTAGGGATATGGGGATCTGATTTCAATTTGAAGAACCAAAATTTTTTGTAGTCCCCTATTTGGGTGAGATTACCAAATCTTCCCTTTCACTATTCGAATGAAGAGGTTTTTACTAGTATTGCTAGGGAAATGGGCCATTTGATTGCTATGGATCGGGCCACCAAGTCCAAATCTTACCTCGTATATGCCATAATATGTGTTAGTGTGGAGTTGGGGGAAATTTACCAGATTCAATTCAGTTAGTTTCAATATTGGGTGTTCGGAATCAACCTTTAGAATATAAGAATCCTCCTAGTAAATGTGGAATTTGTAATAAATTAGGGCACTTGACTCAAGCATGCCTAAACTAGAAGCCTCTTTTCCAAGATCATAAACTTTGGCAACAAAATCAAATTGAAGAAGAGGGTTCCATAAAGAAAGATATTTTGGAAGCTAAAAACCTTGAGAGTGAAAAGCAGAAGGCCTCATCCTTAGAGGGTTCCAAAAAGGAAGATATCTTGGAAGCTAAGATCCCTAAAAATGAAGTAAAGTTGATATGCAAAAGGATTTTTCCTTTGAGAATCAAGTTATAGAAGATAATATGAAGGTATGTGATACTTTATCCTCCTCACAAATGAATATTGTTCTTTCTCCAAATTCCTTTGATATGCTTCAAGATATTACTTTTGGAGACGAAGGTAATGGCCTCTTGGAAAAGGTGGATGATAAAAATCTTCAATTAGAAAATATGGAAGATAAAGATGAGAAGAACCAAATAGTTTTGAGAAAGTGAGTAGATCAAATAAAAAAGAACCTAGGAAATTTAGTTTATCCACAAAAAGCTACCCAAATTCCAAAAACCAGACATTAAAATAAGCTAGGAATTCATGTGGGTATTTTTAAATCTCAAGGGTGACCTTCCAATAGAAAAATCAGAGAAAAATAGATAGAGATAGATATTACCAATGGAATCCAAACAATAATAGCCTTGTATGGTAGAAGTAAAAAGGCACATAAGGCAAGAGGAAAAAGATGACAATGCATACCATGCTGAGTCTGAGAATAGATATATGCCTATCCTCTATGGTGTTATGGGATTTTAATCCAGTTGCTTATGGGTGTTTTGCTCTTTTGGATTCCTATTTTGTTTGGTCCTAGGATACCATTTCACTTTGTGGTCTGTTGCACTTCAAAATGTAGTTTTATGGGTTGTCTTGTTTGTGATGTCTTAATTTTGAGATTGTTAGTAGATTTGTAGGAGTTTTCTTGAAAATGATTTTGGGTCCCTTTCAAAACCCCTTCTTCCACCCTAATAAAAAAAAATACCATCAAACAAAAATTACATCAACTCTTTTAGCTCTTTATAAAGTGGAATGCGCACATAGGCCTTAGCAAATAACCATGGCTGAAACCAACAAGAAGCTTTGAAATAAAGAAATTATTCAATTTTCTCACAAATTTGAGGGATAAGGTCCTTGAAATGTATGGATAAACCTAGAAATGTGGCCCAACTAAGCAGTGAAAACCCATTTCACTATCAACTATAAATATCATAACTAAATATGACAAAAAAGCAATAAATTCATGTTCCTCCCTCACAAATGGCTCTGGCTTGCTATCTAGAATTCTAACTTCAACAACTTAAAGGTCTGCTATCTCCCATACCTCCTAGATCTAAGACTAGATATGTGCAACTGATGGAGCTCGAACACCCATGAAATATTCAATGGCAGCCCTATTTGAAATCTTGTAATACTTGAAAAAATAATTGTAATCTGCTTCAACCAAAAACTTTGGATCAAAATAAAGAGCGAGCTTAGAATAATTATGTTATGCAACATTTTGGGGATGAATTTTCTAGGTTGCTTCATGGGTCGCATCATTCTTAATAGAAACCTCGCTCATAAAATTATGAGTGGAGACTTGTTGCATGACCATGACATAAAAAGTAAAGGTACAAGGCTAGGCAACACTAATGATGGCCTTAAAAATGGTTGAAGCATAGGAAATTTTGTAGAACAAAATTGAATCCCTCTTCAAGTCATTTTCAACTGAAATTATATATATATATATATATATATATATATATATGTATGTATATTAAAACTACTCCAAGAATAAAACTTGGGTATATTAATTATTTTCAAGCACATTATCATCATTAATAAATAAAACTTATTTGTAAATTAAATGTAATGAAAACACATATTCATATCCATGTAAAAGCAAGTGGTCATTAAATTATTAATATTAAATTTTAAATAAAAATTATTATTAAAAACTATTATTATATGTTCACACCCATGATAAACAACAACACTACTTTCTTATCAGATTAATTTTTCAAAAAGACTTAATATTTTATATTATTGTTTTACCATCTAGATATAAATAAGGATTGAAGTTATTTGGGATAGATAATGGGTTTGAATCCATTTAAATGCACCTTCTATCAACTTACAAATATGAAAAAGAGGTATTATTTTTCAAATACATTAGATTAATTATTGTCCTTTTTGGGTGTGAGTACGTTTGAGCTCTAGATTAGGCTTTATGGGTGACATGTTCAAGTTGATGATGACAACGTCGATGGAAGTAGTCATTGCCATGTAGAAGAGCATATTTGAATTTAACTAGAGCCTTCCTTGGTTGAGCAGATAGAAAGTAAAATGCATCGGTGTGTTAGAGGAAACCGTCATAGGCAAAGTAGTAAAGTATGTAGTCAGGGTTGATTATAGAGCCATTGCAAGGTGCAAAAGAGTTTGTAGTAGCAAGGAGGGTTGGAAGGATTCAATAGTTTCTACAATGCCTACAAAATACACTACAAGTTTAGATGCCTACTCCTTGAGTACAAACTCATGCATACCCTCATGCTTTCTAGTAATGTATATTTTATTTGCCATGGTTATTTTATTATATGGATAATGCACCATATACATATGATAGATCATTGTTGTTCTCTCAAAGTATCCTAGACTTAGACCTAAGATAGATATTGGGTGTTATTCACGCATGTTTAGCAATTGAACCTAGCTAACAATGATCTAAAATATGAAATACCAATTATCTTCTAGTAGGTATCCTATGGTGAATGGAAAATAGATCTATATCTTACTTTTCCTATGTGTTTACCTATGATCGATTTTTTTAAGGGAAAACGAAGTATAGTAAAATAAGATTGAAATACAAAAGTCATGTCTTCTTAAAAAAATGGCTATAATTTTTCTTCTAATAATCATATGTGTTCTCTTAGTTTAGATAATTATTATAAAAAAAGTAAACTTGTATGATAAATAATTTTTCCTAGATTTTTATAGGGATATACAATATTTAATATTAGTTTTGTATATATCCTACTTGATTTTCACTTATTATAGAAGAACACAAGCTTATACTGAGAGGCAGGGTGTAAAGTATAAGACCACTTTCTACTTTTCTTTCCCAAACAATATTATCCAATATATCAATGGAAATATCAACAACAGTAATCAAAGCAATGCATAAATCATCACACATAATAGAGACACCAATTTAACATGGTTCACCCAATGTGGGCTACTCCACGGAGAAAATATTTCACTAAAATTTTCTCAACAAATCTCTTGGGAATCCTTCCCTATTACAATATTTATGGACCTCTGTCCAAAGGAGATACCAATCCCTTAATCAAGTTCATGGACCTCTATCCACAGGAGAACTCCTTCTCCTTTGCTAGTTCATGGATCTCTATCCATAGGAGAAATCCTTCTCCTTTGCTTTGGTTGGTGATCTCTTAGAAGACTACTACCTCCACTGCACTAGCTTGTGGATCTCTCTCCACAAAAGACCTCTATCCTCAATCAGAAGACTTTGTCATCACTACCCTGGCTAATGGATCTCTATCCACTGGAGACTATTGTCCTCTATCACCTCCAAAGCTTGCTCTCAGATCTACTCAATCTCGGCCTCAAATATGCACTAAAAATTTTCCTCGGACTAGCATAAATTTGCTCACAATTTTGTCTTTGGTCTAGCACAAATCTACCCTCAAATTTGCACCAAAATCTATCTCTACTATGGCACAAATCTGTCCTTAAATATGCACCATACTCTGTCCTTAAATATGTCCTCAAGCCTTAACACAAAGCTTAATCCAATCACAAATCAACTTTGCTCAGATCTGTCCAAAGCCTTAATTCAAAGCTTGAGAAAATAAATCAGTCAACTCTGCTCTCAAATCTTCTCAAAGACTTACCTCAAATTTGTCCAACAAGTCCTCTCTAGAACTTGTCTAATCTGCTCAACAAGTATTTACCAAGACTTACCTCAAATCTGTCCAACAAGTCCTCTCAAGAACTTTCTCAAACTGCTCAACAAATCTTCAACAAGACTTACCTCAAATTTATCTACAATTCCACTCAAGAACTTGCTCTATCTGCTCAACAAGTCTTCACCAAGACTTACCTCAAATTTGCTCAACAATTCCTCTCAATAACTTGTTCAATCTACTCAACAAGTCCTCTCAAGAAATTTTTCAATCTGCTCAACAAGTCTTCACCAAGACTTACCTCAAATCTGCTTGTAAGCTTTCACAAAAGCTCACACAAATCTATCCTTAAGCTTTCACAAAAACTTACTCAATTTTTTCCTTAAGTCCCCTCTAGGACTTACTCAAATTTGCTCACAAGATTTCACAAAGCTTATTCAAATCAATTGCAAAAAATTCATATAAAAACTCAATTTAATCTCTTTTAGAAAACCTTTTCAATCACACAAACAAGTTTCACTTGGAATCTTGTTTAATCATAGAAACATATAGAGAATTATCAAAGACTCAATATGTTTTACACTCACAATGTTTTGTACTCAACAAAACACTCTATCACTTTCAAACTCTCTTCCAAATAAATTCAAAAATAAAGAATAATTTGTTTCACAAAACTTGAACTATCACTCCAACTATCAATAAATAATGCTCAATCAACCTCACTCAAATATCCACTCAATGAAACACAACTTGCTTACTAACCTTAACCAAGTGTTTCACTATACTTCCAACAACTCACACTATGGAACTCAAACCTTGACTCAAGATTATTCCAATGTCACATAACAATGATACTCATGTTCTTTCACAAACCCTAGTCCAATATAGTTCTCAATCTCACATAACAATGATACTCATGTTATTTCACAAACCCTAGTTCACCCTAGTTCTCAATATCACATAACAATGATACTCATGTTCTTTCAACATCCACAAATCATACACATGAACACTCATTCAAACATTTCCAACAATGTTTATCAAACAATCCTTTTCACTCCACCTTTGCATTTCACAACATTCAATCCAACAAAATTTCACTCACAAGGAAGATGTGCCCATACCTTTTGTTTTAATGGAGATATGTCTTCAAAACCTGTCTCAATCACAATAAAATCATTTTTTCCAATTTCAAGGTTAGATAGCAACAACCTATCTCAAAAATCTCCACAAATTATTCTCCTCAAAAATTAAATCACCATACAAAAATTATCAAGTCTCAAGTACACCTTATTATCTCCAAACTTCTCAAAATATCACTCAACACATACAAATCAATTTCCTTTATTAACTCCAAACTATTCAATGCATAGAAGACCAAGTTCCTTTATAAACACCTTATAAAATCCAAAAATAATATTCAACCTATAAAAATTAATTCCTTATTTAACCCTTATTACTCCAATATTTATTTATTTTTCTAAGCACAAAAATATAAAATATTCCAAATAACCTTATGACTCCCTATCTTTCACCCAAGGCACTATTTAAAATATCATGTGGCCTTTATAACATATGCGCTTCCCAAACCTTGGAGCAATAAAAAAAAACAAAAATAATATGCTTACCTTATACACCTTTGGCCCACGTTCCAAAACAATAGTGCACGCCTTGGCTTCGCTTCGAACCTGCGACCAACTGCCACTACGACACTCTAGCCAAAGGCCAGGTAGCTGTTGGGCCACATGTCCACACAAGCACCTAAACTCATGTGCCTCCTCTTATGCTTCTACAAATTTAGTGAATAGAAAAAAAAAAACAAAACTTCCTCCTTCATAAAATGATCGTGTGGGGATTCAAAACTGCAACCTCTGCCCTGCAAGAGATTTAACAAACCCTTGTACACCTTTTGCGCTACCCAACATTTATGAAAATATTTGGCCGCACCTCATGCACTTATACAAATTTCTACCTTCAAATATTTTTAAAATTCGTGAAAACATTTTCTTACACACAAAGCAGTGCACGATTGTTAGCATAACCTTAGTATCGAATGCATGGATGGGGGAAAATAAAAATTGTTTCCCCTTTAAATACACCTTGTCCTTTTGCGCTTGACGTCGGCCCAAATTCAAATTTTGAAATTCGAATTATAAATTTAATTTTTAACCTTTTAACTTTGGCACCCATAGTTATTTAAATTAAAATTTTAACCTATAGGTTAAAATATTTTAATTTAAATAAATTAAATTAAATCCTTTGCAAACTGCTCAATGGGTCTTTTCAAGGATAAATTATTTTTAATAATTCTTTGAACCTTGTTTTCTTCACCTCATCCTTTTTCCCGAAATATTATAATATTAAATATTATAATATTATTAATTTGATGAATATTATATATAATAAGGTTTTCTTCAAACTTTTAGGCCTCTTTAGGCATATAATATTAAAAATAAATATTATATCCTATTACTTTTAAAACCTTCCTTGCCTTTGTAAAAACCACCTGATGACATTAATGACGATGAAACTGAACCAACAATCTATTGACATCAATGACAACAAAACTTGCTCAAATTTCCAACAATCTCCCCCTTTGTCATTGATGGCAACCCTTTTTCCTTTAACCATTTCTTTTACATTTTTCAGTTCTGCTCCCCCTGAGAAACTGCTCCCCCTGACTGAATGCTTTCCCCCTAACTCAAATCTCTCGCCCTTTGACATCAATGGCAAAGGGCCACCTTTGGGGATTGGGGCTAAATATAATACTCTTAGCTCAGCCCCCTACCCACCTCCTCTCTTTGAGGTGGTTAATTTTGGGGTCGGAGTATCTCTACTCCTAGCATACACTGATCTTTTTCTTCATCCACCTTCTTCCTCAATTGATCCTTCTGATTCCTTTGAATGTTCCTGTTTCTACATGTCTCTAGAAAATTTTGCTCTACACCACTTAGCCATATGCCCAACATTATTGCACTTATAACACTTAATGTTGTGGTTCTTGGAAGGTGTAAATATATTGAAGTTCCTCCTGGTGAAGCCATATCCATTCCTGTCATCAACCCTATAATTTTTTGCCTTATGACCAAACTGATTACAAGAGTAGCAATACCCTTGAAAGAGATGTCTATTTTTGAAATTTCCATATCCCTATCTTTCATGTGTCCTGCACTGCGTAGCTTTGTGTCCAAACCTGTGACATGAGAAGTAACTTCCATTGAAGAAACCTTGCCTTGACCCCATTGGTCTCTTAGTATCTTCTTCCCTTTGTTGTTTCCTTTTCCATTTATTCCTTATTTGTGTATTATTCATTTCCTTGTTGAAATTTCTATTGTCCAACTTATCATCAGAAGTCTCACTTTCTCTTAAACTCTCTTCTTCTGAAGCTTATTCTTATTTGGAGCTTGAGATTGACTCCTCTCCTTGTTCTCTATGTTCCTATTCAAAACCAAGTCCTGTCTTATTTGATGAATATCTTTGTACCTTCATAATCTTATCCAATGTCTTTGAGCTTCTCCCAAACCTATGTAGCTTGTTTCTAGACTCTTTCACTTCCTTCCTTAATGAAGCTACCTCATGCTCTAATATTTTATATTATAAAACCTTTGCCTCTAACCTCTCTTTAAATATCCTTGTATTAGCTATTGATTTGGTTAGATCTTTTATAATCTTTCCTTTCTCTTCATCATATTCTTGAAATTGAAGCTTGAGTTTTAAGTTCTTATTTATTACCTTCCTTAATTCCATAAGAGCATAAATAAGCTCACCCTCAAGATCAACTTCTCCTTCCTCTGATTCTTCCTCTATTTCTTTATCTTTAAGATCATCTTCATTTCTTTCTAATTTATTTTCAATAGTAGCACTTCCTTCTTCTATTTCCAAGAGAAGACTTTCTTCTTCTAGTCCTTCAAGAGCATCTTCATATTCATCTTCACTAAAATTGAATCCATTCCTTGTGCACTGATATTCAAGATGGCCAAAGTTACCACACCTAAAACACTTGAGAATTATTGGTGCCCTTTTTCTAACATCTTATTTTTCTACTATCAGAAATTAAATTTTTTCTTCTTCATTATCTAAGGACCTTTCATCACTATCACTTGAACTCTTACCTTCCTTATCTGCATAAAAAATTTTCTTATGCCTTTGGAAAAACTTATTTCCTTGCTTACCTTTTTCATCCCTACTTTTATTTTTATACCTGTATTTTATTATTTTCCTGTTCTTATGATCCTATTTCTCTTCAACATTGCTACTTCCAACTTCTGGGCAATCAGATGCATAGTGACCATATTTATCACAATTAAAACACTTAACTAGTTTTGTAGCTTTATACTTTCTTGTGTCCGTGTTCCTTCTACCATAGTTTGTTTCTTCATCATTGGATAACTCATTACTTGAATCTGACTTCTTACCATTTGTCTTCTTTGTAACTTTGAAGGTTGCTTATTTGTAGGGAATAGTCTCCTCTTGTATTCTCATCTTAAATGTTGCGAGAGTTCCATGTAACTCATCTCTTGTCAAAGTTTCAATATATTTTGTTTCTTCTATGGGTGAAACCTTTTCACTATACCTATTAGGGAGTGACCCTAAAATATTTTAACAAACATATGTTTCTTCAACTTTAAACCCAAGTATTTGTATGGAGTTAACAACCTCATACACAATAAGTAAGTATGAAGCAATGTCTTCCTCATAATTCATCTTTAGGTCTTCAGATATTTTCTTATGATTTTTCAATTTTACCATCTTGACCTTTTTGTCTCCCTCATATATATATTTTTAGTTTATCCCAAATCTCTTTTGCTGATGTGCAATGCATAACTTTTATAAACTTTGTTTCACGCAAACCATTTAAGATTCCATTCACTGCCTTTGAATTATTTAGTTGTAGAAGCTTACCATCTTTATCTATATATGGAGTAGTTGGCAGTGTGTACCCATCCTCAACTGCTTACCATATATCATTTCCTAGTGCCTTTATGTAAATATTCATTCTTACACTTCAAAATGCATAATTGTTCCCATCGAAAAATGGTGCCTTATTTCCTGAATATCCACTCTAAGAATCCATCTATGTTCCTGTAAGCTTTTCCTTCAAGCTATTAAACTCTTTTGAAGGAACCTGCTCTGATACCAATTGAAGAACACAAGCTTATACTGAGAGGGGGGTGAAAATTATAAGACCACTTTTTACTTTTCTTTCCCAAAACATATTATCCAATATATCAATGATAATATCAACAAAATTAATCAAATCAATACATAAATCATCACACACAATAGAGACACCAATTTAAAGTGGTTCACCCAATGTGGGCTACTCCAAGGAGAAAATATTTTACCAAAATTTTCTCAACAAATCTCTTGGGAATCCTTCCCTATTACAATATTTATGGACCTTTATCCAAAGGAGATACCAATCCCCTAATCAAATTTATGGACCTCTATCCATAGGAGAACTCCTTATCCTCTATTGGTTCATGGATCTCTATCCACAGGAGAACTCCTTCTCCTTTGCTCTATCTAGTGATCTCTTAGAAGACTACTGCCTCCACTGCACTGGCTTGTGGATCTCTCTCCATAGAATACCTCTATCCTTACTACCCTAGCTAATGGATCTCTATCCACTAGAGACTATTGTCCTCTGCTCTATCACCTCCAAAGTTTGCTCTCGGTTCTACTCAATATCTTTTTTAAATCTGCACTAAACACTATCCTCGATCTAGCATTAATCTACTCAAAAGTCTATCTCTGGTCTGGCACAAATCTACCCTCAAATCTACACCAAAATTTTTCTATGCTATAACACAAATCTATCCTTAAATCTCACCACACTCTATCCTTAAGCCTTAACACAAAGCTTGATCCAGTCATAAATCAACTCTGCTCAGATTTGTCCTAAGCCTTAATTCAAATCTTGAGCAAATCAATCAATCAACTCTACTCTCAAGTCTTCTCAAATACTTACCTCAAATATATCCAACAAGTCCTCTCTAGAAATTTTCCAATATGCTCAACAAGTCTTCACCAAGACTTACCTCAAATCTATCCAAAAAGTCCTCTCAAGAACTTGCTCAAACTGCTCAAAACATCTTCACCAAGACTTACCTCAAATCTATACACAAGTCCACTCAATTACTTGCTCTATATTCTCAACAAATCTTCACCAATACTTGCCTCAAATCTGCTCAACAAGTCCTCTCAAGAACTTCTTCAATATTCTAAACAATTCCTCTCAAGAACTTGCTCAATCTGCTCAACAAGTCTTCACCAAGACTTACCTCAAATCTACTTGTAAGATTTCACAAAATATCACACAAATTTTTCCTTAAGATTTCATAAAAGCTTACTCAATTATGTCCTTAATTCCCCTCTAGGACTTGCTCAAATCTGCTCACAAGTTTTCACTAAGATTATTCAAATCAATTGCAAAAATTTTATATAAAAACTCAACTTAATCTCTTTTAGAAAACCTTTTCAATCACACAAACAAGTTTCACTCAGAATCTTGTTTAATCACATAAATATATAGATAATGATCAAAGAATCAATATGTTTCACACTCACAATATTTTGTACTCAACAAAATACTCTATCACTTTCAAAATCTCTTTCAAATCAATTCAAAAATAAATAACTCACAAAAAATGAACTATCACTCCAACTATCAATAAATAATGTTCAATAAACCTCACTCAAACATCCACTCAATGAAACACAACTTGCTTACTAACCTTAACCAAGTGTTTCACTATACTTCCAACAACTCACACTATGGAACTCAAACCTTGACTCAAGACTATTCCAATGTCACATAACAATGATACTCATGTTCTTTCACAAACCTTAGTTCAATATAGTTCTCAATATCACATAACAATGATACTCATGTTCTTTCACAAACCCTAGTTCAATATAGTTATCAATATCACATAACAATGATACTCATGTTCTTTCAATATCCACAAATCATACACATGAACACTCACTCAAAAATTTCCAACAATGCTTATCAAACAATCCTTTTCACTCCACCTTTGCATTTCACAACATTCAATCCAACAAAATTTCACTCACAAGGAATATGTGCCCATACCTTTTGTTTTGATGGAGATATGTCTTCAAAAACTGTCTCAAACACAATAAAGTCTCTTTTACAAACCTCAAGGTTAGATAGCAAAAACCTATCTCAAAAATTTTCACAATTTATTCTCCTTAAAAATTAAATCACCATAATTGTTTTTCCAGAAGAGCAAATTGTTTTTCCTTAATACTCCCTTGAGAAGGTAGTAGTTGATTTCCAACATTCTTCATTTCTCTATCAGCAGTCTACCTTCTTCATACCTTGGAATACGTCTTTTCATTGGGAATATTATAGAAAACTTGTGGGACAATGTCATTGAAAGACTTCAAAAAAAGTTGACCACCTAGAGAGGAAACCTTCTGTCCCAAGCTGGAAAAATTACTTTGACCATGGCTTGTCTTCAAAGTATTCCTGTTTATTTCTTATATTTATTCAAAGCTCCAATTTTTGTCTACATTAAAATGGAAAGAATTCAAAAAAACTTCCTTTGGTCAGGTACTGAGAACAAACATAGATTTCATTTAGTGGTCTGGGATAAAATATGCAAACCTAAAGACCAAGGCAGTCTAGGTCTCAGACGGATATCCCACATAAATCTTGCCCTCCTTTTTAAGAAAGTCTAGAGACTTATTTCAAATGAGAGGGTTGATTGGGTCAAAATTATAAAAAGGAAGTATCTTCAGAATGTTGAGTTCTTGCATGGACAGGTACCTATACCTTCCTGTGGTTCTGCCTTCTTGAAGTCCATTTGTGAAGCTCGTACATTGGTGCAAAAAGGAACTCGTTGGAAACTTGGATATGGCAAGTCCATATTTTTCTAGGAAGATAAGTGGGTTGATGATCATCCTCTCAGCCATAATCCTATACTTCAAAGGATCATCAACACTACCAAACAACTTTTTGGTCCTCTAGTGGCTAACTTTCTAGTTTCAATTAATGGAGCTATGAAATGGAAAGAGGTTAATGTCTTAAATTTTGAAGAGGAATATTCATAACTAAATAACCTTATTTCCTCTGTTATAGTCCCCGATGTTCTTTCTAAACATCAACCCATTTGGGAGCCCACAGACTCTGGGGATTTTTCTGTTAAGACTGCTTACCTGCTTTCCCTTGATTGTATTGAGCATCCTCTACCTTTCAAGCTTGTCTGTATTAAGTATTTGATTCCTAAAATTGCTTCATTTTCTTGGCTCTTATTCAATATCGTATTCTTACTATCTAGAACCTTATGAAAATGGGACTCACTCTTCCTAATAGATGTTATATTTGTCTTTCCAATTGGAATTCCACGTCCCACCTCTTCTTATTTTGTCCCTTTTCAAGGATGTTATCAATAAAATTCTTCAAAGATTTTAGTTTATTTGGGCCAATCCTCCTTCCATTATTGACCTCTTTTATCAGTGGACTAATCCTTTTAAAAATTTTGTGTTCAAAGGATTGTGTACATTTAGTCTTCAACATTATTTGTGGTAAATTTGGCTTGAACGCAACCATTGGGTTTTTGACAAGAAAGTTGTCCAACCTGAGTACATTGCCAATAAAATTATTCTCTATGCCATAGAAAATGTTCTTGTTGCTCCTCTAAATTCGCATCCTTGTCCTCCTTTTGATAAATACATCCTAAAGTCTTGCAATATAAGTCTTGATGATCTCAAATGTACTGATTCTTCTAAACCTAGAATTAGTGTCAAATTGATTCCCCCTCCTATTGGTTGGGTTAAACTTAATTTTTATGGAGAAACCAAAGGAAATCCTTGAACATAGGGGATTGGTAGAATCCTCCATGATCATCTAGGAAATTCTATTTTTGCCTACTCGGAGCCTCTAGGTGTGACTACCAATCACTCCGTTGAGGCAAAGGCTATCTGGAGAGACCTCCAATTTTTCAAAGATATTCTAGGAAACATCATTGTGGAAGGTGATTATCTAAATATCATTAACTATTTAAAGTCTTCTAAGCCTTCCAGCTAGAGTATTAGACCAACCATTGAGGACTAAAAGCTCATCCTTCAGAGGTAACATAATTGCATTATTCAACATACTTAGAGGGAGGCTAATACAGTTGTTGATAAGCTGGCTAATATTGGGGTCAATGCCCAAGGACCTCTAACATGGACAGACAGTCTACCCCCTGAGGTGGATGATCTTCTCAAACAGGACCAAATTCATGTTATCCATGATGAACATTAATTTACCTATCAATCCTAGTCATCAACATTTTTTGTCCTTTGTAATCCCCAAGAGTTACTTGCCAGACCTTTGGTTTCGTCTTCATTCAATCACCTTGCCTTTCTTGGGAGATTGGATTCACGTTCCCCTATGATCTATTTTCCTTTTTCACATTGCCTCTTTCAAGAATTTTAATCATTTTCAGGTGATCACTAGCAAAGGTTTGTTTTGTGAACACCTTTCCCCTTCTTTGCAGCAAATTCTTGTTCATGTAATGCAATATATTTCCTATGATAATCTAGATTCTCAGTTATAAAAATTATAAAAATTAGCAAAAGTTATAAAAATTATGATAATCTAGATTCTCAGTTATAAAAATTTCCTTTTTTCGAGGTTTATAAAAATTATAGCAAAGGTTTGTTTTGTGAACACCTTTCCCCTTCTTTGTAGCAAATTCTTGTTCATGTAATGCAATATATTTCCTGTGATAATCTAGATTTTCAGTTATGTTGTATTCAACTTGCCTATGTGAACCATTTTCCTGAAGCCAAATCCATGAACATCCCTACTACTATTTTTTGGTCCATCGACTACACCATTACGTCTACCCGCAAAAAGGAGGATGTCCTTCCTAGTCACCAGGGGCAACATCCATAAGTCTGAGTTTGGAGAAGATAACTCTTCCTCTACTTCTAGACCCTAGCCTTCTAATCCAAAAGAAAGGAAAATAAAAAATGATAAGCCTCACTCTGTTTCTATGAAGAAAATCAAAGTTGAAACAACCCCTGTTAGAAGCTCTCAACGATTGAATATTAAGGAAGTATTTGAAACTCCGTCGTCCATCATTGGCAAACCTCCTAAAGCTCAGTCTACTTCACCTGATCTTGTTGACAAGTTCCTCCATAAATTAGTTATCCATGCTACTACTGCATCAATCATCCATTTGGAGATGACTTACATCACCATTGATAAGGCCATTGCTAGCCTTAAGGAACAGAGGGATAATATCAGCCTATTCTTCTTCTACAAAATTTTTAATGGTTCCTCCATGGTCTCTACTACTGAACCCCCTTCTGATATCAAAGGGGGTGCTAATGAAGACGATGTAGTTGAAATTGCTCAATATGGCTGCCTGTAAAATCTAAAGGAAACTTCCAAGGATAAAGAAACCCTAAAGGAGGAAGCACAGGACAATGTTCTGGAAATTGATGTTCACAACCTTTTGCAACCCGATGCCCTTCCTTGATGGCGTTCATGGCTTGTTGTTGGTTTTGCTCTTGGATGCATTGCTCTTCCTTTGGTCTATTGGTATGCAAGATGTTTTGTTCCAGCTCGCCTTTGTGTTTCTCTTTTTGGTGGTGTTCCTTTTTGTTCCTTTTTGCCAAAGGATTGTAATGGCTTTTAGCCTTTTTATATTTTTTGTTCTTAGTCTTTCAGTTTTACTGGATTTGTTATGTTTAAGGAGACTCGTCTATCTCTTTTGCATTCCTCTTGGTTCCTTGATGTAAAATGCGGCATGGTGCCTTTCAAATGCCCTTTTTGAAATAATACAAATTAATTTACCAAAAAAAATTAATTAATTCACCATACAAAAATTATCATGTCTCAAGTACACCTTATTATCTGTAAACTTCTCAAAATATCACTCAACACATACAAATCAATTTCCTTTATTAACTTCAAACTATTCAATGCATAGAAGACCAAGTTCCTTTATAAACACCTTATAAACTCCAAAAATAATATTCAACCTATAAAAACTAATTCCTTATTTAACCCTTATTACTCCAACCTTTATTTATTTTTCTAAGCACAAAAATATAAAATATTCCAAATAACCTTATGACTCCCTATCTTTCACCCAAGGCGCTATTTAAAATATCATGTGGCCTTTATAACGTATGCACTTCCCAAACCTTGGTGCAATTAAAAAACAAACAAAAATAATGCACTTACCTACGACCAACTACCGCTGCAATGCTCTAGCCAAAGGCTAGGTAGCCGTTGGGCCACACGCCCACACAAGTACCTAAACTCGTGCACCCCTCTTATGCCTCCACAAATTCAATGAATAAAAAAATAAAAAATAAAACTTCCTCATTCACAAAACGATCGTGTGGGGATTTGAAACTCGAACCTCTGCCCTACGAGAGACTTAACAAACCCTTGGCTGGTGTTTGTGCTACCCAACATTTATGAAATGCTTTGGCTATGCCTCATGCACTTATATGAATGTCTGCCTTCAAATATTTTTAAAATTCATGAAAACCTTTTCTTACACACAAAGCAACGTATGACTATTAGCATAACCTTAGTATCGAATGCATGGATGGGGGAAAATAAAAATTGTTTCCCCTTTAAATACACCTTGTCCTTTTGCACTTGACGTTGACCCAAATTCAAATTATAAATTTAATTTTTAACCTTTAAAATTTGGCACCCATAGTTATTTAAATTAAAATTTTAACCTATAGGTTAAAATATTTTAATTTAAATAAATTAATTTAAATCCTTTGCAAAGTGCTCAATGGGTCTTTTCAAGACTAAATTATTTTTAATAATTCCTTGAACCTCATTTTCTTCATCTCATCCTTTTGCTCGAAATATTATAATATTATTATTTTGATTTAAACCTGCTTCTCCTTCCTTGGGTCTTCAACCTTTTAGGCCTCTTTAGGCATATAATATTAAAAATAAATATTTTATCCTATTCCTTTTAAAACCTTCCTTTCCTTTGGAAAAACCACCCGATGACATTAATGATGACGAAACTGAAACAACAATCTCTTGACATCAATGACAACAAAACTTGCTCAAATTTCCAACAATTGTGACTTTTTTGCATTTTATAACTATATAGATGAAAAGAAGTATATTGATGGGGTTAACTATAGTCAACATGATATCAATTTCCCTCCAACATTAAAGGCAATTTCCATGATCTAAAATTGAAGACTAAAATGGAAAAAAAATTGTCATCATTCCATAAATTCTCAAGGAACTTGCCAACACACATATTAAGAATCTCTATCATGGTTAGGAATGACGATATTATCAATTTCCCAATCAACCAATCATTTGTAGATAACTAGGTCAAGCATAGTGTTTCTCACTTTTATACTACAACCAAAATTGCTACAGTCTTGATGGGAAGTGTATCCAATCAAATACAATAGTAACATCATTTTTTGAATATCCATCAATGATATTGTGGATAATATTTAAAAACATCTTTTATATAACTTTTCTAATATTATTTGGGGTTTGTATTTATTACTTTTTATTATATTATTTGTTGTGGGTTGATGGATTTTTTATTTCTTTTGGATATTTTACAAGTAAAAGATATGAAAAGTTTTACTATACATTACCCTATTCTATTCTCAAACAGGAAATAAAAGTATAAAAGAGGTCATATGGGATTCCATACTCTACTAACACATAAGTGGTTTTAGGGAAGCATCAACAATCCATGGTCTTCATATTTTAATGACTTTGAAGATGGCCATAAAATAACAATGGTTTGCCAACAACAAAAATACCAACTTCAGCATAATTTTGAACCCCCAAAATCCCATGATGGAGATAGGATAATTCTTTATATTGATCAAGAAATAAAAGAGTGATAAGAAGAGCTAAGGAAAACATGACATACACAAAGAGGTTCTTAAAGAGTGCAAAACAATATTATATAGATACAATATTTCACCTTGGATGAATAGGAAATCATTTATGAGGAGGGAAAGTCAACAAAGCCATCAAAAAGTGATGCTTTAGAAGTGATCTAAAAATATTATACTCTATTAAGAGTCCTTGGCGACAAACAAGTCTTAAGGATTCTAGCAGCAACAACCACATGACAAAGCAACATGGTGGACTTGAATGTTCCATTATTTGAGGATAATTTTTTTATGTAACAAAAGTAAATTCTCCTATATTAGTGAAGGTAGTTTTAGGACAGGAGGAATTTAGAGGTAATGTGCTACGTCATAGGAACAAGGATCTCAGTATAGCAAAGTCATCCTATAGAAGACATTATGACATCCTAGCATTGTTTATTTTTATGTTTTAACAATATGGATAATTTTATCACTTTTAGGTTCATTGCATTTGACCATGATGATTTATTGATCATTCTATCATCTATGCATTTTTTATCGTGTACCTATTTTTGATTAATTTTTATCATGAATAAACAAAATGGCAATGACAACAAATATAATGTTGCTTGTGTTACATTATCCATCATAATTGGTATGGTCTAATATTTAAACATATTATAATTTGTTGCTTAAAATTTTATGGGAATTCAACTACACGTTGGGAGGTTATTTGAGCATGAAGCAAATGTTACTTTTTTATTTGTTTTCTCTTCCTTCATTATGAATTATAGGACAGGGCCTACCATTCTAGTGATAAAATAAAAATATTAAATATCAAGATCATTTCTCTCCATAATTAAATACTTTATTTATCACTACTATAATTAAAAATGATTCCTAAATGAATTGGATAACCATAACAATAGTTGTAATACCTTATTGAGTCAGTTTTCATTTATTTTATACTTACACTACTTTATCATAATCTATCTAACCTACTCCATTATTATTTTTAATATTTTGGTTATACATGACAAATAGAAAGAATAAAAAGAAAGGAAAGCATATAGATAAAAATAGATAAATGACACGAATAGATATAATGAATAAGGGATGGATGCTTGTAGTCATCCCCATGATCTCACACATCAAAAATTAATACAATGTATCAGTCATTGAGGATATTTATATTCATACTCCCCAATTAGATGTTAACCTCACACTAACATAACTTGACTTGAAGGTTAAATAACAATATAATAAATGTTTAAACATTTTAATCAAGGTTAACCATAGAGGTGGATTAACCAATATCATTAAGAGTGAATACATAAAAAAATACCTCTATATTTACATGAAGATGCCCATAGGCTTATATAGAAATATATCCATATGATTACATATAGAATACCCATAGGATCACGTAGAGAATACTCAAAGGCTTACATAGTGCTTGCCTATAGGCTACATCAAGAGCACTTTTAGGTACTTCATCATTGCCAACCATGGCCTAATAGGGTTAGATTACAAATATTCCAACCCCCCTCATAATATGAACTAAGGGGTCATGGAGAGAAGACATTAGAGATGATACATCTCTCCCACCATAATGAATGCTCCTCTAGACCACTAGATTATACTATCTTATCTTGCCAAAGGTATATTAATTGTATCGACCTCTCATCGAACATGTAGTTGTAAATCCACCTCATAGATCAATACGTTGAGATTCTCATGAGAAAATATTCAACATGCATTATTATGACCATAATTTATCCATCAATCTCAAAAGAAAAAGATAGAATAATGAAATTATAGGTATATATTTGAATAAACAACCCCAATGGCTAGAAAGGGCCCATAGGAACAAGGTATACCTTGTATTAACCATCTAAAACCTACTTTATTTATAGCCCAAAATATTCCCAATAACCATACCAGTGTTTTTTTGGATTTAGAGTGAACACACAATATGAGAGAAGAGAAAGATAAACATAGGAAATTTAAACTCTCTCAAATATAGTACAAATAACCAACTGCTACACCAATAGGATTACTTGGAGTTAGATATTTGGTTCCTCTTCAAGACATCAAACCTTGATTGTTATGATAAAATAAATGAGAGGAAAATAAATTTGAACCTATGAACTTGCTGAAGAAGGTTTATAAACCATACATGCACTAGATTTTGAAAAACAATCTCAACCGCCAAGCCAATAGATTGTGGGATTTAATTATCATACAAGAGTTGAAGAGGGTAATACCAAATAGGTCCATTTTTCATATATAAGTAACAAAAAATAGTGATTTAGCTAATATCACCAATTTGTAGAGCTCAAAAAACTATATAATTTGAAAAAATGGTTTGAAATGCTTCCATATGTAAAAATTATGGCTTTCAAAAGTTTTCTATTTCATCATAAAAAATTATAGGACATGAACTATGACTCCGATGATAAATTAAAATATGAAATTTCAAGATCATTTATCTTCATAATAAAATATTAAATATATCGCTACAAATATCAAAACAATGTTAGAACAAATTGGATAACCATACCAATAGTTGTACTTCCTTGTTGAATCAATGTGTAGACATAGAAAATTGACCTACCTAAGTGATTCAATCTTCCTAGAACCCCTAAGAGGGCCCTCAAACTTAATAAAGGACAATTTTATGCCTCTATTCCCCTCATTTCTCCATTTTCCCTAGTTTTGTCAAAATTGTGGTTGTCTAGTATGAGGTGCGGTTTCGGCAAGTTAGGGTTTTCTCTTAGAAAACCCAACTTTTGATCTGACCTCCAAGATATCGGTCCTCCCTGAGGTTTACCTTTTTGTTTTCCTACCATTTTCCCTCAAAATATCTTATAACTAGAGGGTTTGGATCCTCTTTTTCTCCTAGAAGTTTTCCTAAGTAATTTCAAGAATTTTAAGTGCTAGAAGCTTTCCAAGTCCCAAGTGATTTTAAAGGTGCTAAAGTGATCAAGATAAAGTGTATTTTGGTGTTCTTTTGCTTATATATTGTTGGATTGTTGTTCTTGATGGATAATTTTTTGAGCCTTGAGGAGGATTTTACCATTTTATGGGGGTATTCATCCTTTTTTTTGTTCTTTCATTACCACCAAGTTCCTTCTTGCACTTTATCATTATTAGAGATTTAATTATGCATTTTTTTAACTCATTTTGCATCAATTCATCATTCTTGCACTTCTACTGTAAAAATACATGTGGTTCGTATAGGGTATTATTTTGGCAAGATCCAAATTTATGATCACCCCTTATGGGGGCACAATTTTGGGTTCATAGAGTTTAGGGTAAAATAACACTCCCAAAACCTCAATCTATGTCTGCATGCTTCATCTAGGTCACAATACTATTGTTTGCATTCTATTTTTTACATTGTTCCATGTCATTGCATTTTTGCTTATTCATTTCTAAAAAATATCAACAATCACTTTTGTTTTCAAATGGTCAACTAAAGGACCAAGGGGGCTTGACTGTTGTACCTCCAAGCTCAGTCATACAACAACCTAAGGAAGCCCCCAAATGCTGATCAAATTTTCTAGGGTTTTGTAAAGTTGTTTTGTAGTTTTGGAGCTGTTTGGATTTATCTGAATACAAGTTAAAGCTAGGATCAACTATAAAATTAGATAAGTTCTCTAAATAAACTTCTTAGGTTGTTTTTTATTTTCTTTCTATCCATTTTCTATTGCAATTATAAATCATGAATAAAAAAAACATTTTTATTTATTTATAGGCATCCAAAAGAGAAAATCATATAGTTTGTATTCTAGGGTTAACTTGAAGAACACAAGCTTATACTGAGAGGGGGGTGAACAGTATAAGATCAAATTTTACTTTTCTTTCCCAAACAATATTATCCAATGTTATCAATTTGCAATATCAATAGCAATAATCAAAGTAATGCACAAATCATCAAACACATGAGAGACACAAATTTAACGTGGTTCACCCAATGTGGGTTATATCCACGGAGAAAATATTTCTTCTAAATTTTCTCAACAAATATCTTGGGAATCAATTCCCTATTACAATGTTTATGGACCTTTATCCAAAGGAGATCTCAATCCCCAATGATCTGATTTGTGGATCTCTCTCCATAGGAGAACTCTATCCCCTTTGCTCTAGTTTGTGGATCTCTCTCCATAGGAGAACTCTATCCCCTTTGCTCTAGTTTATGGATCTCTCTCCATAGGAGAACTCTATCCCCTCTGCTTTGGTTTGTGGATCTCTCTCCATAGGAGAACTCTATCCCCTCTACTCTAGTATATGTATCTCTCAGCACAGGATAACTCTATCCCCTCTGCTATGGTTTGTGGATCTCTCTCCACAGGAGAACTCTATCCCCTCTACTCTAGTTTATGGATCTCTCTCCATAAGATAACTCTATCCCCTCTACTCTAGTTTGTGGATCTCTCTCCACAAGATAACTCTATCCCCTCTGCTCTAGTTTGTGGATCTCTCTCCATAGGAGAACTCTATCTCCTCTGCTCTGGTCTGCTCCAAAGCCTGCTCTCAACTTTATCTCAAATCTGCACCAAACCTCATCACAAGGCTAGCATAAATCTGCTCTAACTCTACTCACAAATCTGTCTCAATGTTGTTTCAAGTCTTCACAAGACTTGCTCAAATATACCTCAAAAAATTTCAAGTCTTCTCATAATACTTGCTCAAATCTACCTTAAAGTTGCTTCAAGTCTTCTCACAAGACTTGCTCAAATCTACCTCAAAGCTGCTTCAAGTCTTCTCACAAGACTTGCTCAAATATACCTCAAATCTGCTTCAAGTCTTCTCACAAGACTTGCTCAAATCTACCTCAAATCTGCTCCAAGTCTTCTCACAAGACTTGCTCAAATCTGCCTCAATGTTGCTCACTAAACCTGCTCAAATATTTCCAAATCTTGCATACAAACAAAGCTTATATCTCTTTCAAAAATGCTTTCTTCAACTAGGCAATTCAAACATATTCTATTTAGAATTCATTTAACCTCTGGAACATATAGAGAATGATATGCACTATCAAAAACCCAATATGTTCTTCACATTCACAAATATTGCATTCAACTAATCCAATCTCTACCTCTTGCAAAATCCCTTTCAAATCAAATCAAACTAGTGTATAACTTGCTTCACAAAATTGGTCTATCTTTCTTGTAAATTTGCTCTCAAGGATCAACCACACTAATGCACAAATTTCCTTCACAATATTGATCTCAAACACTTCAAAATTACTTTCAATGTCTTTCAAACCATTGCACAAAATTTTTCACAATGATGTACAAACTTGGTCTCAAACCTAACACAAGTATTTCAGATTTCTTTCAACAATAGAGCACATGTAGGTCTCAAACCCTAATACAATTTCTTCCAATTTCATTCAAAAATAATGCACATGTAGGTCTCAAACCCTAATGCAAATATTTCCAACAATGTACACCAATCAACCCTTTTAACTCCACCTCAAAATTACTTTCTCAAAATACAACCACCTAGATAAAAAGTTGAACCACCATACCTCAAAATTCTTGATGAAGATGTGCCCTCAAATACCTGTCTCAAAAATAATATATTTTGCAACTTCAAAAGGATTAGCACAACACCTTTTCATATATTGGAAAACCTTCTAAAAATGTGTGCACAATTATGTTTCAAACCAATGCTCTATAACTCTCTTTATTTCTCAAAATAAAACATCAAATCATGAACCAAGCCCTTCAATATTAAAGCAAATATTACAAACAATAAAAGCACATTATACACCTTTTATCTCCCACTTTAAATATTTCAACAATACACCCACAAATTGATTTACCACTAATTACCTTATTACTCCACAAAATAATACTTCAAAAATTAACTAAATTTTTCCCTTTTTATTTCCTTCTAAAACAATGGCAAAATGGAAATATTTATTTCCCTTATAACTCCCTAAGTCCAATAGCACACAATAATCAAGCACAACTTAGGCCCTTAATACTTCAACCTTAATCACAAATAATAAAAATTATTTTCGCTTACCACAACTACCGCGGGTGGGAATCGACCACGAAACCTCTTGCCTACTAGTGCGCTAGTGTCGCTTGGGCTGCCACTAGGCCAACCACCCACATAGAACCAAATATGCATGTTTTGTAATTTAAACCCTTCACAAAACCTCCTTTCTTAGCAAAACATCAAAATTGTCACCATCGAGTTTCGACCTCACGACCTGTTGCCTACCCTGCGCCTTAGCGCTTCCTAGTCTGCCGCTAGGCCAACCGCCTACTTGAGAATAAAATCCCATGATGCTCTATTTATTCAACCATCAAGTATCTTTTTTTAAATTAAAATCCATCCTTTCTTTTCTCATAATTCGAGCACATAGGAAAATCGAATACCATAGCAATTCGTACACACAACATTACCTTAGTGCATAAATTTAATCCATATTAATATGGTTTTCTCCTTCCTTTCTTGACATTGGTGCTTTTTTATGTTTTATTTGAAACCTTTGAAAAATTTGGCACCAAAACCCATCTTGGGTTTAAATTATAATATAAAATATTATAATAAATTTTTATTATTTAAACCTTTGGCTTCAAACTTTTGTCCTTAATATTATAATATTATTTCTTTTTAAGCCTTAGTCACTTGCTTTCTGCATGGTCTTTAAACTAGGGTCTTCAACCTTTTAACCAAACACTTAGAGCTTTGTCCCAAACCTCTTTGGCTTATAATATTTAAAATAAATATTATAACCTTTTTCTTTTTATCAATTTCCTTGCATTGGGATGAACTTTGCCTTGCATATTTAACCAACTTATAAACCTTATCTTTTTGCCATGCCAAGCTATCTTTGACATCAATGACAACCAATGTCATCAACCTATGACATCAATCCTTTGACATCAATGACAACAATATACTCAAAATTTCCAACAATCTCCCCCTTTGTCATTGATGGCAACCCTTTCTAAAAATTCATTTTCCTACCACTGGATTCCAAATCTGCTCCCCCTGATTGAATGCTATCCCCCTTACTCAAATCTCTTCCCCTTTGACATAAATGGCAAAGGGACTCCTTTGGGTATAAATATAAGACTCTTAGCTCAGCCCCCTCCCCACCTCCTCTCCTTGAGGTGATTAATTTTGGGGTGGGAGTATCTCTACTCCCATAATACAATGCTCTTTTTCTTTGTCAACCTTCTTTTTCAACATTTTTATAGCCATACCCTTTTGATCCTTTTGAGTGTCCCTATTCTTGCTTGACTCTAGAAGTTATGGAAACTCTATTCTACACCACTTGGCCTTATGCCCAAGATTATTGCACTTGTAACACTTAATGTTGTAGTTCTTGGAAGGTGTAAATATCTTGAAGTTCCTCTTGGTGAAGCCATAATCATTTCTATCATGAACCCTACAGTGGATCACTTTATGACCAAAGTGATTACAAGAGTAGCAATACCCTTGAAAGAGATATCCATATTTGAATGAGTTGAAGTTCCTCTTAGTGAAACCATACTCCTTTTTTCATGAACCTTACAATGCATAGCCTTGTGACCAAAACGATTACATGAAAAACAATGTCCTTTGAAAAAATCTTGTTTTGAAACCTCTATTCTCTTAGTCCTTTCTTTGCCTTCTCTGTGATGATCCATGTTTCTTGTTTGTGCATTGTTTCCTTTCTTAGTGAAGCTTCTATTCTTCAACTTATCCGCATAAGTCTTAATTTCTTCTTCACTCTCTTCCTTTGAAACTTCCTCTTATTTTGAGCTTGAGCTTGACCCTTCTTCTTGTTTCCCTTGTCCTTCTTCAAAACCAAGTCCTATTTTGATAGATGAAGATATTTGTGCATTGATAATTTTATCCAAATTTTTTGAACTTTTCCCAAACCTGTGTAGCTTGTCCTTAGAATATTTCACTTCCATCCTTAGATAAACTACCTCATGTTCTAATATTTCAAATTCTAACTCTTTTACCTCTAACTTTTCAACCATGACCTCTTTAAATCTCCTTGCCTTAGCTTTTGAGTTTGTCAAGTCTTGTAGAAGCTTTTATTTTTCTTCCTCATGTTCTTGAACTTGAGCCTTTAATCTTGAATTCTACTTTCTAACACTTTTCAACTCTCTGAGAGAAATAATAAGTTCTTCTTCTATATAAAATGTGCCTTCCTCTTCATTTTCTATAACTTTCTCTACTTCTTGGTCTTCAAGAGCATCTTCATACTTTTCGACTTTATCTTCAACAGGAGCATTTTCTTCCTCTTCTTTTGCCAAAAATAGGATATCTTCTTCACTATTTGAGAGTCTTTCACTGTCACTTGAAGTATTGCTTGCCTTGTTAACATAGAAACTCTTCTTGTACCTTTGAAAGAACTTATTTTCATGCTTGCCTTGACCATACCTATTTTTATTTTCATGCCTGGATTTTCCTTCTTTCTTTTTCTTATGATCTTGTTTCTCTTCATTGCTACTGCTTTCGACTTGTGGATAATTAGATGCATAGTGACCAAAATTACCACAATTAAAACATTTCACAGTATTCATACCTTTGTGCTTTCTTGAGTCCTTGTTTCTTCTCACATAGTTAGCTTCTTCATTACTGCTTGACTCACCACTTGATTCTGGTTTCTTATCTTTTGTCTTCTTTGAAGCTTTGAAAGTTACCTCTTTCTTGGAGATGGTGATCCTTTTATATTCTCATCTCATAAGCTGTGAGAATTCCATGTAACTCATCCATAGTCAACTTATCAGTATATCTCATCTCTTCTATAGCTCAAACCTTTGCATCATACCTTATAGGGAGTGATCTTAATACTTTCTAAGCAACACTGGAGTCTTCAATTTTGAATCCAAGTCCATGCATGGTATTAACAACCTCATCCACACGAAGTAAGTATTTAGCAATATCTTCCTCATCTTCCATATTCAAATCTTCAAACTTTTTCTTGTGGTTTTGTAGTTTTTCCAACTTGACCTTGTTATCTCCTTCATATGTTTGCTTCAATTTGTCCCACATCTCTTTTGTTGATTTGCATTGCATAACTTTCATAAATTTTGTTTCACATAATCCACTTAAGATTCCATTAATAGCCTTGGCATTATTCACATGTAACTACTTACCATCCTTATTTATGGGAGGAGTAGTTGTAGGTGTGAACCCATCCTCAATAGATTGCCATGTCTCATATCCTTGTGCCATCAGGTAAGTCTTCATCCTTATACTCCAGAAAGCATAATTGTTCCCATCAAAAAATGGAGCCTTTTTTGATGAAGATCCACTCTGAGATGCCATCTGTGTTCCTATAATATCTTCCTTCAAGTTGTTAGACTTTTTCGAAGGAACTCGCTCTGATACCAATTGAAGAACACAAGCTTATACTGAGAGGAGGGGATGAACAATATAAGATCAACTTTTAATTTTATTTCCCAAACAATATTATCCAATGTTATCAATTTACAATATCAATAGCAGTAATCAAAGCAATGCATAAATCATCACACACATGAGAGACACAAATTTAACATGGTTCACCCAATGTGGGTTACGTCCACAAAGAAAATATTTCTTCTAAATTTTCTCAATAAATCTCTTGGGAATCAATTCCCTATTACAATGTTTATGGACCTCTATCCAAAGGAGATCCCAATCCCCAATGATCTGATTTGTGGATCTCTCTCCATAGGAGAACTCTATCCCCTTTGCTCTAGTTTGTGGATCTCTCTCCACAAGAGAATTCTATCCCCTTTGCTCTGGTTTGTGGATCTCTCTCCATAGGAGAACTTTATCCCCTCTACTCTAGTTTGTGGATCTCTCTCCATAGGAGAACTCTATCCCCTATGCTCTAGTTTATGGATCTCTCTCCATAGGAGAACTCTATCCCCTCTACTATGGTTTATGGATCTCTCTCCACAGGATAACTCCATCCCCTCTACTATGGTTTGTGTATCTCTCTCCATAGGAGAACTATGTCCCCTATGCTCTAGTTTGTTTATGTCTCTCCATAGGAGAACTCTATACCCTATGGTCTGGTTTGTGGATCTCTCTCCATAGGAGAACTCTATCCCCTCTACTCTATTTTATGAATCTCTCTCCACAGGAGAATTCTATCCCCTCTGCTCTGGTTTGTGGATCTCTCTCCACAGGAGAACTCTATCCCATTTACTCTAGTTTATGTATCTCTCTCCACATAATAAATCTATCCCCTTTGCTCTAGTCTGCTCCAAAGACTACTCTCAAATCTGTCTCAAATCTGCACCAAACCTCATCACAAGGCTAGCATAAATCTACTCTAACTCTGCTCACAAATCTATCTCAATGTTATTTCAAGTCTTCACAAGACTTGCTCAAATCTACCTCAAAGTTGCTTCAAGTCTTCACAAGACTTGCTCAAATCTGCCTCAAAGTTGCTTCAAGTTTCTCACAAGACTTGCTCAAATATTTCTCAAAGTTGCTTCAAGTCTTCTCACAAGACTTGCTCAAATTTACCTCAAAGCTTCTCCAAGTCTTCTCACAAGACTTCCTCAAATTTGTCTCAAAGTTGCTCCAAGTCTTCTCACAAGACTTGCTCAAATATACCTCAATGTTGCTTACTGAACCTGCTCAAATATTTCCAAATATTGCATACAAACAAATCTTATATCTCTTTCAGAAATGCTTTCTTCAACTAGGCAATTCAAACATATTCTATTTAGAATTTTTTTAACCTCTAGAACATATAGATAATTATATGCACTATCAAAAACCCAATATGTTTTTCACATTCACAAATCTTGCATTCAACTAATCCAATCTCTATCTCTTGCAAAATCCCTTTCAAATTAAATCAAACTAGTGTAAAACTATTTTCACAAAACTGGTCTATCTTTCTTGCAAATTTGCTCTCAAGGATCAACCTTAATCACAAATAATAAAAATGATTTATGCTTACCACAACTACTATGGGTGGGAATCCACCATGAAACCTCTTGTCTTCCAGCGCACTAACACCGCTTGGACTGCCGCTATGCCAACCTCCCACACAAAACCAAATATGCACATTTTGTAACTTAAACCCTTCACAAATTTTATTTTCTTATCAAAATGTCAAAATTGTTGCCACTGAGTTTTGACCTCACAACCTGTTGTCTGCCCTGTGTCTTAGCACTGCCCAATCTACCACTAGGCCAACCGCCTGCTTGGGAATAGAATCCCATGATGCTTTATTTGTTCAACCATCCAGTATCCTTTTTCAAATTAAAATTCATGCTTTATTTTCTCACAATTCGTGCACACAGGAAAATTGAATACCATAGCACTTCGAACACACAACATTACCTTAGTGCATAAATTGGATCCATATTAATATGGATTTCTCCTTCCTTGCTTGACATCGGTGCTTTATAGGTTTTATTTGAAATATTTAAAAATGTTGGCACCAAAACCCATCTTGGGTTTAAATTATAATATAAAATATTATAATAATTTTTTATTATTAAACCTTTGGCTTCAAACTTTTGTCCTTAATATTATAATATTATAATATTATAATATTATTTCTTTTTAAGCCTTAGTCACTTGCTTTCTGCATGGTCTTTAAACTAGGGTCTTCAACCTTTTAACCAAACACTTAGAGCTTTGTCCCAAACCTCTTTGGCTTATGAGATGAGAATAGCATTTTCCAATGCCATATTTACCTATTTATAAGGAAATAGAGGACCCCATTGAACATTTAAGGATGCTTAAGATATCATACCATGATATTATATATTATGATATGTTGTTACTAAAGACGTTCCCTAAGAGGCTTGGTGGTATGGCATTGGAATGGTATTATCAACTACCTCATCATTCTTTAAGAAATTTTGAAGAGACAACAAATTATTTGTTTAGAAATTTGGAGCTTATATTGAGAAAATGTGACTATGAAATATGCTTATATGTTGAAACAAGGTAATGATGAAAGTTTTTCAAAATTTATGTCTTGTTGGAGGAGTCTAGTTGGAAGTTTGAGATATACTTTACCTCCTCGAGGCATGCTAGAGATATTTATTGGAAATTTACAAGAGCAAATATCTTATGAAATTGAAACAAATATTACCTCTTTCGACCAAGTAATAGTTCTAACAAGAGGGGTAGAGTAAGCCCTTTTTCAAAGAGGTCAATTCAAGCCAAGGAAATAATAAGATAGGACCATGAAATCTCAGTATAAGAACAATCATGTAGTTGATGATGGGGTAGTGAATAGTAGACCTATCAATAGTGTTGCTAACACCTTGCAAAAGATGGTGCTTAGCAAACCTTAGAAAATCCCACCAAGGAATTTTAAAAGATTCAACCAACCTATTTTTTTGATCATAAAACAACTCTTGGAAGTTAACATGATTGAGTTATCTCCCATAAGGCAATTTGATACCATGGTTGATTGGTATAAGCCTGATCAGTATTGTGACTATCATAGAGTGGATGGGTACATGAATATTTCATGTATGAGGTTGAAACATATGGTTTAAGACTTAATTGATGTAGGTCGCCTTGTTATAGAGGTTTCACAACCTAATCCTCCAACAAACAATCAACCCCCTAATCAAGAAGCACCCACAACTAATTAAGACATGGGATCTTCCAAGATACCCTACCTAAGCATGGGCGACAAGCAGCTAACCAAGTTTCATATCATAATGTTCCACCTCCTTACAATAACATGGTTGGTATGATAGAAACAACCACAAGGTAACAAGCTTAGACTCAATCAACTCAAAGATCTCAGAGGAGACAAGTTCTACATCCAATCAACCTTCAAAATCACCCTTAGTTTTGAAGAGTACTCAAAAAAGGTGCACGAGAGTAGAAAACCCACCCTTAGTTTTGAAACCTCAACCTAAAGTCTCCTTTGACATCCAAAAATAGTTAGCTAGTACCCCAACCAAGATTTTCCTCTTAGATCTTTTACAAACTTCTCCTATTCATAGGGAAGCCTTATTGAAGCTTCTAAGTCAATAATTTGTTCCTCAAGACATGTCCCATAGCACTATGGCTAATGTTGTAGGTTCCCTTGCGATACATCATATCACATTTTCAAATGACAACATTCCTTCCTCAAACTTGCAAGGGGATTCTTCCCTCTACATCAATGCATATATTGGGGAAACGTTTATCAAGCAAATTTTGATAGATAATGGTGATGAGGCCCAAAAATACCTCATTATTGCACAATTTTTGACTACCATATGATAATTTAATTGCCAAATAGTTGACTAAAATATACTATTTATTAAGTGTTTACATGATTTTATGTTAGGAATACTATATCTCTGTTTTTGACTATTTTCAGCATTTTGTGACTGATTTTGCTTGATTAAGTAGCAAGTAAAAATATGCATTTCAATTAACCAAATGTGGTATGCTGATATCCATTAACTTCTAAATGGTTTTTGAATGTTTTCCTACCCTTCAAATTGTTTCAAATCCACATTGAATCCAAAATTTTAGGACTGTCATAAATCTGAAAATCTGAAAAAAAAATAGCCATATAAAAATCAGCAAGCTGTCACTTTATAAGAACACCTTGAAGTTGTCAAGCAAAGCATGAGGATATGGATGGAATGAGTTTAGAAGGACTATAGAAGACATCTGACCTATTTAGAAGCATTCACACATGGTCTAAATAGGCAGCAATAGGGTATAATAGAGCAGGGACAATTGTGTAGCACTATTGCACTATTTTAGCATGGTTACTTGGTGAATGAAGTGTATAAATTCAATAGCAACTTGATGTACTCATTCATGTTGATATTTGAATAATTTTTCCATGTTCTAATTTGTTTGAATTTGCAATAAATGTCAATATTTTACAACTGTGCAGCAGAGTTGGAAAATACAGTAATTTACCATGTAAATTCCAGCAAGCTACCAATGAATGGCAAGGCATGGAATTCACACATGGAGAGGAATGAAGGCTATTGCAATCTGATATTGAGATCTAATCCACTTGAGAAATGTAGATGAAATCACTTGAATAGCACACAGTTTTTCATTTTGAATATCTTCGAAATGAGTAGACATCTTCAGAATGAGAAATACAGTCTCTTCGGAATGAGCGGACATCTTCGGAATGAGAAATACAGTCTCTTTGGAATGAACCACTTATCTTCAGGATGAGAATAAAAAGTAATTTTTGACTTGTTGACTAATTTTTTATGATGGAAAAAAGGAAATAAGGTTGAAAAGGTTAAAGGAAAATATCTCCCATCTGAATTTGCCATCCTTGCCATCCAAAGCCACCAATCATGGAAAAAGATCAATTGATCCTCTTCTAGGATAAACATAGAAATAACTGCAGCATAATATAAAGTTGTTTGCAAGATAGAAATAGCATATTATGAAGTGGATAAATATGTGTGAGATATTTCTAGACTCCTCCCACGTACTTCCACCATTGAAGATTCTTTCTAAGGGCCAATGACTACTACTGCAACACAAATTGTCTAGATTTGCATTTATTTCATATCCATAATTATTGGTAAATCACTATAAAGTAGCACATAGGCTAATTTTAGCATGGGATATGTTGTAAATATTTATATAAATAACACAACTCCCTCCTTGGTTGATCCAATTAGGAATTAGAATATAGGAGAGTTTTCAATAGCATCAATTAGGACTATATAGTAATTTTTTGTAACAGTTTTCAGCATGTTTTGTCATCAATAAAAGTGTAGTTATTTTATCATTTTTTGTTTTGAGTGTTAATTAGTTAAGGAGTGCTTTTCAACTCCTTCTAGATTAGGAAGTATGGGCCCACTTTCAGATCTAGAAGGAGGATTTTTATGGCAGGTTTTAATCTATAATTTTTCTGCAGCAAAATTAACAGATTACTTGTCAAGTTTACTTTTCTTGTTTTAAGTTTGTATAATGTTCTTTATGTTTTATATTATGTTTGTGTATAGCATTTGTGTGTGTGTCAGCTGACAAATTATATTAAGCATTTTTCCTTTGCTTTCCATATTTTCCTTGCTTTTCTGTTTTAGCAACTTTTCATTTTCAACATATTTCATTTTGCTGTCAATTCCTGTAGCAGAAGCTTGACGACATTTTGTGGAAGGACATTGACAGGTGTTTTTAGCATAAGTTTCATTTACAAGCATAATTTCAATTATGCAAGAGTAACTAGGTTTCAATTCAACAAATGTAACTTAGGATTTCATTTCAGCAACATTTCAATTTAGCAATTTTAATTATGTTATTTCAATTCTGCAAAAGTAGATTAGATTTCAATTCAGCAATTTCAATTCATGCAATTGTAGTTAACTTTAATTTTCTAAACTTAGAATTAGTTTTTATTTCTTGTAAGTTTCTGTTTTGTAGATTAGGTTTAGTGTGACACCAAAAGGCTAAACCAAATATGTTTCACCCAATAATTGCTTGAAATTTAAATGCTTGAATTGTACTCTGCCCTAAACTTCTATCGTAGGTAACCTTGGACACCACCCTAGATTGATAAATCATTGATATTAAATGATGAGACTCAATGACACTCATAATTTTGGCATCGTTGTGGGGGATCATGGTGTTGTTAGAGGGTAAAAGTAGTCAAATAATTATTATTGTGCTAAGTTATGAAATTTAGAGTAAAATCTAAATGTAATAGCTGGTATAAATAATAATTATTGATAGTTGCATTTCAGTCCATTTAGAAAAAAAGCAACCACAGGGAGGTGATATTCACACTTGGGGGTTAAATTGTCTATGTTTGAAATTCTTGATAAAAATTGAAAGAATTCATCATCCTCATTATCAAGAAACATAAGATCTCTTAAAAAATTTAGAAGAGCCATCTCCTAGTACTGCCATTTTTATATCCATATCATCAAGGTAGTATAAACAAATTTGTACTAGGTGTTGAAAAAATGTCATGGTGATATACAAGACTATCCCTTAAACAAAATAGCCATATCAGCTACCTGTAGCATTTTTTCATAGGGACATATCATTGATGAATGCCATTTACTTTCACAACTCAGAGATAAAAAATTTGTTGCCAAATCTGAATTCTTCTCAAAGAGAGATCCCAACAACAACAAACAGGGTAAGTAAATCAACCACCACCTTCAGCCCAACATGTGGCCAATATGAATAATACAGGACAGACAACCCCTGTCAATGTAAGTTGAGTCTGTTAAAAAAAATCATCACAAAAATTTTGCACAATCAAAATAGAAGTTTTGAGCTCAACGGTGATCCTAGAGTTTTGCCATTATTGCTTAAATATTATTAGGGTTTTATCGTGCTAAATCGTAACCTATCAATTCTTAGCCTACAAAGACAATAGTTTATCTCATTAGAGGTGATCCTACCTAACAAGTAGTTGATCTTCTAAGTTGTACACTTCTTGTCTTATTGTGCAAACCAAAAATATTTCTTTTTTAGCCCAACCTGTGATCAGCCTGAATAATACAGGATAGGCATCCCCTGTCTATATAGCTAAATCTGGTAAAAAATAAACTACATGAAATCTTATTGACTGCAGCAACATCCAACTGTGATCAAACAAGAACTTACCTGATCTTGAAGAGACAAAAATAAATAGAGATACACAAAAAAAATTTAGTCCAAAAACACAGAAATTAGCCTTGGATAAAGAAGAAAAACTAGAAAAACTGCAAATAGAAAATTTACTTCCATTGAACTTGATGAGGCCTGGAAATGCCTCAATCATAACATGTTTTGAACACTGAAATTACCTACAAACTCTTATGTTTAATCTAATATGCTAGTTAAGTTAATTCAATATGTTGTGTATTAACTATTTGCATGATAAATGTATCTAAAATACTATATTCTGATTTTTATAGCTTTTTGCATAAGTTTTATGTTGTTTTGTTATGACTTGCTAAATGAGATATGCTTAGGTTGATATAAGAATTTCACTAAGAATGTTTTGATATGTCTCAAGCATTTATTTAACCTAATTCTGGCAACATTGTAAGTAAACTGTTATTGTGCAGCAAAAACTGGTTTTTTCCATGTAAATTCTAGCCAGCTGTCAATGAATGGCAAGGCATGGAATTCACATATGGAAAGATATGAAGACCATTGGAATATGATCCTAAGAAATAACCCACATGAGAAATGCAGAGGAAGTCATTTAAAGAGCACACATTTTTTCATTTCGAAGTCTCTTCAGAATGAATAGATATCTTCGAAATGAGAAAACACAGTATCTTCAGAATGAGCGGATCTTCGAAATGAGAAATGCAGTCTCTTCGGAATGAGCCACTTATCTTCGAAATGAAAACAGAATGCGCTTTTTGACTTATTGACCATTTTTTGACGCTGGAAAAAGAGAAATAAATATTGAAAAGGGTAAGGGAAAATATCTCCCATCTAACTTTGTCGTCCTTGCCGACCAAAGCCACCATTTATGGAAGGATCAAGTTTGATCTTCTTCTAGGATAAAACTAGGAATTGTTGTAGCATAATAGGATTAGATATTTTGAGATATTCTCAGTTGTCAGTAGATCTTAGGACATCTATAAATATGGATCCTATTCAGGTTGAGCTAGTAGAGGATAGAGAAAGCAGAGAGTAGAGAAATATAGGAGAAAATAGGCAATAATTAGAAAAGTGATCACATAGATCCGTAATGAGTTTTCAGCAGAATTATTGTAATCATGTTCTTGAATCAATAAAGTGTACTATTTCTATTTCATATTGCTTGTAAATTAGTGTGAGTAACATCTAGAGAGAGAGAGAGAGACTCATACCTTCTTCTGGACAAGGAGGTTGGCCACTTCCAGACCTAGGAGGAGGACTAACAGTAGGTTTTTATTCTAATTTTGCTGTAGCAGAAAGAGTTGTAGAACTTGTCATTTCATTCCTTTGTAAAAAACTAATGGTATTTGTAATCTTAGCTTATTTTATATTTAGATTAATCTTGTGATTAATGGTTTGGTTGTAATATCCACTTTCAGTAAAGCTTTCAATTTATTACAGACTGTCATTTCCAAAATTTACTGTTTTCTATAATTTCCTGCATTTTATGTTTTGCTGTCAACCCCTGCATAGAAGATTGACAACCTTCTATTAGAGAGCCTTTATATGGTCTCATTTATATGCTATAATTAGGTTTCTATTGTTGCAAAAGTAAATAGATTTCCTTTCTGCAATTATAATCAGACTTCTAATTCTGCAACTGTTATTTTTGCAACATAATTAGGTCTCATTCTGCAATTGTAATTAGGATTTCATTTCTGGAGTTAATGATTAGTTTCCATTTTTGCAACTTAGATTAAGGTTTAATTTATACAATTTAGAGATAGGAATGTCCCAAATCCCCCATACAATCGTTTTCACCAATATGACCTATTTCTCTAGATTGACCTAACTTATAACCCTGTTCACCCCTTCTTTCATAGATAGCCTTGTACACTGCCCTGGATTGACAAATTCATTAAGAATTAATGATGTGTATAATGACTACGCATCATTTTGGCATCGTTTATGAGGAATTGTGTTGCTAGAAGGTGACAACAGTCCAATAGCTGTTAATTAGACTGAGTCGTGAAGATTCAGGATAAAATATGAATAGAAAAGCTGGTTAAAGTAGCAACTATTGACCTATAATTTATGTCATTTAAGAGTAAACATGAATGAGTAAGTCTAGGGATGAAAAAGGTATAATTACCCAAAAGGATCCCTGGCTTGTTCCATTAAGGAGATCTTCATGCCTAAGGGGTGAATCACCTATGTTTGAATTACTAGAAATATTGAAAGAAAAATCACCAGTCTCACCATCATTAGAACATTCTAAGAAAGAAAAATCACCAGTCTCATCATCATTAGAACATCCTAAGAAAGAAGAATCATCAGACTCATTATCAACAGAGGATCTTGGACCTCTTGAGAGAGAAATTTGGATAGGTTTAACTAAGGAACAGGAAACTATGGCAGAGGGAGGCAATCTAGATAGATATGGCCAACATGGCTATGTCCATAATGAAGGAGATGATCAAGATATGCCCCAACCTTCTAGAACATTTGAATATCCTATCTGTTTAAATCCAACACAAAACTCTCTCATGAAAACCATTTCACCTTCAGTACTTCCAACCTTCTGAGGTGTTGTATCTGAAGATCCTGATTAGTTTTTGTTTGAATTCAAAGTAGTGTGTCAAACCTATGACTATGTAAATGACAATAAAAAACTTAAGGTTTTTCCCTCAACACTCAAGGACTCAGCATTACGCTGGTTCATGAGCTTAGAGCCAAATTCCATCCGAACTTGGGATCAAATGGAAACTATGCTTTTAAACAAATATTAGGAGTATTGTCGTGTAAGGAACAAGAAAGATGAGTTATTCAAGATTAAACAGGAAGATGATGAAACATTAGAAGACTATATTGATAGGTTCTCCTTTGTTCAAAGGAGATGTGGGCTTGTAGAACCAGAGTTATGTAAAACCATCTTTTTAAGAGGATTACAAGATGAATCCAGAGAAGTATTGGATTTGATGGGAAAAGGGGATGTAAATACTCTCAATAATGAGAAAATTGTGGATCTCTATAGGAATTACTCTCGCAATAAGCAGGGAAGAAGAAAAAAGAGTACAAATGGCACTAATGTGAAGGACCTAATAGAGGAACTTGCAAATTTTAAAACTAATATTCTAGTGCAATTAAACACAACTTTGGGGGAAATGTCTGCAAAAGCAAAAAACATAGAACCTTTGGCAATTTATTGCCCAAGATGTAGAAATAAACATGCTTGGCAGGAATGTCCTTTGAATAAAACATCTATCTCAGCCATTTGTAGTATATGTTCAAAGAAGCATTCAAGCTGATAAATGCCACTCGCTACCACAACTCAAAACCGTGTTAGAAAATCAGACTGAGGAACTCAACTATGTTAGACCAAAACAAGGGGGAAATTTCTCTTAATACCAAAATCCCCCTCATTTTCCTACAAATTGGGGGCATAATCCCTGGACTATGCCTTGGGGACAATCAGAACCACCCCAATGCCCTTGGAATTATCTTTAATGGACAAATTCCCAAGAATGGCCATAAAAAAATTATAGTAATTCAGCCTAGAATCAAAATTAGAATAACCCATCATGGAATCAAAACAACCCATCTTGGAATCAGAATCATACTAATCCACATTGGATGCAAAATAAACCACAGTGGAATCAGCAATACCAGTCCTATCCAAGGCAACAAAGAAATCAAGGTCAAAATCAACATTTACTGCCTACACCTAATCAAAGTTTTCAAGAAAAATAGAACCAACCACAATAAACAAAATAGGTGAAACAACCTCAACTTCCAGCTCAATCAGTTACTAATCCAAACAGCATGAGACAGGCATCCCCTGTCTATGTGGCTGAAGCTGAGGAAAATGTTGAAATAAATGTTATTGATTGTAGTAACATCCAACTTCATTCAGGAAAAGTTATACCTGAACCTGCTCCAATTAAAGTCAAGGAAAATGGAGAGCAAGAACCTTTAGAACCAGTTAAACCAACAACAGAGAAAGAAGAAGAAAAAATAGAACCACAGGCAGAACAATTACCTTCATCAAAGATAATTCCATATCCTGAAAGATTCAATAGCACAATAGAAAATTTTGAGTCAAACCTGGTCAAAGAACTTAAAAAGTTAACTATATCATTGCCCTTATTGCAATCCATTAAGGATATACCGATGATTAAAAGTACTATCTGAGATTTGTGCATTAGAAGAGAAGGAAGAAAAAGAAAGCATTTCCTAAGACTATTCAGATTGAAAGAAATATAGCTGATCTCTTGTCTGGAAAACTAGTACCTCCAAAGTATAGTGACCTAGGAAGTCTAGTTATCACAGTTACCATAGGTTTAGTACCAATATCAATTGTCTTAGTAGATCTAGGAGTTGCAATAAATGTCATGACCAAGGATATAATGAAACAATTACCGCTCAAACATCTCATTCCCACATTTACAATTTTAGAAATGGTTGATAGGTCAGTTGCAAAACCTGAAGGTATCATTGAAGATGTTCTTATAGAAGTTTCTTCTTGGAAATTCCCTACAAATTTTTTGGTTTTACAGCCAAGAAATTCAGCACATGGATATCCCATCATTTTGGGAAGACCTTGGCTTGCAACTGTAGCAGCCTTCATAGACTGCAGATCTGGAAAAATGACTATTTCAAATGGTATTGATCTAAAATAGATCTCTCTATATCCTCCTACAAAACCCTCCAGCAATTTTTTAGGTCAGTTATGGTTTCCTGATGCAGAAGAAGAATCAGAGGAGGTTATTTCCACACTAGCCACCTTGGTAGTAAGAGAACACACAGAAGACCTCTAAGACAAAAAATTTAGAAAATGAAAATATCCTAATGAATGTTCTACATGAACAAAGGTTAGAAGAGGAAGCAGTAAATATCCGTCAGTTGTTAAGGAATGAGGAGAACCAAAATTTTTAAGGTGAACCATCTGTACTATCATAGGAAAACTCTGTTTCACTATCACATGGGTGGCACCATCACCTTATTTTTACTTCTCACCGTTCCAAACAGGATATGCTTCCATCAGGAAGTAATGAAACAAAAACTTCTTATTACCTCCCATCTCAGTAGTGTCCTATTAATTCCCTAATCACCAAGTATGAAGAAGTGAATTCAGTCCTTCCAAATACAAAATAAATAGAAGTCCAACCAGGCAAATTTTTGAACATTTATAGCTGGCTTACTGGGGAAGAGGAAGAGAAATTGATAGTTGTCTTGCAGAAGCATGTTCATGCTTTTGCTTGGGACTATAAAGATATGTCAGGAGTTCACCCTGATATATGCACCCACAAAATTTATACTAAAGAATTCAAGCCAGCAAGACAACCCCAAAGAAGACTGAATCCTGCCCTAAAGGATATTGTAAAGGAAGAAATTGAAAAAATTTTGGAGGTAGGATTCATTTACCCAATTTTTGATAGCCAGTGGGTCTCTCCATTGGTTATAGTTCCTAAGAAAAATGGAAAAATAAGAGTATGTGTAGACTATAGAGAGCTGAATAAAGTAACATACAAAGACCATTTTCCATTACCTTTCATAGATCAGGTGTTAGATACCCTTGTTGGAAAGAAATACTTTTGTTTTCTTGATGGATTTAGTGGATATAATCAAATTCATATTGCACCTGAAGATCAAGAGAAAATAACCTTTACCTATCCATGGGGAATATTTTCCTATAGGGTTTTACCTTTTGGTTTGTGTAATGCCCCAGCAACATTTCAACGAGCGGTCTTAGCAATTTTTTCTGATCTGACTACCAACAGTGTTGAGATATACATGGATGATTTCACAGTATGTGGACAGACTTTTGACTTTACATTAGAAAACCTTGACAAAGTTTTAACTTGCTATGAAACATACCAGTTATCCTTGAATCCAGAAAAATGTTTTATGATGATGAAGGAATAGTTCTTGGTCATCACATCTCTCTTCAAGGGATCCAGGTTGATCCAAAGAAGGTGGAAATTATTAAGAATCTTCTTCCTCCTAAAACTCAGACTGATGTTAGAAGCTTCCTAGGACACATTGGTTTTTACCATAGGTTTATTCTCAGCTTTAGCACAATAGCCAATCCCATGTTTTCCCTATTGACTAAAGATTCTAAATTTTCCTGGACTGTAAGGTGTCAAGAATCATTTGAAGCTCCGAAAGAGAAATTAGTAACTCCACTTGTGTTAAGAGGACCTAATTGGACATTACCATTTCATATACAGGCTTATGCTTCCAATATAGCAATTGGAGCAGCATTAGGACAAACTGACAATGGTGAACACTATGCCATCTACTACATTAGCAAGAATTTGATAGGAGCTAAGAAAAATTATACCACAACTAAGAAAGAATTCTTGGCGGTAATTTATGCCATCAACAAATTTAGGCATTACATCACAAAGTTATCAAATATTTATTCACACAGATCACACAGCCATTAAGTATTTTATGAATAAGCCTATGGTAAGTGCAAGAATTATTCATTGGTTACTGTTGTTGCAAGAATTTGATATCACTATAATCAACAAACCAGGAAAAGCTAATGTTGTAGCATATTTCTTATCCATATTACAGAACACGGATGAAGGGGAATTAGTTGAAGACACATTTCCTGATGAAAAATTATTTGCTATATCAGTCCAATCACCTTGGTTTGCAGATATAGCCAATTACTTGGTCATAAGGAAAGTTCCTCCACATTTCACTTCAAAACAGAAAAAACAATTGATCAAATAGAGTTCTTCTTTTGAATGGATTAAGGGTATACTTTTTAAGTGTAGTCCTGACCATGTGTTACGTAGGTGCATCCAAAATGATGAGGTGTATGATATCCTTAGGGCTTGTCATGATGAACCCTCAGGTGGACACTACTGCAGAAAAGCACAATTAGGAAAATCTTAGGGACAGGATATTATTGGTCATCTCTTCAAAAGGATGTGAAAAAGTACATCAGGCATTGTGATGCATGCCAAAGAATTGGCAAATCAACTCATACAAATGAAATGCCACTGCATCCTCAATTGGTTTTAGAGCCATTTGAAAGGTGGGGGCTTGATTTTGTAGGACCTATTGATCCACCTTCTCAAGGAAAGGTGCATATTCTAGTATGCACTAATTACTTGAAAAAGTGGGTAGAGGTGCGTGATTTCAAACATGCTCGTGAAGAGAAGGTCATTGATTTCTTGTATACTCAAATTTTTTAGAGATTTGGAGCTCCCCGGTCTATCACCACAGACCAAGGACCCCAATTTGTATCTAAAGTCATTGAGGCATTTACAAAATTATATGAAATCAAATATAGAAAATCATCACCTTATCACCCACAAGCAAATGGCTAGGTTGAGGTAACAAACAGGGAACTAGAATGAATATTAATAAAAATAGTAACTTTTCATAGGAGAAACTGGCTAGATAAATTAAATGAAGCAGTGTTGGCTTACAATACTACTTGGAAATCCACTATTGAATTCACACCTTATGAACTAGTCTTTAGTAAAAAGCCCCTCTTACCTATTGAATTTGAGCTACTAACATTGCACACGGCATTGGAAATTAGAATTGAATTGTCACAGGCACAGACATACAGGATTTTACAGCTGAATGCATTGGATGAACTTAGGTTGGATGCTCGCACCAAACTAAAGTAATTCAGGAGCAGAGGAAGTTGTGGCATGACAGTCACATTCAGTAGAGGAAAATTCAACAAGGATATTGGGCTTTACTATTTGATTCTCACTATGAGGACTTCCCTAGAAAGCTAAGAACTAGATGACTTAGGCCTTATCGGATTGAAGAGGTATTTGACAATGGAGCAGCTCGTTTATCTCCTATTGATGGGTCACAAAGAAAGTTGGTAGTGAATGGACATCGCCTCAGGGTGTACCATACACCTCTTAATAAAGAGAAATTATTGCAGTAGCTTGATAGTTTGGATACACAACAGGTGGAAGAAATTTTCTCTTCCACTTCAAAACAATCAACATGATCATGGATTTCAAGAAAAAAACAGAAAAATAAAAAAAAATCAGAAAAAGCAGAAAACAAAAAGATGAATAAAATCTGATTATGAATTCCTTCATGGGCATGATTTCAGGGAAATCATGAATTCCTTCATGGGCATATTCAGAATCAAGAAAAAAAAAATCAAGAAAAAAAGAGAAAAGGAGAGGTAAAAAAAAAAATGAATAACTCAGTAGTGAAAACCTTTTCTAAGGCACTACTGCGTTGGTATGCATGAAAACCAGTTTTTTGGCATGCATAACCTTGAAAATTTTTGAACCATCATTGTACAAATTCACCAACTACACTTGTTTTGAAATATTGTAAAAAATCTCAGCAGAACATCAACAAAGGCAGTTATTCTTCAGAACTTGCATTAACTTGTTTTAATCAGGTATATATTTCTTATATTTCTTCATTATTAATGGTTGGTATATAGTATATAAATTAACCATTAGTATAAAAGGTATCCATAAGAGTTGGCATACTTAAAACATATTTTGAGCATGAGAATATTGATTTTTGCATAATATTCGAAATAAGAATGCCAAAAACAGTGCCTGCTATCTTCTTTAGATTAATTGTTGTATTGTCTTCGGATTGAAATTGTCTTCGAAATGACAACAGAATGAATGTTGCACTTTGTCTTTGAAATGAAGCTTTGTCTTTGGAATGACGATTTGTCTTCAGAATGAATTTTTGTCTTCAGAATGACGATTTGTCTTCGGAATGAAGCTTTGTCTTCGGAATGACGATTTGCCTTCACAATGAAGCATCATCTTCGATATGAAGCTTTGTCTTCATAATGAAGCAAGATTTGTCTTCGAAATGCAACAGGATTTGTCTTCAGAATGAGGATTTATCTTCATAAAGAGGATTTGTCTTCGAAATAAGGATTTATCTTCGAAAAGAGGATTTATCTTCGGAATGAGGATTTATCTTCGAAATGAAGATTTATCTTCGAAATGAGGATTTGACTTCAAAAAAAGCATGATCTTTAGAATGAAGACTTGTATTCGAAATGAAATCATAATCTTCAGAATGAGGTTTTGTTTTTGCAATAGATCATAATATTCGGAAATAGCATTCAATATAACATCTCCACGTGGCATCTAAGGAAAAAAAAATACAATCAAGTAAAAATTCTTTTGGCTGCATACAATAAATGAACACGTGTTAGTTAGGATGTGGTTTGTTTTTTCACCCATTTAGAAAGTACCAGAATCACGGGGGACGTGATCAATAGTATGCCACTATTTTTTTGATACTAATAAACATGCATGTGAAAGTCCGCATGCAAAACAGAAAAACTAAAAAATGAGTAAGATGGATCTGACGAAAAGGACATCTGCACAACCATTGATGGACATGTTTTTAGAGAAAAAATAGAAATGCATGCCACCCTTCTTTCTGAAGACATATTTGCTAACGTAAAATTATTACGAGGTACAGTGCTCAGATTACAGTTCATTTTGAAGAACAAAAATAAGGCAATTGAAAACTTGGAACTAAACCCTGCAAATCTGCAAACACCAAAAACCAGAGATCCAGCAAAGGAATAGCAGCATAAGTGAGTATTTTGTAACATACCAAGACAGGAAAATGGGGCGAAAAATAAAAATGGAACCAGCGAATACCACCCACCTCTAGGAAAATCCAGAAGTGCTGCAGATTTTTGAAGATGGACGGCTTATGCCATTTTTGGATAAGTTTAATGGGTCCTCTAAAGATTTGGTCGGCATGTTTGCCCACACATTCAAAAACAACCAGGCACACATTAACAGCATGACCATTGAGGTAACCCCTGAAGTTTTGAGTCAAATTACTGAGCTGCCATTAGAAGGTCTTCCAATTTCTAGGTCTAGCAAAAATACATTGGTAAATATAGTTAATCAATTTCTGGAAGAAAATGATAGGGAGCTCGAATATTTAACACATAATAACACATGCAAGGGGTTAAAAAGGGCCAACCTACAGGAACCCTGGGATGAAGTGGCCACATGGGTAATCAAATTTCTAACCTGTGAAGGGTAGTATGTACTGTTATCAGGGCATCATCTAAAAATTTTAAACCATCTTAGACATGGTAGGCAATAGCCAAAAGTTAGGATAAATCTTCCCCTATACCTGCACCAAGAATTGAAAAACATGGCAAAAAGATATCAGTAATGAAAATGGAGCCTTCGCCACCATGGTCTCATCAAACTAGTTTGTCAGCACCATTTTAGAGGAAACCCTAGGAGCTTTGATAGGTTTTACTCTACCCTAAATGATGTAATTTTTGGAGAGAGGATGAGGAGGAAGAAACAAATACTGTTGATGCTATTACAGAAGAAGAAACAACTGCTGCAGAAGCTATTGCAGAAGAAGAAATAGTTGTTGTAGAGACTGTTGCAGAAGAAGAAACATAAACTATTGCAGAGACTGTTGTAGAAGAAGAAACAAAAACTATTACAGAGGTTGTTGTAGAGTAAGAAACACACCCAACAATAGCAACAAAACACCTTGCTCTAGAACCTTCAACCTCACGAGCTAAGCAAAAAAATAAAATAAGGTTTGAAACTGGCAGCAAAATAGAAAAATAGAAGAAGGTTCATTTTTTTGAAGTTGTTACTGATTTGTCAGAACAAGGCAGTGAAGCACCTAGCCCAACAGGGGAAGAAACAACAAGGGAAACAAAAGCATATGAAACTGTCCCCATAACCCCTACTATCACCAAAAAATAAAGCAAAAATAAGAAGTTTGCATCTAGAACTAGGAGGTCTACAAGACTCCACTTGAGGGAAATGACATAACAGGTCATAGAAGAAGAAGGTGGACAAAGCAGTCCAGATGTCACAGAAATACAACTAGCCCCAGAAATCTTTCCAGAATTGCTTGAATAGATAATTGAGGAAGAGGCTAGGCAGGATAGCTTGGAGGTGGCTACAGTTAAACAGACAAAAGAAATGGTAGATACAATTATAGACAGTTTCATAGAGCCTCCTGAACAAGAGCAAACAAATGTTGCAAAGGAAGAGATAGTTGTTGAGTAGCCAACTGCAGCTGACTTGTATGCATTCGATTCTGAAGAATAAACAAAGGAGGAAGATATCACAAAGCAGCTGAGAGCAGCAAGAAGTGTTGTCAAAACACAAACCAGATGGATTGAAGAGAGAGAAAACATCATTGAGATGTAGGAAAGAAAATTTGCAAAGTTATAGTAGGAAGTGGCAAAATTGAGAAAAAGGCTATCACAATCTGAAAAATAGCCAACTATATCCATTGATGAGGACAATTTGGCTCAATTGCTTGTGAATTTATCTAGGGAAGATGACTTTGTTGATGCAAACATAGGTACTCATTCTGAAGCAGCACCCTTTCATTCTAAAGAAGTGCCTTCTCCTTCTAGAGCATTACCTTCTCATTTTGAAGATGCTTTAGAATTGACGAAGAGCATAGTAAAAAATATTGGAGATGAGTCACCAGCACAGGAACAGTCCAAGCAACAGCATAAAATTATTCAAGTAAGTACTTCTATTGATGTCCTTGTATTTCAAACTATTACACCTTTCGTAGAAATATCAGATAAGGGGGTGCAAGTGGAATTACTGTCTAATGACAACCCAATAAAATAGTAGATAAGGGGGTACAGGTAGAATTATTGACAGATGATCAACCAGTAGAAGTGGCAAAAAAAGGGGTTTAGGGAGATCTGCTACCTAGAGTTCCACCTATAGTTAGACCACCTAATATTGTGTCCCTAGAACAATACAGTGCAGACATAGCCAGTTGGGTGATTAGATATGAGAATCTTGCCACTAAGACTAAAAAATTCAAATTGGAAGGAAAATAGCTAGAGGCAAAAGAAACAGAGATTCAGGCATTAAAAGAAAAAGTGTCTGATTTATGTCAAATTGCTAAATTTTTAATCCAATTCAGATGGCCAGCCATATTTTACAGCCTTATTCTGAAGGAGAAATACCTCAAATGACAGGTCATGAGGATTAGCTCAGGTCTCCCATATAAATTGGACACAACTACAGATTTCTTGGAAGCATATTTTGATAGCCCTATTGAGCAAAAAAATCTCCTATGTGAACTATTTTTACACGACTTCTTTATTCCAGAAGAAGTAGAATTTCATCCTCAAATCTACATTGGAGATGTTCAATTGAGGGCATTCATGTCCACCTTGCAGAATCAGTTTTATTGGGACTAGGAGAAAAGGTAGAATAAAGAAATTGAAACAATAGCTGAATTGTTAGTCAGAGCAATTTAGCCAAATCACCCAATTATCACCAAACAACACTTCACCATGATGAACAGGGATGATGTAAAGAGAATGTACTTGACAAACTTGAGGGACTGTGTGACCAGATTCCAAAATTTTTGTAATGACAATTTTGTGCCAACATTATCGATCCAGTAGAAACAGATGGGCTGAACTTTCCATGTCTTTACGAAAAAGAGAACCCATCTCCCCATCAACTTAGAATGGTCTAGAAGAAGGGCAGAAGGAGTAATATAGTTGATTGAAATCATGCAACATCATTGGATAGGTCTCAGATTTAGGCCTCCAACCATCATCACTCTAGTTCCATTCTACTTTGAAGAAGATGCCCAACCTGATAAACAGTTTTAAGAATGACTCAAGAACCTTCAGGAGAACAGGGGGTATTATATAGGCAAGAAGTTGTTCTACAGGTCATGGAATTTGAACATGGACATATGTGATTCCATAGCCCAACAGAATGCATGAAGACATGCATTAATATAAGTTGGAGGGAAAATGATGAGTCCTGAAAATGCCTCAATCATAACATGTTTTGAACATTGAAATTGCCTACAAACTCTTATGTTTAATCTAATATGCTAGTTAAGTTAATTCAATATGTTGTGTATTAACTATTTGCATGATAAATGTATCTGAAATACTATATTTTGATTTTTATAGATTTTTGCATAAGTTTTATGTTGTTTTGTTATGACTTGCTAAATGAGATAATCTTAGGTTGATAGCAACATTTCACTAATCATGTTTTGATATGTCTCAAGCATTTATTTGACCTAAATCTGGCAACAGTGCAAGTAAACTGTTACTATGCAGCAAAAACTGGTTTTTTCCATGTAAATTCCAACCAGCTGCCAATGAATGGTAAGACATGGAATTCACATATGGAAAGAGATGAAGACCATTGGAATATGATCCTGAGAAATAACCCACATGAGAAATGCAGAGGTCATCATTTAAAGAGCATATATTTATTCATTTCGAAGTCTCTTCAAAATGAACAGATATCTTCGGAATGAGAAAACACAGTGTCTTCAGAATAAGTGGATCTTCGGAATGAGAATTGATGTCTCTTTGGAATGAGCCACTTATCTTCGGAATGAAAATAGAATGTGCTTTTTGACTTATTGAATGATTTCTGATGCTGGAAAAAGGGAAATAAATATTGAAAAGGGTAAGGGAAAATATATCCCAGCTGACTTTGACGTCCTTGCCGACCAAAGCCACCATTTATGGAAGGATCAAGTTTGATCTTCTTCTAGGATAAAACCAGGAATTGTTGTAGCATAATAGGATTAGATATTTTGAGATATTCTCAGTTATTAGTAGATCTTAGGACATCTATAAATATGGCTCCCATTCAGGTTGAGCTAATAGAGGATAGAGAAAGCAGAGAGTAGAGAAATATAGGAGAAAATAGGCAATAATCAGAAAAGTGACTGTTATAGTCCTGTAACAGGTTTTTCAGTAGAATTATTGTAATCATGTTCTTGAATCAATAAAGTGTACTAATTCTATTTCATATTGCTTGTAAATGAGTGTGAGTAAGATCTAGAGAGAGAGAGACTCATACCTTCTTCTGGACAAAGAGGCTGGCCACTTCCAGACCTAGGAGGAGGACTAACAGCAAGTTTTTATTCTGATTTTGCTACAGCAGAATGAGTTGTAGAACTTGTCATTTCATTCCTTTGTAAAAAACTAATGGTATTTGCAATATTAGCTTATTTTATGTTTATATTAATCTTGTGATTAATGGTTTGGTTGTAATCTCCACTTTCAGCAAAGCTTTCAATTTATTGTAGACTGTCATTTCCAAAATTTACTATTTTCTATAATTTTTTGCATTTTATATTTTGTTGTCAACCCCTGCACAGAATATTGACAACCTTCTATTACAGAGCCTTGACAGGGTTTCATTTCTATGCTATAATTAGATTTCTATTGCTGCAAAAGTAAATAGATTTCCTTTCTACAATTATAATTAGACTTCTAATTCTGTAACTGTTATTTCTGCAACATAATTAGATCTCATTCTACAATTGTAATTAGGATTTCATTTCTGTAGTTAATGATTAGTTTCCATTTCTATAACTTAGATTAAGGTTTAATTTATGCAATTTAGAGATAGGAATGTCCTAAATCCCCCACATAATTGGTTTCACCAATAAGACCTGTTGCTCTAGATTGACCTAAGTTATAATCCTATTCACCCCTTCTTCCGTAGAAAGCCTTGTACACTACCCTGGATTGAAAAATTCATTGGGAATTAATGATGTGTATAACGACTACGCATCAAAACTCCTTAGTAAGAAATTAAAAGGGATAAAATTTTTCCTCCTAGGAATGAAACAAATTGAAGTGTAGCAAAGAATATTCTTGAACATTATTAGTTGGTTGACTTATAAACAAAAAGAAAAATTGTTGCTATTTTGAAACAATATTTCAATCCCTTTACATGGAATTACAAGGGTATATCAAGATTTTATCTTGATGTAAGCACTTAACATATTTTAGGAATTGGTATTTAATTGTTTCAAGTACAGATTGACAAGATTTTGCAGACTAGGAGGCATTGACAGCACTTGATTGAAGAAGTTTTCGGATATGGAGCAGTGCTTCTTTCTCCCATTGGTAATTCATGGAGGATATTAGTGGTGAATGGACATTGCCTTCGGGTATACCATGCACCATTAAATAAGGAGGAGTTCTTGAAGGAGATTCCATTGGATGTACACATAATGGAAGAGAATTTCTCTTCAATATCAGATTCAGAGTGATGATAAAAAGTTTGACAAAAAGAAAAGAAAAAATACAAGAAAAGCAAAAATAAGAATAGTCTTGTTTGTGAACTTCCTTCTTGGGTACAAGCAAGACAAGAAAATTTGAAAAAAAGAAAAAAAGAGAGAGAGAGAGAGAAAAAAAATTGCAGCAAAGGCATGTCCCACAAAATGGGGATACATGAGGACAAGCATCAATTTCAGCAAGGAAGAGGAACAATGGAGCCAATACTTCATTTTCAGCAATAAGGAGGCAATTATGATGTATGAAGATTCTTACTGCTCATCTAGAAAGGAAGGTTGCATCAATGTTGCGGGTTTCAACAGAAAGAGATGGTGTTTGCATACAACAATTAATATGTTTTTGCAGAATAAAGATTGGTCTTATCCAAATAAGAGTGAGAGATGTTCTCTCTCATTGAAGCACTTGAAAAAAAAAAAGGGACAGAAGTTGGTTAAAACCCAGAAATGGCAACCTCTTCTGATGAAAAAAAAAAAGGAGAACAAAAATGAAAAAAAAAGAAAAAAAAAATGAATAATTCAGTAGTGAAAATCTTCTTGGAGGTGCTACTGAGTTGGCTTGCATGAAAACTGATTTTTTGGCATGCATTGCCTTTTTGATCTACCCATCATTGTTCCACCATTGTATAAATCTCACACTGCACATGTGTTATGTTTATGTTTTCAGATAGCTTGCTAACGATCATCAAAAGCAGCTTGTAAGGTGCATGACCAATTTTCAGGATAGTAAGGTATGTGTTTCTTACATTTAATTCATAGTAAACATTTAGAATTTAGTGTATGATAATCGGTATTTAGCATAAACTATTCATACAATATTGGCAATTTGAAAATGGAACATGTTCAAGATGTCAAGAAACACCCCCTTATGCCCTTAATTGCATGGAAATTCCAAAACTGTGCAAAAACCTGATTTTGAGACAAACGTGGCAGCAATTCTATTTCAATTTGTAGGGCAAGTTTCAGAAGGAGAACTACAAGTTTATATCTCAAAATTTTCTGATAAATTGAAGGAGGATAATCAGCAAAATGCACCTGAAGATTCTATTTTAGTACTACTAGAATAAAACTACAACATACAAAACAAAGAATAACATCTAAAAAAAGGATGAAGAAGGGATTTTTGATGTTATGGAAGGCTTATACACTCTAGAGATGGGCCCACAATAGAATCTATAGCTAACTTTTGCATAGGAGGTCATTTCTGCATTTTCTGATGCATCTTCGGAATGAACAGTCATATCTTCGAAATGAACAGGCATATCTTCGAAATGAGCAGGATATCTTCGAAATGAGCAGAAACTGTACCAAAATTGTTGAAAATGCTACAAAATATCAAAAATAGTAGGGCACATCAAATATTGAGGTTCATAAAGCTCTACCACAAGTAAGTACATCCCTTAAGCATTTCAAATACAAAATTTTATCAATTTTGTTCAAAAGGTGCAAACAACATAAATAAGCATTCAGGCTGAAATTTTGTTAAGAACAGAAAATTCCATCAATAGTAGTGCATATGCCAAATACAGTTCCACAATAAGACTATTGCAAGATGAATCACATGATATCAAGCCTTTAAGATGTACCTTGCAGCACTAAAACTTGTAGAAAGACAGAAAAAGAGTCATACATGTGCTTAATTACAAAATACTTGATATAGTGCAGCAAGGAGGAATTTCTCAGTTAGCAAGTAGCAAAGGATGTTGTTCACAAGAATAAAACCTGCATATTACTATGGTCTACAAAGATGCATGAGGGCATGCATCAGTTCAAGTTGGGGGGGAATGATGAGGCCCAAAAATGTCTCATTATTGCACAATGTTTGACTACCATATGATAAGTTAATTGCCAAATAGTTGACTAAAATATACTATTTATTAAGTGTTTACATGATTTTATGTTAGGAATACTATATATTTGTTTTTGACTATTTTTAGCATTTTGTGACTGATTTTGCTTGATTAAGTAGCAAGTAAAAACATTCATTTCAATTAACCAAATGTGGTATGCTATATCCATTAACTTCTCAATGGTTTTTGAATGTTTTCCTGTACTTCAACTTGTTTCAAATCCACATTGAAGCCAAAATTTTAGGACTGTCATAAATCTAAAAATCTAAAAAAATAGCCATATAAAAATCAGCAAGTTGTCACTTTATAGGAACACCTTGAAGTTGTCAAGCAAAGCATGAGGATATGGATGGAATGAGTTTATAAGAACTATAGAAGACATATGACCTACTTAGAAGCATTCACACATGGTCTAAATAGGTAGCAACAGGGTATAACAGAGCAGGGACAATTGTGCAGCACTATTGCACTATTTCAGCATGGTTACTTGGTGAATGAAGTGTATAAATTCAGTAGCAACTTGATGTACTCCTTTATGTTGATATTTGAATAATTTTTTCATGTTCTAATTTGCTTGAATTTGCAAGAAATGCCAATATTTTACAAGCTGCAGCAGATTTGGAAAATGCAGTAATTTACCATTAAATTCTAGCAAGCTACCAATGAATGGCAAGGCATGGAATTCACACATGGAGAGGAATGAAGGCTATTGCAATCTGATCCTAAGAGCTAATCCACCTGAGAAATGTAGATGAAATCACTTGAAGAGCACACAGTTTTTTATTTTGAAGATCTTTGGAATGAGTAGACATCTTTGGAATGAGAAATACAGTCTCTTCAAAATGAGCGAACATCTTCGAAATGAGAAATATAGTCTCTTTGGAATGAGCCACTTATCTTCGAAATGAGAACAGAAAGTGCTTTTTGACTTGTTGACTGATTTTTGACGATGGAAAAAGGGAAAGAAGGTTGAAAATGTTAAAGGAAAATATCTCCCATCTAACTTTGTCGTCCTTGTCATCCAAAGCCACCATTCATGGAAAAAGATCAATTGATCCTCTTCTAGGATAAACACAGAAATAATTGCAGCATAATAGAAAGTTGTTTGCAAGATAGAAATGGCATATTATGAAGTGGAGAAAGATGTGTGAGATATTTCTAGACTCCTCCCATGTACTTCCACCACTGAAGATGTTTTCTAAGGGCAAATTCACCAACTACACTTGTTTTGAAATATTGTAAAAAATCTCAGCAGAACATCAACAAAGGCAGTTATTCTTCAGAACTTGCATTAACTTGTTTTAATCAGGTATATATTTCTTATATTTCTTCATTGTAAATGGTTGGTATATAGTATATAAATTAACCATTAGTATAAAAGGTATCCATAAGAGTTGGCATACTTAAAACATATTTTGAGCATGAGAATATTGATTTCTGCCTAATCTTCGAAATAAGAATGCCAAAAATAGTGCCTGTTATCTTCTTTAGATTAATTGTTGTATTGTCTTCGGATTGAAATTGTCTTCGGAATGACAACAGAATGAATGTTGCACTTTGTATTTGAAATGAAGCTTTGTCTTTGGAATGACGATTTGTCTTCGGAATGAAGCTTTGTCTTCAGAATGACGATTTGTCTTCGGAATGAAGCTTTGTCTTCGGAATGACGATTTGCCTTCACAATGAAGCATCATCTTCGAAATGAAGCTTTGTCTTCATAATGAAGCAGGATTTGTCTTCGAAATGCAACAGGATTTGTCTTCAGAATGAGGATTTATCTTCGAAAAGAGGATTTGTCTTCGAAATAAGGATTTATCTTCGAAAAGAGGATTTATCTTCGGAATGAGGATTTATCTTCGAAATGAAGATTTATCTTCGAAATGAGGATTTGACTTCAAAAAAAGCATGATATTTAGAATGAAGACTTGTCTTCGAAATGAAATCATAATCTTCAAAATGAGGTTTTGTTTTTGCAATAGATCATAATCTTCGAAAAGAGCATTCAATATAACATCTCCACGTGGCATCTAAGGAAAAAAAATACAATCAAGTAAAAATTTTTTTGGCTGCATACAATAAATGAACACGTGTTAGTTAGGATGTGGTTTGTTTTTTCACCCATTTAGAAAGTACCAGAATCATAGGGGACGTGACCAATAGTATGCCACTATTTTTTTGATACTAATAAACATGCATGTGAAAGGCTGCATGCAAAACAGAAAAACTAAAAAAAGAGTAAGATGGATCTGACGAAAAGGACATCTGCACAACCATTGATGGACATGTGTTTAGAGAAAAAATAGAAATGCATGCCACCCTTCTTTCTGAAGATATATTTTCTAACGTAAAATGATTACGAGGTACAGTGCTCAGATTACGGTTCATTTTGAAGAACAAAAATAAGGCAATTGAAAACTTGGAACTAAACCCTGCAAATCTGCAAACACCAAAAACCAAAGATCTAGCAAAGGAATAGCAGTAGAAGTGAGTAGTTTGTAACATACCAATATAGGAAAATGGGGTGAAAAATAAAAATGGAACCAGCGAATACCACCCACCTCTAGGAAAATCCAGAAGTGCTACAGATTTTTGAAGATGGACAGCTTATGCCATTTTTGGATAAGTTTAATGGGTCCTTTGAATATTTGGCCAGCATGTTCACCCACACATTCAAAAACAACCAGGCACACATTAACAGCATGACCATTGAGGTAACCCCTAAAGTTTTGAGTCAAATTACTGAGCTGCCATTAGAAGGTCTTCCAATTTCTAGGTCTAGCAAAAATACATTGGTAAATATAGTTAATCAATTTCTGGAAGAAAATGATAGGGAGCCAAAATATTTAACACATAATAACACATGCAAGGGGGTAAAAAGGGCCAGCCTACAGGAACCCTGGGATGAAGTGGCCACATGGGTAATCAAATTTCTAACCTGTGAAGGGCAGTATGTACTGTTATCAGGGCATCATCTAAAAATTTTAAACCATCTTAGACAGTAGGCAATAGCTAGAAGTTAGGGTAAATCTTCCCCTATACCTGCACCAAGAATTGAAATACATGGCAAAAAGATATCAGTAACGAAAATGGAGCCTTCGCCACCATGGTCTCATCAAACTAGTTTGTCAGCACCATTTTAGAGGAAACCCTAGGAGCTTTGATAGGTTTTACTCTACCCTAAATGATGTAATTTTTGGAGATGAGGATGAGGAGGAAGAAACAAATACTACTGATGCTATTACAGAAGAAGAAATAGCTACTGCATAAGCTATTGCAGAAGAAGAAATAGTTGTTGTAGAGACTGTTGCAGAAGAAGAAACATAAATTGTTGCAAAGACTGTTGTAGAAGAAGAAATAGAAACTGTTACAAAGGTTGTTATAGAGGAAGAAACACACCCAACAACAGCAATAGAACACCTTGCTCCAGAACCTTCAACCTCACGAGCTAAGAAACAAAAGAAAATAAGGTTTGAAACTGGAAGAAAAATAGAAAAATAGAAGGTTCATTTTTTTGAAGTTGTTACTGATTTGTCAGAACAAGGCAGTGAAGCACCTAGCCCAACATGGGAAGAAACAACAAGGGAAACAAAAGCATATGAAACTGTCCCCACAACCCCTACTATCACCAGAAAATAAAGCAAAAAGAAGAAGTTTGCATCTAGAACTAGGAGGTCTACAAGACTCCACTTGAGGGAAATGACGAACAGGTCATAGAAGAAGAAGGTGGAAAAAGCGATCCAGGATATCACGAAATACAACCAGCCCCAGAAAACTTTCCAGAATTGCTTGAATAGATAATTGAGGAAGATGCTGGGCAGGATAGCTTGGAGGTGGCTACAGTTAAACAGGCAAAAGAAATGGTAGATGCAATTATAGAAAGTTTCATAGAGCCTCCTGAACAAGAGCAAACAGATGTTGCAAAGGAAGAGATAGCTGTTGAGTAGCCAACTACAGCTGACTTGTATGCATCTGATTCTGAAGAATAAATAGAGGAGGAAGATATCACAAAGCAGCTAAGAGCAGCAAGGAGTGTTGTCAAAACACAAACCAGATGGATTGAAGAGAGAGAAAACATCATTGAGATGTAGGAAAGAAAAATTGCAAAGTTATAGTAGGAAGTGGCAAAATTGAGAAAAAGGCTATCACAGTCTGAAAAATAGCCAACTATATCCATTGATGAGGACAATTTGGCTCAATTGCTTGTGAATTTATCTAGGGAAGATGAGGCAAACATAGGTACTCATTCTGAAGTAGCACCCTTTCATTCTAAAGAAGTGCCTTCTCCTTCTGGAGCATTACCTTCTCATTTTGAAGATGCTTTAGAATTGACGAAGAGCATAGTAAAAAATATTGGAGATGAGTCACCAGCACAGGAACAGTCCAAGCAGCAACATGAAATTGTTCAAGTAAGTACTTCTATTGATATCCTTGTATTTCAAACTATTACACCTTTCGTAGAAATATCAGATAAGGGGGTGCAAGTGGAATTACTATCTAATGACAACCCAATAAAATAGTAGATAAGGGGGTACAGGTAGAATTATTGACAGATGATCAACCAGTAGAAGTGGCAAAAAAAGGGGTTTAGGGAGATCTGCTACCTAGAGTTCCACCTATAGTTATACCACCTAATATTGTGTCCCTAGAACAATACAGTGCAGACATAGCCAGTTGGGTGATTAGATATGAGAATCTTGCCACTAAGACTAAAAAATTCAAATTGGAAGGAAAATAGCTAGAGGCAAAGGAAACAGAGATTCAGGCATTAAAAGAAAAAGTGTCTGATTTATGTCAAATTGCTAAATTTTTAATCCAATTCAGACGGCCAGCCATATTTTACAGTCTTATTCTGAAGGAGAAATACCTCAAATGACAGGTCATGAGGATTAGCTCAGGTCTCCCATATAAATTGGACACAACTACAGATTTCTTGGAAGCATATTTTGATAGCCCTATTGAGCGAGAAAAATCTCCTATGTGAACTATTTTTACACAGCTTCTTTATTCCGGAAGAAGTAGAATTTCATCCTCAAATCTACATTGGAGATGTTCAATTGAGGGCATTCATGTCCACCTTGCAGAATCGGTTTATTGGGACCAGGAGAAAAGGCAGAATAAAGAAATTGAAACAAGAGCTAAATTGTTAGTCAGAGCAATTCAACCAAATCACCCAATTATCACCAGACAACACTTCACCATGATGACCGGGGATGATGTAAAGAGAATGTACTTGACAAACTTGAGGGACTGTGTGACCAGATTCCAAAATTTTTGTAATGACAATTTTGTGCCAGCATTATCAGTCTGTAGAAACAGATGGGCTGAACTTTCCATGTCTTTACAAAAAAGAGAACCCATCTCCCCATCAACTTAGAATGGTCTAGAAGAAGGGCAGAAGGAGTAATACAGTTGATTGAAATCATGCAACATCATTGGATAGGTCTCAGATTTAGGCCTCCAACCATCATCACTCTAGTTCCATTCTACTTTGAAGAAGATGCCCAACCTGATGAACAGTTTGAAGAATGGCTCAAGAACCTTCAGGAGAACAGGGGGTATTATATAGGCAAGAAGTTGTTCTACAGGTCATGGAATTTGAACATGGACATATGTGATTCCATAGCCCAACAGAATGCATGAAGACATGCATTAATATAAGTTGGAGGGAAAATGATGAGTCCTGAAAATGCCTCAATCATAACATGTTTTGAACATTGAAATTGCCTACAAACTCTTATGTTTAATCTAATATGCTAGTTAAGTTAATTCAATATGTTGTGTATTAACTATTTGCATGATAAATGTATCCGAAATACTATATTTTGATTTTTATAGATTTTTGCATAAGTTTTATGTTGTTTTGTTATGACTTGCTAAATGAGATAATCTTAGGTTGATAGCAACATTTCACTAATCATGTTTTGATATGTCTCAAGCATTTATTTGACCTAAATCGGCAATGATGCAAGTAAACTCGTTACTATGCAGCAAAAACTGGTTTTTTCCATGTAAATTCCAACCAGTTGCCAATGAATGGTAAGACATGGAATTCACATATGGAAAGAGATGAAGACCATTGGAATATGATCCTGAGAAATAACCCACATGAGAAATGCAGAGGTCATCATTTAAAGAGCACATATTTATTCATTTCGAAGTCTCTTCGAAATGAACAAATATCTTCGGAATGAGAAAACACAGTGTCTTCAGAATAAGTGGATCTTCGGAATGAGAATTGATGTCTCTTCGGAATGAGCCACTTATCTTCGGAATGAAAACAGAATGTGCTTTTTGACTTATTGAATGATTTCTGATGCTGGAAAAATGGAAATAAATATTGAAAAGGGTAAGGGAAAATATATCCCATCTGACTTTGATGTCTTTGCCGACCAAAGCCACCATTTATGAAAGGATCAAGTTTGATCTTCTTCTAGGATAAAACCAGGAATTGTTGTAGCATAATAGGATTAGATATTTTGAGATATTCTCAGTTATTAGTAGATCTTAGGACATCTATAAATATGGCTCCCATTCAATTTGATCTAAGTAGGGGATAGAGAAAGCAGAGAGTAGAGAAATATAGGAGAAAATAGGCAATAATCGGAAAAGTGATTGTTATAGTCCTGTAACAGTTTTAGTTAGAATTATTGTAATCATGTTCTTGAATCAATAAAGTGTACTAATTCTATTTCATATTGCTTGTAAATGAGTGTGAGTAAGATATATAGAGAGAGAGACTCATACCTTCTTCTGGACAAGGAGGCTGGCCACTTCCAGACCTAGGAGGAGGACTAACAGCAAGTTTTTATTCTAATTTTGCTACATCAGAATGATTTGAACTTGTCATTTCATTTCTTTGTAAAAAACTAATGGTATTTTCAATATTAGCTTATTTTATGTTTATATTAATCTTGTGATTAATGGTTTGGTTGTAATCTCCACTTTCAGCAAAGCTTTCAATTTATTGCAGACTGTCATTTTCAAAATTTACTGTTTTCTATAATTTCTTGCATTTTATATTTTGTTGTCAACCCCTGCATAGAATATTGACAACCTTCTATTACAGAGCCTTGACAGGGTTTCATTTCTATGCTATAATTAGATTTCTATTGCTGCAAAAGTAAATAGATTTCCTTTCTGCAATTATAATTAGACTTATAATTCTGTAACTGTTATTTCTGCAACATAATTAGATCTCATTCTGCAATTGTAATTAGGATTTTATTTCTGTAGTTAATGATTAGTTTCCATTTCTACAACTTAGATTAAGGTTTAATTAATGCAATTTAGAGATAGGAATGTCCTAAATCCACCACATAATCATTTTCACCAATAATACCTGTTGCTCTAGATTGACCTAAGTTATAACCCTGTTCACCCCTTCTTCCATAGAAAGCCTTGTACACTACCCTGGATTGAAAAATTCATTGGGAATTAATGATGTGTATAACGACTACACATCAAAACTCCTTAGTAAGAAATTACAAAGGGATAAAATTTTTCCTCCTAGGAATGAAACAAATTGAAGTGCAGCAAAGAATATTCTTGAACATTATTAGTTGGTTGACTTATAAACAAAAAGGAAAATTGTTGCTACTTTGAAACAATATTTCAATCCCTTTACATGGAATTACAAGGGTATATCAAGATTTTATCTTGATGTAAGCACTTAACATCTTTTAGGAATTGGTATTTAATTGTTTCAAGTACATATTGACAAGATTTTGCAGACTAGGAGGCATTGACAACACTTGATTGAAGAAGTTTTCAGATATGGAGCAGTGCTTCTTTCTCCCATTGGTAATTTATGGAGGATATTAATGGTGAATGGACATTGCCTTCGGGTATACCATGCACCATTAAATAAGGAGGAGTTCTTGAAGGAGATTCCATTGGATGTACACATAATGGAAGAGAATTTCTCTTCAATATCAGATTCAGAGTGATGATAAAAAGTTTGACAAAAAGAAAAGAAAAAATACAAGAAAAGCAAAAATAAGAATAGTCTTGTTTGTGAACTTCCTTCTTGGGTACAAGCAAGACAAGAAAAATTGAAAAAAAAAGAAAAAAAAGAGAGAAAAAAAAAAATTTGCAGCAAAGGCATGTCCCACAAAATGGGGATACATGAGGACAAGCATCAATTTTAGCAAGGAAGAGAAACAATGGAGCCAATACTTCATTTCTAGCAATAAGGAGGCAATTACGATGTATGAAGATTCTTACTGCTCATCTAGAAAGGAAGGTTGCATCAATGTTGCAGGTTTCAACAGAAAGAGATGGTGTTTTCATACAACAATTAATATGTTTTTGCAGAATAAAGATTGGTCTTATCCAAATAAGAGTGAGAGATGTTCTCTCTCATTGAAGCACTTGAAAAAAAAAAGGGACAGAAGTTGGTTAAAAACTAGAAATGGCAGCCTCTTCTGATGAAAAAAAAAAGGAGAAAAAAAATGAAAAAAAAAGAAAAAAAAAATGAATAATTTAGTAGTGAAATTCTTCTTGGAGGTGCTATTGAGTTGGCTTGCATGAAAACTGATTTTTCGGCATGCATTGCCTTTTTGATCTACCCATCATTGTTCCACCATTGTATAAATCTCACACTGCACATGTGTTATGTTTATGTTTTCAGATAGCCTGCTAACGATCATCAAAAGCAGCTTGTAAGGTGCATGAACAATTTTCAGGATAGTAAGGTATGTGTTTCTTGCATTTAATTCATAGTAAACATTTATAATTTAGTGTATGATAATCGGTATTTAGCATAAACTATTCATACAATATTGGCAATTTGAAAATGGCACATGTTCAAGATGTCAAGAAACACCCCCTTATGCCCTTAATTGCATGGAAATTCCAAAACTGTGCAAAAACCTAATTTTGAGACAAACGTGGCAGCAATTCTATTTCAATTTGTAGGGCAAGTTTCAGAAGGAGAACTACAAGTTTATATCTCACAATTGTTTGATAAATTGAAGGAGGATAATCAGCAAAATGCACCTGAAGGTTCTATTTTAGTACTACTAGAATAAAACAACAACATACAAAATAAAGAATAACATCTAAACAAAAGGATGAAGAAGGGATTTTTGATGTTATGGAAGGCTTATACACTCTAGAGATGGGCCCACAATAGAATCTATAGCTAACTTTTGCATAGGAGGTCATTTTTGCATTTTCTGATGCATCTTCGGAATGAACAGTCATATCTTCGAAATGAACAGGCATATCTTCGAAATGAGCAAGATATCTTCGGAATGAGCAGAAACTGTATCAAAATTGTTGAAAATGCTACAGAATATCAAAAATAGTAGGGCACATCAAATATTGAGGTTCATAAAGCTCTACCACAAGTAAGTACATCCCTTAAGCATTTCAAATACAAAATTTTATCAATTTTGTTCAAAAGGTGCAAACAACATAAATAAGCATTCAGGCTGAAATTTTGTTAAGAACAGAAAATTCCATCAGTAGTAGTGCATCTACCAAATACAGTTCCACAATAAGACTATTGCAAGATGAATCACATGATATCAAGCCTTTAATATGTACCTTGCAGCACTAAAAATTGTAGAAAGACAGAAAAAGAATCATACATGTGCTTAATTACAAAATACTTGATATAGTGCAGCAAGGAGGAATTTCTCAGTTAGCAAGTAGCAAAGGATGTTGTTCACAAGAATAAAACCTGCATATTACTATGGTCTACAAAGATGCATGAGGGCATGCATCAGTTCAAGTTGGGGGGGAATGATGAGGCCCAAAAATGTCTCATTATTGCACAATGTTTGACTACCATATGATAAGTTAATTGCCAAATAGTTGACTAAAATATACTATTTATTAAGTGTTTACATGATTTTATGTTAGGAATACTATATATTTGTTTTTGACTATTTTTAGCATTTTGTGACTGATTTTGCTTGATTAAGTAGCAAGTAAAAACATTCATTTCAATTAACCAAATGTGGTATGCTATATCCATTAACTTCTCAATGGTTTTTGAATGTTTTCCTGTACTTCAACTTGTTTCAAATCCACATTGAAGCCAAAATTTTAGGACTGTCATAAATCTAAAAATCTAAAAAAATAGCCATATAAAAATTAGCAAGTTGTCACTTTATAGGAACACCTTGAAGTTGTCAAGCAAAGCATGAGGATATAGATGGAATGAGTTTATAAGAAATATAGAAGACATCTGACCTACTTAGAAGCATTCACACATGGTCTAAATAGGTAGCAACAGGGTATAACAGAGCAGGGACAATTGTGCAACACTATTGCACTATTTCAGCATGGTTACTTGGTGAATGAAGTGTATAAATTCAGTAGCAACTTGATGTACTCTTTCATGTTGATATTTGAATAATTTTTCCATGTTCTAATTTGCTTGAATTTGTAAGAAATGCCAATATTTTACAACTGTGCAGCAGAGTTGGAAAATGCAGTAATTTGCCATGTAAATTCTAGCAAGCTACCAATGAATGGCAAGGCATGGAATTCACACATGGAGATGAATGAAGGCTATTGCAATCTGATCCTAAGAGCTAATCCACCTGAGAAATGTAGATGAAATCACTTGAAGAGCACACAGTTGTTTATTTTGAAGATCTTTGGAATGAGTAGACATCTTTGGAATGAGAAATACAGTCTCTTCAAAATGAGCGGACATCTTCGAAATGAGAAATATAGTCTCTTTGGAATGAGCCACTTATCTTCGAAATGAGAACAGAAAGTGCTTTTTGACTTGTTGACTGATTTTTGACGATGGAAAATTGGAAAAAAGGTTTAAAATGTTAAAGGAAAATATCTCCCATCTAACTTTGTCGTCCTTGTCATCCAAAGCCACCAATCATGGAAAAAGATCAATTGATCCTCTTCTAGGATAAACACAGAAATAATTGCAGCATAATAGAAAGTTGTTTGCAAGATAGAAATGGCATATTATGAAGTGGAGAAAGATGTGTGAGATATTTCTAGACTCCTCCCATGTACTTCCACCACTGAAGATGTTTTCTAAGGGCCAATGACTACTACTACAACACAAACTGTCCATATTTGCATTTATTTCATATCCAAAATTATTGGTAAATCACTGTAAAGTAGCACATAGGCTAATTTGAGCATGGTATATGTTTTAAATATTTATATAAATAACATAGATCCCTCCTTGGTTGAGCTAGTTAGGAATTAGAATAGAGGAGAGTTTTCAATAGCAGCAATTAGGACTGTACAGTAATTTTTTGTAACAGTTTTCAGCATGTTTTGTCATCAATAAAAGTGTAGTTATTTTATCATTTTCTGTTTTGAGTGTTAATTATTTTATGAGTGTTTTTTACCTCCTTCTAGATCAGGAAGTATGGGCCCAATTTCAAATCTAGAAGGAGGATTTTTATGGATCTATAATTTTGCTATAGCAAAATTAACAGATTACTTGTCAAGTTTACTTTTCTTGTTTTAAGTTTGTATAATGTTCTTTATGTTTTATATTATGTTTGTGTATAGAATTTGTGTGTGTGTCAGCTGACAAATTATATTAAGCATTTTTCCTTTGCTTTCCATGTTTTCCTTGCTTTTCTGTTTTAGCAACTTTCCATTTTCAGCATATTTCATTTTGTTGTCAATTCCTGTAGCAGAAGCTTGACGACCTTTTGTGGAAGGACATTGATAGGTGTTTTTAGCATAAGTTTCATGTACAAGCATCATTTCAATAATGCAAGAGTAACTAGGTTTCAATTCAACAAATGTAACTTAGGATTTCATTTCAGCAACATTTCAATTTAGCAATTTCAATTCTGTTATTTCAATTCTGCAAAAGTAGATTAGATTTCAATTTAGCAATTTCAATTCATGCAATTGTAGTTAACTTTAATTTTTTGAACTTAGTATTAGTTTTTATTTCGTGCAACTTTTCGTTCTACAAATTAGGTTTAGTGTGACACCAAAAGGCTAAACCAAATTTGTTTCACCCAATAATTGCTTGAAATCTGAATTCTTGAATTGTACTCTGCCCTAACCTTCTATCGTAGATAGCCTTGGACACCACCCTAGAATAATAAATCATTGAGATTAAATGATGAGACTCAATGACACTCATCAAATGGTACCTCCCTCAATCTATGCACTTATCAAATTTTTTAAAATTTTGGATTAAAAGAGGAATATTTGATTAAATTTGATGTCATCATCAAAGCTTTCAATGAGTCCCGAGAGGCTTACGATATTATATCCCTTTCCCATTATGGTTTGACCTAATATCATAGATAATGTGTTTTATATGGTACCTTGTCCTGCATATTTTAACCCCCTTCTTGGACACCCTTGGATTCATGCAATGAGGGTTGTCTCTTCTAATCTTCATCAATGTTTGAACCTCGAATTCAAAGATCTTGTCACCATTATGGGAGATCCTCATCCATTCCAATATTATTCAGTGCTTGAGCAAGCTCAATCTAGTCTTAATTTATGCCCATCAATTTCTTCATCACATGTTACCAAGCAACTTGCGAATATAAAGGTAAGTGAGGAACCACTAATCAATGTTTCGTCATAATATCAGGTCAATTCGTTTCTTCAAGATCCTCTTCTAGATGTAGCTAAGCTACCACCTTCACTGAGAACTATGGGTTTACCTCATAATAAGGGTGAAGTCATACACATTGGCATGTGTACCTTTATCTTCATGGGTACAACCCTTAAATAAAATAGATGTGGTAGCAATCCTCTTCCTATAGAGCATTATTTTACCCATTATTACCTATCCAATAATTACCCACTTCTCAAGAAAATCCTATCTAGTATGGGATATATAGGTAAAGGTTTGGGGCCACAAAAAATAGGTATTCGAGAGCCTTTGGAAGTTGAGATTTGGCTTGGAAGATGTAGCATAGGCTTCATATCCAATAAATATCAAGCTTTACCATTTGATGATGATGATCACCTCATTACCTATACAAAATATTTGGATCATCAATGTTTGGCATAGAGTGATGAGGATGAGGGACTTTCTTATCCCACTAACATTAAGTTTTACGATGTGGTAACTTTGGTGCATCCCAAGTTAGTTGTGACCGTAGGGCAGTATGTTGAAATAGATACTCTTTGTGATATGGATCATGAGGATATCCTTCAAAACAACTTCTTTTATGGGTTAGTCCCTTGTGTTGTGCATGTCGATTCTTCTAGTCCTCAAGAGGATTTTGATTCTATGTCTCCTGAGTACCTTGAGTAACTAGAAGTTATCCCTACCTCACCTTATTTTGAATGATGAGTCTCATATTCTCATTGAGGAGACCATAGATGTTAACATAGGTTCTAAGGAGAGCCCTAGAATTCTTAAGCTAGGTAAAACCTTCTTCAAGGATGAGCAGGAGAAATTGATCAATTTGTTGAAGGAATTTTATGATAATTTTGCTTGATCATATATTAACATGCTAGGGCTTGATCCCTACCTTGTTATGCATCACTTGTTAGTGAAAGCTAGTGCTAAGCCTATTAAATAGAAACTTAGGAATATGCATCCTAAGGTCACTATTTTAGTCAAGGAGGAGCTCCAAAACTCCTTGACCTTGATTTGATAAAAGTTATCCACTACTCTGATTGGATCTCTAGCATCGTTCCTATGGTTGAGATGGTAGGAAAAATAAGAATATGTACTGACTTTAATAATATTAATTTAGCATGTCCCAAGAATGATTTTCCTCTCCCCAACATAGATATGATCATATATTTCACTATCAAATGTGGAATGCTTTCACTTATGTATGATTTTTTAGGAAACAATCAAATCATGGTTGCCCTTGAGGACTAGGCCAAGACAAATTTCATTACTCCATGGGATACCTTCTATTATAAAGTTATACCTTTTGGCTTGAAGAACGCTGGTGTCATATATCAAAGGGTTATAACTTATATTTTTCATGATAATGCATGATATTGTTGAAGACTACGCGGACAATCTTCTTGGTTATTCCATACTGTTGTTGCCATCGTACAATGTACCCCAATTTAGAGACCCACTTGAAATTTTGGTAATTTTTGTTCTTTGTTTTATCCAATTTCTCTTGACAAGATCTTTAAAAATTTGCTTACATCAAGATTTTTTTAAAATTTTGATTACATTGAGATTTTGAAATTGTTGACATCTTTGCATCTTGAAGGCTTGAATTTAGTTGCAATGATTCAAATTGAATATTTTTGAATATTTGCATCTTAATTGCATTATTTCAAATCAAATAATTTAAAAATTTAGATTTTCAAAGGTTTTCAAAGGTTTAAATAATTAAATTTCATTTTAGGGTTATTCAAATTTTATCACTTTTGCCCTAAAATTGATGCAAAATTGAAATGGACATATCTTGAGCTAGACAACTTCGTTTGAGCTCATTCAAAACTTGGTAGAAAGATATTGATTTCCTCTTTCTAATGGTACCAAACTTATAAGATTTTAGATGTCAAATTTTCCAAAAATAACAGTATACTATAGCAAATTGTGAACTTTAAAATATCATTTCTCATGAACCGAGATAAATTTTTGGATGATATTAGCGATTTTGAGTACCCTTTTGGCCTATTTAGATGCATGGAAATTTTAATTAAAATATAATAACTTTGAATTTTGACTCAATTTTGGGCAAAAGGAAAGTTACGAAGGAGAATGAATAATAAATAAAATAAAGGTTGGATTTGTATTAATATTAATATGAATATGTAATTATGTAGATAATACAAGGGAATAAAAATAAATATTAATGATAAGATACATACCATTTTCATAACAAGTTCAAAAAATACAAGGAGAATGAATAGTTACGAACCTCGTTATAGAAATGGTTATGAAACTATACAAACTGAAAATTTTAATATTATAAAAAGGTATTGAGATTCATGGAAAAGAGGTCAAAATATTTTGGAGTGGAATATTTTTGGAGGAAGGCAAGTTGGAAAAGTGTTTGAAGAAGATTTCTCCAAATTGCTGCATTGAAGTCACCATTGTAATTGTAGAGTGCAGGTTTTCTGAAAATAAATTTTTTATTGAATATTTTTGTTTTAAAACTTTAATATATTTATTTCTTTAGTGAGGTTATTTTTGGTTGCAAATCTGGCACCATGCGATAGGGCTAGGGTGGACAAACGATGCAGCATATAATGGTGCTCACATCAGGATGGGGTGGACGATCTCCAGAGAAGGTTGGTTCCTTTGAGGTGTTTTCATCTACCTACATCGTAAAATAGGAAAAGGGAAAGGGGAAAGAAATAAAATAGCCATATCCATATCTCACAAGGATGGGTATAGCCGCATCAAGACCTATACAGGCAATATACCATGTACGAAACACAAAACCCACACCTAACAGATCATCCAACTATGCCTATGTTTCGGCTCCTATCAGTGGTGGGTGAGGGGGAAATTCCAGAACCAATGTACAAGTGCATGAGATCTAGTATTTAGAATCAGAGTGCTCATATCCAAATGGCTTTAGCAAAAATAAACCCTTAACCCATATTTACGAATGCGCACTCCTAAGTCACTCAAGTAAACTCCATAGAATCTAGATAACAAAATATTATAGGATAACTTAAAAAACCAAATAGAAATAAACATTCATACAATTAATAAATATTAGGGAGACAATTCCAAAGACCAAACAATGTAGAATTTGTATTTACATAGAGGTAAACCTTACATATGAATTGTAATGGCTAAAGATTCACCCTTACAAATGACCAGCATTTTGTTGAGCAAGGTGCAGCAAAAGAATTGCAAAAGTATTGTCATTGTTGTCAACACAGTCAGATTGATGCAGTTTGTGCAGTTCAGAGGTCAGTCAGATCAAGTGCAAAAAGTTTCATGGAAAACAGAGGTGACCCAGATTCAGAAATTGGCAAAAAGAGACAAGGAAGAAAACTGTCGCGATATCGCGACATGTTTTCTGTCACGATTTTGCGACATGGTCGAGGAGAGAGAAGGCGTAGCCGAAAATCGCGACAACATTGATGATGACATCAGCAAAGTTGAAAAGTGTCACGATTTCACGACAGGATGAAAGGAAAGTTGTTGGAAGCCGGAAGCGTCGTGATTTTGCGACAGCATTGATGATGACGTCAGCAAAGTTGAAAAGTGTCACGATTTCGTGACAGGATGAAAGGAAAGCTGTTGGAAGCCGAAAGCGTCACGATTTCCAATAGCATTGATGATGACGTCAGCAAAGTTGAAAAGTGTTGCGATTTCATGACAGGATGAAAGAAAAGCTGCTGGAAGCCGGAAGCGTCACGATTTTGCGACAGCATTGATGATGACATTAGCAAAGTTGAAAAGTATCGCGATTTCATGACAGGATGAAAGGAAAGCTGCTGGAAGCTGAAAGCGTCGCGATTTCGCGACAGCATTGAGGATGACATCAGCAAAAGTTCAAAGTGTCGCGATATCGTGACAAGATGCAGGGAAAGCTTGCAAAAGCCAAAATGGTCACGATTTCGCGACAGCATTGAGGATGACGTCAGTAAAAGTTCAAAGTGTCACGATATCGCGACAAGATGCAGGGAAAGCTTGCAAGAGCCAAAACTGTCATGATTTCACGACATGCTTAAGGATGACATCAAAAAAAGTTCTAAGTGTCGCGATATCGCGACATGAACAGAAGAAAAGCTTTCAAGGCCAAAATGGTCGTGATTTTGCGACAACCTTCAGGGTGACGTCAGCATAAGTTAAAAGTGTCACGATATCGCGACAGGTAACAGTCTGGCAGGTAAAACCCGTAGGAACATGCAAGGTGACACATGTCAAAAAAGCCGACAGGAAAATCATGCAGCCAGTTACGTAAAAAGTAACTGAAGTCAGACAGACAGTTAAACGTTGACAGGTGTTGGACATGCAATGCAACAGCCAAACATGCATAATTGAAACGCATTCGAAAAGCCGAATATGAAGGATAATAAAAGTATTCGAAAGGTCGTATTTGCAGGCATTCTAATAGACGTATTTGAAGCATACAGAAAAGCTGAACATGAAGAATCGAAAAGCTTTTGAAGAATCATATATGGAGTTTCAAAAAAGCATTCGAAAAGTCGTATTCGAAGAAATCGAACAGTCGAAGTGCATGGAACCGAACAACCGTATTGCATGGATTCGAACAGTCAGAGTATGTGATTCGATTGCATGCAGGATTGAAAGGTTATAAAAGAATAATCGTATAGAGAAGACGTTGTTGCTATTAGAGAGAAATTGCTATAAAAGGAGGGTTAGATAAGAATCAAGAGAAAAATAAGCAGAGCCGTGAGAGTGTGTAGAGTTGGGTTAATTGCAGACCAGTCAGGGTCGTGCTTGAAGTGAAGACATTTTATGTCATCCTAAATTGATCAGAATTGCAGTCCAAGTTGGTGCTTGGTACTTGGGGTTGGTGCTCCATCTGTTGCAGTAGAAAAGTACAGGGGTTGGTGCTCCTTCCAGTTGGTCTTTGGTAAAATATTTGTAAAATTGATTTTGCAAAGACTGGATTTGGATTGGAGTCCAAGCAGTCATTTTTGAGGAGTAGCCAAATTGGTGAACCTCGGTATATTGAGTGTTGTGGTGTGCTCTCTTGTTCAAGTTTTTTTTTTTGGTTAAGTTCTCTTTATTTCATATTAAATGCTATAGATATAAAAATTTAATAGCTACACTGATTCACCCCCCCCTATCAGTGTCATTATGTAAACATCAATTGGTATCAAAGCAGGTTCCTTGTACAAGCTTAATAAGCTAAGGAGATCTTGGAAGAGACAATGGAAGGTGGTGAAGGATTTTCATCCAACAAAGCTCCCTTATTTGATGGAACAAATTACACCTTCTGGAAACTCAGAATGCAAACATATCTGAGTGCATTGGGATATGATATTTGGGATTATATAGATAGTGGATACACAGCACCCACTACTCCTCCAACAGATACTGCTGAGAAAAAGAAATTTGAAAACAACTCCAAAGCTAAGAATGCCATAATGTGTGGGCTTGTTGACAGTGAACTGATAAGAGTCATGAGTTGTAAATCAGCAAAAGACATGTGGGATAAACTGAAGAGCATCCATGAAGGAGACAGTAAGATTAAGGAAGCAAAACTGCAAACTCCTCGAGCACAGTTTGAAGCACTGCAAATGAATGAAGATGAAAACATAGAGACTTATATGCTGAGAGTCAACGGAATTATTAATGCAATCAGAGGACTCGGTGAAGAAATTGATGATGCAATTGTTGTGAAAAAGGTTCTCAGAACACTTCACAAAAGATTTAACTCTAAAGTCTCTGCAATAGAAGAGGCAAAAGATCTAAACAACTTCAGCATGGATGAGTTGCATGGTTCCCTGACAACATATGAAATGAGAATAGGACAAACCAAGTCTGCAGATAGAGAAGCAGCTTTTAAAGCACACAAGAATGTAAAATTTGAACATGAATCTGAGGATGAAGGAACATTGGATGAAACAGAAGCCAATTTTGTTCGAAAACTCACAAAAGGAAAAGGAAAATATAGAGGGAAGCTACCTTTTAAATGCTTCAATTGTGGAGGAGTCGGTCATTTTGCGGCCAAATGTCCAATGTAGGAGAGAACCAAAAATGGTGAAGGTTCACACCAAGAAAAAGGTGAGCTGGAAGAAGAAACAAAATTTCAGAAAGAACAACTTCAAGAAGAAAAGCTTCATAACCAAGAATGTCAGCGAGTTCGAAGAAAGCACGGATGAGGAGTCCGAAGAAGAAGGAGGTGAAGCTCTGTTCATGGCACTTGAAGAAGAAAGAACGAGAGGAAAATCAGGAAGGTGATAAAAATTCCAAGGATGAAGCTGAAGTGTATTTGGAAGGAGAATTGGTTGCTGCACTTGAAGAGTTGAGTGCAGAAAGGAAGAAGAATAAAAAAATTCAAAGAAATTAGAGAATGCCACAGACATAATAAACAACCTGAAAATACGGACGAGAGAAATTCAAGAAAATGTCCGAAGTTCTTGATGAACAATTAAGCTGTAAAGACAGTTGAATGCGGCAAGCTAGAGGAAGACATTGTTAAGTTAAGGATGCGGTTAGAGGAGATGAATAGAAAATTGAAGCTGTTTTCATAAGTTTGAAGAAAGTACTGTAAATCTGGATAAAATGTTAAATAACCAAAGTCCTTCTGGCATCAAATTTCGTTTAGGCTTTGATGAAGGAGAATCTTCAAATGATTCAAAGAACTTGAATATAGAACCCACAAAGAAAGAAGAAAAGATCGGGGTTGAACCGAGAAAAACAAAATCATGCAAAAGAAAACAATAATGCCGGATTCCAGAAGAATACTGACAAATATGGATTCACAAAAGTCACACATCCGAGGAAGAGAAGAGTCATGGCTCCTACTTCAAACTGGCAAAGACCGGCACCCAGATTTAATCATGCATTTTTTGGTTATTGTTTTAAATGTAATGTTTATGGCCATAAGATTTTAGATTGCAGGCATAATGTATCTCAAAGGAATTTTATCAGCAAAAATGTTTTTTCTCCTTTAATGAATTATGCAGTTGAATGTTATAATTGTCATAATTTTGGACATATTTCTAGAAACTGTAGAAGCACTTTTGCATCAAATAATTATCAGGGTAGAAAATCTCAGCCAAGTGGGTTGAAACAAAACCAGAAATTTCTTGAAAAACAGGCACATGCTAATGAAAGGACAAAGGCAAAACAAGTAGCAAAATCTGCTATCAAATCAGAATGGAAAGAAAAGGAATCTTTGATTGTCCGGACTACTTTTAAAGCTCAGAACAAATCAGCACCTTGGATACTTGACAATGGTTGTTCCAGTCACATGACGAGTGACAAGAAAAAGTTTGAGAATTTACAGAATTATGAAGGTGGTTCCGTGAAATTTGGAAATAATGATGGAGCAAAGATTGTTGGAAAGGGATCAGTCAAGATCAGTGATGGCAATATAAAATCAAAAGAAGTCTTGTTTGTAATTGGCCTGAAGCATAACTTGCTAAGTGTAAGTCAAATATGTGACAGAGGTCATGATGTAATCTTCAAGAAGGAGGGCTGTGAAGTAAGAAAGACAAAAAATGGAAAGTTAATAGCCACTGGACTGAGAACTTCTGGAAATCTGTATACACTTTCAAAAACTGCAGAAGGAACATGCTTGATGGGACAGGAAGATGAAAACTGGCTATGGCACAAGAGGCTTGGGCATATTAGTTTTGACAATCTGGCAAAAATCAGTTCAAAAGAAGCGATTAGAGATATACCAAACATTGGCAAACCTGTAAATAGCATCCGTGAGTCATGCCAAAAGGGAAAACAAACCAGAGCCACTTTCAAAGCAAAAGAATACTTCACTAGCAAGCCATTAGAACTAATTCACATCGATCTATGTGGACCCATGAGAACCGAAAGTATAAATGGACACAAATATTTTATCGTTGTGTATAGATGACTACTCAAGAATGACATGGGTACTATTTACGAAACTCAAGTCGGAAGCCTTTGAGATGTTTAAAACCTTCAAAAATCTTGTTGAGAATCAATCGGGAAAAAGAATTAAATGCCTAATATCAGACAGGGGAGGAGAGTTTATCTCTGAAGAATTTGTAGAATACTGTCAAAAACATGGGATAAGAAGACAGTTTTCAACAGCTAGAACACCTTAGAAGAATGGGGTTGTAGAAAGGAAGAATAGAACAGTGCAGGAAATGGCAAGGACAATGCTGGAAAAAAACAAAATAGCTGGAAAATTTTGGAAAGAGGCAGTTCATACTGTAGTTTACATTCAAAACATGTGCATGCTGAGACCACATGAAAGCAAAATAGCTTATGAGTTGTGGTTTTGCAGAAAGGCAACGACAAGACATTTCAAAGTATTTGGCAGCAAGTGCTACATAAAACGGACTGAAGATAACCTCGATAAATTTGAAGATAGAGCTGATGAAGGTATCTTTCTCGGTTACTCAACAAAAAGCAAGGCATACACATGTTACAACAAGAAGTTGAAGAAAATTTTTGAAAGTGCTGATGTGAAAGTTGATGAAGGTAGAGAACAAGAAACTACTTATCAAGAAAACTACCCTATGTATGAAGAAGTCATTGAAGGTGATGATGAAAAAGAAACAGAGAAGAATCAGAAAATTGATCTAGATGGTGTAAAAACTGAATCTGAAGAAGAAGAAAATAGGAAGTTTAAAACATGCAACTGGCAGAAAAATCATCCAAGTGAACAGATTATTGGGGATCCCACAGATGGTATTCAAACAAGAAGAACAGCAGTGAGGAACTATTCTTTGTTATCTAGTATTGAACCTAAAAATGTTGCTGAAGCAAGCATTGATGAAAGTTGGATGAAGGCAATCAATGAAGAACTAGATCAGATAGAGAAAAACAATACCTGGGAATTAGTACCTAGACCAACAAATAAAAACATAATTGGCACTAAATGGGTTTTTAGAAATAAATTGAATGAAGATGGGCGAGGTTGTCGGAAATAAGGCAAGATTGGTATGTAAAGGCTATGCTCGAGGTTGAAGGCATTGATTTTGAAGAAACTTTTGCACCGTAGCCGGGCTAGAGGCAATCGGAATGTTTACGGCATTAGCGAGTTCATAAAAACTTCAAAGTATATCAAATGGATGTAAAATCAACATTTTTGAATGGAAAAGCTGGAAGAAGAGGTTTACATTGAACAACCGGATGGCTTCCAAGCTGGGTGATAATCCAGATTTTGTTTGCGAGGTTAAAGAAAGCTTTATATGGATTAAAGCAGGCACCCGGAGCATGGTATGCAAAGGCTGGATAATTATCTAATTAAACAAGGGTTTAAGAAAAGTTTGGTGGATAGCAACTTATATGTCAAAACGAGAGAAGGGTCATCTTATTGTTCTTGTTGTTTATGTAGATGACATAATATTTGGCGATGACATGGATGAATACTGCAAAGACATATCAATTAAAATGAAAAAAGAATTTGAGATGTCAATGATTGGTGAACTTTCTTATTTCTTAGGATCTGCAGGTCAATCAAAATGAAAAAGGCATTTTTATTTCTCAAGTTAAATATGTAAAAGAAATGCTGAAAAAGTTCACAATGGAAGACGATAAACCGGTCAAGCACTCCTATGACAACGGTGCAAGTTGAGCAAGGATGATAAATCCCCGGATGTAGATCAAACAATGTACGGGTCTATGATTGGAAGCCTCGTTGTATTTAACAGCCACTAGACTAGATATATTACAAGCAGTATGTATGGTTCCAAGATTTCAGGCCAGTCCCAAAGAAACTCATGTAACATTTGTAAAGAGGATCTTCAGATATCTCAAGGGCACTATGGATTATGGGTTGTGGTACCCAAAAGGCAAAGACTTCACTTTGATTGCATATTCTGATGCAGATTGGGTAGGATGTATTGATGACAGAAAGAGCACAAGTGGAGGAGCATTTTATTTTGGTGACAGGCTGGTAGCATGGCACAGCAAGAAACAAGAATCAGTATCTCTATCCACTGTAGAGGCAGAATACATTGCAGCAACAACATGCTGTACTCAGATATTATGGATGATACAAACGTTGAAATATCTTGGTATCCACTTCAAAGAGCCAATATCAATAAAATGTGATAACACTAGTGCTATCAACATATCCAAGAATCCAGTAATGCATTCAAGAACCAAACATATTGCAATCCGATATCATTTCTTGAAGGATAAAGTTGCAGAAGGAGAGGTTAAATTGGATTTTGTTCCAACTACAGAGCAAGTAGTTGATATATTCACAAAACCTTTGCCAAAGGAAGTATTTGAATACCTTCGAAAGAAGTTGGGAGTAGTCACACCACCCAAGCACTGACTAGCTATGGGAAACACATTCTCAGGGGGAGCATTCAAATTTTTTAAGTCTGAGAATGTTGTGCATATACTCAGGGGGAGTCTACAGTAGCCCTTTGGTATGATTGGCAAAGGGGGAGAAGAAATTAAGCAAGGTTGCAGTGTGTTGCCAACAATTCCAAAGTGGGAGATTGTTGAGCAAGGTGCAGCAAAAGAATTGCAAAAGTATTGTCATTGTTGTCAACACAGTCAGATTGATGCAGTTTGTGCAGTTCAGAGGTCAGTCAGATCAAGTGCAAAAAGTTTCATGGAAAACAGAGGTGACCCAGATTCAAAAATTGGCAAAAAGAGATAAGGAAGAAAACTATCGAGATATCGCGACATGTTTTCTGTCACGATATCGCGACATGGTTGAGGAGAGAGAAGGCGCAGTCGAAAATGTCGCAATTTCACGACATGTCGAGTTTTCGCTGAGGAGAGAGAAAATGTGTCGCGATTTCGCGACAAAAAGCAGGAGAGAGAAAATACACGGCAAAATGTCGCGATTTCGTGACATGTCGAGTTTTCGTTGAGGAGAGAGAAAATGTGCCGCGATTTCGCGACATGTCTGAGGAGAGAGAAGATGCGAGCAAAACTGTCGCGATATCGCGACATGGCAGAGGAGAGAGAAAGTGAAAGCTAAACTGTCGCGATTTCGCGACATGCTGGCAGAGAAGGAAACAAAGGTGTAGCGATATCGCTGCATGATGAAAATACATGGAACTAAGGTGTAGCGATTTCGCTACATGTTGAAACAAAGAGAAACTAAGGTGTAGCGATGGCGCTACATGTTGAAACAAAGGGAAACTAAGGTGTAGCGATTTCGCTACTAGTCAAAAGTGTAGAACTGAAAGATGCAGCAATGATATTACAAGTCAAAATTTCATGAAAAGAGGCAAGGTGAAAACACAAGGCACAAATATGTAAAAATTTCGTCATTGCATGAAGCATAGTGTCACGATTTCGCGACATGTTCCATTTTCGCTGGAGTTGGCAAGGAGAGTTGTACGAAAGAACAAAGTGTCACGATTTCGCGACAGCATTGATGATGACGTCAGCAAAGTTGAAAAGTGTCGCGATTTCACGACAGGATGAAAGGAAAGCTACTGGAAGCCGAAAGCGTCGCGATTTCGCGACAGCATTGATGATGACGTCAGCAAAGTTGAAAAGTGTCACGATGTCGTGACAGGATGAAAGGAAAGTTGTTGGAAGCCAGAAGCGTCGTGATTTCGCGACAGCATTGATGCTGACGTCAGCAAAGTTGAAAAGTGTCACGATTTCACGACAGGATGAAAGGAAAGCTTCTGGAAGCCGAAAGCGTCGTGATTTCGTGACAGCATTGATGATGACATCAGCAAAGATGAAAAGTGTCACGATTTCATGACAGAATGAAAGGAAAGCTGCTGGAAGTCGGAAGTGTCACGATTTTGCGACAGCATTGAGGATGACATCAGCAAAAGTTCAAAGTGTCGCGATATCGCGACAAGATGCAGGGAAAGCTTGCAAAAGCCAAAATGGTCACGATTTCATGACAGCATTGAGGATGACGTCAGCAAAAGTTCAAAGTGTCGCGATATCGTGACAAGATGCATGGAAAGCTTGCAAGAGCCAAAACTGTCATGATTTTGCGACATGCTTAAGGATGACGTCAGCAAAAGTTCTAAGTGTCGCGATATCGCGACATGAACAGAAGAAAAGCTTTCAAGGCCAAAATGGTCGTGATTTCGCGACAACCTTCAGGGTGACGTCAGCATAAGTTAAAAGTGTCGTGATATCGCGACAGGTAATGATCGCGAGGTAAAACCCGCGAGAACATGCAAGGTGACACGTGTCGAAAAAGTCGACAGGAAAATCATGCGACCGATTACGTAAAAAGTAATGCGAAGTCGAATGACAGATCGTTGACGAGTGTTGGACATGCAATGCAACAGACCAAACATGCATAATTGAAACGCATTCGAAAAGCCGAATATGAAGGATAATAAAAGTATTCGAAAGGTCGTATTTGCAGGCATTCTAATAGACGTATTTGAAGCATACAGAAAAGCTGAACATGAAGAATCGAAAAGCTTTTGAAGAATCATATATGGAGTTTCGAAAAAGCATTCGAAAAGTCGTATTCGAAGAAATCGAACAGTCGAAGTGCATGGAACCGAACAACCGTATTGCATGGATTCGAACAGTCAGAGTATGTGATTCGATTGCATGCAGGATTGAAAGGTTATAAAAGAATAATCGTATAGAGAAGACGTTGCTTCTGTTAGAGAGAAATTGTTGTAAAAGGAGGGTTAGATAAGAATCAAGAGAAAAATAAGCAGAGCCATGAGAGTGTGTAGAGTTGGGTTAATTGCAGACCAGTCAGGGTCATGCTTGAAGTGAAGACATTTTATGTCATCCTAAATTGATCAGAATTGCAGTCCAAGTTGGTGCTTGGTACTTGGGGTTGGTGCTCCATCTGTTGCAGCAGAAAAGTACAGGGGTTGGTGCTCCTTCCAGTTGGTGCTTGTAAAATATTTGTAAAATTGATTTTGCAAAGACTGGATTTGGATTGGAGTCCAAGCAGTCATTTTTGAGGAGTATCCAAATTGGTGAACCTCGGTATATTGAGTGTTGTGGTGTGCTCTCTTGTTCAAGTTGTTTTTTTTTTGTTAAGTTCTCTTTATTTCATATTAAATGTTGTAGATATAAAAATTTAATAGCTACACTGATTCACCCCCCCCTCTCAGTGTCATTGTGTAAACATCACATTCCACTATTTATAGGTATATTTACATCAATTACAAAAGTGAATGTTAATGGCGGTAGGTGGGAAGATAATCCTTGCAGCAAATAAGCATCACACTGGTACACTATTCCTCTAGATGACATCGATATTCTAGAATGAAATGGATGCATCTGGTTGAATCTGGGCCCTTGGATTTTCTAATAGTTTTGCCTAGTTCCTAAATTCTTAGCTGCTTTGTCCTTCTCTTTGACTGGTGATCCTCTAGTTAGATGGTGGGTGATAAGTATTGAAGTACCTTGGGAGCAACGTGCTATAAATCCATAACTTCTACATATGTTTTCAAATACCTAAACTTTTGGAGTAGCGTAAAATTATTCTATTTTAATTTTGGGCGATGGTAGGAACCTTGCATGTCGGGCGGGTACTTCGTTTGTTCTTATTTCTACCTATGAAGGTACTAGGGAGAGAGGGCGGGCATTTATCCAATGTTCCACCTAACTTTATGCTTGTATTTCCCACCCAATATGGGACGGGTCCTTCTCATACCCAAGGACAGGGTTGCACAATTCATTCACCCTTGCTAGCCCCTTGAAATGTCTACCCAGCAAGTTGGGTAGGTCTTCTAGGAAGTTTCACCCATGGTTAAGGGCGAATATTTGACCACTTTTTCTCTCACCCTACTTTAATCTATCATATTCCTATTAGTTTGGTTTACTTCCAGCTACTACTGCTGCCACCTGATATCTTTCGCTCCTCCATTGATGTTCCTTCAAAATTTGATGGGCTCTAAGAAGAGTGGATGAGGAGGCACAAAATCCTCACCCACACTCTTGGCGACACAGGGATTTTTTACTCTGTAAAAAAAAAGAACCCAATAAGCCTTCGACTAGAAAAACACTTACAAAAGGGGAAACACATAAGGGAAGAATATAGAAGGCGTAGATAAAATGGGGTATGGAAAACCAGGGAGATGATAGAGCGAAACATAGCAGAAAGGAAAAATAAAGAACACACAAAGGGGAGACCAGGTGAAATGGTAGAGGAGTGCTTGGTCACAAGAAACATAAAACATAGGATAGAGAAAAGAACGGGAAGGAGCAGTTACAGGATTATTACATAACTAAGAAATCATCTGAACAATAGCAGCCAAATATAGAGAACATGACAAAAGGGGAGAACAAGAGGGGACACAATGTTGAGCACAACCCTAGAAGAAGAGAAATAGAACTATTGGATCTATGATATATTTCCATAGAGCAGTAGATTGAAGCTCTTAGTTTGTGGGATATTCCCAAGCATCGTACATCCATAAACATACTCCTCTGTAGCCCAAAGTTGATTCAAGAATAGACATGTTACCAAAAGCCATGATTTTCAATGTAACCAAATTTTGGCAATCTGTCTATTCTTGAATTGGACTTCCACCAAGCAATTTTTAACAGAATATCATTTCATTGTAGGCATGCCATGAGACATTTCACTTGCATTCATCCCTTCTTTGGATTGCTATTTGGAATGCATATATATAATGGAAGGTATAGTGGCATAAGTGTCCTTTTAAAAATATTTGGCAAGATATGAATTGCTGACTTGTACCACTATTATGGTACCGATGAACCTTCCTGCTTACGTGAGTCTCGCAAGATTTTTCTTGATGCAATCACATGTCTTTAGGATTTTCTATATTGTCTTATCCTTATCCATTGGGCTACAGATTCACAAAAAACTTAAAAAGAATGATGAGAAAGAAAGAAATAACTACAAGTGCTTAGAACTTGAAGATACTTAACTGAAATTCTCCCCTTTCCTAGGTAATGCCACCTTGGGGCACTTTTATTTACTTGTTTGCTTATGTACACAAAATTATGGTACGATTGGTATGTTGTGACCATTGATTCATTTTGAAGCTCACCCAGTGAATCTACAATGACTAGACCATATTGTACTGAATTTGAGATGCAATATGTAGTCCGATCAACATTGCCAGCCTTTCCAAGTCATGAAGTATTCACAACTTGGCAGATCATCATGCATACTAGTACCTATGCAATTGATGATCAATGTGGCAATAAATTTTACCACGTGGGAGCCATATTCTTGTACTAGTTTTTTTGGAAATAGGTTTTGATATAATTAGTCTTTGGGATCCACCTACTATGAAATCCTAGCTTGGTATGCCTCTGCCATCCTCACACATTTTATTTTGCAGGTTATGTTGATTGAGCCTGCTATTGATGGGACTTTCTTGGAAATCAGGTGCTTATTAGCTAAGCCATCATGGAGATGATTTTTCCCCTACTCATCATGTCCTTGAATACAAAAAGGGTGTGTTGTAGCTGATCCACAACACACCCCAAAATTGGGGACCCACATTTTTTGCATGCTTTCAAAGAAGATCTCAGTGACCCAGATGCTAAAAATCAAGAAAAAGGCAAAATCGCACAAAAATGAAAAAGTGTCGCGATATCGCGACATGTTGCTCCGTCGCGGCCGAAAATGAAAAAGTGTCACGATATCACGACATGTTGCTCCGTCACGACCGAAAATTAAAAAGTTTCGCGATATCGCAACATGTCGCTCCGTCGCTGCCAAAAAAGAAAAGTTGTCGCGATATCGCGACATGTCGCTCCATCGCTACCGAAAAAGAAAAGTTGTCTGCGATATCACGACATGTTGCTCTGTCGCGGCCTGAAATGAAAAAATGTCACAATATCACGACATGTCAAGCTTTCGCGGCCCAGGCAAGCAGGAAGAGGCATTGATCGAAAATTTTCGTGATTTCACGACATGTTGTGAAATCGCGGTCTAGAGAGGAGAGAGAAAGAAAGAATGGAAAATTGTCGCGAAATCATGACATGTCACAAAATCGCGGTCAAACAGGGCAAGGCACTAAAAGCGTCGTGATTTCATGACAAAAAAAAATAGCAAAGGGGCCCGAAATAGAAAAGCGTTGCGATTTCGCAATGAAAAGCTGGCAAAGTGGTACAGAACGAAAAAGCGTCGCGATTTCGCGACAGAAAGCTGCAAGATAGCTCCAAATGAAAAGGCATCGTGATTTCACGATAGGAAGCATCCGAGGCATACGGAGATGAAAAGCGTCGCGATTTCACGATAGGAAGTAACCAAGGCGTACGAAGATGAAAAACGTCACGATTTTGCGATAGGAAGCAGTCAAGGCATACGGAGATGAAAAGCGTCGTGATTTCGTGACAGGAAGCAGCCGAGGCGTACAAAAATGAAAAACATCACGATTTCACGATAGGAAGTAGCCGAGGCATACGGAGATGAAAAGCATCACGATTTCATGACAGGTTGCATCCTCACAGCTTGAAACAAAAAAACATCACGATTTCACGATAGGTTGCATTAGCAAGGCTGTTGGTAGGAAAATGTCGCGATATCATGACATGTCGCGTTTTCATGGTGAAAGTAAAGGAGCAAAGCTGCATGCATAAAAATGTCGTGATATCGCGACATGTTATTTTTTGTCACGATTTACATGGGGCTGTTACAGAACATGTAGAGGAAGCGCAAAAAACATGGCATACAGGTGTCAGGGTTACAGAAGCGTTACATGTCAATAGAAAATATCGAACGTTTCAACATCAAACATAAATTCAAAAGCAACAAAAAGGTGAGAATACGAAACGATGCATCTTGGGAGGTGAAACGAAGTGCCGCAGACCAAAACAGAGAGCCGCATCAGAAAGTATAAAATCAGAAGCACAGGACAGGTATAGAGGTCCAAAAACCACTACGGGCAGGGTTGCAGAGCCAAGGGCAATAAGCCATTCTGGGCCTGCTTTTGTGGTGTTTTTCTTCCACTTTGTCTGGATATTCCTTTACATTGGACTGGGTAGGAAATTGTCGTAAGCAAAGTTGCGATGTTGAAGGCCGGAGGGCCATTCCGGGCCTGCTTTGAGGTTGTTTTCTTCCATAGACTGGGTTTGGGAAACCTGAGATTCTGTTGTTGTATAATGACCAATTTTTAATACAAAAAATTTAGAGAGTTGCATCTCATTGGCAAGAAAGAAGGAGTTATTTTCTGCATGCAGGATTAAATGTTTATCTTTCCCCTTTTCAAATTTCTAGGCTTATAGGTGAAGTTTAATGCAAGTTCTCTTGGTTTCTTCATGCGAATGTCTAAATCTAAAAATTACAGTTTAAACCCTAGAGACCAGCACTTAACTTATTTGGATTGTGCGTGTTTTATAGGTTCAATAGGTTAGGTTGTATGCAAAAAACCTCATTAGCTTCAGTTTTGTCAAAGAGGATAACATCATACTGAATGCACTTTTTATTTTTCTTTCACATTTTTTTTTCATTTTTTTTTTCTGCATTTTATTTTATTTACAGGCATTAAAATAAAAATTAAAAAACTAAAAAAAATTCCAAAGTCAGAAAATAGAAAATTTCCATTTCAAGGCCAGAGTTTCATTTTTTAGTTTTGTTTTTCATTCATGAGCAGATGATGAAATTCCCTTCATAAAATTCCAATTTCATTAAAGGGTTTATGTTTATGATATTTCATCAATTTTCATTTTGAAGTTACAGTATAGTCATAAAGGGATCAAATCATATTTGCTTTATTAGGGTTCAAAGAACAATCATTAAAGTTTCACAGTAAAATAAACCAGCATTGCCCCTTGTTAACAGTTACTTGCAACCACTGAGGTGTTCCAAGCATTTTTATTGAATATCTTTATTTGAGATTATTGATACACATATACTAAATGCTAACATAGCGGAACCTTGGAGAAATTGTTTCTTTGCAAGAGAGGATTTAGAACCCAAATCCTATCGGAGAGTGTGTTTTCACAATCGAGTGAAAATACCACTCAACAGGGTGCAAAAATACTTCCTCTTTGTAGGTGGAAATTCTTCCCTGGTCTAGATCCTCCATATTTTTTGGAAAAGGTGAGATCATTGAAGTTATCAATTTTAAGGTTGGTGCTTGCACTTCTCCCACTTGGGCTCAAAATGTTATTCACCCCTTGTGTTCCGTAAAAATGTAGCCCTAGCTCCTGCACATCTTGAGATGGCATCCATGGTGGATACTGTGCAGTAAGGTGGGGAGCAGCAGTGGATGGAAATGAGGATGGTACGATGGAGTATCATGAAGATATAATTCTTGTTGAAGTAGGAGTCGATCTACCCATACAACCTCCTAAAAGACTTAAGAGAATTCTCTTTCCTCATATTTTAGTAGGATGAGGTCTATATTTGAGCTTAGATCTTGAACATAATATAGTTGAGCCTGGGTGGGTGACGAATAATACTTAGGAGGAATCCTCATCCAACTCCTATAATCGAATGTTGAAGTCGATTAGAGACTCGAGGGGTGATCTCTTGATGTATGAGATATGCATAAAGAGTTGTAAGGGATCCATAAAGCCATAAAATATATCAATGAGGGCTCCTACCAATTCCACCCATGAGCAGATGGTTCTTTGTCCAAGGGTACAGTACCATAATAGCGCCCTTCCTTCTAGAGAGATGACTAGAAGCCTAATCATGATATTTTCGTTAAGTAATGTCATGGAGGGGTGCTAGTGCAGCAACATATTCAAGATGCTCCTGAGCCATTCCTAAGGTACCATTAAATTTGGTTAGGGTCTTTAGGGCACCCTTGGAAATCTCATGTGAATAGTGGAGGTTTAGTGGACCAAGGTCATTCCACTAAGGGAACAATGGCTGAGCCATTAAAGCACCAGTCTTTAGAGGTTTTGGTTGTGTTGTCGAAGTCAGGGTCGTTAGATGAGCATGCTAGCTCTGCTAGTGAGTTCAAGGCTTCTCACCATACCTTGAGTCCTCTAAGATATTTGGATTTTCAATGTAGTTGGATGACTGGTCTCATGATCTGGATGTGTCGCGTAGTCAGAATCACCAGGTAACTTTGAGAAGGTCTGGGTAAATTAGAGAGCCACCAAACTTTGATTTCCTAAAAAACAAAACTTAGTGAGTTCCCCAGCATATTCACCAAAAACTATTGGTCGTCAATCTAACATCGCATGCTAGGATGTGGGGACCAATGAAGTACCATAGAATGGCTATCGTTTCGGGATGGGGTGAACAATATTTGGAGAAGGATGATTATTTTTTTGTGGTTCTAGCTACCTACACCACATAATAGGAAAATAGAAAAGGGGAAAAAAATAAAATGACCATAGCCAGAGCTCACAAGGATTGATCTAGTTGCATCAATATCTATGTAGGCAACATACCACGTACAAAACACAGACCCCACACCTAACATATCACCCAACCATGCCTATGTTTTGGCTCCTATCAGTGGTGGGTAGGGGGTGAATTCCATAACCAATGTATAGGTGCATGAGATCCAATATTTAGAATCAAAGTGCTCCTATCTAAATGGATTTAGCAGAAATAAACCCTCAACCTGTATTTATGAATGAGTCACTCAAGTAAAACCCATAAAATTCAAATAGCAAAATATCACTGGATAACTTAAACAACCAAACATAAATAGGCATTCATACAATTAATAAAGAACATGGAGATAAAGCCAAAGACCAAATAGTATAGAATTTGTATTTACATAGAGGTAAACCTTACATATGAATTGTAATGGCTAAAGAGCCACCCTTAGGAATGACCAGCATTCCACTATTTATAGGTATATTTACATCAATTACAAAATTGAACATTAATGGTGGTAGGCGGGAAGACAATCCTTGCAGTAGACAAGCATTACACTAGTACATTGTTCCTCTAGATGGTGCCAATATTCTAGAAGGAAACAGATGCATCTAGTTGAATCTGGGCCCTTAGATCCTCTAACATTTATGCCTAGTTCATCAATTCTCAACTGCTTTGTCCTTCTTCTTGACTAGTGATCCTCTAGTTAGGCAGTGGGTGATAGATTTTGAAGCACCTTAGGAGCAACGCATCAAAAATCCATCACTTTTACATACGTTGTCAGGTACCTGAACTGCTAAAGTAGCGTACAAGTCTTCTATTTGAATTTTAGGTGATGGTGGGAACATTGCATGTTGGGGGGCACTTTGTTTGTTATTCTTTCCACTTGCAAAGGTACTAGGGAGAGAGAATAGGTGTTTCTCTAATGTTCAACCCAACTTTGCACTTGTATTTCCCACCCGAGATGGACGAGGTCCTTCTTGTACCCAAGGGCGGGGTTGCATAATTCGTTCACCCTCGCTAGCCCCTTGAAATGATCACCCAAAAAGTTGGGTGGGTCTTCTAGGAAGTTTCACCCACGATTAAGGGTGGGTATCCGCCCGCTTTTTCACCTACCCTACTTTAATCTGTCATCCACCCATCGGTTTGGTCCACCTACAGCTACTGCTAACGCCACTTGATATCTTTCACTCCTCCATCAATGTTCCTTTAAAATTTGATGGGCTCTAAGAAGAGTGGGTGAGGAGGCACAAAATCCTCACCCACAGTTATGCATACAGATGGTATCCTTTCTAATTAATTTAATATATTATTTATTTCCATTAGAATATTGCACTTAATCTAGTTTTGATTGTGTGAATTCAAATCAAATTAGATTAGATTTAATTTTTCAAAGAATGAGTTCTATAGATTCAGGGTTAATTAATCTTTCTTTGTTTCTATTCCATTTTATTCTGCACAGTTTCATTTCAGTTCTTTTTAATTATTTTTCTAACCCTAGCCTTTTTCTATTTTTATTAAAGTTTCATCAAATAAAATCAAAACCCTAAACATAAATATGTAAGTTTCAAAATTAAAATTAAAATTAAAATTTTTATGTAAATTCACATTTTTGATGAAAATTTGAAGTCTTAACTTTGCATAGTTTACAAATAATCATTTTATATAAAATTGAAATTTCAATAAATTTCAAATTTTCATTAAAGTGAATAATTAAGATGATAATATAAAGTTTTTACATTGCAAATTTGCTCTTAGCCGTAGACTGGGTTGGTCCAAAGTTGAATATTTTATTGAGTGGGAAGGGAACAAGAGGTGTTGGAAACAAATTCCTCAAAGAGTATTTGAAAAGAGAGAGAAAGCGTTAGTTTGGGGGACCATTTATAATCGTCTTAGACTCTATAGTCTTGTGAGCTAGGATGTGGGTGACTCTCTCATTTGGAAAGCCAAAAGTGAAGGTTGTTACTCTGTTAGATCATCCTATCACATTTTTTATGTAGATCCTCAGCGCTGGTTTTTACCCAAAAAAATTTGGCTTAAAAACCTGACTCCAAAAGTAAATATTTTTATTGGTTGGCTATTCAAAATAAATGTTTAATAGTAGAAAATATTTGCAAGAGGGGGATGGCTTTGATCAATATATGCTACCTATGTGAATCTTTAGAGGAAACTTGTTAGCATATTTTTTTCTAGTGCCCCTTCTCGATTTTAGTAGTTTCTCAGGTGTTGTCCACTCTCGATGTCAGTTGGATTTTGCCAAACACTATCTCTGATATGTTCTTGCAATGGAATTCTCCTTTCAAGTCCCCTCGATTGGAAAAAATTTGGTCTTTCTTGCTCCCACATTTTTTTTGGAGCATCTGGTGGGAACACAACCAGAGAGCTTTCAATAATTCAAGGTATGATTCGGATCGGGTTTCTTCTAGAGCTCTTGGAGCTGCTATGGAGAATGTGTCTCATTGTTTCTCATATCTCAAAGTGGGTTATTTGGATGAAAGCCTTGTGGAGGCTAAAATTAGATTTCTAGCTTCTTGCAAGTCGTCTAAACCACTTGCTACCTCGGTACGCTCAACCACCTCATGGTGCCCTCCTCCTGAGGGATGGGTCAAATTGAATTTTTATGGTGCCTCGAAAGGAAATCTAGGCCCTGAGACTGCTGGTGGGGTAATTAGAAATTCTAAGGGTGAGTTCATTGGTGCATACACAAAGAATATTTCTATCCAAACCTCTCATTTTTCTAAATCCAAGGGTCTCCTTCAAGGGCTTCTATTGGTAGAAACACTTAAATATCATAAAATCATTGTAGAAAGGGATTCTTTAAATCCAGTAAATATTGCCAATTCTATTAGAAAGCCTCACTAGAGCATTTCAAATATTCTAGCAGAGGTGTTTAGAATTCTGAAATCAAGAGAGGAGTTCAAAGTTTAGCATATTTATCGGGAAGGCAATAAGGTGGTGGATTATATGGCCAACTTGGGTCTTTCTCAACAAGGCCTAAGGGTTTGGCTAGATAATTTCCCCTAAGACCTCGAATATCTTGTTTTTTATGATCACGGTTAGCTATTGGTTGAGTGTGAGGCTTGGTATGGGAGTTCACTTTATGGATTATTTGCTAGATGTTTTGTTTTATGCTTGATTGGGTGGGCCATCTTAATTGGTGATCTTCACAAGTCCCTAAACCTTTTTTAGCTGACTATCGTCAGTTGGGAATCTTTGTGTGGATGTTGGTCAGAATTTTCTTAGCCTCGATTCTAATGGTGTCCTCGTTGTATGCTCTTTTAGCGATATGGTGATGTTTTTTGCTCTTGTGGTGATGTGGTGATGTTTGTATCTGTACTGGAGGAAAATCACTCTACTCTTCTGGATACATTGTAGGTTGTGGTCTCCTTTCTCAATGAGATTCGGGATGTGGTTAACAAGCAAATGGATATGGCAACCCCGAACTAGCTCTGCTATGATGTTCTTTTAGCAGTTGATATCAGGTTATATTTTATGTTGGTTGTATGGGGCCCTCTCTATTTTATTTTACTGAGAGAGGCATGGTTCCTTTAGCTGTTGTTATCCAGCTTTTATGGTATGTTGTTTGTATGGGGCCCTCTCTATTTAACCTTGTTGAGCATGGTTTGTTATTTCTACCACTTGGCTGGTTTTGATTTAGCATTGTAGTTTAGTGCATTCTCATGCCCTAACTCAGCCTATTGTAATAGGTTTGGGGACCTCAAAACCCCTTCATTTACCAAATCAAAAAAAAAAAAATTAATATGATAATATAAAGTTTCTACATTGCAAATTTTAGATTTAATTATCTCATTTTGATTATTCTCATGCAAATATTAACAATATGAGATAAAAATTGATTAATAATTTGAGATAAAATTTGATTAACAATTTGAGATAAAATCAATTCAAATCAAATTTTCAAAGGTTAAAATCAAATGTTTATTAAATTTCAAAAATTATTATTTAAAAGTAAATATTTGATTAATAATTTCACATTTTCTCATAAATTACATGAACAACAAAATCATTGCAAATCAAATCAACCAAAACAGACCCCTTGTTAACAAGCATATGCAACATTGAGGTATCCAACTAACTTTTGGCATTTCAAAATTTCATAAATAATTGCAAGCAAATTAACACATTGAACAAAACCTTGGGGAAAATCACAAATATTTCCTTGCAAGAGAGGATATCCAGGCAGAATCCTGATTGTGAGTATATTCTTGTGATTAGACAAAAAAATCACTCAACATAATTGGTGCTAGAAGGAGGGCCTGAAGGTAATTAATTTGATTTTTAGCATTTGAAGTTATTCAAAGTCATTTAAAAAAAAAAAAAAAACTTTTGAAATTTTCCTATTTATGTTGCATTAGTTTTGATATGCTATAAATTTGGAAATATTGTTAGTGTTATGGTTAAATAGTTGTGAATTTTCCATACATAGCTTTGAATGTCAAAACTAGAACCAAAGTTCAATGGCAAAAATTACATCTTGGTTAGGTGGTTATGGTAGTCCATTAAACGTTCCTGGAGTATCCCATGAGATTCCTAAAAATGTAGAAAGGTATTTACCCACATATAGGCATGATGGAATGAGATCGGTTGAGGAACATATTCAGGCATACAAAAATACTTTAATTCATTTACAAATTATGCATGAAGATGTTGCCTTTAGAATGTTTCCATGTACATTAGATGAGTTTGCTTATGATTGGTATATCAACTTACCTATAGGTTCTATCACTTCTTGGGTTCAACTAGAAGCAATATTTCTTAGTCATTTTAAACTTGTTGACCCAGTTATGGCATACCATCAATTTGCCTCTATCCGTAGAGAACCTAATGAATCCTTGGGACTACTCTACGAAAGGTTCTATTAGTTTTATATCAAATTGGTGCCACCTTACATCCTTGTAGAAGAAGCAACCATCCAAATGTACATTGGAGCCTTAGACCCATTAATTTCCATGTATTTGAGAGGGATTCCTCAAATTACATCCTTACCCAAGGCTTATAATGAGGCAATAACATTTGAACAATAGTTGATTTCTCAAGGTTTTGGTGTGAGTCAAATACCATCATACAATCATCAATCATTTAATACCACCCCTACCCACCCTACTATTTCTTCATATCAATCTACCACTCAGAATATACCATCATTTCCAAGTTCCAATCAATTTTAGAATACCCCAATGTCTCTTAGTGATGCAATGAACCAAACTACTACAACTCAGGTTAATGATATCAACCCTCAGATAGACAATTTACAAAGGTTAGTTCTACAACTTAGTAGAGACATGATTCAATTACAAAAACAAGTGCCTCAAAGTATATTTCTCGATAATACTTCAAATCATATTCATGATACGAATTTCAATGTCCAATCCAATAATACTCAATGGGATACTCTCTTAGACAATGAAGGAGTTCTAGATCTAACTAGCAATGAAACATATGACAACCTAGGAGCTTCTATAAATTTAGATGCACTTGCTAAAATTGATTGTCAAGAAATCCAACTTGTTCCAAATAATGACCAGAAAGAAAAGAAAATTTTAGAGTCATTAATCATAAATGAGGATTGTGGTAATCAGGTTAATCAAAATGTAGAGATTGATTTAGTTTTGGAAATATATGAACCTTTATAAATAGAGGAAGATGAATCTGAAGAAGGTTATAGCCTGAATGACATTGAATTTGAAGAAGAATCTGAATATGGCATGAAAGAAGGGATGGAATATCACCAAATGTTTTAGAAAGATAATGATTATATTATTCAAGAAAAATAAGGGGAATCACTTACTTCTTTCCCACTTGGATGTGCAAGAAATTGAAATCCTTGTCCCACCTAATAATCCTATAATGCCTATGCTACCTCAGATAGAGAAAACTCCAGAACATAAATGGTTTGGATTTGATATCATTGATGACCCAAAGGAAAATGTTGCTCTATTTGAGATGACTCAAGTAGTTGATCAGGAAGATTTGTTATTTAAAACATCCCTTGACCAGCAAGATTTATGGTTTGAAAATGATGGGCATATTTTTAATTTTGTGACTAATTCTAGTGTTTTTGAAAATCAGGTGATCTGATGAAAGATTGCAAGAAGATGAAAATGAAGATCATGAGGAAAAAGAAGAAATTACAAATGCTCATCAAGTCTTGGTAAATGGAAATGTACAAAAGGTAGAATCTCAACCTTTCTTTTCAACCATTCGAATTCCAAGTAAAATTTTGCATAATTGTCTTTTGGATTCAAATGTTGTTGATAATGAAATACCATTTACGGTTAACAAATAATTAGAGTTAATTCCTGCTCACACCAGTAATAAGGTTGTTATGTTGAAAAAAATAGAGGTAGATGTTTTTGAGTTACTGAATCAAGTTCATCAACAATTGACTATTGAACCTAGGATACAAAATTATAATGATCCTCATATGTTAGATATCCTAGATGCTTGTAAATTGTTGTGTAGTTATAATTGGTTTGAAATTATGAATAATGATTTGGAAATCAAATTTTCAGATTTAGGGTCAATGTTGGAAGCGCTTATGTCTAATCATAACAATGAGGATAGTATTTTGAACACCAAATTGAAAATAGGAATTCACACCATGATGGAAGAAAATGTAATTGAAGATAAAAGTTCACTAATAGAAATCTCAAAATCTAAGTATGACAATGAGGATGGAATTAAATTGAGTTGGTGGGGTGAGAGAGGTAAAATGAAGGCCTTTGAGCTTTTAGATCTAATGTTACTATGGGATGATACCCATCAAAATCAGCATGCCTATCATTATGGGCATCTCTCAAATTATGGTAATCGTGTTTGGGATCCTAGAAAATTTCATATATGAGAAATCCCAAGTCTTGCCTTGTAAATAGCTTTGTACATAGTTTTCTGTTTTCATGTATTTTCTTTTACAATGTTTAGACATAGTTTTCATTTATTTGTTTGTTTTGTGATCTTTTGATTTTGAAATTTTTTTTTGCTTTGTTTTCTAGGCTTTGCATTGATGCAAGTTCATGTTAAGTTTTGTGTTTTGGTTTGATTTCATAGTTTGCTTTTCATTTTTCATAATGTGTTTTGTTTTGCTCCTCTGATTTTGGTATAATTGTGTAATTGCAATGGACTTTTGGTCCCTCTAAAGGATATGTTTCTTAGTATTGGAAGATGAATTGCTTGTTTGAAATTAGGTGAAACTAAAGTTAGTGAAATTAGATTATTTAGTAGTTATTCTTGAATTGTGGATTAAAATGGTGGATATTGAAGTAATACGATATTCTGCTAAAGCTTCACATCTAACACTACACTTAAATAATATTTTTGATCCTGAAGGATGAATTCATTCTAGTTTGTTGATTAGGTGAAAATTTTATGTACTCCATATTAAGCCTTAGATGATCTCTAACCCAAGAGGCGCCTATGATATTTGCAAAAGCAAATCAAATGCTTATGAAAAATGAAATAAAAAAGAAAAAAATGCAAATCAATCAAATGCCTAGGTGTTTCAGATAATCTCTATCGAGGCTATAGATGCCTGGATGGCAATAGAGCAAGGTCTAGAAGATATCAAGGTCATATCCACCGGAGCTATGGATGCTTGACTGGCAGTGGAGCAATGCAGAGGTAAATATTTATAAGTGACATCTTTCATAGCCTAATTGCAAAATAGATGATCAAATTCTGATTGATTCAAAAATAGAAAATAAATTCACAAAACACACACTAAGCCAAAGCAAATGAAGTATTTACTTTCAGTTGAAATTATTTAACCCCATACTTCTTGGATATTACTAGATGATTTATTTTTGTTAATATTTGGTTTTCTTGATTTCAGATTGGGTTCTTTATCCAAAATGCTCAAGAGCATTTTCCAACAGAGTTGCCATTTGTTGTTGCCATCGCACAACGTACCCCAATTTGGGGACCCACTCGAAATTTTGGCATTTTTTGTTCTTTGTTTTATCCAATTTTGCTCACATCAAGGTCTTTGAAAATTTTCTTACACCAAGATTTTTTTAAATTTTGATTACATTGAGATTTTGAAATTGTTGACATCTTTGCATCTTGAAGGCTTGAATTTAGTTGCAATGATTCGAATTGAATATTTTTGAATATTTGCATCTTAATTACATTATTTCAAATCAAATAATTTAGAAAATTGGATTTTCAAAGGTTTAAATAATTAAATTTCATTTTAGGGTTATTCAAATTTTATCACTTTTGCCCTAAAATTGATGCAAAATTGAAATGGACATATCTTGAGCTAGACAACTTTGTTTGAGCTCATTCAAAACTTGGTAGAAAGATATTGATTTTCTCTTTCTAATGGTACCAAAATTATAGGATTTTAGATGTCAATTTCACCCAAAAATAATAGTTTACTATAGCAACTTGTGAACTTTAAAATGTCATTTCTCATGAATCGAGATAAATTTTTGGATGATCTCAACGATTTTGAGTACCCTTTTGGCCTATTTAGATGCATGGAAATTTTCATTAAAATATGAGAACTTTGAATTTTGACTCAATTTTGGGCAAAAGGAAAGTTACGAAGGAGAATGAATAATAAATAAAATAAAGGTTGGCTTTGTCTTAATATTATGATGAATATGTCATTATGCAGGTAATAAATATTAATGATAAGATTCATAACATTTCCACAACAAGTTTGAAAATACAAGGAGAATGAATAGTTATGAAACTCGTTATAGAAATGGTTATGAAAATGTACAAACTAAAAATTTTAATATTATAAAAAGAAATGAGATTCATGGAAAAGAGGTTAGAATATTTTGGAGCGGAAGATTTTTGGAGGAAGGCAAGTTGGAAAAGTTGTTGAAGAAGATTTATCTGGATTGCTGCATTGAAGTCACCATTGTAAATGCAGGTTTTTTGAAAAAAAATTATTGAATATTTTTGTTTAAAAACTTTAATATATTGATTTCTTTAGTGAGGTTATGCATGTGGATGGTAGTTTTTCTAATTAATTTAATATATTATTTATTTCCATTAGAATATTGCACTTAATCTAGTTTTGATTGTGTGAATTCAAATCAAATTAGATTAGGTTTAAGTTTTCAGAGAATAAGTTCTATAGATTAAGGGTTAATTAATCTTTCTATGTTTCTGTTCCATTTTATTCTGCACAATTTCATTTCAGTTCTTTTTATTTATTTTTATAACCCTAGACTTTTTTATACTTTTATTAAAGATTCATCAAATAAAATAAAAACCCTAAAAAGAAATACGTAACTTTCAAAATTAAAATTAAAATTTTTATTTTTACGTAAATTCACATTTTTGATGAAAATTTAAAGTTTTAACTTTGCATAGTTTTCAAATAATCATTTAATTTCATTTTATGTAAAATTGAAATTTTAATAAATTTCAAATTTTTATTAAAGTGAATAATTAATATGATAATTTAAAGTTTTTACATTGCAAAGTTTAGATTTAATTATTTCATTTTGATTATTCTCATGCAAATCTTAACAATATGGTAGGGTACCTAGGAATAGGTATTTGGGGATATATTATTATATTGTATAAGGGTTGGCATGGGCCACACATAACCCAAGGTTGATTGTATTATAATATAATATTATATTAGTAGTAGGCTCCCCAAAGTAGAATAAGAATATGGATATATAAAGAAGAGATATTTGTCATTGTAATCATCATTGAAGAATAATCTTATGTAATCGTCGTTGCCCATGAAGTGGCTTATGGGACTTTGCCCTCCTTGAGTGGCTCTCTCATCTTGGGAGAACTTGTGGAGTGATTCCTTCCTTATTATTTGTGTTTCCCTACCTTAAGAGTATTATCTATCTCTCTCTCATTTGTGGATTGTTATTGTGGATAATTATTTGTGGATGAATGATTTGATATTTTTACATATTAGTGAATGTTTTATTTTAATAATAAATAAATTTCTACAACAAGTGGTATCAGAGCAACGATTTTGGCAAATTTGGGATTTTTGTGAAATTGTAAAATTAGGGTAATTTATTTTTGAAAAAACGTCTCATCTTTCAGGAGCCATATCTTTACGCAAGTTTATCCGATTCAAGTGATTCTTGGATCAGATTGTGTAGAATTGAATAATTTTAAAATGAGTGGCCATATGAAGGAATATGATTAGTATTGACGGAGATACAACCTTTTGAATTTATTCATTCAAAACAAGGATAGTGATGAATTTCACAATTTTTTCTAGAAAGATATCTCATCTTTCAGAAGCCATATCTTTGCGAGAGTTTATCCGATTCAGGTGATTCTTGGATCAGTTTGTGCAAAATTTGAAGAGCTTTGAAATGAGTGGTCATATGAAGAAATCCAAGTAGTATTTATGGAGATACAACCTTCTAAATTCAGCCATATGGAACAAGGGAAGTGACGAATTTTCAAATCACGATTTTCTTGAAAGACGAAATTTGTTTAGTTCGGGTAAGAAAATCAGTTGCACTTTATTTTGTTTGGAAGAAAAATTGTATGTGGATTTTTAGCTTCAAATCAGTGGGAAGATATTTATTTTTGTAAAACCCTAGTTTGCATTAGGGCATGATATATATTGTTAAAAAACCCTAGTTGCATTAGGGCATCAACTATGTCATCGGAAAAGTTTAATGGAGAAAATGATATTGATGTGAAAGTGGAAATGTTTAATGGATAAAATGATATTGATGTGAGAGAGTGGTTGAAAATAGTAAAATCTCAAGTTAGTGAAAAAAGGTTACAATATGGTTGTCATACTTTGTTTACGGGGAAAGCATTACAATGGATAGACAACCTTACTAGGGGTAAAGGCTTGTACAAATGGGATCAAATTGAACCGACATTCTTGAGCACATGGGTACCTATTCAATTACAAATAAAGTTAGATATTTGTAAGAGAAAACTTGAAGGAAGGGATAAAAATATAGATAGCTTGATGGATGTCATCACAGACCTTAAAAAGAAACTACAGGGATTTCAAAATGAATAGAATGAAATAAAAGGAGAATGGGAAGTTTTCAAGAAATAGAATGAAGACAATGAAAAATAAATAAATTACTCAAGGAGAAAGAGAAAAAGATCAAGTAAGATAATGAGAGGAATATAGAATACACATTGTTGGATTTACAAAAGCAAGAGCAGAATAAAAAGATGTTTTAATTCAACTAAAAGTTCTATTTTACAGGTTCATGGGAGCATTCAAAAGGAACAAGTTATTATTTCCATTGACCCTGGTAGCAGATATAATTTTATTAATATTGCTTTGGCTAAGAAGTTGCAAGTTCAAGCAACAAAAATTAAGGACATACAACTAAAGGGTGAGCATGTTCATATTTTTGAAGATTTGAAGATCACCATGGATAAATATGTTTTACATTCAGATTTCTATGCTATTGATATGGATGATAAGGATATTATTCTTGGTTATCCTTGGTTATATTCTTTGGGTACTTTTAACATTAATGTGCAAAAGAAGTCTATGAATTTATGGTACAGGAAAAAGAAGATAACATTGCAGGATATTTCTCAACTAAAGGAGCAAGGATCCAATGAAAATCAAGAAGTGGTTGTAGAGAAACAAATTGAAGAACCTGAAACAGAATCCAAGAAGGCAGTAGCAGCAAAAGATTCCATGGAAGAAGTAGCAGCAACTGATTCAATGGAAATAACAGTAACAGAGTCCAAGGAAGATTTGATAGAAGAGCACAAGGACACACCAAACAAAGAGAACATGAAAGAACAATGTGTAGAAGAATTTAAAACAATGGTGACAAATTTTGAGAAGTCAAAGAAGGTAGAACATCAAGTTAAGGTTGCACCATATCACCATCCACACCAACATAAGCGGAAATAATCTTGGGGGTATGGTTCAAAGCAACAATATTATGGTTCTACATGGAATCAGAATGGCATTAACTATGGCGGTGTTTGGAAGAGAAAGCATAGTGATCATGGTTTTCATAGTGGTTCATCAGCATCAAGGAACAAGTGGACCCATAATTCAAGTTATCAAAATACAGTAGCAGAAGCGTAGAGCCAACGAAGCAGATTTGGATACTCAAGTAACAAAATGACATACCAATATCAACGTGTTTCACTTGTATGGATGGATGATCACGATTGGTACCAATTGCTAACATTTCTTAGAAAATCATATTATCATGTTTCTTCATATGTTTTGAGGATGAAACATTTGTAAGGAGGGTGGCATGGTAGGGTACCTAGGAATAGGTATTTGGGGATATATTATTATATTGTATAAGGGTTAGCATGGGTCAAACATAATCCAAGGTTGATTGTATTATAATATTATATTATATTATATTATATTATAATATTATATTAGTAGTAGGCTCCCCAAAGTAGAATAAGAATATGGATATATAAATAAGAGATATTTGTCATTGTAATCATCATTGAAGAATAATCTTATGTAATCGTCGTTGCCCACGAAGTGGCTTATGGGACTTTGCCCTCCTTGAGTGGCTCTCTCATATTTGGAGAACTTGTGGAGTGATTCCTTCCTTATTATTGGTGTTTCCCTACCTTAAGGGTATTATCTATCTCTCTCTCATTTGTGGATTGTTATTGTGGATAATTATTTGTGGATGAATGATTTGATATTTCTACATATTGGTGAATGATTTATGTTAATAATAAATAAAGTTCTATAACACAATTTGAGATAAAATTTTATTAACAATTTGAGATAAAATTTGATTAACAATTTGAGATAAAATTAATTAAAATTAAATTTTCAAAGGTTAAAATCAAATGTTTATTAAATTTCAAGGTTGTTATTTAAAAGTAAATATTTGATTAATAATTTCACATTTTCTCATAAACTCCATGAACAACAAAATAATTATAAATCAAATCAACCAAAACCGGCTCCTTGTTAATAGGCATATGCAATACTAAGGTATCCAACTAACTTTTGGCATTTCACATTTTTCATAAAACATTGCAAGCAAATTAACACATTGAACAAAATCTTGGAAAAAATAACAAATATTTCCTTGCAAGAGAGGATATCTGGGCATAATCCTAACTGTGAGTATATTCTTGTGATCGGACAAAAATATCACTTAACACATACATCAAGAAAATCATTTTCACGATCTAAGATGAATTTTTGAACAACTTTGATAGTTCAAGGTTTGCGTTAAGCCCTCCAAGTGTGTGTTTGGAGTCACATCTAGCAAGTTGCTAGGGTTCATTGTGTCTAGACAAGGCATTGAAGTAGACCTCACTAAGATAGCGGTTATCAATGGCATGCCTCCTCCTCGTATCCTAATCGATTTCATAGCTTGCAAGGTAAGCTTCAAGCTATTCATCGATTCATACTCAATTAGTCGATAAAAAAAGCCTTTCTTAAGCTTCTTAAGAAAGATGTAGTGTTCCAGTGGGATTCTGAGTGTCAATAATATTTTAATAAAATCAAAAGTTATATCACATCCCTGCATGTCTTAGTTCCCCCTAGATCGGATAAGCATTTGATGCTTTACATAGTAGACACAACTTATGCGTTGGTAGCCTTGTTGGCTCAACATGATAATCAAAACAAAGAGTGAGTCGTCTACTATATTAGTAGAACCTTGGTTAGCTGTGAAACTCGGTACACCCCCTTAGAGAAGCTTTACCTTGTTGTAGTGTTTGCTTCTTAGAAGTTAAGACACTACACGTTTAGCCATAAGACATTGATTGTTGCAAAAATTGGTCCTTTGGGCTACTTAATGTTTAAGCCCCACCTTTTAGGTTGAGTCGCTAAGTGGGTTTTAGCCCTTAGTGAGTTTGACCTAACCTTCATAGATAAGAAGGCTATCAAGGGTTAGGTGATTGTTAATCAGCTAGCCTTCACTCCCTTAGTTAACCCATCCTTTAGTCGTCAAGTTTCCCAATGAGTGCTTTAGCATAGAAGTCAAAGAGCTAGAGTTTTGGACTTTGTTTTTTGATGGAGCATGATGCTTAAAGGGCGTTGGTGCTGGAATTGTTTTAGTTACCCCACAAAAATAGTTCATCCCATTTCCTTCAAGCTTTATTTCTCTTGCACAAGCAATACTATTGAGTACGAAGTCTTGATCCTCGACCTTAGAGTATCCTTAGCCTTGAAGGTTAGAGTTCTCTTGATTTTTGGTGACTCAACTTGTGGTCAATCAGATTAACGATGTTTATCAGACTCAAGATGATAAGCTAAAACCTTACAGAGAGATTTTCACCAATATTTTTTTTGTGTTTTATCGAGTAACCATAGAGATTATCCCTAGGTTATCCAACCACCATGTGGATACCATGACCATGGTTGCATCTTTGTTTTCCTTGGAGTTGGATGATGATCATGCATCAATTATCATTAGACAACTCTAGGAGCCTATGTCACTTATTTCTAGTCTTTTTTCATTAGATGTTCTTATCATCATAGCTTCCTCATTTAAGCCATGGTGTAACGATATATTTAACTTTCTTAAGGATGGTTCGATACCTTATGGTTTAGATCGTAATCAATGCAAGCTTTTGCATAAAAGAGTGTTTCAAATCATTTTAATTGGCAATACTTTATATTGATATTCTTTTGAAGGCATCCTCTTACGATACCTTAACTCCAATGAAGCCCAACTAGCTCTTAGTGAAGCTCATGAAGGATCATGTGGAGGCCATTTTAGCAACAATACAATTACCAAAAATCTCCTTTGGATGGGGTACTATTGGCATTCCATGGAGAAAGATGCATGTGACCATGTTTGATGTTGCAACAAATGTCAACACCATGATAATCTTGTTCATGATCCTCAAAACCTTTTCATTATTTCTTATCCTTGGTCATTTTCCATGTGGGGACTAGACATTATAGGAAATATTAACCCAATGTTGTCTGATGGTCACAAGTTTATCATAACAATGATAGAGTACTTCACTAAATGGGTCAAAGCCATACCCTTAACCATGGTGATTGGAGATTAAGTCTCAAAGTTCATCTTCAACTAGATCCTTTGTAGGTTCAAGATTCCTTCAATGATTGTTTTTTATAATAGCACTCCTTTCAATAACAAGGATGTCCGTAAGCTTTGTGCTAAGTACAAGATTCAACATAGGTGGTCAACTTCGTATTACCCTTAGGGTAACGGTCAAGTTGAAGCATCCAACAAGTCTTTTATCAATATCCTTAAGAATTTGGTTAGTAATATTGGTCATGACTAACATATCTAGCTTTATCCTACCTTGTGGGCCTATCATACCAGTGTGTGAACTTCTATAGGTGCTTCTACATATGTATTAACAAGTTCCATCATAAAAGTCCAAGACTTTGTAATATCCATTGTTAAATTTCCAACCTATATTATAGCCTTTAATTTTAGATTTTTTTGTCTTCATAAATATACTTGATCTAAGTTTGAACTTATATAGGTAGAATTTACTTGCTCTCAAACAACATAGAATTTATTACCAATCATATACCCCATACCACTATTAATGGAATGAACCTATATTCCTTTAATACTTTTTCTTTAAACCATTTTTGCATATTCTCCACTAGATTCCTTGCTAGCCATGGTCCATTCCCCTTAGTCATGGGTATAAATAACCTCCATACTTCTCTTGAGAAACCATAATGGACCAGTAGGTGATCCATTATTTCCTCTTCCATTTAACACAAACTGCATTGACTTGGACCTTGCCAAAACCTCTTTTGCAGAACATTCCATGTCAATTCCTTCTTAACTAAAGCTTACTAATATTTATTTATTTATTTTCAAGGGTGATTTCACCTTCCAAAGCTTACCCCACCACCAAAGGACCTCATTATTATCTTCAAACATTACCTTGTATCCTTCCTTAGTTGTAAATTGTCCACTAGATAGGTTCTTTGACCATATTAAAGAGTCTTCTTCTTGTCTCATTCTTATAAAATACCTTGTTGAACCCCTCGTATACTTTCTCCATTGCTCAAATTCATTTCCCTCCAAAAGTATTTATTCTTTCCAAAGAGGTTGCATCTGCCAATACCCTGACCCTTGTCTATTTATATGTTCTATTAAATTTTGAGATAGTAATTTTCTCTATTCACCAACCAGGGGTATTTTCCTAGCCTTAATTTCTTCCCATTTCCTATTTTCCAAACCAAAAAATTGCCTAATAATAGAAAATTCTTCACTAATGCTTTTCAAATGATAGTTGTATTGGTCAATGGATTGATAGGAAGTCTAATCCACTCTTCAAAGGATATGGAACCCAAATATTTCTCCTTGATAACCTCATGTCATAATCCTTTACCAGTTATCAATCTCCAAATACTCTTGGTAGCTAGTGCTTTCCTAAAGTTATGTATATTTTTAAGCCTCCATCCCCCTACTGATTTAGGTTTGGCTATATTACTCCATTTACCCAAAGGCATTGCATCCTTTCCCTTCTTCTTGTCCAAAGGAAGTGGAAGCATCTCTTTCTTATTTTTTCCACTATTTAAATAGGAATATAAGCCATGGAGTGCCAAAATACTAGAATGGATTCCAAAACTGATTTTACCAGTGTCAAATAACTACCCAATAAAAACCATCTATTGCACCATGAAGCTACCTTTTTTTTTACTTTATTGTATAACCAAATCCAATCTTGGTATCCATAATTATTTAGTTTTAGCATAAATCCTGAATATTTTGACCTTTTCCAAACTCAATTAGATTGAAGCCAAAAATCCTTACCACTGCTTCTTGTTCTAGTCGTATTTTGTTAAAAGTTATATCTATCATTTGGAGGTTTATTTCCATTCCTGTGGCAGCACAATATAGATCTAACAAATTTTTATATTCTAGTACTTCTCTTAAGGTGTCATTTCCAAATAGGATCATATCATCGACAAATAGTAAGTCTCAACCAAGGAGTTTTCCAATTTGATACCTTTGATCATACCAAGTCTTTTTTGTTCCTTATTCATTCTATTCAGCCATTTAGCCATAAGTAATAATAATAAGGGTGATAGGGGGCATCCCTATCTCAACCCTTTAGAAGACTTGAAGAAGCTAGAAGCTAAACCATTAATTAAGATAACAAAGAAAGCATAATTAATGCATCTCTTTACCTAATTTACAAAGGGCGCACAACAACCAATATGAATTAATATAATCCTAATGTAATACCAACTTACCCTATCAAAATATTTTGCCAAATCAAGCTTAATCATCATTGCTTGTTGCTTCTTTGATTTCACTAAATGAAATGCTTCTTGAGCAACACCTATAGCTTCATGGATTTATCTTTTACTCAAGAAACCAAACTATAGTTTTAAGACGATGTTTGAAAAAACCCCTTTTAACCTCCTAAAAATAATCTTTGGAGATAATTTTGTAGAGAGTATTACACAAACATATAGGCCTTTACTCCCCAAAATATTATGGGTTATCTTTATTATGAATCAAGTCCAAGAAAGTTGTATTGATAGACCTAAGTACCTGCTCAAAAGTCCTTGATTCCTCAACCACCTTTAAATGGTCTTCTTCCAACAACTCATAAAAATCCACATAAAAATCAATGGACCAACCATCCCGTACTATACTCTTTCCTTTCTAAAAATATTTACTTGTTATTTGTAGCTCCTTAGAAAATTTTGTCATCAAGGTCTCTTTAACTTCATCACTGACCATCTTAGGTATATAAAGTTCTAGCTTAATGATTTCTTCAATAATTTTTCTATTGGGTTCTTGGTAAATATTATTAAAGTAGGCACTTAGGGGTGCATCGCAATGGTTCGGGATTTGGCTCTTCTTCTAGAGGTCCAAGGTTCAAACCATGACGTGGGTGAGTGTGTGAGGGGGTGGATGTGTGGTGGCTTTGTGTTAAATTCCTTATTGATAAGTATAGCTCTCAACTTTATGAGGAATCATGGTTGGGAGGAGACTACTTAGCCCTGTACGTCAGTCATAGGGGTTTCTCACAATAACCAAATCTAAAAAAAAAAATTATTAAAGTAGGATACTCCTAATATCGCTAAACAGGGTAAGAACTTAGTGAATTTTATACCTTTCTCCTCTACTTGTTTTAATCCCTTGATAGCATCACCCTCTTGAAATATCTTATCTAAATTATAGCCTATCAAAACCTCCATATAGGAGCTTGGCTGAGGATAAGATGATATATCAAGTTTATCACTAATAGAATTCTATCCCCCATCCCTAGAAAAGGATAAATTTAGGTTCAAGCTTTGATGGGTACTTGATAAAATACCTCTATACACTTTGTTGGTTGTAGGTGTGGTCTCCCTTCCCTCATAGAAAGCTTCCCTATTGCAATTGTTGGAAACCAACTCTTTCTCCTTCTGCTAGACATTGATGATAGTAAACCTTTATTTAAGTGATTTGGGAGTCTTGATTGGGTCCTCCTCTATCTGAGATTTGATTGTCACTACCTCTGATATTTTTTTACTAGAAGAATCTTTAGCTTTCTTCTATATAATTTTTTTCGTTCTTCTCTCTTCCATTTCACAATTTACATCAAAAAGGCACCCTGATGTAGTCAAGCTTCTGTAAGTATGTGCAATTTCCTAATATGAACTCCATGTTCTCTGGAAACCCTAAACTAATATCAAGCTCCATTAAGATACTAGCTCCTATTTATATGCAATTTTCTAATACAAACTCCATGTTCTATGGCCACCTTAAATTGAGATCAAGCTCCATTAAGATACAAGCTACTATTTTATCAATACCATTTAAGTTTTCCTTTTCTACTCTAAGGAAAACTTCTAGGGAGTTCCTAATATTATGTAGCATTCTTTCATTCCAAAATTTAAGGGGCAAAGAGGGTAGCTTGATCCAAATAGTATGGGTATTAGTTTTCTCAGACTGTGGATCAAACCCAAGAATCTATGATTTTAGATTTAAGATGTTGAACTCTCAATTCCAACTTTCATTTTTTATGATTATAACATCTTTTACCTTTTGGAAGACAAAAACCATCAAACCCTTTTTCATCACATGAAATGTAGAAGTATAGCCCAGAACCTCCAACCAAGTAGCCTTGATCCATTCTCACATAATTTTTGGTTTTATGGAGCGAACCATAAATCTTCCTACCAAATCCTTGTCCTTAAGTGATAAAACTTACTCTAGCATTAGATCCTCCCCTACAACCATTTGAACTAGTTCCTTTCATAATTTTATACAATATTTTTATTTTATTTTCTCTCTTTTTGCTTAGTTTTTTTATCTCCCAATTTGGCTAGACTACCCTTCAGTTTTTTCTCTAGTTCGTTTGACAACATTATCCTTTCTTCATTACACAATATTGTATGCCCTAGGATTAGGGTTTAAAGTTTATTGGTCCTTCAGGCATGGGTCTAAGTCAAGTCCTCCATTTACCTTGTCCCCCTTATGTCACAAGTAAAAATTTTCTTCCTTAGATAAAAAATTGAGGCTTTCATATATTCCTCATAATCTTCACTATAGTCCACTACATCTTTATTCATGTCGACTTAGTCATCCTACCATTATTAGTGATTAGTGGGATAATTTTGCACTTGTCATCCTACCATTATTATTGATTAGTGGGCTAAGTCTGCACTTTTTGAGAGTTCTTATTGAATTATTTTTAAAATTTCCATCCTCCCCTCTCCTTCTTGGCCTTGTTGACCAAAGTAGAATGATGAGAGCCTCATTTGCTTTAGAGTAAGAAAATTTTGTTTTTATCGGATCCTAATGGTTTCCCTCTACTATGGTTATGCAATGATGGTAGCCCCATCCTTGACACTGTCAGTGACCCTACCAATACCATGATGTCATCTAGCACATCCTTTCTTGACCTCCATGCTTCCTTTTCATCATTGAAAACTCCATTTCAATTTACAATGAAACTGTGTTTTTAGAGTTTCTATCCTCCACTACAACCCTAGCTCGTGCATATTTTACAATATAACACAAAGTTGAGCCACAACCCTTGTCACTGTGTTTCTAGAACTTTTGTTCTCCACTTCAACCCTAGCTCACCAAAGTCCATATCACCATGATTTTAGTGATTTTATTTTCCACTACAACACTAGCTCATACGATGTCACAACTAGTGCCATCGTATTTTCAGAGATTATATTCTCCATTTCAACCCTCGATCACAAATATCTAGTGCCATCGTATTTTCAGAGATTATGTTCTCCATTGCAATCCTAGATCACAAATGTCGTTACATAGAGATGAGTCACAATCTATGTCGTTTTTTGGAGCTTTTAGTCTACACAACCTAGCTCGTAGATGTTGCAACCCATGCCATTGTATTTCTAGAGCTTTTATTATGCACTGTAACATTATCTTGCATATGCTATAGCCCATGCATATTTTATGATATAACATAGAGATGAACCACAACCTATTTTATTGTATTTTTGGAGTTTATGTTCTCCACTGCAACCTTAGCTTGTAGATCTTGTAGCTCTTGCATGTTCTACAATATAAAACAAAGATGAGCCAGAACTCACACCACTATGTTTCAAGAGCTTATGTTCTCCCTAGCTCACAATGCCACAGCCTGTGTTGCCATGATTTTAGAGCTTTTCCATTGCACCCCCAAATTGTAGATGCCACAACTTGTATCATCATGTTTTTAGCACTTTTGTTCTCCACTACAACCCTAGCTCACAATGCCACAACCTGTGTTGCCATGATTTTAGAGCTTTTCCATTGTACCCCCAAATTGTAGATGCCACAATTTGTATCATCATGTTTTTAGCACTTTTGTTCTCCACTACAACCCTAGCTCGTAGATGTCACAATGTTTTTAGAGCTTTTGTTTTCAATTGCAACCCTAGCTCGTAGATGTCATAGCCCATGTCGTCATGTTTTTAAAGCTTCTATTTTCCACTGCATCCCTAGCTCATAGATGTAGTAACCCTTGTCGTTGTGTTTTCAAAGCTTCTATTTTCCACAAAGAATATATAGATAGATATATATATACACACAATTGAATTTAGCTACCATTTTACAATTTTGAAAGTTGTTCTCTAATGTAAAGAGGAAAGAAATTATATATATATATATATATATATATATATATATAATGTTTTTTTTTTTATAATATTAAGATATTGGAGTTTTGACCAGGAATTATATATATCTAATTAATGGTTTTTTTTTTTTGGTAATATTAATATATGAGGGTTTTGACCAGGAATCCCCCAACTTGTTACAACAACTCCACCAGGGAGACACACTCACCCCCTCACACACTCACCCGAACCTTGGACTTCTCGAAGAAGAGTCAAAGCCCAAACCGTTGCACTGCACCCACAAGTGCTATATATAAACAATATAACGTTATTTATAACTTTTATTAATAATTATTTACTTGTTAAATCTAAACTATTAAAAGTTATATATAATTATAAATTATAATACTATTTAAGCATAAGTTAAAATATTTAAATTTTATTTAAAAACTTCAATTAAAATATTATACAAATATATAATTAATTATTTTTATTATTATTTTTTTTATTTGGTTAGTGTGAAAAATCCTGCGACCAATGCATAGGGTTAGGCAATCTCTTCCCAACCATGACCCCTCATGACCCCTCGTAAAACCCAGAGCTATGTTTATCAATAGAAAATTTCTCTCAACCATGACCCCTCGTAAAGTTCGAGAACTATACTTTATAAATAGAAAATTTAACACACACCCACCTCCTCACACACTCGCCCACGCTCTGATTTGGACCTTGAACCTCCCGAAAAAGAACATAATAATAATAAAATAATAATCAATTTCCTCATAGTGACATCTCATGTCATCTCATTCCATATAATTAAGATCAAACATCAAATCAAATTTACATTAAATAAATTTTTTTAATATATTCTTTAAAGAACAATTTATATCTAGACAGAGAATCCTCTCCAAAAAAAAAAATGAAGTTATATAAGGAGTTGGTTACAGCCACTATTTTTAGTAGCTGATAAGTGTGGGTTCAAATCACAGGGATTGCTCCCAATAAGCTTAGTCATCTCATTATTATTGACCCGGCTTGAATCGACGTGAGATGGAGACCACGGATCGCTCAAGATGGTGGTTCCTACAATCGTTTTAGGATACACTCAAAAAATTCTGTTCAGAATCTTTTGAAGTTTTACTGAGGCCTTCAGCTAAAAACACATTATCTAGCTTTAACACTTTAATTATTTTGGATCTCAATTTAGTTGAGGTACGGAAAAGTAGTCGAAATTAGGAGAAGATGGTTGAGCCAATCACATAAATAACGAAACGAAAGACGCGACAGAAGAGCTATTCACCTGGAAAAATATTTTGTCATATATGTCACCTCAACAAATAATTTGTATAAGAAATTATCGCATAAAAAGCAATAGAATCATTTAACTAAATAGGAGTGGTCCTTTCATGTCTTATCAATGCCTTATTTGTTGGCCTGCTCAAGTGACCAATATGTTCATTTTAAAATAATTTTTTGGGTTAATAATTTGTTAGGAATATATTTAAAAAAAAATTAAAAACCATAATTCAAAGTCTAAGAAAGAAAAATCTAAAAGATAAAAAAATATTTAATTTAAATTTTAGTAATTGTTAAAACAATATTATAGTTGATAAGCTATCATTAGGATTTTTGGGGAATCTATGTCACATGAGATATCTTCTCAAAATTCAATCAAATAACAAAGGTACTTTGAAGGTTGATCATTTCTTCACTGTTGAAGATTGAACGTCTTTTGTTTTAGAATGTCGAATGTTTCTTTATTGTGAATGGAGACTGACGTCTCTTCGCTGAGAATGGAGGTAATTTTCTTCTTCGGATGGTGGTCGAATGGCTAGACAACTTGCTCCTTTTGATGGTGGCCAAATGGTCAGGCAACTTGCTCCTTCTAATGGTGAGCAAATGGTCAGAGAACTTGCTCCTTTTGATGGTTGAGTATTTTGTTGGTGACGATTGAGTGTCTCTCCTATGGAGATGACCATACGTCTTTCCTTTTAGAGACTAGATGTTGCTTGATATTCTGTTATGTTGTTACCTTGATGTTCACATTGCTCTTGTTCTATCTAATAGTACTTTGGATAGCGAACAATACTGCTCAACTTTGGTTTCTTGGTGTCCTTTAGCTCTATGTTTTGCATTTAGTTCTTTATTCTGCCTTTAGTTTTATATTCTTTATTATCTTGCAACATCTAACTATAGCTCTTATATCTTATATTCTTTCTTGAAGAATAGGTACCTTACCGAAGCTAAAAATATCTTCTTATATTTCTCTAAAGACTAGCGTTTAACTAGCGCTTGAATATTGAATACTAGCGCCTAAATAGCTATACTCTTAGATAGCTTTTATATTAGCCTCGATATTATGTTCTTTTTACTTCATTATTGCAATGAGAATCTACCTTGAAGAACCTGCTTCAAAAAGTGATCCATGGCTAAAAATGAATTGATATAAAGACATATTTAGTCAGCCTAGTTATTCAATGTATCCTGGGAAGATGCTTCCCACTTCTATGCTCTATGCTTTACTGCTTCTCTCTTGCTTTATGCTTATCCTCTGTTACAGAAGTTTTGTTTTACTTTCTCTTAGAACTCTGTTATTGTAAAATATTGACTGCTACGCTATCTTCAGGAAGCTTAGAATGCTTGTTTGTCTTTGTAGGAAGCCTTTGATGTTTCTCTATCTATCAAAAATATGTCTTCAATGTCTTAGGTCACACCTACGAACCAATTATGATTTTCCCCTTGCTATAGAACCCAATATCAATGTCAAGGTGACTATGAATGTCCCCGAATAATCAACTTTCTCTTGAGTTGGTTCTTTCTCAATCTTCAATGGTGATTCTCCTTTTTCTCTAGAGCATCATGAGTTTTATCAGGGTGACTTTGTATGTCCCTAAATTTCTAACTTTCTTCAAGTTGGCTATCAATCTATCAATGTCCAACTTTTCTCCTAAGTTGGCCCTTTTTATCAATATAGTTGAGTCCTAGTCTTCACTAGTTTTCCTTCAATTAAGTGGAAAGACCCTAGCATTCAAAATCAGGGTGATTATTCCTTATCCCCTCAATATCTACTCAATTAGACCTTTTAGAAATAGAGTCCAAGTATTCACTACTATCAAAGTGGACAAACTCCAATATTAAGGTGACTAATATAACTCTATCAAAAATGGACAAAGATAGGTGATAGCTCCGATACCACTTTTGGATTTTTAAGCCTTACTACCACAAAATGTCATAGGTACCAATATAAAATAGTCACAATATTAAAGGTCAAAATATCAATAATGAAGATTTAATTACAGAATAATATCAATGCATAAAAATCTCATATCAAGCATAATATTCAACAATATTGTTGAATAAAAAATACTCACAATATTATTAATAAAAATACAGTATTGAGATTTTCTCTACATTCATAAACAAATTATGGAGCTTTATCTCCATAATATAGCTTTACAAAATAACTTTTCACATTCTTAACTATTGCTTTCCATATAACCTTTGGATTCTTATTGTTGGACATTTTGACTCCCTAAGCTAAAATGTTGTCATTGATGTCAAAAGGTTATTTGATGTCAAAAGGATCTATGATGGCATGCACTATGTTTTGTGAAAGTGCAAGGAAGGATTTTTGTGAAAACCAAGGCAAACAAAATAAAAGTTTTTATTTAAAACCATGGATGGCAGATTTGAAATGGGTTTTTCTTAAAACCCAAGTTGGTTTTTCATTTCATCGAAAAAGGTGCCCTGGTGATGAAGATATTTAATTTTAAATATTTAGTTTAAATTTTAATTATTTAAAATTTAAATTTAAATTTAATTTAATTTTTTTTTGTATTTACATGGTGGAATCGGTAGCCGCCATGAATCCGGGCAGGCTATCCAGCTTTTATGGCCATCATAGTATTCTGTGTTGTCCGCCCCGGAAGCCGCCACACAGATCTTCGCGCAGTCCGCCCCTATAACCACCATGCCACAATCATTTTAAACCTTTTACGCCACTGAAAGCACCAGGAAAGGGACAAGCGTTCAGTCCGGCGAGGCCCGAGATTTGAACCTTGGACCTCCACCCCCCTTATGGGGTTTGGATGAACCAATTGGTCTACACCTCGGACCTATTTAAATTTTAAAATTAATCAAAAGTTTTCCCTCCATTTTTCATCGATGTCGACTTTTATTCTTCCCCATATACATCATGTATAAAATGCACCTTGTTAAACAATGGTTTATGTTCTCCGAAATGTGAATGATAAATCCTCTTTTGTAAAAGTTATACTCCTTTGAAATCGTGCACTATTGATGGAAGGTTTGGGAGAAGCACAGTTTATAAGTTCGTGGGCGCCAAGAGGAAGTACTTCAAGCATGAAGTGGAATAGCTTCCACGTGGGAAGCTTAGCCCACTTGGTGGGTGGAAGGAGTGCAAAGGCGCACTCATTGTTGCAAGTATCGGGTTCGAGTCACCCGAAATTCATTTTTTGCTTGTGTTGTTGCCACAATTTTCGGAGCAGAAAACAATATTTTTCCAAGGTATGTCGTCGCCGCAATTTTCGGAGATTGAGATATAAATGTTTTAATTTTCTTAAGCTAAGGTTAATGCATCATTATTGAGGGTTTGCCATGGTGGTATAGTTTATGAGTTGTGGCTTATATTTTACAATAGTTGATGTGGGATTTATGCATTAAGGAGCTTAGTGAGTTGTGCATTAGTGCAAATTGTTTTTAGGACAAATAAGGGAATGGTAAATGGTTGTGGTGATATTCATGCTATGCTTAATTAGATAAGGAAATAATTATATTTAATTATTTTCTAATGGTGGATGTGATTTTTGACTAGGAGAAATAAGGTGTAAAAGGTTATGATAATTGTTTTGTAATTTATCCTAACCCTCATGAAGATTGGCAAAAGAATATTGTGATTGTGGCAGATTTCCAAAGATGTTTTTTCATCTTCATAAAAGGTATGGGTACATTCTCCTATTGATTGTTTATGGTGGTTGATTTTTAAAATATCATTGGAGAGAAAAGGATTGATTGTGATTTCCTTTTCGAAAGTGGTTGGTTGAAACCTTCAAGGTTTTCCGGTTTGAGAGTTGTGATTAAACCTTGTTTTATAAGCATTGTTGTTGAAGCCCATTGATTGTGAAATGAACTTGAACTTGAGTTAGAGAACAACATGAGTATCATTGTTACGTGAGACTTGTGATTGAGCATTGTTGGAAACATTTTGAGTTGGTTGATTCATGTTTGGACTAGGGTTTGTGAAAAAAAGTCGCTCCTTGTGGTGATTGGTTGAGTAGAGTTGTTTGAGCCTAGTCAAGTGATTGTGTGAAGTTGTTGTTCAAGTTCCATAAAACAAACTATTCTATATTCTGATTTGAGTTGAGTTGAGATTGGGATTTGAGTATAGAACATATTGAGTCTCTAAAAATTATCTTTATGCTTCTATGATATTTTTGTGTTGAGATTGATTTGAGTATAGAACATATTGAGTCTAACAATTCTCTTTATGCTTCTATGAAATTGAGTTGAGATTTTGTTGAGCTGATTTGAGGTAAGTCTTTGAGAAGGCTTGTGGAATGATTTTAAGTAAGATTTTGTGAAAGCTTGCTATGCAGATTTGTGCAAGTCCTAGAAAGGACTTATTGACCAGATTTGGACAAGTTTTGAGTGAGCTTGTTGAGAAGATTTGGAAAAGTTTTGAGTGAGCTTTTTGAGTATATTTGGACAAGTTTTGAGTGAGCTTGTTGAGTAGATTTGGACAAGTTCTGAGTGAGCTTGTTGAGAAGATTTTGACAAGTTTTGAGTGAGCTTGTTGAGCAGATTTGGATAAATTTTGAGTGAGCTTGTTGAGAATATTTGGACAAGTTCTGAGTGAACTTATTGAGTAGATTTGGACAAGTTCTGAGTGAGCTTGTTGAGCAAATTTGAGCAAGTTATGAGTGAGCTTGTTGAGCAGATTTGGACAAGTTTTGAGTGAGCTTGTTGAGCATATTTGAAAAGGTTTTGAGTGAGCCTATTGAACAGATTTGAGCAGGTTTTGAGTGGACCTATTGAGCAGATTTGAGAAGGTTCTGAGTGAGCCTATTGGCAGAGCTTTGGAGGTGATAGAGTACAGAGGACAGAGTCTTCAAGTGGAGAGAGATCCACAAGTCAGTGCAATAGAGAGACAAAGTCTTCTAAGAAGATCACTAGCCGGAGCGAGGAAGGGGAAAGAGTTCTCCTATGGAAGAGATCCACAAACTTGAGATTTAGGGGATCAACATCTCCTTTGGGCAGAGGTCCATAAACATTGTAATTGGGAAGGATTCCCAAGAGATTGATTGAGAAATTTTTAGCAAAACTATTTTCTCCGTGGAGTAGCCCGTATTGGGTGAACCACGTAAATTATTGTGTCACTTTTGTGGATGGTGTTTTGTGTATTGCTTTGATTATTGTTATTTATACTGTTATCTATACACTACATAATATTGAATTGAAAAGAAAAGTAAAAAGTGGTCTTATACTATTCACCCCCCTCTCCGTATAAGCTTGTTTTCTTCACTTATCTTACCACTTGCATACAAGACTATTAGTCTTCTAGCATGACACATGTACATATCCTAAACATCTCAATAAATCTAATGTAATATTCTCTAACAAACATCTCTCCATATAACATTATGATAAGGATCATGGTGGATTCAAGTTCCTGGCCACCACCTCAGAAAATGAAACACCATAAGGCCACTCCTCCATAATAGATATCCTACAAACATGAATGGATCTTAGGGGTAGCATCACCTTCATTATGTGTTCCTAGTTTAGCTCCAATTCCAAACCTATCATGGATCTTCTTAATGAGGTGTCTAAGAATCTATTTTATTGATTGTGAACCTTGTTCACTTACAATAGGATGTCACGCATGAGGGAGCTACACTTAGCCCAAGGGGGTAGAGCCCTCGAGTAAGCAAAAATTTGCACCTTTTCCAAATAAATTAGATAAAAATGACTCTAAAAAAGTCCCAACTTATACTCTATGGTTTAAAATTTGCCAAGAGACAAAGGAGGCATGTTTTCCAATAAATACAAGTGAAGAAAACATTCACATTTTTAGTTTATATTTCTAATCATACTTTAAGGTAGGGATTGTATTGCTATATGACCACTTATTTAAACATATTAATATAATGAATGTTTTTTGTTCTTCTATTTTTTAACATCAATAATGTTAATTAAAAATAAGTAAATTTTTTATTAGTATCTTTTGTTAATTACAAAATCATATAAACTTAGTCTAAACTATTGATTATCTATATAGATAAATGTGGAGACCATGAATTGATTAGTAATATCTTATTTTAGATCAAGAAAATAAAATGATAATATTTGTTTTGATCGAGACCTAACTTAATTGATTATCTATATAAATGAAAATGGATATCATAAATTGATTGATTATATCTTATTTTAAATCGAAACAAAAAGTGATAATGTTCTATTTGCATTGGGACTTTTCACACTAAGTGTGTCTAATGATGAAGGCTTACATACTCCACATAGGGGGTCCAAGATTTGAATCTAAAGGGGGAAGGTTATGTGCATCCCATTGGTAAATAGCACAACATAGGTGCCACATTCCACCCACAATGTACCTAGAGAAATATAAGGTGGTCTAATATGAATATTAAAATATTATTTAATAGTATAACAGGAGTGCCACCTTCCACCCACAATGGACCTAAAGATATACAAAGTGGTCTAGTATATACAATGTTCATGAACTTTAAAATATTACATAATTATCCCTCACCAATTATATATATAAAAGATTCTCATTTTATCTCTTATTAATTTATTAAAAGGTTACTATAAATAACCTAACATATTGATAGCTAAAAAACATAATAATAATAGATGAGCACTTTCTTATGTGACTTTACTAAGGGAGAAGTGTCATAATGGATGGTTGCAGAGGTTAGTTATACAAGTAATTTTTTTACAACTTTAATGATTACATGTCAATGGTGAATAAAATTCCATCGTCATATAGAAGAACAACATCAACCAGAACTAAGAAATTCCTTGGGTTCAATATTGGGAACAAATAAATTATACGCCAAATAATTTTTATTTAAGTTCATTTAATTTACATCAACAAAGTTTATATGTGTATACCTTATATTTATATTGTTTAACATATTTTTAAAATTGTTTTCCCTTGTGATATATATATATCTATATATATAATTTTAGTATAGTGTTATATTGGTTCTTATATTCAAAATATAGACTTACATTATAAATGTTTATCCATATTTAATGTGCATATCACTTGTTATTTTGGCAAATATAGGTGCTTTTAATATACACCTAAAAATCTTCATAGCCTTGCACCCTTTCACCTTTATATCCAAACATTGAAGATCCAAACAAGGTGCTTCAAATCTATACATTATATCCTCTCATGGCCATACCCTCCTATATGACTATGGTTTACCATAATTTCTTTTTAAGGGAAAAAATATTATATTAATTAAAATATGATAATTTTACAAGTGCCACAAAAATAGGTGTAGATGCACACCCCTAATTGGTCATTAACTATCCATAAAAAATGAAGGTCAAACATGCCTCAAACTACTAATTGGTTTTATGACATCTACCAATAGTGTGGAGTATGTAAGCCTACATCTCCAAAAGAGGTGAAGAAGATCTTCAAATTCATGACAAAATGGACACAGTAGGTTGGGAACCCCAATGTAGATAAGAAATTTATCAAGTGGATGACTTTGGTGAATTAAACTCCAAGCGAAGACAACTTATTTGGGTTCGAGATAAGATTCTATTTCAAGTTGTGTGAAAATGATGGATCCAAATATACCTGGCTGAATTTTTCTATTTATTTTTTATATTTTTTATTTCATCATCATGAATTATAGGGCAAGACCTATGACTTCCTAGATCAATTAATATATTAAATTTCAAGATCATTTCTCTTTATAATAAAATATTAATTATATTGCTATAAATATCAAAACAATATTGGAATGAATTGGATAACCATACCAATTGTTGTACTTCCTTGTTGAGTCAGTGTTCCATAATATTTTCACTATTTCATCATGATTTATCCAACAAACTCTATTTTTATTCTAGTCACATGCAACTATATCTAAATATGAAAATTCATGTTGTGCCAAATGCCATGGGACGAATGGAAATATGTGACACTTTTCCCACTCTTTCTCATGTGGGGAAATACTAAATATTGCTTGACATATTTTCATAATGGAAGAGAACATTGCTAACTAGTTGCAAATGCATCTATGAAATATTGTAAGTGTAGCATCATGGAGTTTTGAGTTATTATTTGCAACCTCCAATGTCAATAAACAAGCAATCATTCATATTTTTTTTGTTGAAAAGGAAGCTTATATTAACAGTAAACAATGTAACATATACAATTATAGGATCATCAACCTTGTAAATCAAATTGCTCTCAATCCACCATAAACTAAAAAATAGAAAAACAATAAAGTATCTAAGATTATACACAAAATGGGCTAGTATAAGATGTAACCTAAAAAAAATAGCTCATCATAAATTGTGACCGTTAATGTACAAGCCTATAAGAATGTCACAAGTGGTTCTTAAGCAAAAAAATAGCCAACATATTACCAATATCTATCCATATAACATTCTAATAAGGATCATGGTGGATTTAGGTTCCTCGCCACCATCTCGACAGATGGAACACCATGAGGCCACTCCTCCACAATAGAGATCCAAAAAATACGAATGGAGCTTTGGGTAGCATCACCTTCATTATGTGTTCAATTCCAAATCTGTCATGGATCATTCTAATGAGGTGTCCAAAAACCTGGTTCTGATTGTGAAACTTGTTCACTTACAGTAGGATATCATGTATGAGGGAGCTACACCTAGCCCAAGGGATTAGAACTTCTAAGTAAGCAAAAATTTACACCTTACTTTCTAAATAAATTAGATAACAATGACTCTCAAAAAGCCCCAACTTATATTATAAGGATTGAAATTTGTCAATAGACAAAGGAGGTAGGTTTTCCAATTAACACAAGTGAATAAATCATTCACATTTCTAGTTTATATTTCTAATGTGTACTTTAAGGTAGGAATTGCATTGCTATATGACCACTTGTTTAAACATTTGAATATAATGAATATTTTTTGTTCTTCTAGTTTTTAACTTCGTTAATGTTAATTACAAAATAAACATTTTTTTTTATTAGTATATTTTTTTAGTTACAAAATTATATAAAATTAGTCTAAACTATTGAATATCTATATAGATGAAGGTGGATACCATGAATTGATTAGTAATATCTTATTTTAGATCAAGAAAAAAAATGATAATATGTGTTTTGATTGAGACCTAACTTAATTGATTATCTATATAGATGAAAATGGAGATCATAAATTGATTGATAATATCTTATTTTAAATCAAAATAAAAAGTGATAATATTCTATTTGCATTGGGATCTTTTACACTAAGTGTGCCTAATGATGAAGGCTCACATACTCCACATAGGGGGTCAAGGTTTGAATCTAAAGGGAAAAGGTTATGTGCATCCCATTGGTAAATAGCACAACACAAGTGTTGAATTCCACCCATAATGGACCTAGAGAAATATAAGATGATTGATATGTACATTGTTCATGAACATTAAAATATTATTTAATAGTATAATAGAGTGCACCTACCCACAATGGACCTGAAGAAATACAAAGTGGTCTAATATATACAATTTTTATGAACTTCAAAATATTATTTAATTGTCCTTTACCAATTATATATATATATATATATATATATATATATATATATATATATATATATATATATATATATATATATATATATATATATATTCTTATTTTATCTCTTACTAATTTATTAAAAGTTTATTATAAATGGGTTAAAGTGTTGATAGCTAGAGAACATATCAATAATAGGTGAAAACTTTCTTACATGACTCTACTAGGGGAGAAGTGTCTTAATGGATGATTGTAGAGATTAGTTCTACAAGTAATTTTTACAAATTTAATTATTACATGCCAATGGTGAATAAAAATTCCATTCTCATGTATAAGAATAACATCAACCATGAACTAAGAAATACCTTGGGTTCAATATTGGAAACAAACATATTATATGCCAAAGATTTTTTTATTTGAGTTCATTTAATTTACATCAACCTATTTTTTTAAGCTTGTATGTGTATATCTTATGTTTATATTGTTTAACATATTTTTAAAGTTGTTTTTCCTCATGAACATAAGTCTTATATATATAATTTTTTCCTTAAAATATGTAACTTTCATTTGAAATTTTGAAAAACAATTACACAGAGATGGATATTTTATACCTTCATAATCATCTTATAGAGTCTCATTTTATTACTTTGACCCTTTAGCCATATGGCCTTAATTATCCAAAGACAAGTATAAATATATATATATATATATATATATATATATATATATATATATATATATATATATATATATATATCATAGTATTATATTGGTTCCTATATTCAAAATTATATACTTACATTAGAGGTTTATCCATATTAAATGTGCATATGATGTCATTTTGACAAATATAAATTCTTTTAATAAACATCTTCATAGCCATACATCCTTTCACATGTATATCCAAACATTAAAGATCCAAACGAAGTGCTTCAAATCTATACCTTATGTCCTCTCACAATAATACCCTTCTATATGACCTTGGTTTGCCATATTTGTTTTTTGAAAAAACCATTATATTAATTAAAATATAATAATTTTACAAGCAACAAAAAATAGGTGTATATGCACACCCCTAAATAGTCATTAACTATCCATAAAAAAAGAAGTCAAACATATCTTAAACTAATAATTGATTGTATGATGTCTACCAATACTATGGAGGCGTGTCTTTGGTACATTGGTCTCAGTCATCACTTCTTGTATGCAACATGTATTCTTACCTAGTGCAGAGGATGAATCACCTTAGTGGCCAAACCCACCATATTCCATCTCATATTTTGTGTATTTGGCCAAAGAAATGGCCAATTCAAGAAAATAGTCTAGGGAACATTCCCCCAATGTTCAATCAATTCCTACAAATGGACCAACTTCATTGCCACTTTGTTGGCTTGTATTAAAGTCTACAGGAGCATAGAAGAAACAACATTGACCTTGTTTAAAACACTATAGAATGAAACAACCGAGGCCTAGGAGAACAAGGGATCGCTTTTCATATATAAAACAATATGTCAATTCTAAAGAAATGTCAAAATTCTATAAACACCAAATGGAGGAAAGGAGGGTCTCCAAGGAGAATCTATTTCCATGTGAATCATTGTAGGAGAACAAGCTAAAAAAATATTTACTTCCACTGTGAGGTGTCTTGAGCCTTATAACATCTCCAAAAGAGGTGAAGAAGATCTTCAAGTTCATAGCAGAATAGACACATTAGGTTGGGAACCCCAATGTAAATAAGTAATTTCCCAAGTAGAGGCCTTGGTGAATTAAAATCTAGGCAAAGACAACTTATTTGGGTTCGCGATAAGCATATTAGGTTGTGTTAAAATGATAGGCCCAAACATACCTGGATGAAGAGAGGCCCCTACAAGCATTTAAAATTAAAACACTAATAAATCAATTAAAATATTAATAAGTCAATAAAATTAATTTTTTAAAATTTAAATACTAATAAGAACAAAAGAAAATTTTACTTATATACTCTAAAATATAATTTTTTTTTAATCCAATTAAAACCTATATAACATAATAAAAATAAATTTCTACCAAAATATATAACATGTATCTAGAAAAAACTCTAAACTTTCTCCTTAAAACTATATTTTAAATACTTAATAAAATAAATAGATATTATATATTATAAGGAATAATATAAAAAATCTATTTCAAAGGATTTTAAAGAAAAAATTCAACTCATCTAATTTTATAATTTGTAATAATGTGTGGATCACTCAATAAAATTTTAACTTGGGTCTTCTCTTTAAAAGTAAAGGAACATAACTAATCTAACTAATACCATATTATATTATAACATTGTTGGTAATGGAATCGGCCTAGATATAGATTTTTTGAGTCTACAATGCCCTAGACTCGTTGTCAAGCATTAAATGACCAAAGGAAAGAAATGTCTTTCGTGCCAATCTCCAGTAGGGCTAGTTTCAAAAATAAAATAAAAGTGGTTTGTTTGAGATAAGGGTTAGGGAAGATGTGAAAAGAGAAGAAAATTACTGAAAGGAATGGGAAAAGAGGCTTGTTGGTCACAAATCTACCTAAGTACAAGATATTATCACTTGTGCGCCCTAGACTCGACCAACATTGAAATGTCGAAGGAAATACATGTCCTCCGGACCAATATCCAGAGAGGGTTGTTTCCCTTACTAAATCCTACACTATTGAAGACTAAAGTTGCGGGAAATAAATTGGAAATAATCGAAAGAGATGGGAAATATGGCCACAGGCCGAAAATGTAAGATTGGGGAAATATTAACAGCAGGAATTTATCTCAAGCACATGAATAGCATATAATAAAAGAGAGCAACATAATTTACTTACAACCTTGCACAGATAACCTCCAGGATTGCATTCCAAAACTCACTTCCTCACTAGCAATATTTAAACTCAGATGCAGAATTTAAATTTTAACTAGCAGATAAGATATACGAGCATAAAAGAGAAATGCATAAAATAAAAGAAAATCACACATAAAGTCACTTGCAAAATAAGAAGCCAAATATCTCTTATTTACGCAGAGAACTTGATAAGTTTTCTTGCAAAAGTGTCTCTCCTCCTTTTACAATGGAAATTTGATTAGTATTTATAGAGGTTTTTGCCTCTTTCATTTAATACATGTGGAGGCAAAATGCCCATTGATGAGGGACATGATGAATTAATTACTCCTTGGAAATATTCCTTTGGCAACCATGATCCGGTACAAATGCATTGAATTCTAACCACCTTCGCACTTTGAAAATTGACCATTGCCCCAACAATTTACTCCACATTAAATGTCTCTTGGAGAGGGAGCGAAACTGTTAGGAGAACGCCTTTGGAAATGATGAAAATCAAAGGAAATATCTTCTATTTTACCGCAATCATTAAATTCCGTCATTAAATTTGTCCATTTTGGGCAACTTTCCATTTTCGGCAATTTTCCTTATTTTAAAACTTTCCAGTTTTGGAAAGTTTCAATTTTTGAAAAGTTTCCTTTTTTGGAAATTTACCATTTCCGGAAATTTTCTATTTCGGGTTTCGAAAAGCCTATTTCGGTTTCCGAAATGCCCTTTTCAGAAACTTTCCTTTTTCAAAAAGTTTCCATTTTCGAAAAATTTTTATTTTTAGAAACTTTCAATTTTTGGAAAATTTTCCTTTTTCAGCGACTTTTCCTTTTCGGAAAATTTCCATTTTTGGGACGAAATGCCATTTTCGGAAATTTTCCCACTTTCTCCCCAGCAAATCAACCTTTGACTTCCCTGAATTGATTTTTTGCCCCAAAATTGATTGTTTGCCCCAAAATTGATTTTTTTTGTGGTAAAACTTCTCGGAGCCATAACTTTTGATCTGTTCACCTGATTGTCTATTGTAATATATCATTGGAAAGCTTGTCAAAATATCTGCAATAATGAAATATCCAAAGCTCATTTCATCCACTTTATCATCTCCATTTATGGACCACAAAAATTCCAACACCTCTTCATGCTCTTTGTCGCTTTAAAGCTCCATACTTAGGCAAAATTTTATAAAAAAATTCAATGTGGCAAAAATGCCAACAAGGCTGAAAGCCTGAAATATAGGGGTGATGGACTGGAAGCATGATACACAACTTTCACTCAAACCAACAACAATAAAAAAAATAGACTTTTAACAAAAATTGATACTAAATCCTCTCAATCGCATAACCTCTAGGGGTACTCCAGCATTGATCCTTCACCAACAGCTAAATCTAGATATAGAACTCAAGTCGTATGACAAAGTGACTAACTTAACATAAATAACATGATAGAAGGTATACACAAAGATAGAAGACTCAAGACCGAAACCAGAAGTTCATGTTTCAGAAGCAGATTTCAAGATGTACAGCTGCTTTTCTAGCATAAATTGTCCATTCTTTTTTACAGCAAAAATTCTAGTTTTTATAGAGGATTTCCCCTCTCAAAATATTAATTCCCAACCACTTTTGTTATGGTGGTAGATATATTTGATCCAAAAATGACTTAACAACATCAACTTGATTTTGTAGATAACTTAGCATTGAATGCAGAAGGTTCCCCTGATCTACCATGATCGAACGACTCAGAGTGCAGCTTCAGATTCAGTTTGGTAGTCAATGAAAGTTTTGTGCAGCTTTCGCTTTGCTTGGGGGACCCGCCTGGAGTTTCGCTCCACAACTGGAGTGAGCGCATTTTCACTCCAAAGGTGGAGTGAAAGCATCATTTTTCTTTCTTTAAGCCTTCACACAAACTTCATTTTTTGTCCAGCTTTCACTCCACAAGTGGAGCGAAGATGCTTTCGCTCCACTTGTGGAGTGAAAGCACCCTTGGCCTTATACTTTAAGACTATTGCACCTTTTCTTGAGTTTCACTCCCTAAGTGGAGCGATAGAGAGTTTCACTCCACTAGTGGAGTGAAACCACCTTTGACTTTGACTGCCTTGTTTTGCAAATTTTCAGCTTTCAAGAAGGGGTTTTTGCTCCCCTTATGGAGCAAAAACACTTTTGCTCCACAAATGGAGTGAAAGTCTTTGGTCAGTGCGAACAATTAATTCTACAAAGGGCTTTCACTCCACAAGTGGAGCGAAAGCACTTTGTACCTTAGCCAAGACATAGCTTTTTAAAAGATATTGCCCCCCCTCTTAATAGGAACCTTCGCTCTACAACTGGGATTGAAAACACTTTCGCTCCACCAGTGGAGTGAAATTTCTCCTTCCTTGCACTCAAAAAGGAAGCATGCTCTGTAAAAGAGCGAAAGTTATTCAAGTCGTCAAAAACTGTTATTATGACTACCAAAACGGCCTCACACCTATGCTTCCTACTACATATTTGAAATAAAAGATACAAAAGTAATGCATACGAAATTTACAACAAAATGAGAAAGAATAAGAACACGTTATTCCATTAAATGAGCCAATCTCGATTACAAATACGCCCCCCTTAGGGATACCAATTTGATACTCTTATTATAGTAGGAAAGCATGTGAAATCCCTCTCAAGGGTAAATGTGAGTTTCAGGCCATTTGGGGTGACACGAACTACCTAGGGTGGAGTTGACCCTCTTCTTCATGTTGAGGAAGGTATTTGATGGTTGAATCTCCTTTAGATATGATTCCCTGCGGTCAAGCAACAACAAAAAATCATTAAAATCATTGGGAACCTCTCATGATGAGGTCCTTTGAGGAAATTGAACACAAAGATGTTATAAACATATAAAATCAAGAAAGCATACAAAATATGTTAGACCTATGTTAAATTGATAAATATTCCTAGATATGCATAAAGGAATGATACAACTAACTATCCAATGGCCTACTTATGTGAAATAAAGCATGAAAGAATAGAAATAAGCCATTAATGTCCTAAATGCTATAATGAAGTAAATTTACTCAAATATTTAATTCTATCAGTCAAAGTCTCTAAAATACCAAATAAAGCATTAAACTGACTAATCTAACCTAGATAAGCACTCTGCAAAAATAACAGTAAGGGGATCTTACACTTGTTGCAAACCGTAGCTCAGATGAGCGGTCTACACTATAAACCGTGGCTGACAGCCGCGATGAGCAACTTAGTAGTTTTGCCCTCTAATTATAGGTCTATGGACTTGATCCTCCTTGTCAAATTTATGATCAAGGGCCGCCTCAGTGTCTTATGATAGATTTAGTGGTTGAATTGCTCGATTGGGCCTCCATTTAGCCGAATTAGTGTTTCTTGACGTTCTAGCTCCTTAGCGCATCCATGGCACAATTCGTCATGATGATCAATTGATTGGAAATTGATTAACAACACTCCCTCTCAATGAACTCAAGTGAGTCCATAATTCGACAAGGCTTCGCCCTTAAATCTCCAATGCTTGCTCTATTCAATATTTCGACAATGTTTTGCTATCAAAATACACTATATCAATGCCCTAATTCGAAGGGGTACTTATAGGACTATCCAAGGGCTAGGGGTGGCTTCATGGAGAATCCAAGAATAAGAATAAGTGGTTGGGACATATGGATTGGAAGCTTCCATCCTTAAACCACCTTATTCTAGATAAAATGGTCATTCCAACAGATTTGGCTCAGATGAAGGCCAACTAAACTTCAGTTAAGACCATAGGTCACAACTACGGCCTATATTGTGAACCGTAGGTTACAGCTGTGGCTCAGACTGGGGACCATATGTCTGAGTTGTGATTCAATATGATTAGGCCAAGGATCCCAATTGAGTGGTTAGAACCACTACTTTATCTTGGAGTCTGTCCAAGATCTTCCATATGGTCTTGTAGCATGTTCCATATGAGTAGTCACCTTCGACATGACGTGTTTTAGGTGTCTACAGATGCCCCTTTTGAGATGCATTGTGAGATAGAACAACACGTGAGAAAAAATAGACCTTCTAAAACAATGTTGAAGGTTGCATGATGATCATTAGTCTCGATCAACATTAGATACCCCAGGTCCTGCAAAAGTATGCGCATCCTGGAATCATTGCTTCCAACTAGGTGAAATGCTTATATTTGAAAAGCTTGTGCCCATCTCATCTCATTTGGTGTGACTGTGCATTCCATAGGTATATTTCGACCCATAGATCCAAAATACAGAGAACAACAAGCAAACTTCATATTTGCTATTTTCCCCAAGAAAAGGGGTAAGCTTATGATAGTTGTTGACAATGATTCGTAAGACAAACACAATTTTGACAAGATCAAGGGATCTACAATTTTAGGGATCTTCTGCTAATTTTGATTATGATTATGATATTATGACTACCCCCTTAAGCGACGAGTCGATGAGGGTAATGATGATGAATGAAGTGACGAGGTCGCTTGACCACCATGGATGATTTGAACAATATTTAGAATTGAGCATTTTAATTTCTTGGTTAAGCCTAGTTCAGCTTATGATTCCAACTATTAATAGTAATTGCACATTTCTATCCCATGGAGCAGTCGGGCTACAATAGTCGTCTTAGGGAATCAAAAGGATACAAATCCAATTAGTTTTGTGTTGAATCAATTTTTTTGATGATTTTTTGAAAGATGTCATAGAAAACATGCCATGAAACGCCTTGTTCCCGTGGAACAGTCCAACCTCGAAGGCCTTCTTAGAGATTGAAAAGAAGCATGTCAAATCAATGATGACAATTTTACCCCAAATGTCCTTATGGTTATTTACTCATCTTGTCGGTTTGCAGGGATCACAAGTCACTGCAACCGCCAAGTGTATAGGGTAAATAACTGAATACGAGGTGCATTTGGGTTTTAATTATTTTATTTTTTTTTATTAATTTTGAATTTTTTAATTGATCCTGGTGCGTGAACATCACCAAATTTGCAACATTGATTGATCTTATTAACATTTGATCTTGTAGGAGTCATTGATTTATCATTTAGGATCTTTCCATGATGGGATTGTGCTGTAATTAATGCTAGTTGTGAACCATGAATACAGTCTAAGGTTGAAACTTTAAAAATTTGGGAACTACAAATCAGACCTACAAGTGAAAAACCCTAATTCTGGGACCGCGGGTGTCAACTGCAGTCCATCAAAATTAGGAGAAACTATAAATAGTTTTTCCATTTTTAAAATTTCATTATTGTCTTGCAAGCAATTGCATTTCAAGAGAGTTCTAAGAGGTGAGAAGCATTTCCTGATCCAGAATGCTACTAGACCTCTACCCGATATTGCACTCACACCCTGATGGCAGACCCTAGACAACCCTCCACTAGCAAAGGCCGCGGTGTGGGTAAGGTAACTCAAAACCGAGTCCTCGCACTCATTTACCAATTAAAATGAACCACATTAATTAATGTAGTAAATTAATCACACTAAATTATTGGCAATGAACCTCACCTTAGACTAGGCTAGTTTAGGTTTAATTTTCTAGCTAGTTAGGCTAGGAAGTGACCTTGAATGGGTCTCGTTCCTAGACCACAGCTAGCAGCGACGGTTCCCAATTGTTAGATTGGGGACCGCAGCTATCAGCTATGGTTGGAATTCAAATTCCAGCAGTCAATTTTCGACCGTATGCGGACCACAAGGTTGACCCGCGGTTTTGCAACTTTAGAAAAATTTATAAATTTTTTTATTTTTCTAAGGTTTTATGGCAATTAATGTCATTTATTACACTTTTGAAGTACTAATATGATGTTTTTGATTTTTATTGATCACTTTTGACATGTTTTTTGTTGTTTTTAGCAAATTTTAGATTTGTTTGACGTTTTTAAGGTCATTTTTTTAGCTATTTTTGGTTGCTTTTAGTTAGCTTTTCCTTATGCCTTGTTTATTTTTAGAGGTTGACCTCTACATCCAGGGAGCTAGATATACTTCGCACCCTCCGCAGACAACTTACTAGCAAGGAGCGGGAGTGGTTTGGAGCCATCGATTTTGGCTACGTCTTGGATCTACCCACTATTAGGGTAGATCAATCTTACCCAACTGTGTTGGCCTGGCGTTAGAATGCGTGGACCAACACATTTCACCTACCGATAGTTGAGATGACCATTACCCTAGAGGATGTCTACAGGATATTTAGGATCCCTATTAATGGTGAGGCCATCACCTTCTCCTCCTTCCGTCAGAAGGAGGATATTTTTTATTCTATCTTTGGTGATCAAAGGGAGGAGGCCTAGCGCAAGATCGACCATGGCAGTATTCACATTGGGTACTGGTATAAGGAGGGCATATTCTTTATCATAGAGACAATGTTTATGCATGTGGTGGTGCATATTGTGCTTCCAGACTCTTCGGGCATGAGGATTCCCTATAACCTTCTAGCCAATGTCTGGGGGGTCACACAGAGTTCCATAGATGATCCACTACTCCTATCATGGGGGAGCACTTTATTGTGCTATTTGTACCACAAGCTATACCAGATTACCAGCAGGAGCCGAGTTAGGATCATCTACAATCTACATCTCTAGATCTAGGGTTAGCAGCACATCAAGATTGAACATCCTACGAAGCTGCCCCTTCCTATCACTTCTATTGATGATACACATTAGTGCTATGCAACTTGTTGGCCTCGTGAGGAGGAGGGGTTTTGAAGTATGTCCCATGCAGTGGACGTAGACCACTATATTTCTAGATTTGTAGCACTTGGACCAGATGACATTGAGTGGCACCCATATATGTATTGCCCTACATGGACAGAGGCTAGTGAGCGGCTACGCTAGGCTCATGAGATCAAGAAGTATCAGTTTTACTCTTATGTACTGTGATAGTTTGGCTTAGTACAAGATATCCCATAGTTGCCTATCATCTACAGGTGACTAGTACTGGAGACTCACTTAACATGGATTCAATCAATAGCACTAGGGGATACAGTTGATGATTTCCAAGAGACTAGAGTTGACAGGGATAGGACCACCCCAATGTATGATACGTGGTGGTCCCTACTACAGTGGTAGGGATCGAGACTCCTCGGTAGGACAAACAACCAAGCAGAGGTTGAGGCTGACCCATATGGGTGCAGAGTGTGCCAATAGAGTGAGGGTAGATGGGGCATAGAGGTCCAAGTAGAGGAGGCTTCACAGGTCAAGGAAGAGGAGGAGGCATCAGAGGAGGATGAGGTACCTCTTGACAGCAATGTAGGACAACTCCTAGCTTAGATTACTACTTTGTAGAGTCAGGTGGATATGCTTCAGATTCAGCTACAACACAGGGATACTAGCCTTACCATAGTAGAGGTGAAGCTCGCTCATGGGAAGAGATAGTGGCAGGAGTATGAGAAGGAGAGGCATCTCCTCAAGGACTAGATTACCACAGCAGGTATAGAGATCTAGCGGCTTACTATAGAGCGTGATTTGGCATGGAATCAATTAGACCTGATGATCAGATAGAGGGATTAACTGAGGGACTCGAGGGCTATTCCATCATCCTCACTGTTAGTTATGGCACCACCTATAGCTCCATATCACATATTGCCCTCAGGTTGGGTCCCCATGGTAGAGGTTAGGCGGCTCATTTCTCTCTTGAAGGAGGAAAATGCATGATCAGCTGCGAGGGCAGCTCGCATATCCATGTTGGAGGATCACATTCGACTGATATATGGAGAGGTGCCAAAGGACACCCATACCATAGGTACTCAAAAGATCAACTCTCGAACTAGGACCAGAGAGACCGGACAGTCTTCTGCTAGTTCAAGCCATCAAACCCATAGGACCGAGAGGACACACAAATCCTCTAGTATGCATGGAGCCAACTCTCACAGGAGCCACAGGGATGGTAGGGGTGATGGCGGTGACTCTTAGGTTGGGGGTGCAAGCCCTTTGTAGTACATATCTATTGAGATATTTATTGTACCAATTTTTATTGTGAGGTCGAGGACCTACACAGTTGTAGCCTGCGGGCATTTTGGATATTCCTGATGTACTCTTGACACACACACACACACACACACACACACACACACATATATATATATATGAGATTGATTATTTTGACTCATTATGTGTACTTGTATATTTTTTATTTTATGTTTATGTTATGCACATGGATGCAGATGTTTATATTGATGTTATGCTTAGATATGCTTTTTATGATGGATGCATATGGATGCGATGTTTACTTAAATGAATATTTGATTTTGCTTTATTGCATGCATTTTATCTATGATGATATCACGATATGTTGATGCAATGTATGTAATGCATTATTTACATGATGGTAATCTAATGTAAATGAACCTATATGCTTTAATCACTTAAAACATAAGGAATGAATGTGATACGAGTTTAACAATCTAATGGACAACACCACAGAATGTGTAAAAATCATGAATGTAATTGAAAATCCTCATTACAAGAATTTGATCAATTTATCACCCATATATGAAATGCAATGGTATGAAGCGGTATGTTGTGAATGATATAATGTGTCATTCTATTTTATTTTGCAAGTTTGAAAAATATGCACAATATAGTCAGTGGCCATATATATATCATTTTTGATATCCATCCGGTATCTATCCTATATCTTGATTGTGCTTTATATAATGATGTATCATGGATTCAATATTTTTCAGTTTGATGTTTGAAATGACTTTATTTCATATGGTTTGTGATTTTTGGTATTTTGTTGCTATTAGAAAAATATTTGAGGTTTTCAATGAGACTCAAACACTCTAGCAGACTTCTCAAACATCACATACTAACTGTACAAGGCTTTTGTTGGATAAGGCTTTCGTCACGAATGACCCAACTATTCATTACCCCTGTGTGTGCACGTGAGTATTTTTAGATAGACCATAGGCATACCCCAGATGTCAATTGGGACTCTTCCAACCCATATGTGAGATCGGGTTCCTCCTATGTTCATATCATCCTTATTTTAGACTTGATTGAAATATACTGCTAGATAACCCCAGGCACCTAGAGCTAGCTCATCTCGCAAATTGATTAGGACTACCCATCCAAAAACAATCGAGACTCTTTCAACCCATTGTTGCGTTTGAGGATTACCCAATAAAACTACTACTCGAGAAGCAGGCAGGACCCTTTCAACCCATTGTTGCGCTCAAGGTTCATTCTATGGATTTGAAATGGTGAAAAATCCAGGGATTCAAGTTCTTAACCCGTTTTGATTTTTTTCATATGTAGTGATAAAAATCACTATTTTTCACGTTTTACTCTAAGTGATAAAAATCATTGTTTATTCTCGTTTTTCTTGAGCAAGGTATTTGTATAGTGCTTTTAATTCACTATATCATTTTAGATTTGAAATTTGAACTTTGGGTTTGAAATTTAAACTGTGTATCTATGTACGAGTAGGGAATATTCTTGTCCTTTTGCCAAGGTTCACCACTCTAGATCAAACTATTTGCAAGATAAGCAGGTAATAAAATCCATCTCTCTAAATACCCAGGATCACTTTTGTAGCTTTCATCCTCCCTTATCTTAGCAGGATTTTAAATGTGTCAATTAGTGACGGGATCCTGATATGCCAAGCACTATCACAACTAATGACCTCATCTAAAAAAGCAAAAACAACTTTCTACGACGTCTGAGAAACCCACTAAGTATGGTTGAGTGACTGGAAAACTTTGGTATACACACATGTCTCATAGCAAAAAAAATTTTGTAGGAATGCAGTGGATTATGATAAATGCAAAGGTGCATGATTAAAACAAAAAACGTGGCGTCATTTGTAAGACTGACAAACACAATCCCTCCTGACTACAAAATATAATGGATGATGAATGCCTATATGCAATGCAATAATGAAATGAATGCATGTGTAAATGAACATGCATAATGCAAATGCAAATATTTTTGGAATTTTATGCTTTACCAATTTTTATTTTATTTTATTTATTTTATAATTTTTATTGTTTTTTAGTCTTTATATCTGACCAAACGGCGAGTACATGCCTTTGGAACCTTTAAATTGACCAAGTGGTTCTTAGGAACCCTTGGAGCTTTTGGGGTTTGACCAAAGGGATTATAAATGCCTTCGAAGCTTTTTTATTGATCAAACTACTTACAAGAGAGCATGGAGCATTTTAGGATGACCGAGCAGTTTTAAGAAAATCCTTAAAGCCTTTGGGGATGATCGAGCGGTTATGAGAAAACCCTTGGGGCATTTTACTGACATGACCAAGTGATTATAGGAACCCTTGGAGCCTTTTGGGGAGGGCATTCTACCTTATGTACCCCTAGTGTACGTGCCACTTGATGATAATGAGGGAGGTATGATACCTCTAGACCCCTTGCTTTACCTTATCTAATTTGGCATGGCTGGTGGGGAAGGTATGCTAGCTTGAAGACCCCCAACATGCATGCTTTTCATTGAAATGTAATCAGATTTTTTAGGAAGAGTGATAGAAATCAACTCTCCCAACTAAGGAACGGACCTCAACGAAGTACCTATGTTTTGGTAGGGTTGAACAAGTGAACCATCCTCGCAGATCGCGTCTCGTTCTATTAGGTCTTGTACAACTCTCTTAAATGATTGGCAACCCCGAATGCATGTCCATGCGCTCGATGATACACACAAAAGGGACCCCCATCAGGTAACCCAGTATTGGATGCCCTTTTATTGACTTTGGGTAATATGAATGCCTGTGCCTCGTGTAACTTTTGAAACAAAGTTAGAGTAGTCATCTGAAATGAAACTACTCGCTGCACTGGCTTATCGAGCCTACGAGGCAACTGACAACTTCGGGGTCACTCCTGAGGAGGTGTGACCTCTACTTCAGCACATTGAGGTACTATAAGAGAACCATACTCATGATAAACCCCCTTATCTATCAGGTTTTGCACCAAATCCTTGAATTCATGACAATCTCGAATGCCATAACTCTCTATTCAATAATAGAGGCAATAGTGATGCTCCCTATAACCCATAGGCTTAACTCTATTTGGTTCAAAGGGATGATATCAAGTAAGGTGATGACCTTAGCCTCATGCAGCTTCTAAAATATGTTATACATAGACTCTTTTAAATGATTCCAGATGCGTTGTGGCTATTTTGGGCGCTCGACCAACCTTGGCTTGCTTTGAGGACCCACTGGTTGGGTTGGCCGCATGGGATCTTATTTTCACTGAGGTTTTTCTTGCACTTACACAGGAAGCGATTCAACCTTAGATAGTGGTTGCTTTTGTGATCCTATATTTTCAAACTGGTTCATGATAAAATCCAATGCCTTATCTTGCTCATCCATTCGATGCTCCATTCATTCTAGACAACTTAGAATGGATTGCAAGACTAACAAAGAATTCATGTGTATTTCCCATGACTGATTTGAAATACTTTTGTCTATTGAAGTAAATAGAAAATTGGATGCTATAGATCCATTAGGTAATTGTAAATCACCTATTTCCTTCATTTGGGTTGATGTAGATGCTTCTTGATGACACGCTTTGTTAGTGCTATCCACATGTTCATGCCTATGACTCAGTTCAAGTTGTTGTTTCTCTTCGTTGTGTTGAACTGTGTCAATTTTAGTACCCCCAATCCGATGTGGGGAACATACCTATTTATGTTCTTGAGATGGTGCCATGAGAAACGAGTCAGGAGTGACCAATTTCAAAGGTTTTGGCTCTAGCACTGTGGAAGCACCACTGGATTACCCCATCTCTGGCTCTATGTGATTAGGAATCACCTGATCTTCTAGCCTAATGTCAACCATTCCCACAAAATCATGAGAATATTGCACACCTGTATGAGTCGCAGGTGACTCGTCAACATACTAAGGCTATCTTATTTCAGTCATGATAATTGAACCTTCCTCATACTCAAACAATACATCAAGGATAGGATCAATAGGTAGCGACTCGATAAAAAGCTGACCTAAATCCTCAATGGTCTCCATGATATGTGACACCATGGTGTCTGCCTCTATAAGATCTTCATATTCAACATCATTCTCATGAGGACTATTTTGCAATATAGCAGATGAAGACGGTATGATACACTCAGGTTCATCCATGACCATGCTAGGGTCTTCTGCTTTGGTAATAGTAAGAGGCTCCTCTAAAGATACATCAGAGATAGTTGTGAGCATCTTCGTAACTACATTCATAAATCGTTCCTTGCTAAGATGTTTCTAGGATGTGGGTGTAATGGGTGAAGCCATAGGGAACATTGATGGTTAAGATAATTCCACCACGCTCTGTGAGGTTGCACCCAAACTTTGGAAGGACTCCTCAGGTTGAATGTTCAAATGCCTAGGCGACCCACCAAATTTTTGAGGGTGATATTCAGGTTTATAATATTTTAAGGGATCTAGACCTGCCTCAACTATATGGACTTCACTTCCATGGGTGTACTTAATGCACTGATGCACTATGGACAGTATGCACTCCATGGCTCTTATCCATGGTCTTCCAAGAAGCAGGTTATACTTTCTTGAACCCTCTAAAATGTAGCACAATGTAGGAATAATATTTTATCCTACCTTGATGGGGATGATAATTGTGCCTATTTTAGGGGATTCCACATCATTAAAGGCTTGCAGTATTAAATTTGTTTCCTTGATGTGGGATGGTAGAATTTTGAGATGTTTGAATGTTGAGGTGGTGATGATATTAATTGATGATCCTGTATCCACCAACACTCGCTTATACGCAATATGATTGATCCTCACTATGATATGCAATGGAGGATCAGATCCTTTGAAAAGGATAGGTTTGACTTCCTAGTTTTGGAAAGTGACCACAGGTTCCTTATATGGTGGAATAGATTGTATATACCCCAAGCATTGTGATGACTTTCGAGCATTGACATTGCTCACCTATCAGACTTGACTACTCTCAACCTCATGCTTACGCATGGGATATCTGAACCTATCTTTATGTTGTTCTTCGATAACCCTAGGTATGTCTATCTTCCTAGAAGAATGGCTATCTACTTGCTTAAGAGGCAAACGTCTTGATGATGCATAGGATGCATCGCGTTGACTTGTTGCCTAAGCACTCTAGGTATGAGCTTATTTTTAGGAGTTACCTCACATGATTTTTCTTCACGTAATTTCCACTAGTAAATCCTCTCTTCCCATTGTTGGAGCTCATCCAACCTCTGTTGATATGCTCTCTTTCTCTCTACTCACTCATGCTCTAGATGCTCACACTTAATGCGCACCTCCTCCAATTGATCTTGGAGTAGTCACCTCTTATGTGATGCATGAGACTCAGGTTCCCTATTCAATTGACTCATGGAGTAGGATCCATAACTCTCTATCTTGCTAGGAGGAGACCTAACACTACTAGTTCTATCCATGTGTGTTAAAACCCTATCACCTCTATGTGAGGACCCCTTGCGTGATGAAGGAGTCTCACGATGACTATCACAGTGTCGCACCGGGAGGATGACATCCTCAGATGAATTATGAGTGTGGCTCCTAGCAAGGAGGTGTGCAAGGTTTGAAAGATCCTCAAGGGAATACTAGAGGCATTCAGGGCCTCTTCCTACATATTCTGAGTCATTAGATCGTGAGTGAGCTCGACTATACCTAGTTGTCATGATGTGCCAACTAGACAAGTCTTGAGAGGAAGCCTCTCTTACTAAAAAAAAATTCCTCAAGGAAGGCCTTATCTTGATGAATTAAGTGATAAAGAAGCATACAAATTAAACAATGTGATTATATCATTTACATTTTGAATGTGAGCTCTAAACTTTTTGATGTGTTTCAATGATTTATTATGTCTGTAAAGAAGCTCCTTATCATGTTTTGTAAAACTTGTTGGATGATATTCTTAGTTTAAATTGGCTTTCATCGGTACGCTCGCAACTCGACAACCTGGGTGTGAATCCAGGCCACGTAAATCCCTCGTGTGTGGCAATGAAACTCCACACCTAAACAAGGAGCACCGGTCCTACCAGTCCCTCACCCATTTTCCCCCAGTCAACATTATACCCTCCAAAGAGAATACATGCAAATTTTCTAGGGTACAAAAGTTTCTTAGGCTTGGCCTTGGTCTAAAACAATAGGTACATCAAATTTGGGCCAACGGATGGAAATAACTGTCACCATAATTGGACCCTACTAGTTGTTGGATGTCACTCCCAACTCACTAGCGTTTAATTGCAATGTGGTGTGTGGTTCGTTTTATTATTTTGCATAAAATAAAATGCATAATATAGCATAAATGATTGTTTCCTACATGATATGCAAAAATAAACATTTCATTTCAAATAATGCATGTTATATCCTAAATTATCTTTGACAATGCAATTACAATGATATAGCCTCTGATTGGGCTTCAAGCATGCAACCCACACACAATTTAAACCTAGCACACTGGATTCTAGGGTGGACTGCACTCAGAGGTCCGCTATTCCTAGCAGTGCCTAGCTAAAACATAAAATAAAGAAACCCTAGAACCTAGTTCACTTTATCTTTTTTCAGCGTTGTCATAATTATATTTTATTTTATGCCCTCTGAAAAATATAGACAATAAAAATAGAGACAGAGGATGAAAATAGGACCTACCTCAGATCCATATTCGAAATATCTTTGAACTCCTGTTGTATGATGTGTCTGTTGTGAACCACAGGTCTGATGCGTAGTTTAGACTGTAGACTACATCTTGAAGCCACGGGCCAACAATGAGACTGTAGCTGGAAGCTGTGATTTGCACCTGGTATAAGGTAACAACAAAATTTCAAAAAATAGAGTCATAAATTGTGGAGTCCCACCGTGATCATCTTCTTTGACCACCAAAATGGCCTCACACCTATGCTTCCTACTACATAATTGAAATAAAAGATACAAAAGCAATGCATACGAAATTGACAAAAAAATTATAAATAATAAGAAAACTTTATTCTATTAAATGAGCCAATATTGATTACAAATATGTCCCTCTTAGGGATACCAATTTGATACTCTTTTACAGTAGGAAAGCATGTGAAATCTCTCTCAAGGTCAAACATGAGTTTCAGGCCATTTGGGGTGACACGAACTACCTAGGGTTGAGTTGACCCTCTTCTTTGCATTGAGGAAGGTATTTTATGGTTGAATATCCTTTAGATCTAATTACCTATGGTTAAGAAACAATAGAAAAGCATTAAAAGCATTGGGAACTGTTGACAATTTTGTCACATTTTTCAAGGGGTAGAAAAGAAAATCAAAATTTTGTATAGTGTTTGTAAAGTTTTTCTTTGTTGTCTTGTTATTTGAAAAGTTGCAACAATTTTGGCTTTCAATGCCACCCCTTTGTATAGAAAATAAAAAAAGAAAGAGCTTCACTGCCAAGCAGGCTAGAGAAAAGGGCTTTGTCAAAAGAAAACAAGAAGAGCTTCGCACCCTAAGTATTTCCAGCACTACTTCGTGTGAATTTTGTGTGAAGTAGTATTGCCGAAGAAGAATACAAGGATAGAGATAAAAATAACTTTGGTCCCGAAGCGCTTCAAGCCACTACTTTGGGGGAAAGTTGATTGAAGCGGCATTCAAAAGAACAATTTCGTCGAAGAAGGAAGGTCCAGACCGCAGTCCAAATTGGCTAAGGCAAGTAAACTACTTCGGGCCCGAAGCATTTCCACCAGCTACTTCGGGCAAGATTTTTGCGAAGCGGTGTTGCCGAAGTAAAATACAAAGGAGGAAGAATGAAACTACTTCGGGCTCGAAGCATTTCCAAAAGCTACTTCGAGCGAGATTTTTGCGAAGAAAATTTTGAAAGAACATAGTACTGAAAACACTTCACCCAAAAAGGTCGCCGAAGCATCCACTTCGGGCCCCTACGTTAGCGAACCAATTCTACTTTGCCAAAATTCATTGCGAAGCATCTACTTCGGCAAACTTTCATGCGAAGTACGTTCATCCAAGGTGGAAGATGCATTTTGAAGACAAAGATGCACTTTGGCCAGAATACTCCCGAACTACAGTTTTGATAAAGGATCACGGTGAAGCATCTCAACGACTCATTAGCGAAGTATCTACTTTGGGAAAAGGAACACGCTGAAGCAGTTTTGATGCAACAAAGCAACGAGAAGTGAAGACCCCATTTTGCAAAGGAGATATGCTTTGGCCTCCATCATCCCCGAAGTTGTCTTGCAAAGTTTCACCATGTGAAGTGCGAATCAAGGAGAATCTGCTTCGACACAGATCTGTTGCAAAGCAAAGTTGAAAAGGTAGCGAAGCACTTCAAAGACACGTGTTCCAAGTCGGGTATTTTCCCAAGGCGATCAAGTGCCTCATAAATGCATTTTTTCATGCTCGGTAAGCTCGTTGCTCATTTTTAGAAATTGAAAATGAAGTATCAAGCCATGATGAAGAGCCCGACGAGCATGGCGACCACTCGAGCATCGCACCCGGAGACCAAGGACATCCAGACGGCTCATCAATGCATCTTTCCATGGTTGACCCGGTCATAGTTGCCAGTTTTGGTAATGGATTTAAGAGCTTGATCATGAGAGCCTCGGGGAGCCAAGTTCTCAGGGCTCGAGGGAGTACTTCTCCTTGCTATGTAATTATGACTTAGAGGGTCGGGTCCTCTATAAAAACCCAAGCATTGTAATGAAGAAGGGGGGAACTATCTGCTAAGAAAGCTGTTATAACTTGATGTCCTGCTATTAATACTAAAGGGCTTTGGGCTCGATTTCTCTCTTTTATGCTGCCTTCTGTGCTTGATTATTTTATCTATTTTTGTTTGTATACTGAGAAAGTTGAATCCTACGTCCGATGTGCAATCGAGGATTGTACCCTAAAACTCGTCTGAAGGATACATACGAGTAAAAAAATGTCATAGTGGCTTTCTTTTATGCTGCCTTTTGTGCTTGATTCTTTTGTCTGTCTTCGTTTGTATACCAAGAAAGCTGAATCCTGCATCCGGTGTGCAATCGGGGACAGTGCCCTAAAACTCACCTGAAGGATACATAGGAAGGTTGATATTGCATTTCTTTTGTCTGTTCTTGGTGTTCTTTGCTTCTATTCAAGTTGATAGTTAGTGATCATGCTTCCTGTTCTCTCCCACCTTAAATCACCGATCTCTCTTCCCTTACCCCTTTTTATTCATTTCTCTAACCCTAAATCCTTTTATCTCTTTCCTGCACCCTTATCTCAACACCCCAAAGTAGTTTAGCATAGGAGCCGGCCTTTCTCTAGAGATTGGCACGAGGGGCATATCTTCCCTTCGGCCTTTCAATGTTGGTCTAGGTCTAGGGTGCATACATTTACCCAAAATCCTTTCCTAGGCGGATTTGATGACCAACAATTTTTGGCACGCCCGATGGGACCAAGGTCCCATATTTTAAGCGCAAATCTCAAACCCGTCTACACCAGGGCCAATAGTTCTAACCAGTTCCCGGTGTGACCCGATCAGTCTCACCTTCTAAGTGGTAGTGAGAATCGATGCTCTCATTACTAAAAGACTCTTAGCATCTGGCAACTCTGTTTACCCAAGAATCTTTAAGTCGTAAAGACCAGTACCAAAAGTATATGCCTTCATGCAAACGATATGGAGAGTTAGGAATAGAGGAGAGGAAACTGAGTTCTTTGAGCTAGATATCGACGCCATTGGGGAGCGATCAAGTTTGGTTACTCCCGAGTCACTGTTACGTGGAACATCCTCACAAGAGGCTGCTGTTGGTGAACAAGGCATAACTTATGATAGTACAACATCTAGTTTTCCTCCCAATCCTCCCAACTCACCGAAGCGTCCTAGTGCCTCCATTCCTATTAGTTGTCCTATTAGCAATCAAGGAGGAACTTCGAGAATTCTTGCTTCTCAAAATCCAAGAGCAAGTATGGCACAACAACAACAACAACAACAGCAAATGCAACAACCACCGCCACCTAGGATGTGCCTAGAATGGGATTCTTTGTCACCATTGAATCTAGTGGGATAAGGGCAAGTGTCGCCTACTACCGTAAAGAAGATCCCAACGTTCGATGGAACTGGGAAGACTGCTTTGGAGCATATCCAAGACATAATATCTCTGGCGGTGATCCACGACATCACAGAAGAGCAAATTATGGTAAATCTTTTGGTTCTTTCCCTTAGAGGAAAACTCCTCTACTAGTATAGATCCCTACCACCCGGTAGTATTATGGGATGGGACCAGTTAGCTGGGCAACTGATGGGAAACTTCAATGAGTCCTACAATCCTACCTCTCTCCTGCATCAATTCACTTCAATCCAGAGACATCCACTAGAAGAGATCATAGACTTCAATGTTAGGTTCGCTCGAACCTGGCAGAGAGTACCAGTTGGACTTCGGCCAACCGACGAAGCTGCAACATACTATTTCCTTTGGGCTTTCAACCCTGATATCAATCTCATTGTAAGATATTCTAATGTTAATACCTTTCCCAAGTTGTATGAGTTAGCCAAGAGGGAATAAATGGATTTGATAGTTGTGGGAAAGCTTCCCCAAAGGATGTCAATGCCCATACTTCTTGAATTCCCCCAATTCTAGTATGCGAGCGTAGCCGCTTCGCAAATCTCTGCAACCCCTGCACTCCCGATCTCATCTTGGAACCCGAATCCTATTGTGTCTCAAATTACTGCTCCACAAATTCATTTCCCTACATTTTCAACTCCTCAACCCACTGTCACTTCGGAATTTCCTGTACTACCAACACCACCTCAACACTCTACCTCGCCCCCAATACTGACGATGGCTTCGTTGCCACTCGGTCCAAAATCCGATGATATACAGACTAAAATTTTGCAAGAAATGCAGTCACTGAATTCTACAGTTCAGATGTTGTCCAATGACGTGACCATTGTGAATAAGAAGAAAGCACAATAGTAATTCCTACCAAGAAGATCTTATCCTATGCCTGCGCTTACCAAAGATCAAGCAGTCCAGCAAGGGAAGGCCTTGACGAGAAATGTTGTAATCGATGAAGCCCTAAGAACTTTTGATTATGTATATTTGTGCTCTACGTGCAATGATCCGCATGAAGAGAATACCTGCACGTTGCACCAACACTATGTACAAATGCTGGCAAGCAGTAGTCATAGCGGTCAAGTCAACGTCATTAGGCAAATAAGTCAGAACCTGACAATTGGTGAGGAGGAGCCGGTTGTAGTGCTTACTAGAGGAGGAAAGAAGGCAATAGAAGTGGATGCTACTCAGATGGCTCCCTTAAAAGTGCACGCTTGACCCAAAAAGGGACAATCATCTTCTTCGACCCCGAACGAAGCCCCTCCGCCTACACCAATCAAAGAAAAATCTCAAAAGGCCTCTGTCGAATCACCTCAGGCAAAAACTAAGGAGCAGGCTAAGGAAAAGCTCAAGTTTCCTTCATTGACTAAGTGGCAAAGAGTTGAAGCTACGGAGTAGTATCACACCAGATATGAGCCAAGAAAGGAACCCGAGGTGCTCGGTTCCCTAGTGTACAACATCGTAGAGGAGTTAAAGAGGATTCCAACCAAGATCAGCTTGTACGATGCACTACAACTACCTGGACAAGTGGACCTACTGCAAGAATCATTGAAGATGATTAAAGCAAAAAAGGTAGCACCCCTTGCTCTTGTGTAGACTCTATCCACATCCATTATGGGTAAGAACAGACCACCTTCGTTCTACCTGTCTCTACAGATGGAAGGGTATATTGTACATAATTGTATGATGAACTCCGAGGCCACAACAACAATCATGCCAAGGGCAGTATGCGAAGAAATAGGGATGGAATATATGTGAAGCAGCCAAGGTGTACTCCAGTTGGATGGAACCCTAGTGAAGACCGTAGGAGTGATCAAGGACATTCCTATCCGACTACATAAGATGCCTCAGATCACGGTCATACAAGAGGTAGTGGTAGTCAACTTGGAACCATACTTTAGTATGTGCTTGTCAAGGGAATTCATAGCAAAGCTGGGTGGATATCTATCTATGGACTACTCTCATCTCGAGATTCCATTCAAAGGAAAGAAGGTGAAGGTCTACAATGAAAAGCCCTCTTCCTTTCTTGTGCAGAAGATGTCCGAGGAAGAAAACAACGATCCAGTGAATGCAATAGTGGAGGAAATAGAGCAGGTGGACCTGGTAAAAGAGTCTCTTGTGCAATTAAGTTATGAAGATGAGTTCTCATTGATAGACTTTAATGCCATGGTGGAAATCGAGATAGGATGTTATGCGATCACCAAGCCTGAGAAACACACCCAATCAAAGAATAGAACAAGTTCCCAAGAAGGACTATGGAAGTTGTTCTTCGACGATGCCCAATGTAAAAATGGTGTTGGGGCAGGGATTCTTCTAGTTTCATCATCCGAAGAGCAAAATGAGTATTGCTATCGGTTGACATGGAGCTGCACCAACAATGCAACAGAATATGAAGCATTATGCCTAGGACTCAAGAAAGTCGACAAGTTAGGCATAAAGCACCTCCAAATATTCAAAGATTCTGAATTGGTATGCAACTAGGTCACAAACAGGTGTACTTCAAAGAAAAATTATCTAAATTCATACCACAACAGGGTATGGGACCTATTCAACCAGTTCGAGTCCCTCAATCTGCAGTCAATCCCACGAGAAAAGAATCGACATGCTGATGTCCTGGCATCCATCGCATCCAAGTACTCTCCCGCAGAAGACATGGTGCACAAGCCCAAAGCTGTGAGGATGATCTATAGGCCCTTTGTCCCAGACAAAGACCTACATTGGCAAGTCTTTGATAATGACGAACAGATTGTAAATTTCATGATTCAAGAAGCCACCACAGTCGAAGATAGGAGCCCTGATGAAGAGGGATATGAGGGGCTAGTTCAATTGAAGAACAACTATGTTCCCAAGGGACTGGTCACTCTTGAAAGCCTCTTTGATCAGAATGATCGAGCACTCTCTCACATGATCAAATTTAATGAAAAGTAGTATCGAGATTTAGAGCTTGAACCCGAAAAAGCAATAAAGGTTGGAACGGACTGTACTTCGAAAGAGATAGAACATATCCAGACTCTGTGCAGAAAGTATCCAGACATAATTTCTTGGTCTTATCAAGACCTCAGGGGATACAATCGATAGCTGGTTCAACACACAATCGAATTACAGGAGGGGTTCAAACCCTTTCGACAAAAGCAAAGGCCAATCAACCCAAAAATCAAGGTCTTGATGAAGGCCAAAGTTTTGAAAATGCTCGAGGTGAAAATAATATATCCTATCAAGCATTCTTCATGGGTAGCGAATCTAGTCCCCGTCAAAAAAAAGAACGAAGATATACGGTTATGCATGGAATTTCGCAACTTGAACCAAGCTTCCCTCAAGGACCACTATCCTCTTCCACAAATCGATCAGATTTTGCACTCGGTGACCAGAGCCCAACGCTTCTCCCTGCTCAATGGTTTCTTTGGATACAATCAGATCTAGGTCAGGGACAAAGACCAGCACAAAACAGTATTCACCACCAAGTGGGGAACATTTTCTTAACAGCGAATGCCATTTGGCCTTTCGAATGTTGGTGCAACTTTCTAGAGGGCAATGGATCTTACTTTTGGTGAGCTGCTGAATAAGGTTATCATCATCTATCTAGATGACATGATCATTTTCTCTCGAAGAAGGGAGGATCACCCCATACATCTACAACAAATTTTTGAAAAATACCGAGATTTTGGCATCTCAATCAATCCAAAGAAGTCCATATTCACAGTCAGCGAAGGAAAGTTGCTGGGACACGCGATATCAGAAAAAGGCCTCACTATAGATCCTGACAGAGCCGAGGCTCTAACGAAGCTCCCACTCCCAATAGACAAGAAAGGACTTCAATCTTTCTTTGGCTAGATTAACTTCATAAGGAAGTTCATCCCTGATTTCGCCCAAGTCATCAAGCCAATGTTCGAGCTTTTGAAGAAGGGTGCTGAATTCGCCTGGATAGAAGAGAGAAAGGAGGCATTCGAAGAGATTAAGGCTCGAATCGCTCTTGCGCTGGTCCTGATCAACCCTGACTACAGTCAAGATTTTATCATGTATGCCATAGGAGAGCCCGAGAGCTATGTTGTTGTCCTGACACAAAAGGGAGAAGATGGCGAAGAGCGTCCAATTGCATTTCTGAGCCAGGTAATCAATCCCCATGAAGAGAAATATAATTTCATAGAACGTCAGGTGCATGCAGTAATGAAATCTCTGAGGAAGTTCAAGCAGTTCATCTCCCAAAGTCGAGTCACGATTTTTGTCATTCACCCCGATGTGCACAATTTCATCATCCAAGGAGAATTGGGAAGCAAGAGAGCCGATTGGGTAAACAAGATACAAGAATTTGACATCGAGATCAAGCCTACCAAACTAGTTCGCGATCGCACATTATGTCAAGAATTGGTGAAGAGCACAGTAGCTGAAGCTACAAAATCTCAGGGGGATGATGCACTAGTAGAAGGATGCTTCGCTAACCAGGAAGGGGACGAGAAATATTGGGTCAGTGAAATAGTCGACTATTTCAACATCGATAGATGTCCTTCACATTTAAAAGCATCACAGCAAAGGCATTTCAGGATGTGGTCCTCCCGATACACTCTATGCCCTAAAGGCCTATTTTTCAAAAACATTGATGGTGTCCTTCTCAAGTGCATCAAAGATGATGATAAAAGGAGATTTCTGGGAGAATTTCATTCAAGACTATCTGGAGGTCACTTCGCAGGGAGAAAAATGGTGCTAAAGATCATCAAGGTAGGTTATTATTGGCCCACACTCTTTGTCGATGCCTTCGTAGTTTGTCGTAGGTGCGAGCAATGTCAGAAGTTCGTCGGTCGAAGCAGAAATGCTTCAATACCCCTTCAACCAATACAAGTAGAGATGCCCTTTCAACAATGGGGGCTGGATTTCATAGGGGTCATATCACCGAACTCCTCCACTGGACATAAATTCATATTAACTGTGACTGACTACTTCACCAGGTGGGCCGAAGCAATTCCTACGAAACATGCAGATCAAGAGACTATAATCACCTTCCTAGAAGGGTTGATCACCAGGTTCGGCATCCCTAAAGCAATCATCATGGATAATGGCCTTGGCTTCACAGGCACCAAAATCAATGAATTCCTCTACAGATATGGGATATACCATAAAATATCCTCCAACTACTATCCGTAGGGCAACGACTTGGTAGAATCCACCAATAAGACTCTTTTGAGGGTGCTAAGAAAGCTCATAGAGACAAACAAAAGGACTTGGCATCTCCTTCTAGATCGGGCCTTGTGGGCCGATCAAATTTCTATCAAAAGGTCAATCAAGACTTCACCTTATGCCCTGGTCTACGGCAAGGAGGCCATCTTACCCATCCATGTGGAGATCCCTACACTGCAGCTATTAGAAGCAGAATATGGAGTTAATCCAATGGAAAACATGTTAGCTCAGCTATTGCAACTAGAGGAAGATCGTGAAGAAGCCTACCAGAACTTCGCTAAGCATGCTCAGGTCACTCAAGACTGGTTCAAGAAAAAGTCATCCAATCGCACATTCAATGTGGGAGATTTGGTATGGAAGTGGGACTCCTGGAAGGCCAAGCCTGGGAATCATGACAAGATGGATGCCTTCTAGGATGGGTCGTTCAAAATTATGAAGGTGAACTCGGCAAATTCTTTCATCCTCAAAGATGCAGATGGCCAGGTTTTTCCGATCCCTGTTAAAGGTCTTCATCTGAAGACTTTTCACCGCTAAGGTAAAGCACGATCTTTTAAAAAAAAAAAAAATGTGTGTATATGTACTTTTGTATATAATTTGCATTTGTATATACATCCTATTCCAAGATCGCAAAAGCCAAGTACTACACTTCAAAATCCCCTTCGAGGACTTTTTATGCGAAGTAGCAGTTGCAAGAAGGTTCGCTACGAAGCATGTTACTCTCAGAAGGGCCAAACCAAAATTCACACAAAGGCACGAAAAGAGCTTCGCACCCGAAGCATTTTCAGCAGCTACTTCGGGCAGCAGTTTTGCAAAGTAGATTTTAAAAGAGTCCTTGCGAAGCCGCTTCCAAAGCATAATTTGGCGAAGCAGTTTCCAAAAGGGGCAAGCTTCGGTAAGTAGCCTTCACAAAGCAAAGCGGAAGCGCGATGAAGAAAAAATTACTTCGGGCTCGAAGCATCAAAAGGCAGTCCACACCAAAGGTTCGGCGTGAAGCATTTTTGACATTGAGTTGAACTTCGTGCGAGGTGGAGAATTTAAAATGTGCCTTGGAGAACGTGCCGATAGCAACCTTGAAAGGAGTTCGAAGTGGGTGAATTTAAGACAAAAGCGGTAGGGTACTTCCCGAGGTGATTTAGTTAGAAGAAAAATAAAAGAAAAGGCTCGCGTTTAGGTATGAGGTGGCAGCAGGTTGCTTCTCCAATACAAAGTGTAATCATCAAAGTGTGTGGCCCTGTGTACCACGTCGCTGCAGAACCAATTAAAGAATACGGCAGCCTCCTCTGTTCGAGGTGTAAATTTAATTTTAGTAGGTGCCATAAATTTAGGTGGTTGCCTTTTTAGGCTATAAAATGCGAAGTCCTAGCAAGAAGGAGGTTATTTATCCATCAGTTCAAGCTAGACGAAGAACCTTCAGTTACTCTGCAATTCCCCTGCCCCTTTGCATCCATTCGTTCACATTGAAGAACTCTGTATCAAGGACTCTGCTGCCATAATTTTCAACATGGGAAAGAAAAACTCCAAGGAGAAGGGGAAAGAGCCCGAAGTTGCAGGCCCTAGAAAAACAAAGAAGGGCAAGGAAGATAAAAAGTGTGCTCCAAAGAAGCTAAATCTCCCCCCTCACCTCGAAAAATAGCCAATGGAGGAAGGGGACGACTCAGAGGAAGAACAACTTGTAGAACCACCAATTGATGGGTGGGAGAAGATTAGAGACACACAGCTCTCTAAGGGTGTATCCGACCTCCGATGCACCATAGAGTTTATGACAAGCAAACTCACCCCAGAAAATAAAAGAGCTGCTGTATATTACTCTCAGATTTACTGGTTTTTAACTCTGCCTGCTCACCATTGTCCCAAGCTAATCCATGCTATCGCACAAAATTATCAGCCTGCATCCAGACAAGTGTTGGACGCTTTAGGTCACAAATTGTTTTCCATCCTGAAGGAATATGTACAAGCAGCTTTCGCACCATAGCAAGGTCTGCCCAAGGGCTATTCTATTCGCAATGTCATCTTAAGTGAACAAATGGAGAGATTCACCTCTAATAACTACATATTGAAATTCCTACATGAGAATCTCAAGAGCAAGCTACCTTCAAACAAGCTACCCCAGATGCCCTTACCCTTTGCGGCCTTCAAAAACATCGATATTTTCTCCATCATTGCATGGGTGGCGGGTTTTTCAATATATGCTTCAGTACATCCCTGGCATGTGTCTTTGGTCGAATGTATTTTGAGAGGGGAATTTTATGCCCTTGACGCTTCAAGGCCAAACACCAACCCAGTTTTCTTTGACTAGGTGGAATGGGTGGCCCGAACCTTGCATACAAGGCTCACCAACATGAAGAATTTGGAAACGGGCCAGTACTTCGCACCCTATTCTTTTCTTGTCTGGTTGTATTTCTACCAGGTTCATAAGCGATTCCCCCATATCGTAATTTCTCCAAGTGGCAGAGATGGAAATCCTCTACCAGTGTATCAATGGACTCCCCTTCTATTGAATACAGAGTCTTATTATTCTTTTAATCACTAATTTTTGGGACTCGCCATGCATCTGTTGAAAGGTTCTTGTTCTCGGGTGCCCCTCAATTTGAGAGATAGAGTGGTGCAGGAAAGGAAAGGAGATTTTTTCCAATTGACACAGGGACTGGTGATTTGCCTGTTCGGTTTCCTAGGGAAGCCCTTCCTGTTACCATTCTACCCCTCCGAATATCAATTTGCATTGGAAGTCACTCAGTAGAGTGACTCTACAAATTCAGTATATGACCACGGCTGGAAGTGGGCACATACCTGTGACTTCCCCTTTAGGATGGGCGTAATTGAAGTCTTTGCCCTAAAATAGAATGTTTTCTTGGAGGAAAAACTTGTCGGTTTTGGCCTACTCCAGATTCCTCAGCAATGGCTTTATGATCCTTTGGGAGTGATGAGGGATCACTTAAAATTCAAGAATTTCCACATCTGCCCCCACCCCAAAATTGTGGAACAAAGGAATAATCCCAATGGGAAATATCTAGAGTGGCATTTGGAGAGGATGAGGACATTGCCTCCCTGGCATGAGTTCTACCCCATGGAGGTCGAGTTCGACCCTGATCAGTACCCCCTCCCAACTCCAAGCTCCACATTTTGGAGAAAGGCAAAGGATGATTTGAAGGAGGAATTGAAGGATTGGAGCGAGGAAAAGCTTTGGGAGTGGTGGATAATGAGAGTCCATCACCAAAAAATGAACTCTTATGGACTCTTGACATCAGATAAAGACTTCGCGATTATTTATGAAACCAATGTTGAAACTTGGAAGTCTATATCCTTTGCAGATTTTGTTCCCCCAGCTACCCCAAGATTAGGCAAAAGCCTAGGAGGAGCTAAATATGCCTCAGAAAAAGAAGTAGGGGCCGAAGCTATGCCAACAGCACTACCACAAGGATCATCGGAGATCCATGACACAAGCATCGAATAGGTAGAGCAACCTTTGGAGAGGAAGAAAAAAAAAATGCAAGAGCAAATTCAAGTGCCTCCGAGCCACCCAAAGCGACCTCGCACGAATCCTACAAGTACTCCTGTCGAATCACCTACATTAGGCCCGACTAATGTAAAGGTTGAAGATGTGGGGCCACCAAGTGCTGAGACGGTCCCTAATATAGACGTCATTGATCTGGAGGAGCTCCTCCAACAAGGAGACCCCAAAGTAGAAGTTGTGGAGGTCGGGAGTGTTGAAGCCCAAAAAGAACAAGAGCCAATCACCCAGGAGGTCACCACGATCGCTCTGCCATGAGGACACGTAGGTACGCACTCTCTTCCTTCTGCCTTGGTCTCCGACACTTCCATTGTGATCCTGATTGAATGTCCTCACCAATCTCTCCATACCCTATAAGGTCAATCACCCACTCAGATACTACCTAGTGCCAATCCAACCCTGCATAGCTCCACTCCACCCGAGTCGTCCAAGCAGGACAAGTCCGTTGAAACCACTTCGCCCACCCACGCTGCCATTCCTTCAATCCTAATTCAAGGCGAAGGCAGTGTCATAATGCCAAGCCTCACAACCCACTCTCCCATCGCTCAAAGCATAGTCCCGCTTGTCGAAGTCCCTGCTACACCCGTCTTTGAACCGTCTGGGTAATCATTCCTCGTTAATTCTTTATATTTGTTCACACCTTTGGCTGGAGATCCGAACTTTTCTGAAATAGATATATTTTTAATAAAGGAACACCCCCTAGCCGAGAAGCTACTCTTAGCTTAGAAAAACACAGAGAAAATGCTGAAGGAGGCAAGGAATAAAAGAGGGCGATCTCTGGCCCAGGTTGAAAAATGTGCGGTCTTCGACCTGAAGGGCAAAAAATTACATAAGGTTAAGAAGGTCCCTAAGGTCTAGAAGCCTCTGGATGAAATGACTCCAGCTGACTATGATTACCAAGAGAAGACAAAGTACCTGGAGCATTTGGATATAGATGACGAATCTATATCCATGCATTTCGGGATCGAGACTTTCTGAGCACATGCAAATATTGCCAATCAGCATAGGATTGAAGCAGAGAGCGCCAACATCAAGTTGGAGGAAGAGTTGGCTAGAATCCACTCTGAGCTGGAGGATTCACAAGGGCAGTGTAAACTAATGAAGAAAGAAACACATGCCCTAAAATAGCAGATACTACAATTGTAGTCTTTGACTAAGCACCAAGCATAGAAACAGGCCAAAAATGAGCTAAAAGCCAAAGATCTCAAGAACAAGATCTTGCAGGCTCAGTAGCAATTGTTCGAAAAGGCAAACTTGGAGTTGTTCGATAGAGGAAAAATCAAGGAAATTCGCTCTCACTTGCTCAAAGCTTTCAGATCGCGGGCCTCCAGTGCCCTATCCATTTTAATCTATCACCAAATCCCAGCATGCCATTGCTAAGGAAGGGCCAATAGTAGATGAAGTCATCCAAAAAATCAAAATGCGACTCAAGCTTGCTTTTGAAGTCCAAAGTATTAGATATCAGGACCTGCAGGTTGCTGCTATGAGTCGAACGGCTAGGGATTAGTCTACTGCCCAAGCCACTATTCGTGCCTTCTTCTCCAAGGTGAATAAAGTTCAGAAGGTGAAGGGCCTCCTAGATATATTTGAGCAGGAGCAGCACACATCAATGGGTTACTTTGAGGACATTTATTCCTTGGGTTTCCTGAGTTTCACAGACGATGATGGGAACATTCTCACCTGGGAAGAACTTAAGCCGATGTGGCTCCATTTCAAAAGTGACGTCTCAGAAATTGATGAGTGCGAAGAGCCAGTCACAGAGGGACAAGTCACCGACTTCATCCTAAAACACTACAAAATCATGGCTTGCCTGAATGACCTAAGTGCAAGAATCAAACATGCCGATATAGGGCAGATTGATCGGTTCAATGTTTTTGTCAAGGCACTCGAAGACCAAGAACTATTCTAGAAAGGGGTCTGGGCTCATGTTCGCCGAACCATAAAGAAAATCTGCGATCGTCTTGTCCCATCACCATAGCAGGAGGCCACGCCAGTAGAAGGAGCAAAAGAGGAAGAAGGAGCAGAGGAGGAAGAAGGAGCATAAGAGGAAGGAGAACCAGCTATAGGAACACTCCTAGAGGGAGCAGGAAGAGAAGGATTTGGAGGGGACTCTGGCCCAATGGATCAAAGCTAGGGGTTCTCCCATCGAGACGAGCTCGTTGCCCCACGAGCCGCCAAGAATGTTGACAATTTTGTCACATTTCTAAAGGGGTAGAAAAGGAAATCAAAATTTTGTACAATGTTTGTAAAGTTTTTCTTTGTTGTCTTGTTATTTGAAAAGTTGTAGCAATTTTGGCTTTCAACGCCACCCCTTTGTATAGAAAATAAAAAAAGAAAGAGCTTCACTGCCAAGCAGGCTAGAGAAAAGGGCTTCGTCGAAAGAAAACAAGAAGAGATTCGCACCCGAAGTATTTATAGCACTACATTGGGTGAATTTTGTGTGAAGTAGTATTGCCGAAGAAGAATACAAGGATAGCGATAAAAAGAACTTCGGGCCCGAAGTGCTTCAAACCACTACTTCAGGGGAAAGTTGAGCAAAGCGGCATTAAAAAGAACAACTTCGTCAAAGAAGGAAGGTCCATACCACAGTCCAAATTGGCTAAGGCAAGTAAACTACTTCGGGCCTGAAGCATTTCCACCAGCTACTTCAAGTGAGATTTTTGCGAAGCGGTGTTGCCGATGAAGAACACAAGCTTATACTGAGAGAGGGGGGTGAACAGTATAAAACCTCCTTTTACTTTTTCCCTTATACTTAAAAATAGTAAAGCAATATATCCAAAGCAATATCAAAGCAATGCACAAAACCATCCACAAAGTGACACAACAATTTACATGGTTCATTCACAAAACTTTTCTCTAAAAGTTATCTCAAAGTTCTTTGGGAAACCTTCCCAATTACAATGTTTATGAGCCTCGGCTCAAAGGATAAATCTTCCCCCAATCTGAATTTATGAGCCTCTGCTCAAAGGAGATACCTTCCCCTACCTCTCGCTCCGTCGGTGATCCTCTAGAAGACCTCTCGCCTCTGCTGCCCTTAGCAAATGGAACTCTATCCACGGAAGATACCCGTATTCCCTGCTCCGCGTCGGAGACCTCTCGTCCTCAACTCTATCACCTCAAAGCTGGTCCTCGAATTTGCACTAGACATAGTCCTTCGGTCTAGCACAAATGTCCTTGTCCTCTATCTTTGATCAGCACCAAACACAGTCCTTTGGTCTGGCACAAATCTGTCCTCAGGTTCTTCTCATAGAACCCATGCACCTCTGTCCTCAAGTTCTCTGATAGAACTATCAACCTCAGCTTCACAAGTCCTCTACTAAGACCTGTCCAAATCTACTCACAAGTCCCCACAGGAACCTATCCAAAACCTGCTTACAAGTCCTCAATGGAACCTATCCAAAACCTGCTCACAAGTCCCCAATGGAACCTGTCCAAAACTTGCTCACAAGTTTATCAAGAACACTTGCTTGGCATGAACCCACAAAGAGAATGGTTAGAGACCCAATGTAATTCATCCACCTCATAGAAGCATAAACAGAATTGATAGAGACTCAATATGATTTATCAACCTCATAGAAGCATAAAGAGAATTGTTAGAGACTCAATATGTTCTATACTTAACTCCCAATATCAATCTCAACTCAATCTCAGATCTCAAAAGAATAAGATAGATGTAGTATGTTTTTCTCAAGAACATGAAACACAACCCAACAATTGCCAACCATGCAATATCTCATATAACAATGATACTCATGTTTTTTCCAACAACCAATATCTTTTCTCAACCAATTAGGGATTCAACAATAATGCTTAAAGACAAGGTTTAACCAACATCATTCAACTCAACATTAACCTTGAGGCATTCAACCAATCATCACAAGAAAAGGAAACAGGTAGAAATCCTTTTCCCTCCAAAGATATTTGAACAAAACATCCACCAACACAATATCACCAAATGCATAGAATAACTTGTTCAAATCAACTCAATGGAGTAAGCCCAATATCATGTATCAAGTAAAGCATTAACTTGATCAACACAACCACTATGGAAGCACTCATCCATCAATATCAAAATAGCCAACTAAGGGTTTCACCAACTCAAAGCAAGTAGCAAGACTCACAATCATAAACCCTAGTGCACAATGCTTCTACTACCTCAAACCAGAATTATACATTCACCAAAACTCTCATCAATGATAACAATGCATAAGTAGTCTTCAACAAACCAAATTCTAGGACTTACACTCAACCAAAGGAAACCTTGTTGAAAACATTTTCACTCCAATATTATTTCAGGAATAACATACACCTATCATACTCATAAGAAGAATGTGCCCATACCTTATTGAAGTGAAGGAACCCCTTTGGAAATCTGCCACCATCACAACATTCTTTTGCCAATATTCACAAGGGTTAGTAGATTACAAAATAATCAACATTATTCCAATCATCACAAAAGTCTTTAATTGCACAACTTCCTTATCTCTCCTAAAACCACTTGTACCATAAAATAAAATAAATCACAACATTACATAACCTTATAACTCCCAAAACCACTTATACCATAAAAGTAAAATAAATCACAACATTCAACCTTATAACTCCCAAAACCACTTATACCATAAAAGTAAAGTAAATCACAACATTCAACCTTTCTTCACTTAGGTTGACTTTCCTCTAAAATCAAAACCAACTTACAAAATATCAAACCATTACATACCTCGCAATTTGGAAGCTTTCAATAAAAATAATCACCTTTCCGTCACCACCGAGAGATTTGAAATGAAGACCTTCCTTCTCACAACATACGACGGTAACCAACCCGTCTACTACAATGGATGGAACAAAAGAACTGCATACGATATTTAACCCGTTACTCTCACGCCGTTAATTTATCTTGCTATTGCATTACCAGAAAACACCCTTTGCTGCTCTTTAGATTCTCACCGACTAGCGTCACGCTTTTCAAGGTTTGCTCGAACTTCATTCGCTGAAGTCACAGATGTGTTCACTTATCTTATTTATTTCCTCGAGAGACACGTAGATCTCTGTGTACCTCTGCATCACTGGTGTGCACTATTATATGTCGTTCATGCTGCGTAAGATAGTCTCACCACATATATTTCTTCCTCAATATCGACGGCTTCTGTTCCAATCCACGCTGTGCCTGGTTTTCACTTCATTTCAATTCACGCTCACTTTTCAAAAGAAATTATTAGCCTCATTATATATGCACTTCGATGCAATACCAACACGTCGGCAAATACTTTAATTTAATTTTAAAATATTAATTTAAATTTTAAATAAAATTTAAACTAAATATTAAAATTAAATATCTTCATCACCGGGGCACCTTTTTCAACGAAACGAAGAGCCAACTTAGGTTTTAAGAAAAACCCATTACAAATCTGTTGTCCATGGTTTTAAATAAAACCTTTTATTTTGTCTGCCTTGGTTTTCACAAAAACCCTTTTGCTTCTTGACAACAATGACAACATCAACACTTGAGCAAAGGCAATGTACCCAATGTACCCAAAATTGCCAACAATCTCCCCCTTTGTCATTGATGGCAAAACTTTACTAAAAACACATCTTCAAGAGCCAAAACTGAAACCCACAACTGAGAATCTACCTTTGAATTTTTGCTCCCCCTGACTTAAAGCTTTCCTCTTCACTTGAAGCTCTCCCCCTTACTCATATCTCTCCCCCTTTGTCATCTATGGCAAAGGGCCATATTTGGGGCTCAAAAATAAGAATGAGCCTCTTAGCTTAGTCCCTCCCCCACCTCCTGTTGAGGTGATTAATTCTGGGGTGGGAGTAAAACTCCCATTAGGCACTGATCATCATCAGCTTCTATAACTTCCTTGTCGGGCCTTCTCTTGAACTCTCTGTCCATATTCCTGTTCCTATCATTGTTTTGATCCTTGGACCTGATCATGCCACTGTTCCTGTTCCTGTATTCTAGAATTTGAGCTCTACACTATCTATCTATGTGTCCTTCATTGTTGCACTTGTAACAAGTAACAATGTTATTTCTTTGAGGCATACATGTTCTTTGAATCCACTTGTTCTGACTAAACCTGTTCCTATTGTTTGCCTTGCAATGAACTGCCTTATGCCCAAACTGATTGCAAGAGTAGCAATACCCATGAAAGAAATTACCACTTCTAAAACTATCATTTACCTTCTTCACTTGAGTCATGCAATGTACAACCATGTGACCAAATCTGTGACAAGCAAAACATCGGCCTTGAAATTTTCTTTTATTTGACCTCTTGGGTCCTGAAAACTTCTTCTTCTTCTCATTCTGAATTATGTTTTCTATTTTTGTGCATTTATCATTCAAGGACTCATGATCAGAAATACTTTCCTCATTAGAACTCTCTTCCTTTTGGAATCTCTTACTAGATTCTCTAACTTGTTTCTTGTGAGGCTTAACAAAACCAAGACCTGATTTATCTGTTGGATTTCTTTGACTTTGGATGAGAGACTTAACCTTTTTGGAGCTTTCTTGAAACTTGTACAGCTTATCCTTGTACTCTTTATTTTCCTCTTTCAACGAAGCTATTTTCTATTCTGATTCACTATACTCAAACACCTTAGATTCTAACTCATTCTTGAGTTCTTGTACATTGGCCATAGAGACATCAATACTTTCTATAAGTTCATCTCTCTCCATACAACATTCATCTAACTTATCCTTGAGTCTAGCATTCTTTTTTCTTTCCTTTTTCAAAGCACTAAGAGCACTAATAAGTTCACCTTTAAGATCTACTTCACTTTCCTCCATATTTTTGCTTTTAGAATCATCAAAGCCTTTTTCAGATTTCTTATCACTAGAGGTGCTACCCTTTTCAAAAACCATACATGCATCTTCATTGGGGTTTTCTGAAACATCTTCATACATACTAGCAGCCAAATCATCATTTTCGCAATCATCCTCAAGGTGCCAAAAATTTCCACATCTAAAACATTTCATGATAATGAATTTTTGTTTCGGTTCTTCCTCTTTTTCTGAAATGAACAGCATCTCATTTTCATCATCACTAGAAGAACTGTCACTTTCACTTCTAGAACACTTACTTTCTTTGTCCAAGTAGAAGCTCTTCTTATTCTTGTGAGAATGCCTCTTTCCATGATTGTTGTACTCATATTTGCTTTTCTGGTGATTGCTGTACTCATTTTTGTTGTTTCTGTAATACCTGTGCTTTTCAGAATCCTTGCTTTTAACATCCTGTATATCTTCATCACTTTCATCTTTAGAAACAGTACAATTAGTAGCATAATGACAAAATTTCCCGTAGTTGAAACATCTCACGTTTTTCATATTTTTATGCTTTCTAAAGAACTTGCCTTTCTTGCTGTAGTATGCCATTTCATCATCAGAAGACTCATCACTCTCTTGAAGCTGTTTACGTTTGGAATTCTTGATAGTCTTGAAAGCTGCCTCCTTCTTGACATCAACCTTCACTTGAGTTCTTAACTCAAATGCTGCAAGTATACTATGGAGCTCATATTTTTTCAACTTATCCAAATCTTTAGCTTCCTCAATAGCAGAGATCTTTTCACTAAATCTATTAGGAAGAGATCTTAAAATCTTATCACAAACATCAATTTCAGCAAGCTCAAGACCTAAGTCTTTCATGGAGTTAACAACTTCATCCATACGAAGCATGTAGTCACTAATCTTTTCATCATCATTCATTTTGAGTTGTTCAAACATACCTTTGAAGTGTCTCACCTTGGCCTTTCTAACATTTGTATCACCTGTATGAACCACCTTCAACCGATTCCACATTTCACTAGTCTGTCTTGCGGTGAATCACTTTGGTGAGATCTCGCTTTCTGTAAGCCTTTCAAGATTACATTCATTGCTTTTGAATTGCTATGATGTAGAAGCCTCTCTTCTTTAGTATTAAGACCATGTTCAGGAATAGTGTACTCATCTTCAATTACTTCCCAAACCTCATTCCCAAGTGCCATTAGATGAACCTTCATCCTTGCACTCCAAAGACCAAATTCTGGCCCATCAAGAATAGGTGTTGCATTGCCACTTGAATGATCCATTGTGTTCTTTACTAGATTTTCCTTCAAGCTATTAAACCTTTCGAAGGAACCCGCTCTGATACCAATTGAAGAACACAAGCTTATACTAAGAGGGGGGGTGAACAGTATAAAACCTCCTTTTACTTTTTCCATTATACTTCAAAACAGTAAAGCAATATATCCAAAGCAATATCAAAGGAATGCACAAAACCATCCACAAAGTGACACAACAATTTACATGGTTCATTCACAAAACTTTTCTCTAAAATTTATCTCAAAGTTCTTTGGGAAACCTTCCCAATTACAATGTTTATGAGCCTCGGCTCAAAGGAGAAATCTTCCCCCAATCTGAATTTATGAGCCTTTACTCAAAGGAGATACCTTCCCCTACCTCTGCTCTGGTTGGTGATCCTTTAGAAGACCTCTGCCTCCGCTGCCCTTAGCAAATGGAACTCTATCCACAGAAGATACCTGTCTTCCCTGCTCCGGTCGGAGACCTGTTGGCATTTTTGCCACATTGATTCTCATTGATTAATGCATTAGTGTATTGTTGAAAATCTGACCTTTGATATCAGCTTTGATGCAGCTTTGGCGAAAAAAGGAGAAAAAATGAGCAAAAAATGACTAAGTCTAAAAACTGCAGCGATTCGCTGACATGTCGCGAAATCGCGGTCAACGCAGTCAACGCGAGCGAGTTGGGCGGAACCGTCGCGATATCGCGACGTGTTCCAAAATCGCGGGTCGGTCGGCTTCGAAGGCTCAAGTTGAAAAGTTGTAGCGCGTCGCTAACATGTTCCCGAATCGCGACGCTGGTGGCTTCGAAGGGGCAATTGCCAAAACTTGCAGCGATTCGCTGCATGTTCGAGCAGAGAAGAGTCCAAGGCAAAGTTGCAGCGCATCGCTGCACTTTTTTTAGGAAGGGTTCTTGTAAGACAAAGGTGTTGCATTTTCACGATAAAAAGCAGGCGATTGGTACGGAGAGAAGAGGCAGTAGCGATATCGCTACATGTCTTAAAATCGCGGTCGCTACGGTCTAAAAGGCAGTAACATAAAAGTTGTAGCGATTCGCTGCAATTTTGATGATAAGACCAAGCAAGACAATATGCAGCGAAATCGCGCAGGGAATGAAAATTGAGGAAGAAACATGGAGACGGAAGTAATTTCATGCTGCATTGTGGGAAATTGATTAAGTGCTTCATTGTGCAGCGAAATTGCGACAAGGAAAAGTCGAAGGCATGCAAAAAGCAAAAGGCGTCGCATTTTCGCGACCCATCCATAAGACCGTACAAAGTGCCGAAAAGTGCAGCGATGCGCTACATGTTCCGTTTTCGCGGGCAGAGCGCAAGGAAGAACCAAAAACCGAAACATGTAGCGATATCGCTACATGTTCCATTTTTCGTGGAGCAAAGCGAAGAAAGGAGCCAACGACAAAAAGACGTAGCGATATCGCTACAGGTGCCATTTTCGCGGGTCTTCAGCAGCGAAGCGTACGGCATAAAAATATGTCACGATTTCGTGACCCGTCGCGTTTTCGCGACCCGTCGCATTTTCGTGACCTGCACAGTTTCCCGCCAAAAAATAGTATGAACGGCCGAGAAGGTTTTTTGAGTTTCCGATGATCAAATGCTGCCCCGAATTAAATGTTTTGTGGATTTCCAAGGTAGTCAAAGTTGAAGAAGCGCCCAGGCCATCAAAATTGAAGGTTTTATTTCTTCGAGGCTGTTGTTCGTGGATTGTTTCAACGTGTCATGCACATGTTCGAAAAATGAATTTAATGAAGGTGCCCGCGATTGTCTCATTGCATTTAATTTTTGCTTCCTCGAGGCCGCGATTAAGGGGATCGTGTTCCTGATTTCCAAGATATAATTGTAGATCACGAGGAGGTTGGTTTCAAATATTTAATGTTGCAAAGAGGACGGACCTCTATAAAAACCAATGTAATTTTCATTTACAAAGGTTGGGAGTTTTTCTGCTAGAAACTGGAAGCGCATTTGCAGGAATAAAAAGTGTTGGCTTCTAATTTCTCAAGTGTTGTGTGGATGATTTTCCTTTCTGTCCTTTCGCATTTCTAATAGCATTTATATTTTTAATGGCTGTTGCATTTAAATTCTGCATAATTGGATTTAAATACTGCTGTTAAGGTATGATTCCTGGAATGTAGTTTTGGAGGGTTTTTTCTGCATGCATCGTGCGAGAGTTAAGTTAACGCTTTCTGTTACTTGTTGTTGTTGTCCTTTAAGTTTCCTGCTGTTGTTATCCCGATCATTATCACTTCGGCCTGCGGCCATATTTCCCATTCCTTTCTGCAACTTTTTCAATTTCTTTCCCGCAACCCTTATCTTAAAACCAGATTTTAGAGTAGTGAAGGGAACCAGCCCACTCTGGAGATTGGTCTGGGAGCCATTTCTTGCTTCCAGCCTTTCAATGTTGGCCAGGTCTAGGGTGCACTTGTAAAATCCTTTCCTGTGGCAGATTTTGGACCAACAGTTTTTGGCACGCCCGGTGGGACAGATTTTATTTGTCTCTAAAAGATCCCATAGGGTCGAAGGTTTAATGTTCGCCTTCAGACTGTAAATTAGAGCATTTGGTGACTCTGTTGTTTTTGGTGACCTTGTTGGACCCAGAAATACTTCATGATCACAAGATCACAGTCAAAGAAATTTGGCGATCTTGTTCAGTTTTTTGAGCTCGATAGTTCGAGAAGTGGTGAGCATTCTAGATTAGTTTCCTCATCCCTTCCATCTTCTGCTATACAAATACCCAGTATTGTTGCTAGTGTTGCACCCCTACAAGTTCCACCAATGGCACAATTTCCTCCACCCAAAAAATTCTTGGCATGGAATAGCACTGGAGCCTTGAATCTGCAGGCTCAGAATCCAGTACCTCAGGCTGCACTGAAGGCTTTGCCCACTTACGATGGTACTGGTAAAACAACCTATGAGCACATAAATGATGTGGCTTCCCTGGCTGCTATCCATGACATTACCGATGAAGATGTGATGATCAAATTGTTAGTATGTTCTTTGAGAGGTAAACTGCTGTTTTGGTACAGAACTCTGCCTCCCGGTACCATAGCATCATGGGATCAGTTTGGTGATTTGCTGGTGAAACATTTTCATGAACAGGCCGACCCTTTCTCATTGTTAAATCAGTTTACTGTCATACAGAGACATCCACAAGAAGAGATACCTGATTTTAATGTCCGGTTTACCAGAACTTGGCAAAGGATTCCTGATGGTATTCGGCCTGCTGATGAATTAGCTGCGATGTACTACCTCAGAGCGTTTCACTCAGATATCGGCTGGGCGGTTCGGCAATCTAATGTGATAACATTTCCAAAAATATTTGAACAAGCAATTAAAGCAGAAGCTGATCTGGTTGCTGTAGGAAGACTGCCTCCAAAGGTAACTATGCCTCTTATTCCGGATTTGCCTCAATATTTATATGGTTCACAACCACACCCCATGCCAGCTATGTATCCTACACCATCATGGAGCTCTAAAGCACCTCAGGTTGCACCTGTCCCAGTTTCTCAGTTGCCAGCTTTAACTCCTTTACCGCTCCCTGCACCCAGCATTCAACCATCTCCCGTTTCCACTGCATTTCCAGCTTTGCCAGCACCACCAGCTCCTTTGCCCTTACCAGCACCTCCCGCACCTGCAAACCCTGATCCATATACAACATTATTGCAAGAGGTGAAGTCTGCAAATTCTGCCATTAGAGCCATGGGAAATAAGATCACACTCATTGAGAGGAAGCAAGCTGAGAGAGATTTCCAGCCAAGGAGATTTCAACCTCCTCAAATTACTAGAGATCAAGCTGCCTCCACAAGCAAAACACCTGAAAAGGGCTTAGCTGTTCTAGCAAATGAAGATGCAGCCCATGCAGATGGAGTATATTGGTGTTCCACTTGTAATGATCCTCATGGAGAAGATACATGTATGGTTCACTTAAATTATGTGCAGACCTTGGCGGCCAGCTCTTCAGGTGACCATGTTAACATGATCTCAGAAGCAGGTTATAGTTTGATGACTGCAGTGGAAGACCAAGTTTCAGTTCTAACAAGGACTGGAAAGAAGCCTATGAATGTTGATCCTGCTGACTTAGAGCCGTTAAGAGTACCGACTGAAGTGAAGAGGCCAGTGAAAGCTCCTGTGCCAGCTCCAAAGTCTTTGCCCAAAGATCCAACTTTTAACAGAGTTCAAGAAAAGGCAGCAGCTGCACCAGTAAGATCAGAAGCAGAGGAGCAGGCACGTGAAAAATTGAAATATCCATCACTGACCAAGAGGTTAAGAGTGGAAGCTACACAGCAGTACAGAACCAGATTTGAGCAACCTGCTGAGAAGAAAAATTCTGCTGCAGTTTCATACAATATTGTTGATGATCTTAAGAAGACCCCTGCTAAGGTAAGCCTTTATGACGCTTTGCAATTACCTGGTCAAGTAGATTTATTACAAGAGTCATTGAAATCTATGAAGGAGAGTGAAAAAGGGCCTACCTAGACCGTCTATGCCCAAAATTTAACCACCTCTCGTTATCGGTAAGAACAGACCTCCTCCTTTTTACTTGTCATTGCAAATAGAAGGTTGGGTTGTACACAATTGTATGATTGATTCTGGAGCCGCAACCACTGTCATGCCCAAGGGAGTCTGTGAAGCTATGGGAATGGAGTATACCCGGAGTAGTCCTGGAGTTCTGCAATTGGATGGTACGCCTGTGAAAACAGTAGGTGTCATTAAAGATGTACCCATTGTCCTGCATACAATGCCCCAGATCACTGTTATTCAAGAAATTGTTGTAGTAGATTTAGAGCCCTATTTTAGCATGTGTTTATCCAGGGAATTTACTGCAAAATTAGGGGGTTATCTGGCATTAGATTATTCCCATCTGGAAATTCCTTTTAAGAATAGACGTCTCAGAATACAGAATGAAAAGCCTTCCCCTTTTCACATCGAGAAGTTGGAAGATGTTGGAAAAGACATGCAGTCGGTCCATATGCTCACTGAAGAGTCTGAAGATGCTATTTTAATGAGTGAAGTTTTAAACAATCTTCAGTTGGAAGACCAGTTTTCAATGCTTAACTTCAATGCCATGATGGAGACAGAGATTGGCTGTTATGCCATTCAGAAACCTGAGAGTGAGACAAAGCAGGAATTGTCTAACCCAGTTGATCAGACTGAGGTTACAGATCAATTATGGCAACTGTATTTCGATGGAGCTAGATGCAAGAATGGTGCCGGAGCAGGTATTGTGTTAATCTCTCCTTCTGGTGTACAAAGAACTTATTCATATCGGCTTACATGGAGTTGTACTAATAATGCTGCTGAATATGAAGCATTGTGTTTGGGTTTAAAAAAAGCAAGGAAGTTAGGAATAGAACAACTCAATATTTTTGGTGATTCCGAGCTTATTGTAAACCAGGTCACAAATAGATGCATCTCAAAGCAGCATTATCTGAAAGCATATCGTAATCAGGTTTGGGATTTGTTTGAATTTTTCACTGCGCTTAATATTCAAGCTGTTTCCAGAGAGATGAATAAACATGCTGACTTATTAGCATCTCTTGGAGCTAACTTTTCTCCTGCTGATCAAGTTGTGAACAAACCCAAGACAGTGAGAATGGTATACAGACCCAGTGTGCCAGACAAAGAAACTTTCTGGCAGGTCTTTGAAAATGATGAGCAGATTGTTAATTTCTTGATTCATGAAGCTGCTAATGTTGAAGGAAGAACTTTGGAGAATGAAGAAGCTGAAGGGCTCATTCAATTAAGGAACAATCATATTCCGAAGGGTCTCATAACTCTGGAAAGCCTGTTTGATAAACATGATCGATCCACTAAACATCGGATCGAGGTTGATAAGAAAGAGTACATGGAGTTAGAGCTTCAGCCTGACAAAGTGATTAAGGTTGGCACTGACTCAACCCCAGAAGAACTGCAAAAAATTAGGCAGCTCTGTAAAGAGTTTTTTGATATTATAGCTTGGAGCTATGAAGACTTGAAAGGCTACAACAAGCAGATTATACAAGCATACAATTGAACTGGAAGAAGGAGTTAGGCCTTTTCGACAGAAACAGAGACTTGTAAATCCAAAGATTGAGGCGTTGATGAAGGCTGAGCTTGTTAAAATGTTGCAAGCTAAGATCATCTATCCGGTCAAGCACTCCACATGGGTCGCCAATCTGGTCCCAGTCCGTAAGAAGAATGGAGATATTAGATTGTGCGTTGATTTCAGGAATTTGAACCGTGCTTCATTAAAGGATCATTATCCTTTGCCGAGAATAGATCAAATATTGCATGTTGTGGTTGGGGCACAGCGTTTTTCTTTGTTGGATGGATTTTCTGGGTATAACCAGATCTGGGTAAAAGATGAAGATCAGTTTAAGACAGCATTCACCACGAAGTGGGGTACTTTTGCATACCAGCGAATGCCCTTTGGACTGTCAAATGCTGGAGCTACCTTCCAAAGAGCAATGGATATTGCTTTCAAGGATTTATTGAATAGGATCATTGTAATATACCTTGACGACATGACAATTTTTTCACATAAAAGGGAAGACCATTGTTCTCACCTGAGGCTGATTTTTGAGAAATGCAGAGAATTCGGAATCTCCATTAATCCAAAGAAGTCTGTGTTTGCTGTAAAAGAAGGTAAGCTTCTGGGTCATGTGATTTCTGAAGATGGATTAGCAATTGATCCAGCCCGTGTTGAAGCTTTGAAGAAATTGACACTCCCTGCAAACAAGAAGGAACTTCAATCTTTCTTTGGACAGATAAATTTCATTAGAAAGTTCATTGCTGATTTTGCTCAGGTTGTTAAACCAATGACCGAATTGTTGAAGAAAGATGCAGTTTTCCAATGGACAGCTCAAAGAAAGGAAGCATTTCAGGAGATCAAGGAAAGAATAGTGCAGGCCCTTGTCCTGATTAATCCTGACTACTCCAAGGATTTCATCTTATATGCAGTTGGAGAAGATGACAGTTATGCTGCAGTTTCGACGCAAAAGGGAGATGATGGGAATGAAAGGCCCATTGCTTTTCTGAGCCAAGTCATTTTACCTCATGAAGCAAAGTACAATTTTATTGAGAAACAGGTATATCGTCGTGATGAAATCCCTGAAGAAATTCAAACATTTTATTTCCCAGAGCAGGACATTTGTTTATGTTATTCACCCAGATGTGAGAAATTTCATTCTTCAAGGAGAGTTGGGTGATAAACGTGTTGGCTGGGTCACCAAGATCCAAGAATTTGATGTAGAAATTCACCCAACTAAATTAGTGCGTGGTAAAGCTCTGTGCCAGCAGTTAGCAAAGATGGCAGCATTTGATGTATGCGAAGATCAGGAAGAAGCTCTTGCTGGTAATGATAATTTAACGAATTTCTTAATTCTGGAAAAGGATTGGACAGAGGACCTGATTGATTACTTCACAACTGGAAGATGTCCATCACAATTGAATGCTTCTCAGAGGAGGAGATTTCGGTTGCAAGCTCTGCGGTATGTTTTGTTTTCAGATGGTTTATTTTTTAAAAATATTGATGGTGTTCTTTTGAAATGTGTTAAAGAAGCAGACAAGGATAAGATCTTGGAAGAGTTTCATTCAGGTCTCTCAGGAGGTCACTATGCAGGAAGACCGATGGCCTTGAAAATCATTCGAGCTGGTTATTACTGGCCGACTCTGTTCTCAGACTCTTTCAAGATTGCACAAGCCTGTGATAAGTGTCAAAGATACGCAGGAAGAGTAAGGAATGCAGCTCTGCCTTTGCATCCAGTTCAGGTTGAAGCACCCTTTCAGCAATGGGGGTTGGATTTTATTGGAATAATTGATCCTAATTCCTCAGCTGGTCACAGATACATCTTAACAGCTACAGATTATTTCACAAGGTGGTCTGAAGCCATACCTACAAAGATGGCCAATCAATCTGTAGTGATTTCTTTCGTTGAGAGTTTGATTACACGTTTTGGTGTTCCAGACGCCATCATTACAGATAATGGGACTCCATTCATTGGAGCTGAACTGGCTGAGTTCGCTAACAAGTTTGGCATTTTCCTTAAGACATCTTCCAATTACTATCCACAGGGAAATGGCTTGGCAGAGTCAACGAACAAAAATTTGCTCAAAATTTTGAAGAGGTCATTGGGAGAGAACAAAAGATCATGGCACTTGTTATTGAATCAGGCGTTATGGGCAGACAGGATTTCCGTCAAGAAGTCCATTAAAACCTCACCATATGCCCTAGTCTATGGCAAAGAAGCAAGGTTGCCGGTTCATCTTGAGTTGCCAGTATTACAGCAGTTGCAGTCTTTTCAAGATGATGAGACAGACCTGAGTTCCTTGGATCTGCGAATAGCACAGTTGTTGGAATTAGAGGAGCAGCGTTCCAAAGCATATAATGAATTTGACAAGCACACGCAAGGGATTTCGAAGTGGTTTTATAAGCATTCTGCAGCCCGTCCATTCAAGACAGGAGATTTGGTGCTGAAATGGAATGAGAATAAAGCTAAACCTGGCAATCATAAGAAGTTTGATGCATTCTGGGAGGGTCCCTTCCGCATTTCCAGCACAGGTGCAGCTAATTCTTTCTATTTGGAAGACATGGATGGTAGCCCACTTCCAATTTCAGTTAATGGCTTTCATTTGAAAGCCTACTTTTCATGACTTCGCAAGTTCAATTTGAGTTTGTATATAATATAAAAAAAATATAATATATATATATATATATATATATATATAATATAAAAAAAAAAAAAAGAGGAAGTAGAGAAGAAGAAAAGAGTATGTATATATGTTTTGCCTTTTGTTGTCACCTTGGCTCTTGTTGCTTGTGGGTTGTAGGTGTTTGTTTCCCTTTTGTCCTTCCTTTCCCGATAGTTTGTGGCTTCCAAAGAATTCTTCTTTTCCCTCCCCGCTTTCTATTTCCTTTCTTCATCTTCCTCTTCCTTCTTTTGTTTCTTTCTTCCTGCAATATAAAAAAACAAAAAGAATAAGCCACGACTGTTGTTTCTTCTCCCCTTTTCTATTTTCCCCATTTCTTCTTATCCCTTTCTTCTCAGTTTGGTTTTTGTTTTAAAAAGCATTTATTTTCCAGCTTAGTTCATTTTCATTTCACGCTTCAAAACTTCCATTTCTGTTCCATCCATTCGTTCATTCCATCTATTGCCACTGGTAGTGTATCAACATGTTGTTGTTATGTCTACTACGTCACTTTTGCTCCCTCATTTTATTATTCACACCACTCCATTGCAGTCACCGCCTGCGCAATCGCAGGAGCTCACTCCACCATCACATTCCATTTCTTCAGTTTATAACCGCTTCTATGCAGGTTCTTCCGGTTCTAGTTTTCAGCAGTAGAAGAAGTTTTGTAGCAGTCCTCTGACATGTTTTGCAGCAGCCAACCTTCCTGTTCTGATATGACTCTGTGCCCAATGGACTAAGGCCTGGATTCTTGCATACAACGAGCTGTATACCCCGCGAGCCGCCAAGAATGTTGGCATTTTTGCCACATTGATTCTCATTGATTAATGCATTAGTGTATTGTTGAAAATCTGACCTTTGATATCAGCTTTGATGCAGCTTTGGCGAAAAAAGGAGAAAAAATGAGCAAAAAATGACTAAGTCTAAAAACTGCAGCGATTCGCTGACATGTCGCGAAATCGCGGTCAACGCAGTCAACGCAGGCAGGTTGGGCGGAACCGTCGCGATATCGCGACGTGTTCCAGAATCGCGGGTCGGTCGGCTTCGAAGGCTCAAGTTGAAAAGTTGTAGCGCGTCGCTAACATGTTCCCGAATCGCGACGCTGGTGGCTTCGAAGGGGCAATTGCCAAAACTTGCAGCGATTCGCTGCATGTTCGAGCAGAGAAGAGTCCAAGGCAAAGTTGCAGCGCATCGCTGCACTTTTTTTAGGAAGGGTTCTTGTAAGACAAAGGTGTTGCATTTTCGCGATAAAAAGCAGGCGATTGGTACGGAGAGAAGAGGCAGTAGCGATATCGCTACATGTCTTAAAATCGCGGTCGCTACGGTCTAAAAGGCAGTAACATAAAAGTTGTAGCGATTCGCTGCAATTTTGATGATAAGACCAAGCAAGACAATATGCAAGCGAAATCGCGCAGGGAATGAAAATTGAGGAAGAAACATGGAGACGGAAGTAATTTCATGTTGCATTGTGGGAAATTGATTAAGTGCTTCATTGTGCAGCGAAATTGCGACAAGGAAAAGTCGAAGGCATGCAAAAAGCAAAAGGCGTCGCATTTTCGTGACCCATCCATAAGACCGTACAAAGTGCCGAAAAGTGCAGCGATGCGCTACATGTTCCGTTTTCACGGGGCAGAGCGCAAGGAAGAACCAAAAATCGAAACATGTAGCGATATCGCTACATGTTCCATTTTTCGTGGAGCAAAGCGAAGAAAGGAGCCAACGACAAAAAGACGTAGCGATATCGCTACAGGTGCCATTTTCGTGGGTCTTCAGTAGCGAAGCGTACGGCATAAAAATATGTCGCGATTTCGTGACCCGTCGCGTTTTCGTGACCCGTCGCATTTTTGCGACCTGCACAGTTTCCCGCCAAAAAATAGTATGAACGGCCGAGAAGGTTTTTTGAGTTTTCGATGATCAAATGCTGCCCCGAATTAAATGTTTTGTGGATTTCCAAGGTAGTCAAAGTTGAAGAAGCGCCCAGGCCATCAGAATTGAAGGTTTTATTTCTTCGAGGCTGTTGTTCGCGGATTGTTTCAACGTGTCATGCACATGTTCGAAAAACGAATTTAATGAAGGTGCCCGCGATTGTCTCATTGCATTTAATTTTTGCTTCCTCGAGGCCGCGATTAAGGGGATCGTGTTCCTGATTTCCAAGATATAATTGTAGATCACGAGGAAGTTGGTTTCAAATATTTAATGCTGCAAAGAGGACGGACCTCTATAAAAACCAATGTAATTTTCATTTACAAAGGTTGGGAGTTTTTCTGCTAGAAACTGGAAGCGCATTTGCAGGAATAAAAAGTGTTGGCTTCTAATTTCTCAAGTGTTGTGTGGATGATTTTCCTTTCTGTCCTTTCGCATTTCTAATAGCATTTATATTTTTAATGGCTGTTGCATTTAAATTTTGCATAATTGGATTTAAATACTGCTGTTAAGGTATGATTCCTGGAATGTAGTTTTGGAGGGTTTTTTCTGCATGCATCGTGCGAGAGTTAAGTTAACGCTTTCTGTTACTTGTTGTTGTTGTCCTTTAAGTTTCCTGTTGTTGTTATCCCGATCATTATCACTTCGGCCTGCGGCCATATTTCCCATTCCTTTCTGCAACTTTTTCAATTTCTTTCCCGCAACCCTTATCTTAAAACCAGATTTTAGAGTAGTGAAGGGAACCAGCCCACTCTGGAGATTGGTCTGGGAGCCATTTCTTGCTTCCAGCCTTTCAATGTTGGCCGGGTCTAGGGTGCACTTGTAAAATCCTTTCCTGTGGCAGATTTTGGACCAACAAGACCTCTGTCCTTAACTCTATCACCTCAAAGCTGGTCCTCAAATTTGCACTAAACACAGTCCTTCGGTCTAGCACAAATGTCCTCATCCTCTGTCTTTGATCAGCACCAAACATAGTCCTTCGGTCTGGCACAATTCGTCCTCGGGTTCTTCTCATAGAACCAATGCACCTCTGTCCTCAAGTTCTCCGATAGAACTATTAACCTCGACTTCACAAGTCCTCTCGCTAAGACCTATCCAAATCTGCTCACAAGTCCCCATAGGAACCTGTCCAAAACCTGCTTACAAGTCCTCAATGGAACCTGTCCAAAACCTGCTCACAAGTCCCCAATGGAACCTGTCCAAAACCTACTCACAATTTTATCAAGAACACTTGCTTGGCATGAACCCACAAAGAGAATGGTTAGAGACCCAATGTGATTCATCCACCTCATAGAAGCATAAAGAGAATTGTTAGAGACTCAATATGATTCAACCTCATAGAAGCATAAAGAGAATTGTTAGAGACTCAAAATGTTCTATACTTAACTCCCAATCTCAATCTCAACTCAATCTCAGATCTCAACAACTTCGTCAAAGAAGGAAGGTCCATACCACAGTCCAAATTGGCTAAGGCAAGTAAACTACTTCGGGCCTGAAGCATTTCCACCAGCTACTTCAAGTGAGATTTTTGCGAAGCGGTGTTTCCGATGAAGAACACAAGCTTATACTGAGAGGGGGGTGAACAGTATAAGACCTCTTTTTACTTTTTCCTTTATACTTCAAAACAGTAAAGCAATATATCCAAAGCAATATCAAAGCAATGCACAAAACCATCCACAAAGTGACACAACAATTTACATGGTTCATCCACAAAACTTTTCTCTAAAAGTTATCTCAAAGTTCTTTGGGAAACCTTCCCAATTACAATGTTTATGAGCCTCGGCTCAAAGGAGAAACCTTCCCCCAATCTGAATTTATGAGCCTCTCGCTCAAAGGAGATACCTTCCCCTACCTGCTCTCGGTCGGTGATCCTCTAGAAGACCTCTCGCCTCCGCTGCCCTTAGCAAATGGAACTCTATCCACAGAAGACACCTGTCTTCCCCGCTCTCGCCGGAGACCTCTGTCCTCAACTCTATCACCTCAAAGCTGGTCCTCGAATTTGCACTAAACACAGTCCTTCGGTCTAGCACAAATGTCCTCGTCCTCTGTCTTTGATCAGCACCAAACACAGTCCTTCGGTCTGGCACAAATCTGTCCTCGGGTTCTTCTCATAGAACCAATGCACCTCTGTCCTCAAGTTCTCCGATAGAACTATCAAACCTCTTCACAAGTCTTCAACTGCTCAAGACCTTCCAATCCTCACAAGTCCCCAATGGAACTTGTCCAAAACTTGCTCACAATTTTATCAAGAAAACTTGCTTGGCATGAACCCACAAAGAGAATGGTTAGAGACCCAATGTGATTCATCCACCTAAAAAAATTAACATCAACCTCATAGAAGCATAAAGAGAATTGTTAGAGACTCAATATGTTCTATACTTAACTCCCAATCTCAATCTCAACTCAATCTCAAATCTCAAAAGAATAAGATAGATGTAGTATGCTTTTCTCAAGAACATGAAACACAACCCAACAATTGCCAACCATGCAATATCTCATATAACAATGATACTCATGTTCTTTCCAACAACCAATATCTTTTCTCAACCAATTAGGGCTTCAACAACAATGCTCAAAGACAAGGTTTAACCAACATCATTCAACTCAACATTAACCTTGAAGCATTCAACCAATCATCACAAGAAAAGGAAACAAGTAGAAATCCTTTTCCCTCCAAAGATATTTGAACAAAACAGCCACCAACACAATATCACCAAATGCAAAGAATAACTTGTTCAAATCAACTCAATGGAGTAAGCCCAATATCATGTATCAAGTAAAAGCAATAACTTGATCAACCAACCTCTATGGAAGCAACTCAACCATCAACTATCAAAACAGCCAACTAAGGGTTTCACCAACTCAAAGCAAGTAGCAAGACTCACAAACATAAACCCTAGTGCACAATGCTTCCACTACCTCAAACCAGAATTATGCATTCACCAAAACTCTCATCAATGATAACAATGCATAAGTAGTCTTCAACAAACCAGAAACTAGGACTTACACCCAACCAAAGGAAACCTTGTTGAATACCTTTTCACTCCAATCTTATTTCAGGAATAACATACACCAATCATACTCATAAGAAGAATGTGCCCATACCTTATTGAAGTGAAGGAACCCCTTTGGAAATCTGCCACAATCACAACATTCTTTTGCCAATCTTCACAAGGGTTAGTAGATCACAAAATAATCAACATTATTCCACCTTTCAATAATCATCACCAAAGCCTTTAATTGCACAACTCCCTTATCTCTCCTAAAACCACTTGTACCATAAAATAAAATAAATCACAACATTGCATAACCTTATAACTCCCAAAACCACTTATACCATAAAATAAAATAAATCACAACATTTCATAACCTTATAACTCCCAAAACCACTTATACCATAAAATAAAATAAATCACAACATTCAACCTTTCTTCACTATACTTCCTCTAAAACAAAACTACAAAATATCAAACCATACATACCTACTTTCAATAAAAAATCACCTTTTCCATTTTCCTCACACATATACTAACCAACCCTACTACAACAAAATACATATTTAATACCTCATATTACTTACAAAAACTTAGTCAACCCTTTCATCCAAATATTTAAATCAACTATTAATTCAAATCCTCTTATCTTAATTCACCACATATATTTCTTCCTCAAAATCGGTAGCTTCTGTTCAACAATCCATGCTGTGCCTGGTTTTCACCTTCATTTCGATTCACGCACACTTTTAAATGAAATTCATTAGCCTCATTTAATATGCACTTAGATGCATTTCCAAACACGTCGTTAAATACTTTAATTTAATTTTAAAATTTTAATTTAAATTTTAAATAAATAAAATTTAAACTAAATATTTAAAATTAAATATCTTCATCACCGGGGCACCTTTTTCAATGAAACGAAGAGCCAACTTGGGTTTTAAGAAAAACCCATTTCAAATCTGTTGTCCATGGTTTTAAATAAAACCTTTTATTTTGTCTGCCTTGGTTTTCACAAAAACCCTTCCGCTTCTTGACATCAATGACAACATCAACACTTGAGCAAAGGCAATGTACCCAATGTACCCAAAATTGCCAACAATCTCCCCCTTTGTCATTGATGGCAAAACTTTACTAAAAACACATCTTCAAGAGCCAAAACTGAAACCCACAACTGAGAATCTACCTTTGAAGTTTTGCTCCCCCTGACTTGAAGCTTTCCTCTTCACTTGAAGCTCTCCCCCTTACTCATATCTCTCCCCCTTTGTCATCAATGGCAAAGGGCCACCTTTGGGGCTCGAGACTAAGAATGAGCCTCTTAGCTTAGTCCCTCCCCCACCTCCTGTTGAGGTGATTAATTCTGGGGTGGGAGTAAAACTCCCATTAGGCACTGATCATCATCAGCGTCTATAACTTCCTTGTCGGGCCTTCTCTTGAACTCTTTGTCCATATTCCTGTTCCTGTCATTGTTCTGATCCTTGGACCTGATCATGCCACTGTTCCTGTTCCTGTATTCTGGAATTTCAGCTCTACACTGTCTAGCTATGTGACCTTCATTGTTGCACTTGTAACAAGTAACAATGTTATTTCTTTGAGGCATACCTGTTCTTTGAATCCACTTGTTCTGACTAAACCTGTTCCTATTGTTTGCCTTGCAATGAACTGCCTTGTGCCCAAACTGATTGCAAGAGTAGCAATACCCATAAAAGAAATCACCACTTCTGAAACTGTTATTTACCTTCTTCACTTGAGCCATGCAATGTACAGCCATGTGACCAAACCTGTGACAAGCAAAACATCTGCCTTGAAACTTTCCTTTATTTGACTTCTTAGGTCCTGAAAACTTCTCCTTCTTCTCATTCTAAATTATGTTTTCTGTTTCTATGCATCTATCATTCAAGGACTCATGATCTGAAATACTTTCCTCATTAGAACTCTCTTCCTTTTGGAATCTCTTACTAGACTCTCCAACTTGTTTCTTGTGAGGCTTAACAAAACCAAGACCTGTTTTATCTGTTGGATTTCTTTGACTTTGGATGAGAGACTTAACCTTTTTGGAGCTTTCTTGAAACTTGTACAACTTATCCTTGTACTCTTTATTTTCCTCTTTCAACGAAGCCATTTTCTGTTCTAATTCACTATACTCAAGCACCTTAGATTCTAACTCATTCTTGAGTTCTTGTGCATTAGCCATAGAGACATCAAGACTTTCTATAAGTTCATCTCTCTCCATACAACATTCATCTAACTTATCCTTGAGTCTAGCATTCTTCTTTCTTTCCTTTTTCAAAACACTAAGAGCATTTGTAAGTTCACATTCAAGATCCACTATTTGATTGCACTTTGAATTATCAAGGCCTTTTTCAGATTTCTTATCACTAGAGGTGCTACCCTTTTCAAAAACCATACATGCATCTTCCTTATCATTTTCTGAAGCATCCTCATACATACTAACAACCAATTCATTATTTGTGCAATCATCCTCAAGGTGACCAAAATTTCCACATCTAAGACATTTCATGATAATGAATCTATGTTTTGGTTCTTCCTCTTTTTCGGATATGAACAACATCTCATTTTCATTATCACTTGAAGAACTTTCACTATCACTACTAGAACACTTACTTGCTTTGTCTAGGTAGAAGCTCTTCTTGTGCTTGTGAGAATACCTCTTTCCTTTATTGTTGTGCTCATCTTTGTTCTTCCTTTGATGCCTATGCCTTTCAGAATCCTTGCTCTTACAATCCTGTTTATCTTCATCACTTTCATCCTTGGCAACAGTACAGTTAGTAGCATAATGACCAAACTTTCCACAATTGAAACATCTCACGTTTTTCATATTTTTGTGCTTTCTAAAGAACTTGCCTTTCTTGCTGTAATATGCCTCTTCATCACCAGAAGACTCATCACTCTCTTGAAGTTGTTTACCTTTGGAATTCTTGGTAGTCTTGAAAGCTGCCTCCTTCTTGACATCAACCTTCACTTGAGTTCTTAACTCAAATGCTGCAAGTATACTATGGAGCTCATATTTTTTCAACTTATCCAAATCTTTAGCTTCCTCAATAGCAGAAATATTTTCACTAAATCTATTAGGAAGAGATCTTAAAATCTTATCACAAACATCATTTTCAGCAAGCTCAAGACCTAAGTCTTTCATGGAGTTAACAACTTCATCCATACGAAGCATGTAGTCACTAATATTTTCATCATCATTCATTTTGAGTTGTTCAAACATACCTTTGAAGTGTCTCAACTTGGCCTTTCTGACATTTGTATCACCTGTATGAACCACCTTCAACCGATTCCACATTTCACTAGTTGTCTTGCGGTGAATCACTTTGGTGAGATCTGCTTCAGTAAGCCTTTCAAGATTGCATTCATTGCTTTTGAATTGCTGTGATGTAGGAGCCTTTCTTCTTTAGTATTAGGACCATGTTCAGGAATAGTGTACTCATCTTCAATTACTTCCCAAACCTCATTCCCAAGTGCCATTAGATGAACCTTCATCCTTGCACTCCAAAGACCAAAATCTGACCCATCAAGAATAGGTGCTGCATTGCCACTTGAATGATCCATTGTGTTCTTTACTAGCTTTTCCTTCAAGTTGTTAAACCTTTCGAAGGAACCTGCTCTGATACCAATTGAAGAACACAAGCTTATACTGAGAGGGGGGTGAACAATATAAGACCTCTTTTTACTTTTTCCTTTATACTTCAAAACAGTAAAGCAATATATCCAAAGCAATATCAAAGCAATGCACAAAACCATCCACAAAGTGACACAACAATTTACATGGTTCATCCACAAAACTTTTCTCTAAAAGTTATCTCAAAGTTCTTTGGGAAACCTTCCCAATTACAATGTTTATGAGCCTCGGCTCAAAGGAGAAACCTTCCCCCAATCCTGAATTTATGAGCCTCTGCTCAAAGGAGATACCTTCCCCTACCTCTGCTCTGGTTGGTGATCCTCTAGAAGACCTCTGCCTCCGCTGCCCTTAGCAAATGGAACTCTATCCACAGAAGACACCTGTCTTCCCTGCTCTGGCTGGAGACCTCTGTCCTCAACTCTATCACCTCAAAGCTGGTCCTCGAATTTGCACTAAACACAGTCCTTCGGTCTAGCACAAATGTCCTCGTCCTCTGTCTTTGATCAGCACCAAACACAGTCCTTCGGTCTGGCACAAATCTGTCCTCAGGTTCTTCTCATAGAACCAATGCACCTCTGTCCTCAAGTTCTCTGATAGAACTATCAACCTCAGCTTCACAAGTCCTCTTCCAAAACCCCCCCAAAAACCCCCCCCCCCCCCCCCCCAACCCCCCCCAAAACCCCCCCCCCACCCCCAATGGAACTCTGTCCAAAACCTGCTCACAAGTTCATCAAGAAAACTTGCTTGGCATGAACCCACAAAGAGAATTGTTAGAGACCCAATGTGATTCATCAACCTCATCATAGAAGCATAAAGAGAATTGTTAGAGACTCAATATGTTCTATACTTAACTCCCAATCTCAATCTCAACTCAATCTCAAATCTCAAAAGAATAAGATAGATGTAGTATGCTTTTCTCAAGAACATGAAACACAACCCAACAATTGCCAACCATGCAATATCTCATATAACAATGATACTCATGTTCTTTCCAACAACCAATATCTTTTCTCAACCAATTAGGGCTTCAACAACAATGCTCAAAGACAAGGTTTAACCAACATCATTCAACTCAACATTAACCTTGAAGCATTCAACCAATCATCACAAGAAAAGGAAACAAGTAGAAATCCTTTTCCCTCCAAAGATATTTGAACAAAATAGCCACCAACACAATATCACCAAATGCAAAGAATAACTTGTTCAAATCAACTCAATGGAGTAAGCCCAATATCATGTATCAAGTAAAGCACTAACTTGATCAACACAACCTCTATGGAAGCAACTCAACCATCAACTATCAAAACAGCCAACTCAAGGGTTTCACCAACTCAAAGCAAGTAGCAAGACTCACAAACATAAACCCTAGTGCACAATGCTTCCACTACCTCAAACCAGAATTATGCATTCACCAAAACTCTCATCAATGATAACAATGCATAAGTAGTCTTCAACAAACCAGAAACTAGGACTTACACCCAACCAAAGGAAACCTTGTTGAATACCTTTTCACTCCAATCTTATTTCAGGAAAACATACACCAATCATACTCATAAGAAGAATGTGCCCATACCTTATTGAAGTGAAGGAACCCCTTTGGAAATCTGCCACAATCACAACATTCTTTTGCCAATCTTCACAAGGGTTAGTAGATCACAAAATAATCAACATTATTCCACCTTTCAATAATCATCACCAAAGCCTTTAATTGCACAACTTCCTTATCTCTCCTAAAACCACTTGTACCATAAAATAAAATAAATCACAACATTGCATAACCTTATAACTCCCAAAACCACTTATACCATAAAAGTAAAATAAATCACAACATTCAACCTTATAACTCCCAAAACCACTTATACCATAAAAGTAAAATAAATCACAACATTCAACCTTTCTTCACTTAGGTTGACTTTCCTCTAAAATCAAACACAACTTACAAAATATCAAACCATTACATACCTTCAATTTAACTTTCAATAAAAACAATCACCTTTCCTCACCACCTTTAAATCCTTCCTTCTCACAACATCTAACCACCTCTACTACAATTAACAAAATACATACATATTTAATCCATTACTCTCACCCTTAATTTATCTTCTATTCATTACCAAAACCCCTCTCTTTTCTCCTTTTCTTATCTTCTATTTATCTAAATATCTCTCCTCCTCTCCATATTCTTCATCTAAACTCTCACCATTTCTTCCTCAATTCTTATCCTTTCATTTTTTCTTTCCTTTCTCTTTATCTATTCTTTATTTTTTCTTCCCTCTTATCCTTTTATTCCTTTCTTTTATTTCACCTCATTTCCTTCATTTCATTCATTTTCTTCTAACGAAAATCGAATGCACTCATTCATTTTATTCACACCACTTTTAATGAATTCTATTGCCTCATTTTATATGCACTTTGATGCATTGATCAACACGTCGACAAATACTTTAATTTAATTTTAAAATATTAATTTAAATTTTAAATAAATAAAATTTAAACTAAATATTTAAAATTAAATATCTTCATCATCGGGGCACCTTTTTCAATGAAACGAAGAGCCAACTTGGGTTTTAAGAAAAACCCATTTCAAATCTGTTGTCCATGGTTTTAAATAAAACCTTTTATTTTGTCTGCCTTGGTTTTCACAAAAACCCTTCCGCTTCTTGACATCAATGACAACATCAACACTTGAGCAAAGGCAATGTACCCAATGTACCCAAAATTGCCAACAATCTCCCCCTTTGTCATTGATGGCAAAACTTTACTAAAAACACATCTTCAAGAGCCAAAACTGAAACCCACAACCGAGAATCTACCTTTGAAGTTTTGCTCCCCATGACTTGAAGCTTTCCTCTTCACTTGAAGCTCTCCCCCTTACTCATATCTCTCCCCCTTTGTCATCAATGGCAAAGGGCCACCTTTGGGGCTCGGGACTAAGAATGAGCCTCTTAGCTTAGTCCCTCCCCCACCTCCTGTTGAGGTGATTAATTCTGGGGTGGGAGTAAAACTCCCATTAGGCACTGATCATCATCAGCGTCTATAACTTCCTTGTCGGGCCTTCTCTTGAACTCTTTGTCCATATTCCTGTTCCTGTCATTGTTCTGATCCTTGGACCTGATCATGCCACTGTTCCTGTTCCTGTATTCTGGAATTTCAGCTCTACACTGTCTAGCTATGTGACCTTCATTGTTGCACTTGTAACAAGTAACAATGTTATTTCTTTGAGGCATACCTGTTCTTTGAATCCACTTGTTTTGACTAAACCTGTTCCTATTGTTTGCCTTGCAATGAACTGCCTTGTGCCCAAACTGATTGCAAGAGTAGCAATACCCATAAAAGAAATCACCACTTCTGAAACTGTTATTTACCTTCTTCACTTGAGCCATGCAATGTACAGCCATGTGACCAAACCTGTGACAAGCAAAACATCTGCCTTGAAACTTTCCTTTATTTGACTTCTTAGGTCCTGAAAACTTCTCCTTCTTCTCATTCCGAAATCTGTTTTCTGTTTCTATGCATCTATCATTCAAGGACTCATGATCTGAAATACTTTCCTCATTAGAACTCTCTTCCTTTTGGAATCTCTTACTAGACTCTCCAACTTGTTTCTTGTGAGGCTTAACAAAACCAAGACCTGTTTTATCTGTTGGATTTCTTTGACTTTGGATGAGAGACTTAACCTTTTTGGAGCTTTCTTGAAACTTGTACAGATTATCCTTGTACTCTTTATTTTCCTCTTTCAACGAAGCCATTTTCTGTTCTAATTCACTATACTCAAGCACCTTAGATTCTAACTCATTCTTGAGTTCTTGTGCATTAGCCATAGAGACATCAAGACTTTCTATAAGTTCATCTCTCTCCATACAACATTCATCTAACTTATCCTTGAGTCTAGCATTCTTCTTTCTTTCCTTTTTCAAAACACTAAGAGCATTTGTAAGTTCACATTCAAGATCTATCCTATCCTCTATTTGATTGCACTTTGAATTATCAAGGCCTTTTTCAGATTTCTTATCACTAGAGGTGCTACCCTTTTCAAAAACCATACATGCATCTTCCTTATCATTTTTTGAAGCATCCTCATACATACTAACAACCAATTCATTATTTGTGCAATCATCCTCAAGGTGACCAAAATTTCCACATCTAAGACATTTCATGATAATGAATCTATGTTTTGGTTCTTCCTCTTTTTCGGATATGAACAACATCTCATTTTCATTATCACTTGAAGAACTTTCACTATCACTACTAGAACACTTACTTGCTTTGTCTAGGTAGAAGCTCTTCTTGTGCTTGTGAGAATACCTCTTTCCTTTATTGTTGTGCTCATATTTGTTCTTCCTATGATGCCTATGCTTTTCAGAATCCTTGCTCTTACAATCCTGTTTATCTTCATCACTTTCATCCTTGGCAACGGTACAGATTAGTAGCATAATGACCAAACTTTCCACAATTGAAACATCTCACGTTTTTCATATTTTTGTGCTTTCTAAAGAACTTGCCTTTCTTGTCTGTAATATGCCTCTTCATCACCAGAAGACTCATCACTCTCTTGAAGTTGTTTACCTTTGGAATTCTTGGTAGCCTTGAAAGCTGCCTCCTTCTTGACATCAACCTTCACTTGAGTTCTCAACTCAAATGCTGCAAGTATACTATGGAGCTCATATTTTTTCAACTTATCCAAATCTTTAGCTTCCTCAATAGCAGAAATATTTTCACTAAATCTATTAGGAAGAGATCTTAAAATCTTATCACAAACATCATTTTCAGCAAGCTCAAGACCTAAGTCTTTCATGGAGTTAACAACTTCATCCATACGAAGCATGTAGTCACTAATATTTTCATCATCATTCATCTTGAGTTGTTCAAACATACCTTTGAAGTGTCTCAACTTGGCCTTTCTGACATTTGTATCACCTGTATGAACCACCTTCAATTGATTCCACATTTCACTAGTTGTATTGCAGTGAATCACTTTAGTGAGATCTGCTTTCTGTAAGCCTTTCAAGATTGCATTCATTGCTTTTGAATTGCTGTGATGTAGGAGCCTCTCTTCTTTAGTATTAAGACCATGTTCAGGAATAGTGTACTCATCTTCAATTACTTCCCAAACCTCATTCCCAAGTGCCATTAGATGAACCTTCATCCTTGCACTCCAAAGACCAAAATCTGACCCATCAAGAATAGGTGCTGCATTGCCACTTGAATGATCCATTGTGTTCTTTACTAGCTTTTCCTTCAAGCTGTTAAACCTTTCGAAGGAACCTGCTCTGATACCAATTGAAGAACACAAGCTTATACTGAGAGGGGGGTGAACAGTATAAGACCTCTTTTTACTTTTTCCTTTATACTTCAAAACAGTAAAGCAATATATCCAAAGCAATATCAAAGCAATGCACAAAACCATCCACAAAGTGACACAACAATTTACATGGTTCATCCACAAAACTTTTCTCTAAAAGTTATCTCAAAGTTCTTTGGGAAACCTTCCCAATTACAATGTTTATGAGCCTCGGCTCAAAGGAGAAACCTTCCCCCAATCTGAATTTATGAGCCTCTGCTCAAAGGAGATACCTTCCCCTACCTCTGCTCTCGCTGGTGATCCTCTAGAAGACCTCTGCCTCCGCTGCCCTTAGCAAATGGAACTCTATCCACAGAAGACACCTGTCTTCCCTGCTCTGGCTGGAGACCTCTGTCCTCAACTCTATCACCTCAAAGCTGGTCCTCGAATTTGCACTAAACACAGTCCTTCGGTCTAGCACAAATGTCCTCGTCCTCTGTCTTTGATCAGCACCAAACACAGTCCTTCGATCTGGCACAAATCTGTCCTCAGGTTCTTCTCATAGAACCAATGCACCTCTGTCCTCAAGTTCTCTGATAGAACTATCAACCTCACATCACAAGTCCTCTACTAAGACCTGTCCAAATCTGCTCACAAGTCCCCAATGGAACCTGTCCAAAACCTGCTCACAAGTTCATCAAGAAAACTTGCTTGGCATGAACCCACAAAGAGAATTGTTAGAGACCCAATGTGATTCATCAACCTCATAGAAGCATAAAGAGAATTGTTAGAGACTCAATATGTTCTATACTTAACTCCCAATCTCAATCTCAACTCAATCTCAAATCTCAAAAGAATAAGATAGATGTAGTATGCTTTTCTCAAGAACATGAAACACAACCCAACAATTGCCAACCATGCAATATCTCATATAACAATGATACTCATGTTCTTTCCAACAACCAATATCTTTTCTCAACCAATTAGGGCTTCAACAACAATGCTCAAAGACAAGGTTTAACCAACATCATTCAACTCAACATTAACCTTGAAGCATTCAACCAATCATCACAAGAAAAGGAAACAAGTAGAAATCCTTTTCCCTCCAAAGATATTTGAACAAAATAGCCACCAACACAATATCACCAAATGCAAAGAATAACTTGTTCAAATCAACTCAATGGAGTAAGCCCAATATCATGTATCAAGTAAAGCAATAACTTGATCAACACAACCTCTATGGAAGCAACTCAACCATCAACTATCAAAACAGCCAACTAAGGGTTTCACCAACTCAAAGCAAGTAGCAAGACTCACAAACATAAACCCTAGTGCACAATGCTTCCACTACCTCAAACCAGAATTATGCATTCACCAAAACTCTCATCAATGATAACAATGCATAAGTAGTCTTCAACAAACCAGAAACTAGGACTTACACCCAACCAAAGGAAACCTTGTTGAATACCTTTTCACTCCAATCTTATTTCAGGAAAAACATACACCAATCATACTCATAAGAAGAATGTGCCCATACCTTATTGAAGTGAAGGAACCCCTTTGGAAATCTGCCACAATCACAAAATTCTTTTGCCAATCTTCACAAGGGTTAGTAGATCACAAAATAATCAACATTATTCCACCTTTCAATAATCATCACCAAAGCCTTTAATTGCACAACTCCCTTATCTCTCCTAAAACCACTTGTACCATAAAATAAAATAAATCACAACATTGCATAACCTTATAACTCCCAAAACCACTTATACCATAAAAGTAAAATAAATCACAACATTGCATAACCTTATAACTCCCAAAACCACTTATACCATAAAAGTAAAATAAATCACAACATTCAACCTTTCTTCACTTAGGTTGACTTTCCTCTAAAATCAAACACAACTTACAAAATATCAAACCATTACATACCTCACAATATGGAAGCTTTCAATAAAAATAATCACCTTTCTGTCACCACCAAGATTTGAAATGAAGACCTTCCTTCTCACAATATACGATGGTAACCAACCCGTCTACTACAATATAACAAAAGAACTACATACTATATTTAATCCGTTACTCTCATGCCTTAATTTATCTTTCTATTGCATTACCAAAAACACCCTCTGCTCTCTTAGATTCTCACCCTACATCACGCTTTTCAATCTTTGCTCAACTTCATTCCCAAATCACATTGTTCGCTTTCTTATTTATTTCCTCAAACACCAATCTTTTGTACCTCTGCATCACTGGTATGCACTATGATATGTCATTCATGCTACGTAAGACAGTCTCACCACATATATTTCTTCCTCAAAATCGAAGTAATTCTCGATCCACTTTTTAGTTGCACATGTTTCTTTTAACATCAATTTCACCTCATTCTTAAATTCATTTCATTGAATTTTCCAACACGCTTCCTTCGCTGCATAGACGAAGACGAAAATGAAATGCACTCACTTCATTTCGATTCACCACACTTTTAAATGAATTCTATTAGCCTTATTTTATATGCACTTAGATGCAAAGATTAACACGTCGGCAAATACTTTAATTTAATTTTAAAATATTAATTTAAATTTTAATAAATAAAATTTAAACTAAATATTTAAAATTAAATATCTTCATCACCGGGGCACCTTTTTCAACGAAACGAAGAGCCAACTTGGGTTTTAAGAAAAACCCATTTCAAATCTGTTGTCCATGGTTTTAAATAAAACCTTTTATTTTGTCTGCCTTGGTTTTCACAAAAACCCTTCCGCTTCTTGACATCAATGACAACATCAACACTTGAGCAAAGGCAATGTACCCAATGTACCCAAAATTGCCAACAATCTCCCCCTTTGTCATTGATGGCAAAACTTTACTAAAAACACATCTTCAAGAGCCAAAACTGAAACCCACAACTGAGAATCTACCTTTGAAGTTTTGCTCCCCCTGACTTGAAGCTTTCCTCTTCACTTGAAGCTCTCCCCCTTACTCATATCTCTCCCCCTTTGTCATCAATGGCAAAGGGCCACCTTTGGGGCTCGAAACTAAGAATGAGCCTCTTAGCTTAGTCCCTCCCCCACCTCCTGTTGAGGTGATTAATTTTGGGGTGGGAGTAAAACTCCCATTAGGCACTGATCATCATCAGCGTCTATAACTTCCTTGTCGGGCCTTCTCTTGAACTCTTTGTCCATATTCCTGTTCCTGTCATTGTTCTGATCCTTGGACCTGATCATGCCACTGTTCCTGTTCCTGTATTCTAGAATTTCAGCTCTACACTGTCTAGCTATGTGACCTTCATTGTTGCACTTGTAACAAGTAACAATGTTATTTCTTTGAGGCATACCTGTTCTTTGAATCCACTTGTTCTGACTAAACTTGTTCCTATTGTTTGCCTTGCAATGAACTGCCTTGTGCCCAAACTGATTGCAAGAGTAGCAATACCCATAAAAGAAATCACCACTTCTGAAACTGTTATTTACCTTCTTCACTTGAGCCATGCAATGTACAGCCATGTGACCAAACCCTGTGACAAGCAAAACATCTGCCTTGAAACTTTCCTTTATTTGACTTCTTAGGTCCTGAAAACTTCTCCTTCTTCTCATTCCGAAATCTGTTTTCTGTTTCTATGCATCTATCATTCAAGGACTCATGATCTGAAATACTTTCCTCATTAGAACTCTCTTCCTTTTGGAATCTCTTACTAGACTCTCCAACTTGTTTCTTGTGAGGCTTAACAAAACCAAGACCTGTTTTATCTGTTGGATTTCTTTGACTTTGGATGAGAGACTTAACCTTTTTGGAGCTTTCTTGAAACCTGTACAGCTTATCCTTGTACTCTTTATTTTCCTCTTTCAACGAAGCCATTTTCTGTTCTAATTCACTATACTCAAGCACCTTAGATTCTAACTCATTCTTGAGTTCTTGTGCATTAGCCATAGAGACATCAAGACTTTCTATAAGTTCATCTCTCTCCATACAACATTCATCTAACTTATCCTTGAGTCTAGCATTCTTCTTTCTTTCCTTTTTCAAAGCACTAAGAGCATTAATAAGTTCACATTCAAGAACTCCCTCTATATGATTGCATTTAGAATTATCAAGGCCTTTTTCAGATTTCTTATCACTAGAGGTGCTACCCTTTTCAAAAACCATACATGCATCTTCCTTATCATTTTCTGAAGCATCCTCATACATACTAACAACCAATTCATTATTTGTGCAATCATCCTCAAGGTGACCAAAATTTCCACATCTAAGACATTTCATGATAATGAATCTATGTTTTGGTTCTTCCTCTTTTTCTGATATGAACAACATCTCATTTTCATTATCACTTGAAGAACTTTCACTATCACTGCTAGAACACTTACTTGCTTTGTCTAGGTAGAAGCTCTTCTTGTGCTTGTGAGAATACCTCTTTCCTTTATTGTTGTGCTCATCTTTGTTCTCATTTCCTTTGTATGCCTATGCCTTTCAGAATCCTTGCTCTTACAATCCTGTTTAACTTCATCACTTTCATCCTTGGCAACGGTGCAGTTAGTAGCATAATGACCAACCTTACCACAATTGAAACATCTCACGTTTTTCATATTTTTGTGCTTTCTAAAGAACTTGCCTTTCTTGCTGTAATATGCCTCTTCATCACCAGAAGACTCATCACTCTCTTGAAGCTGTTTACCTTTGGAATTCTTGGTAGCCTTGAAAGCTGCCTCCTTCTTGACATCAACCTTCACTTGAGTTCTTAACTCAAATGCTGCAAGTATACTATGGAGCTCATATTTTTTCAACTTATCCAAATCTTTAGCTTCCTCAATAGCAGAAATATTTTCACTAAATCTATTAGGAAGAGATCTTAAAATCTTATCACAAACATCATTTTCAGCAAGCTCAAGACCTAAGTCTTTCATGGAGTTAACAACTTCATCCATACGAAGCATGTAGTCACTAATATTTTCATCATCATTCATTTTGAGTTGTTCAAACATACCTTTGAAGTGTCTCAACTTGGCCTTTCTGACATTTGTATCACCTGTATGAACCACCTTCAACTGATTCCACATTTCACTAGTTGTCTTGCAGTGAATCACTTTGGTGAGATCTGCTTTACGTAAGCCTTTCAAGATTGCATTCATTGCTTTTGAATTGCTGTGATGTAGGAGCCTCTCTTCTTTAGTATTAAGACCATGTTCAGGAATAGTTTACTCATCTTCAATTACTGTTGGCAATTTTGGGTACTTTGGGTACATTGCCTTTGCTCAAGTGTTGATGTTGTCATTGATGTCAAGAAGCGGAAAGGTTTCTTGTGAAAACCAAGGCATTCAAGATACAAGGTTTTATTTAAAACCATGGACAACAGATTTGAAATGGGTTTTTCTTAAAACCCAAGTTGGCTCTTTGTTTCGTTGAAAAAGGTGCCCCGGTGATGAAGATATTTAATTTTAAATATTTAGTTTAAATTTTATTTAATTAAAATTTAAATTAATATTTTAAAATTAAGTTAAAAAAAAATTTCGACATGTTTGGAAAAGCGACGTGTTTCCAATGCATCTTAGTGCATATAAAAAGTGGAAATGGAATTCATTAAAAGTGTGGTTGAGGATATCGATCTTCGTTATATCGTCTGCGCCAGCAAAGGAAGAGCTAAATGTTCTTGATTTGAATCCTCGTGCATATCGATATAGTCGGAGCCCCAGCGTCGTGATGTTGCGTTTGAGCACCTCTGTGGCAGAGTTCATGAGGCTGTTCGACAGGGAGTAGCTGGTGACCCCATCATAGTCCTCATGCTGCTGCACGCACTTGTAGCTGTCGGCGCTAGCCCCGATGTGCGTCTGCACTGTGTGGAGGAGGCGGAGCTTTGAGCGACTTCTATAGGAGGGTTTGTTGGTTAAGAGGATCGAACAGCCGTAGACGCGGAAGAGACAGTTTGTGACCATCATGGAGCGCTCCGTTCCCGCGTACCTGTTGCATTAGGCGAAAAGAGTTATGAAATTGGAGGGAGTCATGGTATATTGCAAATAGCGATAAGCAGGGTCTCAAAATCGATCAAGTCGCTGGAGAGAAATCATCGTTGAGAAACATTGAGAGTGAATCATAGGCAGAGCTGAGGTTGAGCGGTAGCAAATGACGACTGCATGTTCGAAGTAGGTCTGAGTGCATTTATCGAGGGTTTGGATTTAGCACCAATGTAAGAAGGCGACTAGCCTACGTGGCGCTCGTTTGTTCGTTGAGAGCGTGTGACCATTGAAGCAACGCGGGTCATCCACAACGCATAAGCCAGAATCAATTTTAAAGTAAGCCTTTTATGTGGTGTATTCGGGGAGCTATAAGGCTTGCATTATTATAGGAGTTATAAGGTTATGTAATGATTTATGTTATTTTATGGTATAAGTGGTTTTAGGAGAGATAAGGGAGTTGTGCAATTAAGGATTTGGTGATGATTATTAAAAAATGGAATAATTTTGATTATCTACTAACCCTTGTGAAGATTGGCAAAATAATGTTGTGATGGTGGCAGATTTCCAAAGGGGTTCCTTCACTTCAATAAGGTATGGGCACATTCTTCTTATGAGTATGATTGGTGTATGTTTTTCTGAAATAAGTTTGGAGTGAAAAGGGATTCTACTAGGTTTCCTTTGGTTGGGTGTAAATCCTATTTTCTGGTTTGTTGAAGACTACTTATGCATTGTTATCATTGATGAGAGTTTTGGTGAATGCATAATTCTGGTTTGAGGTAGTGGAAGCATTGTGCACTAGGGTTTATGATTGTGAGTCTTGCTACTTGCTTTGAGTTGGTGAAACCCTTAGTTGGCTATTTTGATATTGATGGATGAGTGCTTCCATAGTGGTTGTGTTGATCAAGTTAATGCTTTACTTGATACATGATATTGGGCTTACTCCATTGAGTTGATTTGAACAAGTTATTCTATGCATTTGGTGATATTGTGTTGGTGGCTGTTTTGTTCAAATATCTTTGGAGGGAAAAGGATTTCTACTTGTTTCCTTTTTCTTGTGATGATTGGTTGAATGCTTCAAGGTTAATGTTGAGTTGAATGATGTTGGTTAAACCTTGTCTTTAAGCATTGTTGTTGAAGCCCTAATTGATTGAGAAAAGATATTGGTTGTTGGAAAGAACATGAGTATCATTGTTATATGAGATATTGCATGGTTGGCAATTGTTGGGTTGTATTTCATGTTCTTGAGAAAAGCATACTACATCTATCTTATTCTTTTGAGATTTGATATTGAGTTGAGATTGAGATTGGGAGATAAGTATAGAACATATTGAGTCTCTAACAATTCTCTTTATGCTTCTATGAGATTGATGAATCATATTGAGTCTCTAACAATTCTCTTTATGCTTCTATGAGGTGGATGAATCACTTTGGGTCTCTAACCATTCTCTTTGTGGGTTCATGCCAAGCAAGTGTTCTTGATAAACTTGTGAGCAGGTTCTGGACAGGTCTTAGAAGAGGACTTGTGAAGCTGAGGTTGGATAGGTCCTAGCGGAGGACTGTGAGGACAGAGGTGCATTGGTTCTATGAGAAGAACCCGAGGACAGATTGTGACGATGACCGGTTTAGTGAAATCACCGTTATAGCCGAGAAAGAGGTCCCACCGGCGGGAAGACAGGTGTCTTCTGTGGATAGAGTTCCATTTGCTAAGGGTAGCGGAGGCAGAGGTCTTCTAGAGGATCACCAGCCAGAGCAGAGCTAGGGGATTGGTGTCTCCTGTGGGTCGGTGCCCACGAACTTGAGCTAGGGGATTGGTGTCTCCTGTGGGTCGATGCCCATGAACTTGAGATTAGGGGATTGGTGTCTCCTGTGGGTCGATGCCCATGAACTTTAGATTAGGGGATTGGCGTCTCCTATGGGTCGATGCCCATGAATTTGAGATTAGGGGATTAGTGTCTCCTTTGGGTAGGTGCCCATAAACATTGTAATTGGGAAGGTTTCCCAAAGAACTTTGAGATAACTTTTAGAGAAAAGTTTTGTGGACGTAGCCTAGGCTTTCTAGGTGAACCACGTTAAAATTGGTGTCACTTTGTGGATGATCTTGTGCTTTGTTTTGATATTGCTTTGGATATATTGCTTTACTATTTTGAAGTATAAAAGAAAAGTAAAAAGAGGTCTTATACTATTCACCCCCCCCTCTCAGTATAAGCTTGTGTTCAACAATTGGTATCAGAGCAAGGTTCCTTTGAAAAGTTTGATAGCTTGAAGGAAGATCTTACAAGAACACAAATGGCAAGGAAAGGCAAAAGCAAAACCATAAGACACAAGAAGAAGAAATCTCACAGGGTCATGAAAGGAAATGAAGATGATCTCAATATTGCTGCATTGGGAATGGAAATAGATTCAAAAGATGAATCAAACAGTGGAGAACAAGTCAGATTAATAAAGTTTTGCACCAGATGTGGGAAGACAGGTCACTTTGTAGCTGATTGCTCACAAGGTAGAGAATGTTTTGTTTGTGGTAAACTCGGTCATAATGAACGTCAGTGCCATGGGTTTAGTAGCAGTGAAGATGAAGATGGTCCCTTCAAAATTGGGAAAGAAACAGATTTAGAACAAGAGTGTGATGAAGAAGGAAGTGATGCAGAAACAAATTGGGAACAAAAACTGATTTTAGACCTGAGTAAAAAGGTTGAGGATGCAGAAGATATAATCACCAGCTTGAAAGTTCAAGCAGAAGATTACAAGAAAATTTATGAAGATCTCGAAATTCAATCTTTTAGGAAAACCAGTATTGCAATCAAGCTAGAAAAAGAAATTGACGAGTTTAAGAATGCGAGATAGAAGAAATGAGTAATAAAGTTGGTATATACAGCAAACATGAAGAGGAATCTAACAAAGTTATTAACAATCTGGAGGTGAAAATAGAAGAGCTCAAAAAGTGTGAAGAAACTCTCAGGTATCAGATCAATGAGAAAGAGATTGTTTGCTACAATCAAAAGGAAGAGATTGCTTCATTGAAGAAACAACTAGAAGAGGCCAATACAACTCTTAAAACCAAAGATGAGCACAACAATCAAGAAAAGAAGAGCATCTACCTTGACAAAGCAAGTAAGTGTTTTAGTAGTGATAGTGAAAGTTCTTCAGGGGATTATAAAAATGAGATTTTGTTCATATCAAAAAAGGAGGAAGAACCGAAATATCTTAGATATGGAAAGTGTTGGCACCTTGAGGATAATTGCAAAAATAATGATTTGGTTGCTAGTATGTATGAGGATGCTTCAAAAAGTGATAAGGAAGATGCATGTATGGTTTTTGAAAAGGGTAGCACCTCTAGTGATAAGAAATCTGAAAAAGGCCTTGATAATTCAAAGTGCAATCAAATAGAGGATCTTGAATGTGAACTTACTAATGCTCTTAGTGTCTTGAAAAAGGAAAGAAAGAAGAATGCTAGACTCAAGGATAAGTTAGATGAATGTTGCATGGAGAGAGATAAACTTATAGAAAGTCTTGACGTATCTATGGCTAAGGCACAAGAACTCAAGAATGAGTTAGAATCTAAGGTGCTTGAGTATAGTGAATTAGATCAGAAAATGGCTTCTTTGAAAGAGGAAACTAAAGAATACAAGGATAAGTTGTACAGGTTTCAAGATAGTTCCAAAAAGGTTAAGTCTCTCATCCAAAGTCAAAGAAATCCAATAGATAAAATAGGTCTTGGTTTTGTTAAGCCTCACAAGAAACAAGTTGGAGAGTCTAGTAAGAGATTCCAAAAGGAAGAGAGTTCTAATGAGGAAAGTATTTCAGATCATGAGTCCTTGAATGATAGATGCATAGAAATAGAAAACAAATTTCAGAATGAGAAGAAGGAGAAGTTTTCAGGAGCTAAGAAGTTAAATGAAGGGAAGTTTCAAGGCAGATGTTTTGCTTGTCTCAAGTAAAGAAGGTAAATGACAGTTTCAGAAGTGGTAATTTCTTTCATGGGTATTGCTACTCTTGCAATCAGTTTGGGCATAAAGCAATTTTTTGCAAGGCAAATATCAGAAACAGGTTTGGTCATAATAGGTTTGGTCAGAACAGGGTTAGTCAGAATAGGTGGATTCAAAGAACAGGTATGCCTCAAAGAAATAACATTGTTACTTGCTATAAGTGCAAAAATGAAGGCCACATAGCTAGACAGTGTAGAGCTAAAATTCTAGAATACAAGAACAGGAACAGTGGCATGATCGGGTCCAAGGATCAGAACAATGACAGGAACAGGAATATGGACAGAGAGTTCAAGAGAAGGCCCGACAAGGAAGTTATAGACACTGATGATGATCAGTGCCTAATGGGAGTTTTACTCCCACCCCATAATTAATCACCTCAATAGGAGGTGGGGGAGGGACTAAGCTAAGAGGCTCATTCTTAGTTCCAAATATGGCCCTTTGCCATTGATGACAAAGGGGGAGAGATATGAGTAAGGGGGAGAGCTTCAAGTGAAGAGGAAGTTTCAAGTCAGGGGGAGCAAAACTTCAAAGAGAGTGTTTTCAGTTTTGGCTCTTGAAGATGTGTTTTTAGTAAAGTTTTGCCATCAATGACAAAGGGGGAGATTGTTGGCAATTTTGGGTACATTGGGTACATTGCCTTTGCTCAAGTGTTGATGTTGTCATTGATGTCAAGAAGCGGAAAGGTTTCTTGTGAAAACCAAGGCAGTCAAGATACAATGTTTTATTTAAAACCATGGACAATATATTTGAAATGGGTTTTTCTTAAAACCCAATTTGGCTCTTTGTTTCGTTGAAAAAGGTGCCCCGGTGATGAATATATTTAATTTTAAATATTTAGTTTAAATTTTATTTAATTAAAATTTAAATTAATATTTTAAAATTAAGTTAAAATTTTTTTGACATGTTTGGAAAAGCCGACGTGTTTCCAATGCATCTTAGTGCATATAAAAAGTGGAAATGGAATTCATTAAAAGTGTGGTTGAGGATATCGATCTTCGTTATATCATCTGCGTCAGCAAAGGAAGAGCTAAATGTTCTTGATTTGAATCCTCGTGCATATCGATATAGTCGGAGCCCCAGCGTCGTGATGTTGCATTTGAGCGCCTCTGTGGCGGAGTTCACGAGGCGGTTCGATAGGGAGTAGCCGGTGACCCCATCGTAGTCCTCATGCTGCTGCACGCACTTGTAGCTGTCGACGCTAGCCCCGATGTGCGTCTGCACTGTGTGGAGGAGGCGGAGCTTTGAGCGACTTCTGTAGGAGGGTTTGTTGGTTAAGAGGATCGAACAGCCGCAGACGTGAAAGAGACAATTTGTGACCATCATGGAGCGCTCCGTTCCCGCATACCTATTGCATTAGGCGGAAAGAGTTATGAAATTGGAGGGAGTCATGGTATATTGCAAATAGCGATAAGCAGGGTCTCAAAATCGATCAAGTCGTTGGAGAGAAATCACCGTCGAGAAACATTGAGAGTGAATCACAGGCAGAGCTGAGGTTGAGCGGCAGCAAATGACGACTGCATGTTCGAAGTAGGTCTGAGCGCATTTATCGAGGGTTTGGATTCAACACCAATGTAAGAAGGCGACTAGCCTACGTGGTGCTCATTTGTTCGTTGAGAGCATGTGACCATTGAAGCAATGCGGGTCATCCACAACGCATAAGCCAGAATCAATTTTAAAGTAAGCCTTTTATGTGGTGTATTCGGGGAGCTATAAGGCTTGCATTATTATAGGAGTTATAAGGTTATGTAATGATTTATGTTATTTTATGGTATAAGTGGTTTTAGGAGAGATAAGGGAGTTGTGCAATTAAGGATTTGGTGATGATTATTAAAAAATGGAATAATGTTGATTATCTACTAACCCTTGTGAAGATTGGCAAAAGAATGTTGTGATGGTGGCACTTTTCCAAAGGGGTTCCTTCACTTCAATAAGGTATGGGCACATTCTTCTTATGAGTATGATTGGTGTATGTTTTTCTGAAATAAGTTTGGAGTGAAAAGGGATTCTACTAGGTTTCCTTTGGTTGGGTGTAAATCCTATTTTCTGGTTTGTTGAAGACTACTTATGCATTGTTATCATTGATGAGAGTTTTGGTGAATGCATAATTCTGGTTTGAGGTAGTGGAAGCATTGTGCACTAGGGTTTATGATTGTGAGTCTTGCTACTTGCTTTGAGTTGGTGAAACCCTTAGTTGGCTGTTTTGATATTGATGGATGAGTGTTTCCATAGTGGTTGTGTTGATCAAGTTAATGCTTTACTTGATACATGATATTGGGCTTACTCCATTGAGTTGATTTGAACAAGTTATTCTATGCATTTGGTGATATTGTGTTGGTGGCTGTTTTGTTCAAATATCTTTGGAGGGAAAAGGATTTCTACTTGTTTCCTTTTTCTTGTGATGATTGGTTGAATGCTTCAAGGTTAATGTTGAGTTGAATGATGTTGGTTAAACCTTGTCTTTAAGCATTGTTGTTGAAGCCCTAATTGATTGAGAAAAGATATTGGTTGTTGGAAAGAACATGAGTATCATTGTTATATGAGATATTGCATGGTTGGCAATTGTTGGGTTGTATTTCATGTTCTTGAGAAAAGCATACTACATCTATCTTATTCTTTTGAGATTTGATATTGAGTTGAGATTGAGATTGGGAGATAAGTATAGAACATATTGAGTCTCTAACAATTCTCTTTATGCTTCTATGAGATTGATGAATCATATTGAGTCTCTAACAATTCTCTTTATGCTTCTATGAGGTGGATGAATCACTTTGGGTCTCTAACCATTCTCTTTGTGGGTTCATGCCAAGCAAGTGTTCTTGATAAACTTGTGAGCAGGTTCTGGACAGGTCTTAATAGAGGACTTGTGAAGCTGAGGTTGATAGTTCTATCAAAGAACTTGAGGACAGAGGTGCATTGGTTCTATGAGAAGAACCTGAGGACAGATTTGTGCCAGACCGATGGACTGTGTTCAGTGCAAATTCGAGGACCAGCTTTGAGGTGATAGAGCTAAGAATACAGGTCTCCAGCCAGTGCAGGGAAGACAGGTGTCTTTTGTGGATAGAGTTCCATTTTCTAAGTGCAGCGGAAGCAGAGGTCTTCTAGAGGATCACTAGCCAGAGCAGAGCTAGGGGATTGGTGTCTCCTGTGGGTCGGTGCCCACGAACTTGAGCTAGGGGATTGGTGTCTCCTGTGGGTCGATGCCCACAAACTTAAAATTAGGGGATTGGTGTCTCCTATGGGTCGGTGCCCACAAATTTTAGATTAGGGGATTGGCATCTCCTGTGGGTCGGTGACCATGAATTTGAGATTAGGGGATTGGTGTCTCCTTTGGGTAGGTGCCCATAAACATTGTAATTGGGAAGGTTTCCCAAAGAACTTTGAGATAACTTTTAGAGAAAATTTTTGTGGACGTAGCCTAGGCTTTTTGGGTGAACCACATTAAAATTGGTGTCACTTTGTGGATGATCTTGTGCTTTGTTTTGGTATTGCTTTGGATATATTGCTTTACTGTTTTGAAGTATAAAATAAAAGTAAAAAGAGGTCTTATACTGTTCACCCCCCCCCTTTTAGTATAAGCTTGTGTTCAATAATTACTTCCCAAACCTCATTCCCAAGTGCCATTAGATGAACCTTCATCCTTGCACTCCAAAGACCAAAATCTATCCCATCAATAATAGGTGCTGCATTGCCACTTGAATGATCCATTGTGTTCTTTACTAGCTTTTCCTTCAAGCTGTTAAACCTTTCAAAGGAACCTACTCTGATACCAATTGAAGAACACAAGCTTATACTGAGAGGGGAGGTGAACAGTATAAAACCTCCTTTTACTTTTTCCCTTATACTTCAAAACAGTAAAGCAATATATCCAAAGCAATATCAAAGCAATGCACAAAACCATCCACAAAGTGACACAACAATTTACATGGTTCATTCACAAAACTTTTCTCTAAAAGTTATCTCAAAGTTCTTTGGGAAACCTTCCCAATTACAATGTTTATGAGCCTCGGCTCAAAGGAGAAATCTTCCCCCAATCTTAATTTATGGGCCTTTGCTCAAAGGAGATACCTTCCCCTACCTCTGCTCTGGCTGGTGATCCTATAGAAGACCTCTGCCTCCGCTGCCCTTAGCAAATGGAACTCTATCCACAGAAGACACCTGTCTTCCCTACTATGGCTGGAGACCTCTATCTTCAACTCTATCACCTCAAAGCTGGTCCTCGAATTTGCACTAAACACAGTCCTTCGGTCTAGCACAAATGTCCTCGTCCTCTGTCTTTGATCAGCACCAAACACAGTCCTTCGGTATAGCAAAAATTTGTCCTCAGGTTCTTCTCATAGAACCAATGCACCTCTGTCCTCAAGTTATCTGATAGAACTATCAACCTCAGCTTCACAAGTCCTCTGCTAAGACCTATCCAAATCTGCTCACAAGTCCCCACAGGAACCTGTCCAAAACTTGTTTACAAGTCCTCAATGGAACCTATCCAAAACCTGCTCACAACTCCCCAATGGAACCTGTCCAAAACCTGCTCACAAGTTTATCAAGAACACTTGCTTGGCATGAACCCACAAAGAGAATTGTTAGAGACTCAATATGATTCATCAACCTCATAGAAGCATAAAGAGAATTGTTAGAGACTCAATATGATTCATCAACCTCATAGAAGCATAAAGAGAATTGTTAGAGACTCAATATGTTCTATACTTAACTCCCAATCTCAATCTCAACTCAATCTCAGATCTCAAAAGAATAAGATAGATGTAGTATGCTTTTCTCAAGAACATGAAACACAACCCAACAATTTCCAACCATGCAATATCTCATATAACAATGATACTCATGTTCTTTCCAACAACCAATATCTTTTCTCAACCAATTAGGGCTTCAACAACAATTCTTAAAGACAAGGTTTAACCAACATCATTCAACTCAACATTAACCTTGAGGCATTCAACCAATCATCACAAGAAAAGGAAACAAGTAGAAATCCTTTTCCCTCCAAAGATATTTGAACAAAACAGCCACCAACACAATATCACCAAATGCATAGAATAACTTGTTCAAATCAACTCAATGGAGTAAGCCCAATATCATGTATCAAGTAAAGCATTAACTTGATCAACACAACCACTATGGAAGCACTCATCCATCAATATCAAAACAGCCAACTAAGGGTTTCACCAACTCAAAGCAAGTAGCAAGACTCACAATCATAAACCCTAGTGCACAATGCTTCCACTACCTCAAACCAGAATTATACATTCACCAAAACTCTCATCAATGATAACAATGCATAAGTAGTCTTCAACAAACCAAAAACTAGGACTTACACTCAACCAATGGAAACCTTGTTGAAAACCTTTTCACTCCAATCTTATTTCAGGAATAACATACACCTATCATACTCATAAGAATAATGTGCCCATACGTTATTGAAGTGAAGGAACCCCTTTGGAAATCTTTCACCATCACAACATTCTTTTGCCAATCTTCACAAGGGTTAGTAGATTACAAAATAATCAACATTATTCCAATCATCACAAAAGTCTTTAATTACACAACTTCCTTATCTCTCCTAAAACCACTTATACCATAAAATAAAATAAATCACAACATTACATAACCTTATAACTCCCAAAACCACTTATACCATAAAAGTAAAATAAATCACAACATTCAACCTTATAACTCCCAAAACCACTTATACCATAAAAGTAAAGTAAATCACAACATTCAACCTTTCTTCACTTAGGTTGACTTTCCTCTAAAATCAAAACCAACTTACAAAATATCAAACCATTACATACCTTGCAATTTGGAAGCTTTCAATAAAATACAAAGGAGGAAGAATGAAACTACTTCGGGCCTGAAGCATTTCCAGCAGCTACTTCGAGCAAGATTTTTGCGAAGCAAAATTTGAAAGAACATAGTACTGAAAACACTTTGCCCAAAAAGGTCATCGAAGCATCCACTTCGGGCCCCTGCATCAGCAAACCAATTCTACTTCACTGAAAGTCATTGCAAAGCATCTGCTTCGGCAAACTTTCATGCGAAGTACGTTCATCCAAGGTGGAAGATGCATTTTGAAGACAAAGATGCACATCGGCCAGAATACTCCCGAACTACAGTTTTGATAAAGGATCGCAGTGAAGCATCTCAACGACTCATGAGCGAAGTATCTACTTTGGTTAAAGGACCATGCCGAAGCATTTTTGATGCAGCGAAGCAATGAGAAGTGAAGACCCCATTTTGCGAAGGAGATATGCTTCAGACTCCATCACCCCCGAAGCCATCTTGTGAAGTTTTACCATGCGAAGTGTGAATCAAGGAGAATCTGCTTCGTCACAGGTCTGTTGCAAAGCAAAGTTGAAAAGGTAGTGAAGCACTTCAAAGACACGTGTTCCAAGCTGGGTATTTTTTCAAGGCGATCAAGTGCCTCATAAATGTATTTTTTCATGCTCGGTAAGCTCGTTTCTCATTTTTGGCAATTGAAAATGAAGTATCAAGCCATGATGAAGAGTCCGACGAGCATGGCAGAAACTCGAGCACTGCACCTAGAGACCAAGGACATCTAGACAGCTCATAAATGCATCTTTCCATGGTTGACCCAGTCACAGTTGCCAGTTTCAAAATAGATTTAAGATCTTGATCACGAGAACCTCAGGGAGCCAAGTTCTCAGGGCTCGAGGAAGTCCTTCTCCTTACTGTGTAATTATGACTCAGAGGTTTGGGTCCTCTATAAAAACCCAGGCATTGTAATGAAGAAGGGGGAGAACTATCTGCTAAGAAAGCTATTGTAACTTGATGTCCTGCTATTAATACTAAAGGGCTTTGGGCTCGTTTTCTCTCTTTTATGCTGCCTTCTGCGCTTGATTCTTTTGTCTATTTTCGTTTGTATACTGAGAAAGCTAAATCCTGCGTTCGGTGTGTGATCAGGGACTGTACCTTGAAACTCGTCTGAAGGATACATAGGAGTAAAAAAATATCATATTGGCTTTCTTTTATGCTACCTTCTGTGCTTGATTCTTTTGTCTGTCTTTGTTTGTATACTGAGAAAGTTGAATCTTGCGTCCAGTATGCAATCGAGGACAGTACCCTAAAACTCGCCTGAAGGATACATAGGAAGGTTGATATTGTGTTTCTTTCATCTATTCTTGGTGTTCTTTGCTTCTATTCAAGTTGACAATGATCGTGCTTCCTGTTCTCTCCCACCTTAAATCACCGATCTCTCTTCCCTTACCCCTTTTTATTCATTTCTCTAACCCTAAATCCTTTTATCTCTTTCCTGCACCCTTATCTCAACACCCCAAAGTAGTTTAGCATAGGAGCCGGCCTTTCTCTAGATATTGGCACGAGGGGCATCTCTTCCCTTCAGCCTTTCAATGTTGGTCTAGGTCTAGGGCACATACATTTACCCAAAATCCTTTCCTAGGCAGATTTGATGACCAACAGGAACCTCTCATGATGAGATCCTTTGAGGAAATTGAACACAAAGATGCTATAAACATATGAAATCAAGAAAGCATAAAAAATGTGTTATACCTATGTTAAATAGATAAATATTACTAGATATGCATAAAGGAATGATACAGCTAACTATCTAATGGCCTACTTATATGCAATAAAGCATGAAAGCATGGAAAGAAGCCATTAATATCCTAAATGCTATAATGAAGTAAATCTACTCAAATATTTAATCCGATCAGTCAAAGTCTCTAAAATACCAAATAAAGCATTAAACTGACTAATCTAACCTAGATAAGCACTTTGTAAAAATAACAGTAAGGGGATCTTACACCTGTTGCAAACCGTAGCTCAGATGAGTGGTCTACACTGTAAACCGTGGCTGACAGCCATGATGAGCAACTCAGTAGTTTTACCCTCCAATTCTAGGGCTATGGACTTGATCCTCCTTGTCAAATTGATGATCAAGGGTTGCCTCAATGTCCTATGATAGATTTGGTGGTTGAATTACTTGATTGGGCCTCCGTTTTCCTGAATTAGCATTTCTTGGTGTTCTATCTCCTTAGGGTTGTAGCACCCTAAAATTGGCGTAGTAAAATTATAAAATTTACATTCACCTTAGTAAATAATTTAAAAATCAAATTTAACCTCCCAAACCGCCCGTTAACCGTCGGGTATTCCGTTTCCCCCTTTTTCGTGCCATTTTTAGAGGTTGTTTTGACCGTTTGACGATATCGTCGCCGATCAGACGATATCGCCCCAGATTTGACGATTTCGTCTGGACTAGGACGTCCAGACGATCTTGTCGCAAAACTGAATTTGCATAGTTGGAATCTGTTCCAACGGGTCTCCAATCTGGGCAGAAGCGTGTCTGCGCCGTTGGGACCCTTCCCCGTTGGAGATCTCCCAAATTGGGATGATCTCCAACCTCCCAACAACTCCCCCTAAGCCTATTTAACTTCTAGGATTTTCCCTCCCCAACCCCTGGCTGAATTTATCTGCAAACTGAATCCTTCTACGCTAAAACATCATAATCTTATTTTTGCATTAGTCCCATAGCAATTTTGATGCAGGTATATCATTGATTTTCAACCGGAGCCAGCACCCATCGTCGTCGACGAACCTGTTCAAATCGGAGGCGATCCTGTCGAATTCGAGACGATTTCGTACTGATGCGAGACGATCTCGATTGCAGCCCACATCGAGGCAATCAGTGCCTGGAGTTTGCTTTTCTCAACTTTGTCTCTGTTATTTTGTTTTGCAAATTAGATAATATATTCAGTTTTTATCCTATTTTGCATCTGGAGTTCACCCATTTAGCCTAGATTGCATGCTAAGTTTATGATCTCGCCATTTAAGTACGAGTAATTTGCATTAATTTCTGTTCTTAAACATTGTTCAGTATTCATATTGCTATTTGGTGTAATTTGCCTCTGTTTGCACAGTAGGATTTTTTGGTATTTTGCATCTATTTTCGGTTTTGCAGGTCTCTGACGAATTCGTTAGATCTCAGACGATCTCGTCTGATTGCAGACGATTATGTAGAATCTCAGACGATCGGGACTGCTTCAAAATCAGAATCTTCTTCAGACATCCGGATCAGGTATTCCCCGTTTTCCTCCTGTAAATTCTCTATTTTTTGCTTTCAAATCTGTCTGCTGTATTCATGGAACTTGCATTTTCATATAGTTTAATTTAGTTTCATTCGGCCAAACCTAGGATGAATGTTTAAGATTAAAACGAACTCATTAAACACATTCCAAAAACCTAGGCGTGGAAACTGCCATTAAATGTTTCCTGGTGAACCCACCATCCATCGAAAAATCACCAAAATACACCTCCCTTGAGAGGCGGGACCTTCGCAAAGTCCTCTCGTCCGAGGTACCGCATCATCCTTTTCCCATCCTCCTTCGGGCGCGGATCCTATAGCCTGAAGGTAGGGATGCAAAAAATTTGGAGCGATACATTTTGGTGAACCCGACGTGAATGCATTGTAAACCTTTTGAAAACAAAAACAAAAATATATATATGTATACAAGAAAAACAAAAACAAAATCATCATTTCATGTTTATATGTTTTAGATTCAATTCTAAATAGTAGATGCTAAATATTACTTTTAGAAGTACTAAACAAACCATGAGTTTTTACTCAAATCAATATGAGCCCATTAGTAATGTTGGAAGAATTCAGCCAAATACATTTGTTGATTATGACCAACCTTATCCCTATTCAACATCACCTCCATCACACTTCTCTCATTTTTCATCCATAACCCAACAAGACAATCCCTTTGCCAATCCTCTTCATAATGATATTATCTATTCTCCCATATATCCATATTATGTCTATCAATCCACATATAATCCTCCTCCACCTTTTCAATACTCTTCTTTCAATACAACACATCCATTTCAACAAGAAAATACTTATTCTTCCAATTCTACCATGCACTCACCTCCTACATCGCAATCTTCCTATCATCATTCTACCCATAATAAAGAAAGTAGAGGTGAGAAACCATTAGGTCCTTTTATGACGAAATTCCTAAGGCATTTATCAAAAACCTCTCAAAAACCTTCATCACGTAAATTTACTAAGCTCAATCAACCAATGGATATAATTCTCAAGTATTTACTTGACACAAATATGATTGAACTCCCTTCCATAAGACAACCTGATACCACATCAGATTGGTTTAAACCTGAGCTACATTGTGAATATCATAGAGTAGATGGACATATGACACAAAATTGTAAAGATTTAAGATGTGCAATTCAAGATTTGATTGATAAGGATCTTTTTAATATAAAGGAATTACAATCTACAACTGATTATAAATCTCCGATAAACAATCAAACTCCTACACAACAAATACCAATAATCAATCAAGACATGGGGATCTCCCAAGAACCCCTATTCAATTATCAACAACAAGAAACCAATCAAATATTGCATGTTAATGTGTCCCATCATGATGATATTATTAATATTGTAACAAAAACTACAAATGAGCAACCTCAAGTTCAATCAACTCAATCCGATATTCAAGATATGGATTCCTCATTTGACCAACCTTCAAAACTATCTTTGGCTCTAGAGAATGATCCAAAATGGAATGTAAGCATAGAAAGCTCATCTTTAGAATCAAAATCTCAATCTGAAATCCACTTTGATAACCAACAACAAGTGATTAATCCTCAAGCAAAGATATCCCTTTTAGAAGTATTACAAATTTCTCACAAGGAAATTTTGTTCAAAATACCTAGCCAACAATTTGTTCCTCATCATATTTTCTCTAAGAACATAATTAATGGTGTAAACCCTCTTGAGGTTAACCATATTTCATTCTATGATGAGGATATTCCTTCCTCTACTCCACAAGAAGACTCCTATCTTTACATTATCGGATCTAGTAAAGAAACACTTGTTAGAACTATCATGGTAGATAATGACTCCTCTCTTAATTTATGCACTTATCAATTATTCCAAAAACTCAAATCAAAGGAAGAAGATCTTAATGAATCAAATGTTATTATAAAATATTTTAACAATGAAATTCAAGAAGCTCAAGGTACTATAATTCTTCCCCTTAATATTGGATCCAAGATCCTGGATATTTTATTCTATGTAGGATATTGTCCTTCACCTTACAACCTACTTCTCCGAAGTCCTTGGATTCATACGATGAGGGTTTTCCCTTCCACTCTTCACCAATGTTTGAAGTTTGAAATTACAAATAAAATTGTTACCATACATGGTGACCCAACACCATTTGAAGAATATTTAACGGTTGAAACATCAAGTTCTATACATTCTCTATTATCACAATTATCTTCTATCCATCACTTTTCTTCATCCATATATGATCATCCTTGTTTACCAAATAACATCCATGCATATCTTTCACATATACTTTCTCCATCTTATCAAGACTTGGAATATAGTGATAAGAATGAAGAACTTTCTTATCCTTCTTACATTTTATTTTGTAACATGATCAATTTTACACATATAAAAGTCAAATCTTTTTCTACATTATTCTACATTATAACAAAGCTTTTGTTATCACTACCTTTTATTCATCACCTTCTATTCTTACCTTCACCTCAACCAGATTATCCTTCAAAACCTCCTTTGATTTTGAAGCAACCTTAGACATGCTATACTCAAATAACCTTGTATAGTGTATATAGATCATCTTGTATATACCACCAATTTCAATTCATAAATTAAAATCAAAATACAAAAAAATCAAAATCCTCAAAATCTTAAAAAAAATACTAATGCAACTAAGGAACTTAAAGGTAAATTTGAGCCCAACTGGCTTGGACCATACATTATTACTGCTAAATTTGAATCAGGAGCATATAAATTATCTACCTTAGATGGTAAAGAACTTAAAGAACCCATGAATATTTTGCATCTTAAACGTTACTATGCATAAATTTGGTCATTTCATCCATGTATATATTTGTTCAAAATTACTATCTTGTATTTCTTTCAATTTATAAAAATCCAAAAACACCAAAAACATTCATAAATCTCCAAAAATCTTCAAAAACTATCTATTGCATTTATTTAAAGCACTTGTTAAATTCTTTTTGCTCAAAAACAAAAATCAAAATAAAAATATAAAAACAACTATATGCTTGACTCTTTCGAAACCAAAACAATATACAGAAGAAAGAGAGAGTCAACATTCTCAAAACTTCTCAAAAGTGTTTATATATATTTTTCTTACAATTATTGCATTTATATGTTTTCAACTTATTTTGGATAAAATTAGCATTTATTTTGAATCCCTCACTTGCACACTCACAACAAATAAATATCTTGATTTTATCTGGCATGATTACTAATCTCTCTTATATCAAAGTCCACAAAATTCAATTAAATAAAGTTTGAGCATAGAGAATTGATCTTGTTATTTACTTAAACCAAGCACATCTTTTCACAATAAAATGATTATATTTGTAATTTCCATGTTTTGCTACATAGTAGAACTGATTTCTTGAGTGAAAAGTTTCCCCTGCTATCCTATCATGCACATGGTCTAGAATCTTTGAGAATTGGCAAAAGGACAAGCTCACCCCTACCCAGAATAAAAATCCCTTGCTCTATAGCTAATCCGAGCAAGTATCCCTAGCACAAGAAAAAGAGAAGAAAAATTCAAGAAAAAGAGAAAAGAAAAATGTTATTTCAGCAATGTTCCAAGTATTATCAAGCAAAAGAAATACAAAAAGAAAAATAAGCAAAGTTCAAAAGAAAGCAAGAAAGCAATAAAATCCCTTTCCCTACCCTTTGAAAAGAAAAGAAGGGTTGATGAGCTTGAATCCCTGGAATTCTCAATTATTCGAAAACTGTGAGGTAAGCCCCATAACAGGTGGTTTGTGCCCAACATGCTTGGCCTTGGGTAACTCCTAGCGTGGCGATATGTATGTCACATTAGCGACCTTCTTTTGTACAGACCTATGTCTGCTTATGGATTAGCTAGCTCTTGATAATCCGATCTACATAGTAGTCTAATATGGTTATATGCATCTACATCATGGTTAATGAACATTTATTTGGTTTCTTCAAATCACTTGTATCATAGTATCTTGCTCAAATCTGGTAAATGAACAATGCAATTGCACACACATTTGTATTTGAGAGATTTTGTCTATCATTATGATAAATCAAGATCGGAAATGAATTCACATATGCACATAGGGATTCCTTATAAATCTAACTTTTGTCTTCAAAGTACTTTGAAATATTATTTTTGCAATTTGTTGAAATAAATCAAGTACAGTTGTTTACACAAAGACAACTATATCATAGAAAAATCAAAAATTTCTTTCAAAACATATCATGTATATCGTGTTGACTTTCGCGACGATGGTATAGTTCCACAACCAAAATTGGAATTGTATGCCTAGCGCAAGTCCTCATTTTCATATTTCCTGTTCATCAAACATCAATCATGCAATAAAAATAACCTTTTTTGGATTTTCGCGATGATGGTATAAGTCTATACCTACATATTCTATGCCTAGCGCAAACCATTGTACCAATTTTATTCCCCATTTATTAAAAATCATGAAAACCATATGACTTAATTCATTATTTTACACAAATTATGCTTTTCAAAAGCAAACCCATTTTTCACTATTTTATGTCATTATGTCAACCTTTAACTTTGCAATGATGGTATAATTCCTAAGGAATTATTCACAAATTTTATCACACTTAGGAATTTATGCCTAGCAAAAATCATTTTAAACATTATTTCATGCACAAATATTTTTCATGGAAATCTGAAAACAAATCATCATCATCATCATCATTTGCACCATTGCACCAAAGTCTTAAGACAGTCTCTTAAGCACTCTTTTTACTTTTTAACAATATTTCTATAAATGGGACTAGCTTGACGACCGAGTGAGCAGCGACTCCATGAAATGGTCTATAATAGCGACAATGTCCTTTGAAATTATTGTTAGAAGTCTCTTTTTATTTTTTCACATTTCATTACAACAAACCAATTTGTTACATCAGATTATTTCATTTAAAATATTATAGCATGACATTCAAATTATATCTCCAACGACATAATCACATCGAATCATCACATCAATCAAACATTAAAAGCCTCATAAACATCACGCAAGACACAAGTCATATGATCAAAAATAGCTCATCTATATATGTCACAAATATATGTACATCATCAAAACCGAATCGGTATGCCACAATCTGTACCTCGGCATACTCAATCCTCTATCAAACAAAAAATATATATAATACAACATCAATGTCCAGCCCTCTAGCCTCGAGAGCCCCTCGAGCTCTCTGCCTCATCTCCTCCCCCGCCCTGAGGTGGACGAGGTGGCCCCATCGGATCTGCGATGTTAGCTGGCAGGGGTAGTCTATCTACCTCTGGCACCAGCTGGAAGTACAGTGTCTGATAGAATGTCAACTGGGCGATAGCCCGTGTCAACTCTCCAGAGCTCGCCCCTCCGCCCCGTGCCCTGAGGCGTGCAATCTCATCCCGTAGCTGTGACACCTCAGCATGGTGTCGTGCAGCCGCATCCTGTAGCGTCTGCACCTGAGCCTGCAGACGATCTCTCTCCGCCCAGAGAGTAGCCATCTCGCTACTCTCTCCTGTGTCCACACCCTTGCCCTTATCGGGCGATGGTGGCCTCTGTGGAGATGGGGGTCTCTCCTCCCTCCTCTCCCGCTACCGTGGCCTCTCCTGTGCCTGTGGTCTCCTTTGCTCTCTCCCGCCGTGACCCTGGGCCGCCTCTATCGCTGCCTGGCATCGCCTCCCTATCCGATGCACGACCGCGTGGATCGGACCCTGAGCCCTCGTCATCCGAGGAGGGCGGATGCCTGCGTACCAGGCATCGTAGCCGTCAGCTACCCCTGCGTCATCTCCATCCACTGGCTGGATGGGGGCATCATCCGCATCCTGACTCCAGAATCGCTGCATGTCTGGAGCCCCGCTAACCGTGGTGTTATCCCGGACAGTCCAGGAAAACTCATAATCCCTGAGAGATGGGATCCCCTGCTGTAGACCGAACTGCCTCAAAACTCGGTCGTAGCGGTGGAGCTCCACCTCTCCCCTCTCCATCCTCAACCAACAGACTCGCCTGATGCGAGCCAGCTCCTGTCCATCCTCGGCCCACCCTGGGTGCCCTCTCCATGGTCTCCAGGTGATCTGATCCGGGATCAACTCATCTAGCAGTCTCCGGGACATAGGCAGGTCGATCCGTCGCTGTGCCCCTCTCCGGAGCCACCAGTAGAAGACTCGGGGCCTCTCCCCGTCTACCCCTATCAGTGGAAGCCCTACCGGCCTCCGCACCGCAATGTGCTCCCAGCACCAAACCTGTAGTAGCGATGTCATAACCAGACATCGGCCGCCCTTGTACACGACCCCATACAGGATCCTGTACAGTCGGCATAATACAAAGCTGCCCCAGCAAAACCTGTACCCATGGTCCCGCATATCGCAGATCACATCTACGAGCATCCATGGTACCCTGCACCCGCTCTGGTGGCACAGCAGAAGTCCACCAACCACCCCAGATAGTACCCGTGTGAGTCTGGATGCCCCAGGCATCTGGCGTAGTGCCTCGATGTTCACTCCGCCCTTCTCCAGGGCGAAGCTCGGGTCACCACATAGCCGTCCCATAGCGTGGCCCTGGTTGGCCGTAGGAGTGATCATCCGTCCTTGTATGGGGATTCTCAGAATCCTCCATACATCCTCCAGTGTGGGAGTCATCTCCCCTGTCGGTAGCCAAAAATAGGAAGACCCCGGATACCATCTCTCTGCTAGGGCTGTCAGTAGCCCCATATCTGTGGATATTTGTGGCATCTCCGCCACATGTTGCAAGTCGGCCTATGCCAGCAGATCCCGCTCTGCCTGTGTGAGCGCGGCCAAGTCATCTCTCAATCCTCCATATTTCCACTCCTTGCTCTTTAGCAATCCTCTCTGCAACATAAACAATAAACAACAAATAATCATTAATCAATAATTCAAATAATCAATAATGCAAGTTAAAAATTCAATTTTTTGCAATTGATGATATCGCCCACTATTGGACGATATCGTCCCAAATTTGAGCATAATCGTCTCCGATTTCGTAGTTCGAAATCGTCTCTAATTTGACGAAATCGTCCCCCTTTCGATGATTTCGCCCTCGGCGAAATTGACGAAATTGAGACGATTTCGTCCCGACGACGTCGACGGCCCAAAAACGGCCGCGATGCTCAAAATTCATCTAAAACTCACTTAAAAAGCATGTAAATTCAAATTAAATCAGTTCTAGATCAGTCTAGACCCTTACCCGTAGACCGCGTCGGACCTCTGCTGATCTGTGCGTCGTCTCCACCATTTTTCCGCTTCAGAGCTCTCAAAACAGTAAAAATGAACAGTAACAATGAATTAGGGTTTTACCCTATTTTTCTTAATTTTATTCAACAATAATTTTTTGCTTTTCCGTGTTTTTACCTCAAACGTTCGATTTGGGTAAAAACACGGAGGGGGCACCATAGTAAGTTGTCGTACGATTCGACCAAGAATCGTCGCCTAAAAGTGGGTATAATTTTTTGCTTTCTCGTAGATCGAGAAGAACTCATCTTTAACGCATTTTCTTCGGAAAATTCGCTAAAGAGGGGGCAAAATGTAGCACCCTAAAATTGGCGCAGTAAAATTATAAAATTTACATTCACCTTAGTAAATAATTTAAAAATCAAATTTAACCTCCCAAACCGCCCGTTAACCGCCGGGTATTCCGTTTCCCCCTTTTTCGCGCCATTTTTAGAGGTTGTTTTGACCGTTTGACGATATCGTCGCCGATCAGACGATATCGCCCCAAATTTGACGATTTCGTCTGGACTAGGACGTCCAGACGATCTTGTCGCAAAACTGAATTTGCATAGTTGGAATCTGTTCCAACGGGTCTCCAATATGGGCAGAAGCGTGTCTGCGCCGTTGGGACCCTTCCCCGTTGGAGATCTCCCAAATTGGGATGATCTCCAACCTCCCAACAACTCCCCCTAAGCCTATTTAACTTCTAGGATTTTCCCTCCCCAACCCCTGGCTGAATTTATCTGCAAACTGAATCCTTCTGCGCTAAAACATCATAATCTTATTTTTGCATTAGTCCCATAGCAATTTTGATGCAGGTATATCATTGATTTTCAACCGGAGCCAGCACCCATCGTCGTCGATGAACCTGTTCAAATCGGAGGCGATCCTGTCGAATTCGAGACGATTTCGTATCGATACGAGACGATCTCGACTGCAGCCCACATCGAGGCAATCAGTGCACTGGAGTTTGCTTTTCTCAACTTTGTCTCTGTTATTTTGTTTTGCAAATTAGATAATATATTCAGTTTTTATCCTATTTTGCATCTGGAGTTCACCCATTTAGCTTAGATTGCATGCTAAGTTTATGATCTGCCATTTAAGTACAGTAATTTGCATTAATTTCTGTTCTTAAACATTGTTCAGTATTCATATTTCTATTTGGTGTAATTTGCCTCTGTTTGCACAGTAGGATTTTTTGGTATTTTGCATCTGTTTTCGGTTTTGCAGGTCTCTGACGAATTCGTCTGACGAATTCGTTAGATCTCAGACGATCTCGTCTGATTGCAGACGATTCTGTAGAATCTCAGACGATCGGGACTGCTTCAAAATCAGAATCTTCTTCAGACATCCGGATCAGGTATTCCCCGTTTTCCTCCTGTAAATTCTCTATTTTTTGCTTTCAAATCGTCTGCTGTATTCATGGAACTTGCATTTTCATATAGTTTAATTTAGTTTCATTCGGCCAAACCTAGGATGAATGTTTAAGATTAAAACGAACTCATTAAACACATTCCAAAAACCTAGGTGTGGAAATTGCCATTAAATGTTTCCTGGTGAACCCACCATCCGTCGAAAAATCACCAAAATACACCTCCCTTGAGAGGCGGGACCTTCGCAAAGTCCTCTCGTCCGAGGTACCGCATCATCCTTTTCCCATCCTCCTTCCGGGCGCGGATCCTATAGCCTGAAGGTAGGGATGCAAAAAATTTGGAGCGATACAAGGGTATACATGGAAAAATTCATCATGATGCTCAATTGATTGGAAATTGATTAACAACACTCTCTATAAATGCACTCAAGTGAGTCCACAATTCGATAAGGCTTCGCTACTACAATCTCCAATGCATGCTTGATTCAATATTTTGATAGCGCTTTACTATCAAAATGCACTATATCATTGCCCTAATTCAAAGGGGTACTTATAGGACTACCCAAGGGCTAGGGGTGGATTCATGGAGAAGCCAAGAATAAGAAAAGGTGATTGGTACATATGGATTGGAAGGTTTCGTCCTTCAACCACATTCTTCTAGATCAAATGGTCATTCCAATAGATTTGGCTCCGATGAAGGCCAACTAAACTTTAGTTAAGATCACAGGTCACAGCTATGGCCTAGACTGTGAACCGTAGGTTACAGCTATAGCTCATACTAGGGACCGCAAGTATCAACTACGGTTCAATATGATTATGCCAAGGAGCCCAAATTGAGTGGTTAAAACCATTGCTCTATCTTGGAGTCTATCCAAGATATTCCATATGGTCTTGTAGCATGTTCCATATGAATAGTTGCCTTTGACATGACGTGTTTTAGGTGTCTACAGTTATCATAGGCAAAAAGTGAAACAAATATATAAAAATCAGATTTTATATAGGAAACACATCCATGACATCGTCCCATGCTAAAACATTCATAATTTTGCATGCAAAATGATAGAAAAGATAACATCTTAACCATTTTTTATGGAAAAAAGAGAAGTTTTACAATGATAACTCCCAAAATTGTAGACAACTTAAAATTTTACAAAATGTGGTAGGAAGGCCAACATCTCTAGTGGCTCGCAGGGTATTGAGCTTGCCTCAATGCAAATATCCCATTCCTTATCCTTGGGCTATAGAGTCACCCTCGCTTTTAGTATCCTTGGACTGCTCATCATTGTTTTCTAATTGTTCTTCAAGTCGGTCCTTTTCCTCTTCATATTTTTGTTCACCTTCTGCCTCCTCCTCGAGATCTAGCTTGCACGGCTAGGGGAGAAATATTTCCAGAGAGCTCTTAAACACATGTTCGTACACCATAGAAGCATTGACCTAGTGGTTGGGAAAAAAGGTTAGTTGTTTTTGGAGCTCTTGGATTAGGTAATGGAAGATCTCAATTTGCTAAATATCAAAAAGATCTAGTCTTTGATCGAACTCCTACAAGCAAGATTCAATTGTGGCTTGTTTTGCCATGAAAGGTATCACATTTGAATCTAAAATAGGATCCTCCCAAACATCAATGTCTAAGGCATCAATAATGAATGCCATCCATATCGACCTTAACTCCTTGAGTGGTGGAATGACTCCATTATCTATGAAGCCGAGGATGTCGATTTGTGGGAGGGCATTAAAGTATTGTAGAGAAATGTCTCTCCTACTCAAGGACTGAGACCTTATGAGCTTCTTTGATCAACTCAAGCTTTGTAAATAAATAACATAGTGTCATCTTCACTGCTTCTCAGGATCGATCCAGGGGGCTCATGGGAGTAATATGGGCATCCATATTTTTAATTTTCTTGAGCTAAGTGGCTAATTCTAGCCAAAGATCAACATTTTTTTGAGCAGTTTTTAAAATGGAGCTACCAGCAACAACTACCTTCTGGGCCTCCCTAAATAAAGTTAAAATTGTGAAACCCTACGTGGCCCTTGTTAGGAAATCTATAAAGAACTGCAAGTGCATCTCCTTGATGCACTCCTTAGAGAACGCAATAGTCTGTGACATCCTCTTTGATAAATATACCTACAACTTCTAGACCTGAATGCCTAGTACTTGTACCTATTGATCCACTTGAACGCGTACCTTAGAATATTCACCAACCTCGACCTCTAGAGAAACTACGTAATGTATCAACTATGCAGCTTCAGATTCAAAGGTTTTAAGCTATCCCCTTGCCTTTGCCAAGGCCTCCTTAAGCTCGAAATTCTTGGCATGTGCTTCAAAGAAGCACTCCTTGTAGTGCTCGCCATGAAAATAGATGGAGCCCATTTTGACTTGAATGTTATGTTGGCATTTTTGCCACATTTATTTGATTGTTGTTTATTCATGCATAAGCTATTGAAATTCTAACTCCTCTACAGGTTTTGATGCAAAAAATGCCTAAGTCCGAAGGCTGTCGCGAAATCGCGACAAAAAATAGCATGGAGAGCCAAAGTTGAAAACCGTCACGATATCGCGACATGTCGCGTTATCGCGGGTCGGATGAGGAGAGAGAAAACAAACGCAAAGTCGTAGCGATTTCGCGACGTGTCAAAAAATCATGGTCAGCGCAGTCAATGGCAGCAGGGGGGTAAAACCGTCGCGATATCGCGACGCGTTGGATTTTCGCGGTCAAACCAGTCAACGGAGGGCAGAGCGACAAAGTTGTAGTGAAATCGTGACATGTCGCATTTTCACGACTCGCGATGGCCAGGAAGCATAAGGTTAGAAATTGTCATGAAATCGTGACATAACTGAGCGACAGGCGATGAGACTCGAGAGTGTAGCGAAATCGTGACACAATATGGCACACAACGCGAAAAGCAAAAGACATCACGAAATCGCGACGCGTCACGTTTTCGCGGCATGGGTGGATAGAAAGGCTTACGACATAAAATGGTCATGATTTCGCGACATTTGTAGGATGAGTCCAAGCAAGACGAAGACGTCGCGAAATCGCAACAGGAAGTGGGAACAGTGGAGAATGCAAGCAAACGTCACGATTTCGTGACACAGTGAGCAAGAAAGGCTTAAGGCAAAAAATGGTAGCGATTTCGCGACATTTGCAGGATGGAGCTGAGCAAGACAGAACTTGTCGCGATTTCACGACATTGTTGAGGCTAAGGGCAAGAAAGAAGTTGGCGTCGTGATTTCGCGACATTCATGAAGATAAAGGCTAGCAGCAAGAAAATGGTAGCGATTTCGTGACACATTGTTGAAGAAAGACTAAGTGCAGAGAATTGTAGCGAAATCGTGCAGTGTCACATTTTCGTGGTTGACGAACAGCAAAGTCCAAGGAAATAGAACTTGTAGCAAAATCACGACATGGTGGAAGTTGAAGAAGCACAGAGGCAAGAGTGTCGCATTTTCACGATTTGAAGCAGTGAAGAGAACAAAAGATGAAGGATGTAGCAAAATCGCGCATTGTCGCATTTTCGCGAAAACAAAGCAGAGAAAGAGCATAATTGTACGGACGTCGCGAAATCGCGCAGCGTCGCATTTTCGCGGTTCAAGGTTGCGAAGGAGATATGGAAGCCGAATACGTCGTGATTTCGTGACATGGTTGATTTTCGTAGGTTCAAAGTGTAAAAGCGTATGGAGCAGAGAGATGTCATGATTTCGCGACATGTCGCGTTTTCGCGACTCGTTACAGTTTCACGCCAGAATGCAGTTCAAACGGCCCGATGCGGTTTTGCGATTTTCGATGATTAAAAGCGCTCCAGAATTAAATGTGTTGTTGCTTTCCGATGCGGTCAAGGTAGAAGAACGTGCCCAAGCTGCCGGAATTGAAGATTTCCATTATTCGAAGTCGTTGTTCACGATTTTTCTAACGGTTTCAAGCATATTTTCAAGAACAACAATTTAATGAAGACGACCGACTCCTCCTTATGGCATTTAATTTCTGGTTTCTCCGAGGTTGTTTAAGGATATCATTTCCTTGTTTCCGTTGCATAATTTGTAGATCTCGAGGAGGTCCGTTTCATATTTTTAATGCTGCAAAGAGGCAAGACCTCTATATAAAGCAATGTAGATCTCAAAAAAAGGGTCGGGAGTTTGAGAGACAGATTGCGTGAAAGCTTTCAAGTTGTCTTGCATGAATGAAAGAGATTTGGCCACTGATTTTAAAACGTCTTTCTATGTAATTTCCTTCTATTCCATGTATTTCTAAGTTATGCTTGTCTTTCTGATCTGCTGTTAGATTTAAATTCTGCATTTGAATTTAAATACTGCTTGTAAGAAAGTAAGTTCTGGAATGCAATTCTGGAGGTAGTTTGCGCAAGGTCGTAGATGAATTATGTTGTTTTCTGTTATTACATGTTGTTCATACACTTGAAGGTCCATCTTGCTGAGTTTCTTTTCCCCGATCTAACAAATTCAGGCCTACGGCCATATTTCCCATCTCTTTCCGTAATTTCTTGTTTCTTTCTACGTATTTTACATCTCTTTCCTGCAACTTTAATCTAAAATCAAGCTTAGAAGTAGTAAGGGAACCAGCCCTCTCTGGAGATTGGTCTGGGAGACATCTCTTTCTCCTAGCCTTTCAATGTTGGCCGGGTCTAGGGTGCATAGTTTTAGAAAATCCTTTCCTGTGGCAGATTCGTGACCAACAGTTTTTGGCACGCCCGATGGGACAGACTTCTTCTGTCTCAGAAAGATCCCATAGTATTGAAGGTTTAATGTTCGCCTTCATGCCGTAAATTTAGAACATTTGGTGACTCTGCAGTACTCAAAAATCTCTGAACGTGGATGCAGTGAAAGCTGTACTTCATGATCACGAGATCACAGTCTAAAAAAGTTGAAGATCTTGTTGAGTTTTTTGAACTTGACATCACAAAAAGAGGTGAACAATCTAGGTTGGTTTCCCCATCGCTTGCATCATCTGCCATATCCACACAAATCCCTGGTATTGTTACTAGTTTTCCATCTTCTCAGTCACATCCACTAGTCCCAATGGCTCAGTATCCTCCACCCAGGAAGTTCTTGGCATGGAACAGCTTAGGAGCCTTGAATTTGCAGGCTCAGAATCCAGTTCCTCAGGCCGCTTTGAAGGTTTTGCCGACCTATGATGGTACGGGTAAGACTGCATATGAACATATTAATGATGTAGCTTCTCTGGCAGCCATTCATGATATAACTGACGAGGATGTGATGGTGAAGTTATTGGTGTTATCCCTGAGAGGAAAATTGTTGTACTGGTACCGAACGTTGCAACCAGGCACCATTACATCATGGGATCAGCTAGGAGAACTGCTAGTTAAGAATTTTCATGAACAGGCTGATCCATTTTTGTTGTTGCATCAGTTTAACGTGATCCAGAGGCACCCACAAGAAGAGATAGCTGATTTTAATGTTCGATTCACAAGAACCTGGCAGAGAATTCCTGATGGTCTTCGGCCTGCTGATGAGTTGGCTACATTTTACTACCTCAGAGCATTCAACACAGATATCGGTTGGGCTGTCCGATAGTCCAACGTGACGACATTTCCAGAGTTGTTTGAACAAGCATTGAAGGTGAAAGTTGATCTGATTGCTATAGGTAGACTTCCTCCGAAGGTAACTATGCCTATTATACCTGATCTACCTAAGTATTTATATTCTGGTTCGCTTCCACAACCCATGCCATCTATGTATCCTACCCCATCATGGAGCTCCAATGCACCTCAAATCGCACCTATTCCAGTTCCCTAGCTTCCTGCTCCAACTGTTCCCCAGTTGCCTGCACCGAGCATTCCAAGGTTAGTTCCTCCACTTCCAACTCCTGCAGTATCTTCCCCATAGTTTCCATTACCTTTACCAGCACCGCCTGTGTCCTCAAGCCTAGATCCTCAATTGGTTATGTTACAAGAAATTCAGTCGGCTATGAGATCTCTCACTGACAAGGTGACATCTATGGAACGGAGAGAGGCGAAAAGAAGCTATCAGCCATGAAGATTTATGCCGACAGTAACTAGAGAACAACCTGCTCCAAGCAAGGCTATGGAGAAAGCACCTGAAAGGAACTCAGCAGTTTTGGTAAGTGAAGAGGCTGGCCCTTCTGAAGTTTCACATGAGCCATCTTACTGGTGTTCTTCCTGTAATGACCCACATGATGAGTCCACTTGCATGGTCCACCAAAATTATTTGCAAGTTCTTACAGGGAGCCATGTAAATATGATTCGAGAGGTGGATCTTACTTTCGTGGAGTCTCTGGAGGAACATATAGCAATACTGACATGCAGCGGCAAGAAACCAATGTTGGTAGATCCGGCTAAGATGGAGCCATTGAAAGTGCCTCCTGTACAAGCAACAAAGCAGCAAATGCCAACAAAGGCTCATGATTCCCCAACGCAATGACAATCACCTATTTTTTTGAAGGATCCACTTCCATCACCAGTAAAAGACAAGGAACAAGCTTCTACTTCCCAGCCACAAGCAGAAACAAAGGAGCAAGCCAAAGAAACGTTGCGGTATCCATCATTGACCAAACGACAATGAGTGGAGGCCACCCAGCAATATAAGAGCACATTTGAATCTGCTAGTGGCGGGAAGGAACAGACCTCCATGGAGTACAACATTGTTGAAGAACTTAAATGGATACCGACTAAGGTAAGTCTCGTATGACACCTTACAGATTGCCCGGACAGGTAAATCTCTTACAGGAATCCCTGAAGACCATACAAAGTAAGGGGAAAGCTCCAACCCAGGTGGTTATGGCTCAAACATTAACTTCTGCGGCCAATGGCAGGAGTAGACCACCCCCGTTTTATCTGTCATTGCAAATAGAGGGTTGGATCGTACATAATTGCCTGATCGATTCTGGTGCCGCTACAACTATCATGCCTAAGGCAGTTTGTGAAGCAATGGGAATGGAATTCACATGAAGTAGCCCAGAGTTTTGCAGTTAGATGGTACTCCAGTGAAAATAGTGGGTGTAATCAAGGATGTCCCGATTGTTTTGCATAATATGCCCCAGATTACAGTCATCCAAGAGATAGTTGTGGTAGATCTAGAACCGTATTTTAGTATGTGCTTATCTAGAGAGTTTACCACAAAGTTGGGCGGTTACCTTGCACTGGATTATTCTCACTTGGAGATTCCATTCAAAGGAAGACGAGTCCGGGTCTACAATCAGAAACCTTCCACTTTTCATATTGAGAAGATAGAAGAAGAACATGTTGTTCATATGATAACTGAAGATTTGGAGGATGAGTTTTCAATGCTCAATTTCAATGCTTTGATCCAGACCGAAATTGGCTGTTATTCCATTATGCAGCCTAAAGAGGTTGAAGTCAAGTTGCCACCTGATCAAGTTGAACAAGATTCTCTGCCAGATCAGCTCTATTTTGATGGAACACAATACAAAAATGGTGCTAACACTGGGACTGAACGATCATGCCTAGGTCTCAAGATGGCTGGGACACTTGGAGTGTAGCAGTTACAGACCCTTGGTGATTCTGAGCTAATCAAGAACCAGAAGTCTACTGAGCGTTTGTCAAGGATCTGGGATCCAGGAGACAAAGCCGTGTTTGGGTTCGTGTCTTTCCTGAAAGTTCACATCTAATTCGGGAGTTACCTTGTATATAAAAAAAAAAAATAGAAAAAGAAAAAAAAAGTATTGTTTATCAGCTTCGGCTCTTTTTGCATGCGAGCCCGCAGGTACGTGTTTCTTTCTTTTTCTTCTTCTTTCCCAGCAGTTAGTGGCTTCCTATCAATTTCTTCCTTCCCCTTCCTTTTTCTTCTCTTCCCTTCTTTATTCCCTTCTTCTTCTACTCCTTTTCTTCTGCAGTAAAAAAAGCCACTGCTGTTGTTTCTTTTTCCCTTCCTATTATTCCCGCTTCTTCTTATCCTTTTCTTCTAAGTTCTCTGTCATTTTAGCATTTATCATAGTTTATCCACGGTTCACACCTCGTTTATCATCTTATCACTTCCATTCCATTATTCCATTCACTTCCATTTCCCCTTTCATAGTTTGTGCTACCGCATTATTCCTCCATTCCATTATTCCATTCATCATTTCCATTCCATGGTCAGTTCAGCCAAATATCGATTCCTTGAAGTTTCAGTCATTCAGCAAGAGTTGTTGCAGTAGTCCATCGAGATGAACCCCAGCAGCCAGCTTTCTGTTCTAAGTTTTCATGACTCTGTTGCCCAATGGATTCAGGCCTGGGATTCGTGCATACAGTAGAACTGTATACCCCACGAGCCGCCAAGAATGTTGGCATTTTTGCCACATTTATTTGATTGTTGTTTATTCATGCATAAGTTGTTGAAATTCTAACTCCTCTACAGGTTTTGATGCAAAAAATGCCTAAGTCCGAAGGCTGTCGTGAAATCGCGACAAAAAATAGCATGGAGAGCCAAAGTTGAAAACCGTCGTGATATCGCGACATGTCGCGTTATCGCGGGTCGGATGAGGAGAGAGAAAACAAACGCAAAGTCGTAGCGATTTTGCGACGTGTCAAAAAATCGCGGTCAGCGCAGTCAACGGCGACAGGGGGTAAAACCGTCGCGATATCGCGACGCGTTGGATTTTCGTGGTCAAACCAGTCAACGAAGGGCAGAGCGACAAAGTTGTAGCGAAATCGTGACATGTCACGTTTTCATGACTCATGATGGCCAGGAAGCATAAGGTTAGAAATTGTCGCGAAATCATGACATAACTGAGCGACAGGCGATGAGACTCGAGAGTGTAGCGAAATCGCGACACAATATGGCACACAACGCGAAAGGCAAAAGACGTCGCGAAATCGCGACGCGTCGCGTTTTCGCGGCATGGGTGGATAGAAAGGCTTACGACATAAAATGGTCGCGATTTCGTGACATTTGTGGGATGAAGCCAAGCAAAGCAAAGGATGTAGCGAAATCCGTGACAGGAAGTGGGAATAGTGGAGAATGCAAGCAAACGTCATGATTTCATGACACAATGAGCAAGAAAGGCTTAAGGCAAAAAATGGTAGCGATTTTGCGACATTTGCAGGATGGAGCTGAGCAAGACAGAACTTGTCGTGATTTCGCGACATTGTTGAGGCTAAGGGCAAGAAAGAAGTTGGTGTCGCGATTTCGCGACATTCATGAAGATAAAGGCTAGCAGCAAGAAAATGGTAGCGATTTCGTGACACATTGTTGAAGAAAGACTAAGTGCAGAGAATTGTAGCAAAATCGCGCAGTGTCACATTTTCGCGGTTGACGAACAACAAGGTCCAAGGAAACAGAACTTGTAGCGAAATCGTGACATGGTGGAAGTTGAAGAAGCACAGAGGCAAGAGTGTCTGTGTTTTCATGATTTGAAGCAGCGAAGAGAACAAAAGATGAAAGATGTAGCGAAATCGTGCATTGTCGCATTTTCGTGAAAACAAAGCAGAGAAAGAGCATAATTGTACGGACGTCGCAAAATCGTGCAGCGTCGCATTTTCGCGGTTCAAGGTTGCGAAGGAGATATGGAAGCCGAATACGTTGCAATTTCGTGACATGGTTGATTTTCACGATCAAAAGTAAGGAAAGCGTACGGAGCAGAGAGACGTCACGATTTCGTGACATGTCACGTTTTCGCGACCTGTTACAGTTTCATGCCAGAATGCAGTTCAAACGGCCCGATGCAGTTTTGCGATTTTTGAGAATTAAAAGCGCTCCAGAATTAAATGTGTTGCTGCTTTTCGATGCGGTCAAGGTAGAAGAACGCGCCCAAGCTGCCAGAATTGAAGATTTCCATTATTCAAAGCTGTTGTTCACGATTTTTCTAACGGTTTCAAGCATATTTTCAAGAACAACAATTTAATGAAGACGACCGACTCCTCCTTATGGCATTTAATTTTTGGTTTCTCCGAGGTTGTTTAAGGATATCATTTCCTTGTTTTTGTTGCATAATTTGTAGATCTCGAGGAGGTCCGTTTCATATTTTTAATGCTGCAAAGAGGCAAGACCTCTATATAAAGCAATGTAGATCTCAGAAAAAGGGTCGGGAGTTTGAGAGACAGATTGCGTGAAAGCTTTCAAGTTGTCTTGCATGAATGAAAGAGATTTGGCCACTGATTTTAAAACGTCTTTCTGTGTAATTTCCTTCTATTCCATGTATTTCTAAGTTATGCTTGTCTTTCTGATCTGCTGTTAGATTTAAATTCTGCATTTGAATTTAAATACTGCTTGTAAGAAAGTAAGTTCTGGAATGCAATTCTGGAGGTAGTTTGCGCAAGGTCGTAGATGAATTATGTTGTTTTCTATTATTACATGTTGTTCATACACTTGAAGGTCCATCTTGCTGAGTTTCTTTTCCTCGATCTAACAAATTCGGCCTACGGCCATATTTCCCATCTCTTTTCGTAATTTCTTGTTTCTTTTTGCGTATTTTACATCTCTTTCCTACAACTTTAATCTAAAATCAAGCTTAGAAGTAGTAAGGGAACCAGCCCTCTCTGGAGATTGGTCTGGGAGACATCTCTTTCTCCCAGCCTTTCAATGTTGGCCGGGTCTAGGGTGCATAGTTTTAGAAAATCCTTTCCTGTGGCAGATTCGTGACCAACAGTTACCCATATTCTATGTTGTATTAATCCTTGTCATGTCCTCCATGATATGGCAATAAGTGTAATGAACCAGGGTCATCTCCCCTAGAGGCTTATGAACAATGAGCACATTCTCAATCATGTGGAGCTCCATCCTTTCTAGATTAATAATGAATACATTCTCTACTAGCTCCGTAGTCTGTGCCTCCTTCCTCCTATGATCCCACAAATACAATGATGTATGATGCGCCTTGTGAATGCTCTCCATTACTGTCAAGTGTTGCATCATCTCCAACTCAAACTCTAGCAGCGCCTAAACTTTGTGGATCAATGTGTAAGGAAATAGAGGATGTTGTGGCTCAAGTTTGCATAGAAACATGGGAAACAAGAGGGGAAGCAATTGCACTAACCCTTAAGGGTGCTTAGGTCTGGATAGAAACCATAGAGATGGTGGGCTTAGGTGTTAAAACTTTAGAGAAAATCGATGCCATAATAGTGGAGGATGACAAAAGGTAAAATGGATTTATCTTTGTGGTGACAAAAAAATCAGTGATATGGTCTTCCAAAATAGAGGAAGAGGGGTCGACAGGTGTAGAGACTGTGAAAGTGTTAAGGTGAGTTGCATAAGATGCAAATGCTACTGGGGGCGAAGATAGGGTTGGGTAAAATTAAATGCTATAAACCATGGTGTGGGGTAATGAAAGAGAAGTAGAAGGGATGGAGAGGCTAGAGAAAAAAGGAGTAGCAACTAGAATTTTAGTCATTTAGGAAATGACTATCAAAGAGAGAAAAGAAGAAAGGGAAAATACTGAACGCATACTTTCGATCTCCACGATCAAAGGATCCAAGGAAGTGGAATGCTGTGTGTGTGGATATTCTCTCTCTATTACATCAATAACCTCTCCGTAAATTACCTCCACATATTCTTCCTACTTTTCCAAATGCTCCATGATAGGCATCTCAGGAGTGCTCGATGGAGGGGATACTGGTGCCACAAAGGAGCTCATTCTTGGGGGGCTTGGAGTGCTTGTTTGTAGCCTCTTCATTATGTGTAGTGGGACGGGTGTTTCCTCAACTTTTCTCTTTGGGAGGGTGCTCTGCTTCTTGTGAGGTGATGGCTCATTCTCTCTAGCCAATTTAAATCACTTAGGATTGCTTTGCCCTTGCCTTGCATCACATGATTCTTTACTGCTAGGTCCTCTACTTCATCAAGGCCTTGTGTGCTTTGAGGTATAGTTTCAAAAAATGAAAAGGCCCGATAGGTGTCTATTTTTTCATCATATATCATAGAGAATTTTTTGTCCAAAGCCATTGGGTAGTTAGAAATCATCTTGTTATTGTGGACTCGCATGATCTGCCACTCAGTAATCTTATGATCTAACCAATATTGTAGTTTTTATTTCATCACCTAGAACACATCCCTGGTAAGCCTCTACTCTAGGTTGATGATTGAGTCATAGTCAACATCTATGGTGTAAAAGTCATGCCAGGGGTGCAAGGACACCATCTCATCAATGCTCCACTCTAAATCACGTCCTGTAGGGTTATTTTGTTGGGCGACAATGTTCAAGCGAGGACAATAATGAAAAGACTTTGCTCCAATGAAACTTTGAAATACGTCACACATATCATACTTCTAGCATTGGGGGAGCTCAACTAACCCGAAGTTGTACAACATTATCACAAGGACTATGATCTGTCTACACTGTGCCACATTGATGTCTCTGAGTTTGAAGGTCATAGGATATGTGTGCATATTACCTCTACCATTCTTGTACGAATAATTAATGTAGTCACATTGTCAAGCAAAATCCAGGGCAAACAGGTATGGCATGGCATAGTAAGGTAACAAGAAGGGTTTCCTTGTGAACCCAAAAATTTTGATAACCAGGACTTGGGTGAGCAGGAAAACATCTTCCAACTTCTCATCCACCACTCTTTCCCTCATCTCCAAAGGAATTCAATCGTAGTGGTCATAGATCAGCTCCAACACTGGTCCCAAGAAAACTCGAATAAAATTGTAGTACAACTCATCCCTGGACAAACCCTGCATCCAGAGATAGATCAGCAATGCCTTGCCTTCTTTGTCAGACTAATTCTTGGGGATGAAGGTGAAGCGTTCATGTAGGTGATAAAAAAAATACCACACGAGGAAGGAGAAATGTCTAAACCGATCATCTATGCTACTCTGTAGGTAGGATAACAAGAGTTGCATCTACCACGGGATCCACTCTACCCAGTTGAAGAAAATTGATAGGATATATGGCTTCATCTTGGATGAGAAATAGATTTCATTATGAAAAATAGCATCGGTAGAGAGCCCCATTACCCATGATAGAATTGAATAAATATCATGGTGCACAAACTTTGTCAGGTGCCTAGGTAATTCGAGAAGCTCCTCAAATGAGGACGCTCCTCCCAATTGCTATCTCATGAACTAGCACATCTGAGATGTGGGATGATACCTCTCGTTTTGCTCAGAACTAGTAATATTCCTAGGGAGGAAATCAATTGAGGGTTTCTTTTCATAGGCAAAATCCCCTCGAACAATATCAACTATAATGGGGACAATTTATTCCCCCTGGAATCTAGCACTGTCCTTGTTTGAGTATCATAGAATCACAAATTTACCCACACAAGCTCTGGGTACGGATGCATGGGTATGCACATGTAAAAGAATAGGTGAGAGTGGTAAACTACATCCAATTCATTTCTAGTCAAATATTCTTTAAATGCCCTCTCAACATCCTGGTGTAGTTCTTCAAGATCTTTGTGCATCATCAAACAATCTCAAATTTTGTAAAGCTTATCTTCAGGCGGCATCAAATTTACTAACTTTCTTTTATGCTTTCATAGATTCTTCGAGTTGCTCTCCTTTGTGGGCATCATATTTTCATTGGGTGCCTTCTCTCTATGTTCCCCACTCTTCTTTCCCATTTCAGATAATGAATTTCTGACGCAAACTCTTGCACAGATACACGATCAGGAAACTGCAGTGGAACAAGTGCTACACAGGAATGTGACTACAATGAAGTGATGGGTATGACATGGCTCTGGCAAACCCTTATCCTTATAGAGCCATGACCAAACCTACCACTTTAAATTCTAGAATCGAGAGTTAATGCAGGTGGAGATCATGCATAAAATCATGTGTCACTTATTTGCCCTCGTGCCAGTGGCTCACCCTCTCCAATGTTGAAAAATGACACTGATTAATAAAATCTTCCTTGGTGCACATGCTTCTTGGGAGGAGTGCTCACTTGTACTTATCACGAGGATGTGTGCTTCAGAGCACTATGGAATGAAAGGACTTACTTGGATAAATACATTGAACGACTCCCCCCTTATAACATTTCACTTCGCTAGAAAATGCGTTTTAGGACAATCCTCTTCTGACACACGATGTTGCTTGGATAGACGCCTTAAAAAGAAATAAAAATAAAATGCAAGATAAAAAAGAAAGGCAGGGAGAAATAGGGGCTTTCTCTCCCCTAGTGGAGTGAAAAGAGGTTTCGCTCTACTAGTGGAGCGAAAGCACATTTTTTTTTAAAGCTTCCCTCCAAAAATGGAGCGAAAGTGCTTTTGCTCCAAAAATGGAGTGAAAACACCCCCTTTTTTGTTTTGAAAAAATAAGAAACATAAACAAATTATGAAAATGAGCATATATACATAGAAATTCACACTTGGAAATATCAAACTTTCTCATAATTTCATTGGTGGTAAGCCTTGAAAAGAAAGTCGTTCATCAAAATCAGGAGAGTAAAACCCTCCATGTCCTGCAGGATGAAGGAATTTACCTTATTGACACTAGAGACTCGAAATGGGCATTCCCAAAAGGCATCAAACTTGTTGTGGTTTCCCGATTTAGACTTGTTTTTATTCTATTTCAAGACCAAGTCTCTAATACTGAAGGCTCTATCATAAGTCTTTTTACCAAACCAACCTTTGGTGGATTTGGCATGCTTTGCAAAAGCTTTGTAAGCATTCTCTCTATCTTCTTCCAATTGTAGTAGCTGGGCTAACCTCACATCCATCGGGTTAAATTTACCCTCTTCTTCATCGAGCCAATTCAACAACTGCAATACGAGTAGTTCTATGTGCATGGGAAAGACTACCTCTTTTTCATACACCAATGAATAGGGAGATATTTTGATTGAGAGCTTAATTGAAATGTGATTGAACCAAAGTGATTGGTCTAAGAGTAGATGCCAGCTTCACTTATTCTCCTCTAGGGACCTTTTCAAAATCCATAGTAGGTTCTTGTTCATAGATTTTGCCAATCCATTACCCTGTGGGTAATAGTTAGATGATATCTTCAAATAAATCCCGTACCTAATTGCAAACTCATAGATCCTTCCTTTGATGAAAGGAGTGTCACTATCAAATATGATCACATTAGGCATTCCAAAATGAGTGGTCAACCCTTGAATAAAAGAGATAACCACATCTTGGTAGGCATGCTTGGTTGGCACTACCTCTGACCACCGAGTGAAATAGTTTGTAGCAGTAAAAATGTATTTGCAATTAGTGGAGGAGTTGGGGTTAATGATCCTGATAAATTCTAAGTCCCAGTATTGGAATTAAGCTTCTTCTTGAATGGGGTGGAGATGAAATGAGGTATTCTGTGTTCTGCCCTTATAGCACTAGTATTTGTCACAACACTAGCTAACCTTGAAAGCATCGATGAAGAGGGTGGGCCAGTAGTAACCAACCTTGATGATCTTCAAGGCCATTGACCTTCCTGCAAAATGACCTCCCAAAATCCTAGAGTGAAACTCTTCAAGGATCCTTGATTTCTCTAACTCCCTAATGCACCTTAAGAGGACTCCATCTATATATTGATAGAACGGTCCATTGGGTGTCAGAACGTATCGGCCACCCTGCAAGTGAAATCTCCTTCTTTGTGAAGCATTGAAGTGAGAAGGAAATTTTCCCATGTCAAAGTACTCAACAAGGTTATCCGTACAATATGGACTACTAACTGATAGGTTTGCAAAAATTCTTTCAGGTGTAGAGTCTTTCAATCTAGGCTTTACCACTTTAGCTGCAATGCTTCTAGCTAGTTCTTGATGGAGTGCTCGGCCTCAGACCTACTTGGTAGGGCATAATTCAATATCAAATTCTTGGATCTTGGAGATCCATCTAGCCCTCTTATTGCCAAGCTCTCCCTGAATAATGAAACTCCTGGCGTCGGGGTGTACCATGTACACTATCGTCTTACTCTAAGAGGAAAATTGTCTAAATTTCTTGAGCGATTTCATCACTGCATGCACTTATATTTTGATAAAATTGTACCTTCCTTCATGTGGTTGGATGATCTAGCTCAGGAACGCTATCGAGAGCTCATCTCCATCTTCCCCCTTTTGGTTCAGAATAGTTGTGTAGCTTTCTAGTTTCCTGATAGCGTATAAGATGAAATATTTTACATAGTCAAGATTTATGAGGACTGGAGCTTGAGCGATCCACTCCTTGATTTCTTGGAATACCTACTTCCTTACATTGGTCCACTTGAACTCAGCATCCTTCTTCAGAAGCTCGGTCATCGACTTCACCACTTGGATGAAGTTGGCTATGAACTTCCTAACGAAGTTGATTTGTTCAAAAAAGGACTACAAGGCTTTCTTGTTAAATGGTAGTGGAAGTCAGAGGAGTGCTTCAGTTCGATTAGGATCAATAGTTAATCCCTTCTCAAAGATCAAGTGCCCGATAATTTTACCTTCATTCACTGTAAAAATCATTTTTTTGGGGTTGATGGAAACCCCAAACTCTCGATATTTCTCAAAGACTTGTCATAAATGCATGTTGTGTTTCTCCCTCTTATGGTAGAAAACTGTCATATCATCCAAGTATATCATGATGACATGATTTAATAGTTCACCAAAAGTGAGGTCCATCACCCTTTGGAAAGTTGCTCTAGTGTTTGAGAGGCTGAAGCGCATATGTTGATAGGCAAAGGTTCCCCACTTAATGGTGAACATAGTATTATGTTGGTCTTCATCCTTGATCCATATCTGGTTGTAGCCAAATAAACCATCCAAAAAAGAGAACCTTTGCACTCCCACCACTACATGAAGAATCTGGTCAATCTGAGGTAGCGGGTAGTGGTCCTTGAGCGACACTTGGTTAATATTTTGAAAATCAGTACACAAGAGAATGTCTCCATTCTTCTTTCGTATCAAGACCAGGTTGGCCACCTAGGAGGAGTGCTTGATCGAGTAGATGATAGTTTCTTCAAGAATATTAAGAAGCTTAGCTCTCATTAGCATATTAATCTTCAGGTTGATGAGCCTCTATTTCTTCTTGAAGGGTTTGATCCATTCTTACAACTTAATTGTGTGTTGGATGACATTCTTGTCATACCCCTTAGATCTTGATAGCTCCAAGGGATGATATCTGAGTACTCCTTGTACATGGCATAAATATGTTAGAGCTCCTTAGCTATGCAATCGACCCCTACTTTGATAACTTTCCCCAGTTCTAACTCTAGGTCCATGAAATCTCTTCTATCTACTTTGATCTTGTGGGTGACAGACCTGTCGTTCTGATCAAACAAAATTTCTAATGTGATCAGACCCTTGGGGATATGATTGTTTTTCAACTGGACTAATCCCTTGTGGTCTTCATTGTCTGGTGTCTGATTCTCAATTGAGGATGCTTCATTAAACAAAAAATTCACAAGTTGTTCATCATTGTCGAACACTTGTCAGTGGATCTTCTTATTAGGCATAGAAGACCTGTAGATCAACCTCACCATTTTTGGCTTATGCATCATATTATCTGCTAGTGAGAACTAGGTGTTGATGGATGCCAAGATATTCGTAAGCTTATTTTTCTCTTGTGAAATTGATTGGATGCTCAATGTGGTGAAGAATTCATGCAAAACCCACACCTTGTTGTGATACACCTTTAGATAGTACTGCTTGGAGACACACTTGTTGGTGACTTGGTTGTAGATCAATTTAGAATCCTCGAATATCTGCAACTTCTTGATTCCAAGTTTCTCAATTGTTTTGAGCCCGAGGTATAGAGCCTCATACTCTGTTGCATTATTCGTACAACTCCACATAAGGCTGTACGAGTAAGTGTTTTGTTCACTAGATGGAGAGATAAGAGCGATACTAGCCCCGATGCCATTTTTGTATTACACACCATCAAAGAAAATTTTTCATAGCTGATCAAATATTAGGGGCTTTTCTTTAGTTGCTTTTGTTTCAAAAATTTTAGGCTTGGTGAGTGAGTAGCACCCTAAATCTGTCCCGATGATAGCATTAAAATCGATCATGGAAAACTCATCTTCTGCTCAAATTTCATCAAGATATTCTTCCATTAGGTTTACTTCTTGCATTTCTTCTGTCATCAGGTTGACAGAGCCCAAGCCTTTCTCCTTTTCTTCAAGTTTTTTGACATGAAAATTGGTAGGTTTCTCGTTGAAAAGCTTAAATTTCTTCCCCTTGAAGGAGATTTCCAAGCGCAAGTGGTCAAGGGAGAGGTAGCCTCCAACTTAGAAGTGAATTCTCTTGAGAGGCACATACTAAAATATGACTTGAGGTCGACCACCATGATCTCTTGGATGATTGTGACTTACAGTATTTTGTGTAGGAGGATCGAAACATCTTTGATAATCCCTACCATCTCTATGAGAGTCTCGTCTAGTTACAACACCTCAAGACTGCTCCGGGTACACTCCATACCCGTGATGTCATGCAACGCTTTGGACATGATGGTCATCACAGTGCAAGATTTGACCATGTAGTTATGTACAATCCATCCTCCATTCGAAGGGAAAGGTAGAATGGAAGGGGCCTATTCTTTCCTATGGCTGAAGTCATCAATGACTGAGCAAACACCGTCTGCATTAGCCTACTCTTCTTTTCTTTGGAAGACTTAAGAGATTCCTACAAGAGGTCTACTTGATCAATAAGCTGGAGGGTGTCATAAAGTCCTACCTTGGTATGGTCCTTCTTCATATCTTTGACTATGTTGTAGGTTGAAGTGCCAGATTCTCCCACTCCCTTTGCATACTCATAGGTTTTTGGTACTATTGAGTGGCATCTACCCTTTGAAACTTGGTTAGTGAGGGGTATCAGAGCTTCTCCTTGGCTTGATCTCGCATCTCAACTTATGGCTGAGAATTTGACGCTTTGGGTTAGAAACCCCTTTCTCTAGCTCATGGTGGCAGGAATTCCTTCAGTAACTCGGACTATTTTGAAGTCATCGTTGGATCAAGAGCTTTTGCTAGTGACTGGGTCTTTTTTCTTCATAGTTTGGATGTAACAGATACCTTTAGCAGATCCATCTAGGTTGATTCTACCTCAATAAGCTTCTTCATAGTCTTGGTGAGGACTGAGACCTGCTCGATAGAAGGCATCATGAAATTATGACCAACTTATCTGATCATGTTGATTTTGTAGCGACCTCGGGAATGCATGCACCAGTCCCTTTTCTAAAACCCTACTTGCAATGCTATTTAAAATACCAAATATAAAATGGAAAGACGAGGAAAAAGCATATAACACAAAATAACAAAATACGAATCTCTTTATTGATATTGAAGCTCGGTTACATGTCGGTCCCTCTTAGGGATACCCATTTTGATACTATAAATTACAAGTGGGCAAGGAGTGCCCCTTTCGCAAAGAGGTGGTGCACTTATAAAATCTTCCCGGTTCTGCACACAAAAATGTATGAGGGCTTACAAATGCCTCCTTCTCTAGGGTTGTCTCCTAGAGGGATCCCTTTTGCTCTCTTATGTTGTAACATTCGTCTGATGTACCTGTGGCCCTGCAAGCAATGAAACAACAACACACTTTTAAGTGTCCAAGATTGCCTCCCCGGATGAGGTTGTTAGTAATAAAATAATGTTACAAAAATATGATAAAACAATACCATGGAATCAAGTAAATCTATTCTAATGATATAAGAAAACAAGATAAAAGTTGCTATGTCTATCTAAACCAAGCCTGTAGGCCACTGTCCAAGACAACGACTGCTAAAGAAAATCTTGCTCTCCTTGCCTCAAAGCTATGGGTCAAAGACTATGATCTGATGTTGAATAAAGTAGGTGTTATGCCATTTTATTTGTCAAAGCTCTGTCGCACACGTAATCTCAAAGAGAACTCTCTCTCTAAAATGATCTCCTATATGTGATTCGGGTCTCTATTCTCTGTATGATAAAAAATTAAAGGATCTTTGTATATGATAAGGCTCTCTATATGCCCTGGTGCTCTTAGGCTTGCACCTTTTATAGTGTGAAACCCTAGGTCTATGTCTAAGCCCTAGAAATGAATTTCTCATGCATAGTGCAAGTTAGCATGAGAAGCTCTTGTCTATTGTCTATATTTGAAGGCCAGTTAACTAAATCTAATCGCCCACTTGAGTCTTCTATGTGAACTGGTCATTAGCATGAGAAGCTTTTGTCCTTTTTTTATGCTTGGACGTCAGTTAACTTAAGTCTAAATGCAAACTCAAGTCTCCTATGTGAACTGGTCATGAAAAGGAATGCAAAGTCACTCTCGCTCACCTTTATTGCATGCAGACTGCTACTTTCACCCGATATTGGGCCTGTTTGTTAGAAAACCGCTTCTTATGGCTTAGCCACTATCGTCTGTAGTAGCTATGATTTGGCTACTGTCATCTATGGCAGCTAGGTCTAGCCGCTCTAGGCTTGAGCAACTAGAATCTGGTCACTCTTGGCTTGAGCGGCCAAGCTTGGATGGCTTGAAAACGCCCCAAATGAGTGGTGAGAACCACTGTTGATGCTTGGAAAGTACAATATTATATCTTATGATCTTACGAGTATGTCTATGTGAGTAGCTCCCCTAAGCATGACATGATTTAGGTGTCTATAGATACCCATTTTTGCAATGTGTTGTGTGGAAAACACAACGTTGAGCAAAAGCATAGACTAATCTATTTGTAGGGTGTATGGTGATCAATGGTATGATCAATGTCGGATGGCCCAATCATGCAAGATGGCATGCATTCCTTGAATCATTGCCTCAATGTTCGAAGGACTTAGCTTAGTGGCTTTTGCATGTTACTTGTAGACACCAAAATAGCACCAATCCGATTATGTGACAACAAGCACTGATCGCACTAACACACACAGCCCCTAGGGCAGCCCCCAGAGGTTAAACAGTGGTTCTAACCACTCACACAGCAGTTTTGCAAGTCAAGGATCAATTTGGCACCTTTTAGACACTTTATTGCTTATTTGTCCCACCCAGGGACGAGTGCGGATTTGTACTCGTCCTACCCAGGGACGAGTGCGAATTTATACTCATCTCACCCAGAGACGATTATTAGCGCTCGCTCCGGGGTGGGACGAATGCCAGGTTTGACCAGCAAAAAGTCAGACCTCAGCGCATGACAACTCAGAACTGCCACTTAGCTTTTCTTGCATGGCATAGGAGTGTGAGTGAGTTCTTTTGACAACTCATATCTGCTAATTGACTCTCCCTTCACTACATGGGAATGAGAGTGAGCTTTTTAGGACAACTCAAATTTGCCACTTAGCTATCCCTTCATTGCATAGGAGTGCAAGTGAGCTTTTCTAAAACATACAAAGACATGCACAGAGGCAGTTAAGAAGCCCTTGATTAAGAAGTCTTCTATTCACAAACAAAAGCATTCATGAAAAGAAACACTTTTGCATGATTAATTCAAAGAGACCCCTTGGGTCTGTAAAATGGTGAGCTTCCTCACCCAAAATATAGACCGAGCTGGAGCATTTTGAGCGACGAAGTGCTGCTAATTCATTTACTTGCGATTTGTGTTTTCAACATCCATAATCTCTTAATCGAAAGAGAGGTTATTGGGTGACTTTTGAAGGCACGAATCAAGAACCAACATCCCATTCTTTTGACCACAATATCCTACCAATTTGCCGACAACACATCATATCAGGTTTTGGACCCATCCTAAGCGGGTTGGTGTCGAAGCAAAGTTTCATCCGCGGGTGGTTTGCCTTCGGGCACCCCTCTCGCTTTATTGCTTTTGTAGTTTTTTAGCTAGTTTCATGTTTATGCTTTTATCAAGTTCTCAGTTCATTTAGATTCATTTTAGCCATAGTTAGATTTATCTTTTATTTTTCATACACAGGTGCTACTGATTCTTTGTTTGTTTCTTTAAACGTAGATTTGCAGCATTGGAGGAGCAGCGAGGAATCGACTTGTACCAACGCAAGCGGCAACAACGTTTTGGTTCGCCCATTTTATATGTGGGCACGCGGAAGAAGGAATTCTGAAACGAGTTGTAGAGATCAATATCTAACACTCATATCCCCTAAAAAGGAAGGAGACGCATTGTAACACGAATTGAAAAGAATATCAATAAAAAAAGGGCCATAGTTTATATTGCTTTTATATCTTGTATTCATTCATTTGTGTTCTTTCCCTTTAATACAATTTTGTTTAGTCTTTCCTTTTTGTTTCCGAAATCTCGTGTTTCCAATGGCAATCACGGTGGGACCTCTGTCCTTTGTTTTTTTACAGGTACCTATTTTTCAACATCAGACTGTTATTCGTCTCTGCAAGTGACGATTACAGAATTAATATTCATCTCACCCTGGGATGAATAAACTATTCGTTCCACCCTGTGACGATTATGGTTTCGTTATTCGCCTCACCCAGGGATGATTATAGATCTGTGCAAATTTTCAGAGCAAATCAGAAACATCCGATTAGGCAGAGAAGAGGTAGGGGTTTTTACAGACTTCATCAAATTTTTGTTTTTTTGTTTTCTATTTTTCAGTTTGTATGGCTTAGGGAAAGATTTCTTTTCGTTTGCCTGTTTCAATTTTGCAAAATTAAAATGAACCCCACACATCACATGACATTCTAAACCAAGGCATTGGTCGTAAAACCCCAACCCTTGAACAAGACCAAAGGTGGATTCCATTATCACTTTGGCTTGAGATATTGCATCCATTACCTCGATCGCGACTGTTGCTAGATGTAAATCCTGATGAAAGCTGACCGAGTGTAGCTTGGGGTGATTCCCAGCACGCGAGGATAAGTCTTCTATGGTAGGTGTCATAAACAAAGCGATTCCCCTTCCGTACCGTCTATGTTCCATGTATCATCTGCTCTCATGTACCTATAGTATCCCTCACGTAAGGGCGGGTATATAGAGAGGTTGGTATATCGGTCCGGTAATGGTATATTGAAGGGGCGACCATTTTGGGAGTCATAAGAGCCTTCATACTTGCATTTAAACATTTCACAAAAATTTTCAAAAACAAAACAAACAACAAAAACACACTAAACCAGATTTAGGGCACACTATTAATCTTTAAAAGATATAATCATTGCTTGTGTGTGTATGCTATTTTTTGTTTAGACAAAAAAAATCAAAAATCATAAACAAAGATAAAAATCTACGCATTTTGTCACTCGCTCCAAAAGCTCCAAGGATTCCCGCAATCGCTTGGTCACCCCAAAATTCTCCAAAGGTGTCCATGAACCCTTTGGTCAACCCAAAAGCACCCTGAAGGTGCCCATAAGTGATGCAGGAGCATCCAACAAAATATGGGAAATTTTATATTTTTCCCTAAATTTTAGTGCATCTTGCCGGGGCCATAACTTCTCAACCGTAGCTCCGATTGACTTGAAATTTTACAAGGAGTTAGTTGGGAGAGTTTTAAACAAATAAAACTCTCTTGAGTAGTGTTTGTCCAGAAAAGTCAGTTTTTGGTGCCAAATTACATCATCTAGTGCCCCAAAATTAGGTTTTAAAATTGCTTGCCTAATTTTTTGCGCTTTTTGAGCTGTTCGAAGGCTAATATCTCCTAATGTATTTAGAGTTAGGACTTGAAACTTTATTTATGGCTTATATATTGTAAGAGGGATGCACACACCAATTTTGGGCCCCATCTGACTCATTTCAAATTTTTGGGTTTTTTTTTAGAGAGACATTGTCATGGTGTTCACTCGCAGCCAAGCCCAATCACGGGCGGATGCTACGGAGAATGTCCGAGGAGGCACAAGTCACCTCCATTATAGTCCCGAGGATTTGGTCATACCACCTTGGCGACCTAACACACAAGGCAGTCCCCTACACACCTTAACAAAAAGGGACTATAGGGGTACTTCTTCTAGGGGCACTCCTGTTCAGCATAGCACCTAGCACGCACCCTCCCATGAGGGGTACATCTGTAGGAGAGCTCCCTTAGATGCTTGCTATGAGTTGTCATCATGTGATGAAGCGTTAGGTCAACATAGGGTTCAATGGGAGGAACCACATGATTACACTATCCCTCCTTCACCCCCTCTAGTTGTCAGGACTACAAGGACAAATCTAGAGCACAAGGCTCCTCAGGCAGGGCGAGCCAACTCCACCCATTCCTTTTTCACTTATGAAAAAGAGCAAGAGGATAACCCTTACCTTCCTCAAGAGCAATATACATCGAGGAAGCAATACACCTCCCTATCATGATCACCTACTGAGGACAAAGCCTCGAGGGAGTGCTACTACCCCCAACACCGGGAGGCGGCCTACAGAGATCTCGGATCACCATGAACAGGATAGATATCTAGGAGAGGCATCTAGGACTTCTAGACATGAGACGATAGGACCAACTATCTTAGAATCTTCCAAGCATATTGCACGCCAGATGCAACTCACGATACTTGAGCTAGAACAACAACAGTTAGAGCAACAATATCTTTTAAATCAAGAGTGCCTTCAGCGCCAGGAGGATGAGTTGTTACAACACACTATGCAGGCGAAGACTCCAACCCCTCGCATGCATAAGACAAAACATTATTAGAGACACAACTGGGTGCAAGACAGGTCTCTACGACCTTATCAAACATCACCCTCGATGCCTCCTAGACTTGAGCGGGAGGCCAATCCTAAGACCAATGATGGGTGCCTTCTTCAGGCGCCCACCCAGGTTCATGGACCACCCCTAGAAATTCTTCAAAAAGCCTCTAAGGAACCTGAGTGAGAAGAAGAGCCAGATGAAATGATATACCAAAGCATGGGGGGTGCTATCCAACCACCCCTCCCAAGGCATCAATTTTCCCATAACTTGCAACGAGAACAAATCAAACAGGAGGAGCTCAAATCCCCCGATACAAGCAATGTGCTGCCAAAGCACTTAGAGTCAGTAGAGATCAATATTTTGGGGTCCCAAATGCCCAAATCACGTGAAACTCCTCTCAAAGAGGATCAACCCCTAGTTATAGAGCTACCTAATGACAAGGTCTTCCATAGCTCAAAATCACCAGATTCTGATGAGCCTGACTCTCTTGCCAAATATGAGTTAGCATATGCAATAGTGCCATGGGACCCGTTCAAGTTCGATAACACTAATTCACAGGTGGTCCCCATGGGTGATCATCACCAAAGTCTCTTAACCTTATTCGCTTTGGAGGCTCCCATTGAGCCTGTGCCATTACAGGAAAATCAGGTCCCCCTGCAAAGTGCAGAACAACCCCATCGGGACCATGTCAATCTGCTCGATCCGGACGAGCTTAGCATGTCGCAGATAGTTGTCAGGGCCAACGAAGGCCTTTGGATCATCGATAATGATTACAAAGATGAAACTGAGATGGAATATCTCAATCATGCGCGATGGCACAATCACCCTGTAACCCATGACGAACTAATGGCCCAACTAGGCATAAGACTAGGGCATAAGTGGCGCATAGACCCGACCCACTGGCATCACATGTTAATTCTACTCCTTTGGGAAGATCACGAGCCACTTCCACCCAGAGATATCATAGCACCATCAGTGCCAAAGGCAGACCCTATCCTCCTATTCGTGCATAAGGCCGATCCATTCATGCCAATTCCTACAGAGCTAGATCTGGTGCACACAGATCATCAAGCTGGGGGTACCTCTATTCCCTGAAGAGCCAGTGGGTTACACCAAACGCTCCAAAGGTGTCCATAAACCCTTTGGTCAAACCAAAAGCTCCAAGGATTATCACAATCGCTTGGTCATCCAAAAGCTCCAAGGATTATCGTAAATCTCTTGGTCAACCCCAAAAGCTCCAAGGATTATCGCAATCGCTTGGTCATCCCAAAAAGCTCCAAGGATTATAGCAATCGCTTGGTCATCCCACAAGCTCCAAGGATTATCACAATCTCTTGGTCAACCCTAAAAGCTCCAAGGATTATCGCAATCACTTAGTCATCCCAAAAAGCTCCAAGGATTATCGTAATTTCTTGGTCAACCCCAACAGCTCCAAGGATTCTCATAATCTCTTGGTCAGCCCTAAATGCCCCAAAGGTATTTATAAACCCTTTGGTCAACACCAAACGCTCCAAGCATTACCATAACTGCTTGGTCAAAATACATATTCAAAAATCAACAAAAATAACACAAAAAAATCATCATCACAAAAACAATTGCATTCCAATTCCATGCATTCTCATAAAAATCAAAATACAAAAATATAGGTTGCATTAAGCATTGCATCCATACATTGCATACTTCGATAGGTCATACAAGTCACAAGCACCATAGACAGTCATTATTTGGCAATTCCATCATTTCCACATCAACTCCATTTTCATACACGCATACATCCAACATATCACCCTTTTATTTTAGCATCGTCATTTGTCGCCTAATGTATATAGGGTTTTCGTCCTTCAGATGTCTTTAAATTTCTAGCCAAAACTGTACAGAGTTAAACAAATTTTACACGGGAAAGTTTTACTTGGACCACGCCTTGTTACCTAGCATCCCAACACAAATTAACACACATATAAAAAAATTCCTAAGTTGTGTGAACGAAAGATGAAACCTGCACCGTAATCCTAGTTACCATAAGCGAAACGGCTATCTTGCTTATCCCCCCGTGCAAATGACCCTAGGGATGCTGAGAGTTGGCAAAAGGACAAGCATCCTCCCTACCCAATCCCCCATGAATCCCAAGTTCTCAAAAGTTGCAAAACATCAAAAATTTGCAAAACATCAAAACACTAAAATTTGACATCCTACAGTGCATACATCAAAAGGCACATACAATAGTGATTCTCATCACTCGAAATCCAAATCCCTTGCTCAAAAAAAAAAAAAAAAAAACATAATATCCCAAAAATAAACAGTGATTTTATCACTACAAAGGAGCAAGTATCCCAATACAATTGAAGAAAAGAAGGGAGTCGAACTTGAATCCCTGGAACTCTCAGCATTTCGACAGGTCATGAGGCAAGCTTCAGTACCGATTTGGTTGATAGCCTATTGGTCACTGGTGGTAAACCTCCCGCATGACGATATATCTGTCACATTAACTTGTGTGCAGATCAATGTTTGCATGTGGATGAGCTAGCTTATGGTATCTTAGAAAGCATCGCAGATTAATCTGACTAAATACAATAAAGGAGTTAGTGGAGCTAAGTAGGTGATCCTCAGTATAGGTTCGGTTGAAAGCCCATCTGGCACTGGCGGTATCCTGATGAATAACACATAAACAAACTCAATTGCACACATAGGGATGTGAAATAACTTGGTTACATTCAAGTCGGATTTAGACCTTGTTTAAGAAGTCTTGCGAGATAAATGTACAGTCTTGGCTAGTTAGTTAAAATATCTGAATCTCAGAAAAGCTTAACTACATTTTAAAACAACTGGTACATTTCATTTCGTACATCACCATCAAAATATATGCAAAATACAAAAACACACAGTTATCACATGCCAAGTCATTCCACAAAGTCATCCCATTAGTATAGCAAGTCAGTCAAACTTGTACAGTCTATGGTGCATCGAAACATCATCAACAACTCATTTCATTCATTCCATATCTATACATCATACAAATTAGAAACATCACATTCATAATCACCTCTGCATACATCAAACACATACATACAAAACATGCCACAAAAAAAAAAAAAAAAGACAAACACAACAAAACAACCAAAATATAAAAATGACAAATGCCAACAAAACCACTAAAAATTGTCGGAAAAAAGTGATCTTGCACTTAACCTCCTGGCATAAGAAAACTGATGTCGGGGTCTACCTTGTCGCTATCCTACTCCCCAAGAAGGCTACCATAGCCGGACCGCTCCACGGGAAGACGGATTTTTGCCAATGTAAACCCAAATGACATTTCAAAATGGGTTCACACCCACCAAAAATAGGTCCAAAAGTCGAAAAACTGCTTGCACATTCAACGGACAAACATCTGAAGGCACCCTCACTTAAGTCATCTTGGGTCAAGCGACTCGTCGCTTTTCTCATGTCAGTCATTCCTTCATCGATTCTTCACTTGAGGGGGTAGTCACACTTAAGTCACCAATCAACAAACACACACCCAATCACTGCAATGGCATGCATTCAAAGACAATCACACTCCTGCTTGGGGTAGTAAACAAGCAACAATCACAAATTGATCAAACGTGATCAAACGCTTGTCATTCCTGAAGCATGAACTCAAGGTTCCCCCATGGATAAAAGGTTGCGCCCTTTGCCTATTCATGACTGATCAATGTCTAAGTTCAAGTCATACCTCACCGAACCAGGTTAATGCTTGATTTAAGTTCCTTAGCTCGTCAGAAGCAAGGATTCAAGAATGCGTCCCCTTTCCATACTTGGGGCATCAAAAGTTGGTTAGGTTATTGAAAACATTAATCATTAGTGCTTTGGTTATCTATTTTTGCTCAGCACTGCACCATGTGCAGCGCTTTCCAAAAAGGGGCATTTGTAGACACCAAAACAACACCAATCCGATTCTGTGACAACAAGCACTGACCGCACTAACACACATAGCCCCCAGGGCAGCCCCTAGAGGTTAAACAGTGGTTCTAACCACTCACACAGTAGTTTTGCAAGTCAGGGATCAGTTTGGCACCTTTTAGACAGTTTATTGCTTATTCGTCCCACCCAGGGACGAGTGCGAATTTGTACTCGTCCTACCCAGGGACGAGTGCGGATTTGTACTCGTCCTACCTAGGGACAAGTGCGAATTTATACTCGTCTCACCAAGTGACAATCTTAATGGGTGTTACCACATAAAATTTAAAAATAATCATGAATTTAAATAATCATATATAAAGTATTCATATATAAGATGTAATGGTGTGTAATGTATTTTCTTAATAAGTTTCTGTAAATTAAAAGATATAAAGTAGTCAGTGACCGTCTATATACTATTTCTAATATATATGCGGTATTTTTCCTACTATGTTGATACCCCTAATTTATAGAATCTTATAAAGAATATGATGGTATGAATGATGTTATGATTTATTGTTATGTAAAAAAATTTTGGGGTTTTTTGGAGATTCAAACACTCTAGTTCCCCTATCAACAACTGTCTACTTACCACTTAGACTTTTGAAAAGTAATGCTTTTACCATGGACCTAGTTTTTCATGATCTCTGTGTGTGCATGTGATTGTATATTTTGAGTTAGAACTCAAGCATTTCCTCCGATGTCAAGCAGGATTCTTTCAACCCATTTCTAAGATCAAGGATTCTCAAGTGTTCATCTCATCCTTATGTTGGACTTAGTTGGAGTATACCAATAGGCAATATTTGGTTACCTAAGCTAGCTCATCCACATTAAAACATTGGTCTACACAAATACATGAAGAAATTGTAATAGACATATCGTCATGTGTAAGGATTTCTCCTTCTAGTTTTGTACAATGCTGAGAATTCCAGAGACTCAAGCTTTATTCCCTTCTTTCTGGCTTCTTTTTGGCTTTGGATTTTTGCTCGTATGTAGTGATGAAAATCACTGTTTATTTTTTATTGATTTTCTTTGAGCAGGGAATTTTTTTGTAGTGATGATAATCATTGTTTATTTTGCTCATTTTGAGTGATGAATTTATTTTTGTTTGATTTTTTCTTGAGTTTGCTTTTTTTTGTATTTTGAATATATGATTTGTGTATCGGATTTTTGCTTTGAAATATGGACTATATGCTTGGCCTTTTGAATATGTACTTTGCTTTGGGATTTTTCTTATTTTGATTTAAGAAAGGGATTTGGATAGGGTAAAGCTTGTCCTTTTGCCAATTGCCAATTCTCAACACCTTTAAACCGGTTGCACAAGGGGATAAACAAGGATAATCTTTTTCACTTAAGGTAACCTAGACCGCATTGCAGCTTTCATATTTTCCTTCTACCAGCTAGGATTTTAGTATTTCAATTAGTGATGAGATCTTGAATATCCAAGGATTTATCACAGCTAGGCCTTATTTTCTACTAATCAAAGTTATTTTCCTCAAAAGTTGATAAGATTACTAGATTTGGTTGACTAACCGAAAAGTCTTAGTATATTATGTATAACAACAAATAATGGTTGTATTGAAAAACACAATTACACACATGTGGATGGATATGAATGACTTGTGCGACAAACTGTGGTATCACTTTTAAGGCTCTCATGACATATGCAATTGTAGTGGATATGAAAATTCAATGCAATGATGTGGATGCAAAATGTGAGATGCAATTATTTTTTTTGTATTTTTGATTTTATGTTGTTTTTGTATTTTTGATTAGTTTGACCAAAGGGCTTATTATGCCTTTGGTGCTTTTGTTATTGCTTTTGACCAAGTTGTTTGAATCACCCTTGGATCCTTTTTGATTAATTTTTGACCAAGCGATATGAATTACCCTTGGAGCCTTTGATTTGATTTTTGACCAAGCGGCTTGAATTACCCTTGGAGCCTTTTGAATTTTGACCAAGCGGTATGAATTACCCTTGGAGCCTTTTGAATTGATGTTTGACCAAGCAGTATGAATTACCCTTGGAGCCTTTGATGATTTTGGTTTTGACCAAGTGGTATGAATTACCCTTGGAGATTTTTGTATTGATTTTTGACCAAGCGGCATGAATTACCCTTGGAGCCTTTGATTTGATTGTTTGACCAAGCGGTATGAATTACCCTTGGAGCCTTTGATTGTATTTTTGAAATTTTATGCTTTTATGATTTGTTTATGTTTTTGACATATTTGAATGTTTTTTATTTTTGAAATATTTGAATATTTTTTATTTTTGACATATTTGAATGTTTTTTCTTTTTGACATATTTGAATGTTTTTTATTTTATGAAATATTTGAATGTTTTTGTGTTTTTGTGTTTTTATGTGTAAAATACCTTCAAGTGAATGATATTGAGAGGTTCAGGCTCTTCAACACCATCTAATGATACAAGGCAATCTGATCCAGGCCCAACTCTCTGTGAAATCATGTATTGACCTATCCAGTTAGCCACGAACTTATCTCATAGATGCAGCGACATATTTGAATTTTACTGGTTTTCTTTGAGCACTAGATCTCCAAAATTGAATTCCCTTAGGTGGACTTTACTATTGTAAGCTCATGCAAGGCGACCTTGATAAATACCAATATGCTCTAAAGCTTTGACTTGACGTTCATAAAGAAGCATCAATTGATCAAGGTGGCCTTGCCGCGCAGCTTCATCATCTATGAAGTTTTTTAGTGCTATGCGTAGAGTCGAGATTTACAACTCTAGAGGCATGATGGCTTCAGTTCCATATACTAGTGAAAATTGTGTTGCCCCAATGGGCATCTATAAACTAGTCTTGTATACCCATAGTGCAAGAGGCAATTGCATATGCCAATCCTTATGATTTTCTCGCACTCTCTTCCTCAAAATGGAGACTATTATTTTGTTTGAGGCTTCTACTTGCCCGTTTGCTTGTGGATAATAAGGTGTTGAAAAACTATGTTGAATATGATATTTGTTCATTAAAGCACGCACATTTTTATTCTTAAAATATGGCCCATTATCCGATATTACCTTATAAGGGACCCCAAAACGACTTATAATATTGTGGAGTATAAACTCCGCAATCCTTCATCCAGTTGTTGATGTTAATGGGATCGCTTCTACCCATTTAGTGAAGTATTTTATGGCCATTATGATGAATGTGTGTCAGCCTAAGGACGGGGGTGAGACCTTCCCTATCAAGTCTAGTCCCCATTGCAAAAATGGCCATGCTGCGTGGATGGGCTGCAAAGCTTGTGATGGTAAGTGCATTAAATTTGCATGATGCTAGCACTTACTACATTTCTTGACATACTCACAACAGTCCTTTTCCATTGTGGGCCAATAGTAACCCATTTTCAAGATTTGCTTAATAATGGCCATGCCACTGAAATGGCCTCCACATGTTCCATCGTGAGCTTGTGAAACTACCCAAGATGTTTCCTGGGGCTCAAGACAACGGAGTAATACTCCATCATATCCTTGTCTGTAGAGGATTTCTCCTAGAAAAATGTATCTTGTTGCTCTATGTTTAAATGTTTACCTTTCAGTATGCAACAAACCTTGAGGTATTATTTTGAGCTTCAGGAAGTCTCGTATTGGGAAAGCCAATCCTGATAGGACACAACCTCTATAGAATAGACAACTTGCTCTTCCTACATTTCTAAGGTAGTGAACATGAATTGAGGAACAACTCTATGGTATATGGTCACACCACACTCTATGGGTCCTTGGGAGATCAACGACCCCCAAGGTGCTATTTGCAAGAAACCTTTGGCTACGAAGGACCAATCCTAATTTGGTTTGATGTTGATCATGTTGACTGATTCTTGATTTTCAAAAGCTTCACAATGTATTGTTGAGTGCGAAAGCACTTTTACATGAATGGTTGTAAAATCAGCAGACAAATTTTGAGGGATTAAGGATCCCAAAGAGGCCATAGTGTTTGCAAATCTATTCGACGTACGAGGGATTGCCTCGATGTTGTACCATTCCAGTCGGGCTAAGTAATTGTTAACAAGTTCCTTATAAGTCTTCAGGAGTAGGCACCTGCATTGGAAGAGTCCTTTGACCTGGTTTACTATGAGCAAGGATTCATAAAAGATATTCAATCTTTTAATGCCCATTTCTATGGTTGTTTGGAGTCCCAGGATCAATGCTTCATATTTTGTATTGTTGTTTGTGCATGAGAAGTCTAGTTTGAATGATAAGGGCAATGGAGCACCCTACGATGTGATAAAGATAATCCCTGCTCTGCCTCCTTGTTCACACTTCAAACCATCGAAGAACAATGACATGTCTTTTTCTCTCTTAGGTTCTTCAAGTTCTAGAAAATCTGATAATGAAAAGACCGCATCATCAAGAAACTCTATGGTGAGAGGCTTGTTATCCTGAAGAGGCACCTCTACTAATTGATCTGCTATGACTTGTCCCTTTATGGAATTTTGGCTTATGAACTCTAGATTGAATTATGTCAATAGCACGATCCACTTTGTGATACGTGTATTGTGATATGTCTTGCTCATCATGTACTGCAAAGGATTTTGTTTTGATATGATGTAGGTCGTATGGCTCAACATAGAGTATCACAACTTTCGAGTTGCAAAGACCATTGCTAAACACAATTTTTTGACATACGAATATCCTAGCTCATAGCTCACCAAGGTGCGACTAATGTAATATATGACTTGCTCTTTGTCTTGTGCATTCTTTTGGGCTAACATGGTGCCTAATGCAAAATCGATAGCTGATATATATAGTAAAAATGGTATGTTTGGCCTTGGTGGAGCCAATACTGGCGGTGTTGCTAGATAATTTTTGATCTCTGCAAAGGCTTGATGGCATTCTTCATCCCAATGAAATGGGACTTCCTTGCATAGCAACCTATTCATAGGTCTGCATTTGTCTGATAATTGTGTGATGAGTCTTTTTATGGATGCTATCTTGCCTTGTAGGCTCCTCAACTCCCTAATGTTGGTAGGGGCAGCCATTTCTAGTATAGCCTTTACCTTTGCAGGATCTACTTCGATGCCTCTCTTGGATACGATTAATCCTAAAAGCTTTCCAGAAGTTACGTTGAATACGCACTTCTTAGGATTCAATCGAACATTGTGTTCTATGAGGTGATCTAAGACTTGTCTAAGGACTTCGACATGCTCTTGTCACAATAGGGACTTGGCTAGTAAGTCATCCATGTAATCTTTCAAGATCTTATGCATATAGTCATGGAATATGTATTTCATGGCCCGCTGATATGTGGCACCAGCATTTTTGAGACCGAATGACATCACTTTGTAACAGAATGTTCCCCATGGAGTAATGAAAGCAATTTTATGTTGATCTTAGGGCTTAATTTGTATTTGGTTTTATCCAAAAAAACCATCCATTAGGGAGAGCATTTCATGACCTACGGTTGCATCTACAAGAGCATCTATGTTTGGCAATGAGAATGAATCGTTTGGTGTTTCCCTATTTAAATATCTAAAATCCGTGCAGATATGGACACTTCCATCAGGTTTCCTACGGGTACCATGTTTGACACCCACTCAGGGTAGTCAATAGAAACTATGAATACTACATCTAGTAGTTTTTACAATACGTTCTTTACCATCAAAGTAACGGTTGGATGCATTTTCCTCAGTTTTTGCTTGATTTGCTTCTTCTTGGGATCCAATCAAAGGTTTTGAATGACTAAATTTGGATCTATCCCTGGCATGTCTTTGTAAGTCCAAGCAAAAATATTTGGCCTCTCCTTGAGAAGAGGAATCAAGATGGCTTGTTCCTGTGGAGATAGACTTTCTCCGAACTTGACTTTCCTTGGTTGGGTAGGATCATCACTAATGTCCACCTCAAAAGTTGCTTCTATAGCCATATGTGAACCATATGTGAATCTCATCAGTGGGATTCAAAAGACCTACTGAATCAGGTTCCAAACCAACATGGAAGACGTCATACGCACAACTTGATGCAAAATGGAATGGCTGTAACATCTCTTTGTTGGGAAAGAGGTCTTCTGGCTCTATGGGTGAACTAGCATGATCCCAATAAACAGCATCTATATCAAGATGCAATGATTTGGTAGTATTTTCTAGATTATGAAGTGGAGTGGTCAAGTCGATGGAGATCATGTTGATGGACGGGATGAAATCTCCAGGATCACATGGGTGCAATATTGTCTTAGGGGTTTCTCTTCCATACTAGAGATGAGGTTCTAGAGGAATGGGAATTTTTGGATATGGCCCATGAGTAGGGTGGACAATAGGATCATTGGGCTCTAATTACTCTCTAAATTTAGGTAGAGGGGGATTAACCATTCGATGAATGGCAGCTAGGTCAATAGGTCTCCCCAAAAATTGAAGTTGAGGGTCTATGGCAAGAAGTATCGCCTCTCTCTCTACTAGCTCGTTGACTTGTCACAAGTGGTGAGGTCTAAGATAAGCCATCTCAGTCTCATCCTCAAAGTCATCATGACTTATCCAAAAACTGTTAGCGTTGGTATGCAGCCCTAATACAAAGGGCTCATGTATTGGCCCTAAGTAGACCATCTCTGTTTCATCTTCATATTCTTTGTCACTTATGAAGAACCCATTTGCATTTGTATCTTGCCCCAAAGTCAAGGATTTATGGCTTAAGCCTAAGTAAGCTCTTTCTATTGAGTCTTCTGATTCATAGTCACTTTCATCTTATATATATCCAATCTCATCGTGGATGGATCATGTGAATCTTTGCAAATAGTAAGGTCCCTGATAGGCTAAGCCAAGTTGCTTCTCATCATCACTTGCTTCATATCCATTCTCCTCATCCCATGAGTTGTACCCTGTTGGAATGGAATCAATTGAGGTGTTTGGATGATAAATTTTTGGAGGCGGTATATTTACTGTGGCTACTTTTCTATTGCTCAATTTTGTTATTCTCAGGGGGTGATAAGGAATGAAATCAATCTCTTCTCCCAACCCTATGCTTAATCTTTCCAATGTCACTACAAGCGAGTCATATCGACCTCCGCTATAATAGCCTAAGATAAATATGTCAGAAGGAAGCTGATATAGTGGTTTGTAAGGCCTCCTGCGCCCTTGCTCATATATGCCAAGGCCATAGCCATTTCAATGGCAATGCTCAAAGTAGCTTAGAGCAAAATTAGGATTAGAGAGGTAACGAACATTTACTGTGAATAATTCTTCACCATCTCCTTCTATATCTGAAGACTTATGAGTGTAGTCCAGGTCGGCATAGAAAAAATTGGTTTGGTTGGGAGAGATTCCAAGTGGAACCACTATTCCTACTGGCGGCCTCAAGTCTTGAGGCCTCCCTATGTACTGTGCAGACACAATGATAGGCATAAAGGTGACGTTATGCACAAGGTATTTCTCTATGCCTATACTTGCAAAGTGTACTAATGCATGCAATGTGGATGACCCCACGGATGATACTGGTGAAGTAGGATGATAATCACTATCTTCATCTTGATCTTAAGGATATTACTCTTCCATAGGACTTGGCATTTTAGCAATGGCTATAGTTGGCACTTCTTTGGGCCTCTCTTCCTTAACTAAGGGAGACTTTAGCTTTTGATTGTCTTTTGGTTTTGACGTTGATGGTACTTTAGAAGCATTGACTATCTTGAGTGCACCAGGAGGTGTTGATGTGCCTAGGCCTTTTCTTACCCCTTTGTCTTTGTTATCAACTTGTGTGGTTGGGGATGAAGATGCCACATATAGGTGAGTAGAAGGGATCACAAATTCTCCTAGAATATCCACCTGATTAACGTTTTTAAAAGACTCTTCATTGGCTAGAACCACATAGACTTTACTTTCGTGCACATACTTGACACACTGGTGTAAGATCGAAGGCATGCACTTCATGGCCCTTATCCAAGGGTGCCCTAAGAGGATGTTGTACTGCATAGCACCTTCCAAGACATGACACATCATGGGGATGGTCTTGTGCCCCACCTTGATGGGTAGGACTATTGTTCCCAAAGTATTGCATAAAGCATCATTAAAAGCTCTCAATGTGTAAGTTCCTGGAACGATATTGGTCTTGGGTATCTTGAGGTTCTCTATTATAGTTGTTGTGATGATGTTTATCGATGAACCTGTATCGACCAAAACCCTCTTGAACAATAATTTATTGATGCCTGCTACAATGTTTAGCAGAGGTTCTGGTAAGGCAACAGAAACTATCTTAATCTCATGATCATAGAATTAGATTATAGGTTACTAGCATTCTTGCACTTGTCCCACAAAGTGAGTGAATGTATTCGCATCTTGCGGTTGAAGCTCAATTGTTCTTAAAATCTCCATTAGAGTCTCTCTATGCTTTGGGGACTGTTGTACGAGCTCATATATGGATAACTTAGTTGGAGTTATCTGTAGGTTTTTCTCCAATCTACTCCCAATAGTTACCACAAGTCTCGTTGGTGGACCTGGAAGGTTGTCTTACCTTTGCCTAGGAGAGACTAGGATGTTCATGGGAGCTACAGGCAATTGCGGTTGACCATACCACCTAGTCCTTGTTGCTATGTTAATAATCTCAACCATCCCAACGCAATCGTGGGTAGGTATGTCAACTCGAACCTCATTGACTTGGGTCCCTTGCTCTCGAGGGGCTTCATGATTGGGTAATGGGTTTCTGTATATGCCCATGTCTCTGTTATCGAGAGCTAGTGGGTTTTCAACTTTGAGCTCTCCCACCTCAATCATATTTTGCACTTGATGCTTAAACCTGATGCAAGCCTTAATGGTTACCTCATCTACTTTTATCTCTTTGATGAGCTTGGCATGTGCCAAAGCTTCCTCAAATGAAGGATACGGTTGGAGTTGTAGCAAGAGGGAGATATGTTTAGAACAAATTTTGGTAAAAATATGAATGATCTCTTCTATGGGAATGAAGAATGATAATTTTGCCATGATTTTTCTCCATCTATTCCCATAATACATTACTGGCTCATCATCACACTGTTTCAAGTTTGCCAGGTCTAAAAGGTTCACCTTCTTCTTAGCACCAACGAAGAAAAGCTTCAAGAATGCATTTACTATTTGTTCAAATTTGGTTATGCTATGCTTAGGTAGTTGGTTGAACCATTGAGTGGCAGCACCTAAAAATTGCATTATGAATGTTCTTAGTTTGAGAGCGTCATTGTATTCAAGATGAAAACAAGCATTGATAAAATTTGTGACATGCTCTTGTGCATCCTTGTCACCTTCAAACTTCTCTAACCTAGGCATCTCAAAGTGCTGAGGATATGGAGGGCTAGGGATTGATGGGAATAATGGTTGATTGTGTATCTTGCTCAATGTTGGTGAGTTCCCAGCTACCTCTTGTTTCTCAAAGGTTTTCATATTTTTAGCAAGCTCTTGAAATGCCTTTGATGCATGGATTTCCTCCTCATGCAAGCCTATTCGCATTGGCAATGGAGGTAACTCTCTATCCATTTTATTTGTTCCATTTTCCTCCCTCCTACGAGGGGACTTAGGATTGTGATCTTGGTTTGTTATGTTTTCCCTCATCCATTAGTTGGATTTTTTTCATGATTTGATGGGGGATTTTGTTGTGGGATATCTTGTCTAGTGTGCCTTTCCTTAGGTGAGTCAGTGTGTCTTGTTATTTTGTGGTCACCACCATTTATCTATAAATTGTTAAGAGCTAGCTGCTCAAATTTCTCTCTTAAACGCTGCTCATGTTGGTGCAAGAGGCTTTCTCTTTGTTTCTCTTGTTTGAGAGCTTCCACTAACTCTCACTCTTTGTGTAATGCATTTTCTAACTACCTCATTCGATCAGTTTGTGTTGTTGTAGAAGACTCATGTTTATCTGACTCTGTTCTTGTAGTCTTGACTTGCAGATTCCTCGAGGGTTTTTTTTTGTATCTGTACTCTTGTTAGTTAATGTGACTTTTTTAGTGTACTATTGGATATCCCTATGATCAAACTCCACGTGTCTTTTATGGGGTCACTCTGAGTTACCCCCATACTGGGAGGTATGTTTAGAATTCACAGTTTGTGAGCTTCCAGATGTAGAGTTCTCAGTAGCTACAGTTATTTTGGTTGGTTGAGTAGAAAATCGATCCAACCTGTCTAGTTGTCTCATTCTCCATGGCTGGTCCTGTGGGGTGCCATTTACTATTCTAGCCAAAAATGAAAAATTAGTGGTCGTCCCACTGTGATCGCCATTTGTAGTGACCTCGGGAATGCACGCACCGGTCCCTTTTCTAAAACCCTACTTGCAATGCTATTTAAAATACCAAAGATAAAATGGAAATACAAGAGGAAAAAGCATATAACATGAAATAACAAAAGACAGATATCTTTATTGATATTGAAGCTCGGTTACATGTCGGTCCCTCTTAGGGATACCCATTTTGATACTATAAATTACAAGTGGGCAAGGAGTGCCCCTTTCGTGAAGAGGTGGTGCACTTATAAAAGCTTCCCAATTCCGCACACGGAAATGTATGAGGGCTTACAGATGCCTCCTTCTCCAGGGTTGTCTCCTAGAGGGATCCATTTTGCTCTCGTATGTTGTAACCTTCGTCTGATGTACATGTGGCCATGTAAGCAATGAAACAACAACACACTTTTAGGTGTCTGATATTGCCTCCCTAGATGAGGTTTTTAGTAATCAAATAATGTAACAAAAATATGATAAAACAATACGATGGAATAGAGTAAATCTATGCTATGATATAAGAAAACAAGATCAAATATGCCATGTCTATCTAAGCCAATCCTGAAGGCCACTGTCCAAGACAGCGGCCGCTAAAGAAAACCTTGTTCTCCTTCCCCAAAGATATGGGTCAAAGACTATGATTTGATGTTGAATAAAGTATGTTTTATGCACTTTGATTTGTCAAAGCTTCATCGCACACATGATCTCAAAGAGAACTCTCTCTAAAATGATCTCCTAATTATGATTCGGGTCTCTATTCTCTGTATGATAAAATATTAAAGGATCTCTGGATATGATAAGGCTATCTATATGTCCTGGTGCTCTTAGGCTTGCACCTTTTATAGTGTGAAATCCTAGGTCTATGTCCAAGCCCTATAAATGAATTTCTCATGCATAGTGCAAGTTAGCATGAGAATATCTTGCCTATTGTCTATATTTGAAGGCCAGTTAACTAAATCTAACTATCCACTTGAGTCTTCTATGCGAACTAGTCATTATCATGAGAAGCTTTTGTCCTTTGTTTATGTTTGGAGGTTAGTTAACTTAAGTCTGAATGCAAACTCAAGTCTCCTATGTGAACTGGTTGTGAAAAGGAATGCAAAGTCACTCCTACTCATATTTATTGCAAGTAGATTGCCACTTTCGCTTGAGATTGGGCCTGTTTGTTGGCAAACTGCTTCTTATGGCTTAGCCACTGACGTCTGCAACGGCTAGGTCTTGCCGCTCTAGGCTTGAGTGGCTAGAATCTGGTCACTCTTGGCTTGAGCAGCCAAGCTTGGATGGCTTGAAAAGACCCCAAATGAGTGGTGAGAACCATTGTTGATGCTTGGAAAGTCCAATATTATGTCTTACGATCTTATGAGTGTGTCTATGTGAGCAGCTCCCCTAAGCATGACATGATTTAGGTGTCTACAGATTTACCTATCATAAGCACCACCGATAAATATCTAGATATATTTGAGGTGCACCATGCATATTTCATCACTATGCAGATCATTTCAAGTGCTACACAAATAATTTTTGCCAGATGAATTGACTTCTTCACTTTCTAGCATTGTCGTGTTTATCTCAAGGACCCTGGTAGTGGAAGCGGTTTGATCCCTAGTAATCATGGGAGGAAATATTCTCAAATGGAAGCTTTGATCATTTTGCCTCCTCCTCATGACAATCATCTCATTCATCATCATTTTCACTGATGCTCACAAATCCTATAATTATTTGACTTGGTCTGCATTTAAAATTGTTTGAGGTGCAGGTAATGGATATGGCACCAATGGTGTAGGTAATGTTGTATAAAGAAAAGGATCTAGGAGCTGAGGAACGATGGGAGCCTAAAATTGTGGAGTGGGTACCACTTGATTTTGGGTATGGGATTTCAAGATTAATTGGGATACATTATGGGTGCAGGCATAGACTGAGAAGATGCACTAGGATACATATTTTGAGGGAGGTCCAGATAGATCAACATAGTCACCTTCAAAGGTAATTTTTCGATAGCTATTAAATTAACCTTGGCCTTTTGCACCTGCTCATACAAGCCATATAATATATTGATGTTATCATATCGAATGCTCATGCTAATATCATAGTGGAAAGATCTCAAATAATACAACATTGCTTACTTTGGGGTGGGTTGAAGGCCAAAAATGACTCTCTGTTAGGTTTAAGCAAACCTGACATTAAAGTAGGCTACCTCCTCCTAGGGATGCCTCTGGATGGTGGTGAACTGGTGCAACAAAGATAAGGTGTCTACCTATTCATTGAAGCCCCTTATCAACTATTCTTCCAATTGGTCCAATGTAGTGATGGTGTCTATCGAAAGTGATCGGTACCAGTAGAGGAGCTTACCTCAGAGTGAGATGACTAGCAGTCTCACCATGATATCTTCTTTGATGATGTGTTGAATGGTTTCTAGTTTAGTGATATCTTGGACATGCTCGTAAGTCATCTTCCTCATACCATTGTATGTGGGTAGAGCTTTCAATGCTATGAGCGATACTTAGTTCTGAGCCATCGAAGCTAGAGGTCCTGAATTATTCCATGTAGGGAACTACCTATGGGCAACTTGCTACACCATCTAGACTAGTGGATTTGGTTGAACTAGCTAGATCATAACATTCGAACATTTGGTTGAATCAAAGTATTTTGTTGAACTGGAGAATTTGGTAGATTCGAGGGTAAGCTAGTTGTTGTGATGGCAGGACTTGGAGTCTGCAAAGCAACAACAGCTACTTGCGAATATGTCCCATCTAACATGATATTCGATTGGAACACTCTAGGATGTTATCTCAAAGTGTCGTTGTCAAGATCGAAGAACTCAACTGATTTTTCTATATTTTTAGCCTTCCATCTCATGTACATGAAGGTACAATATTTTAAATCGACTTTGGAGACTCGAAGACTTCTGAGTTCATCTGAGTTGCCAGATGTTCAGATTTGAAAGTTACAAGATGAACATCAACTTCTTAATACTACTTTTGATGTGGAACATTTGCGTCCCACTAGGCATGCTAGAAACTGTTGGTAATGGAATTGGCCTAGATATAGATTTTTTGAGTCTACAGTGCACTAGACCCACTACCATGCATTAAATAGCCAAAGAAAAGAAATGTCCTTCATGCCAATCTCCAGTAGGGTTGGTTCTAAAAATAAAATAAAATTGGTTTGTTTGAGATAAGAGTTAGGGAATATGTGGAAAGAGAAGGAAATTATTGAAAGGAATGGGAAAAGAGGCTTAAAGCCTAAAATACAGGGGTGATTTATAGGAAGCACGATACACAAATTTCACTTGAACCAATAGTAATCAAAACAATAGACTTTTAACAGAAAATGACACTAAATCCTCTCAATCGCATAACCTCCAGGGGTACTCCAACATTAATCCTTCACCAACAGCTAAATCTAGAAATAGAACTCAAGCCATATGAAAAAGTGACTAACTTAACAAAAATAACATGATAGAAGGCATACACAAAGACATAATATTCAAGACCGAAACCAAAAGTCCGTGTTTCAGATGCAGATTTTAAGATATACAGTTGCTTTTCTAGAAGAAATTGTCCATCCTTATTTACAATGAAAATTCTAGTTTTTATAGAGGATTCCGCCTCTCAAAACATTAATGCCCAACCACTTCTATGATGGTGGTAGATAGATTTGATCTAGAACCGACTTAACAACATCAAATTGATTTTGCAGATAACTTAGCATTGAATGCAAAAGGTTCCCCTGATCTACCATGATCGGATGGCTCAGAGCACAGCTTTGGGTTCGATTGAGCAGTCAATGGCAATTTTGTGCAGCTTTCACTGTGTTTGGGGGTTTGTATGGAGTTTCGCTCCACAACTGGAGTGAAAGCATCCTTTTGCTTCCTTTAAGCCTTCACATATTCATTTTTTGGCCAACTTTCGCTCCACAAGTGGAGCAAAGATGCTTTCGCTCCACTTATGGAGCGAAGATTCTTTCACTCCACTTGTGGAGCGAAAGCACCCTTGGCCTTATACTTTAATACTATTGCCGCATTTTCTTGAGTTTCATTTTTTAAGTGGAGCGATAGAGAGTTTTTCTCCACTAGTGGAGCAAAAATACCTTTGACTTTGATTGTCTTGTTTTGCAGACTTTGCGGCTTTCAAGAAGGGGTTTTTACTCCACTTGTGGAGAAAAAATACTTTTGCTCCACAAATGGAGTGAAGTCTTTGGTCAACGTGCACAATTAATTCTATGGAGGGCTTTCTCTCCACAAGTGGATCAAAAGCACTTTGTGCCTTAGCCAAGACTTATCTTTTTAAAATATATTCCCCCCCTCTTAATAGGAACCTTCACTCCACAAATGGGAGCAAAATCACTTTCGCTCCACCAGTGGAGTGAAAGTGTCCCTTCCTTGCACTCAAAATGGAAACATGCTTTGTAAAAGAGCAAAAGTTATTCAAGTCGCCAAAAACTGTTATCACAGGCAAAAAGTGAAACGAGCCTTTAGGAATCATATTTTAAGCAGGAAACACATCCATGGCATTGTCCCATGCTAAAACATTCACAATTTTACATGCAAAATGACAGAAATCATGCATAAGAACTAGAGAAATCATAGGACTTGAAAGAAAATAGTTTTGAGGAAGAAATTGAAAGGAGACAACTAGTGAAAACACAACAAACATAACATATTAACATTTTTTTACGGAAAAATAGAAGTTTTACAATGATAACACCCAAAACTGCACACAACTTAAAATTTTACAAAATGTGGCAGGAAGGTCAACAAAACACAATAGATTAAAATTTTGTATAATTGATTGGGTTTAACTACCATTCACAGTTTTCTAAGTTGTTTTCATCTAGGAGAACCAATTTCAAACCCTAGTACAAGGGAACCGAGGCCCCTTTCAAAATCCATGCTTTATCCTAATATTTTTAGTCCATATTGGGACATTGTATGTCTTTGTGTTTTCATCTAGGAGACATAGGTTCAAACCACTACACAAGGAATGAGACCCTTTCAAAAATCCATGTTTTACTCTAAAATTTTATCCTGTGAAGGATACCATAGTGGTTTGTACTTGGGTTTTCATCTGGGAGATCCAACTTCAAACCTTGGTACAAGGGGATCACGACCCCTTTCAAAAACCCATATTTTATCCTAATTTTGTTTGTCCTGTGAGGGATACCGTAGTGGTATGTATTTGGGTTTTCATCCAATATACCCAAGTTCAAACCCTAGTACTAGGGATCGAGACCCTTTCAAAACCCATGCTTTACCCTAAAAATTTTCTCATGAGGGATACCATAGTAATATATCTTTGGATTTTCATTCAGGAGACCCAAGTTCATACAAGGGGATTGGGGCCCCTTTCAAAAACCCATGCTTTACCATAAAATTTTATCCATATTGGGATACCATAGTGGTATATCTTTGGGTTTTCATCTAGGAGATCCAAGTTCAAACCACACAAGAGACCATGACAATTTCAAAACCCATGCTTTACCCTAAATTTTTTAAGTCAAAAGGGATAGGTCGGTTGGTAGTGGTTGAGTGCTTGCTGGTGGGTTGTCTTGATTCAATTCCCTAGACATTCGAGGTCTATTGACTTTATCTTTACCCAATAGGTTAGGGTTTATAGCGGTTCCTATATATATATATATATATTCCTTGAAAAAAATTAGTAACTTTCATTTTAGAGTTTGAAAAAAATTACAATGAGATGGATATTTTATATCCTCATATAGGCCTTATTAAGCATCCCCATTTAGAGCTATTCTAAAATATCCCAACAATGACTCAAATTTCCTTTAAAGGCCTATCAAACCTATTATAATAATAACAAAATTTTGCAAGCCTTCAATCATCTTATAAAGTGTCATTTTCGCATTTTAGCCCTATAGACATTGGTCATATTATATATATGACCTTGATTATCAAAATACATAAAAATAACACAAAAGGTATCCTAAACCATGAATTCTATCAAAAGGAAAAATACATCAAAATGGTATAGACTGTGGTGGAATCACAGTCCCACACACTACTTCCTTTAACCAAGTACCAACTAGAATACTCAAGGCAACTTTTAATAGACCATCTACTTCCTCATTTAGTTCTTTGTAGATATGTTTATAAGATATCTCTGCAAATGATGCTTCTAGCAATTTCACTTGCTCATAATAAGTCCTAGGTATCAAATTTTGCATCCCTACTAACCTTGAACCCAAATCCACCACCAATTTTGAGTCACAAAAAAATAAAATTTTATTATTCCCTTTTCCACTGCCATTCTTAACAAAAAGATCAAAGCCTTTCACTTTGCCACATTACTGGTACCTTTACCAAGACCCACTTTGAAAGTAAATTTGTGACTTTCATCTTGATATAAAACTCCTCCTGCCCCACATCTATCTAGATTGTCCTGACAAGCTCCATCAGAAAAAACCCAAGTCTTTATAATATCCGCTATTCAACTAGCAACCTATCTTATAGCCTTTACTTTTGGGGTTTTTTATGCATTCATAAGTATATTTGATTTGAGATTGAACTTGTATAGGTAGAATTTCCTTTCTCTCAAACAACATAGAATTTCTTGCCAACCATAGACCCCATGCCACTATTAATGGAATGCACCTATATTCCTTTAAATATTTGTCTTTTAACCATTGTTGCATAGTCTACAATATATTCCTTGTTGGTCATTGTCCCTTACCCTTAGTCATGGGTAGAATAGACCTCCACACTTCTCTTGAGAAATCAAAATGGACCAGTAGGTGATCCATTGTTTCCTCTTCCCTTTTACACAAATTGCATTGACTTGGACCCTACGGGGACCTCTTTTTCAAAACAATCCATTTCAATGCCTTCTTAGCTAAAGCTAACTAAAAAAAATTGGATTTTGAAGGTGGTTTTCACCTTTCAAATCTTGCTCCACCACCAAAGGACCTCCTCATTATTATCTTCAAATATTGCCTTGTATCCTTCCTTAGTTGTAAATTGTCCACTAGCTAGGTTCTTTGACCATACTAAAGAGTCTTCTTCTTCTCTTAGTCTTATAAACGACCTTGTCAGAGCCCTTGTATACTTTCTCAATTTCTCAACTTCATTTCCTTCCAAAAGTATTTATTCTACTAATAGCCACCCCTGATTCCATAAATTTGTTCTATCCACAAAGGTTGCATCTGCCAATACCTTGAGCCCCTATCTATTTAGATGTTCTATTAAATTTTGAGATAGTTGGTAATTTCCTCCATTCCCCAACTAGGGGTCTTTTCCTAGCCTTAATTTCTTTTCATTTCCTATTTTCCAAACTAAAGAATTGTCCACTAATGAAAAATCCTTCACTAATGCTTTACAAATGATATTTGCATTGGTCACTAGCTTGATAGGAATTCTAATCTAATATTCAAAGGACATGGACCAAATATTTCTCCTTGATAACCTCATGCCATAATCCTTTACTAGTTATCAATCTCTAAAGACTCTTGGAAGCTAGTGCTTTCTCAAAGTTATGTATATTCTTAAACCCCAATCCTCTTGTTGATTTAAGTTTTGCTATCTTACTCCATTTACCCAAAGGTATTGCATATTTATCCCTTCTTCCTATCCAAAGGAAATGGAAGCATTTCTTTCCTATTTTTTCCACTATTTTAATAGGAATATAAGCCATGGAGTGCCAAAATACTATAATGGCTTCCAAAACTAATTTCACCAATAATAAAAAAAATCCCAATGATAACCATCTATTACATCATGAAGTTACCATTTTTTCCACTTTGTTGTATAGCCAAAATTCAGTCTTGGTATACATAATTATATGGTTTCAATATTAAACCTAAATATTTTAGACCTTTTCCAAACTCAATTATATTGAAGCCAAAAAACCTTACCACTACTTCTTGTCCTAGTTGTAGTCTATTAAAATTTATAACTGTCTTCTAGAGTTTTATTTTCAATCTTGTGGTAGCACAATATATATCTAGTAACTCTTTATATTTTAATGCTTCTCTTAAGGTGTCATTTCCAAATAGGAGTATATCATCTGCAAATAGTGATTTTAAACCAAAGAGTTTCCCAATTTAATACCTTTGATCACACCAAGTCTTTTTTATTCCTTAATCATTTTTCTCGACCCTTCAGCCACAAGTAAGGATAATAAGGGTGATAGGGGGAATCCATTTCTTAGCACTTTTGAAGGCTTGAAGAAGGTCGAAGCTAAATCATTAATTAAGATATAAAAGGAATCATAATTAATAGATCCTATTACCCAATTTACAAAGGGCACACTACAATCAATATGAATTAATATAAGCCTAATGTACAACCAGCTTACCCTATAAAAATAAATTACCAAGTTAAGCTTAATTATCATTGCTTGTTGCTTCCTTGATTTGACTTAATGAAGTGCTTCCTGAGCAACACTTATAACTTCATGGATTTATCTTTTACTCAAGAAACCAAATTGTTCTTCTAAGAAGGTGTACCTTTTAACCTCCTAGGAGAGTATTACACAAAGATATATACCTATACTCCCCAAAAGGTTTTGGGTTATCTTTATTAGGAATCAAGGCCAAGAATTTTGGATTGATAGACCTAAGTACCTACCGAGAAGTCCTTTATTTCTCAACCATCTTTAAAAGGTCTTCTAAAAACTCATAAAAACCCATATAAAAGTCAATGGACCAACCATATTATCCTAGACTCTTTCATTTTTTAAAATATTTAATTATTGTTTGTAGCTCCTCATTAGTGATGTTTTCATCAAATTCTCTTTAACTTCATAATTAACCATCTTAGGTAGATAAAGGCCTAGTTTAATGATTTCTTCAATATTTGCTATGTTGGGTTCTTGATAATTTTTCTTAAAGTGGGATACTCCTAATCTTGCTATTTCCTAAAACCTTTTCATATTGCTTCCATCCTATCCTTTCATCTCCTAGATTGTATTTATAATTTTTCTTTGTTTTGCATACTTTTGAAAGAAATTTGTATTCTCATCCCCTTGTTCTAGCCAAAGTGCTCTACTTTTCATCCTCCACTTTGCATCTTCCCATTCTAACAATTCCCTCTTCTTTTTTCCAACTCCTTGACCTACAAATTCTCCTTATTTGAAAATACCTCATTGCCTTTATGATTATATAACTGATCTAATTTATATTCTATTGTCATTATCTTTGCCTCTACTTCCCAATATTACCTTTGGCCAATGTGATTGTAGCAGATTCAATTCTCCTCATATTTCTAGAAAACTAAAACATAGTTGTCTCTTATATTGTTTGGTCAATATGTCTTCACTCATATTTTACTATATTTATAAATTCCTCATACTTTAACCATATAGCATTGACCTTGAAAGGTCATGTTGGTTTCTCTTTATCTTTTTCTAACTATAATAAAATTGATGAATGATCAAATCCCCCACCTTGATATATCCAAAACCTCGGTATTTTTGCTTCAACTATGAGGTTTTCAAACACTGAATATTTGTCCAACCTTTTAGAAATGCCTTGTCTTCCAGTTCTTTGATTCCTCTAAGTAGACATTAATTTAATAAGTTCTCCATCACACAACCCTACATTCTAGATTTTTTTGTAGGAAAATTTTATCTAGGGGATCCATTCTGACCTCCTCTCCCCATATTTTTGCTCTTTTTGTTACCAAATTTAGGTCCCCTCCCACAACTACATTTCATTTTTTAAAAAAGTCTTGTATATAAAAATATTCTCAAAACTACCTTCTACTACAGTGAGGACCATACAAACCGACTATAAAAATCAGCTTACCTAGGTCCATAGAATGTAATTCTGTAAACACATCCACCTCAATATAAACATTATCAACTAGTTGGAAGGATGAATTCCATCCCATTACATTCTCTCATATTCCTTTTGATTCTAGCCCTATAAATATCTAATTTGATAGGAGAGAGGCGAGAATGGCTATTGTTTTTTTTGCATCCAACACAGTTTTTGGATTAAAATTATATATGGTTTATGAAGTTTAAACAAATTCTTTATGACTATTTTTTATGAGGGACCCCTAGCCCTATGAAATTTAAATAGAGGATGATCATTGATACCCTTTCCCTTGGGGTTGTCCTACTCTAATAACCCCAACTATATATTTTTGTTTACCAAATAAAATTTCCTTCTCAACTTTTTCTTGTGCAATTTTTAAGTAGGATTTCCTTTCTACTATAAACTCTTAAGATTGACTTGTCTCAAGACCCAAGCCCCCTGATACTTGACCATACCCAATATCTCCTTTATCTTTTTTAGGGCTCTTAAAGCATATCTTCCAGAAGATGTGCTTGTATTATGGTGATTTTGAGGACTTGGCTGGAAAAAATTCCTACTAGTATTATTTAATCCTTGCTTGCTTCCTTGGTCTAAAATATCTCTAGGGGCAAGAACTTAGTAAATTTTATGCCTTTATCCTCTACTTATTTTGATCCCTTGATAGCACCACTCTCTTTAAATATCTTATCTAAATTATGGCCTATCAAAACCTCCATATAGGATCTCGACCCAAGATAAGATATATCAAGTTTATTACTATCAAAATACAATCCCCTATCCCTAGAAAATGGTAAAATTAGGTTCAATATTTGATGGATACCCAATTAAATACCTCCATACACTTTATCAATTGTAGGTGTGGTCTCCCTGCCCTCATCAAAAGTTTTCATATTGTAATTGTTGGGAACCAACTCTTTCTTCTTCGACTGGACATTGATGATAGTAAACCTTTCTTGAAGTGTTTTAGGAGTCTTGGTTGTGTCCTCCTCTATTTTTTATGATAATAACCTTCAGCTTCCTTCTATATAGTCTCTTGCCTTCTTCTCTCTTCCATATCACAATCTACCTTAATATGACCATAATGATGACAATTACTACATTGAACAACATCCCACTATAGTCAAGATTCTATAAGTAGACCAAATTTCCTAATACAATCTTCTTGTTCTCTTACAACTCTAAACTGAGATCAAGATCCCTTAAGATACGATATATTGTTTTAGGATACCATTTAATTTTTCCATTTCTACTCCAAATAAAACTCCTAAGGAGTTCTCAATCTCACGTAGAATTCTTTCATTCAAAAATTCAAGGGGCAAAGATGGTAGTTTGACCCAGATACGATGGTTATTAATTTTCTCAAAGCGTGGATCAAACCTAGGAGTCCATAATTTTAGTTTTTTTGAGCCCCTAACTCCATCTTCCATTTTTTTATGATTGTTGTCTTTTACTTTTTGGAAGACAAAAGGCATCCGAACCTTTTTCATCACATGAAATGTAGGAGTATAGCCCCAAACCACCAACTAAGTAGTCTTGATCCATTCTCGCAGAGTTTCTGATTTTATGGAGTGGCCCATAAATATTCCTACCAAAGCCTTGTCCTTTAATGATAAAATTTACTCTAGTATTAGATCCTCATCTACAACCATTCAAACTAGATCCTTTCACAACTTTATACAATATTCAACCATTCATTATCCCTCTTGTATGCCCTAGGATTAGGCTTTGAAGATAATTGGAACTTCAAGCATGGGTCTGAGTCAAGTCCTCCACATACCTTATCCCTCTTATACCACAAGTCAAGATTTTCTTCCTTAGAGAAAAATTGAGGCTTTCGTATATTACTCAAGATATTCACTATATTCCACTACATCTTCATTCTTCATTAACTCAGTCATCGTACCACTGTTAACGACAGAGGGCCAAGTCTATACTAGTTGAGAGTTCCAACCAAATTATTTTTTAAATTTCTGTCCTCCCCTCTCCTTCTTCACATTTTTGACCAAATTCAAATGATGAGAGCCTCATTTTATCAAGAGCAAGCAAATACTATATTTTTCTATATCCCACCAATCACTCTTCGCCACGCTTCTACAATGATGACTACCCCATCCTCAACATTTTCAATGGCCCTAACAATACCATGTCATCATCTAGCATGTCCTTCCTTGACCTCCTATACTTCCTCTTTGTCACTAAAAAATCCATTCCAATTTATTATCAAATTGTATTTTTGGAGCTTTTGTCCTCCACTACAACCACTACAACCCTAGCTCATAGTTATCGTAGTCCATGAGTATTCTATAATATAACTCAAAGATAAGCTGCAACCCTTACCACTGTGTTTCTAGAGCTTTTTTTCTCCACTTTAACCCTAGCTACGGATGCCATAGCATGTGACACCATGATTTTAGAGTTTTTATTTTCCACTACAACACTAGCTCATAGATGTTGCAGCTAATACCATTGTATTTTTAGAGCTTATGTTCTCCAATACATCCCTTTCTTGCAGATATCATAGCATGTGTGTGTTCTATGATATAACATAGATATGAGCCATAGTCTATGTCATCATGTTTCTATAGCTTCTGCTCTCCATTGCAACCTTAGCTTGTAGATGTTGTAACTCAGATCACTATATTTCCAGAGCTTATGTTATGCACTGCAACCCTAGCTCTCAGATGCTATAGCTCATGTGTATTTTATGATATAACACAGAGATGAGCTGCAACCTATATCATCATATTTTTGTAGCGTTTTTTCTTCATTGTAACCTCAGCTCGTAGATGCCACAACTCGTGCATGTTCTATGATATAACACAAAGATGAGCTTCAACCCATAACACTATTTTTCTAGAGATTTTTTTCTCCACTACAACCCTAGTTCACAAATGCCACAACCCGCATTGCAATGACTTTAGAACTTCTATTTTCCACTACACCCCTAGGTTGTATATGCCACAACATGTGTCATTGTGTTTTTAGAGCTTTTGCTCTCTACTACAACCCTAGCTCATAGATGTTGTAGCCTTGTTACCATGTTTTTGGAGCTTCTATTTTCTACTGCAACTATAGCTCGTAGATGTTGTGGCCCATACCATCATGTTTTCGGATCTTTTGTTTCCCACTGCAACCTTAGTTCATAGATGTCATAGCCTTTGCCACTATATTTTTGGACCTTTTGTTTTCCACAAAAAATACATAAATAAATATATACACAAGATTAAATTTAACTACTATTTTGCAATTTTGAAAATTATTCTTTAGTTTGATGACAAATATATATATATATATATATATATATATATATATATATATATATATATATATATATATATATCTTAAAAAAATTTAACTATATGATAAATTTTATTACTCTATTTTAATAAATAATCTTAGTACTCATCTTATTGTATGGATGTCTCTTCTAAAAATTATTTATAACATTTTTTTTAATTATCACGTGGAAATATATTTTATCATAACAATATGTTACCTAAACAAAACAATTGTACAATAAATTGTCACATAAATTGATTAAAAAGCAAATACTTAACTATAATAAAATAAAAATATTACATTAACAAAACTAAAAAACCTTTTATGTCCACCTCTTTCTCTTAGCACGAGGCAAGCCCTGCACGAGGCAAGCCCTGCTAGGTGATGCTCCTGAGTTCTCTATTCCTCTTATGCCGGTTTGGAATATTTTTAGAGTCAATATTCTTTTTCACCTATGGAAATCCAGAAACAGTATAGCTTTCTCCAGGGCTACAACTTCTGATTCATTCTCTTTAGCTGATAAATATGTTGTATTTTTTTACTCTTGGTTATAGATATAGGTTCAAGTGGAAAAAAATAATATTGATATTCAGTGCTTATGGACTCTTTTGGAGCATTAGGCTAATGCGCCCTGCTCTGTCAGTCGGGTCCCTCTAGATTTGACATCCCAGTGACATATAGTGTTTCGATCTTAGGTGCATCAGGGACGTAGGGTTCCACTATAGGATGAGAGGCACTGGTCTCAACCTCCACCAATGACTAAACGCCACTATTCTAATGGTGTAGGTAGTTCATGACAATCAAGTGATTGGGACTTCCGTCCAAAACATTCACACCAGGTTGTGGGCTAGAGATATTTGCCTATGATAGCACCAGTAAATGCTCTTGGCTGGTCTGATAATGACCAAATCACTGCTGATATGGGTGGTTCCAGTGCTGCTATAAATGACCTGCATGCTCCTATTGCTGACACCCCCTGGCAGTCTAATGATAATATTGCCTTGGTTTTTTTGACAAAGATGATGATATTAATGCCCTCTTTTTTGTTAATTTTTGCTACATTCTTTCTCGTACTATTTCCTAACCATATTTCCTAACCATCTACGGTTAGTGTGATATTGGGGATCCTGCTGGGATTTGTGTATATACACCACTTTTATATGATAAAGTTGTATTTATAATTTAATATAGCTTATTTCATTAAAAAATATATATTTTTTTAAATCAATTTTATTATAAAAAAAATTATATGTTTATGGTTTATCGACAAAAATACTACTTATATAGTGAAATATAAATTTAACCCATGATAAATACATATAAAAATATTGATTAAATAAAAAACTTAAAATAAACATTAAGAAAAAAAATTGTATAATAAGTGGTCACACCAATTGAGTCAATTTAAATTATCGCTTTGCATGCCCTCCATGATCAGATTGTATTATTGTCCCTTTCATGTCTTATCAATGCCTTATTTGTTAGCTTGCTCAACTCATCAATGTTGGAAGGAATATAAAAGTGATAAGAGTGGCCCTTTCCTGTCTTATCAATGCTTTTTTTTTTTTTGGCATAGTGATGAGTGTCGTCTAATCCTTCACCATTTAATCAATATGTGTCAAATCCAGGGCAATGTCCATGGCTGTATGTGAGAGTAGGATATAACAGACTGTTATTCAGATCCTTTAGTTCATAGCTCTTATTGATGGGATAGTTAGTATTGGGGTGTTTGGTTTTCCTATGAATGTACTAAAAATGCTAAAATAATGCCTATGGCAGAAACAGAACTGATCCTAAGTTATTAAAACTAAAGAAAAATGCATGGAAATAAATAAAATCCACTCTTACTATAGAAAAGCAAAGCTATACTACTGAATACTGAGAATTACAAATTGAAATGACTGAAAGTAAATCGAATTCCTAATGAAATCATCACACATTTTGCAGGAAATATAACAGAATTGAAATGTTTATAATTGCAAAACCTAATGTCAATAGAAATTTTGGAAATGCTGCAAATCTAAAATGTGTTAAAAACAAAAAGAAATATTTTATCTATGCAATAACCTAAGAAAATTATAGAACCTGTCAGTTTCCTATTGTCCTGCTGCAGCTAGAATAAGCAGAATTCTGCCAGAAGAAAAGTCCTCCCCTGGGCCTAGAAGTGGCCCTTGCTTCCAACACCAAAGGAGGAAAGTAAAACCTTTCTAAGTTGACTAACTATTCACACTTAACTCAGAATAATACATAAATAATAATGCACTCTTTTATTTCATCAAAACAAACATTACAAGTAATGCGGGGAAAACCCAGGAATCATCGAATTACTGCAGCAAATTATAGAAAATCTGATTTATGCTACTCACACCTATTTTCTACTTCTCCTCTATATCACTCAACCAAATGGGAGCACTTATTTATTCTAAACAAAACATCTTGCAGATAAGGTTTATAGCTATAATTTAGGTTTGTTACAACAGTTTTAGTCCAGGTCTTCTCTTGAATCCATGGTTTGAACCCTTCAATCCTTATCCTCTTGTAGTGTTGGAGCATTCCCAAGTGAGGAACATATGTATATTTGTATAAGGTATCTCTTTAAATAGCTCAACCATCGTTTTCTCCTTCTTTCAACAGCATATTTGAGCAGTTTAGACTGTCTGCACTCATTTCGAAGTTATTTCGAAATATTAGGCGATAGAATAGGAAAACTGTTGTGTTGTATTCAAAGGTTTGTATGACTGGTTGTAGCAAAATATATGGCTTCTTTGGACACCCAGGAGACTAGTTCCATCCTTTATTTGAGTTGGTGCAGACAAATTCCATGCCATGCTGTAGAAATACAGCTGGCTGGAATTTGTATGACAAAGTCCAGTCTATCCTACATAGTTTTCATCCTGACAAATTTTTGGTGCTAATAGTTAATTTAAATAGGTGCATAACGGTGGAATACATTGTGGAAGACTGTAAACCTTATACACAAATTTCCTAAAGAGAATAATATCCTAATTAATGCAGAATTATAATCATATTTCAGCAAAAACATGAATAAAGCAGTAAAAATAGAGTATTTGCAGTTTCTTATTTCTCATGCAAATATTACTATATAATGCATAATTATCCAAAATTAACATGAATCCACATCACAAATAATGCCAAATGAGTCTTAAAATTATTAAAAATAAGTCTTTGAATGTGGCAATTCAATGCCTAATCATTCCCCCCAGCATAATTCAATGCATGTCCTCATGCATTTTGTTTTGCAAAAAGGGCCACATCCAGGTACCGTTCCTTATATGGCCATACTTTGATGAAGGGTGAATAATATCCCCTATGATTTTTTATTTCCTAGAGCCATCCTTGAAATTGATCTTCCTCCTGTGAATCACTATCAAAGAAACATGGTACAGGTGTAATGATGGTAGGCATTCTATATCTGAGGCCAATCCATTGATCCTTGAGCTCATATATTATCTATATGATGCTGGCAGCCCTTCGTCTGTACTAAAGTAGATTATTGGGTGAGATGGGTTCTCTCTTTCGAAGAGATATAGGCAGTTCATTCCATCTGCCTTTGCAAGCTGACAAAGCATTAGGAAATGATACTGAACAGTATTCTTGAAAATTATTTATACCATCCTGCAAATTTTTGAGATATAATTTCTTCACTCTGTCATACCTCATTAATGTAAAATGTTCATTGGTGGTAGTTCTGTGGTTAAGATGAATCATTCTGAGAAGCAAAACAACCTGTAACTCCAAGGCCTTGTTGGCCTTCTTCTGTTCTTCCTAGTAGATCTGATTTTGTAGAGTTGATTGAAACACCCTCAATTGAACATCTCTAGTGAAAATGTGGGGAAGGAAAATTACTTCTGATGGCAAAAGGAATCTGTGGAGAAATAATTCACACAGCAAATTTTTATATTTTGTTGCGCTTTCCTAGAAAACTTCTACAAATTCTTTAGCTATTTCAACTGTGTCTGTCAAGCCAAATGCAATGCTCATGATTTGCCAACGTAGGTACTTTTCCTTCAAAATTATGTTGTAAAACCTAGGAGGCATTCTGCATTGTACTAGAAATTCAGCAATTTGGCACATACTTTGAATTTTTCCCTTCAATTTATTGACTTCAGAAGTTTTCTGTTCCACTTCCTTCTCAAGGTTATTTTGAGATACAACTTTCTCTTCCAGTTGTTGACATTTATTCATCCAGAAGGTCACATCCTCAGTGTATTTGACAAGTGAGATTGTATCAAGAGGTCTAACAATAGGTGGCATTTGGAAAACAATCTCCACTTGTACACCAACATCCACAGTTTCTATCACAGTGTTGTTTGTTTGTGTCTCTGTTTCAACCAACTCAATTTTAGAAACGACCTTTTGTGAGGATGACTTTGTGAGGATGACTGAGTAATTACCTATGCTAGAAATACTGAACCTACTTCTACTGATGAGGTGATTGCGATGGAGTCTTTAGAAATTTGCACAACTACCTCTGTAGGTTCATTTTTTGAACTCTGTTGAGTGTGCTGTGGTATTTCTGTTGCTTCTGATGCTTTAGCAACTAACATTTTCTCTATAGTTTTTTCCAGATTAACCAACAGATTTGCCAATTCATTCCTCGAATCTGTTTGAGAAGGTTGTTCTAAAATTGCCAATCTATTTTTTATAGTTTCAATTTGTTGCCATAGTTTGGCAATGACATTATCCTTTTCTTTTAAATTGGCCTCATTCTTTTCAATCCAACCCATTTGAGTTTTAATCACACTCTTTGTTGCATGAAGTTGTGTTTCAATATCAGCTGCTTCCTCTTCTTCTGAACTTGAATTACCTGCTTTCTCTACCCCTGTTTCTACATCTTCATTAGTATCAGGGTAATCAACTAGAGATTCCCACTGATTGGGAATAAATGCATCCTCTTGTGTTTCTTCTATATTGATATGTTCCTTAGAATCAGAGGAATAAGTATGAGTCATGGATGGTACTATGTATCGCTCCAAATTTTTTGCATCCTTACCTTCAGGCTAAAGGATCCGCGCCCGGAAGGAGGATGGGAAAAGGATGGGACAATACCTCGGACTGAGAGGCCTTTGGAAGGTCCCGCCTCTCGGGGGAGGGGTATTAAGGTGATTTTTCGACGGATGGTGGGGTTCACCAAGAAACGTTTAGTGGCAGTTTCCACGCCTAGGTTGGGAATGAGTTTAATGTGTTCAATTTTAGCTTTAAACATCCAAGTCCTAGGTTTGGCCAGATGAATCTAAGTTATTCTATATGAAAATGCAAATTAAATAAATACAAAAAATAGATTTGAACAGAAAACACAGAGAGTAAACTAAGTGAAGAAATCCATACCGGTCCCGGATGTCTGATGGAGATTCTAATTTTTGAAGCAGTCCAGATCATCTGGAATTTGACAGGATCGTCTCCGATCTGACAGGATCGTCTGAGATCTGACGAATTCGTCAGACGAATTCGTTAGAGACCTGCAAATAGAGAAATAGATACAAAATGCAGAAAATGCAACTATACAAACAGAGGGTAATGATGTGAAATGACAACAATAATATTAGACAGGATAATCACAAATGAAAATATGAGTGTATTACAATGATTTAATGACAAATTATGACTTTATTATGCATTTAAACTATATGGGTGAACTCCAAGATGCAGAGTAATAAGGAATAATAATAAAATTAACTAAATTCAGAATAATGCAGCAAAAGTGGAGAAAATGCAAACTTGGGCACTGATTGCCCCCAATGTTGACTGTAGTCGAAATCATCTCGGATTGGTACGAAATCGTCTCGAATTGGACAGGATCATCTGCGATGACCTGAGCTTGCTCCGGCTGAAGAATAACAAGGTTCCTGCAACAAAATTTGGATAGGACAAGTGCAAATGGTAATCCAGGGTGTTCTAATGCATGTAAAGGTCAAGTTACAGAAAATCCAGCCAGGGGAATGTCAAGGGGGGTCCTAAGGTTTAAATAGACTTAGGAGGGAAGTTGGGAGGTTGGAGATCATCCTAATTTGGAAGATCTCCAATGGGGGAGGTCTCTAACGGTGCAGACGCGTCTCTGCCCGAGTTAGAGAAGTTGTTGAAACAGAAGCTAATTATGAAAAATCAGTTTTGGGACAAGATCGTCTGGACGTCCTAGTCCAGACGAAATCGTCCGATCTGAGGCGATATCGTCTGATCGACGACGATATCATCCAACGGTCACAACAAATCCTAAAAATGGTGGAAAATGAGGAAACGGGTTAAACGACGGTTTGGGAGCGGTTTTGGGGGTTGAATTTGAATTTGAATTATTACTAAGGTAATTTTGATTATTTGCTAAGGTTTACTGCGCCAATTTTAGGGTGCTACATTTTGCCCCCTCTTTAGCGAATTTTTCGAGGAAAATGCGTTAAAGATGAGTTCTTCTCGATCTACGAGAAAGAAAAAATTATTCCCATTTTTAGGCGACGATTCTTGGTCGAATCGTACGACAGCTTACTATGGTGCCCCCTCCGTGTTTTTACCCAAATCGAACGTTTGAGGTAAAAACGCGGAAAAGCAAAAATTAAAATGTTTTTAATTGTTTTTGAATAAAATTAAGAAAAATAGGGAAAACCCTAATTCATTGTTACTGTTCATTTTTACTATTTTCTAGAGCTCTGCAGACAAGATGGTCGAGACAGCGCACAGATCGACAGAGGTCCGGCGTGGGCTACGGGTAAGGGTCTAAACTTAGTTTAGAATGCTTGAAATTTGATTTTCTATGCTTTTTAGATTAAATTTTGATGATTTTTGAGCATCGCGGCCATTTTTGGGCCGTCGACGTCGTCGGGATGAAATCGTCTCGATATCGCCGATTTCGTCTAAGGGCGAAATCGGCGAAATGGGGACGATTTCATCAAAAAAGGGACGATTTCGGCTTGCAAAATCGGAGACGAATTTGCTCAAATTTGGGACGATATCGTCCAATAGTGGACGATATCATCATTGATGAAATTGAACTTACTTTACTTGCATTTTTAATCACTGTTTTATTAATGATTTGGATTAATGATTTTTATTGTTTTGTTGTTTATGTTGCAGAGAGGATTACTAAAGAGCAGAGAATGGAAATACGATGGGCTGAGGGATGACTTGGCCGCTCTATCTCAGGCAGAGCGAGATCAGTTGGCACAAGTCGGCTTGCAACATGTGGTAGAGATGCCACAGGTTTCTACAGATATGGGGCTATTGACAGCCCTAGCAGAGAGGTGGTATCCGGGTTCTTCCTATTTTTGGTTACCGACAGGGGAGATGACTCCCACACTAGAGGATGTATGGAGGATTTTGAGGATCCCCATACAAGGATGGTTAATAACTCCCATGGCCAATCAGGGCCACGCGATGATGCGACTATGCGGAGATCCGAGCTTCGCCCTGGAGAAGGGCGGAGTGAACATCGAGTCGCTACGCCAGATGCCTGGGGCATCTAGACTGACACAAGTTTTGGCTGGGGTTGTAGGTGGTCTGCTGCTATGCCATCAGAGTGGATGCAGAGTACCATGGCTATTGATAGATGTGGTCTACGACATGAGAGACCACGGATACAGGTTTGCTTGGGGGAGTTATGTACTATGCCGATTGTATAGGATCCTGCATGGGGTCGTATACAAGGGCGGCCGATGTCTGGTTATGACATCACTACTATAGGTTTGGTGCTGGGAGCACATCATGGTGCGGAGGCCGGTAGGGCTCCCACTGATAGGGATTGATGGGGAGAGGCCCCGAGCTTTCTACTGGTGGCTCCGAAGAGGGTCACAATGGTGGATAGATCTGCCAATGTCCCGGAGACTACTTGACGACCTTGTCTTCGACCAGATCACCTGGAGGCCTTGGAGAGATCATCCAAGGTGGGCCGAGGATGGACAGGAGCTGGCTCACGTCAGGCGAGTCTACTGGCTGAGGATGGAGAGGGGAGAGGTGGAGCTCCACCGCTACGACCGAGTTTTGAGGTAGTTCGGTCTACAGCAGGGGATCCCATCTCTCAGAGACTACGAGTTTTCTCGGACCGTCCGAGATAACACTACAGCTAGCGGGGCTCCAGATATGCAGTGCTTCTAGAGTCAGGACGTAGATGATGCCCCCATTCAGCCAGTGGATGGGGACGACATAGGGGTAGCCGATGGCTATGATGCCTGGTACATAGGCATCCGCCCTCCTCGGATGACGAGGGCTCAGGGTCCGATTCACGTAGTTGTGCATCGGATGGGGAGGCGGCGCCAAGCGGCCATTGAGGTGGCACAGGGTCACGGAGGGAGAGAGCAGAGGAGACCACAGGCTCAGTAGAGGCCACGGTAATGGGAGAGGAGGGAGGAGAGACCCCCTTCTCCATGGAGAGAGAGACCACCATCGCCCGATAAGGGCAAGGGTGTGGACATAGGAGAGAGTAGTGAGATGGCTACTCTTCGGGCGGAGACTGTCCATCTCCAGGCATAGGTGCAGACTCTACAGGATGAGGCTGCATGCCACCGAGCGGAGGCTACATAGCTCAGAGATGAGGTTGCATGCCTCAGAGCATGGAGCGGAGGAGCGAGCACTCAGGAGCTAGCATGGTCGATTGCTCAGACCGTGTTCTATCAGGGTATCTACTTCCATATGGTGCCAGAGGGCCAGAGGGTACAGCTGCTAGCCGGCATTGCGGATCCGATCAGGGTTGGGTCATCGAGGACTTCATCTCGATCGAAGACTAGGACTCATAGTACCACACATACTACGATGGGGCCACCTCGTCCACCTCAGGGCTGGGGAGGAGATGAGGCTGAGAGCTCGAGGGGTTCTCGAGGCTAGGCTACTGCACTGTACATATTGATTATATGATTGAGAGGATTGAGTATGCCAAGATGTAGATTGTGGCATACCAATCCAGTTTTGATATGATGTACATATATTGTTGAGATATATATATATATATATTATATATATATATATATGATATTTTTGATCATATGACTTGTCTTATGTGTTTGTATGATGCTTTAATGTTGTGGTGTGATTGATTGGATGATTCATGTAATTATGTCATTTGGAAATATTATGGTTTGAATGTCATGCTTTTTAAAATTTAAATGAAATAATCTGATGTAAACAAATTGGTTGTTTGTGATGTGATAATTTGATAAAAATAAAAGGGACTTTTAACAATAATTTCAAAGGACATTGTCGCTATTATAGACCATTTCATGGAGTCGCCGCTCACTCGGTCGTCAAGCTAATCCCAGTATAGAAATATTGTTAAAAGTAAAAGAGTGCTTAAGAGACTGTCTTAAGACTTTGGTGTGATGATGCAAATGATGATGATGATGATGATTTGTTTTCAGATTTCCATGAAAATATTATGCATGAAATATTTTAAAATGACTTTTGCTAGGCATAAATTCCTAAGTGTGATAAATTTTTTGGATAATTCCCTAGGAATTATACCATCATTGCAAAATTGAAGTTTGACATAATGACATGAAAATAGAGTAAGTGTTTGTTTTGTTTTAAAGCATAATTGTGTAACATAATGATTTAAGTCATATGTTTTTATGATTTTAAATAAATGGAAAATAAAATTGGTACAATGGTTTGCGCTAGGCATAGAATATTTAGGTATAGACTTATACCATCATCGCGAAATCCAAAGAAGAAAATAATATAATAGTTTTATTGCATGGTTGATTTTTAATTTTTGAAAATAATCAAAAAATATGAAGATGAGGACTTGCGCTAGGCATAAAATTCCAATTTTGGTTTTGGAACTATACCATCGTCGCGAAAGTCAAAAGTTATATATAAATGTAACTTGATTGCATGTTTTTGAAAATGATTTTGATTTTTGATAATGCATGTAGTTGTCTTTATACTAAACAACTGTTCTTCAAAGAAGAAAATGAATTTATTCCAAACAATTTGCAAAAATATTTCAAAGTATCTTAAAGACAAAAGTTAGATTTATAAGGAATCCCATGTGCGTAGGTGAGTTCATTACCAATCTTGATTTATCATAATGATACACAAAATCTCTCAAATACAAAATGTGTGTGCAATTGCATTGTTCATTTACCAGGTTTGAGCAAGATAATATGATACAAGTGATTTGAATGAACCAAATAAGTGTTCATTAACCATGATTTAGATGCATATAACCATACCAGACTACTATGTAGGTCGGGTTATCAAGAGCTAGCTAATCCATAAGCAGACATAGGTCTGTACAAAAGAAGGTCGCTAATGTGACAGACATATCACCACGCTAGGGATTACCCAAGGCCAAGCGGGTTGGGCACAAACCACCTGTTATGGGGCTTACCTCACAGTTTTCGAATAATTGAGAATTCCAAGGATTCAAGCTCATCAACCCTTCTTTTCTTTTCAATGGGTAGGGAAAGGGATTTTATTGCTTTTGCTTTTGTTTGTTTCTTTTTCTTTGCTTTTGCTTTTCTTTTTCTCTTTTTTTTTTTTGTATTTTTGTATTTTGGCTTGATATTTGAGATAATGCTGAAATAACTTGTTTCTTTTTCTCTTTTTCTTGAACTTTTCTTTTCTTCCTATACTAGGGATACTTGCTCGGATTAGCTGTAGAGCAAGGGATTTTTATTCCGGGTAGGGGTGAGCTTGTCCTTTTGCCAATTCTCAAAGATTCTAGACCATGTGCATGATAGGATAGCAAGGGAAACTTTTCGCTCAAGAAACCACTTCTACTATGTAGCATAGCATGGAAATTACAAATGTAATCATTTTATTGTGAAAAGATATGCTTGGTTTAAGTAAATAACAAGATCAATTCTCTATGCTCAAACTTTATTTAATTGAATTTTGTGGACTTTGATATAAGAGAGATTAGTAATCATGCCAGATAAAATCAAGATATTTATTTTTTGTGTTTGTGATAGTGAGGGATTCCAAATAAATGCTAATTTATCCAAAATAATTTGAAAATATAACTGCAATACTTGAAGAAGAAATATATACAACAAATATTTTTGAGGAGTTTGATAATTTTGACTCTCTCTTTCTTCTTTATTTTTTTTTGGTTTTCAAAAGAGTCAATAATATTGTTGTTTTTGACTTTTTTTTTTTTTCATTTGTTTTTGTTTAAACAGTTATATATATATTTTTAAAATGAGACAACATGCAAAATATGTACAAATGATGAAATGACCAAATTTTATGCGTAATATCGCTTAAGATGCATAATATTCATAGGTTCTTTTAAATATTTACCATCTAAGGTAGCTAATTTGTATGCTCCTGATTCAAATTTAGCAGTAATAATATATGGTCCAAGCCAGTTGGGCTCAAATTTACCTTTAAGGTCTTTAGTTGCATTAGTATTTTTTTTATTTTCTTTTAAAACAAGGTCGCCGACCTCAAAGGATCGATGACGAACTTTCTTGGCATATGATCTTTTAAGCTTGTTTTGGTAAGCACGAAGATGCTCCAAAGCATTGATGCGCTTTTCATCTAGAAGTTCCAACTGACTGAGTTCTTGTATAAAAATAACCTTCAATAGTTTTTCTAGTTCTCCTTTGACTAGTAAGGCCATTTTGGGATGCATTTTTCTAAGTTTCTGTTTAACAGGTTTAGCATCCGGATGGACTACTAGATGATGCATGACTACAGAAGGGTCCAGACCTGGCATATCTTCATATGTCCAAGCGAAGACATCTTCATATTCTTTAAGGAATGCAATGTATTCATCTTGTTTTTCTTGACTTAATGCTGATCCAATATTGATTATGTGAGGATTATCCTTAGTTCCAATGTTAACTTTAATGACGTTTTCTACTTCCATGTGTAGATCTCTTTCAAAATTAGGTGGGGCGGGTGAAACGCCCAATTCTTGTAATTATTTTAAGGTTAAGTTGGATAATTCGTCTTGATGAGTGGTGGCCTCAAGTTGGGCTATAGTTGGTATAGAACCATCAAAATAAAAACCATTGTGTAACAACTCTTCAACGGAGACATCATGGAAAATATCTCCTTCCAACTCCTCATCGGATTCAGCAATCAATTCAGGGTAAGCTATGGATAGCATATTGCATGTAAAGGGATTATTCTTTGAACACAAAGAATCTTGTTTATCTAGATAATCTTGATAACATATGAGTTGATCATCATCTTCAAAAGGGAAGGGTTGACCCTTACTAGGAAATAGGCCCACACCACATCGGGCAGGCCATGGCTCTACCTCAATAGGTTCTTTCATACCATTTTGGAAAGGTCCCAAGCCTTTCCCTTTATAGCCCATTTTAAGCATTATGGGTTTAGCTTTAATATATTCATTAGCAAAATAACATCGGGCATATCCCTCATGATGAGTTTTGATATTCCTGGGTATTCTTCCCCAATCATATCCTTTATAAATAAAAGCACAACTCCCGACTTGGTAAGTACTTCCCATAGGTTGTGGGAGGCCCAAAGTACGAGGAGATGGTGGCAAGTTATTTAAAAGAATTGAATCTTGCATAAAAGCATTTGTTTTTTCTGATATTAAGATTGTGGATAAATCTCGGTAAAAGTTCATCGAAAAGAGCATAAGATGTAGAAGGATCATTCCCTATATCTTTAGATGTGGAAGGTATGATAGATGTTGATAATGTGGAGGTGTCAATAAATGGGTCTATAGGTTTTGAAATTATAGGGATAGAACATGAAGGATTGGTTGTGGATTGAAGATCTTTTTGAGGTTCTAGTGTGGTTTGTTCAGAAGATGGTTGAGTTAAATGTATAGGTGTAGTTGATGGAGTAGATGATGTTATGTGTGTGTTTTTCACATGTTTAGATGAAAAATAAGAATTAGGATGTGTGGATGACAGAGCGGGGCAAAATTGCACTCCAACAGGTTCTGCCAAAGCACACATATCAAAGGGTCTAGGGTCACCATGGATAGTGACCAACTGATTTTTAAATTCAAATTTAACACACTGATGTAAAGTGGAGGGAACCGCTCGCATCGCATTGATCCAAGGGTGACCCAAAAGTATATTGTACGATGTTGGGCAATGTACAATAAACACGGTTGTATCTAGGGTTCTAGGACCAACTTGCAAGGGTAAGGTAATGACTCCACACGTTTCTTGTGTCTCGTCATTGAAAGCTTTGATAATCATGTCAGTTTTCTTCATTTCATCACTTCTAAAGCCAAATCGTTGGTAGAAGTCAAAAGTGCAAATGTTTAGAGATGAACCATTATCAATCAAGACTCTTTTAACAACTACATCTCCAATTAGAGCAGTAATATATAAGGGGTTATCCTTATGTAAACTATGTTGTGGGATATCTTTATCCCGAAAGTCAATACAATCAACTTCTCGAGTGATGATAGTATTGGACATGGCTTCGGGTTGAATATTTTGAGGTACCATCATTTGGCTTAATGTAAGCATTAACTCATCCCTATGGGTAGGAGAAGATCTTAACAAGTCCAAAAGGGAAATTCTGGCTGTAGTATTGGATAATTGTTCATTAATATTGTAAGGAGGTTTTGGTTGAACATTAGACATATGATTCCCTTTATTGGGATTTTTCAAAATAAATGGAGCTGATCCATCATTCCGAGTTTGATCTTGTTGAGAGTTTTGAGCCTGTTGTCTGGTAACGGCTCCGATGGTACCTACAATGTTATATTGAAGACGCTGAACTGGTCTTGGTTGAGCGTTTATGGCTTGTTCATTAGGAAGGAACTGATTAGAAGAGGGTCGAGTAGTAACTCTTCTAGGAAATGGTTCTTCTGGAACCATAGCATCTCTGATGGGTTGAATAGGATCTGATTCATTTTTAGAACTATTCGATTGGTTTGAGGTGATGTCTACTTCACTTTCAATATCTGATTCTACATCACTAGGATCGGGAGTTTGAATATTATGTAGGGGCCTGGTCGTGACCAGGGATAAGGTTGTGCCAAATATTTGAGGATCCTGAATAGATAATTGTCCGCTAATAGTCCCTACATATCGGGTAGGAGGGGGAACATTATGATGTTCGATTTGATTGGCCACTTCTTTACCATGGTTTGGTAAAGGATGTTGAAATATATCCAATGATTGATTAGCATTTTGATTTTGATTTTGGGGAATGGTCTTTTGAGCGTTATTAGGAGCATTTTGTTTAGGTTGGAAGGCTTGCACCTCCATTTCATTATTATCAATCAGATCTTGTATTTTATGTTTCAATATTTTGCAAGAGTTTGTAGCATGTCCAGGTCCTCTATGAAAATCACAATGTAAATCAGCTCTGTATCCGGGTATAGTTGGATCAGGTTCCCGGATAGCTGGTAATTGAATCAAGCCTCGTGCTAATAATTGAGGAAGAATGGTTGATAAAGGTTGATTCAATCTAGTAAATTCTCGAGGAGGTTTATCAGGAGGTTTTAATATAAATTTTTCTGTTGTCTTCGTTGTATTGATATTAGCAACATTTCTACTATCAATGACTCCGTCACCTACAACTTGTTTGTTTTTATACTGATTTCTGGATGTTTTCTCATCATCTTTCTTTTTGAGCTGACCTCTTCTAATGAGAGCATCTTCTACCCTTCGAGCTAAGTCTATAGCTTGATCGAAGGTGGTTAAGGTGGCACTTGATAACTCATAAGATATTTGTTCTTGTAAATTATTAATAAAAATGTCCAACATTTCCCTATAAGGTAGCACAAAGTGCAGCTTTTCCTGTCAACAGCCTCCATCTAGCTAAGAAATCAGCAAAACATTCATCTTTGTCTTGTTTTAAGTTGTACAAATATTTAATGGTGACATGCCTCTCGATGTAGGCACTAAATTGATGGACAAAATATTCAGCTTTTTCTTCAAAATTTCTCAAAGAATGAGTGGGCAATTGATAGTACCACTCTAATGCCATTCCTCCTAAACTTTTTGGGAACATTTTTAGTAATAGCAAGTCATCATGTGATATATCATGACATGCTATCCTAAACATGCGAAGATGCTCTATGGGATCTTCAGTTCCTTTATATATAGGCAGGACGGGCATGGGAAAGTGTTTAGGGTATGGTTGTGCTACAACTATGGGATCCAGAGGTTGACTACATATCTCTCGATAATTGTACGAGGGACGGTAGGGATCTATCCTGGTCCATGCGCGAAGCTAACTGTTTCACCATGGCTTCCAGATTATTGGTTTGCCCACCATATTGGTTCGGTAGGGCATTAATATGGGATTTGTGAGCATATGATGGAGGGACATGGAGATTAGATGCTATATTGCTATTGTGTAAATTGTTGGTAGGAAGGGTGTTATGAAGAAATTTTGAAGTTGTATTATGTTGTATGCCCGATTGTTGAAAATTGGTGTTTGGCTTCATTTTAGGTTTTTGTCTACTTGAAGCATATTGATCAATAGTTTGGCGAAGTAAAGCAGTGAAGGAAGGTTTCTTTTGTGTGGGAATGATTTTAGGCTCAATAACAGGTTCCTTAGGGGGTTGGGTAACCTGTTGTTTTGGCATGTTTTGAATCATAGTGACCATATCTCTATTGGATGGTCCAGCTTTATCACTTTCTTGATCAATGAAAGACAAGGGATTAGTGTGTATGTCAAACATATGTTCCATGGCTGCTTGAGTGTCACTAATTTGCCCTTTATCAATACGAACTGCCATATTAAGAGCACCAATGTTATTATTGAAAAATTTCCAGAAATGATCTAAGTTATCAAAAGCAATAGTTCCATCTGGAGCTATTCTAGGGGATGAGGATCCTTCCTCTTTAAGATTTTCTTGTTGTTCATTTTCTTCAGCCAGGTCATCTTCTCGGCTGTTCTAGAGTTTCTCCTTCCGAAATTGATTCCTCGGGAAGGACATTTGGGTTTTTTGTTTTGTCTCCTAACCAATCTTCTTCTTCTTGTTCAGTTTGTTTACCATTCCTAAGTTTAGGCATTGTGCTTAAATTTAGATTTCAGCAAATATATATATACTTATATATATATATATATGCAACAAGCTTAAGAGGTATATATTTTAATTATATACCTACTATAGTATTTGAAATAAAATGTTTTTGGTTTTTGTTATGTTTTGGTTTTTCTTGTTTTTGTAACAATATTATAAAGATAACAAACAACACACTAAATGCAAGAAATAATAATAATGAAAGCAATGATCTAGTTTTCTATAAACAATTTATAAATATCATTAATGGGCTCGAGTTCTTCAGGAGTCATGAAGTGTTCTTCTTCAAATTGAAAATTTTCTTTCAAGAATTTGACAAAAAGTGCTATAGTGATATTATCTGTCTCAGATTCTGGTTGGTAGAAATAAAGTTCATGGCAATACTCTCGATATAACATAGCCCTAGGAACTCTATTCCATATTTCCCTATCCGTAAGAACGACCTCTTGATCTTCTACATGACCTAGGAATTGGTGTATAACAGCTGCGTTCTCGAGGTATTCCTCGAAGGTGAACAATTCTGAAGACACAAGAGCTCTCCTATAAGCTAACCACCTATGGCAGGCTCTCTGAAGTTCATGATAAACAATGAGTTGATGAGGATCCAGGATCCTATCTAGGGCAAACCTCTTGATTTGTCTAAGTTCGGTTGATCTAGATGAAATGATACCTAGCCTCCTATCAAGTTCTTTCCACAAAAGTTGGTTTCTATCTGTTTCAAGCACACTAAGCACATAATTAACTTCTATGGCTGCTAATTGGTTTTCAACATTTATAGTAACAGCTAATATTTTCTTAGGAGCTACCATCTAGACATGATATGCAACTTAGTATTTTTCTAATGATTTGAAATGCATCTATGTTTTTGGTTTGTTTTTTTTTGTTTTCAAAAGGTTTTAGTTTCACGTCGGGTTCACCAAAATGTATCGCTCCAAATTTTTTGCATCCTTACCTTCAGGCTAAAGGATCCACGCCCGAAAGGAGGATGGGAAAAGGATGGGACAATACCTCGGACTGAGAGGCCCTTTGAAGGTCCCGCCTCTCGGGGGAGGGGTATTAAGGTGATTTTTCGACGGATGGTGGGGTTCACCAGGAAACGTTTAGTGGCAGTTTCCACGCCTAGGTTGGGAATGAGTTTAATGTGTTCAATTTTAGCTTTAAACATCCAAGTCCTAGGTTTGGCCAGATGAATCTAAGTTATTCTATATGAAAATGCAAATTTAAATACAGAAAATAGATTTAACAGAAAACACAGAGAGTAAACTAAGTGAAGAAATCCATACCTGGTCCCGGATGTCTGATGGAGATTCTAATTTTTGAAGCAGTCCAGATCGTCTAGAATTTGACAGGATCATCTCCGATCTGACAGGATCGTCTGAGATCTGACGAATTCGTCAGACGAATTCGTCAGAGACCTGCAAACAGAGAAATAGATACAAAATGCAAAAAATGCAACAATACAAACAGAGGGCAATGATGCAGAATGACAACAATAATATTAGATGGATAATTATAAACAAAATATGAGTATATTACAATGATTTAATGATAAATTATGACTTTATTATGCATTTAAACTATATGGGTGAACTCCAAAATGCAAAGTAATAAGGAATAACAATAAAATTAACTAAATGCAGAATAATGCAACAGAAAAGAGTGGAGAAAATGCAAACTCTGGGCACTGATTGCCCCCAATGTTGACTGTAGTCGAAATCATCTCGGATTGGTACGAAATCATCTCGAATTGGACAGGATCGTCTACGACGACCTGAGCTTGCTCCGGCTGAAGAATAACAAGGTTCCTACAACAAAATTTGGATAGGACAAGTGCAGATGGTAATCTAGGGTGTTCTAATGCATGTAAAGGTCAAGTTACAGAAAATCCAGCCAGGGGAATGTCAAGGGGGGTCCTAAGGTTTAAATAGGCTTAGGAGGGAGGTTAGGAGGTTGGAGATCATCCTAATTTGGAAGATCTCCAATGGGGGAGGTCTCTAACGGTGCAGACGCGTCTCTGCCCGAGTTAGAGAAGTCGTTGAAACAGAAGCTAATTATGAAAAATCAGTTTTGGGACGAGATCGTCTGGACGTCCTAGTCCAGACGAAATCGTCCGATCTGAGGCGATATCGTCTGATCGACGACGATATCGTCCAACGGTCACAACAAATCCTAAAAATGGCACGGAAAACGAGGAAACGGGTTAAACGACGGTTTGGGAGCGGTTTTGGGGGTTGAATTTGAATTTGAATTATTACTAAGGTAATTTTGATTATTGCTAAGTTTTACTGCGCCAATTTTAGGGTGCTACATACTATTTCTGCTTCAACATTTTCTTGTTGCACATTACCTTCCATTGCTTGAACATTAACATTTTGTTTCATGTTCTTCCTTGTTTGCACATTACCCCCTTGCAATCTTGAGGACCTCCTCAATTCCGAGACAGATGGCCCTTTCCTCCTTTTAGTACTAATTTCAATTTTTCTATCTTATAGAATAGAAGGTTCCCCTGCCTCATAATTGTGATGTTTTTATGCACAGGTAATTTTTTGCTTTTGTTCAGCATGACGTTGTGTTCTAGTTTTTGTAGAGGGAGGTTCTTTAGGAGATGGAGTTGCCCTAGTTGAGGTTCTAGGTGCAGAAGTGGAATTAGGGTTAGGTGCTTTTGTTTCCTATTCAGAATGTTCACTAACTTCCTTTGTAGCAATTTCATCCCAGGTTTAGAAAAAATAGGTAAAACTTCTAGGATGACCCCTGAAATGGTACTTACATATTATTTTGATCAACCCATGGTGCTTCATATATCCCCTCCCTACTTGATATTTTTGAGACATGTTGGTCAATTCCTGGTATAAGTATTGGGGCAAATTGACTTTAAGCTCAAGGTTTTAATGGCCAAAACGGAGATGAGTTAAGATTTTCATGTTGCAGCAAGAAAGAACAGGATATTGACCATCACAAGTAATAAATCGAATAACCCAGACAATGACCTCATCCCATGGGGTTTGCAAGCTAGACCGTTTAACTCTTTTGCATATGTCATTACTCATTATATATTTTTTTGGTCTATCATTGTTGCCCCTAAACTGATTAATGAGGTCTACGAGGGTATTCTTTCTAGACTTATTTATAAGAATTTCTTCAAGAGGTAGCTCTGTAATTTCACTGAGAATTTGAGGGCTTACCTGGATCGTCATTCCATTAATTTGTACTCGGTTTCGCCTGAAAGTTCTAGCGAATTCGATGACGAGCCCTTCTGAATTTCCTTCAAATTTTTGTAAGAACGATAGGAATCCTCCTTCGACAAAAATTTGAAGGCATTTTGAATCTCTTCATAAATATTCAATGTTGTCTGGTTCAATGCGATTTTTATAACCCACCATCTTGTCTAGTTCTTTGCTAGCTTCTCCCAATAAACCCCTGCTATGGGAAATTTTTGTTCACCACTATCAATTTTGGAATGGAAGGAATAATTTTCGAAGTTGGCACATGTGAAGTGAAGTAAATCTGGAAGGTGGTAGCACCCAATTAATAATATGCTTCTCCTCATATGATCTCAACAAATTTGGTGACGTGGTCTATACACCAACTAAAAACTACCTCGTGATCACCTTCTTAAAACATGTGCCACCTTATGACATTAGAAATTATGATGTGGAACAGTTCCCCAAATCTTATGATGCTGATGTAGGTGCAGAAATCTCATGTCACGTGCTATCGGAGTTAACTTATTCCATGGTAGAGTATTCTAGAGTAGGCTTCTTTTATCTCTTAAGAACTCATTGGAATTAAATGCATGTGTTTATGCTAACTAAGGATTCCATACATCATATAATACATATTTACAAGATTAAAAAGGAAAGCACATACCTGAAAAAATTGTTCTATCCATATTTTGTACAAATGCTGATTTTCAACTGTTTCTGCATTTACAGAGTGCAATTAGAATATAATTGTCTCAAAACAGATGAATAAAACAATTGTGAATGGAATGAGGGGGAATGGAAAGGATATGGAATGATGATGGGAGAGAGTGGAAAGGATATGGAATGATGATGGGAGAGAGTGGAAAGGATATGGAATGATGATGAGGAAAAATGGATGGAATGTTAGTGGATAGTAGGCAATCATGCCAGCGAACTGGTTTTCATGAGAGCCAAATTCAGATGTGCCTCAAAGAGGTTTTCACATTCTGATTTATTGATTTTTTTTTTTTAAGACATCACCTGATTGATTTGGTTGTAGAAGCAATGGTTGCTTCCAATACCATTACATGCATGTTTCCCACTTGTTTGAGAAATTCTTCCTTTGTTAACGACTTATGATACACACGGAGACGATGACCGTTAACCACCATCTTTCTTCTTGAATCATCAATTTGTGAAATACGCACAACTCCATTGGCGAACACTTCCTCAATTTCATAAGGTCCAAGCCACCGTGTCTGCAACTTGCCAAGATGATCTTTATATCGTGAGTCAAACAACAAAGCCCAGTCACCTTGTTGAAATTTTTGTTGTTTGATATGACTATCATGCCATAATTTTCGTTGTTCCTGGATCACCTCAGTCTGGTGCAATGCATCTCTTCGTAATTCATCCAACGCATTGAGCTATAGAATCCGATCTGTTTATGCCTGTGACAAATCAATTCCCACTTCCATAGTAGTTCGAAGAGTTAGTAGTTCAAATTCAATTGGCAACAAAGGCTTTTTGCCATAAACTAATTCATAAGGAGTAAGTCCAGTAGTGGATTTCCAGGTTGTGTTGTAGGCCCAAATTGCTTCAAGTAATTTATCCACCCAATTCCTCCTATGGGCTGCTATAGTTTTGGTCAAAATCCTTTCTAACTCTCTATTTGTCACTTCAACTTGGCCATTGGCTTGTGGATGATAAGGTGAGGATTTTCGATGTTTGATTTCATATAGTTGTGTAAAAGCTTCCACAAATTTTGAAGTAAAATTAGGTCCTTGGTCAGTGGTGATAGAATGGGGAATTCCAAATCACAGAAAAATTTGTGAATACAAAAAATCAGCAACTTTCTCCTCTCGGGCATGTTTGAAAGCACGGGCTTCTACCCATTTGGTTACATAATCAGTGCATACAAGGATGTGTACTTTCCCTTGGGAAGGAGGATCAATGGGTCCTACAAAATCTAAACCCCATCTCTCAAATGGTTCTGTACCTAATTGAGGTTGTAAGGGCATTTCACTAGTAAAGGTAGGTTTACCCATTCTCTGGCATGCATCACAATTTCTCACATACCTTTTCACATCTTTGTGCAGAGATGGCCAATAGTAACCAGCACCCAAAATCTTTCGAATGGTAGTTTTTACTGAATAATGTCCCCCTGATGGTTCATCATGACAAGCACGTAAGACATCATATATTTCATCTATGCGTAAACACCTGCGCAAAACATGATCAAGGCCACATTTGAACAATAATCCCTCTATCCATTCAAAATATGAGCTTTGCCTAATTAACTATTTTTTTTGTCTAGGAGTAAAATGAAAAGGAATATTTCCTAAAACCAAATAATTGGCTATATCAGCAAACCAAGGAGTTTGTATAGAAACTGCGAACAACTTTTCATCAGGAAATGCATCCTCAACCAACTCGTTGTATCTGCATTGGGTAACCTTGACAAAAAATCTGCCACCACATTAGACTTCCCTGGCTTATTAACTATAGTAATATCAAATTCCTATAGTAATATTAGCCATCGAATAATTCGTGAACTAACCAAGGGTTTATTCATCAGATATTTTATAGCAACATGATCTGTGTGGATGAATACTGGATACCCTATGATATAGTGTCTAAACTTATTAATGGCATATACTACAGATAAGAATTCTTTTTCAGTTGTGGTGTAGTTCTTTTCAGCTCCAATCAAGTTTTTACTAATGTAGTATATGGCATAATGTTGCCCATCTTCAATTTGGCCTAGCGCTGCTCCAATAGCAGTATTGGAAGCATCAGTTTGAATATGGAAATGCAGCTCCCATTTAGGGCCTCTCAGTACTGGTGGAGTGGTTAATTTGTCCTTTAAAGTTTCAAAGGACTTCTGACAATCAGCAGACCAAACAAATTCAGAATCCTTTGTTAATAATGCAAACATTGGATTAGCAATGGTACTGAAATTGGCAATAAATCTGCGATAAAAGCCAATATGTCCTAAAAAACTTCGTACATCAGTTTGAGTTTTTGGAGGAGGAAGGGTTTTGATTACTTCTACTTTCTTGGGATCAACTTTGACTCCCTCAGCAGATATGTGGTGACCTAAAACAATCCCTTCTTCCATCATCAAGAAACATTTCTCTGGATTGAGTGATAGATGATATGTTTCACAGCGTATAAGAACTTTTTCAAGTTGTTCAAGGGTATACTCAAAAGAATCACCAAACACAGTGAAGTCATCCATGTAAATCTCTACACTCTCGTTGGTCAAATCAGAAAATATAGCTATTACAGCTCTTTGAAATGTTGCGGGTGCATTACACAAACCAAAAGGTAGAACTCTGTAAGTGAATGTTCCCCAAGGGCATGTGAAAGTTGTTTTTTCCTGATCCTCTGGTGCAACCTGGATCTGATTATAACCACTAAAACCATCAAGGAAGCAGAAAAACTTCTTACCAGCAAGAGTATCCAGCACTTGGTCTATAAATGGCAATGGAAAGTGGTCTTTGTGTGTGACCTTGTTCAATTCCCTATAATCTACACACACTCTCATTTTCCCATTTTTCTTTGGAACAATGACCAATGGTGAAACCCATTTACTATCTAAAATTGGATAAATGAATCCTACATCCAACAATTTTTCAATTTCTTCTTTAACAATGTCTTTTAGAGCAGGATTCAAGCGTCTTTGTGGTTGTCTTACCGGTTTAACATCTTCTGTATATATCCTATGTGTACATACATCAGGATGTATGCCAGCCATGTCCTTGTAATTCCAAGCAAAATCTTGAATATGCCTCTGTACAATAGTAAACAATTTGGCTTCTTGCTCAGTAGTTAACCAACTATTAATGTTCACACACTTTCCTGGTTGTATTTCAATCTGCTTGACCCCAGGAAGAATAGAATTAATAGCCTCATATTTACTGCTGATTAATGTATTCAATGGACAATGATGTGGCTGCAGAGTATGAAATACTCTGGACTCTGGTGTAAAGGTAATACCTGATGGAATCATTTGCATAGGACAAGTAAAAGAATTTAGAAGATGATGGTGCCACCCATGTGGCAGTGTGAAGGAGATTTCTTGTAAAGGAATGGAAGTCATAGGCTCGGCAATGTGTTCATTATCCTTCCATAACAATCGATGGATCACAATTTGGTCATCCTTAAGGCCTTCTTCATGCAGTGTTTTTACCAAGACTGATTCATATTCAAATATTTCTCTTTCTGATGAATTCAGTTCTTCAATATGTTCTTTTACTACAACAATGGCCAAGGTGACAAGAGTTTCCTGTTCTTCTTCAGATTCAGGATACCAAATTTGTCCAGAATATTTGGTTGAAGGTTGGGCTGGTGGATACAAGGAGATTTTCTTCAAATCTACACCATTGGAGATGGTCATTTCTCCTGACCTGCAGTCTATAAATGTAGTTGCAGTAGCAAGCCAGGGTCTTCCTAAAATAATAGGATAACCATTAGCTGCATTTTTGGGTTGTAACACGAGGAAATCCATAGGATATTCCCAAGAAGAGACTTCAATGGATACATCCTCCAAAATTCCCTCTGGTTTAGCTATTGACCTGTCCACCATTTCCAAAATAGTGGTAGTAGGACTCAAATTGTTGAGCTGCAATTTTTGCATAGTTTCTTTGGTCATCACATTGATTGCAGCTCCTAAATCTATAAGTACATTTGGAATTTTAACCAATCCCACAGTGATGGTAACCACTGGACTCCCTGGATCACCATACTTAGGAGGGACTAGCTTCCCAGAAAGTAGATCGGCCAACTTCCCTTCTACCTGCACAGTTTTTGGAAAGGCCTTCTTCTTCCTACCAGGTTTCCTAATGCACAAATCCTGAATGGTTTTTCTAATCAGAGGTACTTCCTTTATTGCCTACAACAGTGGAAGTGAAATGGACATTTTTCTTAACTCAACAATTAATTCTGATTCAGGGGTTGAGATAGTTTGATCAAACCTTTCAGGATATGGCAGATTTACTAGGGTAGGTTCAGGTTCCCCTTTGTCTATTTTTTCTTCCTTCTGTTTTGTTTGTAACGTTTCTGGATTTGGCAAATCATGTTGTCCATCAATTTCTTCAATAGTGGGTGGTGCAGGGTCAGGTAAAACCCTCCCTGATCTTAATTGGATGTTACTACAGTCAAGAACATGGACTGCAATAGCAGACTCCTTAGACCCAACTCCATAAACAGGAGCTCTAGGTCTATTATTATTTGGGTTAGCAACAAGCTGAGCTGGGAGTGGAGGTTGCTTGACTGGTTGTGTTTGTGGTGGTTGGTTTCTTCCCTGGAAATTTTGATTAGGAGCTGGAAAAAATTGTTGGTTTGGTGCTTGATACCATTGTTGAGATGGATATTGTTGTCCCCACCTTTGTCCTTGTTGATTTTGTACCCAAGGTTGACTATTTGAAGGCCATGGTTGATTCCAATTGGAATGTGACCAGTCTTGAGGAGCTGTCCAAGAATGCTGCCAGGGTTGCAAAGGAGGTTCTGTGTATCCCCAAGGCATGTTCCAAGGATTTTGTCCCCAACGAGGAGTATTTGCAAAATTTCCTCCTGGTATCTGTCCTATCACATTAATTTCCTCAGCTTGGGTTTCTAAAACATTCTTCAGATGGGGCAGAAAGTGACATTTATCAGTTGTATGTCCCTTTGAACAAATACCACAAATGGCTGATATTGTAGTTTTGTCTAATGGACAATCTTGTAGGGCATGCTTATTCCTGCACCTAGGACAATAGATGGATAAAGGTGATGAAGAATTGCCTTTTGGAAGTCGTTCCCCAAATGCAGAGTTTAGTTGAACCAGAATGTCAGTCTTCATATTGGCTAACTCTTCCATTAATTCCTTGGTATCCACATTAGTAGGATTCTTCTTCTTCCTTCTATGCCTAGTTCGAGAATAATTTCTACATAGCTCCATAATGTCATCAAAATCAATTTGATAAACATCTCCTTTTCCCATTATATCCAATACTTCCTTAGACTCATTTGTTAGTCCTCTCAAAAAGATAGCTTTTAACACATCTTCGTCTATACCACCAACTCATTTTTGAATGAAAGCAAATCGATCAAGATAATCTTCCAAACTTTCATCTTCTTCTTGCCTAATCCGAAACAACTCATCCTTCCTATTACGTACCCTACAGTATTCTTGATACTTGTCTAAGAATGCAGTTTCCATTTCTGCCCAAGTGTGAATAGAATCTGAGTCCAGACTCATGAACCATCGTAATGCTGCATCCTTAAGAGTAGAAGGAAACAACTTCAATTTTTGATTATCAATAATATAATCATAAGTTTGACACAAGATCTTAAATTCAAATAGGAATTGGTCAGGATCTTCAAAAACTGTCCCCTTGAAAATTGGTAATACTGAGGGAGAAATAGTTTTCATAGCCCCTGGCTGACCAGCGGCTAATTGTATAGGGTACTCAAAAGTCCTAGCAGTAGGTTGGACCGCCATATTGTCTTGTTCAACCTGTACTATTGGTATTTCTTGCTCTGGTTCAGGTTTGATTTGTTCGGCTAGTTCTAATGGGTCAGGAGTCCTTTCTCTAGGTCTTTCATGAATTTCCCCTTCAGCAGGTTCTTGAGTTGGCTCAACTGTTGAAGAAGATGATTCTCTTTTTAATCTTTCAGGGTAATCATACACAGGCAGTTCTTCACTTGTTCATGAAGATCACCCTCCTGGGAATGACCTACTACTAACAAACCTTCCTCTTTCATCTCTAGGCCTGTTCATTCATGCTTATGTACTAAAGCATCTTAATCTCAGTTTTGCAAAGACCGTGACCTAAAACAGGACAGTCTCTGGACTGTTAAACCTTTACTAACAACACCTATAGTTCCTCGGCAACGATGCCAAAAATGATGAGTGTCGTCTAATCCTTCACCATTTAATCAATATGTGTCAAATCCAGGGCGGTGTCCATGGTTGTATGCGAGAGTAGGGTATAACAGATTGTTATTCAGATCCTTTAGTTCATAGCTCTTATTGATGGGACAGTTAGTATTGGGGTGTTTGGTTTTCCTATGAATGTACTAAAAATGCTAAATACTGCTTGTGACAGAAACAAAAATGATCCTAAGTTATGAAAACTAAAGAAAAATGCATGGAAATAAAGAAAATCCACTCTTACTGTAGAAAAGCAAAGCTATACTATTGAAGACTGAGAATTACAAATTGAAATGGCTGAAAGTAAATCGAATTCCTAATGAAATCATCACACATTTTGCAGGAAAGATAACAGAATTGAAATGTTTATAATTGCAAAACCTAATGTCAATAGAAATTCTGGAAATGCTGCAAATCTGAAATGTGTTAAAAATAGAAAGAAAGATTTGATCTATGCAATAACCTAAGAAAATTACAGAACCTCGTCAGTTTCTTGTTGTCCTGCTATAGCCAGAATAAGCAGAATTTTGCCAGAAGAAAAGTCCTCCCCTGGGCCTGGAAGTGGCCCTTGCTTCCAACACCAAAGGAGGCAAGTAAAACCTTTCTAAGCTGACTAACTATTCACACTTAACTCAGAATAAGACATAAATAATGATGCACTCTTTTATTTCATCAAAACAACATTACAGTAATGCAGGGAAAACCTGTAGAATACTGAATTACTGCAGCAATTACAGAAAATCTGATTTATGCTACTCACACCTATTTTCTACTTCTTCTCCTCTATATCGCTCAACCAAATGGGAGCGCTTATTTATTCTAAACAAAACATCTTGCAGATAAGGTTTATAGCTATAATTTAGGTTTGTTACAACAGTTTTAGTCCAGGTCTTCTCTTGAATCCAGGGTTTGAACCCTTCAATCCTTATCCTCTTGTAGTGTTGGAGCGTTCCCAAGTGAGGAACATATGTAGATTTGGATAAGGTATCTCTTGAAATAGCTCAACCACCATTTTCTCCTTCTTTCAACAGCATATTTGAGCAGTTTAGACTGTCTACGCTCATTCCGAAGTTCTAGAATATCAGGCGACAGAATAGGAAAATTGTTGTGTTGTCTTCAAAGGTTTGTATGACTGGTTGTAGCGGTAGATATGGCTTCTTTGGACACCTAGGAGACTAGTTCCATCCTTGATTTGAGTTGGGGCGGACAAATTCCATGCCATGCTGTAGAAATACAGCTGGCTGGAATTTGTATGACAAAGTCCAGTCTATCCTGCATAGTTTTCATCCTGACAACTTTTTGGCGCTAACAGTTAATTTAAACAGGTGCATAATGGTGGAATACATTGTGGAAGACTATAAAACTTATACACAAATTGCCTAAAGAGAATAATATCCTAATTAATGCAGAATTATAATCAGATTTCAGCAAAAACATGAATAAAGCAGTAAAAATAGAGTATTTGCAGTTTCCTATTTCTCATGCAAATATTACTACATAATGCATAATTATCCAAAATTAACATGAATCCACATCACAAATAATGCCAAATGAGTCTTAAAAGTATTCAAAAGAAGTCTTTGAATGTGGCAATTCAGTGCCTCATCACATAGTCACGTGATCAATAATATTTGTTTTAATTATTTTAATGTGTAACCAAGTTTGCAGAGCCTTGTGATAAGGATGAACTTAGTTCTACCATTTTAAACATAAAAAAAATTGAATTATTAGAAATTTTATAAAATTTATGAAAATATAAAAAATAAAAAATTATATAAATATTTTATTTTAAATGATAATAATTTATAATAGTATTTATTTATGGAATGATTAGTAGATTTTCATAGTTTTAATAAACACCTTTCATATATTTAAATAAATTAATCATTAAGTAGAAATAAATAGTTGATGTAATCTACACCAAGGTTCAAGTTTTGAGGGTATCAAATAGCTCAACATGACTAAACTGATGTAAAAAGGGAAGGACAATCCTTTCAAAACTTTATTTTTTTTTTAAATAATAATTATAATTTTTTAAAAAATTAAAAGTAAGAATATTTTTTTTATATAATAGTCCCAAGGGGATAGCACAACACTTAGGACTTTGGCTTCTCTTTGGGAGGTCCAAGGTTCAAACCACATCATGTGTGTTATCATCCCTTATTGATAAGCTTAGCTCTTGATCTTACAAGGGGTCATGGTTGGGATGGGAATGCTCAATCCTAAGTGTTGGTCGTAGGGGTATACATATATATATATATATATATATATATATATATATATATATATATATAGTGTTGGTCGTAGGGGTATACATATATATATATATATATATATATATATATATATATATATATATATATATATATATATATATATATATATATATATATATATATATATATATATATATTTCATTTAACTAAAATTAAGAAGCACAATACAAAAAAAGGATAGTCAAAGGGCTTACCACCAATAAGTTCATTTATACATCGTTTTTACTTATACATTATTTCCTAGGTTAATAATTTTTTAAGAGTAAAATATCAAAAAAACTCAAAAGCCATAGTACAAAATCCTCAATATAAAAACTAAGAAATCCTAAATCTAAAAAACAAGAAAACATTAAGCTAAACTCAAGTATCCGATGAAACTAATGATATAGCTCATGAGCCACCATTAGGATCTCCTATCAAATTCTATGTTACATGGGACATCTCCCTACAAATCTAGTAAATAACAGAGGTTCTCTAGCCTCATTTGCACCTTCTAATATTGTATTAAATCTAGTTCATTGAATTTATTCAAGGGTATTATGAATTGTATCTATATCCTCTCCTTTATTGTCTACATCTTCAACTTTATCGTCATCATGGAATATCTAAAACTTGTCAACTGAGGCAATAGCACTACCATTAAATAAGTTCAAATATTCTCTCAACAAAATTTAGGGTCTTACTTTCTTGCTATTGTCACCCATGATCAGGTCAGAGCAAGTCAATGACTTGAGATGAGTACTCCTTTGTGCATTCATAGGAACACAACTCTAAGATTTTCTAGGGGCTTGCTAGGAATGGGATCTAGAAGGTTTTATTGGATCGAAATAACTAGCTTCTTGAGTCTTAGTAATTACTTGGTAAGCTTAAAAAACTAAAGAAATTTTAGGGATAGAAGGTTTGTGGCCAAAATTAATGGTAAAAGGAGTTGGCTTAGGGTTTTGCTTTCTTGTGGTCACTTTGGTTCAAGTATGATTTTCTTCAATTTGTAAATTATCCAAATCTTCTTGCACCACAAGACTTACTTATGGTCGGTTTAGCAAAGGGAAATTTTTGACTTGGGTGCTCTATACTTTGGAACTGAAAGTGGTCGTTAGGAAGATAAACATATTGAACATATTAAAGGTGAATTTTACCATCAAACCTAAATTATATTGCATCCTTTAGGACTTTAGAAAGTAGAATGTGCACATAGACACTAGGAAACGACCATGGCTGGAACCAACAAGAAGCTTTCAAACAAACGAATTCTCTAAGTTTGTCACAAAGCTGAGAGATAAGGTCCTTGAAATGCATGGGTAAACTTAGAAATTTTATCCACATAGGGATCAAATTTCATGGCCAAGGCTTAAAAAGTTGCAAACATTGTTGCATGGCCATGGCTTAAAAAGTTGAGGTCTAAGGCCATGCAACAATGTTAGTAGGAAATTACTAATGATGGCCTTGAAAACAACTAAAGTGCAGCAAATTCTATAGAACAAAATTCAATCCCCCTTAAAGTCATTTTCAATTGTAAGTTTTTTATATATAGTTTTAAAAAATACTTCAAGAATAAAAATTAGATATATTGACTATTTTCAACCACATCATCGTCATTAATGAAAAAAACTTATTTTTAAAATTATATGTAATGTAAACATGTATTCATATCTATGTATATAAAATGGTCATTAAATAAGTGCAAAACCTATAATTATTCATATTAAATTTTAAATAAAATTTATTATTAAAAAATATCAGTATATGTTCACACCCATGATAAATGACAATGTAACTTTGTTATCAAATTATTTTCTCAAGAAGACTTAATATTTTATATTATTGTTTTCCCATCTAGTTCAATATTATTGTCAAGGTTATTTGGGACAAGCAATGGATTCAAATCTATTTAAATGCATCTTTTGTCAACTTACAAATGTCAGAAAACAACATTATTTTTCAACTATATCAAATTAAATATTATCATTTTTGGGTGTTAGTAAGTTCGATTCTATTCTAAGTAGAGTTGTGGATTAGGCTTTTTCTGGAGTAAATTACATTATTTGGTACATGCTAATGCACCCCCATTGTACCTTCATGGTACACCTTGTAAATATTAGACTAGGATCAAGTCTTAGATTAGAGTGTGAGTAAATATTTTATGTAATGTAATAATGTGCAAGAAATACACAAGTGTCATGTAAGTGTGCAAGTGTGATGTGTGTATATGTGCACAAGTATATTATATATAAGTGTGCACAAGTATCCTTATATTAGAGAGTGCTAAGTGAAGAGTCATGTATAGGTGTGCATACAAGATAGATTCATGTGTATGCAAGTGTCAAGTAGAGAAGCCAAGATTCATGAGACTTGGTATAAGGAACGGAAGAGTCAAGTATCCAGAGAGTCATCTTACTATGGATATATATTACTCCATGGAGGATCATATTGAATATAGTGATCATATCAATCAGATCATACATAGCAACAAGGAGCATTGTTATCATTATTGTAATAGTTTTATGATACATTTGTAAGAGAGAGAGCAGTAATAAAAGTTACATACATTTGAGGAACTGATATTGTAAGTTGTACTACATGCTTTGTACATGTATGATTCAGGATATTACATTCATATTTTTGCATATTAATGAATGTTAGTTGATATATTATAAGCCTTTATTTACATATTAGTTGGTTCATATTATTCCATTTACATCATTATATTGATCTTACTATATTGCAGCTATCATATATTTGATCCTATGGAATTTATCCTGTGAATTTCTTATTAATGTTAAGGCTTCAAAAGCCATCAAATTTATGGGTGACATGCTCAAGTCAATTATGACAACCTTGGTGGAAGTAAGTCATTGCCATGTAAAAGAGCATTTTTGAATTTGAGAGCCTTCCTTGGTTGAGGAGAGATAAAGTAAAATCATTGTAGGTAATTAAGTAAACAATGTAGCCAAGATCGATGATACTGACACTACAAGGTGCCATAGAATTTGTAGTAGCAAGGAGGGTTGGAGTGTCCAATACACTCTATAATGACTACAAAATGCACTACAAGTTTAGATGCCTACTGCTTTAGTACAAACTCATGCTTTCTAGTTATGTACATTTTATTTATCATGGTTGTTTTGTTATATGGAAAATGCACCATATACATATGAGAGGGTCACTTATATTCTATTGAAGTCACCTAGACTTAGACCTAGGATAAATATTATGTGTTATTCACACACATTTAGCAATTGAACCTAGCTACCAATGATATAAAATATGAAATACAAATGCTTTGTTCGTAATCCTCTGGCCAATGGAAAATAGATCTATAGCTTACTTTTCCTATGTGTTTACCTATGATGTTCACTTTTCTAAAGGGAAAACTAAGTATAATAAAGCAATATTGCAACACAAAATTCATGTCTTTTATAATAAAAAAAAAAACTAGCTATAAAGTTTCTTCTAATCAGCATTTGGTCTCTCTTAGTTTAAATGATTGTTAAGCCAAAGTAAACTTGCATGATAAAGAGTGTTTCCCAGCTTTTACTTAGGCTATACAATATAGAATAATAGTTTTATATATATTCTACTTTATTTTCACTTATTTTAACTTATTATCATTTTATAACTATCTATATGAAAAGAAATATGCTAATGGAGTCAGCTATAGTCAACTTGATATCAATTTTTCTTCAACATAGAAGGTAATTTCCAAGATCTAAAAAATGAAGACTAATATAGTAAAATTTTTATCTTTCCATAGATTCTTAAGGCACTTGCCTACACATGTATTAAGAATCTCTATCATGGTTAGGAATGAGTACAATGTTAATGTCTCAATCAACCATTCATTTGTAGATAATTAGTTCAAGCATAGTGTTGCTTACTTTCACCCTACAACCAAAATGGTTGAAATATTGGTGAGAAGTGAATCCAATAATAATACAATGGTAATATCATTTTTGAATATCCATCAATGATCTTGTGGATAATATTTAAAAAATATATCTTTTATATGATTTTTCTAACATTGTTTGTATTTCTATTTACTAGTTTTTAGTCTATTATTTATTGTGTTGATGGATTTTTGGTTTCTTTTGGGTATTGTACAAGTAAAAATGTTGAAAACATTTACTACACATTACCCTACTTTGTTCTCTAAAAAGAACTAAAAATATGAAATATGGCATGTGGGATTTCATCCTCTACTAACATGTAAGTGGTTTTAGGAAAGCATCATGCATCTGATAAAAATTCTTCCCAATAAACAATCCATGGTCTTCGTCTATTGATGGACTTTCAAGATGACAAGAAAACAACTGTAGTCTACCAACAACAAGAATACCAACTTCAACATAACTTTGAACCCTAAAAATCCCAATATGGAGAGAATAAATCTTGATCAATAAATCAAAGAGGAATAAGAAGGCTAAAGGGAAACATGACATAGAGGTAGAGGTTCTTGATGAGTGCAAAACCAAATCATCTAGATACAGTACTTCACCTTGGATGAATGGGCAATATTTCATGATGGAAAGTCAAAAAAAACATAAAAATTTGACTCCTACTATAGAACTGGTCTAGAAAAATGATCCTCTAGTAAGAGTCCTTGGTGATGAACAAGTCTCAATGATTCTAGTAGCAACAACATGATAGAGCAATGTGGTGGGCTTTAATATTCCATTATTTAAGAAGAAAAATTTGGTTATGGAACAAAAGAAAAGATCCCTAAATTAGTGAAGGTAGTTTTAGGACATGAATAATTTAGAGGTAAGATGCTACACCATAGGAGCTTGGATCTCAAGATAGAAAAGTCATATTATAGAAGATATTATGACATCGTAGCTCTATTTATTATTGTGTTTTAATAATGTGGGTAATTTTATCACTTCTAGGTACCTTGGGTGTAACTGTGGTGATTTATTGATCACTCTATCATCCATGCATGTTGCATCATGTACCTAATTTTGATTAATTTTTATCAAGAATTAACAAAATGGTAATGATATCCTGAAATGGATAGTGCATTGGTATACCTTTGGGTTCTCATCCAAGATAACCAAGTTCAAACCATGTGGTGGGTGTGTGTGTTTTCAAAAAATGGTAATGACAACAAATACAATGTTGCTTGTGTTACACTATCAATCATAATTAGTATTGTATAATATTTAAAAAACTACAATTTATTGCTTAAAATTCTATGGGACTTCAACTACACATTGAAAGGTCATTTACCATGAAGTAGGTATTACTTTGTTCTTTGTTTTTTTTTCCTTCATCATGAATTATAAGATAAGACCTACCATTCTAGTGATAAAATAACAATATTAAATATCAAGATCATTTCTCTCCATAATTAAATATTAAATATATCACTACTAGAACTAAATACAATTTCTAAATGAATTGGATAACCATAAAAATAGTTGTACTCCCCTATTGATCCAATTTTATATTATTTTATATTTACACTACTTTATCAAAATTTATCTAACCTACTCTATTGTTTTTTTATATTTTGGTTGCACATGACAAATAGAAATAAGTACAAAAAATAAAATTATATAGACAAAAAGAGGTAAATGACACAACTATATAGAATGAATAAGGGATGGGTTCTCAAAGTCATTCCCACGATCTTACATACAATAAATTGATGCAATGGATCAACCATTAGGGATATTTGTAGTGATACCAAATATCCAATTAGATATTAACCTCAAGCCAACATAACTTGACTTTAAGGTTAATTTACAATATAATAAATGTATTAAAAACCTTAATCAAGGTTAACCATAGAGGTGGATTAACCAATATCACTAAGGCTGAATACATAAAAAATGTTATTAGGTTTACATGAAGAAGCCCATATGCTTACATATAAAGATGTCCAAATGCTTACATATATAATATCAGTATTCCTACATAGATGACACTTTGAAGCTTACACAACACTTGCATATAGGCTACATCAACAGGTACACCTATAGGTACTTCATCATTATCGACCTTGGCCTAATAGGGTTAGATTATAAATATTCCAGCACCCCCCATAACATGAACTAAGGGGCCAAGGAGAGAATATATTAGAGATGATACATCTCTCCTGCCATAATGAATGTTTCTCTAGGTCAATGGGTTCTACTATCTTATCTTGCTAAAAGCACATGAATTGTATCGACCTCTCCTCAAACATGAAGTTGTAACTCCACGTCCTAGATCAAGATGTTGAAATTTACATGCAAATATTTTCAACATGCATTATGATGACCATAATGGCTGGAAAGGGTCCATAGAAACAAGATATGTCTTTTGTTGACCATATAAAACCTACTCATTTTGTAGCCCAAAATATTCATAATTACCATACCAATGGTTTGATCAAGTTAGAGTGAACATCCATTATGATAGAAGAGAAAGTTAAACATGGGGAAATTAAAATTTATCAAGTATAGAATAATCAATCAATCACTGAACCAATAGGATTAGTTGGAGTTGATGTTTGGTGCTCCTTGAAGACATCAAACCTTTAGTGTTGTAATAAAATAGATGAGAGGAAATGAACTTTGAGCGTATGAACTTCTCGTTGAAGAAGGCTTATAAACCATACATGTATTGTATGTGAAAAAATTTAATAACTTCTATTTTAATAGACCATGGAGTTTAATTATTGTATAAAATTTGAAGAGGATAATACCAACTAGGTTCATTTGTGTATAAAAGTACCAAAAAATAGTAATGGATCCTTTAACTAATATCACTAATATGTAGATCTCTAAAAACTATGTAATTTGGAAAAAGGACCTAAAATGCTTCCATATATAAAAGTTGTGTCTTCTAGAAACTTGGGTATATTAGAGCTAAAAAGAGAAAAAAAATAAATTATAAATATTTGAACAATAAAAAACTGCCATTTATCACCTCTAGATGCCACCTCTACTAACAACATTCATTGATAGGACTGCTAATTAGGATGGCAAATGATGAATCAAAGTCTAACATTTGACATGAGGTGATTGGATGTACTTGTGTGTGTGTATAATATTTATTATTTTCTGTTCATATGTGATGGGGCTCAAACTTGGGTCTAGAATTGGTGAGCACACTAGGCTTACTATCCTAGCCAAGCACACCCATAAGAGATATTAAAAGTAAAAGTGGATTTTGATAGTTTGAATTCTAAGTCCATCATAGCACTTCTAATACAAGAGAAAATAAAAATATGCATGTTGGGATTAGACCTATTGACATTAGGCTTTTCACACAAGCCTCTTACCATTGTGTCATTTGCACAAATATGACCTAAAAGTAAGGGGGCTTCTTCTTAAGGTAGTTGTAGGTCTCACATCTAAAAACCAATGAAGAGAAAACATAACTAATATCCACATGCAATTGTGGTTCGTACCTTAGAACCTTTGAGGTAAAATATGTAGGTCTTACTACTATGTTGTTTTATAAAAAAATGATATCCTTTAAAGATAAAAGATGTGACTTGATTGCAAATCAAGAATAAAAAATGTTGACCTCTTGTGCTAAGATAGTTGTCAATATGACTCAAAAGTGTGGACCTCTCTCCTCTAAAATAGGCACCTTGTCATTATGGTCTAGCTTACAAATAGGTAAAAGAGATCATTCCTTATATAAAAAATGATAAAATGAGCATGAAAGTACAAAAATAAAGAATAAGTAATATGCATAGAAATTTGAATAGAGTATCTTTGACATATCACCCAAACTCCTAGCCCTTGCACCATTTGATATTGTTACTAACCCAAAAATGAATACATAAAAAGTGCTCGTAGGCTTTCATTGAAATATACCTATACGATTACATATAGAATGCTCGTAAGCTTACATTGAGAACATTCAAAAGCTTACATAGCACTCGCCCATATGCTACATCAAGAGCACCCATATGAACTTCATCATTGTTGACCTTGGCATAATTAGATGAAATTACAAATACTTCAACAATGTTTCTCAAAGGCCATGCAATGAATGGATAAGGTCTGACCTTGTTCCCCTCTTTCTCGTGTGAGGAAACACTAAATCTTGTTTGATATGTTTTTACAATGGAAGATGATAATGTTACCCAATTGTAAAAGGATCTATGCTATGTTGCAAGTGTAGGATTATGGATTTTTTAGCTATTACTTGAAATCTTGGACACCAACAAACAAGGAATCATTCAAATTTCTAAGTTACATATATAATGTAAATTTTAAGGTAGGGATTGTGCCTCTGTGTGACCACTTGTTTAAATATTGTAATACAACAATTGTTTTTTATTCTTCTCATTTTTAATATTGTTAATGTAAATTATAAAATAAACAAAATATATATATCTTTATTAATATATTTTATTTTAATTACAAAATCATATAAACTTAGTCTAAGTTAGTTGATTAACTATATAGATGAAAGTGGAGATCATAAATTGACTTGTAATATTTTATTTAGATGGAAACAAAAAGTGATAATTTACTTTTTCATTAGGGTCTTACACCCTAAGTGCACCTAAATATGTAAGCTTGGGTACTCTATAAAAGAGGTCCAAGGTCTAATTTTAATGAAAGGTAGGCTATGTACATCCCATATATGGATTACACGACATGAATGTCTCCTTCCATGCATAGTAATACAAAATACAAGGCATTCTAATATATATAATGATCGTAAACTTTAAAAAGTTACTTTACTTAATCCTAACTGATTATCTATATGTGTGTGTGTGTGTGTGTGTGTGTGTGTGTGTGTGTGTGTGTACATATACATAGATAGATAGAGAGAGATACTCATGTTTATTCATTAAAATATTGTTATAGATAAATTAACATGTTTATACCTCTAACACATATCAATTGTAAATGATCACTTTCTTATGTGGATCTAAAAAGGAAGAAGTGACACAACTACTTTGTTCTGTCATAATAAGTATTTATGCTCTAATAATGAATGGTTGTAAGAAGTAAGAAATCCCTTGGGTTTAATTTTAGGAAATAAACAAAGTCATATGCCACATATTCATGTTTATACCTCTAACACATATCAATTGTAAATGATCACTTTCTTATGTGGATCTAAAAAGGAAGAAGTGACACAACTACTTTGTTCTGTCATAATAAGTATTTATGCTTTAATAATGAATGGTTGTAAGAAGTAAGAAATCCCTTGGGTTTAATTTTAGGAAATAAACAAAGTCATATGCCACATATTCATGTTTATACCTCTAACGCATATCAATTGTAAATGATCACTTTCTTATGTGGATCTAAAAAGGAAGAAGTGACACAACTACTTTGTTCTGTCATAATAAGTATTTATGCTTTAATAATGAATGGTTGTAAGAAGTAAGAAATCCCTTGGGTTTAATTTTAGGAAATAAACAAAATCATATGCCACATATTATTTGACTTTAGTTTATCTAGTTTACATCAAGATATATTAACTATGGTCAGTTGATTATTTTTCTCTAATATACATGTTCATGAGGGACCTATAATTTTTAGACAACCGAACAATAGTATAAATTTAAAAATTCTTTGAAGGTTTGATTTAAACCCAAATTTTAAACTTCCAACACTCTGAGAAGATAGGAATAAAAGAATTCTTTAAAACAAATCTCAAAATCATGCCCAAGTTTGAAATTGGATAATTGTCTCTTTTGCAAAATGTTTATATGGATGGTATTCATCATGGGAAGAATCAAATGTAAATAAAGAGGTGATAATATCTTGGTTATAGGATTTAAATATACATGAAAGGTAATGGATATGTTTAAATGTGTGGATTTATCAAAAATTATTTGATGGTGCTTCCAAAGGAAAACCATTAAAGCCATTGAAAATTTATGAAAATATATTTCAATTGAGGGATGTTCATAAATTATTATTAATGCTATAAAAAAAATGGATGTGGGGATTGAATAAAAATGATATTTTTATTTTTTGTCCATCAACTATTATTGAATTCACCACCTTGGAAATTCCAACATGTCTATAGAGAAGGAAATAGAGTTGTAAATAATTTAGTTAGTCATGGTTTTTATATTTGTCTTGGTAAATTCAAAATTTAGAAGGCAACTAACCAAGGGATATTTTATCTCTATATAAAAATAATATCAAGGAGTTGACTACAAAAGCATAGGAGTTCAATGAGGATGAAGAATATCTTTGGTAAAAATGCATGATGAATATGGTCTAATTAAGATAACAAAAAATGTAATATTTTATTACTTTGAAGGAAGTGGTCTTGAACAAAAGCCATACATGGATTATTAAAAAGACATAAAAAATTTATTCTTGCTTGTACTACATATTTTATGAAGGATTTTAATACAGACCTCATAACAAAATTATGAAAAGAATATAAGAACAAAAACTAAGTCTTTATTGAGAGGACATAAGCAACATTTCAGCCGCATAAAAAGGTTTTGATAGAATCATCAATAGTGATAAATGATAGAAATGGAAGCAAGAAAGTTATAATCAATAGTAATATTGACACAAAATATTCATCCATTTTATTTGGTTAATTTATAAACAAATACAAGAAAAATGGATTTGGAAGGGTGTGAAATGAGTGCATGTGGCAAGATATGTTTAATTATTCCTAATTCATGCAATTGAAATTTACTAATAAGATACAATTATAGTTTGAAAATTTATTTGATCCAAGTACTATGAAATAAAAAGTCAATGTAAATAAAACAAAGGTAATGGTAAAGGTTTCTTGAGATAAGAATATAAAGATCACCTTCAAGGGTGACAAATTGGAAGTACTTCATTCTTACAAGTATTTGGACCTTGAATTTCATTCTAGTTAGAATTGGATTTCTTGTGTAAAGGAATGTACAATAGGAGGTATGAGAGGTCTCTATGTCATATTAACTAAATGTGGATAAATTTTATTGTGAAAAAAAAAATAGAAGAATTTATTTTTAAAACATTGAAAAAGAAAAAGGTTTATATGATTTTTTTTTTTTTTTTTTTTGGTGGTGGCCACAAGGGGTAAACAGACTGTGACCACGAGGGAACCATTACATAACATATCCGCAACATGTGAAGCGAGAGATTTGAAGCTGGGCCTCTCAGCAACTAGAGAAGTTTAACTACCCACTTGCTCTCCAACTCCTCTACATGGGCGGATAAGGTTTATATGATTTTCTATTAAGGTATTGACTTGCAATAAAACCTTGATAAAAATTAAGCAAGTTCAAAATTTATTTTTGTTAAAAGATCTATAGGTAAGAAACTTTACAAATCTATTACCCTATGATGTCAACAAAGAAAAAGAAAATACTTTTAAAAGGAGAAACATTATGCATTCTTTGACATATCTAATTAAAATAATACACAGGATGTAAACAAATTACCATAAAAAGTGATCCTTAGAAGTCATGTGAAAAACTAGTTCTCCTATAGATTGAAATGTATATAAAAAAAGGTTGATAAAATATGTGCTTAAAGTTTCATCAATAATTTACGACTTACATAAAAGAATGCAATAAATGTGTTGTCTAAATGGAAAATTATATATAATTCCAATAATTAGCTACATGGAAGAAAATCTTTATGCAAAAATATAAATAATTTACATATATTATTTTTATGCAACACTATATATATAAAAGTTATATGTAGCTTCTATTGGGGTCACTCCAGTCTCCCATCAAAATACCAAAATATTACATTTGTTGCAACATACCTTTCTATCACAATTTTTTCATTTCTTTTTTCTATTCAATATATTATTCAACTTCCTTGCTATGCTATGTTTCCATAATTAGCACCTTGACATCATTTTTATTAAGAGATAAAATCTCACTTGGCTAGTTGCCTTCTAAAATTTGAATTTCATTGGGATGAATATCAACACCGTAATTCACTAATTTATTTGCTACTCAATTTTCTTCTCTATAAATATGCTCACACTTCCAAGAGATTACCTCTAGTAATAGATGATGAACATCAACAATAATATTATTTTTTATCTAGTCTCCACATGTATTTTTTTAATAGCATTGATGATAATTTGTGAGTCCCCTTCAATTGAAATATATTTCCATCCTTTTCTACTACAATTTTAATCCCTGTAATAAGTGCCCTAGTCTTTGCATAGTTGTTAGTTGAAGTTCCTCGTATGATTCTAAATAAGTGAGGATATTTTTGCCTTCACTATTTCTAAAAACACAAACTCCACCGGCTTTTCCTGTATTTACTTTAGAAGCATCATCAAAATTAATTTTTCTAAACCCAATTTTTGGACATTTCTATTTTACCATAGATCAAAGTAGATCCTTTGTTTTAATTTCATTGTCGGAGACAAATATTCCATTTATGTTCAACTCTTGTAGCCAAGTTATTAGCACTTCTTTTTCTACAATTGAGACTTCCCATGATGAGCACCATATTTATAGATATTTTGCATGAGAGCCAATACAGTTCCAAACTTGGGCATGATTTTGAGATTTGTTTTTAAAAATTATGTTATTCATAGGGTTATGCATAACATCCAATCATCATTAATTTATGAATATTAGGATTTTTGAAATTGGTGAATATGGGGACCCTTGACCAAGGCCCATTTGTCCAAAAAATTTGGGTGCAAAATTGTTTTTGGGTTGGCTTGCCCCGTTTTGATGAAACTTTCATCATTTTTTATTTTAATCACCAACATTCCCGTCTAAATTGTAGACCTACTTGTATTGAAATTATAAATAATTTTATTTACACCACCAAATTCACCTATTAAACCACCAATATATATTTAATGTGACAACAATACTCCTAAATCTAAAACATTTATTCTCCTCAAGATAACTGGTAGCAATGAAAAACGACATGTACCAACAATAGATACAAAGTAGCAAGAATAGATGAGCCATACCAAAAATAGTCAGGAATAGATGAGCCATAATTGATGCCACCAATCGAAAAGAGGGCAGATGTTGTTGATCGACATCTCTACCAATCAACAACATCAACTTTGTTTTCGATCAATAACATTTGTTCTACTATCAATCGATAACATCTATTATCAATCGATAGCATCAACTCTACTATGGATCGATAGAATTTTTCGACTATCTATCGATAGCATATGTTGTCAACTGATAACGTCTACTCTATTATCGATTGGTAGTTTCTGTTGTTGAATGATAACAAAGCAAATGCTATTAACCGATAGCAAAGCAAATATTATTGATTGACATTAGAGTTGATGCTATCGATCGATAGCATCAAATCTGATATCACAACATCTATTGTTGGTTGGTAGCAAATATTGTTGATCAACAATAAAGCAAATGTTATCGATCAAAAGCATCATCTCTATTATTGATCGATAACATCTACTCTATTGTCGATTGGCATCATCTACTATTGATCAATTGTAGATATCAATTGGCAGTGTTGATATTGTTGATCGATATCTTTATCGATCAATAGCATCTACTTTTCTATCGATCGACAACAAATATCATGGTTTTTTTATACTTTTGAAGCAATGAACCATCTAGAAGGTATAAATTTTGATCTAGATCTCCATTTTCAAATATGTTTAAACCACTTAGCTCGACGAGATCTACCTTTTAAACTAATAAATGACTAATTTTGCACTTGGTAAAATCCTCAAAACACCCTTAGAAAACTTCAAAAATGAGCTTTGAAGTTGTTGAAGTATGAAACTTGAGAAAAATCTAGAGATCTAGTAAGGATAATGTGCAGAGACCCTTAAAGGATGCTAGATCTAGGTAATTTGAAATGATGGATCAGGTAAAGGTTCTTGTTAGGATATTTGAGACTAAGCCTTATATAGAGGCTAAGTCTTATCATAAGAATAGATGATAGACAAGCGGTAGCAAGATTTTAAAATTGGTTCGCCCTATTTTTATATTTTTTTTATGGAAAAAAAGACAATTCGCCATGTCTTCTACATGATTTCAGATATTATTTGCCTAGATTTCGGAATTGATTCACCTCATTTTTATAAATACATTTCGGGGTCAACCCCTTACACATAACCTTGGTTATTCCTTTCAAGCCATAAATTCCAACAAATAATGGCAAGCCCAATCCTCCAAACTTCCAAAGAATACATAATGCTTTAGCTTTGAAATAATTAATCTAACATTTCATCAACTCTTTCAATGTTGATGTAGCTACCCAATGTAATTTTTTTTTTTAATATAACCTCAAATGGTGTGAGAAAATGAACAATGAAGAAGTAAATGGTATAATCACACAAGGCACATATTAAGGGTCCATAATATCTCCTTTGTAAGATCTTTCCTGTAAAAATATTACTTTAAATTGTTGACCAAAGGCATGTTGAGGCCTTAGGGAGAGCCTCTAATGACCAAACACTCTTCCAAGAAAAATTTTTGAGAGAAGGAAATTTTGATTGTTCTAAATCCTCATATTCCAACTTGTATCCACCATCCTTTGATAAATTCTAAACCAACTTATTCTTTTGTGTAAAAATCGGCAAATAAAACTCTTAAAGCATATTTTGAAGTTCATCTATAATTTGTTGAGTTCCTCTCCTTCAACTAGGTTACTAAAATAAATTCATGAAGTAGAGTTGTTGCTCATAATAATATAGTCTTTGACCTTTTGACCTTTAAATGCTTGGCATGTTTGAGCCAATGGTTGTCATTTTTATTCAGAGATAAGAGGATAAGGCTTCTACCAAGCATCAAACCAGAAATTTGCATAACTCCCTTCATTGACTGACCATCTAATATGTTTCTTTATCAATTGTAAACGCTCTGATATGAAGTTCCATGTTGATGATCCTTTGGATAGAGTTATTTTCCTATATAATTTCATTGCATCAAGAGAACCTATATATTTTAAAGTAATATTTTTACCCAATCATTTTTTTGATCTTTGCAATAATCTCCGCCCAAGCTTTGCTTCTAAATGCCAAATTCATAAGTGCATAATACTAAATAATTATTCATAACTTTTAAATTATTATTTTTAATTTTCAATAATTTTAGGTTGGCAACTAATCAAACTTAATTATGGTTTTTTTCAAAATATGCATATAATTATTTAAAATTTAAATTAGATGTAATAACTTTTTCCACTAAAATTTAATAGTTTAAATGTGGTATTAGATACATGATACTACCTTCCACTAAAATTTCAAAGGATGTGTATAATTTTTTTAAGGTTAAATAGAGGGAGAAAGTCTAAAGAAATGTCACTTAAATCTATAAACAGCTAGCTTTTAATTATCTTATAGTGTATTTTTGGTACTCTAGCCCTATAGCCATCACTAATCTCAATATAACTTTAATTATCAAAATAAGTCAACATGAACATAAAAAGGGTCTTAAAGTGCAACCTCTATCAAAAGAAAAATATATAGTAAATTGTGGTTTGAAATTGAATCTTTTAATAAAAACTTAAAAACATACCACTATAATTTTCTAGTTAAAATAAATAATTTTTTATTTTAATCTTATCATGTAGCCAACAAAATTATTATAAAATACAATATGAAGCTTTCAATGTCGTACAAAATAGAGTCATATTTATGATCATAATAGCTTTCATTAAACATTGGAACCTCTGACTTAGTAACAAAAACAAAAATTAAGATCCATTTGATATTTGAGGGGTTATAATTCAAAGGTGACGTTTCCACTTCATACCAACCAATATTAAATGAGTCAAATGATATGGACCTTTCAATTGTATTTAATAAATTGAGGGGTTATAATTCGAAGGGGACGTTTCCACTGCATACCAGCCAATATTAAATAAGTCAAATGACCTTTCATTGGTATTTAATAAATGAACAACTTTAAAATTCTCCATTCTCGTGGGAAGACCATTTATTTATTAATTATTATGTTTTTAAAGCTAGATATACTCTCTTCGACAATTATAGCACTTATTGGGAATCCAAAATATTAATGGACGAAGGTTATAAAGAAAAGCCTTGAAAGTCGAAGAAGAATCTACATGACCAGAATTTGTGAAATCTAGTGAGTTCTTTTATTAGAAAATATGTATTTAATATAATGGCATGGCTTACCACTTTCTATTGAATTATTGGTGTGTAAAAACATGGTCAATCTCCTCTATCATAGTTATTTCTAATTATTATTAGAGGATTTAAATCACTATATTTTATTATTATTTTAATTGAGTTTTAAATGTATTAGTGTTTGTTAAAAAGACTTCAATGGTATGTGTTTTATTTTAGTTATCTTAATTTAAGAAGGAAGGCTTCTTAAATATATTAGTTTCAGCTAGTTATCTCAATTTAAGAAGGAAGGCTTCTTAAATGTATTAGTTTCTGCTGAAAAACGTAAATGGTATATATATATTTATATTTCATCTCCGCTACCTTAATTCAAATTACAACTTAATTCAAATTACAAGAAATAAGGCTTTTGTTATTATACTTTTCAAGAATGTGGTCACCCCCAATTATATCACCCATATACTTTATATTACTTCCAAAATAAATAAATAAATAAATAAATGCAGTAACTTTGTCTTATTAATTTTTTTTTGAAATGTTTTAATTGAGTTATGTTTTAGAACATATTTAAACATATAAATATATTAAGAGTAAGTTCTTTGTGTGTAAATAAATGCAAGCGATTATGTTTGATATGGGGATATATAAAGTTGTTATATGTTTGTTTATTTTATAATATAATATTTGTAATTAGTTTTTATATTAGTTTTAAATTTATTAAGTTTGTGTTAGTGAGATTAATTTTTATTAGATCTTATTTAAAGTATAATTTTATTTTGAATGTTGATCTTATGAGATTGATGGTCAACTTTAGATTTTAGATGTTAGAGAATTTTTTAAAACATGTGATTCATAGTTTAGAAAATATTTTTTTAATCATAGGGTTTAATATTGTTTGATTTTATGATTTCATTAACATTAAGGTCAAGCATTTGAGGTTGCCTTTATCATAGTTAAAATAAAATTGCACCTAAATCTTAAACTAAACTTTGTTTAATGCAGTGATATGGTTGGTGAAAGTTGGAGGATATAATCATCAGTTGCATTGGTGAATGTTGGAGGGTCCAAAATTTGAGCATAGTTTTTGTTCCTTTTGTTTGGCAGTGTGAGGGACAAAGAGTGTGCCTTAGGTTTTGTTACCCTGGGGCATGTGTTTCGTGAGGAACACATGACACACAATGGTTTATCATATGATCTTACTAGCAGAATGGGAGTATTTTGAATATCCAAATTAGTCTCAAGCAAGGAGGAGGTGGTTTATCATAAGATCACAATTGAATCAAAAGTATGACCCTAGTTAAATTGAATAATCTAAATAATATTTTGATCAAATGGTCTTCAAATTATTGCATATTCTAGCATCTCTTCAAGTAGAGTTGGATCAGGTTCAAAAATTACTTTCCTATGAAAATAAATACCCATGTACTTCATAAAAAATTAATGCATAATATTTATTATGTTGGGTGCAAACCAAGAGGGAGTGCAACCGAAAGTGAGTGCAAGCATGAGTCGAGAGGGAGTGCAGCTAGAAGCGAGCGTGAGCATGATTTTGGAGGGAGTGCAACCAAAAGTAAATGCAAGCATAAACCGAGATGAAGTGTAGCAGTGAGTGCGAACACAATCCAAGGGTGAGAGCAGCTAAAAGCAAGCACTAGCGTGAGCTGAGAGAGTATGTAGTAGTGAGTACAAGAGTGTGATCCGAGAGTGAATGCAGTTAGAAGTGAGTGTGAGCATGAGCAAAGAGTGGGGAGGAAGTGTGAGCATGAATAAGAAAGCAAATTGTGATCTAGTTGAATAAAATCTATTGTAATCCAAGAGGAAGTATGATCTAAGAGGGATTGCAAGCCAAGATTCAATCATGGTGAAAGAGCAATGGGTTCATCTAGAGTGCATCAATGCTTCAAACCCTTACCACGAATGCATGAAATATTGTTTCCAAAAAATTATTGAAGCAAAGGAATGCCAAGAAAAAAAAGAGATAAGGTCTATTGTGAGTCAAGGAGTGCAATCCAAGAGCAAGCTCCATTAACTAGTATGGAAGAAAATTTATATTTGAAAGCCCTAATGGGAAGTCATTATGCTCTAGATGGAAGGATAGAGGCCCAAGTTAGAGATAAGTAAAAGAGTGAATACATGGAAAGTTCGATCTAGGTAGCAGATGTTATACCAAAAGTGATTATCAAGGATGAGATGATTGAGCATGATATAATGGTTCTTAAAAGTAGAGGATTAATATGTAAGTTCCATAGATCATGGCCAGGATTTTTGAAGATTCAATTGGATCAAGTGGAAGTAGGGACTAAATTCAAATTACTCTGTGACTTTTCTTCCTAAAGGGTTTTTTCTCATCATCTTTTCCAGTTTAGAAATTAGGGATAAAATAATGGTTGGTGGCCCATGGTTTAGGGGAAGAGATGCACTTTATTTGAGACCATGGAATGAAATTTTTTTTGTTGAGACAAACTATTAAGAAGCTTCTAGTATGGGTTAGGATTTTTGGACTTCCATATTAGATTATAAATAAGGATGTTTTGAAGAATATTAGAAATACCTTAGGGAAATTCATCAAGGAAGGACTAACTATTAAGGAGCGAAAGCATGCTATATATACTCAAATATGTATTGCTATGGATATTTTAAAACCTTTGCCACAACCCATTAAGATAAAATATGAATTAAGAGAATGGGATCAACAAGTAGATTATAAAAAATATTATATATCATTACCATAATTGTTATGAGATTTGACACATGGCAAGATTTTACAAAGTGAAAACCATGAAGAAAGAGATAAAAAATTCTTGTTGTTGGGCAAAACATTGGTTAGTTTTTCTATGGTTCAGTTAATTACCTCCATTTAATTGTCAACCCGAGGTAGCTCGTAGTCTTATGAGCAGTCGTGCAAAATATATGCTTATAATTTCTTCTTTGGAGATGAGTCCCTTAGATTATGGTTTGGAGGTATTTGGTATTCGTTGAAGTTTGTATTTAAACCAATAATCTCATGATACATATAATAAAACAGGACTAAAAGCGTTTATAATCTAAATTACTACCTTGCTGGAAATCACAAAAAACGAAGGAAATAACTGGAAAGAAAATTAATCTATGAAATAAAATACATAAAACAAGGGAAATAGGTAAGAACTCTATTGTAAGTGGGCCCACGCTTCCAGCAGGTTTTGCCCATGGTAGTTTATCACCGGACTCTTTAGAAGATTTTTACAGAAAAATACTCAGATATTTTATTAACAGTTACAGTAAAATAAAATTACAAGAAAAGTTTAGGGGTCTTCTTCAGGGGTGGCCTACATATTTATAAGATATGTGGCCAACCCTGTTACAATTCTCAAAACGAATCAAAAAACAATTCATTGTTACAACTATTTGCTTAATTGAAGGAATCAGGAAAAATATCATGATATTTCAACGTATTCTGTTTTCATAATACGTCTAATATTTATTTGCTCGATTTACATAAATCATTTACGTATCAGCTGGAAAATGGGTGATGAGTCATCTTTGAAATTTTCCCATATCCGGTTTTAATATTGGAATTCATTTCATGTTGGTTGCTAAAGTTTCACTTATGTTCTTTCGACCACAAAGTCATGTTGTAGTTTAGCGTTAGTGGAAATCAGGCACCGTGTCTAAAGAAGTTGGTAAGCAGGCACCTTGTATGCAGAAGTCGGGAAGCAGGTACTTAATAGGAAGCAGGTACCTAACAAAAATAGGTGCTTTATGGGAAGCAGACACCTAACGGGAAGAAGGTGCCTAACGAGAAGCAGGCGCCTAACAGTTAAGTATAGAACAAAAGTCAGACGCTTCAAAAGAATTTGAGCGCTTGACTTCATACCTCCTTGTCGATATTCTACGAATGTTTTTCCTTCATAAAATTGCAAGTGCCAGGTCCGAGTGGGACCTCGACGAAAACATGTCAAAATACAATAATTTCCACTAAATCTACACAAATTACACTTAAATACAAATATTAGAAATCATGCAAAATAAATTGTTAATTATATATATAATGTCCATAAAAAATTTATATCTACAAGAAAATATGTTGCACATTATGGGAAAAAGAGTACAAAATTTGAGTAATTATGTGGCTCATCATCCCCCCATGCTTAAGGGGTGGCACGTCCTTGTGCCACTTTGAACTGGTAATTACCAGTTTTATTTACAACATCCCAGTAAGCCCTATTGGGTTGTGTCCTCTTCATCTAAGCTACCTTGGCTTTCTCTTTGTCCCAGGGCTTTTACCCTTTTGGTGCCTTGGGAGTGGTTGTCTCCTAACCCTGCTATTTTTGGCATTTATTGTGCCGAACTAGTTCACTTGGCCCTGCTATCTTCTTGGGCGGTTCTCTGGTCCAAGCCACCTTGCCTTTTTCAATGTTCAGATAATAACCAGAGAAACTGGTGGTATCTTTCTGGAATGTAGGCTTAGCCATTTTCCAGTACTCATGGTGAAGTGGTAAATTTCCACCCACAAGCACTAATTCTTTATTGCCAAATGGGATGCTTGATTTCTTAGCAACCCTGGTTTTGGGTAAATTTACCCTTGTTGGGTCAAGCTTAGGTTCAACTTGGGATTTCTATAGCTTGATGCCAGATCTTCCTATTGTATAGGGCCTAGAAATATCATTCACGTAAAATATGCATGCATCCTTGAAGGCTTTCCATCCTCTGACCCATACAAGTACCAGAACTACTCAAGTTGGGAAACTATAATTTTTCTTTAAAGCTTGCTAGATTGCTCCCTGGCCTCTTTTTCTAATTCCTTAAGGGTTTTCTTAGAGGTATTTTTCTAATTCTTCGTGTCTACCTTAATTTCTTCCTTAAGCTCCTCAAATTTTTGTTTTTGGGCAACAAACAGAGTCTTTGTTGTCTCTCATTCCTCATTAGAATACAGTTCTGATTTCTTATCATATTTGATGCCCAATACCTTCAACTAGGTAAATCTTGCTCTGGTTCTAGATCATCGCTGATATGGTCTTATGGATTTTTTTTTTATCTTAGCTTGATTTATTGTACCCTAGGGTGTGTTGGTGAAACTATTGTTTCCTGGTGTACAGGGGATTCAGGTTAGTGAGTCTCTTTTTCCTCTATAGCAAATTGTTGCTCAATAGGGACTACTTCTTCCTCTTGAGGCTATTCGACCCTCACACCAACTAGAGAGTGCTCTATATCTCCTTCCTTACCTGAATTTTGAGGCTCTTCAACCTCCATCTCCTTTTCCTCCTCATCTCCTTCCTTTGTAGGTTGTTCTATATTTTGAGGCTCCTCAACCTCAACTTCATCCTCCTAAAGTATCTGCTCTACATAAGGATACGTAGAATAGGGCTACTCTATTTCCATTACAACATCTCCCTATTATATTTTTGTATTTTTAGGGGGTACTTCTGTTGCCCCATCGATCTGCACTATCGCATCAACTTTGGTCGAATGCTCGGATCCTACTGGTCTGCCCTACAACTGGAATTGTCTCTACAATTGTTGAATTTTTTGATACAATTCATGCATTTTTAATCCAACCTTTTTTCGGAACTCCTTAAACAAATCTTGTTCTTCTTTAAATTTGGATTTCTAGGTGGAAGCCTGCTCTCTTATATCCTATAGTTGTTGCTACAAATCCTTCACTTGGCCTTCTGGTGGTGTATTTTCCATGGCCATCTCTTTTTGAGGAGTTGACCCATAGAAAATGACCTATAAAATGTGGGCCAAGTACTCCTCCTTATTAAGCTCATTGATTGGTGTATCCTCGTTGGATGAGCTCAAAACCACCCTTGACGCTTTTGTTATTATGCTTCGCATCTTGGTGGAAATGGGTATAAAATATTGCTCTACCTCATCTTCGAATTGAGGTGTAGAAGGAGATAGAGCCTATCCTACTTCCTTCTCAAATTAGGTAAAAATAGGGGACGAGGCCTGTCCTGCTTTCCCTGTAGTTTCTGCAGGTTGGAACACAGGTGTCATTTTTGCATGTTCTATCGCCCCTTGGGCTGACTATTCATTTTGAATTAGCACCTCCCCCTCTGCTTGTGCCCTTGTCACTGCACTAGTGCCCACAGTTTCCTTAATTGTCACATTTCTATGTAACTTCACATACCACACCAACATCAAAATCAGGCCATGGTGAACCAGGGCAAATGTGGTGCCTTCCTGGTATCTCCTAGCCTCATCTCTCAGGGCACATGCAAGGTAATGTGGGACATTGATTTTATACCCATGCAGGATGTGATTAAGGAAACGAAAGTGATTGGCATTCAGTATAAAGTACCTACCAGAACATGTGAAGAAGTAGGCAATCTGCTCAAAACTTACCGTCTAGAGCTCAAAAATATGTCATTTTGGAAATCCAATGTGCATTAGGTACTCGATTAGTGCTCCAAAAAATCTCTACGTATAGAGGGTAAGTTTATCCTCCTTGTACGTGCATTCCCCTACCAAAGAGAGGCTCGTAACTCTGGTGATATAGTCCTTAGTGATTGGGATCTCTAGCCCCTACATGTTCATCATCACATCTCTCATTGACACCACAAATTTATTTTCCACTGCTGCATCCTAGCCTTTATGGACCAATCGATAGTAGTCGATCCATTATATTTCATCCAACTGTATTTGGACATCTGCAAAAATGCCCGAGTAGTCAATTGGCTCGCTCTTCTTGAGGTCGTGATTCTTTGACTTCCCCCCATGCTTTTTTTTTAATTCATAATTCACTTAGGGATGCTTCCAATTTCTCTTCAAATTGCTACTGTGTTGCACTTCTCTATTTTTCTTTCTTTCTCTAAAGGCGACTTCATAGTAGCTGGTAAGCAGCTTTTTAAAACAACTATGTTCATGCACGCAGTCAGTTAATTACCGTAATCGACAGTGATTGTGGTTATTCACAATAAATTTCCTTCGAGCGTGTGCCTGATTGTGCAGAGATGATAACCATAAATTTTTGACCAATCAAGGGCATGCCATGCAGCATCATTGTAAAATGTGGGCCAAGTACTCCTTGTTAAGCTCATCGATTGGTGTATCCTCGTTGGATGAGCTTGAAACCACCCTTGATGCTTTTGTTATTATGCTTCACAACCTGATGGAAATGGGTATGAAATCCTACTCTACCTCATATTCAAATTGAGGTTCATAAGGAGATAGAGTCTATCCTACTTCCTCCTCAAATTGGGGAAAAATAGGGGATGAGGCTTGTCTTGCTTCCCTTATAATTTCTATAGGCTAGGACACAAGTGTCATTTATGCACATTCTATCACCCCTTGGGCCGACTGTTCATTTTGAATTGGCACCTCCCCCTCTTCTTGTGCCCCTATCGTTGCACTAGTACCCACAATTTCCTCAATTATCACATTTCTATGTGACTTCGCATACCGCACCAAGGCTAAAATTAGGCCATGGTGAGCCAGGGCATAGGTGGTGCCTGCCTGGTATTGTATGACATCATCTCTCAGGGTGCATGCAAGGTAATGGGGGATGATGATTTTATCCCCATGCAGGATGTGATTGAGGAAATAGAAGTGATTGGTGTTCAATGTGGAGTACCTACCAGAACATGTGAAGAAGTAGGCAATCTACTCAAAAATTGCCCTATAGAGCTCAAGAATGTGTCATTTTGGCAATCCAGTGTGCATCAGGTACTCGGTTGGTGCTCCAAAAAATCTTTGTGTATAGAGGGTAAGGTTATCCTCCTTGTACGTGCCCTCCCCTATCAAAGGGAGGCTTGTAACTCTGGTGATATAGTCCTCAGTGATTGGGATCTCCAACCCCTGCATGTGTACGATCTCATCTCTCATTGATGCTGCAAATTCATTTACCACTGCTGCATCTTGACCTTGATTGACCAGTCAAAAGTAGTCCATCCATTCTGTTTCATCCAACTATGTCTGGATGTTTGCAAAATACCTGAGTATTTGGTTGGCTCGCTCTTCTTGAGGTCATGATTCTTTGACTTCCCCCCATGCTTTTTCTTTAATTCATAATTCACTTAGGGATGCTTCCAATTCCTCTTCAAATTGCTAATGTGTTGCACTTATCTATTTTTCTTTCTTTCTCTAAAGGTGGCTTCACAGTAGCTGGTAAGTAGCTTTTTAAAATAATTGTGTTCATACACATAGACAATTAATTACCATAATCAACAGTGATTATGATTATCCGCAATAAATTTTCTTCAAGCATGTGCCCGATTGTGCGAAGATGATAACCATAAACTGTCGACCAATCAAAGGCATGCCATGCAGCATCATGCCAAGTGGATTTTTTCAAGTGGTTAAGGCAATAATGGGGGGTTGTACCGACACATTTCCATAGACACACATGTTCATGAAAACAATATAGACAAAAAACAAAAAAATTAAACATGTACCTAAATTCGTTTCATGGGTGCATATGCGTAGATATCCGTGGTGCATCATTATTGGTTGGAATTTGATGATGAGGTAAACCACAATGGAAAACGATGGCCATGGTTCCCATGCAATGAATTTTTTTTGACGTGATTGGTTCTTGGTAGCTGCAATGTAGCTTATTCGAGAAATCCTACAAAATTCAAAATATAAACTAGAAAAAATGTATCTCCTTGGGATGACAAACATCCCCTCCTCGAAAGTTTGTTGATGTCAACTTTTAATTTTATTCGTGGTAGATTGGACTTTGCATGTTCATGGGGTGGTGACGTGGATCGGGCCACATCCCAATGCTAATGTGTTATACTTTCAAGGTAGAAAACGGCTACAATAGATGGAAATCATACACCTTTTTCATATGGAAATTAGGTGCCTTCTTTTCAAACTATGGCGTGAATTGAAAAGATACACCTTAGGAATCGGGCACTTTACTTAACAAGGGAAGCAAGTACCTTAGCAATCAGGCGCTCTACTTAACATGGGAAGCAGGCGCCTTAGCAATCAGGCGCTAATGCCTAACATAGAAAGTAGGTGCCTTTTGCTAACTATTGGGTGTCGTACTTTAAAAAAAAAAATTATATAAACTATTTTTTACATATGCTAAGAATATTTGGTGTTAGTTTTCCTAAAATTGGCATTCGGTCATTCTCCTAAAGAGACCAGGAGTCAGGCGTTGGTCTGCAAAAAATGGGATGTAGTGCCATCTTTGTAACATACTTGGAGTTAGGCACTGTAAAGTGTATAATGGGAAGCAAGTACCTTCTATCGTACAACGAAAAGCATGTGCCTTTTATCATACAACGAGAAGAAAACGCCTTCTATTGTACAATGGGAAGTAGATGCCTTCTACCATACAACAGCAAGTAGGTGCCTTCTATCGTACAACAGTAAGTAGGTGCCTTACCATAAAATACAAAAAATTGGTGCTTCTCTTTTATTCAATGGGTGCTAACTTGTCCTTGTATATGCACTGTCAGGTTGATCAGACCCTTCAGTGCATATGATTGAAAAATAGGAACATAATTAGCATCTGCCCCTGAACCAGCAGTTGAGTGTTTTATTGTGCATAGAGACCAATCCAAATACTCATGTTCAGGTTCAGGTTTAGTACTCCCCTCTCTAAATGGAGACTAACTACTCATAATGCAAGCAAATGCTCCTAGAAAGCTTGGAAGGTGCAGGTTCATGGATCCTGTACTTGTTAGACCTAGGTTTCCTAGACTACCTAATAGTTGCACAAAGGGCATTGTTCCTGCAAAACAAAAACACAACTGAAAAAAGAAAACTTTGAAAGAATAATTGTCTTTGGGACTATGTGGACTAGGTCCACATCTTATTGACTCAAGATAAAATCAAAATCAACTAGGGTTTCCCCCATGCCTAATCTAGACTCAATCATGTATGCTTCAAACACATGGTTGAAGAACACAAGCTTATACTAAGAGGGGGGTGAACAATATAAGACCACTTTTTACTTTTCTTTTCCAATCAATATTATGCAATGTATAGATAGCAATATTAATAGCAGTAATCAAAGCAATGTAAAAATCACCACACATAATAGAGACACCACAATTTACATGGTTCACCCAATGTGGGCTACTCCACGGAGAAAATATTTCATTAAAATTTTTTCAATCAATCTCTTGGGAATCCTTTCCCTATTACAATATTTATGTACCTCTATCCAAAGAAGATACCAATCCCCTAAATCAAGTTCATGGATATCTATCCATAGGAGAACTCCTTCTCCTCTGCTCTAGCTGGTGATCCTCTAGAATACTACTGCCTCCATTGCACTGGCTTGTGGATCTCTCTCCACTAAAGACTCTTGTCCTCACTTAGAATACATGTCCTCACTACCCTGGTTAATGGATCTCTATCCACTAGAGACTACTATCCTCTGCTCTCTATCACCTCCAAAGCTCTATCTCAAATCTGCACTAAACACAGTTCTTTAATCTATCACAAATCTGCTCAATCTCTATCTGTGGTATAGGACAAACCTATCCTCAAATTTGCACCAAACTCTGTTCTTAATTTTGCACTAAACATGGTCCTTTAGTATAGCACAAATCTATCTTCAATTTATGTCCTCAAGCGTTAACTCAAAGCTTGACTCAATCTCAAATCAACTCTGTTGGATCTACCCTAAACCTTAACTCAAGTTTTGAACAAATCAATCAATCAACTCTGCTCTTAAGACTTCTCAAATACTTATCTTAAATATGCCTTGTAAGCTTCCTCAAAAGCTCACACTAATATGTCCACAAGTCCTCTCTAGAACTTGCTCAAATCTGCTCTACAAGTCCTCTCTAGAACTTGTTCAAAATATACTCTACAAGTCCTCTCTAGAACTTTTTCAAAATCTACTCTACAAGTCCTCTCTATAACTTGTCCAAGTTTACTCTCAATATGTATTGTAAGCTTCCACAAAAGCTTACTCAAATTTGTTCACAAGTCTTCTCAAAGACTTTCCTCAAATCTGATCAACAAGTCCACACAAGAACTTGTCCAATCTCATAGAAATATAAAGAGAATTGTTAAAGACTCAATATGTTCTACACTTATCAAAATGCTCAATTATACTCTTAGAAACATAAAGAGAATTGTTAGAGACTCAATATGCTTCTTATTCACCTAAATGCCCAATCACTTTCTCAAATTAATTTAGAATATAGAATAGTTTATTTTATGAAACTAAACAATCACTTCACACACCCACTTGACTAGGCTCAACCAACTCTACTCAACCAATCACTCAATGAAATAATTCTTGCTCACACATCCTACTCCAAGCATATGACATTCACTCAAAACATTTCCAACAATGCTTAACAACTAATCTCACATAAAAATGATACTCATATTCTTTTCAAACCCTAGTTCAAGTTCTTTGCTCAACAACTCACTTCAACAACAATGCTTATAAAACAATCTTCACATAGCAATGATACTCAAATCCTAGTTCAAGTTCTTCACACAACCAATGGCTTCAACAACAATGCTTATAAAACAAGGTTTTAACAACTCTTTATTCCAGAAAACCTTGAAGCATTAACTCAAACACACTCAATAGGAAATCCTAATCAAGTCCTTTTCACTCCAAACTTATTTTACATAAAACCAACCAATCAACTTAACTATGGAAGAATGTGCTCATACCTTTTTCTTGATGATGAAGGAATCTCGTAAATCTACCACAATCACAAATACTTCTTTGCCAAGCTTAAAGAAATTATAAGATGATAAAATCCCTCAAAAATACAATGTAAATATCAAGACACATATACACCTTGTCACTCCATATTTAAGAAAACAATCATCAACATTTACAAAAAAAATAATTCACCACTTACACCTTATAATCTCCCAATTAAAATAATATTCAATGTACTCTTCTTTTCAAAATAATTCAATGCAAGAAGTTCCCTTTATCCTTTTAAACTTCAACAAATCAATGTGACACAAACACTTTATTCAAAAATAAAGCTAACTCCTTATTCCTCCAACTTATCAAAAATAATAATCAAAAATATTTTAAGCAACCCTTTTAACTCCCTAAGACCTCATGTCAAACTTTAGGCAACACAAAAATAATAATCAAAATTTATTACCTTGGCCTTGGTGGGAATCGAACTCACAACGCAGCCTCAACCAATGCCCTATCTGTGGCTCCAACCATCGCGTGAGCTAGGCACTCGCTTGGGGAGTGGAGAGCACCATGTGCTCTATGAAGCTCCCCGCTTTGCCAAGCAAAACGTGCGCCTTCCCTTTGGGGCTTCCAACACAAACAAACTCACCAAAATACGCTGCCACCGTGTTTTGAATGCAGATCACCGAGTGCCAAAACACTCTAACCACTTCCCTCTTACCACTAGACCACGCTGCCCAGATGGCTTCCAATTTTTGATGCTTTTCAATTTTATCTCTATTCGCTGGCACATAAAACAAAATTTGCTTCTCTTTTTTCGCACGAGCTCTCAACACAATTGCACGCATTAATGTTCGAGCAAAAGGATAAATTTAATGCCTCTAAGGCATGGGTATATATATTGATTTCCTCCTTCATGCATACACGTCGGTGCTCGAATTTCCTTCAAACTTTTAGATGTCGACGCTTTTTATTTTCCTTTAAACTTTATTAATTTATAAATTATTTAAATTCTTTTGAATTTAAATTTTATAAATTAATTCTTTAAAACCCTTTGGTTTTATTAAGGTCATCTCTCATTGTACAACTTTGTATAAATAATATTTATTTATAAAATTTAAATTCAATTTAAATTTAAATATTTTAAAAAATATATTAAACCTTCCTTTAGCTTTGCAATAAACTTCCTTGGGTTTTTATGAAAAACCTTTTAACTTATGCTTCCACATAATATTAAAAATATTATGAAACCCTTTTGCTTTTAACCTTTGCATTGTTCCTTGACATATTTCTTGACATCAATGATGACTTCATTCCTTGACATCAATGACAACTTTGACTTAATGACTCAAAATGTCCAACAATGGTATGGACGCAGGAGGTGGCCATTGATTTTTAAGGTAATGTTGCTATCGTCTATTTTTTTGATTCTTATAGCCCCATTATTAATGACTTCAGTCACTTCATATGGCCCCATACAACGTTGCATGAGCTTACCCTTCCTTTCCTGGAATCGAGAATCATAGAGTAATGCCCATTCTCCCACTTTAAACTGCTTTGGCCTGGTGTGGCGGTCATGCCACTTGGCTCTTTATTTTTGAATGATCTCTATTTTTTGTAGAGCCTCTAGATGGTATTCATACAACTGATTAAGCTGTTGAAATCTTTCTTTTTGTGCATCATCCAAGTTTATATTCAATTCTATATCAGTCCTAAGTGTTTTGACTTCAAACTCTATAGGCATCATGGCACTTTTCCCATAGACTAACTGAAATAGTGTGAAACCAATAGTAGTCTTAAAAGTGGTCCTGTAGGCCCATACTGCTTCTGGTAATCTTGTATCCCAGTCCTTCCTATGTTGTTGCACTGTCTTTGTCAAGATATTTTCCAACTTTATTTTGGTCACTTCAACTTTCCCATTCGCCTATGGATGGTAGAAAGTGGTTTTGTTATGCCTGATTTTGTATTGTTGCATGAGTTCTTAGATCATCCTTGAAGTAAACTGAGGTCCTTGATCAGTTGTGATCTCCCTTGGAACCCCAAATCTTGTAAAAATTGATGAATACAAGAAGTTTGCTACTGTTTTCTCCTTTAAATCACACAAATCCTGTACTTCAACCCACTTTGTCACATAGTCAGTACAGACTAGGATATACCTCTTACCTCCTAACTATGGATTAATAGGTCCTACGAAGTCCATACCCAATTTATCAAATGGTTCAATGTGAACATGTGGTTGGAGTGGCATATCATCTCTGAGAGTAGGTCTGTCCATCCTCTGATATTGATCACGTTGGCTCACATGTTTGGCTGCATCCTTGAATAGTGAAGGCCATTAATAACCGACCTACAACACTTTATATGCAATCCTTATTCCTAAAAAATGGCCACCACAAAGTTCATCATTGCAAGCCTTGAGTATTTCAATTATTTCATTCCCAGCAACACATCTCATAATTTAATTAGGCCATGTTTCAAACAATCACCCATCAATCCATGAGAAATCTTCACTTTTCTCAATTAAAGTTTATTTTTCATGAGGTAAAAGTGCAGGGGATATTTTACCAGTGGCTAAATAATTAGCCATATCTGCATACCAAGGTATCTGATCATTTAGAGCAAATAAATGCTCATCTGGAAATTGGTCTTCTGTAGCTGCATAATCTAGAGGTGTCAACCTGGACAAGAAATCAGCTACCATAGTCCTTTCCTGGCTTATCCACTATTGTCACATCAAATTCCTGTAAGAGCAATAACCATTCGATAATTATGCCACTAATCCTAGGTTTGTTTGTCAAGTACCTAATTGTTGAGTGGTCAGTGTGTACAGATACCTGGTAACCTGTAATGTAATGATGAAATTTGTTAATAGCATGTATTACTGCAAGAAACTCCTTCTTTGTGATAGTATAATTAAGTTCAGCACTTATGATGTTTTTACTAACATAATAGATGGCATAAAAATCATCACCATATTTTTGTCCCAGTACTGATTCGATTGCATTGTTAGATGCATCAGCATATATGTGAAAATGTATGGTCCAATTTGAACCTCTCAACACTGGAGAAGTAATTAGTTTTTCCTTTAAAGTATTGAATGCTTGTTCGCATTCTTTAGTCCGTATAAACTCTACATATTTAGTTAACAATGTGGTAAGAGGTTTAGCAGTTTTTCTAAAGTCTGATATAAACCTCCTATAGTAACCGATTGATCCTAGGAAACTACAAATATCCTTTTGTGTTTTGGGAGTAGGCAGGGTTTGGATGAATTCTATTTTTTTTGTTTACTTTTATCCCATCTGTAGAGATTTGATGTCTTAAAACTATCCCTTCCTACATCAACATATAGCATTTCTCATTGCTTAAGGACAAGTTAGTTTCCTCATAATGTTTAAGTATCTTTTTCAGATTCTTTGTGGCTATTTCAAAATTTTCACCATATACAATGAAATCATCCATGTATACCTCCATACTCTCTCCAATCATATATGAAAAAATGCTAAGAATTGCCCTCTGAAATGTGGTAGATGCATTACATAGACCAAATGAAAAACTCGATAAGCAAATGTCCCCCATGGACAAGTGAAGGTGGTTTTGTCTTGATATTCCTCCCCTATTTGGATTTTATTGTATCCATTGAATCCATCCAGGAAATAAAAGTACTTCTTGCCTTCTAAGGTGTCAAGGACCTGATCTATAAAGGGTAAAGGGAAGTGGTCCTTCTTAGTTGCTTTATTAAACAACCTGTAATCAACACAAATTCTCCATTTTCCATTCTTCTTGGGCACCACCACTAATGGTGATACCCACTCACTATCTAAAATGGGGTAGATGAATCCAACTGTGAGAATTTTTTGTAATTTTGTTTTGACAATTTCTTTCATAGTTGGGTTCATTCTCCTCTATGGTTGTCTTACTGGTATAACCTAGTCTTCTAGATATATCCTATAAGTACAAGTCTCAAGAGCTATTCCTCTCATGTTAGAATACTCCCAAGCAAAGGCATATTGATATTTTTCCAATGTTTATTTTAGTTTGGTCTGTTGTTCAGCTATCAACTGGTTATCTATGTTCAACATTCTACCAGGTGCAACTTCTATTTGTTGAATATGGTGGTCTTTTACTAATGACAACTCAGGAGGAGGATAGGAGGGTTCTCCTTAAAAAAAGTGAGATATCATCTTATCCTCATCACTTTCATATTCCAAATCCTCAAGTGTCATGATAGGTTGGATCATTGATAGACCACCAATATTTTGATTCTCATCCTTAGGTTCTTCCAACAAATATACAGACTGTGCAGGTGGATATATGATCAATTTATTTATCTTCAGACCATCTAAAATGGTCATTTTCCCATCTCTACAACTTATGTAAGCATCAACTATTGACATCCAAGGTCTACCTAATATTAATGGGTATCCACCTAGTCCATATTTAGATTGTAGCACTAATAAATCTTCTGGATACTCCCATGCATCTACTACAATAGTGATATCTTCTAGTATTTTTTTAGGGAGTACTATAGATCTGTCTGCCAAATGCAGCATAGTTTTAGTGGGCTTCATATTAGTCAATTTCATTTTTTGCATGGTCTCTTGGGCATGACATTGATGGCTACCCCCAAATCTACTAGTGTGTTGGGTAAAACACAACCTTCTATTTTTACAATTAGTATAGGGCTTCCTGGATCTGTTTACTTTTGGTTGTAGGTATTTCCTAACATGAGGTCATCTAGTTGACCTACCAAACTGATTATTTTAGCTGGTTTCCTCCCTGGCTTCTTGAGGCACAATTCTCTTATGGCCTTCCCATAAATAGGTATATCTCTGATGGCCTGAAAGAGAGGGATTGTGACTGTTAAATTTTTTTAAACTAGAGATGATATCAAACTATGTTTGTATTTGTTTCTTGGGTTCCTTCAACCTTTGTGGAAAATGTGGAACCTCCTCTTTGTTATGTACAAGTGTTGATTCTTCTTCTACCTCTTCTATAATGGGTGATTCCCCTTTCTCTATCTCTATTGGTTCCTCTTCTTCTACAAGAGGATTGATTTCTACACCTACTTGCTTTCCAGGCCTTAACTAGATAGGATCACAATCTACCTTAATATTATACATAGGGTACATCTTGTTTTCCATATGATAGGTTGGCTACTGTCTGTTGTTTGGGTTTGTTATTGGCTATGCTGGTAACTGAGGAGTCCTTGGAGCAGGAAGAGTAGGCAGACTTGGCTATGGTGGAGCTGGAGTAGGATGCTATGGATACTGATTCCAAGCATTTTTATTTCTCCACTAATGCCAAGGCTGCTATTATTGCATTCTTGGGTAAGGTTTGTAAGAATTTATCCCTTGGGAAAATGTATTCCAAGGTTGTTACCCATACCAACCCATATTGGGTGGCTATGCTTGACCTTGGTTTTGGTAATTTCTACCCCATAGTACGACATTCCTGATTGGATATTGTTACCCATAGAAGACTGTTGCCAGTTCCTCCTATTACCCATGAAGTATACCTCTGTTACTTCAGGTTCCTCTTTAGATTTTATTAATTGTGGATACAACTTCATTTTATGATCCTTCTTACAAATAGCACATACACAAACTTTATTTTCTAGGCACTCATTTATGGGGTTTTTGCCTCTGCATTTAGGATAGAAGTAGGTCAATACTACCTCATTCTCTTGCTTCTTTCTCTAAAGTAGAAGAGTATCCATTTTAAGAGCTAGATATGATAACATCTCACTCTTAAGGTCCTCTAGCATATTGCCTATTTCTGTTTTAGTGATAGTGGCTGACAGCTTAACATTTCTAGGGGTCAAATTACCTTTTCTTCTTGAAAATTTTTGACACAACTGTCCAATATCATCTATTTTGTGTTGGTAAATGTCTCCCCCAGAGATCATGTTTAAATCTTCCAAGGATTCATTTTTTAGTCCTTTCAGAAAAATACTTCTTAGGGACCTATCTCCTAGTTTTGAATGGGGTGATCTTTGCAAATTGAAGCTAAATCTATCTTGGTATTCTTCCACAGATTTTCCTTTCTTTTGCCTCATGTCTAGGACTTCCTCTCTCACATCTATTGCTCTACCAAAATCCTTATACTGATCTAGGAAAATTTTCTTCAACTGTTCCCAGGTAGTTATCCATTTATCCCCCAAGCTGATGAACCAACGCAAAGCTGAATCATCAAGGGTGGAAGGGAATAATTTTAGTTTATGAGCATCTATGGTGTAATCCACATATCTACATAAAACATCAAATTTAAATAGAAAAATATATGGATCTTCTGTTGGTAGTCCTCTAAAATTTGGAAGGTGGGCAAGAGATATGTGTTTCATCTTGTGATATCCCCCTGCCTCTTCTATTGGAAAACTAAAACTAGTGGATGTTTCCTCTAGATTTTCTACCATTCTATCTACTACTGGAGTTTCTACACTTGCTACTTTCAAATCAGTTATCAATGCTTCTAGTTCATTTCTTTTATCCTTCAAAAGGATGGATAAGTAATTATTTGATATGGTTTTGTCTAATACTGCTTGTCAACATTCAGCATTCAGTAGATCTTCCTCAAATTGAACTCTACTTATCTCTGACCCTTCTCTAAGATTTTTCTCGATTATTTTAGAAGGGTCATGTGCAAATAGTGGGTGTTTCTGCTAATGCACAGGTGGAGATTGTGATGGTGACAGTTCAGTCTTAGGTTCAGATTCTACTGAAGGAGAAGGATTCTGAGAAACAACTTCTTTATTTTTGACAAAATGATCGTTTGGTCTCATGTTCTTAGGTGGACTCATACAAAGTTTCAGATGAAGGTTTCTAAAGAAAACACTCTAAACTACAGTAACTATGCGTCCTTCAGAATAATAAATTACAATGGCTACTCCTCGGCAACAACACAAAAATGTTGGGCAAAATATTGGTTAATTTTTCTATGGTTTAATTAATTATCTCAATTTAATTGTCAACTCAGGGTAGCTCGTAGTCTTGTGCGCAGTCGTGCAAGATATATGCTTATAATTTCTCCTTCGGAGATGAGTCCCTTATATTATGGTTTGGAGGTATTTGGTATTCGTTGAATTTTGTATTTAAACCAATAATCTCATGCTACGTCTAAGAAAATAGGTTTTGAAAGTGTTTAAAATATAAATTACTACCTTGTTGGAAATCATAGAAAATAGGGGAAATAACTGGAAAGCAAATTAATCTATAAAAGTAAATATAGAAAATAGGGGAAATAGGGAAGAACTTTATTGTAAGTGGGCCCACGCTTCCAGCAGGTTCTTCCCACGGTAGTTTATCATCGGACGCTTTAGAAGATTTTTATAGAGAAATACTCAGGGATTTTATTAACAATTGCAACAGAAGAAAATTACAAGAAAAGTCTAGGGGGTCTTCTTTAGGGGTGGCCTGCATATTTATAATATATGCGGCCAACCATGTTACAATTCTCAGAATGAATCAAAAAATAATTCACTGTTACAACTATTTGCTTAATTGAAGGAATAGGATAAAATATCATGATATTTCAACGTATTCTATTTTCAAAATACATTTGATATTTATTTTCCCAATTTACATAAATAATTTACGTATCAGCTAGAAAATGTGTGATGATTCATCTTTGACGTTGTCCCATATCCGATTTCAATGCTGCAATTTGTTTCATGTTGGTTACTAAAGTTTTACTTCTGTTCTACCGATCACATAGTCGTGCTATAGTTTGGCATTAGTGGAAATTAGGCATTGTGTCTGAAGAAGTCAAGAAGTAGGCATCTTGTATGTAGAAGTCGGGAAGCAGGTGCCTAACAAAAATAGGTGCTTTACAGGAAGCAGGCACCTAACGAGAAGTAGGCACCTAATGGGAAGCAGGCGCCTAATGGGAAGTAGGCACCTAATAGTTAAGTGTCGAACAAAATTTAGGCACTTCAAAGGAATTTTATTGCTTGACTTCGTACCTCTTCATCGATATTTTGCAGATGTTTTTCCTTCATAAAATTACAAGTTCCAGGTCCGGGTGGGACCTCGACGAAAACATGTCAAAATGCAACAATTTCCACTAAATCTACACAAATTACACTTAAAGACAAATATTAGAGAACATGCAAAATAAATTGTTAATTATATATATAATTTCCATAAAACATTTATATCTACAAGAAAATATGTCGCACATTATGGGGAAAAGAGTACAAAAAATGAGCAATTTTGTGGCTCATCACTAGTCATGAGATAAACTTTAATACAAAGCAAGAAAATCATATAGTAATAGAAGCTAGATCATATCAAGGATATTCCACTCTAAAACAAAAAAGGTAAAGAAAGTCTATCTACAATATCATTTGGCAATTTTAGAAGGAATTAAAATTTGCAAAAGAATATGTGGAGAGAAATCCTAATAATAATTCCAACAAAAGAGGTCAAGTTTATTCTAGGTAAATCATCTTCATTTTGCTCAAGTAGTATAGAATCCTTTCCAAGTAATAAGAGTGAAACGGATGAAGGTGTTATACCTTGCACTTAAAGGTATCAAGAGTATCATAATAAAGAAATAAGGATGGAGGAAACCCATAACAATGTAGCTTTTTTTAGTAGAATAATAAGGTAATTGCTAAAGAAGAGCATCCTTGCACTTTAGGGTTTCTAGGGCAACATAAAGAAGATTTTGCTTTTCAAGTTATTCCTTGCACTTAAGAACAAGGTAAACCTAAATATGATAAGTCTTACTATGAGTAGTGTGAGAAGATTGAAGAGATTTATGAAGATGAAAGTATTATTGGGAATGAAAAAAAAAGAGGAAGACCCAAGAAGCAAAAACAAAGAGAAAAAGAAACCTAGAGGGATATTGATATGGGAAAACAAAAGCAAATATCATAAGTGCTAACAAGTGGGGCTAAACCCACAAATAAAATAAAAAAATAGCCATGAAAATAATTTCTTGGAATATTAGGGGAATGGATAAGAACCCTAAAAAAAGGTATTAAGAAATTGTGAGATTGTTATAGACAAGATATTTATAGAGTTGATTATGGAAACTTAGCATCTTGATGAAGATAGAGATTGATAGAGAGGCAAATGAAGAATATCTTTGATCAAAAGGTAAGGTTGGATAAGCTTTAATTAACTCATTAGAAATGTGATGAGAGCAATGTAATATTTTTTTTTGTAATGAGAGTGGCCCCCTTATAGAAGCCACACATAGCTTTAAAAAAAATAATTAATGCATAGTAAAGCAAAATCATGTATACTGCAAATACTTCATATATCATTGCAAAAACTATTAATGAGTTTATTTCATTTTATGCATATTGAAGATATTATTAAAAAATTATTATAGAGCTCTCTTACAAGGCATTTGTGATAATATTAACACTCTTAACAATCTATTCAAACCACATCTATTTTTTCAGATTTTTTAGAGATATGGCTAGGAGCAAATTCTTCTATGAAAACTCTTTGGAAGTTACTCACAAAAAATAGAATAAGTTCATCCTTTACTAAGAATGAAATCATGTTTAAAACCAATAAAACATTCCATTGCTTTAAGGCATGAGTGTGTTCTAATCATTTGCACGCACCCTTATTATTTTTTTGGTGTATGATTCATCAGGTGTAGATGGATGTCCTTTTATCTACCACAGCTGAAAAGTAAAGGGATAACATGAATTCATCAATGAATTTATCATCCATTGGCTTTCATCTCTACCTGCAAAGCTTAAAATGCAAATCCAAATTCATGCATTTTTACCCATACTACCAATGGTGCCTCACAAATGATGACAACAATAAAATAGAATGACCTTACGTAGATATGCAATACACTTTAATTTTTTAATTCCTCAACTTCAAAAAAAATTCCCAATAAATTTCATCTTTAATAAAATTTCTCAAATATTTTTGAATTCTCTATTTTTTTGCTTTGTTTCTAAATTGTGCACACAATGGATACATATTGACATATATCTATAAGTAAAAAATATTCTCACAAATGGGGCATGCTCTTTGTTTCTAAATGCTTCTATTAAAACTCTTTGAAAGTTACTCACAAAATATAGAATAAGTTCATCCTTTGCTAAGAATAAAATCATGTTTGATACCAATAAAGCATTCCACTTCTTCAAGGCATGAATGTGTTCTAATTATTCGTATGCACCCTTATTATATTTTTGGTGTGTGTTTCATTAGGTATAGATGGGTGTCCTTTTATCTACCACAACTAAAAATTAAAGGGATAACATGAATTCATCAATAAATTTATCATCTATTGGCCTTCATCTCTACCTGCAAAGCATAATATGCAAATCCAACTTCATGCATTTTTACCCATACTAAAAAGGGTGCCTCACAAAAAATGACAACAATATAATAGAATGACTTTACGTATCTATGCAATACACTTTAATTTTTGAATTCCTCAACTTCAATAAAATTTCCCAATAAATTTCATCTCTAATAAAATATCTCAAATATTTTTGAATTCTCAGTTTCTTTTCTTTGTTTCTAAATGGTCCACACAATGGATACAAATTGACACATATCTATAAGTCAAAAAATATTCTCACAAATTGGGTATGCTCTTTCATAATATTTGAATATTCTAACACATCTCTCCATTAATTCGTAGTGTTCTACTTTCACAATGTGAGACTCCTAATATTTTTGAATAATACCCTCCAAATGATTGGTATGCATAACACTCTTCAAATGTGCTAGAAAAAATTACAATGTTGAGATTTCAATAGCAATATGTTATAAACAAGAGTGTAGAATTTGCAACTGCCTTCCTTCATTTTTTGAAAGTAGTCAAATGCACCATGGTGTAGGCAGGCTCTTACAAAAGATTTTTAGATAATAATGGATCTATTTGATCAGCATGCCAACACTTTGGTACAAATTTTGCTTTATCTATGCCAAACGAATATGCTTAGTGAATAAACATCCAACAAACAATAATATTTTCTATGCAATAGGATGTTTCACTTTTCCAACCTGTAATATTTAGCAAAATAATGAACTCAACCTCTATGTGGATTAGGCAATAATTTCAAGTTAAGGAATATCATGGAGTGCAATAAAAGATAATCGAGTATAACAAATCATAACACAAATATATATTTAAAATAACATAATTATTTTATTGCTAAGAAAACAAAGTACAATACAAGCAATCTCTAAGAAGAGATGTGATGCTATAACATTGCATTCATTTCTCGTATTTTTAAAGTCAAGATTTCATCCCTCTTTATACAAAAAATGGTGTGTTGTAAATCCACCATATTGAATATGGAAGGTCACCCATATGGAAATGTGGTGGTTCACCTTCCATGAGTTAGAAGGTCACCCATATGGAAATGTGGTGATTCATATTCCATGAATTATGCACTGTATATTAAATAAAAATTACATACATACCACTTGTCCTTTTGTGTTTTATATTCTAATCGTGTGTCAATATTGCTAGAGATACATTTTGATTACAAAAATCTAAAAATAGAAAATTTCTATTTTTAGTAACCTTTTTGTTTTATATTTTTTAGGGCCTCTAAATTATTTTTTCACAAAGGTATTGGCAAATCATCTTTGACAAAGTGGTTTACAAAAAAATTGATCTCTCTTTAATCTTTTCAATGCTTCTGGAATGGATCAAAACATAGTCTTGAATATAAAGTTATGCCCTTAACAATGTAGTTCGGATAGAAAAATAGATTTCTAGGCATTTTCAAGTATAAGTCCATGTTGTAAATAGGTCACATGCCTAAACCATTCATCCTACTTTAAAAATTAATGGTCCCCACTACATCAACTTTCGACAATAGGTATATAAAATATTTATATATTTTATTTTTCATGAGACATTCCCCTTAGTGACCAAGCTGTTCGTGCTTGACAACTCTCTACATCTAGGAGGATAGTCTTCCTGTGGTCCCGGTCCTTGTGTTAAAAATTCATTCCTCCTCTATTAATGCTAAGCTATCTAGGTTTAGTTCTCCAATGTCCAATTGTTGTACTTCTATGAAAGTATCCAATAGAGGTGGATGATGGGGCCTAAGAAGTTCAACCTTAAAGATTAGATGCAAACTAGGATGAGATGGAAGATTCATTTAAAGTTATTTTCTTCCATATTCTTGGTGATGGTGTATGGTCCATAATGAAAAGGCCTGATATTCTATGGGGTTTAGCAAGTATTTCTCTTTGAAAATATAATTTTTGGTCGGTAATCTACACCTAAGGGAAGGATTGTGCACCCTACGACCTAGACCGACATTGAGAGGCCATTGGATAATGTAACCCTATGACAAATATCTGGATAAGACCGGTTCCTTATAACTTTAATAAAAAATTTGGTGGAGTTTAGGGACAACAAGAAAGAAAGCAAATAAAATTAAGTGATGTTAAATTAAACTGGGTGGATAAGCCGCATCAATATATATATGCAAATAAAAGCAGGAAGACATCATGTACACAACCATCTAACAGACCAGCTGATACATTTTGACTATTATAATTAATACTTCATACTATGTTTAAATTCCATAATTGACAAATTAATAGTCAGAATCCAGATAGTAGAATAACAACTGATTCATTTATCAACTTTAGCAAAAAAGCACAAACATAAAAATACATACATACATATGTGAAATGATCCGAAGGCCAAAAATGCTTTGTTTATATTAATGGATTCCTAGTATTGCATAAAATTGTAATAGCTTAGAGCCGACCCTCCAAATGAATTACATTCTCTATTTTATATCCAAAATATAGGGCCTCCTTTTTTTTGGGGGCGGGTTCATTAATGCACATCGTACCACCTGGGCGATGGGATATCATCTCTCTCACTCCTGGCTACATTTGAACAAGATTTTCAAGGGAACAGGTACGCTATTAGGTGATCCCTATTAATTATATCCCCTTTTGCCTAACTCTATATTTATTGGTACGATTGTGCCAGTTTCATTAATGACCTTGGCTTTGGTGGTGGATCATCGATTCTGCCTACAACATGCCTCCCTTTGACTGCATTGTATTGGTGGGGAAACCCCTATCCTCAATTTTCAATGTAGGTATTTAGAAGGTATACTATAGTGTTAGGTGACCAGCATTAAATGCAAGTGATAATACCTCAAAGATAGGTTTGAGACCTAGGTTAGCACCAGCTTTGACCAATTATTTCCTTTCTTTATAGCATTCTAACATCAGGCAGGATATTTTAGGAGCCTTTATAGGTGACATCTCACCCTCATTTTTTGTCACTTAACCCGAGCTATATTTTTGGGGTACTTTCACCCTTAGGGATTTTCAAAATAGTCGCCCTGACTAGGGCGGGCACCTCCAAATGAATCCGCCAAATTGGGGTAGGATAATTGGGATGAACTCGCCCCTCACGTTATCACAAACTTCTTCCCAAGTTGAGCGGGTAGCTTTGTGGATTCCTTTGTTTCACCCATCCATCAAAACTTGTCGTCTTAGTTTGGGTGAGGTTTTGGTTGGGGTGGAACATATCTTTGCAGGAAAAAACCTTCGTCCTAACATAGTCCGCCCAAGTCGTGGATCTTCTTATTTTGGATAAGATTTAGCACCATTGCGTAGACACCTAAAACACATCATGTTTAGGATACTATTCATATGGAAACATTCAAAGACCATATGAATCATCTTGGACCTTTCCAAGAGTTAGTAGTGGCTCTAACCACTTAAAAAGGGTAGTTCTATTCCATTCAAGATTAGCCACTCTCAAGCAAAGTGGTCGCAACATCTAGCCGCTAAAGCTGACAACGGCCACACCAAGCCATTGCTCTCGACAATGGCTAGCACTATGCACATTCTGGCTATGAATACAGGACTAGATCATGCAGTCTGACTACACCTTGAATTGCTTATGAGCATATTTTGGTATGGAACTCCCAAAGTTCCTCCTAACTACCCCTTCAATGCAGATTTTTGACTGATGCTTTCCCCCCGAGACAATCAGTTGCATGCAAATTTGGATCTTGGCTTCTCCAATAATCCAAGACCCAAATATAAAAGATGGGGGTATACTTATGGACTCTCCCAAGCAAAGAAAAATATCCACAAACATCATAATTTAGCACAGTGAAGCTCTAGCCTATTGGAGATAGAGATTTCATACCCCTTGGAGGAGTAGCAAAGCTTTGCCCAATTCAGCAACGATTTCCAGCCATATAACTATTCATATTTGTTATTATTCACTACCAACCAATGTACCAAGACATAACCAGTGACCCTTGAACATTAATTAGAGCAAATAACCTAGTACTATAGCCTTTGGATTGCGAGGAGGAAGGTTTTATTTTATAGCCACTATCCTGGACAGTGGCTCGCAGGCATAACCTAGGGTTTTTAGAAATTATTTTCTTTAGTTCTAGCTTAGATCCATGTGCTTTCTATTTCAATATTTAGTTCTAGCATAGATCTGAATTCTTTTATGAATTTACATTAATATTATTGAGTTTTATTGCATTTAATCACATTATGCTTATTTATCTTGATTATCATATTTGCTACTAAAATCCTCATTCGAGGAGGCAGCCCGGACTACTAAGTGTGCTTTGTTGTTTCTATGCATGCAGGTTATAGGGTCACAGGACCAGTTCAAGCCATTCAGAGCACAATATCCCTCTAGGATGAGAAAAGGAGGAGGCATCTGTAATACCTCAAACATATTTTGTGTGCGATATTGGGAAACCTGTAGAAGCGCATCATCCCTTTGCGAGGGGATTTATCCACCATGTGTTCCGCTTGTAAGTAATTGTATCAAAAACTAGGTATCCCTCAGAGGGACGAATATGTAACTGGATTCATTTTGGAATTAATAAAAATATCTTTTCTCTGTTATTTTTATTTTTGAGTTACGCATATTGCTTTATGTGTTTTTCCATTTGATATAATAATTATTGCATTGCAAGTGGGGTTGCAATGCATGGTCCTTGGGGTCGCACAAATGGTGATCATGGTGGGACCCCCAGCAGGTTTTTATTTTCTATCAATTTACTGATATTTATAGGTTTTCTATGTGCAGGTTCGACCACTCTAGTTGATAGCGACCAGCAGGTTTAGTCGCTCTGGTCAATAGCGACCAAAAAATCTTGACCATTAAAGCAGTTAGTGGCCAATAGTAGCCGCTCTAGTCGACAACGGCTAGCAAAAAAGTGTAGCAAAGGGCAGAATTTTCATCATCAGACAAGTATTTGAGGTTGGTAGTATTCTTTGATTTTTTGTCTTTCTCTGTCTGCAATGTTTTCCAGAAAACAGCAACTTAAGTCACATTTTTTTGTTATTAAGGAAAACATAAGGAAAAATGGAAAAAGAAAATGCATTTGATGTTTCTTAGATTTTTCTTTAGTTTCTTCTAGGCACTGCTAGGAATTGTGGGCCTTTTTTTTTAAGGTCTTCTCTAGTCTCCATTGTGCTAGGCTTCTAGGTGTTTAAGTTTGCTTGCATGTGGCCCAGCTTGAGGCCTTTACATGATAAAGTAGGAATTGCATCAAAGTTATTTTAGATCAGTTGTAGATGCATTTTTTGAATTCAAATGTTCTTTTTAGGCATGTAGGAAAATAGTCATTAATGCTATCTGATGCATATTTTTTATCATAAAAATCTAAAAAGAACCCCACACACATCACATCTTATTTTTAACATCAGTAGCATTGGGCTCTCACATCCAACCCGTTGATCGAGACCAATAATGGAGGTCATTACCACTTGGTTTGCTCATGAGAAATAGTATCATAGAGACCCATCCGTGCCCAAGGCCAATCCAAGAACTACCCATACCATGCAAAATAGCACACATTCCTCTTTGATGGGTGTATCGTTGCGTAGGGGTGTTAGGTGAGGGTTGGTAGTACCTTTACTACCTCGTTGAGTATGGACTTCACTACCATATTCATCTTGTGCGAGTATATAGGTGAAATACCTTAAACAATTTGAGTATACCATCCAACAAAAGTGCAAAATACGATGAGAGTTAGCTTATATATTCAACAAATTAAAACACACAAAATAGTTTAGGGAACACACAGTAATCCTTAAACAAGATAAACATATTCTTGCTTTGCTTGCATGGTTTGGAATTTACTTAAGAAGATAACTCATATTCATCATGGTATACACACGAAGCAATTGCCCTTGATCTAATACCGAGGCAAGAACTGACACTCCGCAAACTCACAGTCACACTGGCATAAAGCTACCCACCCATAGTGTCGCCGAACAAAGTTCAACAAGTCTTAGGGGCGACAACTCAACCCTTGGGGTGACTCCTCAAGAAACCCTAGTGATAGAACCACATCTTGGTTTCTCATCACATAGACATAAGGAGGCCTCAAGGCCTCACTCATCATATATACATGAGGAGACCTCATGGCCTCTCTCATTGCTCAACCATACGGAGGTATTGTGACCTCCCTCATCACACAGATATGAGGAGACTTCAAGACCTTCCTAATCATACAGACATGTGGAGGCATCATAATATCCCTCATCACACAGACATGCAAAGGCCTCAAGACCTCCATCATCATGTAGACATGAGGAGGCATCAAGACCTCCATCATCACATATGCATGTAGGGGTTGCAAGACCCCAATATTCACATGATACACTTAGGATAGATTAGCCCATTGAGGGGCAAGACATTAGGGCTACACCTAGTCATAGACCAAGGACATCCTATAGCCTCCTTATATATGGGAGGATACCCCTAGACTATGAGCTCATTGGTGCCAATGGGAGTCCATGGGATCAGCCATGGAGAACCAGACAGCTTGATGAGTTGGATCGAGTTCCCTCAAGACCAGCTCCAAGAAGCATTGCTATCGAATATTCTACTTTAGGAAGTTCATGTAGGATAACTACTAGGCACATCAATAAACCAAGGGAAGCTTCAAAGTGGCCCCAAAGCACCTACACTACCTCTGACCATGGGGGTACACAACACAAATAACAACACGTAGAACAAGTCATCCTGATAGACAAGGGTAAGAACATAGCAGGAGCCTCCTCGAGGGGCCTAAACATTAGAACTCCTCACATGGAGTTATAAATGCATTAACCTTTCGTAGCAGGTCGATCCGACCACATACATAGGTTAGAAGAAGCGTTGCACATTGAGTGAGAGTGTGTGGAAACTCTCAAGCAAGAAGAATGAAGGAAGAGGTACCTGCGCCTACATGAGCAATGCTTGAGATAGGAAATGGCTGAGTTTGAAGAGATAGAAGATAGGCTAGCTCAAGCTAACATACACATAGGTGGTGAGAGATACCAACATTATAGACGTGTTGATTCTTAGCAGTAGAGAAGCACTAGATAAATAAATGAGTGTACTCACCACGCTTCATAGCATCAAAAATACCTAGACCTCGAATAAACACAATTTAATTAGGAATAGGAAGGGATGGAAGATCAAGAATAGACATATCCTAAACCTCCATCCGTGGTTATGGGGGATGAGTATAGATGCCCAAATTGGGTAAACATAGGATTACCTCCCTTACCACCGTGAGTGAACCTTCAAGAACAAGAGATTATTTCTTCGAAGGCATACCAAATACTCATTGAGAGAGTCAAATCTCTTGAAAACTAGGACACAAGTGGGCAAAAGCTGACATTGAGCAAGATACACAACTAGCATCTATGCCCATCATTCCTGATTCTTGCATATCCTAGGCACTTTGAGATACCTAGGCTATACAATTTTAAGGGAGAGGAAGACGCATAAGAACACGTTACCAAATTCATGAATGCATACTTCCATCTTGAGCAGAATGATGCCCTAATGCTAATAATGTTCACTATGATGTTATCGAGCGTAGCAACTCAATGGTTCAATAAACTGCCCAAGCACAGCATCATCATCTTTGAGCAACTGGTGAATGCATTCCTTGAATGATTCTCCTTCGGCACCAAGAAGAAGGTGAACCTATCCAATCTAGCCAACTTAAAGCAATATGACGATGAGCTAGTTATGGATTATGGGAATAGGTGGAGAAAAATAATAGCAAAATTACCATTATCTGTTTCCACAAAAGAGCTCACCTGAAAGTTCACAAAGAGTTGTGCAAAACATATCTTACTATTATTACAAATATAGCAGTATGAATCATTCAAGGAATCCTTGGCTCAAGCTAAGCTTATTTAGGACATAAAGGTTGACGAAGGAGACCTCAAGCTCTGGAACAAGGAGTGGAATAATGCCAACCACAACAAAAGTCAATAGAAGTTTGCCAAGCCTTCTAAAGTCAACCAGGTTGTTTTAAGTATGCCAAAGGGAGGCAATGACCATCAACCACAAAACTATCAAGCTCATCCCCCTTCAGCTAATTACGACCCAAAGAACAACCAAGGCTAGAATAGGGAGTGTCGATCGCCTCACTATTATGACCTCTATATGAATCGATGCAATCGATATTTAATAATTTGAGTGAGGTACATAGAATTAGATTTTCTTATGCACAAATCCTTGACCCTAATCATCCCAATCCCAAGAGAAATAGGGAAGATCAATATTACCCATATCATAGAATACAGGGGTATGACATCAAAACATGTATGGAATTCAAGAATGTTGTGCAAAACATGATTGATAAGGGAGAACTAAAAGTCGACAACATGCTAGCTCCCAACAACAGAGACATGGGTATATTTAGGAACCCATTGCAAAATCATGAGGCTCCTATAGATCAGGGTCCCCAAGTCAACCAGATTGGATTTGACCCACCCATTTAGGGATGCATCAGAATGGTTGAGATAGTTAACGTGGCAACTAGAAGTCAGTAATATGGCCAACCAGAGCCTCCAACAGCTCCCATTCGTATCTCAGCTACACCTCGACAGAGATAGGTGTAAAATAAGCCTCTAGGTCTGCTATAACGACCTATGGTAACTATCCGGAGTAGACTAGAACAAAACCTACAAATGACTTCAGCCAAGTTATCAATTTATGAGCTCATACAACAATATCCTAGGCACAAGGAGACTTTGATGGAGATTTTGAGATCAATCGAGCTCTAGCCCCAAAACCCATATGCGTTCACACATTTTGTGGGGTAAGTGCAACAATGCCAAGAGCCCATGATCTATTTTTACAATCACAAAATTAAGGTAGTTCCTACTACCTTAGAAGACCCGCATATGCATATCATCGCATCAATCAATGACATACCATTCAATCAGGTTCTAATCGATACGGTATCGTCGATCAACATTATTACTACAAAGGTTATAGGGTACCTGAATATCCCTAAGTCCAACATTGTCTCGACCTCATACACGTTAAGGAATTTCAATGAAGCATTGTGCTCCATAGTGGGTACAATCATTATGCCTATTTAGGTAAGGAAAAAGACCATCCCCATGATGTGTCACATGTTGGAGAGGTCAATGCAATACAATATCCTCTTAAGGCATCCCTAGATAATGGATATGTAGTGTGTTCCCTTAATCTTACACCAATGCATCAAGTATGTGCATGAGGGACAAGTTCATGTGGTTTCATCTGATGAAGATTCATTTAAATACGTGTATTAATTTAACTTATAGAGAGACTTTGTCCTTTCGTCAACACATATGTACATAAGGCCTTCATCCCCAACCACGTAGCCAAAAAATAAGAGCAAATCAGTGTGAGGTGACCCATCCACATCGGCACCACCTCCTGAACCTAATGTTACTCGTGCTTTTGAAAAGCCTTCAACATTTAAAGCAAAATATAATCAAAAGCTAAAAGCACCCCTAGTGGAGGAAGGACCTAAGGAACTTCCAACTATAGCAACTACGAAAATTCCAAATCCCATGGAGGAGGAATATTCCTAGGACATAGTCAAGGAGGTACCTCAACCTACCTCACCTGCTTCATCAATAGCATCATCTGCACCATAGGTGACAATTCACTTAGCCAACACATGGTTAGGTGAATATCTTGTGCAGAACATGAATTTCACATCTATTATTGATTTTTCACAAGACATGGGATGGCCAAGAGTCCCAAATTTGCTAGTAGAGATAGTAATTTCGTTAGGGGTTCCCCCTAACCAAACCAACTTCATCTATGCTAGTTTGGATTGTGCCCATCCTGCTTCTAATATTGAAGAGGATGAGGATGAACCATTCACCACAAATGTTCATTACTTGTCAAATCTTGAGTTCGCTCTAAGGTACTTTGAGTAGTGTCATTGGCATGGCTATGGCTTAGGCCTATACGAGCAAGGGCATCGGCTTCCATTCCAATAATAGTACCAAATTCCTACTGATAGGTGCAGTCTAGGGTTTCAAATATAAATTCGTGATGATTCTTTGGTAGCAGCCCTAGACAGGATAAGCTTAGGGTTCGGGGAGGATGTTGATTGGAATCCCTATCAACCTTTTTGTGTCTTCTTCTGCCCATCAGAGGATGGGTTATTTTGTAGCCTCCTTTAAATGCATTGAAAGGTAGACTTATTTTAGTGTTCCCTTTTTCAATTTACTAGACTTATTTTTTCCATGTGTAGTCTTCAACTATGGATGGGTGTCTATGGTCAATATCGAACCACCCGATGAGTATCACCCTGATTCCTCTCCTGAAGTGTGCCCATCAAGAATCATCCTATGGGAGGACAAGCCAACTCATGGGTATGAGCGAGAAGAATATGAGTATCTATAAAGTGAGGACAAAGAGGAAGTGGGTCTGGCCCATCATGGTCCTCAATATCTACAAAACCTCTCTTGGTATGGCCATGCAGAGATTGGATACATTTCAAATGAGAGTGGCTATGATTCAGTGGACTCAACTAAGATGGCCTTCATAAGACATGCACAACAAATGGTAGGGCCAAAAATAAATGCCAATGGATTATTCATAAGTGACAATGATTATGAACATGAGACTAAGATGGCCTATCTTAGGCATCAACAAGCAAGCCACCACCAGATTCCAGTAGGTAGAAATGATGGTTTCTTTATAAGTGATGACAACTTTGAGGATGAAACCGAGATGGCTTATCTTGGGCCTCATCATTTACGTCAAGTCAATCAGCTTGTTGAGAGAGAGGTGATACTTCGTGCCCTAGATCCTGACCTTCGCTTCCTAGGAATACCACCAAATCTAGACATCATCTATCGCATGGTCTTCCCAGATCTACCGACATTTAGAGAGTAGTTGTTGCCTAACAATCCTATCATATTATCTATTCATAGACCAGATCCTAAGATCCCCATTCCTGTAAAGCCACATCTTGGATATGGAAGGTAGATAATTAATGAGGAGTTTCACTCGTGTGGTCCTAGATATTTTATTCCATCCATCAACATTATCTCCATTGATTTGACCACTCCACTCCATAACCCAGTAGATCCTTCAAAACCATTGTGTCTTAATTTAGAAGCTATTGATTGGGATCACACTAATTCACCCCTAGAGCCTGAATATTTCTTCCCTAATGAAGATATGCTACAACCTTTCCATTTTACACTAGGCTACGCACATGATGTCTATCACACTGGTCTTGATCTGATTCAGTTGGACCTATAAATCCAGTAGATGACATCCACTTAATCCCCACTCCTCACTAGCTTGAGGAGGGATTATATATAGTAATAGAGGAGACTTTTGAAGTGGACATCAATGATGACCCTTCTAGTCCAAATAAATTCAAGTTTGGAGAAAGCTTATCTCTAGAAGAACGGGCCATCATTATTCCTCTATTGAAAGAGAGACCAAATCTCTCTGCTTAGACCTACAAAGACATGTCGAGATTCGATCCAAAATTGGTTGTCCACAACATTTCGCTAGACCCCACAAAGAATTCAATCAAGCAGAAGCTTATAAATATGCATCCAACCATCGCTTTGATGGTTAATAATGAGTTGTAGAAACTATTGGATGTAGTCTTTATTGTTTCCATCGACTATGCAAAATAAGTATCAAACATGGTTCCCATAGGAAAACCTGATGGAAGAATCTGCATGTGCACAGATTTTAGGGATCTCAATAAGGCAACCCCCAAGGATTCATTCTTGTTTCTAAACATAGATGCTCGTGTATATGCAACTACAGGTCATGAGATGCTCTCACTAATGGACGGTTTTTTTGGTTACAATCATATTCGGATAAAATTTGAAGACTAGCATAAAAATGCATTCACCACTCCATGGGAAACATTCTACTACAAAGTAATTCCATTTGGTCTTAAAAATTTTGGTGCTACATATCAGCTGGTTATGACATACATTTTCCATGACTACATGCATAAGATCTTAGAAGACTACATCAATGACTTACTAGCTAAGTCATTGCTATGTGAAGAGCATGCTGAGACCCTCAGAAAGGTCTTGAATCGCCTAATTGAGCACAATGTCAAGTTGAATCCCAATAAATGATTCTTTGGTGTAACTTCTAGAAAACTCTTGAGATTCATCATTTCCAAGCGAGGCATCAAAGTAGACCCAGCAAAGGTAAAGGCTATCCTGGAAATGGTCCTTCCCACCAACATCAAGGAGTTGAGAAGCCTACAAGGCAAAGCAGCATCCATAAAATGATTCATCACACAACTATTAGATAAATGTTGACCCATGAATAGACTGCTACACAATGGGGTCCCATTCCTGTGGGATGAAGAATATCAGCAAGCCTTTACTGATATCAAGAAGTACTTGGCAACATCATCAGTTCTAGCTCCACCAAGGCCAGATGTGTCATTACTACTATATATATACGCTACCTATTTTTCTTTGGGCACCATGTTGGCTCAAAAGAACACACAAGATAAATAGCAAGTGATATATTACCGCAACCGCACCTTGGTGAGTCACGAGATAGGATATGCATACGTAGAAAATATGTGCCTAGTAGTGGTCTTTGCAACCAATAAATTGCACCACTACATGTTGAGCCATACAATGTATGTAATATCCAAACAAAATCCTTTGCAATATATGATGATCAAGATATATCATAATACACGTACTGCAAAGTGGATCATGTTATTGACAAACTTTGACTTGGAATTCATAAGCCAAAAGTCCATCAAGGAACAAGTCATAGTTGATCAACTGGTTGAGGTGCCTATTCAGAACAGTAGGCCCCTCACCATAGAGCTTCCTGATGATGTATTCTTCACATTATTAGAAGCACCCAAACTCGAAGAACCTAAAAAATGAAGCTAACATAATTTTGTTCTTTAATGGTTTGAATTATGAGCAAGGAGGTGGTGTAGGGATTATCTTTTTCATGCCACAATGAGCTCCAATACCCTTGTCATTTAAGCTAGACTTCCTTTGCACTAATAATAACACCAAATACAAGGCCCTAATCTTAGGTCTCCAAATAGCCATCGCTATGAAAATCAAGAGGCTAAACTTCTTTGGTGACTCCCTCCTCATAGTCAACCAAGTCAAGGGACTATTTCAATGTAGGGATCCAATCCTGAAATCTTACAAGGAGCTTGTTGACACCTATCTAGCCCAACTATAATGTTATGACATCGAGGCAATTCCTCATTCATCAAAAATATTCGTAGACACCATGGCGTCTTTGGGATCTTTGATCCCTCATAATCCATCTGCTAATTTCACTATCATTCATACGAAAATACTTTCACACTCAATGATGCAGCATGAGGATTTTGATAACAAATAATAAGTCAACATGATTCATATAGTCCAAGACCATGACTAGTTCTGTAAAGCCAAATATTTTTTAAATAAGGCAGCTTGGGGGTCATTGATCTTGTAGGGTCCTACAAATAATGGTACCACTATTCACCACAAGTTTGTTTCTCAATCTATACTTGTGCAAATTGAATTAAAGGAGGAACAAGTCATCTTATTTTTTGAGGTTGTAGCCTATCAGGATTGGCTATCCCAGTTACAATATTTCCTGAGACTTGAAATTGTCCCACAGGGACTATCACATGCTGAAAGATGAGAATTCAAGAAAAAAGTGATAATATATGGCTTGCTATGAGGTATATTGTATTTTTGAAGCTATGATGGAGTCCTCATTTGTTTCTTAGAGCCCCAAGAATTAGCTTGGGTGATTTAGCAAGCTCACGATGATACATGCGATGGCTACTTCAGCGGCATGGTCATTGTCAAGCACATCCTTCAAATGGGCTATTACTGTACCACCATGGAGAAGGATTGTTGTGAGTATGTCAGGAAATGTATTAAATGCCAATATCATGCAAATCTAACGCACTTATCATCTCAGGCCTTACAGCCCATTCAGACAGCTTGGCCATTTTCTCAGTGGGGTTTCGATCTAATCAGAAATATTTCTCCCCCATCTTCGGGCTGACACATGTTCATATTAACGACCACTGAGTACTTCACCAAATGGGTGGAAGTGGTCCCCTTAACCTTGATAATCGAACCTTGGATTGTAGAGTTCATACTTCACAATATCATCTATCGTTTTGGGGTCCCCTTCAAGATAATCTTGGATAATGGTCTGTCATTCAAAATTAAAAATGTGCAAGCGTTAACAACCAAATACAACATTCAGCATATTTTTATGACACCATACTATTTACAGCCAAATGGGCAAGCATAAGCCTAAAAAAAACAATAGTAGCCATCTTAAAGAAGACAGTGAATGAGAATCATAAGGATTGGCATCTGCAATTACCCCTTGCATTATGGGCTTAAAGGACTAGCATACGAATGCCTACTAAGGCAATATCATTTTCGCTTGTATATGGCACTGAGGCCATTATGCGCTTATAATTGGAAATTCTAACATTGTACATCACACTAAAAGAGTTCATCAATGATGAAACTACGCTGCAAGCTCGCTTGGATCAGTTGACCCTTCTGGATGAACGTCACATAAATGCTCTTGAGCATCTTTGTGTTTACTAGAATCATCTAACAGAGATTATAACAATAAGGTCCATTTGAGAGACTTTAAGGTTGGGGATCTTGTGCTTAAATAAAACCAACAAGACTCAAATATGTCCCCGCACCTACGAGACAAATTTATGGCCAATTGGATAGGTCCCTATATCATCTCTAAGAATATTGGACCTGGGGCATTGCCTAACATCGCTAGAAGGTGTTGAGGAGCCAGAGCCTCTCAACATTATTCATCTAAGGGCATTTCACACATAAGCACACCAAAACTTAAAAACATTAAAAAAAAACAACAAAATCTCAAAAACATTCATAAATTTCAAAATCACAAAAACAATAGAAAATCGTAAAAAGCAAAAGGCTCCAAAGGCATCTTAAAGCCCTTTGGTCAAATCACAAAAAGCTCCAAAGGCATCTTAAAGCCCTTTGGTCAAATCACAAAATTCCCCAAAGGCATCTTAAAAACCCTTTGGTCAAACCACAAAAGGCCCCAAAGGCGTCTTAAAGCCCTTTGGTCGACTCACAAAAAGCCCCAAAGGCACCATAAACCCTTTGGTCAACAACAAAACATAAAATCACAAAAACAATTTAAAATCAAAAAGTTCAAAAATATTTAGAATAATCAAAACTCAAAAACAATTGAAAGCATCAAAAATACAAAAACATTTGCATTATGCATCAACACTTGCATCCATATAGTTGCATTGCATTAGGCACGTTGCATCCATTGCATTTACATTAGGTAGGTTGTGTTCACAATCTTACAAACAACACCATGTTTGTACTTCAATCATGCATCTTCAAAATCCATCATCATCCATAACCCATGTGTGTAACTATATTTTTCATAACAACCCGTCTTATTTTTATAAGGAATATACTAGGGTTTTTCGGTCACTCAGCCATACCTAGTGGTTTTATCAAACTTTGTAGAAAGTTATCTTTGCTTTTAATAGATGAGGTTTGGTTTTGATAGCACCTGGTATATTTCAAAATCCTATCACTAATCAAAACACTAAAATCCTAGTTGGAACAAGGAAAATATGAATGCTATGAAGTGGTATTTGGTATCCTTAAGTGAAAATTTTATCTTACTCATCCCCCTGTGCGACCGATTCATTGAGAATTGGCAAAAGGATAAATTCCCCCTACCCAAATAAATCCCTTGCTTTAATAAAAATAAGAAAACATCCTGAACAAAGCAAAATTCAAAAACAAAATAAATAGTGATTATCATCACTATATAAATCCCTTGCTCAATAGAAACAAAAATTCAAAATAAACAGTGATTTTCATCACTAAGTATGAGCAAGTATCCCAAATAAATATGAAGAAAAGAAGGGAGTATTGAACTTGAATTCCTAGAGTTCTCAGCATTGACGAATCGCAAGGTGAACCTTATGCACGATGATATGTATGTCATATTAGCATCTTCCTTTTATACAAACCAATGTTTGCATGTGGAAGGACTAGTTGTAGGTGTCTTGTATTGCCTAGTGGTCTAATCCAACTGAGTTCAACTTAGGATCAGAATGAACATTTGAGGATCCCCAATATAGTAATGGGTTAAATGAATCCCACTTGGCACTGGGGTATACTTATGTTTTATCTAATACATTCATTTGCACACACAAGGATAATGAGTCTCTAGATCTTCATAAAAAAAACTTTATTCTTCAAAAGTTTTGTATGATTAGTATACAACTTTTGATGGAGCAACTAGGGTGTTTGAGTCTCATGGAAAACCTCAAAAATCCTCTAATAGCAAAAAGTCATATCATCAATTGCATCATCAACTTTCTTTAGAAGGTTTTGTTCATTAAAAGGTGTGCATGAGATAGGATAGATACCGAATGAATGTCAGCAATGACATTTAGATGGCTGCTAACTATTTTGGGTATATCTTTTAACTTACAGAATCTTATAAAGAAAGTACATACATATCACATCATATCATCTCACACTTAGATGTTTAAATATTAATTCTTATGGTAAGAGTTATTATTTATTCATGATTTTTATACATTCTATGGTGTCGTCCATTAGATTGTTAGAACTCATATCACATTCATTCCTTATGTTTTAAGTGATTAAAGCATATAGGTTCATTTACATTAGATCATCATCATAGTGCATTAAATATATGGCATTCGCCATATCATAACAACACAAGTTAGATACATATAATAAAATCAAAATTAAACATGTGCTTAACAATGAGCATTGCATCCATATAGGCATCCATCATAATGTATCTATACATCTAGATCATACCATCTAAAGCATACATCTATCATCTAGCTAAATGCATATCAATACATCACATCACGTAGCATAAAATCATAAATATTGCATCACATAAACATAAAAGTAAAAACATAATAAATACACATAATGAATCTCAAAATGTAGATATCATATATATAATGTGTATCAAATAAGTACATAAGGGTACAAAATTACCCGTAGGCTACAACTATGTAGGTCATTTGACCTTACACTCAAAAATAAAGCCAAATCAATGAAGTCATCAAGCTGGTCCTACACTCCCTACCTTTCCTCTGCCCTTAGATTTAACCATGTAAGAACGATGGGAGCTAGTCCCCATAGTCCTCTCTGTATGGGTCCTGGTCCTCTGGTTGGGTCAGACTAAAGGCTGTCCTGATGTACTACGTGTACTCTATTGTGATCCCCCTATTGTAGGCCTCTCCTGAGGAACAAAACCTAGCATCCATATATACATCTATAGAGATGCAATGTAGGCAACGTCTCCAATGATATGAGCATCACACTCCTCCAAGACACCCTACAAGTGCTTGACCTCTACACCTGGAGCCAAACCTATAGGCCCCTATGTAGTAGGAGCAACCAGTACAATCTATCTCTGAGCAACATCCCTCTCGATCGTGAGCTCGTATATCTAGTCTATGTCAAGTCTATTTGAGTTTGGAGAGTGGTCCTCTCCTCGTCAAAGCCCCTGACTCATGCTTGAAGCATGGTAAAGGTACAATCCCTCTACAAAATCTAGATCTTGGCTTACTAAATCTCAAACTCCACGCGATGTAGCTGAGCCCAAAGAGGGGACTCCTGATCCTTGGGAGCTAACTCCTCCTCCTCCTTAGGGTTAACCTACTCCTCTACCACCTAATGCTCTTCCTGCCTCCAGTCCTCTTTCTGAGCTTGCACTCTATGCCCATCAGGATCCTTAGTATCTGCCTCATCCACAGACCACCCTAGGTGGCCATCGCCCTGCCACAATCGCATAACCCACCATTGGGCATACACCTTAGTAACCCCAACATCAGCAATGCTAACATCAACTATAGTAGGGTCATCCTTCCCTCAGACTACTATAACATGAGGTGGTGGAAGGTTCAGCTCTACAGCAATCTATCTATATACAACTGGCTTGAGAGGAACATCCTATTGTACAACAGGATAGCATATCTCCAAGAGAAGACATCCTCTTAGTACCGTCGAACAATGGAAATCCCATCAGATCGGGTATCCTAGAATGCCGCAGCTGCATGTTCCCTAAAGACTCTTGCAAAGACTGCATCTTTGGCATCAGTAGAGAAAGACACAATGGATACTCCATAAAAATAGATCCGAAAGATCCTGTAGATATCCTTCGATGTGATGGTCATCTCACCCATAGGCAGATGAAAGGTATTAGTCCTAGAATCCCACCTGTGGACTAGGGTAGTGAGGTAGGCCTAGTCTGACATGGTCGTCAAAGACCTAGTGATTTACTAGAGACCATGAGCATCAAGCCAACCCTAATCTGTGTCATCCATGTCAGGGAGGAGATCCACAAGCAACTTTGGGTCCTAATCCTGTGCTAATAGAATATAAGAGTGCAAATTAAATGCCTAAATTAAATGTAATTACAAGCTAATTGTAATAAAATCCTAAAAACGATGCAAATTAAAACTAAGACAACCTAAGGCTACAAGCATAATGGCTAAATGCACCTAAACATTCAAAAAAATCAAAATATACACTTCAAAAATGCAAAAAAATCAATTAAATTGCTTAAAAATTCAAAAAATAAGCCTAAGGCCTCGTAGTCGCTCATGCCAAGAGTGGCCATGCATTGGCCGCTAAAGCTAACAATGGCTAGCCTCCAATGGTCAAAAATTTAACTATTGGAATTTAAGTTGGTCATTGATGGTGATAGTGGCCCCTCTTGGGCCATTTAGGCTGCTCTGAGTGTCAGTGGCCACGGTGCAACACGCCAACGATGTTTCCCCTCGGCCAAAAACCACAAAAAAATTCAAAAAATGCTAAAATAGAGGAAAGCCCACTTGAATTTAACCTAGACTAAGCCTACTTATGAGTTTGGTTCATTTCCAATGGGTTTAGTGAGGTTCCTTTACCAAATTTATTAAGTAGGTTTATTTTACCAAATTAAATAAACAAGTCAAGGTTTGACAAAGTACCCATGAGGCTCCGACTCCTCCGCTTGTATATGCCTCCCCTTTCTTGGCCATAGCATCCAAGTCAGCAGCAAATTTGACAACACTTCGTATCACAATTTCACTTTCTCACCTTAGAGCTCAAAAGTGCAATTGACAACTAGCAATAATGAAAAGTCAAAACCCTAGAATTTGCTTTTATATTTTCAATTTGTGCCTTGGCCACTGCTGGCATTAGCGGCCCGCACTTCATGGTCATTGGACCTGATAGTAGCCATGAAGAGGCAATAAGGGGTCGTTGGACCTGACAACGGCCAAAGAACAAAGAGGAATTGACTCAATTTCTCTACATAAGACCCCTCAAAATGGACCATTAAGCACACCTAGTGGTCCATAAAATTCAAAAATTGCATAAATAACAAAAAAATAAAATAAACAAAATTTCAATTGAGCCTTGTATTCAGTTATTTTCTCTATACACTTGGTGATTGCAGTGACTAGTGCTCCATGCAATTTGGCAAGATGAGTAAATTACCATAAGTCCACTTCAAAAAAATTGGTTATAGTGGAATTGAGAAGCTTCACTTCAATCCCGAAGAAGGCCATGGTGGCCGGACTGCCCCACGGGAGCGAGAATTCATCTCCTTTCTTCCATAACATTTTTAGCAAATCATCAAGCATAGTGATTCAACATAGGCTTAAATAGAATTGTTATCATCTTAATTTCCTAAGAAGGCCATTGTGGCCGGACTGCCCCATGGGATAGGGATGTGCAATTACTACTAAATGGTTGAGATCAAACCTAAAATGGGATCTTCCAATAACAAAGCAAACCTCTAAAAATGTCCAAATCATTCATCTTGGTCAAGCGACTCATCGCTTTATTAATTTTCCTTTCCTCATCGACTCATCGTTTGAGGGGGTAGTCATAATATCAACAATCATAATCAAAATCAACAAAAGATCACTCGATCATGTCAAATTGTGTTTGTCTTACAAATCATTTCCAACAACTATCATAAGGTTACCCTTTACTAGGAAAAAAATCAAACATGACAGTTAAGTTTGTAGCTCTCCTCCTTTCGGATCTATAGTTGCACTAAAGCCTATAGTAGCACTCAAATTGTCTGATTGTCTAATGAACGAGTGCAAGCTTTTGTAAATTTAAGCCTCCCACCCTATTGGAAGCAATGATTCTAGGATGTGCACACTTTCTCATGACTAGGGCATCCAATGTTGATCAGATCAATGATCATCACGCAACCTACAATGTGACCCTAGGTCATCTATTTTTGCTCTGCGTTGTGTTTTCCCATAATGCATCCTAAAAATGGGCATCTATAGAAACCTAAAACATGTCATGTTTAGGAGACTACTCAAATAGAAATATTTAGAAGCCATATGAATCATCTTGGACCTTTCCAAGATTTAGTAGTGGTCCTAACCACTCAAAAAAGATAGTTGTAGCCCATTCAGGCTTAGCCACTCTCAAGCAGAGCGGTCACCAAATCTAGCCACTAAAGCTGACAGTGGCCACACCTAGTTGCTGCTCTCGATAATGGCTAGCACCATGCACAATCTGGCTATGAATACGAGCCCATATCATATATTATGACTGCATCTTGTATTTCTTACGGGTAGATTTTGGCACGAAACTCCTAGAGTTCCTCCTAACTTCCCCTTCAATGCAGATTTATGACCGATGCTTTCCTCTCGGGATGGTTAGTTGTATGTAAATTTGGATCTTGGCTTCTCCAGGAAGCCAATACCTAGATCTAAAATAGAGGGGGATCTACTTATGGACTCTCCCAAGCAAAGAAAAAGATCCACAAACATCAGAATTTAGCACATAGAAGCTCTAGATGATTGGAGAGAGAGAATTCATACCCCTTGGAGGAGTAGCGAAGCTTTGCCCAATTCAACAATGGTTTCCAGCCATATAACTATTCAGATCCATTATTATTCATCACCAACTAGTGTACCAAGACACAATCGACAACCCTTGAACATCAATTGGAGTGAAGAACCTAGTACTGTAGCCTTTGGATCATGAGGAGGAAGGTTTTATTTCGCGACCCCTGTTCTAGATAGTGGCTCGCAGGCATAACCTAGGGTTTTTAGAAATTATTTTCTTTAGTTCTAGCTTAGATCCATGTGCTTTCTATTTCAATATTTAGTTCTAGCATAGATCTGAATTCTTTTATGCATTTACATTAATATTGCTGAGTTTTATTGCATTTAATCACATTATGCTTATTTATCTTGATTATCAAATTTGCTACTAATAGCCTCATCGAGGGAGGTAGCCCGGGCTACTAAGTGTGCTTTGTTGTTTCTATACATGCAGGTTATAGGGTCACAGGACTAGTTCAAGCCATTCAGAGCACAAGATCCCTCTAGGATGAGAAAAGGAGAAGGAGGCGATTGTAAGACCTCAGACATCTTTCATGTACGAGATCGAGAAACCTATGGAAGCACACTACCCCTTTATGAGGGGATTCATCCACCATGTGTCCCGCTTGTAACTGATTGTATCAAAAATTGGGTATCCCTCATAGGGACGAATATGTAACAAAATTCATTTTGGAATTAATAAAAAGATCTTTTCTCTGTTATTTTTTGAGTTACGCATACTGCTTTGTGTATTTTTCCATTTGATATAATAATTATTGGATTGCAAGCAAGGTTGTAGTGCGTGCTCCCCGAGGTCACATACATTGTATTATCCACCCTACATTCTTGACAACTTTTGAGGCCTCTTTACTTGCAAAAGAGGGTGAACCCAGACATCCAGCTTAGCCAAAATCTTGAAATCAAAATTTAAAACAAAACCAACCCTAATTTCTATCCATTGGGTTGCAAATTCAATCAAAACATGGAATTTAAAAAAATAAATCAGGCCCGTAGGAGCCTCTAATCCTACCTAGGATTCGACTGCAGCAATAGACTCATCTAGTTGCCTTTCTTACCCTCAAGAAGATTCAGCCTATTTCTTATATTTGAAAGAATTTGAATGTTTAAATCATTACATAGTCATTCCCATTTCTCAGAAGTGGGGAGGGATGCATTTTTAATAAATTCACCCACATCTTCCAATCGATTCAGGCTTCTATAAGAAAGGCTCACATAATGTCCTGCCACTTCTTCTACTTTTGCATGGAGGTCAGAGAACTTTAAAATAATGTCCATAATTTTATAAACCTCCACAGGTTTGTTGAGTGCATCGATATCACTGTGATCCTTCTTCAGTACGTCAAATTGATCGGTGAGATCCTACATTGTGAAGAATTGCTTACTACTCTCCTAGAACCTTGGTGAATCAATTTTCCTAAGTTTCGCATTGATGGAATTCATCTTCTCTACCTCATTGAATACTGCTTGAATTTCTCCATTCGAATAGTATAGGTCTATGACGAAGAGCACCTGATGAATGTTGTGCCTGATGCAATCCTTTTTCTGTTCTAAGTAGGACATCATGGTATGATTTGCTCTCCTGAACAAAGTATTTATCACTAAATATTGGTACCCCATACCTTGGATCACTTTTTCCTTTTTACCGCTTTTACCTCCACCCGCTTGGATATTATCATGACATCCATTAGCCTTCTTGTAAATGCAGGGAGTACCTTAATAATATCATCTCTTGCCTTATCTAGGTAAAACTTTTTTACATCTGCTATCCAGGACTTGGCGATCATTGTCCTGTGGGGCATATTCTTTTCTCTTTGGATCTCACTTTGGGCTCTATATAAGGTGCTTTGCAATTACTACATTCTAACTTTGGCCTCGACCTCTTGTTTCTTAGTCGATTCTTGAGTAACCTAAAACTTCATTTTTCATGCTTCAATTTCTTCATCCTTTTCTTGTAGTACCCTCAGGGAAGCAACCTTGTTCAACCCCTCTTGGAGTTGTTTCACCTGTAGCTCCAGAGCTCGTTGCCCTGCCTTTACCTGCTTCAATTGCTCCTCAAGGTTACTGATCCTTTTCTTGGTCTATTTTAGGACTCTCTCCTCCTTATGACTCTACCAAAATAAGGTGTCAGCCTGTACATGTAGGTTTTTGAGGGTCTACACCTTAGGTATTTTTGTAACATCCTTGGACATTACCTACAAATCCTAGTCTTTCCACTCCATTTCGACAAGAGATTTTTTGACCTTTGGTACATATATCACCTCGTGAAGCATTCCATCTAAAGGATATATCTCCATGCACATTGAAGGGGTTGTCGATGTGCGCTCTTCTATAAAAATATTCCATTGCTGGTTCTCCTACCTCTTCTAGTTCTCTTGAGTATTTTTTAACATAGAGTATGCCTCTGGTAAGTCCTTCTCTATTACTTGCAAAACAAATGGGATAGTAAAAACTAACGACAATGGTGTTACGAGTCATAGGGCTAGGGTACGGTCTTGGAGTGAGCACACAGACTTAGTTTTTTTGGGTTAGGAATGGAAGGGAATAGCTTATTGGGTTGTACTTTCTCTGGCTGATGTTGGGGAGTGCTAGATAAGGGTTCCCTTTCTGGTGGTGACTGCAATGGTGTAGGAGTTTCACTAGATAGATTGATTTGTGGGGGTGATAGATAGCTTTGTGATCCCTTAAATGGTGAGTGTTTGAGATAAAGAGGTATCATCTTATCTATGGTGGGTGTTATCTCAGCAGATGAGATTTGTTTCATAATTGGGGAATCCTCTATCACCTGTAGTGAGGGGACTATTTGGTGGGATGGTTTTTGTGATTCCACGTCCTCCACTACAACTCATTATTGAGCTATCTTTAGCATTTACCTTGAGGCAAACTATTGCTTCTGGACTTTACTTGAGGCCACCATCCCTTCTATCTTGGGTATCTTCAGGGTTAACACCTATTGCAAATGAATATGGTTGGGACTTGGTGCATTTTTTCACTTATTACTAGATTGGGCTTTTTAATATGTAGAGGTCTGAGGTTTCTGAGAATGCATCCCACTAGATTTGGATGATCTAGTCACCCTAGCTTCCACTGAAGGGTCTATGTATGGTACCCTTTTCTCACTAACCTTTGCCCTGATGAGATTGTCGATGTCTGGTGATCATTTAGAGCTTCTTGATCTTTGTTATCTTCTTCTGAATCCTTCTAGTTGTGCCCTAGATTTTGGGGATCCTCCTTCTTCATAACCTCGGGAGTGAGGTCTTCTACCTCCTTGTTCTTCTTATTTGAGGGCTCATAATTAGAAATATATTTGGCAAAAAAATCCACATCAAACCTTCCTAGGTATACTTCCTTGGTGTCATCCTTCTCGCAATGCATAATCCACCACTGCTCAGTTTTATATTTTGACCAATCATTTTTGCTTACTATGTCATGAAACAAATGTCCTCTTATCAGTTGAGAGGGATTTTTCTTTGGGTTAAGCACCTTTTCATATGGATAGTTCACCCTCCACACTGGCCAGTTGTTCATGTCAACTATGGTGAAGGGGGAACCTGATATTCAAGTATATTTCTATAGTTCAACATTGTTTTACTACCTTCATTATCGTGGTGTCTGAAATGCCTTGTTTTGTTGTTATCCCTAAGATTTTTCTTCATGATATTGTCAGGATCATAGTTCCATCTGGGTGGCACTTGAGGAAGCTTGAGAACTGATAGCCTTTAGTTCAATTGGTGAAAGAGAGCCCAGTTCTTCTTGGGTAGGAATATGGGATCAAAAAATATGGTCTATAGAAAAATCACTCTCTTCTTGGTCTCATTTCCCCACCTCGCTTCAATGTAGAAAATCTACTGACACACCTCCATGCTAAAAACCCAATCTGTGACATAGAAAGGTAGAAAATATGGGAAATCAGAGAATCCATACAACCTGATGTAAGTGCCTTCATGCATGAAATAGTAATCCCCAATTTCCAAAGAGTTGGTTTGCAAAAAATATCTATCTCTCTGAGAGAGACACAGACAAGACTCATTGATATACAAAAGGGCAGGTCCTAGGAACTATTTGTTAAATTCCATGTATGAACTACTTTTCCTGAGAACGTGCATCCATTCAACGGGTGAGTGTACTTTTCCTTTGTCATTCCTCTCCTAAATTTGCACAGAGTGTTTGTCATGGGGTATATGATGAAAAATCAGCCAAGCTATATGGGATGCATACCGAAACTCCTTGCTCATTCCTACTTGATACTCCACTAATTGTTTTTGTATGTTTTGAGCTAAAAACCCTGTCCAATCAAATATAACATTTTTATAGGCCCAGGAGATGGTATGACCCATTACCAATTGATATGGTTGGACCTCCTCATCCAATGGAAGGTCTAACATGGCAGCCAAGAGAAATAAAATAGGTTGGTATTATTATTTGAAATTTGCCAATGGTTGGGGATTAACCTCGTAGCCCTTTGGTAATCCAATGAGGATTTTAGCCACCCATTTCTTTGAACCTTTGTTGAGCAACTGCATTCATTGCTCCTCCTTTTTTACCCTAATTACTCTAGACCCGATGCTTCCCCAAGGATCCCAAAGCATAAGACTCTCAAGAAAAAAAATCTCCCAAATGGCGTTGGCATTGATAATGAATATCACCCGACCCTAAGCATCCCGAACTACACCAGTGGTCTGTTCATATAGTTTTGTTACTGCATGCACAAACTCTAGACAAGGATGTATAGTAAAAGGCATGAAAGGGCTGAGGTGGCTTCTCCAGGACACCATCGCTATTCCATGATTAGAGTAGTTCACCACCAGGATGTTGCAGCTTCTCTCATGATTTTGATTTTACCTTTAATTTTTATCTCAATGTTTCTGAGTCCATCATAAGAGCCCTCCAGTTTTCTCTCCATATTTGTTTTTTCCATTTCAGATATCCTTTGCTCAGATGTTGTAGGACTATCGGGAGCATAAACTATTGATATTTCACAAATTTTGAAATAAATATTGTTGTCACCACTATGTTTTTATCAAGGCTTTAGATAATTCCGAGGGAAATTGATTGAATTCCTCCTTCATTCATTTATAATATGTGACTAGGGTTGCATGCGAGGCAACAACAAGATCGTTGGAAGAATTTTACCTAAAATGATACAAATATCTTGAGCTGAATTCCTTCTTATGGTTGTCGATCCTTAAATTTTATAGGAACGAGCTAGTAACCTATGAAATGGAGTCACTTGTCACCTCATCCTCTTGGCGTAGCAGAATCCAGACCCTTCTAAAGTGGATTTCCTTATATATTGTGTTGCTATGTTTTATCATCACCTCATTGGTAGTGGATTATTAGGAACCAAGATCTACTGGATATGTCAGCCAATAACTCACTTAGAGGAGCATACATTCTTGTTGAGTGGTATTTTCACCCAGTTGTGAAAGTACACTCTCCTTTAGGATTTGGGTTCCAAATCCCCTCTTGCAAAGAAGTTAAACAAACAACTTCTCCAAGGTCTCCGTTGTATTAGCATTTGCATATGTGTATTAGTAATCTCAAATAAAGATATTCAATTTAAATGCTTGGAACACCTTAGTGATTGCAAGTAACCGTAAACAAGGGGCAATGTTGGTTTATTTCACCATGAAACTTTAGTGATTGTTCATTGTTTTTTTTTGGATTTTGAAATTTTTTAAATGTTTATTTTAATGCCTTGAAAAGTTAAAATTTTTGGAAAAATAAAAATAAAAATGCAAAAAAAAATGAAAATGAAATGCAAAATGCATTCAGTATGATGCTATCCTATTTCGACAAAACCGAAGATGTGAGGTCTCCGTGCATGCAACCTAACCTATTGGACTTGCAAAACAAGCACAATCCCCATAGACTAAGTGTTGGTTCCTAGGGTACGAAATAAAATTCAGATTTCAAATATTCGCCTAATGTAACCCACAAAACATGGCATTAACATTATCTATAAATTCGAAATCTGAAAGAATGAAAGAATAAACATTAAATCCATAGCATGCAAAGAAAATCTCCTTCTTTCTTGCCCACAAGATGCAAATTTCTTGAAAACTTCTGCATTAAAAATATGTCATTTTACAATAGCAGAATTTTTGGTTTTCCCAAACCAGTCTGTAGAAGGAAAACAACTCAAACAGGTCCAGAATGGCCTTTTCGCCTTCAGCTCTGCAACTCTGCTCGCAGCAATTTCCAACCCATGTCCATGGAAGAAGAAAAACCAGTCCAATATGGAAGAAAATAGCCGCAACTAGGTCCAGAATGGCTATCTTGCCTTCATTACTGCAATCTTCTCTGCAAGAGTTTTCCCCCTTTCTGGCCTCTTTGAATGGCGTATTTAAACTTCTGGAAAAATGTTGTTTCTCCTTCCATGACTGTTCGCTTCATTTTCCAATGGCTGTTCGTTTCACCTTCCCTGACTGTTCGTTTCATTTTCCCATGGCTCTTCGTTTCACCTTCCCTGACTGTTCGTTTCATTTTGTGGCCCTTCACCACGAAAATATAACATGTCGCGATATCGCGACACTTTTTCTCTTTTGCCCGACAATGCAACATGTCGCGATATCGTGACACTTTTCCTCCTTTGGCCAACGATGCAACATGTCGCGATATCGCGACACTTTTTCCCTTTTGGCCGCGATGATGCAACATGTCGTGATATCGTGACACTTTTTCTATTTTGGCCGTGACGATGCAACATGTCGCGATATCGCGACACTTTTTCTTTCTTTTTGGCCGAAAATGCAACATGTCACGATATCGCGACACTTTTTCTCTTTTCACAACATTGCCATATCACACTTTTTCTTTTTAACATGTCCGATATCAACACTTTTTTCTTTGCACGAAATGCAACATGTCGCGATATCGCGACACTTTTTTTTTTTCGGATACGAATGTGCAACATGTCGCGATATCGCGACACTTTTTCTTTTGGCCGCGATGATGCAACATGTCGCGATATCGCGACACTTTTTCTTTTTGCCGCGATGATGCAACATGTCGCGATATCGCGACACTTTTTCTTTTTGGTCGTGATAGTGCAACATGTCGCGATATCGCGACACTTTTTCTCTTTTGCCGCGATGGTGCAACATGTCGCGATATCGCGACACTTTTTCTCTTTTGGCCACGATGGTGCAACATGTCGCGATATCGCGACACTTTTTCTCTTTTGGGCCGCGATGGTGCAACATGTCGCGATATCGCGACACTTTTTCTTTTTGGCCGCGAATAATGCAACATGTCGCGATATCGCGACACTTTTTCTCCTTGTGGTGTTTTGCTTTTTTCTTTGAACTTTAGCCTATGGGCCACTTCGGTCTTCTTGGAACACATGCAAAAAAGGTGGGTCCCCAATTTTGGGGTACGTTGTGGAGCAGCCACAACAAATGGTGACTTTGCTGGGAAATGCTCCTGAGCATTTCGGTGAGAACTCAACCTGAAAACACACAGACTCAAATACAAGCGTTAGCAAATATCCCAAGAATGAAACTAGACGAGAAATACATGAAGCATTAGAATTATTAAGCATCAGCTCGGTGTGTGCAATGTGCTTCATTCCCTATCATTTGAAATTCATTCAACTTTCCATTGTCAGCTTCACTTATGATTCGTATGCAAGGCTATGAATGATTTGTGCAGGATTTGACGTATGACAACTATGTTAGAGATATAACAACCTGCTTTGCAAAGGCTCAGACCTTCTAGCATCATGAACAAACATATTAAAACTGTCAAACCCTCTTAGGACCAAAAATATGTATACTAAATTAATTTACTAGATCCCCAAAGTTGGTTATGTGTCACCACCATCTTGAACCCATGTGCAGGTGTAAGTGAAATCAGAGCTTTGGGGAATAGGATTCCCAACCTAAGCGAGATGGGAATTTAATCCTATCCTTACTACTCTGATCCGGAGTTCATTACCTCATCTTGAACAAAATGATTTAACCTGTTATGGATGAAACTGTCGAGCTAGCCTGTCCGTTTGAGCGATCGATGGTCTTGCTTTTAGACAAGACATGTTGCCACGCATGAGCATACTCCATTGCTAGCCGAGCGTCTATAGCCCCGGTGGAGATTAACCCCATAATCCATGATTTGGCTCTACTTTGATTTCTTGGACCTTGGGGATGACTACCCATCCTTGCAAGGGACATGTAGTACGATCCTTCCAATCCAATATTAATAAAGAAATGAAAAATATTTTCTTTTGAATTTCAAGTTCTTGAGTGGGCAAAATAGAAGCTTTGGGGAATCGGATTCTCAACCTAAGCGAGATGAGAATTAGACCCTATCCTTACTACTCCATGAAGGTCAAATCAGAGCTTTGGGGAGTTGGATCCTCAACCTAAGTTCGATGAGGATTTAACCCTATCCTTACTACTCTGATTTTAGGCTTTAAGCACTTATGGGAGTGGTAAAAACCACTATTTTAAGGATTATGTTGCATGATAGGACAGACACGAAATACTCCTTTCGCCTCACCTTTTCTTCCAAGTATGGTTTTGACCATTTTGCTCAAGATCCTCTTTAATATGTGCAGAACGTGCTTGGTTCAAGATAGCTCGGGCATCAGTTCCCAACCTTAGGATCCTTTTAATATATGTTATGTAATAACCCTAAGAGGATTCGACACCTTCTCAATGATTGTACATGAAATGAAGATGCAACTGAGATGAAATGTATATGCAATGCGGAATGTAACATGAGATATGAATGCATTGCTCCTTTTGAAATGCGGATGGAGTATATCACCTACTTTGCCATAATTTATAAAACTGACAACTTCATGCATCACAAGTTCCAAACGATATTCTTTAATGTGTTTGCGATATTCGTGGAGCTTTCTGCAATACAATTTCGATGTTTCATATTCTCCTAGTCTTAGTCAACATTCATAAGGACCTAAGTTAACAAACCAAAAGTGTCCAAAGGACCAACACACAAAACTTAAAACCAAAATGAGATCTAATCCAAAACCAAAACACGAAAACCAAAAGTATATACAAATGTACAAAAAATTTGGATTATCATTTTCTCGGATCCCAAACCTGATTAGAATTCTTTAAAAGACATATGACGTGATACGCATACCAAGTTTTGCAGGAATCCAACAAAAACAAGATCAACCCAAACAAAGAAACAAACTTCCACTTGCCCCTCTCACCATACCAATTTGATTTAGTTTCATTAATAATCCTATGGTGGAGTTTCAAATTTTCAAATTGATTAGACAATGATTGATATTCAATTCCTTTATGTCTATTCTTTAAGATGTTCATTCCGCACTTTGATTCATGGTGTAGAAATAAGCTTTCATTTTCATTCAATAAAGCCATAACATTAATAATATTTGAATCAAACCATTCATTAGGCAAATCTTCATTCGAATTTTGCATGGTGAAACCAAAAAGATGAGATTTTACCTTTGGCATGTTTTCATTTGACCTTACTTGAAGAGGATTTGAAAATTCCTCTTTTCTCTCATGACATTCATCATCATGTAACACTTGTTCTTTCTCCATGAATCTGTTTATCAAAGGCACCAAACTTAGGTACCCAATTGAAAATATGCCCATCCCTTTCAAACCATAAGTCTTGTCTATCTAGGGGCGGGTTGACTAACACATTTTCGTGATCAATCACTTGGGTTGTTTTGGGTAACGTGAGATTTTCAATTGGATCATCAATGATATCAAACCCAAATGATTCAGGTTTTGTAATTTTCTCATTTTGAGATGGCATAATCATTGTAGCGCAAGTACGTGGATCAAGATTTTCAATTTCTTTTCCTTCAAAGGGATCTAAAGCAAGTGACTCTCTTTCTTGGTTCATGGTTGTAGAATCCTTATCATGTTCCAAAATTTGATGAGATTCAAATTCCTCTTCCAAAACTTTCTCAAATTGTACAGGATTTATAGTATCCTCATGCGAGGAAGCAATTGAGTTATCCTGCATATTATTTGATGCAACAAGTTTGTTAGAAGATTCAGATTGATAATATTCTTCCCATTTCTTCCACGAATCATAGTAATCATCTTCCAAGTTCAAGTCGTGACGCTCAAGCACTTCTTCTTCATCTTCTGATTCATCAACATGTTTCTCATCCAATTCATCTTCACCTTCCATAGATGGTCCAGTTATTTCCAAAAGTGGGTTATTTCTTGAATTCAAATTGGTAAAGCTATCATAATCCAAATTTGTAACCCATGATTCAATTTTATCACAATTTGGAAGGTGTGGATCCTCTTGGTCATCACTCTCTTGACGATATAGAGTTTCCACCACCAAAATGTTGTCCTCCCCTTGTTGATGTTGGGATGGACCCCTATTTGGCACAAGTTCCAGATCATCCACTTGAGCTTGGAGACAATGGGTATACATAGCAATTTTGGGACAATTCCTTTCATTATGCTCCTTTGTATTATGCAATCTACACCCCTTTTCCCATGCAAAATCAGAAATATTAAGAATGGAACTAGAGTGACTTGGTCCTGTAGAAGTATCTATCTCATTAGCAATAGGGGAAGGCACACCCCCATTGTTTGGCTTCGTATTCCACTGTCTCCCTCTATCGTTGAAGTTTCGATTTGGGTGAGGGGCATGGGATTCATACTTCTATTTTTGAACCAAATCATTACTCAATTTGTGAACCATCTTTTTGAGTTCTTCAACCTCTGAATAAATCTCTTTTGGTTGAGCTATGTTATTGCTAGTTCCAATAGGATTTGCGTAATTGGTGAGATCTTGACTTAACATTTGAGTTGGATTTTGAGCCACTTGATTTGCGTAGGGATTCACACTTTGAATCGGAATTGGATTGGGTGCGTAAGCGGGTGTTGATGAATATGGTTGTTGATAAGGCAAAGCATTTATGCCTGATATTTGTGGTGCCATGATCTGATTCATCATAGGAGCTTGACCATATGGACCATATTGTCCTACCATAGGCATCTAAGAAAACCCATAACCTCGTGGTGTCATTTGTTGTTCAATGGTCATAGCTTCATTGTAGGCTAGAGCAAGCGTGGTAACTTGAGGATTTCGCCTTGCAAACATTGTCGTCATAGGATCCAATGCCCCAAAATATATTTGCAAAGCTACTACGGGATCAATGGCAAAATGCCGAATTGCTCTATTATAGCACTTCTGAAATCTCTGATTAAAAGTTTGGATTGGCTCACCCTGGCCTCTTTTGCATGTAATGAACTGATTATAGATGATTGTGGGATCTAATGGTGACCTGAATTGGTTGACAAAAGCATTCTCCATTTGCGTCCATGACGTAATGGAACCAGTAGGTAAGCAAATATACCATTCGTAGGCCACTTGGTCTAGGCTCATGGGGAAGAGTCTACAAGCCACATCTTCATGTTGAACTTGCAATCTTATCAAAACATCCCTATAGGCCTGAATATGTTCTTCTGCGGTCCTTGGGCCATCCGGTTTGTATTTGGGCAAAAATCTCTCTATATTCTTAGGGATCTCGTGAATATCCCCTACAATATTCAAAGGAATGTTATTGGCTCCGTACCAAGGAGGTGGTGGAGGTTGGGCCATTTGATTCAAAATCGATGATGATAACCCTACAAGAACCGAAAAAAACTCTCAATACCTCAAAGAAAACCTGCGACACACAGAAAATCCTGCAATTAATGAAATTCAAAGAATAACCTCAAAATCAATTTGTTAGTCATGAAAGAAGGAACCTTGACAAAGCAATATTCTAAAAATGTAAATTAGTTTCTGATTCACCAGATCGCATATGCGCAAGTGAAGAGCATACTCCTAGTGTTGTAGGCTTTTTGATTCACAAGATCGCATTACGCGCAGGTGAAGAGCATAATACCGACAACAAATACATTTTTAGACAAAATAATTCCTTACAAATAAGCATGAAATGACTAGCAAATATCAAACATGTAACGTATGAATAATCATGTTAGCATCAACCAAGAGGTGTATCCATTAAAATCAAATGAAAGTAATTGCATGGAGACAACCTCGTTAGTCAAGACCAAATATTTTTTTTTTAAAATCAAATCAAAACACATTATTCCTGTATGAACAATCAAAAAGCGTTAGAACAATGCATAGCAATTCATGTCCTCCTTTTAACACTACAAGGTTGTATTGTTAAAAGAGGGCTAAAGATAATAATCAATAGGGCATGAAATATTCAAAATTTAAATCCCTATAGCATTTAAATCACTCTGAAATAAAACAATTCAGGCCCTCCTTCTAGCGCCAATCTGTTGAGTGGTATTTTCACCCAATTGTGAAAGTACACTCTCCTTTAGGATTTGGGTTCCAAATCCCCTCTTGCAAAGAAGTTAAACAAACAACTTCTCCAAGGTCTCCGTTGTATTAGCATTTGCATATGTGTATTAGTAATCTCAAATAAAGATATTCAATTTAAATGCTTGGAACACCTTAGTGATTGCAAGTAACTGTAAACAAGGGGCAATGTTGGTTTATTTCACCATGAAACTTTAGTGATTGTTCATTGTTTTTTTTTTGGATTTTGAAATTTTTTAAATGTTTATTTTAATGCCTTGAAAAGTTAAAATTTCTGGAAAAATAAAAATAAAAATGCAAAAAAATGAAAATGAAATGCGAAAACTGAAAATAAAATGCATTCAGTATGATGCTATCCTATTTCGACAAAACCGAAGATGTGAGGTCTCCGTGCATGCAACCTAACCTATTGGACTTGCAAAACAAGCACAATCCCCATAGACTAAGTGTTGGTTCCTAGGGTACGAAATAAAATTCAGATTTCAAATATTCGCCTAATGTAACCCACAAAAAATGGCATTAACATTATCTATAAATTCGAAATCTGAAAGAAAATGAAAGAATAAACATTAAATCCATAGCATGCAAAGAAAATCTCCTTCTTTCTTGCCCACAAGATGCAAATTTCTGAAAACTTCTGCATTAAAAATATGTCATTTTACAATAGCAGAATTTTTGGTTTTCCCAAACCAGTCCATGGAAGAGAAACAACTCAAACAGGTCCAGAATGGCCTTCTCGCCTTCAAGTCTGCAACTTTGCTCATAGCAATTTCCAACCCATGTCCATGAAGAAGAAAAACCAGTCTACGAAAGAAAAATAGCCCAACTAGGTCCAGAATGGCTATCTCGCCTTCAAACCTGCAACGCTACTTGTAGCAGTTTTTGTTAGTCTCACAATGACACTGAGAGGGGGGGTGAATCAGTGTGGCTCTTTAAAACTTAAAAACTTCAACTCTTAAAGCCAAAACAATGAAAACTTAAAACCACATAAAGCAAATATAACAAGAGAGCATTCCACAACACACGATGTAACGAGGTTCACCAGTTTTGGCTACTCCTCAAGAATAGACTGTTTGGACTCCCATCCAAATCCAGCCTTTGCAAAGCAACAACTTTACAATCAATTTACCAGCACCAATTGGAAGGAGCACCAACCCCTGATTTACCAACACCAACTGGAAGGAGCACCAACCCCTGATTTACCAGCACCAACTGGAAGGAGCACTAACCCCTGATGCCAAGCACCAACTTGGACTTCTGTTCTGAAACTTGAAGATTGACATAAAGATGCCTTCACTTTTACAAGACCCTGACTGGTCTATTGCTTTCTCAACATTTCCCACTCTTCACACAACTCACACTGTGCTTGCTCGGCTCCAGTGCACTCTCCTCATGCTTCACATACCGCACACCTCTCTCTATTTGTCCTCTTGCTCTCTTCGCAAGATTAAATCTGCCTCGCGCTAATCCCAAACACTTTCACTCTCTTTCAGCACTTTTCTAACCCTCTTTCAATAGCACTTTACAATTCTAAGCAGCACTTTTGTTCTTCACACAACTACCCTCACAGCACATTTACTCTTTCAGCAACGAAACTTTAACTCTTTACGGTGGCACTCTTTTCAATTTTGAGCCACACTTTACTTCTGCACGCAACTGCCCTCATGGCACATTTACTCTTTCAGCAATGGCACTTTAACTCTTTATGGTGGCACTCTTTTCAATTTTGAGCCACACTTTACTTCTGCATGCAACTGCCCTTTTATAACAATATTTTCATCTTGAAACCCTAAGTCTTCTGTAACTGCCATAATCTCGCATGCAGCCTATTAATAGCCACTCCTATAAGTAACTCCTTTCTGACACACTATTCTTATACGCAACCTATTAATGGCTCTGTTTCTTGTGTGGGACTTTCAGTATAACTGTCGCTCGACGGTTACACTGCTTTACGGGCCCTATAACTGTCATTCTGTCTTTAATGCACTGTGCTTATTTTAGCTTGCATGATTTCTATTTGTAACTGCCCCTGTAACTGTTGTTCTACTTCAGTTAACTGTCTGTAATCGTGTTGTTGTTACCTGTCGTGAAATCATGACACTTCTATCTCTTTGTACTCTTCTCGCCTTTTACTCGTGAAAACATGACATGTCGTGATATCGCGATATTTTTGCCTTCTTGTCCTCTTCTCAGATTGCACCCGTGAAAACATGACATGTCGCGATATCGCGACACTTTCGTTGCCTTATGCTCTTCTCTGTCTTTCGCTCACGAAAACACATGTCGCAAAATCGCGACACATTCGCTGCCTTGTGCCTTTTCTTGCCTTGACCTTGGGAAAACAGAACATGTCATGAAATCATGACACTTTCACTTCCGTACTCTCCTTCTTTCCTTTTGTCGAGATATCGCGACACTTTTTCTCCTTGGCACTTTTCTTCTCATCGTGTTGCAAAAACTCGACATGTCGCAATATCATGACACTTTTTCTTTGTGAGCTCTTTCTCTCGAACCTATCATGAAATCGTGACACTTTTTTGTTCGTACAATCCTTCTTGCAACTTGTCATGAAATCGTGACACTTTTCTTTGCGAGCTCTTTCTCTCGAACCTGTCACGAAATCGTGACACTTTTTCGTCCGTACAATCCTTCTTGCAAATTGTCGCGAAATCGTGACACTTTTCTTTACGAGCTCTTTCTCTCGAACCTATCATGAAATCGTGACACTTTTTCGTCCGTACAATATTTCTTGCAAATTATCGTGAAATCACGACACTTTTCTTTGCAAGCTCTTTCTCTTGAACCTGTCACGAAATCATGATAGTTTTCTTTGCTTGCGCCTTCTCTCCGAACATGTCGCAAAATCATGACAGTTTTCTTTGCTCTTTCTCTCTCTTCCAACATGTCATGAAATCATGATAGTTTTCCTTGTGCTTTCTCTCTCTTCGAACATGTCACGAAATCGTGACACTTTTCTTACTTGTCTTTTTCTTTGATCTTTTGCATATGGGCCACTTCGGTCTTCTTGGAAAATATGCAGCAACCTGTAACAGCTTCACCCAATCATCAAAGACACCCTCATAAGCATATAACTTCACTGAACATACTCTGAGTATCCTCTGCACTCCAATCCACTTCATCAACTGATCTGTCTGACTGTGTTGACAACAATGACAACAATATCATCAATACTCTACTTCATCAACTGATCTGTCTGACTGTGTTGACAACAATGACAACAACACTTTTGCTGCACCTTGCTCAACAATCTCCCCCTTTGGAATTGTTGGCAACACTCATGCAATCTCCTATAATTCCTGTAATTCTTCTCCCCCTTTGACAATAATACCAAAGGGCTGCTGCAGACTCCCCCTGAGTCCATGCACCTCATTCTTAGGCATAAATTATTACAGTTAGCAATACCAATTGTTAGTAAAAATTGAAAACATGAGAAAAAAAATAATCAAATATATAAATGCTCCCCTTGAGAATGTGGTCCCACACTCAGATATATCTTCAACTATGTTGGCTGCTGGATCTCTATCTGTTGAGACTCTGTCCATTGTACTTTGTCAATAGGCTCACTAAGAACTTGCCCAGATTTTATAGAATCATAAAAATAATTGTTAGAGACTCGATATATTCTATACTTAATGCTCAATCAATATATCAACTGGATCTCATAGAAGCATAAAGAGAATTGTTAGAGACTCAATATGTTCTATACTCAAATACCCATCTCAACTCAAATCAACTCCACTTCATCAAATTTATCATCGGCACTCTCAACAATTTTCTTTAGTCACGGAGGAGGTGCCTCTTGATTGCCACCTCCTTCGTGACTAATGACTTTGCCTCGCATCCGTTGTCTCAATATCTTTGGTTTCTAACGGCTGCCATGAATGTTTTTATCGTCTACGTAGGTATTGACAGTGGACCGTTACATCTAGCATTGAAACCTCAATCTGCACGCAGTCATCAACTCTCGGTATTCTGCTTCTTGCTAGGACATGTGTCAGGGCTACTCAATGTCTTAGATGAACATTCTTCACGCGATTCCAGGGAGCATTTCTCCTCACTGCGATCAAGGGATTGCTCGGGCAATATCTCACATTTCTCAAATAATGCAAGACTTTCTTAGTTGCATAGGCATCTTGTCCTCCTTGACGCTTCACCACCTGGGCGCTATTCTCTTAATGTCTCTACCTTGCATGTGCCACTTGGCACTCTTGACCAACTGGGTGCTAGTGCCACTGATTGCTTTGACTCTGGCATCTCTTTGATAGCGGCTACTTCTTTAGATAAAATTAATGCTCTCTTATACCAAACGATGTGTTGTATTTTTGGTTAAGAAACGCACGCCTTCCCACTCACAACACGGATTCTATTTTATCTGCAGATTGGGAATGTTACAGGTTTCAAAACCAGCACCTGCCAGCTTATGCTTCCATGACTTCGTTGACTTGTGCTGCATGTTCTATCTCAGATAATGCCAATCAACTGCTGCATCAAAAACTTCTTCAAGCTTCCCATAAAAAATTGTCAAGTGACTCACACTTGTACCAACTTTTGTCCAACACTATACCGACACTGCAATTTTACTGCCAACTATAGTGCACCTTACTCAAACTCATGCTTCTGGACCTTACAACGCAAAGTTGCTCATCTTGATGATCTAAACATGAATCAATAATCAGACTTCAATATTTTTTTCACCACAGCGTCATGATAGATCTAACAATCTTCACGTCAATGTGTAGTTCAAATACACACTGCTTTTATCGAGACACATATATGCGACTTAGGGCAACATTCTTTCATTAACCAAATTATCTGAACTGTCATAATCCTTAACTTTGGACAGTGGCAGTAAGAACCATCACCAATACAATAATGACATATAGGAATACTACCAATGATGACAACTCTCAATTTAATCACCACCCTTCATGGCACTACCACAAACAACTGCATGAATAGAAAACACACTTTGACAGTTGTACAACAACTCCCCGACTACTTTCCTTTCATCCTCAGATAATTACACAAATACATAGGAGCATTAAAATAAACTTTAACATTGCTCCCCCTGAGGATGTGCTACCTAGAGCTGCTTAGTGCAATAGAGGAGTAATCTCCTTCTGTCCAAGGAGACACGATTTCCTCTCTTCTTTCTTTCTCCAAGATTTCTTGAACTTGGGCTTGAGTTTTTCAACTGCATCCCTATTTTGAACCTTTTTGTGAGCTAAAACATTTCTCTTGGGTGGTTGTCTCTTGTGCATCCTTGATGGATGATTATTTTCCTTTCTTTGATGCACATGATTTCTTCTGTGTTGCATTCTTTGTGTCTGATGAAATCTACTGTATTGTCTTAGATTAGATACATAAGTTTTTGGACAAAACCTTGCTATGTGCCCATGACCATTACATTTAAAACATTGCACATGGTGTTCAACTGGAATAATAGATGTATTTCTACCAGCATAACTCTTTGATCTATTATTCAATCCATAATAAATTGCCTTGTGACCATAATGGTTGCATCTAAAACAATAACCATTGAAAGCATTATTATGAATAGAGTGAGAATGATAGAACCTCTTTTGTTGTGGTTGCTTTGCTGTAGATCTCCTTTGAAATTGTCTTCTTTTTGAAGATTCAACTTTAGATTTTTCTTGCTTCAATCCTTCAACAGTGAACTTCTTCTTCTCTGCATATTTGGAAGATGAAGGTTGTTCAGCTTTACATCCAATACCAAGCTTAGATATGGGGCTCCTTTGTTGCCTTATCATTTCATCTAGCAACTTTGTGCTCTTCTCAAATTTGAGATTTGTATTGGCCTCTTCTAGTTGTTTCTTCAATACAACAATCTCCTCTTCTTGTTTGTAGCAAACAATATTTTTCTCATTGATCTGTGACCTAAGAGTTTCTTCAATCCTTTTGGACTCTTCTACTTGCAGCTTTAGATCATTAATAACTTTGTTAGATTCCTCTTCATGTTTGCTACATACATCGCTTTTATCATCCAGGCGTGACTTCAAGGTTTCTTCTATTTTCTTGGCTTTTTGAATTTGTAAGAAGAGATCTTCAATATTATCCCCATATTCTTCCAACTTCTTGGATAGTCTTTTGTTCTTTTTCCTTTCTATATTCAACTCTTCAAGTGTAGAGATCAACTCACCTTCTAGATATACTTCACCCTCAAGGTTTTCATCACATGCTTCAGAGATCACTCCTATCTTTTCAGAATTCACTCCTTCTATCTTTTCTAGTTCAATTTTCTATTCCACAGGAACTGAAACTGACTGAGATGCCTTATTTGAGGAAGATCTATTCTTCTTACCCATTGCGTACTAATCCAAGATCAACCCTAGCTAATTTAGCTTGATAAGGGAAACCTGCTCTGATACCAATTGTTAGTCTCACAATGACACTGAGAGGGGGGGGTGAATCAGTGTGGCTCTTTAAAACTTAAAAAACTTCAACTCTTAAAGCCAAAACAATGAAAAATTAAAACCACATAAAGCAAATATAACAAGAGAGCATTCCACAACACATGATGTAACGAGGTTCACCAGTTTTGGCTACTCCTCAAGAATAGACTGTTTGGACTCCCATCCAAATCTAGCCTTTGCAAAGCAACAACTTTACAATCAATTTACCAGCACCAACTAGAAGGAGCACCAACCCCTGATTTACCAACACCAACTAGAAGGAGCACCAACCCCTGATTTACCAGCACCAACTGGAAGGAGCACCAACCCCTGATGCCAAGCACCAACTTGGACTTCTGTTCTGAAAGTTGAAGATTGACATAAAGATACCTTCACTTTTACAAGACCCTGACTGGTCTATTGCTTTCTCAACATTTCCCACTCTTCACACAACTCACACTATGCTCGCTCGGCTCCAGTGCACTATCCTCGTGCTTCACATACCGCACACCTCTCTTTATCTGTCCTCTTGCTCTCTTCGCAAGATTAAATCCACCTCACGCTAATCGCAAATGCTTTCACTCTCTTTCAACACTTTTCTAACCCTCTTTCGACAGCACTTTACAATTCTGAGCAACACTTTTGTTCTTCATACAACTGCCCTCATGACACATTTACTCTTTCAGCAGTGGCACTTTAACTCTTTACGGTGGAACTCTTTTCAATTCTGAGCCGCACTTTACTTCTGCACACAACTGCCCTCATGGCACATTTACTCTTTCAACAGCGGCACTTTAACTCTTTACGACGACACTCTTTTCAATTCTGAGCCGCACTTTACTTTTGCACGCAATTGCCCTTTTATAACAATATTTTCATCTTGAAACCCTAAGTCTTCTGTAACTGCCATAATCCCGCATGTAGCCTATTAATAGCCACTCTTGTAAGTAACTCCTTTCTGACACACTATTATTATACGCAACTAATTAATGGCTTTGTTTCTTGTGTGGGACTTTTAGTATAATTGTCGCTCTACGGTTACACTACTTTACTGGCCCTGTAACTATCGTTCTATCTTTAATGCACTGTGCTTATTTTAGCTTGCATGATTTCTATCTGAACTGCCCTTGTAATTATCGTTCTACTTCAATTAACTATCTATAATCGTACTGTTGCGACCTATCATGAAATTGTGACACTTCTGTCTCTTTGTACTCTTCTCACCTTTTACCCGCAAAAACATGACATGTCGCGATATCGTGACATTTCTGCCTTCTTGTCCTCTTCTCAGCTTGCACCCGCGAAAACATGACATGTCGCGATATCACGACACTTTCGCTACCTTGTGCTCTTCTCTGCCTTTCGCCCGCGAAAACACATGTCACGAAATCGTGACACATTCGCTGCCTTGTGCATTTTCTTGCCTTGACCTCACAAAAATAGAACATGTCATGAAATCGTGACACTTTCGCTTCCATACTCTCCTTCTTTCCTTTTGTCGCGATATCGCGACACTTTTTCTCCTTGGTGCTTTTCTTCTCATCGGGTCGCGAAAACTCGACATGTCGCGATATCGCGACACTTTTTCTCTGTGAGCTCTTTCTCTCGAACCTGTCATGAAATTGTGACACTTTTCCGTCATACAATCCTTCTTACAACTTGTCGCAAAATCACGACACTTTTCTTTGCGAGCTCTTTCTCTCGAACCTGTCGCGAAATCATGACACTTTTTCGTCCGTACAATCCTTCTTGCAAATTGTTGCGAAATCGTGACACTTTTCTTTGCAAGCTCTTTCTCTCGAACCTGTCATGAAATCATGACACTTTTTCGTCCATACAATCTTTCTTGCAAATTGTCACGAAATCGTGACACTTTTCTTTGCGAGCTCTTTCTCTCGAACCTGTCGCGAAATCGTGATAGTTTTCTTTGCTTGCGCCTTCTCTCCGAACATGTCGCAAAATTGTGACATTTTTCTTTGCTATTTCTCTCTCTTCCAACATGTCACAAAATCGTGAGAGTTTTCCTTGTGCTTTCTCTCTCTTCAAACATGTCGCAAAATCGTGACACTTTTCTTACTTGTATTTTTCTTTGATCTTTTGCATATGGGCCACTTCGGTCTTCTTGGAAAATATGCAGCAACCTGTAACAGCTTCACCCAATCATTAAAGACACCCTCATAAGCATATAACTTCACTGAACATACTTTGAGTATCCTCTGCACTCCAGTCCACTTCATCAACTGATCTGTCTGACTGTGTTGACAACAATGACAACAATATCATCAATACTCTACTTCATCAACTGATCTGTCTGACTGTGTTGACAACAATGACAACAACACTTTTGCTACACCTTGCTCAATAGTTTTCCCCCTTTTCTGGCCTCTTTGAATGGCGTATTTAAACTTCTAAAAAAAACATTGTTTCTCCTTCCATGACTGTTCGCTTTATTTTCCAATGGTTGTTCGTTTCACCTTCCCTGACTGTTCATTTCATTTTCCCATGGCTCTTCGTTTCACCTTCCCTGACTGTTCGTTTCATTTTGTGGCCCTTCACCGCGAAAATATAACATGTCGCGATATCGCGACACTTTTTCTCTTTTGGCCGCGATAGTGCAACATGTCGTGATATCATGACACTTTTCCTCCTTTGGCCGCGATGATGCAACATGTCGCGATATCGCGACACTTTTTCCCTTTTGGCCGCGAGGACGCAACATGTCACAATATTGCAACACTTTTTCTATTTTGGCCACGATGATGCAACATGTCGCGATATCACGACACTTTTTCTTTCTTCTATTCTGGCCGCGAAAATGCAACATGTCACGATATCACGACACTTTTTCTCTTTTGGCCGTGATGGTACAACATGTCACGATATCACGACACTTTTTCTCTTTTGGCCGCGATGGTACGACATGTCACGATATCGCAACACTTTTTTTCTTTGGCCGCGAAAATGCAACATGTTGCGATATCATGACACTTTTTCTTTTTTGGCCGCGATGGTGCAACATGTCGCGATATCGTGACACTTTTTCTTTTTTGGCCGCGATGGTGCAACATGTCGCGATATCGCGACACTTTTTCTTTTTGGCCACGACAGTGCAACATGTCGCGATATCGCGACACTTTTTCTTTTTTGGCCACGATGGTGCAACATGTCGCGATATCGCGACACTTTTTCTTTTTTGGCCGCGATAGTGCAACATGTCATGATATCGCGACACTTTTCTCTTTTGGCCGCGATGGTGCAACATGTCGCGATATCGCGACACTTTTTCTCTTTTGGCCGCGATAGTGCAACATGTCGCGATATCACGACACTTTTTCTCCTTGTGGTGTTTTGCTTTTTTTTCTTTGAACTTTAGCCTATGATCCACTTCGGTCTTCTTGGAACACATACAAAAAAGGTGGGTCCCCAATTTTGGGGTACGTTGTGGAGCAGCCACAACAATTCCTTTTGCAATGTTTAAAATGCTTGCATTGGGATGTGCACCCATTGTTAGCCTTCTTTTCTTTTAACTGTCATTTTTTTGGTAGTATTGGGATGTGGTATGACACATGTGTTGAGCAGTGACCCGAGCCTCCACTGCGAGAATAATGACAATAATTTATCCTCATGCTTCCTTATTAATGACACATATTTACGATCAAAATGTGTGGAGGTGCTCCTGCTCATTGGTTTACGTGCAACCATTGTATACCAATGTTTCCTCCCTTCTTAAGGGAATAGTTGTACTCCACATTACCAGGTGCAAGTTTTTGTGGTGGGACTTGAGGTCTTTTTGGGGTGATGGATCATGATTTTAGTTATCCGTTCGATTTTCAAATGAGGGTGGGCTTTTGTATCTCCACCTTGATTCTAATTTTTTCCTTCTCTCCGCTCGAAGTGGGCAGGCTTTTTGACTTGGAGGGTTAAAAGGTTCTTTACCATTTTTTGCCCCGCTCAACTCTTTTAGCATCTATCCCATTCTCCTTATCCACTATAACTAGCCATCCACTATAGTGGTTGGAATTTGGCTAAGATGATGATCTTATAAGCTACATGCAGGCTTGGGCCAAAATTTGATAAGCCACCTAAAGCCTTTTAAAAGAAACAATACAAAAAAGAACAAGACTATTTACATATGTACATTTTGGGCTTGGGAAGGGTTAAGCATAGTGTTTAAGATACTGACCATTCACAGGAATGGGCAATAGTCTTCCCTTCCAAATCCTATAGCTGGTATGCATTTGAATGTTTGCAGCTCTGGATAAGATATGGGCCTGACCAGAATGAATCAAATTTGTCATGGGCCCCTGGTTTTGCTCATTTAACATCCCATTTTAGGACCAGGTCCCCTTCATAGAATGTTCTGGGCATGGCATTTTTGTTGAACCAATGCTTGACAATGCCTTGATGATGTCGTAGGTTATCATATGTTGTATTTTGTTCTTCCTCTAGCTGGAAGAGTTGGGCTAACCTTTTTTTGATGGCAGGAACATCCTCCATTTCCATCTCATTCATGAACCTCAAGGTGGGGAGTTCTACATTGATCGAAAGGATCGCCTCCCTCCCATATACTAGCGCATAGGGAGATGTCTTTAGTGCCTTCTTAGGGGTAATATGGTTTACCCATAGCGCTTGATCAAGCAGGAGGTGCCATATTTTGGGATTACACTCTATATTGCGCTTGATTATCTTCAAAAGGTTCTTGTTGGTAGATTCAGCCAGACCATTTCCCTGTGGATAATAATTTGAAGATGCATTCCAATAGATTCCATATTTTTTGGCAAACTCCAAAGTTTTGGTTCCTATAAAATGAGTACCATTGTTGGATACAATGGTGGAAGGGATGCCAAACCTGGTTATTAGCCTTTCCAAGAAATTTACCATCATTTGTTGGTCAGCATGTTTAGTGGCTTCTGCCTCAGTCCACTTTGTGAAGTAGTCAGTGGCTATGAGCACATACTTGTGACCCACTGATGAGTTTGGATTGATTTCACCAATAAATTCTAGCCCCATTGCTGGAATGGTTCTTCTGCTATTACCGGTTGTAGGGGATAGTAGCGTGCTTAGCTTTTCCAGCAAATCTCTAACATTTGTCACATGACTAAACCCATTTGAATGCATCAGAGAACACTATTGGCCAGTAAAATCTAGCTCTCAAGATTTTGGTAGTTGTGGTTTACCTTGAATAATGTCCTCCCAAAAATCCACCATGGAACTCCTCCAGGACTTCCTCAATCCTATCTGGTGGTATACATCTGAGAAGCATACCATTGAAACTTCATCGATAGAGGACATCACCGACCATTACGTAGTTTCTTGACTATAGTTTATACCTTCTCCTTTGTGAGGTTGTCAATCCTTTTGGATATTCCCTAGAGTCAAAGTAATGGATGAGTTCATCAATCCATGTTACAACCGCTTTTCGGTCTCCTTCATGTTTGGTAGGGTGGTCCTCTTCCATATACACATTCAAATGCTCTACCATAGAGTAAGCTAGGTGTTGACAAAGGTCTCTACCCCTTACTAGTTTTTTCGATTTTATTTCTACGTCAAACTCCTGAATATTTGACATCCAACCAACCCTTCCCTCACCCAATTCTCCTTGTATGATGAAGCTTCTGACATCTAGATGCACCATGTACACCAAGATTTTACTTTGAGATAAGAAATGCCTAAACTTTTTGAGGGATTTCATGATGGCATATACCTACCTTTCAATAAAATTATATCTCTCCTCATGTTGTTGTAAGGTTTGACTGAGGAAGGCAATTGGTCTTTCATTACCATCTTCCCCCTTTTGAGTGAGTACTATGGCATAGCTCTCCTCTACCCCAAATGCATATAGGATGAAATCTTTAGAATAATATGGATTGATTAGAACTGGGGCTCTTGAAATTGCCTCTTTTATTCCTCTAAAAGCCTCTCACCGAGCCTCTATCCATTCAAACTTTGCATTCTTTTTTAGCATCTCAGTCATGGGCTTGATTATCTGAGCAAAGTCAAAAATGAATTTCTACACGAAGTTGATTTACCCAAAGAAGGATTGAAGTCCTTTCTTGTTCATGGGCAAAGGCAGCTCTAAAATGGCTTTTACTCTATCAGGATCGATAGCAAGTCCCTATTTTGACACAACGTGCCCTAATAGCTTACCCTTTTGAACAACAAACACTAACTTTTTGGGGTTCAGTGATATTTTGAATTCCCTACACTTCTCAAAGACTTGAGCCAGGTGCTCAATATGTTGCTCCTTCTTGTGAGAGAACATTGTCATGTCATCTAGGTAGATAACAATCACTTTATTGACTAGTTCTCCAAATGTTATATCCATTACTCTTTGGAAAGTAGCTCCTGCATTAAATAGTCTAAATGGTATGTGTTGATAGGTGAAGGTTCCCCATTTTGTGGTGAAGGTTGTTTTGTATTGGTCTTCATCTCGGACCCAGATCTGATTGAAACCTGAGAAGCCATCTAGTAGAGAGAACCTCTCTGCTCCTACTACTATGTGTAGTATTTGGTCAATTTGAGGTAGGGGATAGTGATCCTTCAGAGAGACTTTATTTAGGCTATGAAAATCAACACATAGCCTGATATCCCCATTATTTTTTTTTATCGGGACTAGATTTGCCACCCAAGTTGAGTGTTTAATGGGATAGATTATTTTGGCATTAAGCAGTTTTAGAAGCTCTTGTTTCATCAAAGCTTCAATCTTTGGATTGACTGGTCTTTGTTTCTGTCTGACTGGCTTTGAGCCAGGCTCTAGCTCGATGGTATGTTGAATGGTATTTCTATCATAGAATTTTAGGTCATCATATGTCTAGGCTATAATGTCATCATACCTCCTGCACAACTCCTGAATCGCATTTAATTCATCTTCAGAGCAGTCTGTACTAACTTTCAAATATTTTCCTAGGGCTATTGGGATCTCCTTAGATTCTCCATCATCAATTTTGATCATGTGGCCTATCGGATGATCATTACTATCAAACAAGATTTCCAATGTGATTAGCCCTTTTGGGATGTGGTTGTTCTTTAACTGTAGGAAGCCTTCTTCTTCTTCTTGATCTTCATATTTCACATGTTCAACAGAACAATTCATCTCTTGGATTAGGAAATCCACTATCTGTTCATCATTCTCAAACACTTGCCAAAAAATATCTTTATCTGGTATCGAAGGTCGGTATATCAACCTTACTACCTTAGGTTTGTATATGACATTTGATAGAGGACAGTAATTAGCACCTATAGCCACCAGGGTGTCAACATGAGTATTCTGGTCTCTGGGGATAGCTTTGATGTTCAGGGACTCAAAATATTCCAATAGATCCCATACTCGGTTCCTGTATGCCTTAAGATAGTGTTGTTTACTTACACATTTTTTAGTGACCTGGTTGACTACCAGTTTGAAATCACCAAATATTTGCAAATGCTTAACCCCCAGCTTCTCAACCTTTCTTAATCCCAAGCATAAGGCTTCATATTCTATTGCATTATTAGTGTAGCTCCAGGTCAGCCTATAAGAAGAGGTTTTTTGATCTCCTGTTGGTGTGACCAACACCACTCCTACACCTGCACCATTCTTGCATCTGGTCCCATCGAAGTATAGCTTCCACATTTGGTCTGATGCCTGAGTGGGACTCCTCTTTGATTTCTTGTCATCTGGTTTTTTGATGGCATAGGTACCAATCCCTGTCTCTATCATGGCATTGAAATATCTTAGGGAAAATTGATCCTCAGTCTGAAGTTCCTCCAGGACTTCTTCCATCAGATCCTCCCCTTCAGTAATGATACCCACTATTTTCACCTGTTGGTCTTCCTCCTCAAGCCTCTCTATATGAAATGAAGAGGGCTTCTTCGAGAAAATTTTTACTCTTCTACCTTTGAAAGGTATCTCCATGTGGGAGTAATCCAATGACAGGTATCCTCCTAGCTTAGCAGTGAATTCCCTAGAGAGACACATTCCAAAGTATGGTTCCAGATCAACCACTACAATCTCCTGTATTACAGTAACCTGAGGCAGTCTGTGCAACACCATAGGGACATATTTGATCACTCCTATAGTTTTAACTAGGGTGCCATCCAACTACAAGACTCCAGGGCAATTCCTTGTATATTCCATACCCATGACATCACATACTGCCTTAGGCATCACCATTGTAGCAGCTCCTGAGTCTATCATGCAATTGTGCACCACCCATCCTTCCATCTCTAGGGACAAATAGAATGGAGAAGGCCTATTTTTACCCACCCCCATGATAGGGGCATATTGAGCCAAGTTTTTCTTAGGGGGTGACTTATTTTGGGCCTTTATTAGTTGTAGTGCCGCTTGGAGAAAATCAATTTGTCCAGGGATCATCAGGGCATCAAACATACTGACCTTTGAAGGAGTCTTCTTTAATTCTTCAACTATATTGAAACCGGGAGAAGCGGGTTGTTTTTCCTTGTCCTTCTAGTAACTTTCGTACCTATTTCGGTATTCTTGAGTGGCTTCTATCCGTTGCCTCTTGGTCAAGGAAGGGTATTTCAACCTATCTCTAGCCTCCTCCTGTGTCTGCATCACCTTATGTTGACCTGCGTTGGGTATATTTTCCCTCCTTTGAATAGGTAGTTTTTGGGTGGGAGCTACTTGAGGGGTCTTCCTCCCAACCTCTTCCTTCTCTTTCTTATCACTGGGTGTTTTTAGGGGATGGAGGTCTTTAGGGCCCACCAATATTAATTTCTTTCCGGACCTGGTGAGCACAGATATTTGGTCATCTGAAGCCAACATGCAGTTATGTTCACTTTCTCGGACTATATTGACATGACCCTTCTGTGCCTGCTCCATTCTTTCCATAGCTAGCTTCTGCATGTAGTGTTGGTGCATCATGCATGTATTTTTTGCATGAGGATCATTACACATAGAGCACCAATAATCTATCTTGGAGGACAATAGAGGAGGGTTCTCCTTCCTCATTTGTTAGAATAATATTTGTTCTTTTAGGGGGTTTGCTGGTAGAGGCAGCTTGATCATGAGATACATATGGGAATATTCTAGGTTGAAAATTTCTTTCTACCTCTCTTCTCTTCATAAGAGTCATTTCATTATTGAGATTTTTGATAGAGTTTTGGACATCCATGTTTAGGTTTTTCATAGAGTTCTACAGGTCCAACGGAATGGCCATTTGAGGGTCTGGAGCGAGGAGTGTTGGTATTGTAGGAGGAGCAGGGAGAGTTGGTAGTATGGGCATTGCTAGGAGAGTGGGTGCCACTGGGGGGTAGGCCACTATGGTACATTCATTGGAGGAGCGCTTGCATGGTAAGGTGGCACCGAAGATATTGATTACGACTGATTTTGGGGTAGCTTAGGAAAAAAGGTATAGTAGGCTTAGGGGGAAGCCACCCAATAACTATCAAGAGTTTTTTAGCTTTCATGGCTTCTTGGAATATTTGGGGAAAAGTTAGGACATTAGCTTACCTTATCATTAAGCTCAAATCAGGGCTAAAGGCTCTCAGATAATAGTATACAACCTATTCATTAGTTGGCCTAAGACCATTGGGGATCCTATGCCAGGAGCGAGTGAATCTAATATTAAAATCACTTATTTCTTCCTAGGGATGTTTTTGTATTATGGTAAACTAAGTGAGTGAGGAGAAGGGATCGACTTGTTCATTGAACTCAACAACCAACCTTCCCACTAGGTCAACCCATGAAGTGATACTTCCATTAGGAAGGGTTCTATACCAGTATAGCATCTTACCCTTCAATGAAATAACCAATAACTTAATCATAACATCCTCATCAGCAATATTGTGAATGGCGGCTAGGGCTGCTACATCTTGGTAGTGTTCAAATATCATATTTCCAGTACCATCATAGGTAGGTAATGCTTTTAGGGCTATGGGAGGAATAGCATTCTGGTTAGTGAGGTTGAGGGGACCTGTATTGTTCCAGGTGGGATATCCCAGATTTTGGTTCTGGTTTTGATTTTGGGCCATGACTTCTGTAGGGGTTACCAGCTCCTCAGAATCAAGATCAAGGGACTGTTGATCCTTCATAGGTGTGCAGAATGAAATAGGTTTAGGAGAGGCTGGTAGTCACCACTTTAAGAAATTTAGTTCAAAGAACTCGATGGGTTCCTCAGATAGACTAACTTTACACGTTGTAATCATGAAATATTTCTACTGCAAGGCTTTCTAGGTTTATGGTTCAACAGAGTCACCAGGTGATTATTGAATAGTTGAGTAGGATAGAGAATCACCTAACTCTATACTACTCAAAATGTGAGACTTTGGGTCCCACCGGGTGTGCCAAAAAATTTTGGTCGGTAATCTGCACCTAATGGAAGGATTGTGTGCCCTATGGACTAGACCAACATTGAGAGGCCACTGGATAACGAAACCCTATGACCAATCTCCGGAGAAGGCCGGTTCCTTATGACTTCAATGAAAATTTTGGTGGAGTTTAGGGAAAACAAGAAAGAAAGTAAATAAAATTAAATGACATTGAATTAAACTGGGTGGATAAGCCGCATCAAGATATATGCAGGTGGAAGCAGGAATACATTCACATATACAACCATCTAATAGACCAGTTGATACATTCTAACTATTATCATTAACACTTCACACTATGTTTGTAAATTCCAGAATTGATAAATCAATAGTCAGAATCCAGATAGTAGAATAACAACTAATTCATTCATCAACTTTAGTAGAAAAGCACAAACATGAAAATACATACATACATATGCAAAATGATCCGAAGGCCAGACAATGCTTTGTTTATATTAATGGATTCCCAGTATTGCATACAAATTGTAATAGCTTAGAGTCGACCCTCCGAATGAATTACATTCACTATTTTATAGCCAGAAGATAGGGCCTCCTTCTTACGCTAGGTAGGTTCATTAATGCATGTCATACCACCTAGGCAGTGGGATATCATCTCTATGACTCCTGGCTGTATTTGATCAGATTTTTCAAGGGACCAGGTACGCTATCAAGTGATCTCTATTAATTATATCCCCTTTTTCCTGACTCTATCTTTGTTGGTGCAGTTGTACCATTTTTATTTATGACCCTAGTTGTGGTGGCGGATCATTAATTCTACCTGCAACATGCCTCCCTTTGACTGCATCGTATTGGTGGGGAACCCCTATCCTCAGGTTCCAATGTAGGGCTTCAGTAGGTATACTGCAGTGTTTGGTGACCAGCATTAAATGCAAGTGATAATGCCTTAGAGATAGGCTTGAGACCTAGGCTAGCACCAACTTTGACCAATCCCTTTCCTTATAGCATCCTAACCTAAGTTGGGGTATTTTGGGAGCCTTTGTAGGTGACAGCTCACCTTCCACTTTTGTCACTTCACCTGGATGGCACTTTTGGGGTACTTTCGCCCTTAGGGATCTTCAAAATAGTCACCCTGACTAGGGTGGGTGCTCTGGATGACTCCACCCAAGTTGGGGTGGGATAATTGGGATGAACCCGCCCCTCACATTTTCACAAACTTCCACCCAAGTTGGGTGGGTAGCTTTGTGGCTTCCTTTAGTTTACCCCATCCATTGAAACTTGCCACCTTAGTTCAGGTGGGGTTTTGGTTGGGGTGAAACATATCTTTGCAGGAAAATCTTTGCCTTAACATAGCCCACCCAAGTCATGGGTCTTCTTATTTTAGGTGGTATTTAGCACCATTGTATTATACACCCTACAATAACCATACCTTATCTTCAACCTTGAATTGATGTGGGATTCAATGTTGGTAATGGTATTGCTTGTATTTATAATTTGTCTTTTCCAATAAGTCATGGACTTGTTATTAGATGTGTTAAATATGTGCCACAAACCTTGATGTATTTTTTTACCATTTTTGTCCATGAGTTGAGTACTCCATGGGTTGCACACAAACAACCACATCAGTGGATGCCAAGGGTTAGAACCTAAAATAGATATGAAATGGGCTATGTTTGGTATAGTTCTGCAAAGCTTGATTGTAGTCATGTTGAATGTAGATGAGGCTCTTATCCCATGTGCATAGATGCTTGGAATTATAAATTCAAATAAGATGTACAATCAATCAATTTATAAATTCTATTTGTTCATAATTCTAAGGATGGAAGGCTATAGACATGGTCAACTTGGTTTCCATCATGCTCTACAAGGTGGACCAAAAATTCTCAAAAATATGCTATCCTTGTCAAATATAATGGACTTTAGAAATCCAAAGATGAGCCACTCATGACTAAAAAAAAGTTTTGTAGTATCCTAAGCTAAAATAGATTTCTTACAAGGAATCATAATAGCCATTTTTGAAAAATTATCTACTACTTAAAAAATACAATCATTACCACATTTGGTTATGGGTAAAACTAGGAGGAAATTTATGTAGATATATTTCCAAGGCTTAGATGTCATTGAAAATTGTGTGTATATTCTCTAATTCTTGTCAATTGGTTTAGCAATAGTGTAGGGGTGCATGACGTGATACACCTCTCGACATTGTTTCTCATCTTAGGCCAATAGAAGCACTTTTAAAATATTGCCAACATTTTTTCCACCCTAAAGTGACCTTAATTTACTAAAGTGTGTGTCCTAAATCATCTTTGAGTGCTCACTAGCTAGTACACAAATGTATCCAAAGTGGCAAATGAGGTTATCTTACAATTTAAAATAACAAATATGCTTACCCACATGAACAAATCTATATGCGTTTGTAAAATTAGATCTTTCTTCGTACAAGTTGGACCAATTTAAAGTATCATACCCAAAGAAATCAAGAAAGGTGGTGAATGATATAATTGTAGGTTGGCTCAAACAATCTACTACTAGATTTGTTCTCCCTTTGATCAAATGAAATTATTATAGATATGTGTCCCACTTTTAATGTTTTTTATTCCTTAGCTTACTCTATGTTTGAATGAACTCTAAAGGTTTGTGATCTATGTGGATGTTGGTTTCCTTGTCCAAGATGTAGTGCTTTCATTATTTACATGCTTAAACATTGGTATAGAGATATTTGTCATATATGGGTATTTTTTAACTACTTCATTGAATGTTTCAGTATGATAGGCAATTGAATTCCCATGTTGTATGAGAATAGCTCCCAGTGCATACTCTGATGTATCATTCATCACCTCAAAAGGTTGTTGCAAATCGAGTAGGAAAAGTGTAGTAATTGTATTATGATCATATAAACCACAAATGAACAATCTTGTGATAAAGTGACCTACGAGTCATGACTTATGCATGATGGTTACATGTATTGGACTTGAGATTTCTTTAAGAAATTGTTTATAGATTCTTTAACATTTCACATGATTGATCTCTAACATGATATGAAATGTGTTAAATCCTTTCTAAAAAGAATATTTCTCCTTTTAGTCTAAATATTGTAACAAATAAGCAATGGTCATCTATTCTATAGTTGTATAAGGGCCTTTAAAATTTATAAGTTAAAATTTTATGGTTCTATCACATAATTCAATTACTAATTGACTCATAGTTCCTAATGAGATCTAGTACACATTATCATAATTGTATGTATAAATAAGTAAGAGAATAAGAGATCATTTAACATCCATATCCTACTTACACAAGACACATAGAGGTGGACCTACAAATTCTCTCTTTTACATACTTCCTTTATAACTATTTTTATTAGGAGTTGTCAACTAAGAAAAAGTGTTGGATTTGGGTCAACCATAATCCCATATTTATTTTTATGGTTAAAAGAATATTCAACCACTAACTTATACTTTTTCTTCATATAAAAAGTTCTAGGTCCCTTACTTCCCTAGCTCAAAGGTTGGAATCTTAGACCGGCAATATTGGTCTTGACTATAAAAAAATTCTAAAATAAATAGTGATCCTTTTGGATACCTACCATCATCCAAATATTGTTTTCTTTAAGGATTAGAAAGATATATTACTGACCTACTAGAGGTATTTGAAGTCAATCACAATATTTTCAACATTGGATATCGAAAGACTAATAATAATTTGAGAGAAGGAAATTATAAAAGGATAGGGACTTTGTGTTTCCATGAATCCATCTAGAGTTTTATGCTTGCTCTATTTTGTGCAGTCCTATATAGAATTTTAAGTTTTAATTAGTCAAAAACCTGTTCTCAAACAATACCATGTGATGGATCCCCATTCATCTAAATGCAAGTGAGAAATCTCAAAATTTGACAACTTACCAATTATTTTAGATAGAATGTTAATCACATATGATATAGGGTTAGAGAGCCATCTCTAATAAATATTTTGAAAAGTGCTATGCTATTAAGAAACCATTAGTGTAAACTCAAATCCTAAATATTTTTTAATTAAAAATATTTTTAACATCAGTCATGTTCAAATTTTTGTTCGTCAAACATCCTCCTCAAAGGAATTATTTTTCACTTTATTCCATATTTTTAAAGATAACCTTTCAAGTTCCTAAAATTAAAAATCTATCAATAGAAAGATATTCAAATGTCACCTTTACTAGAGTGAGTCTACTTGCTAGCATAAGAGGACAATAATTTAAGAAATCATCATCCTCATCTTGATGAAAAACTCCATTTTATCCTACTTTTTTTAACCTCAAAGAGGTATGGAAATACAAACATATTTAAAAAAAGAGCAAATGTTTCAAATTTATGGATGTCTAGTGCTCTATGTTCTATGATCAATCTAAAAGAGAAATACCTAGGATTTAGCTTTGTTAAGGACCTCACTAAAGGCTATTGATATAAATATCTTCACGAATATAGCAATTGCCTTTATGATAATTGTCACATCCACTAGAATACTATTATCCACAAGTTCTAGATGCATAAAAGATTCTACATATAAATTTAAAAATTACATTTGTGTTAAAGAACGTAAATAAAATAACGAAATCCTTGTTTAAGAATGATAAAAAAGTTAAGGGACATAGGTTATTTTTAATGAAGATCCCTTTCAATGTTAAACAAATAAGAAACAAACAAACTAATAAGTAATGAGAAATACAAAGTAGTGAATTAGTTGGTTGTTCAATGGATCCAAGATCTATTAGAACCAAAAACTCTCAACAGATTTTGGAAAAGTCCTAATTTATGTATTAAAAACTTTAGAAAAATATAATCTTAAGTGAATGGATTTCTTCTTACCTATATGCATCTAATGAATAAGTTCTTGAAGTACAATGAATTTATATGTGATATGTTCGACATTAGTGAATCTTCCTTACTTATGAAATATCAATGAGAAAGAACTTTCATGAGTTTCAATGCTATGATTCATACAAAATATTATAAATTATATTACAAAATGTGATGGGTCTATAGTCATAAAAGTTATACTCTTTTCTAATTTTATGATTAAATCCAGCATGGTATCATTACGGTCTCAAAGCATTTAATTAAATTTCAAAAGTACCCTAATTATATTAAACAAGTATTCTTCAAGGAAAAAATTAGAAAGTGTTGAACCTAGAAACTTTTTTCTTGATTCATACGATAAACTAATTTATTTATTTTTTATTTTTTATGGGCTCTTCAAGGAATATATTAAGTGTCATTTTTGCTTTTTCTTCTTAGAAGGATATACTACTCAACATCTAGTTGTGTTTATTAACATCCTCACTACTAATTCTACTTTGAATATATTTTTTTAAGTAAAGTAGGTTTTTAAAAGGGTTGCCCTTTCTCTTTTGTATCAACTTAGTCACATCAAACTATATAGATTATTTTGGTGTCGCCTAGATTTGAGCCTTAGTGTGAGATACATCATCCATATGCTCAACCCTTGAACTAAGGCCTTATTGGTTACCATGATTAATAATTAAAAATTTCAAATTTTTAAAAGTTTTTAATTCTAAATTAATTGTCAAATCAAATATTGAAAATTTAATTTTTTTTGGATACATAGGGGATTTGGTTACATCTACACTAGCTCCCAACAAGTCTATACCACCTCGTTATTGTTTATTGTTGATTCGATATGGGGGGGACCATCAGTCGCTCGAAATTCATATCATCGTCGTCAGTTTGTTGCACACTTAGAGGGTTTGGTGCACACTTAGAGGATTCATATTAGACTACTACCTTTTCAAATAAACAGATATGCTTTCAAGGTTTGAACCTAGGTCTTTTCCACCATACAGACAACTACCAATCCACCTAATTCTTGGGGACAATTTTTTAGGTGAAAAAAAACCTAAGAACCTAGCTCTGTGGCCATTTGTAATTGTCTCATTTGGGTATACATGGCATCAGTCATAAGGGATTGTTATTTTAGTATCCACATGGTGGCCTCAATCACAAGGGATTGTTATTTGAGTATCCCTAGGATGAGGTGTAAAGGAAATGGAGCCTGTGTTAGCCTCTACCAGCATACAAGATATTCATATTCACCAACTGTATCTGCAGGGTGCAAGCAGGAGGAATGAAGCTTGGGTCTGCCTCAACTAGCACCTAGAACATTCACCTTTAAATTAATATATACAAATCAATTAATAGTTGCAATCTTGGAACAGTGCTAAGGGCTTTAGCCTCTTTTTTTGAGAGGTCCAAGGTTCAAACAACACTCAGTATGAGGGAATCGCGATCACTTATAAAAACCTATGTAAACTCATTGAAAAAAATGTATACAAATCAATTGTAATTGAAACTTTCATCTTGCATATAATAATTATTATACTTAATAAAAATGTCCATTATTATAGTAAATAACTTAATCTTAATTTTATTTTGTATTTATTTTATTAATATAATTAAATTTTATAATTAACATATATATTATTAAAATTAGTATGTTATATAACTTTTCTAACAACTTTATATATAATTTTAAAATGATTGATAATAATATTATTTTATTAATAATAATATTAAATTTAACAAATATTATATAACATAAACTCAATTAAATTTATTTTAAAAAATTAATATTTTAAACTATATTACATATAACTATCAAATTATTATAATATCAATCATAATATAATTAAAACACACTTCAAACACAAATCATTAATAAAAAATTTGAAATTTGACAAACAATAAATCAACTTACAGTTGTCAAGACCTAGCAAATTCATGTTTCTTACATTTAAAAACAAGCTTTCTTTTTCATTTTTCTTTATTAGAATTGTGTACTTTTCTTTTTCTCTTTATGTGCATTGTTATATATATATTCTGAATAGATATTTTTAAAATGTTCTTTTAAATATTATTATATATTATCCTTGAACATAAGATATTGAATGCAATAAAACATCTATGAATAATGCCAAACTCCTTTGTCTAATCCAAAAAATTGCATATTTATCTCGTACTCACCAAAGCTATATAAAACGATCACTGATATTTAGTTTAAATTGATATAATAAAATATGGAGTCAACATTTATTTTCCTAAGATAAGTTACCACCATTATAATTTATAAATTTATTTTTCTTTCCTTAATAAAAGAAATCCTAAATTTTAAAAATAAAAAATAGTTCATTAATGATTATTAAAATCTTTCAACGAATTCCATATTACATGGAACATCTTCTCACAACTCTAGCAAATGACAAAGGTGCTCTAGCTTCATTTGCACCTTCTGAGCTTGTATTAAATCTAGTTCATTGACATTATTCAAGGGAATTAGGAATTGTACCTACATCCTCTCCTTCATTGTCTACATCTTCAGCTTTATCGTCATCCTAGAGTACCTCAAATCTATTAAGTCAAGAGCACTACTATTAAATAAGTTCAACTATTTCCCTAGCAATATTGTGGCTCTTGCTTTTTTGCTATCATCACCCATGAGCAGGCTAAAGTGAATCAACAACTCAAGATGAGTATGCCTTAGTGCATTCACAGGAACACAACTCTGAGATTTTCTAGTGGCTTGAAGGATTCATTGGGTCCAAGGAGCTAGTTACAGGCCTAGTATATACTTGGTCAAGTTGAGAAACTATAGAACTTTTAGGGCTAAAACGTTGATGGTCAAAATTAATGGCCAAAGGATTTGGCTTAGGATTTCGCCTTCTTGCGACTACTTGGGTCCAATTATCAATTTTTTCAATTTGTAAATTATCAAATCTTCTTGCACCACAAGACTTACTTATGGTCGATTTAGAGAAGGGAAATATTTAACTTGGTGTGCCATACTTTGGCACCGAAATTAGGCTTTAGGAAGATTAACATATTGAATAGCTTAAAGGTGAATTTTACTATCAAACCTAAACTACAGTGCATCCTTTAGGTCTTTAGAAATTGGATTGTGTACGTAGGCGATAGGAAATGGCCATGGATGGAACCAATAAGGTGCTTTCAAACAAACAAATTTTTCAAGTTTCTCACAAAGTTAAGGGATAAGGTCCTTGAAATGCATGGGTAAACCTAGAAATTTGACCACACTAGGCAATGAAGATCCATTTCACCATAAATTGTAAAGGTGGGGTCATAACTAAACATGACAAAATAAACTAGAACAAATCCATGTTCCTGAATCACAAATGGCTTTGGCACACTCGGTTGAACCAAAGAAAAATAAATAGAAACCCTTAGATAAACTCCTAACTTCAACTTGAAGGCCTAGTGGTTCCCATACCTTCTGGATCCAAGACTTGATATGAGCAGCAAGGGGAGCTTAGTCGTCCATGAAATATCAAATGGTAACCCTATTTTTAAATATTGTAAAACTTGAGAAAAATGATCGTAATTTAATTCAACCAAAAGCTCTAGATCAAAATAGGAGGGAGCTACCCACGAGATATAGGTTATTTGGAGAGGGTAGGGCAATCCTCCAAGGGAGGTACCTGGTTCGAATATCCACCCTACCAAACGCACATTGGGTACCCAAAATCTAAATGATAATGTTGGTGCGGTCAAGGTCGGGCATAACTCCCAGGTGATTTTGACGGTGTAGAACCCCCTAGTCGTGGTTTCTCATACCAAGGCGGCACCGCAAGGGGTTTTTTGCTAAATTCAAAAAAAAATAGGAGGAGGCTAAAATTCATTACTTTATGCAACATTTTGAAAATGAATTTCATAGGTTGCTTACCAGGTGGCACCATTCTTAGCAAAAACCATGCTCATAAAATTGTGAATGAAGACTTGTTACATGGCCATGGCTTAAAAACTCAAGGTCTAAGACCATGCAACAATGTTAGCAATAAACCACTAATGATGGCCTTAAGAATGACTAAAGTGTAGCAAATTCTACAAAACAAAATTCAATCCCCCTTCAAGTCATTTTCAATTGAAATTTATTTTATATTTTTTTTTTAAAACTACTCCAATAATAAAACTCAGGTATACTAAATCTTTTCGACCACATCATCATCATTAATAAATAAAACTTATTTCTAAAGTTATATATAATGAGTTGTGTTTCTACTCCAACATACTTGGTTTTAATCAAAGGCCTTCCCTCACAACCGTTTGGAGCCACTCAAGGCCTTCGTTAGGGAGATCCTTGTTCCCCTTATCTTTTTCTCATATTGGCTAAAGGCTTGGGTAGACTCATCTTGAGGAGAAGAGAGCAGGGTTTGCTAACAAGTATCAAGGTGGGTGAGGAGGTTTTGACTCAACTACATTTTATAGATGACACAGGATTGTTGGGAGTGGCCAACTTCAGGGAAGCAAGAATAATCTGATATACTCTTAATGTTTACCTTAGGGCCACAAACCAAGTCATCAATGATAAAAAAATCCAAAGTGGACTTCTTCAATCTTGATCGAATTCTTTAGGATATAATTTTAGAGATCTTGGAATTCACGAGGACTTCTCTCCTAGTGGTATATTTGGGGGTTCCTTTGCATTTTAAAAAATTGAAGATAACTATTTGGAGGAATATTTTGGATTGCATCAAAGAAATAATTAACCATTGGTCTCACAAATTGTTAACCTTTGGGGGTAGATTAACTTTTTTGTAGTCAATCATTCAGGCCATGTCAATTTATAAATTTTCTATCCTTGCTATCCCACATACAATATGGAAAGAGTTGGACAAGATGGCTAGAAAATGCTTATGGAGAGGAGTAAAAGGAGAGAGAAAATGGGCCTTAGTAGGTTATGAGAATGTAAGCCAACCCAAGGTAAAGGAAGGTTTGGGACTGAGGAGATCAAAGTAAAATAATAAAGCTTTGGCTGGAAATCTTTACGAGAGGTAGATCTCCCAGAAAATTTTCTTATTTGGTAGACTTTTAACTAGTAAATATTTGGGACAAGTGAACCCAAATAAGGTGATTCATTTCTCTTTGGATGGTAATGGGTCCTTAGTGTGGTAGGCTCTAATGTTAGGATCTCAGGTAGTCAAAGATAAATTATTTTGGAAAGTGGAGAGCGGGAAGAAGGCATGATTTTAGACAAATTCATGGAATTAATACCCACCTATCATTGTTGAATTTCCAGAACTACAACAATAAAAACAACCATGGAAAGTAGGGGTTGGACCTAGATTGAAATTTATTTCAACACTAGTCAGTTGAGGGATTATAGGTTTAAGTAGTTTAAGAAGTTGGATGAGTGGTAAATTCCAATACCTCTGGAATTGACACCCACCATGACTAAAATCTTGGTAGAAATATTTCTCACAAGTAGATATGAGGAGGGTGAATTAGCTTTGGGCTATGGGAGACTTAGAGTCTACACAGTAAAGTATGGATATGATAAGGTCCTTCAAGAACCTCCTGCTCGTGCATATTAGGTTGAGAATTGGAGAAAGATTTGGCAATCAAAGGGTTAGACAAAAGTAAACTTCTTTGTCTAGTAGTTCATCCACAATGGAATTCTTACTTTTGATAATCTGAGATGTAGAGAAATTTTTGGTCCATGCCAATGTGTTTTATGCTACAAAAGCAAGAAAACATTTGACCACTTGATGTTTGAGTGTCCATTGATGTGTCAGTTCTAGGAGCAATGGTTTTTAGCTTATAAAATATGAGCCAATGCCATAATATGAGCAAAAAACTGTGTGGCGGATTTTGGGGTGGACAATGCAGAATAATGTGGTGGCCATAAAAATTCAAACAGTCTTCCCGGATTCATGGTGGCTATCGATTCCACCATGTAAATTCAAAAAAAAATCAATAAAATATGAGTCAATGGTGATTTGAATCAAATTAATATTTGGGAAAGATGGAAGAGGGATAGGTTTAAATTTTAAGCTCTTCATAGCAGGTGGAGTCTTGAATTAAACTTTATTTGGTGCCAAGTATGGTTGGAGAGAAATAAAAAAATTAGAGAAACCTTTTCATCCTTGGATGGTATTTGGCGGGTCATTTGGAGCAAAGTCAAAGAAATTGTGGTAGTGTACTCAGAATGATATAAAGACGATAGAGAAGGAAGTTGAAGTGCAATAGGGGTAGAATAGAGCTAGTTGGAAACCACCCCTAGAAGGTTAGATTAAAATTAATAGTGATGGAGATATAAAAGGCAATCCGGATAGAGCTGGAATTGGAGTGGTCTACAAGAATAATGTTGGAAAAATGCTCTATTGGGAACTACAAGGCCTAGGCAAGGCCACGAACATTGAAGCGGAATCCTTAGCTATCAAATATATTTCTATCTAGGAAATAAGACAAGTTATAGGAGGATAATCATATAATTAGACTCTAAAATTTTGGTAGGAGCTCTGGATTGTTTGAGGAACTTTGCTTTGGAGATATGGAGATTGAAGATTCTTGTCACCAAAATTAAGGAATTGTAGAGGAAATTAGATGATATGATTTCGATTTATGTGGCTAGAAATTTGAATAAAGTGGTAGACTTCCTAGCTCAGATGGGTACTAAGAAGGAGGTAGGGGTTCAGTGGCATAGTGGCATGGCTATTGAGGATGAGAGGATTAGGTAGGTTGATGAGCAAATCCAGTGTTTAGCTAATTTGAATAGCCATTGCAAACATATGGTTTAGAAGATTTGGCTCCAATGCAAATCTCTTTTTACTATTGTAAACAAGTGTTCTTGCCAGCTAAGGCTAGGAGGAGTTTTGTTCCAACTTGTAAATCATCTTGTTTATATTTAAGTTTTTCAAATTCTTTTTCAAATAAATGTTATATGTAATGAAAATATGTATTCATATCCATGTATATAAAATGATCATTAAATATGTGCAAACCCTATAATCATTCATATTAAATTTTACATAGAAGTAATTATTAAAAATATCATTATAGTATCATTATAGGTTCACACCCATGATAAATGACAATGTAAATTTGTTCTCAAATTATTTTCTCAAGAAGACTTACTATTTTTTATTATTATTTCTCCCTCTAGTTCAAGATTAGAATCGAGGTTGTTTGGGAAAGGCAATTCGAATATATTTAAATGCACCTCTTGTCAACTTACAAAGGTCATAAAACAACATTAATTTTCAAATATATCATATTAAATATTGTCATTTTTAGGTGTTAGTAAGTTTGTTCTAAGTAGAGTTGTGTATTAGGCTTTATGGGTGACATTTTTAAGATGGTTATGACAACCTTGGTGGAAGTAGTCATTGTCATTTAGAAGAGCATTTTTTAATTTGATACATCCTTTCTTAGTTGAACAAAGACAAAGTAAAAGGTATCAGTGTGTTAGAGGAAACCATCATAGCAAAAGTAGAAAAGTATGTAGTCAGGATCGATGATACAGCCATTGCAAGGTGCCAAAGAGTTTGTAGTAGCAAGGAGGGTTGGATGGTCTTATACACTCTATAGTACCTACAAAAAAATTCAAGTTTAGATGCCTACTCATTGAGTATAAAAGCATGCATAATTCATGTTTTCTAGTAATGTATGTTTTATTTGCCATGGTTGTTTTATTATATGGAGAATGCCCCATATACATATGAGAAGTCACTTTTGTTCTATCGAGGTCACGTAGAATTACACCTAAGATAAATATTGGGTGTTATTCACATAAATTTAGAAATTGAACCTAGCTAAAAATGATTTGAAATATGATAACATGATATACAAATGCTTTACCAGTAATCCCATGTTCAATGGAAAATATATCTATAGTTTACTTTTCCTACATGTTTTCCTATGATGTTCACTTTTCTAAAGAGAAAACTAAGTATAATAAAGCAATATTACAACACAAAACCTCCATATAGGAGCTCGACCTAGGACAAGATCATATATCAAGTTTATCACTAGTAGAATTCAATCCCCCAATCTCAAAAAGGATAAAATTAGGTTCAAGATTTTATGGTTACCAAATAAAATGCCTCCATACGCTTTGTCAGTTGTAGGTGTGGTCTCCCTTCCCTCAGTGATAGCTACCCTATTGTAATTGTTGTGAACAAACTCTTTCTCCTTCGACTGGACATTAATGACAATAAACCTTTGTTTAAGCGATTTAGGAGTCTTTGATTGGGTCGTTCTCTATCTGAGCTTTGGCCATCACTACCTCCTTTTATTTTTTATAAGAAGAACCTTCAACTTTCTCCTGTATAGTCTATTGCCTTTGCTATTCCATTTCACAATTTGCCTTAAGATGGTCATAATGATGACAAATACTACATTGAAAAGGCACCCCGATGTAGTCAAGCTTCTATAAGTATTTCTAATTTTTTGATACAAACTCCATGTTCTCTTGCAACCCTAAATTGATATGAAGCTCCATTAAGATATGAGTTACTATTTTATGGATACCATTTAAATTTTTCTTTTCTACTCCAAGGAAAACTCCTAGAGAGTTTTCAATCTCATGTAGCATTCTTTCATTCCAAAATTCAAAGGGCAAAGAGGGTAGATTGACCCAGATACGATGGTTATTAGTTTTCTTAGAGCGTGGATCAAACCCAAGAGTTCATAATTTTAGATTCAAAATGTTAAACCCCCAACTCCATCTTCCAGTTTTTATGATTGTAACGTCTTTTTTCTTTTGGAAGACAAAACCCATCCAAACCTTTGTCATTACATGAAATGTAGGAATGTAGCCTAAAACCTCCAACCAAGTAGCCTTGATCCATTCTTGCAGAGTTTTTGGTTTCATGGAGCGGCCCATAAATATTCCTACCAAAGCCTTGTCCTTTAGTGATAAAATTTGCTCTAGCATTAGATCCTCACCTACAACCATTCAAACTAGTTTCTTTCATAACTTTATACAACATTTTTGCTTTATTTTCCCTCTTTTTTTGCTTAGTTTGCTTATCTTCCTATTTGGTTGGAGTACCCTTTAGTGTTTCCTCTAGTTCATTTGGCAAAATTTCTCTTTCTTCCTTGTCCCTCTTGTATGCCTTAGGATTAGGGTTTGAAGTTGATTGGCCCTTCAAGCATGTGTCTGAGTTGAGTCCTCCATGAACCTTATCTTCCTTATGTCATAAGTCAAAAATTTCTTCCTTAGATAAAAAATTGAGGCCTTTGTATATTCCTCAAGATCTTCACCATAGCTCACTACATATTCCTCATTCATCATCGACTTAGTCATCCTACCATTGTTAGTGATCAAAGGACCAACGCTACATTGGTTGAGAGTTCCTACCAAATTGTTATTTAAAATTTCCATCCTCCCCTCTCCTTCTTGGCCCTACTAACCAAAGTCAAATTATGAGAGCCTTATTTGCTCAAGAGCAAGAAAATATCATAATTTACTAGATCTTGATGGTCGCGTTTGTCACACTTTTGTGATGATGACAACCCCATCCTCAATATTGCCAATGACCCTACCAATACCATATTGTCATCTAGCACGTCCTTCCTTGGCCTCTCATGCTTCCTCTTCATCATTGAAAACTCCATTCCAATCTACAATCAAACCGTGTTTTTGGAGCTTTTGTCGTCCACTACAATCCTAGCTCACAGTTGTCGTCGCTCATGAGTGTTCTATAATATAACAGAAAGATAAGCCACAACCCTTGCTATTGTATTTTTAGAGCTTTTGTTATCCACTTCAACCCTAGCTCACAGATACCACAACCTATGTCACTATGATTTTAGAGCTTTTATTTTCCACTACAATCCTAGCTCATAGATGTTGCAACTCATGCCACTATATTTTTAGAGCTTTTGTTCTCCATTGCAACCCTAGCTCGTAGATGTCATAGACTATGTTTGTGTAATAAAATAACATAGAGATGAGTCATTGTCCGTGTCATCATATTTTTAGAGCTTTTGTTATTCACTACAACCCTAGCTCATAGATGTTGCAACCTGTGCCATTATGTTTCCAAAGCTTATGTTCTACATCGCAACTTTAGCTTGCAAATGCTACAGCCCGCGTGTGTTTTACACTATAACACATAGATGAGCCATAACCTATGCCATTGTATTTCTGTAGCATTTGTTCTCCATTGCAACCTTAGATCACAGATGTCATAGCTCATGAGTGTTCTACGATATAACACAAAGATGAGCTACAACCCATACCACTATGTTTCTAGAGCTTTTGTTCTCCACTAAAACCCTAGCTTAGAGATGCCACAACTCGTGTTGCCATGATTTTAGAACTTCTATTTCCACTGCACCCCCAGGTCGTAAATATTGCATCCTATGCTGTCATGTTATTAGAGCTTTTGTTCTCCATTACAATCCTAGCTCATATTTACCACAACTTGTGTTGCTATGTTTTCAGAGCTTATGTTTTCCCAACCCTAGCTCGTAGATGTTGTAGCTCATGTCATTGTGTTTTTGAAGCTTTTGTTTTCTACTACAACCTTACCTCATATATGTTGCAACCTTTATCTATCGCTATGTTTGTAGAGCTTCTGTATTCCACAAGAAAATATATAAATAGATATATATACACATAGGATTGAATTTAACTACCATTTTACAATTTTAAAAGTTATTCTCTAATTCAACAAAAAAACAAATATATATATTGAAAATTCTAACTATATGAATGTTATTACTCTATTTTAATAAATAATCTTATTACTTATTTTATGGTTTAGATCTCTTTTCTAAAGATTTTATGGTTTGGATCTCTTTTTATAATATAATAAGTTATATATAATTTCTAAATCTAACCTATTAAAACTCTTATTTATATATTAATTATTATTATTTTAAAATAGGTTAAAATATTTTATTTTTATTTAAATTTTTGAATTAAAATCTTATAAAAATATATAAATAATTATTAACAAATTTATAATACTACTATAATTATTATATTATAAAAATAATTAAATTATTTTATCAATTCTATTCTCTGCCATCTCATGCCATCCCACTCAGCTCTCACACTTCAATTCTTTGGATCTCAATTTAGTTGAGGTACGGAAAAGTAGTCGAAATTATGAGAAGATGGTTGAACGTGAGCTAATCACATAAATACTGGAACGAGAGACATGACAGAAGAGCTATTCACGTGGGAAAATATTTTATCGTATTCGACACAAATAATTTGAGGTGCGGAAAAGTAGTCGAAATGATGAGATAGTAGCGCTTCACAAACATGCTTGAACGTGACCCAATCACATGCTTGAACGAAATACACGGCAGAAGAGGTATATACTTTGTCATATCAATTTATGTCACCTAATTTGCATACAGAAATTATCATAAAGGATTAATTAATTATAATAAAATAAAAGGTACACAGGTGTTATAGGTGAGTTGGAGAGGAGAGGGCAATCCTCCAAGAGAGGTCTCAGGTTCAAATCTCCACCCTACCAAAAAGCTGAATTGGGTATTCAAAATCCAATTGATAATGTTGATGCGGGCAGGGTCGGGTGTGTCAGACTTTGACGTTATAGAACACTCTGTTCGTGGTCTCTCAGACCAAGGCGGCTCCGCAAGGGGTTTTTCACTTTAAAAATAAAAAATAAAAATAAATAAAAGGTAGCTAGAAAAGAAGTTTAAAAATTGAGTTCTCAATCTCATGTAGCTTTTTTTCATTCCAAAATTTGAAGGGCAAACAGGGTAGATTGACCCAAATAAGTGATTATTAGTTTTCTCACAAAGTAGATTAAACCCAAGAGTTTATAATTTTAAATTCAAAATGTTAAGTCCTCAATTTCATCTTCTATTTTTTATGATTGTAACGTTTTTTTGGAAGACAAAACCCATCTAAATATTTATCATCACAAAAAATGTAGGAGTATAGCCTAAAACCTCCAACCAAGTAGCCTTGATTCATACTCGCATAGTTTTTGGATTTATGGAGCAGCCTATAAATATTCCTACCAAAGCCTTATCTTTTAGTGATAAAATTTGCTCGAGATTTAGATCCTCACCAACAACCATTCAAACTAGTTCCTTTCATAACTTTATACAACATTTTTGCTTTCTTTTCCCTTTTTTTGCTTAGTTTTTTTATCTTTCAATTTGGTTGGACTACCCTTTAGTGTTTCCTCTGGTTCATTTGGCAGGATTTCCCTTTCTTCCTTGTCCCTCTTGTATGCCCTAGGATTCATTTCTTCCTTGTCCCTCTTGTATGCCCTAGGATTAGGGTTTGAAGCTGATTGGGCCTTAAAGCATGTGTCTGAGTTGAGTCCTCCATGTACCTTATCCTCCTTATGCCATAAGTCAAAAAGTTCTTCCTTAGATAAAAAAATTGAGGCCTTTGTATATTCCTCAAGATCTTCGCCATAGTCCACTACATCTTCTTCATTCATCATCGACTTAGTCATCCTACCATTGTTAGTGATCAAAGGACCAAGGCTACATTGGTTGAGAGTTCCTACCAAAATGTTTTTTTTAATTTTCATCCTCCCTCTCCTTCTTGGCTCTATTGACCAAAGTCAAATGATGAGAGCCTCATTTGCTCGAGCAAGCAAATGTTATATTTTTCTAAATCTTGATGGTTGCCTTTATCGCGCTTTTGCAATGATGACAACCTCATCCCCAACATTGTCAACGGCCCTACCAATACCATATCGCCATCTTGCACGTCCTTCCTTGGCCTCCCCTGCTTCCTCTTCATCAAAGAAAACTCCATTCCAATCTACAATCAAACCGTGTTTTTGGAGCTTTTGTCCTCTACTACAACCCTAGATCGCAGTTATCGTAGCTCATGAGTGTTCTACAATATAACACAAAGATAAACCACAACCCTTGCTACTGTGTTTCTAGAGCTTTTGTTCTCCACTTTGACCCTAGCTCACAGATGCCACAACCTATGTCACTATGATTTTAGAGCTTTTATTTTCCACTACAACCCTAGCTCATAGATGTTGCAACTCGTGCCACTATGTTCTTAGAGCTTTTGTTCTACATTGCAACCCTAGCTCATAGATGTCGTAGACTATATGTGTTCTACAAAATAACATAGAGATGAGTCATAGTCTATGTCATCGTACTTTTGGAGATTTTGTTCTCCACTACAATTGTAGCTCATAGATGTTGCAACGTGTGCCATTATATTTCCAGAGATTTTGTTCTACATCGCAACCCTAGCTTATAGATGTTATAGCCTATGTGTGTTTTACGCTATAACACATAGATGAGTCGCAACCTATACCATTTTATTTCTGGAGCTTTTGTTCTCCACTGCAACCTTAGATCACAAATGGCATAGCTCATGAATGTTCTATGATATAACACAAAGATGAGCTACAATCCATACCACTATGTTTCTAGAGCTTTTGTTTTCTACTACAACCCTAGCTCACAGATGCCACAACTCGTGTTGCCATTATTTTAGAACTTCTATTATCCACTACACCCCAGGTCATAAATATCACATCCTATGTTGTCACGTTTTTAGAGCTTTTGTTCTCTATTACAACCCTAGCTCATATTTACCACAACCCGTGCTATTTTGTTTTTAGAGCTTTTGTTTTCCATTGCAACCCTGGCTCGTAGATGTTGTAACAGGTGTCATTGTGTTTTTGAAGCTTTTTTTTTTACTACAACCTTAGCTTATAGATGTCGTAACCCTTATTACTATGTTTTTGAAGCTTCTATTTTCTAAATATATATATATATATATATATATATATATATATATATATATATATATATATATATATATATATATATGCACATAATTAAATTTAACTACCATTTTACAATTTTGAAAATTGTTCTCTAATTTAATTTAATGAAGAATATATATATATATATATATATATATATATATATATATATATATATATATATATATACTTTGAAAATTCTAACTATATATTATAACTATGATTACTCTATTTTAATATATAATCTTATTACTCGTTTTATGGTTTGGATCTCTTTTCTAAAGTTTGTATATATATAACTTAATATAATAAGTTATTTATAATTTTTTTAATTATAATTTAGTATACGGCTAAATCTAACCTATTAAAACTCTTATTTTTATATATAAATAATTATTATTATTATTATTATTTTAATATTAAAAGATAGGGGTTTTGACCAGGAATCCGCTTTGAACCTTGAATCTCCCGAAGAAGAACCCAAAGACCAAACCGTTACACTGCACTCACAGGTACATATAAATAATAATAATTATTTAATAATTAAATAAAAAAAATTATTTTTACTTAAAATTTTGAATTAAAATATTATAAAAATATCTGAATAATTATTAACAAATTTATAATACTACTATAATTATTATATTATAAAAATAATTAAAGTATTTTATCAATTCTATTATCTACAATCTATTGCCATCCCACTTAGCTCTCACACTTCAATTATTTGATTATCAATTGAGTTGATGTACGGAAAAGTAGTCGAAATTATGAGAAGATGGTTGAACGTGAGCCAATCACATAAATAACGAAACGAGAGAGACGACAGGAGAGCTATTCACGTGGAAAAATATTTTATCATATTCGACAGAAATAATTTGAGATACGGAAAAGTAGTCGAAATGATGAGATAGTAGCGCTTCACCAACATGCTTGAACGTGACCCAATCACATGCTTGAACGAAATACACGGCAGAACAGATTTGTCATATCAATTTATGTCACCTAATTTGTTTTCACGTGGAAAAATACTTTGTCATATCAATACATCTTACCTAATTTTTTTTATTTGTAAATTGTTGTACATAGTGAGATCTGAATCTAGGGTTTTTTATTTTAATCGGAGAGTTTTAATTATTCACTTGCTTTTCAATTCTTTTACATAAGAAATATGTATCATCTAATTTGCATACAAAAATTTCACATAAATCCATTAAAAAAACAAAATTAAGTTATGTGATTTACTTGTAAAAATACTATTTACATTTCTCTAATAAAATGAAAATTAAACCTATTAATAAAATATATTTGATTAAATAAAATTAATAAATATTAGGAAAAAAATAAATTTCTAGATGTACTATAAGTGGCCACAACACCCCAATTTCAATTATTGCGTTGCATGACCTCCATGATAAGATTGGATTATTGGACTTAAACTCACCGAAACACATATTGAAATATATATATATATATATATATATATATATATATATATATATATATTAATATTAATATTAAGTTTAAGTGATAAGGATTGGGAAGTAGGAGTGGCTCTTTTATTTCTGATCAATGTCTTATTTGTTGGCCTGCTCAATTCATCAATAATATTTGCTTTATTTATTTTAATTTATAATTAAGTGAAAATTTTACATTTAAATAAATTTGAATTTAAATTATTAGTGATTAAAAATTATCTGTGAAAATTTTAAATTTAAATAAATTTGAATTTAAATCACATAGGATGTGAAAGGGGGTTTTTGCATTTAATGTAGATGTTAAATAAAAGATTAAGGAGAAATGTAAGTTTAATTAGTGGATAAGTGTTGGAATATTTTCAACATTGCCTCCTTAGTCCTAAGTATTAAGTCCTAGTATTTAGTTTTAGTTTAATGTTTTGATTTACATATTTCTAGTTAATTTGATTAGCATACGTTGAGGTTTTGGCTTGGTTGGTCAATGTTTGACCATAGTCCAAGATTAGCATGTTGTTAGGATAAGAGCTATCTTTAAGTTAGTTTGTTGTAATAAGTTTGAGAGGATTTCTCTCAACCACCGTGTCTATTTTTAGTTCTTTCAAGAACTATAAAACTATGTAATGCATTGTTGATCAATAGAACAATTTCACCATTGTTTCTCATTTGGTATCAGAGCAGGTTTGCTCAGATGGATCAAAACCTGTGGAGAGTGGCGTGAAGAGATCTGAAGCACACACTTTGTTAGAGAAACTCAAGTGGCCAGCACTCAGCAGAGTTGCAAGGAAGAGCTCGAGTAAATCATTAATATCTCATGAATCCTGAGGTATTTGATTATGAAATTTTGAGGGTTGTTAGATAATTGTATCAAGAGGATGCTGTCAAAATTTCAGGTGATTTGGAGCTAATTTGCGGATTTTATTAGCATTTTGAGTTTTTCAATAAAATGGTTGTATAAGGTGGAATACAGGGTATTTGCTTCTCAAATTTTGGGAGAAATATTATTTAGATAAAATCATAATTCAGACAAAATTTCAGGTCATTTGGATCTGTATTGATTGATTTGTGTGAATATTGATTTTTTCTTCAAAAATCCTAGATCCGAAATTGTGATAAAAAAGGGAAAAAGTAAATGATCACATATTTTTCACATTTGTGAATTTTCTTCCAAAATTTAGAGGGTTTTCAGATTATTATCTCAGGAATACAGAGTTTAATTTTCAGAAATTTTGGAGTTGTATGGATTGATTTATGTGAAAACATTGAAGTTGTCTCAAAAACACTCTAAGATCTAGAAAGGGCAAAAGTAAATTGATCACATATTTCTCATTTGTGTGAATTTGCTTCTGAAATTTAGTGGATTTTTAGATAATTATATCAGAAGTCTACAGGAAAGGAGTGGCTGAGAGCTAGGTGGAATATTGATGAGTGGTGGATTGCAGAATGGCCACCATGTATAAAGAATTGGAAGTGCCCAAATTCAATGGAGATAATTATGCTATTTGGAGCATAATGATGAAGACCTTCTTGAAGGCTCAAGACTTATGGGATATAGTTCAAGAAGGCTATGAGGAACCCTCTTGGAGCAAGCTACAAGGTGAGGAGAGAAAAGAGAAGAAGGAGCAACAATATGCAAATTGCTTAGCTCTTATGGATTTGAGGAGAGGAATGGAAAAGAATGTTTTTCCTCTCATAGCCAATTGTAGATCAGCTACAATGGCATGGAAAGTGTTGAAGGATGCTTATGGGTTTGATGAGGACACCCATAAAGCCATGTGTGACAATCATGAATATTGTTTAAGCAAGGAGGAGCCTTGCTTCCTTGAAGAAGTTTCTGAATTAGATCCTTTTGAAGGAGTTTTTGAAGAGTCTTTTCAAGACTCATATGAAGACATACATTCTTATGATGGTGAATTCTTCCTTGAAGAGGAAGACATGTTTGAAGAAAAGAGTGATGATGAACTTCTTGAAGAGAAGAGAGACGAAGATGAGGAATCCCTTCATGGAGAAGAGGATGAGAAGGCGAAGGAGCCTTGTATAGCTCTCATTGGAGAGAGTTATTGTGAGACACCCATAGTTGCACATGTCTTGTAATGGCATGGAAAATTGTAATAGTCAATTATTTCTTTTAGGAGGAGAAAAATATGAAAAGAAAAATTGTACTAATAATTTTTTTGCAGGAATGGCATGCTTGGAAAGCATTCACATTGATAGCAAAGAGGATGGATGTCTCAATGGAGATACAATTGCTCAAGGACCTTGTAGTGAAGACCACTCAAAAGTGGAAGAAGACTTTGAAGATGAAGGAAGAGAAACACTCACATTGGAGTGTTCCTTGCTTGAAGACCATCAAAGTGAAATGTATGATGAAGAATGTCTCATGGAGGAGATAAATGAAGAGTGTATTATGGAGAATGCATCTACAATTCTCATGAAGGAGAATAAAGAAGATGATGATGGAGAAGCAATGTTCATGGATGATCATTGGCTTGAAGACCATTCAATTGGAATGGATGTGTGCTCTCTTGAAAGAACAAATAAAGTAATGTGGGATGATGATCCACAAGAAAATTTTTATGAAGAGGAGATGGAAGCGATAGGCTTCTTGTTTGAAGATCACTCATCAAGGGTGAAGGATGTGTTGTGTGAAGAAAAGAACACACAAGACTCTCTCATTTGGGATATGGAAAGTGAGAGGGAAAATGGGATAGAAACAGAAAATGGAAATGAGATTGCTGATTTTCTTGTCGTAATGGCAAAGGAAACATCACTCATGGATGAAGATCACTCACTTGGAGTGACTACATTGCAGAAAGAGAGTTGTCTTGAAAAGGCAACTATGTATGATTGCTTGAATGAATGGTGTTTCAACACACCAACATGGATTGAACAAAGGAGGAGAACTCTTAGTGAAGAGTTGATGGTTGATCTTGAAGCACCATACAATGAAGGAGAACTGCTACAAAATAGCTTTATGGGAAGCACCAAATCTACTCATACTAAAGGTAATGTTTTTATGATTAATGATTTGTTTTTTGTGAGCGGGAATGAAAAGAAAGGTGATTGTCTCATTGAGACAACTTTGATGAAGAGTCTTCTTGGAGAGAATACAGTGATGGAGAACTTGGGTCACATGGATCAAAATGATGTGTTCAAAATTCCTTGGGAGAAGGATTCTTGTAAAGTCATTGTTTTGAGAGAATATTTGTGTGAGGAGCAACTTTATGTTGCATATGTAGTTGGTCATTATATGGCCATATTTGTTGTGATATTTTGTGTGGAAATATGTGAAAGAGTTGTATGGTATAATCATCTATGTGAGATGATTAATTGTAAATACTCATGTGGAGTATTGTTTAGTGTTGAAGATGTAAAAGAAGATCAAAATGTGAGAGCATGGTTTAAAGACCATAATGATAAAGATGTAAGAGAGTGGTTGCTGAAAACCACAAGAGGAGATACTTTTGTTGAAGGGGGAGCTAATCAACAAAAGAAGGCACTCAAGCATTTGCAGGAAATTCCACATGAAGAGTGGAAGGAGTGCCACCATAAGTATTTTGTAAATTCTGATTTCTTGATTCAAGATTGGAGGAAACGTAAGAGAAATATTTTCTTCCAACTTTGTGATGCTTAAAGAACTCTTGCATGAGTGTCTTTAGCATCAAGGGGGAGAATGTTGGAATATTTTCAACATTGCCTCCTTAGTCCTAAGTATTAAGTCCTAGTATTTAGTTTTAGTTTAATGTTTTGATTTACATATTTCTAGTTAATTTGATTAGCATACGTTGAGGTTTTGGCTTGGTTGGTCAATGTTTGACCATAGTCCAAGATTAGCATGTTGTTAGGATAAGAGCTATCTTTAAGTTAGTTTGTTGTAATAAGTTTGAGAGGATTTCTCTCAACCACCGTGTCTATTTTTAGTTCTTTCAAGAACTATAAAACTATGTAATGCATTGTTGATCAATAGAACAATTTCACCATTGTTTCTCAATAAGTGGGATAATAGGAGGATTAGAGATTGAGAAGAATAAGTGAGGGATTAAGTGGGAATTAGAGGATTAGGGAGGGGATAAGAAAATATTAAGAAAATTAATCGGAGTAGGAGAAAAATAGAGAGAGACAAGGAAATTTAGAGGAATTTGGAGAAATTGGTGAGTCGATTGGGATATGGGTTCAGTTGCATGCAAAAATGACTAATTTTAGATGTCTACATTATCAATGTATCGTTTTGGCAAAGATTCGAACCTCGATCTCCTCCTTCAAATGTTGAGGAATTTAACCAATTGACTTAATGTTACTTGATCTTACATATATTATTTTTACATATGTAATACTGAATAATTTTTATTACTTTTTTATAATAAGTTATATGTCGTTTTTATTGGGGGCCACTCCCATCAAAATACCAAAATAATACATTTGCTTCAACATACATTTTTATCACAATTTTTTTCATTCATTTTTCTCTTAAATATATTCTTCAACTTCCTCAAAGTGCTATGTTTCCATAATCAACTCTTTGACATCATTTTGATTAAGAGATAAAATCTCACTTGGCTAGTTGCCTTCTAAAATTTGAATTACATTTGGATAAAGATCAAGACTACAATTCGCTAATTTATTTGCTATGTGATTTCCTTCTCTATAAATATACTCACACTTCCAAGATATTACCTCTCATAATAGATGTTAAACATTAGCAATAATATATTTGTTTATGTAGTCTCCACATCCATTTTTGTTAATAACATTGATGATAATTTGTGAGTTCCCCTCAATTGAAATATATTTTCATTCTTTTTCTATTGCAATTTTAATCCCTCTTAAGAAATTCCCTAGCCTATGCATATTTGTTAGTTGAAGTTTCATATGATTCTGAATAAGTGAGGAGAATTTCGCCTTCACTATTTCTAGAAACACCACTTCCATCAGCTCTTCCTGGATTTCCTTTAGAAGCACCATCAAAATTAATTTGATAACATAGATCAAAGTAGATCCTTGGTTTTAATTCCATTGTCACAAATGGCTCTTCCATTTATGTTCAAATATTGTAGCCAAGTTTTTAGCACCTCTTTTTTGCAATTGAGACTTTCCATGATGAGCATCATATTTGTAGAAATTCTGTAAGAGGCAATAATATGGTTTTAAACTTGGACATGATGTTTTTAAAAATTATGTTATTCCTTTCAAGTCATAAATTCCAATAAATAATGGCAGGACCAATCCTCCAAAAATCACATAATATTTTAGCTTTAAAATAATTAATCCAACACTTCATCAACTCTTTCAATGTTGGAGTTACCCAATATAATTTCATATTGAAAAAAATCCCAAATGGTGTGAGCACAATGACAATGAAGAAGTAAATGATTTGATGTTTATAAATCCTTCTCGCACAAGGCATATCTAAAGGGTTCATAATATCTTCTACTTTGAACTGCTAACCAAAGAAATGTTGAGGCCTTAGTGAGAGCCTCTAATGACCAAACATTCTTCCAAAAAAAATCTTTAGAAGAAGGAATTTTTATTGTTCTAAATCCTCATATCCCAACTTGACCAAGTATCCACCATCCTTTGATCAATTTTAAACCAACTCATCATTTCCTGTAAAAATCAACAAATAAAACTCTTGAAGCATCTTTTGAATTTCTTCTACAATTTGTTTGAGTTCCTCCCCTTCAACAGGTTACTAAAAGAAATCCATGATCTAGAGTTTTTGCTCATAATAATATATTTTTTGACCTTTGGACCTTTAAATGCTAGGTATGCTTTAGCCAATGGTTGTCATTTTGACTCAAAAACAAGAGGATAAGGCTTCAACCAAGCATCAAACCAAAAATTTGCATAACTCCCCTCATTGACTTACCATCTAATATGTTTTATTATCAATTACAAACTCTCTGATATGAAATTTAATGTTGATGATCCTTTGGATAGAGGTTTTTTCCTAAATTATTTCATTGCATTAAGAGAACCTATATATTTTTGAAGTAATATTTTTTCCAATCGTTCCTTGATCTCTGAATAATCTCCACACAAGCTTTGCTTCTAATGCCAAATTCATAAGTGCATAATACTAAATAATTATTCCTAACTTTTAAATTATTTTTAAATATTTCAACAATTTTAGATTGACAACAAATCAAACTTAATTATGATTTTTTTCAAAATATGCATATAATTATTAAAATTTTAAATTGTATGCAATAACCTTTACCAGTAAAATTTAACATTTGAAATGTGATATTAGATACATGATACTACCTTCCACCCAAATTTTAAAAGATGTGTATAATTTATTTTTAAAGTTCTATAGAGGAAGAAAGTATAGGAAAATGACACCTAAAGATATAAACAACTTGATGCTAGCTTTCAGTTATCTATACAGTTAAATCTATAAACGGTTTGATGATAGTTTTTAACCTTTAGACCTTTAAATGCTAGGTATGCTTGAGCCAATGGTTATCATTTTGACTCAGAGATAAGAGGATAAGGCTTCAACTAAGCATCAAACCAAAAATCTACATAATTTCCCTCATTGATTGATTATCTAATATGTTTCTTTGTCAATTGTAAACTCTCTAATATGAAGTTCTATGTTGATGATCCTTTGGAGAGAGTTCTTTTCCTAAATAATTTTATTACATCAAGAGAACCTATATATTTTTGAAGTAATATTTTTGCCCAATTATTTCCTTGATGTCTAAATAATCTCCACCCAAGATTTACTTCTAATATCAAATTCATAAGTGCACAATACTAAATAATTATTCCTAACTTTTTAAATATTTTAGTGATTTTAGGTTCACAACTAATAAAACTTAATTATGTTTTTTCAAAATATGCATATAATCTCTAGCTTGGGTCTTCATACTTTCAACTAGGGCATTTTGATTTTTAGCTAGGGCATCCTGACTTCCCATTAGGCCTTTCAAAAATGACTTTCCTTCCACAATAGCTAACGAGGCTTGCTCTTGGTTTGCACTCCCTCTTGGTTCACACTCCCTGCTCGTACTCGCTCTTACTCCTAGCTTGCACTCTCTCTTGACTCACACTTGCTCCCAACTTGCACTCCCTCCTCTTGGTTTGCACTCCCTCTTGGTTCACACTCCCTGCTCGTACTCGCTCTTACTCCTAGCTTGCACTCTCTCTTGCTTACAATTGCTCGTCTCTTCTTTTTCTCGATGTTCCTTTGCTTCAACAATTTATCGAAACAATGTTCCACGCATTCGTGGTAAGGGTTTGAAGCATGGATGCACTCTGGATGAACTTGTCTTTCTTTTGCCATGATTGAATCTCGGTTTGCACTCCCTCTTGGTTCGCACTCACTCCCAGCTTGCACTCCCTCTTGGCTCACAATTGCCCTTGTCTCTTATTTTTTTGATGTTCCTTGGTTTCAACAATTTTTTGGAAATAATGTTCCACATATTCATGGTAAGGGTTTGAAGCATTGATGCACTCTGGATGAACCTATCGCTCTTTTGCCATGAGTGAATCTCGGCTTGCACTTCTCTTGGTTCACACTCCCTCTCTGATCTCATTCGCTCTCAGCTTGCACATTCACTCCCAACTCGTGCTCGCACTCGCTGCTGCACCTACTCCCAACTTGCGCTTGCACTCACTTTTGGTTGTATTCACTTGCACTCACTTTTGGTTGTATTCACTTGCACTCGCTTTTGGCTGCACTTACTCTCAAATTGCGCTCGTACTTGCTACTGCACTTACTCTCAGTTCGTGCTCGCACTCGCTGCTAAACTTACTCCTAATTTGCGCTCGTCGTTGCACTTACTTCAGATTCACTCTCGCACTCAGTGCTCTACTTACTACCTACTCGAGAGCTAAACATTATCTATATATATAATTTAATAAGCTAAAATATTTAATTTTTATTTAAAATTTTAAATTAAAATCTTATAAAAATATATAAATAATTATTAATAAATTTATAATACTACTATAATTACTATATTATAAAAATAATTAAATTATTTTATAAATTATATTCCCTCTCATCTCATCTCATCTCATGCCCTGCCTTGCCCTACAATTAACATCAACATCGGCATGTAAACATCAAATCAAATAAATTAAAATTGAATAAATATATATTATTCAATTTATTCTTTAAACAACAATTTATATCGTCTTAAAGCTTTTCTCTGTAATTCAAATAATGAGGGCTGCAGCTAAAAACACATTATCAACCACCTTGGCTCCCACACTTCAATTATTTTGGATCTCAATTTAGTTGAGCTACACAAAAGTAGTTGAAACTATGAGAAGATGGTTGAAAGTAAGCCAATCACATAAGTAACGAAACGAAAGACACGACACACGACAGAAGAGGTATTCACTATTTTGGCACCTAAACAAATAATTTATATAAAAAATTATCAAGGATTAATTAATCATAATAAAATAAAAAATATTATATCAACAAAATCAAAACTTACATTTGGTCTATTATATTTTTGAAACTCAAAAAGCAATTATAAAAAAAAATTAAAATAAACATTAGGAAAGATGTACGATAAGTGGTCACAACAGTTGAGGCCTCAATTTCAATTATTGCTTTGAATGCCCGCCATGATACGATTGCATTATTGGACTTGAAACTCCCCCAATCACATTGGAAGGAATATATATATATATATATATACTAAGTGATAAGGACTGGGAAATAGGAGTGGCCCTTTCATGTCTTATCAATGCCCTTATTTGTTGGCATGTCAAGTGATCAATAATATTTGTTTTATTTATTTTAATTTTAATTTTAATTTTAATGGGAATTTTAAATTTAAATAAATTTGAATTTAAACTATATAGGATGTGAAAGGAGGTTTTGTATTTAATGTGGGTGTTAAGTGGAAGATTAAGGAGAAATGTGAGTTTAATTAGTGGGTAAGTGGGATTATGGGAGGATTAGGGATTGAGAAGAATAAATGAGGGATTAAGTGGGAATTAGAGGATTAGGAAGGGGATAAGAAAGGATTAAGAGAATTAAAGTGATTAGGAAATTTGATGAATTTGGGTAATTGGTGAGTCAATTGGGAGATGGGCTCGGGTGCATGCAAAAATGACTAATTTTAGGTGTCTACATTATCCATGTATCATTTTGGCAAGATTTGAACCTGGATCTCCTCCTTGAAATCTTGAGGAATTTAACCAATTGACCTAATGTCACTTGATCTTACATTTATTATTTTTACATGTGTAATTATGAATAAATTTTTTTTAACAATTTATGTCGCTTTGAGGACCACTCCCATCAAAATATCAAAACAATACATTTGCTTCAACATACATTTTTATCACAATTTTTTCATTTCCTTTTTCTCTTAAATATATTCTTCAACTTCCTCGAAGTGCTATGCTGCCTTCTAAAATTTGAATTACATTTGGATAAAGATCAAGACTACAATTCGCTAATTTATTTGCTATGTGATTTCCTTCTTTATAAATATGCTCACACTTCCAAGAGATTGCCTCTAGTAATAGATGTTGAGCATCAACATTAATATTATTTTTTATGTGGTCTCCACATCCATTTTTGTTAATAACATTGATGATAATTTGTGAGTCCCTATATTTCCATCCTTTTCCTAACGTAATTTTAATTCTTGTAAGAAGTTCCCTAGCCTATGCATACTTGTTAGTTGAAGTTCCATATGATTCTCAATAAGTGAGGAGAATTTCGCCTTCACTATTTCTAAAAACACCACCTCCACCAACTTTTCGTGGATTTCCTTTAAAAGGACCATCAAAATTAATTTTGGTAAACTCAAGTTTTGGACATTTTCATTTACCATAGTCAAAGTAAATCCTTTGTTTTAATTCCATTGTCACAAATGACTCTTCCATGTATGTTCAAATCTTGTAGCCAAGTTATTAGCACCTTTTTTTTGCAATTGAGACTTTTCATGATGAGCACCATATTTATAGACATTTTGCAAGAGAGGCAATAATATGGTTCCAAATTTTGAGATTTGTTTTTAAAAATTATGTTATTCCTTTCAAGTCATAAATTCCAACAAATAATGATAGGACCAATACTCCAAAGAATACATAATGCTTTAGCTTTGAAATAATTAATCCAACATTTCATCAACTTTTTTTGATGGAGTTACCCAATATAATTTTATATTTTAAAAAAATAACCCCAAATAGTGTGAGCACACTAAAAATGAAGAAGTAAATGATCTTATGTTTATAAATCCTTCTCACACAAGGCATATCTAAAGGGCTCATAATATCTTCTTCTTTGTAGACTCTCTCTTGTAAGAATCTTACTTTGAATTGCTAACCAAAGGAATGTTGAGGCCTTAGTGAGAGTCTCTAATGATCAAACATTCTTCTAAAAAAAATCTTTGGGAGAAGAAAATTTTGATTGTTCTAAATCCTCATATCCCAACTTGATCAAGTATCCACCATCCTTTGATAAATTCCAAATCAACTCATCCTTTCCTGTATAAATCGGTAAATAAAACTCTTGAAGCATATTTTGAAGTTCTTCTGCAATTTGTTTGAGTTCCTCCCCTTCAACCAGGTTACTAAAATAAATCCATGATATAGAGTTGTTTCTCATAATAATATAGTTTTTAACCTTTAGACCTTTAAATGTTAGGTATGCTTGAGCCAATGGTTGTCATTTTGACTCAAAGATAAGAGGATAAGGCTTCAACCAAGCATCATACCAAAAATCTATATAACTCTCTTTATTGATTGACCATCTAATATGTTTCTTTATCAATTGCAAACTCCTTGGTATGAAGTTTCATGTTGATGATCCTTTGCAGAGAGTTATTTTCCTAAATAATTTCATTACATCAAATAAACCTATATATTTTTGAAGTAATATTTTTGCCTAATTATTTTTTTGATCTCTGAATAATCTCCATCCAAGCTTTACTTCTAATATCAAATTCATAAGCGCATAATATTGAATAATTATTCTTAATTTTTAATTTATTTTTAAAATATTTCAATGATTTTAGGTTGACAACTAATAAATCTTAATTATTCCTTTTTCAAAATATGCATATAATTATTAAAATTTTAAATTATATGTAATAACTTTTACCACTAAAATTTTATAGTTGAAACTTGATATTAGATATATGATACTACCTTCTACTCAAATTTCAAAGGATGTGTATAATTTTCTTTTAAGGTTCTATAGAGGAAGAAAGTGCATGCAAATGACACCTAAATCTATAAACAACCTAGTACTAGCTTTCAGTTAATTTATAGAGTGTCATTTTGTACTTCAATCTTATAGTCATCTTTCATCTTTTGAAAATAACCTTAATTGTTAAAATGAGTCAACGTGAATATAAAAATTGAAAATAACCTTAATTATTAAAATGAGTCAACGTGAATATAAAAATTGTTAAAGCAAAATCTCTATCAAAAGAAAAATATATCAAAAAGAATAGATTATGATTTGAATTGAATCTTTTACTAAAATTTTAAAAATATACCATTAAAATATCCTAATTAAAATAAATAATTTTTTATTTCAACCATATCCGGACAACCAACAAAACTATTATAAAATACAATATGAAGCTTTCAATGTCGTGCAAAGCACAGTCATAGTTATGCTCATAATAGCTTTCACTAAACATTGGAATCTCTGACTTTGTAAGAAAAAATTAAGATCCATTTAATAATTGAGGGGCTATAATTCAAGGGTGATTTCCACTGCATCCAATATTAAATGAATGAACAACTTTAATATTTGTCCTCTCTATGAAGCAATCCATAGATTTGGATAACATGGAATGTGAGTTGCAAACCTTATCAATGAATTAAATCTTTTAATAAAATTTTAAAAATATATCACTAAAATATCTAATTAAAATAAATAATTTTTTATTTCAACTATATCCAAACAACCAACAAAACTATTATAAAATACAGTATGAAGCTTTCAATGTCGTACAAAGCACAGTCATAGTTATGCTCATAATAGCTTTCACTAAACATTGGAATCTCTGACTTTGTAAGAAAAAATTAAGATCCATTTAATAATTGAGGGGCTATAATTCAAGGGTGATTTCCACTGCATCCAATATTAAATGAATGAACAACTTTAATATTTGTCCTCTCTATGAAGCAATCCATAGATTTGGATAACATGGAATGTACGTTGCAAACCTTCTCAGTACTCTTAGGAAGATCATTTATTTATTTATTATGTTTTTAAAGCTAAATATAGTCTCTTTGATAACTATAGCATTTATTGAGAATCCAAAATTTTAATGGAAATAGTTTTTGTTTTTTAATTTAAAAATAAATTGGTAATTTTATGAATGGGTTGTTTTTATAAACTTTAAGTTTGTTGGGTAAAGCATAGTCAACGTGTAGGCATCGATTTAGGGTAGCCAATTGGTAGTCACTCAGCTGCTACCATCCAGTCTATCCCCTTTTGGGTATGCAGTTGTTTGAACTTTGAACCTCCCTAAAAAGAGACCAACACTCTAACCGCTACACCATCCTCAGGGACAAAATTATTTAAAATAAACACTGGATTTTTAAACAGGTCATTCGACCTCTACCAACACCCAAAACATTTACCACTATATCACAACAAGCAGATAAAAATTTGTAAAATCTAAAAAAAAACCTTAAAAGTTGAAGAAAAATCCACACCAAAATTGTGAAATCTAGTGAGATGTGTTATTATCACATATATTTTTAATATAAGGACATTGCTTATCATTTTCTATTGAATAATTAGAATGGAAAAGCATGGTCAAACTTCTCTATCATAGTTATTTTAAAATTATTATGAGAGGATTTAGATCACTACACTTTATTATTATATTTGAATTTTAAATGTACTAGTCCTCGTAGAAACATCCTAAAAGATGTTTTAATTGAATTATGTTTTAAAACATATAAATATATTAAGAGCCATTTCTTAATTGAGCTATGTTTTAAAACATATAAATATATTAAGAGCCATTTCTTTGTGTAAATAAATGCAATTGATTATGTTTGATGTGGGGATATACAGAGTTGTTAAAAGTTTATTTATTTTATGATATAATATTTGTAATTAGTTTTTATATCAGTTTTTAAATTTATTAAGTGTGTTAGTGAGATTTGTTTCTTATTAGAAATTTGAGCTTTAAATAAGAGTTTGAAGTATAGTTTCATTTTTAATGTTGATCTTATAAGATTGATGGACAACTTTAGACTTAAGATATTATGGGAATTTTTTAAAAAGTGATTCATATCTTAGAAAACAATTTTTTAATCATAGGTTCTATATTGCTTGACCTTATGACTTCATTAACATCAAGGTCAAGCATGTGAGGTTGTCTTTATCTATGTTAAAATAAAATTGCACTTAAATCATAATTCAAACTTTGTTTAATGTAGTGACATGGTTAGTGAAAGTTGGAGGATATAATCATCAGTTGCAATGGTAAATGTTGGAGGATCCAAAATTTAAGCCTAGGATTGCTTAGGAGGGATTTTTTGTTCCTTTTGTTTGGCAACATAAGGCACAAGAGTGTGCCTTAGTTTTTGTTCCCTTGAGGCATGTGTTTCATGAGGAACACATGAAACACGATGGTTTATCATAAGGTCTTACTAATAGCATGGGAGTGTGCTAAATATCCAAATTGGTCTTAAGCAAGGAGGAGGTATTAGCTTTTATTAGATGTTTTTCATTAGCTTTGGTGGACTAGTAGGATGTTGGAAAAATATATTTATCAAAATGAATGTATATGTACAAAGAAGATGGTGATTGGTTTTAATAATACTTTACCAATCATTTGATTATAATTTTCTAGAAATAAAAATTATGTAAGCTTTTTTAAACATTCCTCTCTTATTACATCATATTCCATCTAAGGATAGTTATATTTATAAGTGGATTGGAACAAACACAACTCAAATATCTCCTATCCCCTGATGAACTTGAATATACACATAGTTCACCAAAGTACATAAAGATCATGGACTAGAACAGACACAATAGTCTATGACTTACAATAGTTGTGAATAGGAAAATACTTAGCTATTCACTTCATTGAATTTGTAATCAAGGATAGAAACAAACATTATCCATGATGTTACTGTTAGAAATTTAAGCAAGTTTTGTTGTCATTGATGTCAAGAGGTTGATGTCCAAGTTTCGTCATCATTAATATCATCGGGTTGTTTTTCCAAAAGGAAAGGAAGTGGTTAAAATAAATATGATATAATATTTATTTTAAATATTATATGCCTAAAAGAGGCCTAAAGATTGAAGACCCAAGGAAGGAGAAGCAGGTTTAAAAAGAAATAATAATATTATAATATTTCGGGCAAAAGGATGAGGTGAAGAAAATGAGGTCCAAGGATGAGGTAAAAATCCATTGAGCAGTTTGCAAAGGATTTAATTTAATTTATTTGAATTAAAATATTTTAACCTATGGTTAAAATTTTAATTTAAATAAATAATGGGCGCCAAAGTTTTTAAAAGTTTAATATTTAAATTTAAATTCAAAATTTGAATTTGGGCCGACGTGTAAGGGAAAAGAGCAAATTATATAAGAAGGGGAAATAATTTTCATTTCCCTCCCCGAAACTATGTGGTTCACATGCTATGCTAATGGTAATAATTTTGGCGTTGCTTTGCTAAGTGAGAAGATATTCGTAATTTTAATTTTTAAGAGGCATACAAAGGTTCAAGTGCAAGCGACATGGCTAGGAGATTTTATAGCGTTGTGTAGCGCAGTTGGTGGCCAAATACTTGCTAAGGCTCTTGCACAATAGGGATTAAGGTTTCGAATCCCCACGCGACTTGTTTTTTGAAGGAGGAAGACTTTTGGTTGTTCGTCGAATTCTGCAGAGGCATAAGAGGGTGTGCGTGAACAAGGGTTCACGTGTGGGTGTGTAGGCCAATGGAAACCTAGTCTTGGGCTAAGTCACTGCGACAACAGTTGATTACGGGTTCGAGTTTGGGCGTAGCTAAGGTGTGCGCAATATTTTTAATGTGGGCCAAGACTAAGGTAAGCGCCTTTAATTTTTATTTTAATATTTTGCTGAAGGTTTGAGAGGCGCTATGTTTATAAAGACCATGTAATATTTTTGCATAGTGGAATGCATAGGGAGTTATAAGGTTAAATTAAAAATTATTTTATATTTTGTTGCTTAGAAAAATAAATAAAAGTTTGGATGTTATTTTGAAAGTTTGAAGTTACAAGGGTTAATAAAAAAAATTGATTTTTATATGTTGGATGTTATTTTGAAAGGTAGGAGTTTATAAGGTGTTAAGTAAAGGAACTTTATTTTTTAATATTATTTTGAAAGGTTGGAGTTTAAAAGGTGTTAGTAAAGGAACTTGACTTTTGAATATTATTTTGAGAATTTGGAGATTATAAGGTGTACTTGAGATTTGATATTTTTGTATGGTGAAATAATTATTGGGGAGAATATTTGTGTGGAGATTTTGAGATAGGTTGTTGCTATCTAACCTTGAAATTGACAAAGAGGATTTGATTGTGATTAAGACAAGTTTTGAAGACATATCTCCATAAAAACAAAAGGTATGGGCACATCATCCTTATGAATGAAATATTGTTGGATTGAATGTTGTGAAATTCAAAGGTGGAGTGATAAGGATTATTTGATAAGCATTGTTGGAAATGTTTGAGTGAGTGTTCACGTGCATGATTTGTGGATGTTGAAAGAACATGAGTATCATTGCTATGTGAAATTGAGAACTATCTTGAACTAGGGTTTGTGAAAGAACATGAGTATCATTGTTATGTGAGATTGAGAATTATCTTGAACTAGGGTTTGTGAAAGAACATGAGTATCATTGTTATGTGAGATTGAAAACTATCTTGAACTAGGATTTGTGAAAGAACATGAGTATCATTGTTATGTGACATTGAAATCATCTTGAGTCAAGGTTTGAGTTCCATAGTGTGAGTTGTTGGAAGTATAGTGAAACACTTGGTCAGGGTTTGTAATCAAGTTGTGTTTCATTGAGTGGATGTTTGAGTGAAGTTGATTGTGCATTATTTATTGAAATCATTGGAGTGATAGTTCAATTTTTGTGAAACAAATTATACTTTATTTATTAATTGATTTGAAAGAGAGTTTGAAAGTGATAGAGTGTTAAGTTGAATACAAAACATTGTGAGTGTGAAACATATTGAGTCTTTGATCATTCTCTATATGTTTCTATGGTTAAAAAATATTCTGAGTGAAACTTGTTTGTGTGATTGAAGAGGTTTTCTAAAAGATATTAAGTTGATTTTTATCAGCAAGTATTGCAATTGTTTGAGCAAGCTTTTATGAAATCTTGTGAGCATATTTGAATAAGTCCTATAGGGGACTTAAGGATAAATTTGAGTAAGCTTTTGTGAAAGATTAAGGACAGAGTTGAGTAAGCTTTTGTGAAAGCTTAAGGACATATTTGAGTAAGCTTTTGTGAAAGCTTAAGGACAGATTTGAGTAAGCTTTTGTGAAAGCTTAAGGACAAAACTAAGCAAGCTTTCGTAAAAGACTTGTTGAGCAGATTTGAGGTAAGTCTTGGTGAAGACTTGTTGAGCAGAGTTGAGGCAAGTCTTGGTGAAGACTTGTTGAGCAGATTGGACAAGTTCTAGGGAGATATTGTTGAGAAAATTTGAGGTAAGTCTTGGTAAAGACTTGTTGAGCAGATTTGAGGTAAGTCTTGGTGAAGACTTGTTGAGCAAATTGGATAAGTTATAGGGAGATCTTGTTGGACAGATTTGAGTTAAGTCTTAGTGAAGACTTGAGAGCATATTGAGCAAGTTCTTGAGAGTACTTGTGGATATATTTGACACAAGTCTTTGAGAAGACTTGAGAGCATAGTTGATTGATTGATTTATTCAAGATTTGAGTTAAGGCTTGAGGCAGATCTAAGTAGAGTTGATTTGTAATTTGATCAAGCTTTATGTTAAGGCTTGAGGACAAATTTGAGGACAGTGTTTGGTGTAGATTTAAGGGTAGATTTATGGCAGACCAAAGATATACTTATGATCATATTTGTGCTAGATCGATGATAGTGTTTAGTGTAAATTTGGGATAGATATGAAGTAGAGCTGAGACCAAGATTTGGACGTGATAGAGCAGAGGATAGTAATATCTAGTGGATAGATATCCATTAGCCAGGGCAATGAGTACAAAGGTCTTCTAAGTGAGAATAGAGGTCTTTAGTGGAGAGAGATCCGTAAGCCAGTGCAGTGGAGGCAGTAGTCTTCTAGAAGATCACCAACCAGATCAGAGGAGACGGAGTTCTCCTATGGATAAAGATCCACAAACTAGTAGAGGGGAAAGAGTTATCCTATGTATTGGTGTCCACGAACTTGATTAGGGGATTTGTGTCTCCTTTGGATAGAGGTCCATAAACATTATAATAGGGAAGGATTCCCAAGAGATTTGTTGAGAAAATTTTAGTGAAATATTTTCTCTGTGGAGTAGCCCACATTGGGTGAACCATGTTAAATTGGTGTCTCTATTATATGTGATGATTTGTGTATTGCTTTGATTATTGTTGTTGATATTGCCATTGATATATTGGATAATATTATTTGAGAAAGAAAAGAAAAAGTTGGTCTTATACTATTCACCCCCCCTGTCAGTATAATATTGTGTTCTTCAGTTACATCATAAATGTATAGGGACATACATGTTATCCATATTCATAGTTGGAAATAGGGATACATGCATATATTCACAACACCTTTGTGACTATAGATACACTCAACCAATCATAGGTACATCACTTCTCTTATGAATAGGGATGTACAACCATTCATAAAATCAAATGTATATAGGGACACACTACTATCCATAAAACAAGGGTCCCTAATTCTCTCAAATGGAGCTCTATCATCAGATGCACTCTAATGTTAGTTTGTGAAATGAATCACAATTGAATCAAAAGTATGATTCCAGTTAAACTAAATAATATAAATAATAATTTGATCAAATGGTCCTCAAAATATTGCATATTCTAGCATCTCTTGAGGTAGAGTTGGATCAGGTTCAAAAAATACTTTCTCATGAAAATAAATACCCATGTACACCATAACAAATTAATGCACAATCAAGAAAAATCATGTATACCTCAAATACTTCATATATCATTGCAAAAAATCTTTATAAGTTTATTTCAATTTATGCATATTGAATATATATTAAAAATTTGTTATGGAGCTCTCTTACAAGGCATTTGTGATAATATTAACACTCTTAACAACCTATTCAAAAATATAAACCACATCTACTTTTTCATATTTGTTAGAGATATGGCTACGAGAAAATGCTTCTATGAAAACTCTTTGGAAGTTACTCATAAAAAATAGAATAAGTTCATCATTTACTAAGAATGAAATCATGTTTGAAACCAATAAAACATTCCACTTCTTCAAGGCATTAATGTGTTCTAATAATTGGTATGAACCCTTATTATTTTTTGGTGTATGTTTCATCAGGTGTAGATGGGTGTCCTTTTACCTACCATATCTGAAAAGTAAAGGGATAAAATGAATTTGTCAATAAATTTATCATTCATCTCTACCTACAAAGCATAATATGTAAATCTAACTTTCTGTATTTTTACCTATACTACCAATGGTGCCTCACAAACGATGACAACGTGATAATAGAATAACTTTATGTATCGATGCAATACACTTTAATTTTTTAATTCCTCAACTTCAATAGAATTTTCCAATAAATTTCATATTTAATAATATGTCTCAAATTTTTTCTTGAATTCTCAATCTCTTTGCTTTGTCAAATGGTGCACACAATAGATACATATTGACACATATCTATAATTCAAAAAATACTCTCATATATGGTGCAATGTTCTTTTATAACATTTGAATGTTCTTCTAACACATATTCTCTCCATTAATTGGTAGTGTTCTACTTTCTCAACGTGGGACTCCCAACATTTTGGAATAATGCCCTCCAAATGATTGGTATGCACAACACTCTTTAAATGTGCTAGAGAAAAATTGCAATGTTAAGATTTCAATAGCAACATATTATAAACAAGAGTGTAGATTTTGCAACTGCCTTCATTTTGTGAAAGTAGTCAAATACATTATGGTGTAGGCAAGCTCTTGCAAAATATTTTTAGACAATAATGGATCTATTTGATTTGCATGCCAATATTTTGGTACAAAGCTTGCTTTATCTATGCCAAATGAATATGCTTAGTGAATAAACATCTAGCAAACAGTAACATTTAGCAAATTAATAAACTCAACCTCTATGTGGATTAGGCAATAATTTCAATTTAAGGAAGATCATGGAGTGCAATTAAAAAATAACTGAGTATAACAAATCAGAACACAAATATATAAGCAAAACAACATAATTATTTTATTTCTAAGAAAACATAGTACAATACAAGAAATCTCTAAGAAGAGATGTGAATCTATAACATTACATCCATTACTCATTAAAGTTAAGATTCGATCTCTCTTTATTAAAAAATTGGTGTGTCGTCAATCCACCATATTGAATATGGAAGGCACCCATATGGAAATGTGGTGATTCATCTTCCATGAGTTAGAAGGTCAACCATATGGAAATGTGGCGATTCATCTTCCATGAATTACAAAGTGTATATTAAATAAAAATTATATACATATCACTTGTCCTTTTGTGTTTTATATTCTAATATGTGTCAATATTGCTAGTGATGCATTTTGGCTACAAAATATTTAAATAAAAAATTACAATTTTAGTAAGCTTTTTATTTTGCATTTTTTATGGCCTTCAAAGTATTTTTTCACAAAGGTATTGGTAAATCATCTTTGAAAAAATGGCTTGAAAACAATTTTTTTTCTCTCTAATCATTTTAATGCTTACTGAATGCATCAAAATAGAGTCCCAAATATAATGGTGTGCCCTTAACAGTGTAGTTAGGATCAAAAAATAGATTTAAAGGCATTTTCAAGTATAATTCCATGTTGTAAAAATGTCACATGCCTAGATCATTCATCCTTCTTTGAAAATTAATGGTCCCCACTGCATCAACTTTTGACATTAGGTATATAAATTATTTATTTATTTTATTTTTCATGATCCATTCCCCTTGGTGACCAAGTTTCCCTAGCATGACCACTCTATACATCTAAGAGGATAGCCTTCCCATGGTCTTGGTCCATGTGTTAACAATTTGATCCTTCTCTACTAGTTCTAAGCTATCTAGATTTAGTTCTTCAATGTCCAATTGCTTTTCTTCTATGAAAGTATCCAATAGAGTTGGATGATGGGACCTAAGAAGTTCAAAATTAAATATTGGATGCAAACCAAGATGATATGGAAGATTCATTTCAAAGTTATTTCCTTCCATCTTCTTGGTGATGGTGTATGGTCCATAATGAAAAGGCATGATCTTCTATAGGGTTTATCAAGTCTCTCTTTCTAAAGACATAACCAGACATTATATTCAACCTTGAACTGATGTGGGACTCAATGTTGGTAATGGCATTGCTTGTATTTCTAATTTTTATTTTCCAAGAGGTCATGGACTTGTTATTAGATGTGTTAAATATGTTCCACAAACCTTGTTGTAGTTTTTGTCATTTTTTTCTATGAGTTGAGTACTCCATGGGTTACATACAAATAACCACATCAATGGGTGCCAAGGGTTAGAACCCAAAATAGACATGAAATGGGCTATGTTTTGTAGAGTTATGAAAAGCTTAATTGTAGCCATGTTGAATATAGATGAGGCTCTTATCCCGTGTGCATAGATGCTTAGAATTATAAATCCAAAGAAGATGTATAATCAATCAATTTATAAATTCTATCTAGTCATAAGTCTAAGGATGGAAGACTATAAACATGGTCAACTTGGTGTCCATCATGCTCTACAAGGTGAACCAAAATTCTCAAAAAAATTATATCCTTTTCAAATACAATAGACTTCGGAAATATAAAGATGAGCCACACATGACTAAAGGAAATCTTAGTAGTATCCTCAGCTACAATGGATTTTTTACAAGTAATTATAATAGATTTTTTTGAAAAAATATCTATTACTACAAAAACACAATCATTACCACGTATGTATATGGGTAAACCTAAGAGAAAATTTATGGAGATAGATTTATAAGGCTTGGATGCCATTGAAAATAGTGTGTATAGTCCTTAATTATTATTTGTTGTTTTAACAATAGTGTAGGGGATACATGACGTGATGCACCTCTCGATATTGTTTTTCATCTTAGGCCAATAGAAGCATTTTTAAAGTATTGCCAATATTTTTTCTACCCCAAAGTGACCTGACTTTACTAAAGTGTGTGTCCCAAATCATCTTTGAGTTCTCACTAGCTGGTACACAAATGTTTCCCATGTCGTAAAGGAGGCTATCATACAATATGCTTACCCACACAAACAACTCTATATGCATTTGTAAAAGTAGAGACTTCTTTGTAAAAGGTGGACCATGTGAAAGTATCATGCCCAGAGGAATCAAGAAAGGTGATGAATTCTATGATTGTAGATTGACTCAAACAATATACTCCTAGATTCACTATCCCTTTCTTATGCTTAATGATCAAATGAAATTATTACAGGTATAAGGCCCACTTTCAATGTTTATCATTTCTTAGCCTACTAATTGTTTTATTGAACTCGAAATGTTTGTGATCTATTTGGATGATGATTTTATTGTCCAAGATATATTGCTTCTATTTCTTACGTGCTTAGACAATGGCATCAAGCTCTATCATATATGGGGTATTTTCAAACTAATTCATTGAATATTTCGCTAAGATAGGCAATTGGAGGCCCATGTTGTGTGAGAATAGCTCCCAATGCATACTTTGATATATCATTCATTACCTCAAAATATTGATGCAAATTGAGTAGAGAAAGTGTAGTAATTGTATTATGATCATATAAACCACACATGAATAATCTTGTGATAAATTAACCTATGAGTCATGACTTATGCATGATGGTTACATGTATTGGACTTGAGATGTTTTTAAGAAACTGTTTCTAGATTCTTTAACATTTCACATGATTGATCTCTAACATGATATGAAATGTGTTAAATCCTTTCTAAAAATAATATTACTCCTTTTAGTTTAAATATTCCACCAAATAAGCAATGGTCCTCTACCCTATAGTTGTATAAGGTCCATTAAATTTTATATGTTGAAATTTTATGGTTCTACCACATAATTCAATTATTAATTGACTCAAAATTGCTAATGAGACCTATCATACATTATCATAATATTATTTATAAAATAAGTAGAGAATAAGAGATCATTCAACATCCATTTCCTACTTACACAAGATACATAGAGGTGGACCTCCAAAATTTTCTCTTCTACATACTTCCTTTATAACCATTTTTTTAGGAGTTGTCAACCAAGAAAAATGGTTGGATTTGGGCCAACCATAATCCCATTTTTTCCACATGGATTTTTTTCTATCATTAAGAGTATATTCAACCACTAACTTATACTTTGTCTTCATAGAAAACATTTATGTCCCTTACTTCCCTAGCTCAAAAGGTTGGGATCTTAGACCAACAATATTGGTCTTGACTATAAAAATCCCAAAATAAATAGTGATCCTTTTGGATACCTACCATAATCTAGATATTATTTTTATTTGGATGAGAAAGAGATATTACTAACCTATTGAGGTATTTGAAGTCAATCACAATATTTGCAACATTGGAGAGTGAAATACTCTAATAATAATTTGAAAGAAGAAAATTATAAAAGGATGGGGGCTTTGTGGTTCCATGAATCCCTCTAGAGTTTTATGCTTGCTCTATTTTGTGCAATATAATATAGATATTTAAGTTTTAATTAATAAATAACCTATTATTAAACAATACCATGTGATGGATCCCCCTTCATCTAAATGCAAGTGAGGAATCTCAAAATTTTATCAACTTGTCAATTATTTTAGATGAAATCTGTATCCCATAGGAGACAGGTTAGAGATCCATATCCAATGAATATTTTGACAAGTATTATGCTATTAAGAAACAATTAGTCTAGACTCAACTCTCAAATATTCTTTAATGAACATGATTTTTAACATCTAGCCATGTTTGGCTTTTTGTTCGCCAAACATCCTCCTCAAAGGAATTATTTTTCACTTTATTCCATATTTTTAAAGATAACCTTTCAAATTGCTAAAATAAAAAATATACCAATAGAAAGAGATTCAAATGTCACCTTTACTAGAGTGAGTCTACTTGCTAGCATGAGGGGACAATAATTTGAGAAATCATCATCCTCATCTTGTTGAGAAGCTTATTTTAATCCTACTTTTTTAAACTCAAAGAGGATATGAGAATACAAACATATTAAAAAAAAAAACAAACGTTTGAAATTTATGGATGCCTAGTGCTCTATGTTCTATGATCAATCTAAAAGAGTAATACCTAGGATTTAACTTCGTTAAGGACCTCACCAAAGACTATTAATATAAATATCTTCATGAATATAGCAATTGCCTCTATGATAATAGTCATATCCATTAGAATACTATCGTCCACAAGTTCTAGATGCATAAATAATCCTCTCTATATATTTAAAAATTACAATGGTGTTAGAGAATGTAAACAAAATTATAAAATCTTTGTTAATGAACAATAAACAAGTTAAGGGATATAGGATCTTCTTGACAAAGATCCCTTTCAATGTTAAACAAATAAGAAACAAACTAACTAATAAGTAATGAGAAAGATGGAGTAGTGAATGAGTTGGTTGTCCAATGGATCCAAGATCTATTAAAACAAAAAAAACCTCAAAAGCTTTTGGCAAAAGTCCTAATTTATGTATTAAAAACTTTAGACAAATATAGTTTTAGGTGAATGGATTTCTTCTTACCTATATGCATCTAATGAATAATTTCTTGAAGCACAATTAATTATATGTGATATGTTCGATATTGGTGAATCTTCCCTACTTATGGGAGATCAATGAGAAAGAACTTTACTGAGTTGTAATGTTATGATTCTTACAAAAGATTATAAATTATATTACAAAATGTGATAGGTCTATAGTCATAAAAGTTATACTTTTTTCTAATTTTGGAATTAAATCCAACATGATATTATTAAGATCTTGAAGCATCTAATTAAATTTCCAAAGAATCTTAATTATATTAAACAAGTATTCTTCAATAATACCCTAGAAGACAAAAAAATAATTAGGAAGTATCGAACCTAGAATTGTTTTCTTGATTCATATGAGAAACATTTTTTCTTTTTTTGGGCTCTTCAAGGGATATATTAAGTGTCATATTTGCATTTTCCTCTAGGAAGGATGTACTACTCAATATCTAGTTTTTTTATTAACATCCTCACTACTAATACTACGTTGATTATTATCTTTTAAAAGTAAAGTAGAGCTTTGAAAGGGTTGCCCTTTCTCTTTTACATCAACTAAGTCACATTTGAACCTTAAAATGAGCTGCATCATCCATATGCCCAACTATTGAAACAAGGCCTTATTAGTTACCTTGATTAATTATTTAAAAATTTCTATAAGTTTTTGCAGCTTCCTTGCTCCACCCTTAATGTTGGGTGGTTTTTTTTCATTTGCTAGTTTTCCCCTGCATGGGACGTTGAACTCTCCTGGTTTCTGGTTTTCCTGGTGCCAATTTCCTTTTCCTTCCTTTGGGGTTTTTCAATTTTATTTCTAGGAGGGATTTTTCGTTCATTTTTTTGCCCTTTCTATTTCTCGCTAGGCGGGCATTTCAAATTTCAAGTTTCCTGCTTTCCTTCCTGAAGGCTTTCCTTTTGCCTTCCTGAAGTTGTTCCTTTCGGCTTTCCTCAAGCCTTTCCTGGTGTCCTTCCTAGGGCTTTCCTGCGGCATTTCCTTTGGCTTTTCCTTTTGAATTCTGATGACTTGTTGTAATCAGGTTTTGGGTCCCTTGATAAAAAACCACTTTTAATTTTAACTTACCAAAAAAAAGATCTATAAGTTTTTAATTCTAAACAAAAAATATCAAATTAAATATGGAAAAATACAAAATTACTTAATATAAGAAAATAAAATTTAATTTAATTTGAAATTTATGTGTATAAATCAATTGTAATTGAAACTTTCATCTTACATATAAGAATTATTATACTTAATAAAAATGTTCGTGAATAACTTGATCTTAATTTTATTTTTTATTTATTTTATTAATATAATTAAATTTTATAATTAACTTATATTTATTATTTAAATTATTACATTATATAAATTTTCTAACAACTTTATATATAATTTTAAAATGACTTATAATTATATTTTTCTTTAATAATAATATTAAATTTAACAAATATTATATGACTAACTCAATTAAAATTGTTAAAAAATGAGATTTGAATTTTAAATTATATTTATTTTACTATCAAGTTATGAGCCACCAAGGGCTAGGTGGATTGGTAATTGTATGTCTAGCCAAGCACTTATCAAGAAGAGACCTAGGTTCAAACCTTTGGGGCATGCATGTTGCAAAGGTAGTAGTCTGATCTAAATCATCTAAGTGTGCATTAGACCGATGATAACAGTATGAATCCGGAGTGACCAAAGGTCCCCCTCACCCTGGGTCATCAACAACGAGGTGGTATAGGCTTGTTGGGAGCAACCCATATGGTTTGAACCTTGCATTTGGTAGTTACTAAAAATAGTATGGATGTAACCAACTCCCCTATGTATCTCAAAAAAACTATCAAAATATTATAATATCACTTAATAATACCTTTTTTGGAACATCAAAGGATTAAATGGATCCTCAAAAGGCGGTTACTATCCTCTCTCGGAAAACACTACTCCCCTGACATAATTTTCAAACAAGAATCCAATATTGAGAGTAAAAACATTGAGTTAATAAGAAATTCCATCTAGAAGAATGTTGGATTTGTTGTAAGCCCGACTAATGGATCTTCTTGAGGTCTATTTTGTTTTTGTGATCTATCAAAGATCAAGGAATATATGGTCCCCTCTTCTAAGCAAGTTATAAATTTGTTAGTTTTTGCAAGTCGACTAACTAGAGATGGGTCATATCAAATATTTATGCTCCGAAATTTGGCCCAAGCAGGAAATGTTTTTGGTCCTCACTTTTGCAAATAAGAGAAGGATTCAAAGAGGCCTAGGTTTTTGTAGGTGACTTCAATTCACCTCTATTCTCGTCTGATAAAAAAGGGGGTAATTCCCCTTGTGAAATAAGCATAGAGGACTTTGCAGATTTTGTTTGACAAGAAGAATTGATGGATCTGGACTTGAAAGGTGCCCACTTCACCTGGAACAATCATCGAATTGGAGAGCACCTCATTTTGACCAAGCTGGATAGAGTGTTTCTTTTAAAGAAAAGCCTCCCATTTTTTGGTGATGCCATTTTGAATGATTTTATGAAGATAGGGTCTGATCACAATCCCTTATGGATGGAATCCCCTCAACAAGAAAAGTTCTTTTCCAGATCATTTTGCTTTGAAGCTATGTGGTACTCCCACTCAAGATTAAAAAAAAAGATCAAATACTGGTGGGCAGAATCTATCACGGGCGTCGGACTGCTGAAAATAGCTAACAAGCTCAAATTAGTAAAAGGGGGACTTAAACGTTAGAACAAAGAGGTTTTTGGAGATATCTTTGTAAAGAAGCAAGATTTAAAAAATCAACTCACAAACCTGAATGCAAAAATTGAAAACGGGGGTTTGTCAAGTGAGATAAGATCTAATAAGAAGAAACTGCTTTCAGAACTTCATAACACCCTTGGCAAAGAGGAAAATTTATGGAGACATAAATCTCGTACCCTCTGGCTTAAAGAAGGTGATAGGAACACCAAATTATTTCATGTCTCAACTTTGAGGCATAGGAGTACAAATCATATCGATGAGATAGACATGTAGGATGGGACCAAATTTGTGGATATACTGGATATCAAAACCGAGGCAACTTCATCCTTCAATTCCTTATTAGGTTCTAAATATAGAAAAGACTTTGTGGTTGAAAAAGCATGCTTCAAGCTATTCTCGGCTTGTAACATAGGATCTGAATGAGTTCCTTGAAGCACCCTTCAAAGATGAAGAAATAAGAGAAGCCACCTTTGCTATGGGTGCGCTAAAAGCACCATGCCCATATGGTTTCCCTCCATTGTTTTTCCAAAAAAATGGCATATAGTTGGGAAGAAAGTTTACGACATGATGAGGGAAGCTCAGTGTTCTAATTTATTGTCATATAGGGTGAACTCCACATTTTTGGTTCTCATCCCTAAATCTACTAAATCCAACAACTTTGGAGAGTTTTGGCCTATCAGCCTCTGTAATACTATTTAAAAAAATTTCTCCAAATCCTTGGTTAATAGGTTGAAGATATTCATGCCCTTTTTTATTGACAAAGCTCAAAGCGGTTTCATACAAGGCAAACAAATTTTGGATGGGGTTGTGGCTATGGATGAAATCCTCCATTCAACATAGAAAAATGGAAGGTCGAGAATGTTTCTCAAGCTAGATATGAACAAATATTATGATCGTGTATCTTGGGATTTCTTGTTTGCGGTGCTCGACAAATTCAGTTTGAGCCAGAGTTGGGTCAATTTGATTAAGTCTTGTGTCTCATTAGCAAAAATTTTAGTGTTGGTCAACGAATCCCTAGATGGGTACTTCCAAAGCCTTAGTGGACTTCGCCAAGGAGACCCGCTCTCCCCTTACCTCTTTATTTACGTGGCTGAGGTATTGGGGAGATCCTTTTCTCGTAATCCTATAATTTAAGGTATATCTAGCCCTTTTCTTAGACTTGCTCTCCCACCACCAGTTCACCGATGATATACTCTTGTCACTCATTACCTCTGTTGTCCAAGCTAGAGAGGTGAAGTCCATTTTGTCTGCCTATAAAAATACGGCTGGTCAAAGAATCAATCTTTCTAAATGCCTGTTGTTTTTTCTGAATACCCCCAAGCTCGGTAGAAAAATATTGTAGATATCCTTGGTTGTAGAGTTGTTGGCTTCCCTACCACTTATTTGGGCTTACCTCTTTTCATTAGAAGAATGAAGGAGTGTTTGTGGGACCCGGTAATCGAATGAATGCAACGACATCTTTCCAGTTGTAAAGGGGTTTTACTCAGCCAAGTAGGTAAAATTATTTTGTTCAAAACTATCTTACAAAGCATTTTGGTATATTTTCTCTATTTTTAAATTACCTATGAATTTTTTGACCAAATTAGAGAGGATTCAAAAGACCTTTCTATGGACAAGACCTCAATATCACAATAAGTTACACTTGGTCTCTTGGAACCAAGCTTGTACGAGGAAAGAAAAAGGTGATTTAGGCTTGTGCAACATCCATTTGATGAATGAATCTCTAATCCTTAAGCAAGGCTAGAAAATTTTGATCAATCATAATTTTGACTGGGTGAAAATCATCACAGCTAAGTATTTTATCCACTCAAAGAGTTTGTTCACTAATCCCCTTTCCCAAGAGGGGTCCACCTTCTGGCAGAGCATGAGTAAATTCAAATTAGATTTATCTCTTAGCGCTCGGTGGATCACAGGGAATGGTAAATCCATTGAATTCTGGCAAGATTCATGGCTTCTTGAGCACTCACTAATCCAGGATACCAACTTATTTCCAGTAGAACCTCTTACCCGTAGACTTGGATGGTCTAAAGTAGAGGATTTTATTACAAGTGTGGGAGGTAGGAGAATCTAGAAATTGGTCCCCACCTCTTATTGCAGTAGGGAGGAAGCTAATGCTTGGGTCACCATCTCAAATTTACTCAAGCTCCAGGTTTTGAAAACTCATGAAACTGAGGATTCTCTCATTTAGAATGGAGAAAGTGAGGGCTCATTTTTAGTCAAGTCAGCCTACCTCTTCATCAACTCTAACTCTCCTTAATGGTATATGCTTAGTAAAGTTTGGATGAAGAATCTGATCCCAAAAGTAAATGTATCTTATTGGCTGGCCATACGGAATAGATGTCTCACTCTTGAGAATCTTCACATGAGGGGTATGTGTTTACCCAACAAGTGTTATCTCTGTGAGGTTGCTAAAGAATCGTGCCTCCACCTATTTTTCCATTGTCCCTTATCTGCTACAGTGGTAGCCCATATTTTTTTATACCTGGGATTTCATTGGGTCTTGCCAAATTCTATTTTAGAGGTCTTTTTATAGTGGACTTCACCTTTTAATTCTCCCTACTTGATCAAATTTTGGACCTTCTTGCTCCCCCATTTATTTTGGAGCATTTGATGAGAGCATAATCAAAGAGCCTTCAAGAACTCAAAGCATGATCATGAATCTATTTTTAATAGAGTGATTGGGGCATATGTGGAGAATGTGACCTCTTATTTCCCAGATCTACATTGTGGGCTCCTTGATGAAGCCTTAGTAGAGATCAATCTTGGTTTTCCTTAGCAAACTATGTCTAATGATCCACCTCCTCCCTATTTGAGATCCTTAGTTTTTTGGTCCCCTACCCCTGTAGGTTGGGTTAAACTTAACTTCGACGGTGCTTCTAAGGGGAACCCGAGTCTTGTTGTGGTAGATGGTGTACTTAGAAATGATAAAGGGATCTACTAGGTACCTTTGCCAAAAATATTTCAATCCAAACCTCCCATTTTATGAAATCCAAGGCACTCCTTCAAGGCCTCTTATTGGTGGAATCCTTAGGTTTAAATAAAGTTATAGTGGAGGGGGATTCATTAAATATTGTTAATTTAGTCAAGAAGTCTTGCACCCCGCACTGAAAGATAGCAAATGTATCAAATATCATGGTAAAAGAAGTCAAAAAATTTTGTTCGAGATCGAAGGCTCAAATTCAGCACAATTTTTGTGAAGGAAACAAAGTAGTGAACCTAATGGCGAATATTGGGCTATTGCAACAAGGCCTTACGGTTTGGATGATAAACTTTCCTCAGAGTCTTCAAAATTTAATTATGGATGATCATGGTTAGGTGTGGGTTTTGGTTATGGGAGTTTAGGAGGCCAAGGGGATATTTCCTATGCTTTTTGGAGCCTTTTATTTTTTGATATTTTCCTACTGGCAGGGATTTGGTGCCATCTATAGGTACCTCATGTACAATGGGTACCAGTTGACTAGGAGCCTTGCCTTCTCAAGGCATCACGCTCTTTTTTGGTGGCATATGTGGAGGTGTTCCTTCAGCATGTGGGGTCTCCCCAAAGGGTAGCGAGCTTCTCTGTTGTATCTTGTGATCTCCCTTTGGGTATTGCAGCTAGTTTTTTTCTCACTTTGTTTTCTTTTGGGGAGTTTGGTATTGGTTTTATATCTGAATATGTTCTTTTTCTTAAATATTGTTTTCTTTGAGAATGATGCATTATCTCTTGCTCTTTCTTAGTCTCATATGTATTAGGTTTGGGAATCCTTTAAAACCCCTTCTCTTACCTAATCAAAAATAATAATATAATGATCATTTTATTTGCAGCAGCAATAGTGCAGCAGAAGCAGCAGCCGCCATCAGTCGAAGAGGGGAGCAGCAGTCTCCCATCAAATTCGCCATCGTAGTGAACCGACATCGTAGAAGCTCGCATACCGTAGCGACCGCCACTTTAGCAGTCCGTGCACGGTAGCGGTCACAAAATTTTGGCCCTAAAAAAAAAAAAAAAAAAAAAAATGGCAGATTTTGGAGGCAACAAGTTGTGACGGATGGAGTATCAAGGAGGAGGAGCGAGAGGTCTAGGGGCATCAAACCCTAGGTGTGGGAATTCAGAGGGCATATCAGCAGACGCGGTAGGTGGGGGCTCTGGCGAGATAGCAGGCCCCCAGGCGGAGGATGTGGACAAGGAAGTTCTATTGGAACCGGTCCAAGGGCGTTGGGCGGATGCGGTTGAAGATTTCTCTGAGGGGGACCAGGACTCTATGCGTCAAGATCAAAGGAAGACCCAAGAAGGAGACAAAGAGAAACCTGGCAACTGGAGACCTTCATATCTTAATGCTCTTCGCGGTAAGCAAAAATTATCCGACTCTTGTTTTAATCTAAAATCTGTCAATGGTAGGTTGCACGTCCCGGATTCCTTAGCTCAGCATGTGGCTATGGAGGGCAGAACATCTATGGTGGCTAAATTTATGGGGGTGAGGCCGGACATGGAAGTCATAAGGAGATGGGCCATCCAAAAATGGCAGCCAAGGGCCGGTATGATGATTAAGGCTTTACCCAAGAGTTTTCTTTTGGTGACATTTCAATGTGAACAGGACATGGAAAGGACTCTCCAAGGAGGTCCTTGGTTTTTTGGGAAAAGGGGCTTGTATCTGAAGCGTTGGTCCCCCGATTTCAACCCCGGACTCGAGTGCTTGGATTTGGCTCCTATTTGGGTTAAGATGCCAGGATTACCTCTACTTTTCTGGAACGAACAAATCTTAGCTGGGATAGCTACAGAGATTGGAGAACTAATAGCTATTGATCCTGCAACCTTGAGCAAAACAAGACTCCTGTCTGCTCGCATGTGTGTGTTGGCGGACCTGAGTAAAGAGCTCCCTAAATCCATTATTTTGTCGTCTATGTTTGGCCTTCATACTCAGGTCTTTGAATATGAAAATATGTCTTTTAAGTGTAGTGTTTGTGGGAAGGTAGGGCACCAGGGTATCCACTGCATTTCCAAGAACCAGCCCCCACTCCAAAATACTGATCCTCAAACCCAGAATAATATCCCTCCCCCGCAGATCTCCATTCCTACCCAACCTGGGCCTCAAGGACGTGGAGCTCGAAATTCGAATATCAGAGACCCTGTTCGCCCTATTGTAAGCAAGAGGCAACATTTTAACCCTCCTCCCAAAAATTCCTATGCCCCAAAACCCTCTCACAGGGGAGCTGGTCCCTTTTATGGGAACCCTCAAGCTCAACCTGCTCCTAAGATGATACAACAAGCCTCAGAGCCAAATCACAAAGGAAAGAACCCCATAGATCAACGCCCTGGGGCAAGTAAGTTTGATTGGGTGATACGGGAGGCCTATGGAGGCTCGGTGGAAGTGGTCCCATGTACTGCAGAGGAATTTATGGGAAGAAATTCCAAGGAGATCAACATCCCAGTGGAGAACAGTTTTGATGCATTAAATCATTTGAAGGGAGATCAGATGGACAGCCAAGAAGTGGAATCTGAGGTAGAGGAGACTCAAGAGAAGGATTTAGAGGAGAAAAATCAGAGGAAGGAGCAGGAAACTAATAATACAAGCAAGGATACTTAGGAGGAAGAGGTGAACCACCAAGATCAGTGTAACCCCAAAGCAGGGGAAAAAGAATCTACTAATCAAGAAGCTAAGAGCACGAAATCATCTCCACTGTCAAAAAGACCAGTTAACCTGGAAAGCCAGATTGTTACCCCAAAGACCAAGACTGACCTACCCAAGATGGTTACTAGAAGCCAAGTGAATCCCAAGGAACTTCAACCTAGAGCGGATGTATGGGGATATGGTTCGGTAGGAAGAGGGAAACCTAGCAATGCCGCCTTAAGGCGAGAAAGAAGCAGAGCGAGGAGTGGCTGATGGCACTCAAGCGATATTGCTCTTTGGGGCGAAGGCTCGAGGATCCAAAGCCCATAAATGAAGATTCTTTCATGGAATATTCGTGGGAGTAATCCTACAAAAATAAGAGCTTTGTATGCTCTTAGACAAGAACACAAACCGGATATGATTTTACTGCAAGAAACTAAAATGGAGGAGAGTAGAGTTATTCCTTTTAAGAATAGGACTTGGCGAGAAGTTGAAGTAGTAGGCCAAGAGGCCACCTGGAACAGCGAGGAGGGTTACCGGTTATGTGGAACAAAAATGTGATTGATAGTAGAGTGATTCCGATGTCTAGTTGGTTTATTTGTCTCTTATGTGTGGATAAAACCACGCAGGAAGAGTGGATCTTAACGAATGTATATGCTCCAGTTAGATAGGGATTGAGAAAGGTTTTTTGGAGTCGACTAGCTGAATTGAGGGAGACGGTCCCCAACTACCCTTGGATTGTGGCGGGGGATTTCAATTTCTACCTTAATCCTGTAGATAAATTGGGGGGCTCTCAAAGAATAACTACTGATATCTACGAGTTTAGAGATTTTGTTGAGCAACATGAGCTGATGGATGTGGACCTGCGTAGATTCTCCTATACATGGTCTAACAAAATATTGAAGGAAAACCAAATTCAGATAAGATTAGATAGGTTTCTTCTTTCTCAAGAATGCCTGGAGAGGTTTGGGGACTCTTCATTAACGGCACTCCCAAGAATCGGGTCCGATCACAACCCAATTCTATGGGAAATAGGGGAGGACTCTAAGAAAAGATACATCGGACCCTTTCGATTCGAACTTATGTGGTTCCAACATCGGATCTCAAGGATCTGGTTGCCCAATGGTGGGACAAAAAGTATAAGGGTTCGAAACTGGCCCAAGTGGCATGTAAACTAAGGAATGTGAAGGCTAACATTAGAGAGTGGAACAAAACTTCCTTTGGCAATATTTTTGTTAAAAAGGTAGAACTAAAAGACAAGATCAATGAACTACAGGAGAAGTCGAAGTCAGAGCAGCTTACAGAGGATCTGAGAAACCAGGAGAGGGAGTCGTTAGCCGAATACCACACGATGCTAGGATTTGAAGAAACCTTTTGGAGGCAGAAATCTAGACTGCGTTGGTTAAAGGAGGGTGACAGAAATACAAAGTTCTTCCATGTCTCTACTCTTCGCCACAGGAGTACTAACAAAATTAATGAGATCAAGAAGGCCGATGGGTCTAACACCAAAGATATGGAAGACATAAGGAGGGAAGCGGTTGAGTACTTTAAATCGTTGCTAGAAGATGTAAATCCGACTATTGAAGAAGAGGACTCTCTGTTGGCAGCCATTCCACCCCTCGTAACTGATAATCTTAATGGATTCTTACTTAGTCCTTTCACAAAGGAGGAAATCAAGAAGGTCATTTTTGACATGGATGGTAACAGCTCCCCAGGACCGGATGGCTTCCCTGCAGCTTTCTTCCGGAAGTTTTGGGATATCCTAGGCAATGATGTAGTGGAAGCTATAATTGAGGCTCAAAAGGACATGGAAATCCCAGAAGGAGTTAATGCTACTTTTTTAGTCCTCATCCCTAAACTAGTGGGAGCAATGGAATTTTCTAGTTTTCGCCCTATCAGTTTATGTAACACTCTGATGAAGATTCTCACAAAAACAATCGCCAATAGGCTGAAGGTTATCCTTCCTTTCATCATTGATATGAACCAAGGTGGCTTTGTGAAAGGGCGACAAATATTGGATGGTATCATCACAATTCATGAGGTTATTCATTCAATGGTGACTAGTAAGGAAGCAGGTATGTTACTAAAGCTTGATATGAATAAAGCCTACGACCGGGTCTCATGGCGGTTCCTCACCAAGATTTTGGGTAAGTTTGGTTTCTGTCCCTAGTGGATTAAGTTGATTTTTAGTTGTATCTCTACTACAAGATTTTTTGTCATGGTGAATGGGTCACCCTCCGGTTACTTTAAGAGTGAAAGGGGGTTGCGACAAGGAGATCCTTTGTCTCCATACTTGTTTATTATTTTAGCGGAAGCATTGGGTAGGAACATTTCAGCAGCGGTGGCAGATGGTCAATTGGAAGGTTTTAAACCAGCCTCAACAAGAGAGCCAGTGTCTCACCAACAGCTTGTGGATGATACAATCATTGTGTCCAAAGCCTCGGTGCCTCAAGCTAGGAAGTTGAAGAGAATTCTAACCAAGTATGAGACGAAGCGGGACAAGTACATAAACTATAAGAAGAGTAGCATCTATTTCTTTAACACGCCTGGTGGGAGGGAGGAAAGAATAGCTAACCTCTTCGGTTGTGGAAAGGAGCTTCTACCAAAGAACTTATCTAGGCATGCCTATGTTCGAAGGAATAATGAAGGCTACTTTGTGGAACTCGATCATTGACAGGATCTCCAAAAAGTTAGCAGGGTGGAAGGGCAGACCTTCTCGACTCACGTGAGAAAAGCCTTATTAGTTCAAACTACTTTACAGAGCATTCCAATTTACTGCATGTCTCTATTTAGAATGCCTGCAAAGGTCCGAGCTACATTGGATCTAATTCAACGCAACTTCTTGTGGTCAGGTTCAGAGGATAGAAAGAGAATTTCGTTGGTAGCATGGAATCAAGTGTGTGCAAGCAAGGATCAGGGGGGCCTGGGGTTAAAGAGAATGAAAGAAATGAATCAAGCTCTGATTGGCAAACAGGTATGGAGATTTATCAATAATGATCAATTGGGATGGGTAAAACTTCTTAAGGCAAAATATATCATAAATAATCAGGACTTCCTGAAAGCTGATAATCTTCCTAGAGGATCCTATTTTTGGAATTGTTTGCTCGAATGTCGGGAGGTAGTCGGAAATGCATCGGATGGAGAATTGGTAATGGAAGACAAGTGGACTTTTGGAAAGACCCGTGGTTGGAAGAGGCCCCTCCGAAAGATAACTTAGACCTTCGGGTCCTCCAACATAAACTTTCGAAGGAAATGGGAGGAAAAGTAGGGGATTTTATTGTCTGTAGCACGGAAACTTCTTCTTGGAAGAAAATCACGAGTTCATAATCCGTCGAGCAAGAGAAGGTGGCCCTAACCAAACTCAATGATGCTTTAAGGGTGTTCCCGATCATTCCCCGGGGGAGGAAGAGACAAGGCGATTTGGGGCAAAACTACAAGTGGGATCTATTCAAGTAAAATCGCCTATAAGTTAATCCACTCGGGATTCAATGGTCGGACTCCGACTTCTATTATTTGGTTAAATAATTTAACCCCAAAAATAGCTTTCTTCTTTTGGTTGGCAGTTCAAAATGAGATCCTGACAACAGATAATTTGCAAAGGAGAGGTTTCCAATTCATCAATCGATGTATCTTGTGTGAGAAAGCAATAGAATCGTAAGTCATATATTTCTAACTTGTGATTTTTCTTGTACGAGTCTTCCAAATGATCCTGTCCAAATTTCATATAGATTGGGTCCGTCCAAATAGCATGTCCGACTTACGCATACGGTGGGCTTCCCCCTTCCGGGCAAAGCTTTTGACTTGGCTCTGGAAGCTCAGCTTACCCCATTTTTTATGGGGGATATGGAATGAGAGAAATAAGAGAGTATTTAAAGGATGTAAGAAAGATCCCAGGTTATGTGGTAATAAAATAATTAGAGCTTTGAAAGAAAACTGGAAAACTTTCTTCTTCAAAAATGAGACCATGTCTCTAAGGGAAAGGAGGATTTTGTGGAATTGGGGAGAGGAACTTCCAGACCTAGACATTACAACCAACCCACGAGATGGTGTCAAGTGGATACCCCCCACACAAAAGTGGGTTAAGTTTAATTTTGACGGGGCAGCTAAAGGAAATCCGGGGGCTGCAGGAGCAGGAGGATTTTTGAGAAATGAGGAAGGAAAAGTGGTCCTTGCCTTTGCAGAGCCTTTGGGAACTCAAACAAATCATTTTGCAGAAGCCCGAGCCTGCATGCAGGCAATGAGAATTTCCAGACTTGAGGGTTATAAGGAAGTTATATTTGAAGGGGATTCGCTTAATATAATCAAGGCAATTAAGGAGGATAAAGACCCCAGCTGGACCATATTGGAGCTTATCCTAGAAGCAAAGATTCATAAATCTCATTTGGTTAATGCCCGAATCCAACACACCTTCAGAGAAGGGAACCAAGCGGCGGATCTAATGGCAAATATTGCGGTTTCTGTTGGGGAGATGCAAATTTGGAAGGATAACTTCCCTCAAGAACTATTGGTGTTGGTTGCTAGAGAAGAGCTAAGATCACGTTAGAGCATCGGGGAGATCGGAGGGGTCGATGATGAGTAATCCGACGAGATGGAATTAGGCAGAAAATGCATCCCATTTGTTGGGGCCTGGGAGGTGACAAGTGTACAAAGACAGACAACCTAGTGTTAGTAAGTGCTAGGTGTTGTTTGGTTTTTGTTTTATCCCCGAATAGTCAAGCGACAAGTATAGGACTCTGGACTCTAAGTATGGCTTAATGTGAGTCTTAGAAAGATCCATTTTGTATTTTTATTATACGGGCTTGATGCTAGAACCAGCCCATTTTGACTTTGTAAAAGGTTTGTGGACCTTATAACCACCTCTACCTTATACAAAAAAAAAATAATAATAATATAATAATATAAAGAAAAATATCTATAAATATATAATATAAGTATAACACATTTGTTTTTCAGTTACATATGAGAGTTGGTCACAATCACACTATTTTAGTAAATGATAAGTGCAGGGTTCAAACCACAAGGGTCTGCTCCCACCAAACCTATTCCACCTCGTTATTGTTGACCCAGTGTGAAGGGACAATCGATCACTCAGGATTCGTACCATCATCGTCGATCTAGTGTGTACTCAGAGGATTCGGATCAAACTACTAACTTTGCAAATAGGCTACCCCCGAAGTTTGAACCTAGGTTTTTTCATTTATAACACATTTCAATCACACATCATCAATAAAAAATATAAAAAATTGTAAACAATTAAACAATTTTCATCAAAACCTAGTAAATTCATTTTTCTTTCATTAAATAATTAGAAACAAACTTTCTTATTCATTTTTCATTTTTCTTTCTTAGAATTGTGTACTTCTTTTCTTTTTCTCAATATATATATATATATATATATTCTTAATGATATGCAAGAATAGATCATTTTTAAATGTCCCTTTAAATATTTATATATATTATTATATATTATCCTTGAACATAAGATATTGAATGGAATAAGAAATCCATGAATAAAGCTAAATTTTTAATATTAGTATATCCATCAAATATGCCAAATTCCTTTGTCTAGCCCATAAAATTGTATATTTGTCTCGTACTCTTTTTTTATTTATAAAAAAACTAGATTATATTGACAGGAATAATACAATATTATGGAGCTAATACTATCTAATTAAAAAGATAAAATTTGAACAGTTCTATTTTTTTTATATATAGAAAAAGTTAGATTATATTAATTTATTGATCGAAACAATACAATATTATGGAGCTAATACTATCCAATTAAAAAGATAAAATTTGAACGGTTCTATTTTTATTTATATAGAAAAAGTTAGATTATATTAATTTATTGATCGAAACAATACAATATTATAGAGCTAATACTTTCCACCAGCTAAAAAACAAAATGAAGTGGATAAGGAGTAAAGCATCCATAATTGAATATACATAAGAATAGAAGCTAATAGCAACAAAAAGACTATAGCTATATCTTGATGCAATACACCAGATATCAGCACTCATATGTGGGAGAATATTTTATATGGAGAAATTATGGGTGTGTCTTCCATGATATCTTCTGAAGTCTTCAAAGAATAAATAGAGGTAATCAAAACCTGAACTTGCTCTTCATTGTAAACTACCTTCATTTTAGTTTCTTGTTGGACCTTCTGAAGATCCTGAACCATATGAAAAAGTTGATGAAATTTTTCAATAACATCTCGAGATGTGTTGGAAGTGCCAAAGACTTGGGAATGAATGTGTTCCACATGTAACAAAAGATCAAAGGTCAAGTCTGCTAAAACTATATCTCATGGAGGAGTTGATCCAGTAAACAACTTTTTTCATCTACACTTCCAAATGTGCTTGAGAAGGATGAGTCTACAAACATCCCAAAGTTTGGGGCACTGATCCAACTAAGAAAAACCAAGCAAAGAAAGCTTCCAAGATCTAGTGAAAGAGGGAAAATAAAGGTGTAGAATACATCCCAAAATTGTTTACCATGTCACAAAATCAAAACAAGTGAATAAGAGTTTCTAAATCATTACAAAAATTGCATTGAGTAAAAATGTGTAAAATCAAGGCCAAAGTTTTAGAAGTTGTAATCTTTTGATACAAAATCCACCATCCAAGAAGTTGAGTTTTGGATTCAACGGGAACTTTCCAAATTTGAGTAGCAAGAGACTGCCATTGGGCATTGTTAAAATTTACTTGCCACTTGACATTGATCTTAGAGTCTAAAGAAGGACACAATAGATTTTTGTATATCCAAATAGAAGTAATGGAAGAGATTCTATGACCATTAAACCATATCCAATCATTCCATTGATTATGGGTAGTTGTTCCTAACTTTAAAAGGACCTCACAAGGGATGGAAGCCATAACTAAGCCATAAGACTCTTTGAACCTAAAGGTAAATAAGCAATAATTGCATATCTGGTTCCAGGTAAGAATTGAGCAGCTACCCAAATCCTAGATATCTCTTTAATTCCTTTCTTCAAAATAGCTAAAACATGAATAGCATTGCATAAAGCTAAAGGTTTATAATTATGGAGTATAAGTTCATTCCACCAAAGACTATTAAGACTGATGCTCATACCATGTCTCAAGGAGTCAAACTTCGAGGCCAATAAATGAGAAACTATTTTTTGCTAACTAGAATAGATCCTTTAACCGTAAAGTAAGGTGCATTAAGGACCTTATCCTCCTAAGGGGTTTCTTTCCATTTACCTTTGTGATTAGCTAGAGATATTTTGTAATGAAATAGGTTTTTCCATTTTTCATCACCAATAATGGCTCTAGCAACCCATTTTGCAGCCAAACTTTTGCTCTAGGTAAGAGGATCAATGATGCCTAGGCCTCCTAAAGCCTTAGGTTGAGTACAAATTTTACAAGAGATGGGTGTCGTTCCCACCTTCCCATCCCATTTGGTCCATAAAAATTTATTAATGGCTTAAGTTAATTTTTTATAGGCTACCTTGGGGGCCATCCAACAAGAGAAGCAATAAACATTGGCCAGCTCGCTTTCTTTCCTTAGCTTAAAGAATTCAATTTGAGAATAATTTATCTCATATTCACCAAAGCTATATAAAAATATAGGTGAATTTTACTTTAGATTAATATTATAATATAATATGGAGTCAACATTTATTTTCCTAAATGTTTAGATAAGTTACCACCATTATAGTTTATAACTTTATCTTTCTTTCTATTGGTTTCTTTCTATATAAAAAGATAGATTTCTTTTTTTTATTTATTTCCTAGATAAATTCTCCATCCACGAGCAAGTTCATGTCCTTTCTCACACAACTTTTTCTGATCATATTCCTATCTTATCTTCTATCCAAACTTCCAATATCTCCCTTAATTCCATACTACTTCCTTTCAAATTAAATGTGTCCCACCTTGACAGTCATGCCTACTGCCACCTCGTAAAGCATATCCTCGAATAGATTTCCTAGACCAACTAGTAATATTGGCTGGATCAAATGGTTTAAAATTTCCAATATAGTTTCATCCCTTAGATGGTATGGGCACTCTGTTGCTAGGAGGAAGATGATTCAAGGGAATCGCCTTCATAAGGAGATATCTTCGTTCCATGCTTATGAAAGACCTTACTAACATTTTTTTAATGTGATCTAGCTAATATTGAAAATCATGCTAGAGTTTATGAGTCTTACCGTGCTAGAGGGACGCATGTTAGATCTCGCCTCAATTGGATCTCCCAAGGAGATAAGGAAATAATTTTTTTTAACTACCTCAGACATAAGAATATTTGAAAAGGATCGTTGAGTTTGAGGACCCTTCAGGTCATTCTCTTTTCAAATCTAAAGAGATCATGAATCTTTTTTGTATCTCATTTCTCTCAATTTTTTATAGCGGAGCCAAGGGATGACATCCAATGTATCTTAATGGAATATGTGCAAGAATATATTCCCTCTCTAGTAGACCTCATTATTCGAGATCAACTTGAATCTCCTCCTTTTGTGAATGATATGCAAAGTGCCCCTTTTTCTATGAAGAATGACAAAGCTCCTAGTTTGGATGGTCTCCCAGTGGAGTTTTATAAAAAAAATTAGCATATTCTTTCCTCTAATATTTATCATGTTTACCTGGAAGCTCTCCTTAATAGTTTCCTTGGAGCTTATATCAATGCAAGGCTTATCAAGTTGATTCCTAAAAGTATGAATCGTAACCAAATCTCCAATTGGAGACCTATTACCCTCCTCAATATTTCGTACAAGATCATAGCTAAAGCTATAGCTTTAAAAATTAAAATTGTTGCTCAAGCGATTGTTCGCCCAAAACAATATGCTTTTCTTAAAGGTCATTATATTTTAGATAATATTACGATGGCCTGTGAAACTTTGCAATGTGCTATCAACTCCAATCAAAATGCCCTCTTGGTTAATTTAAACTTTTACAAAGCTTATGATAGAATCAGACGGAATTTTATTCTTAGTATGCTTTCTTGGCTTGGTTTCGGTCCTAAATTTTGTAACCAAATTGGTATGCTCTTTGTTGATGCTTCATCTTATGTTCAAGTTAATGGAGCTCTTTCCTCCTCCTTCCCTCTTCAATGATCTATCAGACAAGTTTGCCCCCTTGATCCTTTTTTGTATGTTTTGGTTGCCAATGCTCTTGGTTATCTTCTTCATAAGGCTCATTCTGATGACCTCATTCAAGGTATTAAGCTTCTTAGGGATAAGCATGCTCTTAACTTACATTTTTTTGATGATTCCCTTATTTTCCTTCAAAATACCCAACAAGAGGTGGATATGGCTAAAGAAATTTTTCAACTATTTTGTGACATCTCTGGCTCTCGTATCAACAACTCTAAAACTAAAGTCTTCTATACCTCTTCCTCTCCTCGTGGATGCAACTTATCGACTGAGTAGAAGATAATCCCTCATGGTATGATTGTGCGTCATTTGAGATTTACCTTTGAAATTAATATCTCTCCTAAGGATGTATGGAACTAGGTTATGAAAAGACTTCAAATAAATTTATGCTTGGTCAGCTCGGTTTCTTTCCTTAGAAGGAAGAATTCAAGTTGTGAATAAAATTATGGCATCCTCTCATGTTTAGTACTCCTCTTGTTGGATGACCCCCAAGGTAGCCTATAACAAATTAACTCAGGTCATTCGTAATTTTTTTATGGACCAAATGGGATGGGGAGGTGGGAATGATTGCCTTAGTTTGGAAGCTTTGTACTCAACCTAAGGCTTTAGGAGGTCTAGGCATCATTGATCCTCTTACCCAAAGCAAACGTTTGGCTATAAAATGGGTTGCTACAGTCATCACTAGTGATGAAAATTGAAAACACCTATTTTGTTACAGAATCTCGCTAGCTATTCTAGTTACCTAAAACTAGAAAACTTGGCTATCAGTTTCTCATTTATTAGCTTGGAAGTTTGACTCCTTGATACATGGTTTGAGCATCCGTCTAAATAGTCTTTGGTGGAATAAACTTATCCTCTATAATGATAAACCTTTAGCTTTATACAATGTTATTCAACGTCTAGCTTTCTTGAAGAAAATAACTAATAGAATTAGAGATATCTAGGATCCGGGTAGTTGTTATATTCTTACTTGGAACCAAATATGCAATTGTTGTTCCATTCCCTCTAGGTTTAAATAGTCTTATGGCTTAGTTGTGGCTTCCATGATCCATCCCTTATGAGGTCCTTATAAAGTTGGGAACAACTGCTCGTAATATATGGAATGACTGGATATGGCTTAATGGTCACATAATCTCTTCCATTACTTCTAGTTGGATATACAAAAATATTTTGTGTCCTCCTATAGACTCTAATCTCAATGTCAAGTGGCAAGTGAATTTTACCAATGTTGAATGGTAGTTTCTTGCTAATCAAATGTGAAAAGTTCCTGTTGAATCCAAAACTCAACTTCTTGAATGGCGGATTTTGCATCAAAAACTTTCAACTTCTGAAATTTTGGCTATGATTTTACACATTTCCCCTCAATGTAATTTTTGTAATGCTTTAGAAACTCTTATTCACTTTTTTTGGTTTTGTGACATGGCTAAACAGTTTTGGGACGTATTCTACTCTTTTCTTTTTCTCTCTTTCACTAGATCTTGGAAGCTCTCTTTGTTTGGTTTTTCTCAACTGGATCAGTGCCCCAAACTTTAGGATGTTTGTAGACTCATCATTCTCAAGCATATTTGGAAGTGTAGATACAAAAATGTGTTTACTAGATCTATTCCTCCATGGGATATAGTTTTAGCAGACTTGACCTTTGATCTTTTGTTACATGTGGGACGCATTCATTCCCAAGTCTATGGAACTTCCAACACACCATGAGATGTTATTGACAGACTTCATCAACTTTCTCATATGATTCAATATCTTCAAAAGTTCCAATAGGAAATGAAAAAGAAGGTAGTTAACAATGATGAGCAAATTCAGGTTTTGATTACTTCTATTTCTTCTTTGAAGACTTCTGAAGATATCACGAAAGACACGCCCAAAATTTCTCCATATAACATACTCTCCCACATATGAATGTTGATATTTGGTGTATTGCAGCAAAATATAGCTAGTCTTTTTGTTGATAAAAGTTTCTATTCTCACATATATTCAATTATGGATGCTTTATTCCTTATCCACTTTATTTTATTTTTTAGCTAGTGGACAATGTTAATACTATAATATTATAATATTCGGATTTATAAATTAATATAATCTTTAGCTTTTTAAGAATTTTTTTTAACAAGCCGAACCTGATTTGAAAGAATTTATAACAGCTCAATAAACTTTGTCTGATTAAAGATTTGTACACTAAAGTTTATTTGAAGTACGGCACTGACAAAAGTACATAGCCTTTCAGATACAATCTGTCCATAATGTGACTTAACACCCCCAAAAAGGCATGAAAAATAATTTATTTTAACCTTATATCATCAAAGGTTCTTAATTTTATTTTATTTTATTTTATTGTTTTTTTTTTTTAAGCTAAATTTTTAATATATATTTCGAATCAATCACAGATGGGAGTTATGGTTGATTTCTCTTTGGTGGTTCTGCTTTTAAATTTTATAGATATTAATTTGCATTATCGGAAGAATATTAAGTACATTTGATGTTTCCAAATGTTGTTGAAGTCAACTTTCTTGGTTAATCATTTTATTAAATAATTAATTTTTTTTTAAGTTGAAAAGCGGGGTCACTCAGAGAAATTATTTCGTTAAATAATTAGTTTTTTGGAAGTTGAAAAACGGGTATATTGGGGTCACTAGTATCTACTAAGAGAGTTCTATCAAGACAAAATTTAATAAAAATACGGATTTTTATATAAAGTTTTAATTCAATTTTAAGTTTTTATTAAGAGTTATGATCTAATATTTGTTAAAATACTTTTAAATGTGTTTGAGAAGGATGAGTTTATAAACAGAAAGACATCTCAAAACTGTTTAACCATGCCACAAAACCAAAGTGAATAAAAGTTTCTAAAGCATTAACTTTCTCATATGATTCAAGATCTTCAGAAGGTCCAATAGGAAACTAAGAAGAAGGTAGTTAACAAAGATGAGCAGTTTCAAGTTTTGATTACTTCTTTTTCTTGTTCGAAGACTTCAGAAGATATCACGGAAGAGATGCTCAAAATTTCTTCATATAACAAACTCTCCCAAAGATGAATGTTGATATCTAGTGTATTGATGTTAGGAGTATAGCTATAATTTTTTTGTTGATATTAGCTCCTATTCTTATGTATATTCAGTTATGGATGCTTTCCTCCTGATCCACCTCAATTTGTTTTTTAGCTGGTGGACAGTGCTAGCACCAAAATATTATAATGTTCCCGAAATAATATAATCAAACTTAAAAAAAAAATGATCTAAGGAACATTATAGTTGTATGTTTTCTATTTTATAGTATAAATAAACCTTATATTTTTAGATTTTAATTTTTTTTAGAAATAGATTTGATATGTTATGATGTTATTTATTTTATTGTAAATAGATAAATAAGATTGGATTTGAATATTGAAATATTAAATAAAACTTCATTTTAATTGAATTTTTACCTATGATATATTGAGTTATATATATATATATATATATTAAAAAGATAAAATTTGAACGGTTTTATTTTTATTTATATAGAAAAAGTTAGATTATATTAATTAATTGATCAAAACAATACAATATTATGGAGCTAATATTGTCCACCAACTAAAAAATAAAATGAGGTGGATAAAGAGTAAAACATCCATAACTGAATATACATAAGAATAGAAGCTAATAACAACAAAAATACTATAGTTATATCTTGCTACAATATATCAAATATCAGCACTCATATGTGGAAGAGTCTATTATATGGAGAAATTATGGGCGTGTCTATTATGATATCTTTTGAAGTCTTTAAAGAAGAAATAGAGGTAATCAAAACTTGAACTTTCTCATCATTGTAAATTATCTTCTTTTTAGTTTCCTATTGGACCTTCTAAAGATCTTGAACAATATGAGAAAGTTGATGAAGTCTGTCAATAACATCTCAAGATGTGTTGGAAGTCCCCTAGACTTGGGAATGAATGTGTCCCACATGTAACAAAAGATCAAAGTTCAAGACTGCTAAATGATATCCCATGGAGGAGCAGATCCAGTAAACACCTTTTTGCATCTGCACTTCCAAATGTGCTTGAGAAGGATGAGTCTACAAATATCCCAAAGTTTGGGGCACTGATTTAGTTGAGAAAAACCAAGCAGAGAAAGCTTCCAAGATCTAGTGAAAGAGGGAAAAAGAAAGGTGTAGAAGACATCCCAAAACTGTTCAGCCATGTCTCAAAACAAAAATAAGTTAATAAGAGTTTTTAAATCATTACAAAAATTGCATTGAGGGGAAATATGTAAAATAGAGGTCAATAGTTCAAAAGTTAGAAGCTTTTGATACAAAATCTGCCATCTAAGAAGTTGAATTTTGGATTAAAGGAACTTTCCAACTTTGAGTAGCAAGAGATTGCTATTGGGCATTGGTAAAATTTACTTGCCACTTGACATTGAGCTTAGAGTCTAAAAAAGGAGGACACAAAAGATTTTTGTATATCCAAGTAGAAGTAATGGAAGAGATTTTATGACCATTAAGCCATCTCCAATCATTCCATATATTATGGGCAGTTGTTCCCAATTTTATATGGACCTCACAAGATATGGAAGCCACAACTAAGCCATAAGACTCTTTGAACCTAGAGGTAAGGGAGCAATAATTGCAGAACTAGTTTCAGGTAAGAATTGAGCAGCTACTCGAATCCTAGATATCTCTAATTCTATTAATTCCTTTCTTCAAAAAAGCTAGACCATGAATAACATTGCATAAAGCTAAAGGTTTATCTCTATGGAGGATAAGTTTATTTCACCAAAGACTATTTACATCGATGCTAAGACCATGTCTCAAGGATTCAAACTTCCAAGCCAATAAATGAGAAACTGATTGCCAAGCTTTCTAGTTTTGAGTAACTGTAATAGACCCTTTAACCATAAAGTAAGGCGCATTAAGGACCTTATCATCCCAAGGGGTTTCTTTCCATTTGCCTTTGTGAGTAGCTAGATATATTTTGTAACGAAATAGGTGTTTTCGGATTTCATCACCAATAATGGCTTTAGCAACCCATTTTATAGCTAAACTTTTGCTTTGGGTTAAAGGATCAATGATGCCTAGGTCTTCTAAAGCCTTAGGTTGAGTACAAATTTTCCAAGAGATGGGTGTCATTCCCACCTCTCCATCCCATTTGGTCCATAAAAATTTACGAATTGTTTGAGTTAATTTGTTATAGGCTACCTTGGGGGCCATCTAGAAAGAGGAGTAATAAACATGAGAGGCTACCATAATTTTATTGGCAACTTGAATTCTTCCTGCTAAGGAAAGAAATCGAGTTGGTCAAGCATTAATTTTTTTGAAGTCTTTTCATAACCTAGTTCCACATATCCTTAGGAGTGATATTTAATCTCAAATGGAATTCCCAAATAATGCACAAAGTGACATTATAACAAGTTAACTATTTGAGCATGTATTTTTTTTTGGCAAGATTTAAACCTTGGTCACCTCCCTCAGAGTCAAGGAATCTAACTAGTTGAGCTAATGCCTTTGGATTTAAAAATTTTGAGTAAAAAACACATGTTTTATGAGGGGTCCTGTCTCCTCGTAACAAGGTTTGAACTTAGGTCTCCTGAATAAAAACCTAAAGACATACCACTAAGGTATCTCTCACATGACTTTAAAAGCAATATTATCATAGCCTTAAAGAATAATATTTTCAACATAAATCCATAACCAATTGATCTTGAAAACCTCTCTATCTTCATTTATTTTAGTCATAAATTTAAGAGAGATCCCTTGAGGACTAGGTGGATTGGTAAGTGTTTGTCTTGCCAAGCACTTACCAAGAAGACATCTAGGTTCAAACCTCGGGGTAAAATGTTTGCAAAGGTAATAGTCTAATTTGAATCCTCTGAGTGCACATTAGACCGATGATGACAGTATGAATATTGAGCAAATGGTGGTCTCTTTCACACTGGATCAACAATAACAAGGTGGAATAAGTTTGGTGGGAGCAACCCTTGTGGTTTGAACCCTACGCTTGTTAGTTACTAAAAATAATGTAAAAATAGTATGGTTGTGAGCATCTCTCCTGTGTAACAGAAAAAAATTAAGAGAGTACTAGAGTTACTTCAATTTTAGTGGATGTAATGGTAAGACTTTGAAATTTGAAATAAGAGGTTTAAGATTTTAATCCAATGGTTGATAAAGTTATACACCACTTTGATAATTAAATTTTGATGGAATAAACACGTATTAAATAAACATCCTCAATAAATATTGTTCCATATAACCTATAACCTTACAGAAAAAATTATTGTACTTTACTTTATTAATTCCTTATTTATTAAGAATCATTATGTATAACTTTTCTATTAGTATTAAAAATTAAAATATTAAAATATCGTATCAAATATACATTATATTTTTACAATGAACTTAAATGTGAAAATATGTTAATTATGTTTGACAAATTTTAATGGTAAATTTTTATTTTTAAAATATCAAATAGATGCAACTTTATTCTCTTTATCATATTAAGTACATCATTTTATTTGATTTTTAAAATTATAATCTATAATTATTTATATATTTCTAAAAAAGTAGGTTTTTGATCCCTATGTGTGAACGAGATTTTTGGCAAGCAACTGTGCGAGTGTTTCATCTGGGTTAAGTGCAAGCAGCTCTAGAGGTTGGTTTTCGGGGCCTTCAAGACCTAGTAGCCAATATTTTTGTGGTTTCTACTCAATATTTTAGCAGGAGATGTTGCAGGGAATCCAAGATGGGTTAGAAATCTATCTTTCAACATATCTTCATATTGTGAACTTGAGTGACAACGACTTCAAACTTGTTTCGTGATCTCTTTAATCCATGCCTTAGACACCGTGAATCTGGTGCTAAGGTGCACCCACAAAATAAATCTACTATGGAAACCCCTGTCAAGGGTAAGAATTTCGAAGAATCAGCCCCAAAAAAGAATTTTAGGGATGCCCTTCATGGTGGAAAGCCTCAGCCTAATGCTAATATTAATCTTAAGGCTTATCGTAAACCTCTAAGAATGCCTAAGATTGATCTGAGGAAAACTGAGTCATGATGTCTTAAAGCATCTGATGGAACTCCTATTGTGAAGCTTGATATGGGTAACATTCAGACTGGCATTGAAGATCTAGAAAAAATATGACTAATTTTTCATTTCGTGGGTTTTTTTTTTAGTCTATTTGCTTTCAAAGTATGGGCTGCAAAAAGCTAGAAAACTAAAGGTGAGTTACAAATCTCTATTTATACAAATGGTTTTTTTCTTGTTTTATTTGCTAATAATGAAGATAGAGAGAAAACTTTTCAAGGGGGTCCTTGGTTCTTTAGAAGGGCAGGGCTTTTCATGAAGCCATGGTATACTAAATTTAAAGCTGAAGAAGAAATGCCTTCTACAGGTCCTGTGTGGGTTAGACTCTTTGGCCTCCCAATTGAATTCTGGAATCCGACTATTTTTCTTCAATTGGAAAATCTTTAGGAACATTTATGATGACTATTGATTGTACTCAAAAATTTGAACAAATTATTTATGCTCAAAATTGGGTTTTAATGGATTTTGAAAAACCCCTACCTAAAAATATCACTCTACAATTTGGGGAGGACACTTGGGAGAAAGTAGTGGACTAAGAGAACATTCCTTTTCGTTGTAGAATTTTCCACGAATATGGCCATTTGGCTAGTGTTTGTGCAAATAAAATTCTAGATAAAAAAAAAAGAAGATATAAATTCAGCAAGTTTCCAAATTCGTAAGAAGAAAAACACTCAAAAAAAAAATTAGATATGAAGGATCAATCAAAGTTATCTGCTAATATACTTGAAATTCTTTCCACAAATGAGGTCCCAAGTGAGGAAGAGAAAATAATGGAAAAAAAAATCTTAGAAACACAATTTAAAGATAAAGGGAAGAACTCAGAGATAAACCAACAAATTTCAACAGAAAAAAGGAGAAAATATTCACAAGAAAAACAATCTTTTAAATGTTAAAACTTCAAATAATACAGGTCCTAATATAGACTTTGTTGAACCTTTTGGTAATATTTTGATTGTGTACAAGCATTCTTCAAGGCTAGAAGCCATCTCAGATTCAATTGGAGTAATTCAAGAAACAAGGAAAAAAAACTGAAGATGGATTCTAATCAAAAGGTATGTCGCAAGACTAATCAATATCATATGGTAAAAGAAGGTGAAAAGCTTGTAGAGGAAGGTAATATTAATGTCCTTCCCAACATTTTTAGCCTTGGTATTAATGAAGATCATCACTTGGAATATTAGAGGACTCAAAGGGAGTCTTTCAAAACAAAATTAAATTAGAAGAATGATTCAGATAAATCATCCATATCTTGTTTTCCTTCAAGAAACGAAAATATCAATAGAGGATATGGAATCAATTGCTAGTAAAATTTGGCCAACTGGAAAAGTGGTTTTCCTCAGTTCCCAGGGGACTTTTGGTGGCATTGCTTGCCTTTGGGACCCAAAAGAGGTAGTTATTCACCATATGGTTGGCAATTGGGGTGTTTTAGATATAGCTATTCAAAGCAGATATTCCAACCAAATTATGCTTAGCATTGTTGTTTATGCTTTGAATAATTTGGAGGAAAAAAGAAGACAGTGGAAGAATATTACTTATATTATCTCTCATTTTCCTGAAGCTTGGATCTTGATCGGAGGAGAATTCAATACCATCCTCTCTAGATAAGAAAATGGTGGGAAATAGAAATTTGGATAGGAGCACTGACCTCATGAGTGAATATATTACAAACCTCCATATTGTGGACATCCAACCTAATAATGGCCTTATGACTTGGTCTAACAGAAGGTAAGGCTTAGCTTGTATAATAGAGAGATTGGATAGGTTCTTGCTCTCTGACAATTTCTTAATCCATGGTCACATTCCTAAAGTGAAGACTCTTAACAATGTTGGTTTGGATCACTGGCATGTCATGGTGGAAATATGGAAAACCAATGTGAGTTTCTCTCCTTTTTTATTTCATTTAATGTGGCTTAGAGATAGTTCCTTTAAACCTTGAGTGAAACAATGGTGTAAGGAAGGTAAACCTAGGTATGGGACTAAGATGTTCTATTTTGCCAAAATATTGCAATACATTAAATCGAAAATCAAGACTTGGAACTGGAAGTAGTTTGGGGATGTTCATAAAAAAAATATGAAATTATTGCTCAGCTTGAAAAATTGAATAAGAAAAACTGTTTAGATGGACTCACAAAGAGTACAAGTGCATATGAAATTAAACTCACAACTCAGTTGAGGAATAGGAAAAAAGAGAAGAACTCTTATGGAAGCAAAAATCTAGACTTTGATGGCTCAAATAAGGTGATCGAAACACAAATTTATTCCACAAACATCTTCTAGCTCGAAGATCTCACAACTTTATTCTTCCTTGAAATTAGATTCTTAGATGTTGTCTACACTTGGGATGGCATGAACTGTATTATTATAAATTACTTTTCCAATCTTTTTACTGCTACTCCTCTTGACTCGACTTCTCAACAAAATGTTCTTCAAGCAATCCCTTCTCTTGTCACTTCTGAGGAGAAATCTATTTTGACCGCTCCTGTTACTATCAATGAGCTTCAATAGGTAGTTTTTAAAATGCAAAAAGGGAAAATCCTAGGTCTTGATGGTTTTCCCATTGAGTTCCACCAAGAGTTTTGGAATATCCTTCATGTTGATTTATTAGAGGTGGTGGAAGAAGTCAGGAGAGCCAAAGAAATTTTGAATGTTATCAATAAAACTTATATTACTCTTGTTCCAAAAGCTCAAGAGGTTGAACATATCTCAGCTTTTAGACCTATTGCTTTATGTAATGTTCTTCTCAAAATCATTACTAAGATCATGGCAGAAAAGTTGAAGCCTCTTTGCATAAGATTATTTCCCTTGAACAAGGGGGTTATGTGGAAGGGCATCAAATAGTTGATGATATAGTTCTTGCTCGGGAAGCCATCCATTCCATGGATATGCAAAAATATCCTTCCATGTTCATTCGGTTAGACTTATCCAAAGCTTATGTTAGAGTGGATTGGCACTTTCTTATCAAATTTTGAGGCAATTTGGTTTCTCTCAGGATTGGATGGATTGAATTATGGGATGTATCTCTTTAGTTTCCTACTTAGTTCTTATCAATGGCTGGCCTTCTCAGTTGTTCCCAGCTTCTAGAGGTATTAGGCAAGGTGACCCCCTATCCCTTTATTTATTTATCATTATTGTTGAATGCTTAAGTAGGGCTATAACCAAAAAGAGAGAAGACAAAATCCTTGAGGGAGTTACCATTGCTCATGGAGCTAGACCTATCTCTCATATTCAATTTTTTAATGACTCTACTCTTTAGGTAAAGCTACAATTTAATAGATGCTTCTACTACTAAGCAAATCATTAGTTGTTTTTCTAAAGCTATCGGGCAATTTATCAATGAAGATAAATCTAAAGTTATTTTCTTTCATTGCTCTTCCAGATCCATGGTCTTGGATAAATTAATATATAAGAAGACCTCCCTTCCAATCACTTATTTAGGTATTCCCATCAATCTTCGAAGACAAAAAAAAAAGATTGGAATTGGTTTTCGGACAAAGTCAAAAAGAAAATTGGAAAGTGGACCAATAGGTGGTTTTCTTCTGGGGGTAGAATTATCTTCGTAAAATTAGTCCTTCATGCTATTCCTATTTATGTTTCTACCGTGTTGAATATCCCAAAGGTTTTTCTTCGAGAACTGGATAAAATCAGTCATCGATTCCTCTGGAGTGGTACTAAGGAGAAAATAAAATGGGCCTTGGTGAAATGTGACACTTTATGTCTTCCTAAGAATTAAGGGGGGTTAGGATTCCGATCTATTATTAATTACAACAAAGCTTTAGCTGCTAAATTATATTGGAGGATTTTGCATAACCCCAATGCTCTTTGGGCCAAGAATCTTTGTGCTAAATATGCTGAGAATAAAAGTCCTAAAGACCTTGTTCGCTATCAATTGCCTTCCAAAGGTTCTCCCATTTTAGTAGTTCTTAATACTGGTGAGGATTTGATAAAGAAAAAATTATTTTAGATCTTCCATAATGATCAACAAGTAAATTTTTGGATAGAATCTTGGGATGGTCACAAGCCTTTGATAACTCAGTTTCCTGATTGGAGGCCTTGGATGGAGGAGCTTCACCGAGCTAACTGTATAAAGATGGCTAATTACTATCGGTACCATACTGGTAATTCAGAGGTTGGTAGATATTGGATCCCTATTGAATACTAGCCTATTCAAATCACAGAAAGGAAAAGACAAGATATCCAGTGCATCCTTCATATGATATCTCTCTCTTGGTCCCATAATAAAGATTGTTTTGGATGGAAAAACACTACTAAGAGTGAGTATTCAGTTGTTCAAGGTTATTTTACCTTATGCCATAATAATCCCAACCAATCATCTGACATATTTTCTCAATTGTGGGCTCAAAAGCTTTGGCCTAAGGTGAGGTTCTTTACTTGGTTTTTATTGCATTGTAGGGTGCTTACTAGGGAGCATCTTATGAAGCGTGGTTTTCATGGCCCTTTTAGATGTGAAATGTGTGGAGAGAATGTGGAAACTCTTAGCCATATTTTTATTGAGTGTACTTTAGCCTCTAAGCTTTGGATGAGAATGACCACTTTACTTGGCTTACAATAGCCCAATTTTTTTACTTTTGAATAATTTTGGAGGGATTGGCCTAATCAAGAGGGCATTGATCATTTTATTAGGCAGTTAGTTTGTATGGGTTCTACCATTCTTCTTTGGAATATCTAGAATGAAAGGAACAACTAGATTTTTAATCAAGAAAGGAAGGATATTCACTATATCTGGAAAAATACCATTGCCAACTTAGTTGAATCAGTCCATCAACTCCTTAATCACCCCCAAAACTCCCACCAAAGATGGGATCAAGTGATGCAAAGATTGAATATTAACTCTTCTAAGAGCAACCAACTTAAAGGGAATGTGAGTAATTGCAAGATGGATAGAACAAGGTGTAGACACCAAAATCCAACCACTTGCAAGTCATCTATACCTTCCTGTCAGCCACGTGTCGGTCATCCACCTTCCCACCATTATTTGGCCCAAATCCACACTTTCCCGCCATTATTTGGCCCAATTTCACCTTTCCCGCCATTTTTCATCCCCAAATTTATTTAAATTAATATTTATATATATATTTTTTAATATTTTAATATTTTAATATATATATTTAAATAATAGTTTAAGTGATTTAATCTGAGCCGTCCATCCTTCATTTAATCTCATCCGTCCATCCATCTTAATCCATTTCACAACCTAGATTTATTCTCTACCCTTAGATCCACTTTAATCTTAGCCACACGTTCAAAGTGTCGTTAAAACCCTAAAGTGTGCCCTAAGAGTAGATTATAAATTGAGTCACCTTGATGGCTCAAACCCTATGTCTTTTGCTACTTCTATCTCCTATGCGCTATCTCTGATTCTAATTCTTCTACTGCTATCTCCTCTATCTCTCTTCTGCTACCCTTTCGCCGCATCCATCGTCGCTTCCGTCGTCGCTTTCGCCGCCATCTCTTCTGTAGCATTCTGCAGAATCCCCCATTCTTTTCGCAAGTGCTCGTGGGCGTTTACCCCTTTACCAAGTGCCCACGGGCATTTACCAAGTGCCCACGGGCGTTTACCAAGTGCCCGTGGGCGTTTACCCACAGCCACAGACTCAGACCGGCGTCTGAAACCTTAATCCAGAAGCACGCGGGCGTTCAACGAGTGCACCAGGGCACCTTTCGCAGTCGATTTGATAGCCACATTACTTCCAGGTGTCGCCTGGTCTAGCTGCGTTAACAGAGAACAGGTATAAATTAGTTTAAAGCAAGTAACCTCTTTTCTTCTATTTGATCTGTTATTGAATTCCTGCATTTGGTTTTTCTAGGGTTTTAGATAGTTTTCGAGGGCTCACACAGTGGAGCCCTCTTATTAATCTCTAACTCCTTGATAGTGTTAATGTGTGCAGGTTTTTGACAGCAGATATGGTTTATTGATGGCAGCTGATTAAGCTGGAGTGGTCCAAGCAAGGGATACAACAAAGCCCACTCACTCTGTTGGGATTGAAGATACACTCTTCGGAAGCGCCACCATTTGTGCCAGCTAGGGTTTCGAAGAACCCTAGCATAACTTGTAACTGTGTATCACAAATAAAGGGTTACAGGCCCAGTTGTATTCAAAAAGGAGTTTTTAAACTCCATCGATTAATAGAAATTTTTTGTTTTGTGCAACTATTTTGTACTCTGTCATTGTGATTTTATTTATCAAGACCGATTGAAACGTGCTTACAATGCCAAAGTTCATCTAAGAGAATTTCAATTAGGGGATCTTGTCCTTAAAGAGAATCAACAAAACACCAATGCATTGCCGCATCTTCGAGATAAATTCACGGCTAATTGGTTAGGTCCATATATGGTCACTGAAAGAGTGGGTAATGGAACTTATAGACTTGCCAGTTTAGAGGGAGAGGAAGAACCCGAACCACTTAATGTTATACACTTGAGAGCATTCTACGCATAGTTTGAATTTTATATGTACATATATACATGGCTTGTAAAAAAAAAAAAAACAAATAAAATAAAAAGAATTTGCATTTCATTGTTAGTTGCATACATCTCATTCAAAAACATTGCATTTCATGTGCATACATCTCATTGAAAACCATAACATTTCATTTCCATCCATAGTTGCATATCATGTTAGAGACCATTCTATCTTTTGGATATAAAATTTTGTCAAGCAAAAGTCATGTTGCCTTAATCAGGGGCACCTTCACAAAATCCATCAAACCGAATTGTCATCCGTACATCCATTTTCCATTTGCACATATTTACATTGCCAAAATGTTTTCAGTCACTCAACCATTTCTAGTGTTTTAAGCAAACTTCGAAATGCATGTTAAAGTTCTCTAGGGCCATATCACAAATTACACTAAATAAAATCTTGAGTATTGGGAAATGATTTCAAAAGCGGTCTTGAACCTATCACATTTTCACATCTTAAAAACATCTTGTGTCAAAGAGAGATAACACCATCCTTGGGTTGTGCCTCGAAGTGAATAGGGTAATCCTCGTATGTCCTATCATGCAAACATAGTCCATAAAACAGTGGTTCTTACCACTATCACAAGCAACCACAAAATATAAATATAAACAGAGTAGTAAGGATAGGGTAAAATTCTCATCATACTTCGGTTGAGAATCCGATTCCCCAAAGCTCTAAGGAAATGAACATTTTTCACACACCACTGATCCCAAATAAGTTGTAAGGATCGTACTACTTGTCCAGTCAGATGGATAGGTAGTCATCCCCAAGGCTTACAAAGGTCAAAAACAACATGGACTATGGAGTTAACCTTCACCGGGGCTATAGACGCTTGACTCGGGCAAATGGAGTATACTCATTGCGTGGTGACATGTCTCTCCTCAAAGAGAGACCTCTGAATGCTCATACGGACAAACTAGCTTCGGGGTCTTATCCATAACAGGGTTACTTAATTTATGCAAGATGAGGTTAATGAACACACTTGCACACACACAGGTTTTGATTGCCTAGAGTCACTACCATGCTTCTGATTTGGTTAATGAACTCACATGCACACACATTTGGTCCTAGTTGAATTAGGCAGTATTAGTAAGTTTGATTGATACCACTAGCATGTTTGAGTCTTTGTAAAACTGTCTTCCTCCATATTTTCTTCCATATCAACCTCCATATCTTCTTCCATATTCATGTTATTCCATACGTCATCCATTCACAAGCCACCAAGTTCGGTGCCCCTGATTAAACAATTATGATAACAGTTGGCTAAATCTAACTATCTAAAAGTATGAGTGCTTCTTAGTGCATATTTCATTTATTTAGTCTCGCATTAATCATCTATAACTTTGCATTCCATTCCATCACATATGCATTAAAACATATAAAAACATGCATCACAAAAACATAGGCATTCACACAAAAGAAAGTAAAACACTAAAAATAAAAGCCATGTATATATATATATATATATATATATGTATAAAGGTCAAACTGTACAATGAATGCCAAAAGGCTACAATATACAATAGAGCACCAAGGCTCATAAAGAGTGCATCTAAGCACTAAGCTAACCATCAAAAGAGGACCCCTGTGACCTAGTAGGAGCCCTAGACCTAGTGGTGTGCCTAGACTCACTACGCCTAGAGACGGAAGAGGATGGAGGATCAGGCAACACAATGTGATGCCTAAAAAATGTGTCCTCCGGAGCCTCAATATAACAGACCTAAGTCTAGATATGTCTATCCCGTGTCGTCGCTCTCGCTCCGCTAGCTCTGCTTGGAGTCTCGTCACCCTGTCATCCTGGGGCACCCTAGTCGCTCCATCCAAGTCCGCCTGCATCTGGGCCATCCTCTCCTCCCGAACGACTATCGTGGCATCCCGCTCTGCAACCTGTTGCTCCAACCGAGCTATCCTCTCATCCCGGACAGTTAGCATAGCATCGCGCTCTGCTATCTGCTGCTATAGCTGTGCCAGATCATCCTCATGCCCACTAGGGGGTACCTCCCTAGTCTCTCCTGCGGCCTCTCCTAGGCCCTCGCCATCATCCTCCTCGTCATCTCCGCTCCCCGATGCCTACCGTGCCATCTTCCCATTTCGCCTTCGACTGTCAGATCGAAGACGGGGACCCCCCCTGCGCTTGGGAACCTCTGCGATTCCCTCGTCCTCTCCAGCTCCAATAGCCACCAATGGTGGCTCCCACCTCGGCTCTACGGCCATCCATGCTGCATACTCAGCTGTCACCCCGACATCATCCACGTCGAGGATCTCCATGTCCTCATCGTCCTCTGTCGCCTCCCTCCACGGCTCGGCACACGACAAATCCCCCTCTGATATATGCCTCCGATAGCGCACTGGCTCATCGGGGACATCCTATCTCAATCCGACCAGGTGGAGCACTCGAGACATCTGTATGTACTCTGCCTCGCTGTGGCCCCGACCCACTACCCATCTAGCCTGTTGCACCCGTCTCAGATGCTCTCCATCACCAATCCACCTCGCCTCCCGCCAGGGCCTCCAAATGACTTGGGCATCTGTCAAGTCTGCCCATAAACTCCTATACCATTGCCCCGATCTCACGGGGTGGCTCGACTGTCTCTCCTCTGCCACTGGCCATCTCTTACCATAAGCCTGGCTCATGTCCCGGTAAGCACATGGCAACCCCTCCGATCGGGCCACTCTGAAGTGCTCCCAGCCCCAGCACTGGAGAACCAAATCGTAGCCTAGGCCCTTTGGGCCCCGTCTCCGAACCTCATACAACTCCCGGTACACCTGCACCAATAAAGCGGGCGCCCAGGCATACACTACCCTATTAGTGAGCATCTCGCTCACTACACCCATCGAGTTCCATGGAAACCTCGCACCCGATCTTGTTCGGGGCCACAACGTTGGCCAATACGAACATCATCAGAGCCTCCACCGCTACCAACTCCTTGGCCGTATACATGGCCAAGTATGGGATCCCCCCGCTCTCCATCCGGATCTCCCTCCAGTCATCCCCAAACAACTTGGCCATATCCGTGGCCCTATCTCGTCCAACCTCCACCTGCACCCCCTCCACGGGCACCTTGAGGATGCGGTATACATCCTCAAGCATCATCGTCATCTCTCCAGTTGGAAGCTGGAATGTCCCCCGATCTGGATCCCACCTCTCGGCCAAAGCCGAGAGGTACCCCTCATCTGCCCGAACTACCTCCAACCGAGCTGCCTCCGCTAGCCCTACTGCTTCCAATATCTCCCAGTATTCCTGGTACAATGACCTCCTCATCCCCAAAATTATAGGGGAGAATCGGTGTCATGCCTCTAACACCCTAAGCTGCAAAACAACAAAACAAAAATTGGTTACAAATTTTTTCCAAAAAAAAAAAAAAACTGCAAAATAAATAAATAAATAAAAGTACTTGCTTAAATAAACAAATACCTCTGCTGGCTGCACTGGCGCGTCCGCTCCCATCTCCGCCATAGCTCCCGCGTGCTTCACTCTCCCACACAACCTTTCACTTCACTTCACTTCATTCCACTCCCTCAGACGCACTTCTCTCAAGCTCGAACACACAAATGAGCGAAATTCTCGCTGAAACTGTTTAAATAGCTGGTTTTGGCACCCTGAAACGTAGTGGGGTGTTTCATGGCGCATTCAGACATAGTGGGGCATTTCATGATGCATTCAAACACCGGCGGGCGTTTCTGCCACCTCCAAATGCATACCGGCGTTTGGTGTCGGTATTGAATAAAAGAACAAAACTTACAAAATTGAAGCTTACCTCCTCCAAATTTCATCAAATTGCATCCATCCATTCTTCTTATCATAATAAAACATTTTGTGAAGGTTACAACAGTTTTGGAAACAAATTTTGTCATTTTGCTCAAAAAGTGCATCATTCATCATTGATTTACAAATTGGGTTAAAAACATTCAAAACCTTCACAAAATTAACGACATTCATCAATTCTTCTGATCTATCGTCAATTTCATTCATTCTTCTTTCATCATGCATATTTTTGCCAAATTAAAGTAAACCTCGTATCTAGTGGTATATTCTATCACCTTGGCGATTGCAGCGATTTGCATCCATGCAATTCGGTAAGAGGATTAAACCACCATAAGGACACTTACCATTTATTATCATCAATTATTTCATTGTTTGAAAATTGGAAATCAATTTTGGGTATCCTACTTTTCAAGTGACCTCATACCAAGATTAATTTGCTCAACAGTTGTCATTGATGGCCTAGTTCATGGGGCCTTAAACATGGACAATCTTCAATATCATCATTATTTTGAGTCTTGCTAGAGATTAAGGCTACCTAGGTTGATTGGTTCCAACCCGAGGAATTATCCATACAGTCACTAGGAGCATCTCTGAAGTTCTGGACTCTTTCATATTACATCTCTACATATCAATGGCGCCAACAAGGCAATTTCATCAATAGTATGGATTCACCCACAGGAGTTGGGGCATCCGTTATCAATTTTTAACTTTCCTAATAGTAGAATTCATCTTACATGATCATGGAATTTAAAATTTGGCAAAAATCCCTTTCTAACCGTTGAGGCGTAAAACGGTTCATCTTTCACATCACTCATATCGTCTTCAATCATATTATTTTCTGGTTTGTATACCAACCCCTTTTCTGTTGGGACATAAACAGATGGTTCATACACAAACCCCTTTTTCATCGTTGGGGCAAAAAAGGTTCATTTTCTTCTGAATTTCTTCCAATTGGCTCGTGAGAACCATTCTCGCTAGCCAATTGAGGGGGTAAGCTGATAAATTTTAAATATTCTTTTATTCTTTGGTCTTCAAAGTTGTGCGTTAGTCTTGAGAGAGAGTTGCGTCTGATCCAGCTTTTCAGGTGTCCTAAGTTTTTGTGTTGCATTGTGTCTTCACACAAAGTAGCTCAAAAAGGGGCATCTGTAGACACCAAAATCTAGCCACTTGCAAGTCATCTATACCTTCCTGTCAGCCACGTGTTGGTCATCCACCTTCCCACCATTATTTGGCCCAAATCCACACTTTCCCGCCATTATTTGGCCCAATTTCACCTTTCCCGCCATTTTTCATCCCCAAATTTATTTAAATTAATATTTATATATATATATATTTTAATATTTTAATATTTTAATATATATATTTAAATAATAGTTTAAGTGATTTAATCTGAGCCGTCCATCCTTCATTTAATCTCATCCATCCATCCATCTTAATCCATTTCACAACCTAGATTTATTCTCTACCCTTACATCCACTTTAATCTTAGCCACACGTTCAAAGTGTCGTTAAAACCCTAAAGTGTGCCCTAAGAGTAGATTATAAATTGAGTCACCTTGATGGCTCAAACCCTATGTCTTTTGCTACTTCTATCTCCTATGCGCTATCTCTGATTCTAATTCTTCTACTGCTATCTCCTCTATCTCTCTTCTACTACCCTTTCGTCGCATCCATCGCCACTTTCGTCGCCGCTTTCGCCGCCATCTCTTCTGTAGCATTCTGTAGAATCCCCCATTCTTGTCGCAAGTGCCCGCGGGCGTTTACCCCTTTACCAAGTGCCCACGGGCGTTTACCAAGTGCCCACGGGCGTTTACCAAGTGCCCGCGGGCGTTTACCCATAGCCACAGACTCAGATCGGCGTCTGAAACCTTAATCCAGAAGCACACGGGCATTCAACGAGTGCACCAGGGTGCCTTCCGTAGCCGATTTGATAGCCACATTACTTCCAGGTGTCGCCTGGTCTAGCTGCGTTAACAGAGAACAGGTATAAATTAGTTTAAAGCAAGTAACCTCTTTTCTTCTATTTGATCTGTTATTGAATTCCTGCATTTGGTTTTTCTAGGGTTTTAGATAGTTTTCAAGGGCTCACACAGTGGATCCATCTTATTAATCTCTAACTCCTTGATAGTGTTAATGTGTGCAGGTTTTTGACAGCAGATCCGGTTTATTGATGGCAGCTGATTAAGCTGGAGTGGTCCAAGCAAGGGATACAACAAAGCCCACTCACTCTGTTGGGATTGAAGATACACTCTTCGAAAGTGCCACCATTTGTGCCAGCTAGGGTTTCGGAGAACCCTAGCATAACTTGTAACTGTGTATCACAAATAAAGGGTTACGAGCCCAGCTTGTATTCAAAAAGGAGTTTTTAAACTCCATCGATTAATAGAAATCGTTTGTTTTGTGCAACTATTCTGTACTCTGTCATTGTGATTTTATTTATTTTTGTTTGGCGTGTATTTTTAATCTACATAAGGAATTGGCAACCTCCTCCTAAGTATTTTGGAAAATTCAGTACTAATGGAGCCTCTAGAGGGAACCCTAGAAAAGCTAGTGCGAGAAGAATTGGTAGACTTTCAGATGGCTCCCTGGTTTTTACTTTTGCAGAGAATTTAGGTATTCTATCTAATATCCTTGTTGATGGGTATGGTATCCTTAGAGGCCTTCAAGAGGCTACTAAGGTTAGATGGGAAAAAGGTACTAGTTGAGTCTGACTCTCAACTCATGATTAACCTTTTGAAGACTCCTTCTAAGAATCATAAGGTTGATTAGAGAATAAAAAGAATTTTTGAGAAGATTTAGTTAATCCAGATGGGATTTTTGAAAGTTGATTACAATCATGTGGTCAGAGATCATAACAAGAGTGTTGATGCTTTAGCTAATTGGACTTTGGACAAAGGTGATCTTACTTGCTACGGCCACACTCCTAGATGGTGGGCTTCACAGATAAGGGAAGCTCTTCTTTCTATCATTTATTTGGATGGCTCTAGTTCTGAAGGTACCTAGTTTCTTCTTACTTTATTTTTGCTTCTCTTTGGTTCGGTCAGGGTATTTTAGTTCCCTAGCTCAAACTAATATTTCTTTTATTTCCTCTGTTGATTCTTGCCTTAATAGTATTTTGGTCTAGAAAGGTCATTGTTGTGTTCTATTTTTTCTTTTTTCTTTTCTATTTATTGTATGCTTTTTGTTTTTTTTTTTTGTTCTTGTGTTTTTGTTGTTTTGTGTTTTTTGTTGTTGTTCTTGTGTTTTTGTTGTTCTTGTGCTTGTGTTTTTGTATGTTTGTGTTAATTGGTGTTTTTGTATTTTGGTGTGTGAGTGTTTTCTATATTTTTATTTTTCTCTATTAACTGTTGTTGGTTATTTTTTATTATTATTTAGGTTTTGGTTGTTTTTGTTTATCATGTTTTTGTTGGTTGTGTCTTTGTAGTGTTCTATTTTTTTTTGTTATGTTTGTGTTTTGTTATGTTGTTCTTGTGTTTTTTATGTGGTTCATCTTGTGTTTTTTTTATCTTATTGTGTGTGTGTTTGGTTGTGCTTTATCTTTTTGACACACTCAAGAAGCGTATTTTTTTAATATTTTTGTGTGTTTGTGTTTGTGTGTTCTTGTTTTGTATTGTTTTGGGTTTGCTTCTTGAGTATGTCAAAGGTGGTAGGCCAAGTGCGAGCCCTAGGCAATTTTTGCGAAAGAGATACCCCTGCCTCCTTGGGTCTTACCCAAAAGTGGTAACCCTTCTAGGATGTTTTCCACACACAAAAAAAGTAGGATTTTGAAAGGGTTGTCCTTTCCATTTTATATCAATTTAGCCTAATTGGCGTCGTCAAGATTTGAACCTTAGTGTGGGCTACATCAACTATTTATTCCAACCATTGAATCAAAGAATCATTTGAATAAATTAAGCATGAAAAAGAAACTCTTGATAAAACTAATATCAAGAAAATTGAAAATACCACTAATATAATATTTATTAAAATTACTTAAATTGAAAATTGAAAACTAATATCTATATAAATGGTATTTTCAATTTTCTTGATATTAGTTTTATCAAGAGTTTTTTCAGTAAAGCAAAAGTATGGGTGGCACAACAGGGACCCCCCTTCCCGTAATTTGAACTTGGGTAACCTAGATAATAGTCCAACGAACAGAGCACTAGGTTGTCCCCACAGGACATCAAGAGTTAGAATTAAATACTTTTTAATAATTTAATTTAAAAATAAAATCAACATAAAGATTAATTAAATCATCTGTTATCATGCTTCTTCTCATATATTAGCATTTTTAGCATACTACCTTCATCAATAGCCAATGTGCATCAATATGATAATAATATTGTTGATCTAATATTCACATCCATTTTTCATGACATGTTCATTAATAATATATTTCATCTTTTTTTTTAATCGTGATATGTTTACACAGTGCCCTAACTTGTAAATAGTTTTTAATTAAAGTTTCATATGATTTTGAGAGAGAATAATATTGTCTTCTTAATTTAAAAAATATAGTCCACCAAATTTTTCAAATTTTAATTCATAGGAAGGGGACACAGGAAGGGAGGGTGGCCTTTGATGTGCCCCCAACTGGCCCTCATGTGCTCCCAACTATATGCTTTGGATGTTACTATATGTTTTTAACATTTTTATATTTCAAATTTCTTTTAAAAGCACCATTAAAATTAATTTTGATAAACCCAACATCTAGGTATTTCTATTTTTCAAAATAATTTATTTATGTTAATTTCACTATAACAAATAACATTTATATGAATATTTAAATCTAACAACCAACAGAATAATGTATCTTTTTCTTTGCAAAATATTTTCATGATGAGTATCATATATGTAAACATTGTGAAGATAAATAATATGATTTCAAACTTAGATATTTTGATTTTTTTTTTAATTCTATCATTTCTTTCAAGCCATATATTTCAATGAGGATCTATCCTCCACATATATATTTCAATAAGGATCTATCCTGCACATAATGCATAACATTTTATTCATCATTTTATCAACTCTTTCAATGTTCATGGATCTACCTACTTTATTCTAAGTTTTCAAAAAAGTAGTCCCACGTGTTCTAAGCAAAGAAATAATTTGATATACCTATTTTATTCTAAGTTTTAAAAAACATAGTCCCACATGTTCTAAGCAAATAAATAATAAACAAATAGATGATTTGATGTTTTTACGTAAGTCACATCTGTTGGAAATTAAAGCAGTATAAAAAGGTAAAAAATTTGTTTACAACGGTAAGCTTTGGACCTTACCCTTTTACCTCCTTGGACGGCAACTGACTGGGTAGATTGGATGGCATGGGTGGCAAGGCATTCGACATCAATTTCCCTTCCTCTTTTTCTCCCTATTTTTCTTCATTTTCTAACTTCTCCTATATTTCCTAAGGTTGTTAAATCAACCCTATTTAAGCATTGTAATTTCTAAGTTTCGTAAGATTAATGAATAATATTTCTTATTTTAATTTTAAAGACTCACGTGCCACATATGGTATCAGTGTTGAGGTCGAAGAGGGATCAAATATCGAGGTGGAGGAACCGATAGCACGAGCACCAAGGTAGGCGAGGTCAAGTGGGGCTCGCAGCATGCGATCTAAGGTGAGGTCAAAGAAGGCCTGTGAATCACGAAACAAGGTGAGGTATGGAGAAGGCCCGCATAGCGAGCACACGAGGAGGAGAAACCTAGGAGAAACCAACCGAATAGCACCACGTGGCGAGAGGAGAGCAAGGCTGACGTAGACCGGATGACACAGATCTGACTACGTGGCAAAAGGAGGACCGATTACATGGTAGAAGGAGAACCGACAACGTGGCGGACGAAGGGTTAGGTGGCAGAAGGATGCGACAAGCAACATGGTGATAGACGACAGGCTAAAGGAGGCAAAATGGTGATCACTAATTGCCCAAAGGCAATCGAGTGACTATGCGATTGTTGAGGGTTTTAAACACCTCAAACACTCTCGCATGGTCGATGTGGGACGAAAAGTCCCAAAAAAAATTCTTTCGACGCAGTCGCGAGAAGAACAAGGAAGGTAAGCTTCCCTTGCCTTCTTGTCGAGCCACGCAGCTCGACTGGCTCGAGGAGCCAGCCGTAAGGTGACCGCCTTCCTGCAGGTCGTGGGTTCGAAACCCAGTGATGGAAAAAGCTTTGAAATTTTTTATTATTAAAAATCAGATCCGAAACAGCATAAAATTGTATTCATTCCCTTTGGTTCTCATCGGCAGTGGTGGCCGAGTTGGTTAGTGTGATTTATTGATGCCAAGAGATCGCGGGTTCGATTCCTGCAGACCAAAAAAAAAAATTATATAAGTTCTTTTAATTTTTTTTATATTATTAAAACTACTTATATTATATTTAATATATTAAATATAATTGCTTCTTTAAAAAAAAAATTAGGGCAATTATTTTTTAATTTATTAAATAGTAATATAGTTTTTTAATATTATAAAATAAAGGAAAATATTGTCTAAGAGACAATTATTGTAATCAAAGGGTACATATTTTTTTACTTGATTTAAGGAATCACAAACTGTAGAACTCTTGTGTAATAAGCCTAAGAGGCTTAGTTTTTTTTTTGTAAAAGATACCAAGGATCAAATTGTAAAATTGTAAATAGGCATTGATGATAAGACCAAATGTTTGTTATCATGCCTTATGTGCAAATTTAGCAAGAGAAGGTGCAGAGAGGTTTGATGAAAAAGTAAGAGGTTATGGGCTAAACATTGTGTTTAGCCAACTTCAAAATGCAGTGATAGCACATCAAAGCCATCTTGACTCAGGGTACAAGGCAGACTTTGAAGATAACTCATTCAGGAGTCAATTTGAACAATCAAAATCCGTACAAGTCTGCACCACAAGAATCAGAGTATACACACTACAGTATTTTAGTGGAAATATTAGAACCAGAATCACCGAAAATAATATTGATAAGTGACGACAAAAAAGAAGTAGCAGATAATTTTGTGAATCAAGAGATAGCATCCCCACATCAAGAGGAATAAGCAGTGAATGATAGAGTAGAACAATTCAGATTTGACTTAAATTTGTAATCTCTTCTTTCTTCCTTCTTCTTCTTTCCTTATTTCAAACAATAAAGTACTTTATTGTAACCGTGAAATAAAGAGATTTTTTTGGTAACTATGGCCTCACACAATAGCTTACCTATACCATAATTTAACGGTTATGACTATGAGTATTGGTTTATAAATATGAAGACCTTACTCATAGGAAGAGGTTTGTGGGACATAATAGAAGAGGGCTACACAAAACCCTCATACTGGACAACACTAAATGTCGTAGACAAGAAAACACGAAAAGAAGAGAAAAGAGCAACTCTTCTGCTCTTTCTCATCTCCAAGTTACATTGGAGAAAAGAATATTCCCTAGAATCGCCACTTGTACAACTACACTAGCTGCATGGAAAGCATTGAGTGATGGATTCTAGGGTAGTAATCAAGTGAAGCAGGTAAGGCTCCAAACACCGAAGAGATATTTTAAAAATCTTCGAATTAAATATGATGAAAAATTTGGTGATTATTGTGTTAGAGTAAAAGCAATTGTGGATAAAATGGTTACACTAGGCAAATAAATCAAGCCTGAGATAATTGTAACAAAAGTGTTGCGAATACTTACACAGAAATGAAACCCTATTGCCATAATTATAGAAGAATCCAAATACCTTTCCCTTTTAACATTTGATGCATTAATCGGATCGTTAATGTCACATGAAGAGAGGTTTCTTGAAACTCCTTCAACCAGCTATGGAGGCGATGATAAGGCCTTCACTTCCAATGAAAACAATGGAAGAGGACAATAAATAGGTCAAGGCAGAGGCAAACAAAGAGGTAGAGGTAGAGGCAACTACAGAGGAGGCAATCAAAATAGATGAGGCAACCAGAATAGAGGAGGCAATTCCAATAGAGGAGGCAACTCATATAGAGGAGGCAATCAGCAAAGAGGTGGAAATAAAAATCGAGGAGAAAATCAAGGACAAAGTGGAAATAAAGGGCGAGGAAGTGACAAGTCAAAATTAGCTTGTTTCAACTGTGACAAGCCAGGTCACTTCGCTTGCGACTGCTGGTCAAATCTTCACAAGGCAGTAGTAGTCAATATGGTAATTATGGAGAAGAAGATGATACCTCTAATATTTTTCTTTCATATGGACAATCAGAACAGAATCTAAATGACACATAGATTCTAAATACTAGTTGTTCAAATCACATGAGTGGCAAAGAACAATTATTTGCTACTCTAGATTCCACTTATAGATCCCAAATCAAATAAGAGATGATAAGACATTGCAAGTAGAGGGTATTGGAGCCATGGAGGTTCCAACAAAAGAAGGACTAAAGAAAGTGTATGACATCTATTACACTCCAAAGCTCCAACACAATCTGCTAAGCGTTGGACAAATTATGGAAAATAATTACAAGCTTGTATTTGATGAAGGACAATGTATCATTTTTTATAAAAATAATTGTAATCGTGTCATCACACAGGCCCCCATGACCAAGAATAGGTTATCCCCTCTCAAATTTGATGAGCCAGGAGGAGCTCAAATTGCAAATGTAGCTATAAAAAATCCAAGTGTGCTTTGGCACTTGCGATATGGTCACATTAATTCTGCTAGTTTGAAACTTCTAACTTCTCAAGCTATGGTGACAGGACTTCCCAAAATCAATGAACAAAAGGAGATATGTGAAGGATGTGCTTTGGGAAAGCACTCAAGGTCGAAGTTTCCAAAAGGACAAGCGTGGAGAGCCAGCTATCCACTTTATTTAGTACATTCAGACATTTGTGTACCAATGCAAACACAGAGTCTTGGAAACTATTCTTATTTTCTCACTTTCATAGATGACTTCTCTAGATTGTGCTGGATTTATTTTTTGAAACATAAAGATGAAGCTTTTGATTGCTTCATAGATTTTAGAAACAATGTAGAGAATCAAAGTGGGAATTATGTAAAATGTCTTAGGACAGATCGAGGAGTTGAATACTCCTCAAAAGCAATCTTGAAATGTTGTAAAGCAAGTGGGATTAAAAGGCAATTCACCAATGCATATACCCCACAACAGAACGGTGTGGCCGAGAGAAAGAACCGCACCATAGTTGAAATGGTGAGATCGATGCTTTAAACTAAGCATCTAACTCATATGTACTGGGAAGAGGCTATAAGAACCAGTGTATATATTCTAAATAGAAGTTCTACTTCTAGTTTAGATGGTGTCACTCCTTATGAGGGGTGGTATGAAAAGAAACCTAATGTAAAGCACTTTAAAGTGTTTGGTTCTTTAGCATATGCACACATTCCTTATGATAAAAGGAAGAAGCTTGATCCAAAAAATCAAACTTGTATATTTGTAGGGTATTGTGAGTCTACAAAGGCATATAGACTCTACAATCCCAAGACTCGTAAAGTTATACTCTCCAGGGATGTAATTTTTTATGAAGGGGGAGAATGGGGTCATCAAAGAATTTTTGTTGATGATGAGTCCCAAGATGTAAATTCTTCACGGGTACAACAGGTGTCTCCAAAGAAAAGCAAAGGCACACCATCCCCTCCAAGCCCATACAGGAGTACTACATCAATTACTTCAACCGCCACTCCAAGTCCTTCTCAATAGATATCAGTAAGTTATTCATCGATGGACATTGACAGAGACTCTCCATCGAGAGGTAAAAGAACATTACAACATCATCCATCTTTTTAAATGTTAGATCAGAATTTCCAGAGAAGATTCACTAGAAGCCAAGCTAGTGAGATGATACAATTTTGCAGCAACTTGAAAATTTGCAATTGTGGGGAGATGATGACTCCCATGATCCTAGGGAAGATGTAGTCAATTATACTTTATTGGCTAGTACACAGCTAGAACCAGCTAGCTATGAGAAGGCATGTACTCAAAATGTATGGCAAGAAGCCATGAAAGAGGAAATAACCTCTATAAACAATAATGATACATGGGAGCTAGTAAAGCTACCCAAAGGAAAAAAAATGTGTTGGGTGTAAATGGGTCTACAAGACCAAATACAATATTGATGGAAGAATTGAGAGGCATAAGGTGAGACTAGTAGCAAAAGGTTTTACTCAAAAATTTGGCATTGAATATGAGGAAACCTTTGCTCCTGTTGCACGACAAGAAACAATCAGATCAGTTATTTCCTTAGCAGCCCATAAATGATGGAATGTTCAACACATGGATGTGAAAAGTGCTTTTCTAAATGGATACTTGACAAAAGAGGTTTATGTTCAACAACCTCAAGGTTTTCAAGAACAGGGAAAGGAGAACCTTATTTACAAATTGAAGAAAGCACTTTATGGCCTCAAGCAAGCACCAAGAGCTTGGTACTCATGCATTGATGGCTATTTTAGCGAGTATGGATTCACAAGAAGCAAAAGTGAACCAACTTTGTACTACCTAAAGTATGTATTAGACATTCTCATAGTTTGTTTGTATGTGGATGATCTAATATTTATGGGTAGTAACAATAAAATGAATATGGAGTTCAAAAACTCCATGATGAAACAGTTCGAGATGAAATATCTTGGTTTAATGTGATACTTCCTAGGGATGGAAGTGCATCGATCAAATAAAGGGATCTTCATATGTCAACACAAGTATGCTCGAGACATGATCAAGAAATTTTCCAAGGAGCAGTGCAAATCAACTGCAACTCCAACTGGGCATGGGATCCAATTGTGCAAGGACGATGGAGCATCAAAGGTTGACATGACCACTTACAAAAGCATGGTTGGGAGTCTGATGTTTCTCACCAACACAAGGCCAGATATTCAATATGTTGTTTCTCTAGTTTCAAGGTTTATGGCTAGTCCATATGACCTGCATCTACAAGCAACTAAAATAATCTTAAGATATGTAAAAGGTACATTGGATTTTGGAATCCATTACAAAAAATGTAATTATGTGAAATTAGTTGGCTTCAGTGATGATGATTGGGGCAGTAATATAGATGACAGGAAATCTACATCAAGAAATTGTTTTAGTCTAGGATCGGGACTAATTACATGGAGTTCCAAGAAACAAATTGTTGTAGCATTGTCATCGATTGAGGCTGATTATATAGCCATCACACATGCTAGTACTCAAGCCCTATGGTTGAGAAAAGTTCTTGAAGAGATTGGAGAAAGTCAAAGTGGTCCAACTCGACTGTATTGTGATAAGATAAGTTCCATTCATTTGGCATACAATCCAGTCCACCATAGCAGATCAAAGCATTTCGATATGAAGTATCACTTCATTTGAGATATGGTGGAACAGCATATAGTTGAGCTTCAATATTGTAACACTTTGGATAATATTACAGACATCTTCACCAAAGGTATAGCTAAAGCTCAATATATAAAGCTGAGAGACTGTATAGTCAGTCCTCTCAACTTTAAGGGGGAGAATGTTGTAAATTAAAGTAGTATAAAAAGGTAAAAAATTTGTTTACAACGGTAAGCTTTGGACCTTACTCTTTTATCTCCTTGGACGGCAGTTGACTGGGCATATTAGACGGCATGGGCGGTAAGGCATTCAACATCAATTTCACTTCCTCCTTTCCTCCCTATTTTTCTTCATTTCCTAACTTATCCTATATTTCCTAAGGTTGTTAAATCAACCCTATTTAAGCATTGTAATTTCTAAGTTTCGTAAGGTTAATGAATAATATTTCTTATTTCCATTTTGCTCCAAGACTCACGTACCACAACATCAAAGTCCTCCTTACATAAGTCACACCTAAAATATCCCTAGTATCCTTTTACTTACATACTTCCAAATACAAAAAAAATTTTTTATGTTACAAATGAATAAAATGTTAGGACCTTAAAATTGTTTCAAATGACTAGACATTACCTTACATAAGTCATACCTAAAAGATCCAGATCCATGGTACCCTTTTAACTACATATTCTTACTTGTAAGAATTTTGTTTGACATTACTAATTAAAGGAATGTTGGAACCTTCAAAATGTTTGAAGCAACTAGACATCAATATGAAAGTAAAAAATCTTTGTTGTCTAGAAAGGGATAGATCAATTGGTAGTGGCAGAGTGCTTGTTGGTTTCCCCATTTCAACTCCTTATTGGGTGGGGGTCCCATTGACTTTGTGTTTCCCCAATGGGCTAGGGATTATGGAGGTTCTCTATGCAATCAAAAAATTAAATAAAATCTTTGTTACTCACAAGCTTTGTATTCTACCTTGATCCATATTTTTTTAATACATTTTAAACTAACTCATCATTCCTCATAAAAACAAGCAATTAAACCATCCTTAAATACTTATTTTCTATTTATTTTAAGCCTTCTCCCTTAGCTAAATTACAAATAAAATACTAGCTAATAAAAAAGGTCAAGAATTAACGAAAAGATATAGGCCTATTGGTAGTGCTTGTTGGTATTCATTTCCTAGATTATATTTATCATTTTATTTGTTTTGCATACTTTTGAAAGAATTTTGTATTCTCATCCCCCTGTTCCATCCAAAGTGCTCTACTTTTCATCCTCCACTTTGCATCTTCCCATTCTAACAATTCCCTCTTCTTTTTTCTAACTCCTTGACCTGAAAATTCTCCTTATCTAAAAAGACCTTATTTCCTCTATGACTATATAACTAATTAAATTTAGATTCTATATCCACTATATTTACCTCTACTTCCCAATATTTACCTTTGGCCCATATAATTTTAGCAGATTTTTTTTTCCTCAGATTTTTAGAAAATTGAAACATAGTTGTCTCTTACATTGTTTGGTCAATATGTCTCCACACATCTTTTACTATATTTATAAATTCCTCATCTTTCAACTAGGTAGCATTGAACTTGAAAGGTCTTGTTGGTTTCTCTTGATATTTTTCTAACTGTAATAAAATTGGTTAATGATCAAATCCCCACCTTGATCTATCCAAGACCTCAATCTTTTTGCTTCAGCTATGAGGTTTTAAAACACTCAAAAATTGTCCAACCTTTTAGAAATGCCCTATCTTCCAATTATTTGATTCCTCCAAGTGGACATTAATTTAATAGGTTCTATATCACACGACCTTGCATTCTAGAATTTTTGTAGGAAATGTTTAGCTAGGGAATCCATTATAGTCTCCTCTCCCTATATTTTTGCTATTTTAGTTACAAAATTTAAGTCCCCTCCACTACATTTCCTTTTTTTTTAAGTCTTGTATAAAAACTTCTTCCCAAAACTACCTTCTACTACCATAAGGACCATACAAATTGACTACAAAAATTAGCTTACCTAGCTCCATAGAATGTAAGTCTGTAACCACACCTACCTCAATATAAACCTTATCAACTAGTTGGAAGGAGGAATTCCATCCCGTTACATTCCTCCCTACACATCATTTTGAGTCTAACCCTACAAAGTTCCAATTTGATAGGAGAGAGGTAATAATGGCTATTGCTTTTTTTACATCCAACATAGTCTCTTGGATTAAAATTATATATGTCTTATGAAGTTTAAACAATTGCTTTAGGAGTATCTTAAATTTGAATTACTAGAAATTTTATAAAATTTATGAAAATCTTAAAAAATAAAAATAAATATATAAATATTTTATTTTAAATGATAATAATTTGTATTAATATTTATTTATAGGATGATTAGGATATCTCTATAATTTCAATAAACATCCTACATGTATTTAACTAAACTAATCATTATGTAGAATTAATATGTTTAAGGTAATTTTTTAATAATTATAGAATTATTTTATTTTATTCAACTTAAGAAGCACAATACAAATAAAGGACAATCAAAGGGCTTACCATCAATATGTCCACTTATATATTTTTTACTTGTACATTATTTCCTGGTTTAATAATTTCCTAAGAGCAAAATGTCAAAAAAGCTCAAAAGTCATAGTATAAAGTCCTCAATATAAAACTAAGGAAGAAATCTTAAATCTTAAAAATAAGAAAACTTTAAGCTAAACTCAAGCAGCCATTGAAACTAATTCTATATCTCATGAACCACCATTAGGATCTTCCAATGGATTCCATATTACATGGGATATCTCCCCACAACTCTAGCAAATAATAAAGGTGCTCTAACTTCATTTGCACCTTTCGAGCTTGTATTAAATCTAGTTCATTGACATTCTTCAAGGGAATTAGGAATTGTACCTACATCCTCTCATTCATTGTCTACATCTTCAACTTTATCATCATCCTAGAGTACCTCAAACCTATTAAATGAGGCAAGAGCACTACTATTAAACATGTTCAAATATCTCCCTAGCAAAATTGTGGCTCTTGCTTTCTTGCTATCGTTGCCCATGAGCAGGACAAAGTGAATAAAAAACTCAAGATGAGTATGCCTTTGTGCATTCACAAGAACACAACTCTAAGATTTTCCAAGGGCTTAAGGGTTTCATTGGGTCCAAGGAACTAGTTACTTGAGGCCTAGTAAATACTTGGTCAAGTTGAGAAACTATAGAGCTTCTAGGGCTAAAATATTGATGGCCAAAGGAGTTGGCTTAGGTTTTCATCTTATTACGACCACTTGGGTCTAAGTATCAGTTTTTTAGTTTGTAAATTATTCAAATCTTCTTGCACGACAAGACTTACTTATGGTCAGTTTAGAAAAGGGAAATATTTGACTTGATGCACCATACTTTGGCATTGAAATTAGGCTTTAGGGATATTAACATATTAAATAGCTTAAAGATTGTAATTTAACATATTGAATATTTTAAAAATATTGCAAAATTTGAGAAAAATGATTGTAATTTAATTCAACCCTACAACTTCCTTCTGTATAGTCTCTTGCATTCTTCTCTCTTCCATTTCACAATCTGCATTAATATGGTCATAATGATGACACTACATTGAAAAGACTCCTCAATGTAGTCAAGCTTCTATAAGTACATCCAATTTCCTTATACGAACTCCATGTTCTATTGCAACCCTAAATTGAGATGAGCCCCATTAAGATATGAGCTACTATTTTATGGATACCATTTAAGTTTTTTGCTTCTACTCCTAAGGAGTTCTCAATCTCATGTAGTATTCTTTCATTCCAAAATTCAAGGGGTAAAGAGGGTAGATTGACCCGGATAGGATGGTTATTAGTTTTCTAAGAGCATGGATCAAACGCAGGAGTCCATAATTTTAGATTCAAAATGTTAAGTTCCCAACTCCATCTTCCATTTTTATGATTGTTACGTGTTTTACCTTTTGGAAGACAAAAACTATCCAAATATTTTTCATCACATGAAATGTAGGAGTATAGCCCAAAATCTCCAACCAAGTAACCTTGATCCATTCTCATAGATTTTTCAGTTTTATGGAGCGGCCCATAAATTTTCCTACCAAAGCCTTGTCCTTTAGTGACAAAACTTGCTCGAGCATTAGATCCTCGCCTACAATCATTCAAACTAGTTCCTTTTGCAACTTTATACATTTTTGCTTTCTTTTTCTCCTTTTTTGTTTAGTTTGTTTATCTTCCAATTTGGTTGGACTACCCTTCAATGTTTCCTCTTGTTCATTTGGAAACATTTCCTTTTCTTCATTGACCCTCTTGTATGCCCTAGGATTAGGGTTTGAAGTTGATTGGGCCTTCAAACATGTGTCTGAGTTGAGTCCTCCATGTACCTTGTCCCATTTATACCATAAGTTAAAAAGTTCTTCCTTAGATAAAAAAATTGAGGCCTTCGCATATTCCTCAAGATATTTGTCATAGTCCATTACATCTTCTTCATTCATCATCGACTTATTCGTCCTACCATTGTTAGTGATCAAAGGACCAAGGCTACAATGGTTGAGAGTTTCTACTAGTTTTTTTTTTTAATTTCCATCCTCTCCTCTCCGTCTTGGCCCTGTTGACACAAATCAAATGATGAGAGCCTCATTTTCTCAAGAGCAAGCAAATGTTATATTTTTCTAGATCTTGATGGTCACCTTTGTCGTGCTTTTGCTATGATGACAACCCCATCCCCAACATTGTCAGTGGCCCTACCAATACTATGTTGTCATCTAGCATGTCCTTCCTTGGCCTCCCTTGCTTCCTCTTTATCATTGAAAAATCTATTCCAATCTACAATCAAACTATATTTTTGGAGCTTCTATCCTCCACTACAACCCTAGCTTGCAGTTGTCGTAACTCGTGAGTGTTCTATAGTATAACACAAAGATAAGCCACAACCCTTGCTACTATGTTTCTATAAATTTTGTTCTCCACTTTAAACCTAGCTCACAGATGCCACAATCTATATCACCATGATTTTAGAGCTTTTATTTTCCACTACAATCCTAGCTTATAGTTGTCGCAATTGTGCCACTATGTTTTTAGAGCTTATGTTCTTCATTGCAACCCTAATTCGTAGATGTCATAGACTGTGTGTGTTCTACAAAATAACATAGAGATGAGCCATAGTCTGTGTCATCGTATTTTTAGAGATTTTGTTCTCCACTACAATCCTAGCTCGTAGATGTTGCAACTTGTGCCATTGTATTTCTAGAGCTTTTGTTCTGCATCGTAACCCTAGCTTGTAGATGCTACAACCCATGTGTGTTTTACGCTATAACACATAGATGAGACACAGCCTATGCCATTGTATTTTTTTAGCTTTTGTTCTCCACTGTAATCTTAGCTCACAAATGCCATAGCTCATGCATGTTCTGCAATATAACACAAAGATGAGCTACAAGCCATATCACTATGTTTCTAGAACTTTTATTCTCCACTACAATCCTAGCTCACAGATGTCAAAACTCATGTTGCCATGATTTTAGAACTTCTATTTTCCACTACACCCCTAAGTCGTAGATGTTGCATCCTATGTCGTCATGTTTTTAGATCTTTTGTTCTCCACTACAACCCTAGCTCATATTTGCTGCAACTTATGTCGTCATGTTTTTAGAGCTTCTGTTTTCCACTGCAACCCTAGCTCATAGATGTTGTAGCCCGTATCATCATGTTTTCAAAGCTTTTGTTTTCCACTAAAACCTTAGCTCATAGATGTCGCAACCCTTGACACTATGTTTTTGGAACTTCAGTTTTCCATAAAAAATATATAAATAGATATATATACACGTGACTGAGTTTAACTACCATTTTACAATTTTAAAAGTTGTTCTCTAGTTTTATATATATATATATATATATATATATATATATATATATATAATGAATGCTATTACTCTATTTTAATAAATAATCTTATTACTCATTTTGTGGTAATTATTTATTTATTTTTAATTATAATATACTTTTACTTTTATATGGTTAAATTTAACCTATTAAAACTCTTATTTATATAAATATATATTATTATTATTTTAATAACATAAATTTAATAAGTTAAAATATTAAATTTGAATTTAAAATTTTGAGTTAAAACTTTATAAAAAATAAGTTGATAATGAACCGGTAAGGTCGAACGCGACTCCGGAATGATTTTGACGATGTAGAACCCGTGGTCATAGCTTCATACGAACACAACCCACAAAAAAAATTTTTTACTAAATTATATATATATATATATATATATAATTATTAAATTATAAATATAAATAAATTATTTTATCAATCCAATCCCATCCCATCTTAGCTTAGCTCTCACACTTCAATTATTTTGGATCACCATCCAATCCCACCTTAGCTCTCACACTTCCATTTTTGGATCTGAATTTAGTTGAGGTGCACACTTCAATTATTTTGGACTCCATCCCATCCCACCTTAGCTCTCACACTTCAATTTTTGCATCTGAATTTAGTTGAGGTACACGAAAGTGCTCGAAATGATGAGATAGTAGCGCTTCAGAAACATGCTTGAACGTGACCCAATCACATCACATAAATAACGAGACGAAAGACACGACAGAAGAGCTATTCACGTGGAAATATATTTTGTCATAACAATATGTCGCCTAATTTGCATAAATAAATTATCACATAAATCAATTTAAAAAGAAAGGAAGCGCGAGGGTGATCACAGAGATACAATAAGATCAACTCGTCATGGACTTCAACAAAGAACATCTATGATGACATCCAGCTCTTATATCACTCACTTCTCTTCAGCTTTGAATATTGAGAGTAATCCTTGATCCACATATCTTGTATATCATATGTTATTATGTTTACTGTTTTTCTTACTTTATTTTCTCTAAAATTGCATGAGACACTCTGATTGCTTTATATATATTTTACTTTACAGTCATATTAACCTTTTTTTTGATCACCAATACACATTAATTCAAATTCAAATTTAATCATAATAAAATAAAAATTATTACATCAACAAACCCAAAACTTACATGTGATTTATTTGCAAAAACGTTATTAAACCTAAATTCAAAACTTACACGTGATTTATTTGCAAAAAAACGTTATTAAACCTAAATTCAATCCATAAATAAAAATATGTATAAAAAATATATTAATTAAAAATAAATAAACTTTAATAAATGTTAGGAATATTGATTAAGAAAATTTAAAATAAACATTAACAGTCTGAGGCTTCCATTTCAATTATTGCTTATCATGCCCGCCATATAAGATTGCATTATTGGACTTGAAACTCATTTAATTACATAGAAAAGAATATATGTGTGAAGGGTAAGTGTGTTTTTGATGGAGTTGTTGTAACAGGTTGGAGAATTCCTGATCAAAATTTAATATCTTAATATTACCAAAAAAAAAAAATATATATATATATATATATATATATAATATATTAATTAAAAATAGGTCCGAGGTGTAGACTAATTGGTTCATCTAAACCCCCGTAAGGGGGCGGAGGTCCAAGGTTCAAATCTCGGACCTCGTCGGACTGAACACTTGTCCTTTCTTGGTGCTTTCAGCGACGTAAAAGGTTTAAAATGATTGTGGCATGGTGGTTATAGGGGCGGATTGCGCGAAGATATGTGTGGCGGCTTTCGAGGCGGACAACGTAGAATACTGTGATGACCATAAAAGCTGGACAGCCTGCTCGGATTCATGGCGGCTACCGATTCCACCATGTAAATACAAAATATATATATATATATATATATATATATATATATAAATTAAAAATAAATAAACATATATTAAAATTTAAAATAAACATTAATGAACATTAACTAGCTGAGACCTCAATTTCAATTATTGCTTTGAATGCCCGCCATGATACGATTGCATTATTGGACTTGAAACTCCCCCAATCACATTGGAAGGAATATATATTTATATATATATATATATATATAAAGATAAGGACTGGGAAATAGGAGTGGCCCTTTTATGTCTTATCAACGCTTTACTTGATCGCATGGTCAAGGGATGAATAATATTTGTTTTATTTATTTCAATTTATAGTTAATTGGAAATTTTATTTTAAATAAATTTGAATTTAAAGTATATAGGGTGCCAAAGGGGATTTTTGTATTTAATGCAAGGGTTAAGTGGAAGATTAGAGAAAATATGAGTTTAATTAGTGGGTAAGTGGGATTATAGGAGGATTAGGAATTGAGAAGAATAAATGAGAGATTAAGTGGGAATTAAAAGATTATGAAGGGGATAAGAAAGGATTAAAAGAATTAAATGAAGTAGGAGAAAATTAGAGAGAGATTAGGAAATTTAGAGGAATTTGGGGAAATTGGAGGAATTGGATGAATTTGGGCAATTGGTGGGTGGATTGGGAGATGGGCTCATGTCTATGCAAAAATGACTAATTTTAGGTGTCTACATTATCAATGTATCGTTTTGGCAAGATTTCAACCTACCAATTGACTTAATGTGAATTGATCTTATATATATTATTTTTACATGTGTAACACTGAATTTTTTTTTTTTTTTTATAATAAGTTATAAGTCGCTTTTATGAAAATTGTTTGCACTAAAATAAGGTTGTTAAACCAAAAATCTACATAACTCCCCTTGACTTACCATCTAATATGTTTCTTTGTCAATTGCAAACTCTAAATAAAGTTCCATGTTGATGATCCTTTGGAGAAAGTTATTTTCCTATATAATTCCATTACACCAAAAGAAGCTACATATTTTTGAAGTAATATTTTTGCCCAATTATTTCCTTCTAAATAATCTTCACCCAAGTTTTACCTCTAATACTAAATTCGTAAGTACATAAAACTGAATAATTATTCTTAACTTTTAAATTATTTTTTAAATATTTCAATGATTTTAGGTTGACAACTAATCAAACTTAATTATGTTTTTTCAAAATATACATATAATTATTAAAATTTTAAATTATATACAATAACTTTTGCCACTAAAATTTAACACTTGAAATGTGATTCGATACATGATATTACCTTCCACTCAAATTTCAAAGGATGTGACCCCAAGGGCTAGGTGGATTGGTAAAGGCTTGACTGGCCAAGTACTTGCCAAGAAGAGACCTAGGTTCAAACCTTGAGGGCACACTACTAGCTTTAGAAAAATAGTAGTCAATGTTGAATCTTTTGAGTGTACGTTAGATCGACGACAACTACAAACGCCGAGCGACCGATAGCCACTACAAACCCCGAGCGACCGATGGCCTCCATCTCACATCAGGTCAACAACAATGAGACGAATAAGTTGTTAGAAGCAGTTCTTGTGATTTGAACCCTGCGCTTGCCAGTTACTAAAAATAGTGGATGTAACCAACTCCCCTATATAACTAAAAAAAAAAAATCAAAAAAATGTGTGTAATTTTTTTTAAGATTTTTAATAGAAAAAAAGTCCACATAAATGACATTTAAATCTATAAACAACTTGATGTTAGCTTTCACTTATCTTATAAAATGTTATTTTAATACTCCAGCTCTATAGCCATCATTCATTTCATGAATGTAACTTTTAATATTAAAATAATTCAACAAAAATATAAAAGTATCTTAAAGCATAATCTTTATCAAAAGAAAAATATATGAGAAGATATAAAAGTAGTTTGAAATTAAAATTTTTAATAAAAATTTAAAAAACATACCACTATCATCTCTAATTAAAATAAATAATTTTTTTGATCACAAAGAAGATCTGTAAAATTGTGTTTCTCCCTTCTGACATAAAGCTTGTAGTTTTGGATCTGCCTATGAGTTGGAGAGCAGGGTACTTAAAATTCTTCAGTTGAAATCAAGAAATCCAGAGAGAGCTAGGGTTTTGACGGCCAAGATGACGGCGGGCGGGAAAGCTTCTGCGGGAGAGCACGGGAACGCCATACGAGTCGAACCGGGGGCACGGCGGGGGTGGAGGGAGGGCAGTCAGAGACCGGGGGCGCTAAGGAGTCCTCTCCAACCGAAGAGGATGTAGGTCATGACAAGGATCCACCAGACAAATGGGGAGGTGGACATCAGAAGTCGTACGCTCAGGCAGCGGCTTCAGAAACCCTTAGCGGTCTGCTCTCCAAGGAGTTGTTTCCTGTCGGGGACGAGTTGGACATCCCGACGGAAATTCTTTCAAGCTTTGTGGAATTCGAAAAATTTACCCTCATCGATAAGTTTATTGGCGGCCGTCCCGACATGGAGACCATTCGCAAGTGGGCGGCAGGTAAATGGCGAACCTCTGGTCACATGGAGTTGGCGGCCTTAACCCGGGGTTTTTCACGATTAGACTGAATAACAAGGAGGACTACTGTAAAATCCTGGCTGGTGGTCCCTGGTTCCTAGGCCGCAGAAGTCTCTTTCTAAGGAAGTGGGGTATGGACTTCAACCCCGAGACCCAAAATATCAACATTGCTCCAATATGGGTTAGACTCCCGAGTCTCCCCCTCTTCTGTTGGCATGAAAATGTAATCAGAGGAATTGCACGCTCCATTGGTGAGTTGGTTACCATTGACCCTCCCACCAAAGCTCGAACCAGATTTGTTCAAGCTCGGTTATGCGTTTTGGCGGATTTGGAGGCTGACCTTCCATCATCCATCACTCTCCGGTCTGGAGATATCATTCTCCACAAGCAAGCCATTGTGTATGAGAACAGACCAGCTTTCTGCCCCGGTGCAGTTCTCAAGGGCACCTCCAGTCCAACTGTCCTCTTCAAAATCCAAGGATGAAGAAACGGGATTCCAGCAACCCCTTGGAACACGGTGAAGGTCAGACAAAGCACCCTGCTGCGAAAGGGCATGAATCTCCAGGCCCGTCTAGGGACCATCCCGAATCCTCCCACCCGGTGGAAGCAGTCTCCCCCCAAACGGTCTCTGAGCCGTGTGGTGCAAGCCCTCACCTTGGACCACAGGAGGAGAAGGACCAGTCCCTCCCCCAAATCATCGCACAGGCAGATTCACCCAAAATCCTGGACCATAACCACCCCGAGTCCCAAAATGTGTTGGAAGATTACCTACTAGGAAGAAGGGGTGAACAGAATGGTAATATCAACCCTCGTAATACGAGAAGCCGAAAGCAAGGTGTTGATTTTGGTAGCGAAAGGAAGCAAGGTCGTCCCCCCAACAAAGACAGGCGGGACAAGGAGACGACGGCAGATGTTGCAAATGGTACTCAACGGCTACTTTTTTAGGATGATTCTGATTCCCAGATGGGTGACTCGTCTGTCCCAAAACCTCCCCTCCAGCAAGGAAAGGGAGGTAAGAAGAATATCAAACTGTTGAGATGAAAGTCCTCTCATGGAATGTGAGAGGGCTTAATGCAGCTGCCAAACGGAGATTGGTGGCTGATCTCAGAAAGAGGACGAATCCGTCCATCCTAATTTTGCAAGAGACTAAGACCGATGCTATCTCTTCTGCCAGAGCTGCTAAGGTCATTTGGGCTAAGGCAAAATTCCTCTCCAGTCCTGCGGTGGGAACGGTAGGCGGTCTCATGATTCTTTGGGATCCAGAGATTTTTGAGGGCAGCCTTCTCTCAACTTCCAGTAGGATTATCAATGTTTTGTTTCATTCCAAAGCCATTAACTTTTCTTGGATCCTGTCCAATGTGTATGCCCCAAACTCTATCTCGGAGAGAGCAAAAATGTGGAAGGCTATTTCCCAGATGAGGGAAACGTTTTGTAATTTCCCTTGGGTTCTAGGGGGAGATTTCAACTGTCCTCTTCACCCATCTGAAAAGAAAGGAGGATCAGACCACTCTAGCCACAGTCTGGAAGACTTTCAAGATTTTGTTTCTACCAATAACTTGCTTGACATTGACCTCAAGGGGGCATCCTTCACTTGGAGCAACAGGAGGATTGGGAGCAATCTTATTCAAGTCAAGCTTGACAGATTCTTCATATCCCAAGAGGCTATTCCCATACTCGGTGCGGCAACTCTCTCGGCCTTACCGAGGATTGGGTCTGATCACAATCCTATTGTCCTGGAGACGGTTGATGGGCCTATTTTTAAAACCCCCTTCAGATTTGAGTCCATGTGGATTTCTCACAAGGACTTTAGAGGGTTGGTTACAGCCTGGTGGCAGCAAAAGGTAGCAGGTTCCGCTTCCAAGAGAGTGGCCTTAAAACTCAAGTTAATCAAAAGGAATTTGAAAACATGGAACAAGGAGGTGTTCGACAACATTTTTGAGTCCAAAAGGTCCATTTCTGCGAACCTAAAATTGGTGGAGGAGAGAATGGAGCTCGAAGGTTACACCGATTGCCTCAGGGAGGGAGGAAAGGAGGCTCTTGGTGGATTATCATTCTATTCTTGCAAGGGAAGAAACTTTACGGCGCCAAAAATCTAGGGACCTATGGTTGAGAAATGGAGACTCCAATACGAAGTTTTTTCACGCGTCAACTTTGCGGCACAGAGGGGCTAACAAAATCAGGGAAGTGGTGTGCAAGGATGGACGCGTTACCAAGGATATTGAGGAAATCCGAAGTGAAGCGGTTGACTTCTTCCAGGATCTGCTCGGTGTTCCTCCCGATAGTGATCTCCAGGTTCAGAAATCTCTGTTGGATAACTTCCCAATCAAAGTTCCTCCCGAGGTAAGCTTTAAGCTTTTGGAGCCTTTTTCTGTGTCCGAGATTAAAGAAGCTTTGTTCTCCATGCAACCAGACAAGGCCCCTGGGCCTGACGGTTTTCCCCCCCGTTTTTTTCAAGTTATGTGGGATGTTGTGGGCTCGGATGTGTGCGAAGCAATTCAGGAGATTCAAGCCTCCAGATCCATCCATCCAAAACTAAATTCTACCTTTCTTGCTCTCATCCCTAAGTCTTCCGCCTGCAAAAGTTTCTTTGATTATCGTCCCATTAGCCTGTGCAATGTTTTTTATAAAATCTTAACCAAGTCCATAGCCAACCGTCTGAGGTCCCTTCTTCCCTCCTTGGTTGGTCCTTCTCAGGGAAGCACCGTGAAAGGCAGAAACATTCTCGATGGTGTCATCACCATCCATGAAACCCTCCATTCTGCTCATCGCTCCAAAAATGTTGCTCTTTTCCTCAAGCTGGACATGAATAAAGCTTTTGACAGAGTTGACAGGGAGGTTCCTCTGTGCTTGTCCTCTTCAAGTTCGGCTTTCACCCTCAATGGATTGACCTTGTCAGTAGTTGCATATCCACTCCCTCCTTTTTTGTTCTAATCAACGGATCCCCTGTTGGGTATTTCCAAAGTGCCAGAGGCCTCAGACAAGGTGACCCTCTGTCTCCTATTCTATTCATCCTTCTGGTTGAGGTTCTGAGTTGGTCTTTGAAAGAGGCTCTTCGCCAGAATAAGATCTCTGGCATTTTTCCCACCTCCAGAGTCGATCCTGTCTCTCATCAGCAATTTGTGGATGACACCCTCATCTCCACTAGGGCGTCCGTCACTCAAGCCAAATCCATCAAGCGAATCCTCTCCCGTTATGAAAATGCTGTCGGACAGAAAGTCAATTACATCAAAAGCAAAATTTACTTTATTAACACTCCTATGCGAAGGCAGCTCCGCATAGCCAGAATTTTGGAATGCACTATTGATTCCCTGCCTGCGTCTTATCTGGGTTTGCCTCTGGCTTGTAATGGCCGGGCCAATGGAAGCTTGTGGGACATGATCCTGGAACGTCTTCACAAAAAGTTGAGCACTTGGAAAGGCAAATTCTTGTCGCAAGCTGGGAAAGCCACCCTTACCAAAGCTTGTCTCCAAGGAATCCCAACTTACTTCATGTCTGTGTTCATGTTTGCTGTTTCGTCCATTCCAAGATTGAAAAGATTCAGAGGACCTTTCTATGGTCTGGCAATGAAGAAAAATCTAGAATTCCTCTTGTGGCCTGGGATAAGGTTTGCTTGCGAAAGGACCAAGGCGGCATGGGAATGAGGAGATCAAGACTCATGAACATTGCTTTGATCGCTAAGCACGCTTGGAAGATCCTGACTAATGACCCAGCAGAGTGGGTCAAGCTGGTTAAGAGGAAGTATCTTGGATCGAGTTCTCTTTTTGATGTCGGGATTCCTCCTGAAGCGTCTACCTTTTGGAAATCGGTGCTTCAAGCCCGCTCTCTGATCAGCTCTGGTGCTCGTTGGATTTTGGGTGATGGCAACTCCATTCTCTTCTGGAAGGACAGGTGGGTTACTGATGGAGCTCTCGAGTTGAGAGCGGACCTTGCTGGCCTGAAAGCCCAGGTGGATCCAAATTCCCAACTCAAGGTTGCAGACTTCATTGATCGGAGCTCTCTTCCCCCTCGGTGGAATTTGCCAGTCCTGGACGGCTTTAACAATGAAATGACTTTTTTGTCTAATATTCTTCGGTCTATTTTAATTCCATCTGTTAGAAGAGATGACAGAATCATCTGGCATGGCACGGAGGATGGTCTGTTCTCTGTCAAGACCGCCTATGACCTTCTTACTTGCGAGATTGCCATGGATCACCGATGGAAAGTGATTTGGAGGAAGGGTATTATTCCTAAAGTTAATTACTTTGCGTGGATTGCCTTTCATAATAAAGCCTTAACCATCGACAACCTCCATAAGAGGGGTTTTGCTATTCCCAACAGGTGCTTCTTGTGCTTTGCTGATTGTGAGACGACAGACCACTTATTTTTGCACTGTCCTTTTTCCCATTACATCCTCGACACTATCCTGTCTTCCTTTCAAATCCTTTGGTGCACTCCCCGCTCCCTCAAAGATGCCTTCCACCAATGGCCCAATCCTTTCAAGAATCCTAAACTCCGCTTCCTTCTTGAGGCCTCTTTCCACCACTCCATTTGGCAGATTTGGCTAGAGAGGAATTCCAGAGTCTTCGGCAAGGTCCCTAGAGTACCTCCCTGTGTTGCTCAGAGAGCCTTATCCTTCGCCATTGAGAATTCTAAAGTTGTTCCTAGTTCCCGTCCCCGCCTTCCTGGCGAAGCAGCGATCTTCAAAAGTTTGGGCCTCTTCCCTTTTCATGATGGTGTTTCTAAGTCTCAGCGTGGGGATGTTATTTGGACCAAGCCCCCTGTGGGCTGGATTAAATTAAACTTTGACGGTGCGGCCAAAGGCAATCCTGGCCCCGCTAGTTCTGGTGGTGTGGTTAGAGACCATAACGGGAATCTCGTGTTGGATTATTGTGAAGATTTGGGTGCCCAGACTAATCACTATGTTGAAGCCAGAAGTGTTTTGAAAGGTATCCAGATCCTCTCCGAGGATCCTCGACCTTTGATAGTCGAAGGTGATTCGCTCAATATAGTCAACTATCTGCTAGGCTCTAAAGACCCGTCTTGGAGGGTCTACAACATCATTCTTGAGGCTAGGATGCTCCTCTCTCAACGTGACAGGTGGAAGGCGTGTCATATTTTCAGGGAAGGAAATCGCGTGGCAAACCACATGGCCAACAAAGGGCTTGCGACCACGTGTCCTGTTGTGTGGCGCTCATGCTTCCCGTCCGAGGTGGTGAGTTTGGCCAATGCGGATATCCTCTCATGATGTTCTCCCCGCTTCAGAAGGTCATTCGTTTGGTTTGGTTGTTTTTGCTTTCGATGGTCAAATTTCTTCGACTAGTATTTTTGTTTTCCTTGGTAAAATGTGGTTTGTTTCCGGGATATTCAGACATAAGGGCCCTACTTGTAGCCTTCGGGCAATTAGCAGTTTTTGTTTTACGTCATCAGTTTTATTCCTCCAGCCACAAGGCATGATGCACATTCCAGCCAGGCTGATTTTGTACATAAGGTTTTGGGATCCTCTATAAAAACCCACTGTTAATCTATTAAAATAATTACCAAAAAAAAAAAATAATTTTTTATTTCAATTATGTCAGAACAGCCAACAAAATTATTATAAAATACAATAGGAAGCTTTCAGTGTCGTACAAAACAGTCATATTTATGCTCATAATAGCTTTCAATAAACATTGGAATCTGTGAATTAATAAGAAAAATTTAAGATCCATTTAATAATTGAGGGGCTATAATTTAAGGGTGACGTTTCCACTGCATACAAACCAATATTAAATAGATCAAATGATATGGACCTTTAACTTGTATTTAATAAATGAATCTACGTTGCCAACCTTCTCAAATCTCTTGGGAAGACCATTTATTTACTGATAATGTTTTTTTAAGCTAAGCTCTTTGACAATTATAGCACTTATTGGGAATCCAAAATTTAAAAGGAAGGAGATTCCAAAGAAAAGTCTTGAATGTCGAAGAAGAATCCACCATAACAAAATTTGTGAAATCTAAGTTGTTTTATTTTATTATAATATTTAATATAATGGTATGGCTTATTACTTTCTATTGATCATGGTTAATTTATTATTATTGATTTAGGTAGTGTGAAAAACTTTTACAATCAACAAGTAGTCTCCTCCCAACCATGATCCCTCTTATGAGAGTTATCTTTATTAATAGGGAATTTAACACACAATTATCACACACCCACCTTCTCACACACTCGTCCTCACTGTAGAACCAAAACCCGAACTGTTACGTTGTCCCCTGAAACTATCTATTTTTTAATTATTATTAGAGAATTTACATTACTATACTCCATTATTATACTTGAATTTTACATTTATTAATACATGTAGACACACCTCCAACCATATGTGTTTGTGTTTCATCCATTATTCGAATTATTGATAGGGAGGCCTATGTCTTAAAAATGTGATCTAATTGTATCACCCTTATACTTTGCATTACTTCCAAAAATAAATAAATGAAGTAACTTTTTCTTAATGTTTTTGTGAAGATGTTTTACTTGAGTTATGTTTTAAAAGTATTTAAACATATAAATATATTAAGAGCCATTTCTTTGCATGTTTAAATAAATGGAAGCGATTATGTTTGATGTGGGGATATGTAGAGTTGTTATATGTTTGTTTATTTTATGATATAATATTTGTAATTAGTTTTTATATTAGTTTTTAAGTTTATTAAGTTTGTGTTAGTGAGATTTGTTTCTTATTAGAAGTTTGAGATTGAAATAAGAGTTTGAAGTATAGTTTATTTTTAATGTTGATCTTATGAAATTGATGGACAACTTTAGATTTTAGAACAAATGATTCATAGTTTAGAAAATAATTTTTTAGTAATAGGATCTATATTGCTTGATTTTATGATTTTATTAACATCAAGGTCAAGCATATGAGGTTGCATTAATTTAAGCTTACAATTTGTCACCTTCGAAGGTAGTCTTTATATTTTTATTTCAAGAAACTTTTACCATTACCTTTGTTTTATTTACATTGAATTTTATTTGATAGTACTTGGATCTTTATTTTAAAGAGATCATATATTTTCAAACTATATTTGTATCTTATTAGTAATGTTTAATTGCATAAATTAGTAATAATTACACATGTGGCATACACTTAGTTCATACCCTTTAAAATCCATTTTTTAATTTGTTTATAAATTAACCAAATAAAATGGATGAGAATAGACAAATATTTTGCATCAATATTACTATTGATTATAGTTCTCTTTCTTCCATTTTTATCATTTATCGTTATTTATGATTCTATCATTTATTGCTATTGAAAAAAGTCAATGAACTAGATTTAATACAAGCTTAGAAGGTGCATATGAAGCTAGAGCACCTTTGTCATTTGCTAGAGTCATGGGGAAATATACCATGTTACATGGAATTCGTTGGGAGATCCTAATGGTGGCTTATGAGTTATAGCATTATTTTCAACATATGCTTGAGTTTAGTTTTATGTTTTTCTTGTTTTAATATTTAGGATTTTTTAATTTTATATTGAAAACTTTGTACAGGATAAAGATTATCTAAAATATAAAAACCTTTAAGAAAACATATAACTTTATCTTAAATCTTTTATTGAAAGCTTATGAATCGGATGGGATTTTATTCTTAGTATGCTTTTTTGGCTTGGTTTTGTAATCAAATTGGTATGCTCTTTTGTGATGCTTCATCTTGTGTTCAGGTTAATGGAACTCTTTCTCCCTCCTTTGCTCTTCAACGATCTATCAGACAGGGTTGCCCCCTTGCTCCTTTTTTGTACGTTTTGGCTTATGCTCTTGGTTTTCTTCTTCATAAGGCTCATTTTGACGGTCTCATTCAGGGTATTAAGCTTCCTGGGGATAAGCATGCTCTTAACTCTCATTTTGTTGATAATTCCCTTCTTTTTCTTCAAAATACCCACAAGAGGTGGAAACGGCTAAAGAGATTGTTCAATTGTTTTGATATGTCTCTAGTTCTCATATTAATGACTCTCTAAAATTGAAGTCTTCTATACCTCTTCCTCTCCTCGTGGATGCAACTCCTTAATTGAGTGGAAGATCATCCCTCGTAGTATGATTGTGTGTTATTTGGGAATTCTCTTCGGGATGAATATCTCTCCTAAGGATATGTGGAACTGGGTCATGAAAAGACTTCAAAAAAAATAATGCTTGGCTAGCTCGGTTTATTTCCTTAGTAGGAAGAATTCAAGTTGCGAATAAAATTATGGCAGCCTCTCATGTTTATTACTCCTCTTGTTGTATGGCCCCTAAGGTAGCCTATAACATATTAACTCAGGTCATTCGTAATTTTTTATGGACTAAATGGGATGGGGAGGTGGGAATGACACCCATCTCTTGGAAACTGTGTACTCAACTTAAGGTTTTAGGAGGTTTAGGCATCATTAATCCTCTTACCCAGAGTAAAATTTTGGCTGCAAAATGAGTTGCTAGAGCCATTATTGATGATGAAAACCGGAAACACCTATTTCGTTACAGAATCTCTCTAGCTACTCACAAAGATAAATGGAATGAAACTCCTTGGGAGGATAAGGTCCTTAATGTACCTTTTTTTATAGTTAAAGGATCTATTCCAACTACCCAAAATTGGAAAGCCTGGTAATCAGTTTCTCATTTATTGGCTTGGAAGTCTAACTCCTTGAGACATGGTCTGAGCATCGGTCTAAATAGTCTTTGGTGGAATAAAATTATCCTCCATAATGATAAACCTTTAGCTTTATGCAATGTTATTCATGGTCTAGCTTTTTTGAAGAAAGGAATTAATAGAATTAGAGATATCTCGAATCCGGGTAGTTGCTCAATTCTTACCTGGAACCAGCTCTGCAATTATTGCTCCCTTCCCTCTAGGTTCAAAGAGTCTTATGGCTTAGTTGTGGCTTCCATACCTTGTGAGGTCCTTATGAAGTTGGGAACAACTGCCCATAATATTTGGAATGATCGGAGATGTCTTAATGGTCATAGAATATCTTTTATTACTTCTAGTTGGTTATTTAAATATCTTATTGGTCCCCCTTCTTTAGACTCTAAGCTCAATGTCAAGTGGTAAGTAAATTTTACCAATATCCAATGGTAGTCTCTTGCTACTCAAATTTGGAAAGCTCCTGTTGAATCCAAAACGTAACTTCTTGGATGGTGGTTTTTGCATCAAAAACTTCCAACTGCTGAAAGTTTAGTTGCGATTTTCCTCCTCACTATTGTAATGCTTTAGAAACTCTTATTCACTTGTTTTGGTTTTGTGACATGGCTAAACATTTTTGGGATATCTTCTACTCTTTTCTTTTTACCTCTTTCACTAGATCTTGGAAGCTTTCTCTGCTTGGTTTTTCTCAGTTGGATCAGTACCCCAAACTTTGGGATGTTTGTAGATTCATCCTTCTCAATCACATTTGGAAGTACAGATGCAAAAAGGTGTTTATTGGATCTACTCCTCCATGGGATATAGTTTTAGTAGACTTGATATTTGATCTTTTTTTACATGTGGGACACATTCATTCCCAAGTCTATGGAACTTCCAACACACCTCGATTAAGCAAATTCAGGTTTTGGTTACTTCTTTTTCTTCTTTGAAGACTTTAGAAGATATCACGGAAGACATGCTCAAAATTTCTTCATATAACAATCTCTCCCACATATGAATGTTGATATCTGGTGTATTGCAGCAAGATATAACTATAATCTTCTTGTTGATATTAGCTTCTATTATTATGTATATTCAGTTATGATGCTTTACTCCCGATCCACCTCATGCTTTACTCCTGATCCACCTCATTTTGTTTTTTAGCTGGTGGATAGTGCTAGCACCAAAATATTGTAATGTTTCGGTTAATGAATTAATATAATCTAGTTTTTTCTCAAAAAAAAATAGTATATCCATCAAATTGGCCAATTCTTTGTCTAGCCCATAAAATTATATATTTGTCTCATACTCACCAAAGCTATATAAAAATATCAGTGATATTTACTATAATAAAATATGAAGTCAATATTTTTTTTAAAATTTAGATAAGTTATAGTTTATAATTTTAGATGACTTTATCTTTCTTTCTATTGAGTATTTTTTTTTAAATCAAAATATAACTTATATTATATAAGGATAATCTTTTAAAAATATTATAAATTAATTATAAAAACAAGTATAAATAAATAAATAAGTTTTTTTTATTAAATTTTTTTTATAAATAAGTAGTAAAGGTTGAGTGCATATTATATATATATCATAGAAACTAGTTATTAGAAAATATTTGAGTTGTAACATCTAGAAGATATTTTCTAAAATTATTTTAAGCATATATGTTTACAAAGTAATTTGTGTGTTAAGATCTTAAAAAAAAATTATAATATCACACAAATCATCAACTAATTATAATTCATTTAGAGTAAATGAGAATAAAAAGTTTAAAGAAACAATGCATGTTATACTAGAAACAAACATAAAAGATTTAGGTCCTTATAGCTTCATAACATCTCAAATAAAAATAAAATAAATTATATAATACTTGATCCAACTCCTCTACCAAAATAGGGGTTAGTTTTTTGGTGTTTGCAATTCATATATAAACCTATCAAATAATCTATTGGAATCCTTGATCCTATCTTCAAATGTTAAAAAATAAATATTGTAGTTGGTCTTTTATCTTTATAATGGAGTCCTTTATCTCTTTATAGTGTTGGTTGGATGCATAGAGTTGACACAAATAGGTATTAACTATAACAATACATCAAACAAGATGAAATGCAAACCTATGCAAAGAGAAGGTACATTTTTCTTATAAGCATTTCAATAAGATATGCCTTTAAATGAACTACGAAATGGAAGGACCAAGTCCAATGTGTCAACCTAGTACTATTTTGAGGAAGAAGGTGACCTTGAGAAGAACAAAGACCAAATCTATTGGAGATAAAACTAGACTTATTGGACCAAATAACAATCTTGAAAAACATATTTGATAGTTTTAAGACAAGTGTAGAGGAAACATGAAGGATCCATTATTATGCCTAGTTTGTTAAGGTTGGTGAGAAAAGGGAGTTTTCCATAGAAATATTACCATGGTATGAGTATGGAGACGTGGTCAAAATAGTTAAAAGATTAGCATAGACCATGCATTACAATATAATATTTGATGTTAAAAAATTTAGTCTCTTAATAAAACAAAACATTGAGAACTAGACATGATATATTATTTTAAGTGAAAAGATAATAGTCTCATGGATTTTAGTTATAGCTAACCTTACTAGGACTACTATAACTATGCTTCATTATACTCATTTAAGTTTAAGATGAGTTCTTGAACCAATTAGATACAAATATAATTAAATCATACAACTTGAAAGAAGTCTACAATTTTATACTAGAGTCTATATTTCTATGGAAGCATTATTACTTGCCCTCTTTTATCAATAAAAATTTAAAAAGTGCCCTTATAGTCTATGGATTAAAGACAACAAAGGGTCATAAAATGACAATGTTCCACTTAATGTTGGAGGTGAAGAAGTTGAGCACATGTTTTAAATAGTCTCTTCACCATGTGAAAACTCTGTAAAGTTATTGTTAACAAGTCCTATCTTTAGTACATGATAATTGCACTAGCGTACTATTTCAATCATATCTTATAATTATAGTATTAAAACAAATGGTATAAACATGATAATTAAACTTTATGGTCTCTTTATGAGCCAAACATTTTCACTAATTAAACTTCAATCTAATCCAACGAAAAATAATTCAATTTTAAGTATTGAGTCTGAATAATCTTATCTTCAGAATAAATATATGCCCATTTATCCCACTATGAACCTCTCCATGTTATGTAAGATTAGTGATTTTATTATTTTAAACCTAAATATACATTATAGACTCATTGAGTTGTTAAACCACTATGATTCTCTCGATGTTGGCTAGCTGGTCAGCCACACGATTACCTTCTCTAAGAGTATGGGTTGCCTTCGCGTCGAAGAAGGATTGGAGCAACAGTTTGGATTCGTCGATCATGGTGGAGGTGTTCCATGACAGAGAGAGGAAGCCATGGGATAAGCTAGCAATAATATTCTTGGAGTCACCTTCGATCACAATACTGGGGACCTCAAGCTTGTGGCTTAGGACAACACCTTGGTATAGGGCCCAGGCTTCAACAAAGTGGCTGGAATTGAACCCCAGGTTCTCTACATAAGCCAAGATGATGCAAAATTTGTGGTCTCGAACAACTCCCCCGACACTAGCAACTCTAGGATTACCTTTCACTACATCAAATTTGAGCTTGAGGAATCCTAGAGGTGGAGGAATCCACTTGATCTAGGAATGGTCAACCTTGGGGGGTCCAGGAATAGATGCCCTATGGGATACCATGGGAAGATGCTAGAATATCTTCAGAGAGAGGCTCTGGACCTGCCTCCAAGGGGGTGATCGACACATTTTCTGTAGCTGCAGCCAAGATCCTTTCTAGGATGTGACTTTCCTTGTGGGACGAATCTCTCAAGGCCTGGGCATTGTGTTCTCTCTAGATTTTCCACATGAAATGCGGGAGGCAAAGGGACCAAAAGGTTTTGAGTCGGTGTCCTCTGAATGGGTTCGACCACTGCACACAAAGATCATTGATCCAGAGGGGCGGGACCCAAGAGATGCCAACCGAGGAAAAAAAGGATGAAAGGATGGAATGGGCAAAGGGACATGAAGAGAAGATATGTTGGGTAGACTTGAAATCTACACAACATAGGTAACACAGATTGGGGAGGGACAGGCTATGGTGGTGAAGGTTAGGGATGGTAAGGATCTTATCATGGATGGACAACCATAGGAAAAAAATTACCTTGGGGGTGAGGTGAGGCCTCTAGATGAGTTTGGATGAGAACCAGGGGGGTTAAGGTCCTCAGTTAGGACGTAGGCTAACTTAATGGTAAAAGAGCTGGATGAGGAAGGATCCCAAAATATGGAATCCTCTACAGGGGAGAAGGGAATTACATAGAGGTGAAGGAGATAAAATAGGGCGATGGAGGCTTTAACTAATCGACTGAGAGACCATTGGATGGTAAGGGCTTCCAGGAGGAAGACCCTGGGAGGAGAAAATCACTTACTTTGGGTCCAAAGAGGGTGTTCGTCATGGGTCGAAGGCACACCAGATCATATCTATCCTGAAGAGGGCCATTTCCTAGCTAGGGGTTGCTCCAAAAATTGATTTTTTCTTCATTGCCTAGTTTCCATATGATGCTCTTTTGGATAATCTGCCTGGATTTGGACATGGAGTTCCATCTGTCTATCCTTTGATTAGGTTAGGATCCTCTAAAAATTTTGGATTGGTCCAAATGTACTTCACTTTGATGATGGATGCCCATAGAGAGTCTTTTTTTGTAATGACTCACCATCCTTTCTTAGCGATGAGTGCCAGATTCATGTTGCGGACCTTGCGTAACCCAATGCCCCCATGATCCTTTCCTGCACATATATGGTTTCAAGCTACTAAATGAATCCTTATTTTATCCTCTAAGCCAGACCACAGGAAATTTCTTTGGAGCTGTTCAATGCGGTTGTAAATTTTAGTAGGAATCTGGAAGACTGACATGAAGAAGATAGCAATGCTCTGCAAAGTGGATTTGACAAGGGTGGTCTTCCTAGCTTGGCTGAGTATACTGCCTTTATAGCTTACCAAATTTCTCTGCATGTGCTCGATGATGGGGTACCAAAGGGCTTTTTTGGACTGACCCCGAAGAGGGGGAATCCTAGATACATTACTGGGAGGGTGTCGATGGAGAAACCAAGAGTATCGGCAATGCGGGTTTGACGCCTCATCGGGGTGTTGAAGAAATAAAGCTTACTTTTTTTGAAGTTCACATTTTGTCTTGCTGTCTCCTCAAAGGAGATAAGGATGAACTTGATACGCTAGGCTGGGGGACTGAGGCTCGGGTAGCCAGGATAGTGTTGTTGATGAACTACTGGTGGAACATGATATGGAGAGATGACACTAATTTTATGCCAAAGATGGACCCTTCAAGGCAGGTGTGGGTAATGGATCTACCAAGAGCTTTAGCAAAAATGATTAAAAGGAAGATGGAGATGGGGTCTCCTTACTTGAGGCCCTTGAAATTCTTGAAGAAGCCTGTAAAGGAACCATTGACCAGGATGAAGAAGTTCACCGAGGTATTGCACCCTTTGATTAACTCGACCCAATATGGGTGGAAACTAAACCTGTGGAGGACCACCAAGAGGAAATCCTAGGAGATCCTATCGAAGACCTTGTTCATGTCAAGCTTGAGGAGAAGGCCTGCTTGATCACTCGAGGAAATGAAGTGGATGAATTCATGGATGACAATGATACTGTCAGTGATTTGTCTTCCATGGATGGAAATCCCTTGGTTAGGGTAAATGATGGAGGTGAGTATGAGCTTGAGCTGAGTGGCCAGGGATTTGGTGAGGATTCTATATAAGACATTGCACAGGCTGATGGGGCAAAAATTTGAGAGGGTGCAAGCCTGGTTAAATTTAGGGATAAGGGAAAGGAATATGGAATTGATGTCTCTAGGGATAACCTTATCTTCTTGCATTTATTGGATTTTTGAGACCACATATGATCCAAGAATATCCCAAAAATTTTAAAAAAATATGGGGGGAACCCGTCTGGACCCGGGGCTTTCCCACCCTGCATGGAGAAAATGGTAGACCTAATTTCCTTGGCATAAAAAGGAGCACAGAGCATACGGTTTTTGTCCTCAGAGACTAACCTTATAATATGCTGAGGAGGCTTTCGAAAGTATGGTGGTCGCATCTAGGAGAGGGCCCAAGAATCTCTTCGAAGAAGGAAACCGTCATAGCTCTTATTATATAGATATCACAAACAATCTAGCCATCCTGCTGAACTAGCTCCCTGATCCGATTGCTACCTTGGTGTCTCACCATTGTGGCATGAAAGAAATTGGTGTTCAGATCGCTTTCTTTGAGCCATGTTGCATGGGATTTTACTTCCAAAAGACCTCCTCATATCTTAGAGTGTTGTGGTAATAAGTGAGGAGGACTCTCTTAGTGGCTTGGAGGGAGGGCCTCGGGTCACTGTCCTACATAGTGAGCTTGATATCCTTGAGATGAGATAGGATATTTTATTTCTTATAGAATATATTCCCAAATACTTCCTTATTCCACCTTTTGAGATTAAATTTTAGGTGTCGATGTTTGCTATTGATTTAGGGAATTTTGCACCCTTGGAGAAGTTTGGCCTAACACTAAGCAATGAAAGATCTTAATTTTGGGTTATGGAGCCACATGGATTCAAATATGAAAGGAAATTTGAAGGATGAGGTGTGCAAATGTCTCTCTCGAGGAGGGGATTGTGATCAGATCCAATTATTGGGAGAGAGCTCATGATTGCATCACAAAACAAGGGAATGGTATTGATTGAAATGAGAACACGGTCTAGATGCATTTGGATCAGCTGATTTCCCATTCTACGATTGATCCAGGTGAATCTCAGGACTCGAAGGTTCACATCCATCAATTTGTTACTATCTACAATCCTGGAAAACTACTTGTAGAATCTTTCATTAATAGGTGTTCCACCTTTCTTATCAGAGGGAAAAAAAATTGAAGTCCCCCACCAACATCCAAGCCTCTAAAGAAAACACATCTCATAGTTGGTTGAGGGAATTCCACAAAGAGGATCTCCTAGTGGGAGAATTTTGGGCATATACATTTGACAAGACCCAATGGATCCCATCTTCTTTGTTGTAGAACGGGATATTGATGTAGTTTTCTACCATTGATAGTATTTTGCCTTCAATCTTGGTTGGGTACCATAAACATAGAAGGCCTCCTAAGGATCCATTTTATGAACTGAAACATGATATAGAGTCCCTCCATATGTAGTTAGATACTGATGAAACAATATGGAAGTCGAGTTTCATTTCTTAGAGAAGAAGAATTGCAGGTCGATGTTCCTTCCTCATGGACTTGACCAAGGGTTGCTTATTTCACCTATTGAGGCCTCTCACATTCCATGAGAGGATATTCATTTGAAGAGTCTGGTTGAGATGCGCTTCACTCTCCCTACTTGGAGGGAAGATTGGTTTTGATTTGGTCCTGATTCTCCAAGAGTCAGGAGGGCTCCTTGAGAGTGAGTTGGGTGCCATTTGTGACATTGTCGATAAATTCCATGTTTCAGATGTCCTGGGAGGAGGGGCGACCCCTCTTATTAACTGATCCCACATCTGTCAGGGCTTTAATCGAGGGGTGGGAAGGTAGAGGGCTTGGGGGCGGGAGCTCAGGGAGGGGGGAGAGGAAGCTGAGGCCCAAGAATGGGGGGAAACTAGGGGGGAAGGGCGCAACGAGAATTTGAAGGCTAGCTCAGAAGAGTCAATGGGAGGTTCATCAGAGGACATTGGGGAGAAGTGGTTGGAGATAGGGATGGTTGGGTTTCTAGGGGAGGAGGGGACTAACGGAGGGGGGACCAAGGGGACCTCCTCGCTACTAGGGGCCTGTAGTGGGGGGCCAATAGGGTTCAGGGTAGGGTCAGATCCCTAGGGGGAGGTTGAGGGCTCGATGATTTCTTTGAGGTGGGGAAGAAGGGCCCTAGGAAGGGCATTGGGAGGGTAGATGGCCCTATTTGGAACAAAAATTACAAAAAGTAGGTTTATTCTGATATTCAATGGATTGGGTAAAGGAACAAACCTTGGAGATGAGATTGATTGACTTCGATAGATCAATATCTAGGATGACATTCACACATATGCGAGCTTGAGTATACGAGTCCCAGCGTGAGTTGAAGGGTTGAAATAAATGAACTCTCCAATGCTCCTTGCTATTCCACGAAGGATGTCCTCATGCCAAAATTTAATAGGAAGACCTAGGAGGTGAACCTATATTGGAGTAGAGTTAATGCTTTAGGTTTATGGGTGGAAATAAACTCCCCATTTGTAGATTAAAATGCCTCTTCGACCATAGAACCAAGGTCCTCAAGAGAGGATTTGCTGGGAATCAGCTAGGTTGCTTAACCAAATTAGAAAAAATCCCATCATGAGCGTAATCAACTCCATGGATCCTTTCGGGTACTAAGAGATGTTAGCCCACTTGCAAATGGATTCCATATCAGTCTGGGACCCAAGGAACTTTTTGACCAATGTGTTTGAGTTTCGATTAAGCACGATGGACTTGACATTGCAAGGGATCTCAAGATTACCATTGGTGGGAAGCAGCTCCACTTTAGGTCTAGTCGCTCGACTAGGGTTAGGGTTTACTATCTCCACATAGGATAGAGATGGGCTCTTTCACCCATTGGCCACGTCTGAAACATTCTCCTCCTGATCAAGTGGCTCTGCCTAGTCGAAGTTTGGTTTTTACTTTGAAGGTTAGGAATCTAGGAGTGGCTAGGATGGTGGGCTGAGGTTGCCTAGCTATTTCATGCAGGTATCATCCCAAATGATCCAGGAGGACTTTGCATAAAGTTATATGCTTCCTCCCTTATTGTACGATCGATCTCTACTCGCATTGGTGGCTATCCCCTTGCTTACGCTCAATATTATACGAATCTTGCGGGCTCGTTTGGGGGAGGTTTGGTGTTCTTTGCAAGGTTTCCCTATGTTGGGATCCTGGTTCTCATCTACCACCAGTGTCTTCCCTTTGAGTGTTGTATTATCCACTGCCTTTCTATCGAATTCTGCTGTAGTCTTTGGATGCAGTCGCTCCTTGGTCGCTATCTCTGGATCGTCATCCCTGGTTAAGAGTTATAATTATAGTATTAAAATAAATGGTATAAACATGATAATTAAACTTTATGGTATCTTTATGAGCCAAACATTTTCACTAATTAAACTTCAATCTAATCCAATGGAAAATAATTCAATTTTAAGTATATGAAGAATCTTATCTTCAAAATAAATGTAAGCCCATTTATCCCACTATGAACCTCTCCATGTTATGTAATATTAGTGATTTCATTATTTTAAACCTAAATATACATTATAGACCCATTGAGTTGTTAAAATATACCCCAAGTTAAAGGCTTTGTATGCTTAGACCCCCCTTGCCAATTGATGAAAAATGTCATTATACATAAAATTATTTCTCTAAGATTTGGGTACACTCGAATTGAGCTTAAAAAAATTCTTCAATAATTCAGATGAACTTATTATATGTGTTCATCAAAGGAACCAAATAAAAGAGTATTTCATGCTACTTAAAAGAAGCTTAATATATGTGTTCATCAAGGGAACCAAATAGAAGAGTAGCTCATGCTACTTAAAAGAAAGATCTTGTTGATTTCCTCAAGTTTACTAGCAAAAACTGAAATTTGAACTTGTAATTCTTTGAAAGTAGTCAAGCCTATTAAAACAAAATCATTATAAAAATACTATTAATGAACATATAAAATATGAAACACCCATGGACCCTTTGAAAATAAAACATATAAATATATAATTTAAATAAAAATGTATTAAAACCATTTTATTATTTATTATTTTTTAATTAATAAATTGTTTTTCACTTAAATGGAAATGAATGAGCATCCCAAGAGGTAGAAATTCCATGGGATTCAACTGCATGGCAAGGAAACTTGAACATGGACTAAGACAAATATAGTCATAGGACTTATCATTAAGCTTTAATAAAAATAGTTTTAAAAAAATATAACATCTTAATTTTATATAAAATTTATTAAATTTAGATAATAAATTAAGTTTAATTAAAACTTCGACAAAGGGGTTTGGGACTCCTCATAAATCCTAAAAATTTTGTTTACTTAGAACAACTTAGTTGTAAGGACTTTAGGCTTTGGTTTTCTTTAAAAAGATCCACTTTTATATACCTAAATAGAAATAGGCTAGTTGATAGTAATACAATTCCATTTGAAGTATTACCTATTACACAAAAGTACTTCCAATTCCTTCATATATAAAAAATTATTCAAAATTTCATTTAATAATTTAATAAAAATATAGTTTAAACATATTTTTCTGTCCTATTTAGCCTGCTTTTATATAAGGGCATGGGAGAGATAGACTAGGCATCCAAAATATCTTTAAAAACTAACTATATAAAATTTGGTATAAAAAATAAATTTAATTTTTTTTAATTTATCAATAAAATTGTAAGGTAATAAAATTGTAAGGTAAGTTAGGGATAATATTTTTATTTATTTAAAAAATATTATTAAATAACATTTTTAGAGATAATAGTTTCTCTTAGTTGATTGGGGTGTATTAATCCCACCCACACTGTTTTGTATGATTAAGCTTTATTAATACAATTTTGGTTTTTTCATTCAAAAAATATATATATAATAATTTTTATATTATATATAACATATTTTAACATCTTTTATAATATTAAAAATAACTTCATATTATTATAAGTTTATACCAGCAAGTTAAATTAAGTTTGTAAAATAAAATAATCTATAATAAAATTGATAGCATTAAATATAGTAACATAAATTTACTTTGCAGTTTATAAGTTAAAAAAATTAAAATAAAAATTAATAATATGAAATATAACATGCCATATTTTAGGAGCATAAGTTCACTGGAAAGCGGGCTAGATATTTGATCATCGTACGATGGCTTTCTCGTGGCTCACTCTGAAATAATAGAAGCAATTGTGTCATTTTATCCAAATATACTTCATCAAACTTGGCTTCACAATGGCACACGAAATATATTGCTAGATATTTGATCATCGTACGATGGCTTTCTCGTGGCTCACTCTGAAATAATAGAAGCAATTGTGTCATTTTATCCAAATATACTTCATCAAACTTGGCTTCACAATGGCACACGAAATATATTTCAAGTATTGAACCTGTCACTTGAATTCACTCATTAATACAGTGTAGAAACAAATATTTCAGCATAGAGAAGCTGTGGATAACGAGGAAGAGTTAAAACTCAAGTAATGGTGCTCTTTATTGTGTTACAATGAATAATTTTATTTGGAAAATATCGGTGCGGTTTTAGGTTTTTCGCAGGACTGCCCAAACTGTCGAACTCGTTTCGGCCATATCTCACTCATCCGAACTCGGATTGAGCTGAAATTTTGAGGGTAGATGCCTGAAAAACCCTAGAACGTCTCCACCAATTTTCATATCATTTGGAGCAACACAGATCCTAGCGCATCCCTATGTGTGAACGATATATTTGGCAAGCGGCTATGCGAGGGTTTCATCCGGGTTGAGTGCAAGCGGCTCCAGAGGTTGGTTTTTAGGGCCTTCGGGCCCTAGCGGCCAATATTTTTGTGGTTTATGCTCAATATTTTAGCAGGAAATGTTGCGGGGGATACAAGATGGGTTAGAAATTTGTCTTTCAACAGATCATACTGTGAACTTGAGTGACAACGGCTTCCAATTTGCTGCACAAAAGAAAAGTGAAAACCATACCTTTCCACGACGTCTAGGGCAAGGATTAAAGAGACCACGAAATAAGTTTCAAGCGAGTTGATCAAAAAATGGCTCATATCTCAAGTGAATGCGGTGCTAAGGTGCACCCACAAAATAATTCTCATTGTGAAAACCCTGTCAAGGGTAAGAATTTTGAAGACTCGGTCCCAAAAATGAATTTTAGGGATGCCCTTCGTGGTGGACAGCCTCGGCCCAATGCTAATATCAATATTAGGGCTTCTCATAAACCTCTAAGAATGCCTAAGATTGATCCCAGGAAAATGGAACTCCTATTGTTAAGCTTGATATGGGTAACATTCAGACTGGCATTGAAGATTTGGAAAAAAGAGGACTAATTTGTCGGTTCGTGGGTTTTCGTCCGAGTCTATCTGCTTTCAAAGTCTGGGCTGCAAAAAGTCTGGAAAACTAAAGGTGAGTTACAAATCTCTATTTATCCAAATGGTTATTTTCTTGTTTTATTTGCTAATAATGAAGATAGAGAGAAAACTTTTCAAGGGGGTCCTTGGTTTTTTGGAAGGGCGGGGCTTTTCATGAAGCCCTGGCATACTAAATTTAAAGCCGAAGAAGAGATGCCTTCTATAGCTCCCGTGTGGGTTAGACTCTTTGGCCTCCCTATTGAATTTTGGAATCCTACTATTTTTTCTTCAATTGGAAACTCTTTAGGAACTTTTATGATGATTGTTGATTGTACTCAAAATTTTGAACATATTATTTATGCTCGAATTTGTGTTTTAATGGATTTTGACAAACCCCTACCTAAAAAGATCACATTACAATTTGGGGAAGACACTTGGGAGCAAGTAGTGGACTATGAGAACATTCCTTTTCGTTGTAGAATTTGCCATGAATATGGTCATTTGGCAGTGCTTGCCCAAATAAAATTCCTGATCAAAAGAAAGAAGATATAAACTCAGCGAGGTTTCCAAATACCTAAGAAGAAGAACACTCGAGAAAAACCGAGTAATGAAGGATCAATCAAAGTCATTTGCTAATATGTTTGAAATCCTTTCCACAAATGATGTCCCAAGTGAGGAAGAGGAAATAATGGAAACTGAAATCTTAGAAACACAATTTAAATATGAAGGAAAGAACTCGAGAGACAAACCAACAAATCAAAGGTTTTCAACGAGAAAAAAAAGGAGAAAATTTACACAAGAAAAACAATATTTCAAATGTCAAAACTTCAAATAATGCAAGTCCCAATATAGACTCCATTGAACCATCTAGTAAAATTTTGGTTGTGTATGAGCATTCTTCAAGGTTAGAAGCCATCTCAGATTCAATTGGAATAAGTCAAGAAACAAGGGAAAAAAAATTGAAGATGGATTCTAATCAAAAAGTAGGTCGCAAGACCAATCAATATCATATGGTAAAAGAAGGTGAAAAGCTTGTAGAGGAAGGTAAGATTAATGCCCTTCCCAACATTTTTAGCCATGGTATTAATGAAGATCATCACTTGGAATATTAGAGGACTCAAAGGGAGTCTTTCAAAACAAAATGAAATTAGAAGAATGATTCGGATAAATCATCCACATCTTGTTTTCCTTCAAGAAACAAAGATGTCAATGGAGGATATGGACTTAATTGCCAGTAAAATTTGGCAGCTGGAAAAGTGGTTTCCCTCGGTTCCCAAGGGACTTCGGGTGGCATTGCTTGTCTTTGGGACCCAAAAGAGGTAGTTATTCACCATATGGTTGGCGGTTGGGGTTTTTTGGCTATAGCTATTCAAAGTAGACATTCCAACCAGATTATGCTCTGCATTACTGTTTATGCCCCGACTTCTTTGGAGGAAAAAAGAAGACAGGTGGAAGGATATTACTCATATTATCTCTCATTTTCCTAAAGCTTGGATCTTGATCGGAGGAGATTTCAATACCATCCTCTCTCTGGATGAGAAAAGGGGGAAATAGAAATTTGGACAAAAGTACTTACCTCATGAGCGAATATATTGCAAACCTCCATCTTGTGGATATCCAACCGAGATAATGGCCTTATGACTTGGTCTAACGGAAGGCAAGGCTTAGCTTGTATAATGGAGAGATTGGATAGGTTTTTGCTCTCTGAAAATTTCTTAATCCATGGTCACATTCCTAAAGTGAAGACTCTTAATAATGCTTGGTTCGGATCATTGGCCAGTCATGGTGGAAATGTGGAAAACCAATGTGAGTTTCTCTCCTTTTCGTTTTCAATTAATGTGGCTTAGAGACATTTCCTTCAGACCTCGTGTGCAACAATGGTGGAAGGAAGGTAAACCTAGGCATGGGACTAAGATGTTATGTTTTGCCAAAAGACTGCAATACATTAAATCCAAAATCAAGACTTGGAACTGGAAAGAGTTTGGGGATGTTCATAAAAAAAAACATGAAGTTATTGCTCATCTTGAAAATTTGAATAAGAAAATCCGTTTAGATGGCCTCACGAGAGAAGAGAAGTGCGAGATGAAATTAAACTCACAACTCGGTTAGAGGAATGGGAAAAAAGAGAAGAAATCTTATGGAAGCAAAAATCTAGAATTCAATGGCTCAAAGAAGGAGATCGAAACACAAATTTCTTCCACAAATCTCTTCTAGCTCGAAGATCTCACAACTTTATTTCTTCCTTAAAATCAGATTCTGGAGATGTTGTTTATACTTGGGATGGCATGAACTCTATTGTTGTTGATTACTTTTCCAATATTTTTTTTGCTACTCCTCTTGACTCAACTTCACAACAAAATGTTCTTCAAGCAATCCCTTCTCTTATCACTTCGAGGAGAACTCTATTTTGATTGCTCCTGTTACTATCAATGAGCTTCAACAAGTAGTTTTTAAAATGCAAAAAGGAAAACCCCAGGTCTCGATGGTTTTCCTATTGAGTTCTACCAAGAGTTACGGGATATCCTTCATGTTGATTTATTAGAGGTGGTGGAAGAAGCCGGGAAATCCAAAGAAATTTTGAAGGTTATCAATAAAACTTATATTACTCTTGTTCCAAAAGCTCAAGAGGTTGATCATATCTCAGCTTTTAGACCTATTGCTTTATGTAATGTTCTTCTCAAAATTATTACTAAAATCATGGCGAGAAAGGTTGAAGCCTCTTTTGCATAAGATTATTTCCCCAGAGCAAGGGGGATATGTGGAAGGACGTCAAATAGTAGATGAGATAGTTCTTGCTCGGGAAGCCATCCATTCCATGGATATGCAAAATTCTCCTTCTATGTTCATCCGGTTAGACTTATCCAAAGCTTATGACAGAGTGGATTGGCACTTCCTTATCAAAGTTTTGAGGCAATTTGGTTTCTCTAAGGATTGGATGGATTGGATTATGGGATGTATCTCTTGAGTTTCCTACTTAGTTCTTATCAATGGCAGGCCTTCTCAGTCTTTCCCAGCTTCCGAGGTATTAGGCAAGGTGACCCGCTATCCCCTTATTTATTCATCATTCTTGCTTGATGCTTGGGTAGGACTATAACCAAAAAGAGGGAAAACAAAACCCTTGAGGGAGTTACCATTGCTCATGGAGCTAGACCTATCTCTCATCTTCAATTTGTGGATGACTCTACCCTTTTAGGTAAAGCTACGATTAAGGAAGCTTCTAATATTAAGCAAATCATTAGCTATTTTTCTAAGGCTCTTGGCGGTTGATCAATGAAGACAAATCTAAAGTTATTTTCTTTCACTGCTTCTGCTAGACAGGAATCCATGGTCTTGGATAAATTAAGATATAAGAAGACCTCTCTTCCAATCACTTATTTAGGTATTCCCATAAATATTCAAAGGCAGAAAAATAAAGATTGGAATTGGTTGTTGGACAAAGTCAAGAAGAAAATTGGAAAGTGGACCAACAAGTGGCTTTCTTCAGGGGTAGAATCACCTTGGTAAAATCAGTCCTTCAAGCTATTCCTATTTATGTTTCTTCCATTTTGAATATCCCAAAGGCTGTTCTTCGAGAATTGGATCAAATGAGTCATCGTTTCCTTTGGAGTGGTACTAAGGAGAAAAGAAAATGGGCCTTGGTGAAATGGGATACTTTATGTCTTCCTAAGAGTGAAGGGGGGTTAGGATTCCGGTCTTCAATTAATAACAACAAAGCTTTAGCTGCTAAATTATATTGGAGGATGTTGCATAACCCCAATGCTCTTTGGGCCAATAATCTCCATGCTAAATATGCTGAGAACAAAAGTCCTGAAGACCTTGTTCGCTATCAACTTCCTACCAAAGGTTCTCCCATTTTAGCTAGTTCTTAAGGCTGGTGAGGATTTGATAAAGAAAAAATTATTTTGGATCATTCATAATGGTCAACATGCAAATTTTTGGACAGATTCTTGGGATGGTCACAAGCCTTTGATAACTCAGTTTCCCGATTGGAGGCCTTGGATGGAGGAGCTTCACCGAGCTAATTGGATAAAGGTGGCTAATTATTGTCAGTACCATATTGGTAATTCAAAGGTTGGTAGATATTGGATCCCTATTGAGGACTGGCCTATTCAAATCCGAGAAAGGCAAAGACAAGATATCCAAGGCATCCTTCATATGAGATCCCTCTCTTGGTCCCATGAAAAAGATTGTTTTGGATGGAACAACACTACTAAGGGTGAGTATTCGGTTGCTCAAGGTTATTTGACCTTATGCCATAATAATCCCAACCATTCTTCGACATATTTTCTCAATTGTGGGCTCAAAAGCTCCGGCCTAAGGTGAGGTTCTTTAATTGGCTTTTATTGCATCGTAGGGTGCTTACTTGGTGAGCAACTTATGAAGCGTGGTTTTCATGGCCCTTTTAGATGTGAAATGTGTGAAGAGAATGTAGAAAATATCAACCATATTTTTATTGAGTGTACTTTAGCCTCCGAGCTATGGAGGAGAATGGCAACTTTACTTGGCTTACAGTGGTCCAATTTTTTCACTTTTGAACAGACTTTGGAGGGATTGGCCTAATCAAGAGGGTGTTGATCATTTTATTAGGCGAGTAGTTTGGATGGGTTCTACCATTCTTCTTTGGAATATTTGGAATGAAAGGAACAACCAAATTTTTAATCAAGATAGGAAGGATATTCACTATATTTGGCAAAAGACCATAGCCAACTTAGTTGAATCAGTCCATCAACTCCTTAATCACCCCCAAAACTCCCACCAAAGATGGGATCAAGTGATGCAAAGATTGAAGATTAAACCTTCTAAGGGCAACCAACTTAAAGGGAATGTGAGTATTAGTAAGATGGATAGGACTAGAAATTGGCAACCTCCTCCTAAGGATTTTGGAAAAGTCAATCCTGATGGAGCCTCTAGAGGGAACCCTGGAAAAGCCGGTGTGAGAGGAATTGGTAGACTTTCGAGATGGCTCCCTGGTTTTTACTTTTGCTTGAGAATTTGGGTATTCTTTCCAATAACCTTGCTTGAGGGGTATGGTATCCTTAGAGGCCTTCAGGAGGCTACTAAGGTTGGATGGGAAAAGGTGTTAGTTGAGTCGAACTCTCAACTTATGATTAATCTCTTGAAGACTCCTTCTAAGAATCATAAGGTGGATTGGAGAATAAAAAGAATTATTGAGAAGATTTGGTTAATCCGGATGGGATTTTTGAAAGTTGATTACAATCATGTGGTCAGAGATCAAAACAAGAGTGTTGATGCTTTAGCTAATTGGGCTTTGGACAAAGGTGATCTTACTTGTTATGGCCACCCTCCTATATGGTGGGCTTCTCAAATTAGGGAAGCTCTTCTTTCTATCATTTCTTTGGATGGCTCCAGTTCCGAAGGTACCTAGTTTCTTCTTGTTTTTTTTTTTGTTTCTCTTTGGTTCATTCAGTTTTTTTAGTTCCCTAGCTCATTCTATTCTTTATTTTGTTTCCTCTGTTGATTCTTGCATTAATAGTCTTCTGGTCTAGATAGGTCATTGTTTTGTTCATTTTTTTTTTTTTGTCTTCTTTGTTTTTTTGTTTAGTTTTTTAAGGTGGGTGGGTTCTTTTGTTTTGTTTTGTTTTTGTGTTCTTTGTGTTGTTTTTTGTTGTTCTTGTGTTTTTGTTGTTTTGTTTTTTTTTTATGTTTTTTGTTATTGTTCTTGTGTTTTTTTCGTTCTTGTTCTTGGGTTTCTCTTTGTTTGTGTTATTTCATTTTTTTATGTGTGAGTGTTTTCTATGTTTTTTGTTTTTGTTTATTGTCTGTTGTTGGTTGTTTTTATTTTTATTTTATTTATTTTATTTTTTAGGTTTTGGTTGTGTTTATTTTTCATGTTTTTTTGGGTTATGTCTTTGTAGTGTTCTGTTGTTTTTGTCTTGTTTGTGTTTTGTTATGTGGTTCTTGTGTTTTTCTATGTGGTTTGTGTTGTGGTTTCTTTTATCTTATTGTGCGTGTTTGGTTGTGCTTTTGGTTTTGACACACTCAAGGAGCATGTTTTTTATTTTATTTTATTATTTTTGTTGTTATTTACTTTTTTTAATTTGGTTTTGTGTGTTTGTTTGCTCCTTGAGTATGTCAAAGGTGGTAGGCCAAGTCCGAGTCCTGGGCGTTTTTGGCGGAATGGATACCCCTGCCTCCTTGGGTCTTACCCGAAAGTGGCATCCCTTTTGGGATGTTTTCCACAAATAAAAAAAAAAAAGTTCACTGGAAAGCAATCCTCAAATCCATGAGGACAAACATTCAAAAGCTGAAGACAATTTAGTATCTACATATTTTAGTATGAAAAATACGGATTGAAGAGTCTTCTTAAAAAGTCCTTTAACAATGGAAGATTAAAGAGATTCTATTCATATAACAAAATTAAAAAAATAAAAAATAAAAATTAATATTTAATATTTATATATTTTTTATATGAGTTATTTGGGCTATAACTTATATATGTTTAGTTTTTTTGTATGGTTTTTTAATTTAAATTTAGGTCTTTTTTATTAAAGATAATATGCAGTAGGGAATGTTTATAATTTTTAACTTGTTGCTTTAAAAATTAAGTAGATTTTTTGAAGGGGAGCAATCTATCTCTTTTTGGGTAAAGATAATTTGTCTTAATAGGTTTTAAAAGGGTATTGCATGGTATGTCTTTGAGTTCTTATCAAGGATATCTAAGTTCAACTCATACATTTATGTCTTTGAGTTCTTATCAAGGATATATAAGTTCAACTCATACATCTATGTTTTTGGGTTTTTATCAAGAGATCAAAAGTTCAAATCACACTAGGATATGAGTGTGTTAAAAAAAAAGTCTTCTTAATAGTTACAGTTTAATTTTATAGATCACCTTAAATTTTGGAGTTAATATTAAGGGGAGTTGGAGAGCAAGTGGGTAGTTAAAACTCTCCAGTTGAAATCGAGAGGCCCAGGTTCAAATCTCTCCCCTCACATGTTGCGGATATGCTATGTAATGGTTATATCATGACCACATAATAAATATTTACCCCTTAAAAAAAAATTAATATTAAGGTAAAGGTTATAGAAAATATGAAAGTAAGATTGGATTTATATCATGGTTACACAAAAACCTTGGTTTATATATTGTTAAAAACTCAGCCTTACCTTTAGTGTGTCTTCGTAGATATATAAAGTGCACCATCCATAAGATTGAAAGTTTAAAATCATAAGAACCCCCTAGTGACTTTGACGGTGTAGAACCCCTTGGCCGTGGTCAAGGGGTTTTTTTTGCTTTAAGAAAAAATCATAAGAAACTAAACTCTTTGCTTCCCATTGCTAATCTAAACCTATTAAAAAATTTGTTAAATGCATTAAAAACCATTAAATAATATTCAAATCTAAAACTTTAGTATAAGACCTTTTAGCAGGTAAAATTTTAAACTTAAAAGCGGATAGGACTTGTAAATAAAATAAGGGTGGATTTGTACGCATAATAATATTACAATGGTTCTTGCTTTGGCTCTTCTTCCGAAGGTTTAAGGTTCAAACTGTGTTATGTGTGGTTGTGTGTTAAATTTCCTATTAATAAAGATCAACTTTCGAGGTCACGGTGGAATTTATAAAAAAAAAAAAATTAAAAATTGATTTACTTAATGTGAAAAAGCCCTACAACCAATGCATAGGGCTGAGCAGTCAAACATACTATTTTTTTTTTTTAATTATTTGGTAAGTGTGAGAAACCCTACAACCAATGCATAGGTTGAGAAGTCTCCTCCTAACCATGACCCCTTGTATGCTTATCAATAGGGAATTTAACACACGACCACCACACACCCATCCCCTCACACACTCGCACACTTCACGATTTGAACCTTGGACCTCCAGAAGAAAAGCCAAAACCCATTGAAAAGAAAAAATACTAAAATTTAAATACCAAATCAAGAAAATACTAAAATTTTATTTATTAATTATATAAAAAATACTAATATTTTATTCATTAATAATTAAAAAAATTATGATACTTAACAAATTAAAAACCCAAAAACGTAAAAAAGTATAAGAATTGAAATAACTAAAAGCTAAATAAAATGTCAAACGATATACAGGTATCGTTGCGGTGTTGTAAACTAAAATTTAATTTTTATCTATATGAATTTTTTTTTTTAACAAGCCGACCTTGATTTGAAAGAATTTATAACAGCTCAATAAACTCTGACTGATTAATGTTTTGTACTCTAAGATGTGCGTCACTGACAAAAGTACATAGCTTTTCGGATACAATCTGTCCACGATGTGTCTCAACGCACAAAAAGGCATTAAAAATAATTAATTTTAACCTTATATCACTGAAGGTTTTACTTATTCTATTTTATTGTTCTTTTCTTGAAAGCTAAAGTTTTAATATATATTTCGAATCAATCACAGATGGGAGTTATGGTTGATTTCTCTTTGGTGGTTCTCCTTTTAAATTTTATAGATATTAATTTCCATTATTGGAAGAATATTAAATACATTTGATGTTTGACGTGCACTTGCTTGCACGTTAAGGAATTAATCATCTCGTTAAATAATTAGTCTTTTTTTTGAGAGTTTTATGAAGCCAAAATTTGAGTTAAAAATAAGATCTTATAAAAGTTTCAATTAGTTTCTAAGCCTTTATTAAAAAAAATGTGATCTAGGGGATACTAGAGTTGTATTTTTTTTATAGTATAATAGAATTTATCTTTTTAAATTTTAAACTTTTTAAAAATAGATTTGATATGTTATGATTTTATATATTTTATTGTAAATAGATAAATAAGATTAGACTTAATATCAAATATTATTTAAAAAAATTTAATTGACTTTTTATTTATGATTTTTTTTATTGGTGTATTGTAGCAAGATATAGTTATAGTTTTTTTTGTTGATATTAACTTCTATTCTTATGTATATTTAGTTATGGATGCTTTACTACTGATCCACCTCATTTTGTTTTTTAGTCGGTGGACAGTGCTTACACCATAATATTGTAATGTTTTTTTAATGAAATAAGCTATATTATATTAAAAATACAACTTAATCATACAAAAAGTGGGTGGATACGCACACCCTAGTAGGGTCCCAAAAATCACACTAACCGCATACGGTTAGGAGAAACCAAATAGCAAATACAAAGACTTTAGCTGGCTAACACAAAAAAGAGGGAATTAAAATCATCCTCTTAGCCAAAAATCAAAGAAAAGCATGCATCCGTAGAACATAAATCATTTCCAGACATCGGGAGGGACAAAATTGTCCACATTGTCATCATGGCGCCAGGGAGAGGCGGCAACAGGAGCATCCCAACCATTATCATCAGTGTCAGTACCACCCATATCAACAACGTCATTAACCTCTTGTGCATTTATATCCTGGGGATGGGGGGTTTGGCCATCACCGTGCCAGCCCAGAGCATTAACTGGCGCCGCCACGACCGCATCTCCCCAACCCGCAACCTGGTGTGAAGGTTCTGGACGAACATCCCATCCACTCACCAGCCACGAATTACCAACACCATCAGAGTAACGACGTTTGGTCACCGATGGAGGTTGAGACCAGTGTCTCCCACCTTGCGGCAATGCCCTGCATCCTCGATGAGATCGAGAATGAGAGCCAACACGGCGTTGTGACGTCGAATCCGAGGGGACCCGACTGATAGTGCATGGCACATTGGCCCAATGGTCCAAGAGAGTCCTCAGGTACTGAATGTCAATATGAATTTTTTCCACTTGAACCTGTATCTGAAGCCAAGAGTTAAAAAATACAACATACTTATCAGCTAAAGAAAAGGAATCAGAAGTTGTGTCTCTGGAAAAAGCTATATTGTTTCTGGTCTTCCATAAGTGAAAAAGAATATTGACTCTAAAAATATTCTAGACAGGCACAAGAGGAATAGAAAAATCAGGAGCATCGCCTAGCAGGAAATGGTGCCAAGAAAAAGAAGTGGCCATATAAGGTCGAAAGAAATATTCCAACCACTTCCAAGCCATTTGAGCTTTACGACACGACCAGAAAACATGAGTGCAATCTTTAGGTTCATTGCAAAAATAGCATTTGGGATTAGCCATGCCCAAGTATTTCAGTCGTTGCCCCACAGGCAAACCTTGAAAAAGCAGACTCCAAGCAAGAAAAGCCAGCTTTGGCTCAAGATAAGAGGCCCAGACCATGTTAAAATGCAATTTCCACTATGAAGGCCTGGAGATTAAGTCCCAATGCTCGTTCAACTTACCCACCATGGGCAAGTGTGGAGAAAGCCAAGAATATCCCAAACGGGCCTTGTATTGAATTAACGGGATGTTCTTCGGCCAGGTCCAGTCCGACCACCAAGGTTTTTGGAAATGCCTGGTAATTTTTGGCCAAAAAGAGAAGGGAATGCTATCTAACACAATATCATACGTGGTCTTATCTTCTGGTTTTAAATTATGAAGTCATCTGAAAACCTCCCAAGGAATCCAATCTTTGGTATGAGAAGAGAAGAAATCAGAAATGGTAGCAATTCCCTTCTTGAAAAACCATTGAGCATGAATCCATTGAAACGAGGCCAAAGGGGAGCCTTGGTAAGTAATGACAGACGACCACCACACATTAAGAGAGGCTATGGAAGCCCCTTTTTTTGCCCATCACCAGACCAACAGAGCCAGGGTTTAAGAGCCTCCCAAGCTCGCCAAATGCTCTGCATCACAAAGGAGCCTTGAATTTTAATAAACACAGGGGCTGTAACAATAGAGGGGAGAGACATCCCCCGCAAAACTTTCTTACCCAAAGGAAGGCCTATAGAAATACAATGCCAAATTAGGACCTTCCAGGCTTCTGGGCCGTCAATAGCTCTAACAACCCACTTTGCACACAGAGCAAATCCTTGGCATTGACAGTCAAACAGACCCATCCCGCTAGAGGACTTGGGAAGACAACAAATTTCCCAGGCTACTCTATGAAATCCCTTCTTCTGGGAAGAGCTAGCCCAAAGAAAATCTCGCAACAACTTCTCTAGCTTTTGGTAACAGGCCCGGGATGGAGTCCAGCAGGAAGAAAAATACACATGAGTGGTAGCCAAAATCTTGGAGCAAACTTGGAATTTTCCTGCAAGGGAGAGTTTCTTGGTAATCCAATAAGAAAGATTCTTCTCAACTCTCTGGAGCACATGATTCCAGAGTTGAGCAGAGGTACTCTGAAAAGCAAAAGGAATGCCCAAAAACTTAAAAACTTCACCAGATTGAATCCATTGCCAGGGATATTGAGAAAGCCAATCTGGGCAAGGATTAGCAGACTATCGAAAGCAGGCAGTCTTATGCCACTGAATGCTAGAGCCTGAAGTTGCACAAAAGATATCAAGGCAATGCAAAGCATTGGACACAGATTGTTGATCTTCCCTAATGGTCAGGAAAGAATCATCAGCAAAGTGCCCATTAACCAACTGAGCTGGCGAATTGGGAAGAGCAATTCCTCGAATGTTTCCCTGAGACACTTGGGCAGCCAGGAGGTATCCAAAGGCTTCTGCAGCCAGGATAAATAGAGAAGGAGCAAGCGGGAAGCCTTGCCTCACCGAACGGAATAGGCCCAGGACATCAGACTGAGTGTTATTTAGAGTGAGCACAGTTGAAGCATCCTGGAAGAGCATACTGATAGACTTAACAAAGTTCGGACCAAAGCCAAGTGCTTGTAACATGGTAAGAATAAAATTCCACTCAATTTTATCATAAGCTTTTTCAAAATCAATTTTGATGAATATAGCATCCTGCTGAGACTGTCTAGCCCATTCCATACCTTCCCATACTGCTAGGACATTATCCAAGATATATCGGCCTTGAACAAACCCAGTTTGTTCAGGCCTGATAATTAAAGGTAGAATGGGGCGTAACTTTAAAGCCAGAGCTTTGGCAATGATCTTATAGCTGACATTCAAAAGAGTGATCGACCTCCAATTGGTAATAATTTCAGGGTCCCCAACCTTGGGTATGAATCGAATATTACCTTTATTTATTAGAGAACCCAAGGAACCTGTGATCATTGCTTCTTGATAGACCTTAAGCAAGTCTGGGCCAATGAAATCCCAAAATTCTTTGAAGAATTCATAGGGGAATCCATCCAACCCAGGGGCCTTATCATTCTTCATTTGAGAGAGAGCCTGAGTAAGGTTTTCAAGAGACAGAGGGGCTTCACAACTGGATTTTTGCTCGAAAGAGAGCTTTTCTGGCACCACTGCACAACACTCAGCCAAGGCCTGCTATCGGGTGAGGGTGAGTGGTTGAGAAGAAAAAACTTTTTGATAATGGTGGACAAAGGCAGATATTATATCAGGAAGCTCAGTGAGTCTACCCCCATCAATTTGAAGAGCTTGAAATTGCACAACCGATGAAGAGGGGCATAACCGTTTGAAGAATTCTTTAGACACCTTGTCCCCAATCTTGAGCCAATGCATTCTGGCACGAAGTTGGGCTCCTCTGGCCTCATAAAGCTCTGCTTTCTTCAGCTCATGATGAATGATAGCAACATGAGCTTGCAAATATTGGTTGAACGGGGAAGACTCAAGTCTCACAGAGGCCTTTGATAATTCTTTTTTGAGGGTAGAATTTGCAACCCTCCTGCGCTTTGCAACTTCAACCCCAAGAGATCGAAGCATAGAAGTCGTACGTCGAATGGCCTTATTCCACCAAACAATCCAACCAACCGAGCCAGAGGGTCTTGGGAGAAGATTCCAACATCGGGTAATATGAGCCCTCATAGCATCATTTTGAAGAAAGGAAACATTTAGGTAAAATTACGATTGAAAGCTTCGAGGAGGAGAGGCTCGGGTGGCAATGTCAAAAATAATCGAGGAGTGATCAGAGAGGGTAGTGTCTGGAATGGCATGAACAAAAGGGCAGGACGGAGAAATCCTGTTAAAGAAGAAGTGGTGGGAATCTGTAAGCATTGCTCGGTCCAGGCGCTTCAAAACCCTCAAAAATCCTGTTTGGAAATTAGACCAGGTGAACCAAACATTCTCAGGGAAGTCAGACTGAGAGAAACAATAATTAGGATCTGACAACCCTAGTTTATTCTTCATGAAAAACCATGCTTCTCTTTCCCCGATATTCCATCGCATTGGCATGTGCCCAACCTTATCCTGGGGTTTCTCAATCATGTTAAAGTCACCACAAAGCACCCAAACAACATGCGGTAGAGAAAAATCCAGCCACCACCACAAACTACACCGATCAGAAGCATCATTAGATGCATACAAATTAATTATTCCAAAAGGTTGACCTTGAAACTCAAACAGAGTCCAGACAACTTGATTTGAGGGGTCCACCCCCAAGAAACCACATTCCTCATCCACTTGGAAGAGACAAAAGTAACAACTCCTCCCTTACCATGAGTATGACGGGTTGCATGAAAGCAACCACGCGGCCACAAAAAATTACAGGTACAATCTAGATTAAAATAAAAAAATTTAACTTCTTGCAGACAAACAAAGTCAAGATTACCAAACGTGTGAGAGACCTTAGTCAGCTCATCGTGGACCAGGTATTTTTGGACTGGGTCCGTCAGTCCTCTTACATTCCATGAGAGAAAAAGCATTAAGCCCGGTCGAGGTGCATACTATCCTCAACAACCTCGAAGTCCCCGAGCTTCCCAAGAGCCCCAAATGTATTTGTGGTGAAGCGTTCTGGGTGGCCCTGAGCCTCGGTGAACTACCGATGCACATCATCTATCTGGTGCCTCTTATCAATATTATACTCCTCGGTGAACTACCGACGCACATCATCTGTCTGGTGCCTCTTATCAACATTATACTCCTCCCTTTCGTGAGGAGGGTTGCATGAGCGGCGTGCCTTGTAAGTCTGAGAGCCTGCTGGACCCACGTCTTCTAGAGAGGAAGAATTTTGGGGAGCCGAGGGGGCATATGTAATCGAAGCTACATCAGTAAAGGAAGGCCCGGTCCATGTTGTGGGATTAGGTTGAGGTTGTGAAATGACCATGGTTCTTGAGGACCTTGAGTCGTAGCTGAAGAACTAGCTGTTGCATGTCGTGCCTGATTCTTAGGGTTCTTGTTTCACTAATTATGGGATATAGGAACCCACTCTTCTCCACTCTTAACCCCTTCAGGATGCGCCACCAAGATGGTAGTAGGAGGAGGAGGTACTGAAATACGAAGCTGAGCTCGATTGATCATAAGCGGACAATCCCTGATAATATTGGTTTTAAAGTTCTCTGATACAAAAACATGTGTTCTTTATTCAATTTTGTTTTTTTGTTTTTTTAAAGATAAAAAACTAGATTATATTAATTCATCAATTGAAACATTACAATATGAGAAACCTATCGACAATCTTCTCATATTGTAATATTTTGGTTGACGAATAAATATAATCTAATTTTTTATTTTTAAAAAAAGAAAAAAAAAAAAAATTTGAATAAAAAACACAAGTTTTGTATCAGAGAACTTTAAAACCAATATTGTCATAGCCTTAATAAAAGAATAATATTTTCAACATAAAACTATAACAAATTGGCCTTGAATACCCCTCTCTTTATGTTCATTCTAGTCTTAAATTTGAGAGAGTGGTAGAGTTACTTCAATTTTAGTGATGTAATGGTGAAATTAAGATTGTCTCATATAACCTATAACCTTGCAAAAATTAAAATTATTTTACTTTATTTTATTACTTCCTTATTTATTAAGAATCATTACAAATAAACTTTTATATTAGTATTTGAAATTAAATTATGCTGTGATTGAGAAAGTCCAAGTTTCAGTCTTTTAGCAGGTCGGATTTATTTATGTTCCCTCTTCCTTAGGAATTCAAGTAGGCCAGTTCTTTTTGAGAATCAGAACTAAAAGCAACTGTCATATTGAAAGGTAGAACCAAAAGAAAAATTTATTCAGTTGCGACCCAGAGGACCCGATGTCTTTGCAGTAGTCAGACTCTGACCATTCGTAGCATCCATCATCTCTGCTCCAAATAACAATCTTGAAAAACATGTTTGATATTTTTAAGACAAGTGGAAAGGAAACACAAAGGATCCATTATTATACATTGTTAAGGTTGGTGAGAAATGGAGTTTTCCATAGAGATCTTACCATGGTATGAGTATGGAGACATGGTAAAAATAGTTCAAAGCTTAGCATAGATCATTCTTTGCAATATAATGTTTGATGTTAAAATATTTAGTCTCTTAATAATACAAAACAATGAGAACTAGACATGATATATTGTTTTAAGTGAAAAGATAATAGTCTCATGGATTTTAGTTATAGCTAACCTTACTAAGGGCTAGTATAACTATGCTTCATTATACTCATTTAAGTTTAAGATGAGTTATTGAACCAATTAGATACAAATATAATTATATCATACAACTTGAAAGAAATCTACAATTTTATACTAGAGTCTATATTTCTATGGAAGCATTATTACTTGCCCTCATTTATCAATAAAAATTAAAAAAAGTGCCCTTATAGTCCATGGATTAAAGACAACAAAGGGCCATAAAATGATAAGGTAAATAGTCTCTTCACCATGTGATAACCCCATAAAGTTATTATTAACAAGTCCTATCTTTATTACATGATGGTCGCACTAGCGTACTATTTCAATCATATCTTATAATTATAGTATTAAAAAAAATGGTATAAACATAATAATTAAACTTTATGGTCTCTTTATGAGCCATTTTCACTAATTAAATTTCAACCTAATCCAATGGAAAGTAATTCAATTCTAAGTATTGAATATGAAGAATCTTATCTTCAAAATAAATATAAGTCCATTTATCCCCACTATGAGCCTCTCCATGTTATGTAAGATGAGTGTTTTCATTATTCTAAACCTAAAGATGCATTATAGATCCATTGAGTTGTTAAAAATATACCCCAAGTTAAAGGCTTTGGTATGTTTAGACCTCCCTTGCCAATTGATGAAAAATGTAATATTACATAAAATTATTTCTCTAAAATTTGGGTACACCTCAATTAAGCTTAAAAAAGTCTTCAACAATTCAGATGAGCTTATTATATGTGTTCATTAAGTGAACCAAATAGAAGAGTAGCTTATGCTACTTAAAAGAAAGATCTTGTTGGTTCCCTCAAGTTTACTAGCAAAGACTGAAATTTGAACTTGTAATTCTTTGAAAGTAGTCAAGCCTATTAAAACAAAATCATTCTAAAAATACTATTAATGAAAATTCATGAACCCTTTAAAAATAAGAGATATATATATAATTTAAATTAAATATTTATTAAAACTATTTTATTTATTTATTTTTTAATTAATAAACTGTTTTTCAATTCATTGAAAATGAAGGAGCATCCCAAAAGGTAGAAACTCTATAGGATTCAACTACATGGCAAGGAAACTTAACATGGACTAAGACAAATATAGCCATAGGACTTATCCATTAAATTATAATAAAAATAGTTTTATAACTTATAACATCTTAATTTTATATAAAATTTATTAAATTTGGGTAATGAATTAGACTTTAATTAAAATTTTGATAAAGGGGTTTGAGACTCTTCATAAAACTATGTTTTATTCTAAAATTGTGTCTACTTAAAACAACTTAGTGGTAAAGACTTTAGGCTTTGGGTTCTCTTTAAAAAGACCCGAGGTTCAAACCACGATATACCTAAATGGAAATAGGCTACTTGACAGTAACAAAATTTGATTTGAAATACCCTATCGAACAAAAGTGTTTCCAATTCCTTATATATAAAAAATTAAATCTAGAATTTCATTTAAGATTAAAAATATAATTTAAACACATTGTTCTGTCCTATTTTAGCCTGCTTCTATCATATAAGGACATGGGAGAATATGTTCGAATAGACTAGGCATCCAAAATATTTTTAAAACCTAACTATAAAATTTGATATAATTTTTTTTTTTAATTTATTAATAAAATTGTAATGTGATTTATGAATAATATTTTTATTAATTTAAAAGTAAAATATTATAATATATATATATATATATATATATATATATATATATATATATATACCCTTCCATAATATTAAAAATAATTTCATAAACATATATTATTATAAGTTTATACACAAAGTTAAATTAAGTTTGTAAGGTAAAACAATCTATAAATAAAGTTAATATTAGTAAGTAAGTTTGTAAAGTAAAATATAAATAAAGTTAATATTAGTAAGTAAGTTTGTAAAGTAAAATAATAACAAAGTCAAGTTTGGTGGAAGCAGTCTATGTGATTTGAACTCGGTTTATCAGTTGCTAAAAATAGTGTAGTTGTGACCAACTCTGCTATATAACTAATAAAAAAATATAATATAATATAAATTTACTCTTCAATTTAAAAAAATATATATATAACCAAAAAAAACAACTAATACCATACTTCTGAGAGCAAAACTTCACTGAACCTCCTTCCTGCAATAAAAAACCAAATTTATAATGTTAAAATATCTCTACAAAGATACGATGTACAAATTTAATTATCATTGAAAGCAATCCCTCAAATCCATGAGGACAAACTTCCAAAAGCTGAAGACGATGTAGTATCTACAACAAATCCGGATTGAAGAGGTCTTCTTAAAAAGTCCTTTAACAATGGAAGATTAAAGAGATTTTATTCCTATAACAAAATAAAAATAAAATTTAATATTTAATATTTATATATATTTTATATGGGTCATTATGAGTTATAATTTATATATGTTTGGGTTTTTTAAAATTGAAATTTAAATGTTTTTATTAAAGATAATATATCGTTAGGAATTTTTATAATCTTTAGTTTGTTTGGGTAAATATTAAGTAAAATTTTTGGGGAATTAAAGGAGAGCAACCTATCCTTCTTGGGCAAAGATAATTTGTCTTAATAGGTCTCCAGAAGGATATTGCATGGTATATCTTTGGGTTCTTATCAAGAATATCCAAGTTCAACTCACACATGTCTTTGAGTTCTTATCAAGGATATATAAGTCCAACCCACACATTTATGTTTTTGGGTTCTTATCAAAAAGATCCAAGTTCGAACCACATTATGGATATGTGAGTATGTTAAAAATCGTCTTAATAATAGTTAGAGTTTATTTTATAGACCATCTTAAATTTTGAAATTAATATTAAAGTAAAGGTTATAAAAAATATGATAGCAAGATTGGATTTATACTATGGTTACACAAAAATCTTGGTTTATGTATTGTTAGAAGTTCAACCTTACCTTTAGGTGTGTCTTCATAGATATAGAAGGTGCACCATCTATAAGATTGAAACCTTAAAATAATAAGAAACTCTTTGCTTCCCATTGCTTATCTAAGCCTATTAAAAAAAATTGTTAAATGCATTAAAAACCATTAAATAATATTCAAATCTAAAACTCTAGTATAAGACCTTTTAATAGTTAAAATTTTAAACGAGCGGATAGGACTGGATAGGACTTGTAAATAAAATAAGGGTGGATTTATACACATAATAATATTACAATGGTTCTTGCTTTGACTTTTTTTCAGAAGGTTTAAGGTTCACACCATGATATGTGTGCGGTTGCTAAAGTCCCTATCCATAAAAATCACCTCTCCCTTCATAAGAGGTCATAGTCAAATTTATAAAAAATATACTAAAATTTTATTCATTAATTATATAAAAAATTATGATACCTATCAAATTAAAAATCCAAAAACTTAAAATTTAATTTTTTAAAATAATACTAAATACAAAGATTTAGTTAGTTAAAATATCAAACAATATACAGTTGCTGTGCCCTAAACTGAAATTTAATTTTTATCTATAAGATGATTTTTTTTTAAAAAGCCGACCCTGATTTGAAAGAATTTATAACAGCTCAATAAACTTTGTCTGATTAAAGATTTGTACACTAAAGTTTATTTGAAGTACGCCACTGACAAAAGTACATAACCTTTCAGATACAATCTGTCCACAATGTGTCTCAACACGCCAAAAGGCATCAAAATAATTAATTTTAACCTTATATCACCAAAGGTTTTACTTATTTTATTTTATTTTATTGTTCTTTTCTTGAAAGCTAAAGTTTTAATATATATTTCGAATCAATCACACTTGGTAGTTATTATCGTTGATTTCTCTGTGGTGGTTTTCCTTTTAAATTTTATAGATATTAATTTGCATTATTGAAAGAATATTAAATACATTTGATGTTTCCAAACGCTGTTTGACGTGCACTTGCTTGCAAGTGAAGGAATTAATCATTTCGTTAAATAATTAGTTTTTTAAAAGGTTAAATAATTAATTTTTTTAAAGAATTTCATGACTTAAAATGTTGGTTTTTATAAGAATTTTTAATTGGGTTTAAGTTTTTAAATAAGAATTATGATTTAAGGAATATTTTTTTTTTTTTATTTGTGGAAAACATCCCAAAAGGGATGCCACTTTCGGGTAAGACCCAAGGAGGCAAGGGTATCCATTCCGCCAAAAATGCCCAGGACTCGGACCTGGCCTACCACCTTTGACATACTCAAGGAGCAAACAAACACACAAAACCAAATTAAAAAAAGTAAATAACAACAAAAATAATAAAATAAAATAAAAAACATGCTCCTTGAGTGTGTCAAAACCAAAAGCACAACCAAACACGCACAATAAGATAAAAGAAACCACAACACAAACCACATAGAAAAACACAAGAACCACATAACAAAACACAAACAAGACAAAAACAACAGAACACTACAAAGACATAACCCAAAAAAACATGAAAAATAAACACAACCAAAACCTAAAAAATAAAATAAATAAAATAAAAATAAAAACAACCAACAACGAGACAATAAACAAAAACAAAAAACATAGAAAACACTCACACATAAAAAAATGAAATAACACAAACAAAGAGAAACCCAAGAACAAGAACGAAAAAAACACAAGAACAATAACAAAAAACATAAAAAAAAAACAAAACAACAAAAACACAAGAACAACAAAAAACAACACAAAGAACACAAAAACAAAACAAAACAAAAGAACCCACCCACCTTAAAAAACTAAACAAAAAAACAAAGAAGACAAAAGAAAAAAAAATGAACAAAACAATGACCTATCTAGACCAGAAGACTATTAATGCAAGAATCAACGGAGGAAACAAAATAAAGAATAGAATGAGCTAGGGAACTAAAAAAGCTGAATGAACCAAAGAGAAACAAAAAAAAAACAAGAAGAAACTAGGTACCTTGAAGCTGGAGCCATCCAAAGAAATGATAGAAAGAAGAGCTTCCCTAATTTGAGAAGCCCACCATATAGGAGGGTGGCCATAACAAGTAAGATCACCTTTGTCCAAAGCCCAATTAGCTAAAGCATCAGCACTCTTGTTTTGATCTCGAACCACATGATTGTAATCAACTTTCAAAAATCCCATCTGGATTAACTGAATCTTCTCAATAATTCTTTTTATTCTCCAATCCACCTTATGATTCTTAGAAGGAGTCTTCAAGAGATTAATCATAAGTTGAGAGTCGAGACTCAACTAACACCTTTTCCCATCCAACCTTAGTAGCCTCCTGAAGGCCTCTAAGGATACCATACCCCTCGGCAAGGTTATTGGAAAGAATACCCAAATTCTCGGCAAAAGTAAAAACCAGGGAGCCATACGAAAGTCTACCAATTCCTCCCACATTGGCTTTTCCGGGGTTCCCTCTAGAGGCTCCATCGGTATTGACTTTTCCAAAATCCTTAGGAGGAGGTTGCCAATTTCTAGTCCTATCCATCTTACTAATACTCACATTCCCTTTAAGTTGGTTGCCCTTAGAAGGTTTAATCTTCAATCTTTGCATCACTTGATCCCATCTTTGGTGGGAGTTTTGGGGGTGATTAAGGAGTTGATGGGTTGATTCAACTAAGTTGGCTATGGTCTTTTGCCAAATATAGTGAATATCCTTCCTATCTTGATTAAAAATTTGGTTGTTCCTTTCATTCCAAATATTCCAAAGAAGAATGGTAGAACCCATCCAAACTAAGTGCCTAATAAAATGATCAACACCCTCTTGATTAGGCCAATCCCTCCAAAGTTGTTCAAAAGTGAAAAAATTGGACCACTTGTAAGCCAAGTAAAGTTGCCATTCTCCTCCATAGCTCGAAGGCTAAAGTACACTCAATAAAAATATGGTTGATATTTTCTACATTCTCTTCACACATTTCACATCTAAAAGGGCCATGAAAACCACGCTTCATAAGTTGCTCACCGGTAAGCACCCTACGATGCAATAAAAGCCAATTAAAGAACCTCACCTTAGGCCAGAGCTTTTGAGCCCACAATTGAGAAAATATGTCGAAAGAATGGTTGGGATTATTATGGCATAAGGTCAAATAACCTTGAGCAAGCTGAATACTCACCCTTAGTAGTGTTGTTCCATCCAAAACAATCTTTTTCATGGGACCAAGAGAGGGATCTCATATGAAGGATGCCTTGGATATCTTGTCTTTGCCTTTATAGGATTTGAATAGGCCAGTCCTCAATAGGGATCCAATATCTACCAACCTTTGAATTACCGGTATGGTACCGACAGTGATTAGCCACCTTTATCCAATTAGCTTGGTGAATCTCCTCCATCCAAGGCCTCCAATCGGGAAGCCGAGTTATCAAAGGCTTGTGACCATCCCAAGAATCTGTCCAAAAATTTGCATGTTGACCATTATGAATGATCCAAAATAATTTTTTCTTTATCAAATCCTCACCGAGTCTTAAGAGCTGCTAAAATGGGAGAACCTTTGGTAGGAAGTTGATAGCGAACAAGGTCTTCGGGACTTTTGTTCTCGGCATATTTAGCACGGAGATTATTGGCCCAAAGAGCATTGGGGTTATGCAACATCCTCCAATATAATTTAGCGGCTAAAGCTTTGTTGTTATTAATTGAAGACCGGAATCCTAACCCCCCTTCACTCTTAGGAAGACATAAAGTATCCCATTTCACCAAGGCCCATTTTCTTTTCTCCTTAGTACCACTCCAAAGGAAACGATGAGTGATTTGATCCAATTCTCGAAGAACGGCCTTTGGGATATTCAAAACGGAAGAAACATAAATAGGAATAGCTTGAAGGACTGATTTTACCAAGGTGATTCTACCCCGAGAAGAAAGCCACTTGTTGGTCCACTTTCCAATTTTCTTCTTGACTTTGTCCAACAACCAATTCCAATCTTTATTTTTCTGCCTTTGAATATTTATGGGAATACCTAAATAAGTGATTGGAAGAGAGGTCTTCTTATATCTTAATTTATCCAAGACCATGGATTCTGTCTAGCGAGAGCGGTGAAAGAAAATAACTTTAGATTTGTCTTCATTGATCAAGTGCCCGATAGCCTTAGAAAAATAGCTAATGATTTGCTTAATATTAGAAGCTTCCTTAAGCTGTAGCTTTACCTAAAAGGGTAGAGTCATCCACAAATTGAAGATGAGAGATAGGTCTAGCTCCATGAGCAATGGTAACTCCCTCAAGGGTTTTGTTTTCCCTCTTTTTGGTTATAGTCCTACCCAAGCATTCGACAAGAATGATGAATAAATAAGGGGATAGCGGGTCACCTTGCCTAATACCTCTGGAAGCTGGGAAAGACGAGAAGGCCTGCCATTGATAAGAACTAAGTAGGAAGCTGAAGAGATACATCCCATAATCCAATCCATCCAATCCTTAGAGAAACCAAATTGCCTCAAAACTTTGATAAGGAAGTGCCAATCCACTCTGTCATAAGCTTTGGATAAGTCTAACCGGATGAACATAGAAGGAGAATTTTGCATATCCATGGAATGGATGGCTTCTGAGCAAGAACTATCTCATCTACTATTTGACGTCCTTCCACATATCCCCCTTGCTGCGGGGAAATAATCTTATGCAAAAGAGGCTTCAACCTTTACTGCCATGATTTTAGTAATAATTTTGAGAAGAACATTACATAAAGCAATAGGTCTAAAAGCTGAGATATGATCAACCTCTTGAGCTTTTGGAACAAGAGTAATATAAGTTTTATTGATAACCTTCAAAATTTCTTTGGATTTCCTGGCTTCTTCCACCACCTCTAATAAATCAACATGAAGGATATCCCAGAACTCTTGGTAGAACTCAATAGGAAAACCATCGGGACCTGGGGTTTTCCCTTTTTGCATTTTAAAAACTACTTGTTGAAGCTCATTGATAGTAACGAGGAGCAGTCAAAATAGAGTTCTCCTCGGAAGTGATAAGATAAGGGATTGCTTGAAGAACATTTTGTTGTGAAGTTGAGTCAAGAGGAGTAGCGACAAAAATATTGGAAAAGTAATCAACAACAATAGAGTTCATGCCATCCCAAGTATAAACAACATCTCCAGAATCTGATTTTAAGGAAGAAATAAAGTTGTGAGATCTTCGAGCTAGAAGAGATTTGTGGAAGAAATTTGTGTTTCGATCTCCTTCTTTGAGCCATTGAATTCTAGATTTTTGCTTCCATAAGATTTCTTCTCTTTTTTCCCATTCCTCTAAGCTGAGTTGTGAGTTTAATTTCATCTGCACTTCTCTTCTCTGTGAGGCCATCTAAACAGATTTTCTTATTCAAATTTTCAAGATGAGCAATAACTTCATGTTTTTTTTATGAACATCCCCAAACTCTTTCCGATTCCAAGTCTTGATTTTGGATTTAATGTATTGCAGTCTTTTGGCAAAACAGAACATCTTAGTCCCATGCCTAGGTTTACCTTCCTTCCACCATTGTTGCACACGAGGTCTGAAGGAAATGTCTCTAAGCCACATTAATTGAAAACGAAAAGGAGAGAAACTCACATTGGTTTTCCACATTTCCACCATGACTGGCCAATGATCCGAACCAACATTATTAAGAGTCTTCACTTTAGGAATGTGACCATGGATTAAGAAATTTTAGAGAGCAAAAACCTATCCAATCTCTCCATTATACAAGCTAAGCCTTGCCTTATGTTAGACCAAGTCATAAGGCCATTATATGGTTGGATATCCACAAGATGGAGGTTTGCAATATATTCGCTCATGAGGTCAGTAATTTTGTCCAAATTTCTATTTCCCCACCTTTTCTCATCCGGGAGAGAGGATGGTATTGAAATCTCCTCCGATCAAGATCCAAGCTTTAGGAAAATGAGAGATAATATGAGTAATATCCTTCCATTGTCTTCTTTTTTCCTCCAAAGAAGTCGGGGCATAAACAGTAATGCAGAGCATAATCTGGTTGGAATGTCTACTTTGAATAGCTATAGCCAACAAACCCCAGCTGCCAACCATATGGTGAATAACTACCTCTTTTGGGTCCCAAAGACAAGCAATGCCACCCGAAGTCCCTTGGGAACTGAGGGAAACCACTTTTCCAGTGGGCCAAATTTTACTGGCAATTAAGTCCATATCCTCCATTGACATCTTTGTTTCTTGAAGGAAAACAAGATGTGGATGATTTATCCGAATCATTCTTCTAATTTCATTTTGTTTTGAAAGACTCCCTTTGAGTCCTCTAATATTCCAAGTGATGATCTTCATTAATACCGGGGCTAAAAATGTTGGGAAGGGCATTAATCTTACCTTCCTCTACAAGCTTTTCACCTTCTTTTACCATATGATATTGATTGGTCTTGCGACCTACTTTTTGATTAGAATCCATCTTCAATTTTTTTCCCTATTTCTTGACTTATTCCAATTGAATATGAGATGGCTTCTAACCTTGAAGAATGCTCATACACTGCCAAAATTTTACTAGATGGTTCAATGGAGTCTATATTGGGACCTGCATTATTTGAAGTTTTGACATTTGAAATATTGTTTTTCTTGTGTAAATTTTCTCCTTTTTTTCTGTTGAAAACCTTTGATTTGTTGGTTTGTCTCTGAGTTCTTTCCTTCATATTTAAATTGTGTTTCTAAGATTTCAGTTTCCATTATTTCCTCTTCCTCACTTGGGACATCATTTGTGGAAAGGATTTCAAACATATTAGCAAATGACTTTGATTGATCCTTCATAACTTGGTTTTTTGAGTGTTCTTCTTCTTAGGTATTTGGAAACCTGCTGAGTTTATATCTTCTTTCTTTTGATCAGGAATTTTATTTGGGCAAGCACCGGCCAAATGACCATATTCATGGCAAATTCTACAACGAAAAGGAATGTTCTCATAGTCCACTACTTGCTCCCAAGTGTCTTCCCCAAATTGTAATGTGATCTTTTTAGGTAGGGGTTTGTCAAAATCCATTAAAACACAAATTCGAGCATAAATAATATGTTCAAAATTTTGAGTACAATCAGCGAGTCATCATAAAAGTTCCTAAAGAGTTTCCAATTGAAGAAAAAATAGTAGGATTCCAAAATTCAATAGGGAGGCCAAAGAGTCTAACCCACACGGGAGCTATAGAAGGCATCTCTTCTTCGACTTTAAATTTAGTATGCCGGGGCTTCATGAAAAGCCCTGCCCTTCCAAAAAACCAAGGACCCCCTTGAAAAGTTTTCTCTCTATCTTCATTATTAGCAAATAAAACAAGAAAATAACCATTTGGATAAATAGAGATTTGTAACTCACCTTTAGTTTTCCAGCTTTTTGCAGCCCAGACTTTGAAAGCGGATAGACTCGGACGAAAACCCACGAACCGACAAATTAGTCCTCTTTTTTCCAAATCTTCAATGCCAGTCTGAATGTTACCCATATCAAGCTTAACAATAGGAGTTCCATCAGTTGCTTTAAGACATCCTGACTCCGTTTTCCTGGGATCAATCTTAGGCATTCTTAGAGGTTTATGAGAAGCCCTAATATTGATATTAGCATTGGGTTGAGGCTGTCCACCACGAAGGGCATCCCTAAAATTCATTTTTGGGACTGAGTCTTCAAAATTCTTACCCTTGACAGGGGTTTTCACAGTAGAATTATTTTGTGGGTGCACCTTAGCACCAGATTCACTTGAGATATGAGCCATTTTTTGATCAACTGCTTGAAACTTATTTCGTGGTCTCTTTAATCCTTGCCCTAGACGTCGTGGAAAGGTATGGTTTTCACTTTTCTTTTGTGCAGCAAATTGGAAGCCGTTGTCACTCAAGTTCACAGTATGATCTGTTGAAAGACAAATTTCTAACCCATCTTGTATCCCCTGCAACATTTCTTGCTAAAATATTGAGCATAAACCACAAAAATATTGGCCGCTAGGGCCCGAAGGCCCTAAAAACCAACCTCTGGAGCTGCTTGCACTCAACCGAGATGAAACCCTCGCATAGCCGCTTGCCAAATATATCGTTCACACATAGGGATGCGCTAGGATCTGTGTTGCTCCAAATGATATGAAAATTGGTGGAGACGTTCTAGGGTTTTTCAGGCATCTACCCTCAAAATTTTAGCTCAATCCGAGTTCGGATGAGTGAGATATGGCCGAAACGAGTTCGGCAGTTTGGGCAGTCCTGCGAAAAACGTCTCTACCATTCAGCTCTTGAACTATCGATTTAAGAAATATTATAGCTATATCTTTTCTACTTATAATATAAATAAACCTTATTTTTTAGATTTTAAACTTTTTTTTTTTTTTGATGAGGAACCTTTTATATACAACATATCCGCAACATGTGAGGGGAGAGATTTGAACCTAGGCTTCTCCATAACTAGATAGTTTTAACTACCCGCTTGCTCTCCAACTCCTCTACATGAGCGGATAGATTTTAAATTTTTTAAAAATCTACTTATAATATAAATAAACCCTATTTTTTTAGATTTTAAACTTTTTAAAAATAGATTTGATATGTTATGATGTTATATATTTTAGTGTAGATAGGTAAATAAAATTAAACTTGAATATTGAAATATTATTTATTTATATATATATATGGTTAGTGTTAGAACAATCAACGCATATGACTGAACAGTCTCCTCTTAATCATTGATCTTTCGTAAAGTCGAGAGCTATGCTTATCAATAGGGAATTTAACATACATCCACCACACACCCACCCTCCCACATACTCATCTAAGCCACGGATCTCCCGAAGAAGAGCCAAAGGTCAAATTGTTGAGCATATAAAATTTCATTTTAGTTGATTTTTTATATTTAATTTTTTTATATTAATCTATTAGAAAGAATATATATATATATATATATATATAATTTGGTTAGTGTGAGAAACCACTATGACCAACACATAGGGTTGAGCAGTCTCCTCCCAACCATGACTTTTTGTAAATCCGAGAGCTATGCTTATCAATAGGAAATTTAACACACAACCACCACACACCCACCCCTCACACACTCATATATGTCATAGTTTGAACCTTGGACCTCCCGAAGAAGAGCTAAAGCCCAAACTATTGAGCATATAAAATTTCATTTTAGTTGACTTTTTATAATGATTTTTTTTTATATATTAATATTTAATTTAATTATATATATATGGTTAGTGTGAAAAACCACTATGACCAACACACAGGACTGAGCAGTCTCCTCCCAACCATGACCCTTTGTAAAACCAAGAGCTATGCTTATCAATAGAGAATTTAACACAACCACCACACATCCACCCCTCACACATTCGCTTACGCTCGGTTTGAACCTTGGACCTCCCGAAGAAGAGTCAAATCCCAAACCGTTGTGCTGTCCCTTGGGACAAAGAAAATATATCGGTCTTACATATTAAAGCGGTATTATAACAAGTTGATTAGCCCATGAGGGCTAGTTGGATTGGTAAGTGCTTGTTTGACCAGACATTTACCAAGAAAGCACATAGGTTCAAACCTCGGGGTAGCATGTTTGCAAAGGTAGTAGTCTGATTTAAATCCTTTGAGTGCGCGTCAAACCGATGATGACAATACAAACACCGAGCGATTAATGGTTCCTTTTACGTTAAGTCAACAATAACGAAGCAGAATAGGTTTGATGGAAGCAATCCATGTGATTTGAACCTTCCTTAAAAACAAGTTGATAATTTAAACATGTATTCTTTGGCAAGATTCGAACCTTTTTTACCTCCCTCAAATTTGAGTAATCTAAATGGTTGAGCTAATGCCCTTGAATTCAAAATTTTGAGTAAAAAAAACGTGTTTTTATGAGGGGTCTTGAACTTACATCCTAAAAACATACCACTACTAGACTTTGAACTTACATCTCCTCAATGAAAATCTAAAAACATACCAGTACAAAATCCCTCATAAACTTTAAAACCAATATTATAATAACCCTAAAGAATAATGTTTTCAACATAAATTTATAACCAATTGACCTTGAATACCCCTCTCTATGTTCATTCTAGTCTTAAATTTAAGAAAGTATTAGAGTTACTTAAATTTTAAAATTATTTTATTTTATTTTATTACTTCGTTATTTATTAAGAATCATTACGAACAAAATTTTATATTAGTATTATAAATACCAAATAAAAAATTAAAAATAAATAAATAATATTAGTATTAGAAACTAAAATATTAAAAATATCATATTTATTATACATTATATTTTTACAATCAACTAAAATTAAATGTGAAAATATATTAATTATGTTTGACAATTTTTTATGGTAAATTTTTATTTTTAAAATATCAAATAGATGCAACAGTGGGGTTGGTCTCGTATTGAAAGGGTCCTCATCTCAATGTTGTCCAAGTTCATTCGTTCCAAAAGAATTGTTCCACATCCCATCATTCTAGCTAAGTTTGGTGCTCGTCCATTGCTTACAACAACAATATTTCTTGTCTCTTTATTGCGTAGATTTCATTGTATGCCGTACATGAAGATATACATATTTAGCACTACAATCCTCAAGACAGTTGACAAATCAAGGGGTTAGGAATTGTTGGTATGTTTAGACTACTACTCTACTTCAATCTCTTGGCCTAGACATCATGAGACCTCCTACTAAAACATCAATCAATGCACCATACTCCAATAAGGATATTCAAGATGAGATTTACTCAGCATATATAAAAACTACTTGGACTGATCCAAAAGAACCTCTTTCACCAAAACTGCTCCATTACTCTCACTTTTATCTCCAACTAGAGAATGGATTGATCACTACTCCAAAATATAACTTGATACAAATGTCACACAACCTCAGGTTTCCTCTAGCTCAACTACGAGTTTGCTCCCACCAGTTGTGTATTGAGACAGATCATCACCTCCCTAGAGATCAGCGTATTTGCAGATTGTGCAGTCTTGATGTGGAATTCGAGGAGCATTTCATTTTCACCTGTCCTCTCTACTACGAGATACGAGGTAGATATTATTGCTTATTCAGAGACACCCATACAATAAAATCTTGAATTAATTATGAAGATCAGAGATGCATAACCCTTTTCATCCAGGAATTATTCAATCTGAGGAAATAACTACTTAGTAATAGTTTGCAGAAGATAACAGGATCCTGCCTTATCACTTCATTCTTCCAGCCTCCAGAGGCCACGACCAGGAAGCGCCAGGGTGATCACAGAGATACAACAAGATCAACTCGTCGTAGACTCCAACAAAGAACATCTACGATGACATCCAACTCTTATATCACTCACTTCTCTTCAACCTTGAATGTTGGAAGTAAGATCTTGTATATTATATGTCATTATGTTTACTGTTTTTCTTTATTTTCTCTGAAGCTGTATTAGGCACTCCCGTTGCTTTGTATATGTCTTACTTTACAGTCCTATTGACCTCTTTTGGTCATCGATGGACATTAATACAAATTCAAATTCAAATTCTTTATCATATTAAGTGTATTATTTTATTTAATTTTTAAAATAATAATCTATATATATTGTTTAATACATAGGAGAGTTAATTACAACCACACTAATTTTAGTGACGATAAGGTCAAGTGTAGGTTTCAAACCACAGGGGTTGCTTCCACCAAACCTATTCCATCTCGTTGGTGTTGATCCGATTTGAGGGGACTACCGATTGCTTGGGATTTGTATCATTGTTATCAGTCTCGCATGAACTCAAAGGATTCCAATCGTGCACTTAGAGGATTCCAATCAGACTACTATCTTTGCAAACAGGTTGCCCCCAAGGTTTGAACTTGAGTATTTTCTTGGTAAGTGCCTGGTCAAACAAGCTATTACCAATCCATCTAACCCTTAGGTACAATTATTTATTTATTTAAAAATAAATATGGTTTTGAAATATTATCCTTGTACTTAATATTACCTCGTACAAAAACTTTATAATAATTTAAGAAAACCATTATCTTAAATTATTTTTTAATAACCTATTATCACAATATTTTTTATTTAATTCAAAGATATATTAAAATATTTTTTATATTTAAATCAAAGTTCTAGTATTGATATTTAATTTTTCATAACCAACAATTTTGATAGAAGCCAATAATTCAGTTTAAAGCAAGTTTCATAAGAGTAATTTTTTTAGGGTTTCAAGAGATATTAGTAATTTGTTGTTGAGAGTCAAAACTTTAAATTTTAAGGAAAAGCCTACTTAAAATATGAGATATATTAAAAGTGAATTGATATTGTCTTAATAACGTTTCTAAATTATATTTTTAAAAATATTTTTAATAAGTTATATGTACATTTAATTAGGATCACTTTTATCAAAAAATTTAAAACATTATATTTTTATTAGGTTATTTAAAATCCATTTAATTTAATATTTTATAAAAAATAATATTTTTTTCAAATTTTTTGATATTAGTTTTATTAAGAGTTTTTAATTTTTAATTTTTAAAGGTGATGTACAACTGATGACCACACTCCTCGAAGCACAATAAGGACCTCTCTCCCTAAGATTTAAATTTGGGTAACCTGAATAACATTCCAAGGACATATCACTAAGATGTCCTTGTGGGACAACAAAAGTAAGAATCTTCTTTAATTGATTACCTTTTAAAATTTTAATTTTAATTAAAGATTGATTAAATCCTCGTGATTCTTGTCTACCCACAAGAATGCCACTTGCATTGTTGGTGATGTGACCCGGGTTCAATCCCCATGGTAGATGTGTATAAAAAGTATTACTTAAAAGGAAAAAAGAAAATAATCTCTTATCATTATTTTTTCTCATATGTTAGCAGCATTTTCAAGATACTACCTTTGTCAATAGCCAATTGACATCAATATGATATTAATATTGTTGATCTAATGCGTGTGGTCTACCGACAAGGATACCACTTGCATTATTGGTGATGAAACCTGGTTTCAACCCCCACTATAGATGTGTATAATAAGTATTGATAAAAAAAAAAATATTGTCGATATAATATTCACATCCATTTTTCAAAACATGACATATTCATTTTGACTCTTCTTCGAAAGGTCCAAGGTTCAAACTACTGTGTGGACGAGTGTGTGTGAGGGGGTGGGTGTGTGTTAAATTTCCCATCGATAAGTATAGCTTTGGACTTTACGAGGGGTCATGGTTGGGGAAGATTGTCCAGTCCTGTGCATAGGGGTTTCTCACACTAACCAAATCTAATATATATATTTCATAATTTTTCAATGGTAATCGTAATTTGTTTATAGAGTGCCTTAGCTTGTAAATAGTTGTTAATATATATATATATCTTGTAAATAGTTGTTAATTAAAGTTTTTTTTTTTTTTTTTGTAAGACATGTTTATTAATAATATATTTCATCCTTTTTCAATAATGATGATTTGTTTAAAGAGTGCTGAGATTGTAAATAATTGTTAATTAAAATTTCATATGATTTGGAGTGAGGAAATTTTTTTCTAGTTAATTTGAAAATATACGTCCACTAAAGTTTCCAAATTTTGATTCATAGGAAGAGAGGGTGGCCTCCTCAATTTTTCATGACATGTTCATTGATAATATATTTCATCCTTTTTCAATGATAAACATGATTTGTTTATAGAGTGACCTAGCTAAGTTTTTTTCATGACATATTTGAAAATATACGTCCACTAAATTTTCCAAATTTTGATTCAGAGGAAGAGAAGGTGGCCTCCGATGTGCCCTTCATCTGTTTTTCATGACATGATATGTTCATTAATAATATATTTCATCCTTTTTTAATGATAATTTTGGTTTGTTTATAGAGTGTTCTAACTTGTAAATAGTTGTTAATTAAAGTTTCATGATTTGAGTTTTGAGTGAGGAGAATTTTGTCTCGTTAATTTAAATAATATAAGTCCACTAAATTTTCCAAAGGGAGAGTAGCCCCTGATGTGCCCCCAACTATGTTGTATGCTTCCAAAATTTTATATTCCAAAATTCCTTTAAAAACACCATTAAAATTATTTTCGATGAGCCTAACTTTTAGGCACTTTTATTTTTCAACATAATTTATTTATGTTAACTACAAATAACCCTTATATGCCTCTTTTTCATTGCACAATAATTTTCATGATGAATATCATAAATGTAAACATTGTAAAAATAAATAATATCATTTCAAATTTGAATATTTTGGATTTTTGTTTGAAAATTCTATCATTTCTTTCAAACAACCTATTTCAATAATAACCTATTCATAACATTTTGTTCAACATTTCATCAAGTCTTTCCACGGTTATGGATCTACTTACTTTACTCTAAGTTTTCAAAAAAGTAGGTCCATGTGTTTTAAGCAAAAAAAAATAAAATAATAAACAAATAGATAATTTAATGTTTTTTCAGTAAGTTACATCAAAGAACTTCTTATTAAGTCACATCTGAAAGACCCCTAGTATTATTTTACTTGCATACTTTCACTTACAAGAATTTTGTTTTATGTTCCAAAAGAAAAGTTAGGATCTTAAAAAGTTTCAAATGATTAGACATTACCTTGCAAAAGTTGTGCATAAAAGATCTAGATTCATGGTATGTAATTTTTTTATTTACATATTTTCACTTATAAGAATTTTGTTTGACATTACTGATAAAAGGATATTGGGACCCTCAAAATGTTTGAAGCCACTAAACATCAATATAATAAAAAAATCATGTTGCCTAGAAAGGGATAGTCCCATTGATAGCAACATAGTGTTGGTTAGTTGCCCTAGGTTCGATAGCCCTAGGGGTAAGGGTCCCATTGACTTTGTCTTTATCCAAGACTAGGGATTATAAAGGTTCTTTATACAAACAAAAAAATAAAATAAAATAAAATAAAATAAAATAAAATAAAATGAAATGTTTGTTACTCAAAAGCTTTGTATTCTTCCTTTAACCATTTTTTTTTAACGGTGGAATCGATACCTTGATCCATACTTTTAATACATTATGAACTAACTCATTTTCCTTGTAAAAATAAGCAATTAAACCATCCTTGGATACTTATTTCTATTTATTTTAAGCCTTCTCCCTTAACTAAATTATTAATAAAATATTAACTAATAAAAAAGATAAAAAATTAACGAAAAGAGATAATCTTGTTGGTAGTGCTTGCTAGTTCAATTTTTTTTCATGTTTAAAAAGACGTCAAAACTGATCCACCCACCTTTCCTACATCCTCATCAACATAAAACAATGCAATCACAACGTAAAAATTATTATTCTCGTAACATTTAAAAAAGAATGCTTATTCACTACAAATCTATCAAGATATCAACTAAAATTATCTTGAGTCTATAACACTTAAAAATCTATCAATATATCAACTAAAAATATTTTGAGTCCATAACACTTAAAGAAGAACACTTAAGATTATAAAAGTGGTCCACCCACCTTTCCCACACCCTTATCAACAGAGGACATATAACCACAACTTAAAAATTATCCTTTAAGGCTCACAACCGAACATTTGAGACATCAAAAGTGGTCCATTCATCTTTCCCATATCCTCATTAAAATATGACAATGTAAAAGTTTCTTTAATGTCCATAGCACTTAAAAAGATATGTTTATTTTTTAAAACTATATCAAAATATCAACTAAAATATCTTGAGTTCAATTAGCTTCGTCTCTACCCAAAAAGCTATAGCTATAGTTTAAAATAGTGAAGCCTTAATTGATCTAAAATCATGCGTAACATGAGACAAAAGATGTTACCCATTCTCCTGTAAAAGAATTCCAAAAACTAAACTCCTTAATTTTTTTTAGAAATACTTCTTACATACATCCCTCCTAGGGATTGAACCCGAATCACATCAGCAATAATACAAGTGACATCCTTGCGAGTAAACTACATCATTCGGAAAAATCAATAAACCTTGTATTCTCATCTAATAATCAAGATTTTACGGGGAAAAGATTACTTTCAAATTGAAAAAGTCCCTCTTTCCCGACGCATTATTTTCAGGCAGGAAGTTCCCGGTGAAATCCGACGGCATCGGAACCATCCCCGTACACCGGGGGGCAAATTCTCGCCGCACGTTTCGAGCTTTGCTCGGCCGTTAAACATTTCGCGGCACGTTCTCCTCATTTTAGTCGTAAGTTGAAGAGTCCAAGCTGCTTCCCGAGTGCGACAAATTGTACGGTTGAGATTCCCTTTTCCTCGTGCCATCCACGCGGCCACGATCCAACGGCTGGTTCCACCCAAATAAACGCGGACTATAACCACCGGCAGAGCCGTAGATCCTGAAGTGAACTCTACATCTCTACTGGTTCGAAGCCGAGATCTGTTATCGAAAATTTCATCAGCAAAGGTAAGATGCGTGTAAATTTATCGTTTACTGATAAGTTTTGCATGTTAGGAAGCTTTTGTTTGAGTTAAGTTGGCTCAGGAATGGTCGAGAAAGCTTGCATTAGAAGCTTTTCTGCAAATTTAGCGGAATTGCGAACACTGTTAGTTTTTCTAGCATTTATTTATTTTGTTAAATTTTAGTGTGAAGTTTCATTGCATCTCGACTTGTGTTTGGGACTAATTTTGGTTGCAAAGCCTGTTGGAGACATTTGGAGTGCATTGAATTGTCCGAGCAGGTAGATGCTCATTCATTTAAGACAAGTATTTCCTCTTTTTGTGAATCTTTTTGTTCCGTAAGCCTCTATTTGCCGCATTTTTCTTTCAGTGAAGTATTTACACGTGTTGGGAATTTCATTTGCTCATTAGTTTGTTCTCTTCACCCCTTGTTTTTGTCTGTTCTTTCAATATTGAGCTCGGTATGGCTAAATTGTGTTTTCAGCATCTCGCAAATGAAGCGAGGCTCTACTCTGCCTGAATTACCATTGGAGCTTCAAATTGCATTGTTTGGAGCGAAGTTTTTCCTGACGAGGATTACGGACATCTTAGGAGGGATTCCGACTCTGTTGTGCTGAAGAGATCTGATTCAGCCAATAATTCATCACGGATTTTTTCATCAATTGATTCTAAGAGTTGTGTGTCCTGCGGCAGTGATGTTGCCAATGGCGGGCGACCCGGAATCTTTATTGAAAATGATAAAATTTGCAGTCTTACCGATTGCAAAGGTATTTGTGATGTGTGCCTTTGGTTTCGTGATGGCTACAAAGCATATTGGTATTCTTACACCAAGCAGTCGCAAGCTTCTTAACGGGGTATTGTTCTTCGTTTCCGTTGCTTTTTAAGTATTTGCTCTGTTTTTTTTGTCTTCGTTCTATTTTTTGCTCCATCTGATGAAACTTTTTTTCTTTGTAGCTTGTTTTCGCCCTATTTCTGCCTTGTCTGATATTCACACAGTTGGGAAGAGCTTTGACACTGCAAAAGATGATTGAATGGTAAGATTTTTCTCAAAATTCTCTTCCCTCTTACTTGTAATATGCTTGCCTTAACATTTAGTGAGACCATGCCCTTTTTGTTTTTACCATTGTCGTGGAGAAAAATTCTTTATATGCCGTGGCTAAAGTTTAAAAAGAAACCTATAGAAAGCTGGTAAACCACTGGTAGAGCGCCTGGATCAAGAGTAAGGGGCCCAAGGTTCGAGTTCTTGCTGGTCAATGCTTTTCAGCATGATAACAATCAGGCTAGGGGAACTCAAGTTGATTTAGAGGGCACTTGTCGCTTAGGGGGCCGTGGAACGAAGGCCAATTCCTACTCCTGGTAATGTTTTGAGCAGTGGAGGGCTGGGAGCTTAGTGATAGAGTACCTGAAATCTGATTAGGAGATAAGATGGAGAATTAATTATAGTGCGGGTGTCTCTTGGTGTGTATCCTTCCAGTGCCAAACAAAATATGCAAATGGTTTGATGTGTTATTTAATTAGTATTGAGTTCAGACTTCAGTCTCTCCCAGGTATACGACCCTCTTAGTTTGTCATTAAACTTACAAAGAACGAGCTTAAATGAATTGACTCGCCAAGACTCTTCAATTCCAAGCATCTGACTCTTCGAGCTCATACGGGCACTGATTGTAGCCAACTCAGAGTTGGGCGAGGTCTGTTGGCCCTATCGAATGTGAGACTAGCTACTATGGTCCATGCAGAACAAACATATACCACGGGAGTTGTTCCTGTTTATGGTAATGATACAGGAATTTGGAAAAAAACACACACACCCCTCAATCACAATCAATGATTGGCACTACTCATAAAGGTGCAGAACATGATAACCAAATCACATAAACTATATTTTTATTGCAAATAGAAAATACTCTTCTTTATTAATAACCTCCTGACCTTGTTCTCCTCAGTTCAACAGAGAAAGCTAAAGTATTCATTTGCATGACTACTCACATATGGCCTGGAAAGGAATGTTGTTGTCTTTTGCTTGCCTTTTAACCAATCTGAGAAGATGCTGTTTTTTAGGATTCTTGTGGGATGGTTTCTATCTCTGGATTCATCTGTGTGCAGTTGTTTCTTGGTCATTATTCCCATGACAGGTTCTCTTGATCCACTGTTTCAGGACTCCTGCAACAGTTGTCAAGGACTATGGTGAGAAGCGTTTAAAATCATTGGCTAACTTCAAAATCCCACTCAGATTCCCGACGAGTTATTTGTCTGATTTCTTATGTTGTCGCCTTTGTCTTCCTTATTGAGAATGTCTTCTTCAATGTGATGTGCTTTGCAATGTTATCCCAAAGGTGTGCATGATGCTACTATCATATCCCAATTGAAAATAACCAATCTCCAATGTGGCCAATTCAAGATTTAGATAATCTAATTTCCATTTGGAGCTGGATCTGAAGACATAACATAACATTGTGAGCAGCGTTTTTGCTACAAATATTTGACATATATCATTGCTGTCCAAGATTATTGATGTCAAGATAGCCTAATAAATACATACTTAAATTTCCGTTTCTTCAAAGCACATTGATGAACATTAGTACTGTATGGGAGGCCCTTTCAGGTTGTATGGAGATACTTTCTTTTACAAATAGCTTCATAAAGATCCAGTAATGAACAATGCGTATTGGTTAAAGGAGGGTATCTTATTTGTATCATCGGCTTAAGTAGAGAGATTGATTAATGGAAGCAATACATTGTATTCTGATGATGAATCCAAAGGATGAGATGACAAGTGCATGTTAAACAATTAGGGTTTAGTCTAGCATTGGCTTAATTTTGAAGTCTCTCAAACTGCTGAAGTTTTACAAATTGCATGGCTGGTATGCGAACATTATATGGCCATAACTGCCTGTTACCACACTCAATTTTCCCATGTTCACTATTTTGAAGTTGTAAAATAATCCCAGTTGATAGAATTTATGGGCTAAGGTAATTGTTTGCACTGTAGTTGTCATGATACTTTACACACTTCCAAGTAGCCTGTGATACATATAGTATGGGGCGTGTAATCTTTGGTGAAGTCAAATGTGCTAGTCCAATGTATGTGTCCTACTAGGTGATAATGTAGTAGTGGACATTCATGGCTTACTCTTCCCTTGGTGGTATGGGAATGTTAAGACTTTCGATTGAAACTCCTTATCTTTTTGTATGACTTGCCCATTCTTGCAATAGCGATGTTAAGACTGAAGCTCCTTATCATTCTTCCAACATGAGCTTGTTATCATTTTCTATTTTCTTTATTGTGTGGTTTAAACAGACTACTAGAAGCATGCTTAATCTTAGATGGAAGTTTTTCTTGTTTTACAGGTGGTTTATTCCAATGAACGTTGTGCTGGCTTCAATATCTGGTTCAGTAATAGGCTTCATTGTTGCATCAATCGTCCGTCCGCCACGCAATTACTTCAAGTTTACAATTGTACAGATTGGAATTGGTAAGGGTCATCTGGGATATCAATACATGCCAATGTTGTTTGATTGAGATTTAAGCTATATAATATCCAACTCCATTACAAATTTTGTTGAGAAATTTATGTTAGACAATTAACAGTCCTCATAATTTGTGTTTAACCTCTTTAAACTGTGTTCTTGGTAATCTACCTTTGAAATATTCAAACATTTTTTCCAAATTAATTATGCAAAAACACATAATTTCTGACATGTTTATATGTACTTATTCTTGCTGTTTCAAATGAGAGTGTAGCTAAGGAATATAGCCTTTCAGAATTCAAATAATGCCATAGTGTGCCTATATGTTCCTCTTCCATTGTCTTATGTGATTGTTCCATTTCATAACTAAAGATTTTTTTTTGTGATTGTTCCATTTCATAACTTAAGATTTTTTTTAGTTTTAACCATTTAGTTTTATCATTTTATTTTAAGTTTTCTGAAAATATTCAAAATATGTTATTTATTCACAGTACTTTGTCATTGAACATCATTCAGGTGGTTCCTAACGTTTTATTATTCTCCTTGAAAAGACCTTGCTAGTTGCAAATATTGTTTAACAGAAAAGAAAGTTACAGAGGGGTGAACCCTTTTTTTCCCATAAGGGCAAGGATAAGTAGCACCTCTGCCTTTGCACCTTATAAGATATTGCCATAGCTGATGGATTTATTACATATTATGGTGTTACAAAATATTGAAGAATTATCTTTGAGAAAAATAAGGATGTAGAAATAACACCAATGTCACTATCTTAGAACATTGCCTATGCAGTACATGAAATGACTTAAGAAATCTCAAGTGCTACTCAGGCTTATTACAAGGGATGATCCATTCTTTATTACTTCATCAAGTATGAAAAGGTTACATAGGGGTGACATATTTTGAGAAATTGTCTCTCGACAAAGGTGAGGATACCTAGTATGGTAGTACCTCTTCCTTTGCAACTATATGATATGGCCATAGCTGATGGCTTTGAAATATTTTTTGTAAAATATTGAACAAATAACCTTGAGAAAGATAGAAGATATAGGAATAACACCAATATCATTAGCTTAGAATGTCGCCTATGTAGAACATGAAAGGGGTTAAGAAGACTTAAGTGCTTCTTCAATGTATTAGAAAGGATGGCTCTTTCTAATGATGGCCAGTTTCAGTTTCCCTGGGTAAGCTTAGACATTGACTTCTGTGTTTGCAAACGTTTCCATCGTTTTGAATCTTTTGATTCAATGGATAATTTCCTGTAAAAGGGAGCGTCATAGGATACTTATTTCTGCATACTTGATGGCTGACTTATCTTCTTTTGCTTGCTTGCTCTTTGGTTATGTATTATTGTCAGTGTTATGCTCTCAAATTGCCCTTTCGAAGGGCATTTAAATTCCACACTACTGACTATGTGGAAGAAGATTTCAGCACCTTGTTCATGACAGAACATTTCAAGGTTAGACTTAATGTCCAACATGTATATAGATTTTATCTGTGTTCTTTTTTTGGTATTGGAACAAGAATGGGATGTCATTTGGTAGTTTATAGCTGATTACAATCTTTTCATTAGATGCTGTAATTAATATGCTGTTTCAGAAGTTTTTTATACTATCTTTTCCCCATTCTATTTCTAGTAGATAGTCTTAAATCTTTTGTATGTCATCATCCTATTCTTACTCAAGCAAATACTAATGTCATAGTTGCTATTGGATTGAGTTGATCATATACTAGATGCTTTGTGAAACATAAGAATTTATTTTCTTGGATTACGTTCCAATGAAACAAATCTAGATATCACTGTAAGCTTATGGGTTGGAGCTGTGAACAGTAAGCTTTTCAAAACTAATGCAAATGGGCTTTGTGTAGGGAAACTTATGTGTGTGTTATTTGTGTAGGGAATATTGGAAATGTACCTCTTGTATTAATTAGCGCAATTTGCCGGGACAAAGAAAATCCTTTTGGAGATTCCTATACATGCAACGAAGTTGGCAGCGCATACATATCTTTCGGTCAATGGGTATATGAAGATTGTCGCCTTAAATTTTGCAGTTTGACATACTTCTGTAGCTAAATTATCCTCTTTGTCAAATTATCTCTTTCATATTGATATGTTTAATGTTATCTTATTTTGTAATTAATCTTTATTAAAATCTCCACATGCCCAAGCGTGCTATTTTTTTTGGAATGTTTTCTCAACTTCCTAGTGGGCACTAGACCCTTTTTCTAGAATAATCTTCTCTTCCTTATTCCTTGTTGTTAAAGGTAACATTTTAAATGTAAAGGAAATGAAAGCATTATTTTGAATATCTGTTTCCCCTAACGACAATTGATAAGGCAGAAGCCACTATTACCATTCCATTTAATAGAGTTTAGTGGATGCATGGGTTTTCTTTGTAGATGAAAACCATTTTCTTGTTTTAGCCATCTCATGAGGCAGAAAAAAAGTTGCAAACTATACACATTTGTCTATATGTTGTCAATTAAGTGCAGATGATTTGTGTTGCAGGTTGGTGCAGTCATCCTTTATACTTATGTATTTTCTATGCTGTCTCCTCCTCAAGTTTCAGTACAAGAAGAAATTGAAACTGCATTACCTGAATCAAACACTAACTCTGAGAATTCAGACACCCTAAAACTTCCGTTGTTGTCATCAGAAGATGGGAATGTTAACTCCAATCAATCAATATCCTTGGATTGGCGGACACAGAGAAAGAAGGTAAGAACCTCACATAAGTTTTGAAAAGGATCAAAATATATAATGCCATATTGGATATTTTGTAATCTTAAAACTTACACCTTGATTGAGTAGCAATAAAGACTACCAGATTAGATTGAATTCAAGTTAGGATGAACTTTGTGAGGGTTACCAAGAGAGGTCATTTTCTAGGATGCATCGATGCTAGTGTAAAATCAGATTCTTTTGTAAACAATCTTTTCTATCTAGGTAAAAATATGTTTTTTTTCTTTGCAATAACATTTCTTCGCTTGCAAAACTTTAAATCTGAACATATATGGAAACGATAATGAGGTTATGCAGGAGAAAAAGTGAAGAGGTCTGACCTAGGATACAACTAGGCAGATAAGAAATCCCCTTTTTTGGAATGAAGAATTTGTTTAATTATGTATTGTGGTTACTTGTGGATCAAACAAATGTTATTTGTATGTTTTTCTTTCATGAACAGTGGAAAGATATATTTTTAAGTTTTTAACTATTTCTATTGGTTCTAGAGTCCTTACAAAACCGTTTTTAGACTACCCAAAATAGTCTATAGATTATTTTGTAAACATCAAATGAGTATTATAGGATAGAATTTACATATAAATAGAGATGTTAAAATAAAGAGTCATACCAGTAATATGCAAATGAGTATACATTTCCCAGTCAAAGTACTTTGCAAAATTTAACACCTAAAGTATAATCCCGCTTATATACACCATCAGTAACATGTAAATGAGAATATATTTCAAACTTAAGGTGTATGCCACTTGGTTGTGAGTTGTTGATTCAAATCTATGTTACCTATATATTATAATTTCTTAATGGACTAGCTGCAGTGTTTTACTAGAAATAATTCTAAACTTGTTCCACTTCCCTATTATAAAAGCCTTAGGGTAAAAGTTAATGCAAGGTGGTCTTAGGATGAAAACCCATATGACCAAAATTGACAAGGTACAGTCAACAATATGGAACTAAATATCGAAAGGTAAATTGAATGACAAAATACTTGATTATCATTGTTTAGAAAGGTAAAATTATGATAAACATCACAATTATACTTGGAAAATGCATGAGAAAGCAGAGAGGAACTTAAGAGATTAAGGAGAAAATTAACTTGGAAGTTGGTGAAGCAGCATCATTAAGAGTTTTCTTCTCTAATTATTGTTATGGACCTATGGTTAGTCATTACCTTTCACATTGAGCAATTGGTATGGATAGGCAAACAGTTCTTTCAGCTTTCACAATTCAGGGCCATTTCAAGGCTCTGTGAATTTGTTAGCCGCTACAGCCTTAGTTGGTAGATTGATGCTCATGATCCCAAGACCTTGTTCATTTTTGTCCTGCAGATCTGTTGAAAGTTGGTCAAAGCAAATTTACCTTAAAATTAGTGCCTGCTATAAGAATTTTCTCAAAGCCGATTGTCTCATGTAATATGGCTTATTTCCAGTGAGAATTAACAATTGGATATAAGAATTGAGCGCTGAATTAAAAGGATTCTACAAGCTAATTTTAACCATCTGCTAAGAGTAATCAATTATGTGCTTCTTAATCTTATGAGTCCTTCCAAATACATGAGATGCTTGGTACAGGTGTTTAGCTGATAGAAAATAACTATAATTTCCTTATTTCAGATGCTGAGGAATACTTGAGATCATATTTTCATATGTATTGAAATTCATCATTCCAGTAGAAGATAATGTGAAATCTTTAGTTATTTCTCTGAAGGTTTTTGCCTATTGAATGGACTATATACTCATAGTAAGGTGTTGCTAACTGTGTCATTTATTCGAGCCTCAGAATTGTGCCACTTAATTGCAAGACATTCCACTTTTTCCATTTAGTGCTCTCCCTAATGCTTCAACAAGAATTACACAAAGTAAAGGAGAGATGGCATCCTTGCCTGCTTCCTTTTATAAAAACATCAATTCAGTCTACCATTGACAAGAGTAAATCATGAGCCTCTAAAGCATTGCCGCATTGTAAGCCAATGATTGAGCCTCAGATATTGTTTGTTCACTTATTTTGTATTTGTTTTGCATTGATTTAGCATTTATGTGGGTAGATGGCGAAAGTTCCTAGTGAGAATTACTCAAGGGAATCACCAAAATAAGGAAACATATAATGTGAAACACCAGATATATAATCACAGGATATGTTGAATCTTACATTCTTCTAGAATGCATGATACATTATCCATGCTTGCTGTATACATGGGTATTCTAGTGAGGTTAAGTATTGTTCCTATGAGCATAGTTTTAATGTGATGTTTCAATAAGCATAGTTTACCCTTGTGGCAAAGGCCTCAGAACCATCTATATTAGATGCTTCACACCCGTTGTTATATAATGACTAGGTGGTGTCATGTGGCTATATGGATGAGTTATATAAAGTTTGGATGACCATTCTGTTTTCCTTATAGAATTAGTTATGACTTATGTTGTCTAGTTGTATTTACCTGACCATTTTTGGCTTCCACATGAGACTGCCCTGTATCGGATAAATATGTACGGGTGCAAAATGCACCCCTTCCTGCACCCAACAGGAACCCAGTATGTTGTAGTGCAGCTTTGGCATGTGTTGTGCATTCACCCTCACTCCCTATGGAATTTTGTCCAACACTAATACCTGGTATCCTCACTAGGGCATGCACTTGGGTCATATCCTACAGTTAAAATAAGAAAGAAAAAAAGAAGAAAAACAAGAATGACAAAGGAGAAGTTATCATTGACTTCTTTCTTGCGTTTTGGAAAATTCAACATTCACTTGTGCTTGATGCCTCTGCAGCATTTATATTTGATTTCAATTTACTATTTGACTTAGTTTTTTGTGATGATCTAATGTTTTGACTTTGCAATTTATTAAAATGTACTTATGTTTTGGGGGTCTAAACCATTTATAATTTTATACTCCTCCACCCTTGCACCTTGCATACCATCACACCCTTCCCTCTATGTGTTCAAGTTTTGGGGGTCCTCACGTTTTATGGGGGCTCATACTTGTTGTAGGTCTGCACTGATGTTCCATACCTACACCTTGGATATCCTCACACCCATGCACCCATATACCTTTGTTATAACACTAAGGTATTCTACATGTATGGATAGTTGCATTAAAAGAATGGTCATCCGAATATTGTTTCTTATAAAAGAAAATATAAGTTAACTTGCAAAGGTTGGTGGCACTATCTTCTTCCTATACTTAAGAAGAGGCCCCTTTATAAACCATCTTTTTTTTTTATGTGCGTTGGCTCCTTATCTAGTTTCTTCACTAGTTCCTTCAGTCTTCTGTTATAAGATGGAACAAATTCCATCTTACTTTGCTTTGGGTTATATATCTTGATGACAACCTCATTTTGGTTGCAACAATTTGAACTCCTCTTTAATGTCTTTTCACACAAAGATTTTCTGTAAGTCTTTCTAGGCACGTATTTGTTACCTAGCAGTTCCATGCACCTATCCATTGCAATGTGTAACACCTCATTCAGTTTGCCTCCTCGACTTTTTCATTTTCGTTCTGAATCGTGGTACAAGTCCTCTAGTGTATTATTGAATCTTCTTTGTTCACACCATAAAACTTGGGGCACGTCTGGTTTCCCTTGGCACCTTCCCATTGTTTTAATTGACTGACTAGGAGTTAGGTTGATTGGTTACTCTTCAAACTTCGTTTTCTATGGTGAGACAGTAGCTTACCTTGCAGATATTTTCGTTGTCTAGCCTGGTCATTACTCCTTTCAATGCCAAAATCCTTTCACTTCTGCCACGTACATGCACAACTATCACTATGATGCTCATTACCAAATGTAGCACCCTATAGTTGCTCCCATGTCAAACTCCTATTCCATGCACTCCTAGATGTACCATGTTGCAATGGATATTGTTTCTATTTTCACTCCATGAACCATCGGATGCACAACCTGTATTGCCCTTGACACATTGGGCGATCGTCCCCATCTTGTTCTTTGTTTGAAACAATCAAACTCTCCAACCAAATCATGTTCAATCAATATGCACTCCTTTCTCTTTAGATAAAGAGGGTCTTTAGTCTCACTTGGTTTGTGTCCTTTGTCAATGTTCGTGAAGAAATCTAGAGACTCCATTCCTAACAAAGGACTTCCCTTGTTTTGAGGGGACAAAATACATACTATAGGTGAAATAGTCTTGGGACTCGAAACATTTTCTGCACTTGCCTCCTCTTGTTCTAGTCTTTCGTTCCACAATGGAGGTACAGGTGTTTGCAATTTGCACCATCTCTTTCATTCAACAATTCTCTTGAAATAGGTAAGAATTCACTCCCTTTGTCTTTATGGATCACTATAGAAGGATCCTCGTCTATGCTTCATTCTTGTCAAGGAAGAGGTGGATCACCTGGCACACTTTGAATTCTTTTGACTTTTGCTCTCTATCTTCAGCCATAACCTAGATGTCTTCAGCTATGTCCTAGATGCGTGTTTTTCTTTGCATATTTCTTTTAGACCTTGTTGATTGATATTCTTATTGCCATTGTTAAATTCTTATTAGAGCGAGATGTTCGTCTTGACTCCTGTTGAAGAAATCTAGAGACTCCATTCCTAACAAAGGACTTCCCTTGTTTTGAGGGGACAAAATACATACTATAGGTGAAATAGTCTTGGGACTCGAAACATTTTCTGCACTTGCCTCCTCTTGTTCTAGTCTTCCGTTCCACAATGGAGGTACAGGTGTTTGCAATTTGCACCATCTCTTTCATTCAACAATTCTCTTGAAATAGGTAAGAATTCACTCCCTTTGTCTTTATGGATCACTATAGAAGGATCCTCGTCTATGCTTCATTCTTGTCAAGGAAGAGGTGGATCACCTGGCACACTTTGAATTCTTTTGACTTTTGCTCTCTATCTTCAGCCATAACCTAGATGTTGTCAGCTATGTCCTAGATGTTGTTTTTCTTTGCATATTTCTTTTAGACCTTGTTGATTGATATTCTTATTGCCATTGTTAAATTCTTATCAGAGCGAGATGTTCGTCTTGACTCCTGTTGATTGACATTGAACTAAGTCCATGTTGGTAACACTACCAAAATGTAGTATGTGGAAATTGTCATTTCATGCAATTCACAAGGTACCAGGAGATACAATATGATAAAGTACAAAGCAATATAGACACTATGCAATAGGAATACAATACACTGAAATATTATTTACATACATAATACCACACACAGCCAGAGATATATCAAGGCATGAGTCTATTATATTCTCCAATACGTCTGTAATACAATTTGGGAGAATAGACGTGGTCGAGTGACACGCTCAATACCAAGACAGTTGGGTACATATAGGTTGGGGGAGTACAGTGGCAGAATACAACCATTGTGCCCATAGCTATATATGAGTCATGTCATCATTATATCAACAGACAATCATAACTAAACATCAATCTCAATATCATAGCAAAACTAGACCATCAAGCATTAAGTCTCATGTGGATTGACATGGTTGGCTACAACCTGTAATCACTACATGTCACTTTCATGTATGAGATTTCTTTTATTGAGAAGATTTAATTTAATTTTTCTGCAATGCTGATGTGTTTTTCAAGCCTCTTTCATTGCATGAATGAAGACAAGACGGCAACCTTCATATAACATGTCTGCTTGGTTCATGGTACATCGATCGTGTAATCTTTGTTAACGAGTTATTCTGATGTATGCATTATGAATCTAATTGATTAAACATGAATGTTGTCATGCAGATAGCTGCTGGTATATCTTACCTTGTGGAGCGCTTGAAACTTAAGCAAATAATGCAACCACCTATTATAGCTTCTGTATGTTTTCTTTATTTTGTTCAGCATTGAAAAAATTGAGCAGTTACTTTTATTTCATCATTTTCTGTAGCAAGATGTAATACATTTTATATTTGCTCTCTTAAATCGTTACTATTTTGGTTGTTGAAACTTGTTGTAACATCTTTTCTATTTGTGGTCCTTTCTTAAGGTGCTAGTTTCGATGAGGTCACAAAAGTTACCATACTTTGCATAGACAATATTTTTGTGTTTCTTTATAGGGTTTGGAGGCTTACACAAAGTCATAAGCAGGGCAAGATTTGCTTGTCATTGAAAAGAGTTGGCAAAAGACAAGTCAATAAATTGTGACTTTATATGTGCTTGGAAAGAAGCTTTCACCAAAGTAATGGAAGATAATGACACGTGTTTACAATTTAAACTAGAAATTAGTTTTAGACATGGCATGAATAAATGATTACAGACTATGATACATTGGAGAAGGATTTCACATTTTTTCTCCAAAAGGGAAACATTGATTTCTTTTGGGGACCTTGACAAGTTATACATGTTCTCATTTTGCTTGTTGCAGATCCTTGCAATGGTGATTGGTGGCATACCACTTTTGAAGAGATTCATTTTGACAGATAATGCACCTCTATTTTTCATCACCGATGCCTGCATTATCCTTGGGTATATGTTTGACTTCTCTTCCTATGTTTTTTTGAGCTAAATATATCATTCTAGTCTTTATCTTTGCTAGGTGTCTAGATAGCATCATAAACTTCTCTTTATTTTATGCAATGTAAAAATCACAATTTTAGATTCTCATGATTTGCTAGAGAAAGGGATACCAATCTATTAGTTTTTTTTCTTATCGTTTATATGGGATTAAAATGGGTCCCATCCATATCACATCATGACCATAACACTTTGGTAATTATGCGTATATCGCGTGGCAAGTTTTGAACGTAGGTTTCCACCTTTAAAGTTTATGTTTTTGACTACTTGATCTCATGCCATTTTATTTAAAAATGTTGTATTTTCACTGAAGGGATTGGAACCTTGGTCAATTTATCACTTCCCACCACTTGCCCATACCATACTCCTTGGGCCTTAAATGTTAAGGTTCACCCATGATATTGGAACCTTGGTTTATAGTGAGAAACTCTTTGTTCCCCACCCCTTGCCGCAAACCTCTTAGGCATAAATGTTAACGTTTACCCATTAGATTGGAACTGGCATTTAGGATGTGGAAGTCTTCGTCCCCCATCGTTTGCTTCCAATCCCTTGGGAAAATGTTAAGGTTTGCCCATAGGATTAGAACCTTGACTTATGATGTGAAACTCGTGCTCCCCACCTCTTGTTGCAAACCCAATGGGCATTACAAATGTATTAGTTATATGTATCTGACTTATTGAAATTTAGGTGTGCCTATAACAAGCCTCCTCTGCTTGGCTCTATTGGCCAACTCTTTTTTTAGCATGAGCCTTTCTTTGAGAGAATTGTTTTGTAAATAAATGGCTTTTTATGTACTAATTTGATTAGGGTGTTTATTTATGTTTTAACTCTTTTTTATTACAGTATTTTGTTTGTATGTTTTACAACCGATTTTTGTTGAAACTTGTGTAATCTGATCTTGTTTAGGCCAAGGCCAAAAATGTGATGAGATGCTTATGAGCGCCATTTATGTAGCCTATGGGCATTCCTCAATTATGCAAGCCTACAGGCATGTTCATGTAAGCCTATGGGCCCACCTTTATGGATAACCTCACTTAAAAGGGTAATTTATTATTATTTTATTGTAAGGTTAACCTCAAGGTTAAGTTTATGTCGGCTTGAGGTTAACCTCTCATTAGGGATTTGGTATCACTATAAATATCCCTCAATGAGGATCCATTTGTATCATAAGTGTGAATAAAATATGATACATTGGGTTGCATATGGGCACCCACCTTCTCCTTCCTCTTGTTGTCTCCTTTTGTCGCTTAACTTTATTTACTATTGCTATCTTTTAAATGCTTCTACTTCTTTTCTACATACAACTGTGGTGAATGCATGTTATGTCATGTTTCTGGAAAATATTGTGAATTCACACAATTTTCACAATGAACTAGTTCTCATCTTATATTATATCCTACTATGTCTTATAAAGTTCTAGGTTAAAAAATAGTTTGAAAAGGTGGAAAATATTGTGAATTCAAACAATTTTCACAATGAACCTAGTTCTCACCTTATATTATATCCTACTGTGTCTTATAAAGTTCTAGATTAAAAAAAAGTTTGAAAAGGTCACATCTCCTAGGTTGTAGATGTTGAACATTATAAATATTCATCTAGCATCAGTGTCAATGATAAAAAGAACCTATATATATATATATATATATGATAACAGATATAAACTTTTGTACCTTGGGGTTAGATGGCTTTGCAAGGACTAATTTATATATATATATATATGATAACAGATATAAAATTTTGTACCTTGGGGTTAGATGGCTTTGCAAGGACTAATTTATTAATGGCTTGGTTAAAGGGTCAAAATTAAAGAAAGTATAAATTTGAACCATACATGTAAGGTAAAGTGAAATCTTCCCTTGTGATCTACAAGGTAGTCTCATGTGCCAACTAGGCATGCTAGCTAGGTGAAGTACTATAAGTCCACCTTTACCTTTATACACATGAAATGCAATAACACCTTTTTAAAAATAATGCTTAGGAAGAGGTAAGTAGCTCTGCCATATTAAGAATTGAAACCGCACTTTGTTTGTTTGTGTGGTTGGTTCAAATAAATTACTACAATTAACTTAGCAATTTTTCAAGAGCCCCTAATATGGATACGACATTATGAAAAACATATATATTTTATATATTAAAAGGAAAAATATATAGCACAAATGCTTACACAAATATAAATTTTAAATAGGGTATTTTCATTAATTAAGAAGGGGATTGTCATTATTTTTAAATTTAAATTATATTTAAAAAAAAAAAATTCTTTTTTTTAGTCCCATGGCATGTGTACAACTCTAGATGTGCCTAGGCCATATTCGGATGTATTAGATATGGAGCATGTTTTTGGATACATCTAGATATGGTACCCATTTATTTGGATATGTTAGGATATGGTATCCCAAAAGTATTATATCCATATCCATATATTACACATGGATGAGTATCCAAGTAAGAGGATTGTTGGATACAACAACTTTGCGTTGTTCTCTACCCCCATCCCCAAAAGTGTCGGAATTCACAAAATTTTCTAGAAATGAACAAAAACAATTCATCCACTCAAATCTTATACAAAAAGCATTAAAGGACGAAAAAAGGAAAAGGATAGAGATTGGGGGGCTCCTATGGGCACCATAAATAATCACTGTATTATTCGTGCATTGTACTAGATGAACTCTCAAAGGAGGCACTTCAAATTGAACCAGGTACGTGCTTAGTACAGGAATTCAGTGAGGACAATGCATTGCAGCTGGTCCATATCTCTATCTGGGGGGATTAGTTCACTCCAGTTAAAACAAACATAGTTAAAGCAACTTTTTCAAAAACTCAGCAGTCATTGATTTAAAGGATACTGGTTGACAAATTGGGAAGGTGTCTAAGGATAGAACTTAGCTTGATAGAGATAGCTAGTTATGATGTATAAGCGACCTGAATTTTAGGTCATTATTGAAACTTTGAAGAAATGCCAAAGAGGCATTTGAAGAATGTAATTTCATATTTGCTTAATATGAAATTATGATTTTTTTCGAGGAAAAATAATCACTGTATTATTTGTGGATAAGATTCACAACACTCTGATCCATCAATGAAGAGTGGAAGTGGGTATATATACCAATACCAAAACTTTAAATACCTAATAAAATCTAACCTAAGTCAACATTATAAGGAGGATTAAGGTTAATTATAAGTTATAAGGTGGGTCTAGCCATAACCAGGTTAATTATGACTCACAAGACTTAATATAAAAAAATTATATAATGAATGAATACATTGTACAAAGAATGCCCTTATGCCTGTCAATATGATATCATATAATGTTAGTATTGCCCAATGAATCAAATTACACCTTTGAAAACCCATTATAATTTAATTTGAAAAGTCAAGGATAGAAGACATTAGTGATAATAATATCTTCAACCCATAATGGATCCTCTAATGTACCTCTACAATTGAGAAAAATCCTTTAATATCCCCCTCATGACCTAGGAAATATCCATCAATATTTAAGAACTGAGCTTCAATCCTTTGTAATTTTAAAAAATTCTGCATTACGTGTCCCTTACTCTAACAATATCTATAAGTGGTATTTTAATTCTTTAAAGACATACCCTATCCCTTGAGCCCTTATGTATTATCCTCCTTAAATTTAAATTCCTTTGCATGATCTTGTATTTGTGGAGACCAACCACAATTTGACATTGCCCCCTAAAAATAAACTAGAAGAGAAAATGTTGATAAAGAGTATATATTTTGAGACTTCAAGATTATAGGAATTATATAAACCATTAGGTTTAACAATTGAAAAGAGGGATAGGGATTTTCAAGGGAATATTCCATACTTTACATCATCCTTTTGTTTAAATTGAGAAAATGCAATATATGCTCTTATGCCTTGAATCTCGTAGTATAGTCCTTAACATTTTCAAACCTAACAAAATTGAAGAGACAAAAACTCTCATTTGAGATGACTTACTTTGGTAGTATATACTTTCACAAAAAGCTCATCCAATTTTGACCATACTTTAAAAACATTGCTCTTGTATTTGATGTGCAAAAGCAACTCTAGGTCAATTGGAAAGGAAAATAAATCAAAAGCCTCTTCTTCTCCTTGATGGTGGGTGTTTTCACAAGGAACAAATATTTTATCCTCTTGAAATATGCATGAAAAGTTCTTACTACATAACATGACAATCATTTTGGTTCACCAAATTCTATAATTATACCCATTAATATGAGTAACTAGGGCTTTGTGATCCATCTTCCACAACTTTAATTCCAACACCATAATAAGCCTATGTACTCATGTTACTAATATATAAAGCTCAATAAATCATATAATTTTAAATATGGGCTCAAAACACTTTTGCATGCAAAAATTATAGCCTTTGGAAGACTTGCCCTAATGGACCCCCCCAAAAAAAATAAAATCCCCAAACCTTAGTAAAGCAGCATCCAATTGCTCAGTGTCACTTGGCACCATGTAATTCGTTGGGGTCCACTTATTTTCTGCCACCTTAGCATCCTTGTTCCAATGCAACTGTGACAAGTGTTGGATTTCGATTGGTGTAGGGGATGAATGTATAGTAAAAGTTTGAATACGTGGCACATAGGGCTGCCAAGTTGGCCAAGGATCCTGGAATGTTTGAATGTACCAAAAAATCCTTCCGTAAGGTTCGAACTCGAGCCTCCATCTACCTAAGAGCCTTGGTCTAACCAAAGCAACAAGGTGCCCCTTGGAGAATTGAGGGTAGGACGCCACTAATGACCTTAGTTCTAGAGTGTGCCTTTTAAAAAGAATAGATGGCAAGACTCTATCTTGCGACAATCTGCCTCCAAGATTGTCACAAGCCTGCGCATAACCAACCACAAGCAACAAAGATGACTATTGTAGCAATGATTTCGTAGAAGACGTGAATTGAGTCATTCTTTGTGAGTGAAAAATGTTGCCATTGAGATTCGAACATAAAACCATCACCATCCTATGCTCAAACACTTGCCATGTTGTTTGTTATGCCATGCACTCGACTGGGTGATAAAAAGATTGTCATGTTTGTTAAACCTTGCCTCAATCTGTGAAGAAGTCAAAAAATTTATGTGTGAGATTTTGAACCTGCGACCCACTTGAGGCCATTGCTTTAATTTCCTCTACCTACTTAAACACCATGGCACGCCTTTCACGTTGACATAGGATACCATCTTCTCTGTAAAGAATGCATCCAAGGCGAAGAATCTTGAGGCAATCAGGGAGGTGCATGGTCCATAAACACACATAGCACTCAAGTGCATACGCAAGCCAAGATTGTATGCAAAGTTTGGCGCCAAATTCAAATTCAAACTGTGGCCAGGTTCCCTCAAATTTGCCATAGCTTTGAAGACAAGGAATGCTGCCAAACAAATTGGGATTTGAATTTTCAAACAGAAAGTCGAAAATATTCCGATAACAACAAAGTAAGTAGTAGATTTGGTAAAAACATAATCTTTGAGGGGTCATTTGCCCTATAATTTGGAAGAAGATCGGAGACTCCCAAAAACCTTTTTGTGTGACTAGCTATGCCACTCCACACACGCTCTGATACCATGTTGGAATTCATTATATTTTCCAGAAACGAACAGAATCGATTTGTCCACCCAAATCTTATACAGAAAAGGACGAAACGAAAAGAGACATAGAGATTAAGGGGAGTTCGTAAACACCATAAATAATCATCGTATTATCCGTGGATAAGATTTGCAACACTCCAACGATTAAATGAGAAGTGGTGGGGGGTATTTATACCAAATACCAAATCCCCAAATACAATTAACGTAAACTTAAGCCAACATAACAAGAAAGGCTTTAAGGTTAATTACAAGTTTATAAGGTGGGTTTAACCATAACAAGGTTAACTACGACCCATAGGGCTTACATAATAAAATATTACAATAAATTCAATACATTGTACAATGAATGCCCTTAGGCCTATCCAATATTATATCATACAATGTCGGTCTTGGCCATGAATTAGATTACAATTTCAACAAAAAAGGGACCCTAATCATCTTGAGACCTTTGAAAATGGCTTGGAAATGTCAAGGTGTATTTGGAAACATATAAAGAATGACATGGGTCTCAGGATGCATCTTAATATCTATAATTATTTTAAAAATATTTTCAGGGCATTTTCATACTTAGATCCAATGTCACATGATTTGGGGACTTTAACAAAAAAAGTACAAATTTTGACGATTTTTTGCCTTAGGCAAACAAATACAATGAACATTTTTGAGAAAACTACAATCAATAAAATCCATCCTAAGACTTTTCCCATTTGTGTCTTTCATTCCGATATCTACTTGATTTAATTTTACATCTATAAAAAGTAAAGGTTGAAACAGAACAACTAAAGAAAAAGTTAAGAGATAAACAAAATGATTTTAGCGCAATTCATTCAGAGCCATATGCAAGTCAATATCATTTTTGTGTGAAATATGAAGTTCTTTGTGCATATTTATATTTATTTTGGATTTTTACATTAATGAAACTATTTGTATTCTTTTTCAAACATCATTGAATTTTACAACTAAAATTTTCAATAACAATTTCTCTAGTTTTAATTTTTATCCTTGTCCAATTCCAATACAAGATTCATGTGAATTAGGATTTCACATCGGATACCTTTCATTCTCTTACAAGCAGAATCATACCAAAGTTTGTTCTTCATGCTCTGGTTATTGAATCCCTACAAATGAGAAATTAATTCACATACAAAGAGATAAAATGTAACAAACTTTAACATAATTCCATTACATATAAATAAAGATGCACAATGGGAAGTACTTGAAGCACATCACTCACAATATGTGTCCTTGACAACCTAAGTATATGGTATACCTCATGATTTGGTCAAGCATACACATGGCCAGCATAGATGACAATCATACTTCCCGCCATGGATGTGAACATATAGGAATTATAGGATCCATATGTGGTTGGTAACTGCCAAACTACCACCACACTATCCATATACATAAAACTTTAAAGTATACCTCATCACACATTACATAATATTTACTGCAAACATGTATGTCACAAGATATATATACATGCAACAATGCTATGTGACAACAACACATACGACAAACTCTATTTACATGTCACCAATGTTGTGATGGAGCACAGGCATCCATGCGATCATACACATGCATTCATGCAGATGTGACGTACATGTGCTGACTTGTCATTCATCTACCTCTGGCCCTACACTATTTGTTGGTCTGTGTTTCTTTCTTTCTTTCATTGGCCTGTAGCTATTTTGTTCCAAGGATTGTGGCCATATTTTTAATTCTATGGTTAGGAATATTCCTAATCAGCATTTGATGAAAATGTGTTAAGAAAAGAATGAACTATATTAACGTCCACATATGTTCAATTAAAATTTCAAGTAACAGGACTTGAAAGTGCGAGTTATAATCGCTAATTAGGAGTGCTAGTAGGTCTGCAATAGTAAAAGTGTAGTACTTGCTTGATGCATTAAGTGATGTCTTTGACTATTGGAATCCTCCTAGCACTCTTGATTTGCACTTATACTTTTGAGTCTTGTTACTCAAGTTAGGACATTTGTGGGCATAAACATAATTTCTTATTTTCTTAACTGGTTTCATCCTCATGGAAGTAATATGATAAATCATACAAACATGGTACACTATAATGTTTCTTTAGAGAAATTATTTAAGAGTCTAATGAATTCTCCATTTTATTGCAATGTGCACAATGATGCAAGCCCCTAGTCTCGTAGTTGTTAAAATGAAAACTTAATATATGATTTTCCATCTTATATCCTAAACATTCAAGAAGCTAATATCTTGGTTTATTTGACTTTTTATTATTGGAGAGGCCTATGTAGGATAACAGTGATCAGCCATAATCTTCAAATGTTTATTAGTTGTGATGGCATCAATAAGTGTTGTGTCACTTGATATATGAATATATGCTTCTATTACATGACATGATTGTCATGTATGTCATTGAAAATAATGTGTATCAGGTATGTATCTTTTCTGGTTCTCAAATGTCCTCGTTCTTGTGATGCAGAATATTTTTTCTTTGTTTCATCTTTTTTATGTTCATTAGTCTCTTGTTGATTAATGCTTTTATGTTTGATTTTTAATTGCAAAAATAATCATTTATTTGATGTTGGTTGGAATTGCTGCCAATCTAGCTGCTTTATTTGTGATGTAAGTGCCACAACTTTTGCCATCTTTCCGATTTGTTGGTAACATATTTCCAAAGAGACATGCATTCAATTGTTTTATTTTAAAAAAATTGCCAGATTGTTACTTGAAAATGACTCAATGGGTTGGAGAGAGTTGAGTATTTTGATGTCTTTAGAGTTAGTTGGGGAAAAACTTGACCATTAGATATAGAGAAAATGCCCCATAACACACTGCATAACAGTTAGTAGATATTATGGTATCGATAGGGGGTTCACAACTGCCAACTACTATCAAACCACTCATATACACAAATTATTAAAAATTTCCCATAACACACTACATAGCATTTATTACAAACACTTATGTTGCTACATGCATACATAAAACACTATGTGACCACAACACACTTACAACAACTATGTATGCCACATAAATCAAACTCTGTTTACATGTATCACCAAGATGGTGATGTTGCACATGCCTCCCTGTGCTCATGCAGATGTGTCTTTCATGTGACAATTCATCTGCCTTAATCTACCCCTTCCTTTAGATTGGTCTGCATTCTCATGGACAAACAAACTTATTCAATTAGGGTATAAGCATTGAACACTTGTCACACTTCTTGAGCCAGACAAGCAAACTTATTCAACTAGGGTAGAAGCATTAACCATTTGCCGCACTCCTTCCTCTCTACATCTTCAAAATGGAATCTGCCATTGTCTGGCAACACAACAATATTCTCCATTTGCTTTCTCTGCTTTGTGTAACTTGTTGCATCACAGGTTTGAGGGGCAATGTCTGTCGCTACTTGTGTTGAGGATCAAAGGGGTGGGAACCCCCCTTTAAGGTCAAGGAGCAGGTTCTTCCAGATTTTGTGCCTTTTTTAGGGCCAAGTGGGTGGGAGCCCCCCTGCAGGGTCAAGGGGCAAGTTTTATAATTTTTATTTATTTATTGGTATTTCTGAATATATTTGTACTTGGTCTGATCAGGCTTGCCCATGTTTGCGATATGTTTATGTAATGAAAAACTTTAAATTCAGTACTAAGAGTTGTTCCGGCAACGAGGCATTAAGGGTTAGATATGTTGTATTGTTGCTGTAAGTCATGCAGAAGCTTTTCACCTATTGAAAAGGGATAATTGTCATATGTCATTGACTGTAGGAGGAGGTTCTCAATGGGAGATTTTGCAGATAATTTAATTTTTTGTCCAGTGAATTTATCATCTTCTGCATAAGCAATGCCACACTTACTCAGCACACATATATTTAACAAAATTCTTGTCTTGTAGTGTTTTAGCTGTGGGATGACAATATGTAACAATTCATTAGCCATTTCTGCATTGAAAAAGAATGCATAATGCATGCTATTCTTGCCTAAGATGTATACCATTTTTTATAACTTGTTGACAATAGTGAAATCAGGGAAGCAATATATATCTGAAGCACGTATCTATATGTATAATATGAAACAATTGAACCCATTTGAGAAATAGAAAGTCTAGAAGTGCATTCAGCCAGCACATCATTGCAGTTGTTCTCTTTCCAAGCTAGGGGCTTAAAAGTGATAGTAAATGGCATGTTCGTGGTATTATGTTATAGTTAAAACATACTAGGCCATTAGTTTCTTCAAACGTGTTGCAATTGTACCAGGGAGGCATCTTCCTCAAGCAACTAAGAAGTTGTCTTCTTGTTTCTTATTTGAATGTGCAGAGGAGCAATGATTCCATGTATATTACTTGCTTTAGGTGGCAATCTTGTGGGAGGTGAGTAAATTTTATCGGTTTCTTCATAATTGCATTTTAGTGCATAATAGGGAATGGACTTATGTGTGTACTGATGATAATTAATAACAACCAGGTCTATAATTAATAACAACCAGGTCTATAAGATTCTAATCGTTGCATCTTATGTCTGCAGGTCCTGGAAGTTCTGAGCTTGGATGGAGGACAACTGTAGCAATTATTGTTGGTCGATTAGTCTTCGTGCCTCCAGTTGGCCTTGGTATTGTTACTTTGGCTGACAAATTGGGTTTTCTTCCCCCCAATGACAAAATGTTTCGTTTTGTTCTGCTCCTTCAGCACACAATGCCTACATCTGTTCTTTCAGGTAACAAATATTCTAAGTTATCCAGTTTTAAGCTCATCTTTGAGTTTGAGAAGGATAAAAATGGGAAAAACATTGAAAACAAAATCAACTCTAAAATATGCCATGAAGTTCCAAAGCTAGACCTGAGCTCATCTTCAAGTTTGACAAGGATAAAAACTGAAAAAACATTGACAAAAAAATAGAAAACAGCTATAAAATTTGCCATTAAGTTAAAAAATAGAAAGAAATATTTATATTAATGCAAATATCTAATATAAATATATGTATAAATAACTTTACATTTCTTGGAAGAATGAGAGTGACTTGCAAATGTCTCTGGGAATGAGTTGCCTAGGATCATTTTGCCTTGTTAAGGTTGTTTTAACTTTTCCCTTGGTTTTTTTGTTTCAAACACTAGATTTTGTACATGTAGAAGGGGGTTAAGTAAATGTGGAATGAAATATGCAAATCCAACAAGTTTTAGGTTTACATTTTTCTCCATCGACTCTTGTTGAATTTGTTCGTGTAAGGTGGAAAGTTTTGAAATTGTCAAAATTTGAGCATTTTTTATATAAAATTTACCAAATCTGGAAACACATTTCATATTTATTTAATTATCCAAGGTTATCCTTCCATGTGGATGACAGTTTTTATTTGACCCTTTTTGGTCTTGCTGTCATATAAAGTGCATTATATGGTCTTCAAACCTAGATGTTTACATGAAAAAAACATTGGAGTTATTGAAAAGACCATTTTAGATAAGAAAAGATATTTCATGTGTTAAGATGTAAATAAATTATCTTAAAAATTGTGTGTGTTTAAATTTACATATTCATTGATATATTATGACATTCATTATATTATGATGTTGATTGTTGATTGTATTGTTCATCTTGCTATAATCAAATTTAATAACAATTTTGGGTCAATGCATTTGAATTCAGGGGCTGTTGCTAATATAAGAGGGTTTGGAGTCAAGGAAGCAGCAGCAGTATTATTTTGGGTCCATGTTTTTGCCATTTTTTCTATGGCTATTTGGATCATTTTGTATCTTCATTTGTTATTTTAAGAAAAAGGTTATCTTATTATCGGGCCTTTAAGCATCAAAGTTCGAATTTGGGTTTGCATCAATTGTTAGCAGATCGCATTTGTATGTCAAGGAGGCATTGTTTGTTTGCACATGCCAAATATTGGCACAAAACTGCTGCAAGTCTGCAATTTTAAAATTTCTTGTAATACTAAGGGGCAGGTGATAGTGTGTGGCGAATTTGGTCATGTTGGATCAGCCAATTAGCTGTTTCAGGTCTTCTACAGTCATTCAATACCAAAATTCAGTACCAAAATTCAGATTTTCATTATAGAACTTTTCTTTGTGCATTATTCTTTATCTAAAATAAAGGCTATATCAGTTTCTTTTAATCAAGTCACAGTTTTAGATCTAAAAAAAACTCTCTTATAGATCTAAAAAAAGCCATATCTCCTATTTTGTCTAGTAACAGTTTAATGTTTTTTTAAACTGTAATTAAAGACTTAAGCAACCAGTATAAAGTATGAAAAAATACAATAGGGATTTGTTTGAGTCTATAAATTTTTTTGCGTACTAAATTTTTCTAGGGTATTTTGATTCTTTGGTAGGAAAGCCACACAATTTGTCTTTGATCTGTATTCTCATTTGTAATACCTAGTTAGTTTTCCTCCTTAATTAGTTTAAATCAATTTCTTCAATTTGATTAATAGTAAACCTTATTACAAACTCAACTATGGTTTTGTCAAAAATAGTTGGTTTTTCATTTAAAAAAACAGTTGTTTGTAATTTGGTCCTAGGTAATGATGCAAATTACTATCTTACATTTCCTAGAAGAAAGCAACAGACCCTGGTTATTTTGGTGTAACAATGTAGAAATCCAGTTTGATGTTATCGCTTTTTTGGAGAGCGGTTGTCTTCCAATTGTGCTGGTTTGATTTGCTTAATAATCACAATCAATTTCAGGTTGTAGATGGGATGTAGGCCTTGAATACAAAGGTAGAGGGCAACATAAATATATTTCTCCTATTATGCTCATGGTTTATGTTATGATTGGTCTCTGCAATTGAGAATATTGAAACTATGTTAATATCCAGATATGTGAAACTTAATGTTGATTATACTTGAGCCAAGCTAAGGTTGCGGTTTCTCTCTCTTAGCAATTGAAAAAGGAGTTATCAGATTTTATATTTTCGAGTTTATATGGACATTTAAATTTATGTCTTTAGTTTCATATATAATTTAAAATTATAATAAAATACTAAAATGTTTATGTAAGTGTTAATCTTCACATTGTAATTTTTGTATATTGTTCTATGGCCATGAGCATCCTATAAGGTGATTTATTTGTATTATTTTATTGTTATCTAATGCCTTGTTCTTTAATCTTGACCTTGGATGCATGGTGGTATTTATATTCCCAATTGTTCAACCGTTTCTTCGTCAGTTTGATCTCTTTATTTATTAGTGAGACTACTGATGTTTAAGAGGATCTTTCATATTTGTGTTTTTATACGTGGATTGTTTTGCTTTTTTGAGTAATGTGTTGATTTTGTTTGTTCTTAAACCCATTGTAATTTATAACATCGTATCAAAGTGGATGTGAATCTTCATGGCTTGACCTAAAAATCTGGTCTTCTGATCTCCTAAAAGTGATTCTAGAAGAGGTGTGTGTTTCAAAAGGAGTAGTTGTGAAGTGAGTTAGTTTGATTGGTTTTTATTTAAAGTTTTCTAAAAACCCTATGTGGAGCTTGGATTGTGGTAATTTTTTTGCTGTCCTTGTGAATAATATTGGCTAATAGGTTCTATCCTTGTCCTTTCTTAGGTATTCAATTTTTTTTTTTTTTGCATTGACTTGTTTAGATGAAGTCATGTATTGATGGAATGATTGTGGTCAGATAAAGGATTGGATTTTATAGAGGTTTTGTTAAAACCCAAATTGGCTTTTTAGGATTTTTTTAAGATCTATATCCTTTGTAATACTGGGTTATTTGGTATTAGAGGCTCATTTGGCACCAATAAAATTGAAGGTGTTGAACATTTTTAGATCATCCCTATGTGCCAGTGATTTTTTTGAACAGAATCTAATGCACTACATAGATCTCTAGGTTTAAGACAAAGGGTTTCTCATTTGTTCTTGAAAGGCTTCAACAAAAGAGATTTAGCTTGAGATACTCTATTCCATAGAATGATTCAATAGGACAACCATCAAGAATTTGGTGTTTTTGTCAACTCCTTTGATATCTATGCATAATTTGGTGGGGGGATCAATTCATCATATCATCAAAATATTTGATATAGAGTGACCATTGGGAGCTCTAAGCTTATTCTTCTTTGGCACAACCTTTGGATTTAAACTTGGATTCAAATTTTAATCCTGCCAAGTCTTTGGGTAGGTTTGGCATATCGGGTTGCATGATCTGGATGGCAAATGTGCAAAGTAATGAGGGTATGTTTCTTCCCTCTTCACAGTTGGTGTGTAGCTTGAGTGGTGAGGATTCTTGGATCTTTGAGATGATGGCATCGGTTCAAGTCAACAAGTTTCCTACGAACAAAGGTACAATATTATTTTTGGGCATTGTCTTGTTTAGTATTGTCTTAGACGTTGTGTTGTATTGGTTATGATGCAATTGCTAAGGTTTTGGATAGAAGCTAGTTCGAGATTCGAGTCTTGCTTTTTTTCAATGTCCATGATATTTATCTATCGAAAACCTAGAGTACTTTCATTTCCACACAAAGGATGGCTCATTTACTTTTGGATGATGTAATGACACATCAAGTGGATGGTTCTAATCCTATGACCATCATTTTTGTGAAGAAAGGCATATGAGGTGACAGATGAGAAGTTTTTCAAAGCATGGAGAAGTCTATAATTATCAAAGAAGCTCGTGGGGGCCTTGGTTATCCCAAGGGTCCTCAATGGTGATGGTCATGTGTTTGATTCCCATTCTTTGCTTTATATGCTTACCTTGGCAATTTGGATGGTATGTTTTAGATAGTTGATGGTTGACTTGTCACTCTAGTGGTTAACATGGCTTTGTTGCTCCTTGAAAACACAAATTTTTAGGTATAAATACATTGATGTTGATAGGAAGTTATTACATTATTAGGCATTTGTTCCAATAATTTGTTATTACAACTCATGCTAGAGCGACAAGTTAGATATGTTACAGTTGATTATGGTTATAACCTTCATGAATGTATTTAAATACGATACATGATCTATAAGAGATGGTTTTAATTCTTCCCATCATTGATATTAGAGCAAAATGATTATGATCACAATCATGGATACCCTCTTGGTTCTAGCTTTGGGCACCCTTATAGTTATTATTTCCATCTAAGCATTGCTTTAAAAATCGGTCATCGTCGTCATTAGTGGTGCAATGATGCAAGGAGATTGAGAAGCAACTAAATCCAAATGGGAAATAGAGGGAGGCAACAACTCGACTTCTAGCATAAAAATATCATAGAGACCCTATACTCATTCAAGTTTATCAACAATTCATGACTTTCGAATTGCGCACGTGTCCTTGTCAACATCGCGAGCAGGCCCATGCTTTGTAGTAAAATTATTTTCCCATTGCGCTCCTTGTTGATACTTTTCTTTGAGTATTCCAGGTGATAAAGTGATATTGGTCAATAGATTTGGTACTTGACAAGTGAGTGCAGGCGCATGGGGTCATCGTCGCTTTAGGTGACGACATACCTCATCCAATTTCCACCATAGCCTATCTACCCTAGATTGTCAAAGGCACTTATTGTTGATGGGAAATAAATCCAAAAGAAAAAACAAAGTGCAACTCCTTTTTCTTTGTGTGGGTTTGCATTTGTTTGTTGGAGAAGACAAAGATAACCTATCAAAAATTAGGCATTGTTGTGACAATTAAGAGGAGCAAGATTTGATTTGGTTGCATAACATGAAGAAGTACATTGTAGGATGCCATAGAGCACAAATCTTCCTTGTGTACGTAGCATCAGTCACATACGTTAAAAAGCTTTTCGTAAGGTTGATTGGTGTGACAAGTTGGACGTTATAAACAAGAAGCCCGTCACTTGTTGACGAGATAGGATCATGGATACGTCCATCCACCCCTCTCACATGGAGATAGAAAAGTAGACCAATTTATGGTCACATTTTTTCATGTAAACCCTAGGGCATACTTCGGTGTTAGTGAGGGGCCATCATTTGACTTGGAAACAAATTCCAAAGGTCCCAATTGAGGAGTTTGTCTCCATTGCAAGTGGAAAGTGGGGTATATTTTCATGCCTTAACTCATGAATTTTAAGGGATTAAAACCACAATTTTTTAATGCATAAAAGCAATAGGAGGAAGCAAATTTTCCTTTGCATGAAGCCTATAGTGAATGTATTCTAACTTTAGGGGGATAGTAAATATTTTTAGGTGCCTTTTTGGTTGACACTTTAAAAATTTGTGGAATTTGCTTTGAATTTGTTAGGTATCTAAGAAATATAATATTGTAATTAATATTATAATACCACTACACAGTTTTGATGGGATATGTAGTGGTAGATAGTTGAAGATTATATAATATGGGCAAAAAAAACTTATATGGGAAGGGGGAAGAATATTGTATTGTTGGGATCTCATATTAAGATATATTGAGTGACTTCCTTCCAATAGGGAAAATCGTATGCCGTTGCCCTACCTTAAGGGTTTAACTTATAAATTGAATACATTGGAGTAATTTTTTTAGTTTCATAAATTGTATTGTGTGAAATTATTCATTGTCGTTTTTATTTAGTATTTATTTAATAATTAATTAATTTTTTAAATGACAAAGGAGGTTTTTAACAAGTGGTATCAGAGCACTTTTTAGGGTCATGTTCTATTTCTGAAGTTTTAGCCGTCTATTTCTTGTTTGGATCCAAATTTCGGTGCTTAATAAGTGCTTGCATTAAGTTAATAACCTCTTGTAGAATCAGGTGCAAGTCTCAACCACTAAATTGTGTGAAGTACTTGGGCAAACATTTGCCCTAAAACTCATTTTAAGGAGTACCTTAGGAATGCCATAGTAACTAGTTTGAGTGTCACTAATGAAAAGGGTTAACCCACACCCTATTAGTAGTATTTTACCCTGAAGAGTATACAAAGAGCTATCATATGGAGGTAAACCCGTGGTTGGTTTTTCAACATGTATTTTTGGGTGGGAATCCTATTGTTAACCAAAGAACATACTCACTTAGACAACCTTTGTGGCTAGTGAGATTTACCCTAAGCCACAAGGAAGCCATTGTCTGGGGCCTAGCTCATTGCCATAATTTTCACAGAAATGTAATACGACCATCAATAATAGCTTTAGCAATAGTTTTCATAGCTTCAACAGTGGACAATTGTAAAGTGAGTGCAAAAATACCTAGTTTGCAGTCTACCAGATAGTCCATAAAAAAAAGCTTGCAAAATAGGTCGTTATAAGTGTAGAATATATTATTATCAGTTAAACAAATACATATACTCAACCCACATAGCAGGTTGTTATCAGTTGTAGAGCACACTGTTATTAGTTATAGAGGTTGTTATCAATCCACAAAAAAACCGTTATCTATTATCTCACTACAAAAACAATAGTTTATAAAACAAGTTATTATTAGTTAAAAAGTAGATTGTTATCAGTCCACAAAGTAGGTTGTTATCTGTTATTTGAGTACAAACTAGCTATAGAGCAAGTTGTTATTAGTTGCAGAGTAGACTGTTATCAATCCACCAAGAAGGTTATTATCTATTATCCGAGTACCAAAAACGTCTGTAGAGCGGGTCATTATCAAAGCTAATATAAAATAATAGTTGGTAGAATAAGTTGTTATCGGTTATAGAGTAGGTTGTTATCAGTCCACCAAGAAGGCTATTATCTAATATCTAAGTATTAAAAAACTCTACAGAGCAGGTCATTATTGGAGTTAATCTAAGTGCAAAAATAATAAGTTCGTAGTTTGCCAAAAAAAAATCCTATAAAAAAGTGTTGAAGCTATTGAATATTTGTTTGTTAGTTTTTTGGGGGCTGAAGTTATGGTGATAGAAGAGTTCTCTAAAGAGGAAGAAGAGAGATTATGTAAACACTAGAAATAAATGAAAAGATGAGAGTCCGGTTACAGACCACCATAGGCTCTGTAGAAAATTTTGAAAATATGAAGGAATTGACAGAAGAAAAAAATAAGAATAATAATAGTGGAAAGAAGCACCAAAGACTATGTCAAGTTTTTTGAAAATATGGAAAAATTTTGAAGAAAAAAATATAGATAATAATGTGTAGGTTGAAGGAACCGTATCATTGGTGTCAGATAAGTCAAAGAGTGGTCAAAAGGTTTTGTTCAAGGTTAAAAATTCTATTTTGCAAGTTCATGGTTGCATTCAAAAGAAAAAAGTCTCCGTCTCTATAAACCCTAGCAACAAGCATAACTTCATTAGCAAGGATTTGGTAAACAATTTACATGTTCCCACAACGAATATCAAAGATGAACAGTTGCAAGGAAACACATTTCAAATTTTTGAAGACTTGAAACTTTCTATGGATAAGTATGTTTTGGATGCTAATTTTATCATTGAGATGGGTGAAGAGGATATTGTTCTAGGGTATCCTTAGTTGGAATCTTTAGGTACTGTTAACATTAATATACAAAACAAATTTACGAAGTTATGGTATAGAAAGAAGAAGATAACATTGCAAGATATTTCACAGTTGAAAGAGCAAGGATCAAAAAAAAAATTGAGAAGTTATGATATGAAAACAAATTGAAGAAGAAGCAAAAGAACATGAAATAGAGTTTAAAGAGGAGGTAGTAGCAGATATCAAGAAAGAAAGAAAATTAGAACCCAAGGAAGAACCAAAATATGGGAGTATGACAACATAACACAAAATAGAGGAACAATATATTTAAGAGTTGAAAAATTAGAACATCAAGCTAAGATTGGGGTATATTGCCATCCAAACCACCTTGAAAGGCAACAATCATGAAGCCAAGGTTTTAAGCAACAAAAGGACTATAAGGGAGATACATGGAACCTTAGTTATCAGGTTCGAATTGGATACTTTTAAAGTTTGAAAAAAAATCATAATAAAATTCGACATAATATATATATATATATATCTTTTTAGATAATTTTATTTTTTATTTTTATATAAATTTTAAAAATCAAATATACAAAATTATAATATTTGTTTTTAATAATATTTTTAACATTTTTTTAAAATATATACTTCAAAATAATATTAAAATATTTTTAATATAAACATTTTTATATCTAAATATAGTAAATTTTTTAACAAATGAGAAGATTATTAATGATTTAAATCAATATTTTTTTGAAATATAAATTATATGTTTTCTACCAATTATAATAAAAAATCATACAAATTTGTTCAAAACTCCTGATAAATTCATTCTAAAAAAGATCATGCATATTAACTGGGAAAAAAAAAGAAAGCACTTAAAATATTTTATATTATTGAAGTTTAAAAATTAGAAAGAATTAATTACACTTCTTCTTACAAGCTAGGGTTAAAGACCAATGTTTTATTTTATTTTATTTTGAAGAACTTGCAAATTATTTGAGATGAGGAGCATTTCAAATAATAGGTGTAGAAATAATGAAGCCTCCAAATAGGAGATTTGTTTGTAAACTGCAACTTTCAGAGCTATTCATTCAATCAAATGATAAAACAACGTCCCCACGAGGTTGAGAATAGATTGAAAATGGTTGCATCCCATATAATTTTTGCAAAAAAATTCAAGCTTTCAAATTGCATGTTCTCTTGTCAAGTTCAACTATCTAAATCATAGCCTACAAAGAAAAGGAGGGAGATGTTGCAAGAGGGCTTGTTCATAGCTATTGTGTTTATAGTGCTTCCTTCGTATTTTTTTCAACAACTAAAAACTGATTTTAGGGTTTTTGATGCATGTTTTCCACCTAATTTTTTTCTAGTAGAATTTAGGGTTTGTTTGCCAAATTTATGCGCTAGGGTTTTAAATTCGATGATTTTCAAAATTCATATAGAAAATTTGATGAATTTGATAATTAAGCATGAAACAATAGGAGCCAAAACTTAAAATATGCTACTAATTGCAAATGGAAGCGAGTATGGATAAAGAAGAGTGATATTTATTGCAAGTAAAAAGATGCCTCCAACTCATGGAACCAAAGGATTACTTCCAAATATTCAAATAGCAAAATGATATACAACATCAACAAAGAACAACTCCAGTTAGAGTTTCATTGGGATGGATGGGTGATCATGGTTGGTACCAATTCACAAGGCTCAAAAGATCATATTATTTAGTCTCTTCTTATGTTTTAAAGATGAACCATTTTGTAAGGGGTATGGAATGTTAGGTATCTGTTGGCTCGGCTTTCATGCACACCCTATGGAGAGTAAACTGAAAACACAAGTAACATTTAATGGGAATAAATTCCCTCTCACTTTAGGATCTTGCTGGTTATCCAAGGTGTGAGTTACAGGGTTGGGTCGAATGCCCTCGCTCTTTTCCACTTCTAGAATAGTTTCAAGTGGACTGCCTATGTACCTGCAAGGGGGTTCAACTTTTGTCTGTTACTTTTTTGGTTTATCAATCAGATTTACATTTTGTTTGATCTAGCTCTTCAGATTTTAGCAGATTAAATGAATAAAGAATTTTAAAGAAAATAAAAATGAGAACCTTTCAAAAATAAAATAGGGAGAGCAGGGTAGGGCAGAAAAGAGAGGATGTCTAATTCAATTGCAAATTACAACTACTAAAATCAATCAAATTACTTAGCTTCACAACAAGACAACATCAAATGAAGAAAGTATCCAACTTTCTAAGACCACTTTCAACCTTGAGCATGGGACAGAACAACACAGAGATAAAAGGAAAATTACGAACATAAGGGAGGTTAATGACAATTGGTGTTTCTCACCAGCAGTCTAGCTCGCGCAGTGAGAACAGAGCAATTAGAACACCAACCTGAACCTTAAGCTCTTAATTTCCTCAAGCATACAGAGAATAGAATGAAGCTAAACAACCTAACATAATCTCAACAATTACAGATTTACAATTAAATTAAATAAATCCTTAAGCGAGATGAAAATAGAAGAAGGTGCACTTATCACAGTCTAGAAAATATTAGGCTCCTGGCCATGTTATTTCAAAAAATGATGTCACACCAACCTCAGGTACAGAAGAAAGTATTCAAAACAAAATTTGTTAAAAATTGCTAGAAGTCTTTATTTCCAAGTTTTCGCATCCTTTGATTACATTTTATGGGAGTATTTATAGACTCAGGACATGCCCTGATTTTTCATAAAATATCTTCTCCCAGGGAATTAAAAATAATTTAAAAATCCCACCATCGAAGCTTTACAATATAAGGTATTTTTAAATAGAGTTATGATCAACCCTAATCACTCCAAAAATCTTCCTGGGGATCTTGCCATAAATGGAGAAGATAAAATCTGATTTTATCTTCATCAAATGGATACTGCATGCAAGTGTATCTTCACCTTTCGGCAAGTTGTAGAGCATCTCATTAATTCCTCTTCAAAATCTGGATGGATCATTGACTTCTTGATCCTTCTATCCTCGCACAATCCCTTTTGTTTGATTCACGTTAAATGCATCCACCAACAAATTCCTACAAAAATTTAAAAGGGCAAATGTTAGAACATTAGCTTTAAAATTAAATTTAATTAATTTAATTTTTTCTAAGGTTCAAGCTTTAAATTTTAGGTTTTAAATTTTTATTATTTTTCCAAAGTTTGTCATAAAATACCTTTTAGGGCTGAGATTTTAATTAATTTTTACTATTACTTTTATACCATTTATTTTCTATCTCCCTAAGCATGTCGCGAAATCACGACATTTTTTATTTATTTTATCTTCCAACCTAAAATCTTATTTTTCTTCCTTGAAATGTCCATCCACATTTTCATTTCTTTTTCTTCCAACCTTGAAATTCCTATCACACATTTTTCATTTCTTTCTCTTCCAACCTTGAAATGTCCACACATTTTCATTTCTTTTCTTCCTCAAATTTCTTTTCTTACCTTAAATTCACATTTTTCATTTCTTTCTCTTCCAAACCTTAGAAATGTCATGAAAATCAAACATTTTTCATTTTAAGCCCTTTTCTTCCAACACTTAGCAAATTTTCTAGAATTTGTACATTGACTAATTTATTGGGCACTTTGTAAAATTTCCAAAAAATCAAACATGGATTCCAATGACCCCGCACTTTGGATTTTGGCACTTTAAAGGTTTGTGAAGGATCCTCCATTCTCAAAAATGATTTTCAGATACTAGAAAATGAATTTTAATTGCCCGAAAGTTGCTAGTTTCACGTGGTGTGAAATTTAGGGTAAAAATTGAAAGTGCTCAGAATTGAATAAAACTTTTCAGGCATCCAAATGAGCCAAATGGGTATCCGAATATATAGAAAAATATTGAAAATTCACTTCGGATCAGAAGATATCACATTAATAATTTCATTAGCTGGAAATAGAAACTGCTATTTCTGGAAGGTGAATCCTGCTTAAAACCCTAAAAATTTGGTACCATTGGAAAGGTGAGTTCGAGATATTTCACCCAGAATTTAAATCACCTAAAATGGATTCTTGTAGCAGAATATATAGCATTTCCAAGATTGAAGTAAACATTAGGGCAAAATGAAAAATTTCAAAGAACCTTAGAAATTAATTTTAAATATTTCAAACCTTAGGAAAACTATTGAAAATCAAAATTTCTGAAACACTTAACCAGAAATAATACCATTGAAGCATAAATATTCAGAAGAAATTAATTCAAATCAATGTGCTAGGCAAGCAATTTTGACACCTTGATGCAGGCAAAATTTAAGGACTTGATGCAAACAAAACTTGGATTAAAAAAACGAAAACTTCAAGAGGGTCCCCTTGGAAATAAAAATTAATCATTTTCAAAGGAATCAAAATTTTATTTTTAGTAGGGGTGTGTTGCTTCTCAACAAATGGTGACGTCTACGGGGAAATAGTAGCACTATTTAGAACCCAGAACTCTAGTTTTAAAACAATTTAAACCATGTATCCTACCTTACCACAAATATTTTCAAAATATTTTAATTATTATCTGCCAATCCATTGAAATTTCCTAAGGACATACTAGGTTGAATCACTCAAGGAAAACTCTGGTGTGTGATTGCAGTGCATAAATTCTTCCTCTTAAGATGACCATGGCTTAGAATTCCTACTTAGGATTAACCAGACTGCTTGGGCTGCAAAAGTTTATTTGAGTAGAGCTCTATTGCTAGTTTAGCCTTTTATAGCCCCGATAGAGTTACTCTTAACTTTATTTTTAAGACCTTGGTTCATAGCCATGGAGCATCTATAGCCCTGGTGAACATGTCTAAGATTTCTCTTTCAAAAATCTCGACTATCTCCCTTTTATTATGGAACTCTTTTTTTTTTGAACTCTCTTTCTCTCTTTTTTTTATAAAGACTAGATAGCCGAGAAGCCTTACTGAAGGTTCGAAAGTTGCATTTGCCTTGATATTTCATTCACCAAATAGTCGATCAACTAACCATTTTAGTTTTCAGACACCAATAGCCTCTTAAGAGTTATTAAAATGATCTTTGTGAATCAGAGTTCTCCTCTCATGACCAACTTTTCTTGGATCCCCTAGGAGTTCTCTAGCTAAACAACATAACAATTCTTTTATGATTAAAATAATTATGGTAGGCAAGGTACAAAATTTAAACTATCTCTCTACTATCAATTTAGATAGCAAACATTACCACTCTCTCCCTACTTAGAACATCCCTTTATCAAATCACCCTTCTTTGATTCATGAAACCGAGAGAAAGACCCAAAAGAAGAAAGAAAAGGAAAACAAAGAAAACTAGGAGAAACTAACTTAAAGCTGAAAAACAAACTAAACAAAAGCACAAACACTTTTTTTTAATATATACATATGTACAAAGGTCCCTTCAATTACTCAAATGATATAGCAGATGGAACAGCGAGAAGTAATGCTTCAGATATTGACCATTGATAGGCAAGTTCAAAAAATTACCTTCCAAGTCCTATAGACGAAATGCATTATTACCCAAAATTTTTGCAATTTGGTATGGCCCTATCCATAGAGGTTGTAGCTTAGTGTGCTTACCTTTCTTCTCATGGGATTTGTCCCACAGGAGCACCAGGTCTGCAAGTCTGAAGGCTTTTACTTTTGCTCTTTTGTCAAACCAACGCTTGATTATCTCTTGATGTCGACTGAAATGCTCCAAAGCCTGAAGTCGTTCATCCTGCAAATTAATTAAGTCCAGCACATGAGCTTCTACATCTGCATGATCATTAAAATAATCCAAGGCAAACTGGTATGTGGGCAATTTTAAAGAAATAGGAACAATAGGTTGAGTACCATACAATAAAGTAAATGGTGAAGTTTTAAGAGCTTCTTTGTGTCTTATCCTATCAACCCAAAGTGCATACTTCAGTAATGTATGCCATTGTCTAGGTTTATCTACAATAGACTTCTTAATGGTATTTATCAAATTCTTATTCATGGACTCAACTAGTCCATTTCCTTGGGGATAATAGTTAGATGAAAATTTGATGACTATCCCTTTTTGGTATGCCCACTCTACAAATTCTAATGACTGAAAGGTTGGCCCATTATCACAAACTAAATTCAAAGGAACCCCAAACCTGGTTATGATATTTGACTCCAAAAACTCAATCACTTCATGAGTTGTGCTCCTCATTGTGGTTATAACTTCAACCCATATTGTACAATAATCAGTGGTGGTTAATACATATTTGTGCCCTATTGATGAATTTGGGTTCATCACTCCCACAAAATCAAGTCCCCACTGCATGAAAGGTTTATCTATTATAATAGGTTGCAATGGTAGAGCTCATTTAGTCTCCTTGGCTACAAAGATCTGACATTGGTGATAAGTTCTCACATGCAGATGTGCATCTTTAAACAATGTAGGCCAATAGTAGCCTGCTCTCAATATTCTGTGTGCAGTAGTTGAACCTGAAGGGTGCCCTGCCCCTAACTTTTCATGAAAATTGAACATCACTTCATCCACCTCATCTTGAGAAATGCATCTTAAAAATACACTAGCATAATTCTCTCTATACAGTTTACCTCCTTTGAGTAGAAAATGAGTAGATTTCAACTTTAGTGCTCTTCTTTGAGTTCTATTCAGGTGAGGTGGGCAATTCCTAGAGTTCAATAAATGGATGATATCCCCATACCAATCATCTAATCTAGAGTCCAACTGGTTAATTTCTTCCTTTGTAGGTATTTCAATGATATGCTGGGATAGACCAAGGCCTCTGATTAATTTAGTAGGTCAAATTTCTAAGTCAAATTCCTACAATTTTGTGGCCCAATTGCCCCTCAGTTCACCCAATTCATTTTGACTTAACAAATATTTAACAATTGGATCAGGGACTATGGCATGGACTTTGCTCCTCAGAATGTAATGCCTGAACTGTTTAACTGCTTTCACTAAGGCATAGGCTTGCTTATCCAAATGAGAGTACTTCAACTCAACACCCTTTAGATTGGTACTTTTGAAGGCAATGGGGTGCTCCCCTGTTTCTCTCTATTGAGTTAAAACTGCAGCAAGTGTATGTTCAGAAGCAAAAGAGTACAGGTAAAAATCTGCACTAAAATCTAGACTTACCAGAACTAGGGCTTGTTGGATAGCAGATTTAATCTCTTGAAATGCCACCTTGGCTTCTATTGACCAAAAAATCTGAGCAGTCTCCTTTAACATATCATTGAGTGGTTTGACTATTTCAGCAAAGCCAAAAATGAACTTCCTAACAAAGTTAATCTTCCCAAAAAATGATTTTAACTCTTTCTTAGAGTTGGGAAAGGGTATCTTTGATATGGCCTCGGCTCTCTCAAGGTCCACAGAAATACCATCTTTGGTGATTAAGTGGCCAAGGAGTTTTCCTTCAGTTACACCAAAGACACATTTCTTTGGATTCAAAGAAATGCCAAATTCTCTACATTTGTCAAAAATAGACTCCAAGTGTTTGACATGATCAAATCAAGATTTAGAAAATACTGTCAAGTCATCCATGTATACCACAATACACTTACCCATGAGACCTTTGAAGGCATGATCCATTGCACATTGGAAGGTGGCTCCAACATTTATCAATCCGAATGACATTCTCTTGTAGGTGAAGGTGCCCCATTTGGTTGTGAAGGTAGTCTTCATTCGGTCTTCTCTTTCCACCAATATCTGGTTGTATCCAAAAAATCCATCCAAGAAGGACATCATCTCTGAACCATTCACAATCTGTAGTACATCATCCATGGAAGGCAAAGGATAATTATCCTTTTTAGAAGCCTTATTCAGGTTCCTAAAATCTATGCATAGGTGGATTTCCCCATTCTTCTTTCTAACCGACACTAAATTAGCTACCCAGGTAGAATGCCTGATAGGAAAAATAATGGTAGCACTCAACAATTTTTCTACCTCTTTCAGAATGAGAGGTTCCAACAAGGCATTAACATGTCTCTATTTCTTCCGAAAGGGTTTACAGAACTCTTTCAGGGGTATAGTATGCGTGTACACTTTCGGATAAAAAATCTTTAGGTCTTTATAAGACCAGGCCATAACATCCTTGGACCTATGCAGCAACTCCGTGAGATCTCTTTTAATTATAGGGTCACAGGTCTTAGCCAATTGAATGTGCTTGGGATCCCCTTCAGTTCCTAGATTCAGTTTTTCAGTCTCATTCCCTATCATGTTCACAGAATTTCTAGAATTTATCCTTTGTTTAATTCGATCATTGTCAAATAGCCTCTCAAGTTCTACCATTCCCCTAGGAATCCTATTATTTTTCAGCCTCATTACTCCCTCTTCATCATCAAAATTTTCAAGCATAGTATCCCTTTGACCATCATCAATTATAGTTTTTTCAAATGCATTTGTATTCTGTAAGAAATTTATAATTTGATGGTCATCAAAAAATACTTGAAATGTATCTATATTATCCAGAACAGAAGGGCAAGGAATTAATTCCACTAAAAAATTTTCCCATTTAAATTCCTCCAAGGGCTTTAGATTGGTAGTTGATGAAGCCAAAACATCTGTAGGTGAATTTTCTTCCCTAGGAATATGCATCAGATTGAAAGCATTAAAATCCTCCATGAGATCCCAAGCTCGATGTTTGTATCTTTTTAGGTAAGAAGCCTTGCATTGAAACTTACCTTTAACCTGATTGGCTACCAACTCAGAGTCTATAAAAACTTGGATATTCTTCACATTTTTATCTAAAGCAAATTTCAACCCCAGTATTAGTGCCTCATACTCAATCAAATTATTGGTACAGGGAAACTACAAGCGGTAAGACATAAAATATGTCTGATTGTGAGGCCCTTTGAGAACAGACCCCATACCAGAGCCTTGCTTAGATTTAGCTCCATCAACATGAAGCGTCCAAACATCATTATCATGATCAGTCAGAGCCTTAACTAGTTTCACATTTTGTGCAGTTATCAAATTATAAACCCCCACATCTACATCAGTAAAATTAACAATCTCATTCTTGACATTGTATTCAGTTATCATGAGCTTATACCGAGGCTCCCTATCAATTCTTAACTGATTTGCTACACCTTTCCAAGGTAACCACATGTGTGAAAAATCAGTGGCCAAATACCCATTCAGATATTTTGACCAATCTCTACTTAGAAGCATTCCATATCCCACAGGAATATCTACCACCTGAATATCAATTTTGTGTTGTGCTCTCGGCTCAGATGCTAATTGGATGTGTATACCTTGAAGTTCACCTATTACCTTGACCTCAGTTTTATCCAGCTGAATGACTCTCCTCTCAGACTTCATAGGAGTTAATCCCAATTGTTGGCAAATGGCTAGAGGTATGACATTGGCTGAAGCACCAGAGTCCACTAGACAGTTATGTAAGTTTTTTCCAAATATACGGACTATCAATAGGAAAGGTGGAACTTCAATCTTTTCCTTGTAGATGGCCATATTGGCATTTGCCATTTTCTTCCCCTTTTTTAGAGGTTTAGTGGAGGGCTCAGAGTAAGTTTTAATCAAATTATCTCTCTGTTCAGTGATCTGAGCTAGCTCATGAAGGGTAATGTTGGCTTTAATTTTCTTCATGTCCTCCACTATATTATACCCTCTATTGAGTGGAGCAGCAAATCCATCCTGCACTTTTGGATCTCCCCCCTTGGGTGGAGGTGGATTATTATTTGGAGAAGGATCAGGAGGAATACTATGAGAGTTGTTGGGAGGTGTAGATGTAGTGTTGGGCTCCAAATTTCTATTCCTGAGATTGTAATTATCTCTTCTATACTATTGAAAAGCTTGCACTTCATCCATAGGCACTTCTGCAATATTTTTAGACTCATCCGAGAAAGTGAATGAATCCAACACCATAGTTGTACTATGTTTGGATGAACTAGCACCATCAACATTTTTTTTATTTTTAGGAAAACTGAATTCACTAGACAAAGCTTCAAAAGCATTACAAAATTCTAGGTAATCTAGTTCCCCATGTTGAGATGTTCCATGAATCCTACACCAATTAGGTAAAGCCAAGTCACAAATGTTCACTTCAGGCCCCTTTCCTTTGTTATAATCCTTATTAGGTTCATACGGAGGTCTGGAAAATCTATTCTATTGGTAAGGAAACTTGTTTGAATTTTCTCCCATAGACACTTGCCTCTTGAAACTCAAGAAGTCATTTGCCAATTTTTGGACTATCTTTGAAACTTCCTCAACCGTAGTTTTATCTGATTCTTTCTCCACAGTCTGCACATGCCCAGTGTGTGCCAAGGGTAATGGAGTTTCCTTGGGTGGAGTTTGACATATTGGCAACAACATCTGATGTGGAATGGGATTCAACATCGATGTATTTTGTGTAACAAAGGGTATCAAAGGACTATTCACAGGTTGAGGTCCCAACTACCTTTCAAGAGTCAGAGCTTCCTTATAAGCCTCTATCAAGTTTGTGATATTGGTGTCTCTTTTCAAGAAAATAGAGGTTACTAGATCCAAAGCATTCTTATAAATATCTAGGGCTAAATCTGCACTTGGGATGTAATGACCTATCATCCTACCATAAGCCTTCTAGAATCTCACATTGAAAGACCTGACAGTTTCACTGGATTCTCTTCTAATGCTGGAAAACTATTGATATAGGACATTGGGATCAATCACTTGACCAAATTGGGACACAAAAACCTTTTCCAAATCATCCCAACTAGTGATAGAGTCATTTGTAAGATTCAAAAACCAGTCATATGCTCCTTCTTGGAGAGTGAATGGGAATAATCTACAGGCCACATCTTCATGCTGCACATTTAATAATTTTAAAGCATTTTTAAATGCCACCAAGTGCTCTTCCATTGTCCTGATTCCATCATGTTTATAGGTGGGAAGATACTTCTCAGGATTTCTCGATAAATCATGGGCTACACCAGGGATATTCAAAGTAGTGGAACCCAACCAATTGGCCATGACTATTTGATTAATGGTAGGATTCTGAGTCATAGTTGGAGGAAGCACTAATGGAGACAAAACTATGCTAGACAAAGATCTAGCCTTCCTAAGATTACTTCTCCTTGGGGTTTCCAACTCAGACACAAGGAGCTCTCCAACTCTTGGGTGGGACCTAGTTACTCTGAAGGAAGAATCCAGCCTAACTGATTATCTTAAAAAATACCAAATGCAAGTTTAGGCCCTCCTTCTAGCACCAATTTTATGTTGGCTCAACTTTCATGCACACCCTATGGAGAGTAAACTAAAAACACAAGTAACATTTAATGGGAATAAATTCCCTCTCACTTTAGGATCTTGCTAGTTATCCAAGGTGTGAGTTACAGGGTTGGGTCGAACGTCCTCACTCTTTTCCACTTCTAGAATAGTTTCAAGTGGACTCCTGTGTACCTGCAAGGGGGTTCAACTTCTATCTATTATTTTTTGGTTTATCAATCAGATTTATATTTTGTTTGATCTAGCTCTTCAGATTTTAGTAGATTAAATGAATAAATAATTTTAAAGAAAATAAAAATGAGAACCTTTTAGAAATAAAATAGAGAGAGTAAGGTAGGGCAGAAAAGAGAGGATGTCTAATCCAATTATAAATTATAACTACTAAAATCAATTAAATTACTTAGCTTCACAATAAGACAACATCAAATGAAGAAAGTATCCAACTTTCTAAGACCACTTTCAACCTTGAGCATGGGACAAAACAACACAGAGATAAAAGGAAAATTATGAACATAAAGGAGGTTAATGACAATTGGTGTTTCTCACCACAGTCTAGCTCATGCAATGAGAACAGAGCAATTAGAACACCAACCTAAACCTTAAGTTCTTAATTTCCTCAAGCATACAGAGAATAGAATGAAGCTAAACAACCTAACATAATCTCAACAATTACAGATTTACAATTAAATTAAATAAATCCTTAAGCAATATGAAAACAGAAGAAGATGCACTTATCACAATCTGAAAATATTAGGCTCTTGGCCATGCTATTTCAGAAAATGATATCACACCAGCCTCAGGTACAAAAGAAAGTATTCAAAACAAAATTTGTTAAAAATTGCTAGAAGTCTTTATTTCCAAGTTTTCGCATCCTTAGATTACATTTTATGGGAGTATTTATAGACTCAAGACATGCCCTGATTTTTCATAAAATATCTTCTCCCAGGGAATTAAAAATAATTTAAAAACCCACCTCGAAGCTTTACAATATAAGGCATTTTTAAATAGAGTTTCGATCAACCCTAATCACTCCAAAAATCTTCATGTGGATCTTGCCATAAATGGAGAAGATAAGATCTGATTTTATCTTCATCAAATGGATATTGCATGCAAGTGTATCTTCACATTTTGGCAAGTTGTCAGAGCATCTCATTAATTCCTCCTCTTCAAAATCTGGATGAATCATTGACTTCCGGGCCTTCTATCCTCGCACAATCCCTTTTGCTTGATTCACATTGAAATTCTCTACCCACCATCACTTTCGCCATAAATTTTACCATTAAATGCATCCATCAAATTCCTACAAAAATTTAAAAAGGGCAAATGTTAGAACATTAGCTTTAAAATTAAATTAAATTAATTTAATTTTTTCTAAGGTTCAAACTTTAGTTTTAAAATTTTTATTATTTTTCCAAAGTTTGCCATAAAATACTTTTTAGGGCCGAGATTTTAATTAATTTTTTATTATTATTTTAATCCCTAGGGTTTGACATTTTAATATCATTTATTTTTCTATCTCCCTAAGCATGTTGCAAAATCACGACATTTTTCATTTATCTTATCTTCCAACCTAAAAATATCATTAAAAAAAATCAACATTTTCATTTAAAAATTCCTTCTCTTCCTTCCTTGGAAATGTCACGATGGTGCGACATTTTTCATTTTCTTATCTTCCAACCTTGAAATGTCATGATATCGCTACATTTTTCATTTCTTTCTCTTCCAAACCTTGAAATGTCAATACATTTTACATTTTCATTCTTTCTTCCTTAAAAATTATTTTTTCTTCTTCTTTAGAAATGTCACATCAATACATTTTTCATTTCTCTTTCTTCCCTAATTTTGAAATGTCATCTACATTTTTCATTTCTTTCTCTTCCAACCTTGGAAATGTCACGAAATCACGACATTTTTCATTTAAGCCCTTTTCTTCCAACACTTAGCAAATTTTCTAGAATTTGTACATTGACTAATTTGTTGGGCACTTTGTAAAATTTCAAAAAAATCAAACATGGATTCCAATGACCCTGCACTTTTGGATTTTGGTATTTTAAATATTTGTGAAGGATCCTCCATGCTCAGAAGTGATTTTCAGATACTGGAAAATGAATTTTAATTGCCCGAAAGTTGCTAGTTTCACGTGGTGTGAAATTTAGGGTGAAAATTGAAAGTGCTCAGAATTGAACAAAACTTTTCATGCATTCAAATGAGCCAAATGGGTATCCGAATATGTAGAAAAAACTTGAAAATTCACTTCGGATAAGAAGATATCGCATTAATAAGTTCGTTGGCTGGAAATAGAAACTGCTATTTCTGGAAGGTGAATCATGCTTGAAACCCTAAAAATTTGGCACCATTGGAAAGGTGAGCTCGAGATATTTCACCCAGAATTTGAATCATCTAAAATGGATTCCTGTGGCAGAAAATATAGCATTTCCAAGATTGAAGTAAACATTAGGGCAAAATGAAAAATTTCAAAGAACCTTAGAAATTAATTTTAAATATTTCAAACCTTAGGAAACTATTGAAAATCAAAATTTCTGAAACACTTAACCAGAAATAATACCATTGAAGCATAAATGCTCAGAAGAAATTAATTCAAATCAATGCGCTAGGCAAGCATTTTTGACACCTTGATGCAGGTAAAATTTAAAGACTTGATGCAAACAAAACTTGGATTAAAAAAATGAAAACTTCAAGAGGGTCCCCTTGGAAATAAAAATTAATCATTTCAAAGGAATCAAAATTTTATTTTCAGTAGGGGGTGTGTTGCTTCTCAATAGTATCTAAGTTAGAAATTTTATATTATAATATTGTACTTAATATTATAATATAATATTATATACGGTTATCCCACATGTGTGGATAAGTGGTAGTGGTAGATAGTTGAGTATTATATAATGTGGGCAAAAGGCTCATATGAGAAGGGAGAGAATATTGTATTGTTGTGATCTCATATTGAGATATATTAAGAAGTGACTTCCTTCCAATAAAGAGCATTGTATGGCGTTGCCTTACCTCAAGAGTTTAAATTATAAATTGAACACGTTGGAGTAATTTGTATTAATTTAAAAGATTGTATTGTGAAATTATTCATTGCGATTGTTTATTTAATATTTTGTAAATTGTTAATTACTTTTACAGATGACAAAGGAGGTTTATAACATAATTTGAGAAACTTGTTATAAAATTCATGCCTTGAATACCTCTAAAACAAATGCTTAGGCACACTAGTAGTATTTGGTATCAACTCCTTTGACTTGCATTTACAGGTAAAGTTGTTGCATTGAGCTACTATGTCTATAACCTAACAAAGTCACCATAATGATGTTTGGGTACCGATCCTTTAAATGTCAGGGAGATATAAGATAAACATTTTTTTTAAATTCTTTCACTTCATTTTATTACCCTATTCATCACTATTGCTAGACATAAACCCAAAAATTGAGAAATTCTAAATATATAGAGAATTTATTTTTGCATGCAAAGATTTTAAACAAGTGTTATTGATAGGAAAAATTCCTTTGCATATTGCCTTCGTACCTCGTATCATTATCTTTCATGTACCTTAAATTCTCTCACATACAATCATGTATATTGAGAGGACTGGCTACTTCCACCTATTGATGGGTATATAGTAATAGTTGTTGTATATAGGTATATAGAAAGGTTTCATATAGTGGAATAGTAGTATATTGAAATGTGGACCATTTAGGAGTTATAGAGAACCCTCATCATGGTTGTACTAAAATTTCTTGTAGACTTAGCTACTCAAAGGTTCAAACTTTGGACCCTAAAAAAATAATATGAGAATCAACTTTGTAGTTGTTAAACTTAGGGACATCATCATTGACAAAGACATTCTATTTGAAGAGGATGAATATGAACAAAAAAAATTTGATGATGCAAATACCAGAGCATTGATGATCATTACCCTTATCACAACAACTATTACTCAATCATATATTTATGAAGCAGAGATATCCAAGGAGGCATGGGATACTTTATACCATCTATGAAGGGAAGAATGAATCATCAATACTTCATATTTAGTTTCAACTTCACATGTTGAGAGCTTAAGATGGAGAAAACATTGAGGTTTTCCTTTTTCGAGTTGTAAAGTTGAGAGCAAAACTAAATGCCATGGGAGAATTTGTGGATGATAAGCTCTTGGTATGCATCATACTAAGAGCCCTACCAGATTCATTGAGTGTTTATCACTTCCTTGCAAGTTTTAAAAAGAAAAATACCCTTTGATGAGTTGGTGAATATGCTTCATCAAGAAGAGGCAACTAACAATTTGAGGGATTAGTTGAATAATAATGCACTCATCTCCAGGAATTATGGGAGAAAGAATCCATAAAATGGCCCTTCTTTATTATCATATGTATAGAAACAACCTTAGAAACAAGAGGTATTGCCACATCTATGATAAATATGAATATGACACAAAGTTGTTGGTAAAACCCTATGAATCAAGGAAATTAAGTTTGTAAAATTACTCAAAAGAAGATAGTACTGTAGACACCCAAAATTTACACATGTTCATTCCTATATACTTGTAGATATGCATAGACACTTGTAGGTTTGCATAGGCCATCATAGGCCATTGTAGGTCATCGCAGTCATCCGTAGGTCGCCATAGTCATCCGTAGGCACAAAATCTACAAAATTGTATAAAACGCGTCCATAACGCCTTCTACCCACTAGGAGGCCATCTACTAGCTCCCTAAGACCACAATGGGACCATTCTCTACTAAAAATCCTAATTAGGCTAATTAGGATTCTAATTTGCAAGTGACTTTCACTAAACATGCACTTTATCATTAATAGGGTTTAATTAGGATTAATGATCTAATTAGTCCTAAGCATGTCCTCACACATGTGTGCACCCTAAGTTAGGATATTTCCTAGAAATCCTAACTAAACCTCAATCTAACCTAGGAGTTAGCTAACCCTAGTTAACCCTAATCCTTGCTCACACATGTGTGAGGATGAGATATTCCTTTAGGGCATGTGGGAGGATGACTAAGCTTACCACCTCCCAAACCACCTAGGGTCTGGTATACCTAACCACCCTCCTAACCTTGGATTTTCCTATAAATAGAGGGCCCTTCCCCTCATTTTACCTCTCTCTCCCCTTTTGGTCAACTTACCAAAACTCTACAGAAATCATTCTAGAATCTTCTTCAACAACTTTGCACCGTATAAATAGCATCAAATCACTCCTATAACCCATCCAAATAGAGGATCTCCATTAGAAGTTAGATACATAACAATTCACCCCTCAACCTATGAATTTGGAATCCATTTCATGGTCACCCTACGAATTGGCCGTACAATATATCTACAACATTAAATTAAGTAGGTATCGGTTATTTAGTGTTTTTACAATATTTCCCTCAAATTTTAGCATTTTTCAATATAGTTTTCATGTTGATTTATCTTTATAATCATGGGTCTTGACCAATCCAGGCCCCAAACTCACTAATAATATTTTGCAGGACCTAAATAGGTTTAAAATAACAGACATCAACAAACTAACGGTGGCACACGCACATAGAAGCCCACCTTCATTGAGGAGCTCTAAAGGACACCATCAGAATACTTCATATTTATGAAGAAAATATGGAGACTTGTTTTGTAACCTAAAATACTCTTGATGAATAAAAGTAGTATTTCTAAATAATTTACATTTTTTTAGTTGTTTGATCAAATGGAAGTATTTCGATCGCTTCAATATGGCACGCCTAGTGGGACCCCTACAAAAATTGTGTTAGACTAATTCTTCTTATGAATTTGATGCAATTTTTGGTTTTTTATTGCTGTTATAGGTTCTCTCAAGGTAGAACAGAACCATACAAAACCCTGATATACACTTCAGGTCAGTAGAACAGGAGTTTCAGGCTCTTAAACCCAATTTGCCCCCCAACCTATGAATCAACATCCAATTTGTAGGCTACCTTGCAAATTCTGTCAGACTGTCTCAAAGAACCCTAAAATAGCAAGGTATCACAAAAAATATATTAATCAACTCATATGACACCATAGGAGTCAGGTATTCCCCTTAGGATCTCTTGGTTTTATCATTCTTTTGCAAGGAAATTTTACCTTCAAATGCATCGCATCTTCTCATGAAGTTTTCTTTTTAATACATCAATTAGGATTATCATATTAGTTCAGAATCAGATAGCTTAAATTTTCTCAGCCTTCTTTATCATATTTTCAAATAAAAGTTACATCCCTCTTTAAGCTATTAGAATAGACTTTTATTTGTTTTCAATCTTCACAAATCGTCTCTTTCAAATCATCTTTTCATGCATTAGCTAGATCTTTACAAAATCTCCTTTCAAATTTATATCCAGATTAGATTTTCAACTTTTTCTTTCCAAAAGGTATTTCAAATTTCTTTCCCAACTTGCATTTAATATTAGGTTTACAATATCTTTCACATAATTTTGCAATTTCATTTCAAAATGCATTTCAAATTTCTTTCCCAACTTGCACTTAGGATTAGTTTTTACAATCTCTTTCACACCATTTCACACTTTCATTTCAAAAGCATTTCAAATTTCCTTCCCACCTTGCATTTAGGATTAGATTTGAAATTTCTTTCACAATTATTTTACAATTTCTTGTCAAAAGTCATTTCAAATTCCTTTTCAAATTTGCATCTAGAATAGACTTTCAAATCCCTTTCATGTCATTTTGCAATCCCTTTTCAAAATCAGTTCACATTTCTTTCCCAAATTGCATTTAAGATTGGGTTTCCAATCTCTTTCACATCATTTTGCAATTTCATTTCAAAAGGATTTCAAATTTATTTCCCAAATTTCACTTAGGATTAGTTTGTACAATCTCTTTCACACCATTTCACACTTTCATTTCAAAAGCATTTCAAATTTCCCTCCCATATTGCATTTAGGATTAGATTTGAAATTTCTTTCACAATCATTTCAAAATTTCTTGTCAAAAGTCATTTCAAATTCCTTTTCAAATTTGCATCTAGAATAGACTTTCAAATCCCTTTCATGTCATTTTGCAATCCCTTTTCAAAATCATTTCAAATTTCTTTTTGAACTTGCATCTAGGATAGGTTTACAATCTCTTTCACATCATTTGCAATTTTATTTCAAAACCACTTCAAATTTCTTTCACACTTGCATCTAGGATTAGCTTTTGTAAATATCTTTCATGTCCTTTACATTCCTTTTTGCAAATATTTTTCCAAAATCACATTTAGGTTAATCTTTCCAATTTCTTTCAAGTCATTAGGGTTTACAATTCAAAATTTCTTTCCAAAATCCTTCGGGTACATTTCAATATCTTTCAAATTTGCAAATCACATTTCAATATATTTTCAAGTCATTTACATTAGGACTTCATATCTCTTACTAATTTGCTTACCTTTGTGCTTTCTAGATCATATTTCATTTTCAAAATGTATCTAGGTTAGTTTCCTTTTCAAAAATTCATCTAAGGCAGTTTTCATTTTCAAAAATGCATCTAGGGTTAGTTTTATTTTTGAAAAGGCACCTAGTTAGCTATTTTTACTTTCACCACAATGGTAAAAAACACACATACACACACTCATGTGGTATACACAGTGGTGATATTGGACTTCATCCACAATCTATTGCTCGAGACTGGTGACATTGGAATTCATATTCTTCCACCAACTTGCCCCCTAGACACCTTAGTAACCCCCAAGAGTAGTTTTCTAGACTTCATCACTAGAAAATACCCTACTCTTGAGATTGGTTTTACAAAATTCATCACTATAAGGGACCTTCAGAGTATGATAGGATTAGACGTCTTCATTCACAAGTCTCACATAATTAGTAAACATGGTAACTATCATTCTTGACTAAGCTCGCCTGAGAGTGAAGCAAACACCTGGTTGGGCTAGTAGCAATTCTTAGACAATGCCCCCTCTTCTTGTGAGAGAATATTGGATTCATTAGCACATTTTGAGTTTCCTCCATTTAGGATTTACTGCACCTTCCATTCAGGTCGCCACTTGCCCATTGAGACACTATTTTATTCTATGTACGCTTGGGTATTGCAGGAGGTTTCGTATCGATAATATTATTGTTATTTCTAGAATTTAACCCCACTACCCATGATATTTTATAGGAGGTACATTTCAACATCAAAACACACAAAACAAACAAACATTTTATTTTTTGCATTTAGAACTGATTCTAGTTACGCATTGTTTGCATGCTCACAAAATTGGTTTCAACACATTCACTGATTAGCAACACATCTATTGGCTATATATAGCCTATCAGTTTTTTTTTTTTTTTTGAGTCATAGTCTAAGTCTAATTCATAAGTCAACCTATGAACCAAGTCCCAATTCATATAGTGACCTAAGAATCTTGTTTCTAGATACACAAATTATCCAAATCTCATAGGGTTACCTGAAAACCTCACACAAATCACACCCAGAACCTCAAATTTCTATTTTTGTATAGTTTTGAGCACCAATTCACAACACATGATATCATACTTGTGGTCACCCATAGCTAAGTGCACGAGCAAGAACATCTTATAGAGGATGCCTATAGAACCACTTCCAGTAAGTCCATCGCCCCTTCAATCATGAAGGGTAAGTCCACACTCACTATAAACCTTCTCATAGGATCTGACTTACTTCATATACAAACTATATCTCATGATGATACTCCTACCATGGGTGAGGCCCTTTACACTTAATTTGGTGAAGATCACCCACTCCTTCCCCATTCACCCTCACCTAATCTAAATTTCACTTTCTATGACCATGTCATTTATATTGCACTAGGACATCCACCTCCTTTCCTTACCATCAAATGAGGAGACCCTACCTACTTCACCTATCTTCACACACCCTTTCTTTTAGAGTCTATCTCAATCCCTCTTTGAGAATGATTATTCCTTGCTTAACCACACTCACATTGAAGTTGCATCATTCACCCTTACCGTAGGGATGATCTCAGATCCTTTGTACTTCATTCCAAATATGCAAATGCCTTCGTCACAAACCCCATCACAACAACCTCCATTATAAAAAAAACAAGCACCATCCACACCATCACATTAGTACACTACCCAAGCATTACAACCACCACCTTCTGAACAATCCTTCCCATATTTTGAGGTCATATCATAACCGCCTCCTAACTCACAACAAATTCAATATCAAAAATATTAACCAACCTTGTCTCCTCAGTCCAATGTGAACATGTTCATAACACCACATTCTTAGGCGCCTACCTTGGAGGCCTATTCTCCTTCCTCATAATTACCCCCACCTACATATCATACTTCGGGAATGCATGGTACACCATATTCTATCCCACCTCCACATTTATCTACGCCCATTTTTTGACTCTCTCCACCTCCACCATTTTAGGCTCCACATTCCATTCCCTCATGTACCTATGATTTACGCTACTCATCTTACCCCACTAATCATCCATACTATTCTTCTCAATCTAGTTTTCTCACTCATCATCTTTCTAGCCAGATGCAGGTACCATATTTTGACACCTCATCTCACCCTCCACTTGCATCACTTATTTAGACACCCTTACGACCACCACTGTTTGTCACATCTACATTATTCATGACACCTCCTTCTTGGTCATCATCCTCTATAGCTCAACCATTGTAGTAGGCTCCTCTACAGCACATCCTTATGCAGTAGCCACAAAACTCATAGATACAATACTACTACCCCCATAAGATGCCTTCTCCATAATAGAGTATCCCACCCACTTTGACATCTTATACCCTTCAACAACCACATATATAGGACTAGTTACAATACATTCCTTTCCCACACTATAAATAACAATATCTCCAATATCCACCACATTATTAGGTTCCACTTGCCCTTACATAATCCTGTACACCGCTAACACCTGAACTTCAACTTCTATAAGATAAAGTTAAGATACTAAATCTCCGTACAGCTAGTTACGAGCAAAAAAAACCCACATGTAATAAACTCTGCAATGAGCCAGTCCACCCTTTAGTTCCTATTAATACTTACCATTATTGCTTCAAGATCCCAAAGTTTGATAAATACAAAGGTAAAGAGGATCCTCGTGAACACGTCAACAATTATCGCTCCTCTTGCTATCATATTCATAGTATCAATACCCTCATGTTACGTACCTTCTCCCTCTCACTTAGGGGACAAGCCCTTGACTGGTACAACATGCTCCCATGCCATAACTTGTTCACCTTTGAGCATCTAGACAATTAATTATTGGAACCTGTAGACACCTAAAATGCATCATGTCGAGGTGACTACTCATATGGGACATGCTAGAAGACCATATGGAAGACCTTGGACAAATACCAAGGTATAGCAGTGGTTCTAACCACTCATTTAGGCATTTTGGCCTAACTGATGTTGGCCATGGCTGAGACCCATGGTTAACAGAGCTGACCACGCCTTAGAGCCGTGGCTAGCAGTCAGAATCAGTTGGACTTTGGCCGACCCAAATTCGGTTATAACGGCCAATTGGTTGCAGATCCGAGTGGTTTTGGGGTGGAAATATCCAGAAGCTTCCCTCCAACTGCTCCAGCTATCCATTCTTGATCTTGGCTTCCTCAAGAAGCTAAGACATAGCCTTCCTAGAGGTTATAAGAACCCCATCCAAAATGGGAAATAAGAGAGATGCATAGGAGAATTTGAATGGTGAAGCCCTATCGAATTTAGTACTCACCTACTTGCATTGAGAGAAATCCTTTAGCTAGCATTGAGAGATTGAAATGACAATTGAAGTCATGGAGGTCTTAGGAGGCTAGAAGAATCAAGAAATGAGATTACGAGCAATCCATCACCAATCGGAGTAATTCAACCACCAAATATATCAGAGGACACAGAGGTGACCCTTGAACCATCAATTCATCAAGGAAATTGGAGATCTAGGCCACATTTGGAGGGCAAGTACATTTTTGGCTTAGCCATGGCTGTCAACCATGGCTAACAGTGCTCACCACGTGATAGACCCACGGTCAGGTTCAATCTCCATATTTCCTTGGTCTTTAGCCATAGATTTTATTTCATTTGCAGTAGAATAGATATATCAGGTGTATATTTGCTTTATTAGAGACTTTTGTTCGGTAGAATTAAGAGTTTAGGTATCTTTCTTCTCATTTGGCATTTGTAGTAAGTAGGACAAGAATGCTTACATTTCATGCTTTCATGCTTTTGATTTCATAATTAGGGCATTAGATAGATAATTCTATCTTTCCTTTACATATTTCATGGCAATATATCATGTTTAACATAGGTTTACCATGTTTCTTGCACTTTCTTGATTTCAAGCTTTCATGGCATCTTTTTGTATAACTTCCTTTCAAAGCCTCATCAAGAGAGGCCTCCTTTATTACTAATATGCTTCTTGTTGTTTATTGTATGTAGGACTAACAGGGTGTTGATATGCAAGGCAAAAAATACCTCTAATCATGGGGAAGAAGGTCATCGATACCTTGGAGCAGTTCATGTGCATTTAGGAAGTCTACGAATTACACCTACCCTTGCATGGGGATTGTTCTATGATTGTAATAATTGTATCACATTGGGTATCCCTAAGAGGGATGGATTTGTAATCAAGATTCATTGGAAATTTAATAAAAAGGAAGCCCTACTTTGTGGTTATTTGCAAATTCATCTATATTTCATGCTTTATGTGATGTTTCAATTATTATTAGTTTAGGTGTATGCTTCCTGGGTTGCTACAGAAGGTGATCACGATGGGAAATCTAAATTTTATGCCACAAAATACTGATGCACTATGTTTTGTGATGTCAGGTACTAACCATGGCTGAGAACCATGGTTAATAGTTGTAACCATGGCTGACACCCACGAGCAACAATTGCAGCCATGCCATAGAGCCATGGTCAGCAGAAAATAGAAAAAATAGAATCAGACATCATCATCAGACTTGGATCTGAGGTAGGATCATTTTCCCTCTCTGTATTTTTCTATCTATGTTTTTCTAGAATGCATAAAATGGTAGATTAATTAGGAAACATAACAAAAAGTAGAAGAAAATTCCTAGAATCTTTTTAGTTTTCCCTACTAGTCATTGCTAGGAACAGCGGACCTCTGATTGCAGTCCGCCCTAGTCTCCAATGGTCTAGGCCATTTTATGTTGAGTTTGCATGCATGAGGCCCAATTAGTGGCCATCCCATCATAGGTAGTTGCATTCTCTAAATTTCATTTAGCATAGTCGTGCAATTTAAAAGTGAAATATTCTTTTGAAAGCATGTAGAATCATTTGAGTGTTGTTTTATGCATTTCTATTTCATGCAAAGTAAAAGGAACCACACACACCATGACACATTGTAAATGCTAGTGAGTTGGAAGTCACATCCAACCACTAGTAGGGTTCAATGATGGTGGTAGTGATTTCCATCCATTGGCCCAACTCCCTCGAACCTTTTGTTACTAGACCAATACCGACTCCAAGATCCATCCTAACCATGCAAAATAGCATGCATTCCTCTTCAGAGGGGTGTATCACTATGCATGAGGTGTCGAGGTGAGGATCGGTAGGACCTATGCTCCTTGCTCAGGTGTGGGTTTCATCTCCACATTTTGGGGGGATTACGTGACCTGGAGTTCATAGCCAGGTTGTCGAGCTATGAGTATACAGGTGAAAGCCCTTTAACAATTGAGTATATCATCAACATTTTGAAAACATGATGAGAGTTACTTTCTGATACAACAAACTTGAAAAACACATCAAATAGTTTAGGGCTCACAAACTAAAAATTTAAAAAGAGATAATCATCATTGTTTACTTTGTTTGCCTTAAAACTTACATAAGAGATAATATAATATCATGGTGTGTACATGGAGAGGCCGATCCAGGCATAGACCCAAGATCGAAGTCGAAGCTCCACCCAATGCACAACACAACGTAGAAGGCCCTCAACCATAGAATCCTCCTGAACATCATTCAATGAGTATTAGAGGGGATAATTCTATGCATGAGGATCCTATTGAGAATACCCTAGTACGAGGAAGTGCTAGACACTCTTCGAGGCATAGATCAAAGCATGGGGCTTCCCAGCATGGGGGTCCCAAATGTGGTAGCATTTACTATGATCGCACTCTACATGCATCCATAGGATCTACTAAAGAGTATGTCATAGAGGGATCCAGATTGGTACCCCTTCGACCTATAGCTAGGGGAGGCTTGAGACCTCCACCATATGAGTATAGACAAGTTCAAGATCCACCCATTCAGGGGTAAACAGAGAGGGCCACTTTCGAGCATAGGCCCATGTAGACTCCTTACAGAGGTGAGCCTTGTAAGATCACCATAGACATGTCTAAAGTGGGAGTTAATGGTATGCCACCTCATGAGCCTTGGCATAGTAGATAGTTAGATGGTCTAGATAAAGTCCTAGGATAGCTAGGTTATAAACCTTCACCTACACCCTCTCATTCTATGAGTGTACATAGTGGAAGTATGATTAGGACCATCAGAGAGCCTAGAGAGTGCTCCAAGTATTCTCATGATATGTGTGCCCTACATCCCATGCGGGCACAGAGTATATGTGATAGCTAGATATGAATGTCATCTTCACAGACAAGGGCAAGAGCATAGCAAATCAGTCCATTGGGGGACACACCCACAAAGCTACTCGAATAGAGCACACACACCAGAGGCCTCATACGACTGATCACATAGATAGATCTCATAGACTAGTGTCAGAGCAGAGATGTCAGATTCTCCAAGACCAATTGGAGGATGTTCATGCAGAGTGAGAATGCCTCAAAAATGAGAACACTCAGAGGCAAAGGTTCATAAGACAATGCTTATATGAATAGTGCATGCATGAGCAATGCATCCTTGATCAAAAGGAGCATGCTGAGAGGGAGGACCGATTGGCTAGTGTTGGTTTACCTCCCCATAGTGAGTATAGGGAGTGCATTGATAGATGAGCTACTTCATAGCCTGAGTTGCACCCTGAGCATATAGACACCCATACTCACCATACGACCCAACATAGAGATCGGTACCCCACATCCGAACATCATGGGCATAGGTAGTATGAAGAAGAGGTGGGAGAAGAATTAGATCAAGAATATCCTAAAATATCCCTAGTCGAAGTGGATGATGAGCCTAGTCCTCCACCTCGACAGAAGAGGAATCTGCCTCCGAAGGTGCCTCCAAGGCAATCCAGAGAAGAGGAGTTCCTATCTTCATAGGCCTATAAGACCTTGGTAGAAAAGGTTAAAGCTATCAAGAAGCAAGGGATAACTTATCAAAATCCTACCTTGAATAAGATTCATAATGAACCTTTATGCCCATCAGTGCCTACTTTAGCCTATCCTGAGCATTTTGAGATGCCTAGGCTAGAAAATTTTAAAGGAGAGGAGGACGCTCAGGAGCATGTTACGAGTTTTCTAGACATGTGCTTTCAGATCGGGAGCAATGATGCTTTGCTCCTATGGACCTTCATTACGACCCTCTTAGGCCCAGCTCGAGAGTGGTTTAATCAGCTCAAGAGGTACAATATCACCAGTTTTGAGCAACTGGTTGATGCATTTCTTGAATGCTTCTCCTTTGGCATCAAGAAAAAGGTAAACCTATCTGATCTAGCTACTTTAATGCAACATGATGATGAGCCAGTTATGGATTATGGGAAATGATGGAGAAATATGATGGTAAAGCTACCATTCTCCATCCCTGCTTCTGAATTAACTCGAATGTTTATGAAAATTTGTGCAAAGCACATTTCATTATTATTATAGTTGTAGCAATATCAGACCTTCGAGGAGGCTTTGGCATAGGCCAAAGTGATAGAGGATATCAAGTTATAGGAGGGTAACTTGAAGCTCAAGAATAAGAAGGAATGGAACAAGAAGAGCACTGAGAAACAATAGGCCAAGCTGGCACATGTTAATCAGGTGGTTCTAAACCTTCAGAAAGGGGATAAGGGGTAGCAACAATGAAATTATCAAGCCCAACCTCCTCCTATGTAGTATGAGCAGTGCAACAACAATCAGAGGGGTAAGGATAAATAAAGATGCCCTCCTCGCATATTCACACAATTATCAGAATTGTTGACATCGATTTTCCATCAATTATGTGAGGCAAAGGCAATAAACTTACCTGAGATTAAATTATTGGACCCTAATCAACCCAAGCCTAAGGGGTATAAAGATGATCAATATTGCATATTTCATCGAATGAAAGGCCATGACATAGAGGTATGTTGGTCATTCAAGCATTTAGTGCAAAATATGATCGAAAGAGGTACACTTCTTGTGGACAACCCGCAAGCACCTGATAATCAGAATATGGGGATTTACAAGAATCCTCTACCCAACCATGAGGTACCAAGGAACAATGTTGGCCAAGTCAATCAAGTATGCATCGAACCACCAACCCATGGGTTCATCAAAATGGTCAATATCATCACAAGACATGTGAGGTATGAAAATCCAAATCAACCTCCATTTCCCATTAGAGTCCAAGTTATGCCTCCTCCAAGGGTAGCCCAGAATGTGCCAGGCCCACCAACTAGATCGATGGTGATAATCAGGAGTAGGTTAATTCAAAACCTACAGATGACTCCAATGAAGTTGTCTATTTATGAGTTGATTCAGTAGTCTCCCAAGCATAGGGAGATGCTTATGGATATTTTAAGGTCCATAGAAGTGCAGTCCTAGGATCTTGAAGCATTCACACACTTTATGGGACACGTGCAATAGTGTCAGGAACCGATCATACAATTTCATGATCATGAAGTCAAGATGGTTTCCACTATCACAATGGACCCACCACTCCATATTATAGCATGTGTAAATCACATACCATTCAAGTGGGTTTTGATTGATACAGGATCATCAATCAATATAATCATGACCAAGGCATTGACATACCTGAAGTTACCAAAAATGCACATTGTACCTTCTACCTTCACATTGAGAGCTTTTAATGATGCATTATGCTCAACTATTGGCACGATAGTCTTACCTATTCAGGTGGGATTGAAGACCATCCCCATGATGTGTCATGTGATTGAAGGTGCTATGCAATACAACATACTTCTAGGGAGGCCTTGGATAAGAGAAATGTATTGTGTCCCTTCCATTCTCCATCAATGTATCAAATACGTGCATGAGGGATAGGTTCACATGGTGCCTTTCGATGAAGAACCATTCAAATACATGAATCTAGCAGACTTGCCAGGGGATTTCATGCTCCCCTCAATGCACCTAGACATACGACCAGCATCACTGATCAAAGAGCCAGGAGGTAAAATGAAGGAAGTGTGTGCCAAACCTACAACATCCATATCTCAATGATCGGAGCACACGATAACTGCTTCTACTAAACCATCTGCATCCATAGTGCATCGAGATGATAAGAAGTTAAAGGTAAATATGGGTAAAAAAGAGATAAAGCAAGTACCCAAACTAGTTGTCATCGAGGTTCCTACTCCTATGGAAGTAGAGAATGCTCAAGGAGAAGTCGAAGAGGCACCTCAGCCTACTTCACCTACATCTTCAGTAGGGTCATCTGCTCTGTAGGTGACCATACATTTGGTTAATCCTAGATTGGGGGAATATATCATGTAGAATGTGACATTTACGTTGATCATCGAGACTGCACAAGACATGGGCCGACCACAAGCCCATCACTTTCCCATAGGGATGGTGGTACCATTGGGGGTACCTCCTAACCAAACTAATTTCATCTATGGAGGGCTCGACCAACTTGCATCTCGCACTTCCATGGATGAGGATGATGATGAACCATTCATCATGAATGTTCATTATCTTTCTAACCTAGAGTACGCCTTATGATATTTTGAGCGTTACCATTGGCATGGTTACGGTCTCAGATTATTCGAGTAGGGGCGTAGGAGGCCTTATGAACCATAGTACTAGTTGCCTACTGATAGGTTCGGGTTAGGATATTATATTGGAGGATAGGATGAACTCCTCATGGCATCTTTAGACCACTTGTACCTCAATCTGGGGGGTGAAGTCGACTTCAATCCTTATCACCCCAATCCCACCTCTTTTCGAAGGGATAACCGGTTAGTGTCTTATATCACTATAGAACCACCTGAGACATATCACGAAGACATCTTGGTGGAGACCGGTCCAGAGCATATCCCAAGAGATAACTTGGATGAACAAATCCATGAGGCAGCCGATGATACAGGCCTACAAGTTTTGATCACTAGCATAGAGATAGATTTTGAGTCAGAAGATCATTCTGATGAGGATAGTGCAGAGTCCATATTTGAGATAGGTGGACCGAGTTGCATATATGAGAGTGATGATGATGAGTCCTCAAACAATGAGCAACCTAAGGATGAAACTGAGTTGGCTTACTTGAGCCCTCTTAATTTATATCAACTATTACCTTCGAAGATAGTCATCGAGGATGAGCAATCCTCCATGGATGATAGCAGTTATCGAGAGTGGGCTTTCATGGGGCCCCATATTCTTAATATCCCAATTCTAGTTGGTAGTGATGAGGGTTTTTATTATGATAGTGATGATGAAGATGAAATAGAGAGAGCCTATTTGGGACCTCCCTACTTACATCATCGTAATGCACCATACACTATAGTGGATATGCATAGAGATATCAATCTCCACCCATGCCTCAGAGGAAGAGCTCCTAACCTAGATAGGATTTATCATATGGTCTTCCTTGATCCATCGACATATAGAGAGCTCCTCGAGCCTAGCGATCCTATTTTTGAGTCTATTCATAGACCGGATCCAGAGATCCCCATACCCCTAGAACCACATCTCGGGGATGGAAGTTATATAAATGTAGAGTCACATGCACGTGGTCCTAGAGACATGATCCATTCCATAAATATGATCTCCATTGATTTGACCACTCCACTTCACAATCCAATCGATCCTTCCAAACCATTGTGTCTTGATGTAGATGCTATTGATTGGGATCATGTTGACTCACCACTAGAGCCTGAATATTTCTTCCCTAATGAAGAAATGTTGCAACCTTTTCATTTTGCACCAGGATATGCACATGATGTTTATCATGTTGAGGATGCTTCCAATATGGAACCCATAAACCCAGTAGATGACATCCACTTGATCCCTATGCCTCACCAGCTTGAGGAGGGATCCCACATGTCAGTAGAGGAAACCTTTGAAGTGGATATCAGTAATGATCCCACCAATCCAAGGAAGGTTAAATTTGGAGAAATTTTATCTCCTGATGAGTGTGCCAACCTCATCCCTCTACTGAAAGAGAGACCTGATCTCTTTGCTTGGACTTATAAGGACATGTCGGGTCTAGATCCAAAATTGGTTACTCATAACCTTTCGCTAGATCTCTCAAAGAAGCCAGTCAAGCAGAAACTCAGGAAGATGCATCCAATAGTAGCCTTAATGGTTAAATATGAATTGCAAAAGTTGTTGGATGTAGAGTTTGTCATTTCCATCGACTATCCAGAATGGGTATCAAATATGGTGCCTATAGGAAAACCTGATGGAAGGATCCATATCTGTATGGATTTTAGAGACCTCAATAGGGCAACACCAAAGGATTCATTTCTATTGCCAAACATAGATGCTCTTGTAGATGCAACTATGGGTCATGAAATGCTCTCCTTAATGGATGGTTTTTTTGGTTACAACCAAATTTAGATTAAGCCCAAAGACCAACATAAAACCATGTTCATAATGCCATGGGGGACATTTTGTTATAAGGTTATGCCATTCAGCCTTAAGAATGTTGGTGCTACATATCAATGGGCTATGACATATATCTTTCATGACTATATGCATAAGATCTTGGAAGATTATATCGATGACTTATTGGCAAAGTCATTGCTACATTCAGAGCATGCAGAGGTCCTGAGAAAGGTCTTCGATCACCTGATAGAGCATAATGTCAGGTTGAATCCTAAGAAGTGCGTATTTGGTATAACTTCAAGAAAACTCTTGGGATTCATCATTTCAAAATGAGGGATCAAAGTTGACCCAACAAAGGTCAAGGCTATTTTAGAAATGTATCCCCCATGAATATCAAGGAATTAAGAAGCCTACAGGGTAAAGTAGCATCCATAAAGTGATTTATCACACAATTATCAGATAAATGTTGACCCATGAATCGATTGCTACACAAGGGGGTCCCATTCAATTGGGATGAGGACTGTCAAGCAACCTTTGCTGAGATTAAGCACTACCTAGTGATGCCGCCAGTGCTAGCTCCACCAAGACCAGAAGTACCATTCTTGCTATATATATCAACAACTAATTTTGCACTAGGGACCATGTTAGCCCAAAAGAATGTGCAAGACAAAGAGCAAGCCATATATTACATTAGCCGAACCTTGGTGAGTTACGAGCTAGGATATGCATACGTGGAAAAATTATGTTTAGAAGTAGTGTTCGCTACAAAGAAATTGTGGCACTATATGTTAAGTCATACGATGTATGTCATATCAAAACAAAATCCTTTGTAGTATATGATGAGTAAGATGTATCATAATACACGTACTACAAAGTGGATCATGCTATTGATAGAATTTGATTTGGAATTCATTAGCCAAAATTCCATTAAGGGACAAGTCATAGCTGATCAACTAGTTGAGGTACCTCTCGAGAATAGTAGGCCCCTCACCATTGAGCTTCCTGATGATGTAGTATTCACATTATCAGAAGCACCCAAACCCGAAGAACCAGATAACAAAGCTGACATGACCTTGTTCTTCGATGGTTCGAAGTGTGAGCAAGGGGGTGGTGCAGGAATAGTGTTGTTCACATCACAAGGTGCTCCTATGCCCTTGTCATTCAAGTTAGACTTTCCTTGCACTAACAATAATGTTGAATATGAAGCCCTAATATTGGGCCTCCAAATAGCTATCACCATGAAGATTAAAAGGTTAAATATCTTTGGTGATTCCCTTCTCATTGTTAACCAAGTGAAGGGACTTTTTCAATGTCGATGTCCTATCCTGAAGTCTTACAAAGATCTTGTTGATACTTATTTAGCTCAGTTGGAATGGTACGACATCGAGGCAATCCCTCATTCATCGAATAGATTTGTAGACACTATGGCATCTTTGGGATCCTTAATCCCTCAAAATCTATCTATCGATTTTACTACCATCCATGTAAAAATATTGTCACACTCTGTTGTGCAGCATGAAGCTTTGGATAACAAAGAGTCAATCAACATGATTCAGGTAGAACCAAACCATGAATGGTTCTACAGAGCCAGAGACTTTCTCAAGAGAGTGCCTTGGGGGTCATTGATCTCGTAGGGTCCTACGGGGAATGGTACTACCATTCACCATAAGGTTGTTTCCTAGTCTACATTTGCAAATGTTAAACCATAGGGGGAACATGTTGTCTTGATAGTTGAGGTTGAGGTCTATCAGAATTGGATGTCATAGATACATGACTTCCTAAAGCTTGGTATGATCCCTCAAGGATTATCACATGCCATGAGATGCACATTTAAATAGAAAGTGACAAAGTATGTCTTGTTAGGAGATATTTTATATCGTCAAAGCTACGATGGAGTTCTCCTTCATTGTCTTGAGCCCCAAGAATCATCTTGGGTAATTTTGCAAGCTCACGATGGTACATGCGGTGGCCATTTTAGTGGCATGGCTATCATCAAGTGCATCCTTCGCATGGGCTATTATTGGCCCACTATGGAGAAGGATTGCAATGTGTATGTCAAGAAATGCATTAAATGTTAGCATCATGCTAATCTTGTGCACTTGCCATCATAGGCCTTACAACCCATTCAAGTGGCTTGGCCATTTGCTCAATGGGGTTTGGATCTAATCGGTAAGATCTCTCCTCCATCATCGGGCTGACATACATTCATTATTATGGCTACTGAGTACTTTACTAAATGGGTGGAAGCAATCCCATTAACAATGACAACTGGAGCATGTATTGCTGAGTTCATACTCACCAATATCATAAGTCATTTTGGGATACCATCCAAAATAATCTTGGATAATGGAATGTCATTCAAGAACAAGACTATGAGGGCTCTAACATCCAAGTACAGGATCAAACATAGTTTTGTGACTCCATATTATCCATAGGCAAATGGGTAAGCTGAAGCTTCAAATAAGATAGTGGTATCCATATTGAAAAATATGGTACAAGAACACCACAAATATTGGCACATCCAGCTACCCCTTGCATTATGGGCTTATAGGACTAGCATTCGGACACCCATTGGGGCAACTCCATTTTCACTAGTATATGGCATTAAGGCCATTATACCCCTAGAGTTGGAGATTCCAACGTTGCGCATCACATTGAAAGAGTTCATCGATGATGACACTATGTGGCAAGCTCACCTAGATCAATTGATGCTACTTGATGAACATCGCATGAATGCTCTTGAGCATCTCCACATTTATCAAGAGCACTTAAAATGAGCTTACAATAACAAATTCCATCTAAGAGACTTTGAGGTTGGTGATCTTATGCTGAAAGAGAACCAACAGAACTCAAATTTACCACCATAACTATGAGACAAATTTATAGCTAATTGGTTAGGTCCTTATATCATCTCTAAGAATATTGGACCTGGGACATACCGCTTGACATCGTTGGAAGGGGTTGAAGAGCCTGAACCTCTCAACATCCTTCATATTAAAGCATTTTATGCCTAAAACCATCAAAAGGCCCCAAAGGCATCTGTAAGCCCTTTGGTCATCTAATAAAAGGCTCCAAAGGCATCTGTAAGCCCTTTGGTCAAATCAAAAAATTATAAAATCTAAAAAATTGGAAAATATCAAAAATTCAAAAACATTGCATTACATTTCATTTGCATCATTGCATTTCATTTGCAACATTTGCATTCCATTTACGCATGCATTTCATTTTTGCACATACATGTCATTTTGCATTGCATTAGGCATTTCCATCCATTGCACTTGCATTAGGATAGGTTGTGTTTACAATCTTACAAATGACACCACGTTTGTGTTTCAATCATGCTTTTATGCAGTATCATAATTATACGTCACCCTTGTGAGTAATTGTATTTTTCAACACAACCCTTCTTATTGCTATGAAGAATATACTAAGGTTTTTAGTCACTCAACCATACCTAGTGGTCTTCTCAAGAGTTTGGTAGAAATCTTGCTTTACTTTTGTAGATGAGGTCTAGTTTTGATAGCCCTTAGCATATCAGAATCCTATCACTAATATCCAAACTAAAAAATCCTAATTAGGATGAGGGACAGATGAATGCTACGAAGTGGGACCAGGTATCCTGAGGTGAAAATTTTATCTTGCTTATCCCCCTATGCGGATGGTCCAAGAAATGTTGGCAATTGGAAAAAGGACAAGTTTACCCCCTACCCAAATAAATCCCTTGCTTACAAATGAAGGAGCAAAATCCTAGAATGAAATCCGAGTGAAATTCCAAAGTTAAATCCCCAGAAATCAAGTCAAATCAAGATCAAATTCAAAGTGAAATCAAATCAGTATCAAATCCCTTGCTCAAGAGAAAAAAAGAAAAAAAAAAGTACAAAATAAATAGTGGTTTTTATCACTAAAAGAGAAGTACAAAATAAATAGTGATTCTTATCACTTTACATGAGCAAGTATCCCGATAAATTGAAGAAAATAAGGGGGTGAGCTTGAATCCCTGGAATTGTCAGCACTATCGTACCTTACGCATGATGATATGTATGATACATTAGCATCTCACTTTTGTGCAGACCAATATTTGAATGTGGAAGAGCTAGCTTCAGGTGTCCTATATCGCCTAGTGGTCTACATCCAACTAAAATTCAAACCTAGGATTGGATAGACATTTGAGGATCCCCAATATTAGCAATGGGCTGAAAGAATCCCGCCTGACATCGGGGTATGCTTATGCCTTATCTAATATACTCATTTGCACACACAGGGGTAATGAATAGTTAGGGTCTATCCTAGTGAAAGCCTTATGTTTCAGAAGTCTAGTATGGTCATTATACAACTTTTGATTAGACAACTAGGGTGTTTGAGTCTCATGGTAAACCTCAAAAATTCCCAAATAGCAACAACCAATTTTCAATGCAATTATCAAATATCATTTTCTTTTATGAGAGTTTGTTTATTAGAACTATTTGTAATATAGGTTAGATACCGGATGGATGTCAGAAATGATATTTAAATGGCCACTGACTATGTTATCCATATTATTTTAATTTACAAAGACTTATGAATAGAAACAATACATCATTGCATCTCACATAGGGGTGTACAATTTATCAATTTTTATACAAAGATATAGCAATTACATTTCATGATTGTTATACATTATGTGGTGTCATCCATTAGATTGTTAAACCCATATTGCATTCATACATTATGTTTTAAGTGATTAAAACATACATGTTCATTTACATAGCATTCATCATAGAAAAACTATGCAATACATACATGGCATAAATTATGTCATAACATCATAAATTAAATGCATACAAGTACAATAAATTACACTTGCATTTAACAGTAAACATTGCATACATATACATTCATCATAAGTAGTCCATCTACACATGTATATCATCACATCTAATCATACATTCCATAGCTATCTAGTGCATGTCATCCATACATCACATCATATAGCATAAAATCAACATAACATATAAGCATTGCATCCATATGCATCTCATAAAACATAAACAATAAAACATATAAAATCCACACATATAATAAGTCTCAAATGTTAGATCATATATATATATGTGTGTGTGTGTACCAAAAATATATAATAAATAGTACATCGACATATGTCAAAAATACCTACAGGCTACATCTATGTAGGTCCTCGACCTTACACTCAAAAATGGTACAATATCATCTATAGATCAGTACTAAGAAGCACCTGCACCCCTAGTCTGAGAGGCTCCATCATCACCTCCACCCTCCCTATGAGTCCTCCTAGAGCTAGCACCAGAGGTCCTCTCTGACCTATGTGATCTACGACTAGAGCTAGCTGAGGACTACCCTATCTCTCGAGTGTGAGTCCTCTAAGATCTTAGAGCCATAGACCTCTCAAGAACCTGACCACTAAGTAACCCTATCTCTCCCCTCAGAGTAGAGATATAGGAAGCATCTATTGCACTATCACTGATGTGCTACTACACCAAATCCCGTAGCCACCTGGTCTAGCTCTACTAATCCCTATACTACTTGAGCTACTAGAGTAGCTAGAGGTGCTAGAGCAACCTATGAAGAGGAGGGGTCCTCCCTCCTAGCCCTGAGTGCATCATAATGTACCCTCAGAGCATCCAGTTAGGACTATAGAAGGATGCACTAGCCTATAACCCACTGTATCTCTATCCCTACTGAATCAATATTAGCCTATAGAGTGATCCTCTCCTCCTCATAGTCATGCCACTAAGACTACCCTACTATGAGTCAAGACTGTAGATCCCCAACCTTTGCCTATAAGGTAGCAATGGTGGTATCTCGATGTAGGAGTTGTGTCTATAAAGAGCCTACCTGAGTTTATAGGCTAGCAATCTAGGCCCTGAGCTACCCGATATCACTGTCAGGTGTGGCCTCACCCTCCTCGAGAGCATCACCCTCCTCCTCAACTAAAGGTGCATCCTCTATAGCTCCTCCCTCACCCCATCGCCCTCAGTCCTCTGACAGACTTAATGATCATGAGGGTCGACCTCTGCTCCCTCAGCACCCTCTACTGCTACATCATCTAGAGTCCTACCCAAGGGGCCCTCAAAACCCTACCATACCTTGAGTGTCCACCAAGTGTCATAATCAGGAGTAGTCCCTACATCTATCAGCCCTGACTCCTAAAATTCATCATCCTCATCACCTAGTGGAGTCACCCTAGGCTAGGTCAAGTCCCTCTCTAGAGCAAGGTGATGGTAGATGGTAGGTAGCTCTAGAATGTCCTACCTAATCCTAAACTATCTAGTGACACGAGAGAAGTAAAATAACTCTTATACCTCAAACTTGCATCCAAGGAGCCATCTATCTCTACATGCTCGATGCAACTAGTCATCAGCCTCCATCCATGGAGGGCAGTCTAGGTATGGGTGCCAATCCACCTAGTCCACCTGTAGTCATGAAAACTATCCAATGTAGTAAGCCAGATCTCCTACATGAGACCTACTCCTAAAGCCCTCCTACTCATGAGGCCAGCATGCCACATAACACCAATGCACCTCCTCAATGGTGCCAATATCAAGTGGTAGGCTAATGGGATGCTCAATCCTAATATGCTACCACCCCCAGATCTAAAGTAGTAGGCTATAGCCGATGCCTACTCTGCTCCTCTATGTAATCTGGTACAACTCATTATAGAGCTATGCTAGTAAGGCACTCCCCTAGGATAGGATCAGAGGATGATCATGGGGGCTAGCTAGGACCTCCATAGTCCTAGCTAGGAGGTTCCAAGGGAACCTCACTCTAGAAGAGTCGGGTAGGACAATCTACATGATCAAGTGCATAAAGATGGTTGCTCATTGAGAGAAGACCCACTCAGTATACCAATGCTCAATGTGGACCCCTCCATGGTCCGAGTGTCACTATGTTGCCTCACTATGACCACCAAATATATGATCAAATACTACCTACTTCACCTCCATCGATGAATATGTGATGGCCTCACCATCCAGAGGGAGTCAAAAGATGTGGTAGACATCCTCCAGAGTGACAGTCATCTCACCTATTGATAGGTGAAAGGTATTGGTCCATGCATCCCAACATTGAGCCAATGTAGTCATATAGGCCTGATCAGCCTAGATGGTGGGGAGGTACAAGACGTAGCCAAATCCCATAACCCCAAACCAATCCAAGCTCTATGGGTATCAATGCACCATGTAGGTTATGAAGGATCTCATATTCCCTCACCCTCATGATCAAAGTCTGGTGGAAAGTAGAATAATAAGGTAAAAATAAAAAACAATAAAAAACAACCTTAAAAATGACAAAAAAAATCATAAAATCTCAAAAACACCAAAAAAATGAAAAATAACACTTCTAAGATAAAAAAATCAATTAAATCTGCTAAAAAAATAAAAAATTGAAAAATAAAATTTTTCCTAAAGTTGTCGAACCACGGTTCAGACCCACGGTCAGGATGGTGATCAATTTGATGACCATTGGGATTTGAATCCAACCATGACTGACACATGACCCCCAATTTGATAATTGGGAACCACGCCTGCCAACCACGACTAGGAGAAATGACCTTTTCAGGGTCATTTCCCATCCCGAGACACCCAAAAAATTAAAACCCTAACCCTCTAAGCTAACCTAAGCTAAACCTAACTAGGGTGAGGTTCATTACCAATAGTTTAGTGATGTTCATTAGCCCATTATTTAGTGAGGTTAATTTTAAAACCGGTAAAAGAAAATAATTAGCGAGTTGTGTGCTTCTACCTTAGTAGCACCGGCTCCTCCAGGTTGGTCTGCCATCGGTGTGGATGATAGTGAGGTCGAGTTGTGGTAGCATTCCATATCAAATTTATCTTCTCACCTCTCAGAGCTCTCAGATTCTCAATTGCAATAGTAAATAATGAGATTAAAAAATTGTACAAAATGCTTAAATATTTCCTATTTTGGCCTTGACCACGCATGACAACCGTGGTCCCCAAATTAGGGTTTTTCACCATGGGTCTGACCCATGGCTAAGCAATTTGATATTTCTAGCTACTAATGACAAGCGTGGCTAGCAAATATGTAATAACTACTCTCAAATCCCACTTATGGAGTTTCAAAATGCTAAATTAAAAATACCCATCTGACCAGAATTATCAAAAATATTAAAAATAATAAAAAAATTAGATAAATCAAAAGCCAAATGCACCTCGTATCTAGTGATTTACCCTATACACTTGGTGGTTGCAGTGAATTGCACTCCATGCAATCTGGAAAGATGAGTAAATTACCATAAGGACATTTGGGGTAAATTAGTCATCGTTGAATTGTTATGCTTCATTTCAATCCCTAAGAAGGCCCAGATGGTCGGACTGCTCCACGGGAACGAGATATTCATGTCAATTCTTCTATGACATTTTTAGAAAATCATCAAACAATATGATTCAACACATGCCTAATTGGAATTGCTATCATCTTGATTCCCTAAGAAGGCCTTTACGGCTGGACCGCTCCATGGGATAGAGATGTACAATTACTATTAATAGTTGCAATCATAGCTGATTAGGCCTTGCCAAGTATTCAAATGCTAAACTTTAAATTGTTCAAAGTCATTCATAGTGGTCAAGTGACTCATCACTTTATTAATTGTCATTACCCTCATCGACTCATCGCTTGAGGGGGTAGTCATAATGTCATAATCATAATCAAAGTCAATAGAAGATCCCTTGATCTTGTCAAAATTATATTCATCTTACGAATCATTGCCAATGACTATCATAAGCTTACCCTCTATTGGGGTAAAAAGCAAATATGATAGTTAAGTTAGTAGCTCTCCTCCTTTTGGATCTATATGGCGTGGAAGCCTATAGTAGCCCTGAGCTACCCGATCATCGTTGGAGCTTGCCAAAGCTTTTTCAATTTAAGCCTTCCATCCAGTTGGAAGCAATGATTCTAGGATGCACATCCTCTTTGTAGGATTTGGGCATCTAATGTTGATCAGACTAATGATCATCATCCAACCTACGACATCATTTTAGGAGGTATATTTTTGCTCAACATTGTTCGATCTCACAATGCATCTCAAAAGGGGCATCTATAGACACCTAAAATGCATCATGTCGAGGTGACTACTCATATGGGACATGCTAGAAGACCATATGGAAGACCTTGGACAAATACCAAGGTATAGCAGTGGTTCTAACCACTCATTTAGGCATTTTGGCCTAACTAGTGTTGGTCGTGGTTGAGACCCATGGTTAACAGAGTTGACCGCGCCTCAGAGCCGTGGCTAGCAGTCAGAATTAGTTGGACTTTGGCCGATCCAAATTTAGTTATAATGGCCAATTGGTTGTATATCCGAGTGGTTTTGGGGTGGAAATATCCAGAAGCTTCCCTCCAACTGCTCTAACTATCCATTCTTGATCTTGGCTTCCTCAAGAAGCTAAGACATAGCCTTCCTAGAGGTTATAAGAACCCCATCCAAAATGGGAAATGAGAGAGATGCATAGGAGAATTTGAATGGTGAAGCCCTATCGAATTCAGTACTCACCTACTTGCATTGAGAGAAATCCTTTAGCTAGCATTGAGAGATTGAAATGACAATTGAAGTCATGGAGGTCTTAGGAGGCTAGAAGAATCAAGAAATGAGATTACGAGCAATCCATCAACAATTAGAGCAATTCAACTACCAAATCTATTAGAGGACACAGAGGTGACCCTTGAACCATCAATTCATCAAGGAAATTGGAGATCTAGGCCATATTTGGAGGGCAAGTACATTTTTGGCTTAGCTACGACTGTCAGCCATGGCTAATAGTGCTCATCGCATGACAGACCCACGGTCAGGTTCAATCTCCATATTTCCTTGGTCTTTAGTCGTAGATTTTATTTCATTTGCATTAGAATAGATAAATCAGGTGTATATTTGCTTTATTAGAGACTTTTATCCGGTAGAATTAAGATTTTAGGTATCTTTCTTCTCATTTGGCATTTGTAGTAAGTAGGACAAGAATGCTTACATTTCATGCTTTCATGCTTTTGATTTCATAATTAGGGCATTAGATAGATAATTTTATCTTTCCTTTACATCTTTCATGGCAATATTTCATGTTTAACATAGGTTTACCATGTTTCTTGCACTTTCTTGATTTCAAGCTTTCATGGCATCTTTTTGTATAACTTCCTTTTAAAGCCTCATCAAGAGAGGCCTCCTTTATTACTAATATGCTTCTTGTTGTTTATTGTATGCAGGACTAACAGGGTGTTGATATGCAAGGCAACAAATACCTCTAATCATGGAGAAGAAGGTCATCGATACCTTGGAGCAGTTCATGTGCATTTAGGAAGTCTGTGAATTACACCTACCCTTGCGTGGGGATTGTTCTATGATTGTAATAATTGTATCACATTGGGTATCCCTAAGAGGGATGGATTTGTAATCGAGTTTCATTGGAAATTTAATAAAAAGGAAGCCCTACTTTGTGGTTATTTGCAAATTTGTCTATCTTTTATGCTTTATGTTGATGTTTCAATTATTATTAGCTTAGGTGTATGCTTCCTGGGTTGCTACAGGAAAATTTCTCCATTAATATCAAGAATAAAACTAATTTCTCTAATGTCTACGCCTTGTGATAAGTCAATGATGAGCCCATTATAGAATTTATCTCTCGATGGAGATCGATCATCCATGACCTAGCTCATAGCCTCCCATCTACTGAACTAGTTACACTCTTCTCCAAGAGTTATCACAAATATATCTCCACTTCCTTGCAACTTCATCAAAGTTGCACATTTGAGGAAGCTATCACTCAAGCAAAGGTCATCGAGGACATCAAAGTCCAATCTAGTAAAATCAAACTTTAATAGAAGCCATCTTACGCTTCAAATTATTACTTCAATTACAATGTGCCAAATCAACCCTTCTCTAAACTACCATAAACCAATCAAGTGGTAGTAGCTTCTCCAGATTCTTCATCAATCTCACAACCTCCTCCTCCACAACAATAGATGTTCTAGACTAATGTACCTCCTCCATCCAATCCACAATGAGCTCATGGTCCCCATCCTCCACATTGACATCACAATTGGACTCCACTTTTTGAGCCTCTACCTACTTTATTCCAAAGGTTGTTTGATGTTGGTCATGTTACATTACCAAACATTTGACCCATAGATCCAAATTGACCCAACCCTCGTGGGCACATCGAACATACCTTTTGTGTTTACCATCACCAGCATGGCCATGATGTTTATTCTTGTCACACCTTTCATGACTTAGTTGAGGATCTTATCGATCATGGTACTATTCAAGTTTCAAACCCCCTTGCACCATAAAATCAAAATTAAGGTATTTATCATAACCCATTACCTAAACATGGGGGGACTAATCCTCACGAGACTCAACCCACTCAACAAGCCCAATCAAGGTAAGTCAATCATGTCCACTACAATCCTCCTTTCCATAGAGTGGTTGGCATGATTAGCATCACTACTCATCATCAACATTATCCATCGCATCAGGATGTGCCCATTACTCCACTTCCACCATCATCCACTTCCACTTTTCACCTTCCTCCACCTACATAGCATTCCTTTTTGTTATGTTGCATTCACCATTCTTCCTTCCCTTACATCTTCTCCTCCTTCCTCACTTCTTCAATTTCCTTTTCTTCTTCTCCATCATCATCCATTGACCATTTCACTAATCATGTCAATTTTCCCTTTCAAAAGGCTTGAAATCGCACATTCATCACTTCCAAAATAAGGGTCATATTTGACCCAAATTTTCCCCCATCATATCATCTCCAAATTTCTCAAAACTTTCACCATTGGATTGGGCTCAAAAATAGCTTTCCAATGGTATACATTTTATCCAATTCTGACATCGTTTGGTCCCCCAAACTGCCAAAACACTGCATAGAGGTCAAATAGTCCAGTTCGTAGGCTGCCCTGCGAACTCTAGTCTAGTTCGCAGGCCGCCTTGTGAACCCCAAATTTTCTATTCCATTATTCATGTTATGCATAGCTATGGCCCTATACAACACCCATTTTCCTTTTCTACCATTCATCACATCTCATTGTTCATCATTTTTCAATCACATCTTCATCATTCCACCATTCATTTTATTAACCTTCTACAATGGTTTTGTCCATTTGTTCTACATATTCCACAACTAGGGAAGTTTCTCATCTCCTTCCAATCCATCATTCATGATTTGGAGGAGTTTCTCTCTTTCCACCACACCCTCCACATCTAGCGGAGTTTCACTTCCTTGCATCCCTTCTTTCAAAAATTGGGGCAATTTCATCTTCTCCCCATCCATCATTATGGGGAAACTTCATCCTCTCCCAATCCATCATTCAAAACAAGGTAACTTCATCTTCTCCCAATCCATCATTCAAAACTAGGGTAACTTCATCCTCTCCCCAATCCATCATTCAAAATTGGGGCAACTTCATCCTCTCCCAATCCATCATTCAAAACTAGGGCAACTTCATCCTCTCCCAATCCATCATTCAAAACAGGGGTAAATTCATTTTACCCCCAACCATCATTCAAAATTTGGGGCAATTTCATCTTCTCCCATACATCATTCAAAACTAGGGGTAATTTCATATTCTCCCAATCCATCATTCAAATTGGAGGTAACTTCACCCTCTCCCAATCCATCATTACAACACCTAGGGCAACTTCATCTTCTTCCCAACCATCATTCAAAACTGGAGCAACTTCATCTTCTCCCCATCCATCATTCAAAACTAGGGGTAATTTCATCTTCCTCCTAATCCATAATTCAAAAATGGGGTAACTTCATCCTCTCCCGATCCATCATTCAAAATGAGGGCAATTTTACCCTCTCCCAATCCATCATTCACAATTGGGATAATCTCATCTCATTTCCACAAAATATTTATGACTGGGGGATTTTTCTCCCCTCCTTATAAATGATTTTGCAATTAAGGGATTGCATTCCCTTTTCAAACCACTTCTATACTTGGGAGAGGGTTTTCCCTCTTTCCAACCATAGTTCCCTTTCACGGAGTTAATCCTCCTTGCACATTCACACTTCACCACCTCTCATCTACTCATGATGGTGCCACCCAACATTGCACTCACAAATAAATCACCATCAATCACATAACATTACTAGATCCTAACAAAAGGCATCCCTTTGTTAAAGGTTGCACCCTTTGCCATACATCAACAATTCATTCAACAACCATAGGTTTTACCACAAACCTTATGGCATTTGGCCATCATAATCAATCATTATATTTAAAAGGTTGCATCCTTTTGTCAAAGGTGGTACCCTTTACCTCACCCTCATCAAATCAAATCAATCACTAGGTTCAAAAGGTTGCACCCTTTACCTTACCTTCATCATGATGGTTTTTTCCAAAAAACCAAGTTTCTCCAAAATCCTTAGTAAAATTTTGGAACATTATTTTTAGAATCTCTTAGCAAACCAGGTTTCTCCAAAATCCTCAATAAAATTTTGGAACATTCTTTTTAGAATCTCTTAGCAAACTAGGTTTCTCCAAAATCCTCAATAAAATTTTGGAACATTCTTTTTAGAATCCCTTAGCAACCCAAGTTTCTCCAAAATCCTCACAAAATTTTGGAACATTCTTTTTAGAATCTCTTAGCAAACCAGGTTTCTCCAAAATCCTTAGCAAAAAATTTGGAACATTCTTTTTAGAATCCTTTAGCAAACCAAGTTTCTCCAAAATCCTCAATAAAATTTTGGAACATTCTTTTTAGAATCCCTTAGCAACCCAGGTTTCTCCAAAATCCTCAATAAAATTTTGGAACATTCTTTTTAGAATCCCTTAGCAACCAAGTTTCTCCAAAATCCTCAAAAAAATTTTGGAACATTATTTTTAGAATCTTAGAACCTAGGTTTCTCCAAAATCCTTAGTAAAATTTTGGAACATTCTTTTTAGAATCCCTTAACAAACAAGTTTCTCCAAAATCCTTAGAAAAAATTTGGAACATTATTTTTAGAATCTCTTAGCAAACTAGGTTTCTCCAAAATTCTCAGTAAAATTTGGGAACATTATTTTTAGAATATCTTAAAACTAGGTTTCTCCAAAATCCTTAGCAAAAATTTTGGAACATTCTTTTTAGAATTTCTTAGGAACTATGTTTGTCCAAAAACCTTAGCAAAAATTTGGATAGGTTTTTCCAAAAACCTTAACAAAAATTTGGATAGGTTTGTCCAAAAACCTCAGCAAAAATTTGGATAGGTTTTTCCAAAAACCTTAACAAAAATTTGGATAGGTTTTTCTAAAAACCTCAACAAAAATTTAGAACTAGGTTTCTCCATAGACATAGCCTAGCCATAGACATAGTATAGCATCAACATAGCCTAGCATAGCATACTCATAGCCTAGCATAGGCGTAGCATCAACATAGCCTAACATAGCATAGCCTAGCATAGGCATAGCATACACATAGTCTAGCATAGTCTAGCCTAGCAATTTTTCACTTCTTGGTCCTCGCAAAGATTTTTCTTCTAGGGGAAACTTTCCTTGCTTGCACATTCTTATACATTCGACATCGAACACAACAAACATCCAAAAAATAAAAACAAAAATGCAAATAAATCAAAACCATCCATTGGCGATGTATCTTGCATTTCATTTTCCTCTTCTCCACCAATATTCTACTTCATCTTCTCCCACATCCACCTCATTGGATATATATCAATGTTGTATGGTCAAGCTTCGAGTGGCTACATACCTTTGATTTGATCCTATTTTCATCTTCCCCTTCTTCTCTCTACCTCTTTTGGTTCTTGATCAATGTTGTATGGTCACGCTTCGAGCAGCTACATACCTTTGATTTGATCCTATTCTTCTCTTCCATATTTCTCCTCCACTTCCCCACCTCTTCCATCATAATCATCTACATCCATCAATCACGTTGATGACCATAAAATATTGGCATTCAGTTTGACTATTTCATGCATCCATCCACACCTTTTGGATTTGGTCTTGTACATGAAAACCCACATTTTGGGTACACCTTCTTGCATCTATTTGTCTCACTTACTTTGCATTGTCAAGAAACACATTAGTCACATCCTCCTATACATTTTTAGGTATTTTTTCACATCATGTAGACATCACCCCTAGTCATGTTCTTTGTCTTCCTTGTACATAAGCATTCCATTGCTCGTATACATCATGACATCGACTCTATTCTTAGTTGCATGTTAACAAGAAGTCTTTCTATTGCTCAACCATTCATGGTTAGTTTAATCAACCTGTATCAAATGTCATCAAAATCTACAGGATTTCAAGACTTTCTCTAGCTGAATCGAGTTCATTCATGGACCACTCACACTACATCTTAAACAAATTTTGAGTCTAGGGAGGACAACACCTTGTGTAAGCCTCACCATGTAGCGAATGGTTTCCCCTACTCACCCTATCATTTGCATGATAAAAATATGACCTAGGGATAAACAAAGGGATAAGCATAAGAAAAAATAAAAAATGGGTAGAAAACAAAAGCCAACGCCCACAAAACAAAAAAAAGAAACAACAACAGAAAAAAGCATCACAAAAAGAGAATCAAAAGGAAGAGGGGTAGAAAACAAAAGGAAAAGCCTCCAAGAGTACTACCACTATGCTTGACTCCCTTTGGTCCTTCGGTTTAACATAACATCATGGGATGATTTCCATCGCCAACAATAGGCTCCAAGAGCCTGCCTGCCAGTGGAATAGTCTTACAAGTGGTGACACATCTGTCACATTAGCGACCTTCTCTTGTACAGATCACTATGCGCTTGTGGATGAGCTAGCTACTTTGGCTAAGTTTACAATGGGTTAGTCCAACCTCCCTCAAAATGGATAAATGAACATCATGTGCACACATAGGTCCATGAACGATTCAACCTCAGTTATGATAGTTAAGATATCTTCATGATATTGCTTGGCCACTAGATCAGTTTGATTCTTCATACTATGTCATTTGAGCTCCTAGAAACTCTTTTAAACATTCACTATGCTTGAGAATTAGGGTCGTGCAGCATCATCACTGACTCTATTTGTCACATACATCTTCTCAATCACACTTGCATTTCTCATTCACCGCATCAGCTCATGATTTGTTACATCTCTTTCATGTGCATCTTGTACACCTCAGTCAGTTTGTACACCCCATGTTTTCTTGTTTCATATTCTGGTCATTGGTCAGTGTACTTATTCATTTATTTTTGATTAACCATGATAAGTAAGATGGTATCCATGCAAGGTGGAGTGCCCTCCATTTTTCTACATTCTTATATCCCACATGTACATAGGTTATCACATATAACCTCTACACATCATCATTCATACATACTCATGTTCAGTTAGGTTCATCGTACCTAGCACACATCATTCATATCAAACATATTTAACAACATGTACACATTACATACATATAAAATCACACACATTGTATGTAGGCACAACACAAAATCATCATGCGCACCCTTCACAAGGCTTGAAATTGTGCACTCATCACTTCTAAAAGTAGGGTCATATTTGGCCTAACTTTTCACCTATCAAATCATCTCCAAATTTTCCAAAACTTTCACCATTGGATCGGGCTCGAAAAGAGCTTTCCAACGGTATAATATTTGTCCAATTCTAACATTATTTGGTCTCCCAAAACTACCAAAATACTACACATGGGTCAAATAGTCTAGGTTCATAGGCCACCTTGTGAAATCAAGTCCAATTCATAGGCCACCCTGTAAACTAAGGTCTAGTTCATAGGCCACCCTATGAACCAAACCTCATGACACCATTTTCAAATAGTTCTTCACTCCAATAGTTTCTTCTTGATTTTCCACCCTTTCTAAACCAAATTCTCCACCTTTTATCAACAATTTCTTCTATCAATCGACTCATCACCACATCACCATATTTCATTCATATCATTGTTGATTCCTCATTTGAGGGGGTATTCATATACAAAATCCGCTTTGCATACAACCAAATAATCAAACATCCAAATCATGGATATCACATCTATCTACAAATTTTTTTGTTGAATATTATCTCACAATAATAGTAAACCCAATCCCAATCAGACATTTGTTAAGTCATGAGAGCCATGCGCAAAAATAGCACATTTCTATACATCTTACTTTAATTCACATATATCGGTGGTGACCACATACTAAATGTTACACTTGATTCATCCATGCCACTTAGCTCAAATGGTTTGACAAGTGTCACCATGCACTCATCAATCAATCAAAAGCAAAAATTTGAATAGGTATTTGTTCTATTCGTATTTGGACCATCTTGCATTGGTCGCAAAAGCAAAGCAATCATAAGTTGCCCTCACAAAAAACCAAGTACGATATTGTAAATATTGTACTAAATTAGAAAAATCATTAGTTCACCATCATGTTTCACCTACAACCATCCATCTATCATCATTCATTCACATTCATCCCTCACATTCTTCATCTTTTATCTTTCTCTTTTGGGTTTATATCAATGTTGTATGGTCACGCTTTGAGCTGCTACATACCTTTGATTGGATCCTATCTTCATATTTTCTCTTCCTCTCTTGGGATTTAGATCAATGTTGTATGGTCATGCTTCGAGTGGCTACATACCTTTGATTAGATTCTATTATTCTCTTCCCCTTTTATCCTCCAGTTCACAAACATTTCACCACCTTCTCCCATCATATTTTTGCACTAAATTATGTTCCACACAATATAGTACAAAAAGGGGTAAATATAGAATCCAAAAGTTTCACATGCTCATTCTTATATACTTGTAGATCTGCATAGATACTTGTAGATTTGCATAGGACATCATAGGCATCATAGGCTATCATAGGCCATTGTAGTCCACTATAGTCATTCGTAGGCCACCATAGTCATCCGTAGGCACAAAACCTACAAAATTGTATAAAATGCATCCAAAATGCCTTCTACCCACTAGGAGGCCATCTACTAGCTCCCTAAGGCCACCTAAGCCCTTTTATACACCTAATTAGGACCCCATGGGACCATTCCCTACTAAAAACCCTAATTAGGCTAATTAGGATTCTAATTTGCAAGTGACTTTCACTAAACATGCACTTTATCATTAATAGGGTTTAATTAGGATTAATGATCTAATTAGTCCTAAGCATGTCCTCACACATGTGTGCACCCTAATTTAGTTAGGATATTTCCTAGAAATCCTAACTAAACCTCAATCTAACCTAGGAGTTAGCTAACCCTAGCTAACCTTAGCTAACCCTAATCCTTGCTCACACATGTGTGAGGATGAGATATTCCTTTAGGGCATGTGGGAGGATGACTAAGCTTGCCACCTCCCAAACCCTAACCTAACCTTGCTAGGAATTGACTCTAGGGTCTGTTGGTCCGGCTTTCATGCACACCCGGGAAAGGATGAAGCAAGGAAAGCTCCGGAGACACCCACGGGACGGATCCCACTCATCTTTAGGATCTAGCTGGTTATCCAAGGTGCGAGTTACAGAGTTGGGTCGAATGGCAATTCACTCTTTTCCACTTCTGGAATAGATTTCAATATGGACCTGCTCTGTTACCTTACGGGGGGTTCTTGAACTTGTTCGATAGTTGCAAAAGTTGTTGAAATCAGATTTAACTTGAATTCTTAATCTAGCTCTCATGGGTCAGCAGATTTAAATAAAAGACAAACAAAGAAAATAAAAATGGATCATTCACCGAAAGCAAAGAGAGGGTAGGGTAGGGCGAGAAGAGAAGTTTATCAAACATCAACTGTAAAACCCTAAACTATCAATTTTATCTATGCTACTAGCTTCACAACAGAACAAATCAAAGAAGAAAGTGTCCAGTCAGTCTAAGATCACTTTCAACTAAGAGCACAAGGCAGAGTGAAACAGATCTAGCAAAAAATTATAAATCCAAGGGCAGGTGGTTAAAGCTGGTATCTTTCACCGACAGCCTAGCTCACACAGTGAAGACAGAGCAATTAGAACAAACTTACACCTCAAATCTGTAATTTCCCCTAGCAGACAAGAGAACAACTGAAGCCTAACAGCATATTTAAACTTGATAACTCAGATTTACGACATATATCTAACAAACTTTAAATGGAACGGATAACAAAAGAAGATACACTTATCACACTCTGCAAAAGATTAGGCTCCTGGCCATGCTATCACAGAAAAGCTAAAGCACATCAACTCCAAGTCCAGAAACAAAGGATTTCACAAGATTTGCAAGAAATTGCTTATAAGCCTTTTATTTCTAAGTCTCCGCCTTCTACGATTAAATTTAGAATCTGTATTTATAGACTCAGGACAGACCCTGATCTTTTCAAAATATCTTCCTCAAACCCTAAATCTTATCGCACTTAAACCCTAGGACCCGGGTTTTACAATAAAAATCCATTTAAAATCAAAGTCCGGATAGAACTTAACCCTTCGGCAAATCAGTGCAGTCAATTGCCATAAATGGAGAAGATAAAATCTAAATGCCACTTGCATTCATCCGCAGCTGCAAATAAATGCCTCCATTAATTCTGCTGGTGAGCCGGATGAGTCACCACTTCTCCATCAATCTGATCTCCGTAAAGCCATCCCTGTGTTGAAATTGTCTTCATGCTATCAAGTCTGCAATAAATTTGTCATTGAATGCTCTCACCGATAGCTTCTCTCCTAGCATGGCGGTCCTTGACTAAATCTGCACTTTAAATTTGCCTTTATGGTCTTTCCCGGTTGTCCCGTAAGTGCCAGGTGGAATCCTGCATGAAAGACAAAAGATTATATTAGCACTTTAATAAACATTAAATCCAAGCTTAAAACATTAAAAACAGATTAAAATCCGCAAAATAAGCTTGCATGTCGGCCTCTGCATGTCTGCCTCACGCTTTGACACGTGTCGCTACCCCAGGATGCCTTCTGTTTCCCGTTGGAATGCACTTTCAGGTCAACTTATGACTTTCTCTCTCCTACCGTGATTCTGCGACATGTCGCGATTTCGTGACATGTCGCGAAATCGTGACCCTGCCAGCGCATCGGCAACTTCTTCCCTCGTCGGCCGTGAAAACGCGACATGTCACGATTTCGCGACATGTCACGAAATCGTGACCCTCCTGGCCTCCGTACAACTTCTTGATTTTCAGCCGCGATTCTAGAACACGTCGCGATATCGCGACAGTTCCCTTACCTGCATGCGTTGACCGCGTTGACCGCGATTTTGGAACATGTTTGCGACTTAGCCGATTTTTCATTCTGCAGCCCACTTTCTCTCTCCTACCATGAAAATGCGACATGTCGCGATTTCGTGACATGTCGCAAAATTGTGCCCTTCCGTACAGCTTGCTTCTCTCTCCAAAAAACTGTCGCGATTTCGCGACATGTCGCGAAATCGCGACCTTTCTGGCACTTAGCCGATTTTCATGCATTTTCTCTCTCCTGCCGTGAAAATGCGACATGTCACGATTTCGTGACATGTCGCAAAATCGCGCCCTCCGTACGCTTTCTTTCTCTCTCCTCGGCGGCAGCGATTTTGCGACGGTTTCCAAAAATGGAAACGTCGCGATATCGCGACACTTCCAAAAATGGAAACGTCGCGATATCGCGACACTTCCAAAAATGGAAAGTGTCGCGATTTCGCTACACTTCCAGGACTTAGCTGCATTTTGACTTACCTGTCGCGATATCGCGACATTTTCGAAAATGGAAGTGTCGCGATATCGCGACACTACCAAAAATGGAAAGTTTGATTTTTCATGAATTTATGCAACTGTTTTCTGGATTTTCTCGGTACCGGTGCAAGATTTTGCTTGTGCATGAATGATTCTAGCATGTAAAAAGTGAATTCTTGGATAACACAGCTGGAATGCAAGAAAAAGCACAACTTTAAAAAGGAGGCAAGCAAATTTGGATTTAAAACCTGAAAAACATCTAGAGGGTCCCTGCTGCAAAAATGGAAGTTCAGAATTTTCAGAGGATGGAATCTCATTTTTCAGTGGGGGTGTGTTGCTTCTCAACAAATGGCGATATCTGCGGGTAAAATAGTAGCACTATTTTAGAACCCAAGACTCTGGTTTCAAAACAAAAAGACCATGCATCATGCCTTGCCACAGACATTCTTCACAATAAATTGATTGCTAACTGCCAGCTGTTAAAATTTCCCAAGGACATACTAGGCTGGATTACTTCAAGGAAGATTTCTGATGTGCAATTTCAAAGGGTATAAAACTTTCTTCAAGGATGACTGAATTGAATGATAAACTTGGATTAATCAACTTTTCTAGATTGTAAAAGGGGAAACCGAGTAGAGCTCTGTTTACTAGTTTAGCCTTTTACAGCCTAGACAGAGTTACCCTTTAGATTTACACGACCCAAATTTACAACTGTAGGGCAGAATCTAATATTGGCTGCCTCTTTTAATTGTTCAACTCTTTTCTTTCTTTTCTTTCTTTTTTTTTTTTATATCTCTCCCTTTGAAATATATCAATATCTGAAATGATTTTAGGGAAATTACAATTTTCTTTTATCATTTGATCAATCTGGAACTGTTTCAGTCTAGGCATTGATAGCCTCTGTGGATACCCAAATAATTGCATGAACCATAGTCCCCTCTCATAACCGACTTTTCTTGGATTCCCCAGGAGTTCCTCCAACTAAACAGCATAGCAGTTTTTCTATCATTAAAACAACTGTGGCAAGTAAGACACAAAATCCAATCATCTCTCTACCTTCATCCTGAATAACAAAATAGTTCTACAGTTCAATGCAAGCAGACTATCTCAATTAGAATGGTGAACAGCATGGGCATTGGATTGTGGATTTATCAGCTTAGAATAAACAATTTTCAGCAGGCTGACTTTTCATTGATTGCTCAGGCAAAGGTTAAAGGACAAAATTTTAGAAGCCAAAGGACTTTATACAGGCTTCCAAGGACAGGCACAGGCTTTAAAGCAAAACAGAATAAAAACTGCACAGACTAAAACACTGAACTGAAGCAAATAAATAAAAGCAAGGCAACAAAAGAACAAAGAACAAGACAAAGACAAGGAAAAAAAACAAAGCAGAACAAAAATTAAACTAAAAAGAAGCAACTAAAGCAAGCAGAGCATTAAAATTAAACAGAAATAAATTAAAGCTATACAGACAACAAAGAAAAAGAACTGCAAGGAAGAAAAGACTGTACAGACTAAAATAAAAGCAAGCTAAAATAAAAAGACAAAGAAAGGAAATAAAAAGCACTGACAAAAGAAATAAACTGCACAAGCTAAAACTGAAAAACAATTAAAGAAAACTGAAAAACTGCAACTGTACAGACATTTAAAAATAAAACTGCACTGACAAAGAAATAAAACTGAAAAACTTCAAAGCTTATTTACAATGCATACATATGTTACAACTTCCCTTCATACTCAAAAAATGCAGCAGTTGGGAAAGGAGAGAAATGGTGCCTTAAAAAAATTTGGACCATTGCAAGTAATTTAGAAAAATTACCTTTCGGGTCCTGTTGACGAAATGCACTCAGACTGTGCTTCAAAAATTTGCTATCCGGGAAAGACTTGTGTTTACTGTCTTCCCTGTCCCATTTGAAAAACAAATCTGCAACTCCTTCAAATTAAACAAATCATATAATAACAAATCATATGATAACATGTTTATGCTTCTAATTGAAGGGTTTGCAGAGTTCTTTCAAAAGAATTGAATGTAAAAAACCCCCGAGGATCAAATACCTTAAAATCTTGACGGACCCGAGACCACCACATCTTCAAAATTATGTGACAAGTGAAAGAAATCATGTTTTATCTGTATGCCATGGTTCTTAACAACTTGAACATTTTGTGGTTGTCTGTCTTGCTTCAATATCCAGGACTTCAATTTTTATCCCTCTAGAAGAATGCTTACAATTTTCCTTTTCACCTGAGCCTTGCTTAGATTTAACCTCATCAATGTGCAATATCCAAACATCATTGTTGTGATGGTTTAGAGTTGTAACTGTTCTCACCTTCTCAGTTGCCAAATTATAAACTCCAATATCTGCATCAACACAGTTTATAGCCTTTTCTTTGACATTATGTTCAGAAGTTGCAGGCTTATGTTGAGACAGTTCATCAATTCCAAGTTGGTGACCACATTCATATTTACTATCTTTTCCTCCTTTTCTTGAAATCCAACAGGTGGTCCAGAGTAAGCCTCAATCAAGTTAACCTTTTGTTCAACAATGCGAGGCGAGTTCATAGAGGGTGATGTCGGCTTTAAGTTCCCTCATATCCTCAATGATGTTATCCTCCTCAGTTACTTCTGCATAGTGATATTGAATCTCACTTTCATCATCCTCTGATGAGGAAGGATCATTATTAAGTTCTGGACTCTCACATCTCAAGTCATAACTGTCTCCTTTTAACTGTTGAAAATCTTGCATTTCATCCGTAGGAGTCTCTACAAGACTTTCTGTCTCTTCAGGAAAAGTGAAAGAATCTGAAACCCTGGTTGTACTATTTTTGGGTGAACTAGAAATATCAATATTTCTTTGATCTCTAGGAAAATTTAACTCACCAGGAAAAACTTCAGATTTGGGTGGTGCCAGATCACAACTGTTCAGTTCAAGCACCTGCACTTTGAATTTGTCAGAACTTTTCTCTGTATTTTGCACATGCTGAGTGGATGTCACAATTAACGGAGTCTCCTTGGGTAGAGCATGACATGTTGGCACTAACTCATGATGTGGAATGGGGTTTGGAATAGGCATGTTCTGTGTAACATAGGATATCAAAGGACTGCTCAGAATTTGAGGCCCTAACTGTCTTTCAAGAATTAAGGCTTCTTTATAAGCCCCTGCCAGGGTTGTGATATTGATGTCTCTCTTGAGGAAAATAGAGGTCACTGAATCCAATGCATTCTTGTAGATTTCTAAGGCCAGATTTGCATTTGGGATGTAATGGCCAATCATTCTACCGTAAGCTCTTTGGAACCTCATATTGAAAGACCTGACAGTTTCTCCCGACTCTCTCTTGATGCTGGAAAATTGTTGGTATAACACACTCGGGTCTATCACTTCCCCAAATTGTGATATAAAAGCTTTCTCTAGATCATCCCAGCTAGTAATGGAATTCTTTGGTGAGGTTTAAAAACCAGTCATAAGCTCCCTCCTGGAGAGTGAACGGGAACAATCTACAGGCAACATCTTCATGCTGTATATTCAACAATCTTAAAGCATTTTTAAAAGCTAGCAGATGTTCTTCTACAGTTCTTGTCCCATCATGTTTATACCTAGGGAGATATCTTTACGGATTTCTGGGCAAGTCATGGGCTATACCCGGAATGTTCAAAGCAGTGGGGCCCAACCAATTTGCCATTATTACTTGGTTGACAGTGATGTTCTGAGTTGTAATTGGATAACTGCAAGTGAAGATAAAACTATTCTAAACTTGAGGTCTTCTCTGGCAATTTTAAAAACTACACTGACAACTTTCAAAAAATACTGACAATTTACAAAATTGTCCGGAGTTCACTGTGGTTCCTTCAAATGTTGCTATTAAGTCCTTACAATACTTGAGCCGAGTTCAAATCCCTCCTTCTAGCGCCAATTAGGTTGTTGGGTGAGGAGGAGGGAAAATTGGCTACCAGACTTTGGATAAAATACAGCTTTACAGTTCCACATACAGTCGGATTTCTCAACTCAAGTGCACTAAGAACAGATGTTCTCGGCCCTCCTTCTAGCGCCAATTAGGTTGTTGGTCCGGCTTTCATGCACACCCCAGGAAAGGATGAGGCAAGGAAAGCTCCGGAGACACCCACGGGACGGATCCCACTCATCTTTAGGATCTAGTTGGTTATCCAAGGTGCGAGTTACAGAGTTGGGTCGAATGGCAATTCACTCTTTTCCACTTCTGGAATAGATTTCAATATGGACTGCTCTGTTACCTTACAGGGGGTTCTTGAACTTGTTCAGTAGTTGCAAAAGTTGTTGACTATCGGATTTAACTTGAATTCTTGATCTAGCTCTCATGGGTCAGTAGATTTAAATAAAAGACAAACAAAGAAAATAAAAATGGATCATTCACCAAAAACAAAGAGAGGGCAGGGTAGGGCAGAAAGAGAAGCTTATCAGACATCAACTGTAAAACCCTAAACTATCAATCTTATCTATGCTACTAGCTTCACAACAGAACAAATCAAAGAAGAAAGTGTCCGGTCGGTCTAAGATCACTTTCAACTAAGAGCACAAGGCGAAGTGAAACAGATCTAGCAGAAAATTATAAATCCAAGGGCAGCTGGTTAAAACTGGTATCTTTCACCGGCAACCTAGCTCACACGGTGAAGACAGAGCAATTAGAACAAACTTACACCTCAAATCTGTAATTTCCCCTAGCAGACAAGAGAACAACTGAAGCCTAACAGCATATTTAAACTTGATAATGTCGATTTACAGCATATATCTAACAAACTTTAAATGGAACGGATAACAAAAGAAGATACACTTATCACACTCTGCAAAAGATTAGGCTCCTGGCCATGCTATCACAGAAAAGCTAAAGCACATCAGCTCCAAGTCCAGAAACAAAGGATTTCACAAGATTTGCAAGAAATTGCTTATAAGCCTTTTATTTCTAAGTCTCCGCCTCCGCGATTACATTTAGAATCTGTATTTATAGACTCAGGACAGACCCTGATCTTTTCAAAATATCTTCCTCAAACCCTAAATCTTATCGCACTTAAACCCTAGGACCCGGGTTTTACAATAAAAATCCATTTAAAATCAAAGTCCGGATAGAACTTAACCCTTCGGCAAATCTGTGCAGTCAATTGCCATAAATGGAGAAGATAAAATCAAATGCAACTTGCATTCATCCGCAGCTGCAAATAAATGCCTCCATTAATTCTGCTGGTGAGCCGGATGAGTCACCACTTCTCTCAGATCTGATCTCCGTAAAGCCATCCCTGTGTTGAAATTGTCTTCATGCTATCAAGTCTGCAATAAATTTGTCATTGAATGCTCTCACCGGCAGCTTCTCTCCTAGCATGGCGGTCCTTGACTAAATCCGCACTTTAACTTTGCCTTTATGGTCTTTCCCGGTTGTCCCGTAAGTGCCAGGTGGAATCCTGCATGAAAGACAAAAGATTATATTAGCACTTTAATAAACATTAAATCCAAGCTTAAAACATTAAAACAGATTAAAATCCGCAAAATAAGCTTGCATGTCGGCCTCTGCATGTCTGCCTCACGCTTTGACACGTGTCGCTACCCCAGGATGCCTTCTGTTTCCCGTCGGAATGCACTTTCAGGTCAACTTATGACTTTCTCTCTCCTACCGCGATTCTGCGACATGTCGCGATTTCGCGACATGTCGCGAAATCGCGACCCTGCCAGCGCATCGGCAACTTCTTCCCTCGTCGGCCGTGAAAACGCGACATGTCGCGAAATCGCGACCCTCCTGGCCTCCGTACAACTTCTTGATTTTCAGCCGCGATTCTAGAACACGTCGCGATATCGCGACAGTTCCCTTACCTGCATGCGTTGACCGCGTTGACCGCGATTTTGGAACATGTTTGCGACTTAGCCGATTTTTCATTCTGCAGCCCACTTTCTCTCTCCTATCGCGAAAATGCGACATGTCGCGATTTTGCGACATGTCGCAAAATCGCGCCCTTCCGTACAGCTTGCTTCTCTCTCCAAAAACTATCGCGATTTCGCGACATGTCGCGAAATCGTGACCTTTCTGGCACTTAGCCGATTTTCATGCATTTTCTCTCTCCTGCCATGAAAATGCGACATGTCGCGATTTCGCGACATGTCACAAAATCGCGACCTCCGTACGCTTTCTTTCTCTCTCCTCCGGTCGGCAGCGATTTTGCGACGGTTTCCAAAAATGGAAACGTCGCGATATCGCGACACTTCCAAAAATGGAAAGTGTCGCGATTTCGCTACACTTTCAGGACTTAGCTGCATTTTGACTTACCTGTCGCGATATCGCGACATTTTCGAAAATGGAAGTGTCGCGATATCGCGACACTACCAAAAATGGAAAGTTTGATTTTTCATGAATTTATGCAAGCTGTTTTCTGGATTTTCTCGGTACCGGTGCAAGATTTTGCTTGTGCATGAATGATTCTAGCATGTAAAAAGTGAATTCTTGGATAACACAGCTGGAATGCAAGAAAAAGCACAACTTTAAAAAGGAGGCAAGCAAATTTGGATTTAAAACCCGAAAAACATCTAGAGGGTCCCTGCTGCAAAAATGGAAGTTCAGAGTTTTCTAAGGATGGAATCTCATTTTTCAGTGGGGGTGTGTTGCTTCTCAACAGGGTCTGGTATACCTAACCATCCCCCTAACCTTGGATTTTCCTATAAATAGAGGGCCCTTTCCATCATTTTACCTCTCTCTCCCCTTTTGGTCAACTTACCAAAAATCTGCAAAAATCATTCTAGAATCTCCTTCGATAACTTTACACCATACAAACAACATCAAATCACTCTTGGAGCCCATCCTAATAGAGGATCTCCATAAGAATTTAGCTACAGACCAATTTTCCCCTCAACCTACAAATAGGTCGCCCTATGGATTAACTGTATAGCAGATCTACAATATCAAATCAAGCAGGTATCATCTATTTAGTGTTTTTATAGTATTTCCCTTAGTTTTTAGCACTTTTCAATATATTTTTCATGTTTATTTGTATTTATAATCATGGGACTTGACCAAGGCAGGCCCCCAAATGCACTAACACTATTTTTTAGGTTTTAAAAAGGTACAAAAGAACACACATAAACAAACTATCGATGTCACATGTGCATAGAAGGCCACCTTCATTGAGGAGCTCTAAATGACACCATCATAATGCTTCATATTTGTGAAGAAAATAGGGAGACTTGTTTTGTAACCTAAAACACTCTTGATGAATAAAAGCAACATTTTTGAACAATTTACATTTTGTTAGTTGTTTGATCAAATGGTCATCTTTCGATCACTTCAAGTACAAACTAGATCCTAAGCAGAAGTGACAACAAGGGCATGTTGTATGAGAAGAATCAAATTTAGAATTAAAATAGGCACACAAGGTACTAGTGTCCAAGGCAATGGAAATACTAAATATGAAGTTTGGTATATTTATTTAGGTGTTAGCAAGCACATGACTGGGAAAAAAGCATGTTTTGATTCATTTTAAGCCAAATACCATGGGAAAGTAGTAACCATTGCTAATTAAAAATATATCATGTCACAGGAGTGGGAAATGTTTACATAAATCTTCCCAGAGGTAGTTTCATGATACAAAAGGTGCTATATGTACCTCGACTAATAAATAATTTGTTATCAATACCACAACTAATGGATCCAAACATAGTAGTAGACTTCTATATTTTTGATGGCAACAAGAAGAGTTTTATTAAGAGATATGGAAATATTATGGTAATACGTTCCTACAAGAATGATTTATTTACACGTAATGTTAGATCATCATCTAAGAGCAACAACAACAACTGCTACCTCACTCTTGCATAGGAGATATGGTTATATGAGTTTAGGATACTCCAATTGAGTAAGCATTAGATGGTGTTAGCCTAGCCTTTCACCAACATTGCTAGTATGTTCTGATTATTTGGCATGAAAGAAATATCAAGTATCTTTTGAGTTGAGCACTCATAAAGAAAAAAGACTATTGGATGTGATTCACACTATTTTGTATGGACCCATGCTTGCTAGTTTTAGTGGATATAAGTACTTTGTATTTTTCGGATGATTGCTCACAAAAGATATGGGTGCATTTCTTACAACTAAAGTCAAACATACTCAAGTATTTCTAGTGTTTCAAGAAGCATGTAGAGATGAAAACGGAGTGTTTTATTCAAGTTATTTTCTCAGATCAAGGGGGAATATACATCCAATGATTTTTCATAGTTTCTCGAGAAAAATGAGATCAAGTAACTATTCACTATGACATACACTCCATAGTAGAATAGGATTGTCGAAAGGAGGAACTATTACATCGTGGAAATGGTTCCTTATATGCTTATAGGAGTAAATCTAAAGCAACAATATTGGGCTAAATTTATTGCCACTACTGTGTTTATTATTAATAGAGCTCCCACAAAGGCACTAAAAGAAGTTACACCTAAAGAAGCCTGGTTTGGGAGGAAGTCTTCAATTGCACATGTCAAACTCTTTGGAAGCAAGGTATACATGCATGTGCCAAAGTGATAATGGACCAAGTTAGATGCTAAGTCCCTTTCATGTATATTTTTTGGGTACGATGATGATTCAAAAGATTATTTACTGATGGATCTAGTTATCAATAGATGTGGTGTTTAATGAAGATTGTGAAACTAAGTCAAATACTAAGAATTCTAAGGAGTTTGAAGATACCACATCTTCAATTGTTAGCATAAATGGTGATATCAAGTTAGATGAGAAAGTTAATGAAGTTCTATAAGTTAATAATGAACAAGAATTTATTCTACCTACAACCCCATAACAACAAAGAAAGACTTCAAAATGGCTCAATAGTACCTTTAGAGATGCTAAACTTGATGTAGCTCGAAATATTACTTTTGCATGACCACATAATCATAGTAGTACATGTTAGGAAATAAATATGGAATTGATAACTTCAATGGTAAAAAATTTAGAACCAAAATTGGTGAAGAAATCACTTAGTTTACCATAGTAGAAGGCAACTATGGATGTAGAGTATGAATATTTTATGAAGAAAAAAATATGGGAACTTGTTGATATACCAAAAGGAAAGAATCCCATTGGCTAAAAATGGGTCTTAAAAATAAAATATAAAGTAAATTGATCCATTGACAAGTATAAAGCACAACCTATTGCAAAATGGCTATGCATAGAAGGAAGGAATATATTATGAAGAGATATTTACCCCCACAATGAAGATTAAGACCATACGTATAATATATGCATTGACAATATAATTTGGTTGGAAACTTTAGAAAATGGATGATCATAGTTCCTTCCTTAATGGTGATATGAAAGAAGAGGTGTACATGACACAACCTGAAGGCTTTGTTGTTTATGGGAAACATCACAAAGTCTATAGATTAATCAAGTCATTGTATAGATTTAAGCAAGCTCCTAGAGCCTAGTACATAGAAATTTATTATCATCTATTGTAGTATGGTTTTACCAAAATTCTCTCTAATGCAAATCTCTAAAGAAAGTTAGATCTGAGATAGTGATACTTATGTTGTATGTTGATGATATGGTCATCATTGGTATTTTCGATGATTTAGTGTATGGTGTGAACTTTGTAGTAAAATAAAATTACATCCACATAATATTGCAATAATAATAGAAAATGAGCTTAAAATTAACAATATTGCAAGATGAAATGGAAATGAATTAGATTATATTGCAAAAAAATAGGAACATATTATAGTCATAGGCCTCTTCAAGGAAGCAACCTCCTTAGAACAAAAGATTTGATACAAAAATATGAGATGCCTTCATCTATGCACCCTTGCCTTGTTGAAGACTCTTTGTAACTCTAACTATAATGCTAAAGGGTTGGCTTCACATGCAAGTGGCCATCCAGGCTAGAATCTTCTACCAAATAGGTAACTACATTCTTTATAATAGTTACATTAAATAGCCCTATTTTTCTAGGTGCCTCAAATATCACATATACATTATAAAACATTACATAATATTATTAAGATGGGATCACCATGTTAGGAAGGGGGTAATTACATAATAAGGTTAAATTGGGTCCTAACACGCCCTTCCCATTTAAAAATATTTGTCCTCAAAGCTAGAGATGAGGAAACTATTTTTGTAATTGCTAGAGAGGCTCCCATGTAGCATATTTTTATTGTAAATCCTACCATTGGACCAAAAATTTAGTGATGGTGCAGTTATAGAGTATGCAAGTTATTTGGTCCAAAATATTGTCACACTCCAAGATGCTCGAGCCTTCATAATCTAACTCAAGGAGTGTTGACTACACTTGAACACAATTTCCAAGTACCTTATTGAGATAAAATACATGGAAGAATTTATGGATCTTAGAAGGTGGTAACACAAGCTTATAATCCACTTGTCCAATCCGCTATAATATTTGATAGGGTCCATAATATTGTGCTACCAAATTTTTATGAGCTTGAAGTTGAATAAAATATTGTCTATAAGGTTAAAGTCAAAGAAAGACATATTTCCTATATTAAATTTGTGCTTAGAATTATGTTGATCCGTTTGTTGTCACATCTAATTTTGAGCCAACACCAAGTTCTCCTTCAACAACTATAAAAGCTAGGCACTCTCCTAAAGAGTTGCATCTATCACCAAAACTTTAGAGTTTCTAGGAACATATGAAGAAGGTGACAAAGGTGGATGCCCATATACTAACTCAAAAGGAGTCATTTTTAAAGCAATATAGAATAAAGTATTGTATCACCACTTAGCCCATCATGTTGGGTGCTCAAAGGTTAAACAACAAAGGTAGATTTATAAGCACTTGTTGATAATTTTAGTTTACCCATCTATATATGGATGGTAGGTTGAGCTCATTCACAATTGCATTTCCTATATTTTAAATAGTTCTTGCTAAAATCAACTGGTAAAAGTGGGGTTATGGCTAGACACAAAGGATTCGGGTAATCGTGGAGTTTTAAAATGGAGTCCTTTAATATTTGAGCAATGGTGGAGGTATGGTAAGGATGGGTGAGGGAACATAAATGAGCATACTTTGAGAGACGATCCACCACAACTAACCAATTTTTATTTGAATTTAGGAATCCTTCAATAAAATCCATGGAGATATTAGTTCATATATTATTTGGAATTGGTAATGGTTGTAGAGTACCTGGAGTATGAAATGTTTCACCTTTCATCCATTGGAAAATTTTATGTTCGAACACAAATGTTTAATTTTTTTCATTCCCTCCCAACATATTGATCTTTTAGCTCTTTCATATGTCTTCAAGAATCTTGAATGACCTATAGTAGGTGAAGTGTGCATTGCCCTCATAATATCCTCATAGAGTGATAAAGTTTTAGAGATCACAATGTGACCTTGACATATTAATAGTTGTCCATCCCATGAATATCTACATATGAATTGGGATCCCTTTGTAGTTGTTCTTGTAAGGTCTATAAAGACTAGTCCTTGGTTGCCTCTTCTTGAAGTTGGGAGACCCATTGAGGAAGTGGGGATGAAAGGGCACACACTATCACTTGATCCTCAAATTGACATGAGAGGGCATCTACCACAATATTCTCCTTTTATTTCTTATACATGATATTATCGTTATACCCGAATAATTTAGAAATCCATTTGGAGTAGATACCTTTTGTTCCAAGAAATATTTCAAACTTTGGTGGTCCTTTTAATAGAAAAATATCTCCCAATGAGATATGGTCGCCAATGATTAACAACATGGAGGATGACCATAATTTATTTTTCATAAGTAGATTTCCCCAAATTGTTACCTGATAGCACCTTATTGGTGAAAGCTAAGGATCATACTTCTTGCATTAATATAATCATAATTCCATGACCCAAAGCATCATTTCAATTATAAATAGTTTGGAAAAATTAGGGGTAACCAACACCAGGTTCAAAATCATAGCGTTCTTAATATTTGCAAATGCATGTTCTATTGGAGCTAACCACATAAATGCATTCTTTTTCAACATGACCATTAAGGAGATGACTATTTTCCCATAATTTTGGAAAAATTGGTGGTTATAGCCTGTGAGCCCTAAAACCCATGAAGTGCCTTGAGAGTTTGTGGCTTAGGCCAATTTTGGATAGCTTCAATTTTCTTAGGGTCAACCTTGACTCTCTCCTGTGAAATAATATACCCCAAGTATTCAACCTCCTGCATGCCAAAGGAACATTTGGATCATTTGATAAATAGCTAATGGTCTTATAATAATTTTAAAGTTTGATCTAGATGTTGTAAGTGCCCAGTCCAAGTGTGATTGTAGATGAGAATGTCATCAAAGAAAACCAAAATAAACTTGCATATAAATGGGATGAAGACATTATTCACGAGGCTCACAAATGTTGATGGTGCATTAGTTAGACCAAATGGCATGACAAAAAAATTGTAATGGGCCTCATGTGTTCAAAATATTGTTTTGGGGATATCTTCCTCCTTGAGCCTTATCTGATGATAGCTAGAGAAGAGATCTAACTTGGAGAAAAAATTTACACCATGTAACTCATCTAAAAATTCACCGATCATAAGGATAGGAAATTTGTCCTTAATGGTGATATTATTGATATCATGAAATTTTATATATAATTGCCACAACCCATATTTATTTCTAACCCATAATAATGAAGAAGAATAAGGATTGTTACTAGATCAAATTACCCTTGTTTTTAGTAAATCTTGAATCAACTTCTCAAATTTTAATTTAAGCTCATAGGGGTATCTATAGGTTTTGATATTAGGTGGAAAGCTACTTGGTACCAATGGTATTGCATGATCATGAGAATGATGTGGAGGTAATTTTGTTAGTTCCTCAAAAACTACATTATGTTTAGTCAAAATGAGTTCCAAATGCCCTTGGGGTTCATCTACTTCTAAACTCTATGGTTTAATTGTAAAAAAATGGGCTACTATTCCACATGAGAATTTTTTAATAACTTCTCCATACAACTTGAACTAATAACCTATGGAGATATTGTCAATGAACCATGAAGAGTGTAGGACTTCCTATTCTACAAGAATTGCATCCATAATTTGGCAAATTTCTAGGCTATTGTTCCTAAGGTATAGAGCCACTATGCTCCCAACACATCACATCCTCCAAGTGGAAGAGAAAACATATTAGTTTTGAGTTCATAGTCCCCTATATTCAACTTAACATTTTGATATTTACCCTTACAAGGTAATGTTCCTCCATTTGCCACCATGACTTCAAAAGAGTTGCAAGCATGTATGTAATAATTCACTTGCTTAGCTACTCAAGGATCAATAAAATTATGTGTATTACATTAATCAATAAGAATTGTAATTATTTATCCTTTGAAGAATCCTACTACAATTATTGTCTAAGGGATTGAGAGTCCTACAATTACATGGATAGAAATATCTAATTATGGTTTTTCTAGTGCTTCACCCTCATCATGAGGCTTTTCATATTGTGGTTTTACTTCTTTGTTAGGCATTTCATGTGTTGTTGAGTCATCCACATCTAATAAAAATAACTTTTGTTGTATGCATTTATGCCTTGGAAAATATTTCTCATCACAATTATAACATAAGCCTTGTGCTCTACAAGCATCCATTTTCTCCCTAGACAATCACTTGATTGGTGGAGATTTATTGCTAGTATTCAATATGAAATTGGATGGAAATGTAGGTTTGGCCTATGGAGATTTAGATGACTACCTATGGGAAGAAATTTTTTCCTTTGCTAGTCTAGCCAATCCTATGGATTCATCATAGACTATGGTTTGAGCATTTTTACTTCTGCCTTGATATCATCTTTCAACTTGTTGGATTTTTAATATTTACTACCACAAAATAACACAAGTCCCAATATAAAGAAGCTAGGTCAAAATAATAATAATGAAAAGTAGAATAATATATGTGAGAACTATCCAACATGTGTATAGGTACGGCAACAAAGTTGCTGATATCTTGGCTAACTTGGGTTTGTCTCAAGAAACTCTCCATGTTTGGCATGCCAAAATTCCATAATCTCTCTATGATCCCATATGTAATGAAGGTATCTCTTTATTGTAGTGTTGTTTTATGGTTCAACAATGTTTCAAGGTTTTATGGGATATTTAGTGGAGCCAATTTCCTTTGCCCCCTTTCTTATCTTCATTTTAGTTAGTCAAAGCTTTCCTATCCAAAGTGGCTTCTTAAGGCACCACCAAAGCTTAAAGATTAATCCTATCCCATGGAGGTGATCCCTTTCGTTTCATTGGTTTTCCAAGTATCCACGTGTTAGACATATTCTTATCATGATAGGTTGGCCTATGAGACTACCCGTGCCATATAAATCATCCATGACCAAATCTATTGCACATTTAAACCCAATCATTCCTAAGAAGCCCTTGGGCCAACCTCACCTCTGTCCCATGTGGGTTCACTCAAAATTTTAGAAACCTACCCAAGGCAGTCCTTTGCATCATTGGTTGCAACACTTCCAAGTCTGATTTAGCACATATGTCTATGCTTCAAATTTTTTATTGGTTTAATGGTAATCATAAATGGCTCCCAAGCATGATAATCTCTAGAAGCTTTGACATGTGTATCTGAGAAGCCTTGGCCTGTTTGTTTCCCTTCAACTTTGTGCACTTTATATGTGACCCTTGAAATAGTCTTTACCATTGCAAAATATTTTCTTTAAGTCCCTATCCAAGGTGTGTGCTCATTGGAAGTTTCATTTCTTGTTTGGATTTGGGCCCACGCTATCCTGTGATGGCACTTTTGGAGATGGAATTTGTACATATTGACCCCATTGTTGAAGATATTATCAACACCCATGGGTTCACTCCTTTTCTTAGAAAATTTAATGGAAGTGACCCTAATTTATTGCTCAAGTTAACCTAGTCATGGGATGATGGTAGAGTCATGATACATGGCCTCATTTTCACTATCAAATTTTTAATGCTTACAAAGATGACATACCTTCTTGATGATGAAAAAATAGCTTGGTGCAACAAGCACTCATTGTTTGAGGAGGTGAGCTTATTTAGAGACAAGGGAAAAAAAATAGGAAGGAAGAAGGGAGGAATAATTAGAGAGACCCTCCCCATATCATGGAATAGAGTTATGCTTCCTATCCTATAATATTTCACAATTAATGAGACCAATTTCCCCATTAGAATTTTTCATTTGGCCTTCCTAAACCACCTCAAAGATATTAAAGCCATCAATATGTCAGATTACCTGTTCAAGTCCTTGGAATGATATATCTACAATTTTAGGGAGATAAATTCCACTCTCTTGGTGCACCAAGACCTTCACCTTATCTTGTATAGGCATGCTATTCAAAAGGAGGCTAAAAAAGCCATCATTTCCTAAGTTGACAACCTGCCTACACACCCTTCTATTTTAGACTTAATCCAAGGGGCCCTCTTCGTAACACTTTTATCGATGAAGATATTACAAATAATACCTCTAAAAATACCATCAAATCAGGGTGGAATTTGGACTTTAAATCCAACTTTAGAGATACTCCTTCCATAAATATGGAGGTCCAACATCATTCTTCCAAGAGCAAAACTTAATTAGGGAAGAGAAAATTACCTATTACCATAGATCATGATCAATAGAAGTCAGAGGACTTTCTTGTGCGATAGAGGAAACAAAAAACCAAAGGTGGCCTTGCTCATTATTCATCCCAAAAGGGAGCTGAACCCCTAAGTGGATTGTCTAGCTGCAACAAGTAGGGATCAAATAATGATCTCCTCAATAACTTGAAAGGATTATGAACACCATGGCTCGAGCCACCAAGATGGTATGCTCTCTCCTTTAACAAGATGCTACTCTAGTGAAGGACCTCAAAATATGGAAAGAGGGGCGTATGCATGTGGTTGGCAAAGAGGAAGAAGCATCAATGGCTTCCATATAGCATTGTCTACCTTGTTTGTTTCTTTTTGCTTGACTCCTAGGATTCCTCAGGCTCTTGCTAGGGTGGTAATTTGTTCTCATTTATTTTTTTAATCTCTTGGAGATGCCTCTTTAGGCTAGTGCTTGTTCTATCCAATGGATACTTTCTTTAGTTTCTTTGGATTGTTGTTTTGATATTGGTCCCATGGATACTACCTCATTTTTTATTCTACCTTTGTAAAAGGTTTGAGGTCCTTTTCAAAAACCCTTCCTCCAATAAATAAAAAATAAATATGAATGTAAAATAACCAAAATAATTCATGTACAAGCATGAAGAAAACTTATAATATTAATTGCTTAAAAGTTGTATACAAGATTTATTATCATTGCTTATTTCACATCTCCTGGTATGTATTTTCTCATGTTATATTGTATGGATTTGTCTCCATAATATAGACATAGTAATGTGACTCTTCACATACTTGACTATTTCTCTCCATATGACAACTCCCATGACCTTTGGCTTGTCATCTTACCACTTGTATACTAAATAATTTTTTCCATGTACATTCATATTTGATATTATACGTGATTATTATTTTATTATTATATTGACCTAGATATATAAATTTGATATCTCATATATAATTCTACTCTTGATATTGATATATTGACTTATTATATTTTTGGCTTATTTATATTGGTACCTATGATATTTTGAGATAGTTAAGCTTAAAAGCCAAAAATGGTATTAGAGCAACCACTTAACTATGTCCATTTTTGATAGAGTTATATTTCAAAACCACTACAATATTAAAGTCCATCCACTTTGAAAGTAGTGAAGACTTGAACTCTATTTTAAATGTTTGATTGAGTAGATATTGAGGGGATAAATAATAGTCACCTTGATATTGATTTTGGAGTCTCTAGGAAAAAGGAGAATCATATTTTTCTTAGGTGTGATGTAAGACATCATTAAATTGAGGAGAATCAAAGCTCTCAAATTATTGAGGAGCATCAAGACTCCTAGATAATAGAGAAGCATCAAAGTTTCTAGAGATTGAGAAGCTTCATATCTTCCATAGTATTTAGAAGTAATATAAGCTTCCAAAGATTATAAATATTTTGATATAACTCGAATAGAATCTAGAGTATGGTAGAAAGAACAAAATTGTAACTTTCTACTAATATTGAAGATTATTTTGCAGCTAAGAGTACAAAGCAAAAATAACATTCAAGTTATAGTAAAGTAATGGAAAAGAAGAAAAGGGCCCTAGTAGTGCCCAAGCATAGAAGTATCATCCAAGCCTGATAGCAGTCCAAGAGGAGAGTAGAATCGCTCAATCCTGATAAAGATCAAGCATAGGGTATATTTTCCTTAGCTTAATAAAGGTTAAACTCATAAAAGAAGCACCTAAGCTTGGAAGAAGACCAAACATAAATAAATAACTTAGAGAAGAAGCACTTGAGCTTGGAAGAAGATCAAGCATAAAGAAGTAACTTAGAGAAGAAGCATTTGCACTTGAAAGAAGATCAAGCATAAAGAAGTGGCTCAGAGGAGAAGAACCTAATTGATATATAGAAGAGGTTCTTAGTCTATTGAGAGCATCATTCAAGAAGTTCTCAAGGTGATTAAGGAAAGAAGATCATTCTATTGAAAGCAACATTTAGCAAGCACTCAAGGCACTTAATAAAAGAATATTAGTCTATTGAAGAGAAGAGTGTTCAACAAGTTCTTAAGGAACTTAAGTAGAGGATGTTAGAATATAATGAGAAGTTCTCAAGAATTGCTAAGGAGAAGTGCTCTATATAGTAGTGGAGATAAGTTATCTAAGAGCACATACAAATAAATATAGATATCAACAAAGATCCAAAGGATATTAAGTAGTAGATAAAAGTTCTCTAAATGTGCACATGGAGAAAAATAGCTAGTAGTAAAGATTCAAAGGATATTAAGCAGTAGAGAAAAGTGTTCTAATAATTCTCATAGAGAAGGAGATCTAACAATAGAGAGTAGAAAGATAGCTATTAGTGAAGCCAAAGGATATCAAACAATTAAGCTCATGGAGAAGGATAGCTAACAATAAAGAGAAGAAGAATATCAAATAGTGGAGCTCACATAAAAGGATAGTAAGCAATGAAGATAAGCTCTTCAACAACACTCACAAAGTTAAATATTCAATAGTGGAAACCAAGCCTTAAGTAGAACTCATGCAAGAGGGAACAAAGCAGTAAGTAATGCTCATGCAAGAGGAAATCAAGCAGTATGCAATGTTCACATAAGAGGAAACCATGCAGTAAGCAATGCCTATATGAAGAGGTTATAAGTAGAAAGAAGAAAGAGCCTAAATATGTATTGATAGCATTTGTTGGTGGATCCCATCCAACATCGTATTCGTATTCCTAGTAGAGAGAAGAATGTATAATGAATGAAGCAGTGAAATATTAGGAAAGCAATATCTAGTGAAGAGTTATAGAATTGCTCGTTGGTACATGCAAGTATAACACTTGATTCCTAGGCATATGAAAAAACCAATGCAATAATATTTATAACACCTAATTTCATATTTGAATGACATGCAGGTGTTGAAATTTATTTAAGGTATCAAGAGGATTAATTAGTTTGTTGTAGTCATCAGAGATGTTATACAAGCAAGGAGGAATAAAAGGTAAGAAATATTACCTTAACTTAATAATAGACCTAAGTTAAAAGGGTTAATAACTTAGGTACTTTGATTATTAAGTTGGAATTAAAGTTTTTATTAATGATTTTATTATTGGGTGGGGATATAATATTTTCTATTATAGTTTGAATTTAATATTCCAAGTCTTTAAATTTTTGAGTTTTTATTATTAAAGTATGGAGTGATAAGGTTTTCTACTTCAAGTAGTATTTAAGGTTTATTTGAATTGAGATTTTTTTTTTTAAGCGAAAAACCCCTTACAGGGCCGCATTGGTCTGAGAGACCACGAACAGGGGGTTCTACACCGTCAAAGTCACCCGGGGTCGCACCCGACCTTGCCCGCACCAACATTATCAATTGGATTTTGGGTACCCAATTCAACTTTTTGGTAGGGTGGAGATTCGAACCTAGGACCTCCCTTGGAGGATTGCCCTCTCCTCTCCAACTCACCTACAACACCGGGTATTTGAATTGAGATTTGAAGAATTAAACTTTGAAGATTTTATTTTTAAAGTTTCAAGTTTGAAGTTTGATAATTTAGAAGTTTTTTTTTTTAATATTTGAAGTTATTTAAAGTTTTTAATTTTTGAGAAAATTAGAAACTAGAAATTTTGAAATTTTGTAAATTTAACTTAGGGAGATAAAAGAATTACTACTCAAAGGTTTAGTAAAAATTTAAAATTTGTAAATTTTTTATTTGAGTTATTTTATAATTTGGGAGTTATAAGGTTGACTACTTCAAAGGAATTCATAAATTTATTCTTGAATGAGTTCCATTATGTCAAAAAATAATTTTTTTTTTTTTGAATATTAACTTCTGAAAGGATCGAATTTTGCATCATGGAAGAACAAAATAAAATCAATTCTTAATGTAGAAAAACTATGGGATATAGTAAGCAGAACAAAGAAAAAACCTAGTGAGGATGAAAGAGAAATATAAAATTTGAAAAAAGTAATGCAAAGTCACTCATGCTAATTACACTTGGAATAATTGGTGAGATACAACCATATTTAATTGGAGTAGAAACTTCTATAGATGCATGGAATACATTATTCAAAATATTGGAAGGGAAAAACTAAATCAACAATTCTAAATTTACAATCTCAATTATATTCATTAAAGGTTAATAATGGAGAAAGTATAGAACTCTTTCTTCGAAAATAGTAGATATAAAGGCAAAAAATTTGACTCTGGGAGAAAAGGTAGAAGACAAATTTCTTGTTCAAGTCACATTAAGAGCACTTCCAAAAATTTATAAACATTTAGTTACTTCTTTACAAGTTCTAATTAAGGAGACTACATTTGATGATTGAGTCAATATTCTTTAGTAATATGAAGTAGAAAATTTAGTCAAAGATGAAATGACTAATAATGCATTGGTATCTAAAGAAAATATACCATTAATTTTGCTACAACATCAAATTATAGATCTGTTGAGTGGTATTTTCACACAGTTGTGAAAGTACACTCTCCTTTAGGATTTGGGTTCCAAATCCCCTCTTGCAAAGAAGTTAAACAAACAACTTCTCCAAGGTCTCCGCTATATTAGCATTTGCATATGTGTATTAGTAATCTTAAATAAATATATTCACTTTAAATGCTTGGAACACCTTAGTGATTGCAAGTAACTGTAAACAAGGGGCAATGTTGGTTTATTTTACCATGAAACTTTAGTGATTGTTCATTGAACCAAAATAGAGCAAATGTGAGTTGGCCCTCTATGACCACGATGTAGTGCTCAAATTACCCCTCTTTCGTAAAATTAGAATTTTTATGAAGAGAGGGTAATTTTAGGCTCAAAAAATGGAAATTTGTGAAAATGCCATAAAACATAACTTCTTCAATGAAATTGGAATTTTCATGAAGGGAATGTCATCATAGGCTCATGAGTGCAAAACAAAACTGAAAAAATGAAATTTGACCTTAAAATGAAAATTTTCTATTTTTGGATTTTTAAAATCTATAACAAAACAACTTCGATGAATTTTTAAAAATACTAAACAACTCCGAAAATGAAATTTCAAAATGCGTATTGGAAGTCTATAGTATAACCTATGCAATGGTGAAATTATTTTTGGATTTTGACATTTTTTAAATGTTTATTTTAATGCCTGAAAATTAAAAAAAAGTTAAAATTTCTGGAAAATAAAATGCAGAAAATGAAAATGAAATGCAGAAAATGGAACACAAGATACATTCAGTTTGATGCTATCCTATTCCGACAAAACCAAAGATGCGAGGTTTTCATGCATGCAACCTAACCTATTGGACTTGCAAAACAAGCAAAATCCGGATAAGCTAAGTGCTGGCTCCTAGGGTTTTAAATGAGGTTTTTCAGATTTAAACATTCGCATGAAGCAACCAAGAAAACTTGCATAAACTCCATTTACAAGCCTAAAATCTGAAAAGGGGAAAAATAGACATTTAATCTTGCATGCAAAAAATGACTCCTTCTTTCTTGTCCATAAGATGCAACTTTCTGAAACTTCCTGTATTAAAGATTTGTCATTTTACAATAACAAAAATTTCTGGTTTTCCCAACCAGTCAATGGAAGAAAACAACTCGAACAGGTCCAGAATGGCCCTCTTGCCTTCAAATCTGCAACTCTGCTCGCGGCAGTTTCCAACCTCCTATGGCCTCTTTGAATGGCGTATTTAAAACCTCTTAATTTTTTTTTGTTTCTCCTTCCATGACTGTTCGTTTTCTCCTACCATGACTGTTTGTTTTCTCTTTCCCTTGTGCATGCATGTGTTTTGGTTTCCAAAAAGGCTTTTCGTTTATATTTTGTGGCCCTTCGTTTCCTTTTCTCCACATGGGCATGCGTCCGTTTCCTTCCAGGTGTAACGACCATCTTAAATGATTTCAAATCATTAAAGATTCCTTATGTAACATTTTGTCTTAATCATTGGATTTTGTCCATATGTGACAAATTACCTTATTCAATCTTCGATTTATTCCTTATAGGTCCACGTCACTATGCAGTCTTCAGTTTCATTATCCTAGTGTTCATCACTAATATTAGACGCACTGTCAACTACTCTGTTCCCTTGGCAAAAATGCAACATGTCGCGATATCGCGACGCTTTTGTTTCTCTGTCTGCCTACCATTTTTGAGTCACGAAAAAGAAACATGTCATGATATCATGACACTTTTGTTTCTCTGCCTGCCTGCCCTTTTTGAGTCACGAAAAAAACATGTTGCGATATCGTGACACTTTTGTTTCTCTGCCTGCCTGCCCTTTTTGAGTCACGAAAATGTAACATGTCGTGATATCACGACACTTTTTTTTTCTTCTTCTTCTTTCTTCTCTTTTGGCCGCAAAAATGCAACATGTTGCGATACCGCGACACTTTTCTCTTTTGGCCGCGAAAATGCAACATGTCGCGATATCGCGACACTTCTTATCTTTTGGCCGCGAAAATGCAACATGTCGTGATATCACGACACTTTTTCTCTTTTGGCCGTGACAAAGCAACATGTCGCGATATCGCAACACTTTTTCTCTTTTGGGTGCGAAAATGCAACATGTCGCGATATCGCGACACTTTTTCTCTTTTAGCCGCGACAATGCAACATGTCGCGATATCATGACACTTTTTCTCTTTTGGCCACGACAATGCAACATGTCGTGATATCGCGACACTTTTTCTCTTTTTGCCACGACAATGCAACATGTCGCGATATCGCGACACTTTTTCTCTTTTGGCCGTGACAATGCAACATGTCGCGATATCACGACACTTTTTCTCTTTTGGCCGCGACAATGCAACATGTCGCGATATCGTGATACTTTTTCTCTTTTGGCCGCGACAATGCAACATGTCGCGATATCATGACACTTTTTCTCTTTTGGCCGTGACAATGCAACATGTCGCGATATCGCGACACTTTTTCCTTCTTGCGGTGTTTTGCTTTTTTTTTTATCTTTAGCATATGGGCCACTTCGGTCTTCTTGGAAACTATGCAAAAGGGGGGTTCCCAATTTTGGGGTACATTGTGGAGCAGCCACAACAAGATCTAAATGGAATTTTTGTAGATATAATCAAGAAAATTAGATGAATATGAATCTATGAAATCAAAAGAATAAAACATTTTAACAAATATAATTTATTTCAACCTTAGTATCAACAACATCAATATCAGTCTCAATATCAATATGGACATCCATAATAACATCAACTACAATACAAAGAAGAAAATCAAAGAGGAAACTTAGTCCAAGAAATTCATGAAAGTCAAGAAATTCAAGAATTAGAAGGAACATTAGAAGAAAATGAATTCAGATCTCTTGTAGTAAAATTATTGGTTAATGAAGATATTCATTCTTCAAAGATTTTTGAAGATACTAATGTTGCAAATGTTATATAAAATCAGGATGTAGGAGAAAATACTTCAAAAATACAATAAGGCAAGATCAAAACCAAGATTGAAAGGAATTGAATAAAGAAATATAATAATATTAGGAAAGTAAAGAGGAAGATAGCTAAAAGAAATATAGATCAAAACCAAGTGTCAAAACAAGAATATGAAGACCAATATTGAAGACTAAAGTTTTCAATAATCCAATAATGTAATACAGGAGGGTGTTGAAGAATATTATATTATTTGGTACATGCAAATGTATCCCCATGTTACATTCATGGTACAAATGTAAATACGTAATAGATTGGGGTTGAATTTATAGTTTAGAAGAGTGATTTATATTTCCCTTTTATGTAAGTTTTAATGTGCATAAAATGAACAAGTTTCATGTAAGTAAGAGTGCAAGAGTGTATTGAGAGAATGTGCACAAGTGTCATGTATGTAAGTGAGAAAATATGTAAAGTGAGGATGTGCACAAGTGTATAGTATTAGGAATACATGTAGAAGTGCACAAGTGTCATAGAGTCAATTATTTATGTAAGAAGATAATGAAGAGTCTAGTATACAAGTGGCAAGATGAGAAGCTAAAGGTCAAGAATAGGAAATGTCATATCTCCCATATATGTGAGAAGTGCAATATACAAGTATTGAATAGTCACATTACTATGGTTATATTATGGAGACAAAGATCCATACAACACAACACAAGAAAAAGGAGAAAATGATTGATAATAAAGTTTGTAAATAAATTTTGAGTAATTAGTGTTCTTCATGATTGTACATGAATGTTTTTTTCCATTTACATTCATATTTGATATTATAAGTGAATATTATTTTATTATTATATTGGCCTGGATATATAATTGATTGCTCATATATAATTCTAATCTTGACATTGATATTTTGATCTATTATATTGTTGGCGTATTTGTATTGATACCTATGATATTTTGAGATAGTTAAGCTTAAAATCCAAAACTGGGGCTAAGAGCATGGGGTTTGGATCAATAAATGGTCTTTGGGGATTTTTACAAGGCTAAATACCTATTAGGATGTGATCTTCAAGGTGCAATTGGACTCAACAAAGGGAAAAGGGATGCAAGAAATAAAATAAAAACAACTCAACAAAAGAAAAGGGGTGGTGATGTGCCAAGAGATCTGCTAAGATCTTCTTAAACAATAGGTCTGAATATTATGTGTCAGTGGTATACACTTCCTCTCCTCAACATAGTGAAGCACATATGAGATTTACCAATTATAGGCATGCATAAAGAGGCAGGTCCCATAGGAGAGCCAATGATATATGATTGGTCCAAAAATAGACATAGGCCCCTCACACATACATAGACTTGATAAAACCCAACATAGGTAAAAGGTCACAAAAAATACATACACAAAAAAATAGGTTAGCAAGAGGCCATAAATGGCTATGTAAAAAAATTGACACAGACTCCCACATATATATTTATATGTATATGTATGCAAGCAATATTTTACATTTATTGTGCTAGAAGTGAGGGTTCTATATTACCCACAAGTTGGTTAGGATCTAACTATGTTTACAAAAATAAATGAAAGGAAATCCTATGAGAGAACACAATCGTATTTTTTTAAATTATTTCTACAGTTTAAACTATAACTAATTATATATTTTATTAAGGAAATTTTCCCTCCAAAATTTTCTGTAAATGAATTTAACAATCTCAACTACTTTTCCTAAGAATCTTGGTCATTGAATTTAGTACTCTTTGACCATAATAATTGTCAATCCTAAGCTTGCCATCACCATAATTTAACTTGATTGAATGTCAAAGGCATTTACTCAAGGCACCTTCTAGTAGGTGATATTTGTCTCCTTAGTCAAGGAAGCATTAAATTAACTGATATACCTTTGTTACCTTTGATTTGATATAGGTTTTGATGTCCACTTAAATTTTTTATGACTCTTATGGATCTAGGGTCATCTTATAGGCTGATTAGGACTTTTATTGTTGGTGTGCTATCATTGATTATAAAATTTATGATATCAAAACTTATTCTAAAAGGAATATTGCTTGATGCTTCTTCATTTTAACTATCGAGATATTTGCTGAGCAAAATTTTACCCAAGTCACAATTATCAAGATTTATTTTGACCTCTTCTTATTCAATATAAAAATTCTCAATTTCCTATGATCGAGGTTCTACCATAGTTGTGGTAGTGAGGAATCACTAAGAGTAGATTTAGGGGTGACTAGGCACATGATAAAGCACAAGCCTCTTTGTCAAGGCTATAAAAAAATCCATGTAGAGGAATGGGTTGTGATTAGAGACAACTCTTGATTATAGGTTGCATAGAGTGGAGATATTGATATTTTATATTTATCATTTGATGAGGTGCTTTATGTTACTAATTTTAGAATTAATGTTTTGTCTATTTATCATATTACTCATATAAATAAGAAGGTATAATTTTGGCCTAATATATGTGTAATTAAGAATATAGACAATAATTCCAAAACTATTATTTTTGGTAATTACGATGAGATTAACCAAACGAATAAGTTAGGATAAATACCTACCCCTTATACAACTCTTTCTAGGAATAAAAACTTTGTTTGTATGGTTGCACATGCTAATAATGAGAGTAAAAAACTTTCTAAAAAAATATTGAATGTTATTTGATTTATTATAAGCCTTGATATACATATTAATTTTCTCATATTATTCTACTCATATTATTATCTTGAACTTATTATATTGTGGCTATATTATATTTTATCCTATGATATCTGTGGTAGTATTAAGGCTTAAAAATCTATTAGTGGTATCAGAGCTACCACAAAAATTTGTCCAAATTGATAGAGTTATTTTAGCCACTTTTACAAAATTGATTTTATCCGATTTGATAAAATTAGTTAGGAGTTTGTCCACTTTGAAGGTAGTGAGACTTGGACTCCATTATAAGGTCATAGTGAGTATAAAGGCTAGGGTATTTCCAGCCATTATAAGGTCATAGTGAGTATAAATGCTAGGGTTGAAGAATAACTAGTAAAGACTAGGACTCAACTATATTGGAAGGAGAATCAACTATGATATAGTTGATAATTCAGGGACATAGCCAACCCTTGCCATTGATAAAATATACATGGACATTCAAGTCACCTTGATATAATAGAAAGAGTTGCAACAAATATTAGATATTAAAGCATCAGAAGTGTAAGAAACTTTCTATAAAGGATAGATAAGAGTTTTAGCTTCTAAGTGTAGGAGAAGAAAGATGGTAGTGGATTGAGAAGCATTTAGAGTCTCCTAAGATAAAGAGGCCATTTATAAAATTGAGCCACTCAACTTTGTAAAGCTCAAGCATAAGAGAAAAATCACTAGAGCCTGATAAAGTTCTATTTCAAAGCGAGCAGAACAAAAAAGGGAAGAAAAAAATATTTATTAGGTCTTGAGAAAGATTCTCCAATATTGAGATAGATATATTAATTTTTTTTAGATCATGAGATATTGACCTTGACATATTAAGATATTTTAGGTTACAGAGATATTGACCTTGATAACAAGAAATTTTTTTAGGTCCTACAGACCTTGACATCAAGAGAAAGATATTTAGGTTTTAGAAAAATCTTGACATTGAATAAAGAGGAAATAGAGTGGCAATAACAAGTGGTTCATAGAATATTTTAGAAATTAGTAATAAAATATTGACGTTACTTATTTTGAAGAAGGAAAAGTCATTCAAAATAGAGATAGTCTATAAGGAGAAAGATAGAAAATGAGGACTATTGAAGAGAGTAGGCCAAAGTAAAGGTTATTAGAATAAGAGATCAAGCCTATACTATTTCAAGTAGAAAAAGAGAAGTCTATCAACCATAGCAGCAGAAAGAAGGGCTGATTATAAGGTAAGATATACAAGCATTCCAACACAATGTAGAAGGTGATCCATCTAGTTCACTTCAATATAGGAAGAGAGCCATTCATTTGGATCATATCATAAGCAAAAGGAAAAGATCCATTCGACTCATGTCATAAGAAAAATCAAGAGAAACATTCAAATCATTAGTAAGAAGGAAAGCCATTTAATTCATACCAAAGAGATAGCCATCCAACTCATTCCAGATTATTATCATTCGGTCCATACTAGTGAAGCTAACAAGATAGGAAGAGAGCTATGTCTTCAGCTATCCAAACAATAATATTAGAAATGTTCTTAGTAAAGCTAACAAGCCAAGAATAGGGGCTACATCTTCATGACTACATACAATAGAATCACGAATTTCCACCAATATTCTGAGAAAGGAGGATAACCAAAATAACAATATGAGAGGAAGTTGATTTTTTTGCAAAGGAAAGTGGCAAAGAAAGTGGAATATTAGGAAGGAAATGTGCCAAGTTAAGAGCATTACTTCGGGTGTAGATGTAACGTTAGGTTGAAGTTGAGTAGAATATCATTGGAAGTAGTGTAATGAGAAGTGGAATGGTCTAAGAAATGGTTTCCATGCATAGCCACTTGTGAGAAAATACTACCTATTAGAAGGTGGAAGGAGTTCACATGAGTTTGAAAAATGCAATAGATAAAAATCATGGATCGTGTGCATAGGAGTCAAAGCAAGTTTTAAAGGTATATTATTTTTAGCGTTTTCTAAGTTTAGAGTAGAGGCTAAGGTCATTCTAAGTAGCATAGCCAAGTCAAATATGTGCACAACTATATTTGAGGTTCATTTTAGGGTTTGATAAATATAGTTTAATAATTTGAAGCTTAACTTAGGAGAATAAAGTTATATTTAAAGTTATCTAGGTTGGAGGCCATTGTTCCAAATTTCCTGCTTCCTCCTACGCTCCTTCGATGGTGATCCTAGCAAGATTTCCTATCCGACTTCCTTGGAGGTAACCCCAGGTGGATTTTCTCCTTTTCTATATTTTTTTGGTGTTGGTTGGGCTGGTGTGTGAGGTCTTCTTTGATGCATATCAAAAGCACCTCTTTGGTGGTTGGTTCTTCTTCTACTTGCCCGATGTGCAAGGTGGTTTGGTAGGTTTTTATTTATGCTTTTGGGTGGTCTTTAAATAGAGACCAAGCACTTTATTGACATGGAGGAGGGATTTTACGGATGGTCTCCTGGTTTGGAAATGTTGAAAAAGGGTTGTGCAGCCCTGTGTTTTCTGTCTGAGAGTCATTTTGATGAACCTCTTTCTCCATGGTTGTTTATGGTCTTGGATGGGGGACTAGGGGATTTATAATTGCTCACAAAGGAGGGGTTTTGGAGATCACCTCTCAATAAGATAGTCTTGGTCCTTCACCCGTTGGTGAGGAAGCCTTAGTAAGCCTTTCTTCATGTTTTTTTTTCTTGTTTGGGGAGAGACCTCATGCTTTCACGATGACCACATTTGAGGGGTTCAATGTTGGCTTCATAGGCTTGCCCTTGGGTGGTTGGGGGTTTCTGTTTCATCTAAAGTGAAGATTACTCCTTTGAAATCTTTTATTTTTAGATTTATGAGGTCTTGAGGGGGACCTCGTGCTTTCACATTGGTTGCAAAGGGGGGTTCTAGGTTTATCTTCCTAGTTAGGTGTTTGGAGGGGCCCCGATGGGTGGTGGTGTTGGTGGTTCACATCTTCTCAAGATATCCTTTGAAGCTAGATTTTTTGTCAGCTTCTTTGTTTTAGCTAGTTGGTTAATTTTTTCTTAGGCAGGAAACCTCACTTCAATTTTTAGAAATGCTACTGAAGGTTTCCTTGGGCAGGAAACCATATTTTTAATTTTTTGAGTTAATGTTGAAGGTTCCCTGGGCGGGAAACCTCTACTTAAATTTTAGTATTGCTATTGAAGGTTTCCTTGGGAAGGAAACCTATTTCTAAATTTCTTTTCTATTGGTGCAGTTCCTCTAGTCCAACTTGCTAGCTAAGGTTTTCTTGGGTGGGAAACCTCTTTCCAAGTTTTGAAATGCATGCAAAGGTTTCCCTAGATGGAAAACCTCCTTTATTTTTTTTGTGTTGTAGATGAAGGTTTCCTTTTTAGGAAATATATTTTCATTTATTGAATTGGTAGTAAATGTTTCCTTGAGTGGAAAACATCTTTTCAAATTTTTGCACTCTATTTTTGCTCTTTGGTTTTCTTGATTTGGGCAGGAAACCTTTTTCAAATTTTAAGTCTCTTTTGTTGTAGGTCCTGCGGAGGTTGTCTCCTTGCTTTAGTTGTTCTATGTTTATCTCATAGATATTATATTCAGGTTACTCTCTCCTTTGTTATTTTACTTTTGTAAAAGGTTCAGGGATCCTTTCAAAACTCCTTCTTTCAACCAATAATTTTTTTTTAATATTTTTTAGGTAATTGAAAGCTTTTAAAGCTTTTTTCTAGTGATAATAAATTTAGAGTATGAAAGATTTATTAAGTTATTAAAGATCATGAGTATTAAGGTTTTATAGTTAAGAAATATTTGGAGTGATAAGTCTATTTGAAGATTTTAATAGTTTTTAAAGCTTTGTTGAAGATTTAATTTTTGAAGTTCAATTTAAAAAAAAAAAGAAAATTATAGTTTTTTGAATTATTGAAAATTTATTTATTTGGGAGACAAAGGGATTTTCAACATCAAATTTAGAAAAACATAAATTTGCAAAATTTATTAATAGTAAGGAGACTTAAGGTTTACTACTTCATAGTTATTAAATTAGAAAATATAAAATTTTTGAATTATCTAAACCTAGGAGTTATAAGGTTGTCTACTTCAAAGGAGACAAAATTACAAATTTTTAATAATATCAAATCCATAATTATGAAAGAAAAATTAGAGGCTCCTCAACTTCAAAATTACTGATATGGTGGAAGTGGTAGCTTTTTGAGAAGCTAAGGTTTTTTTCGTAGAAAGAGGGCTCTCCGAGGGGTGTAGCATGGATATTGATATGGAAAGCGTATCTCCAAGATATTTATCAAATGATAGAAATTCATGATTGGGTGTTGCAGGTTACCATTTACCCAGGATAGAGATTGCAAAATTTTCATTTCATTCCAAAGATATTGAGATAGTAGTTGACTTAGGGTTCTTGGCTTCAAAAGCTACAACGCATACTAGTTATGGTGGGATTCACCCAGTTTCACCCAACAAGAAAGAAAATGAGCTCAAGCAACTAACTTATAGTTCTATCTTTAATCCACATAGAAAGGGCAAGTCAAAGTATGAGGAGCTCTTTGTTTCACCTTTCAGTAGTTTACTAGTGGACCCCCTATTTAAGTTTAGGAAGAAATTAACCCAACAACCAGAATGGGAGGATGATCATTTGGGGCTTGAAGGAGTCTCTAGCCCTGCTCATGGATTTTCCTCTATATCTAAGCCATACCTCTACCATGATATGCAAAATAGTGTAACTTTAGGAGAGGAATAAGATAGAAATAAGATTTCCAAAAGTAGTAACCCACGCTCTCGTTCAGTCTCCCCCGCTAGATTGGGTTCCATGTTGTAGGGGGGAGCCAATGCTAGCTCCTCTTATGCCCATGTGTTTCTTAGAAACCTGAATTTCAATGGTAGAAATTCTTAGGCATCCCCAACAACCAAAATAGAGGACCTTCATTCCAAAAAATAACAAAATTATGTTGACCTCGCACCCTCAGGCCATGGACCTAGAGGATCCAAACAAGGAAATGGTGACCAAAATGTACCAAAGGAGGTGATGTGGGAATCACATCCAAGATGGTTTTCCTTTATTCATGAGTGCTTAAATAGCACAAATTACAAAACAAAAATACAACAGTTAGCTAACTTGAGCTAACAAATTGGCTAACAAACTAACAACTAAATCTAACATGATTGAAGTATCACATGAATGATAATAATATATCCTAGTTAGGAGGGAACCCTTAAAGTTGGACATGTAAGAGGAAATCAAATCTCTGAATAAGTAAATCGGTAAGCTTTGAGTTTGAGTTGCAAGATGATTTTACTAAAGAAATAAAATAATTAGAAGAGTGAACTATTGTTATTTTCTTTTCTAGAAGAATTCCCTTTTATGAAGAGCTCAATTTATGGTTTATCAAAGTATGGGAGTACAAGGGTTGGATGATTGCCTCCCATATCTGCCTTTGTCAATCCTTCATTTTGATTACTTTTACCTCCAAAGACTCCTGCATAAAATCCCTAATACTCGACACCTAGAAATGTTTTGATCAACTAGTCTTTCTACAACATTGGGCATTATAATTTGAACCTAAGAATGTGTCAAACAAGAAATACCCCCTTTGTATTGAAGTACCTTTATTAAAATTGTCATGGACAAAGTACTTACCTCAGATAGCTGCTAGGTTTGGAAGGCCATTATTTCTCCCATCCAAGCCCTCACACTTATGCACTCCCACCTGCACATCTTGGTTGAGACTGATGTCTCTAAGGATATCTCGAGTAAGATCTTATTCAAAGCCCTTGGCATCCAATTTGAACAATGAACTATCTCAAATTTTCAAACTCATGTTTCTACTATAGATAGCAAGGCCATATGATTAAAAACTATCTAATAAGATCCCCAAAAAACAAAACTAGCCTTCTAGTACTCCTACTACCACTACTCAACATGCAAGAAAAATAGTACCTCCTGTTTAGCCTTCACAACCTTCATGTTCTCATGATGTGACCTCTTTCCCTACTCATTCAGTGTCCCAAGCTTCTAAACTGGTAGTTACCCACATCTCCCTTCAGTCCCCTCTAGCATTTGAGGCTCCTGTGGAGTAAAATCCTCATGAAACAATCAGGGAGGGTTGGGTAACCCAACATAACAAGAAACATAGTCATAGCTAATCAAAGGATGCCTACCCCTCCTTCCAGAGGTGTCTCCAAAGACCAAAACCTAGGAGGTAAGGAATGGACCATAAGCCTACCAACTCTCACTCCAATAATACCTCTTGAGCCACATATCAGTCTAAGTGAATAGGTACATTGCATGATTATATGCAATCTATACCCACCCAAAATACCTATGATGCTTTAGTTGGCAATATGTCAGTTTAATATCTACAAGAATCATGTATTAGAATGAGTGTGGCATCATGTTGCAAGAGTGACATTTTACTATTTGTACAATCATAAAGAGAGTTTACCCATAGATTTTATTATTGCAAGAAGTCAAAATTATAGGTTTTAGACTCAAAAATACCCTTAAGACCCTATGGGGGGTTTAGGGGGCCTTATGTACAAATCATGTTGAAGGGAGAGAGGGATTGTCCTATGCCTCTCTCAGGAGCTATGGGACTCTATTTTATTATTAGGAGAGGATCCAATGCATAGAGTAGTATGGTGTATAGTAATGTTTAGTGGTAGAAAATTAGGTATTGCAGTTGTTTATGCACCCAACGATGCAACCGAAAGGGCATCCCTCTAGGATTGGATGTGCTTCAATTTTACTAAAGCATATTAGGTAATAGGAGGGGACTTTAATATGGTAGAGTAAGAGGGAGATAGATTTGGAGGTGGAACTCTACTCGAATAGCTAGAAGAGGTTAGACCATGGTCTAGGTTCAGAAGGTCTTGGAATATTTATGATCCCAATTGGAATAGGAGTGCTGAAAATCATGGTGCTTGGTTTACTTGGAGAAATGCATGATGTGGGGATGCTCTCAGAATGGTAATATTGGATTGCTTCTATGTAGTAAAAAATATTGATATCCTCCAAAATATTTTATCTCATCCAATATATTCAGTGGTAACTTCAGATCATCTTCCCATTACCTTGAGTATTGGGTGTGCCCCCATAAGGAAATCCAAAAACAACTTACCTTTCAAGTTAAACACTTCCTTTCTCAAGTGCAAAGATTGTGTTAATGGAATCAAGAAAGTGTGGAATCTCTTGCCAAGGCCCTCGGGAGGGAGAGGGTGGATTATGTGGTGGGATGAAGCCATAAAAATAATAGTGGATTACCTTCAAGGTTTTGGAAAAATCCTAGCCTCTCTTCATAAGAAAAAGAGAAAGAATTGGAGCAAGAAGTTGACCAACTTAGCCACCACCTCAGCAAGAATATTAGCAACATCCCCTATCAAAAGTATTTGAGTTAAAAATAGGTATATTTAAGGCAAATCCAAGATTATAAATCCCATGGGGTACAAATTAGGGCACATCTTCAGTGGATTTGAGAGGATGATAAATTTTTTTAATTTCTTTATAATTCCATTAAGAAGAAGAATAGATAATGGACAATAGAGGTTATTAAAAATCCCATATTTGTCCTACAAATTCCAATGGAGGACCTCCTATCCTTCATATAGTAGTATTTTGTAGCCCTTTTCAAAAATAAAAGGCCCAACATAGAAGTTGAGTTTTTTAGAGAATGTTGCAAATAGTTCATATCTCCCAAAGTATCTAAAGAAGATAGAGCATTGTTGGACAAACATATTTCACAGGATAAACTTCATTCTTCCCTCCTCTCTTTGGTGAATGAAAAATCCCTAGGAATTGATGGGCTTTCGAGTGAATTTTTTAAGACCATGTGGGAGACTATAGGAGCTAATTTTTTGTGGATGTGTGAGGAGGTTATTACTGTTGGAGGCCTTGGGGAGGCCACTAATCAAGGATTTATTAGGCTCATTCCCAAATGACTTAAGCCATATTTGCTTTTTGATTGGCATCCCATTACTTTACTCAATTCCTCTTATAAAATTTTGGCTAAGGCTCTAGCTAGAAGACTCCTCCTAGTGGCTATAAAAATTGTTCACCCAAAGCAAACATGTTTTCTAAAAGGTCACTACATTTTGTATATCTCCTTATAGATTGGGAAGAGATGAAGTGGGCTTGAGCATAGGGGCTCAAGGGCCTTTGCCTTAAGCTTTATTTTGACAAATATTATGATCGATTAGAGTGACCCTTCATCTTAAGCATACTCCACTGGCTTGGTTTTGGAAATAGATTCATTGATATGGTAAATTCCCTCTTTCTAAATGCTTTTGCAAGAGTGGTTATTAATACATAATTGTATAATAGTATTCTTGTGGAAATATTAGTTAGGAAATACTGCCCATTATCCCCCTATCTATTTGTAATTACAGTTGATGCCCTTGGCTATCTATTGGTATCTATAATTAAAGAGGGGAGGATAGAGGTATCCTCATTTTGGATGGCTCTCAACTTATCAATTCTCACTTCATAGATGATTCTATATTTTTCCTTTGGAAGATCAATAAAATATTACAAACATCCTTGAGACAGTTCACACCTTCTATAGGGCCTTTGGTGAAAGAATCCAAGAATCTAAGAACTCTGTTATTCCCTTTGGATTTGATGATAAGCCAAATTGGATACCCACAACATGGAAGTGGGTGCAAAGAGGAGAAATCTCTAAGTATTTGGGATTTCCTTTTGGTGTTGAAATTTCACCCAAATCTATAAGTAATTGGTGTATGGACAAATTTACCAAAAAATTAGACTACTAGAAATCTCTAAAAATGTCTCAAGCAACTAAAATATAGATTACTGGAAAAGTTTTAGCCCCCTTCCATGTTTACTTCTCTTCTCTTTTGACTCATAGCAAGGTTGGGTATGATAAAATGAATAGTATGCTTCGAGAGTTTTTTTGGGTAAAAAATCTAGCCAAATAAGGCCTTCCAATAGTCTTTTGGAGTAATTGTTGCAGACCAATTTCATGCAGTGGGCTAGGAATCCCCAAACTTCAAACATAGGGTTATGCACTCATAACTAAATGGATGCAAAGGGTGATCGTAGGGAGTGATCCATGGAAGGTTTTGGTGAGGGAGCATTTGAAAAACCCCTGGGTGCATGGTAAAATTTGGGTAAATATGTCATACACTGACTTCTTTTACAAGACCCTTATTTCATTATAGAAGGTTGTAATATTATCAAAGGGATTTGGAAATCCTGGTAATAGGGGCATCAATTTATTTCATTGCATCCACCTCCAGATCAAGGCCCCATATATTTCCTCCAATACCACTTATAGTGGTCACCCCTCCTCACTCTTTATGCACAACCTCTTGGTATGAGTCCTTGGTTTCTTTCTAAGCATCTCTTCAAAAGGAAAATGATTCTGGTGGGTGATATTTGGGAGTTTTCTAAGTCCTCTTGGAAAAATTAGAAGTAAAACTAATCAGAATTTGGCCTCTACCCTACTGATAAAGCAATGATTATGTAGATACTTTCCATTTCCTCCCAAGTGCCTCAACCTATATCTTATCCATTAGAAGCTAGTCCTTTTTGGACTCATTGGAAATGGTTTGACAATCATAACTTTGAGCAGCCAACCGTTAAGTTTTGGTACCAAGCCTTGCTTCGTATGAACTGTTAGAAATCTGCAGATATGATCAAAAAATGGAAGTTAGAGCTCAGTTAGACCACTTGGGCAAGAACCTTAAAGCTTATAAACTATATCCCAATTCAAGAAAACTTCTATATTCTTCTTTGGAATGTAGTCCTTAAAAGTCTTCCTACTTAGAGTAGGCTAAAACAGATGGATAAAGGGTAAGGTGATTTCACTTTTTATGGTTTGGAAGAGACAATACAACATTTATTTTAGAATTGTGCTTGTGCCCACCATATTTGGTGTGAAGTGCAACAATTGCTTTATCCTTTACCACTTACTATGACAAAGGATAAAATCTTATTGGGGATCAATCTGATGCCTGATCAATTTTTTTTTCTCTCCATTACCAGGGAAATTATCATATTTCATATATGGAAGACTCAATGCAAATTTATTTTTGAATCAGATCAAGAAGATATATATAATATATTAGTAGCTAACATATTTGATATTATAAAATGCCAGTTGTGGTCCAAGTTAGTAGGTTGTAATCATAAGGAGAAAGCATTTCAAGAAGAAATTACAACTCTAAAGAGATATATCTATGAGAACTCGTCTCATAGCTTAGATGAAATTTATAGATTAAAGAATATGGTAGGTGAATTAACTAAGCAACATAGCTTGGTGATGCATAATCATACACACTTGATGAAGAATTTATGTCATGTGGAATTAGAAGCCAACAACACTTATTTCAATCATATATTAGGCTCCCATCATAATATGATGTGGAGTAGAGTCACTTAGACTCTTATCCTTAGTAGATGTTTTCCTAGTATGGCTGCTTCCTTTAAGTTTTGGCAGAGTGTAGTAGTCTCTTCTCAATAGATAGTGTGCAGGCCACCCATTAGAGGAAATGACCCAAAAATATCTAGTCATTCAATTTTATGTCAGCATATATTTTCAGAGTCCTGGTTATGGTATGATTTTCCATTCCATGAAAACCACTAGGGATATTTTAGTTTTTATATGTCACCAGGGGATCACTTGTGTGGTTGTTCACTTCCAAAGCTTATAGTAAGGTGTCTTGAGTGTCATAATATTTCTTAATTCTCCTCTGTGTTGATCCTTCATGGCCTCATGTAATACAGTAGTGGGCACCTAAGTGTGGTCTTTGTTGTGATTATTTTTGGTGATGGGTACCCTACATAGCCCTATGAATGCACTTGTATTTTCTTTATATTCACTAGAGAGAAGTCTATCGTGGCTCCAATGGTTGTTGGGTGTTTAGGCCTATATGTAGGCACCCAATATTGTATTTGTTTCTTTAAAATTTTGTCTAATATAAATCTGACAACAATTTCAATAAAAAAGAAAAAGAAAAATTAGAGGTTATAAAGTTTGGAATTAAGAATTTGATTGAAAAATCTGAAGGAAAGATAGATCTAGTTTCAAAATTAATATATAGTGAAGCCATAGATAAATTTTTTGAAATATTTGAATACTATTTACATGCAAGACTTGTTGAAGAAATTGATGATGGAAAGGATAATATTATGATACCTCTAGATATTGGTAGCATAATGTATATGGAATTGCTTTCACAAAGATGCAAATTTAAAACAAAAAGAGTTGATAGAATATTTCAAGAATAAAATGAAGTTACTATATAGGAAAAGAAAGAATAATATGATTCTAAGGACAAAGGCAAAGGAAATATTCTTGTGCAAGAATATAATGATAATGAAAGAGTTCAAGAAACTTGTATTCTTGAAGCTACAAAGATTGAAGAACTTGAATATAAATTCAAATAATCTGAAGATGAAATAAAAAAAAGTCAAGCAAGAAGATGAACCTCATAGAGCTCAAGTAGAAGATCACATGCATTACAAGATTGAAGATCAAGATGAAGACCATGATTGAGGACTAAAGTCTTCAATAACCAAATAATATAATATATGGGGGTGTTGGAGTATATTACATTATTTGGTACATGCTAATGTGCTCCCATGGTACATATGTAAATATTAGATTAGGGTTGAGTCATAGTTTAGAGTGTGAATAATATTTCACCTTTATGTAAGTGTGAATGTGCAGGATATGCAAAAGTATCATAAAAATTTGTAATGTGTAGGACATGCACAAGTGTCATGTGAGTTAATGTGCAAGTATAAGTTGAGTCTATGTGCACAAGTGTCTTATATGTAAGAGTGTAAATATGTAATGTAAATATGTGCACAAGTATCTTAGGTTAGAGTGTGCAAGTTATAGAAGTGTAAGAGTCATGTATAGGTGTGCATACAATATAGAGTCAAGTGTTCATCAAGTATGCAAGTGTCAAGTAGATAAGCCAAGAGTCATGAGATTTGGCATATGGAAAGTAATAGTTAAGTATACAAAGAGTCACATTACTATGGCTATATTATGAAGACAATACTCCATAAACAAATATCAAATGTATCTCATATCTCATACAAACACATTATAGTGGAGTAATAAAGCTTGTATACATTTTAAACAATTAATATTGTAAGTTGTTCTACATGCTTAGTACATGTATGATTCAGGCTATTTACATTCATATTACTTCATATTATTGAATGTTAATTGATTTATTATAAACCTTGATATACATATTAATTTTCTCATATTATTATACTAACATTATTATCTTGACCTTATATTGTGGCTATATTATATTTGATCCTATGATATTTAACTTGTGATATTTGTGGTAGTATTAAGGCTTAAAAATCCATAAATATAGAGGAATGGGTTGTGATTAGAGATGACTCTTCATTGCAGGTTGCATAGAGTGGAGATATTGACATTTGATCTTTATCATTTGATGAGGTAATTTATATTACTAGTTTTGGACTTAATATTTTATCTACTTATCATATTACTCATATAAATAAGAAGGTAGAATTTATGCATGATAGATGGGTAATTAAGAATATAGAAAATAAGTTCAAAACTATTATTTATAGTAACTATGATGATATTGACCACATGAATAAGTTAGGATAAATATCTACCCCTTATACAACTCTTTTGAGGAATAAAAACTTTATTGGTGTGGTTGTGCATGCTAATAATGAGAGTTAAAAGTGTCATCATAGGCTTAGGAATATCAACTATTGTTCCTTGAGATACATAAGTCAAAATAAAATGGCTGTAAGACTTCCATACACATATCCTCTAAGTGGTACATGTGAGGGGTGTATTTTGGAAAAGCATCATAGGGAAAACTTTATAAAATGGGTTGCTAGGTGAATATATCATACCTTGAAGATCATACACAGTGATATATGTGGACCTATAAGTACACTATATCTTTTAGGAAATAGGTACTTATTTTTAATGATGATTTGTCTAGATATGTGTGGTTTTAAAATATTTATACAAATATTGAGGTTTTTGATAGGTTTAATACATTCATGGATCTTATTGAAAAGTAACTAGATAGTGTTGGAATTTGCAATGTTTTCCAAAAACATCCTAAAACATACATTCACAACATTCATATATAAAAAATGAAGAAGAATGAAGAATAAGAGCATATAGATGAAGTGAAGAGAAATATATAAATGAAATTAAATAAGAGAAACAATAAGGGGGTGGGTGCCTATGGTCACATTCACAATATTTTCATATATCACAATAAGTTACAAATGATTGCTCACCGAGGGGTGTTTATAGTGAAACTAGAATCCCAATGAGAGGTTAACCTCAGGCTGACATTAAATTAACCTTGAGGTTAACCTTATAATAAAATAATAATAAATTACCCTTTAAGTAAGGTTATCACAAAGGTGGATTAACCAATATCACTAATAATAAATAAATGAGAGTACTCTTAGTCTTACATGAAGATGCCCTTGGGCTTACATATAGATGCCTATAGGATTACATAGAAGAATGATTGTAGGCTTACATAGAAAAATGCCTATAGGATTACATGAAGATGCTTATAGGTTTACATCAATATTTACAAAGGATTACATGATACTTTTTCATTGGCTTACATGAAGATGCTTCTAGTATTTCATCAAGATGCTTGAAGGTTTACATAGCTCTTTACTATAGGCTTACATCAATAAGATCCATAAGAATTTCATCATAATTTAACTTGGGATAATAAGGTTAGAATACAAATGTTCAACAACTTCTATAATATGAATTGAGGGGTCAATGAGAGAAGATATTAGAGATGATAAATCCCCTTATAATGAATGCTCGTATAGACTAATGGATCCTACTATATTTTATTTTTTAAAGTTATATGAACTATATCAACCTCTCCTTAAAATGAAGCTATAAATCCATCTTCTAGATCAAAATTTTCAAGAGAAGGTAATTGAATCATGAAGTAATAGATAAGTCTCTGTAGACACCTAAAACGCGTCATGTCGAGGGTGACTACTCATATGGACATGCTACAAGACCATATGGAGGATCTTGGATAGACTCCAAGATAGAGCAGTGGTTCTAACCACTCAATTTAGGCACTTTGGCCTAATCAGTCTGAACCACAGCCCAGACCTGCGGTCTCCAGTCTAAACCATGGTTGACACCTACGGTCTGTAGTCTGGACCGCAACTGTGACCTGCGGTCTTAACTGAAGTTCAGTTAGGCCTTCCATCCGAGCCAAATTGGTTGGAACGGCCAAAATATCTAGAAGAAGGTAGTTGAAGGATGGAATATTCCAGAGGCTTCCATCCCAACTGTCCTAACCACCCTTCTTGGTCTTGGCTTCTCCATGAAGCCACCCCTAGCCCTAGGGGCATGCTATAAATACCCCCTCCAAATGGGGAGAAAAAGAGAAGCAAGCATTGGATATTTGAGCAGTGAAGCCCTGGAAAATTGTACACTCAAACTGAGTATGCTAAGAGATAGAGCTATTGCACTTAATCCCCGACCCTTTTGCCACCATTCATGATGAATTGCATTATGGATGCCCTAGGTGCCTAGGAGGATCAAGAAATGCAAATCTGGGCAAACGAAGGCCCTTCACATCGAATTGACCACCAAATCAGTCTGAGGACAATGAAGGTGACCCTTGAACATCAATTTGGACAAGGAGATTGAGCCCACTACCCCTGATTTTGAGGGTAAACTTATCAGAGGTCAAACCGTGGTTGTCAGCCATGGTTCACAGTGTAGACCGCTCACCAGAGCTACGGTTTGCAATAGGTGACAGATCACCTTACTCTTTTCATTTTTGTCTGATTAAATAGGTTAGATTAATCATTTCTTAGGTTTAATTACAGTTTAGAAGAATTCTGACCGTAGGAATTAGCTTAGAATAGATAGTTTATGTTTTGCATTAATTAGGAGATTTTTGGATCTTTTATGCACCTCTATGCTTCTATTTTGTTATCTGATCCATGCATTATTTGTCTAACGATCTCTTTTATGCTATATTACAATATCTTGATTTCAATTAGCATAGTTGCAAAGGATTTCTTTATGTTTTCTTTATTATTAGTTTCATGGCATTATCATGTACATTTCCTTAAAAGGCCTCACCATGATAGGCTATCTATCTTTTTGATCGTGTGTTGTTTCTTGATCGTAGGAAGACAGGTACAAGAGGAGTCTATGTCATCCAATTCCTTCCTCATTGCGAAGAAGGGGGTCAACTCCACCCCAAGAGCAGTTTGTGACTAGTCAAAGGGCAATATTAATCGCACCTACCCTATTGAGGGCATTAGGCACTATTGTATAAAATGTATCATCATTCAAGTGACCCTAAGAGGGGCATATTTGTAACAAAGATTCATCCATAATCAATACAAGAAATATTATTTTGTTGAATTTATGCAATGTGTCAAGCTTTTACACTTGTATGATGATTATAGACCAATACAGTAGATAGGTGCATGCTTTTTGGTTATGTCAGATGGTGATCATGGTGGAACTCCACATTTGTAGCCCCTGAGTGCTGACATTCTTGTTTTTTTATCTCAGGTGCTAACCGTAGCTAACAACTATGATTATTTTTTGGCCCATGGCTATCACCTACAGTTCACACTGTAGCCCGTAGACCAGAGCTATGATTTACAGCAGAAGCAATAGACAATAGAGAAACCACTTGGCATCAGATCAGGAGCTGAGGTAGGCTCTATTTTCATTCTTTGTTCTACATTTTCTTCTCTATATTTTTATAGTAAGTGAAAAATCGATGGAAAATTAGGTACATTAAAGGAAAAGGATGAATGAATAGTCCTAATTTGCTTTCGCATTCTTTACATTAGAAAGGTGTTGCTAGGAACAACGGACCTCTGATTGTAGTCCGCCCTAGAATACAATGACCTTGATAAAAATTGTGTGGTCATTTGCATGCTTGAGGCCCAATTAGAGGCCATGTCATCGTAATTGCATTGTCATAACATCATGTAGGGCATAGCATGCATACCTTTGTGAATTTGAAATGTTCCTTCTTATGCATATCATGTAGGAATGATCATATGAATGCTCTTTTATGCATTTGTCTTTATGCAAAGTAAAATGAACCACACACACCACGTTTCATTTTAAACATCAGTGGCATTGGGCTCTCACATCCAACCCATTTTATTGAGACCAATAGTGGATGTCATTACCACTTGGTTGGCTCATTTGAAATTGTATTATCGGGACCCGCTCATTGCCAAGGCCGACCCAAGAACTGTCCTATCCATGCAAAATAGCATGCACTCATCTTCGAAAGAGTGTATCGTTGTGCACGGTGTGTTGGGTGAGGGTTGGTAGTACCTATGCTACCTCATTGAGTATGGACTTCATTCCCATATTTGGCTTGTGCGAGTATATAGGTGAAAGCCAATTAAACTGAGAATAAAATCCAACGATTTTGCAAAACATGCGAGAGTTTCTCATACTAATACAACACATTTTGAAACAACATCAAACAATTTAAGGCTCACTTCAAAATTTAAAAATAAGATAAGCATCAGTGTATACCTTGTTTGATAATAAAAGATACATCTAGACGTTAGGTACACTATGGTGGATACATGGAGGTGGTCGACAAAGGCGCAAGCCTAAAGCCGATGACCAAGCCCCAACCGATTCACAAATACATGTGTCTAGTCCTCAACCACATGAGCAAACCGAATGTCGTTCGACAAGCATTAGAGGAGACAACTCGACATGAGGGGATCCCATTGAGCATACCCCTAATAGACTAGCATCTAGATTGCATTACACGTATGCATCCACGGGATCGGCCAAAGAGTATGTCATGCAGGGGACCAGATTGGTACCCATTCACACTAAGTCTATAGGGTGTACTATACCCCCACCTTATGAGTATAGAAGGAATAGAGATCTACCCATTCAAGGGCAAGTAGACGGGCTCCCTACTGAGCGCAAGTCTACCCATACTCCCATGCATACTATAGCATGCAAGATCACCATCGATATGTCGAAGGTGGGAGCTAATGGAACACCACCCCATGAGAGGTGGAGGTCTAGATAGCTAGATGGTCTAGGTAGTGTGTTAGAGTAGCTAGGCTGCAAGCCTTTGGCTCCGCCCACTCGTGCTCCGAGTGAGCATAGTGGGAGCACCATTAGAACTACTAGAGAGCATGGAGAGGCTTCTAAGCACCCTCATGTCTCACATCCACCATCCATGCATGGTGGCATGTAGCATAGGACACAACATGATGTCGATATCATCTTCATAGATAGAGGCAAAAGCACAACACATCAGTTCGATGGGTATAGAACCCACAAGGTCACTCATACAGAGCAAGCATATCAAAGGCCTCCGATGGCTGACCAGGTCGAAAGATCATATCGACTGGCCTCTGAGCAGAAATGCCAACTCCTCCAAGATCAATTAGAGGATGCTCACCTAGAGAGGTAGCGCATTGAAGATGAAGATCTTCAAGTGTAGAGGCTCATTAGACAGAGGTTGTATGAGCAGCGCTTGCACGAGGAGTGCATCCTCATCCAGAAGGAGCGTGTAGAGTAGGAAGATAGGTTGGCTAGGGTCGGCCTATATTCTCAGGATGAGTATAGAGAGTAGGTGCATAGGAAGGCTTTTTCGCAAGTCGACATGCACCATGAGCGCGTAAGCATTCACACTCATATCACTGCCCATCAAAGAGAGTGACCACCCTCGGTCGACAATCAGAGGTAGCAACATTATGAGGAACAAGAGGGGAACAGATGCAACCAGGAATATCCTAAGAGTTCCTGAGCTGAGGAGGAGGAAGAGCAATGCCCTCCACCTCGATAGAAGAGGAGTGTACCTCCTAAACTACCTCTGCACCAACTTAGGGAGGAGGACTTTCTATCTTCTGAGGCTTACAAAGCTTTGGCTGAGAAGGTCAAAGCAATTGAGAAACAAGGTGTGGCTGTCCAAAAGCCAACACTGAGGAAAATTCACAATGAACCTTTAGATCCCTCGGTGCCTATGCCCCCATACCCTGAGCATTTTGAGATGCCCAGGTTAGACAAATTCAAGGGTGATGAAGAGGTGCAAGAACATGTCACGAGCTTTCTGGATGCTTGCTTTCAGATAGAAAACAATGATGCACTGTTGTTGCGTACGTTTGTCATGACACTCTCTGGGCCAGCTCGAGAGTGGTTTAATCAGCTAAAGAAACATAACATAACAAATTTTGAGCAATTAGCTGATGCCTTTCTTGAACGCTATTCCTTCGACATCAAGAAATAGGCCAACCTTTCTGATTTGGCTGCGCTAGCTCAACGTGATGATGAGCCAATAGAACAGTATGGGAAGAGGTGGAGGAGATTAATGGTAAAGTTGCCATTCCTGATTCCTACCATAGAATTAACCTGAATGTTTACAAAGAGTTGTGCCAAGCACATCTCGCTACTATTGTAGCTACAGCAGTATGCCACATTCGAAGAAGCTTTGGTGCAAGCCAAGGTAATTGAGGACATCAAGTTGCAGGAAGGCAACTTGAAGCTAAAAACTAGGAAAGAGGGATATAAGAAGAGTACCTCAAAGCAACAGGGCAAGCAGGCCCATGTGAATCAGGTGGTACTAAATCTCCAAAATGAGGATAAGGGGCAAAAGAAATAGAATTATCAAGCCCATCCTCCTCCTATGCAATACGACCAACGCAAGAATAACTACAAGGGCAAGAACAAAGAGCAATGCCCACCTCGCATATTCACGCCATTGATGGAATCAATGACATCAATTTTTTTGCATCAGGCCAAGGCAATAAGATTACCCGAAGTCAATATGGTTGATCCTAATCAGCCCAAGCCCAAAGATTATCAGGAAGATCTGTTTTGCATATTTCATAGAGTGAAAGGCCATGACATCGAGGTATGTTGGTCTTTCAAACATATTGTGCAAAATATGATAGAAAAGGGAGAGCTTGTAGTACCAGGAAATCCCTAGGTACCAGAAAACCAAAACATGGGGATTTTTAAAAATCCATTACCAAACCATGAGGCACCCCGTAACCATGCTGGCCACGTCAATCAAGTGCGAGTCGAACCACCTACCCAGGGGTTCGTCGGCATGGTCAATGTTGTTACCAGACATGGGAGGTATGGACAACTGAATCAACCTCATGCTCCCATTCAAATACAAGCCATGCCCCAATAGCAATAGGCACAAAATATTCTAGGCCCACCAACGAGACCGGTGGTGACCATTAGGAGCAGGCTGGTTCAAAACCTACAGACGACTCCTACGAAGTTGTCGATATATGAGCTTATACAATAGTCCCCTAGGCATAAGGAGACTCTTATGGACATTTTGAGGTCCATTGAGGTACAGTCCCAAGATGCACAAGCATTCACAAACTTCATGGGGCACGTACAATAGTGCTAGGAACCAATGATCCAATTCTACGATCATGAAGTGAAAATGGTTTCTGCAAGCATGGCTGACCCGCCACTACATATCATTGCATGTGTTAACCACGTGCCATTCAAAAGGGTCTTGATTGACACTAGTTCATTGATCAATATAATCATGACTAAGGCACTGCACCATTTGAAATTGCCTAAATCACTCATCGTACCAACCACCTTTACATTGAGAGCGTTTAATGATGCACTATGCTCTATGGTTGGCATGATTGTCCTACCTATTCAGGTGGGACTAAAGACCATTCCCGTAATGTGTCACATGATAGAGGGCGCCTTGTAGTATAACATCCTACTAGGGAGGCCTTGGATTCAAGAAATATGTTGTGTTCCCTTGATATTGCATCAGTGTGTCAAGTATATACATGAGGGACAAGTTCACATGGTTTCATTAGATGAAGAACCATTCAAGTTTGTGAACTTAGCAGATTTTCTAGGGGTTTCATACTCCCATCAATGCACTTGGACATACGGCCCACATCATCGATAAGGGTTCCAAGAGGTAAATAGGTGGTGCATGTTCAACCATCGATATCTGTATCAAATAGATCTGAACATACCACTACAACTTCTCTGAGATCGAGTGCATCAGCAATGCATCAAGATGATGAGAAATTAAAGGTGAAATTGGGTAGTAAAGAAGCAAAGAACGTGCCCGAACCAGTCACCATTGAGGCTGCCACTCCCATGGAGGTGGAGGAAGCCCAGGATCAAGTCGAGGAGGCACCTCAGCCTACTTCTCCAGCATCATCAATAGGATCATCTGCATCGTGGGTGACTATTCACCTAGCCAGTATAGGTCTGGGTGAATATCTTGTGCAAAATGTGACCTTTGGTCCTATTTTAGAGAGTGCACGAGACATGGGCCGATCGATAGCCCATCGATACCTAGTTGGATCCATAGTGCCATTGGGTGAGCCACCCAACCAAACAAACTTCATATATGTCAGGTTGGATCAAGTTCCAATGTGGGCACCCATGGAGGTGGATGATGACGAACAGTTCACGATGAACGTTCGGTACTTGTCCAACCTAGAGTATGCCATGCATATTTTTGAGCTCTATCATTGGCATGGATACGACCTTGGTCTTTTTGAACAAGGACGAAGAACCCCTCTTGAACCACGTTATCATTTGGCAACTGATAGGTTTAGATTGGGATTGCAGATTCAGGGACATGATGATTTACTCGCTACATCATTGGATCATTTATACCTGAGTTTGGGGGATGACATGGATTTTAATCCATATCATCCTAACATGTCTAGCCTTTGGGGCAACAACCCAATGGTGTCAGTCATCACCATTGAGAGACCGGAGCTTGAACATGAAGAGTTCTCGGAGCAGAACCCCAGAGGCAACCTGGGTCATCAAAACTGTATCATGATCGATGATACTGGCATGCAGGGGTGCAACCCCGCCATTCTAGGTGATCTCGAGTCAGGAGATCTATGTAGTGAAGATGGAGAGGAGTCCACCTCCAAAATAAGTGGACCAAATTATGATGCAGATGGTGAGTCCTCAAATAATGATCAATCCGAAGAGGAAATTGATCGAGCCTTCGTGGTTCCGGTATTTCTATGCCATTTGCTGCCTAGAGAGCAATTAGATGAGATACAAGAGCATTTCATGGTCGATAGTGATTATGAAGATGAGATAGAGTAGGCCTACTTAAGGCCTCATCCAGCTAATCTCCCAATATTCATGGACACGATAGAGTGGTCTGCTCATAGTAGCAATCATAGCGATGAGGTTGAGATGACCGATCCGAGGCTAGTATATCCGCTACATCTATTGCCTATGGAGTCGGAGTATGTTATAGAAGAAGTACCTCTTAACACTGATCACTCTGAAGAGGAAGTAGAGCCAATTTTTGCATCGATGTCGTATATACGATCATTTTATCTAGTTTATCCAGATAGTGATGATAGCGACCGTAGAATCAGATACATGGGACCACATCTGGCAGAGCACCCCTTGCATATGGGGGGAAGTGAAGGATTATATCTATATAGTGATGATGAGGATTCATTGGAGATGGCCTATTTGGGGCCTCATCACCTACATAATCAGAATCCACCTTGGGGTCCGCCACCTATTATAGCTATAGGTTTGCATCGAGAGATTAATCTCCAGCGCCGCCTCAGGGAAAGAATAAATCTGGAAGAGGAATATCAAAGACTCTTTCCCCATCCACCTACTTATGCCGAGCTACTTGAGCCGAGAGATCCCATTTTGTAGTCAGTGCATAGAGAGGATCCAGTTGTCCGAGCATCCCATAGGGAGGACCCATTCGTCCTCATACCATCCGAGCCAGATCTTGGGTATGAAAGCTACATAGATGATGTAGAGTTCAGTCCATGTGGTCCTGGAGATCAATTCCATTCCATCAACATGGTCTCCATTGATTTGACCACTCCACTCTACAATCCAGTAGATCCATCCAAACCATTGCATCTGAACATGGATGCTATCGATTGGGATCATATTGATTCGCCAATAGAGCTTGAAGACTTCTTCCCGAATGAAGAGATGTTGCAACCATTTCATTTTGGACCAGGCTATGCTTATGATGTCTATCATGCTAAACATGCTTCCAATGAAGAACATATAAATCCAGTTGATGACATCCATTTGATCCCTACGCCTCATCATCTTGAGGAGGGATCCCATATGTTAGTAGAGGAAACCTTCAAAGTGGATATCGGTAACGACCCCACCAATCCAATGAAGGTTAAATTTGGAATGAGTCTCACTCTAGATGAGCGTGCTAGCATCATCCCTCTACTGAAAGAGAGACCTAACCTTTTTTCTTGGACATACAAAGATATGCCCGGTCTAGACCCAAAGTTGGTTACTCATAACCTTTTGCTAGACCCGTCCAAGAAGCCCATCAAGTAGAAGCTCAGAAAGATGCATCCAACAGTAGCCTTAATGGTGAAAGATGAATTGCAAAAATTGTTGGATGTAGAATTTGTCATTTCCATCGACTATCCAGAATGGGTATCCAATATGGTGCCTGTAGGAAAACTAGATGGAAGGATCCATATTTGTATGGATTTTAGAGATCTCAACAAGGCAACACCCAAAGATTCATTTTCATTGCCCAATATCGATGCTCTAGTAGACTCTACTACCGGTCACGAAATGCTCTCCTTAATGGATGGTTTTTTTGGTTACAATCAAATTTAGATTAAGCCCGAAGACCAGCACAAAACCGCATTTATAATGCCATGGGGAACATTTTGCTACAAAGTTATGCCATTTGGTCTCAAAAACACTAGTGCCACATACCAACGGGCCATGACATACATTTTTCATGACTATATGCACAAAATTCTAGAATATTATATCGATGATTTGCTAGCCAAGTCATTGCTATGAGAAGAGCATGCGGAGGTCTTGAGAAAAGTCTTCGATCACTTGATAGAGCACAACGTCAGGCTGAATCCTAAGAAGTGCGTATTTGGCATAACTTCTAGAAAATTGCTAGGGTTCATTATCTCCAAGAGAGGCATCGAAGTAGACCCAATGAAGGTCAAGGCCATTTTGGAAATGCGTCCTCCCACCAATATTAAGGAATTAAGGAGCCTTCAAGGCAAGGTAGCCTCGATAAAGTGATTTATCACCCAACTATCAGATAAATGTCGACCCATGAATCGACTGCTACATAAGGGTGTCCCATTCAACTGGGATGAGGACTGCAAGGTAGCCTTCACTGAGATAAAGCAATACCTAGTGACGCCACCAGTATTAGCTCCACCAAGGCCAGAAGAGCCTTTTTTGCTATATATATCAGCAACAAACTTTGCGTTAGGGACCATGTTGGCCCAAAAGAATGTACAAGGCAAAGAGCAAGCCATATATTACATTAGTCAAACCTTGGTGAGTTACGAGCTAGGATATGCATATGTGGAAAAACTATGTTTAGCAGTAGTGTTCGCTACCAAGAAATTATAGCACTACATGTTAAGTCACATGACATATGTGATATCAAAACAAAATCCTTTGCAGTATATGATGAGCAAGACATATCATAATACACGTACTGCAAAGTGGATCATGCTATTGATAGAATTTGATCTAGAATTCATAAGCCAAAAGTCCATTAAGGGACAAGTCATAGCAGATCAGTTAGCTGAGGTGCCACTATCCAATAGTAGGCCTCTAACAATCGAGCTTCCAGATGATGCAGTGTTTGTAGTATCCGAAGCTCCCAAACTCGAAGGACCAGAGAACAATGTTGATATGACTCTATTCTTTGATGGTTCGAAGTGTGAGCAAGGAGCTGGCATAGGGATAGTGTTTTTCACATCGCAAGGAGCTCCAATGCCCTTGTCATTCAAACTAGACTTCCCATGCACCAACAATAATGTTGAATATGAAGCCCTACTTTTGGGCCTCCATACAACCATCGCCATGAATATCAAGAGACTAAACATCTTTGGTGATTCCTTGCTCATAATTAACCAAGTGAAGGGATTATTTTAGTGTCGATGTTCGATACTGAAAGCCTACAAAGATCTTGTTGCCACATATCTAGCTAAACTAGAATGGTACGACATCGAGGCGGTCCCTCATTCATCAAATAGGTTCGTAGACACCATGGCATCTTTGGGATCCTTGATCCCTCAGAATCCATCTATCGACTTCACTACCATCCATGTCAAGATGCTCTCACATCCTACAGTAGAGCGTGCAACCTTTGATAACAAAGAATCAGTCAACATGATTAGTGTGGAACCAAAAGCTGATTGGTTCTGCAAAGCTGAAGACTTTCTCAAGAAAGCACCCTGGGGGTCTTTAACCTCCTAGAGTCCTATGGGGAGTGGCACCACCATTCACCACCAGGTTGTTTCCCAGTCTACATTTGCAAAAGTAAATACGTAGGGGGTACAGGTTGTCTTAGCAGTCAAAGTTGAGGCTCATCAAAATTGGATGTCACAGATCCAAGACTTCCTAAGACTTGGTTTTGTCCCGGAGGGACTGTCACATGTCGCAAGATGCACATTTAAACAAAAAGTGACTAAATATGTCTTGGTAGGAGATATTTTGTACCACCAAAGTTACGATGGAGTCCTCCTTCATTGTATTGAGCCCCAAGAGTCATCTTGGGCAATTTTAGAAGCTCATGATGGTACGTGCGGTGGCCATTTCAATGGTATGGCCATCATCAAGTGCATCCTTCGAATGGGTTATTATTGGCCCACTATGGAGAAGGATTGCAATGTATATGTCAAGAAATGCATCAAATGTCAGCATCATGCTAATCTTATGCACCTGCCATCATAGGCCTTACAACCCATCCAAGCGGCTTGGCCATTTGCTCAGTGGGGGTTTGATCTAATTGGCAAGATCTCTCCTCCATCATCAAGCCGACATACATTCATTATTATAGCTACTGAGTATTTTACAAAGTGGGTGGAAGCCATTCCCTTAACAATGACCACTGGAGCTCGCATAGCAGAGTTCATAATGGAGCACATCATAAGTCATTTTGGGATACCATCCAAAATTGTTTTGGATAATGGAACTTCTTTTAAGAACAAAATTGTGTGAGCTTTAACATCTAAGTACCGCATCAAACATAGTTTTGCAACTCCATACTATCCACAGGAAAATGGGCAAGCTGAGGCCTCAAACAAGACTGTGGTAGCCATCTTGAAAAAGATAGTGCAGGAACACCACAAGGATTGGCATATACAACTACCCCTTGCATTATGGGCTTATAGGACTAGCATTCGGACTCCCACTGGGGTGACTCCATTTTCACTAGTATATGGCACTGAGGCCATTATGCCCTTAGAGTTGGAAATTCCAACGTTGCGCATCGCATTGAAAGAGTTCATCGATGATGACACCGCACGACAAGCTCGAATAGACCAATTGATGCTACTGGATGAACATCGCGTGAATGCCCTGGAGCATCTCCATGTCTATCAAGAGCATTTGAAATGAGCTTACAATATCAAAGTCCACCAGAGAGACTTTGAAGTTGGGGATCTTGTGCTAAAAGAAAACCAATAGAACTCGAATTTGCCGCTCGATATGCGAGACAAATTTATGGCTAATTGGCTAGGACCCTATATCATATCTAAAAATATTGGTCTAGGTACCTATCACTTGACATCGCTAGGGGGTGTTGAAGAGCCTAAACCTCTCAACATCATCCATATTAAGGCATTCTATGCTTAGAGAGTGTAGCATAAAAATCTCCAAAGGCATCTGTAAGCCCTTTGGTCAATCAAAAGGCACCAAGGATTTCTAAAAATTGCTTGGTCAACCCAAAGGCTTCGAGAGTTCCTATAACTACTCGATCATCCCAAAAGGCTCCAAGCTCTCATTCGAGTGATTTGGTCATGTCAAAAAAGCTCCAAAGGCATCTGTAAGCCCTTTGGTCAGTCAAAAGGCACCAAGGATTTCTAAAAATCACTTGGTCAACCCAAAGGCTCAAGGGTTCTTAAACCTCATCCCAAAAAGGCACCAAGGATTTCTAAAAATCACTTGGTCAACCCAAAGGCTCCAAGAGTTCCTATAGCTTCTCGGTCATCCTAAAAGGCTCCAAGCCCTCTTGTTGAGAGTTTGGTCAACTAAAAGGTTCCAAAGGCATCTATAAGACCTTTGGTCAATCCAAAAAGCTCCAAGGATTTCTAAAAATCACTTGGTCAACCCCAAAAATCTCCAAAGGCATATATACTCATCGTTTGGTCAAATATGAAAGCTCAAAAATTCATAAAAATTTGAAAATATATAAAATTCAAAAAAATTGGTAAAGCATAAAATCCAAAAACATTTGCTTTTGTAGTTTGCATTTTCATACATGCATTCACATCATCATATTGCATTTAGGCATTTTTCATTCATTGCATTCCATAGTAGAGTGTAATATGTCTATCAAAATCTTACAAATGGTCGCACATTTGTGTTTCAATCATGCACCCTTGCATTTATCATAATTCATTGCATTCATACACGATACCTATTGCGGAGAATTATGTATGTATATTAAGTTTTCCAGTCATTCAAACATACCTAGTGGGTTCTTCAGATATTGTAGAAAGCTTGCTTTGCTATTATAGATGAGGTCATTAGTTGGGATAGTGCTTCAACATATCAGGATCCCATCACTAAGCAAAACAATATAAAATCCTGCTAAGACAAGAGATGATGAAAGTTGCGAAAGTAGTCTTAGGTATCTAGAGAGATGGGTTTCACGACCTGCTTATCTTGCAAATAGGTCGGTCTAGAGTGGTGAACTTTGGAAAAAGGACAAGAATTTCCCCTATAAATCCCAAAGTTACAAAGTTTAAATCCCAAGTTACAAAGTGCAAATTTCAAAATACAAAGTTCAAATCAAATGTAAAGTGACATAGTGAATCAAAAGCACTATAAAAATCCCTTGCTCAAAGAAAATGGTAACACGTGGACTAACAATGATTTTTATCACTACATATGAGCAAGTAAGAAGGGTGAGAACTTGAATCCCTAGATTGTCCACCTTTTGAAAGCCATAGAGTGATCCCCGATCGCAGCAATGGGTTGGAAGAGTCCCACCTACAATCGAAGGGGTAGTTCTATTGGGTGATCCCCAAACGTAGCAATGGGTTGAAAGAGTCCCGCCTGCATTTGGAGGGGTAGCCCTGATCAATTTGCAAGATGAGCTAGCTCTAGGTACCTAGGATTGTCTAGTTGTATAAGTCTAATCAAAGCTGAAACAAGGATGGTACGATCGTATGAGGAACCCTATCTCACATATGGGTTGAAAGAGTCCTGACTGACATATGGGGTATGCTTATGGTCTATCTAAAAATACTCACATGCACACATAGGGATAATGAATAGTTGGGTCTATCATGGCAAAAGCCTTGTCCAATAAACGCCTTGTACAGTTAGTATGTGATTTTTGGAGAAGTCTACTAGGGTGTTTGAGTCTCATGGAAAACCTCAAAAAGTTCTCTAATAGCAACAAAACACCAAATATCATTAGACATCAAAAATGTGAGTCATTCATTTATCAGAATGCATTTTACAAAGCACAATCAAACATATAGGATAGATACCGCATGAATATCAGAAATGATGTTTAGACGACCACTGACTATATAGTGCAACAAAGAAGAAATATACAGAATGACATATTCATTCATTAGCATTATACCAATCCATTTCACTGCATTTCATATATGGGTGATTAATTGATTAAGTTCTTGTAATGAGAATTATCAATTATTTTGCATGATTGTCATACATTCTGTGGTGTCACATTTTAAAATTGATATACACAGTTTACATTCATTCTTTATGTTTTAAGTGATTAAAGCATACAGGTTCATTCCCATTAGATTACGATTATGTACATAATGCATTACCATACATTGCATAGCATACCATAACTTCATAAAAATGAATGCATGCCCACAAAGCAAGAACAAATATGCATTCAAAATAAATACTACATCCATTTGCATCCATCATAAATAGCATATCTAAACATATAGATCACTGCATAACATCATCATCATAAATCAAATAGCTAGCTAGTGCATGTCATCCATACATTGCATCATATAAACATAGCATCAACATAAGCATTGCATCCATGTGCATCAAATAAACATACAATCAAAAATAAATAATCGGTACACATAATGAGCCATAAATGATCAAGTCATATATATATATGTGTCCAAAAGAGTACATAGGGAGTGCATCAAGATGCCCGTAGGCTACAAAGTGTGTAGGTCCTCGACCTTACACCCAAAATAAATGTGGCATATCAAAAATATAGTCTACATCTAGCAGAGCCCAGATCTAGTCTGCTCCCCCTGTATCGGAGCTCTCGTTGCCTCCCTCAACACTATGCTCTGGAGCCTGCTCTCCTATCTACTCTGGCACCTAGGGTGGGTCCTATTGTGGATCCTACCTACCTCCAAATCCTAAGGCGCCCAACACATGAGAAACTGGTAACTACAATAGGCTAGTCCTCTGACCGATGGCCCCTAAAGTCTATCCTGCATCTCTAGGCCTAGCACGCGATGTCACACCATGTGAGCTAGAGGATCTATGCATCCTCTCAGTCCTATGAGTCCTGTGACTCGAGCTCACCATAGACTATCTGGAGGTCCTAGACCTAGTCCACTGAGACTCTAAAGTGAAAGGATCCTCAAGAACCTGTAGCCCATGCATCTCAATATAGCCGACTAGCTGATCAACGTGAGCGAGTCAGGCTGCATGCATCTCATTGGTCCTCATGACCATGTTGTGTAGTCACTCTACCTCAGCCATCAGATCCTAAACACCTGCTAGAGCTACTACTAGTGCTGCTAGAGGCCCCATAGTAACCTAAGGAGGTGGCATAGCCCCCCTCGATACCCGAAAGAGATCCCTCTCTACCTCTGCTATAGTCCATTATGCCTGGGCTAACTCTAGTGTAGTCTATAGTCTCTGAACCTAGGCCTCTGCATCTATGGCCCATGTAGTAAGATCCTGTATCTGACCCTACACCTCAGTAAGGTGCCTATCCCTATCAGCTACTCTCACCTCCAGAGTGGCGATAGTAGTATCTCGCTCTAGCTGCTGTGTATGGAATCATCCGAGCTGACTCTACAAGTCAGCCACCTGAGCTAAGAGTAGACCCTCTATGCTATCGAGAGGGACCTCACCCTCCTCTAGAGCCTCCTCATCTAGGTCAATCTTGAGAGCCTCCTCGATAGTGGTCTCTATGCCCTAGCCACCCTCTATCTACTAGCGCACCCTATGCCCATCAAGATCCACCTCTGCCTCTACCTGATCTGGCTCTCTACCTAGAGGCCCTATGTCATACCATCTGAACATGGACCACCACCCATCATACTCTAGAGTGGTCCTAGTAGTCTCGACTCCAATCTCCTGGTAGTCATCAACAACATCTCCTAGAGGCTCAGGAATGATCCACTATAGATCATGCTCCATGACCAAGCATCGATATCTGAGAGGGATATCTGGAATATCTTGCATGAGCCCAAACTACCATAGGACCCAAGAGTAGAACTGGTACTCTTGAATCTTGACCTTACGATCGATCAACCATCTATCATGGCGTGCCTATCTCAACCACTGGCCCTCCTCTGGCCATGTTGGGCAATCCATATAGGGCCACCACTAAACATCATTCGGGCCAAGTGCCATGAACTGAGTGATATAATGTTGGACATCACCAGCATGGATCCTACTATGGGTACCCTCCTCCTCATGGAGGCGTAGGGGCATAACACGATCATCAGCAATAGTAGTGATCCATAGTGGAAGATCTATAGGATGCTCGATCCGGATGTGCTGCCACCCCTAGATCTGCAATAGAAGACTATAGTTGAGGCCCTTACGGCTACGCTCAATAATATAGTATAGCTCCCTATAGAGCTGACATAGTAGGGTGCTCCCCCAAGCTAGAAGTAAAGGCTCCTCTATAGAGCTCTACAACACCCTCTAGGTGGTGGATAAGAGGTTCTAGGGAATCCTCATGCTCGAGGAGTCTGGAAGGACAATCTATACTATGAGGTGCATGAAGAGGGCTTCCCATGTAGAGAAGACATCCTCGTGGTACCACTCACCAATGTGCACCCCTCCATGGTCAATCGCGTCCTGAGCATCCTCGCTCTGGTCATCGAAGATAGAATAAAAAAAGCCTCCTTTACCCTAGAGGTAGAGGAGACGATGGCCTCACCATCAATGGGGATCCTGAAGATCTTGTAGATGTCCTCTAAAGTAATAGTCATTTCACCTGTAGGTAGGTGAAATGTGTTGGTCCATGCATTCCAGCGCTGGGCCAATGTAGTCAGGTAGGCTTGATCTACCCTAATAGTGGGTAGATCCATGACGTAGCCGAACCCGACAACTCGAAACCAATCTCGATCATCATCAGATAAAGCCTCATGGAGAGTCTTCAGAATATCTAGCTCTCAAGCTCTAGAAGTCAATATCTAGAATAAAAAGCATAATTTAAGACAAAATCTAGCTAACTAGAGCTAAAAACAATGCTAAAAATGACATAAAAAAAAAACAACAACAAACCATAGCTGAAACCTACGGTCCCCAATTTGCAAATTGGGAACCACTAAAACCTGTGGTCCCCAATTTCCAATTGGGAACCGACTCCTCGTCCCCAATTTCCAATTGGGAACCATAGCTACCAACTATGGTTTAGGAGAAGCACCCATTTTGGGTACCCTCCTAGACCATTAAGACATCAAATTAAATTCCTAAAGCTAGCCTAGACTAGTGGGGTTCATTACCAATAGTTTAGTGAGGTTCATTATCCGCATTACTTAATGTGGTTCATTTTACTGGTATTGAGTGTGCGGTCTCGGTTTTGAGTTACCTTGCCCGCACCCTGGCCTCGACTAGTAGATGGCTGATCAGGATCCACCATCGAGGTAGAGGAGTGTAATCACGATAGAGTGTGGTAGCATTTTGGATCAAGAAAGGTTTTCTCACTCTCAGAGCTCTCAAATTGCTAATGCTTGCCAAAAAATAATGAAAAATTTCAAATGGGAATTCAATTTATAGGTTTTCCTAGTCTCGGTGAACCGTAGCTGACACCTACGGTTCCGGAACTAGGGTTTTTCACCCGTAGGTCTGACCCATGGTTCCCAAAATTTGGAAATGTAAACCGTAGACCGTACCTACGGTCCACAACTAGCATTAAATGCACTCAAAACCCACCGTGGGAAGGTCTAAAAGAGCAAATTAATGACTTCCATCGGATAAAAATTCAAAATCAATGATTAAAATTGCAAATTTGGTGATGTTAAAAGCACCAGGACCAATCAAATACATGCAAAATTAAAACAAAAAAATCAAATAATTAAAAACCAAATGCGCCTCGTATTCAGTGATTTATCCTATACACTTGGCGGTTGCAGCGAGTTGCGATCCATGCAATCCGACAAGATGAGTAAATCACCATAAGGACATTTGGGGTAAAATTGTCATTTCTTTTATGACATCTTTCAGCAAATCATCGACAAATATGATTCAACACAAGTCTAATTGCATTTGTATCATTTTGATTCCTTAAGATGGCTATTGTAGCCTCATTGCTCCATGGGATAGAAATGTGCCAATACTACTAAGAGTTGCAATCATAAGCTGAACTAGGCCTAGCCAAGGCATTAAAAGGCTCGAATCTTAATTTGTTCAGGATCATTCATTATGGTCAAGCGATTTCATCGCTTCATACATTGTCATTACCCTCATCGACTCGTCGCTTGAGGGGGTAGTCATAATTTCATAATCATAATCAAAGTTAGAAGAAGATCCCTGAGATCGTAGATCCCCTGATCTTGTCAAAATTGCGTTCGTTCTTGCGAATCATTGTCAACAACTATCATAAGCTTCCCCCTTTGCTTGGGGCAAATAGCAAATATGATAATTAGTTTGTAACTCTCATCCTTCGGATTTATGGGTCAGAAGATACCCATACTTGGCATTGATGCTATCCGAACGTCTGATGACGAGGGCAGACTTGTCAAAATGTAAGCCTTTCACAAGTTGGAAGCAATGATTCCAAGATGCACGTCCTTTTGTTGGACCTGGGGCATCTAATGTTGATCTGACTAATGATCATCATAGAACCTTAGACATCATTTTAGGATGTATATTTTTGCTCAGCATTGTTCAATCTCACAATGCATCTCAAAAGGGGCATCTGTAGACACCTAAAATGCGTCATGTCGAGGGTGACTACTCATATGGACATGCTACAAGACCATATGGAGGATCTTGGATAGACTCCAAGATAGAGCAGTGGTTCTAACCACTCAATTTAGGCACTTTGGCCTAATCAGTCTGAACCACAGCCCAGACCTGTGGTCTCCAGTCTAAACCATGGTTGACACTTGTGGTCTATAGTCTGGACCGCAACTGTGACCTACGGTCTTAACTGAAGTTCAGTTAGGCCTTCCATCCGAGCCAAATTGGTTGGAATGGCCAAAATATCTAGAAGAAGGTAGTTGAAGGATGGAATATTCTAGAGGCTTCCATCCCAACTATCCTAACCACCCTTCTTGGTCTTGGCTTCTCCATGAAGCCACCCCTAGCCCTAGGGGCATGCTATAAATACCCCCTCCAAATGGGGAGAAAAAGAGAAGCAAGCATTGGATATTTGAGCAGCGAAGCCCTAGAAAATTGTACACTCAAACTGAGTATGCTAAGAGATAGAGCTATTGCACTTAATCCCCGACCCTTTTGCCACCATTCATGATGAATTGCATTATGGATGCCCTAGGTGCCTAGGAGGATCAAGAAATGCAAATCCAGGCAAACGAAGGCCCTTCACATCGAATTGACCACCAAATCAGTCTGAGGACAACGAAGGTGACCCTTGAACATCAATTTGGACAAGGAGATTGAGCCCACTGCCCCTGATTTTGAGGGTAAACTTATCAGAGGTCAAACTGCGATTGTCAGCCATGGTTCACAGTGCAGACCGCTCACCAGAGCTACGGTTTGCAATAGGTGACAGATCACCTTACTCTTTTCATTTATGTCTGGTTAAATAGGTTAGATTAATCATTTCTTAGGTTTAATTATAGTTTAGAAGAATTTTGACCGTAGGAATTAGCTTAGAATAGATAGTTTATGTTTTGCATTAATTAGGATATTTTTGGATCTTTTATGCACCTCTATGCTTCTATTTTGTTATCTGATCCATGCATTATTTGTCTAACGATCTCTTTTATGCTATATTACAAATCTTGATTCAATTAGCATAGTGCAAAGGCTTTCTTTATGTTTTCTTGATTATTAGTTTCATGGCATTATCATGTACGTTTCCTTAAAAGGCCTCATCATGAGAGGCTATCTATATTTTTGATCATGTGTTGTTGTTTCTTGATCGTAGGAAGACAGGTACAAGAGGAGTCTATGTCATAATCCTTCCTCATTGCGAAGAAGGGGGTCAACTCCACCCCAAGGCAGTTTGCGACTAGTCAAAGGGTAATATTAATGCGCCTACCCTATTGAGGGCATTGGCAATTGTATAAACTGTATCATCATTCAAGTGACCCTAAGAGGGGCATATTTGTAACAGAGATTCATCCATAATCAATACAAGAAATATCATTTTGTTGAATTTATGCAATGTGTCAAGCTTTTACACTTTTATGATGATTATAGACCAATACAGTAGATAGGCGCACACTTTTTGGTTATGTCAGTCTCTAAATAATCAACCACAAAGTTAGAAAGGGTGAATAGACATAAGGTATACCTTGTGCTAATTATCCAATATCTACTCCTTTTGCATCCTAAAAAAATACCATAATTAAAATTATTTGAATACATTCATAAGTCCAAAGTATGGGTTGGACTTGTTAAATATTTTGTTAGTAGAGACTTCTAGACTCATTATTCTTGCATTTCTATATATTTGGACTGATAATGCTTTAAGATCCTTTATTTTTGAGCCAAAAGAGGTAATTTTGAGTTATTTGGTTAGCAATAATCCTTTAGAGTGGTATTTATAAAATTTTACAAGCTAGGCTTTCTTGTTGATGATGTTGGCATAACTTCCCAAGAGTTTTAACAAAATATAAAGTCAAAGGGTAGGCTCTAGTCAACAAATTTCTATTTTTCAAGTCTAAAAACCAAGCTAATAAAAGAAATGTGCAAAAATGTTTCCTTGCTAACATCAAAAGAGGTAATCCAAATATTTGGCACAATGCAAGCAACACAAAAGGGAGTCCAAAATGGCAAAAAAAAAAATAGAATCCCAAACCTAATATCTTTAGCATGAGGATGTAGGTTAGATCTAAAATTATCCAACATCCTTGTATTGAGCAAGAAGTGAGCTCAAAAGGAAATACACTCAACAATAGTATCCTAAACAAAAGGATATCAATGTAAAGGACACCTAGAGTTATAGAAGTGGGTAATTATGCCACATAGCATTTATCAGAATTGGAAAGTGACGACCACATCCATGAAGCATAATTGAAGATCCGATGATCACAATAGACTAGGGTTAGACAAGAATATACTGAGTGATGTCAACTCATCCTAGGATAACACTCGATCAATTTTGGCCAATTATTGTATGTACTAATTAGTTTCATTTTAGATTAAAAGAAGCAATGATCCTTATTTATAAGGGTTAGATATTTTAGTGTTTACCTTTTTGTAAGCTAGGTTCTCTAAAGAAATCAAACAACTATTTGGATTCTTTCTATCGAAGTGTATGGAATAATTATAGTGATACATTACACTTTCAACATTTTATTTAAGCTTTAATTTTAGTGAATTTTTTTAAGCTTAATGTTGTTTGCTTTATTTTTATCAAAGGTTGATGTAAATCTTGTTAGAATCAATGTTGTTTGCCTTATTTTGATAGAAGGTTGATGTAAATGCTATTAAGCTTGAAGCTATTTGGATTATTTCTATTAGAGTGTTTGGAGTGTTGAATACTGTGATAATTGTACTTTTGATATTTCTATTAATTTTAGCTGGAGTGAGTTCTATTAAGTGAAATAACTATTTAGATTATTTCAATTGGAATATTTAGAATATTGGATGCTACAATTATTTTGTTTATTATATTTTATTTTGAGCTTTGATAGAGGGAAACTATATTAGGTATTTGATTGTAAAGAAGTTAAAAGAACTAGTGCAGTTCATCGAGCTATTAGCTATTAGAACATGTTAAAAAGGTAAATCACTTTCACCTATCTATGATTTATTTGTTCAAATCCCTACTCCTTTACAAGCCATATCTCCATAATAACCTACTAGATCCCCACCTAAAACTATGACCAAATGCATATATCCTATTTGGCATAGTGTTGGATCCTTTAATCTTCCAAATCTCCATGATATTTCTTAGTCTACATTGAAATATTTTCCTGTTGGCATTTAACCCACCTATGGATGACAAGGAAGACGACAGGAGTGGTTGGTGAGTGGTTGGAAAAAGTGATTGATCAATTTGATTAAAACTTCTCCTCTTCTCCTTATTTCTCTCCAACCATAGTTTAGCGACTATATAAGCTTTGTAATTTCAATTATTCTAATTAATGAGCAATTTGGTTTCATACTTGGTATTAGAGCCGGAGTAGGTCGAGGAGGTCGAGGGCCCACAACAAGTATGTGGATTTTGAGGTGTGACCCAGATCTCGAGGCAAGGGTGAGAGCGGCCCATAGAGTGAGCATGCATCTTGAGGTGAGGTGAGGAGGCCCGCAGAGTGTGGAACCCAAGGCGAGGCGAGGAGGCCCATAGACCAGCATGGAACCCTAGGCGAGGAAGCACGTATAGCAAAAAAAACCAGACACGTGGCAGGTGGACCAATGCTGACATGGTAGGCAAACCTAGGACACATGGTGTATGACAAGTGAGAGCTAACTAGACTAATGCAGGACATGTGGCATGAGCAACGAGAGCTTACTAGACTAACATAGGACACGTGGCATGGGATGACTGGACTGACGTAGGACACGTGGCATGGGCAACGAGGTGAGACGAGGTAGTAGAGCAGGGTGATGTGGAGCATTTTTATTGGTTTGTGTTTCGATAAAAGAGAGGTAGGCAGATTTCCTGAAGGTAATCAAGTCTTATTTGGCATGTTGAGGCTCTTAAACACCTCATTCTCCCATGCCACAACAAATGTGGGATAAATGAGGTATAGTTTTTTTAAAAAATAAAGTGACACGTCCTTGCTTGAAGTAGAAGTCATTACACAATGATTTCAAGTCAGGTGCTGTAGCCCAACTGGCTCGAGGAGCTAGTCTTAGGGCCTTTGCCCTCCGCCCGGTCATGGGTTCGAAATATAGCAACACTAATATGCTTTAAAAAAAAATTATATGCTTTAAAGTTGATTTTTTTATTTATTGCAAAGAATAAAATAATTTTATTAAAATTAGTTAATAATTTAATGAAAATATTAATTAAAATATATTTTTTAAATGTTTTAATTGATATTTTATTTCATTATTAATTAATATAGTTAATAAAGTTATTTTTTTTTTATTTTTGCAACATTTAAAAGAAAGGAAGGCATAGAGACAAACATTTCCTAAGAGGAAATTATTGTAAAAGCCTAAGAGGCTTGAAGGGTGAAATTCTTTGTAATAGTCTGAGAGACTTGAAGACTGAAAAATTGTGTAATAGCCTAAGAGGCTTTAAGGGGGGATTATTTGCATCGAAGGGTAGAATTGTGTAATCATTCATGATACGATCTACAGGTTGCTATCAAGCCCTTTGTTCTCTTTTAGTAAGAGAAAACCCTAAATATTTTGATGAAAAAGTTTGCACATATGGATTGCATACTGTATTTAGTCAATTGCAAAATGCAGTAATAGCTCATCAAAGACATCCAGATTCAGGATATGAAGCAGATTCAGAAGACAATTCCTTTGGCAGTAGATTTGAAGAGTCAGAATCTGTAGGAGTTGCACCATAGGAGTCAGAGAATCCACATCTCAGTAATAGTGACTCAGTTGAAATACTAGAGCCAGAACCATATTCACCAAAAATAATTCTCATAAGTGACGATGAAGATTCAATTGCAGACAACTTTGTGAATCCAGTGATAGAAGAACCTCAGCAAGAAGAACAGGCCATCAATGAGAGAGTGAATCAAGCTAGATTTGATCTAAATTTGTAACTTCTTTTTCTTTCCTTTTGAAAAGCAGAGTGCTTTGATTGTAATAGAGAAATAAAAGTGTGTTTCTAGTTTATTTCAAACAACTATGGCCTCCAATAATAATCTACCTATTCCAGAATTTAATGGGTACGATTATGAGTACTGGTCCATCAAAATGAGGACCTTACTCATAGGCAAGGGACTATGGGACATAGTAGAAGAAGGTTACACAGAACCTACAGATTGGGCTACATTGAGTGCAGCAGATAAGAAGACAAAGAAAGAAGCACAAAAGAGCAACTCCTCTGCTCTTTATCATCTCCAAGCAGCATTGGAGAAAAGTATTTTTCCTAGAATTACCTCTTGTTTAACTGCACAAGATGCATGGAAAGCCTTGAAAGAAGGTTTCCAGGGAAGCGATCAAGTGAAGCAAGTAAGGCTTCAGACCCTGAAATGAGATTTTGAGAATCTCAAAATGAATGAAGATGAAAAAGTTGGTGACTACTGCGTAAGAGTCAAAGCAGTTGTCAACAAGATGGTAACACTTGGCGAAGAAATCAAACCTGAAATAGTTGTGAAGAAAGTGTTGAGAACACTTCTTCAAAAATGGAATCACATAGCTATAATCATTGAAGAATCAAAAGACCTTTCCACTCTAACTTTTGATGCATTAATCGGTTCATTAATGTCTCATGAAGAGAGATTACAGGGATCTCCTTCAACAAGCTATGGAGGCGATGATAAAGCCTTCGCATCCAATGAGGGTGCCGGAAGAGGACAAGGAAGAGGTCAAGGCAGAGGACAAAGAAGAGGTAGAGGTAGAAGCAGCTACAGAGGAGGAAATCCCAGCAGAGGTGGAAATCAGAACAGAGGCAGAAATCAAAACAGAGGTGGAAATCAAGGCCGAAATGGCAATCAAGGATGAGGAGGTGACAAATCCAAAAAGGCTTGTTTTAATTGTGGTAAACCAGGTCACTTTGCTCGAGACTGTTGGTCCAAGTCTTCTCAAGGAAGCAACAATCAATATGGAAATTATGGTGAGGAAGATGGAACATCTAATCTATTTCTTTCTTATGGGCAATCAGAACAAAATCTGAATGATACTTGGATTTTGGATACTGGTTGCTCCAACCATATGAGTGGCAAAGAAGGACTCTTTGCTACAATGGATTCCACCTATAAATCCCGAATCAAGTTGGGAGATGATAAAGCTTTGCAAGTTGAAGGCATTGGAGCCATGGAGGTTCCAACGAAAGAAGGCATAAAGAAGGTGAATGACATCTACTATACTCCGAAGCTCTAACATAATCTGCTAAGTGTTGGACAAATGATGGAGAAAAATTACAAACTTGTTTTTGATGAAGGAAAATGTGTCATTTTTGATAAAAACAATTGTAATCGAGTCATCACACAGGTACCTATGACCAAAAATAGGTTATTTCCCCTTAATTTTGGAGAACCAGGGGGTGCTCAACTTGCAAATATTGCTATTGTAAATCCAAGTGTGCTTTGGCACTTGAGATATGGTCACCTAAATTCTGCTAGCTTGAAATTGTTAACTTCTCAAGCTATGGTGACAGGACTTCCTAAAATTAATGAACACAAGGAGGTCTATGAAGGATGTGCTTTGGGAAAGCACTCAAGGTCCAAATTTCCAAAAGGACAAGCATGGAGGGCCAACCATCCACTTCAATTAGTGCATTCGGACATTTGTGGTCCAATGCAGACAAAAAGCATAGGTAATAATTCCTATTTTCTCACTTTTATAGATGATTTCTCTAGGATGTGTTGGATCTATTTCTTGAAAAACAAAGATGAAGCTTTTGATTGCTTCATAGATTTCAAGAATAATGTAGAGAAACAAAGTGAGTTCATTGTAAAATGTCTAAGGACAGATCGAGGAGGAGAGTACTCTTCAAAGGCATTTTTGAAATATTGTAAAGCATGTGGGATAAAGAGGTAATTCACCACTACCTATACTCCACAACAGAATGGGGTGGTGGAAAGAAAGAACCGCACCATAGTAGAAATGGCCAGATCGATGCTTCAAACTAAGCATCTAAGTAACATGTATTGGGCCGATGTTGTTAGAACCAGTGTTTACATTCTAAATAGGAGTCCTACTTCTAGTTTAGATGGGATCACTCCTTACGAGGGGTGGTATGGCAAGAAGCCGAATGTAAAACATTTCAAAGTTTTTGGTTCTTTAGCATATGCACACATTCTTGAGGAAAAAAGAAAGAAGCTTGATCCCAAGAGTCAAGCATGTATTTTTGTAGGATATTGTGAGTCTACCAAAGCATATAGACTCTACAATCCAAAGACGCATAAAATTGTACTTTCCAGGGATGTGATTTTTGATGAAGGGGGAGAATGGGGTCATCAAAAAATTTTTGTTGATGATGAATCCCATGATGCAAGTTCTTCTCAAATACAATAGGTGACACCTAAGAAGAGCAAAGGCACACCTCCTCCAAGCCCAAGCATGAGTACTACTTCGAGTACATCAACAACTACTCCAAGTCCTTCTCCACAGAGATCAGTAAGTTCTTCACCTATGGATATTGATTCTCCATCAAGAGGTAAAAGAACATTACAACATCATCCATATTTTCAAATGTTGGATCAAAATTTCTAGAAAAGATACACTAGAAGCCAAGCTAGTGAAATGAATTCAGTTTTGCAAAAACTTGAAAATCTGCATATGTATGGAGATGATGACTCCCAAGACCCTAAGGGAGATGTAGTCAATTATGCTTTATTGACTAGTGCACAGCTAGAACCATCTAGCTATGAGAAGGCATGTACTCATAATGTATGGCAGGAAGCCATGAAAGAGGAAATAACCTCTATAAAAAATAATGATACTTGGGAGCTAGTAAAGCTTCCTAAAGGAAAAAAATGTGTTGGATGTAAATGGGTCTACAAGACCAAATTCAATGTTGATGGCAGCATTGAAAGGCACAAGGCAAGACTTGTAGCAAAAGGTTTCACTCAGAAATATGGCATTGACTATGAGGAAACCTTTGCTCCTGTTGCTAGACAGGAAACAATCAGATCAATACTTTCCTTAGCTGCCCACAAAGGATGGAATATTCAGCACATGGATGTAAAAAGTGCCTTTCTCAATGGGTACTTAACTGAGGAGGTTTATGTTCAACAACCTCAAGGCTTTCAAGAACAAGGTAAGGAGAACCTTGTTTACAAACTAAAAAAAGCCTTATATGGCCTCAAGCAAGCACCAAGAGCATGGTACTCTCACATTGATGGCTATTTCAAGGAGTATGGATTCACTCGAAGCAAAAGTGAACCTACTCTCTACTACCTAAAGCAAGGTACAAACATTCTCATAGTTTGTTTATATGTGGATGATCTCATATTTATGGGTAGTAATGATAAGATGAATATGGAGTTCAAACACTCCATGATGAAACAATTTGAGATGAAAGATCTTGGCTTAATGCATTACTTCCTAGGCATGGAAGTTCATCAAACAAATAGAGGGATCTTCATATGTCAACACAAGTATGCTCATGATATGATCAAGAAATTTGCCATGGAGCATTGCAAATCAGTTGCAACTCCAACAGGACATGGGATCCAATTGAGCAAGGATGATGGAGCACCGAAGGTTGACATGACCACTTACAGGAGCATGGTTGGGAGTTTGATGTTTCTCACCAACACAAGACCTGATATACAGTATGTTGTTTCTCTTGTTTCAAGGTTTATGGCTAATCCATCCGAGCTGCATTTACAAGCAACTAAAAGAATTCTAAGATATGTAAAGGGTACATTGGATTTTGGAATCCATTACCACAAATGTAATTCTATCAAGTTAGTTGGCTTCAGTGATAGTGATTGGGGCAGCAATATAGATGATAGGAAATCTACATCAGGGAACTATTTTAGTCTAGGGTCAGGACTAATTACATGGAGTTCCAAAAAGCAGACTATTGTAGCATTGTCATCTACTGAGGCTGAGTATATAGCCATCACATATGCTAGTACTCAAGCTCTATGGTTGAGAAAAGTCCTTGAAGAGATTGGAGAAAGGCAAAGTGGTCCTACCAGATTGTATTGTGATAACATGAGTGCCATTCAATTGGCATATAATCCTATCCACCATAGCAGATCAAAACATTTTGATATGAAGTATCACTTCATCCGAGACATGGTGGAGCACCAGATTGTTGAGCTTAAACATTGCAGCACTTTGGACAACATTGCAGACATCTTCACCAAAGGCATGGCTAAAGCTCAATATATAAAGCTGAGAGACTGTATTGTCAGACCTCTCAAGGTGGTGGATGGCAAGGTGGACAACAAGGAAGATGGCAGGAGTGGTCGGCGAGTGGTCGACAAGTGGTCGATGAAAGTGATTGATCAATTTGATTAAAACTTCTCCTCTTCTCCTTATTTCTCTCCAACCATAGTTTAGCGACTATATAAGCTTTGTAATTTCAATTATTCTAATTAATGAGCAATTTGATTTCATATTTCCTTCCTATGATGGTAGTGAAAATATGACCTATGAACATTGCCATGATATAACTACTTTAGCTACTATCCATAATATTGTCCATGAAGATATAATGGTCATATTTCTTACCTTGTCTTTCAGAGATAAGGTTTTAGCCTAGAACTATTAATTAGAGGAAGGTAGCATCAACCCTTGGATAAAACTTGTTGAAATATTTATCCTAGAATTCAGTGATTTAGGGGATCCATTTTCTCTTCTCACCTAATTCACCTCCATTTAAAGTCATCCTCAAGAGAACATCATAGAATTCAATATTTGATTTAATTATTGGAAAATAATTCATCAAGATATCATATCTTCTCAAGCTTAGGTATATATCTATTATCTCCTTGATTTCATTTCAAACCTAAGTCTCCAAATCTAGAAATCAAATGAGATGAGATTTCCTCAAAATTTCTAGTTGCTATAGCAGTAGAAAATACCCTGAGCCCTCATCTATGTTGAAAAATTACCTCCAAATGTTGTATCACCATACTTTCCTAAAATACCTCAACAACCTCAACCAACCTTAGTACCAACTATTGTAGCCCTTGCATTACCTATTCCATTTGCACCAATTCTATACCTTTAAAATACCATTTGGATTATCCATGTACCATCTTTGCCTAAGCTAAAATATTCTATGAAGATGCAATAGATTAAGGTAGTAGTTAAAATATGATAGACAAAATCATAATAATAGAGTGAAAGAATGCTAAAATAAGGTTTGATTGATATCAGCAAATAATATTCTCTTATGTTTCAAAATATCAAGGGGCTTTGACTAGGAACACTACCAAAAAGTAGATAACTATGACCAAAAGTCAAGAGGAAGAAATATTGTCAACTCTAAATAACTATTGGTGCTTTACCTCCAATGACCCACTTAATGCTAAATCTTGTATCGTTTATCAACATCAATGCTATCTAGCTACATCTCAAAGGTATAAAAGGTAATAAAAAAAGCTAGTGGGTATGATTACAAATTTGAATTTGGACCTTTTAGTAAAATAAACTTCATGTTCTAACACTATTCATATACTAATTAGATAAAAAAGCCCCCCTTATATCATATTTTTTGAGAGTTGTTGGTGTAGAAGTTTCTTCTCAACCTCAAAAGGAGAAAATATAAGAATTACCCAAGGAGAAGAGCAAGCTAGAAGAGACTAGGGTCATTCATGAGGAATGCAAGGAGTAAGCGAGGAGAAAATTATGGTATCCCTATATTTCCAGAAAGCAAAGACAAGAAGCCACACACCAATATCAAAAGTTTGACAAACTAAACTAGAGCGAAGAAAATATGCTAGAAAATTTTAGATATAACATTGTTAAAGAGCTTAAAAGGACACCTTAAAAGGTTAGCATGTATGATTCCTTAATGATTCTTAGACAATTGAATTACTTAGAGTAGCACTAATTTTTTTTGCTAAAAATGGATCTAGATGTAGCAGTAATGCTTTCATTATGTTTTCATCAAACCTAATAATAATGCTTTATTATGATTTTACTTAACAAATAATCTCATTTGGTTTATCCAATGTTAGAGCCACCTTTCAAAGAGCTATAGATATTGCTTTGGAGGAATTGGTGAATAAGGTAATTCTTATTTACCTAGATGACATAAAAATCTTCTCCCATGATAAAAATCAGTATTTAGATAATCTAAAAGTTGTTTTTGAAATGTTCCAAGAATTTGGAATCTCCCTAAATCCTAAGAAATTAGTATTTGTAGTCTAGAAAGGAAAATTGCTAGGACATGTTGTCTCAAAGTTAGTACTATCTATTGATCTAGACTGGATAAAAGTAATATTGTCATTGCCCCTCAAAAATAATAAAAATGGTCTTCAATATTTCTTTGGTAAATTAAAATTATCTAGAAGTTCATATTAGACTTTTCTTAAATCATAAAACCTATGATTGAGCTGCTAAAAAAATAGGTGTCTTTCATCTGGATAGAAGAAAGGAGAGAAGCTTTTAAAAAATTAAGCAAGCTATAGGTAAAGCTCCACTATTAGTTAATCTGGACTATCAAAGATACTTCATTCTATATGTATATGGTGCTAAAGAAAGCATATCTATTATGATGACACATAAATATAAAGAGTATAATGAGCACCCCATTGCCTTCTATAGCCAGACATTGCACAACTATGAGAAGTAATATAAATTCATTGAAAAATAGGTATTTTCTCTCATGAAATTGTTAAAAAAATTAAGAAATTATATCTCATAGAGAAAAATCACTATATATTGTGCATTCAAATGTTCATTTTGTTTTTTTCAAGGGGATATTGGTGAAAATGAGTAGGCTATACCACTAAAATCCAAGAATATGACATAAAGTTATATCCAACCAAATTGATCAGAGGGGGATATTTATGTGAATAACTTGCCAATCTGTGGTACCTAAGAAAAATCTACTTCTAGAAGAGTACCTAGAACTAGAACCAGAAGACAATACAAAAGAAAAGAGTGTCTATATCTTGGATTTGGTCAAATACTTTTAGACAATTCAATGCTTGGAAAATATTACTGCTTCACAAGATATGGGATTTAGGTTCAAAATTATGTCATGTTTGATGGAAGTTTGTTTCAAAATAAGCTTTGATGAAGTTCTTCAAAATAAACAAAAGTGCTAAATGAATTCCATTTAGGATTTTCAAGGGGATATTATTTTGGCTAAACAATAGTAGCAAAAATCCTTTGGGTTAGATATTATTGGCCTTCTCTATTTCAATATGCTTTCAAAGCTTCAAAATCCTATGAATTTTTTCAAAGTTTTGTGGGTTGAGAAGAAATACCACACTATTCCTTTGGCCAATTATAACAAATGAAACTTTTTAGCAATGGGGGATTGATTTTATTGAGGTAATCAATATAAAATCATCTAGAGTAGTAGCTGCAAAGAAAGTAGATCAAGAGGTCATGATTAAATTTTTGGATAAATTGATCACCAAGTTGGGGATTCTAGAGATAATCATAATAGACAATTTACATGCATTTCTAGGTACCAAGATTCTTGATTTTACTTCCAAATATGACATATAATTAAAATCCTATTCCAACTACTATCCATAGGGTAAAGGTTTGACCAAATCAATAAGTAAAAACTTGATACGAATAATAAAAAGAATTGTTGGGGAGAACCAAAGAAGTTGGTATTTGATGCTAGATCATGCGCTTTAGGCAGACTGAATCACCCCAAAAGGAACATTGAAGACATCCCAATGCTATTTGGTGCATGATAAGAGGGCTAAGCTTATATTACATTTAGAGCTTTTGAAAATGAGGCTCTTGAGCAAACATCCAAACATATAACCTCTAGAAGTAAGAATGGTTGAATTGTTTCTTTGATAGGAACAAATATAAGAGGCTCACAAATTTTTTTGGCAATATTAAGAAATAGTTAAGCATTGGTTTGATAAGAAAACCTCTCCTCAGGACATCAAGGCTAGATATTTGGTGCTAAAATGCAACAAGTAAAGAGCTAAGTCTAGAAAACATCACAAATTTGATTCACTATGGTATAGTCCATATAAAATCACCAGATATAGGGAGTTTAACTCCTTTGAGTTTACTAGATGGAGGCTATAAATTACTAGTTTTGGTGAATGGGTAATATTTGAAACATATAGCATAGAAAGATGCGTGAATAAAATATTGTAAATATGTTTATCATTTAAAATTTAAATTTGCATTTGAATAAAATAAAAGTTGTAAAAAGTATATTTCTTGAAATTGGTAATGAATTTTAGCGGGAAGCAGACATAAGCACCTACACCAACTACAATCATAGAAAAAACACTAGAGTTAAAGCATTATGCATGCATTAATTAATGCACTTGGGGTGCTAACCACTAATAAATGTCTATAAAAGCACTAGCCCACTCTATAGCCCACTTTATACAATGTGTAATAAGCATTGCAACACTAACAGTTTCTAAATAGAAACTAAGAAAAATTACAAACTCATATTAGCTAAGAAAGCTTTATAAGGGTCATTATGGAGTGTGATAAGTTGGTTAGTTGCCTCGGGAATGTTTGTGATACAACCCTCATTATGAAGGAAAAACATATTAGAGGTGTGGTTGAGTAGAAGGCTATGAAATTTTAAGAAAAATATAAGAACTTAGCTACCTTATATTCTTTCTTGGGACAAGTAATGACCAAAAGGGTGCACCCCTACCCATAATTGGTGGAAGTGGTTGTTGACCATTACGATATAAATTTGAGGACTAAAAGGGATGCACAAGACCAAGTACTTTTCTCTATCTTACCAAGATCTTTATAGAACTATTTTTTTGGATCCCTTCCCCCTTATATCCCTAAAAAATTTACCAAGTAAGGTCAAGATATTTTTTATAATAAAAAAATAGAATCCTAGTTGAGCAAACAACTAGATAAAAATGTAAGTAAACTTCTTGAAATTCCATCCCAAATAGGTAACTTTATACCCTATCCTAAAGAAAATTTTGCTATGCTAGCTATTAGTTTTGGTTTACACTTATACAAAATGGTATACAACTATCAAATAGCCATTTCCTATGCAATTAAAATCCCCCAACCCATTTATTTTTACTGGGCCAATTTTTGTAGTGACCAAATCCATAAGCAACTGGTAGAGTTCAATGAGGGGAGATTTTTCTATTACCTATCCTATTTGGTCTATATTTTTGTCTATTTAAAAGTTGATGTCTTTTCCAATATAAAAATAAAAAAGGATACCAAATATGTATGGGATCTGTGTATAGTATATTGGATGCCAATCCTTCGATTGTCTAATTCATTTTATGATTTTAATAGGTATTTATTGGTACTGCATTGTCATATTAAAAGGACAAATTCCCTAATTGATGCAAGGAGCTAAAATTTTCCTGTGCACACTTGATATAAAAATAAAACATTGATACTTCATACCAAAGGGTATAATAGTAAGGGTGTATGGCTTTGGCGCATAACTAATTTTATTACCCTATTTTGTAATTGATTTGCTCTTTGCTCAATAATGTTGTCACTAGATCAACCATGCTAATGAAAATGATAATGGTAGAGTAGATAAACATGCCTTATATCCTTTACCTATGAGTTTTGGTCTAATAAGTATCAAATTCCAAAAATTGGTTGATGTGTTAAAGTAAAGGCTGCTAAAAAATGAAGCTAGAAATAGTGCTAAATAGGTGGACCTATGACCCAGAAGGTATTATTAAGGCCCACCTTACTAGAATAAACATAAATAATTCTACATTTGAGCATATTTCAAGGCAAAATATATAAAAAATAGAAACCTAATATAAGGACAAACAATTGAGGAGGAAATGAATCTAGAAAAATGAGACAATTATCCTTGCTAGAGTAAAATCTATAAGAAAGTATGGAAATATGACCCTGAGCATAGTTAATAGCATGTGCTTAAGGAAAATTGATAACCAAGTAATGGGATGATAAGAACTTGAATGGTGGATGTACCATTATGAAGTTGGTAAACATAAAATTGGCATCAATACAACAAAGAAAAAGAGATTGAAATTTTTTTTGATAAATAGAATCTAGATGAAGTAAGAACCAATTTGGAAGAAGATAGAGTTGAGTCAAATGACCCATATTCTTTAAGATAATACTATAAAAAGTAATTCACAATCCTAGAATAGGAGGAACAAACCGTAGAGGTTGCAACTACAAACAAGCAACATATTTTGAAAAAGACCATTTCAAGTGTAGAATAGGAGTCAAGAGTAACAATTTTAGTTTTGAAGCAAGCTCCATAATCACCCACACCTAAATAACAATAGCAACAAACATATTCTATGGGAGTAAAGATAATAAAAAATATGGGCTATATTGGTGGTAGACTAGGATCAAATGCATCCATACCAATAATGTTTCCTTAGGCACCACTTGGTAGGGGTTTACTTGGACTAGGTATGGATGTGCTAAAACCATTTTTATGAAATCTCTTGTTCTATAGATTCTATAGCCTCATGAGCAATATATTGAAATAGGTATCAATGCAAAAAGGCCAAAATATCCCAAGAAATAAAAATAACTATATATGAAAAAAATAAAGTTGATGATACCCCCACGAGTCATGTAGTAGCTAGAGATCATAGTACAAGAGACATGTATGTCATGTTCATATCAATTTTATCCTCGCCATTCCACCCCTCATTCTTCTCCACCATATTCTCCTTTACAACCTTCTTCTTCACCTCACTCACTTTTTCCACTAGACGCACTTTTTAGATTGCCTCCTAAAACTATTCCCCTTCCCCTCCTTCCCTCACTTCCCAAGCATGGAATGTCTCTCAAAATTCCATATCCTTTGGATATATTCAAAAAAAATTCTTATGTCCATGATTCCTTCTACATATCCTTATTCTCTTTCACTCACCTTCCAATCTCTATACTTCAAACCCAATCTCAATAAATATAATCCAATGCTCAAGCTTGGTTGGCTAGCAAGAAGCAAAATATCAAGATTGATACTACCCCAACAAGAGTGATAAATATGCTAGATCCTAATAAGATTCAACATACTTTAGAAACCATTATTCCCAAAGTGTCTAAGACAACTTTTCAATTTACTAAAGTTTATTATCAATTTACCACCCACACCATAGACACAAACAAGGTTGTGATTAAATATAAAGCTAAGTTGGTCCATACAACAATTGATGTACTTTATATTTATGGAGTTTAGATCATGGCCAAGGTTTAAAAAGAAAATAAAAATGTAGATTGATTGGATAAATATCTTAATCAAGAGAAAATAAGGGCAAAGGTATTGAAAAATTAGGTTTAATAGCTACAACAGAGTCCACTCAAAGAACTCTAGAAACAAGACCTTGCAAAAATAGGTGCATGTCATCCAATAAGATCTTGCTTCTATAAAGAAACAAGCTCATGTCCCTCAAATTTTAATGGATGCATACGAGAAGATAAAAAATAAAATACGTGGTTAAATATTTGAATCTACTAAGAACCTATTGCCAATTATTGAATTCATTGACTATTTGGGTTATTACCATAGAAATAGGATATGACCTTGCTACCATGCAAAATTCTATATATGGAAAGGATTAAGAAGCCCAAATATTCATCAAGGAATTGAATAATGCTTCTAGCCAACAAATATCTACAGTTAAAAATAGAGTTTCAATATTCCTAATGGTGATAAAAATCATAGAATATTAGCAAAAAATCAAAAGAGGGTGCTAGGCCCTCAATGCACTCATCACTACTGTGAATAAATTTTTAAATAGGATAAATAAACTTATAAAATATGGTCTCCACATTTTTGAGTAGAATATGATCATACTTTTTCTTTGATGAGTTAAAAGGTATCTATGATGCAACAATTGAATACTCAACTGAATTCTTAACTTGGTTGATGAGGAAAAATTCTTTGAATTTGCAAGTATGATAACTATATTACATGAAAAGGTAATAGTATTGGGATGAAATTATCAAAATATTTCATACAATAAAGTTTATGACTTGGTGTCAGTTCACAAAGTGGTTAAAAGGTTCAAGATCCCAACACAATAGGAGTGGAATGCAGTCAAAGATCTCCTAGATATACAAGGCCAAGATATTGCATCAAGAATTGAACAATAACACAAAACTAAAACACAAAAATGAGGTTCCTGAATGGTAGAGCAAGACTGCACAACCCAAGAATAAGGTCATATGGGTCTAAAATTTTGTTAAGCAAAAATACCTTGGATGTGCTAAGAATATGGTCAAAATTATTTGAATACATTCACAAGTCCAAAGTATGGACTGTACATTGATGAGTTTTAATAATGTCACTTTAATATTTACAAATTCAAGGTGGTGTCCAAAGGTTGTATGTGGTAGGAAAAATTTATGTAGGTTTTGGTAGTGGGGTTCCTAAATCATTCTTACAAAAAATTAAATTACTCTTTGCAAAAAATAAAGCTTGATAAAAATAGAATCATGCTTGCAAAAAATAAAATCACACTTGCTGAAAAGTAAATTAATCACACTTGCAAGAAATAAATAATACACATGCAAAAATAAAATCTAATCTAGCAGCTACATGAAACTATCCTAGGAAACTAAAATATTCCATAGACACATCCACAATGATAACACTCTAAAACAATTAAAATAATATACATATCTATAAAGGTTATACTTTCCATTATGTCGATGGAGTGGACCCTTACTCCTTATCCCAATGGAAATTAAATCTTACTTCAAAACAAATTAGAAACATAAAAAAATCATTATTTATTAAAGAGAAAATTTCTCTTACAAAGAATCTTCAATGCATCATATTTTTCATCTTCATTTTCCATCCTATTCTAACTTAGCTCACACTAACAAGTACTTTGTAGCACCTTCAAATCCAATATTGCATTGCAAGTTTTAAACAATAACTAATTTTATTATAGATTATAGTAGATAATCAAAAAACAACAATAATAAGAATCAACAACCCCTGTTACATGAAACTACGTCTATACTTGTAGATAAGGAGGACAAAATACCTTGCTTACTTTACACTATCATGCTATTACAACAAAAATATGCTGATAGATTTACTTTAGAAGGATGTTAACAAAGCCAAGTGTAGTTTTTTTACCACAATATCACAATTGATAAATTCTCTTTAGTAGGATGCATACAAAAATAGGTACAGGCTATTACAACTGCAACATACTTGGTTGATTTTGTTCAACAATATGTAGATAAAAATAGGTGTAGGTTATTATAATAGTAGCACACTTGGGAGATTATATTTAGCAAGATGTAGATAAATATAGGTGCAGGCTATTACAACAAAAATATGCTTTGTAAATTCTATTTAACAAGATGTAGACAAAAATAGGTGTAATAGATTCTAATTTAGCATACCTATTTTTGTTAAATCATAAATACCATGGTTATAGGGTTGGAAATAGAAGATTCTAATTACAGAGTAGTTTACCATACCTATTTCTAGAATATAGGTTTGCTAGCATCCACATATGACTACTAACTATGTTGAGTTAGCAAGCAGTTGACTAGCTATTGACATGTCCTAGGAGGCTAGTGGAATGACAAATCCTTGGATAAAATGATAAACATACACTCTATAAGTATACAATACAAATAATATTCAACCATGTCCTCTATCACCACCTACGACCATGTCTAAAGCCAACTTATCATTCTATCATCCAATGCTAGTAGGGCACTATAGCATTCAATTCTAATTAGCTATTATCATTTTTGGAATTTACTACATAGTGATACATCCTTTACTTATTGAAGTATTTATTTTTAGTTCTAGGTGTAAGCTTATTTCCAACACCAGCTCCCACATTGCTTTTGATGCTCCAACTATGATGTTGTGTGCTATTATCTAGTGTTGTTCTGTGTTGTTATATAGTGTTGTTTTGTATTGTTCTAAAACACTATCTTTAGAACTATAAAATACCAATATTCCTTTCCATGCCATAATATCCATTAATTATATGTTAAAACTTGTATTTTTATCATTAAAAACACAAATACATTCTATTCAATTTAGTACTACATTCCTTTTTACTGTGCTTAACTATAATATATATGCAAACTATAGTCTAATCCATAATTAAGTTGCATAAAAAAGAATTAAGTACTATATTAAATGAGGCTTTTTAGATCCTCATCACTCTCCCAACCTATTGTAATGCATGTCATGCATTATTTTTATCTAGACTTGCACTGATATGAAATTCTCTTTCAAGGTGCTTTCAAAATTTTGTTGTCCATAACTTTGAGTGTTATACAACTATTTGTTTTTTAGTGGCATAAAATATGGACTGAATACTACACCAAATGAGTCTTATTAGCTCCCATAATCCTATCATAATGCATGTCCTCATGCATTCTTTTTTTTAAAGATAAAATCTCACTCATTCTTAGGCCATAGTCATAAAATCTTGTTGTTGGGCACCAAAGAGTTCCAATGTTTAATTACTAAGTATGCTTTGGTACTACATAAATTTCTCTGGTGCTACATGAATCTATTTATATATTAGAAGAGAGGCATAAGAGGGCTTCAATGCTATATAATTCTTATGAAAAACACACTAGATTATAAAAAAACTTACACTAATGATACAAGAATCTCTTTTTGTGCACTATAAACCATGGACTAACTATAATTATGCAAAATATTTAGATTAAGCCATAGTAAGAAAGGAAAAATACATACCTTATTGAAATATATGATATATGATGCTTTCAAAGAGAGAAATCTGAAAGGACATCAAGCAGGAAAATAAGAACCGCATAAAGACTAAAAATGATCATACACTATTTGTTTTTTAAAATAGAAGTGACCACCAATTTTGGTTTTCAACCCTCTCCTACCTTGGTTGCATCCATATGGGATTTTCACAACCAAGTTTTTTTGTAAGAATAACACGTTGAATACTAGTTTTTATGCTGGAATTAGTCCAATAGTACATCAATATAGGTTTTTACTATTGACCATTTTTTTCTAAAACAATGACTCAATAGGTTTTCCATGAAAAGGGGAAATCCCATTTTAGAATGTATAAGTCAACTATGAATTAAAATGTGTTGTACACTCCTTTATGGTTGGTTTGTTGTAAGTGATGCTTGTTGATATCTAGAATCGTCAATGTTATTACACTTGTGACAAAAAAACCATACTTATGCAATAATTTCAAACTCACTAGAAAAAAAGGATCCAAAATTAAAAACAATTTGGTGCTATATGATTTAGAGCCAAAAGGCACCACCATAAGACAAAAATATCAGGTCTCAAAGTGTTTTGATACTAAATGATGATCTATAAAAATTATTTTTGATGTTGTGCTAGTGCCATAAGGTACCATGTACCAAATGTATGTATTTTGATGCCATAAAACCTTCATAGCGAGAAACACCAAAATGTTTTAGTGCAACCTAGTCACCTACAAAGACATGTTATTTCTTATATACCTATATAAAACAAAGCCATATTCATAAAATAATATATATTTTAATTTATTTAAAGAAAAAACTTGTAGAACGGATCAAGTATTTTTCTTAAGCACAATCAAATATTGTCATAGTCAACTACATTGAGTTTGTTTGTTTAGATGACATAGACAAGTAGTGCTTGTATCTATTTATTTGGATCAACCATGGGTGATATAGGAAGTAAAGGCTATGTGAATTATCATTGCTTATTTTTGTATGAGGTAAACATTATGGAATTGATTCCTATTTTTATTGGTTCATGAGGGGTTTTAAATAATGAATATTTCTCTTTGGTTCTCATATATTTGAGTTTAAAAAAACCCTACATTTAAAACTAAATGTGAAAGTCCTAAGTTCTCAATCCTTCCATACCTACTGCCTCTCAATACCACTATCTCTTTTTAGGTTTTAACCAATTATTCTCCCATTGGATTGAAAAAAATAGGACCACTTAGTATCATATACCAATAGAATAGTCATAACCTAATATTATAACCACCTTGCAATGGCCTTAATATATAGTCCATCAATTCCACTTTTTAATATATAAATAGATATGGAGGTAACAAAATATCAACTAAACTTAATTGGGGCTAAGAATCATGGAAATGCAATTTAGTGCTTTAACTTCAAAGACCTTTAATCATGTGATTATAATTTTAGGATCATAATTTGTTTATTACTACACAGGTCAACTATAGGACAAGATAGTCAATTGGGAAGATGTGGTCTAGCAAAATTCTACACAAATAACTAATTGAAAATCTAGCAAAAGAGATGATATTGGATGTTTGAAATTTTTCCTAGCAATGCCATCGTCCCTAACAACAATGCCAAAAAGTGTCAAGTTTTAATAGTCACTTTAATTTTTTAAAATATGGGGTGGCATCTAAAGGATATATGTGCTAGGAATAATTTTATTGGAGAATATTACATTATTTGGTACATGATAATGTATCCCCATGGTACCTTCATGGTACAACTTGTAAATATTGTATTAGGGTCAAGCCTTATATTAGAGTGTGAGTATTCTATGTAATGTAATTTTGTGCAGAAAATACACAAGTGTTATGTAAGTGTATATATGCAAGAAATGAACAAGTTTTATGTGAGTTAGTTTGCAAGTGTTGTGTGAGTATATGTGCACAAGTGTATTTAGATAAGGGTGTGCTAAGTGAAGAGTCATGTCTAGGTGTGCACACAAGATAGAGTCATGTGTATGAAAGTGTCAAGTAGGAAAGACAAGAGTGATGAGACTTGGCATAAGATAAATAATAGTCAAGTACACAAAGAGTCATTTTATTATGGATATATATTACTCCATGGAGATCCATAGTAAATATATAACAAGCAGCATGATCATAGTGATTATAGCAAACACATCGAGCATAGTGAGCATAGCAAGTATACTTATTGTAATAGAGTTTTGATGATACATTTGTAAGAGAAAGAGGAGTAATAAAGAGTGCATACATTTGAGCAACTAATATTGTAAGTTTTGTTACATGCTTTGTACATATATGATTTAAGCTATTTAAAATTCATATTTCTACTTATTAATTAATTTTAGTTGTTATATTATAGGCCTTGATATACATATTAGGTGGCTCATATTATTTTATTTACCTCATTAACTTGATCTTACTATATTGCAGCTATCTTATATTTGATCCAGTGAAATTTTATCCTATAATTTTACATTAACATTAAGGATTCAAAAGCCATAAAATTTATGTAGGTTTTGGTAGTGGGGTTCCTTAATCATTCTTACAGAAAATTAATTATACTTTGTAGAAATAGATCTTGCTAAAAATAGAATCATGCTCATAAAAAATAAAATTACATTTGGTGAAAAGTAAAATAATCACATTTGCAAGAAATGAATAACATACATGAAAAATAAGATCTAATCTAGTAGCTACATGAAACTATTGTAGGAAACTAAAATATTTCATAGACACATCAACAATGATAATACTCTAAAATAACTAAAATAATATACATATCTATAAAGGTTATAATTTTCATTGTGGTGATAGAGCGGGCCCTTATTCCTTAGCCCAATGGAAAACAACTATTACTTCAAAATAAAATAAAAAACACATACAAAGAAGAAAAATAATATTTATTTATTAATGAGGAAAATTACCTCTCACAAAGAATTTTCAACTCATCCTTATCTTTATCTTCATATTCCATCCTATTCTAACTCAACTCACACCAATAAGTACTTTCTAGCAACTTCAAATCCAATATTGCATTGTAATTTTTAAACAATAACTAACTTTATTACATAATACAATAGATAATTCACAAAAAATAATAATTAGAAACCCCTATTACATGAAACTACGCCCCCACTTATAGATAAGGAGAACAAGACCCCCTTCTTGCTTTACACTATCAAGCTATTACAATAGCCATATGTTGACAGATTTACTTTAAAAGGATGCAAATAAAAATAAGTGCAGGCAATTACAAAAAGAGCACACTTGGTAGATTCTCTTTACTAAGATGCAAATAAAAATAGGTGTAGGTTGTTACAAGAGAAACACACTTGGTAGATTATCTTCAGTAGGATGTAGATAAAAATAGATGCAAGTTGTAACAATAGTAGCACACTTGGAAAATTCTCTCTAGCAAGATGCAAATAAATATAGATGCAAAAGATTTTAATTTAGCATATCTATATTTTTTAGATCTTAACTACCATGGTAATTGTGGGCACATGAGAGGTCCCATATAGGTAGATCCTAGAAAGTTTTCTTGGATTATAAAATTTGTAAAAAATTATTTATTGATTGCAAGGTTTGATAGATTTAATGATTATTGTACATGATTGACCAAAAATCAAGAAGTGGTTTACTGGGACCAAGATTTGACTAAGGAAAGGAAGTCCAACCACTTCAACTAAAGTGATCAAGGATTTTCAAGGAGTCATAGTAACCTACGTCTATAAAGGATCTAAACACCTAGAAGCTAAGCATGAGTGGCTAGGGATATGAGTCACTAGAAATATAAGTGGCAAAAAACATGTGTGGTCAAAATTTTTTGAGTCTTACAATAAAATCTTCCAAAAAACCATCCATGTCCCTTACATCCCAATGATAAAAAAAATACTACAATAGATAATGAAAAAAGAAGAAGGTTCCTAGGTAAGTCTCCTTTAGAAGAGATAGTGTACGTCAGAGGCATGGGCCACCTTGATACTTCTCAACCATCAATAATGAAGCAACCAAAAAAAAATCAACAACCAATTTCTTAGAACCTTCAATAACATCATACCACTAATTAATAAATAAGAAATACCTACAATACTGATAGCTAACACAACAATAAGACATAGTAGGACAAGTTGAGCATGTTCAAGAGGCACAAACCCACTAAGAACACATGGTTGCTAAGGACATTAAATGGTGTTGGATCAAAATATTTGGATGCAATAGAGAAAGAAAGTGATGCCCATTCCTTCTTGTAGATACCCAAAATTGGACCACCCAACCAATATCATCATTGATTAACCAAGTTATAAAACTAACTATAGTTCACATCCTAAAATATAAATTTTGATTTTGGCTAGCCTTGCACAAATTCATCTTCTAAAAATGAATTTTCCAAGTAATGAATCTACCATCTTAGGTATTAGATTCATGAAACTAAGTTTTCCTACCAGTTTTTTCCTTCCTCTATGAAGCTTACCCTACAACGAGAAGAAGTTTGAATATGATGAGTAATATATACATTTGTAGCATGAGGTGGAAGATTCATTTTAGTCATATGGCTAATATCCCTACCTACCTGCAACTATGTATCATATGTAGCTAACCCTCTTGGTGCTACCAACCAAATCTATATTCTACTAATCAAGAGTTAGAATCTTAATAAAGCATTCTGATTGGCAATCAAACTGGCAATTAAACCTACATAACTCCTAATAAAATCTTGAATTACCAATCAAGGTAACTAACTAGAAATCAACACTCCCTAGCTAACCACAACCTAAGACCTCACCTTCCTAGGTGCCCATATTTACCTATAAAAGGAACCTATGGGGAAGCAATTTGTGATGACTTCTTGAAGTAACCATCTGCTGCTTGGATTTTGTTCAAAGAATGTTTTACAACCTCTTATGGATTCATCCTTTTAGTTACTTCCTTAGAAGAGGAAGGATGATACAATATAAAAATTTAAAGGGAGTGCTTCCTCTATTTTATTGTTCTACATTCCTTCAATATTATTACCATTTTTTGTCCTCATTTCATATTCATTGTTCTTGTTTATTTTTCATCTTCCTTCCATAACAAATGCTATTTATTGTATGATGTATAAACTCATTTTTAATTCCACTTTGAAGTATTTATAGGTTCATAGGTTAAAAACTACAAAATTTGACACCCAAGTTATAGGTCTACATTTGATATATGAACCCAATTTTTCTCCATCTCCTTTTGAAGCAAATCTATCGCCTAAAACATATTTAGATGATACATTCATTTTGAGCCATCATTATCACCTAATTATTTGATTTAAACCATTTCCTCAGTTTAGTCACTCTTGATAACCTATCGTAGATACCTAAAAGTTTCACATTGTCATTTACCCCATCATCATGGCTGATCAATTTGAAAAGCCCAATAAATTTACATATATTAGCCTCAAAACACTTCATTTATTAAAAAAACTATTCATGCACTATTCATAAGCCCCCTTAGGCCACTTAATATATTTCCTATGCTTAACCCTAGGTCCCCATGCGACCAAAATTTTAGCCTAATCTTGGTTAATCTCTAACCTTGGTCAAAAGCCACGTCACAGTAAAACTGCACCCCATGGTCAATGTAACTCGTGGATATCTCACCTAGTCTACTCTTTGAGTATCCTAGCCTCCAATTCACCCACTTGACCCTAGCTAAACCTATGGTCAACCTAATCAGGGTTAAATTTAACCCTTGCTCCACACATATCTCCATGTGCATTTAGGGCCTTAAATGATATTTGGAGACTTTTGTGTCCCAAAGCATGGGAAACATGGTGAGTCACCCTCATCTCACCCAAAAGTCAACATCTAACCTAGGGTCAACATAACCTTGGTAGTACTTAACCTTTGCTCCATTTCAAATCCCCATGTGTATTTAAGTCCATAAATGAATTTTGAAGACTTTTTGGATTTCAAAGGATAGGCAAGGATGAGTCATCTTCCACCTCACCCAAGTAAAAAATAAACCCATGATTAACCTTACTATGGTTAGGATTTAACCCCAACTCCACTCCACATCCCCATGCTCATTTATGACATGTAGGTGGGTGAAGGATTCTCTCATCCAAATTCACTTATGGGGTATGCCACATTAGGAAACACCTTACAAGGGATACCTCATAGGCGACACCTCACATGGGACACCTTAGCCCCCACTAACCTTGGAAAAATCTATAAATAGAATGCCATTTTCTCTATTTACAAGAACACACATTTTTCTTAACCAAACTCTACTAAAATTAGCCCGGACCATCAAATACACTACAACATCACTCATCATCACTCAACATCATTCATCATCCATCTCTCCCATGGAGATCCACATGAATTTTTCAACATTCTTTGTTACTTTTTAGGTTGCTCTTAAAACTTGTAGATTTAGGAGGTGACTCAATAGGGAACATAAGTGATAACTACACCAACATGACCTCTATAGTAAAAACTTCAATTTATGGAAAACACAGTAGATTTGGATAAAGGGTACAAATCAAAGCATTCACACTTGAAGGTGTGAATTTGTAGAGCAACATGTTTTTCATGACCAAAACTCTACTAGAGTTTACAAAACTAGGTAAATACTTTTGTTTGATCAAATTTTAGTATTTTCATGCATTTTTATCATTTTTTAGCTTAATTTTAAGAGTATTTCTACCTATAAAATTTTAGGATCCTAATACTAACCCTTAATACTATTATTAATTCACTTCATTTATTAATGGACCATTGCATCCTTTCACTTCATAGCTCTAGGATAAATATATATATTCATTCACAAGGGTGTAACTAGGCATCCATTGAATAAGAAAACATATCTCATTTGAGAGCATTGGCAGGGTTACCTCCATTGAAACAATGATACATTCCAAGGTGATTTAATACATTTTACTAGTTTTGCATCCATTCATTGTTATTCCACCTTTTTCCATTGCTAGGAACGAGGTCGCTACCATCTAGTATCCAAGCAACAATCTAAAGGGTCATTCATAACCATTTTTACAAATTTTTCCACCACATTCATCATTGTACTTTATTGCCAAATTATACCAGTGTTCATCAATGTATATCACCATTTATGCCAACCATACTATCACATTAACCCAACAAAATACATCTTCTCAACGTGTATCATCAAGAGGAAATCAAGGTATTAACAATAACTACTACCAATAGAACATAGAAAATCGATGCAAGAAAGAACATATCGGTAGAAGGATACATAGTTGAAAAAACGTTCAAAAAATTATATAAAACACTTAAAAAGACACCTTCGATCCATTCTTAGCCCCAAAAAAATGATCTGCCCAAACAAGAATCGAATTCATAAACAAAAAAAGAGCTATGGTGCGACATCTACAACTTTCGATGGGTGATAACGAAAAAAATAGTGACTAATTATAAAATAAATTTTATAATATTTTTTCTATTTTCAAGAATTAAAACTATGATAAGTCCTCATATTCTGATGCTGGCAAAGAGCAAGAGAGAAATTTTTAAAAAGTTTGGATATAATATATATCCCACATTCATTAGAAAGTGGGACAAGAGGAGTTTAAAAGGCATTTAGGGTGCATAGCTAGTCATGAATTTGGTCATGCTCTAGCCACCCCTCACACGACTGAAGCCACTGCCCTATCCTCATCGGTCACTTGTCATATGTGATTTGTTCCTACTCGTTGATGTAAAAAAAATTGCCCTCACTCTTCGTGCTCTTAGTGCCCTTCCCCCATTATCCACTCCCTCGCTCTCTATATTACACCGCCCTCATGATCCACATCGCTGCTGACCATTCCCACCTAGTCAAGTCTCTCAGGTGCTCTTAGTGCCTTTCCCCCCACTCCTCTCCCTCACTCTCAATATTACACCCACCCTAATGATCCATATAATCATTGACCATTCCCACCTAGTCAAATATTTCATGACTATTGTGACCTTCCCACATTCCTGCCTAATCAAAGCTTCCATGACCGTTGTGACCTTCCTGCAATTGAAAATTAAAAATTAAAAATTAAAAATTACAGACTGTTAGGTCCCAAAAGTTGAAAACAAATTTTTTTACAATTTAAAAAAAAAATCAATATATTTTTGCAAATTTTTTGAAGAAAACCTAAATTTCTCCACCAAAAGAGGACTTACAAATTTCAAACCAGCCCTACCATGGCCGATGGCAGGAGATCACAGGACCCTATCAAATATTTCATGCAGGAAATGCTTCGATGGAAGGATGATATTTCAAATAAAATTATAACAAAGGAGGATTTGCACCAATGGATGGATGAACACACTATACCAAAAGTGGAATTTGAAAATAAGATAGCAGAGCTAGACTTAAAAATTGATGCCACTAACCACTCCATCAATATGGTACAACAAAATATAGCATTAATCCAAGCTGGCCAATCTACCGGAGGACCAACACACCAAGCACTATTTGGGGGACCACAGACATCCATCCTACCTAGAACTACTAAATTTAATTTTCTTGAAGGAGGCAACCCCACCAATTGGATCTATCGAGCTGACCAATACTTCTCCCTCTACTAGGTCCCTGAGGCACAGAAGGTCCACATCATATCCTTCCACCTAGAAAATATCACCACCCAATGGTACCAATGGTACAAAAAGACAAATGGCCCCCCTACATGGCTAAAATTTATAAAAAAACCTAATGGTACAATTCAGCCCTACTAAATTCAAATATTTCATGGGAGCCCTTACCAAACTCTGCCAAACCACTATAGTGTGAGAATACCAAGCTCAATTTGAAAAAATGACAAATCTTACATCCAGGCTAAATACCTCATTCTTCCAAAGTTGTTTCATTATTGGCTTAAAGGAAGACATTCGATTAGAAGTACAAATTCTCAATCCCACTAACATGATGTAGACTATCACACTAGCCCAAATGGTGGAAGAGAAATTCAATAACTAGCATCAACTGGAAAACCCATCTAAAATAGAATCACAAAATACTTACCCCCCAAAACTTAATTGAATCCTACCAATTAAATGCATTAGCCCCGAGGAAATGAAAGAAAGAAGAGAAAAAGGCCTTTGTTTTCATTGTGATGAGAAATTTATACCCAATCATAAATGCATTACACCCAAATTATATATTTTGGATGCAACTATTCCTTGTCAATCAACCAATGATGAAGAGGATATCGAGGTAGAAGTTGTGATGGATACACCCGATGATAGCACTAAAGGTCCACTATAAATTTCCTTCAATGCCCTCACTAGTAATTCTTCTCCCCAAACTATGAAAGTCCTCAGATCCATCAAACAATAAAACCTTATTGTGCTTATTGACTCCGACAGTACCCATAATTTTATCGATCCACATGTGGTAAAATAAGTTGACTGCTTTATCCATCCTTGCAATAATTTTGAAGTCATGATTGGTAATGGGGAATAATCACTTGTAAGGTAAAATTCCATAATACTAAGCTCACCTTGGATGATTACACCATGAAACATGACATGTATGCAATTCCCTTAGGAGGATGTGATATTGTATTAGGAGTACAATGGTTACAAACACTCGGGATAATCCAATGAGATTTTGCAGAATTATGGATGAAATTCACAATAAAGAATCAAATGTTATCTGTCTTGTATTTTCTCATTAAGAGAAAGTGCAAATGATAGATATTTTAATTTTAATGATGGTATTTCATTGAAATAGCTTGCTTCCTATTTTATGTGAAATGGAAACTAATAAAAAAAGTAGATATATATGTAAATATATATGAATATATACAATATAGTTGCATAGATATATTCCCTTGTGAGATGCCAAGTTTATTAATAAAATAATTTTGCGATGATAACTGGTGTCATTAAGATTGGACGAGTTTGTAGATCGCTCGAATCATAGGCCAGTAGTGACAATCATCTAACTTCCACTTGCAAATTCAAAACCAAAGGATGACAGTTCATCTAGTTGGATGGGTTGATGCTCACCCATATTTCTGACTAAGAAGGGACATGTGAAGGTAGAATTAATGAACATCTATTCTTCGATGATCACTTGAGAAGGGGATGATGGAATGAAGGAAGTTTTCAGTGGAAGACAGTGAAGAGAGAAGAGAAAGGAATTATCGAAAAGATAAAGGAGAGGATGAAACAAAATAAGAAAGGAACCATGAAGATAGATTTGTAAGATTCAATCTACTATGAATCTTGTGTCAAGATATTTTAGGTATTTATATTGATGTTCTTTGTAATTTTAATGAGCCTTCATTGCATAGAGATATTAGAACATATTTTAGATTATGGAATGGAATTATGGGTATTACAGTAGAGCTATTAGTTTTGAGTCGAAAATCATTTATTCTTGAGTCACAACGGTGTTTTGTTGGATTTCATTATAAGCTAACTATATTTTTCAACCTTAGAATAGTTGGGAATGATGTAGAAGAATGATAATATCTTCATTTCAGGTTTTATATTCTTCAGGATTGAATTCAAACTAGTAAACTTTAGGTAAATTATTATTTTGTTTCTATTTGATAAATGTTGTAGGATAAGTGCTTGATGGCTAACTAAGAGTCTAGAGGATGTTTGGGTGAAGGAAATTATTACAAAACTCATAAAATCTTGGTCAAAATGGAGAGAGAGAAGTTTGGTTCGATGCCAATATAGAGACCTTTGACATCAGTGTCACATGATAAAATTGGTTTTATACATTCTATGAGTGAGAGAAGTTTTTGATTTATTAACAAATTTTTCTAGATAACAAAATCCGTTGGTTATACACTTTGTAGTTGTAGACTATGAAGAAAATCTAGATTTAAATGACAATGTAAGATAACAATAGTTCTGTTCACACCATGTGCTTTCTATATTGTGTAATGGATGTATTTATGTAGCACCCTAAAATTGGTGTAGTAAAATTACAATAATTACATTCACCTTAGTAAATAATTTAAAATTCAAATTTAACCTCCCAAACCGCCCGTTAACCGTCGGGTAATCCGTTTCCCCCTTTTTCGTGCCAATTTTAGAGGTTGTTTTGACCGTTTGACGATATCGTCACCGATCAGACGATATCACCCCAGATCTGATGATTTCGTCTGGACTAGGACGTCCAGACGATCTTGTTGCAAAACTGATTTTGCAAAGTTAGCTTCTGTTCCAACGGGTCTCCAATCCAGGCAGAAGCATGTCTGCACCGTTAGGGACCCTCCCCCATTGGATATCTCCCAAATTGGGATGATCTCCAACCTCCTAACTACTCCCCTAAGCCTATTTAATCCTAAGCTATTCCCTTAGCACCCCCCCTGGCTAAAATTCTCTGCAATTTAACACCATCTATGCTGAACCATCCCAATTTTTCATTTGCACTGGTCCCATACCAATTTTGTTGCAGGTACATCACTGTTTTTCAGCCGGAGCCAGCACACATCGTCACCGACGAACCTGTTCAGATCGGAGGTGAACCTATCCAATTCGAGATGATTTTGTACTGATGCGAGACGATCTCGACTGCAGTCCATATTGAGGCAATTAGTGCCTGAAGTTTGCACTTTTCAACCTTTTCTCTGCTGTTTTATTCTACAAATTAGATAGTTTATTCAGTGTTTATGTTATTTTGCATTTGGAGTTCACCCATTTAGCTTAGATTGCATACTAAGATCATGATTTGTCATTAGAACATCGTAATTTGCTTGAATTTCTGTTCATAACTATTATTCAATATTCATACATTCATTTGGTGTTATTTCCCTCTATTAGCATAGTAGTATTCGTTGTATTTTGTGTCTATTTTTCTTCTTGCAGGTCTCTGAAGAATTTGTTTGACGAATTCGTCAGATCTCAGACGATTCTGTCAGATCTCGGATGATTCTATAGAATTCCAGACGATCTTGAATGCTTCAAACATCAGAATCATCACCAGACATCCAGATCAGGTATTCTTCATTTATATTCTGTAAATTCTCTATTTTATGTCTTTTAATCTGTTTTTAGTATTCATTGAATTTGCATTTTTATGTAGATTAATCTAGATTCATTTGGCCAAACCTAGGATATGAATGCTTAAAGTTAAAAATGAACACATTAAAACACATTCCAAACCTAGGCGTGGAAACTGCCCTTAAATGTTTCCTGGTGAACCCACCATCCATCAAAAAATCATCAAAATACACCTCCCTTGAGAGGCGGGACCTTCGCAAAGTCCTCTCAGTCCGAGGTACTGCGACATCCTCTTCCCATCCTCCTTCTGGGCATGGATCCAATAGCCTAAAGGTAAGGATGCAAAAAATTTGGAGCGATACATTTTGGTGAACCCGACGTGAATGCATCATAACCTTTTGAAAAAAAAAAAAAAAAAAAAAAAAAAAACATATATAGAATAATTAAAACATAGAAGCATTTTAAATCCTTTAAGTTTGAAATCATGTTTAGATGATAGCTCCTAAGAAAAGGTTAGCAGTTACTATAAACGTAGAAAACCAATTGGCAACCATAGAAGTCAATTCAGTCCTTAGTGTGCCTGAAACAAGTAGGAATCAATTCCTGTGGAACGAACTTGACAGAAGACTTAGTCTCATCTCATCTAGGTCCACACAACTTAAGCAAATCAATAGGCTAGTCCTAGATAGAATCCTGGATCCTCATCAACTAGTTTTTTATCATGAACTTCAGAGAGCCTGCCATAGATGGTTAGCTTATAGGAGAGCTCTAGTATCTTCAAAACTATTCACCTTCAAGGAATACCTCGAGAACGTAGCCATTGTGCACCAGTTCCTAGGTTGTGTAGAAGACCAAGAGGTTGTTCTTACAGATAGGGAAATATGGAATAGAGTTTCACGAGCTATGTTATATCGAGAGTATTGCCACGAGCTTTACTTTTATCAACCAGCATCTGAAACAGACAATATCACTATAGCTCTTTTCATCAAATTTTTAAAAGAAAACTTTCAATTTGAAGAAGAACACTTCATGACTCCTGAACAACTCAAACCTATTAATGATATTCATAAATTGTTTATAGAAAACTAGATTATTACTTCAATATTATTTCTTGCATTTATTGTGTTATTTGCTGTCTTTATTATATTATTTCAAAAAACTAAAAATTAAAAACTTAGCAAAAACTTAAAAATTTCATTTTCAAATATTGTAGTAGGTATATAGTAAACATATACCTCTTAATTTGTTGCATATATATATATATATATATATATATAAAATATAAATATAAATATATATATATATATATTTGCTGAAATCAAAATTAAAGCACCATGCCTAAACTTAGGAATGGTAAAGAAACTTTAGGAGAAGAAGAAGATTGGTTACAAGACACAACTGGAAACCCAAATGTCCTTCTTGGAGATCCAAATCCGGAAGGAGAAACTCTAGGTCAATCAGAAGAAGACTTAGGTGAAGATAAGGAGCAAGAAGGGAGTGTTAAAGAGGATGGATCCTCATCCCCTAGAGTAGCTCCAAATGGAACTATTGCTTTTGACAATGCAGAGCATTTTCGGAAATTTCTCATTGATAACATTGATGACCTTAATGTGGCAATTCGTATTGATAAAGGGCAAATTAGTAACACTCAAGCAGCCATGGAATATATGTGTAATATGCGCACTAATCCCTTGTCTTTCATTGATCAAGAAAGTGACAAGGTTGGGCCATCCAATACGGATATGGTCACTATGGCTCAAAACATGTCAAAACAACAGGTTACCCAACCTCCTAAGGAACCTGTTATTCAACCTAAAATCACTCCCACACAAAAGAAACCTTCCTTCACTACTTTGTTTCGCCAAACTATCGAACAATATGCTTCAAGTAAACAAAAACCTAAAACGAAGCCAAATACAAATTTTCAACAATCTGGAATACAACATAATACAACTTCAAAATTCCTTCATAATACTTTTCCTACCAATAATTTACACAATAGTAACATGGCATCTAATCTGCATGTTCCTCCATCATATGCCCATAAAACTCATGTCAATGCCCTACCGAACCAATATGGGGGGCAAACTAGTAATCTGGAAGCCATGGTGAAACAATTAGCTTCACGTATGGACCAGATAGATCCCTATCGTCCCTCGTATAATTATCGAGAGATCTGTAATCAACATTTGGATCCCATAGTTGTAGCTCAACCATACCCTAAGCATTTTCCCATGCCCATCCTACCTATATATAAAGGAACCGAAGATCCCATAGAGCATCTTCGCATGTTTAGGATAGCATGTCACGACATATCGCATGACGACTTGCTATTACTAAAAATGTTCCCAAAAAGTTTAGGTGGAATGGCATTAGAGTGGTACTATTAATTGCCACTCATTCTTTGAGAAACTTCGAAGAAACAACGGAATCATTTGTCCATCAATTTAGTGCCTACATCGAGAGGCATGTAACTATTAAAGACCTATACAATTTAAAACAAGACAAGGATGAATGCTTTGCCGATTTCTTAGCTAGATGGAGGCAATTGACAGGAAAACTGCACTTTGTGCTACCTTATAGGGAAATGTTGGACATTTTTATCAACAATTTATAGGAACAGATATCTTATGAGCTATCAACCGCTACTTTAACTACCTTCGATCAAGCTATAGATTTAGCTCGAAGAGTAGAAGATGCCCTCATTAGGAGAGGCCAACTTAGGAAGAAGGATGATGAGAAAACATCTAGAAATCAATATAAAAACAAACAAGTTGTTGGTGACGGAGTCACTGACAGCAAAAATATTGCTAATGTCAATACAACAAAGACAATAGAAAAATTCATATTGAAACCTCCTGATAAGCCTCCTCGAGAATTCACTAGATTAAACCAACCTTTATCAACTATTTTACCTCAATTGCTTGAAAGAGGTTTGATCCAATTACCAGCTATCCGGGAACCTGACCCAACTATACCCGGATACAGAGTTGACTTGCACTGTGATTTCCATAGAGGACCTGGACATTCTACCAATGCTTGTAAAAGGTTGAAACATAAAATACAAGATTTGATTAATAATAATGAAATGGAAGTGCAAGCCTTCCAACCTAAACAAAACCCTCCTAATAATACTCAAAAGACCACTCCCCAAAATCAAAATCAAAATGCCAATCAAACTCTAGACATATTTCAACACCCTTTACCAAGACATGGTAAAGAGGTAGCCAATCAAATCGAACATCATAATGTTCCCCCTCCTACCCGATATGTAGGAACCATTAGCGGACAATTACCTGTTTAGGATCCTCAAATATTTGACATGACCTTATCCCTGGTTACGACCAGGCCCTTACATAATTTTCAAACTTCTGATTCTAGTGATATAGAATCAGATAGTGAAAGTGAACTAGACATTACTTCAAACCAATCGAATAGTTATGAAAACGAATCAGATCCTATTCAACCCGTCACAGATGCTATGGTTCCAGAAGAACCATTTCCTAGAAGAGTCACTACTCGACCTTCTTCGAATATATTCCTTTCTAATGAACAAGCCATTAATGCTCAATCGAGACCAGTTTAGCGTCTTCACTATAATATTGTAGGTACCATTGGAGTCGTTACTCGACAATAAGCTCAAAACTCTCAGCAAGAGCCAAACCAGAACGATGGATCGGTTCCATTCATTTTGAAAAACCCCAATAAAGGGAATCATGTTCCTAATGTTCAATCTAAACCCCCTTACAATATTAATGAGCAATTGTCCAATACTACGGCCATAATTTCCCTTTTGGATTTATTAAGATCCTCTCCCACCCATAGGGATGAATTGATGCTTACATTGAGCCAAATGATGGTACCTCAAAACATTCAACCTGAAGCTATGGCCAATACTATCATCACTCGAGAGATTGATTGTATTGACTTCAGGGATAAAGATATCCCACAACATAGTTTACATAAGGACAATCCCTTATACATTACTGCTCTAATTGGAGATGTAGCTGTCAAAAGAGTTTTGATTGATAATGGCTCATCTCTAAACATTTGCACCTTTGACTTCTACCAACGATTTGGCTTTAGAAGTGATGAAATGAAGAAAACTGATATGATTATCAAAGCTTTTAATGACGAAACACAAGAAACATGTGGAGTTATTACCCTCCCATTGCAAGTTGGTCCTAGAACCCTAGAAACAACCGTGTTTATTGTACATTGCCCAAACATCGTACAATATACTTTTGGGTCACCCTTGGATCAACGCCATGCGAGCAGTCCCATCAACTTTACACCAATGTGTTAAATTTGAGTTTAAAAATCAGTTGGTCACTATCCATGGTGACCCTAGACCTTTTGATATGTGTGCTTTGGCAAAACCCGTTGGAGTGCAATTTTGCCCTGCTCTGTCATCCACACATCCTAGTTCTTATTTTTCATCTAAAAATGTGAAACATAAACCCATAACTTCACCTATTTCCCCTCCATTAATTTCATCCTCATATATAGACCAACAACCCTCTAAACAAATTATTTTAGAACCTCAAAAAGATCTTAAATCTACAACCAATCCTTCAAGTTCTACCCCTATAAATTCAAAACCCATAGACACATCTATCATACCTTCCACATCTAAAGATATAGGTAATAAGCCTTCTACATCTTATGCCCTTTCTGATGAACTTTTACTAGACTTATCTACAACCTTAATATAAGAAAAAACAAATGCTTTCATGCAATATTCAAACCTTTTAAATAACTTGATGCCATCTCCTCATACTTTGGGCCTCCCACAACCTATGGGAAGTACTTACCAAGTCGGGAGTTGTGCCTTCATTTATAAAGGATATGACTGGGGAAGAATCCCTCGGAATATCAAAAATCATCATGAAGGATATGCTCGGTGTTATTTTACCAATGATTATATTAAAGCTAAACCTATGATGCTTAAAATGGGATATAAAGGGAAAGGCTTGGGACCTTCCCAAAATGGCATGAAAGAACCTTTCGAGGTAGAACCGTGGCCTGCCCGCTGTGGTGTGGGCCTATTTCCTAATAAGGGTCAACCCTTTCCTTTTGAGGATGATGATCATCTCATATGCTATCAAGATTATTTGGATAGGCATGTTGATTTGCCTCTTAAAAATCAGTCGTTTTCATGCAACATGCTATCCATAGCATACCCTGAAATGATTGCTGACCCCGATGAAGAGTTGGAAGGAGATATCTTCCATGATGTCTCTGTTGAAGATATGTTACACAATGGATTTTATTTTGATGGTTCTATACCAACTATAGACCAACTTGAGGCCACTAATCCTCGGGAATGAATTATCTAAATTAACCTTACAAGAATTACAAGAATTGGGCGTTTCACCCGCCCCACCTAACTTTGAAAGAGATCTACATATGAAGGTAGAAAACGTCATTAAAATTAATATTGGAACTGAGGACAATCCTCACATAATCAATATTGGATCATAATTAAGCCAAGAAAAACAAGAACAATACATTGCATTCCTTAAAGAGTATGAAGATGTCTTCGCTTGGACATATGAAGATATGCCAGGTCTAGACCCTTCTCTAGTCATGCATCATCTAGTGGTCCATCTAGATGCTAAACCTGTTAAACAAAAACTTATAAAAATGCATCCCAAAGTGCTTTGCTAGTCAAAGGGGAGTTAGAAAAACTCCTGAATGTTATCTTTATACAAGCTATTGATTATGCTAAATGGATCTCAAACATAGTTCCAGTCACCAAGAAAGAAGCTACCAAAGTTAGGGTTTGCACAAATTTTAGAGATATTAACGCTGCATGCCCTAAAGATGACTTTCCTCTTCCAAACATGGATCAAATCATTGACTTCACTGCTGAAAGTGGGATGATGTCCTTAATGGATGGATTCTCCGGTTATAATCAAATTCGGATAGCTCCTGAAGACCAGGCTAAAACAACCTTTATTACTCCCTGGGGTACCTTTTCTTTGGAAAGTGATGCCATTTGGCTTAAAGAACGTCGGTGCAACTTATCAACGAGCTATGACCTACATTTTTCATGATATGATGCATGATATCCTACATGATTATGTGGATGATATTATAGCTCGCTCTATTATTGAAAATAATCATTTAGATGATTTGAGGAAAGTCTTTAATCGATTACGAGAATATCTCATTCGATTAAATCCAGCAAAATGCATATTCGAAGTTAAATTCGGCAAACTATTAGGGGTTTTAGTTTCTTTACGTGGTATTGAAATCGACCCTCTCAAGATTACGGCCATCACTAATATGCCCGCACCTACTAATATATCTGAGTTATGAAGTTTACAAGGTAAACTTCAAGCCATCCATCGCTTCATCGATAAGCTGGCGGATAAAACCGGTCCCTTTCTTAAACTCCTTAAGAAAGATGTCCCTTTTAATTGGGACACAAAATGTAGAGAAGCTTTTGAACTTCTCAAACAATACCTCCTTAATCCACCTGTGCTTTCACCACCTAAATCTGATCGCCCATTTCTCCTATATATTTTTGCTTCAGATTTTGCCTTAGGGGCTATGTTAGCCCAACTTGATGATGAAAAGTGAGAACGTGCTAATTATTATATTAGCCGAACCTTCATCAGTTATGAAACCCGCTACACAGCATTGAAAAAACTATGTCTAGCAGTCATGTTTGCTACTCAAAAATTATGACATTATATGCTTAGTCAAAAAACTTATGTCATTGCTAAATATGATCCCTTAAGGTATCTCATGAGTCGACCTTATTTATCGGGTCGCACAGCCAAGTGGGTTCTTGCTCTAAGCGAGTTTGATCTCACATTCATAGGATAGAAGTCTGTTAAGGGTCAAATCATAGTAGATCAATTAGCTGCTGCACCCTTAGAATCTACTCATCCCCTCATCATCGAGTTTCCAGATGAATGCCTTCAATTAGAGGCAGACCATACCGAACAATGGTCCTTATACTTTGATGGAGCCCGATGCATGAGTTGGGCTGGTGCGGGTATTATTTTAATATCTCCGCAAAAACATCTTATTCCTCTGTCCTTCAAATTGACATTTTCTTGCACCAACAATACTGCTGAGTATGAAGCTCTAATCCTTGGATTACGAGCTGCCCTAGCGCTAAAAATTAAACATCTCTTAGTTTTTGGTGATTCTCAACTAGTTATAAACCAAATTAATGAAGTTTATCAAACCAAAGATGATAAACTGTGCCCATATAAGGCCTATGTTTTACAATTAATGTCTTTATTTGATCAAGTTACCTTAGAAGCTATTCCTCGAACTAGCAACCGTGCAGCTGATGCTATGGCCGCAGTTGCATCTCTCCTGCCATTGGAGTTATATGACGAATATGCCACTATCATTATTCATCGACTCCAAGAACTCGCTTCAAATAAGTCATGCTTAGAGCCTTTGGATGTGTTTCCAGTCAATGAAACTACTCCCGAACCTTGGTATACGGACATATTTGATTTTATCCAAAATGGGACTTTCCCTGCCAATTCTAATAGAAACCAGCATCGGTTATTACGTCGACGAGCAAGTCGATTTGTAATAATTGGCAATACTTTATATAGGAGATCTTTTGAAGGTATCCTATTAAGATGTTTAAACTTAAAAGAGTCTAAATCAGCCTTGAGTGAAGCCCACGATGGATCTTGTGGAGGACACTTTAGTGGTAGTGTCATTGCTAAAAAGCTCCTTCGGATAGGATACTTTTGGCCTACCATGGAAACGGATGCACATGAGTATGTGCGCCATTGTGACAAGTGTCAAAAACATGCTGACCTTATCCATGCGCCTGCATAAGAGCTGCAGGCTATTTCATCTCCTTGGCCATTTTCTAAATGGGGCTTGGATATTATTGGCAAAATCAATCCTGTGTCATCTGATGGACACAAGTTCATCATAACCGCCATTGAGTATTTCACGAAGTGGGTCAAAGCTATGCCTTTAGCTTCCTGCACTAGCACACAAGTTTCTAAATTTATTTTTAATCAAATCATTTGTAGGTTCGGAATTCCTGCAAATCTCATCTCTGACAATGGAACTTGCTTCAAAAATAAAGATGTTAAAAAATTATGCCAAAAATATAAGATTCAACATCGCTGGTCCACTCCCTATTATCCTCAGGGGTAATGGTCAAGCGAAGCATCTAACAAAACCTTAATCAAAATTCTCAAAATATTAGTCAATAAAACTGGCCGTGACTGGCACATTCCATTATATCCAGCCTTGTGGGCTTATCGAACTACTGTTCGAACCCCCACGGGAACTTCACCATTTGTTTTGGTTTACGGTGCTGAAGTAGTTTTTCCATTTGAATTGGAAGTTCCTTCTTTGGCTCTGCTACTTCAAGATACCGAAGTAGGAGACGAATATCATGCTGGCAGACTCAGTCAGCTGGAACTCCTAGATGAAAAATGCATCAATGCTTTGGAGCATCTCCGTGCTTACCAAAACAAGCTTAAAAGATCATATGCTAAGAAAGTTCGTCATCGATCCTTTGAGATTGGCGACCTTGTTTTAAAATAAAATCAAAAAAATACTAATGCAACTAAGGACCTTAAAGGTAAATTTGAGCCCAATTGGCTTGGACCATACATTATTACTGCCAAATTTGAATCAGGAGCATACAAATTATCTATCTTAGATGGTAAAGAACTTAAAGAACCCATGAATATTTTGCATCTTAAACGTTACTATGCATAAATTTGGTCACTTCATCTTTGTATATAATTGTTTAAAATACTTTCAAAATTTTTATCTTATATTTCTTTCAAATTTATAAAAATCCAGAAACATCAAAAACATTCATAATCATCAAAAAGCTTCAAAACTATTTATTGCATTTATTTATGACATTTGTTAAATTTTTTGCTCAAAAACAAAAATAAAACCAAAATAATGATAAACATAAAAACAACAATATTCTTGACTCTTTCGAAACCAAAACAAAATAAAGAAGAAAGAGAGAGTCAACATTCTCAAAACTTCTCAAAAAAATTATTTTCTTACAATCATTGCAGTTATATGTTTAAAATTATTTTGGGATAAATTAGCATTTATTTGGAATCCCTCACTTGCACACTCACAAAAATAAATATCTTGATTTTATCTGGCATGATTACTAATCTCTCTTATATCAAAGTACACAAAATTCAATTAAATAAAGTTTGAGCATAGAGAATTGATCTTGTTATTTACTTAAACCAAGCACATCTTTTCACAATAAAATGATTATATTTGTAATTTCCATGTTTTGCTACATAGTAGAAGTGATTTCTTGAGCGAAAAGTTTCCCTTGCTATCCTATCATGCACATGGTCTAGAATCTTTGAGAATTGGCAAAAGGACAAGCTCACCCCTACCCAAAATAAAAATCCCTTGCTCTATAGCCAATCTAAGCAAGTATCCCTAGCAAAGAAAAAGAAAAGAAAAGTTCAAGAAAAAAGAGAAAAGAAAAATGTTATTTTTTCCAGCAATATTTCAAGCACTATCTCAAAAATCAAGCAAAAAATACAAAAAGAAAAAGAAGCAAAGTTCAAAAGAAACAGAAAAAGAAAAGAAAGCAAAAGCACAAAAGCAATAAAATCCCTTCCCTACCCTTTGAAAAGAAAAGAAGGGTTGATGAGCTTGAATCCCTGGAATTCTCAATTATTCGAAAACTGTGAGGTAAACCCCATAACAGGTGGTTTGTGCCCAACCTGCTTGGCCTTGGGTAACTCCTAGCGTGGTGATATGTCTATCACATTAGCAACCTTCTTTTGTACAGACCTATGTCTGCTTATGGATTAGCTAGCTCTTGATAATTCGACCTACATATTAGCCTACTATGGTTATATGCATCTACATCATGGTTAATGAACACTTATTTGGTTTCTTCAAATCACTTGTATCATATTATCTTGCTCAAAACTGGTCAATGAACAATGCAATTGCACACACATTTGTATTTGAGAGATTTTTTGTATCATTATGATAAGTCAAGATTGGAAATGAATTCACATATGCACATGGGATTCCTTATAAATCTAACTTTTGTCTTCAAAATACTTTGAAATATTATTTTTTGCAACTTGTTGAAATAAATCAAGTACAGTTATTTACCATAAAGACAACTATATAATAGAAAAATAAAAAATTTCTTTCAAACTATACAATCAAAACATATACATATATATTTGGTTGACTTTCGCGATGATGGTATAGTTTCAAAACCAAAATTGGAATTTTATGCCTAGCGCAAGTCCTCATTTTCATATTTTCTGTTCATCAAAAATCAACCATGCAATAAAACTATCTTTTTTGGATTTTCGTGATGATGGTATAAGTCTATACCTACATATTCTATGCCTAGCGCAAACCATTGTAACAATTTTTATTCCCCATTTATTTAAAATCATAAAAACGTATGACTTAAATCATTATGTTATACAATTATGCTTTAAAACAAACAAACACCTATTCTATTTCATGTCATCATGTCAAACTTCACTTTTGCAATGATGGTATAATTCCTAAAGAATTATCCAAAATTTTATCACACTTAGGAATTTATGCCTAGCAAAAATTATTTTAATATTATTTCATGCACAATATTTTTTATGAAAATCTGAAAACAAACCATCATCATCATCATCATTTGCACTATTGCACCAAAGTCTTAAGACAGTTTCTTAAGCACTCTTTTACTTTTAACAATATTTCTATAAATGGGACTAGCTTGACGACCGAGTGAGCAATGACTCCATGAAATGGTCTATAATAGTGACAATGTCCTTTGAAATTATTGTTAGAAGTCTCTTTTTATTTTTACATTTCATTACAATTTAATTTGTTACATCATATTATTTCATTTAAAATATTATAGCATGACACTCAAATTATAATATTTCCAACGACATAATTACATCCAATTATCAAATCAATCAATCAAACATAAAAGCATCATAAGCATACACATAATACAAGTCATATGATCAAAACTATATCACCTCATATATATATCAACAATCGTATATGTACATCATCAAATCTGGATTGGTATGCCACAATCTGTACCTCGGCATACTCAATCCTCTATCAAAAAAATAAACATATAATACAGTGTCAGTCCAGCCCTTTAGCCTCGAGAGCCCCCAGAGCTCTCTGCCTCATCTCCTCCCCCGCCCTGAGGTGGACGAGGTGGCCCCAAAGAAGTCTGTGTAGTCCTAGTCCTCGATCGGGACGTGGTCCTCGATGACCCGATCTTGATCAGATCTGCAATGTTGGCTGGAATGGGTAGTCTATCTACCTCTGGCACCAACTGATGGTACAATGTCGGATAGAATGTCAGCTGGGCGATAGCTTGTGTCAGCTCTCCAGAGCTTGCCCCTCCACCCTATGCCCTGAGGCGTGCAATCTCGTCCCGCAGCTATGACACCTCAGCTCGGTGGCATGCAGCCTCATCCTGTAGAGTCTGCACCTGGGCCTGGAGATGATCTCTCTTCGCCCAGAGAGTAGCCATCTCGCTACTCTCTCCTATGTCAACACCCTTGCCCTTATCGGGTGATGGTGGCCTCTCCCTCTGTGGAGATGGGGGTCTTGCCTCCCTCCTCTCCCTCTACTGCAGTAGCTCCTGTGCCTGTGGCCTCCTCAGCTCTCTCCCATCGTGACCCTGGGCCACCTCCATAGCTGCCTGGCATCGCCTACCTATCCGATGCACAATCGCGTGAATCAAACCCTGTGCCCTCGTCATCTGAGGAGGGCGGATGCCTGCGTACCAGGCATCATAGCCATCGACTACTCCTGCATCATCCCCATCCATCGGTTGGATGGGGGCATCATCCGCATCCTGGCTCTAGAACCGCTGCATGTCGGGAGCCCGACTAATTGTAGTGTTATCCTGGATAGTCCAGGAAAACTCGTAATCCCTGAGAGATGGGATCCCCTGCTATAGACCGAACTGCCTCAAAAATTGGTCATAACGGTGGAGCTCCACCTCTCCCATCTCCATCCATCCTCGGCCCATCCTAGATGCTCCCTCCATGGCCTCCAGGTGATCTGATCCGGGACTAAGTCATCCAATAGCCTCCGGGACATAGGCAGATCTATCTATCGTTGTGCCCCTCTCTGGAGCCACTAGTAGAAGACTCGGGGCCTCTCCCTGTCAACCCCTGTCAGAGGAAGCCCTATCGGCCTCCACACTACAATGTGCTCCTAGCACCAAACCTGTAAGAGCGATGTCATGACCAGACATCGATCGCCCTTGTACACGACCCCATATAGGATCCTGTACAATCGGCATAGAACATAACTGCCCCATGAAAATCTATAGCCATGATCTTGCATATCATAGATCACATCTGTGAGCATCCACGGTACCCTAAACCCACTCTGGTGGCATAGCAGAAGTCCACCAACTACTCCAGCTAGTACTTGTGTGAGCCTAGATGCCCCAGGCATTTGGCACAGTGCCTCAATATTAACTTTGCCCTTCTCCAGGGTGAAGCTCGGGTCACTGCACAGTCGTCCCATAGCGTGGCCCTGATTGTCCGTAGGAGTAATCAACCGTCCTTGTATGGGGATTCTTAGAATCCTCCATACACCCTCTAATGTGGGAGTCATCTCCCTTGTAGGTAGCCGAAAACATGAGAAACCCGGATACCATATCTCTGCTAGGGCTGTTAGAAGCCCCATATCTGTAGATACCTGTGGCATCTCTGCCACATGCTGCAAGCCGACCTATGCCATCTGATCTCGCTCTGCCTGTGTGAGAGTGGCCAAGTCATCTCTCAACCCCCCGTACTTCCATTCTCTACTCTTTAGTAATCCTCTCTGCAAACATAAACAACAAAACAATAAAAAATCATTAATAAACAATTCAAGTAATTAATAATGCAAGTTAAAAATTCAATTTTGTGCAATTGATGATATCACCGACTATTGGACGATATTGTCCCACATTTGAGCATAATCATCTCCGATTTTGCAGTTCGAAATTGTCCCTAATTTGACGAAATCGTCCCTCTTTCGACGATTTCATCGAAATCAGGACGATTTCGTCCCGACGACGTCGACGGCCTAAAAACGGCCGCGATGCTCAAAAATCACCTAAAAATTACCTACAAAGCATGTAAAATTAAATTAAAGCATCCTAGTTAAGTCTAGACTCTTACTCGTAGACCGTGTCGGACCTTTGTCGATCTGTGCGTCGTCTCCACCATTTTTGCTTCAGAGCTCTAAAAACCAGAAAATGAACAGTAACAATGAATTAGGGTTTTACCCTAATTTTCTTAATTTTATTCAAAAATAATTTTTTTGCTTTTCTGCGTTTTTACCTCAAACATTCGATTTGGGTAAAAACACGGAGGGGGCACCATAGTAAGCTGTCCTACGATTTGACCAAGAATCGTCGCCTAAAATATGGGAATAATTTTTGCTTTCTCATAGATTGAGAACTCATCTTTAACGCATTTTCTTCAAAAAATTTGCTAAAGAGGGGGCAAAATGTAGCACCCTAAAATTGGCGCAGTAAAATTACAATAATTACATTCACCTTAGTAAATAATTTAAAATTCAAATTTAACCTCCCAAACCACCCGTTAACCGTCGGGTAATCCGTTTCCCCCTTTTTCGTGCCAATTTTAGAGGTTGTTTTGACCGTTTGACGATATCATCGCCGATCAGACGATATCGCCCCAGATCTGACAATTTCGTCTGGACTAGGACGTCCAGACGATCTTGTCACAAAACTTATTTTGCAAAGTTAGCTTTTGTTCCAATGGGTCTCCAATCCGGGCAGAAGCGTGTCTGCGTCGTTAGGGACCCTCCCCCGTTGGAGATCTCCCAAATTGGGATGATCTCCAACCTCCTAACTACTCCCCTAAGCCTATTTAATCCTAAGCTATTCCCTTAGAACCCCCCTTGGCTAAAATTCTCTGCAATTTAACTCCATCTACGCTGAACCATCCCAATCTTTCATTTGCACCAGTCCCATACCAATTTTGTTGCAGGTACATCACTGTTTTTCAGCTAGAGCCAGCACACATCGTCGTCGACGAACCTGTTCAGATTGGAGGCAAACCTGTCCAATTCGAGACGATTTCGTACTGATGTGAGACGATCTCGACTACAGTCCATATTGAGGCAATTAGTGCCTGAAGTTTGCACTTTTCAACCTTTTCTCTGCTATTTTATTCTGCAAATTAGATAGTTTATTCAGTGTTTATGTTATTTTGTATTTGGAGTTCACCCATTTAGCTTAGATTGCATACTAAGATCATGATTTTTCATTAGAACATCGTAATTTGCTTGAATTTTTGTTCATAACTATTATTCAATATTCATACATTCATTTGGTGTTATTTCCCTCTGTTAGCACAGTAGTATTCGTTGTATTTTGTGTCTGTTTTTTTACTTGCAGGTCTCTGACAAATTCATCTGATGAATTCATCAGATCTCAGACGATTCTGTCAGATCTCAGATGATTCTATCAGATCTCGAATGATTCTGTAGAATTCCAGACGATCCTGACTGCTTCAAATATCAGAATCATCACCAGACATCCGGATCAGGTATTCTTCATTTATATTCTATAAATTCTCTGTTTTATGTCTTTTAATCTGTTTTTAGTATTCATTGAATTTGTATTTTTATGTAGATTAATCTAGATTCATTTGGCCAAACCTAGGATATGAATGCTTAAAGTTAAAAACGAACACATTAAAACACATTCCAAACCTAGGAGTGGAAACTGCCCTTAAATGTTTCCTGGTGAACCCACCATCCGTCGAAAAATCATCAAAATACACCTCCCTTGATAGGCGAGACCTTCGCAAAGTCCTCTCAGTCCGAGGTACCGTGACATCCTTTTCCCATCCTCCTTTCGAGCACGGATCCAATAACCTGAAGGTAAGGATGTAAAAAATTTGGAGCGATACAATTTATAGTAGCATAGGTTTAATGAAGTGAATGCTTCTACTATTATCAGGTTGTTTCTTTGCTTATATCACTTCTTATGTTTTTAAATATTGAGATATGAACACATTTGCAATAGTGTAACTTAATGAGAGTTGTTGCTACCATTTACGTTGAAGATTATTGATGAATGATTTTTATGTTGTGAATTTTTAGATAAGGAACGATAGTTTGCTATTATTGTGACTATAGAATGTAAAAAGAATGCATTTCTCACTATAAATGATAAGGTGAGTTTTACAATTGAGCTTACAAATTATTGGTGTGAATGCAAGATCTACGATTGAATGAGATCTGTGGCAAATATATACATAACTAGTGAACAAAAGAAAGGATATATGTTTCTAGGTATGATAGCAAGATGATTTGAATAATGAATATACCAAAGTAAAACAATCTCATCAATCTTTCTAAATAAGATTATTTTATCTTTATGGGCGATGTACACATTGAATTTGCAATAACCTTTACCCAAACATTGACCATGTACAAGGTCTTCAGGGTTAGTACTGATCATTGTGCCTTCAGCCACTATGTTATCCTAATGAATCTAAGTCAAGTAGCATTCCCTTCTCTCAATTTGAGTTATCGGTATCATTTTTAGTCCCTACATGGAAAATCAATAGACTAGATAAATTCACTGTATAGTGTATAATACAAACTAAGTCAAATATTTTATATTTGAAATAAGAGTCATACCAATGATGACTTTGGCCTAGAATGTATTGAGCAACTGTCTATACCTTGATCACCACCACCAATATTATGTCTAATTGTAGGGGTAACATGTAGTGATGCTCCCTATGGAATTATATGCAAGGGATCATTACAACTTTAGGGGTGTAACTTGTAAATATTTCAAATATGAAATCATGAAAAAATTGATACAAATCTATCTGTGAAAGTCGTGTCAAAATATATTCAATATTTTTATCTTTCTCTGCAATATTCTCTTCCATTTTTTTCTATTTGTAAGCATCTCTTTCCACTTTTTCTCTTTATCTAACGTGTCCTCTTGCATCCGGTGCAACTTTTGTATGTAATACTCACCAACAAATAGAGCTATTAGCGATACTCCTTTTTCAGTACCCCAAACCCAAATCGCTATTTTGAATCCTAAAACCTTAGAGAGGACATCATCCTTAATATATTGATTTAAAAAGATCACAAAAGACATTGCATCATCTGATTTTTCTTGTAAAATCATATGCATAGTTTATTGATAACATGTTAAAAGCAATCGATATAACAATGGTTTGAAGTTAAATGCATTGCTATTTCAAAGGGAATGTCACTTACGATTGTCTCCACAAATTTTGGTGAAACAAGAGCCCGTATTGTTGGATCTCATTTTCTATGATATTTAGTGTTTGAATGTCACTCACTTGCTTTGAAGAACATAAGCTTATACTGAGAGGGGGGTGAACAGTATAAGGCCAAATTTTACTTTTCTTTCTGAAACAATATTATCCAAAATTATCAATGGTAATATCAACAACAATAATCAAAGCCATGCACAAATCATCACATAGAATAAAGACATCAATTTAACATGGTTCACCCAATGTGGGCTACTCCATGGAGAAAATCTTTCTATAAAATTTTCTCAACAAATATTCTTGGGAATCAATTTACCATTATAATGTTTATGGACCTTTGTCCAAAGGGGACACCAATCCCCTATGCTCTGATTTTTGGATCTCTCTCCATAGGATAACTCTTTCCCCTTTTATCTGGTTAATGGAACTTGATCCAGAAGACCTCTATCTCCTCAACTGGTTCATGTATCTCTCCCCACAAAATAACTCTATCTTCCCAGCTGGTTCATGGATCACACTCCACAAGAGAACTTTTTCTCCTTTCTTTGGTTCATGGATCTCTATCCATAGGAGAACTCTTTTCCCTTGCTCTGGTTCATGGATATCTATCCACAAGAGATATATTTCCCATATGCTCTGGCTGATGATCTTCCAGAAGACTTTTACCCCCACTGCTTTGGCTTATGGATATCTCTCCATAGAAGACCTCTATATTCACTGCCTTGGCTTATGGATCTCTATACATTGGAGACTCTTGTCATATTCTCTATCACCTCAAAATATTACTCTCAACTTTGTCTCATATCTACACCAAAATTTGTCCCAAGTGTAGTACAAATATGCTCTAACTTTGTCTCAAGTCTAGCACAAATCTGCACATAAATCTATACCAAAATTTGTCCTCAAATCTATCCTCAAGCCTTAACACAAATATTGATCCAATCATAAATCAACTCTGCTTAGATTTTCCGCAAGCCTTAACACAAATCCTAAACAAATCAATCAATAAACTCTGCTCTCAAGTCTTCATAAATACTTTCTTCAAATATACCTTCAAGTCCTCTTAAGAACTTGTTGAATCTGCTCTCAAATCTTCACCAAGACTTACCTCAAATATGCTTTCAAGTCCTCTCAATAACTTGCTCAATCTACTCTCAAGTCTTCACCAAGACTTGCCTCAAATATTCTTTCAAGTCCTCTAAAGAACTTGCTCAATATTCTCTCAAGTCTTCACCAATAATTACCTCAAATATGCTTTCAATTCCTCTTAAGAACTTGCTCAATCTATTCTCAAGTCTTCGCCAAGACTTACCTCAAATCTTCTTTCAAGTCTCTCAAGAACTTGCTCAATCTGCTCTCAAGTCTTCACCAAGACTTGCTCAAATCTGCTTTAATACATACTAAAAAAAACTCACAAAATATGCTCAATCAATCTCAAATCTTGCACACAATGCTATCAAATGATTTGTCTAATATTCAAGGTAATTCATTTAACTTAAAACAATTTAGACATATTTTATCCAAAATTTGTTTAACCTCTGGAACATATAGATAATGATGTACTCTATCAAAAATCGATATGTTCTACTCAATAATTTAGTCCGCCACTTTCAAAAATCTGATTTTTAATGTTTGTACATTCACTTTCAATATCACTCAAATCCAATGCTCAAGAATTTCACTTAATCATTTAACCAATGAAACACAACTTGCTCACAAACCCTAAACATGTGTTTTCATACTTCTTAAAACAAAGTGGACAATGTGGGTCTCAAAACCTAACTCAAATAATTCTCAATATCTATCTCAAATGTTCTCTAAACATTCACCAATGAAGCATGTAAGAATTCACTATAATATTTCCAACAATGCTTATCAAATAATCCTTTTCACTCCACCTTATATTTTACAACATTCATTCCAACATTTCAAATAAAATATGATGTGCCCATACCTCTTTGCTTTGATAGAGATATGTCTTCAAAACCTATTTTACTCACAACCAAATCCTTTTGCCAATTCTAGGTTAGATAGCAACAGTCTATCTAAAAATCTCCACAAGAATATTTACCTCAACAAATATTTCACCATACAAGAATTATCCTTGGTCTCTACCTCTCACGAACGATTCAAATGAATTATATCTTCCACATAGGCATTTGAATGATATTACGTTTAGAAATGAAATTTCATTTCCTTTAAATACTCTTTCCTTTGGTTTAAAAAGCATTAGCCCTTTATTGATTTCGAATTCGAATTCGATTTGAAACTTTGGCGCCATAAATTATTTTAAATCAAAATTTTAAAATTTGTTAATATATTTTAATTTAAATAATTTAAAAAGAAACCTTTGCAACATTTTATAAGTGCTCAAGTGAGATCAGAATTACATGGTTTAGACATGTCAAATACAAAATAAAAGAATGAGTTGAAAGAAGGAGATCAACATGGTAAATCAGTCCCAAAGTTGAACATTACAATGCTTATTGTGGGAATTAGGGGAGATATTCAACACTTTGTTGTTATTGCAAAACATCTATAGGAGTATGGACACCGTATCAGGTTGGCAGTATATTTATACCATCAGGACGTCCAAAAATTTCCTTCCAAAGGAAATGGTTGAAAGATATATTCAACTCATTACTACCTGCATGCACTGAACCAGATATTGATTTCGGTGCTCCATTTTGAGTGCATGTAATTATGAAAAATATTTTTGCATATAAACGTGTACAGGTTGCAAAAGCTCTCCATGTGCCTCTACATATTTTTGTTACAATACCTTGGATGGCCACATTTAAATTTCCTCATCCATTGGCATGAGGGACATAAAGTGCTAGCTATCGGTTAGCATATGTGGTTATGAATATATTAATATGGTTTGAAATCAAAGGTATCATCAACGATTTTTGGAAGAAGAAGCTAAAACTCACACCTATAGCGTACTTGAGTGCATATTACGAATCAATTTCAGACTTACCGATAGGATACATGTGGAGTCCACATCTTGAATTAATTTCTTAATTTGGGATTTTAATTCCTTATCATGTACCAAAGCCTGTATATGTGGGATTTAGAAGCATACCTCATGAATATCCATTGAATATTACTAGTATTATTATTCAAGCATTAAAAGAGACCATCCAGAGAGGAATTATTGACAAAGACAAGGGGAAACCTTTGTGTCATTGACCACACGATTTGGATTTAATGATTTTTAAAGTCTTATTAGATTATTAATCAAGGGTGAAGGTCTAAAGTGAAAATAATGACCAGGAGGAATAAACTATATTAAGATAAAGTTTAATGGTAAAAGTGAAATGGTGAAGATTTTTTTGAGAAGAAGTCATTATTATGTTGCAATTGCGGTTACAAATGGAAGAAAAGAAAGAAGATGAAGATTTTTTTTTGGAGAAAGCATTAGGAAACCAAACGAGCGAAAAAGTAAATGAAGGGTTTTTTGAAAATTTTAAATATCCATTCAAAGGCACGAAAAAAAGGTTGGAGAATATTGGCAGCAAGTGCATGTTGGAAATTTGAGTTGTGGAAGAACATCTCCTCCCTGGTTGCTGGATTGCAAAAATTTCACCATTGTAATCCATTTGAAGCAAGGTATTCTAAAGGAGCATTCATTAAACATATTTCATTTTGGCAAGATATTGGATTTTTTAATAATTTTTATGCATGCAGATGGTAGACTTATTTATTTTTTTCTAATATATTGTGCTATCCCCAAAGAAGATTGCATCACATTAATTCTGGGTTGTGTGAAGACTGATAGGTTTAATATTGATTTAGGTTCAGAATATTTATTTATGCAAATTCGGGTTGAAATTTTAGAAGCTATAGTGACTTGTTCTTTTCATTTTATTTTCTCAAACCCTAGCTTTTACATTTTTTTTTAATTTTATCAAATAAATAAAAATAAAAATTAAAACTCTCAAAGAAAGTAATATGTCGGTTTCAAGAATTAAGATTCTAATTTTGATATTTCCGTAAATTTACTTTTTTTTAATGAAAATTTGAAATTTAAAACTTTGCATAGTTTTTAAATAATCATTTAATTTCTTTTACGTAAAATTGAAATTTCACATTAAAGTGAACAATTAATATGATATTCCAAAGTTTTACATTGCAAAGTTAGATTCAATCATTCCATGCTTATTTTCAAGAAAATATTAACAATCGAAGATAAAATTTGATTAACAATAGAAGATAAAATTGATTAACAATCGAAGATAAAATTTGATTAATAATCAAAGATAAAATTTGATTAACAATCAAAGATAAATTTTGATTAACAATCGAAGATAAAATTTGATTAACAATCGAAGATAAATTTTGATTAAAAATTTGAGATAAAATCAATTAAAATCAAATTTTCAAAGGTTAAAATCAAAATTTTATTACATTTCAAATAAAATAGTTGATCAATAATTTCACATTTTTATAAATTTCATGAACAACAAAATCATTGAAAATCAAATCAACACAAAATAGGCCCCTTTGTAATAGGTATATGCAACACTGAGGTATCCAATTAACTTTTGGCATTTCACATTTTCACTAAGCATTGCAAGCATTTTAATACATTAAACACAACCTTGGGGAAATCACAAATATTTCTTTGCAAGAGAGGATATTCGGGCAGAATTCTGATTGTGAGTATATTCTTGTGATTGGACAAAAATATCACTCAACAAAATTAGTGCTAGAAGGAGGGCCTAAATTGTTCATTTCATTGTTACTTTAAATGCTAAATTTTTCATTGTTACTTGAGATCCCTGAATTGTTGACTTTCTCTAAGCCCTCAACGCGCAACAGGATTGACGCTAGAAGGAGGGCCCACTTGAAGGTAATTGATTTGATTTAAGTTCTTTTTAAGTTGATCACATTTATTGTTGGAAATTCTCTAATTGATTATGCATTGATGCTAAAATTTTACAAATTCAAAATTTTCCTTATTTTTATAGTTTAATTGATGCATTTTTAATGAACATGATGACTTATCAGTTAAACTTTTGAAAATTAGAAATTATTTCATTTCAAGAGAATTAAGCACTTGTTATCTTCATTGTTAAGGCTGAAACCAAAAATCATAATCACAAGATCTAAGGCTTCAAAGGGTACTATTTTCCATAGCATTTCTCCTACAAAGAGGATCAAAATATTTAATACTTAGATGATTGTTATTCCACCTAGTAGCAGTTCATCACTATCCATCATACCATTTGTTTCTCCACTAGTAACTCTAATGGTATGAGTTGTAGCTTGGTTAGGTACTCATAGCAGTCATTTAAACATTGTTGGAGCTGCCCATGATATTCTCAAAAACTCAGAAAGGTATTTACCTAAATATAAACATGATGGAATTAGAATTATTGAAGAGCATATTCAATCTTACAAGGATACCTTGATTAGATTGCAAGTTGAACATGAATATGTTGCTTGCAGAATATTTCATCTCACCTTAGATAAAATAGCATATGATTGGTACTTTAGTTTGCATGCCAATTCCATTACGTCTTGGGCTAAGTTGGAAATAACTTTTGTGAATCAATTTAGGCTATCCATTGATCCTACTGTAATATATCATCAGTTTGTGTCAGCTAAGAGAGAGCCTAATGAACCTTTGAGATTGTTCAATACTCATTTCCATAAGTTGTATAGCAGGTTAGTTGCTCCTTATACTCTTTAGGTAGCCACTGCCATACAAATATACTTTAGGGTGTTGGACCCTTTAACATCTATGTTTGCAAGGAGATATCCTAAAATCACTACACTTCCCATGGTATACAACAAGGCTTTGAATGTAGAACAATAGTTGATGCCACAAGGTTTTGGGATAGGATAGTTGTATTCCATAGGATAACTAGGTGCTTATAATCAAGAGCCTATGATAAATCAAGCTGTCTCCACAAATGCCTATGTTGAATGTCATGCCATTCAATAATTTAAATTTACCATACAATCCACCTATCATACCCACTTATCCTACCACTTCGCTATATTTAGAAAATAAATTCACCACTCATAAAATGAATGAAACAAATGCTTTTCATGCCCTCATTATTCAATACAACACCCACTCCAAATGCGTTAACATTTCATCAAAATAATATAGCTTTTCCAAAATAAAAATTTGATAAATTTTCAAAATCCCACTACCACTAAAAGTAACACAACCAATCAAACTACTGTATGAAAAAATAATGAACCAAATTATTAGGTAAATGATTTATAGAGGGTTGTCAAAAAACTCAGAAGTGACATGGTTCAAATGCAAAAACAATTGCCTCAAAATTCTCATCAAAATAGAAAATTTAGTATTAAGAGGAAACAATGGAATACTTGTTCAAAAAATGGAGGAGTACCTAATCCCATTGTTAATCAGCACAATCCTACCACTAGTTCCAATAAAACTAGCACTATTGTTAATCTTTCAAAGTTGGCTTTAAACAATTGGTGTAGGGTGCATTCCACAACATAACATAGTGAGAATGAGTACCTTGAATTCAAAACAATGCTAGATATTCTACAAAAAGATATGGATAACATGGAAATTGTTTCAGATGAAGATCCTTCCCAACAGTCTAGTACTAGCAAAGGGAAATAATCAACACTAGTTGTTGAGATATTTGAATCAATTGAAGAAGATGAAGGGTATGATGGGTCTATAGAAGAGGAAGTTCAAGATTTTAGATAGTTTAAGAAAGGAAATCATAATTACATGCTTAGGAGTAAGACTAAAGCTCCTTTTACTTCTTCTACTCCCCCAAATGACACCATAATTCCTCTTGACACACAAGTTAGTAAAAATACCATGCCTCCATCCAAATTTGATTTACCTCAACCACCACATGACAAAATTGAATATAATATTGTGGAGGATTTAAAGAAAACAAAAAGTGAATATATATTTATTTGATGTTGCTAAGTTGACTAATTAGTAATAATTTTTTATGTAGGATTTTGGTGATCAAAGAAAAAATGAATCCCCAAAATCCATGGATGCAGAGTTTACCTCATGAAGGGACAAAGGAGAAGCTCCTCCCTTTATTTTGACTATAAGAATTACAGGAAGAAATCTACACAATTGTCTTATTAATTTAGGATCATCCGGTAATGTCATGCCTCACATTGTTTATGAAAAATTGGGTTTGAAACCTATTGCTTCTGACAGGATAGTTGTGCAAATGGATAAATCTGAAGTTAATGTGGTTGGAATGCTTAAGAATGTTCACATACAACTAGCCTCAAAACCTAGGATACAACAGTATATTGATATACATGTTGTAGATATACTTGATAGGTATGGAATGTTGTTGAGCAAATATTGGTCTAGGAACTTAAATGGATACATGGCCATAGATTTTTCACATATGTGGCTACCATGGAAGGGTTTTGCTAACCAAATAAAAATTGAAAGAGAACCTATACTCAAGGATTTGATTACTGAATATGAAAAAACCAATGAAATTTTTTACAATGATTCTAAGTTAGGTGTTTAGATTTTGGAAATAAAATTGGATGTAAGTGAATCTAAAAATAATATACCATCTATTAATCCAATTAAAGATGAAAATATTGCTTGGATGCTTAAATTTGATGGATCTAAATCCAAACAAGGTAGTGGAGCTGGTGTGGAATTGATTAGTCCTAAAGGTAAGTCGTCTTTGGCAGCTTATAGATTACAATTTCCTTGCACTTGTAATACTACAGAATATGAGGCTTTGATATTAGGTTTGTAGTTATATTTAAAGAAAAACATTAAATATTTGAAAGTTCTAGGAGATTCATAATTGGTTGTTAAATATGTGGAAGGCCAATACACATGTCATGATAAAGGCTAATTCACTACAAAATTAGAGTTAGGGATTTGATTGATGAATTCCATGCTTTCAATATTTCATTGATATCTAGGAAGAACAATCAAATTGCTGATTCTTTAGCTATTGTAGTAGGTACTCTTAAGCCTATTGATAATAGGAGGCTAAATAAATTTTCAATTGAGTTGATACCCTATCCTTCTATACCTGATAATATGAAAAAATTATAGGTATTTGAAAGTGAAAGACATATTTTAGATTTTGTAACTAATTCAAGTGTTTTTGAAAATAAAGTGATCGATGAGGATGAAAGATTATACACACGAAGATCATTAGGTAACAAATAAAATCAATGCGATTCCTAAAGGTACAATTTCTCTCGAAAAGATTTTTGATATTGATTACAAAAGCAAAAGTTGTAATAAAACCTTGCTCTCACATGATGCTTATAATTTTATTGATCTTGAGATTAGTAAAGACCCGCATAATGTACTCATAGGAAAGGCTTGCACTCATCAAGAACAAGAAGAGATTGTACAAGCTCTTAAACATTACATTGATGTAATAACATGGAGTTATGAGAATTTAAAGACTTATAATGAAAACATCATAACACATACTATTCATTTACAGCCATATTCAAAACCATTTAGAAAAAAACAAAGACCAGTTAACCCATTGCTAGAGCCTCTTCTACAAAAGGAGGTTAAGAAATTATTGGATGCTAAGATTATTTTTCCAATCAGACCCTCTACCTAGATAGAAAACATTGTACAAGTTAGGAAGAAAACAGGTGAAATCCATTTATGTGTTGATTTTAGGAATCTCAATAGGGCCTCATAAAAAATAATTTTCCCTTGCCTTCCATTGATCATATTTTTTAAATGGTGAATGGTTCTATGATGATGACTTTTCATGACAGTTATTCTGGATATAACCAAATTCTTATTGACCCAAAAGATAGAATGAAAACTGCTTTTACCATGAAATGGGGTACCTTTGCTTATAGAAGAAAGCATTTTGGATTGCTTAACATAGGTGCCACATTTCATAGAGCCATGGACTATGCATTTAGATATTTGATAGGTAAATGCATAGTTATTTATGTTGATGACATTCCTATTTTATCAAAGAACAAATTTGACCACATTAATGATTTAAGAAAAGTTCTTCAAAAATGCAAAGATCATGGCATTTTACTAAATCTCAAAAAGTGTATTTTTGGAGTAACTAAAGGCAAAATTTTAGGTCATGTCATATCAAAAGACATAATTTCCATAGATCCTAAAAGAATCGAATCCATCCAAAAAATTCCTCTTCTTGGTAGCAAAAACTAATTACGATCATTTTTTGAGAAAATCAACTTTGTCTGGAAATTAATTTCAATATTTGCTGAAATAGTCAAACCATTAAATGATATGTTGAAAAATAATGCTAATATTAATTGAACTGGTGAAGCTAAAGCAACTTTTCAGGATGTTAAAAATGTAATATCTTCTGCACTTGTACTTGTGAGTCCTAATTACATGAAACCTTTCTATAGTTATTCATTTGCTTTTGAGCATTCTTTTGCTAGTGTATTAACTCAAAAGAACAAAGATAATTCAGAAAATCCTATTGATTTCTTGAGTTCACCACTAAAAGATGCAGAATTGAAATACACTATTCTAGATAAACATGTATATGCTCTTTTCAAAATTGTGAAGAAGATTAGAAATTACATTTTGCATAGTAGAATTTTTGCAATAGTACCTGAACCAGCTACCAAAACCATATTGATGCTGAACGAACTGGGAGAAAGGAGAGGCAAATGGTTGGCTACTTTGTAGGATTTTTATTTAGAGATTCATCTGATGAATATTTTTAGAGGATAAGATTTGACAAAGTCTCTAGCTGAAATCGATCCTCAAATCGCGTGTCATCAACACACTATGGAAAACATCACCATGGATGAATGGTATAATGATATTGTGTATTTTATTTTGAATGGTAAGTTCTCGAATCACTCTAATGCTACACAAAGAAGAGCACTTCAATTAAAATGCTCTAATTTCATGCTTAAAGTTGGGGTGTTATACAAAAGAAATCACAAAGGAATTTTCCTTAGATGTTTGAGTAGAGATGAGTCTATGCAAATGCTTAAGTATTTTCATGGTAAGTATGGGATTAGGCATGGATCGGCTAATGCCACAGTGTATAAAATTATAAGATCTAGTTACTATTGGCTCCTCATTTTCAAATATACCCATGCCCATGTTCGTTCTTGCCATACATGTTAGATTATCGCCAACAGAGAATGAAATGCCTCCATGCCTTTACAACCCATATTTGAGGCTAGACCATTTGCACAATGGGGTTTATATTTTGTAGGAGTTATAAAACCAAAATATTAACATGGTCACAAATATATTTTAACCACCACAAATTATTGTACCGGATTGATTAAGGCCATTCCCACTAAGAATTGTACTTCTAAAGTGGTTATATAATTTTTAGGACATATTATTACTAGATTTGGTATGCCATATTCTATTGTTTGTGACAATGGTTCTACTTTCATTTCACTTCAATTTTTAGAGTGGACGTACGAAAATAAGGTAAGCATAAATTTTTCTTCAAATTATTACCCACAAGGTAATGGTTTAGCAGAATCTACTAATAAGAACTTATTGTCCATAATTAAGAAATTGTTGGAAATGAATCCTAGAGACTGGCATAACAAGTTGAAATATGATTTATGGGTGGATAGAACTAGATAAAAAGGGTCCATTGGTACTTCTCCTTATCATTTAGTTTATGTTCAAGAGCCTATTTTTCCTACTAACCTGAAATTGCACTCTTCAGTTTATGAAATATTATCTTGAAACTGATGATAAAATAGAGGTAAGATTTACTCACTTAATGAGTCTATATGAAAAGAGGGAAGATGCCCTACAATATTTTAGTAAGCATCAGGGGGTTGTTAAAAGGTGGTTTGATAAGAGAGCCAAGGTCAAAGCCTTTAGGATTGTTGATTTGGTTTTATTGTGGGATAAGGCACACGAAAAGAAGGGTGATCATAATAAATTTGATAAACTTTGGTTAGCCCCTTACCAAATTTTTGAGATTCTTGGAGAAAATGCATTTAGATTGTAGAATTTGAGTGGAAAAAACATTCCTTTACCTATCAATGGGCAGTTTTTACAGCACTATTTCTATCCCTGAGACATGAAGCATATCATCACTTGTACATAGTTTTTAGCTTTACAAAATTTGGCTTGTATGTAACTTTGTTATTTTGTTTTGTTTTTGCTTGTACATAGTTTTGTGTGTGTATGTACCATTTGGATACAATCATCACTTGTTTGTTTGTTTTGTTGTTTTTTATTTTGAAATTTTGTTGATTTCCATTTTTGGTCTTGCAATTAGAGAGGTTTGTGCCAAACTTTGTGTTTTGGATTTGTGTTCACATTTTGCTTCTTCACTTTCACAATATGTTTTAGGTTTTGGTTTTCTATATTGTGGTATGGTTGTGTAGTTGCGATAAACTTTTATCACTTTTTTGGAGATGTTTCTTAGTCATGGAAGATGAATAACTTATTTTAAATTAGGTGAAATTGAAGCTAAGGAGATTGGATTATTCAGTAGTAATTCTTGAAGTGTGGATTAGAATTATGGAGATTGAAGTAATGCGATATTTTTCTAAAGCTTCACATGTAAAATAACATTTAAAGGATATTTTTGAAATCATTCTGATTTGTTGATTAGGTGAAAATTTCTATACACTCCATATTAAGCCTTAGATGATCTCTAACCCAAGGGGTACATATGATATTTGCAAAATAATCAAATGCTTATAAAAAAGAGAGAGAAATGCAAATCAATCAAATGCTTGGGTGCTTTAGATAATCTCTACCGGGGCTATAGACACCCAACTAGTAGTAGAGCAAGGTCTAGAAGAGATCAAGGTCATCTCCATTGAAGCTATGGATGCTTGACTTGTTAGGGTAAAATAGGTAGTATATTGCATTATACTACATAGATTATTACATTTACTTTTTACTGCATACCATGAGATATTTACTGTTATAAATATCTATTGGTTAACCTAGAGTAAATCCTAAAATATCCTAGGTCAGATATTTTAGGTTAGTTGTTCAGTTAGACTTCTCTACCTAGGTTAGTGGTTAGCATCACGTTTCTCTCAACCATTTGGTTGGCGTGATTATAGCTAATCAGTTTACTTTGTAAATCTATTTAAGCTTATAATTTCCTAAGCTGAAGCTAATGTTAATTTGATAATATTTTGATTATTATTATTTTGGTGCATCTTCTCACTACATTGGCATCAGAGCCATTTTTTTTGGCTCGCCCGGAGGACGAGCTGGTGACATTTGGTCACCACCAAACCCACCTCGACAGGTGAGCTAGATGGTTGGAGCGACCGTAGGCCCATTTTTGGCCAGGTCAAATCGACCTGCCAGGGCCTAGCCTACAGTGGGGTCGATCGATCATGATCGATCACCACGACGATCGGTGCCGACCGATCGCTCGTAGTGCTTTCGACCTTCACGGTCGAAGCCTGCTAGGCCCACGATCCCGTGGCCATCACTGGCCAATCGGGATCGAGCCCCCCGTAGACCAACCAACGGGATCGTCAGGAGGGCAGGAGTGCCCTCCCGATCCCACGTGGATGTGGTCCACAGGCTGAGTTCGGAGGGTAGGAGCGCCCTCTAGGCTCATCGAACGAGATCGATGATCCACTCAAAAGCTTACAACTAATGCTTGGATAGAGAACAACCAGACTTGGACACATGGCACGGTGCCACGTCTGACCACCTAGACTACTGATGTTGGACCCTAGGACCTATTCAGCTCAACATGTGGCATGCTCCTCGAGGTGACACATGGTGAAGCTAGACTGCTCATGCTTGGATGGAGAGCCAACCGTGTGGTGACACATGGTGATGGAAGCAGATCGGGCAGGGCCAGTTGGGTGACACGATGGTGGAGAAAATTGTTTGTGTAGGCATCAAGCTGCCACGTGGCGAGGAGACATTGGTCGACGAGTTACAAGTGGCAGAGGGGCGTCGCTATTTGGTAGGTGATTGCCCAAAGGCAATCGAGAGGTTAGTGGCATGACGAGGGTTTTAAACACCCTCGCATCCCTTCACGGGATGCATGTGGGATTATTCCCACGAAAAGCTTAACCCACCCGTGCCTCTCTTCATATACTACGACTATGGGACGGCTTTCAAAGCCGCCCCAATAGTGCAGTGGTCAAGGCTTTCGCCTTGACAGTGCTAGATCTAGCGCTCGAATCCCGCCCACACCATTTTTTTGACCACGCGACATTTGATTTCAAAAATTAAAAAAAAAGGTACAATTTTTTGTTCTAAGGTTTTAATTTATATTTTATTTTTTTTGATATTTTATTATATAACTTAGAATTTTTTGAAGGAAATTGATTAATTTAAGTAAATCTGAGATTTCTTTTCCTCAAAAATCTTTGTTATATATTTTTTATCATTAAATTTTTTAAAATATTAGACCTTACAAATTGTTATCTTTAAAACCAATCCTTTGCAAAATCAAGCCATAGAAAAGTTCTTTAGTTTTTTCTTCCAAATTTGGAGATAAAAGAGACAAAGAGCAAAACAATTTTTTTTTGGCAAAACCAAGGATTTCTTCAACATTTTTTTTGCAATACCTTAACAAAGTTCTATAGTTTTCTTCACACATTTTTTTGGAGATAAAAAGACATAGAAACTCAAACTTCTATTGCAAAACAAAGAGCTTGAAAATATTGGGCAAGGACAAAGGTCATTTTTCTTTTTGCAACAAAATCACAAAATTGCTTTTGTTTTCTCCTTCACAAAGGAGATATAAGACATAAAATTGCAAAATTTTTGTTGTAAACTTGAGAAGAAATTGAACCTATTTTTTGATCCTAATGCTCGAGTGTTGAAGACATAAACCAAGTCGTGTGTCGACTGGTCTGGAAGCCTTTCAAACGCGGGTCGTGTGTCGACTTGTCTTGAAAGGAGTGCTCAAATTTTTCAATTTTGTAAAAATTAAGGGGGGATAGAAGTCATATTTTGTGATTCTATTTTTTTGCAAAATTGTAAAGAGAAAGGGGGGATATTTCAAAGTAAGAAAGGTGCATTCTCGATTGTACTCGACACCTTTTCTTAAAAATTGACTATACTAGGTGCATTTTCGGTTGCATCCGACACCTATAGTGATAATAATTTGGGTTGCTCTCATTTTTTGATTATTGCACTAACCATCATGTTTTTTGTGTGCAATTAAACAATCATAAGAACATTGAAGAGCATTTCAAAAACCCAAATTTCACTAAAATCGTGCTACACCTTGCACAAGTTTCACAAGTCAATTTTTACTCCCCATCAAAGGTCAAAATCCAAACACCTTGATTCACTCTCTTTGTTTGGCTTAATTTCCTCAAACTTTCCATCCTTCTTGAAGGGTGTTAAGGCAGGTGCCATTAAATATCCTAGAGAGCAAAATCAAAAGTTTTCCAAAACCTACCCCTTTAATTTGCTCTATTTGTTTGGCTTAATTTCCTCAAACTTTTCATCCCTTGTTAAGGGTGTTAAGGCAGGTGCCATTAAATATCTTAAAGAGTAAATTAAAATCTTCCATATACTCTTTTGAGGGTATACTGCAAGATAAAGTCATCTTAGTCACATCAAATTTGAAACCTTCACCATGGCCATGATCAACAAGTATCTCAATGAAAGCCAACTGCTAAAAGGTTCAAATTATTCTGCCTGGAAAACTAAGATGAAAGCTATTTTAACTATAGAGGAGATGTGGGGAATAGTGGATGGCACTGATTCTAGACCCACATCACCAGGAGCAGATCAGACAACATATGATAAAAAGGATAAAAGACTTTCCTTATTGATCTTGCTAGCTATTAATGATGACATACAACCTCATATAAGTGAAGCTAAAAATGGTAAAGAGGCATGGGATGCCTTAGCTACCATTTTTGAAGGAAATAATCAATCAACAATTCTTAACCTTCAAACACAACTTCATACTCTTCATATGAAATCTGGAGAGATAGTAGAGCTATTCCTCTGCAGAGTGGCAGATATAAAAACAAAACTGCAAGCCTTAGGAGAAAAAGTGGAAGACAATATCCTGACCTCAATCATTTTAAGGGCTCTTCCAGACTCCTATAGAATGTTGATTACTTCACTACAAGTCTCTGGAAGGACAGTGAATTTTGTAGAGTTGGTAAATTTGCTTCAAACTGAAGAAGCTAATCAACTCCAAAGAGATGAGGCATCCAACAATGCCCTTTTCTCAAACAGACAAGGTGGAAAGAAAAAGTGGAATCAACAGAAAGGATCTTCTTCTAACAAAGACAAGGGTAAAGGCAAAGAGATTCAGAAGAAGAAGCAATATTGTAAAATTTGTGATAAGGACACTCATGAAACCAAAAGATGTTGGTTTAAGAACAAACCGCCCAATGAACAAGGACAAAAGAAGGGCAAAGGTAAACCAAAGAACAAGAACAAACAACAACAAGGACATGTTGTTGTCACTGAAGATTCTAGTTCGGACTCTGAACGAGCACACAAAGTGCTCATGACACATACAGATTCCCCTCAAAAGGATACTGTTTGGTACATAGATTCAGGCGCTAGTAAACATATGACTGGCGATAAGTCTTGGTTTGAAACATTTGAGGCTCGAGAAGGTAGACCGGTAACCATTGCTGATGATCAGACCTATCGAGTTCAGGGAGAAGGAAATGTTTTTGTCTCCCTTCCAGATGGAGAATGTAAGATTCAAAAAGTTCTTTATGTACCAGGATTGAAAAATAATCTCTTGTCAGTTCCACAAATCTTGGACAATAACATGAATGTCAATTTCAAAGTGGACAAAGAAAAGAAATGTTGCTTTATCACTCAGAAAGGAAAATAGATAGCAATAGGTTCATACAAACATGGTTTGTTTATCTTAGATGCAATTACCTCTACACATACTACAATGGCAGTAACCACAAAAGAGGCCACTTCTCTATGGCATAAGAGATTTGGGCATCTAAGCTCAGGGTATTTACTAGAACTCAGTAAATATCAAATGGTGAAAGGACTGCCTACTCTTTCATCTACTTTGCCAGTGTGCTCGGATTGCTTGTCGGAAAGCAACATAGAGTACCTTTTGAACCTAGCTCTTTTCGAGCTAAAGTACCTTTGGAGTTAGTTCACACAGATTTGTGTGGTCCTATGTCTACTAGTTGTGGAGGAAAAAGGTATTTTCAATTGTTTGTAGATGATCACTCACGAAAAATGTGGGTCTTCTTCTTGCAGTTGAAGTCTGAAGCATTTGACTATTTTCAGCAGTTCAAGAAACTTGTTGAGAAAGAATCGGGATGTTTCATAAAGACCCTCCATTCAGATCGAGGGGGAATACACATCAAAATAATTTTCCTCATTTTTGCAGAAACATGGGATAAAAATACAGTTAACAACAACCTATTCTCCTCAGTCAAATGGAGTTGTTGAGAGAAGAAATCATTCCATTATGGAAATGGTTCGATGTATGCTTAAGGGAGCCAATCTTGAGCACATTTACTGGGTTGAAGCTGTAACAACTATAGTATATCTTCTAAATAGGGCTCCCACACGGGCTCTTGAAGGTATGACTCCTCAGGAAGCATGGAGTGGAAGGAAACCCTCCATATCTCATCTACGAGTATTTGGGTGTAAGGCTTTTATGCATATACCTAAGGAGAAAAGAAAGAAGTTAGATGAGAAGACCCTAGAGTGTGTTTTTCTTGGATATGATGAATTCTCAAAAGGCTATCGGTTGATAGATCCATTCACCAAGAAAATACATGTTAGTAGAGATGTAGTGTTTGATGAAGCTTTCACATCTAACACTACATCAGTATACCTGGAAGATGAGGAGCAACAACCACAGACTCCTCCACAACAGAAAAAGCCTCCAAAATGGTATACAAGTACTATGAGAGATTCCAAACTCACTTCACCTCCAGATCTCACTCTCAATCATCCAAAAACATGAAGCATGTCTCGACAGAGAACGACAGAAGCATCTACTTCAGTTGATGATCTTTGTGCAGATTTTCAAGAGCTTTCTGTTGATAGAGATTTAGAAGGTGGAAATGATATGGAAATTGATGAGGAGAGGGTTTACATGTCTTCATATGATGAAAATGAACCTTCTACAGTTGATGAAGCACTTAGTCAGCCTCAGTGGAAGGCAGCTATGGATGCTTAACATAAATCCCTCATTAAAAACAAAACATGGAAGCTGGTCGATTTGCCTAAAGGAAAGAAACCCATAGGCTGCAAATGGGTTTACAAAGTCAAATATAAGGTAGATGGTACCATAGACAAGCATAAGGCCCATCTTGTGGCAAAGGGCTATGCTCAAAAGGAAGGCCTTGATTATGAGGAAACCTTTGCACCCACTGCAAGGATGACCACCATTCGAGTTCTTTGTGCTATGGCAACACAGTTCGGATGGAAATTACATCAGATGGATGTAAAAAGTGCCTTTCTAAATGGTGACTTAAAAGAAGAGGTATACATGACTCAACCTCCAAGATTTTTTGAGGAAGGCCATGAGCAACAGGTTTGCAAGTTGGTCAAATCATTATACAGGCTAAAACAAGCCCCAAGAGCATGGTACATCAAAATGGATAGTCACCTCCTGCAGCACGGTTTCAAGAGAAGTCCATCTGATGCAAATCTCTATATCAAGAACACAGGTTCTGAAATAGTGATTCTTGTATTATATGTAGATGATCTGATCATTACCGACAATTCAGAGAAATTGATTAACGTCGTGAAGGATGACTTGAAAGAGTCATTTGATATGACAGATCTTGGACTTCTCCACTACTATCTTGGCCTTGAGATAGAACAGAAGAAGAATCATCTTAGGGTGACTCAGAAAAAGTATGCCAAGACTTTAGTAGAAAAATATCGTATGACTGATTGTAAGCCCAAAGCAACACCGATGGAATCAGGGCTTCAATTATCACGGTATGATGACTCACCATAGGTAGATGGCACGCTATATCGATAGATGATTGGAAGCCTCATCTATCTGACCAATACTAGACCAGACATTACTTATGTTGTAAACTATCTTTCTCGGTTCATGCAGGAACCAAAGGTCTCTCACTAGAAAGCAGCTAAGCGTGTTCTTCACTACATTCAGGGTAGTGTAGATTATGGTCTAGAGTATAAGAAGAATAACTCATTCTTCTTACAGAGTTACACTGACTCTGACTACGTTGGATCCATAGATGACAAAAAATCAACATCAGGATATGTATTTCATCTTGGATCTGGTCCTGTCTCATGGCATAGTAAAAAGCAACAGGTGGTTGCTTTATCTTCAATAGAGGTAGAGTATCGCTGCACGTGGAGTTGTGTGTGAAGCGATATGGTTAAGTCACATCTTGGCTACCATGGGCCTACCAAAGAAACTTCCTATTCACATGTTTTGCGACAACTCAGGTGTTTTGAACTTGGTCAAGAATCCAGTACATCATGAACGTACAAAGCATATTGACACAGATTGTCATTTCATTCGTGATGAAGTTCCTAAACACAGAATCAAGCTCCAACACATTCCCATCGACGAACAAGTTGTTGACATCTTCACAAAGGCACTTGGACGTGTCAAATTTGAACTGTTTCGAAGTAAACTTTGTATATCAAAGTAATGTAATAAAGGGGGGATGTTAGGGTAAAATAGGTAGTATATTGCATTATACTACATAGATTATTACATTTACTTTTTACTGCATACCATGAGATATTTACTATTATAAATATCTATTGGTTAACCTAGAGTAAATCCTAAAATATCCTAGGTCAGATATTTTAGGTTAGTTGTTCAGTTAGACTTCTCTACCTAGGTTAGTGGTTAGCATCACGTTTCTCTCAACCATTTGGTTGGCGTGATTATAGCTAATCGGTTTACTTTGTAAATCTATTTAAGCTTATAATTTCCTAAGCTGAAGCTAATGTTAATTTGATAATCTTTTGATTATTATTATTTTGGTGCATCTTCTCACTACATGACTTGTAGTGGAGCAATGCAGAGGTAAATTTTTATCAGTAACATTTTTCATAGCCTAATTGCAAAACAAATGAGGAAATTTTGATGGGTTCAAAAATAGTGAATGAATTCACAAAAAACACATTAATCTAAAGCACATGAAGTGTTTACATTCAATTGAAGTTATTTAACCCCATATTTCTTGTATGTTACTGGATGATTTATATCTTGCTAACCTTTGGTTTTCTTGATTTTAGACTGGGTTCTTTATCCGAAATGCTTAGGAGCATTTTTCAACAGATTCACCATTTGTTGTTGCCATCGCACAACGTACCCCAAATTTTGGGACCCACTTGAAATTTTTATTTTAGTATGATTTTTTGTTTGCATTGAAGGGTTTTGATGGTTAATTTTTATCAAATAGTTTTGCAGTGTGGATTGCAAAGTTAAATTACATGTCAAGGTTTCAAGGTCTTCATGTAGAGTTTTAGTGCAAGATGTCGAGAGGAGGTCCGAAGATTAACCATGGTTATGATTTTAGCATTAATATATTTATAGTTGATCTCCTTGTCAAACCTTAAGAAGCTCAAGTTAAATCCTTGTAAGCGAAGCTCCTCATAAAATTCAATGGGTTAAATTTTGCAATATTTAAGGAGGTCAAAGTTTACGTCTTGTTAAAACATGCATAAATCATGTCCAAACGAACCACATGCTTTTTAATGGAAATATTGACCTGTACCTAAACATGTTGAATTGCAATTTCAAATACCTTGATTAGCTACATATTCCTACACATTAATAAAAAATAATAAAACAAAATAAATTAAAAAAGATTATGATAAAATAAAAATATAAAATAGCAAGGTAATTACTATATTGAATAATTTCCACATTGTGGAATTATCACGTTAAATAATTTCCATATTGTATAAAGGTCCACTTTGTAGTCAATAAATTCCACTGCATGGATTTTTATAAAGTAATATGGATTTTTGTTTTATAAAGTAATTTTAAATTAAAATTTTGAACTAATTTTGTGATCATGTGGCTAGGTTATCAAAATAGGACAACCCAATTTTTGAGGCAAAACTATGCCAACCTACGGACGTAGTGTCGGAGCACAGTCAACACAAGGGTACAATTTTTGAGGATCTATACTGTGGCATGATTTTCAAGGTGAACCCTTGACCTGACCAACCAGTGGACACAACACCGAAGCATGGTCAACATGAAGGCACAAAGTTTGAGAGATGAACTCAACGTGGAGGTAAATACCAAGATGCCCCTAAGGGGCTAGCTGAGTCACTTCTATTTATGCTCTTTTGCATGGATAAAGAATACTTTGGTTTTCCCTTGGCACATGTGGGATTAAAATTGAGGCTTTGTTTATTCTTTCACGCCTAATGTTTATGCTTCTCATGAAGTTACGTAAACCTCTACTGGATAGAGCAAGAAATCATTACAATACATAATGTTGCTAAAATATTTTACTATATGCAACGTCGATGGTGGCGATGGTGAGCATCTAGATGAGGAATCGGTAGTGAATGAGCACCATTTTCTTCCACAAAGTTGACTGAACACATAAGGTAAGTTTACACATAAGTCGTTGTTTGGTGTGGTGTAAAATCCTGTGCTATGCATGGTGGTGATGATGCTTATAATTAGTGTTATGGTGGATATGGATGTGGAACGTAGTTCAAATGCTATAGTGCTTGAATATTTTTTAGAAGCTTGTTTGAAGATCGATTGATAAGATGTTTCCTCCATTGGAGCACAAATGGAAGTTATATCAAATATGATAGTAGTATTGGAGAAATTATTCATCTCCACGATGCCAGCATGGTCATCACAAACAATTAATAGAGTTGGTTCTCACTCAATATTAAAATATATGGCCTGAAATTGGTAATTGGCACTACGGATGATATGTTCTCATGAGTTTGAGTAAAATAGGAAAGCTATAATTGAATGAGACTGCATTTCTTGCTACAGTACTCAATACCAGTAGTCCATGCTATACTCAATGCCAATTATCTATGAACTAAGTGACATGTTCTCACTATAAACATAACAACTTGTTTAATTCATCGTGTCCTACATCGATGTTGGTTACTAGTAATTTGGTGATTGAATTGGGAGGTCCAATATTGACAATGGAAACTAGAAGGATATCATTGATACCTACATTTTCAATACCTACCTGTCAAACCTAAAGAAGGACAAAGTCAAAATTTGGAAAACACAAAAGAGTTTTGGAGGAGATGCTAGCTTCCTGGAGGGCACAACATTGGCATTTGGACAGGCTATAGAGCATGAAAAGAAATATTAATTTAGAACCTCGTAAAAGTAAAGAAAGTTTGGCATTGTGGAGGTTTATGTCACGCATAGTTCTCTAGTGGCATTAGAATTACTTGGTTTAGACATTTCAGATACAAGATAAGAGAATGAATTGGAAGAAGGAGATCAACATGGTAAATCAGTACCAAAGTTGAATATTGCAATGCTTATTGTGGGAACTATGAAAGATATTCAGCCCTTTGTTGTTATTCCAAAATATCTACAGAAGTATGGACACAATGTCAATTTGGTAGTACATTTATACCATCAAGACATTCAAAAATTTACTTCCAAAGAAAATGGTTGAAATCTATATTCAACTCATTACTACCTGCATACACTGAATCAGATATTGATTTCGATTCTCTATTTAGGGTGCAAGAAATTATGGTAAATATTTCTGCATACGGACGTGTATAGGTTGCAAAAGCTCTCCATGTGCCTCTACTTATTTTTTTACAATGCCTTGGATGCCCATATTTGAATTTCCTCATCCATTGGCATGAGGGACACAAAACACTGGCTATCGGTTAGCATATGTGGTTGTGGACATATTAATATGGTTTGGAATCAAAGGTATCATCAATAATTTTTGGAAGAAGAAGCTGAAACTCACTCCTATAGTGTACTTGAGTGCATATTACAGATTAATTTTAGACTTATCAGATACATGTGGAGTCCACATATTGTACCAAATCTTGTATATGCGGTATTTATAAGCATACCTCTTAAAGATCCATTGAATATTACTTGTATTATTCTTCAAGCGTTAAAAGAGACCAGCCAGAGAGGAATTATTGATAAAAACAAGGGGAAATATTTCTGTCATTAACCATGCAGTTTGAATTTAATTATTTTTAAAGTCTTAATAGATTATTAATCAAGGGTGAAGATCTAAAATGAAAATGATGACCAAGAGGAATACTCTATATTAAGATAAAGTTTAATGGTAAAAGTGAAACAGTGAAGAGTTGTTTGAGAATAATTAAGGAAATTTTAAATATCCATTCAAATGCACAAAAAAAATATTAGAGAATATTGGCAGCAAGTGCATGTTGTAGAATTGAGTTGTGGAAGAACATCTCCTCCCTGGTTGCTGGACTACAAAAATTTCACCATTGTAATCCATTTGAAGCAAGGTATTCTGAAGGAGCATTCATTAAACATATTTCATTTTGGCAATATATTGGATTTTTTAATAATTTTTATGCATGCGAATGGTAGACTTATTTATTTTTTCTAATATATTGTGTTATTCCCTTAGAATATTGCATCACATTAATTTTGGGTTGTGTGAAGACTGATCGGTTTAATGTTGATTTAGGTTCATAATATTTGTTTATGTAGATTCAGGTTGAAATTTTAGAAGTTACAACGACTTGTTATTTTCATTTTATTTTCTCAAACCCTAGCTTTTACATTTTTTTTATTTCATAAAATAAAAAATAAAAATTAAAACCCCAAAAAGAAATACGTCAGTTTCAAGAATTAAGATTCAAATTTTCATATTTCCGTAAATTTACATTTTTTTAATGAAAATTTGAAATTTAAAACTTTGCATAGTTTTTAAATAATCATTTAATTTCATTTACGTAAAATTTAAATTTCAATAAATTTCAATTTTACATTAAAGTGAACAATTAATATGATATTCCAAAGTTTTACATTGCAAAGTTAGATTTAATCATTCCATTTTTATTTTCAAGCAAATATTAACAATCAAAGATAAAATTTGATTAACAATCAAAGATAAAATTTGATTAACAATCGAAGATAAAATTTGATTAACAATCGAAGATAAAATTTGATTAACAATCAAAGATAAAAATTGATTAACAATCAAAGATAAAATTTGATTAAAAATCGAAGATAAAATTTGATTAACAATTTGAGATAAAATAAATTAAAATCAAAATTTCAAAGGTTAAAATCAAAGGTTTATTACATTTCAAAGGTTTTTTTTCAAAGTAAATAAGTTGACCAATAATTTCACATTTCATAAATTTCATGAACAACATAATCATTGCAAATCAAATCAACACCAAAATATACCCATTGTTAATAGGTTTATGCAACACCGAGGTATCCAATTAACTTTTGGTATTTCACATTTTTCACTAAGCATTGCAAGTATTTTAATACATTAAATCATAAATATTTCCTTGCAAGAGATGATATCCGTGTAGGATCCTAACTGTGAGTATATTCTTGTAATTGGATAGAAATATCACTCAACATGTAGCTATCGTCCAATATTCTAAGATGGAACAATTCCATATAGCTTTCCCTTGTATTTTCTACCAAATAAGGATTTTGATCAATGCTTCAACTTCAATATTAACAATGTAGAAAACTATAGGGTAACAACAAGAGTGAAAGCATGCTAGCTTATTTGGATTAATTTTAGCTACCAATTTATTTGTTATCTTTATATAAAATATAGGAAAATAGAATAAACTACCTAAATAAAGGTTGAATGGGGATTGAATAGAAATTAGTGCCATAACAAGGGTGTTAAAGAAATTGGGTAATTAATGATTGGGTCAATATCTCAATGATTAGTTTCTAGATTTTCAGCGGAGCACAAATAGGAAATAAATGGGAGTTGAAGCAAAATGATATTTTCATTTTTTTATTATAAGAGATTAATGCATTAGTAAACATGCTTTTTAATTTGAATGTATTCAAAGCAGGAGTGGAGGGGTTCAAATCTTGGAGGGTTGCAAAGCAATATATTTTGCATTTGAGTAGTTGTAAGAGAATCTTGTTGCTCACATGGAAATCATAACTCTACCTAATTCCACAAGTATTTAGAAGATGCACATATGTAACTAGATATTTTTAGTTGAAAAACTATTTAGCAATAGTTAAGTAGAGGCATAACCAGAGTTTTAGACTAAAATATGAGAGTTAATGATCTAGTCCATTATCAGATTGGTCAAAGTTTTTTTTTGTTGTAACAACAAAAATTAACTAGGATGTCTTTCGTATCTTTTATATTTCCACTATAAATATAGTTATAAGGTCATAAATAGTGTTGTTATGTCATTAATGCCTTGATAGTGCACATTTTTAAGATTATATTATTTTTTACTTTTTTTACTTGTATAAGATAATGAATTATTTATATAACTCAAAATTACAATCTTCTCATCCAGTCTTCTTGATATACTTTGACCCTCCCTGATACATATTTTTATCTAGAAGTTTATCTTAATAACTATTGTGGACACTCGAAGCCTTACGTCTATAATAATAAAGTCATATATGGCCTATACATTCCAGTTACCACTTTTTTTGAAGAGGGAGGTATTGCATGTTGGAAGAAGCATTTCAAGTGTAGTAGATAGAAAAATAAGAGTAGTTAATTGGAAATCAAGCAAGAGAGTATGGAGTATATTCCTTCTCCATATAATGACCATGCTAGTAAGTAATTTCAACAATTTTTTTGTTGGTTGGTAATCGAACAAGAGTCCATGAAGAGAATGATTTTATCCACTTAAAGATCATTTAAAATATTTAGAAACATCTAGAATGGCATAAAAAAGAACTCTTGATATTGTTTCTCAACCAACAAAATAAAAGAAAATATTGAACATGTTGAAGGTGATACGATGATTTATCTCAACAAAATGGAATCCAATCATACACCATAATGTTGACAACTTCCAAGAAATTAGTGATACTATCCAAGAGGGTGGAAAGAAAGAGAAAAGTAGAAATCATCAATTGTTATATATGAAAAAATCATTGTCCATCATAGTTGATTACTGTGGTAGTATAGCTCTTAGAGAGAGAGGTTTTAAAATTGGTATAACTATTGCTTTGAACATACCATAAATAATATTTTAACTATAAATCCTGTAAGATGCATCTAAAAAAGTAGTTAGATCATGTTAGATAAATCCTTGTTAACTCTATCCAAAAAATTCTCATCCAACCAAATACTAACCATTTTTCCAAGAAAATGTCTCAACTATATATGTTACCATAGAAGTTTAAAATAGACGACTTTACAAAACATCAAGCAATAACTTATAATAGAAAAACAAAGCTTTGCAAACCTTCTCAAATATTAAACAAACATGAGAAATATTTTCTTGTGGAGGTAGAACAACATGGGAATCATATCATGTAATTTTGGAGATGAAATTCATATTTTAGCAAAATAGGTCCATATTGGATCCAAAAGGTGCCCTACATTATGACAAACAAAAATTGTGCTTCAGTTTCTTATTTCCTATATATTGATTGTTTTAAACATTATTTTGTATACTATCTAAACCATGCTATCATGCTCTTTATGTGCATTCACCTAAATATTGGTAGTAAGTTAAAAAATTACCAAGGTGAAAACAATGCCCATGGGGTTGAAATATGATCGGTGAGAACGTCTGACTCACAAAGAGCCAACAGGGTTCAATTACATGATGCTTGGAAAATGGGTGTTTTAGGAATCAGTTTCCCAACCAAAATGACCAAATCAAAGTTTCCATAAAACAAGACACTACCCAGTTCTTGATACTTTAGATCTGAGATTAGCACCATGCCTTCAAATTTTAGTTATTCTACAAACAAAAGAGGAAGGGTCCTCCAAAAAGGGTCATATTTGAAAAATCTAATGAAAGACATAAAAATCAAGACATAAAACAACAATTATCTTTGTAGGTCCTCTAGACAGGGTCGAATTAGAAATCAAATCCTTCAAAACCCTTACACATGCAGTCATTTTGTTCTACTTAACAATGAGTAGCAAACCTCGATACAATGTGTATTTGCTTTCACTAATTAGGTTCATTCAAAAATAAGTGATTCAAGATCAAAAAAAAAAAAAAAAACAAATCAAAATGTAAATAAGTCCATGAATCCATTAAAAAGACCAACTTGTTAATTTTATATGAAGGAAGAAGATGAAGCAAGATTTTTGTTAGATTTGCATCCAGAACCTTGAGGAAGAAAAAATAAATGGGATGTTGATGTTGCTCTCTTTTATGCATAGGGTGAGGATATTTGTGATAACAAAACCTCACAAGGTCATGTAACTATTTATTTAGTAAATTAGAAATCCTCTTTTTTTTATGAATGGGTTTCAAATTTAGGGGTAGTAAGGCACATGATAAAGCACACACATCTTCTATAGGGTTACAACACATTGAATTCAAGGGAGCATGTGATTGTTAAAGATGACTCTTATTTATAGGTGGTAGGATATGGAGATTAGTATTGGATATTTCCTTATTCTTATGGTTTATTCAACTTCAACACCCTTACACATGCAATCATTCTATTCTTCTCAACAACGGGTAGCAAACCCCAATATAAAAATGAAAACCTTTTATAGGCACTTAAAGAACAAAAGAGAAAAACAAGAATAATAATAATTAAAAAGGCACATAACCAAAAGAAATGGACAAAAATATACATGAAGGTTGGAATTTTTTAAACTTACAATTTATTGAAATGGAGGAAAGAAATGAACGATTTAGATTAGCCCTAAAAGGATATGGGAAATACAATAAATACCAAAAATAATGCAAAATTCCAAACCCTAAAAGTTATAGTAAATACCATGTCCTCAAAAATTTTGCAATGCTTGTTAGTAGGCTGCTCTTCTCTTAATAAGTAGCATTTCCTATCTATTCTTATCAAGTTCTGACTTCATGAACCTTTCAGGGTGACCTCTCAAGATATAAAGGCCCATCAATGCATTTAGTGAGCTCGCTCTTAAAGTAATACTTCTTCGAACCTCAGTGAGCGGGAAATAATAGACAAGTGGAACTTGCACCATGAGCCAACTCATAATATGTGTATGCACATACCGATACACATACCGATAGAAATATGAAGACAAGAAACCATGGATCTAAAATCTACCAATAACAAATTATAAATCATTTAACATCAAGTTGCATGTGTAGGTTGTTGGTCCTCTTACTTTTTAATCAATGATGCTACGATATTTATACAAGCTATTTATTTCTAGTGACATTCAAAAACCCTCATCAGGGTAAAATTTACGTAAATTTAAAGACATTTAGTCCTAAGAGGGTGGTTACCATAAGAGGGTAATTTAGAACTACCCTCATAGGGTCTATTAGGGTGATTTTTTACCACCATAAAAAATTGCCTTAATTCAGTTGTCGTTAAAGCCCTTTTTTGGTGTAGTGATGGTCACCATATGAAATAAGTGCCACATTTCAAATAAAATAGCCAACAAGGGTGGGGGATCTCCCAAAATGATATCCTTCCACTCAAATGTGGTGAAGGAAAAGGATCTAAAAAGGAAAAAAAACACTCCCAAAGAGATTGAGCACGAGCACAAACCCAAAAAATATGGATAAAGTCTCTAGACTAAAGATAAAAAGGGCAATAAGGGTTAGGTATGCCTAAATTCTGGAAACGATCCCTAATAGGAAGTTGATGGTGTAAAAGACTCCAGGCAAAATAGGAAATTTTAGGTTCAAAGAAAGTAGCCCAAGTAGTCTAGAACCTGTGCATCCAAACACGCCAAGGGGAGGAGACCTTCCACCATTGATTGAGCTTATCAATCATGGGATGTAAGGAGATAGTCATCCATACCCTAATCGAGCCTTATAGTTTTATAGTGGAGTGCCTAGATACCACTTCCAGTCCTTCCACCATGGTCGTTGTGAAAGCATAAAAATATTGTGTAACATGGAGTCAGGGAGAGCAGCCTTGATAGCTTCAAAATTATCTCTATTAGAGTGACTAAGCCTAAATTTGGCTTTGAATTCATCCTAAGGGAGCCAATCCCTGGTAGAATGAGAAAATAAATCAGTGATGCATCACACACCTTTGTAAAATAATCTAAGTGCATGAACCCATGAAACCTGCACAAGTGGGGAACTCTGATAGGTGATAACAAGGAACCACCAAACATTCATCTAGTTGATGGAGAGGCCATGCCAAAAACATTGGAAATTCCATCTAAGCCAAGTTTTAACACTCTCCCAAGATTACCAAATGTTCCTAATGATAAAGGATCCTATCAATTTTATAGACATAGGGGCAACAAGGAGGGAAGGGAATCCCATGCCCCTCCAACTCTTATAACCAAAAGAGGAACATTCACTGATATAGTGTCAAATGAGAATCTTCTAGACCTCATTGCTTGTGAGGGTTCTAATGACCCACTTCACATAGAGGGCCAAACCTTGATGCTGGGTATTGTGAATGCTAAACCCACCATGGCTTTTAGAAAGACAACAATACCCCCAAGCAACATGATGAAATATTAAACCATTATTGGAAGAGGACCTTAAAAATTCTCATAGAAGCTTATCAAGCTTCTTATAGTAGTTTTTGGATAGGACCCAATAGTAAGAATAATAAACATGGGTGGCTACAATGACTTTGGTGCAAATTTAGAATTTACCAGCAAGGGAGAGCTTCTTGGTGGACCAGTAGGTAAGTTTTTGTTCCACCCTATTAATAATATACTTCCAAAACTATGATAAAGAAATATTAAAGGTAAAAGGAATATCTAAAAAATAAAATATTTCCCCCTCTTGGATGATCTTCCATTGATATTGACTAAGCCAGTGGGGCATCAGGTTGAGAAATTACCTATAATATTGAGTCTTTCTCCATTGAATGGAGGATCCAAAAGCTAGAAAAAAAGTGTCCAAGAAGGCAAGCATATGATGAATGAAACCTTCTTCTTCAATATAAGTGAGGAAAGAATCATCAAAAAAATGATCATTGATCAACTGAGTCTCAACTTTGGGTAGAGAAATTCCCTGAATAGACCCCTGAGTAGTATGGTGAGCTAGTAAATAGCCAATTCCTTCAACATCGAGGATATAAAGGGATGTATCCAAATGATAGTATTTTCTAATGGATCGAAAGATTCTAATGGATGAGTACTTGTGTTTTTTAATGTATAAAATAACTGAAGCCTCACCAAATAATATTTCCATGAAAATAATGAAAAAGGGCCCAAAACCAAGAGCTTTAAGCATGGATAGAATGAAAAACTAGTTGATCCTATCATAGGATTTGTCAAAGTCATTTTTTATTAATAGTTATCAATGGTTGGAATTGTGAGCCCACTTCATGCTTTCCCAAATAGCATTAATATTATCAAGGATGAATCTACCCTGAATGAAGCCAATTTATTCTGGGTGCACGATAATAGGAAGGAGATGGTGGATGTGTAAAGCCAGAGCTTTGGAAATGATCTTATAGGAAACATTAAGAAGAGTAATAGGCCTAAAATTGATGATGATTTTAGGATCACCAATCTTGGGGATAAATTTAATAATCCCTTAATTAATACTAGGGCCCAAAGAACCCTTAGATAAGGCCTCCTGATAGAATTTAAAAATATTAGGCCCAATAGTGTCCCAAAGGGACTTGTAGAATTCTAGGGAAAAGCATCAAGACCAGGGGACTTATCATTGGCCATATAAAAAAGAGATTCCTCTAGATCCTTAAAAGAGAGGGTCTTTTCATAGGTATCTCTTTGAGACTTAGACAACCACTCTAGGACAATAGAAATGCAGGATTTAAGAGCCTAGTCACATTGCATGGAGCAATCCTAAGTCGCAAACAAAATCTAGCAGTGCTCTTCAAAAGTAGAGAGAATATTAGGAAGTTTTAAAACTGATATCCATTAATGTTAAGGTATTTAATTCCCAAAAATTTATTATGGGGATGCAAGTGATGAAATAACTCCTTGGACACCTTTTCTCTAAATTAGAGCCAGTGCAACCTTACCTTGATTTGCATCCCTTTGGCATCATAGTGTCTCTACCGTCAAAATATAGCATTTAACCATAGAAAGGTGCCCCTAAAGCTCCTTATTAAAAGGATTATACTAAAGCTAATTAGATGCCATTTCCAACTCCTGCTTAAGAGTAGCGTTGGAGCGATGATGAAACTTATAAATCTTACACCCAAGCGAGTGTAGGAAACTGGAAATGCATTGGATAACAAGATTCCACCAATCAATCCATCTTGAGACCCATTTTGTTTTGGGAACTATGTTTCAAATTTTTATAACATAGTCCCTCAACATGGGGTGGTGCATAATAGAGGTATTAAGTTAAAACTGTGATCGATAAAGAGGATTGGGGATAAAAGAAACTAGAATGGAAAAGGAAATGGGAGAATGGTCAGACTAGCAAAGCTCAGGGTGGACAGAGACAAAGAGATATGAATATGAGGGCCACTCAAAGGAGAAAATATCAAAATCTAAGAGGATGGTTCTACCCAATATTTACAAAATATGACTATCACCCTATTGGTTTTTAGACCACGTGAACCAAGCACTAGTAGGGAATGAAGAGGGTAAAAAGTAGTTGGGATCAAAGAGTCCCAACTTTTATTTCATAAAAAAATATGCTTCTATTTACCTTGTGGCCCACCTCATAGGAATAAGATCCACCTTGTGTGGGAATTTTATCATATTGAAGTCTCCACAGAGAAACCAAATAGCATGGGGTAGAGAGAGCACCACCCACAACCAAAGTGCACAATGGCCATTGGCGTTGTTAGGCGCATAAATATTGAGAAATCCAAGAATATGGCCATTGTGCCCTTAAAATATGATTATAATGGTCATAAACCCAAGAGATCAGTCTAGAATGATAAGAATTTGAAAGGTATATGATTGCCCTTCCTTTACCTATGTCATGCATAGTATGCAAACTATGGCCTCGAGGCCAAAGAAAGGAGCAAGTACTAGATAAAATAAAGTTGGTGAATTTGAATTCTTAAAGGCAAAGGATATCGATACTAGAAAATTTGATCTTAAATTCATCCAAATCTTGATGCACTATGTACTTACGCACATCTATCAAACCCCTGACATTCCAAGATATGCACTTCATGAGACATGATCAAGAAGCATATTTTCTTCAAAGACCTTGAAGTCCTCAAAATATGCCAAAGATTCAAAGGTGTGTGTGAGAAACCTATTATGGTTTTCATGAAATTTTTTTTTGTCGTTGCTTCTCCAAAAGGATACTTGAGGTCTCTCTAACTAGACTACAAGAGCGATGAGGGTTTTGAGAGGGAACTTCACTAGGCATATTAGGTGGAGAGAGAGGGAATCCACTTGAAGGGATGGACTTTGGTATAGCTGATAGCTTAGCTAACTAGGAGGCTTAAAGAGTTTGGGAAACATTTTTGATATTACCACTAGAGGTATCTATAGGAAGAGAAATATCAATTCCTTCTATAGAGGTTGCATGAGAGCTCCCTGATTGAGAGCTCAATTGAGTCTCCTTTTTACCACCTCCCATAGAAGGTTGGAGCCAGTTACCTTTACTATTCTTCCTGGTAACAGATGTCCATTCATCCTATCCATTAGGGATAGGGGTATATTTAACTGTATTTGAAAGTGTAGGTAATGAGAAAACCTTGTGTTCTTTTCCTTTTAGATATAATTAAATTTCAAGTGTGCACAGGGGAGATTCATTAGAATCTCTACTTCCCCACTTGAGGACCTCTTTCCAAAGGAGATATCAAGGATATGAAAATCCTTAATACAAATAGACCCCTACTTTTATAATTTTTCCTATGGTTGTATTAAGGTTGATGTAATTCTTGTTTTGTGGTGTTTATGAATTCAATTAAGACAAACACCTAAAATTTTTGAATCTCTATTAATCTTGACTCTTTATCAAGCCTTAATGGTTATTTGAACCTAAATCATCAAAACCATATAAAATGAAATGCTTAGTTTAAATCACACAAATGCAAGAAGAAAAGAGCTAACCTATATGTACTTCAAGTTTTCAATGCACTAGACTAAGGAGATTTTGATTTCAGGGCAAACAGAGAGAGATGCAATCAAACAAGCTAGCATGAATGCAACTATATGCTTTCCAATTTATTGACTAAGTACTTGAATGTAATGGAAATATTAAAACTAAGCGTAAGGTTACTTTATTGATTAGTATTTCAATTTTTTGTAAAGAATCTACAATGGTTTGTGAAGAAATTGCAAGGTTTTGTAAATGATTTGGGTTTTCTAACAAGGATTTCTTAATTTTCCAAAGTGTAATTTAAGTTTCAAAATAGAAGAAAATCAAAAATAAAATGCAGAGAAAATAAAATTGTTGAGCTAGGGATGGGCCAAGTGGTTGGATTACCTCTCCTAAAGTTTGTTTGCTATGCCAATAAAAGGTTCCAAATTCACCACTGATTCCAAATTTGCCATAGGGGTAGTGAATTTGGTAAAACCTGCTCAAAAACTAAAAAAATAGGTTTTTTGATTTAAGGGATTTGTCTGAGGGCTGGATAGGGTAAATACTTATCTAAATAGCTGATCAAACCTCTCATTGATAAAAAATGATTATGTTTATCTCCTAGAGTGGAATTTGGTCTGTTTCCAAATTTGCCAATGGGTATACAAATTAATTACTAGAAAATTTGGTTTGAGTGGCGAGTTTAGTTTTGTAACTCTGGTTGCCAAATTCACCACAAGGATGGTGAATTTTGTCCTAGATGAGAATTTTGAAGTTTTAGGGTTGATTTTGATAGGTTCTTACCATGTTTCTGAGCTAAGAGTTGGTGAGAATGATCCTACTATGATCTAGAAGGTATGTAGATAGCATAATCAAAGGATTGAATCTCTAAAACTTGGTTTTACCAAATTTTCCATAGGGATGGTGAATTTATCTTGGGTAGGATTTTTGAAGTTTTAGTGTAGATTTAGGATCAATTTGAAAGATATTTTAGCTGAAATTGATAGATAAGGATCCCACTATAATTTATAAGGTCTGTGTGTAGGAAAAATAGGGAATTAAACCTCTAAAACAAAGAATTGAAGGACTGAAATTTTAATGATAGAAGGGAAGGGTGAAATCCCCTTAGGGGTCTACAAATTTGATAAATCAGAATTATTAGAGGTTGTGGGATGCAATCAGAAGGTTAAGGAATATTGTATTAGGGTTATCCTAACTTCAAACGAGATTAAATCAACAAATTATAGTGACAATTTTGAGAATTTAACAAACTGTGTTAAGAAATTTCTCAAAACTTACAGGAAATGAACAACATGTAAATATGAGAAAATAGAACTGAAACTTAATGTAACAGAAGTAAAAATGATCTAAAATATAATACGAAGTGTTAAGAAATGTGAAATATAGTCAATTTAAGTTGACAAAAGCAAATTAGTGCTCTAATGACAAGAAATTTTACTTAGAAGCTAAGTTCATAAAATGAAAAAGATACTATGTAAATGCTTGAAGAAGGAAAATAGAAAGCAAAAATGCTTAATTTATGAAAGCAAAATTGCATGGAGGAAAATAAAAAGGATTAGGATATTGTAGGTAAGATATAAAACTTGCAGTTAAAATGTTAGTAAATATTTTTATCCAGAAACATGCAAAGAGAAGTATAATAAAAAAATCCTGTAAAATAGAGGATTAGAGGTAAAGTATGATAAAAATATAAAAGTAAAGTAAGATGAGCTTGCAAATTTACGTTAGAGATAATAATAAGGATGCTAAAATTGAATAAGAGAGCTGCAAAAACACTGTTAAAATATTTTAAAATAGAATTAGGGGCTGCCAAAGAGAAAGGTTAAAACTCTACAAGAGAAATTAGAGCATAAAAAATGAAATGATAAAAGAGAAGTGACAAGTTAGCAAGGCTACAACCTAGAGGACAAAATATTGTGAAGCCAAGGTGAGAGAAGAGAATAAATAATCTCGGAGAGCTCTCTTTCTTGCCTCCAATTATGACTTCCTTGCTCCCAAGTCCTTGCATTGCTTGAATTGCTCTCAATGCTCACAAAGGATGCTCAAATGATTGGTAAAAAATTATGCAACTCTTGGGAAGGATTTTGAAAAAGAGGAATTCTAATTCTAAAAATATGGGCAGAGATTTACTACAGTAGAATTGCTTGCCAAATACTTGCCCCATGGTCTCCTTAAATAGGATTTGGGAGAGGACTTGGTGGGAATGAGAGGATAAGATCAATTCAAACCAATTCATCCTAGACATTCTTGGAGCATGCGGGATAAATGGTGAAGTCAAAGGGAGGCTTAAACCATGCCCAACTAGTTCGTGTGGAATATTCTCGATTATTTTTCCAAACTCACCACAATTTTCCAAATTCACCATAAGTGTAGAAAATTTGGTTATGAGTGGCGAATTTAGTAATAAATCAGATCAGATTTGGGATAGTTTAAATTTGAAAAGGCTACCAAATTCACCACTTTCCAAATTTACCACCAAGGTGGTGAATTTGGTAAAAACTGATTTTTAGCCAAAAAAGCTTGATTTTGCAGTTTTGCCAAATTTGCCACTCATTTTGCCAACTTCACCACTAGATAATTTGGTCAGAGTGGTGAATTTAGTAAGGGTAAATTTTGGTGTCCAGATTGATGGGGAATTATAATTTTGATGTTTTTGAAGTTTAGAACTTATTTTGGGAATATTTAGAGTGTTTACGACCAATTTTGGGAAGTCGTGATTAGTGTCAAAATTGAGTGTTTACATTTTTCCCCAGTGTTGACATGACACCTGAGATATTATGTTAAAAGTTAAGTTGTGATACTCAATTTTGACGTTGTGATGTATTGTTGTTGTGATTTTTTGTTGATTTATAGAATCGATTGAGATTTTTGTTGTTTTTGATGATTTTGTATATATATACCTTGTTTTACGTACCTTGATATTCAGAGAAAATTGTTAGGTCTTATGAAATTTTCTTGCCCTAGGAACACGATGTCTAAAAATCATGTGTCTGATTACATGTTTTAAAGTAAATTTTTGAGATACACGGTGCTTATATTGGTTAGTGCTGATATATTGAGGGTTTAAAAGGTAAAAGAGGAGGTGAAAATGACCTCATTTGCACTCTTACCTATTATAGAAAGTTAGAGAGGGTGAGATAGAGTTGTTGGAGAGGATGGATCATATCGAGGATTGACACATCATTTTGATGCAATTTAAGGGATAGGTGGTGTCAGAGCAAAAGCGAGAGGTAGGTGTTTGTTTTGACTCCAAATTTTTATATTTACGGTATTTTTATCCATTTTTTTGAACTTTTGGTGAATTTGGTGCCAGTGGTGAATTTGGTAGAGGTGCCATTAGCGATTTTTGTCCCAGTGGAAAATTTGGCACTAGTGAATTTGGTGCCAACGATAAATTTGATCAAGGATAACCACTTTTGTTTTGCATTATTTGACTTTGATATGTGCAAATATAGGCATATTTATACTTGTCAAAAAGCTCTTTTCGAGGGCTATCCAATGGTAATGTTTTTATGAAATTTTGAGATGATTTGATGAGATTTATAACTCATTATTTCAAATATATTTTTTGTAGGTAATAAATGTTTTGACGAGCAGGGAGCATCATCCTAAGTTCTTGGGGAGCATATTAGAGGACGAGCAAAATGTTGAGGATGTGGCGCTTTTGTTATTGATAGGGTTATACTATGTCACCTATATGCCTAAGTTGGAGTTTGATCACTTATTGTTGACAACCCTTACGGAGAGGTGGTATCCATCCAAAAATACCTTTAGATTATTGATGGGTGAGATGACTGTTACTTTGGAGGATGTATGGTGCATTCTCAAGGTTCTAGTCTGAGATGTTCCTATTCATTTAGGTACTAGGAAGCTAACAATTTTATATGATGGTGAATTTTTTAGGGATGAAGAAGGGATAAAGGATCAATGATGCTTATTTTGGGGGGCATATTGATCAAAGTACTACACTTTTGGTTGTGGTGGTATCTAGACTGATGATGAGTGATACTAGTAGGAGTTTCATGCCATGGGGATGGGGATAGATTTTAGTAGGGCTGAGGGATAGTCAGATAGTTTATGCCTAGGTCCCAACCATATTAGCTAGGTTGTATCATACTTTGCACCAAGTGGTCTACCAACTAGTTTAGAGTTTGAATTGCTGCACTTTGATCAAGGTTTGGGCATGGGAGCATATAGCTATTCAATGAACCATAATGGTAATGATGAGGATTGACCATGAGAGTCTTACACTTAATAGATGTGATAGATGTATTCATCTCTCATATTGTAATCTAAATCGGGTGAGGCATATTATTGATGATATGCAGGTGGTGCACATCACATGGCAACCATGGAGAGATGTGTATGCGTGGTCTGAGGACCATAAGGAGCTAGCTAGAGTGAGATGGATTTGGTGGCTAGATGACAAGAACAAGGCTTATGAGTTGCATTGATATGATTGAGTGACTCATTAGTTTAGAGAGGTATGAAGAGTACCAACTATTGGGTAGGTTTGGATATGATGAGTGCATCGTGAGACCTAGTGGGATCCCATGGATCCTCTTACCCACTTGGAGGTTGATGAGGATGATATCATGGTCTTGACTCCTACATTGGATGATGTAGGGTGACAAAAAACTATGGTTCTTGGTACATGTGGTTTAGGCCTCATCGATTAACTATGGATTCAACACTGAGGGACTAGAGGTAGATATTACAGGATATGTTGAGTACCTTACGAGCAGTTAGGCATCATTGCAAGAGAGAGGGATGGAAGAGGGTGATGATCAGGTAGAGGATGAGGAGGTCAGATCCTTTATATGTAGCTCCATTGACTGCTATCTTGCTCCTACATGCCCTAGATGGTGGATGGGTGTCAAGTTTAGGTGGGTAGGATTTTTGTGGAGCAGGGCTGGATCTTAGTGGAGGTGTGGGTATTAGTAGGACAATTGTAGAGGCTACAACGACATAGTTGAGACTAAAGTATCACACTTTGGAGGAGGTGAGTAGCTATTTAGTGGAATTAGAGGCTTTATGATTGGATAAGGTGACCAAGATTAGGGGTGAGGTGGTTGACCTTAGGGATGAGGTAGTTCAAGTGCAGACGGATAGTAGAGGGGTCATTTCTAGGCTCCAATCTATAACAACCCTGGGAACGTGCGCACCGCTCTTAACTCTACTTGCGATGTTATTACTATACCAAAAATGAAGCTAAAATATTACGAGAAAACATATAACATGAAAATGACAAAGAATGGATCTTTCATTAATATTGAACCCCGGTTACATGTCGGTCCCTCTTAGGGATACCCATCTTGATACAATGATTTACAAGTGGATGAAGAGATGTCCCCTTTTGCAAAAGGGTGGCACGCTCTAAAATGCTTCCTGGTTTCACACACGAAAATGTCTGAGGGCTTACAGATGCCTCCTTCTCTAGGTATGTCTCCCGGATGGATCCTCTTGCTCTCGTATGTCATGGATTATGTCTCGTGAACCTGTGGCCCTGTATGCAATTCAAACAACAATACACGTTTAGCTGTCCGAGATTGCCTCCCCGGATAAGGTTGTTAGTAATCAGAGAATGTAACAGAAATATGATAAAACGATACCATGGAATCAAGTAAATCTAAGCTAATGATATAAGAAAACAAGATAAAAGATGCTATGTCTATTTAAGCTAAGCCTGCGGGCCACTGTCCAAGACAGCGACCGCTAAAGAAAACCTTGCTCTCCTTGCCCCAAAGCTATGGGTCAAAGACTATGATCTGATGTTGAAGAAAGTAGGTGTTATGCCCTTTGATTTGTCAAAGCTCCATCGCACACGTGATCCCAAAGAGAACTCTCTCTCTGAAATGATCTCCTGTATGTGATTCGGGTCTCTATATGTCATATATCGATCATGTGTCTCTTTTGGTGCTCTTAGGCTTGCACCTTTTATAGTGTGAAACCCTAGGTCTATGTCCAAGCCCTAGAAATGAATTTCTCATGCGTAGTGCAAGTTAGCATGAGAAGCCCTTGTCTATTGTCTATATTTGAAGGCCAGTTAACTAAAATCTAACTGCCCACTTGAGTCTTCTATGCGAACTGTTCATTAGCATGAGAAGCTTTTGTCCTTTGTTTATGCTTGAAGGTCAGTTAACTTAAGTCTAAATGCAAACTCAAGTCTCCTATGTGAACTGGTCATGAAAAGGAATGCAAAGTCACTCCCGCTCACCTTTATTGCATGCAGACTACCACTTCCACCCGAGATTGGGCCTGTTTGTCGGCAAACCACTTCTTATGGCTTAGCCACTATCATCTGCAGTGGCTATGATCTGGCCATTGTCATCTATAGTGGCTAAGGTCTGGCCACTCTAGGCTTGAGCGGCTAGAATCTGGTTGCTCTTGGCTTGAGCGGCCAAGCTTGGATGGCTTGAAAAGGCCCCAAATGAGTGGTGAGAACCACTGTTGGTGCTTGGAAAGTCCAATATTATGTCTTATGATCTTATGAGTGTGTCTATGTAAGTAGCTCCCCTAAGCATGACATGATTTAGGTGTCTACAGATGCCCCTTTTTGTGATGCATTGTGTGGAAAACACAACGCTGAGCAAAAACGTAGACTGATCCATTTGTAGGGTGTATGGTGATCAATGGTCTGATCAACGTCGGATGGCCCAATCATGCAAGATGGCATGCATCCCTTGAATCATTGCCTCAATGTTCGGAGGACTTAGCCCAGTGGCTTTTGCATGTTAAATTGCACTCATTCCTCAAACTCAATCGGGTAGCTTCAGCTGCTACAACAATTTCGATCGGTAGGAGAGCTACAATTGAATATGTCATGTCTGCTTACGTTCCCAGCAAACAAGGGAAATTTGTGATTGTTGTATGCAATGATTCGAAGGATGAACATGATTTTGCTATGATCAAGTGATCTTTTGTTGATTTTGATTATGATTAAGTTGAAGTTTTGAACTACTTCTTCACACAATGGATTGGTGAAGAAATGACAATGAATGAAGTGACAAGTCGCTTGACCAATATGACTAATCTGGTTCCTTTCTAGCATTTGTTGCTTTTAATGGGCAATCCCACATCCAAGTGTGATTCCAATTGCTTATGATAATCATCCATCCCTATCCCGAGGAGCGGTCCGACTATCAATAGCCTTCTTAGGGAGTTAGGATGAGTGATTCTATTTATGTTTAGATTGTATCACTTTGACTTAATGTTTTTGATGTCATAGGGGAATTAGAATGACCCCTTCGCACCCGTGGAGCAGTCCGACCATCTTGATCTTCTTCGGGTTTGAAGGGTGACATATCATAATTCCAAAATGAGTTGCTTTTGCCCCAAGTGGCCTTATGGTTGCCTACTCATCTCATCAAAATACATGGAGTGCAAATCGTTGCAATCATCGAGTGGATAGAGTAGGTAACTGGATACGAGGCCTACTTGAGATTGTGATTTTATGTGAATTTTTTGTTGTTTTGAACATTCTGATGATCCTAAACCATCAAAGTGTGATTATTTGTTGTTTTTGTTATTCCCTCATTGAAGGAACTACTTAATTTTGACCTATGGGCTTGGCCGCTGTCAGGTCCAATGACCTCTGATTTCCTGCCTATGGTCGTTGTCGCCTTGAGCGGCCAAGAAGCTCGGGCCACTGACGTCAGCAATGGCCAAGGCATAATTAAGGAAATATAAAACTTGCAATTCTAGGGTTTTGACCTATCATTTTCACTATTGAAGATTCTATTTTTAGAGCTCTGGTGCAATGGTGATGGTTGTGACTTTGAAACTTTGTTGGTGCTGAGGACATGGCTGCACGGGGTGAGACATCAGCTGCTGGAGGAGCCGAAGCTTCTCGGGTATTTCTCTTCAAAACCCTAGCTCTCTTTTCTTTGCTTAAGTAAAATTGAACTTCACTAAGAAATGAGCAAAATGAACATCACTAAACCTACTGGCAATGAACAAACTCCGTAATTAGGCTTAGGTTCCTTTTTGCCATGGTGGGTTGGTCCCCAAATTTACAATCTATCAGTGGCTTTAGCCTAGGGTTTTTGAAAATTTTCCATTATTCACCTATTGTCGCCATTTTGGGCATTCTCAAACTTAGCTTAGTTTTGATGCTTGGGTAGGGGATTTGTTTTCCAATTTGTTTGCTTTCCCTCCCTTTTGTTGCTTTGCTTAAGTTATTTTGTCAATTGTAATTTTTTTTATTTTTTGGCCAAGGGTTCACGGGTTTGTCGTGCCCCTTGGCCTTTCCTAGGCAAGCTTGAATCCCAATGGTCAAAAATTTGACCATTGGGCCTTGGCTGTTGCTACCTCCAACGGCCAGGTTTCGGCCATTGTAGGCGACAACGGCTAAAGCTTGAGCCTTGTTTTTGCATTTTATGTATTGATTTTATGATTTTTTTTGAATTTTTGCTTTGCTTAGGTGCAATTTATTCTTCTCTTGCTTAGATTTAGAGTAACTCATACTCTTTTGCACCATTTTCATGTTTATTGTGAATTATGCCTTAGATGCATTGTAGTTATATTTTGTTTTTCTTCTGCTTTGTTTAGATCCTCACTGCTCGGGCTCGGGACCCGAAGCTCCTACTGGACTTGCTTCCTAGATTTGATGACACTGACTAGGAGTGGTTTAAGGCCCATGGGCTATAATACGTTATCAAGTTGCCCCACATTATGGCCGACCAGGCTTATCTTACGACTTTAGCCCACCATTGGGACCCATGGACCAACACCTTCCACCTTCCACCCGATGAGATGACTATCACGTCGAAGGACGTGTACAAGATCTTTTGGATCCCATTCGATGGGGTGCCCATTGTTTCATCGACCACTAATGATCAGGTGGTCATCTATGATAGGGTGTTTGGGGCACGTTCTACATAGGCTCTCTAGGAGACTAGGTCGGGGGAGTATCTATCAAGACTTGGTATGATGCTCATGTTTTCATAGTGAGGCATGTTGTGTTGCTGATGGTGATCAACAATGTTCTTATCCTAGACTGCTCGAGTTTGAGGTTCCCTTGGAACCTCCTAGCGATGGTGCAGGACCTACTAGATAGTGAGGAGCCTATCATCTATGCATGGGGTAGATCACTATTGGCTCAGTGCTACGATGAGTTGTACCACATCCATCGATGGGGATGCATCAACATTGCTTGCAGTTTGCTCTTACAGGTTTGGGGATGGGAGCACATTAAGGTAGATCACCCTAAGGGGCTCCTAGCTGAGATTACATCTATTGAGGCTCGGACATAGTGCTATGCTACCAGATGGGCTCGAGAGCATGAGGAGCGTAAGAGCCACACTTTTGTAGGGGAGCTGTCCCACTACACTGATGCTTTTACCAGACTATTGGTCGGAGATGTCATGTGGTGGTCGTACTATGAGTGTCCAATTTGGGATGATCCAACTAGTTTTACTACTAGGACACGGATGAGCGATGGCTCATTGGTCATAATATTGCCATCCGAGAGTATTTCTTCTACTCTCGAGTTCTTCATCAGTATAGATTATAGTAGGATGTGCCCTTGGTACCATTCTTGTATAGGCGCCTCATAGTAGAGAGGGACCTACCTCCATGATAGGTCATAGAGCTTGCAGATGAGGAGGATGCCCTAGTCATAGACCCTACAATGGTTGGGGGAGTTATAGAGGCCTACTCTCAATGGTGGGGTGATCAGATGTGGCATGGCATCGATAGTCTAGGGCATGAGGATGATGGTGGGGGTGATGGTACAGATCCGATAGGATGTAGGGTTCGAGCCAGGACCGAGGTATGGGGCCAGCCGATAGAGCAGGTGGTAGTAGAGGATCCTGATGTTCCTAAGGAGGAGGAGGAGTTAGAGCTCGAGGAGAGAGACTCTCCTCTGAGAGCATAGTTGCATGAGGTCGAGGTTGAGCTCCAGGCTACTAAGATCTAGGTACAATGGTGAGATGCTATGATTGAGTAGCTCACAACATAGATACCAGGCTCTATAGGCTACTATTGGGGGTGGTAATGTCAGGATGCAGTTTTTGTTCCTGCTTCTACACCATAGGAGGTTCCAGAATAGGCTCAGGGGCAGAGGTGGGATGACTTCATTCCTTGTTGGATGAGCATGAGGCTCAGATCTAGGGTCTTACAGATCATGTTACCCTCCTTCAGATGCAGCTCAAGAGGCATAAGATTGTCCCTAAGGATCCAATAGATGTAGGTGGTTCATAGGTCAATGGGCGCTCTACCTCAAGGTAGTCTTCCACTCATCCTAGCCAGCAGACCCGACTGACAGAGAGACCTATAGGCTCACATCACTCGACTCATGACACCACCATAGGGGAGGTGGCACTAGAGGAGGTGATGCAGGGGGCTCAAGCCCGACACTAGATTGATGTTCTACTTGGTTCTTGATCCATTTTTGAGGTCGACTGACCTACATGACTATAGCCCATGGGCATTTTTGTATATCCATTGGACTTGACACACATATTTTTATGATAGATTTACCTTTTGTGACTCATTATGTGTATCGTTTATTGCTTATGTTTTTGTTGTTATTTTGTTTTATGATATGATGCGATGATGATATTATGATGATTTGATGGATATGTTAGATGATAGATGATATTTGAAGATGCTTAGATGGATGTGTAGATGCTTATATGATTTGATGATATGATGCAATGTATTTTGATGATGAATGATGAATTTATGGTATGCAAATGGATATTGCCTGTATGTTTTATGATGTGGTTTATGGATGATTAATGACTTGTTTTTGTGGATGCAAATGTTATTGTTAAATGCATGTTTAATTTTGCTTTAATTAAATGCATCTAACTTATGTGATGGAATGGTATAAATGAACCTGTATGCTCTAATCATTTAAAACATACGGAATGCATATGACATTGACAATCTTAATGGGTGATACCATAGAAAGTTTAAAAATAATCATGAATTTAAATAATCACTTCTATCATAAGAATTGATTAAGTATTCATATATGAGATGTAATGGTGTGTAATGTATCTTCTTAATAAGTTTCTATAAATTAAAAGATATAAAGTAGTCAGTGGTCATCTATATACTATTTCTAATATATATGCGGTATCTGTCCTACTATGTTGATACCCCCTAATTTATAGAATCTTATAAAGAAAGTGATGGTGTGAATGATTTTATGATTTGTTGCTATGTAAAAAAATTTGGGGCTTTTCGGAGATTCAAACACTCTAGTTCCCCTATCAACAATTGTCTACTTACCACTTAGACTTTTGAAAAGTAAGGCTTTTACCATGGACCTAGTTTTTCATGATCTCTGTGTGTGCATGTGATTGTATATTTTGAGGTAGAACTCAAGCATTTCCTCCGATGTCAGTGGGATTCTTTCAGCCCATTGCTAAGATCAGGGATCCTCAAGTGTTCATCTCATCCTTATGTTGGACTTAGTTGGACTATACCACTAGGCAATATTTGGTTACCTAAGCTAGCTCATCCACATTCAAACATTGGTCTACACAAATGCATGAAGCAATTGTAATAGACATATCATCATGCGTAAGGATTTCTCCTTCCAGTTTTGTACAATGCTGAGAATTCCAAGGATTCAAGCTTTATTCCCTTCTTTTTGGCTTCTCTTTTGGCTTTGGATATTTGCTCATATGTAGTGATGAAAATCACTGTTTATTATTTTGATTTTTTTCTTTGAGTGGGGATTTTTTTGTAGTGATGATAATCACTATTTATTTTGCTCATTCTTAGTGATGAAAATCACTATTTATTTTTTATTTTTTCTTGAGCTTGATTTTTTTGTATTTTGAATATATGATTGTATTGGATTTTTGCTTTTGAAATCTGGACTGTATGCTTGGCCTTTTGAATTTGTACTTTTGCTTTGGGATTTTGCTTATTTTGATTTAAGCAAGGGATTTTGATAGGGTAAAGCTTGTCCTTTTGCCAATTCTCAGCACCTTTAAACCGGTTGCATAGGGGGATAAGCAAGGATAATCCTTTTCACTTAAGGTAACCTAGACCGCTTTGCAGCTTTCATATTTTCCTTGTACCAGCTAGGATTTTAGTGTTTCAATTAGTGACGGGATCGTGAATATCCAAGGCTTTATCATAGCTAGGCCTTTCTTTCTACTAATCAAAGTTGTTTTCCTCAAAAGTTGATAAGATTACTAGATTTGGTTGACTAACCGAAAAGCCTTAGTAATTATGTATAGCAACAAATAATGGTTGTGTTGAAAAACACAATTACACACATGTGGATGGAGGTATGGATATGAATGACTTGTGCGACAAACTGTGGTATCACTTTTAAGACTCTCATGACATATCTTGTAATGTATGTGAAAATGCAATGCAATGATGTGGATGCAAAATGTGAAGTGCAATTGTTTTTGTATTTTTGATTTTATGTTGTTTTTGTATTTTTGATTAATTTGACCAAAGGGCTTATTATGCCTTTGGGGCTTTTGTTATTGATTTTGACCAAGCGGTTTGAATTACCCTTGGAGCTTTTTTTGATTTGATTTTTGACCAAGTGGCATGAATTACCCTTGGAGCCTTTTTGAATTGATGTTTGACCAAGCGGTGTGAATTACCCTTGGAGCCTTTTTATTTTTTTTTAACCTTGGAGCCTTTGATTTGATTTTTGACCAAGCGGTATGAATTACCCTTGGAGCCTTTGATTTGATTTTTGACCAAGCGGTTTGAATTACCCTTGGAGCCTTTGTTTATTTTTTTTTTTTTTTTTAATTTTTTTTTATTTTAATGTTTTTTTTTTTTTTTTTTTAATTTTTGAATTTTATGTTTTTATGATTTTTTGTGTTTTTCTTATTTTTTATTTTTGACATATTTGAATTTTTTTGTTTTTTGACATATTTGAATGTTTTTGTGTTTTTGACATATTTGAATTTTTTTGTTTTTTATGTGTAAAATACCTTTAAGTGAATGATATTGAGAGGTTCAGGCTCTTCAACACCATCTAATGATATAAGGTGATATGCTCCAGGCCCAACTCTCTATGAAATCATGTATGGACCTATCCAGTTTACCATGAACTTATCTCGTAGATGCGACGATAGATTTGAATTCTGCTGGTTTTCTTTGAGCACTAGATCTCCAACCTTGAATTCCCTTAGGTGGAATTTACTATTGTAAGCTCACGCAAGGTGATCTTGGTAAACATGGAGATGCTCTAAAGCATTGACTCGATGTTCATCAAGAAGCATCAATTGATCAAGGTGGCCTTGCCATGCAACTTCATCATCTATGAAGTCTTTTAGTGCTATGCGTAGAGTCAAGATTTCCAACTCTAGAGGCATGATGGCTTCAGTGCCATATACTAGTGAAAATGGTGTTGCCCTAGTGGGCATCCGTATACTAGTCCTGTATGCCCATAGTGCAAGAGGCAATTGCATGTGCCAATCCTTGTGATTTTCTTGCACTATCTTCCTCAAAATGGAGACTATTGTTTTGTTTGAGGCTTATGCTTGCCCGTTTGCTTGTGGATAATAAGGCATTGAAAAACTATGCTGAATATGATATTTTTCATTAAAGCATGCACATTTTTGTTCTTAAAATATGGCCCATTATCCGATATTATCTTAGAAGGGACCCCAAAATGACTTATGATATTATGGAGTATAAACTCCGCAATCCTTGGTCCAGTTGTTGATGTTAAGGGGATCGCTTCTACCCATTTAGTGAAGTATTATATGGTCATTATGATGAATGTATGTCGGCATGAGGATGGGGGTGAGATCTTCCCAATCAAGTCTAGTCCCCATTACGAGAATGGCCATGCTGCCTGGATGGGCTGCAAAGCTTGCGATGGTAAGTGCGTTAGATTTGCATGATGTTGGCACTTACTACATTTCTTGACATACTCATAATAGTCCTTTTCCATTATGGGCCAATAGTAACCCATTCTCAAGATGCGCTTAATGATGGCCATGCCACTAAAATGGCCTCCACATGTTCCATCGTGAGCTTGTGAAACTACCCAAGATGTTTCCTGGGGCTCAAGACAACGGAGTAATACTCCATCATATCCTCGTCTGTAGAGGATTTCTCCTAGAAAAATGTATCTTGTTGCTCTCTATTTAAATGTTCACCTTTAGTATGTGATAAACCTTGAGGTATTATTTTGAGCTTCAGGAAGTCCCATAGTTGGGAAAGCCAATCCTGATAGGCCACAACCTCTATAGAATAGACAACTTGCTCTTCCTGCATTTCTGAGGTAGTGAACACGGATTGAGGAACAACTCTATGGTATATGGTCGCACCACACTCTATGGGTCCTTGGGAGATCAACGACCCCCAAGGTGTTGTTTGCAAGAAACTTTTAGCTACGAAGGACCAATCCTGATTTGGTTCGATGTTGATCATGTTGACTGATTCTTGATTGTCAAAAGCTTCACGATGTATTGTTGAGTGTGAAAGCACTTTCACATGAATGGTTGTAAAATCAGCAGATGGATTCTGAGGGATTAAGGATCCCAAAGAGGCCATAGTGTCTACAAATCTATTCGACGTACGAGGGATTGCCTCGATGTCATACCATTCCAGTCGGGCTAAGTAATTGTCAACAAGTTCCTTGTAAGTCTTCAGGAGTGGGCACCTACATTGGAAGAGTCCTTTGACCTAGTTTACTATGAGCAAGGAGTCACCAAAGATATTCAATATTTTAATGCCCATCGCTATGGCTATTTGGAGTCCCAAGATCAATGCTTCATATTTTGTATTGTTGTTTGTGCATGGGAAGTCTAGTTTGAATGATAAGGGCAATGGAGCACCCTACGGTGTGATAAAGACAATCCCTGCTCTACCTCCTTGTTCACACTTTGAACCATCGAAGAACAATGACATGTATTTTTCTTTCTTAGGTTCTTCGAGCTCGGTGGATCCGATAATGCAAAGACCGCATCATCGACAACTCTATGGTGAGAGGCTTGTTATCCTGAAGAGGCGCCTCTGCTAATTGATCTGCTATGACTTGTCCCTTGATGGAATTTTGGCTTATGAACTCTAGATCAAATTCTATCAATAGCATGATCCACTTTGTGGTACGTGTATTGTGATATGTCTTGCTCATCATGTACTGCAAAGGATTTTGTTTTGATATGACGTAGGTCGTATGGCTCAACATGTAGTGTCACAACTTTTGAGTTGCAAAGACCACTGCTAAACATAATTTTTTGACATACGCATATCCTAGCTCATAGCTCACCAAGGTGTGACTAATGTAATATATGGCTTGCTCTTTATCTTGTGCATTATTTTGGGCTAACATGGTGCCCAATGCAAAATTAGTAGCCGATATATATAGTAAAAATGGTATGTCTGGCCTTGGTGGAGCCAATACTAGTGGTGTTGCTAGATAAGTCTTGATCTCTACAAAGGCTTGATGGCATTCTTCATCCCAATGAAAGGGGACTTCCTTGCATAGCAACTTATTCATAGGTCTGCATTTGTCTGATAATTGCATGATGAATATTTTGATGGATGCTATCTTGCCTTGTAGGCTCCTCAACTCCCTAATGTTGGTAGGGGTGGCCATTTCTAGTATAGCCTTTACCTTTGTAGGATCAACTTCGATGCCTCTCTTGGATACGATGAATCCTAAAAGCTTGCTAGAAGTTACGCCAAATACGCACTTCTTAGGATTCAATCGGACATTGTGTTCTATGAGGTGATCAAAGACTTGTCTAAGGACTTCGGCATGCTCTTGCCACAATAGGGACTTGGCTAGTAAGTCATCCATGTAATATTCCAAGATCTTATGCATATAGTCATGGAATATGTATGTCATGGCCCATTGATATGTGGCACCAACATTTTTGAGACCGAATGGCATCACTTTGTAACAGAATGTTCCCCATGGAGTAATGAAAGTAGTTTTATGTTGATCTTTGAGCTTAATCCAGATTTGGTTGTATCCAAAAAACCCATCCATTAGGGAGAGCATTTCATGACCTACGGTTGCATCTACAAGAGCATCTATGTTTGGCAATGAGAATGAATCCTTTGGTGTTGCCCTATTCAAATCTCTAAAATCCATGTAGATACGGACTCTTCCATCAGGTTTCCCTATGGGTACCATGTTTGACACCCACTCAGGGTAGTCAATAGGAACTATGAATACTGCATCCAATAGTTTTTGCAATTCGTTCTTTACCATCAAAGCGATGGTTGGATGCATTTTCCTCAGTTTTTGCTTGACTGGCTTCTTCATGGGATCCAATGAAAGGTTGTGAATGACTAACTTTGGATCTATCCCTGGCATGTCTTTGTAAGTCCAAGCAAAAATATTTGGCCTCTCCTTGAGGAGAGGAATCAAGATGGCTTGTTCCTATGGAGATAGACTTTCTTCGAACTTGACTTTCCTTGGTTGGGTAGGATCATCACTGATGTCCACCTCGAAAGTTGCTTCTATAGCCATATGTGACCCATCCTCTAGCTGATGAGGCATGGGTATCAAATGAATGTCATCAATGAGATTCACAGGACCTATTGACTCAGGTTCCAAACCAACATGGAAGACGTCATACGCACAACCTGATGCAAAATGGAATGGCTGTAACATCTCTTCATTGGGGAAGAGGTCTTCTGGCTCTATGGGTGAACTAGCATGATCCCAATCAATAGCGTCTATATCAAGATGCAATGATTTGGTAGGATCTGCTGGATTATGAAGTGGAGTGGTCAAATCGATGGAGATCATGTTGATGGATGGGATGAAATCTCCAGGACCACATGGGTGCAATCTTGTCTCAGGGGTTTCTCTTCCATACTCACGATGAGGTTCTAGAGGAATGGGAATTTTTGGATCTGGCCCATGAGTAGGGTGGAAAATAGGATCATTGGGCTCTAACTGCTCTCTGAATGTAGGTAGAGGGGGATTAACCATCCGATGAATGGTAGCTAGGTCAATAGGTCTCCCCAAAAATTAGAGTTGAGGGTCTATGGCATGAAGTGCCACCTCTCTCTACTAGCTCATTGACTTGCCACAAGTGGTGAGGTCCAAGATAAGCCATCTCGGTCTCATCCTCAAAGTCATCATCACTTATCCAAAAATCATTAGCATTGGTATGCGGCCCTAAGACAAAGGGCTCATGTCTTGGCCCTAAGTAGGCCATCTCTATTTCATCTTCATATTCTTCATCACTTATGAAGAATCCATTTGCATTTGTCTCTCACCCCAAAGTCAGGGGTTGATGGCTTAAGCCTAAGTAAGCTCTTTCTATTGAGTCTTCTGATTCATAGTCACTTTCATATGATGTATATTCAATCTCATCATGGATGGACCATGTGAACCTTTGTAAATAGTGAGGCCCTTGATAGGCTAAGCCAAGTTGTGCCTCATCATCACTTGCTTCATATCCATTCTCCTCATCCCACGAGTTGTACCCTATTGGGGTGGAATCAATTGAGGTGTTTGGATGATAAGTTTTGGAGGTGGTATGTTTACCATGGCTACTTGTCTATTGCTCAAATTTGCTATTCTCAAGGGGTGATAAGGAATGAAATCAATGTCTTCTCCCAACCCTATGCTTAATCTTTCCAATGCCACTACAAGCGAGTCATCTCGACCTCCGCTATAATAGCCTAAGCCAAATATATCAGAAGGAAGCTGATATAGTGGCTCGTAAGGCCTCCTGCACCCCTGCTCATATACGCCAAGGCCATAGCCATGCCAATGGCAATGCTCAAAGTAGCTTAGAGAAAACTCAAGATTAGAGAGGTAATGAACATTGACTATGAATAATTCATCACCATCTCCTTCTATATCTGAAGACTTATGAGCGTAGTCCAGGCCGACATAGACAAAATTGGTTTGGTTGGGAGGGATTCCAAGTGGAACCACTATTCCTACTAGTGGCCTCAAGTCTTTAGGCCTCCCTATGTCCTATGTAGACTCAATGATAGGCGTAAAGGTGATGTTCTACACAAGGTATTCCCCTATGCCTGTACTTGCCAAGTGTATTGATGCATGCGATGTGGATGACCCCACGGATGATACTGGTGAAGTAGGGTGATAATCACTATCTTCATCTTGATCTTGAGGATCTTCCTCTTCCATAGGACTTGGCATTTTAGCAATGGCTATAGTTGGCATTTCTTTGGGCCTCTCTTCCTTAACTAAGGGGGCCTTTAGCTTCTGATTGTCTTTTGGTTTTGATGTTGATGGTACTTTAGAAGCATTGATTATCTTGAGTGCACCAGGAGGTGTTGATGTGCATGGGTCTTTTCTTACCCCTTTGTCTTTGTTATCAACTTGTGTGGTTGGGGATGAAGGTGCCATGTATAGGTGAGTAGAAGGGATCATGAATTCTCCTAGAATATCCACCTGATTAACGTATTTAAAAGGCTCTTCATCGGCCAGAACCACATAGACTTTGCTTTCGTGACATACTTGACTACACTTGGTGCAAGATCGAAGGCACGCACTTCATGGCCCTTATCCAAGGGTGCCCTAAGAGGATGTTGTACTGCATAGCACCTTCCAAGACATGACACATCATGGGGATGGTCTTGTGCCCCACCTTGATGGGTAGGACTATCATTCCCATAGTATTGCATAAAGCATCATTAAAAGCTCTCAATGTGTAAGTTCCTGGAATGATATTGGTCTTGGGTATCTTGAGGTGCTCTATTGTAGTTGTTGTGATGATGTTTATCGATGAACCTGTATCGACCAAAACCCTCTTGAAAGGTAAGTCATTGATGGCCGCTACAATGTTTAGCGGAGGGTCTGGTAAGGCAGCAGAAACTGTCTTAATCTCATGATCATAGAATCAGATTACAGGTTCCTGGCATTCTTGCACTTGTCCCACAAAGTGAGTGAATGCATTCGCATCTTGTGGTTGAAGCTCAATTGTTCTTAAAATCTCCATTAGAGTCTCCCTATGCTTTGGGGACTATTGTATGAGCTCATAGATGGATAACTTAGCTGGAGTCATCTGTAGGTTTTGCTCCAATCTACTCCGAATAGTTACCATAGGTCTCATTGGTGGACCTGGAAGGTTGTCTTGCCTTTGCCTAGGAGTGGCTGGGATGTTCATGGGAGCTGCAGGTGGTTGCGGTTGACCATACCGCCTAGTCCTTGTTGCTATGTTAATGATCTCAACCATCCCAATGCATCCGTGGGTAGGTATGTCAGCTCGAACCTGATTGACTTGGGCCCCTTGCTCTCGAGGGGCCTCATGATTGGGCAATGGGTTTTTGTATATGCCCATGTCTCTATTATCGGGAGCTAGTGGGTTGTCAACTTTGAGCTCTCCCACCTCAATCATGTTTTGCACTTGATGCTTAAACCCGATGCAAGCCTCAATGTCATGCCTCGGTATCCTATGATAAGGACAAAATTGATCTTCCCTATATCCTTTTGGCTTAGGATGGTTGGGATCTACAAGAGGTATATCAAGAAATCTGATCCTCCTGGCCTCGCTCAACTGATTAAATATTGATTGCATTGATTCTGTCAGAGGCATGAAATAACGAGGTGGCTTGCATTCTCGATTTCTTCCTTGATTGTTCTTTTGGTCGTAGTTGGTTGGTGGGGGATGTGCTTGATAGTTCTATGGTTGTTGTGCACCCCCATCCTTGGGTGTAGCCAATACGACTTGATTGACTGGAGCAGGGTTGCTTTGCTTCTGCTTGTACTTGTCATTCTTACCATTCTTGTTCCACTCCTTTTTGTTTTGGAGCTTAATGGTTCCCTCATCTACTTTTATCTCTTCGATGAGCTTGGCCTGTGCCAAAGCTTCCTCAAATGAAGGATACTATTGGAGTTGTAGCAAGAGGGAGATATGTTTAGAACAAATTTTGGTAAACATACGAATGATCTCTTCTATGGGAATGGAGAATGATAATTTTGCCATGATTTTTCTCCACCTATTCCCATAATCCATTACTGGCTCATCATCATACTATTTCAGGTTTGCCAGGTCTGAAAGGTTCACCTTCTTCTTAGCACCAAAGGAGAAATGCTTCAAGAATGCGTTTACTAGTTGTTCAAAGTTGGTTATGCTATGCTTAGGTAGTTGGTTGAACCATTGAGTGGCAGCACCTAAAAATGTCATTATGAATGTTCTTAGCATGAGAGCGTCATTGTCTTCAAGATGAAAACAAGCATTGATAAAATTGGTGACATGCTCTTGTGCATCCTCTTCACCTTTAAACTTCTCTAACCTAGGCATCTCAAAGTGCTTAGGATATGGAGGGCTAGGGATTGATGGGCACAATGGTTGATTGTGTATCTTGCTCAATGTTGGTGAGTTCCTAGCTGCCTCTTGTTTCTCAAAGGTTTTCATCTTTTTAGCAAGCTCTTGAAATGCCTTTGATGCATGGATTTCCTCCTCGTGCAAGCCTATTCACATTGGCAATGGAGGTAACTCTCTATCCATTTGATTTGTTCCATTTTCCTCCCTCCTACGAGGGGAATCAGGATTGTGATCTTGATTTGTTATGTTTGCCCTCCCCCCATTAGTTGGATTTTGTTCATGATTTGGTGGGGGGTTTCATTGTGGGATATCTTGTCTAGTGTGCCTTTCCTTAGGTGAGTCAACGTGTCTTGTTCTTTGGTGGTCACCACCATTTATCTATAAATTGTTAAGAGCTAGCTGCTCAGATTGCTCTCTTAAACACTGCTCATGTTGGCGCAAGAGTCTTTCTCTTTGTTTCTCTTGTTCGAGAGCTTCCACTAACTCTCGCTCTTTGCGTAATGCATTTTCTAACCACCTCATTCGATCAGTTTGTGCTATTGTAGAAGACTCATGTTTATCTGACTCTGTTCTTGTAGTCTTGACTCGTAGATTCCTCGAGGGGGTTTTGTTGTATCTGTACTCTTGCTAGTTAATGTGACTTGTTCAATGTACTATTGAATATCCCTATGATCAGACTCCATGCATCTTCTACGGGGTCACTCTAAGGTACCCCCAGACTGGGAGGTATGTTTAGAAGTCACAGTTCATGAGCTTCCAGATGCAGAGTTCTCAGTAGCTATAGTTCTTTGGGTTGGTTGAGTAGGAAATCGATCCAACCTATCTAGTTGTCTCGTTCTCCATGGCTGGTCCCATGGGGTGCCATTTACTCCTATGAGGTCATAGTCTATGGGAATATTTCCTTTTGTGTGAAGGGTTTCTTCTATATGATTCCCATGACTAGATGTAGCTCTAGTTTCCTGCCCTTCGATGGGTAGACCTATTTCATATGTTTCTTGTGAGTCTTGAGGTGTTGCAATTCTTGTTTGCCTTCTTGATGAAGAGGGCTTAGTGGTGACATGTTTTCTCCATGTGGATGGAGATGTGGTAGTCTCGTCATCCCTATGTGAAGAATGGGTCTTAGAACCTTCTTTATGTCCATGTGAGGAGGAAGCCCTTGAAGTTTCCTCATGTCTTTGAGATGTTTCTGTGTGTTTAGAGGAGGCCCTTGAGGTCTCCTCATGTCTCCTTGATGAGGATGGTTGTGAAGCCTCTTTTTGTTTATGTGACTTTGTTCCATGATGTGGTTCCTTACTTGGGGTTTCTCGAGGAGATCCCCCAAGAGTTGAGTTATCACCCCTTAGGCTCGTGGAGCTACGTCTCACGGTCTTACGGGTAGGTCATTCAACATTACTATGACTCCGCCTATGGGTATGAATTGCTTCTGTCTCTCCCTCGACATCAGACTGAGGGTGTTTAATTGTTACACTCCAAACTTAATACGTCGGCCATTTTCCAAGCGTGTTAATTTTAATATATATGATTCACAAATAGTTTAATTAATACATCATCTTATATCTTTTATATTTTCATCTGCGTTTGCGCAAGGGTGTGCCCACCTTAAGTGGCCAATTGATTTTATTTCTTTCGCTCAATTATATTTCTGCATTCCGTATTACTTCGATTTTCATCTTTGATTCGGCATTGCATTTATCAGTGTGATTTCATTAAGCAAAGGTAGAAATACCATTGCAAGTGGTATCAGATTTTAGGTTCGGTTGCTTCCGCACGTTGCTACAAAACTCCTCTACACACCAAACCGCGGATCGTTCTTCGACGTAATCCCTACGATCCAGTTCGTGGAAACAATCGCGTTCTGTTTCCCCCAGCAGGCGCTCTGTCTTCTCCCAGCCGAATAAACAGCAGCGTATTCCACGCGTGTATCGTGCGTTTCATTGCAAAACAAAAACGTTTCGGTTACTCCTGCGTCGCAGTCCCGACGTCCGCGTTACGGGCTCAATCACAGGCTTTCGTGCAGACAAAAAAAAACTCGTCATCGAATTCGCGCAGGCACACCAAGCCGTTCGGCCAATCACAGCGCACAGAATAATTTAATTAAAGCGCCTAGCTAAGGTACAAAATTTTTTAATTTTTTGCTTGGGATATATTTATCCCACATTTGCTGTGGGACAAAAATTCCATTGTTTATAAGGGATAAGTCGCATCTTTAAGATTGTGACTTCGGTCACATCCTAAGTCGCCTTTACGCGCGAGGTCGTTGAGCTTGTCGTCTTTGGGTTTGTGTTCGGTTGTCGTGTCAGCGTATCGTCGTTGGTTGTCATTGGTCGTCGCGTCTGCGTTATCGTCTAGTCCTTCGTGTCCTTGTCGTCATCGTGTCCGCGGTGTCCTCCATTCGATTGTCGTGTCCTTGTCGTCGCCGCGTCCTCCGTCCGTCGATCATCGTGTCCTCCGCGTCCTCCGTCGATCATCGTGTCCTCTGCGTCCTCCGTTCAATTGTCGTGTCCTATCGTTGCCACATCCTCCGTTCGATTGTCGTGTCCTATCGTCGTCGCGTCCTCCGTTCGATCATTGTGTCCGTCGCGTCCTCCGTTCGATTGTCGTCCTTGAGTCCTCCGTTCGTTGGTCTTGTTGGTGTCCTAATTACAGTAGTTAACTGGGTCTTGTCTTAAAGGTGTGGTCAAGCAAAGTTGTCAAAATTGCAGTCAAGGTGGTCTAAAGCTGTCACAAAAACAAAAAGGAGTCCAAACTCACATCCGCGTCGCAGTTGGAGCGACCGTTATAGCGAAAACCAATTTTTTTTTTTTTTGTTGTTCCAGCACATTTGCGGCAATCCAAGTTCAAGGTTTCTAAGCGGGTTATGTTAACAAGTGCATGAGCAAACATTGGACCAAGGGATCTGACGGTCGATTATCAAGCTCAGAACCGACCAATACCAACATAAGAAGAGCTAACCGCAGCCCAGGTACTAAAAATTCTCTTTCTCCTTTTAAAATTGGTAGTTATAATCCAAACCATCCACTAGTAGATCCTATGGCTAATAATCCCTCCCCAACTCATGAAAACATCATGCAAGGAAACTCAAGTAACTCAGCCATTTCTGATAGGGAGTCTCTTCGATGCATACTCGAGGGTATACACGAAATGGGTACCCTCCTAAAAGACCTTGTGAAAACACAAAAACAACCTAATCCCAATACTAATCCCCAAAATCACTCCCATGCCCAACGGAATGAAGAAACTATCGATCCTAATGATGATTGGGAACAAAAACTGGGTGATTCGGACAATTACAAGGATCCCTATCAAAGACAGCGGTATAACCAAAATCAAGAAAGGGACACGGGTTATCACCAACCAAGAGGCCCTAATATTAATTTTCCACGAATTGATATGCCCACTTTTGAAGGTCATGATCCTCGTGGTTGGTTAGCCAAAATGGAAGGCATCCTTGACTTATATCAAATTAAGGAAATTGATAGAGTTCCTTTCGCTGCATCAAAATTAGGCACTGAGGCCTATCAATGGTTTGTATGGTTTAAACGAGAGAATGCAGCTATTATTACTTGGAGAAAATTCACTACCTCTTTTTTAGAAAGATTTGACGACGGAGCTACATCATCCTACACAATAAGATTGTTATCTCTTAAACAAAAAGGGTCAGTTAGTGAATTCGTTTCGGAGTTTACCAGTTTACTACCATACACTTCGGACCTTAGTCCTGACACAGTGGTAGGTGCCTTTCGCAATGGTTTGAAAGAAAGTATTCGAGTGGAGGTAGACATGCACGATCCAACCTTGTTGAACAGTTGTATAAGAATAGCCAAGTTGGCCGAGAAGAGACATCAGTTGTCTGCACAGCGGGAAACATATAGTCGTCCCTCATATCGCAACAATTCCTTTCGTAGAAATGATCAACCATCGAGATATTTTTGCTATAAATGTCGCACTCATCACCCCAGGGAACAAGCTTGTGCCCAAAAACAAAACTTTCATATTGAAGGTGATCATTGTGAAGGAGAAGAAGAGGAACCTTACCAATCAGAAGAACCTATGCCAGAAGACCTACCGTGTACTATAGACGAAAAAGAAGAGGATACAATGGCAATTTCAGTGCATGCTCTCATGGGTCTAACCGCCCACCATACCATCAAGGTACCAGGCTTTCTCCGCCAGAAAAAGGTGAATGTGCTAATTGATTCTGGTAGCACCCACAATTTTATCGACATCAAAACAGCAAAAGCTTTGAATTTATTCATTAACTCTTCCAACAAAGACAAATTCCAGGTTCTAGTGGCCAACGGGGTGAACGCACAATGTGTTGGTCGCACATCTCAAGTTTCCATAAATATGGGAACTTATACCGGGTTAGGATCCCTTTTTGTCATGAATTTAGGGAACTCTGATGTCATTTTGGGTGTTGAATGGTTGGAAACATTAGACACAGTTAGTTTCAACTTCAAAAAATTATTTGTGGAATGGAAGGAAAATGGACGAGTCATTCGCTTACAAGGCATCACTACTCCTCCATCACAAATAGTGAGCTCTCATAGTATGGAGAAGATGTTAAAAAAGGGTGGATATGGTTTTATAGCTCAAATTAATTGTTTGGAAAAACAATCTTCAGCAACTTCGGATATTATTGCACCTGAGTTACAAGATATTATAACACATTACGAAGGGGTTTTCCAAGAACCTCAAGGATTACCACCTAAACGATCTCATGATCATGCCATCCATTTGATACCAGGGAGTGTCCCACCTAACAGTCGTCCTTATCGCTATCCTCAACCACAAAAGACAGAAATCGAACAGATCGTTCAGGATTTGTTGGATCATGGAGTCATTCGTCATAGCACTAGTCCTTATTCCTCACCTGTAGTCCTGGCTAGACGAAAAGATAACTCTTGGCGTATGTGTCCTGACTTTCGTTCTCTCAATAAACTCACTATCAAGGACAAATTTCCTATCCCTGTCATAGATGACCTATTAGATGAATTGCATGGGGCAAATTTTTTTACAAAATTAGACCTTCGCTCTGGCTTTCACCAAATCCGTGTTAGAGAAGAAGATATTCCCAAAACGGCCTTTCGTACTCATGAAGGTCATTACGAATTTTTGGTCATGCCTTTTGGTCTCACTAATGCACCATCCACATTCCAAAGTCTCATGAACCAAGTGTTTCGTCCACTCCTCCGTAAGTTTGTGTTAGTTTTTTTTGATGATATTCTCATATATAGCAAAACTTGGACGGACCATTTACATCATGTGGATCAAGCCCTTCACATTCTACACAAAGAAAAATTATTTGTTAAACGTTCCAAATGTTCATTTGGTGTTCAAGAAGTCGAGTATCTTGGTCATATAGTTTCACATGAGGGTGTCAAAGTCGATCCCAACAAGATTAAGGCAATTCAAGAGTGGCCTTTACCTAAAACCATCAAGAAACTTCATGGTTTTTTGGGTCTCACGGGCTACTATCGCAAGTTTGTACAGAATTATGGTAAGATTGCAGCACCTCTCACGGCACTCACAAAAAAGGATGCTTTTCGTTGGTCGGAAGAGGCTACTCTAGCTTTTGAAGCTCTTAAGAAAGCCATGTGTACAACTCCAGTATTAGCAACTCCCAATTTTCACAAACCATTTATTATCGAATGTGATGCGTCAAGAATAGGAATTGGGGCTATCTTAATGCAAGAAGGTCATCCATTGGCATTTGAAAGTAAACAACTTTCCAGGAAAAATTTGGGAAGATCAACATATGAAAAAGAAATGTTGGCTATTCTTCATGCAATAGAAAAATGGAGACACTACCTAATCAGTAGCCGCTTCATTATAAAAACAGATCACAGTAGCCTCAAGCATTTTTTGGAGCAAAGGTTTTCTTATCCGGAACAAAATAAGTGGTTAACCAAACTGTTGGGCTATGATTTCGTTATCGAATACAAGAAAGGGAAGGAAAATATAGCCGCCGATGCGCTGTCCAGAAAATATGAAGATGAAGTAGTCATTAATGCTATTTCAGGTCCTTGCTCCCAATGGGTAACTCAATTACAAGTTGAATGGTTGTCCAATAGTGAAACTGCCCGAGATAATTCATGAATTATCTATAGGGTCCTCCAAACACCCTTTGTTCTCTTATGAAGATAAAATCCTCCGGAAGAAGAACCGCATTTACATTCCACATAATTCAGAACTCAAATCAAAGATCCTCGACGAATCACACGCTTCTCCATCAGCAGGACATTCAAGATTTTTGAAGACATATTTACGAGTCAAACAATCATTTTACTGGAAGGGATTAAAAGCAGAAGTCAAACAATGGGTAGCGGAATGTGAAGTTTGCCAGCGCAATAAAGGAGAAACAGTCAAATCACCAGGATTGTTACAACCATTACCCATCCCTGATCGACAGTGGGAACATATATCCATGGATTTTATTGAGGGTCTTCCAAAGTCAGAAGGCAGGACAGTAATCTTCGTCGTCGTCGACCGGTTATCCAAATACGCTCACTTTCAAGCTTTACAACATCCATTTTCAGCAAGCAAGGTGGCAAAGGTATTTATGGATTCAATTTTCAAATTACATGGTATGCCAAAAAATATTGTAAGTGATAGAGATCCCATCTTCACTAGTAACTTTTGGCGGGAATTATTTCGACTTAGTGGTACCAAATTGAACATGTCTTCAACCTACCATCCACAGACAGATGGTCAAACAGAAGTAGTTAACAAATGTTTGGGTACGTACTTAAGATGTTTTGCTCAAGATAAACAATACCAATGGAGCCATTGGTTAGCATTGGCAGAATGGTGGTACAACACTTCTTACCATTACTCAATTAAGATGTCTCCATTTGAAGCATTGTATGGCACCAAACCTCCAAAAGTCGCAGATTACGTACGAGGGATCATCCAAAGTAGCCAAAGTGGATGATTGGTTCCAACAAAGGCAGTCTACACTCACCATCCTCAAAGAGAATTTAGTCCAAGCACAAAATCGTATGAAACAACAACAAGACTTGCACCGATCAGAGAGAACTTTTAATATAGGTGATTGGGTGTTCCTAAAGTTGCAACCCTACAAACAATCCTCGTTAAAGATAAAGTCAAGCCAAAAGTTGGCTCCACGATTCTATGGTCCTTACAAAATTGTGCGCCACATTGGAGAAGTAGCTTATCAAGTAGAGCTACCTACATCATCACGAATACACCCGGTATTTCATGTTTCATGTCTTAAAAAAGTAATTGGTCAGAAAGTACAAAGTCAATCGGACTTACCAGTGCTCGATGAGGAAGGACGCATACATCTCCAACCTGAAGATATACTACAACATAGAACCCGAAGATTGAGATCACGTCAGATTCAAGAATTTCTCATTAAATGGCAAGATTTACCAGAGGAAGATGCCACATGGGAACCTGAAAGTATTTTCCAGACATTTCCAGCTTTGAGGACAAAGCTTTCCGAGGAGGGGAGTCATGTTACACTCCAAACTTAATACGTCGGCCATTTTCCAAGCGTGTTAATTTTAATATATATGATTCACAAATAGTTTAATTAATACATCATCTTATATCTTTTATATTTTCATCTGCGTTTGCGCAAGGGTGTGCCCACCTTAAGTGGCCAATTGATTTTATTTCTTTCGCTCAATTATATTTCTGCATTCCGTATTACTTCGATTTTCATCTTTGATTCGGCATTGCATTTATCAGTGTGATTTCATTAAGCAAAGGTAGAAATACCATTGCATTAATTCTTGTTTTGACCATGTTGCTTTATGACTTGATCTTTTGATTTTGCTATTTAGGAGTGACCACACAATTCCAAACAATTGTTTATCTTGATTACCAATTTAAGTATGCCCTAAACTGTTTGTTGTGTTTTGATGTGTTGTTATCTTGATTTCTTTGCTCTTGTTCTTGGATTAAGAATGAGAAGACTCATCCATAGTGACAATCAAGTACACTCATGCCAAACATGATTTTCTCAAAAGAATCTAGGGTACACCACTGAAGACCCAATGGGAGGTTCGCCTAGCTCCTCCACTCTAAACCAATAATTGTTCCAATAGTGGGAGATAGTTTTAACACAAGTAACTTAGTGTCACTATAAGTAAGTTTCCCAATCCATTTCTAGGAAGCTCTAGGGGGCAAACCAGTGGAAGGAGATGAATTCCAATGTCACTGGACTGAATTGAAGGTTGGTGATGAAATCCAACTCTCCAATGTTTAAATGAGATGTGCGTGTGTGGTGTTCATTTTAAGCTTGTGTAACATAAAGTGCATCATATAGCAACAATGGGTCTTTCCTATATGCCTAAGTGATAAAATACATTTCAACATTTAGAAAGGTGCATGAACTACTATGATTTGTATGAGTGCACTTTATCTCGTGCAACTATGGCCTCTAGTAGGGCCTCAAAGCAAGAAAACAACATATAATGTCTAGCACGTTGGATTCTAGGGTGAAATTTTTAGGCATAATCCATTGTTCCTAGCAACACCTAGTGGAAAATTTAAAATAAGATCTAAGATATGTGAAATGCTTTCTTCTTTCTTCTTTATTCTTTCAATTTCCAAACATAAATGTGTTTTAAGTTCTCTATTCTAAACACACAGAAGCAAACATAAAGTTGTAAAATATCAAAAAAGCTATACCAACCTTTGATCCAGCTTAGAGAGTTGATGTTTTAACCTCTGTTGCACTCCAGTCTTGGCCGCTATTGACCAGAGTGGCTAGTTCTTGGCCACTGTAGCTTAGAGCGGCTAGTTTTTGGCCACTTTAGATCAGAGCGGCTAGTTTTTGGCCACTGTAGATCAGAGCGGCTAGTTTCTGGCTACTGTAGATTAGAGTGGCTAGTTTTTTGCTGCTATAGCTCAGAGCGAGTAGACCTGCACATAAAATTAAGTTAGTTTTCTAACAAAAAATGAAAAATTAGTGGTTGTCCCATCGTGATTGCCATCTATAGAAACCCTGAGAATGCGCGCACCACTCTTAACTCTACTTGCGATGTTATTACTATACCAAAAATGAAGCTAAAATATTACAAGAAAACATATAACATGAAAATGACAAAGAATGGATCTTTCATTAATATTGAACCCCGATTACATGTTGGTCCCTCTTAGGGATACCCATATTGATACAATGATTTACAAGTGGATGAAGAGATGTCCCCTTTTGCAAAAGGGTGGCACGCTCTAAAATGCTTCCCGATTTTGCACACGAAAATGTCTAAGGGCTTACAGATACCTCCTTCTCTAGGTATGTCTCCTGGATGGATCCTCTTGCTCTCGTATGTTGTGGATTATGTCTCGTGAACCTGTGGCCCTATATGCAGTTCAAACTACAATACATGTTTAGCTGTCTGAGATTGTCTCCCCAGATAAGGTTGTTAGTAATCAAATAATGTAATAGAAATATGATAAAATGATGCCATGGAATCAAGTAAACCTAAGCTAATGATATAAGAAAACAAGATAAAATATGCTATGTCTATTTAAGCTAAGCCTATGGGCCACTGTCCAAGACAACGACCACTAAAGAAAACCTTGTTCTCCTTGCCCCAAAGCTATGGGTCAAATACTATGATCTGATGTTGAAGAAAGTAGGTGTTGTGCCCTTTGATTTATCAAAGCTCCGTCGCACACATGATACCAAAGAGAACTCTCTCTCTGAAATGATCTCATGTATGTGATTCGGGTCTCTATATGTCATATATCAATCATGTGTCTTTTTTGGTACTCTTAGGCTTGCACCTTTTATAGTGTGAAACCCTAGGTCTATGTCCAAGCCCTAGAAATGAATTTCTCATGCATAGTGCAAGTTAGCATGAGAAGCCTCTTGTCTATTATCTATATTTGAAGGCCAGTTAACTGAAATATAACTACCCACTTGAGTCTTCTATGTGAATTGTTCGTTAGCATGAGAAGCTTTTGTCCTTTGTTTATGCTTGAAGGTCAGTTAACTTAAGTCTAAATGCAAACTCAAGTCTCCTATGTGAACTGGTCGTGAAAAGGAATGCAAAGTCACTCTCACTCACCTTTATTGCATGCAGATTGCCACTTTTACTCGATATTGAGTCTGTTTGTTGGTAAACCGCTTCTTATGGCTTAGCCACTGTCATATGCAATGGCTATAATCTGGCCACTATCATCTGCAACGGCTAAGGTCTGGCCACTCTAGGCTTGAGTGTCTAGAATCTGATTGCTCTTGGCTTGAGCGGCCAGGCTTGGATGGCTTGAAAAGGCCCCAAATGAGTGGTGAGAACCATTGTTGGTGCTTAGAAAGTCCAATATTATGTCTTATGATCTTATGAGTGTGTCTATATAAGTAGCTCCCCTAAGCATGACATGATTTAGGTGTCTACACAATCATCCTTGGATTAAGTCATGGAGGAGCAGACCACCGATTAGCAATCATTGCTAGCCTTAGATTTGATCTAGAGTAGGTGATGAGAGAGATATGAGGCTTGAGCTACAGGTGGGTGAGGCTTGGATGGGATCATGATAGCTATTATTATAGAACCACTTTAGCATGAGCTGGAAACTTCTAGGGCCACAATGGAGAGTATGCAATTAGATCTCATAGACTAGGTATGATGCTTGTTAGCTTTGTTTGAAGGTGCCTAAGGTAGATCCACACACTATCATGAGTTGTATCACTCGGTAGTCCCTATGGAGAAATGAGCTTCATCTCCTTTAGGCTCATGATCAAGGGCTAGAATAGGGAGTTATACTTGGAGGACTACTAGTTTTCAGTCACCTTCTCCTCCTCCACTAGGGGATTCTAGGAAGGTTGAATCCTCTTGTTAGGTGATCTTAGGGGTACTTAGGAGTGAGTGCATTGATTTTTGGAATTGATTTTTGAGTGTATCATTTTTATCTTTTGTGATACACCTTCTCTATCAACTTGTATATTACAAGGTATATATATATATATATATATATATATATATGGTGATGATGATGCTTGTTATTTTGTATTATAATGAGCTGTTTTTATTTTGTGGCTTATGGTAATGATATGTGATGTGTTGATGTTTTGATTTGCTTTGATATAATGATGTTTATATTTTAGGAATGATATGGATGAGGGGAGATGCCCTAATTGTGAGAAGTGTTGAAATATCCATATGTGAGTGGTGGTCTCTAGACTTGATATAGGAGAATACTCATTTTATTTTAGAGGTAAATGTTATGCCTTTCATTTAGTTTTCATAGGTGGGAATATGATCTCATTATATTTAAATGGTGGCCTACTATACCATAATAATGATATCATTTAAGACATAATGAGGCACTTGTAATGATAGTATTTTATTTTGAGAATATTTGTTCTCTCATCAATGTTTAAGTGCCATACTCTATAAAACACTTAACTACGTAGATGAGGTACCTGTAATATGTATATAAAATATAATAGGTTTTTGTTCCTCATAAGTGATAAAATGTCATTCTCTATGAAATATTTGACTACGTAGACAAGGTGTATGCTCTTCATTAGTGTTCAAATGTCATTCTTTATCAAACATTTGACTGCGTAGATGAAGTACATGTAGTTTGTATAAATGGTATTATATTGTTTTCTTCTCATCAGTGTTCAAATGTCATTCTCTATGAAATATTTGACTACATAGATGAGGTACTTGTAGTATTTACATAAAATGCATATGTTGTTTGTCCTTATCAATGTTCAAATGCCATTCTCTATGAAATATTTGACTGTGTAGATAAGGTGTTTGTCCTCCATCAATGTTTAAGTATAATTCTTTATAAAACATTTAACTATGTAGTTGAACTTCTTTGTATCTTATCAATGTTCAAGTGTCATTTTCTATGAAACACTTGACTACATAGATAATATAGAGGATTTTCACCAATGTTCAAGTTCCATTCTGTATGAAAAACTTGACTGCATAGGTGAAAATGTTATTATTCTTATCAACATCCAAGTGCCAATCTCTATGAAACACTTGGCTATGTAGATAAGATTTTTGCTCTTCATCAGTGTTCAAATGTCATTCTTGATGAAACATTTGACTGTGTAGATGAAGGATAGTTTTATTTTCATCAATTTCTAAGTATCACTCTATGAAACGCTTAGATGTGTAGATGAAAGATAGATTGATTTTCATCAATGTCTAAGTGCCATTCTCTATGAAACACTTAGCTGTGTAGATGAAAGATAATTTGATTTTCATAGATGTCTAAGTGCCATTCTCTATGAAACACTTAGTTGTGTAGATGAAAGATAATTTTTATTTTCATAAATGTCTAAGTGCCATTCTCTATGAAACACTTAGCTGCATAGATGAAAGATAGTTTTATTTTCATCAATGTCTAAGTGCCATTCTCTATGAAACACTTAGTTGTGTAGATGAAAGATAATTTTTATTTTCATCAATGTCTAAGTGCCATTCTCTATGAAACACTTAGTTGCATAGATGAAAGATAGTTTTATTTTCATCAATGTCTAAGTGCCATTCTCTATGAAACACTTAGCTATGTAGATGAAATATAATTTTATTTTCATCAATGTCTAAGTGCCATTATCTATGAAATAATTAGTTGTGTAGATGGAAGATAATTTTGATTTTCATCAATGTCTAAATTCCATTTTATATGAAACACTTAGTGGTATAGATTAAAGATAGTTTGATTTTCATCAATGTCGAAGCACCATTTTCTATGAAACACTTAGCTTCATAGATGAAAACTAGTTTGATTTTCATCAATGTATAATTACCAGTCTCTATGAAACACTTAGCTGCGTAGATGAAAGATAGTTTGATTTTCATCAATGTATAAGTGCCATTATCTATGAAACACTTAGTTGCGTAGACAAAATATTTAGATAGATTCTTATCAATTTTCAAATATCATTATTTATGAAATATTTGACTGCATAGATAAGATTTAGATCTATATATTCTTATCCATGTTCAAATTCCATTCTTTATGGTACATTTGACTGTGTAGATAAGAGTTTTGATTGATAGATTCTTATCCATGTTTAAATGCCATTCTTTATTGGATATTTGATTGCATAGATAAGAGTTTTGTTCTAAAAGCCTTTTGCAAAGCTTTGATATGAATGCTTTTGATGTTGATTGCAATGATTGTGAGATGTTTTTCCTGTATGATTTTTGCAATGTCTTGCTAATTTTTAGAGAGGTATTTGCAAGAATTTTTCAAAGTAATGATAATAATACTTTGATGAATATTTTACAAAGTGCTAGAGAGTGATTTTTGTAAAGTAATAGAATGATATTTGAAAATTCTTTTATGATTTGATTTTGCGTTCTTTGTAAAATGTATTTGTAAAGTGAAAGAGAATGATATTCTTAAGAAATATCACCAAGTAATGAAAAAAACATCACAAATGTTTTGCAAAGCAGTAGAATGTTTTTGCAAAGTAGATGTTTTGATTTTGCAAGTATATTTTGCATAGGAATGAAGTAATTTTTGTAAATATTTTTGCAAAGCAGTGTTTTGATTACTATTAAAGAAGTGTGATGTTGATGCTCTATTTTTTGCTATTGTAGTTAGTTACAATAAATTTTGAAATGGCTGTAAAATTTGGCAAAAGGTTTACAAAATGATTTTGTGTTGTTCTTTCGTTTGTCTAAAAGTGAAATTGCTTTTAAGGAGAAAGATTCAGTGTTACTGAATTTCTTAACATATGAGAAAGGGTAATAAGAGTATGTAAGTTTTTTACTTAATACATATGCAAATATTTACATGTACATAAGGAATTGGGCTTGATACTCATTGCGCTATATTATGTGTTGAAATATTTACTGATTTTGTAATTGTAGAAAAAATATTTTAGAGTGAGGGTAACGCTCCCATATGGATGTTGAGAAAGGTACAACAACAATATTGTCATTGTTGTCAACACAATCAGATAGATCTGTTGATGCAGTGGACAGGAAGTTCAAAAGCTAGTCAGATGCAGAAGACAAGAGTTCAAAGGTTACTCAGAGTATGTACAGTGATTTTCCAAGAAGACCGAAGTGGACCACTTGCAAAAGATCAAAGAAAAAGACAAGTAAGAAAAGTGTCGCGATATCGCGACATATTCAGTAGGCAAGAAAAACTATCACGATTTCGCGACATGTTGGAAGAGAGAGAAGAAGAAAGAAAAACTGTCATGATTTCGTGACATGTTGGAAGAGAGAAGAAGAAAGAAAAAATATCGTGATTTCGTGACATGTTGGAAGAGAGAAAAAACAGGAAAACTGTCATGATTTCGCGACATGTTGGAAGAGAGAAAGAAGAGGAAAAACTATCATGATTTCCGACATGTTGGAAGAGAAAAAGACAAGTGAAAAAGTGTCGTGATTTCATGACATATTGGAAGAGAGAGAAAGAGAAGGAAAAAGTGTCACGATTTCGTGACATATTGGAAGAGAAAAGGGCAAGTAGAAAAAGTGTCACGATTTCACGACATGCTGGAAAAGAAAAAGTGCTAAGGAGAAAAAGTGTCGTGATATCGTGACATGTCGCATGACCCGAAGGCAAGAAAAAGTGCTAAGGAGAAAAAGTGTCGTGATATCGTGACATGTCACGTTTTCACGACCCGAAGGCAAGAAAAAGCGCTAAGGAGAAAAAGTGTCGCGATATCGTGACATGTCACGTTTTCATGACCCAAAGGCAAGATAAAGCGCTAAGGAGAAAAAGTGTCACGATATCATGACATGTCACATTTTCATGACCCAAAGGCAAGATAAAGTGCTAAGGAGAAAAAGTGTCATGATATCATGACATGTCGCATTTTCATGACTAAAGGAGGAGAGAGAAAGTAAGAAGGAAAAGTGTCACGATATTGCGACATGTTGTATTCTTGCGGGCCAAAGCTAAGAGAAAGCATACGGAGGAAAAAGTGTCGCGATATCATGACATGTTGTATTCTCATGGGCCAAAGCTAAGAGAAAGCGTATGGAGGAAAAAGTGTCACGATATCGCTACATGTTGTATTCTCGTAGGCCAAAGCTAAGAGAAAGCGTACGAAGGTGAAAGTGTCACGATATCATGACATGTTGTGTTTTCACGGCAACAACAATAGAAGAGTTACAAGGGCAGTTGAAGCCGACGAAGACCGATGTAAGCCGATGAAGATTAGGGTTTGTAGTCGACTAAGATTAGGGTTTGTAGCCGACTAAGATTAGGGTTTACAGCCGACTGAGATTAGAGTTTTTCTTCATGAAAATATTGTTATAAAAGGAGGGCTGTTTGGAGAATTGAAGTGTGTTGAAAAATATCATTGAATGCGAGTTGATGTGTGCGAAGTTCGGTCATAGAGCGCAGAGTGCAAGTCATGTCGAATCGTGCTAAGTGCAAAATTTACAAAGGAAGTAGAGTGCACAAAAGGGAGAAGACGATCGTTCGACTGTGACGTAGCAGATTGTGCGAAGTGATTTCACAGAGGAAGCAGAGTGCGAAAAAGGGAGAAGACGATCGTTCGACTATGACACAGTAGATTGTGCGAAGTTGTTGCGTAGAGAGAGCAGAGTGCATAGAGAACGCAAAGGTGAAGTAGACCAGTCAGGGTCTTGTAAAAGCGAAGGTATTTTTTTGTTAAACTTCTAGATTCAAAATTGAAGTCCAGGTTGCAGCTTGGCATCAGGGGTTGGTGCTCCTTCCAGTTGGTGCTGGTAAATCAAGGGTTGGTGCTCCTTCCAGTTGGTGCTGGTAAATCAGGGGTTGGTGCTCCTTCTAGTTGGTGCTGGTAAATCAGGGGTTGGTGCTCCTTCCAGTTGGTGCTGGTAAATCAAGGGTTGGTGCTCCTTCTAGTTGGTGCTCCTTCTAGTGGGTGTTGGTAAATTGTTTGTAAAGTTGTAGCTTTGCAAAGGCTGGATTTGGATGGTAGTCCAAGCAGTCATTTTTGAGGAGTAGCCACATTGGTGAACCTCGTTAAATCTTGTGTTGTGTGATGCTCTCTTGTGATACTTGCTTTATCTGGTTTTAAGGTTTCATTATTTCAGTATTAAGAGCTATGAATTTAAGTTTAAAAGTCTACACTGATTCACCCCCCCTCTCAGTGCCATTGTAAGACTAACAATTGGTATCAGAGCTAAGTTCTTGTACAAGCCTAATCGGCTAGGGTGATCTTGGAACTAACACAATGGCAGGTGGTGAAGGCTTCTCATCAAACAAAGCACCATTGTTTGATGGATCCAATTACGCATTCTAGAGAATCAGGATACAGACATATCTCTGTGCTTTGGGATACTACATCTAGGATTCAATGGTCAGTAGATACACAATACCCATCACTCCTCCAAAAGAGGCCGATGAAAAGAAACTATTTGACAATGACTCAAAAGCAACGAATGCTCTCATGAACGGAATAGCAGATAGCTCCGATCAGGATTCTGAAGAGGAAATAGGTGAAGCTCTTTTCATGGCATTTGAAGAAGTAAAATCAAAAAAGGATGAAGGAGTGACCTCTAAATATTGTGGAGAAAACCTTGAGGCTGAAGTGGATCTAGAAGGTGAGTTGATCTCTGCACTTGAAGAGTGGAAGATAGAAAAGAAAAAGAATAAGAAACTTTCAAGAAAGCTTGAGGATGCAAATGAAATCATAACCAGCTTGAAAGTATAGATAGAAGAATCTAAGAAAATCTCCGAAGATCTCGAAGTACAAATAACAATGAAAATAGATCATTGCAGCAAGCTAGAAGAAGAGATTGTTGGTTTAAGAATACAACTAGAAGAGATGAATAAGAAAATTAGTTGTTATCACAAACGTGAAGAAAGTTCTATGAAGCTGGATAAGATCATAAATGACCAAAGACCTGCAGGCATCAAATTTGGTCTGGGTTTCATCGAAGGAGAATCATCAAGTGGATCAAAGGCCAAAAATGCAGAATCCATAAAGAATGAAGATGAGAGACAGGTTGATCAAAGAAAAATGTCTCATGCAAGAGAAAGCATTAATGCCAGGCACGAAAGGAGAATTGACAATGATGGATTCACCAATGTCACACATCAAAGAAGAAGAAGACCTATGGCTCCTACGGCAACATGGCAAAGACCCTCACCCAGGTTCAATTATCCCTTTTCTAGTTTCTATTTTAAATGCAATGGCTATGGTCATAAAATCTCAGACTGCAAATATAATGTAAGACCAAGGAATTTCACTAGTAGAAATGCTTTTTCTCCTCTGATGAATTGTACAATAGAATGTTATAACTATCATAATTTTGGGCACATTGCAAGAAACTATAGAAGTACATTTGTATCAAATCAGTTTTAGGGAAGGAAATTTCAACCAAATAAGATGAGACAAAATAGAAAACTTCTCGTAAAACATGCTCAAACTACTGATAAGGGAAAGGCAAAACAAGAGCCCAAAACTACTATCAAAACAGTGTGGAAAGGAAAAGAGCATCTGAAGGAAGAAAAGGAATCCTTAATCGTACAAACTGCATTCAAAGCACAGAATAAATATGTACCATGGATACTTGATAGTGGATGCTCCAGTCATATGACAGGTGACAAACAAAAATTTGAGAAGTTACAAAAATATGAAGGAGGTTCAGTAAAATTTGGAAATAATGATGGAGCCAAGATAGTCGGCAAAGGCTCAGTTAAAATCAGCAATGGAAGGATTAAGTCAGAAGAAGTCCTATTTGTGGATGGGTTGAAACATAACTTATTGAGTGTAAGTCAGATTTGTGATAAAGGTCATGAAGTAGTTTTTATGAAGCAGGGTTGTGAAGTCAAAAAAACAAATAGTGGAAAATTGATAGCAACAGGATCAAGGACATCTGGTAACCTGTACACGCTCTTAGAGACTTCAAAAGGAACTTGTTTTATTGGACAGGAAGAAGAAAATTGGTTGTGGCACAAGAGACTCGGTCATATCAGTTTTGATAATCTAGTAAAAATCACCTCAAAAAGGGCAATGAGAGATATTCCAACCATCAACAAACCTGCAAACAACATTTGTGCTTCATGCCAAAAGGGGAAGCAAACTAGAGTCACATTCAAAACCAAAGAGTACTACACAAGCAAACCTTTGGAACTAATACACACTGATTTATGTGGACCCATGAGAACACAAAGCATAAATGGTGACAAATATTTTATGTTGTGCATTGATGACTATTCCAGAATGACATGGATATTTTTCTTGAAGCATAAATCAGAAGCTTTTGATATGTTCAAGATTTTCAAAAACCAGGTTGAGAATGAAATAGGAAAGAGGATCAAATGTTTAAGATCAGATAGAGGAGGAGAATTCATTTTAGAGGAGTTTGCAGAGTACTGTGAAAAATACGGTATTAGGAGACAGTTTTCAGCAGCCAGGACACCTCAGCAGAATGGAGTGGTAGAAAGAAAGAATAGGACAGTGCAGGAAATGGCACGGACTATGTTGGCTGAAAGCAGAGTAGCAGATAGATTTTGGAAAGAAGCAGTCCATACTACAGTGTATATCCAAAATAGGTACATGTTGAGAACACATGAAAGCAAAACTCCTTATGAGTTGTGGTTTGGTAAAAGGGCAACAACAAAATACCTCAAAGTCTTTGGCAGCAAGTGCTACATCAAAAGAACTAAAGATAATCTTGGTAAGTTTGAAGATAGAGCGGATGAAGGTATTTTTGTTGGTTATTCATCAAGAAGCAAAGCTTACAAATGCTACAACAAGAGGCTAAAGAAAATTGTGGATAGTGTCGATGTTAAATTTGATGAAGGTAGAGAACGAGTAATTAGCTATGAAACGAACTACCCAATGTATGAAGAGGTCATTGAAGGAGATGAGGAAAACGAAATGGAAAAGCTACAAAAAATTGACTCAGATGATTTAAGTTGTGATTCAGAAGTGGAAGAAAATAAGAAATTCAAAACAGAAACTGGCAGAAAAATCATCCTAGAGATCAAATAATTGGAGACCCCAAAGTTGGTGTTCAAACAAGAAGAAGAGTAGTAAGTAACTACTCTCTATTATCCAGCATTGAGCCCAAAAATGTTGCTGAAGCAAGCAAAGATGAAAGTTGGATGAAGGCAATAAATGAAGAATTAGACCAGATCGAGAAAAACAGAACTTGGGAGTTAGTACCTAGACCTGCGAACAAAAATATAATCGGGACTAAATGGATCTTTCGAAACAAATTGAATGAAGATGGACAGGTAGTTAGAAATAAAGCAAGATTGGTATGCAAGGGGTATGCACAAGTTGAAGGCATTGACTTTGAGGAAACGTTTGCACCAGTAGCTAGACTAGAGGCAATCAGAATGTTTCTGGCTTTAGCAGTCTACAAGAATTTCAAAGTTTATCAAATGGATGTGAAATCAGCATTTTTGAATGGGAAACTTGAAGAAGAGGTTTATATTGAGCAACCAGATGGGTTCCAACTTGGTGATAATCCCAACTTTGTTTGTAAGTTGAAGAAAGCATTATATGGCTTGAAACAGGCACCCAGAGCATGGTATGCAAGGCTAGACAACTATCTCACTCAACAAAGGTTTAAGAAAGGTATGGTGGATAGTAATTTGTATGTCAAAATAGAAAATGGGCATCTTATCGTTCTTGTTGTATACGTAGATGATATCATATTTGGCAGCAACAAAGATGAGTCGTGCAAGGATTTAGCAAATAAGATGCAGAAAGAATTTGAAATGTCAATGATTGGAGAACTGTCGTATTTCCTCGGATTGCAAGTTAATCAAAGTAAGAAGGGCATATTTATTTCTCAAGTTAAATATGTAAAAGAGATGTTAAAAAAGTTCACAATGGAGGATTGTAAGCCAGTTAGCACTCCCATGACAATAGGTTGCAAGTTGAGCAAGGATGACAAATCTCCAACTGTTGATCAAACCATGTACAGATCTATGATTGGAAGCTTACTGTATCTGACAACCACCAGACCAGATATTTTGTAGGCAGTATGCATGGTAGCACGATTTTAGGCTAATCCCAAGGAGACTCATGTGACAGCAGTGAAGAGGATTCTTCGATACCTCAAAGGTACTATGGAGTATGGGTTATGGTATCCGAAAGGTAAAGACTTCACCCTTATTTCGTATTCAGATGTAGATTGGGCAGGATGTGTAGATGACAGAAAGAGTACCAGTGGAGGTGCATTCTATCTTGGAGACAGATTGGTCGCATGGCACAGTAAGAAACAAGAGTCAGTTTCTCTGTCGACAACAGAGGCAGAATATATTATAGCAACAACATGTTGTACGCAGGTATTGTGGATGAAACAAACCCTGAAAGATCTTGGTATTAGCTTCAGTGAGCCAATATCAGTTAAGTGTGATAACACCAATGCCATTAACATCTCCAAGAATCCGGTGATGCATTCATGCACAAAACACATTGCTATCAGGTATCATTTTTTGAAGGACAAAGTTGCGGAAGGTGAGGTTAAGTTGGATTTTGTTCCAACCATAGAGCAAGTAGCAGATATCTTCACAAAACCATTGCCCAAGGAAGTTTTTGAGTACCTTCACAATAAATTGGGAGTGGTCACACTTCCCAAGAATTGACTAGCTACAGAGATCACATTCTCAGGGGGAGCATTTAAGTATTTGATTATCTTTTTGCTCATGTTCATGATTTTTGCTAAGTGTAATAAATTGTGCCTGAGAATGTTGTGCATGGACTCGGGGGAGTCTGCAGTAGCCCTTTGGTATTATTGTCAAAGGGGGAGAAGAGTTACAGGAAATTGCACATGTGTTGCCAACAATTCCAAAGGGGGAGATTGTTGAGCAAGGTACAACAACGAGTATTGTCATTGTTGTCAACACAGTCGGATAGATCTGTTGATGCAGTGGACAGGAAGTTCAAAAGCTAGTCAGATGCAGAAGACAGGAGTTCAAAGGTTACTCAGAGTATGTACAGTGATTTTCCAAGAAGACCGAAGTGGACCACTTGCAAAAGATCAAAGAAAAAGACAAGTAAGAAAAGTGTCGCGATATCACGACATATTCAACAGGCAAGAAAAACTGTCACGATTTCACGACATGTTGGAAGAGAGAGAAGAAGAAAGAAAAATTGTCACGATTTCATGACATGTTGGAAGAGAGAGAGAAGCAAGAAAAACTGTCATGATTTCATGACATGTTGGAAGAGAGAGAAAAAGCAGGAAAAACTATCACGATTTCGCGACATGTTGGAAGAGAGAGAAGAAGTAGGAAAAACTGTCACGATTTCATGACATGTTGGAAGAAAAAAAGACAAGTGAAAAAAATGTCATGATTTCGTGACATGTTGGAAAAGAGAGAAAGAGCAGGAAAAAGTGTCACGATTTCGCGACATGTTGGAAGAGAAAAAGGCAAGTAGAAAAAGTGTCACGATTTCGTGACATATTGGAAAAGAAAAAGTGCTAAGGAGAAAAAGTGTCGCGACATGTCATGTTTTCATGACCCGAAGGCAAGAAAAAGCGCTAAGGAGAAAAAGTGTCGTGATATCGCGACATGTCACGTTTTTGCAACCGAAGGCAAGAAAAAGTGCTAAGGAGAAAAAGTGTCGCGATATCGTGACATGTCGTATTTTCGTGACCCAAAGGCAAGATAAAGCGCTAAGGAGAAAAAGTGTCACGATATCATGACATGTCGCATTTTCATGACCCAAAGGTAAGATAAAGCGCTAAGGAGAAAAAGTGTTTCGCGACTAAAGGAGGAGAGAGAAAGTAAGAAGGCAAAAGTGTCGCGATATCGCGACATGTATTTTCGTGGGCCAAAGCTAAGAGAAAGCGTACGGAGGAAAAAGTGTCGCGATATCGCTACATGTTGTATTCTCGTGGGCCAAAGCTAAGAGAAAGCGTACGGAGGAAAAAGTGTCGCGATATCGCTACATGTTGTATTCTCGTGGGCCAAAGCTAAGAGAAAGCATACGAAGGCGAAAGTGTCGCGATATCGTGACATGTGTTTTCGTGGCAACAGCAACAGAAGAGTTATAGGGGCAGTTGAAGCCGACGAAGACCGATGTAAGCCGACGAAGATTAGGGTTTGCAATCGACTAAGATTAGGGTTTACAGATCGACTGAGATTAGAGTTTTTCTTCATGAAAATATTGTTATAAAAGGAGGGTTGTTTGGAGAATTGAAGTGTGTTGAATATATCGTTGAATGCAAGTTGATGTGTGCGAAGTTCGATCATAGAGCGCAGAGTGCAAGTCATGTCGAATCATGCTAAGTGCAAAATTTGCAAAGGAAGCAGAGTGCACAAAAGGGAGAAGACGATCGTTCAACTGTGATGCAGCAGATTGTGCGAAGTGATTTCGTAGAGGAAGCAGAGTGCGAAAAAGGGAGAAGACGATCGTTCGACTGTGACACAGCAGATTGTGCGAAGTTGTTGCATGGAGAGAGCAGAGTGCGTAGAGAATGCAAAGGTGAAGTAGACCAGTCAGGGTCTTGTAAAAGCGAAGGTATTTTTTTGTTAAACTTCTAGATTCAAAATTGAAGTCCAGGTTGCAGCTTGGCATCAGGGGTTGGTGCTCCTTCCAGTTGGTGCTGGTAAATCAGGGGTTGGTGCTCCTTCCAGTTGGTGCTGGTAAATCAGGGGTTGGTGCTCCTTCCAGTTGGTGCTGGTAAATCAGGGGTTGGTGCTCCTTCCAGTTGGTGCTAGTAAATCAGGGGTTGGTGCTCCTTTATATTGGTGCAGATAAATCAGGGGTTGGTGCTCCTTCCAGTGGGTGCTGGTAAATTGTTTGTAAAGTTGTAGCTTTGCAAAGGCTGGATTTGGATGGTAGTCCAAGCAGTCATTTTTGAGGAGTAGCCACATTGGTGAACCTCATTAAAATCTTGTGTTGTGTGATGCTCTCTTGTGATACTTGCTTTATCTGGTTTTAAGGTTTCATTATTTTAGTATTAAGAGCTATGAATTTAAGTTTAAAAGTCTACACTGATTCACCCCCCCTCTCAGTGCCATTGTAAGACTAACAATGGATGATCCAAGAGAAGAAGAGGTCCTTCTCTCATGCCCAACATGTGTACATAGAAGTGTATATGTGCAGACCATATGATAACATTACCTTGAGTTCGAAGGAATTCATTTGTATGAATGAATGGATTAAATCCATGCTAGCTTATAGGCTATTACGATGCATAGGGATTTGATAATAGAATGTTTAATGCAATCATAAATGATTATGGATACGTGAAGTGTTGATTATCAAAATCCAATATTATTGAAGAGTCTATAAGTTAGCTAGGATGTTTTAGTTTTGAATATAGGAAGAATTGATAAGTTATTATCACCTATCAAGAGGGAGTCAGTTATCTATCTATTTCATGTGAACAAATAGAGAATATCCATTTTTATAGGTGATCATTTTGGACTTGTGATGCTTGATTACGTATTTTTGTAATATAGTTGACTGGAAATAGAACTCTATTGATCCAGTAGCATTATGAGACAAATAGCTTATGATGAGAGTATTATTTGTGGATGTTCTATTATTATAGAGGCTCATGCAGCTATGAAGATAATATAGATCTAGTATATGGTGAAACGTACAAGTAATTGCATGCTAATGAGGCATTGGATATATAGGGATTCATAGTTTGATAGACCCTTTTAAAAAAAAAACTATGAGATACTTGATTTCATTTGATAGAGCGCTAATTATATGATCCAGGAGGCTATGAGGGCAATATTGGTCCAGTTGTTGGTAAGATATACAAATAATTATAGGTCTACAATATATTGGATCAATAGAGTCTCCAATAACCTCATGGATTATCAAAGGTAATCATTGATATTTGTAAGACATGATAGCATGTTGACACAATAAATTAGAGAGGAAGTAAAGGTAACATTGATCCATTGCCTAATGAGATTTGTGGGGAAGTTGCAAACCTACACATCATTGGATCAAGGGAACCTTATGATTCCTATGACTTATTGGAAATACAGTGTGTGAGGATTAAATTCATGTTTTATTACATATTAAAAATGGTATGTCGAGCAGGTGTAGGTCCAAAAAGACCACATCCTTAGAAAACATTGAAAATTTTATCTAAGGTATGAAGTTTTGATTTCGCACATTTTTCAGTGCATTTTGGAGCGGATCCGCAACAAGAGTTTTCTAATCCACAGAACACTTAGTATATTTTTCACTTCAAAAAAATCCACATAATTTATAATGCATTTGGTAGCAAACTGGCAACACATTACGATTCCATAAAAGTTTTGGGTAAATATGACGTCAGCGTAAGGAGAAGTGCGAAATAGCGACTGCTTGCATTTTCTGACATCCTCCGAGCGGCTAAGTGTTGAAGAGACCAATTTGAAAAAGTGGATAGAGTATTTTGATCTGGAATAATGACAAAGAGGTGAAAAGTCATAGAAGAGCTATGAATCGACAACAAAGAGCATTTTAAACAGACTTATTTCTGGATTGGAGACAAGGATGTATTTTACACTAACTGCAGTGTGATATGGAAGGTAAAGCTATTTTACACTATGGCAAGTAAAAATTCGATATGAGGGAAGATTTACACTTGCCCAAGTGAATTATCGATTCCACACAATTTTTTAGTAAATATGATGTCAACAACTTTTGTAGTACAAATTTTTGGTTGCTTCAAAGTTCCAAGAAGAAAAGGGAAGGTTGACAAGCGGATTTTGTCCCACTTGATTTTTAATGAATTTCATGTCAAATTGGTGTCTCACATAAGAAAAGCCATAGAAGGTGACATCATCAACTTAGAAGAGCGGAATGGTGCTTTGGTTTTTCCCCACCATTGCACAAAGTATATTCCAAGATCTAATCTAACCGTGCATGGGGAAGATCAATGGTCGAGATTCTGCTAGCAATTTTGAAGTATTTATAAGCATTTTCCCACCATGTTTGAACACAGTCAGTTGGAATATATGAAGTTGAAGTGTCAAAGGGTTTCAATAACAAGAACCATATGTAGTTGCAGATCAACAGCGAAGTGAGCTTCCAATAAGAGTTGATGGACGAGATGCAATCTCTAATGGCATATCCACCAACTATCACCAATCAACCAACAAGTTGCAAATGATATAAGATACCATGGAGGTCTATGTACGATAGATTTCCTAGAGGTTGAACTAGTAATATGATGCCAGCAAGAACTCTATTGATCTAGAAAATATATAATCTTTGTAATATTCCTTATTATTATTTCATTTACAAACTATAAATAGAGGCTGGACCCTCATTTTCAAAGGTTGTCTCTAGTGTGTTTAATTGCCCTAATGTAAATATTCTTGTGAGCTAATGGAAGGAGCATTACTTTGATTGTTCGACTCAAATTTGTCATCTTCATTATCTTGTGCAAGAGGTTCAAAGTCTTGGACTACATTTTTGTTAATACTTGAATGGTTAGTTCATTTCAAATTTTGGATTATTAGTCATAAGAGTAGTCGAAATATGTTCTTGATTAGATCTATATTATTAGGAAGTTTGATTTCTATTAAATATGACTATTGATTTATTCTACTATTTGGATTATCAATATTAGATGTTGGAATTGCTTTTTGCAATATTTCTCTGTTTATGCTTTAATGTGTGGAGATTTCATTGATTTGGGTAATGTGTATTTGAGTAATGGGACACTATAAATAGCTTGTGAGAGACTTTTATTGTATTTTCCTATGCTATTAGCCTATTTGGCTACTATTTATTTATAACATTTCTAACCCTAAAAATTTTCTAATCCTAATATCAAAACCGTATTGGAGCTTTAATCAAGTCAAAACCATTTTAAGTTGACAAGGAACCAGCCTACTTTGGAGGTTGGATCGAAGTTTACTTTGACCTATCCAATACTTGAGTGTCGAGCTACGACTATCGAATGTATACCTAGATAGAAAATTGGAACATAGACAATTACAGTGTCAAGTAAAGCTTGATGACATTTTTATGCCCAACAATTTTTGGCATGCTCGGTGGGACTAGTTCACAAGGAACACAAAAACCCATCACATGAGTTATTATTTTATCTCTACTCGAAGGAATCAAGATTTGGTGAATTTTCTTAACCTTGATAAATTAAGAATAGTAAATTCACCTGGTGACTCCTTGGTCTTTGAACCCAGAAAAGAACTACCCCTGTAGACCAATATCTTTTCATGTATACCAGGTCTTTCAAAAGAAATAACCCTGATTCCTTTTTCTATTGTGAGTTACCTTATAGAGGATCTATTATTATCAAAATTTTGAATCAAGATTTCCTCTCATAAGAAAAAATTCTTGAGGAAAACCCTATAGTTAATTCAATAACTCCTGCAGGAGGATCTACACCTGGAAATATGGCAAGAAATGCATCCCAAAATTAGGGAAATATGGCCCCTAATTAACCATTATAGAAATACCCCAGTTGGAACATAGTTTGTCCCCTTAGATTAGCCCAGATGAATGCCATCCCCCAGACTGTATCCAAGGCAATTCCCACTTATTATGGATATGGAAAGACAACATATGAGCACTGTCAAGATATTTTAAATTTGGAAGCAATCCACAACATAAAGGAGGAGGATATTATTGTGAGGATCCTACCCTATGCTTCAGAGGGAAGATTTTACATTAGTTTAGGACTTTGGAAGATAACACCATTACTTTGTGGTAAGAATTGGCTGCGCCTTTTGTGGAAGAATTTAATGAATATACTAACCCTTTATCCTTGCTCAATCAGTTTACATCCATGCAGAAATCTTAGCAAGAAATGGTATCAAATTTTAATTTGAGGTTTAGCCGAACATGGAAAATAATTCCCCATATAGCTAGACCATCTTCATGATTGGCTTATATGTATTATATCATAGCTCTTGAATCAGAGCTAGCTTTATAGACACAATAATCTGGAGTAGAAACATTTCCCCAAGTTTATAATATAATAGTTCATGCTAAGAATATTCTAATTAATGTGGGAAGATTACCTCCCAAAATTGTGCTACCTTATAATTCAGAAACCACTACTGGCCAAAGCCCAGCTACAGGGTCATATTACATGGATCCCTCTTCCTTATCATCCCCATATCCACAAATGAATCCTATCTCTCAGTCTAAATCATCATCTACTACAGTTCCTTTCCCTCCTCTTCATTCTCAAGCATCTCAAGAGTTTTCTACCATTCTTGATATACAAAATACTCTTAAAAATTTGAGTAACAAAATGAATTCAATGGAAAAGAGAGATCAAGAAAGGTCACAATAGAGGATATTTCCATATGTGAATAAATATCAGATACTTAGTCCTAGTAATAGTATTGGGGTCAGAGTGAATGCAACATATGAAGGGCCTAAGTGTTGTTCAGAGACAAGTTTGGTTAATGTCTGGTGTTTGGTATGTAATGAACCTCATGATTCATAGTCTTGTGTCATGTACCAACATCATGTTCAATAAGCTATGGATCAAGAAGAAAGAAATTAAAAGGGAAGGGTAAGTATGTTATGGTATCCTGACCAAATTATGGTTGGGAAAGAGCTAGATGAGGATGGCCCAATTGCTATTATGATAAGGTTTGGAAATAAAAACTTGCAATTGGACCCACAAAAAAAGGGACAATTCAAAGTTCCTTCTTAGAAAATGAATGAACCACCTCCTCAAAGCAGTGATACTTTTCCCATTACCTAGGCTAAAGGGAGGGATAATATAGATAGTCTCCCCAAAATATTTGAAAAGGAAACTGAGGGAGACATAATGAAGTCTAAGGATGAGGCTCAAGAGAGGCTTAGATTCCCTTCTATTACCAAAAGAAAAATAATAGAAGCCACTCAAAAATATAAAGGAAAATATGGTGAGACAGAGAGAAGGCCTAAGAGGACCACCTTGGCTAAGTATGAATACAAAATTGTAGAAGAGATGAAAAGGATTCCATCAAAAGCTAGTTTGTACGATACTTTTTTAATTCCTAGCTAGATAGAATTACTGAAGGCTTCTCTCAACAAGTATCCACGGGATAAATAGGCCACCATAATCCTTAGTATACCATCAGAAAAGAAAGAAATATCCCCTAATATTTTGAATAATAAACCCCCTCCTTTATATATTTTGTTGAGGATGTAAGGTTGGGTAGTTCAAAATTGTATGATAAATTCAGGAGCCTCAACTACAGTTATGCCTTAAGCAAAGTGTGAAGAGATGGGTATGGAGTATACCTAATCTTGCCTTGGAGTATTGCAATTGGGTGGAAAACCTATAAAAATAGTGGGAGTAATAAAGTATGTTTTAATGAGGTTACATAGAGCCCCTAAGGTGAAAAAGTACAAGAAATAGTAGTGGTTGACCTAGAGCTCTACTTTGGATTATGCCTCTCAAGGGAATTCACTACAAAATAAGGTGGATGCATGTGCATGGATTATTCCAGCATGATCATTCCCTTCAAAGGGAAGAGGATAAGGATAACACCTAAAAATCTAGTGTCTTATCACATAGAAAAAATTTAGGAAGACATGTGCAACCTCACTCCTCTTGAAGAATTTGAAATTGTGGATAAATTTGAGGAACTGGAACTTGAAGATGAATTACCTTTTAGAGAGGATTACAGTCATTTTGGGACAGGCATGGGTACATATAGTATTTCCTGTAGAATCAGAGAAGAAAATTCATGCTATATCTAATCAATATCTTAGAGAGATAGAGGTATGAACTATAGACTTTGATGGTGCTAGATGCAAAAATGGAGCTAGTGCTAGAGTAGTACTACAATCCCAATAAGAAGGGATAAAGAGTTTTGCCTACATATTAACATGGTCATGTACCAATAATGCTACAAAATATGAGGCTATATGCCTTGGACTGATGCAAGCAAAAAACATGGGCATTAAGGTCCTAAACATATATGGTAGCTCTAAGTTAATTGTCCATCAGGTAAGAGAAAGGTGCAGTAGTAAGCACCATTACCTAAAAACATATAGAAATAAGGTATGGGATCTGATGGAATCCTTTGATGCCCTAAATATAAATTTTGTTCCCAGAGAAAAGAATACTTCAGCTGACTTCTTAGCAGTAAGGGTAACTAACTTCAAACCTTGTATAGATATTGGAGTCAAGAAATACAAGGGAATAAAAATGATTTTTAGGCCTGTTGTACCAAATAAGTAGATTTTCTAGCAGGTCTTTGAAAATGATGAACATATAATTGATTTTATGGTAAGAGAATCCTATCTCTCCATGGTCCAAGAGGAAAATACAAAGGAAATTGATCAATGGTATGTTATTCAACTTAGGAACAATCACATACCTAGAGGATTGCTCACATTAGAAAGCTTATTCGATAATGATGATAGAAAATGTACCAGAACCATGGAAGTCAATAAAAGGATTTATAAAGAAGTTGAAATGGGTACTAAAAATAAGCTCAATGTTGGAATTCGATGTTCACCAGAGGAGTAAGAATATATCAAGGATTTATGTTTGAAGTATCCAGATATCGTAGCTTGGTCATATGAGGACCTAAAGGTTTATGACAAAAATATTATCCAACACACTATTGAGCTAGAGCCTGATGCAAAGCCTTTTAGGTAGAAGCAAAGGCCTATAAACCCAAGGATCGAGGCCATAATGAGAGAAGATCTCTTAAATTTTTTAAAGGCTAAGATCATCTATCCCATAAAACACTCCACCTAGGTAGCCAATTGGTACCTATTGTATCGCCCAAATTTTTTGCACCCTTACCTTCAAGCTAAAGGATCCGTGCCCTAGAAGGGGGATGCAAGAAGGATGGGAAAATACCTCGGATGGAGAGGCCCTTTGAAGGTCATGCCTCTCGGGGGAGGGGTATAAGGGTGAATTTTTGACGGATGGTGGGGTTCACCAAGAAACTTTGAGTGGCAATTTCCATGCCTAGGTTGAGAATGGGTTTGATGTGTTCATTTTATATTCAATCATTCATATTCTTAGGTTGGCCAGAATGAATCTAAGCTATTCTATATGAAATTTGGAGTTTATATGAATACAAAAAAAATGAATGAATCCTAAATATAGAGACTATATGAAATAGAGAGGAATACACCTGATTCCTGATGTCTAATGGAGATTCTAAAGCTTGTAGGAGTCCAGATCATCCAGGATATGACAGGATCATCTGTAATTGTACAGAATTGTCCCAAATCATAGGCGATCATCTGAGATCAGACAAGATCATTGACGACCTGATGATTCGTCAGAAAAATTCGTCAAAAACCTGCAATCATGGAAATAGACACCAAAAATAAAAAATGCAATTGCAAGAATGATGTAAAATTATAGAAATAATAGTATAGATGCTTAAATAATGAATCCAGATAGAAAATCAAATGGGATGCACTATTTTAATAACCTATTTTAAGTTTTATCATGTAAATATGCTAAATGAGGTGACCTCTAGGATGCAGAACATAAATAAATCGATCTAATGCATAATTAAATACAAGAGAAAGGTAGAAAATGCAAAATCAGGGCTCTGGTTGCCCCCAATCTAAACTACAGTCGAAATCGTCTACATCATACGATATCATCGCCGATCTCATCAGGATCATCCAAAATTGTGTTGAATCACCTGCGACGATCCGAGATTCCTTTGGTTGAAACACAATAAAATACTGTAATAAAACCTACAAATACAAATGCAAATGATGGGGCGAGGATTTTCTAATATAGCAAAAAAACTAAGGTTGCAGGGAAAGGATCAGCCAGGGGGATAAACTGGGAAAATCCCAAGTTTATATAGGATTAGGGGGAGGTTAGGAGGTTGGGGATCATCCCAATCTAGGAGATCTCCAACATGGGAATCTCCAACCACGCAGACACGCTTATGCCCGAGTTGGAGAGGTTGTTGAAATAGAAGCTAATTATAAAAAATTGGTTTTGGGATGAAATCGTCTGGACGTTCTGTCCCAGATGAATTTATCTGATCTGGGACGATATCATCAGATCGACGACGATATCGTCCAATGGTCAAAAAAAATTCTAAAAATGGCACAAAAAATGAGGTGAGCGGTTAACGAGCGGTTTCGAGGTTAAAATTCAATTTTTTTATCTTTTACTGATGGTTTAACTACGTCAATTTTAGGGTGCTACATTTTGCACCCTCTTTAGCAAATTTTTTGAAGAGAATATGTTAAAGACGAGTTCTTCATGCTTTACGAGAAAGCAAAAATTTATTCAATTTTTTAGATGACAATTCTAGGTCGAATTGTACAACTGCTTGCTATGGTGACCCCTCCGAGTTTTTACCCAAATCGAACGTTTGAGGTAAAAGCACGAAAAAGCAAAATTAAAAAAAAAATGTTGTTTTTAAATAAAAATAAGAAAAATAGGGTAAAACCCTAATTCATTTTTACTGTTCACTGAGGGAGGGATCAACGATAGCCTCCTCAGGAGAGATGTCGAAGAGTGCCATAGGCTTTGGAGAGACCATAGGAGCCAGAGAGGAGGGAGGAGGGGCTCCATTATTAGTAGAGGGAGAGGCCACCATAATTTGATAAGGGAAAGGGTATCGAGGTGGGGGAGATCAATGAGATGGTGGCTCTTCGAGCGAAGAATGCCCACTTATGAGCTCAGGTGCAGACGCTACAGGATGAGGCTACACGACTCAGGGCTTGGAGTGGAGGGGTGAGCATGTGGGAGTTGGTGTGGGCTATTGATCAGACTGTGTTCTATCAGGAAGCATACTTCCAACTAGTTCCAGAGGGCCAGAGGATACAGATGCCAATCGGCATTACAAAGCCAGTCAAGATGGGGTCATCGAGGACACCCTCACGATCGACGTCGAGGACCCGCAACACAAGATGAATTATGATGGGACCACCTCCTCCACCTCAGAGTAGGAGAGGAGATGAGGCTGAGAGCTTGAGGGCTTCTCGAGACTAGCGGCACATTGACTGTAGACTTGTATAGTTTTGAGAGGATTAAGTATGCCAGGGTATAGATTGTGGCATACCAATCCGTTTTGATATGATGTACATATATTTCTTGATATATATATTCTTTTTGTGATATGACTTGTGCATATGTTGTATAATGCTTTAATATTTTAATTATTGATTGATTTTTCATGTAATTATGTCACTTAAAATATTATAATTTTATGTCACGCCATAAAATTTAAATGAAATAATTTGATGTAAACAAATTGGTTGTTGTGATGTGATTTTAATGAAAAAAATAAAATGACTTCTAACAATAATTTCAAAGGACATTGTCCCTGTTACATGACCATTTCATGGAGTCATCGCTCGCTAGGTCATTAAGCTAATCCTAGTAGAGAAATATTGCTAAAAGTAAAAGGGTGCTTAAGAGACTTTCTTAAGACTTTTGTGTTGTGATGATGAAAAATGATGATGGTGATGATGATTTGTTTTCAGATGTCCATGAAAATATTATGCATGAAAAATTAAAAATATGATTTTTGCTAGGCATAAAATTCCTAAGTGTGATAGAAATTGAACAATTGCCTAGGAATTATACCATCATCGTAAAACTGAATGTTGACATAATAACATGAAATAAAAAATGTTTTCATTCTTTTTAAAGCATAATTGTGTAAAATGATTTAAGCCATATGCTTTTATAGATTAAATAAATGGAAAATAAAGTTAAAATGATGATTTGCACTAGGCAAATAATTTTTAGGGATAGAATTATACCATCATCGTGAAATCCAAAGAAGAAATTGATATAATAGTTTTATTGCATAGTTGATTTTTGAGTTTAAGATAAACAGAAAATATAAGATGAGGACTTGCACTAGGCATAAAATTCCAATTTAGGTTTAGGAACTATACCATCGTTGCGAAAGTCAAAAATATATAAACGTGACTTTATAGATGTTCTCAAGTGAGAAAATCAAATTATTCCAGAAGATGTGCATAAATATTTTAAATTATCTCAAAGACAAAATTTATATTTATAAGGAACCCCATGTGCAGATGTGAGTTCATTACCGATCTGGATCTATCACAATGATACAAAATCTCTCAAATACAAATGTGTGTGCAATTGTATTGTTCATTTACCGATTTTGAGCAAGATAATTTTATACAAGTAATTTGAATTAACCAAATGAGTGTTAATTGACCATGATTTATTTGCATATAACCGTACCAAACTACTATGTAAGTCAGGTCATCAAGAGCTAGCTGATCCATAAGCAGACATAGGTCTGTACAAAAGAATGTCGCTAATGTAACAGACATATCACCATGCTAGGAGTTACCCAAGGCCAAGCGGGTTGGGCACAAACCACTTGTTATGGGGCTTACCTCACGGTTTTCAAATAATTGAGAATTCCAGGGATTCAAGCTCATTCACCCTTCTTTTCTTTTCAAACGATAGGGGAAGGGATTTTATTGCTTTTTGCTTTTTATTTTCTTTTCTCTTTTTTTTTTTTTTGTATTTTTGCTTGATACTGAGATAATACTGAAATATTGTTGAGATGGTACAAAATGCTACTGAAATAATGCTTTTTTTTCTCATGATTTTTTTCTTGATTTTCTTTTTATTTTTCTTCCTATACTAGGGATACTTGCTCATATTGGCTTTAGAGCAAGGGATTTTTATTCTGGGCAGGGGTGAGCTTGTCCTTTTTTCAATTCTCAAAGATTCTAGACCATGTGCATGATAGGATAGCAGGGGAAAATTTTCGCTCAAAAGACCACTTCTACTATGTAGCATTGTTTTGAATTTACAATGAAATCATTTTAATGTGAAAAGGTATACTTGGTTCAAGTAAATAACAAGATCAATTCTCTATGCTCAAAAATTTATTTAATTCAACTATGGACTTTGATATAAGAGAGATTAATAATCATACCAAATAAGATCAAGATATTTATTCATGTGAGTGTGAAAGTGAGGGATTCCAAATAAATGCTAATTTATCCAAAAAAACTAAAAATATAACTACAATACTTCAAGAATTGACAGGTGCAAAATTAAAAGATGTTTTGAGGATTTTGATGATTTTGATTTTTTTTTTTATATTTTGATTTTTTTTTTTTTGATGATGGAATTGGTGGTATATACAAGATGATCTATATACACTATACAAGGTTATTTGAGTATAGCATGTCTAAGGCTGCTTCAAAATCAAAGGAGGTTTTGAAGGATAATTTGGTTGTCTTGAAGGTAAGAACAAAAGGTAGCGATAACAAAATCTTTGTTATAATGTATAATAATGTAGCAAAAGATTTGACTTTTATATGTGTAAAATTGATCATGTTACAAAATAAAATGTTAGAAGGATAAGAAGGTTCTTCATTCTTATCACTATCTTCCAAGTCTTGATAATATGGAGGGAGCATATGTGAAAGATATGCATGGGTGTTATTTGGTAAATAAGGATGATCATATATGGATGAAGAAAAGTGATGGATAGAAGGTAATTGTGACAATGGAGAATGTATAGAACTTGATGTTTCAACGGTTAAATATTCTTCAAATGGTGTTGGGTCACCATGTATGGTAAAAATTTTATTTGCATGTTCAAACTTCAAATATTGGTGAAGAGTGGAAGGGACAACCCTCATCGTATGAATCCAAGGACTTCTGAGAAGTAGGTTGTAAGGTGAAGGGCAATATGCTACATAAAAAAAAATATCCAGGATCTTGGATCCAATATTAAGGGGAGGAATTATAGTACCTTGAGCTTCTTGAATTTCATTGTTAAAAGATTTTATAATAACATTTGATTCATTAAGATCTTCTCCCTTTAATTTGAGTTTTTGGAATAATTGATAAGTGCATAAATTAAGAGAGGAGCCATTATCTACCATGATAGTTTTAACAGGTGTTTCTTTACTAGATCCTATAATGTAAAGAGAGGAGTCTTCTTGTGGAGTAGAGGAAGGAATCTCCTCATCATAGAATAAAATATGGTTAAAATCAAGAGGGCTTACACCATTAATTATGTTCTTAGGGAAAATATCATGAGGAACGAATTGTTGGCTAGGTATCTTGAACAAAGTTTCCTTATGAGAACTTTGTAATACTTCTAAAAGGGATATCTTTGCTTGAGGATTAATCACTTGTTGTTGACTATCAAAGTGGATTTCGGATTGAGATTTTGATTCTAAAGATGATCTTTCTATGCTTACATTCCATTTTGGATCATTCTCTAGAGCCAAAGGTAGTTTTGAAGGTTGGTCAAATGAGGACACCATCTCTTGAATATCAGATCGAGTTGGTTGAACTTGAGGTTGCTCATTTGTAGTTTTTGTTACAATATTAGTAATATCATCATGATGGGACACATTAACATGCAATATTTGATTGGTTTCATGTTGTTGATAATTGAATAGGGGTTCTTGGGAGATCCCCATGTCTTGATTGATTATTGGTATTTGTTGTGTAGGAGTTTGATTGTTTACTAGAGATTTATAATCAGTTGTAGATTGTAATTCCTTTATATTAAAAAGACCCTCATCAATCAAATATTGAATTGCACATCTTAAATATTTACATTTTTGTGTCATATGTCCATCTACTCTATGATATTCACAATGTAGCTCAGGTTTAAACCAATCTACTATGGTATCAAGTTGTCTTATGGAAGGGAGTTCAATCTTATTTGTATCAACTAAATACTTGAGAATTATATCCATTGGTTGATTGAGCTTAGTATATTTACGTGATGAAGGTTTTTGATAATAGCCTTAGGAATTCAGTCATAAAAGGATTTAATGGTTTCTTACCTCTTTTTTCTTTATTATGGGTAGAATGATGATAGGAAGATTGCGAAGTATGATGTGAGTGCATGGTAGGATTGGAAGAATAAGTATTTTCTTGTTGAAATGGATGTGTTGTATTGAAATAATAATATTGAAAGGATGGAGGAGGATTATATGTGGATTGATAGACATAATATGGATATATGGGAGAATAGATAATATCGTTATGAAGAGGATTGGAAAAGGGATTGTCCCGTTGGGGTATGGATGAAAAATGAGAAAAGTGTGATGAGGTGATGTTGAATAGGGATGAGGTTGGTCATAATCAACAAATGTATTTGGTTGAATTCTTCCAACATTACTGATGGGCTCATATTGATTTGAGTAAAAACTCATGGTTTCTTTAGTACTTCTAAAAGTAATATTTAGTATCTACTATTTAGAATTGAATCTAAAACATACAAACTTGAAATGATGATTTTGTTGTTTTTTTTCTTGTATACATATATATATATATATATATATATATATATATATATATATATATATATATATATTATTATTTTTTTTTTTTTTTTTGAATCAGAAAGATGCCTATGTTATTCACGTCGGGTTCACCAAAAATGTATCGCCCAAATTTTTTGCACCCTTACCTTCGGGCTAAAGGATCCGTGCCCTGGAAGGGGGATGTGAGAAGGATGGGAAAATACCTCGGACGAAGAGGCCCTTTGAAGGTCGTGCCTCTCGGGGAGGGGTATAAGGGTGAATTTTCGACGGATGGTGGGGTTCACCAGGAAACTTTGAGTGGCAGTTTCCATGCCTAGGTTGAGAATGGGTTTGATGTGTTCATTTTATATTCAATCATTCATATTCCTAGGTTGGCCAGAATGAATCTAAGCTATTCTATATGAAATTTCAAGTTTATATGAAGACAACAAACATGAATGAATCCTAAATACAGAGACTATATGAAATAGAGAGGAATACACCTGATTCCTGATGTCTGATGGATATTATGAAGCTTGTAGGAGTCCAGATCATCTCGGATATGACATGATCATCTGTAATTGTATAAAATCATCCCAAATCATAGGTGATCATCTGAGATCATACAATATCATCGGTGACCTGACGAATTCATCAGAAACCTGCAATTATGGAAACAAACACCAAAAACCAAAAATGCAATTGCAAGAATGATGTAAAATGATAGAAATAATAGTATAGATGCTTAAATAAAGAATCTAGATAGCAAATCAAATGAGATTCACTATTTTAATAACCTATTTTAAGTTTTATTATGCAAATATGCTAAATGAGGTGAACTCCAGGATGTAGAACAGAAATAAATTGATCCAATGCATAATTAAATACGAGAGAAAGGTAGAAAATGCAAACTCAGGGTTTTGGTTGTCCCCAATCTAAACTGTAGTTGAAATCGTCTGTAATTGTACGAGATCATCGTCGATCTCGTCAGGATCGTCCAAAATCATGTTGGATCGCCTACGATGATCCGAGCTTCCTCCAGCTGAAACACAATAAAATATTGCAATAAAACCTACAAATACAAATGCAAATGATGGGGCAAGGATGTTCTAATACAACAAAAAAACTAAGGTTGCAGGGAAAGGATCAGCTAGGGGGATAAAATGGGAAAATCCCAGGTTTATATAGTATTAGGGGGAGGTTAGGAGGTTAGGGATCATCCCAATCTGGGAGATCTCCAACGTGGGAATCTCCAACCACATAGACATGCTTATGCTCGAGTTGGAGAGGTTGTTGAAACAAAAGCTAATTATAAAAAATTGGTTTTGGGACAAAATCGTCTAGACGTTCTATCCTAGATGAATTCATCCGATCTGGGACGATATCGTCAGATCGGCAATGATATCGTCCAACGGTCAAAACAAATTCTAAAAATGGCACAAAAAATGAGGTGAGCAGTTAATGGGCGATTTCGGGGTTAAAATTCAATTTTTTTTATCTTTTACTGATGGTTTAACTGCACCAATTTTAGGGTGCTATACCTGTAATAAAAATGAATGGTGATATTCTCCTGTGTGTGGATTTTAGAAATATTAATCAAGAATCATTGAAGGATTGGGCATGAAGGTTCTCACTATTGGATGGTTTCTCTGACTATAACCATATTTGGGTGAAGGATGAAGATCGGTATAAAACAACATTCACTATAAAATGGGGTACCTTTTCCTATCAAATAATACCTTTTGGGATGTCCAACGTAGAATCCACATTTTAGAGATCCATGGACTATGCCTTTGGGGAACTTATCAATAAGGTCATTCTAATCTATTTGGATGATATGACTATGTTTTCCCATAACAAGCATGATCACTTAGCACATCTAGAGCAAGTATTTCATAAATACAAAGAATTTGGAATTTCCCTTAATCCTAAGAAATCATTCTTTGCAGTCCATGAGGAAAATTTGCTAGGTATGGCCATATATCTAGATAGAATCAAGTCCATTCTAACCCTTACATTACCTTTGAATAAGAAAGCCTTAGATATTTCTTAGGTCAAATAAAATTTGTCAGGAAATTTATTTTTGGCTTTGCACAAAAAATGAGGCCCATTTCTAAATTACTAAAGAAAAATGTTAAGTTCAAATGGACTGAAGTTAGTAAACAAGCCTTTGAGATAATCAAGCAGTCCATTGCAACAACCCTAGTGCTAGTAAATCCATATTTCAGTAAAGATTGTATTCTTTACACTTATGGAGCTGAAGAAAGTTATACCTTAGTGCTCACACAAAAGGATGATCAAGGTGAGGAGCATCCCATATTATTTTGGAGCCAGACCCTCCATGATTACTAGGTTAAGTATAATTTTATTGAAAATTAAGTGTTTGTTGTGATGAAGTCATTGAAGAAGTTTAGGCAATATTTGGTTCATATTAGGACCCTGGTATATGTTTTTCACCTAGATGTGAGAAGCTTTATTATGAAAGGTGAACTAGGGGATAAGAGAGTTGGTTGGATCACCAAGATCCAGGAATATGATGTAGAGATACACCCCACCAAGTTGGTAAGAGGTAGGGCCCTATGCCAAGGTCTAATAGAGGCAGCAACATCAACATAAATAACAACTTGCCAAGAAGTAGAAGATGATCAGATTGAAAGAATGCAGTCAAAAAACTCGGATTGGGTAGACTAGATGATCAATTAATTTCAAAATGGAGTATGCCCTCCTAATATTAATGCATAAAAATAATAAGACATAGGCTACAGGTCTTGAAGTATGTATTACTTATAGAAGGGCTATACAAAAGAAATATTGATGGATTCCTCCTTAAGTGCTTGAAATAAGATCAATAGAAAAAGGTCATTGAAGATTTCCATGGAGGGCCATTTGAAGGACATTTATTAGGGAGACTCATAGGTTTGAAAATCATAAGAGTAGGCTATTACTAACCTATTGTGTTTTTTGATATGTTCAAAATTACTAGAGCTTATGATAAGTGTTAGAGGTGAAGAACACAAGCTTATACTGAGAGGGGGGTGAACAGTATAAGACCACTTTTTACTTTTCTTTCCAATCAATATTATGCAATGTATAGATAGCAATATCAACAATAGTAATCAAAGCAATGCACAAATCACCACACACAATAGAGACACCAATTTAACGTGGTTCACCCAATGTGGGCTACTCCACGGAGAAAATATTTCACTAAAATTTTCTCAATCAATCTCTTGGGAATCCTTTCCCTATTACAATGTTTATGGACCTCTATCCAAAGGAGACACCAATCCCCTAATCAAGTTCATGGATCTCTATCCATAGGAGACACCAATCTCCTTTGCTCTGGCTGGTGATCTTCTAGAAGAACTGCTGCCTCCACTACACTGGCTAATGGATCTCTATCCACTGAAGACTCCTGTCCTCACTCAGAAGACCTATCCTCACTACCTTGGCTAATGGATCTCTATCCACTAGAGACTATCATCCTCTATACTCTGTCACCTCCAAAGCTTACTCTCAGCTCTATCTCAAATCTGCACTAAACACAGTCCTTCGGTCTAGCACAAATCTGCTCAATATATATCTTTGATCTAGCACAAATCTATCCTCAAATATGCACCAAATTCTATCCACAAATCTACACTAAACATAGTCCTTCGATCTAGCACAAATCTATCCTCAATATCTATCCTCAAGCCTTAACACAAAGCTTGACTTAATCTCAAATCAACTCTACTAGATCTGCCCCAAACCTTAACTCAAGGTTTGAACAAATCAATCAATCAAATCTGCTCACAAGTCTTCTCAAAGACTTATCTCAAATATGCCTTGTAAGCTTCCACAAAATCTCACACTAATCTATCCACAAGTCCTCTCTAGAACTTGTCCAACTCAATAATCTCTATCCTCAATTCTATATTGTAAGCTTCCACAAAAGCTCACACCAATCTATCCACAAGTCTTCTCTAAGACTTACCTCAAATCTCTCAACAAGTCCTCACTAGAACTTGTTCAATCTCATAGAAACATATAGAGAATTATTAGAGACTCAATATGCTTCACATTCACTACAATGCTCAATCACTTTCAATCTCTCTTTTTATCACAAAAACATATAGAGAATTGTTAGAGACTCAATATGTTTCACACTTACAAACACTCAATCTCTTTCTCAAATCAATTTAGAATATGGAACAATTTGTTTCACAGAACTTGAACTATCACTTCAACACATCCACTCAACTAAGCTCAATCACTTCCACTCAACCAATCACTTCAACAACAATGCTTATCAAGTAATCCTCACATAACAATGATACTCATGATATTTGCAAACCCTAGTTCAAGTTCTTCACTCAACCAATCACTTCAACAACAATTCTAATCAAACAATCCTTACATAACAATGATACTCATGATCTTGCAAACCCTAGTTCAAGATAGTTCACAACTTCACATAACAATGATACTCATGTTCTTTCAAACCCTAATCCAATATTCAAACTCAACAACAAGGGATCTCAATCACACAACAATGAAGTATGCATTCACTCACTCAAAATATCCAACAATGCTTATCAAACAAGGTTTATAGCATTTACTTCCATTTCAGAAAACTCATCAACTCAACAAACTCACAAAGGAAAACTTAACCAAGTCCTTTTCACTCCAATCTTGTTTTCAAAAAATCTCAACCAATCAATTATTTCAACCAAAGAAGAATGTGCCCATACCTTTTACTTGATGAAGAATAGACTTCAAAACCTGTCTCAATTATAACCACTTTCCTTGCCAAGCACAAAGGTTAGATGACAAGAATTATCACTCTAACACTTCTTCAAAATATTTCTTCAATACAAAAATAATACTCAAATACACCTTATAATCTCCAACTTTAAAATAATATTCAACAACCTTCAATCTCAAAAATAAACTTCCTTACTACCTTATAACTCCTTAAACACTTAAAAATTCAATTCAAAAATCAAAGTTTTGCATTCCCCTTTTAACTCCCCTAAACAACTTATAATCCAAATTAATTATGCAAAAACTTTAATTAACATAAACCTTTGAAAACAAAAATATTTTTCCCTTTTTATTTTTTGCAAGCCAAGTCAACCCAAACAATGCGCATACCTCTATTATGCTACCAAAAGGCCTTGGTGGGATTCGAACCACCGATGGTTCTCCCCCAAGCGCTTTCACAGTGCTCGCACCCACCAACTAGGCTGTGTGGCTCCACAAGAGCCAAAAGGCACAAACGTGCCTTTGAATTCCTTCTCCCTCAAATGATGCAAACTCAACACATGAACCTCCCTTCAACAAAATGATGTGCACGAGATTTGAACCCGCACCAGGCATCTCGAATGTGTCTAACGCAACCCTTGGCTGCCAACTCAGCTACGAGGGGCTTCAAGTAGATTTTGAAGGCCACCACACTTTGTCCTTTCCTCTACTCAAATACACATGCAAAAATACACGTTTTTCCTTTGCACGAGCCAAAATACAATCGCATGGATAATTTTCCAAATGCCAAACTTTGGCATTATTTATATGCAAACTATAGCTTGTTCCAACGTCAATGATTATTCAAATTTAATTTGAATTCAAATATTAAAGTTAATTTTAAATATTAAATAAATATTTTAAATTAAACCTTAGCACCCATCATTATTTAAATTAAAATTTTAATCAAAGATTAAAATATTTTAATTTAAATTAAATCTTCTTATGGGTCTTTTCCAACTTGATCCTTGATCTTCTTAAACTCGATTTTTGATCCAAAATAATAATAATAAAATATTATTATTTAATTTAAACTTTGCTTCTCCTTCCTTGGATCTTCATCCTTTGAGCCCTCCTAGGTATATAATATTTAAAAATAAATATTATAACCTATTGCTTTTCAAGACCTTCTTGCTTTTGGAAGAAACACTTAATGTCCTCAAAGATGATGAACATAGCACAAGAATGCTTTTGACATCAATGACAACAAACACTCCTCAAAATGTCCAACAATCTCCCCCTTTGTCATTGATGGCAACCCAATTACTTTTTACCATTTCCTTAACCTTTTTCTTTTCTTCTCCCTAGGAAACTGCTCCCCTGACTGAATGCTTTCCTTCTAACTCAAATCTCTCCCCCTTACTCAAATCTCCCCCTTTGACATCAATGGCAAAGGGTCACCTTTGGGGCTTGGGGCTAAGAATGAAACTCTTAGCTTAGCCCCTCCCCACCTCCTCTTGAGGTGGTTAATTTTGGGGTGGGAGTATTTCTACTCCCAGCATGCACTGCTCTTTTCCTTTGTCTACTTTCCTCCTCATCTGATCCTTCTGATTCCTCTGACTATTCATGTTCCTGCTTGTCTCTGGAATTTCTGCTCTACACCACTTTGTTGTATGTCCATCATTATTGCACTTATAACACTTAATATTATTATTCCTTGAAGGTGCAAATATCTTGGGATTTCTCCTGATGAAGCCATATCTATTCCTATCATGAACCCTACAATTCATTGCCTTGTGACCAAACTGATTACAAGAGTAGCAATACCCTTGAAATAACTACATGTTCCTGAAGTTCCCATATTCCTGTCTTTCATGTGTCCTGCACTGTGAAGCTTTGTGCCCAAATCTGTGACATGAGAAACATCATCCATTGAAATTTCCTTGCCTTGACCTCATTGGTCTCTTAGTCTCTCTTACTCTGTGTTGGTTCATGTTCCATCTATTTCTCCTTTGTGCATTGTTTCTTTCCTTGTTGAAATTTCTATTGTCCAACTCATCCTCAGAAGTCTCACTTTCTCTTACACTATCTTCTTCTAAAGTTTCTTCTTCTTCAGAACTTGAGGTTGACTCCTCTTCCTATTTCTTTTGTACCTATTCAAAACCAAGACCTATCTTGCTTGATGTAGGCTTTTGTGTCTTGATAATCTTATCCAAATTCTTTGAGCTTCTTCCAAACCTGTATAACCTATCTTTAGACTCTTTTATTTCTTCCCTTAGTAGAGCCACTTCATGTTCTAACCTTTCACATTCTAAGACCTTTGCTTCTAACTTATCCTTGAACTTCTTTGTCTTAGCCATTGACTTGTTTAGATCCTCTATAAGCTTTCCTTTCTCTTCATCACATTCTTGAAACTGAAGCTTAAGTTGGGAGTTTTGCTTTCTTACCTTCTTTAATGTGTTAAGAGCATAAATAAGCTCTCCCTCAAGATCAACTTCTCCTTTTTCTGATTCTTCCTCTATTTGTTTACCTTTGAAAACATCTTCATTATTTTCTGACTTGTCTTCTATAGGATCACCTCCTTCTTCTTCTAGTGCCATTAGAATATTCTCTTCTGGTCCTTCAAGTGTATCCTCATATTCATCATCACTAAAACTGAAACCACTCTTTGTACAACTATCTTCAAGATGTCCAAAGTTACCACATCTAAAACACTTGAGAATTATTGGTGACCTTTTCTTAACTTCTTCCTTTTCTTCTATCAGAAATAGAACTTCATCTTTATCATTATTGAGAAACTATTATCACTATCACTTGAGTACTTACTTGCCTTGTCTGCATAGTAACTCCTCTTCTATCTTTGAAAGAACTTCTTTCCTTGTTTGCCTTGTCCATCCTTGCCTTTCTTTTGGTACCTATATTTTTTGATTCCCTGTTCTTATGATCCTATTTTTCTTCATCATTGCTATTTCTAGCTTCTTGACAATCAGTTGCATAGTGACCATACTTTCCACAATTGAAACATCTAACATATTTTACATCTTTAAATCTTCTTGGATCCTTATTCCTTCTACCATAATTTGCTTCTTCATCACTGGATGACTCATCGCTTGAATATGACTTCTTACCCTTTGTCTTCTTAGTAGCTTTGAAGGTTGCTTCCTTCCAGATATTAGGTTCTTTTGTTCTTATCTCAAAAGTTGTAAGAATACCAAGTAATTCATCTCTTGTCAAAGAATCACCATATTTTGCTTCCTCTATAGCAGAAATATTTTCACTAAACCTTTTTGGGAGAGATCTTAAGATCTTATCACAAACATCAGATTCTTGAACCTCAAGTCCAAGTCCTTGCATGGTGTTAACAACCTCATCTACACGAAGTAGATAAGCACTAATGTTTTCCTCATCCTTCATTCTTAATTCTTCAAATTGTCCTTTGAGATTTTGTATCTTTACCTTTTTGACACTTTTATCTCCTTCATATATGCCTTGCAACTTAACCCAAATATCTTTTGCTGATTTGCAATGCATAACCTTTATGAACTTTATTCTATGCAAACCTCTCAAAATTGCATTCATTGCTTTTGAATTGTAATGATGTAGAAGCTTACCATATTTATCTGTAGGTGGAGTAGTTGGTGGTGTGTATCCATTTTCAACTACTTCCCATATTTCATTGCCAAGTGCCATCAAGTGAATCTTCATTCTCATACTCCAAAATACATAATCGCTTCCATCAAATACTAGTGTTGAATTATCTGAGGACCCATTCTTAGAATCCATTGTGTTCTTGTAAGCTTTTCCTTCAAGTTGTTAAACTCTTTCGAAGGAACCCGCTCTGATACCAATTGAAGAACACAAGCTTATACTGAGAGGGGGTGAACAGTATAAGACCACTTTTTACTTTTCTTTCCAATCAATATTATGCAATGTATAGATAGCAATATCAATAATAGTAATCAAAGCAATGCATAAATCACCACACACAATAGAGACACCAATTTAACATGGTTCACCCAATGTGGGCTACTCCATGGAGAAAATATTTCACTAAAATTTTCTCAATCAATCTCTTGGGAATCCTTTCCCTATTACAATATTTATGGACCTCTATCCAAAGGAGACACCAATCCCCTAATCAAGTTCATGGATCTCTATCCACAGGAGACACCAATATCCTTTGCTCTGGTTGGTGATCTTCTAGAAGAACTGTTACCTCCACTACACTAGCTAATGGATCTCTATCCACTGAAGACTCCTATCCTCACTCAGAAGACCTGTCCTCACTACCCTAGCTAATGGATCTCTATCCACTAGAGACTATCATCCTCTATACTCTATCACCTCCAAAGCTTACTCTCAGCTCTATCTCAAATCTACACTAAACATAGTCCTTCGATCTAGCACAAATATGCTCAATCTCTATCTCTGATCTGGCACAAATCTATCCTCAAATATACACCAAATTCTATCCACAAATCTGCACTAAACATAGTCCTTCGATCTAGCACAAATATATCCTCAATATCTATCCTCAAGCCTTAACACAAAGCTTGACTTAATCTCAAATCAACTCTGCTAGATCTACCCCAAACCTTAACTCAAGGTTTGAACAAATCAATCAATCAAATCTGCTCACAAGTCTTCTCAAAGACTTATCTCAAATCTACCTTGTAAGCTTCCACAAAATCTCACACTAATCTATCCACAAGTCCTCTCTAGAACTTTCCAACAAGTCCTCACTAGAACTTGTCCAATCTACTCAATAATATCTATCCTCAATTATGTATTGTAAGCTTCCACAAAATCTCACACCAATCTATCCACAAGTCTTCTCTAAGACTTACCTCAAATCTGCTCAACAAGTCCTCACTAGAACTTGTTCAATCTCATAAAAACATATAGAGAATTGTTAGAGACTCAATATGTTTCACACTTACAAACACTCAATATCTTTCTCAAATCAATTTAGAATATGGAACAATTTGTTTCATAGAACTTGAACTATCACTTCAACACATCCACTCAACTAAGCTCAATCACTTCCACTCAACCAATCACTTCAACAACAATGCTTATCAAGTAATCCTCACATAACAATGATACTCATGATCTTTGCAAACCCTAGTTCAAGTTCTTCACTCAACCAATCACTTCAACAACAATGCTAATCAAACAATCCTTACATAACAATGATACTCATGATCTTGCAAACCCTAGTTCAAGATAGTTCACAACTTTACATAACAATGATACTCATGTTCTTTCAAACCCTAATCCAATCTTCAAACTCAACAACAAGGGATCTCAATCACACAACAATGAAGTATGCATTCACTCACTCAAAATCTCCAACAATGCTTATCAAACAAGGTTTATAGCATTTACTTCCATTTCAGAAAACTCATCAACTCAACAAACTCACAAAGGAAAACTTAACCAAGTCCTTTTCACTCCAATATTATTTTCAGAAAATCTCAACCAATCAATTATTTCAACCAAAGAAGAATGTGCCCATACCTTTTACTTGATGAAGAATAGACTTCAAAACCTGTCTCAATTATAACCACTTTCCTTGCCAAGCACAAAGGTTAGATGACAAGAATTATCACTCTAACACTTCTTCAAAATATTTCTTCAATACAAAAATAATACTCAAATACACCTTATAATCTCCAACTTTAAAATAATATTCAACAACCTTCAATCTCAAAAATAAACTTTCCTTACTACCTTATAACTCCTTAAACACTTAAAAATTCAATTCAAAAATCAAAGTTTTGCATTCCCCTTTTAACTCCCCTAAACAACTTATAATCCAAATTAATTATGCAAAAACTTTAATTAACATAAACCTTTGAAAACAAAAATATTTTTCCCTTTTTATTTTTTGCAAGCCAAGTCAACCCAAACAATGTGCATACCTCTATTATGCTGCCAAAAGGCCTTGGTGGGATTCGAACCATCGATGGTTCTCCCCCAAGCGCTTCTGTAGTGCTCGCGCCCACCAACTGGGCTGTGTGGCTCCACAAGAGCCAAAAGGCACAAACGTGCCTTTGACTTCCTTCTCCCTCGAATGATGCAAACTCAACACATGAACCTCCCTTCAACAAAATGGTGTGCACGAGATTTGAACCCGCACCAGGCATCTCGAACGCGTCTTACGTAGCCCTTGGCTGCCAACTCAGCTACGAGGGGCTTCGAGTAGTTTTTGGAGGCTACCACACTTTGTCCTTTCCTCTGCTCAAATACACATGTGAAAATACACGTTTTTCCTTTGCACGAGCCAAAATACAATCGCATGGATAATTTTCCAAATGCCAAACTTTGGCATTATTTATATGCAAACTATAGCTTGTTCCAACGTCGATGAGTATTCAAATTTTAATTTGAATTCGAATATTAAAGTTAATTTTAAATATTAAATAAATATTTAAATTAACCTTAGCACCCATCATTATTTAAATTAAAATTTTAATCAAAGATTAAAATATTTTAATTTAAATTAAATCTTCTTGTGGGTCTTTTCCAACTTGATCCTTGATCTTCTTAAACTCGATTTTTGATCCAAAATAATAATAATAAAATATTATTATTTAATTTAAACTTTGCTTCTCCTTCCTTGGATCTTTATCCTTTGAGCCCTCCTAGGTATATAATATTTAAAAATAAATATTATAACCTATTGCTTTTCAAGACCTTCTTGCTTTTGGAAGAAACACTTAATGTCCTCAAAGATGACGAACATAGCACAACAATGCTTTTGACATCAATGACAACAAACACTCCTCAAAATGTCCAACAAAATGCATGTGGGGAGAACAAGGATTGCATCATTTCCCCTCAGGCCAATACAAGTAGAAGAACCATTTTAGCAATGGGGGTTAGATTTCATAGGTGTCATCAATCCAAATTCTTCAGCTAAGCACAAGTATATTCTAACTACCACAGACTACCTCACCAGATGGGTAGAAGCTATCCCTACCAAGAAATCAGATCAAGAAGTTGTGATCAATTTTATGGAAAGTTTGATTTCAAGGTTTGGAGTTCTAGAAGCCTTGGTGAGTGATAATGGGCCAACCTTCATAGGAGCCAAGTATATTGAATTTTCCAATAAGTATGGCATAACCATTAAGAATAATTCAAATTATTACCCTCAAGGGAATGGACTTGCAGAGTCTACCAACAAAAATATGTTAAGGATTTTGAGGAGATCACTAGAAGGGAATAAAAGAAGTTGGCACCTAATGCTGGAACAAGCTTTGTGGGTAGACAATATTACCATCAAGAAGTCCATCAAGACTTCCCCTTATGCTCTGGTATATGGCAAAGAGGTAGTGCTACCTATCCATTTAGAAATTCCAGCACTCAAACTGATAAATTCAGAAGAAGAATCAGAGGAAAATCTAGTGGATACAAGGTTGACACACCTACTGTAGTTGGAAGAGAAGAGAGCTCAGGCATATGAGAACTTTCAGAAACATTCTATGGACATCAAGGCATGGTTCGATAAAAAGGCAAGATTCAAAAAATTCCAAGTTGGAGATTCAGTCCTAAGGTGGAATGTTGAAAGAGCAAAACCAGGTCACCATCAGAAGTTTGACTCCTTCTAGGATGGCCCTTTCAAGATAGTAGAGGTCAAGGAGACCAATGTTTTCCAACTTGAAGATCTAGAAGGAAACATACAACCAATTCTAGTTAATGGTTTTCATCTCAAACTCTACTTTGATTGAAATATAAGCTCATTGTAATATATGTATATACATTGTATCATATTTCCTTTCTTTCTGCACTTTGTATCAAGTTTTGTTTTAATAGTATGTTGTGCAAAATGTATAAAAAAAGAGAAAAGAAAGAAAATTTGGCAAAATTTGGCTAAGTGTTCCCACAGGATGCAACACCTCCTATTCCACACTCAAATACTCTATAAGTGCGAAGCGGAATATTATCGGAATCCAATCCACATGCAAAAGAACCATCACACTAGTGGAGTAAAGAGCGGATTCCAATCCACACCTAAATGAACTACATTTTAGCAGAATGCAATGTGCGCTATTTTCCCACACTCGAATGGACCACGATGCTAGTGGAGTGAAGAGTGGGTTCCAATCCATCGGGTTTCTAGACTTTTGAGGCACAAAATGAGGAAGGTCCTAATCCACTACAATTCAGAGTTAAGTGGTGCAAAAAAGGAAGGTGTCGCTAATCCACCATTTTCAAGTCTACATTTGAGTAGGGCAGCAATTTTGCATCTTATCACTTGGAAAAGGGTAAAATGTCCACAATAAATGCTAAATTTTTCCCATGCTCTAAAGAGAGAGGATAAAGCGATACCACAAGGGTGAAGCACATTTGAATTTTGACCAATCAGAGGATAGAACGCCACCTCTAAGCTACCAAAAGGGATAGAGTGCTAGTTGAGAAGCGTGCCAATGGGTAAGTCATGCAGTAGCTGCATTAATGGTGGAAGATGTGCATGCAACATTAATTGAAAGAATAAAGCACAGAATCATTGTTCATTTGACAAGAGCAGTGTCCACTTAGTGGAGAAAGAGTAGAACGATAGTAGAAGAATTATTTACAAATTCAATAGAGAAAATCTAAGGCATTGCGAACAAAGATGGCTTCCGAAGATTCCCAAGAGATCAAAAAATTAGTGAAAAGGGTAGTGAGCTAGTATATTGACAAAGAAGAAGTTGTGGTGGATACCAAGCTGGCCCTAACAGAGAGGTCGAAGCTCAGGAGAAACATCAACAATAGATACAAGGCAGGAGTGGCCCTATCAGTTGAAGGTAGATGTGTTGTGCTCTCATATCTATATTTTTATATTTGTGATTTCATCCATCCTTACCCTAAATTAATAGTGGCCATCGTTAAGTTTTACGACCCAATAGCAAAAGTAGTAAAGACTGCTAAAGGCAAGACCCTATTTAGCATCACAATTACAAACTATAATAAGTTTTTCACCATAGAAGCAGAACCATCGATAAAACCAAAGGAGTTTAGAACAACTACCCAGGATGGGTATTACTCCCTAGAGAAGAGAGCTAATGATGGTGAGTCTTTCAGAAAGTGGGTATATAAACAACTCAAAGACACTAGACCCAGAAAAGGATTACCTCGGGTCCCAATTTCTATTGAACATTTTGAACACCCAGAGCTTTACTCTATGTTAGCCTGTATGGATGGTCTAGATTTTGATAAAATGGTATAGGATTGGCAAATAGTCGCTACATATTACATTTCCAATGAGAGGATGTATGAGAAAGGAGTGGCTAAAAAGGGTATTAGGGTTATCTATTTTTATTGGCTGGCTTTCCTTACCCAGAGAATACATGAGTAGTTAGTAACATTGAAAAGAAGCTCTGATGCTCCTTATTTTTGATATTGTTCAAGCTTAATCTGGTTGTTTTTCACTATTGTGAAGGATATGATGCCCTGGATTCCAATCAAAGACAAGACCAATGAAGGAGAACCCATACCAGTTTATTATTGGACTAAGCATCTCAGAAGTATTGAGTCTTTTTATAGATTCAATTTGGAATTCTTAGGGCCAACATTGAAAATAATGTATGGAGTTTGCCCTAGGATACCACTTCTAGCTGAGAAAATATTGAGAGCAGAGGGTGCAGAGGAAGGAGACTGGTATCTCCTAATAGAGGGCATAGTCATTAGACTGTATGGCTTCCAAGGTAAGCCTTTTCTGCTACCTCACTTTGTCACTGAGAGGCTATTTGCCTTAGAATATTTGAGGCAAGTAGAATCTATAGATTTGAACTATGGTTCTGGGAGAAAGAGGAAGTCTATGTTGACCTACCAGAATGTTAGTGATATAACTATTACAAAGAAGTGGTAGGGTGAAAAAATTGACCAATACCTAGATAGGTTGGGTCTATTCTATATTCCTCAGCGATGGAGTTATGATCCAGATGACATATTCTGTAAAATAAATATTGACTTAAATGGGGAAAAGGCCTACAAATTTGAAAAGAAATCTAGGCCCCATTTTGAGCAAGGTAGAAACAACAAAGAAACTAATATTTTGGAATGGAATGTTTCTAAAATGGATCAACTCCCCCCATGGTTGGAATTTTATGAGCAAATTATGGATTTTGACCTAGAAAACAATGTAAAACATCAGTTGAAAGAGTCTACAATTAAGGATATTGAGAGAAAAACAAAAAATAAAGAAGACTCTCAATCTCAAGAGCCTGATGATGAAAAGCTAGAGCATAAAGGGAAATGGAATGAGGCCAAAATATCATATTGGTGGAGGATGAGAGTCGATATTGGTAAAACAAAGTCCAAATTTAGGATTAAAATGGATGTTGAATTTTCTAAATTGTATGACAATAATCTCCAAACTTGGAGGCCCAAAGACACAAGGAATATAGTGCTCATATATGGCAAGTCATAATTTGGGCCTGATTCTCCATCCCCACAAGAAGAAGAAGAGGAACCTGATACTCCATTAACCATTGTTGAAGTCCTGAAGCCTTTTCAGCCTTCAACTGAATAGATAGAACAATTTCCAAAAGGAGCACGATTGATGAGTAAAATGCACTATTCTGAGGAGAGGACTATTAGTGCACCAGTTATAGAAATAAAAAATAGGCCTAAGCACCTAGCCCTAGGTGCTCAGCCTCTAGATATAGATGTTAACTAGAAGGAAAAATATGAGAGCTTCAAGTTTACACCTCTGAGTTTCACCACTACAACAACAGTGGAGTTAAATCCTATTTTTGAATAGGTATTGCTAGAGGAAATAGTATAGGAAGGATTGTTTGAGGAAGACATGGAAGCTGAGAAAGTTACCTATCAGGTTTTCCAAAGAAAGGCCAAAAGGGCCCCAGAAAGAGTTGAGAAGGAGATCTCAAAGAAACAAAGGCTGGATAAAGAGGATGTAATTGAGAAAATAATTATTTCAGCTATTGAAGAATCGATACAACAAGAATAGTAGTAGATCATAGAGACAACTCCAGAAAACCCTACTTTAGTAGGTGAAGGTATGGTCTCTAATCCCTCTTCTCCTCTTCCTCCTCCAGAGTCCCCAAGGAAATCTCCTTCCCTTTCTGAACAAGAAGTTGTAACGAAGGTACCTTCCCCACCTCATAGTTCACCTCCTATTTCATCAGTTACTACTGAGGTACAAACCAATCCATCTCCCCCAAGGTCATCACAAATTCCTTCTTCATCACCTCAAGTCATTGTTTCATTAGCTGAAGTTCCACTCTCATCATCCCCCATAGTTTCAACTTTACCATTACCACCACCACCATCCTATGAGAAACAAACTATTTCTAGTTCACCCCCTCACCCATCTGTGAGTCTCCCTTCATTATCCATAGGTTTTCCAATTGCAACAATAGTAGTGGTCATAGATTCCACTATGGTCATAGAGTCTACTATAAAAACTTTTGGACAGCTAGTATCAACTGTTGATTCTGCTCTTTCATTCCTTGTATCTTCTTCTCCTCTTGCTACAAGTTACCCTACCCAAGAAATTCTATAGAAGGAGAAGGAAGCTACACAAAAAATCAATGATTTTTGGGCAGAAAATCTATCTAAGCCTTCTAATAGGATGGCTACCAGGAGAAGAAGCATGATTGTTGATCCGGTTTCAAGGCAAAGAACTTCTAGGATCATGGTTCCCCTGGTAAGCAAGCCTGAAACTGAGATGACAATTCAATATTATCGTATTGAAGAGCATACTGAAGATATTGAGAAGCTGCCTGATGAAGATGAATTGGTAATAGCCAGAGCCCACTTGGATACTTTTTATGTGAAGAATGATATATTTAAAGAAAAGGTGGGCAAGCTAGAAAAACAAATCAAAAAGCTTCAGAAAACTATTAGCAATCAGAAAGAAGTGGAGAAATATTTGAAAAAGGAAGCTAAGAGCTGGCAAGAAAAGTTTCAAGAAGCCAATAAGCTCAAGGAGCAGCTAGCAGAGTAGAAAAGGTTGAATGAAGAATAGGCTAAAGAGATTCAAAGTTTGAAGCAGCAACTTCAGATTGAGAAAGCTAAATCTTCTAGTTTTTCCAAATATGGATTAAAGAAAGTAAGAAAAGAACTGCTCTCTAAAGTCCAGGAAAAATGCTTAGGGCTTCAGCTTATTATTGATTACCTAGATGATGCCAACCGCTTACTCCAGAGCATTCAGAAGGATTTGGACAAAATCACTGGAGAACTACAGCCTATGGTAATTCTAGTAGAGCAAATTTATAGGCTGGTGGATAGTAGACTCAGTGATTCTACCAAGCCAATCCCTAATAAAGAATGGAACATTGCTAGAGTTGTTGCCAGGATTGTAGTAAAGAAGCATAGAGCACTTCAAAATTCTTGGCTAAGGAGTAATTAAGGATGTAGTGGATGTGAACAAGGAAATGATACAAATTGGTTTTAGAGGTTTGTGGATGGAAGATCACAACTTGCTATCAGTCGAAGAGATTAAGAAAAGTACTGGAGAGACCTTACAGGATGAATCTAAGATTGACTCTCTAGAAGAGCCACTAGACCAAGAGCAAGCTTCACAAATGATCATTGATTTCACTAGACTGAGAGACCTCATGGAGGATCTGATAAACAGAGGGAATGCTACTAATTATGAAGATATTGGTGAACTCTAGTATATTTACAAGTAGCTAAAAGAGACTTCCAATCCCTTAGAGGTAACCTAGAAATAGGCCCTACAAAATTTGAAGTTAATGGTGCAATTGTTTGGTGATGATGTTGGAGAGAAAAATCAAGAGCAATCTTCTCCTGAGGAAGAAGCTGAAGAGGAAGTTGAAGAAGAGGCTCAACAAGAAGAAGAGCCAGATCGAACCGCTACAGGTCCTGAAGGGGCACAAACTTAGCCATTTTTTCTTTGTACATATATAGTCATAAGTTTTGTATTTTTTCTTGATTCATTTTTACTCTGACATGGTCAGAAAGAAACAATAAAAGCATGAGTCCAGAGGGAGACAGAAAAACAACAATTTTTGTGTGAAGGTATTTTTATCATGAATTGTAAAAAGGGCTTTATAAGGAGAACATAGTTGTGTTTTTTGCTAGAGCAGTGAGGTAGTTTTTCTGGAATGACGCAAACATTAATGCTTATGGCATATTCTCCATATGAACCATTATCCTCTAGGATGTATAAAGCATGGTCTCGATATGAACGTTTATCCTCGAAGATGACCATAAAATTTTTAGAGGGTAGTGTTCATATGGAAGTTATTCTTTAAAGCATTTTTGAAGAGAAGCATTTTTGACTCCTGATACCCAATGGATAAGACTCTGAGTTTGATGGCTTTGCGAGCAAATCCACCCAGGAGGCACCAGAATGTAGGCCCAAAAAGGCCACATCCTTAGAAAACATTGAAAATTTTATCTAAGGTATGAAGTTTTGATTCCACATATTTTTCAGTGCATTTTGGAGCGGATCCGCAACAAGAGTTTTCTAATCCACTGAACACTTAGTATATTTTTCACTTGGAGAAATTCCACACAATTTATAACGCATTTGGTAGTAGACTGGTGATGCATTTCGATTCCACAAAAATTTTGGGCGAAGATGATGTTAGCACAAGGAGAAGTGCAGAATAGCAATTGCTTGCATTTTTTGACATCCTCCGAGTGGCTAAGTGTTGAAGAGACCAATTTCGGCAAGTGGATAGAGTATTTTGGTCCGGAATAATGACGAAGAGGCGAAAAGTCATAGAAGAGGTGCGGATTGGCGACAAAGAGCATTTTGAACAGACTTCTTTTTGGATTGGAGACAAGGATGCATTTTACACTAACTCTAGTGCGGAATGGAGTAAAGCTATTTTACACTATGGCAAGTGTGGATTGGAGATGAGGGAAGATTTACACTTGCCCAAGTGTGGATTCCTAAATTCTACAAATTTTTTAGCAAATATGACGTCAGCAACTTTTGTAGTGCAGATTTTTGGTTGCTTCAAAGTTCCAAGAAGAAAAGGGAAGGTTGATGAGCGGATTTCATCCCGCTTAATTCTTAATGCATTTCACGCTGGATTGGTATTCCACATAATAAAATCCATGGAAGGTGACATCATCGACTTAGAAGAGTGGAATGGTGCTTTGGTTTTTCCCTACCATTGCATAGAGTATATTCCAAGATCTAATCTAGCCGTGCATGGGGAAGATCAACGGTCAAGATTCTGCTAACAATTCTGAAGTATTTAAAAGTATTTTCTCACTAGATTTGAACATAGTCAGTTGGGAGACAAGAATCCAAAGCGTCGAAGGGTTTCAAGAACAAGAACCAGATGTAGTTGTAGATCGATGGTGAAGCGAGCTTCCAAGAAGAGCTAATGGACGAGATGCAGTCTCTAATGACCTATCCACCAATTATCACCAACCAACCAACAAGTTGCAGAGGATCTGAGCTGCCATGGTGGTCTACGTACAATGAATTTCTCAGAGGTTGAACCAGTAAGATGATGCCAACAAGAACTCTCTATTGATCTGGAAAATATGTAATCTTTGTAATGTTCCTTATTATTCTTTCATTTACAAACTATAAATAGAGGTCGAACCCTCATTTTTTAAGGTCGGCTCTAGTGCGTTTGCTTGCCCTACTGTAAATATTCTTGTGAGCTAATGGAAGGAGCATTACTTTGATTGTTCAACTCAAATTTGTCATCTTCATTATCTTGTGCAAGAGGTTTGAAGTCTTGGACTGCATTTCTATTAATACTTGAATGGTTAGTTCATTCCAGCTTTTGGATTACTAGTCGTAAGAGTAGTTGAAATCTGTTCTTGATTAGATCTATATTGTTAGGAAGTTTGATTTCTGTTAAATATGACTATTGATTTATTCTGCTATTTGGATTATCAATATTGGATGTTGGAATTGCTTTCTGCAATATTTCTCTACTTATGGTTTAATGTGTGAAGGTTTCATTGATTTGGGTAATGTGTATCTGAGTAATGGGACACTAGAAATAGCTTGTGGGAGCCTTTTATTGTAGTTGCCTATGTTGTTAGCCTATCCAGCCACTATTTCTTTATAACATTTCTAACCCTAAACCTTTTCTAACCCTTATCTCAAAACCCTATTGGAGCTTTAATTGAGTCAACACCATTTTAAGTTGACAAGGAACCAACCTACTCTGGAGGTTGGATTGAAGTTTACTTTGACCCATCCAATGCTTGAGTGCTGAGCTATGACTATCGAGTGCATGCCTGGATAGAAAATTGGAAGATAGATAGTTGCAGTGTCAAGTAAAGCTTGATGATATTTTGGTGCCCAACAATAGGGAGGAGTACCCTTAATCATCCGTTCCCATATAAAGTTGACAAGTAATTGTTAATCCACATGGGAATGGATGATTAGGGTACTCTTGGCCCTTGTGACCAACCAAATGAGTAAGTGGATGATGATGTATTAGGTATGATTTTGTGAACTCAAATGACAGGCCAATAATGGAAGAGAACCCCATTCAACCAATAACTAGTAGAATTCACAAATGATTATGAATTTATGAGAAATTGGTTGAATGTGATTTCTCATCCCTGAATGGACTATCAGACGAGTTATATGTGAAGAATGTGATGAATAGATGTCACGACACATTCGATAGACTGCTCTTAAATTCTCTTATACAATACATCCTTTTGCATTATAGAAGAGAAAGAGATGTCTTTGAGGAGTCTATAGAATAATCATGAATGTTGATAGAACACAAAATTCTTTTGTTGAGAGATATTGTAGATATGTATTGTATGTTGTAGAATGACTTATGTGTAAGACATAAGAAATTAAGTTGTATGTAATGTTTGATTTAAGAGATAGAAGAAGTGAGATAGATGAATATTTGATTGTTATTTATTTGTTGATTTCCCCCAATATTGGGATAGAAGAAAGGGAAAAGGTTGGGTCATCAGGGTCATGGATGATCACATCATACATAACTTAACCCAAGATAGGGAGAAGAAGAGAAGGATGATAGTAGAGAAGTAGGATATAGAGGAATATTGTAGAGGACAATATTTTTGGACTAAGAGAGTTTACTCAACATATTAGTTAGCCTAGGTAGATGTAATGTAGATGTATTTATAATAAGGATTGGCCTTTGCATCATAGTAAACCCTCTTGAATCGATGGTATGATCAAGCAAATGAGGTAAGCATGCAAGGGGTAAAGTGTGTATGATTATATGGTGGTTCTTGTCGTGTATCCAATCAAATGAGCAAGAAAATGACTTGATGTGCTTTATGCATAATATCATTTAAGATGAATTATTTTAATTGGTTCTTTGTGTTCTTGGCCATCTAATGTGGCTAGGTGGTAGGCTCCTGATCCAAATTTGGTTATGATAATAAAGGGTCCTAACCAATTAGGCTCAAATTTTCCTTTAATATTGATGTCGGCATTAGTGTTCTTTTGATTTTATTTGAGGACTAAGTCCCCAAATTCAAAATATCTATGATGTACTTTCTTATTGTAAGCTCATCAAAGTCTATTATGGTATGTTTTGAGGTGTTCTAAGGCATTGATGCATTTTTCTTCTAAGAGTTCTAGTTGTTGTAAGTAGCTTGAGCGGTATTCATCTCCTATCAAAGAATATTGCAATAAGACTCTTAAAGAGGGGATTTCAAGTTCGAAGGGAAAGACTGCTTCGGTACCATAAACTAATGCATATGGTGTTGCCCTAGTGGGAGTACGCACACTTGTACGATATGCCCATAAGGTAGGATAAAGTTGTAAGTGCCAGTCTCGACCATTTTTATTGACTAGCTTCTTAAGGATTTTGATTAGCATTTTTTTGGAGGACTCAACTTATCCATTCCCTTGTGGGTAGTAAGGTGTAGACCATTTTTATTGAATTTTATATTTGGTGCACATTTTTGTGACCTCTTTATTTTTAAAAGGGGTACCATTATCTACGATTATGGTTGAAGGGATACCATATCGGCTAATGATTTGATTTAGGATAAATTTTGATACCTGAATGCCTGTGGTAGAGGATAGGGGCATTGCCTCAACCCATTTAGTGAAATATTTTGTAGTTGTAATAATGAATTTATGTCCATCGAATGATTGAGGGTTTATTTTACCTATGATATCCAATCCCCAAGAGGAGAAAGGCCAAGGGGATGTTATAGGTTGAAGTTCTTGAGATGGAGCGTGAACAAGATTGTCATGTCATTGATATTTGTCACATTTCTTGACATAGTTGTGAGTATCCTTTTCCATGGAGGGCCAGTAATAGCCCATCCTAAGGAGATTTTTGGCTACAACTAGCCCGCTAAAGTGACCACCACATGATCCATCATGGGCTTCTTTTATGAGAGTTTGTGCTTCATATGAGTTTACACATCTGAGAAGTATACCTTCAAAGGAGCGTCGATATAGAATATCTCCAATGATGACATATTTACAAGATTTTAGTCTAAATTATCTATGGTTTTGAGAGTTAAATCCTTTAGGGAATGTTCCTTCCTTGAGGAAATTGAAAATATCTTGGTACCAAGGTGCTTGATGTATAGATGTTTCGATGTTACATATGTTAAGAGGTAGTAAGCATGATTCTATTACAGAAGGTTCATTGATTGACCTTATGATAATAGCAGCTTCTTCATCTTCCAATTCTAAAGGGATGAGAGATGTAGCTATTGCCATAGCATCGACATGGTGATTTCTAGAATGGGGTATGGCTTCTATGGTTATTTGATCGAAATGAGCTTTTAATAAGTCTACAATATCTTTGTATGGTTTTAGCTTTTCATATTTGGTTTGATAGGTATCATTCACTTGGTTGATCACTAGTTGTGAATCACCATATATTGTTATATTTTTTATATTTAGTTTTATTGCAGCCCTAAGACCTAAAATAAGTGCTTTGTATTCTGTTGTGTTGTTGGTGCAAGAAAAGTGAAGTTTAAATGATAGTGGGATGAGTTGTTGTTGGGGTGACTAGGATAATTCCTGCCCCTGCACCTTTCGTACATATTGCTCCGTTGAAGTACAAGACCCATGTTTCAGGTTCTTGGGCTTCTATTGATGAGACCATCTCATCAGGAAAGGAGATGTTTATAGGATGTTCTAATTCTAAAGGAGTTATGACAAGTTGATCTGCTATAACTTGTCCTTTTAGCAACTTTTGGTTTATGAATTCTATGTTGAATTCACTAAGGGCTATGACCCATTTGGTAGTTCTACCTGATAGATAAGGTTTCAACATGAGGTAACGTAATGGATCTACTCTTGCTAAGATGTAAGTCTTCTGATTGAGCATGTAATATCTTAGTTTAAGATATGAGAAGATGACCACTAGGTAGATCTTCTCTAATGGTGTATAGCGAGTTTTGTAATTTACTAAGGTCCTACTAATATAGTAGATTGCCCTTTCTCTATGTTGTTCATCATATTGGGCTAATAGAGCTCCTAAGGCATGTTCAATAGTGACTATGTATAGCAGTAATGGTTGATTTAAGTTTGGTGGCACCAAGATAGGTGGTGTTAAGAGATAAATTTTTAGGGCTTTGAAGGCTTCTTGGCATCCTTTATCCCATTCAAATTTGGCTCCTTTCTTCAACAATTTGGAGAAAGGTTGACACTTATTCGCAAGTTGCGATATGAATCTACGTATAGCCTATAATTTTCCTTGAAGGCTTCGTAACTCAGTTAAATTTTTAGGTGGTGGCATGTTGGTTATGGCAATGATTTTGGAGGGATCAATTTCAATCCCACATTGAGATACGATGAATCTAAGTATCTTTCCTGATTTCACCCCAAAAATACATTTGAGGGGTTTTATTCTAACTTTATAGTCTCGTAGTCTTTGAAAGATGCATCTAAGATCTCGAGTATGGTCTTTCCTTTTTTGAGATTGACCTATAATGTCATCCACATAATCTTCCACTATTTTATGCATGAGATCATGGAATATGTAGGTCATGGCTCTTTGATAAGTTGCTCCTACATTTTTAAGGCCAAAAGGCATGACTTGATAGCAGAAGGTTCCCCATGGGGTAGTGAAAGTTATTTTAGATTGATCTTCTTCCATGATCTTGATTTGGTTATAGCCTGAGAATCCATCCATTAAGGATAACATTTTAGATCCTATGGTGAAGTCGACTATCATGTCTATATTAGGTAAGGGGAAATCATCTTTAGGACAAGCATTGTTTATGTCTCTAAAGTCGATACAGATTCGAATGGATCCTTCTTTCTTAGTGATAGGAATGATGTTGGAGATCCAATCTGAATAGTCTATGGCCTTTATGAAGCCAACATCTAGTAGTTTTTGAAGTTCATCCTTTATTAGAAGGGTGACTCTTGGATGTATTTTTCTTAATTTTTGTTTGATGGGTTTGGTGTTAGGACGTACTACTAGATGGTGGACTACCAATGAGGGGTCAAGTCCTAGCATATCATCGTATCCCCAAGTGAAGATGTCAGAGAATTCTTTTAATAGGTTTGTGTATTCTGTTCATTCTTCTTGGGTTAGGACTTTCCCTAGTTTGATAAGGCATGGATCTTGATCTATTCCAATGTTGACTTCTATGGTTTCTTCGATTAAAGCTTGTGACTCATCTTCAAAATGAAGAGGGGCATCTATAATCCCTAGTTATTTAAGTTCTTGAGGATCTATAGATATTTGTTCCAAGTTGGAAGGTTGGGCTGAGTTTAAATTGAAGATCTGATCTAGAGACTCTTCTATATGATAGTTGTCTAAAGATTCTTCAAGATCTTCATTGATTGAAATGGCTTTTGGATGAACTAACTCTAACATGTTAATGCTCCCAAATCATATAGTTTTATGAGGGGTTTGATTGAGGAGTGACCATAGTTCTTCTTCATCCTCTTCACCCCATTGAGAGCCATGTATTGATCTGGAGTAGTCATCTTTGTCCTCTTCTCCAGATAGAGGAGAGGGTTCATTTTTATTGGGGATAAATCCAATCCCACATCATGTTGGCCAAGGTATAGCTTCTAAAGGTTCTTTAATACCTTGTTCATAATGACCTAGGCCTTTACCCTGATAACCCATATTAACAAGCATTTGTTTAACTATGGGGAAGGCAGGTGACATGTAACATGTAGCGTAGGTTCATTCGGTAGGCATAAGGTTGCATCCTTGGATTCTCTCATCAAAGGTAGTCCCATCATGGATGAAAGTGCAAGATCCTATCTAAATTTTGAGTCCCTTTCTACTAGGCATACCTATGTCTCGAGGAGAAAGGAACATGCTTACTAGTTCTATGAAAGGATCTGGTTTTTGACAAATGTGGTTAATTTGATTAGCGCTAAGGGATGATTGAGGGGTTTCCTCTAAGTCTATAAGAGGTTCCTCTAAAATTTCCTTCCCTTTATTCATTTTTGGTTGATCATTTGACTTGGCCGATTGTATGGAAGGGCAGAGGTTAAGTTCTTGTAAATCTATAGAATTGCACATGGTGAAAGGTTCTGGGTCTCCAGGAACATGGATGACCCTTCCTTGATATTCGTATTTAAGGCATTGATGTAAGGTAGAGGGTACGACCCTCATGGCATGTATCCATGGTCTTCCAAGAAGCATATTATAAGTTACATCACATGATATGATGTAAAAGAGGGTGTTTAAGACACGAGGCCCTACTTTGATAGGTAAAGTAATGGTGTTTGTCACTTCTCATTCTTCATTATCGAAGGCCCTAATAATGAGGTCTGATTTTTGTAAATCATTTTTGGTTAAGTCAAAGTTTCATAAGAATTTGATGTTACAAATATTCAAGGTTGATCTATTATCTACTAAGACTCTCTTAATATATTTATCACCTATTTGAGTTATAATGTAGAGGGGAGAATCCCTTGATATGGTTTCAAGAGGAGTGTCTTCCTCATGAAAGGCTAAGATAGCATTATTAATTCTAGTTAACCCAACCATGTTGGTGATGTCATTTGGAGATAGGTCTTGAGGGACTTCTTGTTCACTTAAGAGTTTCAACAATATTTCCCTATGAGCGGGTGATGTTTTTAGGAGTTCTAGAAGGGAGATATTTGCGGGTACTTCTTCTAATTGTTGATGAAGATCGAATGTATGCAAAGTATTTTGAGAAGGTGTAACCACCAAGGGTGATTTATTAGGAATGTTGATTCTTGCTTTTGGGACAACCACTGGGGGTTGGTCCAAAGATTGATTCTTTGCTTGTTGTCTAGTTATGGCGTGGGAAGATCTTGATAGGCGAATGGCACCTACAAAGTTAGCTACTTTTTGATCACATGTTGGTAGGGGGTCTTGAAATATTCCCATACCTTTGTTAGGGTTTTGTGTTTTATTAATTGTCACTTTCCCTTCCTCAATGAGGTCTTGAATAATGTTCTTTAGGGTTCTACACTTGTTGGTAGTATGCCCTTCTGTTTGGTGATAGTCATAGTATTCATCTTGTCTATACCAAAAGGGTGCTCCTTTTGATAAGTCCCAAGGTCTAACGGGTGGAAGTTCTATTAGTTTGGATTCGAGGAGCATTTTTAGCATGGTTGTTTGACTTTGTCCCATATTGGTATATTGCCTTTGAGGTTTGTCCTCCTTTTGGATAACCAATTTTTGAGGAGCATTTTGAGTAGTGTTTACATTGTTGTTTTGTCGAGAATCGGTTACACCGTCTCCTACGACATGTTTATTTTTGTATTACCCTTTGTTAGAGGGCTTTTCATCCTCTTTCTTGTTATAGTTGAGTTGGCCTCATCTTATGAGGATAACCTCTACCCTTTTAGCCATGTCAATGACTTCCTCAAAAGAGGTTAAGTTGGTCATATCTAAGGGGTATGACAATTATTCATGGGGGTTTCATAAGAAGATATGCAAGAGTTCTTTAGGAGGAGGAATGTATTGGAGTCTTCCTACGAGAGCCCTCCATTTGGCCAAGAAGTCTAAGAATTTCTCATTTTTACCTTGTTTAAGTTGGTAAAGGTCATCTATGGTAACCTTATCTTCTATATAGATAAAAAATTGTTTAACGAAGGCTTCCATAAGTTCTTTGAATTTCTTAATGGAATGATGAGGTATTTGGAAGTACCATTCTAAGGCTAACCCACTAAGGCTTTTAGGGAATAACCTAAGGAGAAGTTTTTCATCATGATTGATGTCACTACAAGCTATTTGGAATAGCCTTAAATGGTTGATGGGATCTTGTTTTCCATTATACATTTGAAACTTAGGAGTTTCAAAATTCTTTGGAAATGGGTGGTTAAGAATTTTGGGATCTAAAGGTTCATTGTAGAATTCTTCAAAAGAGTATTTAAGTTTAGATGTCCCTTGAAGGGAGGCAATTTGATGCTCAAGTTCTTCGAACTTGGCATCTCTCTTTTCTAAGTCTAAAATTTTGGTATTGATATTTTGAATATCATTTGATGGAGGTTGAGTATGTGATTGAGAAAACGTATGCATTGTAAAAGGCATACTTGTAAGAGTTGAAATATTTTGATTTGAAGTTGTGATGTGAGGGACTTGACTAGGTCCTGAATTGAGAGTGAAAAAGGGATTTGTAGAATTAGTTGTTTCGCTAGGAAAAGTTGAAAAAGGATTTCCTGAAGTGGGCATTTCCATGGATAAGGTAGGAGGTGTTGTAGAATCAGTAGGTTGTGTCGTAGCCACATTGAGACTTGCCAAGGTGTTTTGAATTTCATTGATTTGAGTGGTTGTTGATTGTTCATTAGAATAACCTATGTTTTCATGCATTGTGGCGGATTCCACTTTCTCTTGTTCTCTAAGTTCTTCTTTAAGAACATCCAAGATGATGTCTTTGTTTCTTTTGATATAATATCGAACATGGTCCATAGTTTGATAAGGAATTTGTTCAACAATTAATTGTTCCCTTGGTACTTGTTGTGACCAAGGGTTTACTTCTTGTTCAATTTGTCCTTGAGAGGATGATCCTTCCTATGAAGGAATAGGGACACCCTTGTTTTGGGTGTTATAAGGATGTTGAGACATGGTTAGAAGACTTAGCTTCAAAGAGGGGGTTAATTTATTAAAGTTTTGTTTCTAGAGTACTTATAGCAAAGAAGAGAAGATGTTTGATATCCTTATGTCACCCAGATAAGCAACCCTCCTTATGACTCCCACTAATCCACCGTGATATACTTGCCAAAGGAGATTGCTCCCCTAAGGTTCATACGTCGGTTTACTCAAGGGGTCATTAACCTTCCCCAGTAGGATTAGCAATTGGTTATGTTCTTGTTATCTTAATTTAATGTGATGTAAACTAAGCAAACAAATTAGATGGTCTATTTAAGTTCAACAAAATTTTATCTTAGTTAAGGTAAAAGGAGTGTTCACATTAGGTTCACCAATTTATGTAGGTAGTGGGAAAACCTCATGTTCTTTTCCCTTTAGATCTAATTAAATGTCAAGTGTGCATGGGGGAGATTCATTAGAATCTTTGCTTCCCCACTTGAGGATCTCTTTCCAAAGGAGATCCCGAGGATATGAAAATCCTCAACACAACTAGACCCCTACTTTTATGATTTTTTCTATGGTTGTATGAGGTTGATGTAATGCTTGTTTTGCGGTGTTTATGGGTTCAATTAAGACAAACACCTAAAATTTTTGGATCTCTATTAATCTTGACTCTTTATCGAGCCTTAACGATTATTTGAACCTAAATCATCAGAACCATCTAAAATGCAATGCTTAGTTTAAATCACACAAATGCAAGCAAACAAGAGCTAACCTATATGCACTTCAAGTTTTGAATGCACTAGACTAAGGAGATTTCGATTTTAGGGCAAACAAAGAGGGATGCAATCAAACAAGCTAGCCTAAATGCAACTATATGCTTTTCAATTTCTTGCCTAAGTACTTGAATATGAAGGATTACTAAAACTAAGCCTAGGGTTCCTTAATTGATTAGTCTTTTAGTGTTTTGTAAAGAAACTAAGGCGTTTTGTGAAGAAATTGTAAGGTTTTGTAAACAATTTGGGTTTTCTAACTAGGATTCATTAATTTCCCAAAATAAGTGTGATTTATGTTTCAAAATAGTAGAAAATTAGAAATAGAATATAGAGAAAATCAAATTGTTGAGCTAGGGATGGGCCAAGTGGTCGGATTACCTCTCTGAAAGTATGTCTACCAAATTTGCCATCGAAAGTGCCAAATTTACCATTGATGCCTAGGTAAAACCTACACAAAAACTAAAAAAATAGGTTTTCTGATTTAAGGGGTCTATCTAAGGGTTGGATAGGGTAAAAACTTGTCTAAACAACTGATCAGACCCCTTATTGATAAAAAAAATGATTATGCTTACCTCTTGGAGTGGAATTTGGCTTATTGCCAAATTCACCACTAGGTCTACCAAATTCACCACTAGTAAATTTGGTCTGAGTGGTGAATTTGGTTCTATAACTCTAGTTGCCAAATTCACCATAGGGGTGGCGAATTTGGTCTTGGGCGAGAATTTTGAAGTTTTGAGGTCGATTTTGGATAGGTTTTGATTATGTTTTTGAGCTAAAATTTGGTGAGAATGATCCTACTATGATCTAGAAGGTCTATAGATAGAAAAATCAGAGGATTGAACCTCTAAAACCTAATTTTACCAAATTTACCATAGGGGTGGTGAATTTGGTCCTGGGCGAGATTTTTGAAGTTTCAGGGCAGATTTAGGATCAATTTGAAAGGGGTTTTGGCTAAAATTGATAGGGAAGGATCCCACTATACTTTAGAAGGTCTGTGTGTAAGAAAAATAGGAATTAAACCTCTAAAATAGAGAATTGAAGGACTAAAATTTTAATTATGGAAGAAAAGTGTGAAATCCCCCTAGGGGTCTACAAATATGACAAATTAAAATTATTAGAGGTTATGGGGTGTAATAATAAGGTTAAGGAATGTTATATTAGGGTTAACCTAACTTCCAAAAAGATTATATCAACAAATTATAGTGATATATTTGAGAATTTAATAAACTATGTTAAGAAATTGCTCAAAACTTAAAAGAAATGAACATGTAAGTATGAGAAAATAGAACTAAAATTTGATGTAACAGAAGTATAAAGGATCTAAAATCTAATACTAAGTGTTAGGAAATGTAAGAGACAACCAATTTAACTTGATAAAAGCAAATTAGTACTCAAATGACAAGAAATTTTACTTAAAAACAGAGTTCATAAAATGAAAGAGATGTTATGTAAATGCTTGAATAAAGGGAAATAGAAAGCAAAAATGCTTAATATATGAAAGCAAAATTGCATGGAGGAAAATAAAAAGGATTAGTATGTTGTAGGCAAGATATAAAACCTGTAGGCAAGATATTAGTAAATATTTTTATCCAAAAACATGCAAAGAGAAGTATAATAAAAATCCTGCAAAATAGAGGATTAGAGATAAAGTATGTTAAAAAGATAAATGCAAACTAAAATAAGCCTACAAAGTGAGTGTTAGATATGATAATAAGGATGCTAAAATTGAATAAGAGAGCTGCAAAAACACTATTAAGATGTTGCAAAACAGAGTTAGGGGCTACCAAAGAGAAATATTAAAACCCTGCAAGAGAAATTAGAGCATAAAATATGAAATGGATAAAAGATAAGTGACAAGTTAGCAAGGCTACAACCTAGAGGACAAAATGTTGTGAAGCCAAGGTGAGAGGAGAGAAGAAAGAAGCTAGGAGAGCTCTCTTTCTTGCCTCCAATGGTGACCTCCTTGCTCCCAAGTCCTCCTTGCCTTGCTTGACTTGCTCTCAATGCTCACAAAGGATGCTCAAATGCTTGGTAAAAACTTATGCAATGCTTGGGAAGAGCTTGAAATAGAGAAATGCTAATGCTAGAAGAATATGGGTAGAGCTTTGCTACAGTGGAATTGCTTGCCAAATGCTTGCCCCATGGCCTCCTTAAATAGGATTTGGGAGGGGACTTGGAGGAGGAATGAGAGGATAATATCAATTCAAACAAATTCATCCTAGACCTTCTTGGAGCATGCGGGATCAATGGTGGAGGTGAAGGGAGGCTTAATCCATGGCTAACTAGTTTGTGTGGAAGATTCTTGATCATTTTGCCAAATTCACCATTGTTTACCAAATTCACCATAGGTGTGGCAAATTTGGTTATGAGTGGCAAATTTGGTAACAAATCAGATCAGATTTTGGATAGTTTGAAATTTGAAAAGGTTGCCAAATTCTTCGCAAAATTCACCATAGGGGTGGCGAATTTGGTAAAAACTGGTTTTTGGCCGAAATAGGTTGATTTTGTAGTTTTTTTCAAATTCGCCACTCAACTTGCAAAATTCACCACTGGCAAATTTGGTTAGAGTGGCGAATTTGGTAAAGGTAAATTTTGGTGTCCATATTGATGGGGAATGACAATTTTGATGTTTTGTGAAGTTTAGAACTAATTTTGGGAAGTTTTGGAGTGTTTGTGACCAGTTTTGGGAAGTCGCAATTAGTGTGTCAAAATTGGGTGTCTAGAGAAATCGTTGACTTCTCTACTGGAACTCAAAATTTGAATTGAACCTCCATAAGAGGGCAATATTTTATCTTGTGAGCTATAGACTAACATAGATAATAGGTATTGGGGAGATTGATATAAACCACCTATTGTTGGAAATAGGTCTCACCAACCTCAATATCAATAGAATCCTTAAGATACCCAGGTGTTGTAGGTGAGTTGGAGAGGAGAGGGAAATCCTCCAAGGGAGGTCCCAGGTTCAAATATCCACCCTACCAAAAAGTTGAATTGGGTATCCAAAATCCAATTGATAAGGTTGGTGCGGGCAGGGTCGGGTGCGACTCCCGGGTGACTTTGACAGTGTAGAACCCCCTTTTCGTGGTCTCTCAGACCAAGGCAGCTTCGCAAGGGGTTTTTTTCTTAAAAAAAAATAGAATCCTTAAGATCCTTTGAAATATCAATCTCAATGTAGATTCATTTGTATGGTCATACAACATAGAATTTTTGTGGATCCATGCACATAAAATTGCCAATGGGTGTGACAAGCTATGGTAATAACGACAAAAGGGGCAAAGGGAGACCTAGGAATTCCACCCAAATTAGGACATGTAGGGAAAATCAACATAAACTATAAAATTAAGGTTCTAGGGATGAAGAATTAAAAGGGTATTTCTAACACAACCAAGGACCTTTGCTCATAACTACAACGATATGTTGTGGATCGATAAATTGAAAATGAAAAATCCTTTAGTAAGGCTTTGAATATGCTCAGCTTTTATGCCATATGGATACTAAACTTGCTAAACCCATTGATGGATTAACGAGTCACTACGAATCCTCCTTAGAAAGTACCCAACCAAGGTGTGACTCTTAAGCCAGTTGCAGACTTTATCAAAATCCTGCATGGGCAGGATTATGTCTGAAATAGAGAAACTACCTTTAGGATAAACTTCCTGGATTGTTTTACTGGTGCCATGGCTCTCCGCAACTGCAACTTCACTATTTAGTGAAATGATGGCTTGAAAGGTAGCCATCGAAAGGGAAGGAGCCCCCCCTATCGAGGTGAAGTAGTTACACATAATGGTATAGTGTGTGTAGATCATGTAAGGACACTAGCAGTATGGTGGCTGATGAAAGAGCAAAGCAACACCAACATGCGAGTGAAAAACCTTAGCAGATCCTCCACAAGAAACCCTCTTTATATAATATATTAAGTTTTATATAAATATATTTCATATAAAAGTAAAGACGAAAATGAAATATATACATCAATCAAAGGGTAATTTTACATTAATCAAACTTCAAAGACAATTCTAGTGAGTTGTATTAAGTTGTTTGGAGGGTTTGGTTCTTTTCCTCTGAAGTTATGGCTATTGCCTATTGTTCCACAGTTTGTTGTTGATGTAATAGGCCTTTGGGAGCCTTCAAATTTCTTGGATTAATATAATACCTATTAACTTACCAAAAAAAAACTTATGTAAAAATAAAAATAAAATAAAATTCATATAAGAACCTTATTTATAAAAACTACATCATTCAAAAAAAAATTCAAGAAGTAAAATATATTTAACACCGATTAATTTTAAATATAATAAAATATATATATTTAAATATATTTTTATATTGTCTATAAAAAATAATTAAATTTTATTATTTTAATAAATTTACGAGAGGATAATTTAGAAGAAAAACAAAGAAACATGTACAATGTTAACAGTGTACATATAATAGAATCCACAATATTTACGATCTTAGAGCCTTAAAAATAATTCTTTAATGAAAATTCATGACAAAAAAATTTGCCTTTTCATTAAATAACCTTAAAATATTATATAAACAAAAATTATCCAAAATAAACTAAATAAATATAACTTTCATATTTATTGAGATATTTACAAAAATACTTCAATAAAATAAATAAATTGAAATCAAATATTCAAAATAAAATCATTAGAAGTTTTTTTGGTTGATATATAAGGGAATAAGCAACTTCTCCATCATTTTATCCTCTACATGTGGGTATATTTGAATTCGGAAAGCTACCACTATACCCCAACCCACCTTAAAGGGACTCTGAAAGGACTTAGAATAGCATTGAAGCTTTATTATGAATATAAATTATATATATATATATATATTAATATTACAAGGATGTTAATTATAAAAAAAATCATTATTAAATGTAAATCCTTAAAGCCTTAAATTATTATATAAACATAATTTAAAAAAAAAATTAGAAAAAAAATTAAGAATATGAAACCTTAAAAATTATATGCTAAATAAAAGTAAACTAACCAAAATAAATTAAACCAAATTAATCCCTTATATCTAGTGTTGAGGTATTTAAGAATATTATTCAATTAAATGAATAATTGAAACTAAATATTTAAAATAAAAATTACAAGAAACTTTGTATCAATTGAAAAAAATATGATAAAGATAGATAGATAGGTATTAACGTGGAACATAATTCCAATTAATTTCAAGGATATTAATTTCAAAGATAAAGCTATTTAAGTTTTAAGTTTTAACATATTTGCTTCTCACATTTGTTTCAATCACATAAAAAATTACTTTTAAATATAATATTAAAATCAAGTTAAATAAGTCCAACCAAGGATAGTACAATGGCAAAAGGTATTGGGCTTTCGTAACATAGACTCAAGTTCAATTCATAGAAAGGAAAGGAAGGGTGGTTTTGATATACCCTCAACTTTTCAACCTATTAAAAAAATCAACTTGAATAAATATATTGTTAAATATAATATTATAACATTTTAATTAATAACATAGACCCAAGTTCAATTCACAAGACCCAACATAGACCCAAGTTCAATTCATGGAAGGGTGTTAAAAAAATCAAGGGTGGTAAAAAAATCAACTTGAATAAATTAATTGTTAAAATTTAATATTATCACTAATAACATTTTAATTAATAACATAGACCAAAGTTCAATTCACAAGACCCAACATAGACCCAAGTTCAATTCATGGAAGGGTGGTCTTGATATGCCCCCAATTTTTCAACCTATTAAAAAATCAATTTGAATAAATTTATTGTAAAATATAATATTATCATTAATAAAATTTTAATTAATAAACAATTATATACAAATAATTCAAATATTAACACCAAATGGTATTAGCTAATTTGGTTCCTCTGGCCCTAAAACAAGGAGCTATTGCAAAATATTGGATGTGGGTGTAGAGAGAAAGGTTGGTAAACCCTCGAATTCTTCTCGAAGAAAAAAGGATATTGAGTTTGATATTGCCAATGGATCTCAGACCCAGCTCAAGGTTGATTCTGGGGTAGAATCAAGGGGAAAGCAATTAAAAATGGAGGCTTTCACCCACCCTTCTCAGCCGTTGTTGGCTGATAAAAAACCCAAATCCCACAAATGAAGTTTTTATGCTGGAACATAAGAGGACTGAATGGTCCCTCAAAAAGGTGGATTTTATCTTCTCTCAGGAAGGATTTGTCTCCGGATATCATCTTCATTCAAGAATCCAAAACTGAGAGCAACAATTTTGACTGTGTGCATAAGTCTGTTTGGAATGGGGTGGGTTTTGCAGTGAGTTCTGCCACTGGGGCCTCTGGTGGTCTTTGCTATTTTTGGGACAAAAAAAATTGATGGCTTTGTAATTTCTTCCTCTGATCGTATTATCAATTTGCTATTATTTTGCAAAAAGACTAACCTAAGATGGGTTATGACCAATGTATATGCCCCTAATTCTAGTCAGAGCAGGAAAGCCCTTTGGTCGTCCCTCCTTCAGATGAGGGAGTGCTTTAAGGAGGAAGCCTGGATTTTGGTAGGCGATTTTAATACTCCGCTATTCCCGTATGATAAAAAAGGTGGTAATGAGCCCTGTGAAAGGAGTATGGAGGACTTTTCTGATTTTATCAGTAACAGTGAGATGATGGATTTAGATCTGAAAGGAGCTCGGTTTACGTGGAGCAATCACCGCATAGGAAATCAACTGATTCTTTCCAGATTAGATAGGGTTTTTTTGTCTAAGCAAGCTTTACCTCTATTTGGTGATGCTTTGCTCTCTGCTTTGTCGAAGGTGGGCTCTGACCATAGCCCTTTGTGGTTAGAATCCTCCCATCAGGGCATGTTCTTCCCAAGACCCTTTCATTTTGAGGCTATGTGGTGTTCACATGCTGATCTCGAACAACGAATCATGGAATGGTGGTCTTCTGAGGTTCCTGGTGTGGGGATGCAGCATGTGGCTCTTAAACTCAAGCTTATAAAAGGAAAGCTTAAAGCTTGGAATAAACATGTTTTTGGAAATATTTTTCAAAGAAAATAGGATTTAAAAAGTCAGTTATTGGATATGCAAGCTGAAATTGAAGAAAAGGGCTTCTCAAGCGAGCTAAGCAATAAGGAAAAATTGATCATGTCCAATCTCCATAACACTCTGGCCCAAGAAGAAATCTTGTGGAAGCAGAAGTCCTGGGTCTTATGGCTGAAGGAAGGTGATAGAAACACAAAAAAATTTCATGTTTCTACTTTAAGACACAGAAGTGCCAACCATATCCAAGAAATTGTCAAGGAGGATGGGTCCAAATTGTCAGATATCCAAGAGATTCAGAATGAAGCTATTTATTTTTTTAGCTCTCTGTTAGGTTCAAAATATGCAAGGGATGTGGAGGTAGAAAATTTCTTGCTGCAGTCAATTCCCTCAGTTATGATGCCTGACATGAACAATTTTCTTGAAGCTCCCTTCCAAGATTCAAAAATTAAAGAAGTTGTATTTGCGATGGGTGCTTTGAAAGCTCCAGGTCCAGATGGCTTTCCTCCATTGTTCTTTCAGTGCTTTTGGCACATAGTGGGGGGTGATGTTTGTGAGGCTATCAGAGATGCCCAATGCTCTAAATCTCTTCCCTATGGAGTGAATGCTACTTTTCTGGCCTTAATCCCAAAGTCTGCCAAGGCTATCAACTTCAAAGACTTTAGGCCAATTAGTCTCTGCAATACACTTTATAAAATCCTATCCAAATCAGTGACTAACCGCCTGAAGAAGTTTATGCCCAAGTTAATTGATAAAGCTCAATCTGGTTTTGTTTTGGGTAGGCAGATCCTGGATGGCGTTATCGTGGTTCATGAAACACTGCATTCCACTCAGAAGAGCGGTAGAGCAGGTATGTTTTTAAAATTAGATATGAATAAGGCTTACGATCGTGTTTCATGGGATTTTTTGTTTGCAGTGCTTGCCAAATTTGGTTTCAGCCACTGTTGGATTGAGCTCATCAAAACATGCATCACTTTGGCTAAATTTTATGTTCTCATTAATGGTGCTCCGACTAGATTTTTTTGAACCTTAGGGGTTTGAGACAGGGTGACCCAATCTCCCCATATTTGTTTATCCTTATGGCTGAAGCGTTGGGAAGAAATTTTATCCACAGCCCTATTATCAAAGGCATTAATCCTGCTCTAGTGGTTGATCCATTGTCCCACCATCAGTTTGCAGATGATACCTTCCTTTCACTTCTTGCTTCGATGGAGCAGGCTCAAGAGATGAAAGCCATATTATCTGCTTATGAAAGGGTGGTTGGGCAGAAAATTAATTTATTGAAGAGCCTTCTATTTTTCTTGAACACCCCAGAGCACCGATAGAAGAAAATTGTTGATATTCTTGGATGCAAGATAGCTTCCCTCCCTAACTCCTACTTGGGTCTACCTTTGTTCATTGGTCGTATGAAAAATAATCTTTGGGACCCGGTGGTAGAAATATTGCAGCGTCGCTTGGCTAGCTGGAAAGGCACTCTCTTAAGTCAGGCTGGGAAAATTCTACTGGTGAAGACGGTGTTGCAAAGTATTCCGGTTTACTTTATGTCTCTGTTCAAACTGCCCGTAAAAGTCCTGTCTAAATTGGAAAAAATTCAAAAAAATTTCTTATGGATAGGCCCTCAAGACCACAAAAAGTTCCATTTGGTTTCTTGGGATCAAGCTTGTGCGAGGAAAGACAATGGAGGTCTTGGGTTGCGGAATATCAGGTTAATGAATGAAGCGTTGATTCTCAAACAGGGCTGGAAGGTGCTTAGGAATCAGGGGCCTGATTGGATCAAGATCATAAAAGAGAAGTATCTTCTGCATAATGGAAATTTGTTGGCTGAGAATGTTACCCAGGAAGGTTCTATGTTCTGGCAGAGCTTGAGAAAACTCAGAATGAAGCTGCTCCTAGGTGCAAGGTGGATGGTGGGAAATGGCTCTATCATTAATTTTTGGGAGGACACCTGGCTTCTTGATAGCCCGCTTATCCTCAGTACAGCTCTAGCCCCTACTGTTGCTCTTACCCGTAGACTGGGTTGGTCCAAAGTTGAATATTTCATTGAGTGGGAAGGGAACAGGAGGTGTTGGAAACAAATTCCTCAAAGAGTATTTGAAAATAGGGAGGAAGCGTTAGCCTGGGGGACCATTTATAATCGTCTTAGACTCTATAGTCTTGCGAGCCAGGAGATGGAGGACTCTCTCATTTGGAAAGTTGAAAGTGAAGGTTGTTACTCTGTTAGATCAGCCTACCACCTTTTTGATGTAGATCCTCAGCATTGGTTTTTACCCAAAAAAGTTTGGCTTAAAAACCTGACTTCGAAAGTAAATATTTTTTATTGGTTGGCTATTCAAAATAAATGTTTAACAGTAGAAAATATTTGCAAGAGGGGGATGGCTCTGATCAATAGATGCTACCTATGTGAAGCTTCAGAGGAAACTTGTCAGCATATTTTTTCTAGTGCCCCTTCTCGATTTTAGTAGTTTCTCAGGTGTTGTCCACTCTGGATGTCAGTTGGGTTTTGCCAAACACTATCTCTGATATGTGCCTATAGTGGACTTCTCCTTTCAAGTCCCCTCGGTTGGAAAAACTTTGGTCTTTCTTGCTCTCACATTTGTTTTGGAGCATCTGGTGGGAATGCAATCAGAGAGCTTTCAAGAATTCAAGGCATGATCCGGATCGGGTTTCTTCTAGAGCTCTTGGAGCTGCTGTGGAGAATGTATCTCATTGTTTCCTGGATCTCAAAGTGGGTTATTTGGATGAAAGCCTTGTGGAGGCTAAAATTGGCTTTCCAGCTTCTTGCAAGTCATCTAAACCGCCTGCTACCTCAGCACGCTCAACCACCTCATGGTGCCCTCCTCCTGAGGGATGGGTCAAATTGAATTTTGATGGTGCCTCGAAAGGAAATCCGGGCCCTGCGACTGTTGGTGGGGTAATTAGAAATTCTAAGGGTGAGCTCATTGGTGCATACACAAAGAATATTTCTATCCAAACCTCTCATTTTGCTGAAGCTAGGGGTCTCCTTCAAGGGCTACTATTGGTAGAAACACTTAAATATCAAAAAATCATTGTAGAAGGGGACTCTTTAAATCTAGTAAATATTGCCAATTCTATTAGCAAGCCTCACTGGAGCATTTCAAATATTCTAGTAGAGGTGTTTAGAATTCTGAAATCAAGAGAGGAGTTCAAAGTTTAGCATATTTATCGGGAAGGCAATAAGGTGGTGGATTATATGGCCAACTTGGGTCTTTCTCAACAAGGCCTGAGGGTCTGGTTGGATAATTTCCCCCAAGACCTTGAATCTCTTATTTTCGATGATCACGGTTAGTTGTTGGTTGTGCGTGAGGCTTGGTATGGGAGTTCACTCTATGGACTCTTTGCTAGATGTTTTATTTTATGCTTGATTGGGTGGGCCATCTTAATTGGTGATCTTCACAAGTCCCCTAACCTTTTTTAGCTGACTATCATCAGTTGGGCATCTTTGTGTGGATGTTGGTCAGAATTTTCTTGGCCTCGGTCCCAATGGTGTCCTCATTGTATGCTCTTCTGGTGATATGGTGATGTTTTCTGCTCTTGTGGTGATGTGGTGATGTGTTTATCTATACTGGAGGAAAAGCACTCTGCTCTTCTGGGTACATTGCAGGTTGTGGTCTCCTTTGTCAATGAGATTCGGGACGTGGTTAACAAGCAGATGGATATGGCAACCCCGAACTAGCTCTGCTATGATGTTCTTTTAGCAGTTGATATCAGGTTATATTTTATGTTGGTTGTATGGGGCCCTCTCTATTTTTTTTTACTGAGAGAGGCCTGGTTCCTTTAGTTGTTGTTACCCGACTTTTATGGTATGTTGTTTGTATGGGGCCCTCTCTATTTTGCCTTGTTGAGGGTGGCCTGTTATTCCTGCCCCTTGGCTGGTTTTGATTTAGTGTTGTAGTTTAGTGCATTCTCATGCCCTATCTCAACCTATTGTAATAGGTTTGGGGACCTCAAAACCCCTTCGTTTACCAAATAAAAAAAAATGGTTAAATTTATTGACTTTCAAGGAGAAAACACATGTTCAAATATTGTCCACTCATATATTTATAATAGTCAATTTTTTATAATACCACTAGAGGATCATGATGCAATATAGTGAAATGTTTCAATCCGCGTGTTGTGGTCTACTGGCATGGACACCACTTGCATTATCAATGATGTGTTTCGGGTTCAATCCCCACTGCAGATATGTCTATATATAAGAAGTATTTACTCAATATAAAAAATAACAATAATTCAAATATTAAAAATTAAATCATTAATATAATATTAAAAATAAATAAAAAGTTTTATAAATAACCATTTGAATATTTTTTTAAATGGTTTTTGCTTTTTATTTTCTTTAATATATTTAAATAAGAAATTCCTTGTTAGATACCTTAATTAAGTTATAATTATAATATATAAATCATGATTATAATATATAATATATATTTTATTATAAATTAAATATCATAAATTATTTTCAGATGGTTATTTGATTTTTAAATTACTTCATTTTGTATGCAAGACTCTTTCTTGGTTGGATGACATTTTAATTTTTAATTTTAAAATTATATTGATGGAAGTGTTGCTTGGGTTTGTCTAGGTGTAACCTTTTTATGTTGATGTTCGTTGTCACTCTTTTTGTGACTAGTTTCTTTTTGTAAAAGGTTTGGAGGTCCTTTCAAAACTCATTCATCTACCTAATAAAAAAAATGTCTCTCTTTAAGAGGTTTAAGGTTCAAACCCCACTTAATATGAGAGGACTGTACCACTCATAAAAAACTATCTAAATTCAATAAAAAATATCATAAAAGACTATTTAATTATTAAGGTCTAATCTTCATTTATATAGGAAACATGTTTTATCCATATTACATCATCATATAGAGGTATTATAACATATTAGATATTATCCATCTATTGTTCGACAAGATTCTAACATGCCTCTCTAAATCTCACCAATTAAATTAATATCATTTGATTATTTATTGTGGTTTTATTTAATAAAATACAACAATATTATTTAATTAATAATATTATTATTTTCATTTTAATAGTATTTAATAGAATTAAACTTTTATATAATAAATTTTTATATTATTATTTTATTGGTTATATAAGAATTTAAGTAGGTTTACTTGATTATATCAAGAACAAAGTGTGATACTCCAACAATTTTGCAACTATGCATATATTATTTTATAAGATTTGAATTTTAATCTTCTACTTGAGAAATATAAATAATACAATTTGATAGTTGTATTATATTAATTTTTTTTATTTAAAAAATATTTAAAATTTAGAATTATATATTTATATCAAAGAAATGATATTGGTTCAAAAATTTAATTACTCAACTTATAACACGAAGATTTAAATTTATCAAATATATAATAATCAAACTATTATAATACCATTATAATATAAATGGATTTTGATCTTTTATATATATATATATATATAATTTATTTTTTATATACATTCTTTAACATCACAATTATTATATGTTTTTTTATTAGATAGAAAATATAGGGGTTTTGAAAGGCTCCCCCAACCTTGTACAAAAGAAACCCAAATACTACCGCAAAGAAGAGACAACAAGACACAGACTAAAAGAGCCAACTACAAAGCAAGATCAACCTAGCCAAGGAAACACAAACAAGAGATAGAGAAGACAAAACCCATGAAAGAGATCAACAAAGAACCAACAAAGCCAAAGCTTAATCTTGTGAAGAGTCCTTTGAGATGATGAGATCCATCATCGAAGTGTTTGGATTGTGTTTCAAATTCTAGGATAGCTCATTCACAAAATAAACAGTCTAATTTATTGATCTCTTAATAGATCTTAGTAGCTCCTTAACTGGATCAGAGGATCTAGGCATTGCAACCGGATCATCCTGGATCTTACTCCTAGAAGGCAAGTTGGTCATCTTCATTCGCCTCTCCTTTGAAACAGGTTACCTCTCCGAGCCCTCTAAATCATTGAAATCATGTGTTTTTAGTTTCTTTGTAACTTTGGAGTTGATACACACCGATCTCCTCATTCCTTTAACTTCTAAATTGGGCTTCTTCATAGAGCCAACCTTTCTTTTCTTAACCAGATTGACCTCTTTCAAGGAGGATGAATCATTGTCATCTGACTCCTGAGAGCTTACAAAAATAGAAGGAAATTTTGAATCCTAAATACTACCCCGATTAATCTAAAGGTCCTCCAACTTCATCTTAGGGCCTAAACTCATATCTTTGAAATTGCAACAAGATTATCCAGCTCATTTTTAGGGGGTTGCTTTAGGATGGGCTCTAGGAGACATTCAAGACTAAAATTTTCATCTTTCAGGGAAACCAAATTAATCTTCCTAGAGGCAAGACAGGAAGCATCACAATATTTCTCAATTAGAGGAGGATCCAAGGAAACAAATGGCACCACCCCACTTTTATCCATAGATAAAGAACCATTCTTCTAAGAAATAAAATAAAAAATCAGCTTGAAAAGACCCTAATGGTTGGGTATAGAGATATTACCATATTGGATGTCCATAGCTATTTTCTCTAATTATTTGAATAGGAACCCTAGAATATTCATATGTTTCTTCCTTGTAAGGTGATTCATCAAAACTAGATGAAAAATATGAATACTATCTCTGTTGCATTTATGATTAAAAAATCCATTAATACAAAGATGACCATGTTCTATAGTGATCTAAATGAGCTTGTTTTATAACCATTGTGATACTCTTCTAGATGACCAAATTTGCACCCAAACATGTCCAGTTCCTTGGCAAGCGAGTGTTTCTTACTATCGACACAGTCCCCTTGAGATGAAACACCAATTATTTTTGTCAATAGTGAAATTAATATAGTGAAGCTAATACCTCTTCCTGACACCTTTCCTTTACACCAAGAGTAGGCCATCTCCATGACCAATTTCGTATCATACCCATTGAACTTCCTCATAAATCCCAATAAGCCACCTATTTCTAGAATCTTTAAAACCTCCCTATCCACCTCCATTGAAGAAGGTTCAAATCCTTTGATAAATTTTTCCATGATAACTAGCCACTCAAACTTAGAAATAAACCAATTAGATTTGGATCATTTTTGAAAAGGACTTAAAATAATAGGGATGTTTGAACCAGAATGAGCCCCTTTAAATAAAACTCTTTTAAAAACAAAATTTAGGTAGAAAGACTTGTTTTGATTGAAGTCGTTGGAAACCCCTACTTGAAGCCAAAAGACAACATTCTTATCAACAAAGAACCTCCTAGCACACCCCAATATATCATGTAGAAAGGAAGGACATCGAGAATAATGAGCCTGATTGGGATGCATTAGGAAATGATTCAATATCTTAGGAATTACAATCATGATGACTTCTCATTCCAAATGGAAGGTGGCACACGTGCACCATAGGCGAGTAAGTTTTAGGAGTCAACTTTACCATGCAAGAAATTGGTTCCAAATTATAAAGAAATTCTTAGAAATATTTATCATGTGACAAGAACAGCTCCAACCAACACAATGAATGTGCTTATAAATAAAACCAATACACCACAAAAGGATGTTCCAATTCCTTTGAAAAAACATGATCTTTAAATCATGGTAGGACACCCCCACTTTCCAAATTTGAACACCAACCCTAATCCTTTTAAAGTTAGAACCTGAGGGAACATCATTCTCTCACCAAAAATAAAGGATACTCAGCTTTAAAACAAGGCCACCAAAAGGATTTGAAACTAAGCATTCAAACCTTAACACAAGGTAAAAGCTTCTCTTTGGATCTCTTCCAATATCCAGGCCTGGAGACTTAACCTTGCTAAATATCAAAACATTATGATGGACCTTCATTTTAAACAAGTTGAATGAGCTCTTAAGGAAAATCCTACCTCCAAACCCTTAGACCATTTTGCAATACACCTAAGTTTACCAAAAAAATTTGGTGTGTTATTCTCTTCTTTGAAGGTATGCTCAAAGTTTAAGGACTCATGACCTCTCAAACATCTAATTGTGTCACCCATCATATTATCAATGGACCAATTTACAACTTGTTTACCCAAAATAATATTGATTATATTTAAAGAATATCCTTCAAAAATGAACTTCCTACCTTAAAAGAACCTAAGAAGGAGAGATCCTTGATGAGAAGCTCTAGCCTCTGCAAAGTGACTCGATTGATAATCCAAATTATTAGTAAAAGCCAGAATAATTTATCCTTATCATTCCTCAAGATGCCACTAGCCCCAATTGACCCCAAGTTTCCTTTATATGCGCCATCAAAGTTAAATTTTAACCAGTCATCCAAAGGAGAATTCCAAACAGTCTAGTCTCTAGATCGATGATCAACTAAAGGAATAATACCTATTGGGATTCCAAGCATCTCAACAAGTGTAAATTTTTGACGAGGCTCTTTCTATTTTGAAAAGGTTATACAAGAGATGTTTTCTTTAAGAGCGTAGAGGATTCTATTACTAACTGAATTGGTATCTTTAGAGGAATTATTAAAATCTCATCTATTCCTCTCTTTCCAAATGCCCCATAGTAAATGGGGGAGGAGAAAGGCCCATAAGGGTCCTACATATTTTATTGAAAAAATATTTTGTCTATTGCTCAAATAAATCAACCAAAGACAACGAGAAAACCCAAGATATTCCAAAAGGATCTAAAGAACTTCACAAGAGAAGGGGTAATATAAAAGAAGGTGTTTTGAAATTTCTTTATTTTATCTGTGAAGATAACATCTCTTAACCAATATTAAACCTCTCTTTTTGATGTTCTCAATGGTTAAAATTTTGTTTTGAAAAGATAACCAGATAAAATATTTTATCTTAGGAGTCAAGGCTTTAAGCGAGACATTTATGATGGGGACCCAAAAGTCTCTTTTTGTGGCTATAAGTCTGTAGGTATATTTGATTGAAAATTTTCCCTTAATTTCTAGATCCCAAATAAGAGAGTCTCGATCATCCCATTGAGGAAAAAATTGGATATTCAATTTGTTCCACAAATTCTATAGAGCATCTCTAAGGTCTTCGTTAAGATTAGTTATAACCAACTCCTTCCAACACTTTCTTCCATTCACCTCTTCTATAAAATCTGTTATCTTTTGATATAATGAGGACTGGGAGATAACAATCACAAGATGTAGAATAATATGAAAGAAAGTAAATCTGCTAGACGACTAAAATATGCAATAAATAGAAATGATATAAAAGGTTACAATGTAGCTAAGAGGAAATGAACACTCCATTATAAAGCTACTGAAATACATTGCATCCATCACCAATGGATGGTGATACACATAGAACTAAGCTATACTATGTCCTCTGACTCTATCGATATCTATCACTCTAAATATCTATCTATCTATGAGGTCGTCCTTATATAGGTAAAATAGGATACTTGTACAACACTCTATCTAGTTGTGCAAGGGATAAATTGCACATTGACACTTGTGTATTTATTTATTTTTTTAAAGAAAATATTTATTTACTTAATAAAAAAAGTACAAAACTCTTTAATCAAAGTTCAAAGTGAACATCATTCTAAAAAACTGAACATGAAGACAAAAAAAAAGCTTATTATTGGAGCCTTTGTCATCCTTGCATACCACCCCTGCTCTTCTTCTTCTTGATGATTTGGCGGTAATAACTAGGGGCTATATTTATTGCCTGATTTGCTAGTGTGTCAACCTCTTTGTTGAATTCTCGCATTATGTGTTGATAGGATATTCTGCCAATGATCGTGCCAAGTTGTCTAATCTTGTCTTGAATAATCTTCAATTGTAAATATCTAAAATATTTATTTTTGACAAGAGCTGTTATTATCAGTTTAGAATCCTCGTAAGCTGTGACATGAGTGATTCCTTGCTTTACCACAAATTTTAAGCCGATTTCACATCCAATATCCTTGCCACATTGTTAGATGTTGTTCCCAAGTTGATCATGTATTTGAGTAGGATCTCACAAGGTCCTGTAAGAATCAGCCCCCTGTCGCTGCTTTACCGGGGTTGGATTTGGAGGCACCATCAAAGAAGAGTGCTAGAAAATATATGTCAGGCAAAGAATTATTTACTTTGCATCCTCCGTGTGTCAGGAAAGCTTGGAGATTAAGTTGGTATATAATTCTTCTTTTTGTGGGTGATAGATATTCTTCATACTGTTGCTGAAAAAAACTAGATTTGACATTTAGGATTAATTCTTCTTTTATCCTTTGTATTAGAATTTTATTGTCCTTACCTTTTCCTTCAAAAATCCTCTGATTTCTATCCAACCATATGTTCTAGATGACAAAATATGGTATGGAGCTCCATAGATATTTTAGGAGGGGCTTACCTATCAGTTTACCTTTATATTATTTTTTCCACTTGGTAAAATATGTGTCTATGGTTAACCTTCTAGAGTAGAAAATGCTAAGAATTTTGATTATTTCTAACCAAATTGAAATTGCCTTTGGGCATTCAAACAAAATATGGAAAATTGTTTCACTATTCTGCCTGCACTTGTAACAAACATGAGGCCCTGCTATACCCCTATTTTGCAGATTATCACCTGTTAAGATTTTATTTTGAGAAACTAGCTAGCTGAATACTTACAATTTAGGTGGTGCTCTAAATTTCCATAATATCGATAGTTTTTGTTGGTAGGCCCAATTTGCTGATGTTGGACTCCTAGATGCACTGAGTATTCCCCATTATTGTTGATGCTACCCCAAATAAGTTTGTCTAGCATTGTGGGATGAAGAGGTCTAATGCTCACCACGTGAGACTTAAAATAATCCCAATATCCTTGAAGTTGAGATGGAATGGGAGGGGAGATCCAGTTCAAAGTTTATGAGGTCCAATAAAACAAGTCACTTAACTTAAATATTCTTTGGCTTTCCAAGTGATTCTGCAATTTGATTGGAGTTCTCTCTCTTAATGGTGGATTTCCTAGGATCGGGTCCTCCCATAGATTAATTAACTTACCATATCCTAGTAGCCAAGAAATTTTATCCTCTATTATGCTCTTTGCAGCCACTATATGTTTCCAAACCAACGAGGCTTTGGGAAGTTTGTCTATATGTTTGAGAATTTGAATACCAGTTTGATTATTTACATACTTGCTGACTAGTATGCGCTACCATGCTCGATTGTTTTTAAGCATGTTCCAAAGAATTTTTGCTCCCAATGCTTTCGAAACTATCTCCATTTTTTTTATTCCCAGTCCTCCTTGAATTTTACTCTTGGTGACCATCTCCCAATTGACCAAGTGGAAATTTTTTCTTTATGATTTCCTACCTCCTTGCCATAGGAAGTTGCATATGATTCCATCTACCTTTTACAAAATAAACTTGGGAGCATGATATACTAATAGTTGGTAGACTGGAAGAGAAGCTAACACTAATTTGACTAGTACTACCATTCCTGCAAGACTGAGCCAACTATTACTGTAACTTTGTATCCTCCTAACCATCTTGTCCAATATTGGGGTCCAACAATATGAAGCTTTGAGATGGAAGCTCATGGACACTCCTAGATATCTGAAGTATTTTTTTTGTACCAGATCGAAATCCTAGGATAGTGCAAAAGAGTTTGACTATTATTGTTGCAACATTTTGAGTATAGAACTGAATCTTTTGAGTGTTTATCTGAGCCCCGGTAGCTTGTGTGAACCAATCCAAACATTGCTTGAATTGCATAACAATTTTCTTGGTGGCTTCACCTAGAATAATGATATCATCTACAAATTGGCCATGTGTTACAACTTTGCATCCTGCTGCAGCCTCTATCCCTGTTATTTTTTTCTCTTTGAAGATGGTTGATTAATCTTCCAAGAGTCTCAGCTAGAATGATGTAAAGATATGGTGATAGTGGACACCCTTGTCTAATTCCCCTTGTAGCCTGAAAGAAATTTGTTGGTTCTCCATTTATTAAGGGGGCTATCCATGGGTTTTTTATGCATGCTCCAATCCACTTAATGACCTAATGTGGGAATCCAAACTTTTGAAGGACCTATTCTACAAATTGTATATTAACTCTATCAAAGGCGTTTGCCATATCAAGTTTTATAACAATTTGTTTCTTTTTTGATTTTCTACTACTGTGGAGGGCTTCATGCACTGTAATGATATTATCATATATTTGTTTTCTAGGCATGAACCCTCCTTGCTCTTATGATATTAGTTTGTCAAGTTTTTTCTTTATTCTATTTGCCAACAACTTGGTAATAATTTTATAGGAAGAGTTACATAGAGAAATTGGTCTGAATCTAGAGAAAGTAGTGGTATTTTTTTCTTTAGGTATTAATGCTAGAAAGATGGATTTGATGGCTCCAAGAAACTTACCTTTCACCCTAACATCCTCAATCACGCGTATCAAATATTCTCCAATGATGTGTAAGTATTGCTGGTAAAAGTTATTTGTGAATTCATCAGGTCCAGGAGCTTTATCCTTTGGTAGAGCTGCTATAATATCCTTAAGTTCCTCCATAGTGATTGGCTAAATGAGATCCTATTTGTCTTCCAAAATTAATAATGTTGGTATATGTTGCAGTAGTATTTCTTAGGAATGAGGATTACCATTTTCTTTGGAGAACAAATCCGAGTAATGTTGCTTGGCAAGTTCCTTAATTTTCTCCCTGTCTATATAAGTGGTTCCTTCATGCTCTATCTCCTTGATTGTATTTCTTTGGTAGCATTGCATTATTTTTAGATGAAAATATTTGGTATTTTTATCCCCCTTGCTTAGCCATACCATTCGGGATCTAAGCCTCCAATGTGTTTCTTTTTCAGTGCTTAATTTATTGAGCTTCTGAATCAGGTCATTTCTTGCATCTTCTTGCCATGGTTGAGGAGGATGATCCCCAATTTCTATTTCTAGCTACTATAGTTGTTGCATCAATTGCTTCTTGCTTGGTTTGACTCTCGCTTTTTTTGCCAACCATTTTTTTATCATATGCTTCAATTTTTGAATTTTGATTTTCCACTTTTCTTGGGGGTTGGTGGATTAGATCTGTTGGTTCCAAGTGCTTTCCACAAGTTCACTAAAATCTTCTTCTGCTGCCCATTCAGAGTTGTCTTTAAAAGGAATTTTTTGGGGTTGTAAGCTTTGGCCGCTATCCAAGAGAATTGGCTTATGATTTAAGATAGAGTTCTGAATGATGTGACTGGAAGTGAGGGAAAAGTGTTAGGAGATTTTCACTGATAGAAAATCTATCCAATATTTTTGCAATATAGTTTACCCCTACTCTTCTATTACTCCAAGTGTACTTTCCTTTGGTCGGTCAAATGTCTTGTAAGCTTTCATCTGCCATAATTTGATTGAGGATATCTCTATTTGGATCCCTTTCTAAACTTCCCCCAACCTTCTCCCAATGGTAGAGAATCATGTTGAGATATCCTCCCAGTATTATGTTTTCAAACTTCTCATTGTCTAGCCATTGTGCTAAGTTTTGCCATGTTTCTCTTTTCTGGATAGGATTATTTGGACCATAAAAAATTATTACTGCTACACTAGTTCCATCTGGTAAGGCAAATTTTGTACCTATCTAGTTATTATGCTTATGTTGCAAGCTACAAACTAATTTTTGTGTGTCCCAAGCTAAAGCTAGTCCCCTTGAAGCTCCCACAGAATCAATAATTATCAGTTCTGATTGTGCCCATATCTTCTGCTATTCTATAATCAGTGTTGCCTCTACTGTTTTTGTTTCTTGAATACATACTATTGTTGGATTTTGCTCCTGTATTAGAACTTTGAGATAGTTTTTTTTAGAGGACTTCCCAGTCCCCTACAGTTCCATGACATAATCTTCATTTTTTGGATTGCTTCTTATTTTTTACGAAGCTCTCCTCAATTCTGACCTACATTTTGGATTGCAAGTCTTTTTGTGCTTGCTCATTTTTGAGTTGTTGGTTTGATTTTCTTCCCTTAACTATAGATCGTGTGGTCGGTAAACCCCCAGGAATATCTATTTCCTCCACTTGTGTTTCTTCTACCTCTTCCTCTGAGTTTCCATCAGTTTCTTTTCCAGTTGTTATGTTCTTTGGTGTATCCCCTACGATCTCTGGTGACTTGTCAGCTTTAGTTGTAGGTATCTTCTTTTTATATTTAGGAGCCATCACATCTAGAGAGGTGATTTCCTTTTCTCCTTTATTAAGACTTGCAAATTTATTTTTGTGATGGAAGCTTTTTTGATCCTGTGGTTGAGGTTGTCGATTCTTGCTTCTTGATCTGCACGGTCTCCTTTTGACTTCTTGGAATCCTAGTTCTTCTTTTTTTGTTTCCTATGCTTGTTTAATTGGGCAGTTTTAGGAGAAATGCCCATGATCATGGCATGTTATACACTTGAATGGTATATGCTCATAGTCTAGGGGTTGGTTATGTATCCAATCAAACACCTTTATTCCAATATATTTAGGCAAACCCTTTTTTAGATTAACTTGCACATAGATGCATGCACATATAACATTATTAGCCTTTGGAGGATCCCATTCAATGAATGTTCCAATAGCATTACCTATTAATTCCATAAAATGTTTGTTCCATAGGTGCAGTGGAAAAAATGGTAACCTGATCCAAATAGAAACTTCTTCAGGCTCCTCCTATTGAGGATCAAATATTGTGCTCCATGGGGTCATGTAAAGTGGGTTGGATCCTAGAAACCAAGGACCCCCATGAAATATAGTGATCTTGTCCTCCACAGAGGCAGTTGTAATGACAAATTATCCCCTACCTATCATCATGAATTCATAATAGGAGACTTTACTCCCCCAATGTGTATTAATCCATTTTTGGATTGTGATTGGACTAGACCATATTCCTACAAATTTGCATGCAAGGGCTTGGGTGAAAAGCGTGACCAAAGGTTTCTATATGTAACCTGGAGGTACCTCAATCACAAGAAACCCATTGTTAGAGTGAGCAGGTGGTTTTGGATGGGGTTATTTTCTCACTTTAAGCACTTGACGCATATGATCCAACTTCTCCTCATCAAAGGGAAACTGTTGTGAAAACATGGAGAAGGCCTCATTGCCCGCTTGTTTTAGAAGTGAGGCTGCAGTCGTCATTGGAACCAATAGACTACCATAAATCTCTTCCAAAATAAGAGGTCCCTATTTTTAAATCCCTATCCAATGAAATATTTTCAAAGCTATACCTGAACTAACACTCACAATCTCTCTAGGGTTTTTTGTCTTCCCCCAAATTTGTTCCTGCTCCAACAATTTCTCCATTGTAACTTTGCAAACTTGTGCATTTATTACATTGCATGAAGTAACTAGATAACTTGCCCCTAAAGTAATCTAAGTATGTACCTTGGAAGATACATTTACATAACCCAAATGATGGAATAGACTCTATTTCTAACACCCCCTGTATTACATTATTTGGGTGATTGAAGATTTTAGTCTTCAATATGGATCTTCTTCTTGAACTTGGTATTCTTCCTCTACATTCTTTGTGTTCAGGTTCAGTAGGTAATATGTGTCTTCATATGATGCAGAGTAAGTTGGAGCTGAGGCTTCTTCTTTCAATTGACTTTGCATTGTATTCCTCCTTTATCTGCTTGTTCAGAGCAGTCTTGATCTAGTTCCTCTTCTGCTGCTTCAGTCTTCATGTCAAGGCCTCTTGTCCTTTTCCATTCTGAATTCCTTGATGTCAGATGTCTTTGATGGACCATTGTTCTCATGATATTGCATGTCTTGAGTGGATCTGAATTTGTTCTTCTTCTTTCCTTTGTATCTATGTAAGACCTATTTCTCTGTCCTTCATAAATATCAACCTTGAGCTCAATGTTAGTAGATCCATCTGAAATAAGTTTTTGAAGATAACAGTTTATTCTTTGAAGTAACCTTCTTTCATAATTTTGATAGTACCTATATTTGAAGTGATAGGAGAAAGATGAGTGATTTGTTCCATCACAATATCTGCATGGATGGAAACTCCAACAATTGGTCTTTTCATGACCATATTGATTGCAATAAGTGCACAGTAGTGATGATCTAATAATTTTGCAATCTATTTTAGGAATATCATATTTGTCTATTTCCTTGATAAGACTTTCTAACCATATGTGCACAATTGAAGCTATTCCTTTTTGAATAAAAGCTTGTTGATCAACCTTTCCCTATTTTTGGTCATTAGATTCACTGGATGAATCTTCCTTAACATAGTTGTTGATTTCAGAACTTATTTTGCATTGTATTGATTCTTCTTTGTCCTTTCCATCATTGTAATTCATCAGGTTTTTAATCCATATTGGTATTTTTCTCATTCCACTTCTAAGAGTGTTGTTTAGCATGCTAGTAGTCATTTGTATAACCTGAATTCTTTGAGGTAGAGTAGTTTAGTTTATAACTACCTCCTTATTGAAGTATATAAGCTTGATTTGATGAAACCTTTATTAATCCTTAGATTGTAGGCTTCCTTATGTCTCCCTAGTAATGAGAGTATGAACACCTAATTTTAGGTTTTTGAAGAAAGCTTATATCTTCTCAACTTGACAATCTTTGATGGATATTATTATCAAGTTTTGTAGAATCCCTTATGAATCCCTAATGTTTTTGGAGTATGATATAGTGCTTTTGTAAAATATAGTTCAATTTTGGTTGATTTTGTATAAGTTTTGTAAAGATCAAAAATCAACTTCTTAACTCCTTAATACTCCTATTGAACTAAGCACTTTTCAATTTTTGAAGAGGTTTTAATGTTGGATTTCTTTTTTCCCTTTTGAGAAATTTTTGAGACAAGAATATAAATTTCCAACTTTGATAAAATATTTTAATAACCCCTTTTTGTAACCCTTAGGATTTTGTTCAAGTGTTTCTAATTTCCAAAAAACTAGTTTGAAGTTGTAACCCTTATCACTCCCAAATTTGGAAAACTAGAACACATTAATATTTGCAAACATTAAATGGATTAATTCCAAGTAGTATCCCTTATTTCTCCTAAGTTATATTTTGCAAATATTATATTAATTTCCCTAAGTTTTGCTTTCAAACAAAGATTGATTTCAATTAATATCTCAACCTTATCTTATAACCTTATAACTCCCCTTTTAAAAATGAAAGCAAATTAGATGAGGAAATTTGATTAAGGCTTTGTACCTTTATGAAGTTGGATGAATATGGTAGTAAACTCTCCTTCTTGAGTATGAATTCCCCAAGGTAAGTTATGGATTTAATGCTCTTCTTAAATGTTGGTTGATCGAGAGTGTTTTCTACTACACCCAAATTACTTCGGATCGCATCTGAACTATCATTGAGCATCTACCATCGATCTTCCAAAGTTTCATTAATCCACTACTGAGTACATTTCAAATGTCTAGGCGTATCACTTTCAAACTAATGCGCTTCCTTTCCAAGGTCCAAGGCATCTTTAATATGTGATAGGATGAGTGACAAGTGTCACGATAGAAGTTTTAAATGCTCATGGAAGCTTTGACTGTTTGGTGGAGGTGCCAAACTCACTCCACTATTTGTGATAAATGTCACCTTTGGATTGAGATATTTTGATTCTCCTTTGAGCGTTGTCCAAGAAACGCTCCTTCTTCAACATCTACGAGACTTCCTTGCTGTAACGTATATCAAGCTATTAGTTGTACGTAACTCCTCTTCTGCATGGAGTATGGGCACCAAGAAATGTAACATCTTCTTTGTGAGCATTATAGAGGATCTCTCATAGAATGACAAGTGGTAGTTGCATGCCCTTCTCTTTATCAACGCTTACTTGAAGACTCTCCAATGCATTTTCCACCTTGTTCTTTGTTGTTTTACGTAGATGCTGAAATATCTCCAGCCAAGCAATGCTAAAGGTTGAGTTGTGGTGGAGATATGGTGGAGCTTTGGTGGAGATATGGAGGAGCTTTGGTGGAGATTTGGTGGCCCTTGAATGGAGTCCGAATGGCAGCACTTGGATGAAGACTCCTTGATGCTTCACTCCACTGTTTAGCTTTCACTTATGGTAGAAATGCTCCGTAGCTTGCTTTGATAGGAATGCTCCTTTGCTTTGATGTCTGCTTGCTTTGATAAAGATGCTCCTTTGCTTTGACGTATGCTTCCTCTTTTGCTTTATACACTGCTTGATCTTCCCCTGTGCCTTGTCTTCTGCAGGTTCGGCCATCCAAGATGAGCCCTTTGAGTGGCTCCTATTGGGAAGAAGAGTGCTTACATTCGGCCTTTCTTGGCTGATTTTTCCTATAGATATTGTGCCTTTTTGGGGCACATTCAAATCTGCTCTTGGGCTGTAAAAAACCAGATTAAAGTAGTGCAATAAAATGTACTATATATTGTACATAAACCTCCTTTGATGCACCTTCTTTTGCACTCTTATTTCAGATCTGAAATTCTGGTTTTATGGCAGATTTTTCTCCTACAATACAAGGGTTTTGAGGTTGTCTTTTGTGAGTAGACACCTCCCATTTTTTCTTGGATACTTTGATAACAAATCCAAGCTTAGATAACAGTAGATAGAAGCTTTTTAATTTATGCAATTTTTCTGCACTTTCTTTTCTTGCATCCAATCTTGTAATGCTTTGGATTTGAGACTCACCAAGTCTCAATATTTGAAGCTTCTATTTCTTTTTTTGGTTAGTTGTGTTCTTCTCCAATTTTTGGAGGATTCTAACCTTTTTGGGTGGCTTCTTTTGGCCACTATGAGTTGCAGATTTTTGTGCTTCAATAGTGTCTTTAGACACTTGATACAAATCAGATTTTGTGCCCTTCAAGAACACAAAACTAATTTCTTTTGAGAGTAGTATAATAGTGCAAGTATTTCACTTTTAATGCACTAAGATTACACCTTATCACTCCAATCAACTCTCAAATTAATGCACTAAAAATTTATTGCAACTAATCAAGAATAACCTAAAATGAATCTTTAAGAGTTATTCTACAATTTCACTACAACTAATATTGTAGGACTTAGTCTTCTTTTTATTTTTCCAAAATAGATAATAGGTAGTTGATAGAAGCAATTTTGAAATCTAATCAACTCCTAATTAATGTGCAAATGAACCTTAAAAAGAATTTTCTTTTTGCACTTTTGAATACTGTAATCCAATTTTCTATTTGCAACTTTAATCCAAATTCAGGTGCTTCTAACAAATATGATAGGTAAATGAATTAATGAACCTACTTGCACCAAAAAGTTGCATACCTTTTTTGTAGTAGCTCTTTTATCACTTCTGTAGAGGATGTAGATCTTGGTGTCTAGGATCACCAAGTTGCTGCTATGAGTATATCCTTGCAACTCTTTGTAGACTGTCTTGAACAACTCCTTCTTCACCAAATGATGGTCTCGACCTTTCTTTCATGAGCCTAGGATTTGGTGGCTTGTTCTCCTCTTATGTTATCCTCCTTCTACTATAGATTTGGAGAAGTCTTTGTCTCTGAAGTGATGCCTTCTTGCTGTGAGAGGTAATCTTCAAATCTTCAAGATTTGGTGAGCTTCTTCTATCTTCAAGTCTTCTTGTCGAGTTTTGACTTCAAGTAGGATCTTCTTATGAGATTTGGTACTCCTTGCCAAATTCTTCTTCATGGATTTGGCACTCCTTGCCAAATTCTTCTTCATAGATTTGGCACTCCTTACCAAATTCTTCTTCTCTTGGGCTTGTTGTCGGATGGTGACAATTGTCCCAAGTCCTTCACTATCAGGGGCTTCTCCTTGGTAGTGGATTTCTCCAATGAGTTCTCCTTTGAGAATATCTTTAGTAAGGCTCTCCTAGCCTTTTTTGGATGCTCGATAAGACCTTCCCAAGGTCTCTGATCTTATAGCTTCTGATGGTCTTCCTTGAGACATTTTCTTCAACCTTCTACTCCTGGAAGTGTTGGTGGTGAGATCTACTTTTGGATCTCTAATTTTGTTACTTCTGGATTTGAGCAGGACTCACCTAGTCCTTATTCTCCTTCTCCTTCCTTGACTAGAAGTTCTGCAATGAGATCTTCTCCTGATCTCTTTGATTTTTCTTCAGGTGCTGAATTGATTCTGAAGAAGATACCCTTCCTAAATTTCTTGTAGGAAGTTTCCCAACTCACTAAATCTTCTTTCCTTACAACAAAGTATTAGTACTAAAATATTTAGTCTACTTCTAAATCAGATATTCTCTTTGAATTCTTCTTTAGGATCAAGGCTTCTATGGAATTTTCAGTATCAAGGCTTCTATGGCCTTTTTTTAGTACCAAGGCTTCTATGGCCTTTTTCAGTATCAAGGCTTCTATGGCATTTTTCAATACCAAGGCTTCTATGGCCTTTTTGGTATCAAGACTTCTATGGCTTCTCCTTCAAGGCTCCTATGGCCTTTTCTCCAAGGCTTCTATGGCCTTTTTATGTCAAGGCTTCTATGGCATGTTCTTCAACTTGTGAAGTTCTTTGATTCAACAATGGAGATCTTTAGTCTCCTGACTTCACCACAACTCTTCACAAGAAGTCTTCTTCCGCAGTATTCTTCTCTTGCACAAGGAACCAATATTTGCACTATGAGGGCATGCCAACCTTCAGGAAATGAAGTTGGAGTCTCCTAGATTTCTATCATAGGAGGAGTCCCAATCCTCTAAGAATTAGTTTTCTGTAAACAAAAGAAACTTTAGGCACTAGTTAGAAAATTCTAGATATCCTGGATGATCCTCACTAGATGATTTGTCAATCCAATGGCTTGAATGTTGAGTCCTGGTCTTCACGAGTTTTTCTTGAAACTCTGTGGAAAGACTCTAGTCAATTGCAATCTCAATATTTCTTGGAACTAAGATTTCTTTTAGTCCTCACTTGTGACTCTCCCTAATTCTACCACCTAGATTCTTCTGAGAGCTTTTGACAGTGGTTGGTCTAGTGGTGCATCAGTTTGTCAAAACACTTAGGCTCAATGATAATGGTGGCTTCCCTATTGACCTACATAGACTAGATCTACCATAGCTCTGATACCACTATTAGATTTTGATGTAACGAGCACTGGGAGATAGCAATCACAAGATGCAAAATAATATGAAAGAAAGTAAATCTGCTAGATGACTGAAATATGCAATAAATAGAAATGATATAAAAGGTTACAATGTAGCTATGGAGGAAATGAACACTCCATTATAAAGCTATTGAACTACATTGCACCCATCACCAATGGATGGTGATACACACAAAACTAAGCTACACTATGTCCCCTCGACTCTATTTGTATCTATCACTCTATATCTATCTATCTATGAGGCCATCCTTATATAGGAAAAATAGGATACTTGGCCAACACTCTATCTAGTTGTGCAAGGGATAACTTGCACATGTACAACTTGCACATTGACACTTGTGCATTTATTACATTGCATGAAGTAACTAGATAACTTGCCCCTAAAGTAATCTAAGTATGTACCTTGGAAGATACATTTACATAACCCAAATGATGGAATAGACTCTATTTCTAACAAAATTAGAGACCTTGGGACCAGTTAAAAGCTTCAACATAGTTTTAAGTGGGGCATAGGCAGAAAGTTTGGAAATAGGAGAATCCAAGAGCCAAGCATCATTCCAAAAATCAATAATTTAACCATTGCGTGATTTCCATATTAACCATTTTTTAAATATATTTTTTGATGAAGTTAAACTCCTCCAAAAATCCAAACCTGAAGGGAGGTTGTGATCCTCAAAGAAGGAAAGACCTCCATCAAGATATTTAGACTAAATAATTTTAGTCTAGCTAATACCTTAGGAAGTGATGAGTCTCCATCCTTGTTTTTCCAAGAGGGAAAGATTCATATATCCTAATCTCTTCAACACAAGACCACCTTTCTTTTTGCTAGAATAGACCCAATCCTAAAAAACTAGGTGAAATATTATTTTGTTTTCAGAGCCTAACCATAGAAAGATTTTTTAAATTTGTTCAATTTTGTTAGCAATTTTAGCTAGAATTTTAAACACAAACATAAAGTAAATAGAAAGACTTTTAAGAGAAGACATAACTAAGAGATCCTTACCTAACTTAGTAGAGCACCCTTCCATCCTGTAAGCTTCTTCTACATCCTTTCTAAAATAAGAAACCATAAATCTTCTTTAACACCTCCCATGAATAAAGACATACCCAAATAAGAAGCTACAGTTAAATTATTTTAAAAATAATCATACAACAAAAACTAAATACATCAATTTGTAAAATTATTATATTTTAGTTAATATAATAATTTAAAAAAATACACTATTTTAAAAGTTACTTAAATTTAAAAATTAACAATCATATATTATATAATCTCAACTTATTTAATATAATTTTTTTATTCAATTAAATATATTTTTAATATAAAATATAAATAATTTATCAACTTGAATATAAGTGAATTTTCTCTAATTTAAATTATTTTAAATCAATTTAATGTCTTTACAAAGTTCCATCTTAGATGGCCTCATCCTCATATTTATAATCCATATATTTCTTGTGTGACTTTGTCCTTGGACGGACAAATTAACTAAGTCAAATATATTATTAAGTATTAAAATGTAATGTTATGGGAATTTTTTTTTTGAATTTAAATGTTATAGGAAAAATATTATTAAGTTAAAAAAATGAATTTATGATTATTTAAATAGTTTATATAAATTTAAATTATTTTAATTTATATTATATTATGATAATATTAAAAAAATTTAGCAACTTAGGTGCAACACAATGGTTTAGGCTTTGGCTCTTCTTCGAGATGTCCAAGGTTCAAACCGTGGCATGGGCAAGTGTGTGAGGGGGTGGGTTTGTGGTAGCTTTGTGTTAAATTTTCTATTGATAAGTATAGCTCTGGGCTTTACGAGGGGTCATGGTTGGGAGGAGGAGCCTGCTAAGTCTCGTCGGTCATAAGAGTTTCTCACAATAACCAAATCAAAAAAATATTAAAATAATTTATATTATTTAAATAATTAACATGTAAAACTTCTTTTAAAAATAATACAATTAATTTATAAATCAAATTTATTATGTATATAATGGTTAGAATGAACTATCTTCTATGAAAAACTAAACCATCTTCAAAGTATAAAGACTATGGTAAATAAAAACCAAACCATATTCAAAGTATAAAAACGGTAATGAAGTGTTTTTTTTCTTTTTACATTAATTTGGTTATATTGAATTATTTGATGGCGTTGAAATTTGAACCTTAGTGTACATTACATCAACTATTTGTTCCAACGATTGAACCAAAGATAAAAAATCTCCTAAATTAAGTGCTTATTATAAATTAATTGATGTTAATTTTATTTAATATAAATAAATAATTGTAATCAAAATTTAAATTATTTGATTAAAATAAAAATAAAAATAAAACATTTTTTTTTTTTTTTAATTATTAAAGTCTAAGAAAGTAGAGGTGTACACCATTCTTCAATAACACTAATAATTATTTAATTGAAATAAAAAACAGAACCTACCTCATATATAACTTATTTTTCTTTTTGATTTGGTTAGTGTGAGAAACCCCTATAACCAACAATTTGGTTAGTGTGAGAAACCCCTACAACCAAGGCTAAACAGTCTCCACCCAACCATAACCCCTCAACATTCTCCACCCAACCATAACCCCTTGTAAACCCAAGATATATGCTTATCAATAGGGAATTTAACACACAACCACCATACACTCCCACCCCACTGTTTGAACCTTAAACCTCCTTAAAAAACCCAAAACTCAAACCATTAGACTCTCTTTAAAAAAATATATCTTTTTTAATTATAAAAAAAATTAAAACTCAAAAAAAATATATATACTTTAATTATTAAAATATCCTCTTCTAAACATATATTATATGAATTAAATCCTCGCTAATCAAAACCATACAACCTATAACCTTAAATCCTCGGTAATCAACACCATGTATCCTTAAAAACTATATTAATTTTTTTAACCTTTTAAATATATTTTATCATCTTAACCAAATATAACTTATAACCTTCACCATAACCAAATATAACCTATAACCTACACCCAAACTATAAATACCAAGATAACCTTAACCAAATATAACCTATAACCTTCACCTAAATACTCACATAACCTATAACCTTCATCCAACCTATAAATACCCACATAACCTATTAACAACATAAAAACTATTTAATTTTTTTAACCATCTATATATTTGAACAGATATGAATTAATACCAAAATGTCACATGTACTAATATCAACAGAAACAAATAACATATCCACCTGAGAGAAATTCCGGGGGATTTTTAGCTGCAAAAGGCTCTAGATTTAGACAGATTTCCCTACTCAGACACCAACAAAAATGCCCTTTTCCAAGAAAGAAAGATTTTCGGCCAACGCCCCCAACATTAAATTCAAATAAAAACAACCATTCTTCCAGAGCCCACTCAGAAGCTTCCCTCTCCCTCCCAAGTCATTATATAACCTCATCACACCATTCCATTCCTCATCACAGTAGAGCATAAACTTATAAGCTTCTGCTTTTTTATTTGTTTTCTCTGGTAAGCAGTTGTTCCAGTCTCCATACAGAGAAAGACTGCGACAATGTGTTTTGGGTGGTTTAGCAGCGGTGGATCGAAGACGCGGGTTCGAAACCTGACAGACAAGCCCGTGGACATCCAGATCCGCGTTGGCTCTGCCCTCATGAAGGCCTACAGGCTTCGCCCCGGGTGCAGCAAAACCCTGAAGCAAAGCCAAATATGCAAAAACTATTCTCCCCGGGGGCGGAGCACCTTCTTCTACGACGGTAGCTGCGAGCCCTATGTGTGGATACACGACCCCAACGCTTCGTGGACTAGCGTCAAGCAGCGCTATGTTAGCCTTGATGACCTCAAGCAGTGCTTTGAGATGAAAATCTGCAGAGACGCTGTGAGGGGTACATTTTCTCTCCTCAAAATATCCAAAACATAGGAAAGAATGAATGGGATGCTCATCTATTTTGGCCATACTATATATATATGCTTTGATATGATAGCTAGCGGCTGTAATAAAAAACTAATGACTAGTTTGCAGTATTGTCAAGGGGGGGAGGGGGGGATTCAGCTTTTTTACTTTTTTGAGGATGTTTTTGTAAGATGGTGGCTTCTGTTTTGTTAGATTGTGTTGGTGTTACTAAGGTGGTGCAGGAGCATGATGGCTGCTTCTCTTCTGTTAGATCGTGTTAGTGTTTCTTAGGTGGTGCAGGAGCATGATGGCTGCTTCTCTTCTGTTAGATCATGTTAGTGTTACTTAGGTGGTGAAGGAGCATGATGGCAGGTTCTGTTCTGTTAGATTGTGTTAGTGTTGCTTAGGTGGTGCAGGAGCATGATATGGTTATGTTGTAATTAGTTTTTGAAAAAAAAAACACTGTTACTAAATAAAATTATAGTAGTTGTTGATAAGGAGGTGTACAGATCGTTTGGTGGTTGTGGTTATAAATGTTTTATACTTCATGAAAATGGTTCTTGTGGTTATGAATGTTTTATCCCTCATGAAAATGGTTGCAGATGTTTTAGTATTAACTGAAATGCCTCTGTTAGACACAGAGGACGATGGTGGTTGATATAAGAGGCTTGCATGGTGAGTTGATGGCAATAATGGTGCTGTATGAGCTTTCAAGTTGTCTGGCTTGATAAGTTTGCTTTAAGACGATTTTTTTTTGTTACATATATAATTTTACAAAATACTCAAAAGCACGTTTGGAGGAGGTGTTTTCTTTATATAATGATAATATTCAATTATTTTTATATAAATAATATATATATTTTTAATTTGTTATATGTAATTGAATAAAATTTAATTCATATAATAGATTATGCTATCATCTTTTCATAAAAGAAATATTTATAAATAATATTTGTTATTTATTTTTTAATTTATTATTTGAGATTAAAATGGTTTATTTGTATTAATAATTATGCACTTATTTTGTTTTTAGAATTTTAATTTAGATTTTCTTAATAAAAATAAAGTAAAGATCAATTATTTTGAGATATGTTATAATTTTTTTGATACTAAATACGTTATGGTTATTTTTCAATAAAAATCAAATCCATAAATAATAAAAGATTTATGTACTTATTTGTCTATTTAATAAAAATATAAATTATGTATATGAGTTGTTCTTCCACCTTCTAGGCCGTAAAGCATAAATTGGAGACTAATTTAATTAATGTTTAATTTTATAATGATATAAATGGAGCTTAAGAAATGCTATACTTAAGAAACAACTTTTAAAATATATGTTTTATTTTTCTCTATCAAAATATTAATGGAATATGGAATTAAAAAATTAACTTGTATAGTTCTAACATACAAAAGCAAAACAATACCTTTTTATAAATTTTGTTGATATCATTATTGATTCATAATTCTTCTTGGTCAAAACTTGGTCCTATTCATATTTTTTTCTTAATCAATTATATATCTCCTTAAATATGGTTTCTCACACTTTAAATATATATTTTTTATATTTAATAAATTATATTTATACTAAATTAACAACTTTTAAAATAAGTCTTATATATTAAGATCCATATATTTTTTCTCTATCAAAATATTAATGGAGTATGGAATTAAAAAAATAACATGTATAATTCTAATATACAAATGCAAAATAATACCGTTTTATAAAATTTGTTGATGTGGTGATTCATAATTCTTCTTGGTCAAAACTTGGCCTTATTCATTTTTTTTTCTTAGTAAATTATATACCTCCTTAAATATGGTTTCTCACGCTTTAAATATATGTTTTTTATATTATTAATAAAATGTATTTATTAATTCTATAATAATATAATTTTATCTAGGTTTTTATAGTAAAAATCTAAAAGTTAAAATATATTTGACTATGTAAAGGGCTTTCAATATTAGAGTTTTGATCTTTAAAATATAATATGTTTTAAATAAAATTTATTCATAAATTAATTGTATGTAAAATAAATAATTAATACATAAAGAAATAATAATTAATATACTTTTTAATATTTATATTAATAAAATCTAACTAGTAAAATATATTTTGTTTAAATATTCCCATAGGTGGCCAATAGGTCTTTGGTTCAATGGTTGGGACAAATAGTTGATGTAGCCACACTAAGGTTCATATTTTTGGTGGCACCAAATAGCTTAATGTGACAAATATGATGTAAAAGGGAAAGGGCAACCCTTTCAAAACCTTGCATTAAAAAAATTCCACACACTTTAACTATTTATTATAGTATTATAATTAAGAAATAATATATAAATTTATAATTATTTAGATAGTTAAAAATAATTTTTTATTTATAAGTTGTAATTTATTTCAATTATTTAATAAATATTAAAAATATTATATTTTTCTTTTAATATGTTAAAAATATATGATTTTCTATAAAATATTTTTAAAAAATTATCCAAGTTGTATTATGGAGATTTAATATGGCATTCCCATAAATAAAGTTACTTGATGCAATAAAGAAGCAAATAAATCACTTTGGAAGTCATGAAACCTCTAACATAACATGTTCAAATTAAAACCTTTATTTAAAAATATGATGTAGATTTAAAAAATTCTACTAAAAAAAAATCCTCTTATGAAAAAAATTCTCAATAACACCTCAAAAATTAAATTTAATTATAAAAGCTAACCTATTTTTTTAGTCCAACCATGTGATCTATAAGTTTCTATCTTAAATAACCACACCATAACATTTTTCCTTCTTATTGTGATCACCAACTTCCATTCAAGGAATAACAAAACCAAATATTAATAAGTGATTTAACAAGGCCTTCATAGTTTCACAATCTAAAATAGTTCATACTAAAATTGCACGAAGAAAAAAAAAAAAATTGCATGGCTTGATAAAAATCAAGAAGTCTATCTTTATTTTGTAATATTGTGCAAGAAGAAATTAATTTGGATGATTTTTTTCTTGTTGAAGTAATACAAAGTACAATGAGTGGCACAAGTTGGACCACAATACTTAGGAGGCACCAATAGGGCCCTCTCTCTCTATGATTCAAACTTGGTCTTGATAATTGTCAAACAACATACCACTAGCATGTTTCAACATGGACTAATTTGGATGATTTTGGATAGAAGTATATTTTTATAAAATTGAAAAGCAAAAAGTAAAATGGAAACTTTTGCCTAGCACAACTCAATATGTAATGTTTCAAGATAAAACATAAATATCTTAATCTAATAATGTCTTTGATCACTTCTTATATATTATTTTTGCATATTTAATGGTTATTTATAAATAATGAAAGGCGTTTCTTGCATGGATGTATTGGAACACTAGAAACTATTCTTAGTGATAAAACTTGCTCTATGATTTGGACAAGGTCAAAGGTGTAAAAAAAATTGAAAATAAAATTATAAGAAAATTGAGAAAATATAAGTATAGTATAGAATATTGATTAATCAAATGAATATAAGACCAAGAAATAAATCAATGATTCAATCAAATAAATTGTTGTGACTATGTTTAAAGACTATTCTCTCATTCATAAATTTAGAGAGAAGTTTTGAGTACTTTGCTAATGATTTTTAGTAATTCTTATATCAATTACCCTATAAAAAAAGTAGTTTATTATTTTGAAAAATATTAATTAGAGAGATAAGAATAAGCATATTATTAATATAAATTAATAAATTTAGATATTAGAAAAATACATTGATATTTTAGGGCTGGGCATCCCCATCCCAACATGACCTCTCATAAGGGGGAGAGCTGAGCTTAGTAGTAGAGAATTTAACATACAGTCACACACACATGTCATGGTTTGAACCTTGGACCTCTCAAAGAAGAGCCAAAACCCAAACCATTGCATTGCCCCCCTCGAATAAAAATACAATGATATTAAGAACAAGATGGAAGAAGAGACTTAAATGGTAGTCAACTTATATTATTAGTTTTTTACTAAGAGATATGAAACCAGTAATAAAATAAATAGAATATTTAATTTGTTTGGTAAATTATGGTCTTCATTGGTTTAGAGAATGGAAAAAATAAATGATAATTTTGAATTTATAAGCTTCAAGAACAAAATTAATGTTTTAAAGTATTAATAAAGGTTTAAATGTGATTAAAGAAATTCTTGAGGTAATTTAAAATTTAGATTTGTTAGAAAATAACTCTAATAAGTGTGTATAAATGAAACATACTATGAATGTGATAAGTGTTTAGACTAAAAATTATTATCATTGTTGAAATTGAAAAAGGTTGAAAGCATACATCTTAAGCATAAACATGATGCTTTGGAGAAGTTAGTGTCATATCTATGCCTATATATAATACTTATAACTTAGGTATGAGTTTAATTATGTAATTTTTGGCACTTAGTATGAGTGTCTATATATAAATAAACTTACCAAAATATAATAAAGATAAAGTTATTTGATGCAATAAAGAAGCAATAAATCACTTTGAAAGTTATGAAACCTTTAACATGTTCAACTTAAAATATTTATTTATCAACAACTTCTACTCCAAAAAAGTTCTCTTTTGAAAAATATAATAAATCTGAACATCTTCCCATTGATCATAATGAAATATATAATACAATGGAACCTTAGTTTAGCACCGAAGGTTACGGAACTACCAAGGCTCAATAGAAGTGGTTACAACAAGTATAACAAAATACTAATAATGTAATAACTAATCAAAGATATGCTAACATACCCCCTTATTACATTATTTGGGTAATAATATAACTACTAACTATGCTAACATCCTCCCCATACAACAACATTTGGGTAAAGTATATAACTGCCCCAATACAGTGAAGAAGATGTTGATATGCTGGCTCTTGCTCTTGCTTGGGATCTGTCACAGTGCTCTGGTTGCTCCTAATAAAAAAGTGGATCATTCTTCATTTTGTCTTCATATCAACGAATGTCATTATTGTAATATTGTCATCCAACTGGATTGCATGGGTAACCGACTGCTGCAACCGCTAGGTGTAGTAGAGTACATCACTTCATATGAGGTTCATTCGGTTACAATATGATTTTGTAAAAAATGTTGATAAGGTAGCTAAGGTGTCGGTCGCTACCAAAAATGCACCCTTATAAGTTCCCCCCTTTGTTGCAAAACATGTAATATCTGCAAGAAGTGTGACTAAGGTGTCGGTCTTGCCGAAAATGCACCCTTATAAGTCATCCTTCCTTTTTAGCAAAAATAGTGTGAAGGAAGAAATGTATATCCCCCTTAAGTGCAAAAGATATGCAACTCATGAAGCTTGTTTACAAATATTGCCGCTTAGGCAAATATACACCAGAAAAATTCCTCCTTTTTATTACAAGTACTTCAAACAAAAAGAGTTTGCTATTTATGAATCCTAAAAAAGAGGTACAATCACCCCTTTACTTCAAACAAAAACTTATGCTATTTATGAAGCCTAAAAAGAAGTTGTGGAATGGTGCTTGCCTAGGATGAAAAATTTGTGTCCCTTACAAAGTGATATGAGCCATGAGCACTTTGTGTGCTCTTTCTGAACCAGAATAAGAATCGGAGTTAGACACTTCACTAGCAACATTCACCTTTGGTTGCTTGTTCTTGTGCCAACACCTATTTGTGTCATGATTATCCTTGTCACAAATCTTGCAGGTTCTCTTCTTAGGTTGCTTTTCATTGGAATCCTTGAAAGAATTTCCTTACTTTTGAATATTACCCTTCTTCTTATAATCCTTCCTATTGGAATAGAGGGTTGTATTAGAAGATTCATCTCTTTGAAGTTGGCGTGCCTCCTCTTCTTGAAGCATATTGACCAATTCAACAAAGGTAAATTTTCTCTGTGACACCTGAAGTGAGGTGATCAACACCTTATAAGAATCAGGTAAATCTCTCAATACAACTGAAGTAAGGAGTTTGTCATCTATAGGTTCTCCCAAAGAATTCAATTTTGCTTTCAACTCAGACACTCTACATAGAAAGAATTCAACTGTCTCACCCTATTTCATACTCAAACTATGAAGTTGAGATTGAAGGTAAAGAATGGTGGGATCATTCTTTCCCTCATAAATGGTTTTAAGGGCATCCCATGCCTCTTTACCATGTTATTTGTCAGCTATGTGAGGTTGAACTTCATCTGAAACAACAAGCAAGATGAGCACTCTTGCTCTACTATCTTTCTTATCAAATGCTATCTGATCTGTAGTTGGAGCTGTAGCTGATGTTGATCCAGCTGTTAGTGAAGGTCTTGTTGTTGTGCTAGAAACAACATCCCATAAGTCTTCCATGATAAGGATAGCCTTCATCTTGTTTTTCCATGGTATGTAATTAGGACATTTCAATAACTTATGAGAATCAGTCATTAACTTTACAACCATAGTGAGGGTTCCTTATTTCACCAAATGGTCCCTCTTTCTATATACCTTTATGCCAGGCATTTATACCGTACAAAATACTTGCCCTTACATGAGGGAGACTATAGGTATTTTGAAAGATCAAAAAAATTATCCGCACTTACGTGAGGGAGATTATAGGTAATTTTAGAGATCCTACGATACATGGAACTTAGGCGATACTAAAATAAAATCGTCTCGTTGATGGCACCTACCATATAAAATTGTTAATCCTCATGCGTGGGGCATAACTTCCCCTAAATACTTTGAATGTCAAGACTTTCATCAGGATTTATGCCTAAACACAAGAACAATTAGGGTAGTGGAATGGAGTAAAAAAAATAGCAAAAATTGGCACACTTATATCTCCTCGACGATTGATAGAGAATAATCTTAGACGTCTTTGTTGCAGTTGTATTAGGCTATAGATACAGTAGCCCAATAGCGACAACATTACCTGTAAGCATGGGCCAAAGGTATCGTTAATACCGAACGTTGTTGTGCAATTGAATTGCACGGATGGGTTTCAAATTTTGGAACTTAGGAGTGTTTTGCTTTTACTTTAATGAAGTAGTGCAGAAAAAGAAATGCATCATACATCATAAAGCATCCAAAAAATGAACCTAAAGTGTCGGTTACCACTGAGAATGCACCTTTTACAATTTTGCCAATTTTGAAGAAATGCTGAAAATTTTCTTTCACTCTCTCCACCATGAATTTTCCAGTTTTGAAAAAAAATGGGCCCCCCTTTTAAGTTTTGAAAAAATTCTTCCTTAATGTCCTTTAAAAAATTTCTAAAGTTTAATTAAACAATTTTTTTCCAAAAAAAATAATTATTTAAAATATAAAATTGTGATTTAAAATTATCTTTTTTTTTAAAGAAAAAATAAAAAGTTTTAATTAAACTAAAAATAAATAAAGGAACATTAAAAAATATTAGCAAAACTTAAAAATTAAAAAAATATACCTTATAGAAAGTGTGGGAGGGGGAGGGGTTTCGAAGGGAGTCGATCCCTCGACCTCCTCCCTGATAGCCTTATGCCCGGGCCACCAGCTAGCCAAGCTAGGCTTCTCAGTGGGAGTAAGGGGACACCTCCCCTTACTTGAGGGTACACTGGGCGACGGGCTTGAAAATCGCCGCTCGACCACAGCTCCTTTGCAGCAACACGATGATGACGACGATGAGATTAGTCCTCAACGATACTTCTATAGCCAAACCTCAAATCCTCAGCACACAAATGGCCATCACACCACTGCATTGACTTCAGCAGATGATACCCTCTGCAAGCACCCTCAGCATGCACTCTCTTCAAATATTCACCCTCGAATGCTTGAAAAATCACTCTGTAACCACCTCTTGTACATAACTGTGATGGCCTAGGAGGGAAATAAAATGTAGGTCTGAGCAATCTAAGGACCAACAAGAAATTCTAATCTGGCCAAATTCACCAGAATGGCCAAAAATCTCAATACAGGGTTTTAGTTTTTCGATCTGACAGCTCAAAAAATAACACAAAATTGGTTTTGATGTGTTTGGTCTGTATTTTAAAAAAATCCTCAATTTTTATCCCACATTCGTGGGGTTGAGCGGTTGTGAGGGATATGTAATGGTAGACCCTCACTTTAAAGGGTGTCTCCTCTTGGGCAGACTATACCCGAGAGGAAGCTCTCTCGCCTGCGTGGGGACCACCTCGACTATCATGCTGGGTGGGGGAACGCTCATCTCCTCCATGGCAGCTTCAACTCTCTTGTCAACTCATTTATGGCTGCTTTGACTCCCTTGTCCCACGTCCCACGTTCAATCGATTGACCAAAATTTTGATCAATCAGTCAAGTGTCCTTCCGTCCAGTCTGTTCGGTCGCGTCGTAGGTCATCGAGTCTGTTAGTCCAGGTCATGTCGTCAGGTTGCGAGTCCCGTTGTCCATCTTGGGAAACATGCCCAAGATGTAGGTCCAACCCTACCTTGGGTAACGTGCCTAGTCGATCGTCAGTCATCAAAAAATGAGCATCCCAAAATTTGCCTCCTCAAAAATCAATCCAGCGAGAAGGCTCTGATACCATATAATAAATCGAACGACTTCCCATTGATCATAATAGAATAAATAATACAATGGAACCTTAGTTTAGCACCGAAGGTTACGAAACTACCAAGGCACTGAATATCGGTGGTTACAACAAGTCTAACAAAAGACTAATAATGTAATAGCTAATCAAAGTTATGCTAACAAACAAATCTCAAAACCTCCAAAATTAAATGTAATTATAAAAACTAGCCTCTTTTTTGAGTTCAACCATGTGACCCAAAGCTTCTATCTTAAATAACCGCACCATAACATTTTTCCTTCTCATTGTGATCATCAACTTCCATTCAAGGAATAGCAAAACCAAATTTTTATAAGTGATTTAACAAGGTATTCATTGTTATACAGTCTAAAATAGTTCATACTATACTTGCATGGCTTGATAAAAATCAAGAAGTCAGTCTTTATTTTGTAATATTATGCAAGAAGAAATTAATCTAGATGATTATTTTCTTTTTGAAGTAATACAAAGTACAATGAGTTGCACAAGTTGGGCCACAATCCTCATGGGTATAATAGGCCCCTCCCTCTCTATGATTCAAACTTGATATTGATAATTCGCAAACGACATACCACTAGTATGTTCAAACATGGACTAATTTGGATGATTTTGGATAGAAGTATATTTTTATAAAATTGAAAAGGAAAAAGTAGAATGGAAAGTTTTGCCTAGCACAACTCAATATGTAATATTTCAAGATAAAACATAAATATATTAATCTAATAGTATCTTTGATCACTTCTTATATATTATTTTTGCATCTTTAATGGCTATTTATAGATAATGAAAGGGGTTTCTTGCATGGATGTATTGGAATACTAGAAACTATACTTAGCGATAAAACTTGCTCTATGATTTGTATAAGGTCCAAGATGTTAAAAAATTGAAAATAAAATTATCAAAAAATTGAGAAAATATAAGTTTAGTATAGAATATTTATTAATCAAATGAATACAAGACCAATAATTTAAGCAATGATTCAATTACATAAATTCTTGTGACTATGTTTAAAGACTATTCTCTCATTCCCAAATTTAGAGAGAAGTTTTGACTACTTTGCTAATGATTTTTAGTAATCTTATCAATTACCCCATCAAAAAAGTGGTTTATTATTTAAAAAATATTAATTGGAGATATAAGAATAAAGATACGATTAATATAAATTAATCAATTTAGATAATATTAAGAAAATACATTGATATTTTTTATCATCTCCATCCCACCATGATCTCTCATAAGGGCAAGAGCTGAGCTTAGCAGTACGGAATTTATAAACACATACACACACACACACATGTTGCGGTTTGAACCTTGGACCTCTCAAAGAAGAGCCAAAGCTTAAACCATTGCATTTGTCCCCTTTGGATAAAAATACAATGCTAATAAGAACAAGATGAAAGAAGAGACTTAAATGATAGTCAACTTACACACACACATGTCGCGGTTTGAACCTTGGACCTCTCAAAGAAGAGCCGAAGCCTAAACCATTGCATTTGTCCCCTTTGGATAAAAATACAATGATAATAATAACAAGATGAAATAAGAGACTTAAATGATAGTCAACTTATATTATTAGTTTTTTACTAAGAGATATGAAACCAGTAATAAAGTGAATAGAATATTTAATTTGTTTGGTAAATAACGGTCTTCATTGGTTTATAGATGGTTTTGTAAAAAACATAAATGATAATTTTGAATTTATAAGCTTCAAGAACAAAATTAAAATTTTAAAATATCAATAAAGGTTTAAATGTGATTAAAGAAATTCTTGAGGCAATTTAAAATTTAGAGTTATTAGAAAATAGCTTTAATAAGTGTGTATAGAAGAAGCAGACTATGAATATGATGAGTAAGTGTTTAAACTAAAAATTATTATCATTGTTAAAATTGAAAAAGGTAGATAGCATCCATCTTAAGCATAAACATGATGCTTTGGAGAAGTTAGTGTCATATCTATGCCTATATAATACTTATAACTTAGGTATGAATTTAATTACATAATTTATGGCACTTAGTATGAGTGTCTATATATAAATAATCTTACCACAATATTATAAAAGTTCATGCCAATGATTTACATGTAATGTAAAAGCATTGATATAAAAAACTTACTTGATTCATATCAAGAATTATACAATCTCTAACTTAGATCCTACTTATTATTTTACCTAAATTTGGGTAATCTTAGGAGGACACTATACCTTTAAAGTAAAGGTGACACTAGCACTAATCCAATTCAAGTGAAACTCCAAAATAATGGGTATAAAGTGGGAAAGGTTAATAGGGTAGACTCTTGAATGTAGATAGATGCAAAGGATAAAGTTTAGGTTCATAGACAATCTAACTTGTAAAGCAATACAATAGAATGCAAATGAGAAATGAAATTAATAAAAGGATATAGAAAATAAAGTGCACTAATATTAGGCACTAACCTTGCAGGTGGATGTTATTTGATGAATATGCATACCATGAATTTTTTTTCTTTGATACTTGTATGCTTTGATATCCTTTATTCTTCCTCAATTGCTCCTTAGAGTAAGCTCTCATAAAAGGCTTGATTAAGGAACAAAGTTATGCATAAGGGGTCGAACCCGAAATCTATTTATAAAATCTTGGTCAATTGGTATCGAAATCCTGGTGAATTGTGTCCAAGGAGAAATGGCAAATTACTTTTATAGTTCACAAAAAATTATAAAACTATGTTGAATTTTTCTATGTTGGGGACTATGCCTATTGCTTGTATTAAACCTTCAATTCCAACCTAAATTCTAGGCTTGTAAGACAAAATCAAAGGCCAATAAACCCTAAGATAGTCATTATATTGATTGGATGCAACAATGCCAATCTAGTATAGCTATGTCGAACTGACTATACTGATTGATTGCAGCCATGTCGATGTGTTGCAGATATGCCAATGTGTTATAGTTACGCCGATTTGTTGAAGTTATACCGATTGAAAAAAAATTATCGGTTGCATTTGTGCTAATGCGATGTAGACATGTTGATGTGTTGCAGCCATGCCAATCAAACTATATCGATAGGTTGTAGCCATACCGATGTGCGATAGCCAATGTGTTATAGTTATGTTGATCAGACTATGCCGACCAGATGTAGTAATATCGATGGGTTACAATAATTTTGATGTATTATCGATCATATGTAACAATGATGAGTAGATGTACCAATGTTAATCAGATGGAGTAATGTCGATCACATGCAACAATACCAATGTGGTGCAGGAATACCAATCAAATGCAATGATGTTGATGTGGTGTACGAATGTCGATCAGATGCAACAATGATGATCGAATGCAGTAATGGCGATCAGATGCAATAATGCCCATCGGATGCAAAAATATCAATCAGATGCAACAATATCGATCGGATGTAACATTATCAATCAGATGTAATAATGTTGATCGGATGTAATAATGTCGATCGAATATAGTAATGATGATCAAGTGTAGTAATGATAATTGAATTCAACAATGATGATCATATACAATAATACCAATCAGATGCAATAATGTCGATCAAATGTAATAATGTTGATCAAATACAACAATTTGAATTGGATGCAACAATACCAATTGAGTGCATCAATATCGATGGGATGCAACAATGACGACTAGGTGCAACAACGATAATCAGGTGCAACAATGATGATAAAATACAACCATACTGATCATATGCAATAATGTTGATTGGATGCAACAATATTTATTGGATGCAACAATGCCAATTAGATGTAGAAATGTTAATAAGATGCATCAATTTTGACTGGATGCAACAATACCGATCGAATGCAGTAATATTGATCCAATGCAACATTACCGATCGAATGCAGTAATATCGATCCAATGCAACACTGTCAATCTGATGCAACAATACCATGTGTCGATCATGCATTAAATGATTACATGCAGATACTACACGTCAACATTTATTGAGTGCTAGCATTTAGAAAGTCTATATAAAGGTATAAACAGTCATTTTCACCTTTTCTAACATAGAGCACATCACACACCTTTTATTTTAACATTTTTCTGATGCAATCCAACACATTAATAATACTTTTCACCCTACACCCTAATCGAGAGTCTCTCATACCCTACCAAATAAATGAATGACATCCCCTTCCACCATTGTAATGTCAAAAATTAATTTCAAAAATCTAGTTTGCCCCCTAATTTCTAAAATTTTAACAACATGGGGTTACAACACGTCATGGGTCGAAGACTCTGGTCTTCATGGTTTAGTTTTGATGTCATAGTTCAACATAGACACAAAACTACTACAAAATTTAATTGTATTTTACGATAATAATTCAACCACAGTAAATGTTGTTATAGACAACAAGAATATTATATTTTCTCTCATAGCCTAAGACGTCTCCAGATTGATAGGATTGCTTCATACTAGTGATCTTGTTAAATTAAAATTTATTTTAATTAATGAAGACAAAGAGTACCTGGAGTGCAAATTCGATTTCCCCTCATATTCTTTTATAGGTATAACTGTATATTTTTATATTTAATTAAATTTAAAGTCTAGGATTTTACAATTACTTATTTGTTTCTTTTTGCAGTTACCGCTACCAATTCCAGAAGGGGCCTGATTGTAAAAACTATTTAGAACAAGTTTCTTCAAGCATGTTGTGAATTCTTCCTAGCCAGACTCATTCTACAAGGAAGATCAACAAAATTTTTGATGTGAGCATTATCATATATGGTTTGTTGTATTGTGTACCAAGAATTTGATTGGTGCACCTATGTCTCACATCATATTAGAATGGATCTTCAAAATATGAAATCCCCCACTACTTCGACTCCAACACTCAGCACATGTAACTACATTCTTTGTTTTTTATGAATCATATTATTATTTGCAGAATACTAAAGTATTGACTTCGTGGCACCCAGACCTGGCCACTACAGCCATGACAGTACATGACAGTACATCAGGTGTAGGTAAATTTTACTTTATATGAAAATAATAATTTTGTATATTTAATACGTTTTTCATTTTTATTGTTTTAACAAGCTATACATAAATACAGAAAAGGACATCCTCTTCCACTTCAAAGAGGGATGTTGCTATCAAAGATTGTAATCCAAAGGAAATAGGAGACTTTAAATCACCTATGGAAATGATGCCACTAAGAAGAATATCCAGTAAACACTTAAGATCTAATTATCCTAATTCTCGATAACCTCCACGTGAATGTCTATTGCAAAATGGCATAGCTGCACAAGAGGTTTCATCTTCGGCCAGTAAGTTTTCCAGTCAGCCTTCACAAAATTTGTTACCAAATGTTATTGTGTATTTTATTAATTTTTATAATTTGTTTTCAGATGTACAACACACCAACATTCCATTTGCATATGTAGTTGTACAATAGGTCTCATATTCGATCGATAAGTGTTATATATTAATAGTTAATTTTATAGTCTACCTTCACAAATTTTGTAGCCAAATTTTATTTTGATTTTTTTAAGATTTTTCACAACAATGTTGTCAAGACAACAGTCAATGTTATCTCCTCCTCCACCACACCAACCTCTACGACAGGATCAAAAATGGTTTACGGGTGGAAAACAATTTCTTCCATCTAGTCCACAAGGAGGAGCAACCAAGCAATTTTTAGGATTAGGAAATATATCGTTTGGTAATTTTTACAGGTGTATAGGAAGCTTATGCTGTTGGGTTACCTAATCCTCCACTTGATGAGGATTTCTTATTATAGAGCAACATACCCTCGGTGTTTCAAGCTATAGATCTACTTTGAGAACCTAAAAATGAAGCAGGACCAAAATATTCCTATGCATCTCCTCAGACCTCATCTCCTCCAAAGGAAACTATCACCCCTCATCCTCTAATAGAGGATGAGAAAGTAATATTTTCTAAAAATAATTTAGTTTCTGCTAATTATCTAGCCACCATTACAGACACGTTAATTCCAGATGTAAATGAAATGAAACAATGGGAGTATCAAAGTTTTGATAAAGGAAATAAATGTCCGATTCAAAAAAAAATTGAAAAGAAAAAACTTTTTTCTTAAGTTGAAAATGAACCAAAAAAGCTTGATGCTCTACTACATCAAGCTAAATCTGGCATGGTGAAGGTTGCAACATCTTATAATGATGAAATTTTAGGTATTATGTTGAATAGATTGGAAAACTTAAATGTTGAAGCTCAAGCTTAATTTAATGAATGGGCATGTGTTAAGAAAATGGTTGTTGTTGTAGTTGCAAGGAATGTTGTCGAGGTTAGAATAATGTCTTCTTAATTTTTTATAAATGTTTGGTTGTTGTGGTTATAAATGTTTTATACTTCATGAAAATGGTTTTTTGTGGTTATGAATGTTTTATCCTTCATAAAAATGGTTGCAGATGTTTTAGTATTAACTGAAATGCCTCTGTTAGACACACATGACGATGGTGGTTGATATAAGAGGCTTGTATGGTGAGTTGATGGCAATAATGGTACTGTATGAGCTTTCAAGCCTGTCTGGCTTGATAAGTTTGCTTTAAGTCGATTTTTTTTTGTTATCATATATAATTTTACAAGATACTCAAAAGCACTTTTGGAGGGGCTGTTTTCTTTATATAATGATAAAATTCAATTATTTTTATATAAATAATATATATATTTTTAATTTGTTATATGTAATTGAATAAAATTCAATTTATATAATAGAGTATGCTATCGCTGGACTGAACGCTTGTCCCTTTCTTGGTGCTTTCAGCGGCGTAAAAGGTTTAAAATGATTGTGGCATGGTGGTTATAGGGGTGGACTGCACGAAGATCTGTGTGGTGGCTTCGGGGCGGACAACACATAATACTATGGCGGCCATAAAATCTGGACAGCCTGCCCGGATTCGTGGCGGCTACCGATTCCACCATGTAAATTCAAAAACAAAAAAAAAAAAAAAAAATAATAGAGTATGCTATGATATTTTCCTAAAAGAAATATTTATAAATATTATTTGTTATTTATTTTTTAATTTATTATTTGAGATTAAAATGGTTTATTTGTATTAATAATTATACACTTATTTTGTTTTTAGAATTTTAACTTAGATTTTCTTAATAAAAATAAAATAAAGATAAATTATTTTGAGATATGTTATAATTTTTTTTATGCTAAATATGTTATGGTTATTTTTTAATAAAAATCAAATCCATAAATAATAAAAGGTTTATGTACTTATTTGTCTATTTAATAAAAATATAAATTATGTATATAAGTTGTTCTTCAACCTTCTACGCGGTAAAGCATAAATTGGAGACCAATTTAATTAATGTTTAATTTCATAATGATATAAATGGAGCTTAAGAAATGCAATACTTAAGAAACAACTTCTAAATTATATGTTTTATTTTTCTCTATCAAAATATTAATGAAATATGGAATTAAAAAATTAACTTGTATAGTTCTAACATACAAAAATAAAACAATACCTTTTTATAAATTTTGTTGATATCATGATTGATTCATAATACTTCTTGGTCAAAACTTGGTCCTATTCATATTTTTTTCTTAGTCAATTATATATCTCTTTAAATATGGTTTTTCACACTTTAGATATAATTTTTTTATATTTAATAAATTATATTTATACTAAATTAAAAACTTCTAAAGTCTTATATATTAAGATCCATATTTTTTTTTCTATCAAAATATTATTGGAATATGGAATTAAAAAATTAACATGTATAATTTTAATATACAAAAGCAAAAGCAAAATAATACCATTTTATAAAATTTGTTGATGTCCTGATTCATAATTCTTCTTGGTCCAAACTTCATTGTTGATGTCGTAATTCATAATTCTTCTTGGTCAAAACTTCACCCTATTCATATTTTTTCTTAGTCAATTAAAAAAAAAAAAAAATGTATTTATTAATTCTATAATAATATAATTATATCTAGTTTTTTTATAGTAAAAATTTAAAAGTTAAACTATGTTTAATGATGGAAAGGGTTTTCAATATTAGAATTTTGATCCTATTTTAAAGGATAATATGTTTTAAATAAAATTTATTCATAAATTAATTTGTATGTAAAAATAAATAAATTAATACATAAAGAAATAATAATTAATATACTTTTTAATATTTATATTAATAAAATCTAATTAGTAAAATATGTTTTGTTTAAAAACTCCCATAGGCGGTCAATAGGTCCTTGGTTCAATGGTTGGGACAAACGAGTTGATGTAGCCCACACCAAGGTTCATATCTCTGTGGCACCAAACAACTTAATGTGACTAATATGATTTAAAAGGGAAAGGGCCCTTTCAAAACCTTACATTAAAAAAAAATCCCACACACTTTAATTATTTATTATATTATTATAATTAAAAAATAATATTTATATTTATACTGATTTAGTTAGTTAGAAATTATTTTTTATTTATAAGTTGTAATTTATTTCAATTATTTAATAAATATTTAAAAATATTATATTTTTCTTTTAATAAGTAAAAAATATATGATTTTCTATAAAATATTTTTAAAAAAATATCCAAGTTGTATTATGGAGATTTAATATGGCATTCCCATAAATAAAGTTACTTGATGCAATAAAGAAGCAAATAAATCACTTTGGAAGTTATGAAACCTTTAACATGTTCAACTTAAAACCTTTATTTAAAAATATGATGTAGATTTAACAACTTCTACTAAAAAAAATTCTCTTTTGAAAAAAATTCTCAATAACACCTCCAAAATTAAATGTAATTATAAAAACTAACCTATTTTTTTAGTCCAACCATGTGATCCAAAAGCTTCTATCTTAAATAACCACACCATAACATTTTTCCTCCTCATTGTGATCACCAACTTCCATTCAAGAAATAACAAAACCAAATATTAATAAGTGATTTAACAAGGCCTTCATAGTTTCACAATCTAAAATAGTTCATACTAAAATTGCATGGTTTGATAAAAATCAAGAAGTCTATCTTTATTTAGTAATATTGTGCAAAAAGAATTTAATTTGGATGATTTTTTTCTTGTTGAAGTAATACAAAGTACAATGAGTGACACAAGTTGGACCACAATCCTTAGGGGGCACCAGTAGGGCCCTCCCTCTCTATGATTCAAACTTGGTCTTGATAATTATCAAACAATATACCACTAGCATGTTCCAACATGGACTAATTTGGATGAGTTTGGATAGAAGTATATTTTTTTTTATTGAAAAAATACTTCATATTAATGAATAATCAGAGTATACATCAACATAACAACACTACAACAGCTTGCGAATAAGCAACAAACAATCAGATCTAGCACTTTTATCAATTCTAATACAGTCCTGAATAATCTCAGACCTAAACACCTTAAGTTGACTAGAAACAAGCTCAACAACTTTGCTAACAATAACAACAACTGACACCTCCTCATTTTTAAAAATCAGACTACATCTGTCTTTCCAAATACTAAACAAGATAGAGAGTCTGATAATATGCCAAAATATCCTTTTGTGGCTCGCATTGTCAATGGAGTATCCAAACAACACTACCTTCCACCTTAGCTGCCCTTGAACAACATTGTCATACAACAAGACTGCCTTTGAAAAGTAAAAAGTAAAATGGAAACTTTTGCCTAGCACAACTCAATATGTAATGTTTCAAGATAAAACATAAATATATTAATCTAATAATGTCTTTGATTTCTTCTTATATATTATTTTTGCATCTTTAATTGTTATTTATAAATAATGAAAGGGGTTTCTTGCATGGATGTACTGGAACACTAGAAACTATTCTTAGTGATAAAACTTGCTCTATGATTTGGACAAGGTCAAAGGTGTAAAAAAATTGAAAATAAAATTATAAGAAAATTGAGAAAATATAAGTATAGTATAGAATATTGATTAATCAAATGAATATAAGACCAATAAATAAAGCAATGATTCAATCAAATAAATTGTTGTGACTATGTTTAAAGACTATTCTCTCATTCCCAGATTTAGAGAGAAGTTTTGACTATGCTAATATTTTTTTAGTAATTCTTATATCAATTACCCTATAAAAAAAGTAGTTTATTATTTTAAAAAATATTAATTGGAGAGATAAGAATAAGCATATGATTAATATAAATTAATCAATTTAGATATTAGAAAAATACATTGATATTTTAGGGCTGGGCATCCCCATCCCATCATGACCTCTCATAAGGGGAGAGATGAGCTTAGTAGTAGGGAATTTAACATACAGTCACACACATGTCATGGTTTGAACCTTGGACCTCTCAAAGAAGAGCCAAAGCCCAAACCATTGCATTGTCCCCCTCGAATAAAAATACAATGATATTAAGAACAAGATGGAAGAAGAGACTTAAATGATAGTCAACTTATATTATTAGTTTTTTACTAAGAGATATGAAACCAGTAATAAAATAAATAGAATATTTAATTTGTTTGGCAAATTATGGTCTTCATTGGTTAATATAATGGAAAAAAATAAATGATAATTTTGAATTTATAAGCTTCAAGAACAAAATTAATGTTTTAAAGTATTAATAAAGGTTTAAATGTGATTAAAGAAATTCTTGAGGTAATTTAAAATTTAGAGTTGTTAGAAAATAGCTCTAATAAGTGTGTATAAAAGAAACATACTATGAATGTGATAAGTAAGTGTTTAGACTAAAAATTATTATGTGTTGAGCAAGGTGCAGAAACAATATTGTCATTGTTGTCAACACAGACAGATAGATCAGTTGATGCAGTGGACAGGAGTTCAGAGGTCAGTCAGAGCATGTACAGTAAATTTCCAAGAAGACAGAAGTGGCCCAGATTCAAAGGATCAAAGAAAAAGACAAGTAAGAAAACTGTCGCGATATCGCGACATGTTTTCTGTCGTGATTTCGTGACATATCGAAGGAGAGAGAAAAAGCTGGAAAAGTTGTCACGATTTCACGACATATCGAAGGAGAGAGAAAAGTGGAAAACTGTCACGATTTCGTGACATATCGAAGGAGAGAGAAAATGCAGGAAAACTGTCACGATTTCGTGACATGTTGGAAGAGAGAGAAAGCGCAAGGAAAACTATCACGATTTCGTGACATGTTTGGAGAGAAGGCGCAGGCAAAGAAAACTATCATGATTTCGTGACATGTTTGGAGAGAAAGGCGGCAAAGAAAAGTGTCATGATTTTGCGACAATTTGCAAGAGAGGCAGTACGGAAGAAAATGTGTCACGATTTCGTGACATGTTTGAGAGAAAGAGCTGGCAAGGAAAAGTGTCACGATTTCATGACAATTTGCAAGAGGAAGAGCTAAGGAGAAAAGTGTCACGATTTCGTGACATTGGTGTTTTCCGACCCAGAGAAGAAAGAGCCAAGGAGAAAAGTGTCAATTTGTGACAATAAAAGAGAAAGAGGAGAGAAAGTGTCACGATTTCATGACATGTTACAGAAAGAGAGAAAGAGGAGAAGGAATGTGTCACGATTTCATTGACATGTGTTTTACGGGAAGAAGAAGAGGAGGAGAAAGTGTCACGATTTCGTGACATGTCTTGTTTTCACGTTGCAAGAAGAAGAGTGTACGAATGCGAAAGTGTCACGATTTCGTGACATGTCATGTTTTCGCTGTGCAAGCCAAGTAGAGTGTACAGGAAAGATGTCACGATTTCGCGACATGTCATGTTTTCGCTAGTGCAAGCAGAGAAGAGTGCAAGGAAGCGAAAGTGTCACGATTTCATGACATGTTCTATTTTAGAAAGACAGAGAAGAGCTCAATGCAGCAAAAGTGTCACGATTTCCGACATGTTCTGTTGGTGCAAGCTGAGAAAAGGACAAGGAGGTGAAAATGTCATGATTTCATGACATGTATTTTTACGGGTACAAGCCGAGAAGAAGACAAAGAGGCAGAAGTGTCACGATTTCATGATAGGTCATTTTGGCGCAAGCTAAAAATAGAACCCAACCGTATTAAGATATGTAACCGTTAACTGAAGTTACACAACAGTTATAGGGGACGTTACAAAAGAAAATCATGTAGCTAATTTAAGAACAATCAAAGAAGGAGAAATCTAACAGTCGTATAAATAGAATCGAATATGCATGCATGCACAGAAAAGAATACGAACAGTCATGACCGAGAAGACGAACAGTCATGGTAGGGGTATATGTGTAAATTCGTAACATGCATCATGGTTGATGAAAAGCCTACCCTATATTTATACAAAAGCAGTTACAGTTAGAAGGCGTTACAACTGGCAAGTGGCGCATGAGAAATAAAAGGAGTTACAACTGGAGTTACAGTTAGACAATTTGATTATAAAAGGGCAGTTGCATGGAGAATAAAGTTGTCACTGAATGTGTGAAAGTGCTACCGAAAGAGGGTTAGAAGAGTGCTGTAAGAGAGCGACAAGCTGAGCAGTAAGTGTTTACTATGTTTTGATAAATTGTAGACCAGTCAGGGTCTTGTAAAAGTGAAGGCATTTGTATGTCATTGATATAGCTTTCAAAACTGTGATCCAAGTTGGTGCTTGGATAGGGGTTGGTGCTCCTTTCTGTTGGTGTAGATAAATCAGGGGTTGGTGCTCCTTCCAGTGGGTGCTGGTAAACAGATTGTAAAATTGGTGTTTTGCAAAGGCTGGATTTGGACCGTAGTCCAAGCAGTCATTCTTGAGGAGTAGCCAAATTGGTGAACCTCGTTACATTGTGTGTTGTGGTGTGCTCTCTTGTGATAATTGCTTTATCTGCTTTTAAGTTCTCTTTGCTTCAGCTTTAAGAGTTGTAGATTTGAATTTAAATAGCTACACCGATTCACCCCCCTCTCAGTGTCATTGTGAGAATATCAATTGGTATCAGAGCAAGGTTCTTGAACAAGCTTAATCAGCTAAGGTGATCTTGGAAGAAACACAATGGCAGGTGGTGAAGGATTCTCATCAAACAAAGCTCCTTTGTTCGATGAAACTAATTACTCATTCTGGAGACTCAGGATGCAGACATATCTGTGTGCATTGGGATACGACATTTGGGAGTCAGTAGAAAGTGGATACACAATACCAGCTACTCCTCCAACAGATACTACCGAGAAGAAAAAGTTTGAGAATAACTCCAAAGCAAAGAATGCCATAATGTGTGGGCTAGTAGACAGTGAACTGATAAGGATCATGAGCTGTAAAACGACAAAAGACATGTGGGACAAACTGAAGAGCATCCATGAAGGAGACAACAAGATCAAGGAAGCCAAGCTACAAACGCATCGAGCTCAGTTCGAAGCATTAAAAATGAATGACGATGAGAACATAGAGGCCTATATGCTGAGAGTCAATGGAATCATTAATGCAATCAGAGGACTCGACGAAGAAATCGAAGATGCGGTCGTCGTGAAAAAGGTACTTAGAACTCTTCACAAAAGATTTAATTCTAAAGTTTCTGCAATAGAAGAAGCTAAAGATCTAAACAATTTTAGCATGGACGAGATGCATGGTTCTTTGACTGCATACGAAATGAGAATAGGACAAACTAAGCCCATAGACAAAGAAGCCGCTTTTAAAGCACACAAAAATATAAAAGCTGAACAAGAATCTGAGGATGAAGAGACATCGGATGAAACGGAAGCTAACTTTGTTCGAAAACTTATAAAGGGAAAAGGAAAATATAGAGGAAAGTTACCGTTTAAGTGCTTCAATTGTGGAGGGGTCGGTCACTTTGCAGCTAAGTGTCCAATGAATGAGAAAACCAAAAGTGATGAAGGGTCACACCAAGAAAGAAGTGACTGGAAGAAGAAACCAAATTTTAGAAAAAGCAACTTCAAAAAGAAAAGTTTCATATCCAAGAATGTCAGCTCTTCTGAAGATAGCTCAGGTGAAGATTCTGAAGAAGAAACAGGTGAAGCTCTGTTCATGGCATTTGAAGAAGAAAAAATAGAAGAAAAATAGGAAGGTGACACAAACATTAAGGATGAGGCTGAAGTATATCTGGAAGGAGAGTTGGTTGCTGCACTTAAAGAGTTGAGTACAGAAAGGAAAAAGAATAAAAAGGTCTCAAGAAAGCTTGAGGATGCGAATGACATAATAAATAGTTTGAAAGTTCAGACAGAAGAATTTAAGAAAATGTCTAAAGAACTCGAAGTACAATTAACCATGAAAATAGATGAGTGCAACAAACTGGAAGAAGAGATTGTTGTCTTAAGAATGCGGGTAGAAGAAAAGAATCAAAAATTGAGTTGCTATCACAAACTTGAAGGAAGTTCTACGAAGCTTGAAAAGATTATAAATAGTCAGAGGACTACAGGCATCAAATTTGGCTTGGGCTTTGTCGAAGGAGAATCGTCAAGTGGATCAAAGGCCATAACTATAGAACAAGTAAAGAAAGAAGATAAGATCAAGGTTGATCAAGGAAAAATGAATCAGGCAAAAGAAAGCAACAATGCCGTGCACGAGAAGAGTGCCGACAATGAGGGATTCATAAAAGTCACACATCAAAGGAGAAGAAAATTTGTGGCTCCTACTACAAAATGGCAAAGACCAACTCCCAGGTTCAATCATTCCTTTTTTGGTTATTGTTTTAAATGCAATGCTTACGGTCATAAGATTTCAGATTGCATTTATAATATAGGACAAAGAAATTTCACCAATAAAAATGTCTTTTCACCCTTGATGGATTATGCAAGTAGAATGCTATAACTCGTCATAACTTTGGACACATTGCAAGAAACTGTAGAAGCACATATGCAGCAAATAAAAATCAGGGAAGAAGATCTCAACCAAACAGTTTAAGGCAAAACAAAAAATTCCCAGAAAAACATGCACAAGCTACTGACAAAGAAAAGTCTAAACAAGTGACCAAAACTGTAGTCAAACCAGAGTGGAAAGAAAAGGAGCGACCCAAGGAAGAAAAGGAATCCTTGATTGTACAGACAACATTCAAAGCACAGAACAAATCTGCACCATGGATATTGGATAGTGGATGCTCCAACCACATGACAAGAGATAAACAAAAATTTGAAAAATTACAGAAATATGAAGGGGGCTCATAAAGTTTGGAAATAATGATGGAACCAAGATAGTTGGCAAAGGATCAGCCAAGATAAGTGATGGAAAGATCAATTCCAAAGAAGTTCTGTTTGTGATTGGTTTGAAGCACAACTTACCGAGCGTAAGTCAAATCTGTGATAGAGGTCATGAAGTCATCTTTAAGAAGCAGGGCTGTGAAGTCAAAAAAGCACACAGTGGGAAGCTGATAGCTACTGGATCGAGGACTTATGGAAACCTGTATACTCTCTCAGAGACTTCAGAAGGAGCATGTTTGATTGGACAGGAAGATGAAAATTGGCTGTGGCACAAGAGGCTTGGTCATATTAGCTTTGACAATCTGGTAAAAATAAGTTCAAAAAGGGCAGTAAGAGATATACCCACCATTGGCAAACCATTAAATAGCATCTGTGCTTCATGCCAAAAGGGGAAGCAAACTAGATCCACATTTAAATCAAAGGAATACTTCACCAAAGAAACCTTTAGAGCTAATTCATACCGACTTATGTAGACCCATGAGAACACAAAGCATAAATGGTGACAAATACTTTATGCTGTGTATAGATGACTATTCCAAGATGACATGGGTACTATTTTTAAAGCTTAAATCGGATGCCTTTGAAATGTTCAAGACTTTCAAACACCAGGTTGAGAATCAAACAGGAAAAATAATTAAATGCTTAAGATCAGATAGAGGAGGAGAGTTTATCTCAGAGGAGTTTGCAGAGTACTATCAAAAATATGGGATCAGAAGACAGTTTTCAGCAGCAAGGACACCTCAGCATAATGGTATTGTAGAAAGGAAGAACAAGACTGTGCAAGAAATGGCACGGACAATGTTGGCTGAGAACAAAATAGCTGACATATTTTGGAAAGAGGCAGTCCATACTATAGTTTACATCCAAAACAGGTGCATGTTAAGGACACATGAAAGCAAAACACCTTATGAGCTGTGGTTCGACAGGAAGGCAACAACAAGATACTTCAAAGTGTTCGGCAACAAGTGTTATATCAAACGAACTAAAGATAATCTTGGTAAGTTTGAAGATAGAGTTGACGAAGGTATTTTTCTTGGTTACTCGACAAAAAGCAAAGCCTACACATGCTACAACAAGAGGCTAAAGAAAATTGTGGAGAGTGTCGATGTTAAAGTTGATGAAGGTAGAGAACGAGAAATTACTCATCAAGAAAACTACCCTATTTATGAAGAAGTTATTGAAGGAGATGAAGAAAAGGAAACGGAAGAGAATCAAAAAATTGACCCAGATGATTTAAGTATTGACTCAGAAGTAGAAGAAAACAAGAAATTCAAAACAGGTAGCTGGCAAAAAAATCATCCCAGAGAGCAAATTATTGGGGACCCCATAGTTGGTATTCAGACAAGAAGAGCAAGTAGTACGGAACTACTCTCTATTATCCAGCATTGAGCCCAAAAATGTTGCTGAAGCAAGCACAGATGAAAGTTGGATGAAGGCAATTAATGAAGAACTAGATCAGATTGAGAAAAACAAAACCCGGGAGTTAGTACCAAGGCCGACAAATAAAAATATAATCGGTACTAAATGGATTTTTCGAAATAAATTGAACGAAGATGGACAGGTTGTAAGGAATAAAGCAAGACTGGTCTGTAAAGGCTATGCACAAGTTGAAGGTATTGATTTTGAGGAAACCTTTGCACCAGTAGCTAGACTAGAGGCAATCAGAATGTTTCTGGCTTTAGCAGTTCATAAAAATTTCAAAGTATATCAAATGGACGTGAAATCAGCATTTCTGAATGGAAAACTGGAAGAAGAGGTTTACATTGAGCAGCCAGATGGGTTCCAACTCGGTGATAATCCCAACTTTGTTTGCAAGTTGAAGAAAGCTTTGTATGGCTTGAAACAGGCACCCAGAGCATGGTATGCAAGGCTGGATAACTATCTGATTCAACAGGGGTTCAAGAAAGGTTTGGTGGACAGCAATCTGTATGTCAAAATAGAGAATGGCCATCTTATTGTCCTTGTTGTTTATGTAGATGATATCATTTTTGGCAAGAAGCAATGATAAGTCCTGTAGAGACATAGCAAATAAAATGAAGAAAGAATTTGAGATGTCTATGATTGGTGAACTTTCTTATTTCCTCCGACTGCAAGTCAATCAAAATGAAAAGGGCATTTTTATCTCTCAAGTTAAATATGTGAAAGAAATGTTGAAAAATTTCACAATGGAGGATAGTAAACCTCATTAGCACTCCCATGACAACAAAGTTGCAAGTTGAGCAAGGATGACAAATCTCCAGATGTAGATCAAACCATGTACAGATCTATGATTGGAAGTCTGCTGTATTTGATAGCTACTAGACTAGATATCTTACAGGCAGTATGCATGGTAGCAAGATTTTAGGCTAGTCCCAAAGAGACTCATGTGACAACTGTGAAGAGGATTTTTAGGTACCTCAAGGGTACTATGGAGTATGGGTTATGGTACCCAAAAGGTAAGGACTTCACTCTTATTGCATATTCTGATGCAGATTGGGCAGGATGTATAGATGACAGAAAGAGTACCAGTGGAGGAGCATTTTATCTTGGAGACAAGTTGGTAGCATGGCACAACAAGAAACAAGAATCAACTCTCTATCCACAAGCAGAGGCAGAATACATTGCAAGCAACAACGTGTTGTACACAGATATTATGGATGAGACAAACCCTGAAAGATCTTGGTATTCACTTCAAAGAGCCAATTTTAGTTAAATGTGATAACACCAGTGCTATTAACATCTCGAAGAATCCGGTTATGCATTCTCGAACCAAACATATTGCAATCCGGTATCACTTTTTGAAGGATAAAGTTGCAGAAGGTGAGGTTAAATTGGATTTTGTTCCAACTACAGAGCAAGTAGCAGATATATTCACAAAACCATTGCCCAAGGAAGTTTTTGAGTACCTTCGGAGTAAGTTGGGAGTGGTCACGTTTCCCAAAAATTGACTAGATATCGGGACCACATTCTCAGGGGGAGCATTCATATATGTGTTTATATCTTTGCTCATATTCTTGATTTTTACTAACTGTAACAGTTTTTGCCTGAGAATGTTGTGCATAGACTCAGGGGGAGTCTGCAGCAGCCCTTTGGTATTATTGTCAAAGGGGGAGAAGAATTACAAGAAATTGCCCATGTGTTGCCAACAATTCCAAAGGGGGAGATTGTTGAGCAAGGTGCAGAAACAAGTATTGTCATTGTTGTCAACACAGATAGATAGATCAGTTGATGCAGTGGACAGGAGTTCAGAGGTCGATCGAGAGCATGTACAATAAATTTCCAAGAAGACAGAAGTGGCCCAGATTCAAAGGATCAAAGAAAAAGACAAGTAAGAAAACTGTCGCGATATCGCGACATGTTTTCTGTCGCGATTTCGCGACATATCGGAGGAGAGAGAAAAAGCTGGAAAAGTTGTCACGATTTCGTGACATATCGAAGGAGAGAGAAAATGCTGGAAAAACTGTCACGATTTCGTGACATATTGGAGGAGAGAGAAAATGCAAGGAAAACTGTCATGATTTCGTGACATGTTCGAAGAGAGAGAAAGCGCAAGGAAAACTGTCATGATTTCGTGACATGTTCGGAGAGAAGGCGCAAGCAAAGAAAACTGTCACGATTTCATGACATGTTTGGAGAGAAGGAGGCAAAGAAAACTGTCATGATTTCGTGACAATTTGAAGAGAGGGACGGAAGAAAATGTGTCACGATTTCGTGACATGTTTGGAGAGAAAGAGCGCAAAGAAAAGTGTCATGATTTCACGACAATTTGCAAGAGGAAGCGCAAGGAGAAAAAGTGTCATGATTTCATGACATGTATGAGAAGAAAGGCAAGGAAAAGTGTCACGATTTAACATGAAAAATTTCTGACAAAAGAAGAGAAAGCTAAGGAGAAAAGTGTCACGATTTCACGACATGTCGCATTTTCAAAGAAGAGAAAGAGCAAGGAGGAAAGTGTCACGATTTCTGACATGTGTTGCATGAAGAGAGAAAGGACAGGATGAAAGTGTCACGATTTCTGACATGTCGTGTTTCAAAGAAGAAAAGGATGAAAAGTGTCACGATTTTGACATGTCATGTTTTACGATGCAAGGAAGAAGAGTGTACATGGAAAGATGTCACGATTTCGTGACATGTCATGTTTTCGCTAGTGAGAGAGAAGAGTGCAAGGAAGCGAAAGTGTCACGATTTTCTGACATGTTCTGTTTTGAAGAGAGAAAGGAAGAGAAAGTGTCACGATTTCTGACATGTTTTGGAAAGAGAGAAAGCTAAGGAGAAAGTGTCACATTTGACATGTTTTGGAAGAGAAAGAAGGAGGAAAATATCATGATTTCATGACATGTATTTTCGGGTACAAGCCGAGAAGAAGACAAAGAGGTAGAAGTGTCACGATTTCATGACAGGTCATTTTGGCGCAAGCTAAAAATAGAACCCAGTCGTATTAAGATATGTAACCGTTAACTGAAGTTACACAGCAGTTACAGGGGACGTTACAAAAGAAAATCATGCAACTAATTTAAGAACAATCGAAGAAGGAGAAATCTAACAGTCGTATAAATAGAATCGAATATGCATGCATGCACAAAAAAGAATACGAACAATCATGACCGAGAAGACGAATAGTCATGGTAGGGGTATATGTGTAAATTCGTAACATGCATCGTGGTTGATGAAAAGCCTACCCTATATTTATACAAAAGCAGTTATAGTTAGAAGGCGTTACAACTGGCAAGTGGCGCATGAGAAATAAAAGGAGTTACAACTGGAGTTACAGTTAGACAATTTGATTATAAAAGGGCAGTTGCATGGAGAATAAAGTTGCCACTGAATGTGTGAAAGTGCTACCGAAAGAGGGTTAGAAGAGTGTTGTAAGAGAGCGACAAGCTGAGCAGTAAGTGTTTACTGTGTTTTGATAAATTGTAGACCAGTCAGGGTCTTGTAAAAGTGAAGGCATTTGTATGTCATTGATATAGCTTTCAAAACTGTGATCCAAGTTGGTGCTTGGATAGGGGTTGGTGCTCCTTTCTGTTGGTGCAGATAAATCAGGGGTTGGTGCTCCTTCCAGTGGGTGCTGGTAAACAGATTGTAAAATTGGTGTTTTGCAAAGGCTGGATTTGGACCGTAGTCCAAGCAGTCATTCTTGAGGAGTAGCCAAATTGGTGAACCTCGTTACATTGTGTGTTGTGGTGTGCTCTCTTGTGATAATTGCTTTATCTAGCTTTTAAGTTCTCTTTGCTTCAGCTTTAAGAGTTGTAGATTTAAATTTAAATAGCTACACTAATTCACCCCGCCTCTCAGTGTCATTGTGAGAATATCATTATGGTTGTTGAAATTGAAAAAGGTTGAAAGCATCCATATTAAGCATAAACATGATGCTTTGGAGAAGTTAGTGTCATATCTATGCCTATATATAATACTTATAACTTAGGTATGAGTTTAATTACGTAATTTTTGGCACTTAGTATGAGTGTCTATATATAAATAAACTTACCAAAATATAATAAAGATAAAGTTATTTTATGCAATAAAGAAGCAATAAATCACTTTGAAAGTTATGAAATATTTAACATGTTCAACTTAAAATATTTATTTATCAACTTCTACTCCAAAAAAATCCTCTTTTGAAAAATATAATAAATCCGAACATCTTCCCATTGATCATAATGAAATAAATAATACAATGGAACCTTAGTTTAGCACCGGAGGTTACGAAACTACCAAGGCTGAATAGAAGTGGTTACAAAAAGTATAACAAAACACTAATAATGTAATAACTAATCAAAGATACGATAACATACCACCTTATTACATTATTTGGGTAATAATATAACTACTCGCTATGCTAACATCCCCCCCATACAACAATATTTGGGTAAAGTATATAACTGCCCCAATACAGTGAAGAAGATGTTGATATGCTGGCTCTTGCTCTAGCTCGGGCTCTGTCACAGTGCTCTGGTTGCTCCTAATAAAAAAGTGGATCATTCCTCATTTTGTCTTCACATCAACAAATGTCCTTATTGTAATATTGTCATCCAACTGGATTGCATGGGTAACCACCCACTGCAACCACTAGGTGTAGTAGAGTAGATCACTTCATATGAGGTTCATTCGGTTACAATATGATTTTGTAAAAAATGTTGATAAGGTAGCTAAGGTGTCGTTCGTTGCCGAAAATACACCCTTATAAGTTCCCATATTTTTTGTAAAACATGTTGTAATATCTACAAGAAGTGTGACTAAGGTGTCGGTCTTGCCGAAAATGCACCCTTATAAGTCATCCTTCCTTTTTAGCAAAAATAGTGTGAAGGAAGAAATGTATATCCCCCTTAAGTGCAAAATATATGCAACTCATGAAGCTTGTTTACAAATATTGCCGCTTAGGCAAATATACACCAGAAAAATCCCTCCTTTTATTACAAGTACTTCAAACAAAAAGAGTTTGCTATTTATGAAGCCTAAAAAAGAGGTACAATCACCCCTTTACTTCAAACAAAAACTTATGTTATTTATGAAGCCTAAAAAGAAGTTGTGGAATGGTGCTTACCTAGGATGACAAATTTGTGTCCCTTACAAAGTGATATGAGCTATGAGCACTTTGTGTGCTCTTTTTGAACCAAAATCAGAATCGGAGTTAGACACTTCACTAGCAACATTCACCTTTGGTTGCTTGTTCTTGTGCCAACACCTATTTGTGTCATGATTATCCTTGTCATAAATCTTGTAGTATCTCTTCTTAGGTTGTTTTCCCTTGGAATCCTTGGAAGAATTTCCTTCCTTTTGAAAATTACCCTTCTTCTTATAACCCTTCCTGTTGGAATAGAGGGTTGTATTAGAAGATTCATCTCTTTGAAGTTGATGTGCCTCCTCTTCTTGAAGCAGATTGACCAATTCAACAAAGGTAACTTTTCTCTGTGACACCTGAAGTGAGGTGATCAACACCTTGTAAGAATTAGGTAAAGCTCTCAATACAACTGAAGTAAGGATATTGTCATCTACAGGTTCTCCCAAAGAATTCAATTTTACTTTCAACTCAGACACTCTGCATAGAAAGAGTTCAATTGTATCACCTTGTTTCATACTCAAACTATGAAGTTGATATTGAAGGTAAAGAATGGTGGAATCATTCTTTCCCTCATAAATGGTTTTAAGGGCATCCCATGCCTCTTTACCATGTTCTTTGTCAGCTATATGAGGTTGAACTTCATCTAAAACAACAAGCAAGATGAGAACTCTTGCTCTACTATCTTTCTTATCAAATGCTATATGATATGTAGTTGGAGCTGTAGCTAATGTTGATCTAGTTGTTGGTGAAGGTCTTGTTGTTGTGCCAGAAACAACATCCCATAAGTCTTCCATGATAAGGGTAGCCTTCATATTATTTTTCCATGGTATGTAATTAGGACCTTTCAATAACTTATGAGAATCAGTCATTAACTTTACAACCATAGTGAGGGTTACTTATTTTACCAAATGGTCCCCCTTTCAATATACATTTGTGCCAGGCCTTTATACCATACAAAATACCTGCCTTTACGTGAGGGAGAATATAGGTATTTTGAAATATCAAAAAAATTACCCGCCCTTATATGAGGGAAACTATAGGTAATTTTAGAGATCCTACGATACATGGAACTTAGGCGGTACTAAAAGAAAATTGTCTCGTTGATGGCACCTACAATAGAAAGTTGTTAATCCTAATGCGTAGGACATAACTTCCCCTAAACACTTTGGATGTCAGAACTTTTTTCAGGATTAATGCCTAAACACAAGAACGATTAGAGTAGTGGAATGGAGTAAAAAAATAGAAAAAATTGGCACACTTATATCTCCCCGACGATTGATAGAGAATAAACTTAGACGTCGTTGTTGTAGTTGTATTAGGCTATAGATATAGTAGCCCAGTAGTGACAACATTACCTGTAAGTGTGGGCCAAAGGTATCGTTAATATTGAACGTTGTTATGCAATTGAATTGCATGGATGGGTTTCAAATTTTAGAAATTAGGAGTGTTTTGCTTTTAATTTAATGAAGTAGTGCAAAAAAATAAATGCATCATACATCATAAAGCATCTAAAAAATGAACCTAAAGTGTCGGTTACCACCGAGAATGCACCTTTTACAATTTTACCAATTTTGAATAAATGCTGAAAAAATTCTTTCACTCTCTCCACCATGAATTTTGCAGTTTTGAAAAAAAATGGGCCCCCCTTTTAATTTTTGAAAAAATTCTTCTTTTATGTCCTTTAAAAAATTTCTAAAGTTTAATTAAACAAATGTTTTCCAAAAAAAAGAATTATTTAAAATATAAAATTGTGATTTAAAATTATCTTTTTTTTTTAAAGAAAAAATAAAAAGTTCTAATTAAACTAAAGAAAACTAAAGGAACATTAAAAAAAATAAGAAAAACTTAAAAATTAAAAAAACATACCTTATAGAAGGTGCAGGAGGGGGGGTGTCAGGAGGGGGGGTCAGAGGGAGTCGATCCCTCGACCTCCTCCCTGATAGCCTTATGCCTGGGCCACCAGCTAGCTAAGCTAGGCTTCTCGACGGGAGTAAGGGGACGCCTCCCCTTACTTGAGGGTACACTGGGCGGTGGGCTCAAAAATCACCACTCGATCGCAGCTCCTTTGCGATAGCACGGTGATGAAGACAATGAGATTCATCCTCAGTGACACTTCTATTGCCAAACCTCAAAACCTCATCACACAAATGGCCATCACACCACTACGTCGATTTCAGAAGATGACACCCTCAACAAGCACCCTCAACATGCACCCTCTGTAAACATTCACCCTCGAACGCTTGAAAAATCACTCTACAACCACCTCTTGTGTGAAATTGTGACAACCTAGGAGGGAAAGAAAATGCAGGTCTGAGAAATCTAAGGACCAACAAGAAAATCTAATATGGTCAAATTCACCGGAATGGCCAAAAATCTTAATACAAGGTTTTAGTTTTCTGATCTGATAGCTCAAAAAATAATGCAAAATTGGTTTTGATGTGCAGGGTTGACGCTATGCATAGAGGGTGACGAGTTTGGTCTGTATTTAAAAAAAATCCTCAATTTTTATCCCACATTCATGGGGTTGAGCGGTTGTGAGGGATATGTAATGGTAGACCCTTACTTTAAAGGGTGTCTCCTCTCGGGGAGACTATACCCGAGAGGAAGCTCTCTCACCCGAGTGGGGACCACCTCCACTTCGACTGTCATACTGGGTGGGGGGACGCTCGTCTCCTCCATGGTAGCTTTGACTCTCTTGTCGAATAATTCATGGTCGCTTTGACTCCCTTGTCCCACGTCCCACGTCTGATCAACTGACAAAAATTTTGGTCAATCAGTTAGGTGTCCTTTCGTCCAGTCTATTCGATCGCATCGTAGGTCATCGAGTCTATAATTCCAGGTCATGTTGTCAGGTTGCGAGTCCCATTGTCCATCTTGGGAAACATGCTCGAGATGTAGGTCCAGACCTACCTTGGGTAACGTGCCTAGTTGATCATCAGTCGTCAAAAAATGAGCCTCCCAAAATTTGCCTCCTCAAAAATCAATCCAACGAGAAGGCTCTGATACCATATAATAAATCGAATAGCTTCCCATTGATCATAATGAAATAAATAATACAATGGAAGCTTAGTTTAGCACCGGAGGTTACAAAACTACCAAGGCACTGAATAGCGGTGGTTAAAACAAGTCTAACAAATGACTAATAATGTAATAACTAGTCAAAGCTACGCTAACAAACAAATCTCAAAACCTCCAAAATTAAATGTAATTATAAAAAATAGCCTCTTTTTTGAGTTCAACCATGTGACCCAAAGCTTCTATCTTACATAACCACACCATAACATTTTTCCTTCTCATTGTGATCACCAACTTCGATTCAAGGAATAGCAAAACCAAATTTTTATAAGTGATTTAACAATGTATTCATAGTTATACAGTCTAAAATAGTTCATACTATACTTGCATGGCTTGATAAAAATCAAGAAGTCAGTCTTTATTTTGTAATATTATGCAAGAAGAAATTAATCTAGATGATTATTTTCTTGTTGAAGTAATACAAAGTACAATGAGTGGCACAAGTTGGGCCACAATCCTCATGGGTATAATAGGGCCCTCCCTCTCTATGATTCGAACTTGGTATTGATAATTGGCAAACGACATACCACTAGTATGTTCAAACATGGACTAATTTGGATGAGTTTGGATAGAAGGATATTTTTATAAAATTGAAAAGCAAAAAGTAGAATGGAAAGTTTTTCCTAGCACAACTCAATATGTAATATTTCAAGATAAAACATAAATATATTAATCTAATAATATCTTTGATCACTTCTTATATATTATTTTTGTATATTTAATGGCTATTTATAGATAATGAAAGGGGTTTCTTGCATGGATGTATTGGAATACTAGAAACTATACTTAGCGATAAAACTTGCTCTATGATTTTGATAAGGTCCAAGATGTTAAAAAATTGAAAATAAAATTATAAAAAAATTGAGAAAATATAAGTTTAGTATAGAATATTTATTAATCAAATGAATACAAGACCAATAAGTTAAGCAATGATTCAATTACATAAATTCTTGTGACTATGTTTAAATACTATTCTCTCATTCCCAAATTTAGAGAGAAGTTTTGACTACTTTGCTAATGATTTTTAGTAATCTTATCAATTACTCCAACAAAAAAAGTAGTTTATTATTTAAAAAAATATTAATTAGAGAGATAATAATAAGGATATTATTAATATAAATTAATCAATTTAGATAATATTAAGAAAATACATTGATATTTTTTATTTGATGCTTGGGGTTGGGCATCTCCATCCCACCATGACCTCTCATAAGGGCGAGAGCTGAGCTTAGCAGTAGGGAATTTATAATCACACACACACACACACATGTCATGGTTTGAACCTTGGACCTCTCAAAGAAGAGCCAAAGCCTAAACCATTGCATTTGTCCCCTTTGGATAAAAATACAATGATATTAAGAACAAGATGAAAGAAGAGACTTAAATGATAGTCAACTTATATTATTAGTTTTTTACTAAGAGATATGAAACCAGTAATAAAGTAAATAGAATATTTAATTTGTTAGGTAAATTATGGTCTTCATTGGTTTATAGATGGTTTTGTAAAAAACATAAATGATAATTTTGAATTTATAAGCTTCAAGAACAAAATTAAAGTTTTAAAGTATCAATAAAGGTTTAAATGTGATTAAAGAAATTCTTGAGGCAATTTAAAATTTAGCGTTGTTAGAAAATAGCTTTAATAAGTGTGTATAGAAGAAGCAGACTATGAATATGATGAGTAAGTGTTTAGACTAAAAATTATTATCATTGCTAAAATTAAAAAAGGTAGATAGCATTCATCTTAAGCATAAACATGATGCTTTGGAGAAGTTAGTGTCATATCTATGCCTATATAATACTTATAACTTAGGTATGAATTTAATTACATAATTTTTGGCACTTAGTATGAGTGTCTATATATAAATAATCTTACCACAATATTATAAAAGTTCATGCCAATGATTTACATGTAATGTAAAATAATTGATATAAAAAACTTACTTGATTCATATCAAGAATTATACAATATTTAATTTAGATCCTACTTATTGTTTTACCTAAATTTGGGTAATCTTAGGAGGACACTATACCTTTAAAGTAAAGGTGACACTAGAACTAATCCAATTTAAGTGAAAATCCAAAATAATGGGTATAAAGTGGGAAAGGTTAATAGGGTAGACTCTTGAACGTATATAGATACAAGGGATAAAGTTTAGGTTCATAGATAATCTAACTTGTAAAGCAATACAATAGAATGCAAATGAGATAAATGAAATAAATAAAAGGATATAGAAAATAAAGTGCACTAATCTTAGGTACTAACCTTGCAGGTGGATGTTATTTGATGAATATGCATACCATAAATTTTTTTCTTTGATACTTATATACTTTGATGTCCTTTATTGTTCCTTAATTGCTCCTTAGAGTAAGCTCTCATAAAAGGATTGATTAAGTAACAAGGTTATGCATAAGGGGTCGACCTCGAAATCTATTTATAAAATCTTGGTGAATTGGTATCGAAATCTTGGTGAATTGTGTCCAAGGAGAAATGGCAAATTACTTTTATATTTCACAAATTCTAGGCTTGTAAGACAAAATCAAAGGCCAATAAACCCTAAGATAGAGTCATTATACTGTTTGGATGCAGCAATGTCAATCTATTGTAGCTATGTCGAACTGACTATACTGATCGGTTGCAGCCATGTCGATGTGTTACAGATATGCCAATGTGTTATAGTTATGCCGATGTGTTGAAGTTATACCGATTGAAAAAATTTGATCGGTTGCATTTGTGCTAATGCGATACAGACATGTTGATGTGTTGCAGCCATGCCAATCAAACTATATCAATAGGTTTTAGCCATACTGCTGTGCGATAGCCAATGTGTTATAGTTATGTTGATCAGACTATGCCGACTAGATGTAGTAATATCGATGGGTTACAATAATTTTGATGTATTACCGATCGTATGTAACAATGATGAGTAGATGTACCAATGTTATCAAATGCAGTAATGCCGATCGCATGCAAAAATACCAACGTGGTGCAAGAATACCAATCAGATGCAATGATGTTGATGTGGTGTAGGAATTTCGATCGAATGAAACAATTATGATCAAATGCAGCAATGCGATCAGATGCAATAATGCCAATCGAATGCAACAATATCAATCAGATGCAACAATACCGATCATATGTAACAATATCGATCAGATGCAATAATGTTGATCGGATGTAATAATGTCGATCGAATATAGTAATGATAATCGAGTGCAGTAATGAAAATCGAATTCAGCAATGATGATCATATACAATAATACCAATTAGATGCAATAACGTCGATAAGATGTAATAATATTGATAAAATACAACAATTTGAATTGGATGCAACAATACCAATTGAGTGCATCAATTTCGATGGGATGTAGCAATGACGACTGGGTGCAACAATGATGACCAAATATAACAATACTGATCATATGCAATAATTTTGATTGGATGCAACAATATTGATTGGATGCAATGATTCCGATTAGATGTAGAAATGTCAATGTGGTGCATCAATATTGATCAGATGCAACAATATCGATCGAATGTAGCAATATTGATCGGATGCAACAATATCGATCAGATGCAGCAATGTCGATCCAATGCAACACTATCGATCCGATGCAACAATACCATGTGTCAACCATGCATTAAATGATTGCATGCAGATACCATATGTCAATCATTTATTAAATGCTAGCATTCAAAAAGTCTATATAAAGGCATAAACAATCATTTTTTACCTTTTCTAACATAGAGCACATCACACGCCTTTCATTTTAACCTTTTTCTGATGCTATCCAACACATTAATAATACCTTCCACCCTACACCCTGATCTAGAGTCCCTCATACCCTACAAAATAAATCAATGGCATCCCCTTCCACCCTTATAATATCAAAAATTAATTTCAAAAACCTAGTTTGCCCCCTAATTTCTAAAATTTTAACAACACGGGTTACGACACGTCATGGGTCGAAGACTCTAGTCTTCAAGGTCTAGTTTCGATGTCATAGTTCAACATAGACACAAAACTACTACAGAAGTTAATTGCATGTTACGATAATGATTCAACCATGGTAAATATTGTTATAGACAACAAGAATATCAGATTTTCTATCACAACCTTAGACATCTCCAGATTGATAGGATTGCCTCACACTAGTTGTGATCCTATCACATCAAAATTCATTTTAACTGATGAAGACAAAGAGTACCTGGAGTGCAACTTCGATGTCCCCTCAGAATATTTTATAGGTATAACTGCATATTTTTATATTTAATTGAATTTAAAGTCTAGGGTTTTACAATTACTGGTTTGTTTCTTTTTGTAGTTACCGCTACCAAGTCCAGAAGGGGCTTGACTGTAGCAAATATTCAGAACAAGTTTCTTCGAGCATGTTGTGAATTCTTCCTAGCTAGACTCATTCTACAAGGAAGATCAATAAAATTTTGATGTGGGCATTGGCATATTTGGTTTATTGTATTGTGCACCAACAATTTAACTAGTGCACCTATGTCTCACATCGCATCAGAATGGATCTCCAAAATGTGAAATCCCCCACTACTCTAACTCCAACACTCAACACATGCAACTACATTCTTTGTTTTTTATGAATCATATTATAATTTGTAGAATACTAAAGTACCGACTTCGTGGCACCCAGACCTAGCCACTACAGCCATGACAGTACAATAGGTGTAGGTAAATTTTACTTTATATGAAACTAATAATTTTTTATATTCAATATATTTTTCATTTTTATTATTTTAACAATTTATACATAAATACAGAAAAGGGCATCCTCTTCCACTTCAAAGTGGGATGTTGTTATCAGAGGTCATAATCCAGAGGAATCAAGAGACTCTAAATCACCTGTGGAAATGATGCCACTAAGAAGAAGATCCAACAAATGCTTAAGATCTAATTCTCCTAATCCTCGACAACCTCCACCTGCACGTCCACTACCAATTGGCGTAGCTACGCAAGAGGTTTCATCTTCGACCAGTAAGTTTTATAGTCTGCCTTCACAAAATTTGTTACCAAATTTTATTATGTTTTTTATTAATTTTTATAATGTGTTTTTAGATGTACAATGCACCAACATTCCATTTGCATCTGTAGTTGTGCAAGAGGTCTCATATTCGATCGGTAAGTGTTATACATTAACAGTAAATTTTATAGTCTACCTTCACAAATTTTGTAACCAAATTTTATTTTGATTTTTTAAGCTTTTTCACAACAATGTCGTCAAGGAAGACAACAGTCGATGTTGCCCCCTCCTCCACCACGCCAACCTCAAATGCAAGGTCAACAATGGTTTATGGGTGGAAAATAATTTCTTCCATCCAAGCCACAAGGAGGATCATCCAAGCAATTTTTAGGATTTGGAAATATATCTTTTGGTAATTTTACAAGTGTACAGGAAGCTTCTATTGTTGGGTTACCTAATCCTCCACTTGATGAGGATTACTTTTTATAGGGCAACATGCCCTCTGTGTTTCAAGCTATAGATCTGCTTTGAGAACCTAAAAATGAAGTAGGACCAGAATATTCCTGTGCATCTCCTCAGACCTCATCTCCTCCAAAGGAAATTGTCACCCCTCATCCTCTAACAGAGGATGAGAAAGTAATATTTTCTAAAAATAATTTAGTTTCTGCTAATTGTCTAGCCACCATTATAGACATGTTAATTCTAGATGTAAAAGAAATGAAACAATGGGAGTATCGGGCCAAAGTTTTGATAAAGGAAATAAATGCCCGATTCAAAAAAAATTAAAAAGGGAAAACTTTTTTCTTTAGTTGAAAATGAACCAAAAAGCTTGATGCTCTACTACATCAAGCTAAATATGGCATGGTGAAGGTTGCAACATCTTATAATGATGAAATTTTAGGCATTATGTTGAACAGATTGGAAAACTTAAATGTTGAAGTCGGACTTATTTTAATGAATGGGCATGTGATAAGAAAAAGGTTGTTGTTGTTGTAGCTGCAAGGAATGTTGCCGAGGTTAGACTAATGTCTTCTAAATTTTTTTTTTCTCTTTTTTAAAATGTAACTGTATGCTGATTACTTCTTATTTTTCCTTTTGTAGGCCAACTTTGATAATCTGAGGAAGCAGGTTCAAAACCTGCAAGACTATCTCCAGATGGCAAAGGATTACTTAATGGCTTCTATGGCAATGAAAAAAAGGCTCAAGAAGCAGTTCGACAAAACAACGCTTTTAGGAGGATCATTATCCTAAATGGAATGGATCCTGATATTTTTCTTAAGGAGAAGGGTAAAGAAGTTCTTGCACCAATATCCGAAGATGCTGCGAAAGAGGAAAATACCCTGCTTGAAGGCTTGCAAAATGTAGAGAATATCTTGGTCAGATTTGGAGCAATGGAGGAGAGGACTGATAAGCAGCCTGAGGGAGGACCTATAGTAGAGGAAGTGGGGAGATTAGATGTAGGATCTTGACCCCTTGAAATGTAGACTGTTGAAGTAGTTGAAAAGGGAAAAGAAGTTGAAACTACCTCTAGCCCCCCATCTAAGGAATGAAAAAGATAGCCTGGATGTTTTATTGTTGTTAAAAATTTGATTTTATCAAAAAGATAATTTTATGATATGTTTTCATTTGAAATCAAGACATTTGCATAAATGTTTTCCATGTATATTTTTTGAGTTATTACAATGACAATGTATGTTATTGTGCTATTACATAACTTGAGTATTATGCTATTTACATTTATATTCGTGTGTTATTTCCATCGCTTGAGTATTATGTTGTTTCAATTGTGCTTGAGTTTACGAAGGATACATCTATGCATGGGTTTAAATTTTCATTTTATTCAAAGCCAATCTTGCTATGATATAAAAATGAGTATTGTCTTGTGTATTATGCTATATTGTTTTGTTATTTCCATATCTTGAGTATTATGCTATTTGCATTTTGCCTTCTAGACTACATACAACACTTTCTAAAAGAAATATTTACTAATGATACATACATGCATGGTTTTAAATTTTTAGTTTATTCAAAGCCAAAGCATAAATCATAATATTTTGTCAACATAGATACTTAATTCAATAACAAAGCTATGATATAATAATGAGGATTATCTTGTGCTATTTTCATAACTTGGATTTCATGCTATTTCCATTTATATTGTTTTGTTATTTCCATAACTTGAGTTTTATGCTATTTGCATTGTGCTTTCTAGACTACATACAACACTTTCTAAAAGAAATATTTACTAATTATACATGCATGCATGGTTTTAAAATTTCTAGTTTATTCAAAGCTAAAGCATAAATCATAAAATTTTGTCAACATAGATAGTCAATAACAATAAAAAGCTATGGTATGGAAAATAAAGTCTTATCAACGAATACAAATGATATCAAATATGAAAAATCATTGATTATATAATTTTTTAAATCATTAAAATTTTACAAATGATATCAAATACGAAAAATCATTGATTATATATTTTTTAAATCATTGAAATTTACAAATGATATCAAATGAAAAATCATTGATTATATGAATTTTTTAAATCATTGAAATTTTACATTGCTGGAAGCTGAAACAAAGTCTTCTCGACTTCTCCAAAAGAACTAGAAAGCATTTGTGAATTCTGCATCTCCATAATCTCATCACTACAAGCATCATTATCCTCATTATCAATAGTATTAGTGAGACCTCTTATGTCCGCTAGGGACTTCCAATATGCCAAAGCTCTATCATAAGGAAACTTATCCAACTCGTACGATGACACATACATTCTCAAACAATTCTCCAAATTTTTGTCCAACCTATTACGAACTTTAGATTTCACAAAAGATAGTGCACTGAAAACCCTTTCATCTTCAATAGATCCCAAAATCATTGTCTGACATAATTCATATAAAATAAAATATTCACTCATCATTTCTTGTAAGACACTACTTGGATACAATTTTTGCCACAAATGCGTGATGGAACCAGGCTCATGTGGGTTATTGAAATGTGCAATTTGATTAACCATTGTTATTCCAAAATTGGTTGATTGTTGTCTCAAAAGTTCTTTGTTTAGAATACCATTGATTTGAATGTCATTTACTTCCACACATTTAGAGAAATGTTTCATAAGAGTGCCCATATATTTTACAAACAACTCACTTTTACTATTGTGGTCAAGACAAGGATTCTAGAACATGGGGTTAACCACAACCATTGCCTCAAGCAACTCATATCTATGAAAATGATCTCTTATTTCCCTTGTCAATGATTCTGCAATTCTTATCAATTTATTCTTAGTACTATGTAAAACCACATCAAATCCACTATGTGTTATGGGCACTTGTTCAACATCCTCTGTAATTGTATCTAACCACTTTTCATAATGATATAAAGGAATCATATTTCCATGGATAGCAATACAAATATTATCATTGATGTTAAACTTTAAAAAGTTGTTGGGATCATTGACCTGAACTAACGTATTCCAACTATCAAACAAAGGATCCTTAAAATTTTCTCTGGATAAGTAAATCTTATCAATAAGCATACATATTTGTTTTCTCATCCTGATGAAATCGATAATATAAATTGCTCTTTCCTGTGCGAGTTTAATCAAAGTATTCATTTCTTGCAACAATGGAAGAATACCACATAATGTGAGAAGAGTTTCCAACTCAGTCATACGATATAGCAAATATTTTGCCTTGTCAACATCCCTACGATGTGCATACATAAACCCCACTAAGGATTGATATTCTAAAAAACCCTTTTTGCAGGAAGAAACAATGAAATCCACCTAGTGTCCACATCTTTTAACAATTTTTTACCTTCAGTTACACCTAGAGAAAACTGTTGAAACTTTGCAAACCTTTTTGGACTGCATGAAAAGTAAGTGTGTATTTCATGGATGAGATCTTCCACTTTGGCAACATTTTCAAATGTGCTCACAATTTTGTATGCAAGATTCATTCTATGCACCATGCAATGAATGGGAATCAAATATGGGGTAATTGATGTCTGAAGTCTAACACAAAGACCATTCCTTTGTCCTTGCATTGTAGTTGCACCATCAGCTCCAACACAAATTAACTTTGTGGCCATTTCTTTTTCATCCATTCTGACAATATCCTTTAAACTAGTTACAACAACATTGTAAATATTTTTCGCATTACAATTTTCCATCATCTTATGTAGTGCTAGTAAATGAGGTTGTCTTAAATGATTTTGGAATGTGTAAACATGTATGCAAATCCAAGATGTGTTGTCAATAGTCGTTACCTCATCAATCGAAAGTGAAATAAATTTGGCTTGTTTTACATTCTCTCTCAAGTCCTCCTTCTCAACCAGTGATAGACATTTTACCATTTCCCAACCACTTCGATCTGACCAATGGGAATTGGGAAGGTTCTGTACATCAGCTAGTTGAAATAGTTGCTTATAATCAGAAAAATTAGACATGGGTCGACCCTTTTTTAGAATATTGTATACAACAACAAACTGCAAATTTTTTGAGGCTAATACGGTCTTATGAATTTTTTGAAATTGGGTCTGGATTGTTCCACCCTTCTCAACGAGAGTTTGTTGGTGTTTCATTACTTTTTTGTATTCAAGTGCATATCTGACATGCACACATTCTGATGCATCCTTCCACCTATGAGATTTCTTAATTGTTCCATCACTTTGTATTTCTTTGATATAAACTTTCCCACAATGTTTTTCTATTGTGTCTTTCTTATTTTGCAACGTATGATCCTTTCCCAGTTTCCAACTACAAATAATGCATCTACATAGTTTCTCTATCTCAACTCACTCAATAAAGGGGTATAACCATGCCCATTCATTTTTAAAATCCCTTCCAATAGTCCAGTCGCTTGTCTTTTGACGTTTAGATTTTTGACTAGAAGATTCTCCAGAGGTCTGCATTTTAATTGTACTCTCATTTTATTTTTTGGTTGATGTGTCTGTATGAGGTATCTCGTGAAGTGGTTGTTGAATGTCGTTATTATAAAAATTATTATGTGGTCCCATCTCATCCCCTAGAATATCTTCAAGTGGAGGTATATCAGGGTTGATAGTGTTCACTACATTCAATGTTTGGTGTTCTATATCATTTTTAGATGTAAAAAGGTACTATTTTAAAGGATTAACAGAATACAATTTTACAAAGCATTTAAAAAGAGGTAGATAAGTAAAACATTATTTAATAAATAAAGGCTTTATATTTAAGAATAACAAAATTGAAAAAGTAATTATTTGATGGTAAAAGGTGTTTGTACCTTCAAGTTGTGCAGATGTGGATGCCTCACTGCATTTTGATATTTGTGTAAAATATTTTAGAATTATCTTTTTACCAGAATATTGGCCTCCATTCTTTCCATATTCAGTAGGTGACATTATACCTATAAAGAAAAACCTTTAGATGTTAGGAAATGAATATGAAATTGAAGGAAAATCATACTTCCCTCAATAATAATTTTTTCTTAAAAACTATAATTCCATAAAGAATCTATGAGTCTTCAGATGAACCTACGCTACCCTCTAGAATGACCTCTACCTGCGTGCTCAGAGAACAACAACAAATCAAAGCAATGCAGTCTTTGACAACAAAAAATGCTCCTAACACACAACAAGATGACATGGATACTTGTCTCTCATAGTTGTAGATAGTGCATCTATGCTGCCTATGAAACTAAAGGAAAAGAGCTTTGGACAACAAAATAGTGGAAGAAGAATACTCTACCTAGAAATTCTAAAGAAACTAACAAAGGTTAAAAAAGAAGTAACAAGGCTACAACAACAAGTAGGCATTAAGTCAAATTTAAGGTTTCCAAAACAAAACAAGCACACTGATATTTTTGGAAGCTTTCAATTTACCTATTGTCATAGTCATCACAACTTTCTATCATCGATAGTCACTTTAAGGTTTCTACAATCGATCGACCATGATCGATTGATAATACTCTACAATAGATCATCCTCTACAACTGATCGTCACACTATCAAGATATCTACAACCAATTGATATTTGTTGATTGATAATCCTTTGCAACTAGGGTTTTGCATAGTGGTAAATTTCACAATTTAGCACAAATATTAGGATTTTCAAAATGTTAATTTTACAAATTTTGGGGCCATAGACGTTGGCCCATTTGCCCAAAAATTTTGAAATCAAATTTTTTTAAGGATAAATTCGCCCCGTTTTCATAAGGTTTCCCTCCTAATTTTCACTCTAAATTTATTAGAAATAAGAAATATCCCACCCAAATCACCCCTTTTACCCCTATATATATAGCTAACCCTAACAACGACTCCCATACAATTACAACATGTTTTTGGATAGCGAGCGATACAAAGCAGAATGCGACTAGTAGAAGGCAAATGACATAAGGCGAGTGGCATAAGACGACTAACATAAGGTGACAGCCATAAGGCAACTGGAAAAAGGTGAATAGAAAAATATGACCGGCTTAAGGTGATTGACATAAGGCGACTGGCAGAAGGTGACTGGCAATAGGCAACTGGTATAAGGCGACCAACATAAGGTGACTTACAGAAGGTGATTGGCAGTAGGTGACCGACATAAGGTGAGTTTCATAATGCGAGTGGCAAAATGCAAGTGGTATAAGGTGACTAGCATAAGGCGAGTGTCATAAGGTGAGTGGTAGAAGGCGACTGACAGAAGGCGACTGACATAAGATGATTGGCTGAAGGCGAGTGGCATAAGGCGACTAAATTTACCGGTATGTTTCTTTTACCATTAAATTTCATTTAACATTTTATTCATGGACACTCAATAAGGAGGTTTATTCTGCTTGCAAATGATATTCTTGGGATAGATATTCTACTGTCTCTAGCAGTAGTCTTTTTTATACCAATTATTTTCATTTTTAATAATGATGTTCTTTGTTCATGTTATTATTCTATTCATACAGGTAAAATGTCAACTAAAGGTAGTGGAAATAAGGGAGGCCAATATTCCAATAAAAGGAGTATCCTCAAATACTTTCATAATATTTCTAAACCCGATCAACCATCAACATCTGCACAAACTGAAGGTATGAACACCTTTACTCACCAGTTATTTTTTTTACTTTGTTAATTTTAAATATAATGTCTTCATTCATAAAGAAGTGTGCTTTTTGGTTGATGGTTTTTTCTATTTTTATTTGTAGAAGGTATGCTTTTAAATTCCATAGTGATAATGAACCTACTATTGATACTGGTATTATATCTACATAAAATAATGTTAACCCTGGTATGCCTCCACTTCCACATATCCAAGTTAATGAACAATCCACAGATGAAAATATTCTCAATGAAATCGAACAACAACATGAAGAGATTCCTAAATCTAACACACCAAGTGGAAAAGAAACTAATAGTTCTTATTCAGTCCCTACTTCTGGAGAATCTTCATCAAAAAAATAAACATGCAAGGTTATTTAGGTGGACAATTAACAGATAATTTCAGCCTAATTGGATATCAGAATTTCCATTTATTGAGCCAGTGCTGCCATAGAATAGTAGTAATGCTATTAATAGAATTGAGATGCGTAATTTGCAGTTGGAAATATGGAAAGGAGCATAGATTAAAACTTAAGAAATATACAATAGAAAAACATTGTGGAAAGGTTTATATCAAAAAAAAAGAAGGTGATCCACCAACACCAAAAACTTATAGGTGGAAGGATGCATCAGAGTGTGCACATATAAGAAATGCACAATAATATGATAAAGAAATGAAACAAAAACAAACATTGGTTGAGAAAGGTGCAACGATTCAAGCCCAATTTTGAAAAATGAATAAGTTAACTTTAGCTTCAAAAAGTTTACAGTTTGTTTTTGTGTTCTCTATTCTTAAGATGGGTAGACCTATGTCTAATTTCATGAATTATAAATATCTATTTTGACTAGCTTATGTGCAGAACTTACCTAGCACCCATTGGTCAGATCGAAGTGGTTGGGAAATGGCAAAATGTCTCTCATTGATTTAGCATAATGACCTCAAAGAGAAAGTAAAAGAGGTAAAATTCATTTCATTTTCAATTGATGAGGTGACTACTGTTGACAATACATCTTGGATTTGCATGCATGTTTACACATTGGAAAATCATTTAAGGCAACCTCATTTACTTGGAATACACATAATGGTGGAAAATTGTAATGCAAAAAATATTTACAATGTTGTTGTAACTAGTTTAAAATAAGAAGCAGGAATGAATGAAATTAAAACAGCCACTAAGTTAATATGTGTAGGAGCTAATGGTGTTGCTACAATGCAAGGACATAGGAATGGTCTTTGTATTAGACTACAAACATCGGTTGCCCCATATTTGATCCCTATTCATTGCATGGCTTATAGAATGAATCTTGCATAAAAAATTGTGGATACATTTATAAATTTTTCGAGAGTGAAAAAGCTTGTCCATGAAATTCATGAATATTTTTCACGTAGTCTAAATTTCGAAATAGGTTGGACAAAAATTTGAAGAATTGTTTGAGATTATATGTGTTGACCTATGAGGTGAAGGAGTTTCCTTATGAAAGAGCAATGTCACGTTGGAATTCTTTGGTAGAGAGAAGAGGTGTAATGAATATTGATGATGATGAGGATGATAGTAACACTGGTCATATTATGACGATAGAAATTTTAGGAATGAGTGCAGAACATTTTGTACAATCTGAAAAGAGTTTGTTCTAGCTTCTAGCACTATGATGCAAGGATGCATTCATTTGATTTGATTTGAGTTCACATATTATAATTTTATTTTATTTCACATATTATCATTTGATTTGATTTCACATATCATAATGAAAGGATGCTTTCATTGATTTGATTTGATTTCACATATTATTATTTGAATTGATTTCACATATTATCATTTGATTTTTTTTTTTTTTTTGTGGAAAACATCCCAAAAGGGATGCCACTTTCGGGTAATATCCAAGGAGGCAAGGGTATCCATTCCACAAAAAACGCCTAGGAATTGGACCTGGCCTACCACCTTTGACATACTCAAGGAGCAAACAAACACACAAAACCAATTTAAAAATAAGTAAATAACAACAAAAATAATAAAATAAAATAAAAAACATGCTCCTTGAGTGTGTCAAAAACAAAAGCACAACCAAACACACACAATAATATAAAATAAACCACAACACAAACCACATACAAAAACACAAGAACCACATAACAAAACACAAACAAGACAAAAACAACAGAACACTACAAAGACATAATGAAAAAAAACATAAAAAATAAACACAACCAAAACCTAAAAAATAAAAAAAAATAAAAAACAACCAACAACAGAAAATAAACAAAAACAAAACAACAAAAACACATGAACAAAAAAAAAAACACAAAGAACACAAAAACAAAACAAAACAAAACAAAAGAACCCACCCACCTTAAAAAACTAAACCAAAAAAAAAAAAAAAATGAACATAACAATGACCTATCTAGACCAGAAGACTATTAAGGCAAGAATTAACAGAGGAAACAAAATAAATAATAGAATGAGCTAGGGAACTAAAAAAAATTGAATAAACCAAAGAGAAGCAAAAAAAAAAAGCAAAAAGAAACTAGGTACCTTCAGAACTGGAACCATCCAAAGAAATGATAGAAAGAAGAGCTTCCCTAATTTGAGAAGCCCACCATATAGGAGGGTGGCCATAATAAGTAATATCACCTTTGTCCAAAGCCTAATTAGCTAAAGCATAAGTACTCTTGTTTTGATCTCTAACCACATGATTGTAATCAACTTTCAAAAATCCCATCTGGATTAATTGAATCTTCTCAATAATTCTTTTTATTCTCCAATCCACCTTATGATTCTTAGAAGGAGTCTTAAAGAGATTAATCATAAGTTGAGAGTCAGACTCCACTAACACCTTTTCTCATCCAACCTTAGTAGCCTCCTGAAGGTCTCTGAGGATACCATACCCCTCAGCAAGGTTATTGGAAAGAATACCCAAATTCTCAACAAAAGTAAAAACCACGGAGCCATCTGAAAGTCTACCAATTCCTCCCACACTGGATTTTCCAGGGTTCCCTCTAGAGGCTCCATCAGTATTGACTTTTCCAAAATCCTTAGGAGGAGGTTGCCAATTTCTAGTCATATCCATCTTACTAATACTCACATTCCCTTTAAGTTGATTGCCTTTAGAAGATTTAATCTTCAATATTTGCATCACTTGATCCCATATTTTGTGGGAGTTTTGGGGATGATTAAGGAGTTGATGGATTGATTCAACTAAGTTGGCTATGGTATTTTGCCAAATATAGTGAATATCATTCCTATATTGATTAAAAATTTGGTTGTTCCTTTCATTCCAAATATTCCAAAGAAGAATGGTAGAACCCATCCAAACTAACTGCCTAATAAAATGATCAACACCCTCTTGATTAGGACAATCTCTCCAAATACGTTCAAAAGTAAAAAAAATGGACCATTGTAAGCCAAGTAAAGTGGCCATTCTCCTTCATAGCTCAGAGGCTAAAGTACACTCAATAGAAATATGGTTGAGATTTTCTACATTCTCTTCACACATTTCACATCTAAAAGGGCTATGAAAACCATGCTTCATAAGTTGCTCACCAGTAAGCACCCTACGATGCAATAAAATCCAATTAAAGAACCTCACCTTAGTCTAGATATTTTGAGCCCACAATCAAGAAAATATGTCAGAAGAATGGTTGGGATTATTATGGCATAAGGTCAAAAAACCTTGAGCAACCGAATACTCACCCTTAGTAGTGTTGTTCCATCCAAAACAATATTTTTCATGGGACCAAGAGAGGGATCTCATATGAAGGATGCCTTGGATATCTTGTCTTTGCCTTTCTAGGATTTGAATAGGCCAGTCCTCAATAGGGATCCAATATCTACCAACCTTTGAATTACCAATATGGTACCGATAGTAATTAGCCACCTTTATCCAATTAGCTCGATGAAGCTCCTCCATCCAAGGCCTCCAATCGGGAAACTGAGTTATCAAAGGCTTGTGACCATCCCAAGAATCTGTCCAAAAATTTACCTGTTGACCATTATGAATTATCCAAAATAATTTTTCTTTTATTAAATCCTCACTAGTATTAAGAACCGCTAAAATGGGAGAACCTTTGGTAGGAAGTTGATAGCGAACAAGGTCTTCAGGACTTTTGTTCTCAGCATATTTAGCATAGAGATTATTGGCCCAAAGAGCATTGGGGTTATGTAACATCCTCCAATATAATTTAGTAGCTAAAGCTTTGTTGTTATTAATAGAAGACCGGAATCCTAACTCCCCTTCACTCTTAGGAAGACATAAAGTATCCCATTTCACCAAGGCCCATTTTATTTTCTCCTTAGTACCACTCCAAAGGAAACAATGATTGATTTTATTTGATTCTCAAAGAACAGCCTTTGGGATATTCAAAATGGAAGAAACATAAATAGGAATAGCTTGAAGGACTGATTTTACCAAGGTGATTCTACCCCCAGAAGAAAGCCACTTGTTGGTCCACTTTTCAATTTTCTTCTTGACTTTGTCCAACAACCAATTCCAATATTTATTTTTCTGCCTTTGAATATTTATGGGAATACCTAAATAAGTGATTGGAAGAGAGGTCTTCTTATATATTAATTTATCCAAGACCATGGATTCATGTCTAGCAGAGCAGTGAAAGAAAATAACTTTAGATTTTTCTTCATGGATCAACTGCCTAGTAGCCTTAGAAAAATAGCTAATGATTTTCTTAATATTAGAAGCTTCCTTAACTGTAGCTTTACCTAAAAGAGTAGAGTCATCCACAAATTGAAGATGAGAGATAGGTCTAGCTCCATGAGCAATGGTAACTCCCTCAAGGGTTTTGTTTTCCCTCTTTTTGGTTATAGTCCTACCCAAGAATTCAACAAGAATGATGAATAAATAAGGGGATAGCGGGTCACCTTGCCTAATACCTCTGGAAGCTGGGAAAGACTAAGAAGGTCTACCATTGATAAGAACTAATTAGGAAACTGAAGAGATACATCCCATAATCCAATCCATCCAATCCTTATAGAAACCAAATTGCCTCAAAAATTTGATAAGGAAGTTCCAATCCACTCTGTCATAAGCTTTGGATAAGTCTAACCAAATGAACATGGAATGAGAATTTTGCATATCCGTGGAATGGATGGCTTCCTAAGCAAGAACTATCTCATCTACTATTTGAATTACTTCCACATAATCCCCTTTCTCTGGGGAAATAATCTTATGCAAAAGAGGTTTCAACATTTCTGCCATGATTTTAGTAATGATTTTGAGAAGAACATTATATAAAGCAATAGGTCTAAAAGCTGAGATATGATCAACCTCTTGAGCTTTTGTAACAAGAGTAATATAAGTTTTATTGATAACCTTAAAAATTTATTTGGCTTTCCTGGCTTCTTCCACCACCTCTAATAAATCAACATGAAAGATATCCCAGAACTCTTGGTAGAACTCAATGGGAAAACCATCGGGACTCGGGGTTTTCCCTTTTTGCATTTTAAAAACTACTTGTTGAAGCTCATTGATAGTAACAGGAGCAATCAAAATAGAGTTCTCCTCAGAAGTGATAAGATAAGGGATTGCTTGAAGAACATTTTGTTGTGAATCTAAGTCAAGAGGAGTAGCAGCAAAAAGATTGGAAAAGTAATCAACAACAATAGAGTTCATGCCATCCCAAGTATAAACAACATCTCCAGAATATGATTTTAAGTAAGAAATAAAGTTGTGAGATCTTCGAGCTAGAAGAGATTTGTGGAAGAAATTTGTGTTTTGATCTCCTTATTTGAGCAATTTAATTCTAGATTTTTGCTTCCATAAGATTTCTTCTCTTTTTTCCCATTCCTCTAACTGAGTTGTGAGTTTAATTTCATCTACACTTCTCTTCTTTTTGAGGCCATCTAAATGGATTTTCTTATTCAAATTTTCAATATGATCAATAACTTCATGTTTTTTTTTATGAACATCCCCAAACTCTTTCCAGTTTCAAGTCTTGATTTTGGATTTAATGTATTGCAGTATTTTGTCAAAATAGAACATCTTAGTCCCATGGCTAGGTTTACCTTCCTTCCACCATTGTTGCACACGAGGTCTGAAGGAAATGTCTCTAAGCCACATTAATTGAAAACGAAAAGGAGAGAAACTCACATTGGTTTTCCACATTTCCACCATGATTGGCCAATGATCCAAACCAACATTATTAAGAGTCTTCACTTTAGGAATGTGACCATGGATTAAGAAATTTTTAGAGAGCAAAAACCTATCCAATCTCTCCATTATACAAGCTAAGCCTTGTTGGCAATTTTGGGTACTTTGGGTACATTGCCTTTGCTCAAGTGTATAAGTTGTCATTGATGTCAAAAGGCATTTTTGTGTTGATATCAAAAAGAGTGTGATGTCAAAAATATCTTGAGAAGCTTCATAATGTTAAAGGGTTTTTTATTAAAACCATGGTGACAAGGTTAAAGGTTTTTCTTAAAACCATTTGGACTCATTAAGGGTTTTTATTAAAACCAAGCTTAACTTAATGCAAAGGTTTTTACTTCTTGAAAAACCTTGAAGGTCCATGTTTATTATTAATAATTAAATTAACTCAAACCTTTGACAAAGGTCTAAGTTTAATTTATTATTAATAAAATAATAATTATTATTATTTTAATTATTATTAAAGGGTCTTTTAACCCTTAAGCGATGCACATAAAGAATTCATTCGCCGACGTGTTGCCATCGTTGGAGGAGCACCGACGTCAAACAATTAAGGAGAAATGGCTATATAAGTGGGGATGATTTTCTAAAGTAATGGTACCATCGATCGATGCAATTTCGTAGCTCTGTGTCCTCCGAAAAAGCGATGTTTTTCGCTGTATTTCGTTGTCCATCCATATTGAATTGCCCAAGATTTTCTTGCGCTTGACGTCCGGAAGATTGCGTTTCTCTGACATTTGATAAGACTGCGAACTATGTTTTTTGGGAGTTACGTTTTTGGACAGCGCTCATGATGATGGTGGTGGCTTGAGGAAAACGTTTACGTTTTCAAATCCTTGGCGATTGAAGGAAGACAACACATAGGATTACATTATATTTTTCATTGGGCACTTGTGCTCCAATGGTGGTGGTGTGTTGAGTGAAGAAGCGTTGGGCAGAGGTGCCAAGTTTGACCCATGTTGTGGGCAATTTTGTCTTGGTCGTGATGCACGAGGATAGCAGCAATGAAAGCGCTTTAGCATTTGTGGTGGTGTTATTCATTTTCTCCAAAGGTTGGAGAACTAAGGTTGGCCAAGGTATATCTTTTATTATTTGCTTGGAGTATTTTGAGTTGACTTGGCAAATATAATTGATGGAGGTATAAGGTTAAGTTGTCATATTTTGCTTTGACATTATTTTATTGATGTTTAAAGAAGTGGAGCTAAAAGGTGTAATAAAGGAAGTTTATATTATTGCTCATTTCTTTTTATTCTAACCCTAACTTGGTTGGAAGTTTGAGAGTTGTGTGTGGTGACAGCTTGAAGGTTCAATTATCTTCTACTCCAATAAGGTATGGGCACATTCTTCTTATGAGTATGATTGGTGTATGTTTTCTGAAATAAGGTTGGAGTGAAAAGGTATTCTACTAGGTATCCTTTGGCTAGGTGTAAATCCTATTTTCTGGTTTGTTGAAGACTACTTATGCATTGTTATCCTTAAGGAGAGTTTTTGGTGAATGCATAATTTCTGGTTTGAGATAGTGGAAGCTTTGTGCACTAGGGTTTATATTTGTGAGTCTAGCTACTTGCATTGAGTTGGTGGAACCCTTGGTTGGCTGTTTTGAGTTTGATGGTTGAGTTGCTTCCATAGAGGTTGTTTGATCAAGTTATTGCTTTACTTGATTCATGATATTGGGCTTACTCCATTGAGTTGATTTGAGCAAGTTATTCTTTGCATTTGGTGATATTGTGTTGGTGGTTGTTTTGTTCAAATATCTTTGGAGGGAAAAGGATTTCTACTTGTTTCCTTTTCTTGTGATGATTGGTTGAATGCTTCAAGGTTAATGTTGAGTTGAATGATGTTGGTTAAACCTTGTCTATAAGCATTGTTGTTAAAGCCCTAATTGGTTGAGAAAAGATATTGGTTGTGGAAAGAACATGAGTATCATTGTTATATGAGATATTGCATGGTTGGCAATTGTTGGGTTGTGTTTCATGTTCTTGAGAAAAGCATACTACATCTATCTTATTCTTTTGAGATTGAGATTGAGTTGAGATTGATATTGGGAGTTAAGTATAGAACATATTGAGTCTCTAACAATTCTCTTTATGTTTCTATGAGATTTGAGATTGAGATTGGGAGTTAAGTATAGAACATATTGAGTCTCTAACAATTCTCTTTATGCTTCTATGAGGTTGATGAATCACATTGGGTCTCTAACAATTCTCTTTGTGGGTTCATGCTAAGCAAGTTTTTCTTGGTGAGCTTGTTGAGGTTTTGGACAGGTTTCGGTGGGGACTTGTGAGAGTTTTGGACAGGTTTCGGTGGGGACTTGTGAGCAGATTTGGACAGGTCCTAGCAGAGGACTTGTGAGCTAGTTTTTGAGAGTTCTATCAGAGAACTTGAGGACAGAGGAGCATTGGTTCTTTGAGAAGAACCTGAGGACAGATTTGGCAAGTCTTTGAGAAGGCTTGTGTGCAGAGGATTGATTTGTTCAAGAGTTGGACAGATCTGACAGACAGAGGAAGACTTGTACTAGACCGACTGACCGTGTTTGGTACAGGTTGTTGAGCTACTGTGGACGTGATCATAGAAGGCAGAGGTCTCTTAGGCTAAGCATTGAGGATAGGAGGTCTTCGGTGGAAAGGAGTTCCACGTGCTGGCAAGAGGTAGAGGCAGTTGATCTTCTGAGGGATCATATCCAGAGTAGAGGGGAAGGTATCTCCTTTGAGCAGAGGCTCATAAATTCAGATTGGGGGAAGGTATCTCCTTTGGGCCGAGGCTCATAAACATTGTAATTGGGAAGGTTTCCCAAAGAACTTTGAGATAACTTTTAGAGAAAAGTTTTGTGGACGTAGCCCAACCATTCTGGGTGAACCACGTTAAAATTGGTGTCACTTTGTGGATGATATTATGCATTGCTTTGATATTGCTTTGGGTATATTGCTTTACTATTTTGAAGTATAAAGGAAAAAGTAAAAAGAGGTCTTATACTATTCACCCCCCTCTCTTAGTATAAGCTTGTGTTCTTCAATTGGTATCAGAGCAGGTGCCTTCGAAAAGTTTAACAACTTGAAGGAAAAGCTAGTAAAGAACACAATGGATCATTCAAGTAGTAATGCAGCTTTCAAGGCTACCAAGGAATCCAAGGGTAAACAACTTCAAGATAGTGATGAGTCTTCTAGTGATGAAGAGGCATATTACAACAAGAAAGGCAAGTTCTCTAGAAAACACAAAAGTATGAAAAATATAAGATGTTTCAATTATGGAAAGTTTGGTCATTATGCTACTGATCGTACTGTTTCCAAGAATGAAAGTGATGAAGATAAACAGGATTCTAAGAGCAAGGATTCTGAAAAGCACAAGCATCACAGGAAGATCAAAGATGAGCACAACAATCAAGGAAAGAGGTATTCTCACAAGCACAAGAAGAGTTTCTACCTAGACAAAGCAAGTAAGTGTTCTAGTAGTGATAGTGAAAGTTCTTCAAGTGATAATGAAAATGAGATGTTGTTCATATCAAAAAAAGAGGAAGAACCGAAACATAGATTCATTATCATGAAATGTCTTAGATGTGGAAATTTTGGTCACCTTGAGGATGATTGCACAAATAATGATTTGGTTTCTAGTATGTATGAGGATGCTTCAGAAAACTATAAGGAAGATGCATGTATGGTTTTTGAAAAAGGTAGCACCTCTAGTGATAAGAAATCTGAAAAAGGCTTTGATGATTCAAAAAGCAATCAAATAAAGGATCTTGAAAGTGAACTTATTAGTGCTCTTAGTGCTTTGAAAAAGGAAAGAAAGAAGAATGCTAGACTCAAGGATAAGTTAGATGAATGTTGTATGGAGAGAGATGATCTTATAGAAAATCTTGATTTCTCTATAGCTAAGACACAAGAACTCAAGGATGAGTTAGAGTCTAAGGTTCTTGAGTATAGTGAGTTAGAACAGAAAATGGCTTCTTTGAAAGAGGAAACTAAAGAGTACAAGGATAAGCTTTACAGGTTTCAAGATAGCTCCAAAAAGGTTAAGTCACTCATCAAAGGTCAAAGAAAGACAACAGATAAAATAGGCCTTGGTTTTGTTAAGCCACACAAGGAACAAGTTGGAGAGTCTAGTAAGAGACTCCAAAAGGAAGAGAGTTCTGATGAGGAAAGTATTTCAGATCATGAGTCCTTGAATGATAGATGCACGAAAATAGAAAATAGAATTCAGAATGAGAAGAAGAAGTTTTCAGGACCCAAGAGGTCAAATAAAGGAAAGTTTCAAGGCAGATGTTTTGCTTGTCACAAGTTTGGTCACATGGCTTCACATTGCATGGCTCAAGTGAAGAAGGTAAATGACAATTTTAGAAGTGCTAGTTTCTTTCAAGGGTATTGCTACTCTTGTCAATAGTTTGGGCACAAGGCAGATTTATTGCAAGGCAAATAACAGGAACAGGTTTGATCAAAAAGTTTGGTTAGAATAGGTTTGGTCGAAGTTTGGTCAAAATAGGTTTGGTCAGAACAGGTGGATTCAAAGATCAGGTTTACCTCAAAGAAACAACATCGTCAAGTGTTTCAAGTGCAACAATGAAGGTCACATAATCAGACAGTGTAGAGCTAAAATTCCAGAATACAAGAACAGGAATAGTGGCATGATCAGGTCCAAGGATCAAGGCATGGACAAGAACAGGGATGAGAACAAGAACAAGAATAGTGACAAGAACAGGAATATGGACAAAGAGTTCAAGAGAAGGCCCGGCAAGGAAGTTATAGACGCTGATGATGATCAGTGCCTAATGGGAGTTTTACTCCCACCCCAGAATTAATCACCTCATCAGGAGGTGGGGGAGGGACTAAGCTAAGAGGCTCATTCTTAGTCCCGAGCCCCAAAGGTGGCCCTTTGCCATTGATGACAAAGGGGGAGAGATATGAGTAAGGGGGAGAGCTTCAAAGTGAAGAGGAAAGCTTCAAGTCAGGGGGAGCAAAACTTCAAAGGAAGATTCTCGTGTCAGTCTAGTTGTTAGCACAGTTGGTTTCAGTTTTGGCTCTTGAGAAGTGTTTTCAGTAAAGGTTTGCCATCAATGACAAAGGGGGAGATTGTTGGCAATTTTGGGTACTTTGGGTACATTGCCTTTGCTCAAGTGTATAAGTTGTCATTGATGTCAAAAGGCATTTTTGTGTTGATATCAAAAAGAGTGTGATGTCAAAAATATCTTGAGAAGCTTCATAATGTTAAAGGGTTTTTATTAAAACCATGGTGACAAGGTTAAAGGTTTTTCTTAAAACCATTTGGACTCATTAAGGGTTTTTATTAAAACCAAGCTTAACTTAATGCAAAGGTTTTTACTTCTTGAAAAACCTTGAAGGTCCATGTTTATTATTAATAATTAAATTAACTCAAACCTTTGACAAAGGTCTAAGTTTAATTTATTATTAATAAAATAATAATTATTATTATTTTAATTATTATTAAAGGGTCTTTTAACCCTTAAGCGACGCACATAAAGAATTCATTCGCCGACGTGTTGCCATCGTTGGAGGAGCGCCGACGTCAAACAATTAAGGAGAAATGGCTATATAAGTGGGGATGATTTTCTAAAGTAATGGTACCATCGATCGATGCAATTTCGTAGCTTTGTGTCCTCCGTAAAAGCGATGTTTTTCGTTGTATTTCGTTGTCCATCCATATTGAATTGCCCAAGATTTTCTTGCGCTTGACGTCCGGTAGATTGCGTTTCTCTGACATTTGATAAGACTGCGAACTATGTTTTTTGGGAGTTACGTTTTTGGACAGCGCTCATGATGATGGTGGTGGCTTGAGGAAAACGTTTACGTTTTCAAATCCTTGGCGATTGAAGGAAGACAACACATAGGATTACATTATATTTTTCATTGGGCACTTGTGCTCCAATGGTGGTGGTGTGTTGAGTGAAGAAGCGTTGGGAAGAGGTGCCAAGTTTGACCCATGTTGTGGGCAATTTCGTCTTGGTCGTGATGCACGAGGATAGCAGCAATGAAAGCGCTTTAGCATTTGTGGTGGTGTTATTCATTTTCTCCAAAGGTTGGAGAACTAAGGTTGGCCAAGGTATATCTTTTATTATTTGCTTGGAGTATTTTGAGTTGACTTGGCAAATATAATTGATGGAGGTATAAGGTTAAGTTGTCATATTTTGCTTTGACATTATTTTATTGATGTTTAAAGAAGTGGAGCTAAAAGGTGTAATAAAGGAAGTTTATATTATTGCTCATTTCTTTTTATTCTAACCCTAACTTGGTTGGAAGTTTGAGAGTTGTGTGTGGTGACAGATTGAAGGTTCAATTATCTTCTACTCCAATAAGGTATGGGCACATTCTTCTTATGAGTATGATTGGTGTATGTTTTCTGAAATAAGGTTGGAGTGAAAAGGTATTCTACTAGGTATCCTTTGGCTAGGTGTAAATCCTATTTTCTGGTTTGTTGAAGACTACTTATGCATTGTTATCCTTAAGGAGAGTTTTTGGTGAATGCATAATTTCTGGTTTGAGATAGTGGAAGCTTTGTGCACTAGGGTTTATATTTGTGAGTCTAGCTACTTGCATTGAGTTGGTGGAACCCTTGGTTGGCTGTTTTGAGTTTGATGGTTGAGTTGCTTCCATAGAGGTTGTTTGATCAAGTTATTGCTTTACTTGATTCATGATATTGGGCTTACTCCATTGAGTTGATTTGAGCAAGTTATTCTTTGCATTTGGTGATATTGTGTTGGTGGCTGTTTTGTTCAAATATCTTTGGAGGGAAAAGGATTTCTACTTGTTTCCTTTTCTTGTGATGATTGGTTGAATGCTTCAAGGTTAATGTTGAGTTGAATGATGTTGGTTAAACCTTGTCTATAAGCATTGTTGTTAAAGCCCTAATTGGTTGAGAAAAGATATTGGTTGTGGAAAGAACATGAGTATCATTGTTATATGAGATATTGCATGGTTGGCAATTGTTGGGTTGTGTTTCATGTTCTTGAGAAAAGCATACTACATCTATCTTATTCTTTTGAGATTGAGATTGAGTTGAGATTGATATTGGGAGTTAAGTATAGAACATATTGAGTCTCTAACAATTCTCTGAGATTGAGATTGAGATTGGGAGTTAAGTATAGAACATATTGAGTCTCTAACAATTCTCTTTATGCTTCTATGAGGTTGATGAATCACATTGGGTCTCTAACAATTCTCTTTGTGGGTTCATGCTAAGCAAGTTTTTCTTGGTGAGCTTGCTGAGGTTTTGGACAGGTTCCGATGGGGACTTGTGAGCAGTTTTGGACAAGGTTCGGTGGGGACTTGTGAGCAGATTTGGACAGGTCCTAGCAGAGGACTTGTGAGCTGGTTTTTGAGAGTTCTATCAGAGAACTTGAGGACAGAGGAGCATTGGTTCTTTGAGAAGAACCCGAGGATAGATTTGGCAAGTCTTTGAGAAGGCTTGTGTGTAGAGGATTGATTTGTTCAAGAGTTGGACAGATCTAATAGACAGAGGAAGACTTGTACTAGACCGACTGACTGTGTTTGGTACAGGTTGCTGAGCTGCTATGGACGTGATCATAGAAGGCAGAGGTCTCTTAGGCTAAGCATTGAGGACAGGAGGTCTTCGGTGGAAAGGAGTTCCACGTGTTGGCAAGAGGTAGAGGCAGTTGATCTTCTGAGGGATCATATCCAGAGCAGAGGGGAAGGTATCTCCTTTGAGCAGAGGCTCATAAATTCAGATTGGGGGAAGGTATCTCCTTTGGGCCGAGGCTCATAAACATTGTAATTGGGAAGGTTTCCCAAAGAACTTTGAGATAACTTTTAGAGAAAAGTTTTGTGGACGTAGCCCACCCATTCTGGGTGAACCACGTTAAAATTGGTGTCACTTTGTGGATGATATTGTGCATTGCTTTGATATTGCTTTGGGTATATTGCTTTACTATTTTGAAGTATAAAGGAAAAAGTAAAAAGAGGTCTTATACTGTTCACCCCCCCTCTCAAGATAAGCTTGTGTTCTTCAAGCCTTGCCTTCTATTAGACCAAGTCATAAGGCCATTATCTGTTTGGATATCCACAAGATGGAGGTTTGCAATATATTCACTCATGATGTCAGTGCTTTTATACAAATTTCTATTTCCCCCTATTTTATCATCCAGAGAGAGGATGGTATTGAAATCTCCTTCGATCAAGATCCAAGCTTTAGGAAAATGAGAGATAATATGAGTAATATCCTTCCACTATTTTCTTTTTTCCTCCAAAGAATTCGAAGAATAAACAGTAATGTAGAACATAATCTGGTTGGAATGTCTACTTTGAATAGCTATAGCCAACAAACCCCAACTACAAACCATATGGTGAATAACTACCTCTTTTGGGTCCCAAAGACAAGCAATGCCACCCGAAGTCCCTTGGAAATTGAGGGAAACCACTTTTCCAGCTGGCCAAATTTTACTGGCAATTGAGTCCATATCCTCCATTGACATCTTTGTTTCTTGAAGGAAAACAAGATGTGGATGATTTATCTGAATCATTATTCTAATTTCATTTTGTTTTTAAAGACTCCCTTTGAGTCCTCTAATATTCCAAGTGATGATCTTCATTAATACCAGGGCTAAAAAAGTTGGGAAGGGCATTAATATTACCTTCCTCTACAATATTTTCACCTTCTTTTACCATATGATATTGATTGGTCTTGCGACCTACTTTTTGATTAGAATCCATCTTCAAAAAAAAATTCCTTGTTTCTTGACTTATTCCAATTGAATCTGAGATGGCTTCTAACCTTGAAGAATGCTCGTACACAACCAAAATTTTACTAGATGGTTCAACGGAGTTTATATTGGGACCTGCATTATTTGAAGTTTTGACATTTGAAAGATTGTTTTTCTTGTGTAAATTTTATCCTTTTTTTCTATTGAAAACCTTTGATTTGTTGGTTTGTCTTTGAGTTCTTCCCTTCATATTTAAATTGTGTTTCTAAGATTTCAGTTTCCATTATTTCCTCTTCCTCATTTGGGACATCATTTGTGGAAAGGATTTCAAACATATTAGCATATGACTTTGATTGATCTTTCATAACTGGTTTTTTTTGGGTGTTCTTATTATTAGGTATTTGGAAACCTGCTGAGTTTATATCTTCTTTCTTTTGATCAAGAATTTTATTTGGGCAAGCACTGGCCAAATGACCATATTCATGGCAAATTCTACAACAAAAAGGAATGTTCTCATAGTCCACTACTTGCTCCCAAGTGTCTTACCTAAGTTGTAATGTGATATTTTTAGGTAGGGGTTTGTCAAAATCCATTAAAACACAAATTCGAGCATAAATAATATGTTCAAAATTTTGAGTACAATCAGCAATCATCATAAAAGTTCCTAAAGAGTTTCCAATTGAAGAAAAAATAGTAGGATTCCAAAATTCAATAGGGAGGCCAAAGAGTCTAACCCACACGTGAGCTATAAAAGGTATCTCTTCTTCGGCTTTAAATTTAGTATGCCAAGGCTTCATGAAAAGCCCTGCCCTTCCAAAAACCAAGGACCCCCTTGAAATTTTTTCTCTCTATCTTCATTATTAGCAAATAAAACAAGAAAATAACCATTTGGATAAATAGAGATTTGTAACTCACCTTTAGTTTTCTAGCTTTTTGTAGCCCAGACTTTGAAAGTAGATAGACTCGGACGAAAACCCACGAACCGACAAATTAGTCCTATTTTTTCCAAATATTCAATGCCAGTTTGAATGTTACCCATATAAAGCTTAACAATAGGAGTTCCATCAGCTACTTTAAGACATCCTGACTCCATTTTCCTGGGATCAATCTTAGGCATTCTTAGAGGTTTATGGGAAGCCCTAATATTGATATTAGCATTGGGCTGAGGTTGTCCACCATGAAGGGAATCCCTAAAATTTATTTTTGGGACTGAGTCTTCAAAATTCTTACCTTTGATAGGGATTTTCATAGTAGAATTATTTTTTGGGTGCACCTTAGCACCAGATTCACTTGAGATATGAGTCATTTTTTTATCAAATGCTTGAAACTTGTTTCATGATCTCTTTAATCCTTGCCCTAGATGTCGTGGAAAGGTATGGTTTTCACTTTTATTTTGTGTAGCAAATTGGAAGCCATTATCACTCAAGTTCACAGTATGATCTTGTTGAGTGGTATTTTCATCCAATTGTGAAAGTACACTCTTCCTTGGGATTTGGGTTCCAAATCCCCTCTTGCAAAGAAGTCAAACAAACAACTTCTCCAAGGTCTCCGCTATATTAGCATTTGCAACTGTGTATTAGTAATCTCAAATAAAGATATTCAATTAAAATGCTTGGAACACCTTAGTGATTGCAAGTAACTGTAAACAAGGGGTAATGTTGGTTTATTCCATCATGCAGCTTTAGTGATTGTTCATTATTTTATGTTTTTTTTTTCAGATTTTGTAATTTTTTTTTAATGTTCATTAAACCTTTTGGAAAATAAAATAAAATGAACAAAAAGAAATACAAAAAATTAAAAGTAAAACACGTTCAGTCTGATGCTATCCTATTCCGACAAAACTAAATACGTGAGAGTTTTGTACATGCAACCTAGCCTATTTGACCTGCAAAACAAACATAATCAAAGTAAACTAGGTGCTAGCTCCTAGGGTTTAAAATAATTTTCATATTACAGACATTCACATTAAATAACCCAAAACAATGGCATGAATTTCATTTATAAATCTGAAATCTGAAAGGAGAAAAATAGAACAGTTAAAATGAAGCATGCAAAAAATTTCTCATCCTTTCTTGCCCATAAAATGCAAATTTCTAAACAATTCTGCATTAAAAATATGTCCTGTTACAATAGCAAAATCTCTGGTTTTTCTCAAAACCAGCAAAAGTGGAAGAAAAGCACTCCACAGCAGGCTCAGAACGACTAATCACCCTTAACTCTGCAACCCGTTCATAGCAGTTTCTGACCCTGTATCGATCTGTGCCTCTGCATTTTATACTTGCTAGCAAACTGCTTCTCCTTCCACGACGGTTCGTTTCATCTTCCAGATTGCTTCGTTTCACCTTCCCTGCCTTTCCATTGCTTTTTGATTTTGTGCTCGAGATCTTCTCTGTGAACTGTAACGCCTCTGCAACCCTTACACATGTACGCCACGTGTTCCGCACTTTTCTGCATTTTTGTAATGGCCCCATGTAAATCGCGATGTTTTTATGCATGCAGCTTTGCTCCTTTGCTTTCACCACGAAAATGTGACATGTCATGATATCGTGACATTTTCCTGCCAATAGCCTTGTCCACCTTCCAGCACAACGAAAATGATACATGTCGCGATATCACGACGTTTTTCTGTCAGCAGCTTTGTTTCTCATCATGCATCGTGAAAATGATACATGTCGCGATATCGCGACATTTTTCTCGCTTGCCTGGGCCGCAAAAACGTGACATGTCACGATATCGCGACACTTTTTCATTTTTGCCAGCGATGGAGCAACATGTCGCGATATCGCGACACTTTTTCATTTCGGCAGCGACGGAGCGACATGTCGCGATATCACAACTTTTCTTTTTTGGTAGCGACGGAGCGACATGTCGTGATATCGTGACAACTTTCGACCGCGACAGAGCGACATGTTGCGATATCGTGACACTTTTTCTCCTTAGTGAAATTTTTCTTTTTTCTTTGATTTTTTAGCATCTGGGCTACTGTAGTTTTCTTTGAAAGCATGCAAAAAAGGTGGGTACCCAATTTTGGGGTGTGTTGTGGATCAACCACAAAAAATGGTGACTCTTGTCAAATGCTCTTGAGCATTTTGGTGAGAACCCAACCTAAAACATACAAGCTTAGATACAAGCGTCAGCACATAGAAGATAAACAAATATCGACAGATCAAAAATACATGAAACATCAGAATCATTAAGTATCAGCTTGGTGTGTGCAATGTGTTTCATCACCTATCATTCGAACTTGTTCAACATTCCATTGTCAGTTTCACTTATGATTTGTATACAAGGCTATGAATGATTTGTGTAGGATTTGATGTATGATGAAGATGCTAGGGATGTAACAACCTAGTTTATAAATGCTCAAACATTCTAATATCATGGACAAACATATTAAAAATTTCAAACCCTCTTAGGACCAAAAATATGTATACTGAATTAATTTACTAGATCCCATAGTTGGTCATGTGTCACTACCATCTTGAACCCATGTGCAAGTGTGAGTGAAATCAAAACTTTGGGGAATAGGATTCCCAACCTAAGCAAGATGGGAATTGAACCCTATCCTTACTATTCTGATTTGGAGTTCATTACCTCATCTTGAACAAAATAATTTAACCTATTATGGATGAAATGGTCAGGCTAGTCTATCCATATGAGCAATCAGTGGTCTTGCTTTTAGGCAAGACATGTTGCCACGCATGAGCATACTTAACCCCATAATCCATGACTTGGATTCATTCATTCTTTTTCTTTTATTTCTTGGACCTTTGGGATGACTACCCATCCTTGCTAGGGACATGTAGTATGATCCTTCCAATCCAATATTTATGAAATGGGAAATATTAATTTTTTATTACTTGGACCTTTGGGATGACTACCCATCCTTTGCCGAGGACACGTAGTACAATCCTTCCAATCCAATATGGAGATGAAATGGAAAAAAATAGTTTTACTTTTATTTCTTGGACCCTTGGGATGACTACCCATCCTTTGTAGAGGACATGTAGTACGATCCTTCCAATCCAAGCCTTATGATGAAATGGGAAAAATGGAAGCTTTGGGGAATCAGATTCTCAACCTAAGCGAGATGAGAATTAAGTCCTATCCTTACTACTCCATGTAGGTCAAATCAGAGCTTTGGGGAATTGGATCCTCAACCTAAGCGAGATGAGGATTTAACCCTATCCTTACTACTTTGATTTTAGGCTTTAAGCTTGATGGAAATGGTAAAAACCACTGTTTTAAGGATTATGTTACATGATAGGATAGACATGAAATATTCTTTTCACCTTACCTTTTCATCCAAGTATGGTTTTGACCATTTTGCTCAAGATTATTTTTAATGTGCATGGAATGTGCTTGGTTCAAGATAGCTTGGGTAGCAGTTCCCAACCTTAGGATCCTTTTAATATATGTTATGTAATAATCCTAAGAGGATTCAACACCTTCTCAATGATTGCACATGAAATGAAAATGTAACTGAGATGACATGTATATGCAATGTAGAATATGACATGAGATATGAATGCACTACTTCTTTTGGAATATATCATCTATTTTACCATAATGTGCAAAACTGACAACTTCATGCATCACAAGATTCAAACGATATTATTTAAATGTTTGTGTTACTTGTGGAGCTTTCTACAACATAATTCCAATGTTTCATATTCTCCTGATTTTAGGCATAAGTTGACATCTCAAACTTTCTTCTTCTTCTTCTTCTTTTTTTATCAAAACAAACCAAACACGTCAAATGAAATCAAACACACAACTTAAATCCTAATCCAAATAGCAATCCCAAAATGAAACTCGAAAACACAAACTCAAACCAAAACCAAAATTTATATACAATATAGTACAAGATGATGCCAAGATTGGACTATTACTTTCCTGGATCCCAAACATGATTAGAACATTTCAAAAGACATATGTCACAATACACATGCCAAATGTTGTAGGAATCCAACAACAATAAGATCAAACCAAGCAATGCAAAAAATTTCAACTTGCCATGCTTACCATACCAATTTGATTTAGTTCTATTTATCATAGGTGAGATTCAAATCAAATTGATTAGACAATGGTTGGTATTCAATTTTATTTTGTCTATTCTTTAAAGTGTAAGTTTCATCATTCCATTCATGATTTAGAAGTAGGCTTTCCTTTTCAAATGTGAAATATTGCAAACAAGAGCCTATTTCTAAAAGTCTTGAATTCAAATTATTTTTTGAGATTTTGAAGCAATCAAAATAAATCAAAACTTGAAACACATCACCAAGATTTGACATTTCATCATTAATGACATTAGCATCCAAAGGGACATCATGTAACCCATCACTTAAAATTTTTGTGGCTACTACAAAAGGTAAAGATTTCACCTTGTCACCCATACTCAACCCATCATGATTAGAATTTATCACAACTTTATGAGTGTTAGTAGCTTTTTCTTTTTCTTCATTGTCTTCTTCATCATCCCACACCTGTTCAAAAACACCAAAGTTAGGCACCCAATCAAACATGCGTCCATATTTTTCAAAACAAGAGCCTAATTTTTTAAGATATGTGTCATGTGACACTTTTTCATGATCAATGGCTTGAGTTGCCTCAAAATCCATATTTTTATTAGGATCATCAATAGTATCCAACCCACACCACTTAGGCTTTGCAATTTCATCATTTTGATATGGCATAGACAATGTAGAAACAATAGGTGGATCAAGATTTTTTATTTCTTGCCCCTCAAGGGGAACAAAAACAATTGATTCTCCTTCTTCATCCATGGTAGTAAAATCATTATACTTCTCCAACTTTTGATGAGATTCCAACTCTTCTTCCAAAACATTCTTAGATTGTACAGGACTTGTAATATCCTCATATGAAAGGGCAAGTATTATCCTGCATATCAATAGGCACACAAATTTCATTACCAGTTTTGGAATGAGCATACTCTTCCCAAGAATCATAATGATCATCTTTCAAAATCAAATTGTGATGCTCAACTATTTCTTCTTCATCTTTTAATTCATCAACATGTTTCTCATCAAATTTATCTTCACCTTCCTTAGATGGTTCAATTACTTCCAAAATTGGGTTATTGCTTGTATTCAAATTGATAAGGCTATCATAATCCTCATGTGTAACCCATGATTCAATTTTATCACAATTTGGAAGGTGTGGATTCTCTTGGTCATCATTTTCAACAATGTCATCCGAAACAGATTCATCCTCATAGAATTCATCTTTTGGTGAGTCAAGGGTTTCCAATTTGTCACATGTTTCAATACTAGTTGGATCTAATACTCCTTCCTTGCCTAAAATCATATTCTTATGAAAATCATTAGAATTGATTTTAGAAATATCCTTTGATTCAAGATGAGTATTTTGAAGTTGATTCATACTTAAGAAATATGGTTGATCTTGCATAGTAGGTTGAGGATTTTGAAATTGATTGAAGCTTGGGAATGATTGTTGATTCTGAAATTGATTTACACTTGAATTTGGTTGAGGTGGATAAATCATTGGATGGGTAAAGGATGTATTAAATGATTGAAGATTATACGATCCAAAACCCCCACCATAATTTTGACAACTCAATTGTTGCTCAATTGCCATTGCTTGAGTATAAGCTTGTGTCAAAGATGTGATTTGAGGCATCCCTTGCAAATATGTGGAAATGAGTGGGTCAAGAGCATTTACATATATTTGGAGAGCCATTTCTTATTGAAGAGCATAAAATGTCACTAATTGAGCATATAATCCAAAGAACCTTTCAAAAAATGACTTCACATTTTCACTTGGTCCTTTTTTAATAGTGAAAAACTGCTCATACATGCGGATTGGGTCAACTTGCTTTTTGTTGAATTGATTAAGAAATGCTACCTCTAGTTGAGCCCAAGAAGTGATAGATCCTAAAGGCAGACTTGTAAACCAATCAAATGCCACTTTGTCCAAGGTGTAAGGGAACATTTTACAAACAACATCATCATGCCAAATTGTTAAGTGATTCACAACAAATTTGAATGCTTGAATGTGTTCTCCTCGCGATATTTGTCCCGTTAGACAAAAATCGAGGAAGACATCTCTCAAAACCAACGGGCAAATAATGTTGAACTCCTGGTATGTTCAATGGGCTACCTGTCATCCACGGTGAAAACATAGCCATTAGTGAATCTTAAAGAATATAACTTTAATATCAAAATTATTATTTTTTATTATTATTATTTTTTTTATTTTTAAATTAAATTAAATCACATTATTCCTGTATGAACAATCAAAGCGTTAGAAAAATGCATAGCAATTCATGTCCTCCTTTTAATAGTACAATGTTGTATTGTTAAAAGAGGTTTAAAGATAATAACCAATAGGGCATGAAATATTCAAAATTTAAATCCCTATAGCATTTAAATCAATCTGAAATAAACCGGTTCTGCCCTCCTTCTAGTGCCAAAATGTTGAGTGGTATTTTCACCCAATTGTGAAAGTACACTATTCCTTAGGATTTGGGTTCCAAATCCCCTCTTGCAAAGAAGTCAAACAAACAACTTCTCCAAGGTCTTCGCTGTATTAGCATTTGCAACTGTGTATTAGTAATCTCAAATAAAGATATTCGATTAAAATGCTTAGAACACCTTAGTGATTGCAAGTAACTATAAACAAGGGGTAATGTTGGTTTATTCCATCATGCAGCTTTAGTGATTGTTCATTATTTTATGTTTTTTTTTCAGATTTTGTAATTTTTTTTTTTAATGTTCATTAAACCTTTTGGAAAATAAAATAAAATAAACAAAAAGAAATACAGAAAATTAAAAGTAGAACACATTCAGTCTGATGCTATCCTATTCCGAAAAAACCGAATACGTGAGAGTTTCATACATGCAACCTAGCCTATTTGACCTGCAAAACAAACACAATCAAAGTAAACTAGGTGCTAGCTCCTAGGGTTTAAAATAATTTTTAGATTGCAGACATTCACATGAAATAACCCAAAACAATGGCATGAATTTCATTTATAAATCTGAAATCTGAAAGGAGAAAAATAGAATAGTTAAAATGAAGCATGCAAAAAAATTCTCATCCTTTCTTGCCCATAAAATGCAAATTTTTGAACAATTCTACATTAAAAATATGTCCTGTTACAATAGCAAAATCTCTGGTTTTTCTCAAAACCAGCAAAAGTGGAAGAAAAGCACTCCACAGAAGGCTCAGAACGGCTAATCACCCTCAAATCTACAACCCGCTCGCAGTGGTTTCTGACCCCGTATCGATCTATGCCTCTACATTTTATACTTGCTGGCAAACTGCTTCTCCTTCCACGATGGTTCATTCCGTCTTCCAGATTGATTCGTTTCACCTTCCCTGCCTTTCCATTGCTTTTTGATTTTGTGCTCGAGATATTCTCTGTGAACTGTAACGCCTCTGCAACCCTTACACATGTACGCCACGTGTTCCGCACTTTTTTGCATGTTTTGTAACGGCCCCATGTAAATCATGACATTTTTATGCATGCAGCTTTGCTCCTTTGCTTTCATCGTGAAAATGTGACATGTCACGATATCGCGACATTTTCCTGCCAACAACCTTGTCCGCCTTCCAGCATAGCGAAAATGATACATGTCACAATATCGCAATGTTTTTCTGTCAACAACTTTGTTTCTCATAATGCATCGCGAAAATGATACATGTCACGATATCGCGACATTTTTTTGCTTCGGGCCGCGTGGATGCAACCTGTCGTGAAATCGTGACGCTTTTCTCTTTCGGGTTGTCTCGCTGCTTTCTGTCATGAAATCGTGACGTTTTTCACTTGGTACGCCTTCGGCCGTAACCTGTCGCAAAATCGTGACGTTTTTCACTTGGTACGCCTTCGACCGCAACCTATCGCAAAATCGCTATGCTTCTCCGTTTCGGGCCCCCTTTGTTGTTTCCTGTCACGAAATCGCGACGCTTTTCCGCTTCATGCCCCTTTGTTGCTTTTTTTCACAAAATCGTGATGCTTTTAGCACCTTGCCCTGTTTGACTGGTTTGACCGCGATTTTGTGACATGTCGCGATTTCACGACAATTCTCCATTCTGTCTTTCTCTCTCCTCTCTGGACCGCGATTTCACAACACGTCGTGAAATCGTGACAATTTTCGATCAATGCCTCTTCCTGCTTGCCTAGGCCGCAAAAACGCAACATGTCGCGATATCGCGACAACTTTTCTTTTTCGGCAGCGACGGAGCGACATGTCGCGATATCGCGACAACTTTTCTTTTTCGGCAGCGACGGAGCGACATGTCACGATATCGCGACAACTTTTCTTTTTCGACAGCGACAGAGCGACATGTCGCGATATCGCGACAACTTTCGGCCGTGACAGAGCGACATGTCGCGATATCGTGACACTTTTTCTCCTTAGTGAAATTTTTGTTTTTTTCTTAATTTTTTAGCATCTGGGCTACTGCAGTTTTCTTTGAAAGCATGCAAAAAAGGTGGGTCCCCAATTTTGGGGTGTGTTGTGGATCAGCCACAATAGATCTATTGAAATATAAATTTCTAACCCATCTTGGATCCCCTGCAACATTTTCTGCTAAAATATTGATCATAAACCACAAAAATATTGGCCGCTAGGGCCCGAAGGCCCTAAAAACCAACCTTTGGAGCTGCTTGCACTCAACCCAGATGAAACCCTCGCATATCCGCTTGCCAAATATCTCGTTCACACATCTTATCATTTGATTTGATTTCACATATTATCATTTTATTTGATTTCACATATCAGAATGAAAGGATGCTTTTATTTGATTTGATTTGAGTTCACATATTATTATTTGATTTGATTTCACATATTATCATTTGATTTGATTTCACATATTATCATTTGATTTGATTTCACATATCAGAATGAAAATATGCTTTCATTTGATTTGATTTGAGTTCACATATTATTATTTTATTTGATTTCACATATTATCATTTGATTTGATTTCACATATCAGAATGAATGGATGCCATTGGATACTCTATATAGCATAGCCCTCTGATTTGATTATGTATTATTTTATTACACATGTGTTACACATATTATTTGGTTACACATGATTTGATTATTGGATTATCTGAAATGTGTTACTGGATATTTTATATATCGTTTTACAATAGCCTTGTTATTGAAGTATTAGTCCATAGTTTCTATTTTCTTGTAGATTTGTAATGTATAAATCGTTATAGGCAACTTGTGAAAGTAAATGTCTATACTGCATTTTCCATCATTTCAAATTAATTCATATAACATAAAATAACATCTTACTACATCCACATACTTCAAAATTACTTAATATATCAACAAAAACAATAAAAAATAACAACATTCAAAATCAAGTTTCCTAGAGATAACACATTTTTTTGGAAATGTTCTCTTTCAAGAAATTTACCATTCATTCACAATTTACAAAACATATCAAACGTTATTTCTTCCACTTCAAATTAAAAACAACAAACTTCTACATCATCATAAGTAATCAAAACATAGTAATAATTAAAACAAAATAGTCTCTTTCATTGAATTCAATTTTTAAATAAGATATCATTCATTCGCAATTTACAAAAACTATCAAACATTATTTCTTCCACTTCAAGTTACTTAATACATTAAAACATATAATAATAACATAACAACATTCAAACAAAATTTCCAATAGATAACACATTTTTCGGAAATAGTCTCATCCATTGATTTCATTCATTTGATATTTACAAAAAATATCAAACATTATTTCTTCCACTTCAAATTAAAACATATAAATAATAAAAAATAAAATTTCAAAATGATAATACGAATTTTTTAGAAATTGCCTCTATCATTGATTTCAATTTAAAAAAAAATACCAGTCTTAATAATTTTTAAAAATATAAAGATTTTTTGTTTCACTTCAAATGCAACACAACAAACTTCTATTATTTTCCAATGTTTTTTGAAGTTCCACCCACATCTACCCCAATATCCTTTTCTTCTAATGCCTCAACCCTAACCAAACTATCTGTTGTAGTATTGATCCCCGATAACAAGGCACCCTTTTCCTTTCCTGGATCTTCTTTGAAAGGTGCATTCAGATCCTTCTCATTTTCTTTAATTTTAGCCTCGACATCCAAGACCCCATCTTTGATAATCCTCTTCAACAAATTATTTTCTCTAACCATCTGTTGTAACCTCTTCTTCAATTCAATAGCAATATTAATGATAATTTTTGCAGTCTTAATCAAAATTTTCATGGCACCGACTTATTGCTTTAGGTGCTAGAAATTAGACTACAAAAAATAAATGAAAAAAGGTTAATATTTATAAACAAAACATATTTAACAAAAAAAATTAGTTAGATGTAAAACTTACATCAACTATAAGTCATGCTATTTCTGCAACTACTACTTTATTCTGATCTAGTGCCCATTCATTGAAATATGTTTGGGCTTCTGCATTGAGGTTTTCCAAATGATTCAAAAAAATGGCCAAAATTTCATCTCTGTATGTAGACTCGACCTCCATAGTGCCAGATTCAGCTTTATGTAGCAAGGCATCGAGCTTTTGGAGCTCATTCTCAATCTTTAAAAATAACTCTTTTCTTTTTGAAAAATTCTTATATCGGCCATTGATGGATTTAATAAAAAACTTGGCTTGATATTCCCATTCTTTCAATTTATCAATATCCGAAAGAAGAGTATTATGAACTACAACTTTACATCTATCGACTAATAACACATTTTCAAAAAAATTAGGATATCATCTTCTGTAACACTACGGGCGGTGACTTGTTGTGGGGCGGAGGGGGAAACTTTAATGGCATCTACATTGACATATTCTTCTCCATAAATTCCCTCTTCATCCTCAAGAATATCACTTGCCTTTAAAGGGTAATTTTTAGGATTCATACCCTGATAAAGAAAGCCACATTCTAGAGTTCCCGAGGGCATTTGAGATGCACTCTCAACATTTGAAAATTTCTCCAAGGTTAATATCAATACAATAGAAACATTAGGTGATGGCACATTTTGTGTCTCTATAGAACTTATTTCTTGATGAGGTGGCGGTGTGAGGAACACTTTACCATGCATGTGTGATTGGTTCCTCATAGGTGGAACCTACTGTGGATGGACAGGAACTTGCATTGAATGGATAGATAGTGGAACCTACTATGGATGGATAGGAATTGGCTATGGTTGTGGTTGTGGCTGATCAGATGGTGGAGCCATCCTTTTTTTAGCCTTTTGAATCTAGTAGGTCCCTCTATTAAATTTTACACAAAAACATAAAATTAATCTTGTGTAAATAACAATAGCATTAAAAAATATTTATTTAAACCATACATACCAGACCCAGACTCTACAGCCATTGATATTTCAACCATTTACCCTTTGTCTGAAAAATACGTAAAACACATTAAAAAAAATAATTTTAAGTCATTAAAATAAATCATTTAAAAAAATATTTTTGAACAATGAAGAGTAAGGTTACCTTGTGGGTTGGAGGTAACCTCTTCGATGTTGACAGTAACTGTTTCTCCAGTAAAAGTTATCGCAGGTGTATGCTGAATCTGATGACCATGAGACCTCACACATTTGGTGGGAGTTATTGGTTATGACTGCGTGTCAGAATCAGATGATACTTCCTGAATCCTAAATACGACATCCCTTTTACTTGAATACTGAGATGCTCTTCTCTATTTTCAAAACAAAATTAGAGAATAAAAATATAGAATGAAAAAAAAAAGAAAACAAAGATATTTCAACAAATATGTTTACTTGTATCTCATCATCAGACATGCCAATAGAAAAAAATTGAGGTGCAATGTAGTGGGAGGACTGCTTTGTTGAAGGTTGAAATAAGCTTCCTGAAATAAACAAAGAATAAAATTGTTGGTAGTCACTGTATAAGCAGAAGATTGAATTTTTTGGGCACTCAAAAGGTCATGTTTCAGGTGGTTGGAAATGTGCGTGGACCAGTCAAATCTACCACCACCAATACAATGAAGCAATAAATAAAGTGCCCAAAAAGGCATTTCTATAGGTTGCCCCTACAAAATAAGCCTTGCCTGAAAAAATTCAATGCAAGCATGTAGAAATTTGTCTCCAACATTCGAAATGTTTAAGCCCCTTTTGGACTTAGAAGAATTAACTGAAAAAAAGAGACAACATTATTAGAAAACAAAAAGTACAACAAGGAGAACATTTTTAGAGAAATGAAACTACAGTAGAACAATTTTTAATGTTAAATAAAAAATAAAATTTCAAATTATACCTTTCAGATTGTTAGAATGAATAGAGTAAACGGTTCCTAGGGTGGATTTATCATCGTCGGTTAAGGCGTACTAGTTGTTCACCAGTACACCATCCAAAAATGGTAGCCCTGTTAGTCATTGCACATTAGAGGGTTTAACCGAAAAAATAATTTCCTTGTTATCCAAATGTATCAAAACAGTGGACACATCATGGTTGTAACAAGAAAGGATCCGTTGTATCAATTGAACGTTAATGTTCAACTGTGGCATCTTCAACACACCAGCAAGTCCAGTGGTGTAAACCCATTGGGAATCTCTATCAAGAGTGTTGAAAATGCTCTTGAGATTGGGGTAGAAGATGTACTTGAAATGCACTTTAGAGGGAAGAGGAGAGGAACAACTAGCCATCTCTGAAAAGAAGTAGGAAAACACTTAGAAATACTCTGAAAAATACTACCTAAACTTTCTAAAAATTATTCTAGAACGCTCTAAAAATGATGCCAAAATGGTACTAAAATGTTGTCAAAATGCTCTAAAAACACTGCCAAAATGCTCTGAAAAAATTGCCAAAACGCTCTGAAAATGCTTGGAAACCACTGTGGAAAATGCCCTGCAAATACTAGAAAAAGGTTTAAAATTGCTCTGGAAAACACTGTGGAAGAGGAAAAAAAGACCCTACAAATGAATTTATAGATTTTTGCATGGCGAAAGTTAATAGATGAATGACACGTGGTAGAATGGAGGACATGTGGCATCATCTAATTGACAAATTATAGTGGTCATCTTGTGGCACTCACCATCTGCCAGTCGCCACATGCCACATGATATCTACCAGTCGCCTTGTGCCACTCGCCATCTTCCAGTCACCTTCTACCACTTGCCATCTACCACTCGCCTTCTGCCACTCACCTTCTGCCAGTCGCCTTCTACCAGTCACCTTATTCTAGTCACCTTGTGTCACTAGCCATCTACTAGTCGTATTCTACCAGTCGCCTTTTGCCAGTCGTCTCCTACTAGTTGCCTTCTGCCACTCTCCATATTCCAATTGCCTTCTGCCAGTCACCTTCTACCACTCACCTTCTGTTAGTCGCCTTCTGCCACTCGCCTTCTGCCACTTGCCTTCTGCAATTCACCTTCTGCCACTTGCCTTATGCAACTCACCTTCTGCAACTCACCTTTTAGCACTCGCATTTTGTCACACGCCTTATGATAATTTTATTGATAATTTTGGTGGAAAAAAAAATCGCCATGTTTTGAAAAAATTTCTTCGAAAATATGAAAAATTCACCCCAAAGTTTATACATTTTTCACGTTGATTCACACCAATTTGATAAATACTTTTTTGGTACTACCTCTTATGCATAACCATGTTTGCAACTGATCGATATGTGTCAATAGGAAGGTCTCTGCAATCGATCAGTATTTATCAATTGATAATTCTCTACATGCAATTGGCCATAGTCAATTGACAATACTTTGCAATAGATCATCCTCTACAACTGATCAACATACTAACAAGATGTCTACAACTGATCAATTTTTATTGATTGACAATCCTCTGCAATTGATCAATATGTACTGATAGGAAGTCCTCTACAACAAATCATCACACTAATAATTCTCTACATGCAATTGGCAACAGTCGATTGACAACACTCTACAACTGATTGGTTTATGATGATTTTCTAAAATTGTTTCACGTTTTTAGGTTTCTACAATCGATCAACATATGACAATTGACACTATGCGATAGATTATTTTATGTTGAGTTTCTATCCTCTTAAATTGATTCACCTTTTTAGGTTCCTACAACTGATCGACATATATCAATTGACACACCTTTGCAATAGATCGGTTTATGTTGAGAGGTTGTCCTTTAAAACCAATTCACCTATTCAGACTTCTATAACTAATTGGCTTATGTCGATTGAAACACCCCTACAATAGATTGGTGTCAAGTTTTTGGAACTGATCGATGTCTTCTGATTGAAAATCCCCTATAATCGATCAATAAATATATCAACTGATAATATTTTTTTCGTTGCTTTAGATCTATTTTTGAGTTTGTGTGTTTTAGATGTATGTTTATCGATATCTTGTTAAGTATTTATACAGGTAGTATATGTGGCGAATTGGGCAGGAAAAAAAATATTTAGAATTTGAAGGCAAATGGTCCATGGATTTGGGTGAAAGTGGTTGGCAAAAAATAGGATAATTTTTATCAGCGTCGGGAAAACCGACCCCAAAAAATATGTCCACCTCAAAAATTTTGGGCGAATGGGCCTGAGTGAAAGGTCCCAAAATTAGCAAATTCAAAATTTTAAAAATCCTAACTTAATTGATGACTCCCTACCTTAGTCTTAAGGTAAAGAATGAGGAACTCCTTGTAGATAAAAGAAGATAAATCTAGGAGTGAAAGAAGAGAAATTTATCCTTTGGAATATTCTTTGTATGAGGGATTTGTAGAAGACTTCGAGAAGGGATATGATATCAAAATTTGGATAATAGTTCTAGTAAATGAGCACTAAGAAATTTTGGTAGAATAAATTTTATCTTTCCTCTTCATTTGAATTTATGATCTAATATTGGATTTATTGGATGTTAAATAACCTTGATTGACATTCTATCTATGTTTATTTAGTATTTGAGCCTAGTTTAGTGATAGCATTGACCAAATATAGGCATTCATGTTAATCATTATATAAAATAATTTAAAATACTTATGACTACCTATACAAGACAAGAAAGGTTCAAATCCAATTTTGTAAAATGGTATGAGTGAGATTTCCTATGTCAACATTATAATTGGAAATATGACATTATAGAGCTTTACTCTGATCATGATAGAGCAATGCTATTGTTGAAAAAATTCTTTAAGCTAGTAAAGTGATAATTAAAAAATAGAGAAATGGAGACCAACCTAGGGATATTCTATTGAGCCTAAGGGGTCTCTAGGTGGTAAACATATGATTAATCATATCCTAGGGGATATTTTGGAAATGGGATGGAATATTAATGGGTATTATAAAAGTTTGGACCTCAAGGCCTACACTCCCTTTCCCAAGAACCATAAATCAAAAAAGGAAAAGGAAAAATGCATGCTTAAAATTTGAATTAGCATGTTTCCTTATGTACACTCATCATACTACATTATAAAATGTTAAACAATTAGGACAAGTGTCCAAGTTTGATTCTATGAGTGTGAAAATTATTTTAAGGGATCTTCATAAATTTCTAAGAATTTTTTATATTTATCAATATGTTTGGATTTTTAATGGACTAAATAGGATAGTCAAGAGTGGAATTCTAAGGCACAACCATAAATAAATTGCGATAAAGACTTCTAGACATGCAAGATACATAGATAGGATTTTGATGACTTAGATATTTTGGTGTTTTAAGATAAAATTATTAATATATGGTATGATTCATTGGGGAGTATGTAGCCACAAATATTATTGATGTTTTTCATAAAGGAATAATCATGGATATTTCCTTAGCCTATTTTCACTTGATATATGAGGATTCAAATCAAGATATTACATGGATAAATTCAAAAAGTTATCACACTTGCATCTCTTCCATATTTGCTAGAGAAGTACTACATCCCTAAGCCATTGTATTATATCTTAGAGATTAAGAGTATATACATAGTCACTATTTTTTTGTATGGGAACAAGGACTAGACTACGTGTAATAGGTGGACCAAGGTATATTAGTGGTCATGGAGTAGTTGAATGAGATAATAGTAGAGCAATAAACAAGTTATTCAATAAACTAGTAAGAAATCAATATTTAGGATATTGGATATACTAGTAGGTAAATAAATGGGGAAAATATTAGTTAGGTTAGGAAAGAAGCTTATGGAAAGGATCTAGGACCTGATCAAGGCATAAATTTGAGGTTGAGTAAGGATAAAATTAACTCAAGATAGGATAGTGCCCATGCCTAGGCCTTGTTGTTTTCTAAGATAGAAATACTTAGGATATTTTGGGATGGCATATAGTCACCTTGTATATGAAAGCTATAGACATAGATATATTCTTGTCAGGTAGAGATGTGAGTATTTGGTATTTATTTATTATAGATATTGATACTTTTATTTATGGGACATTGTTATGTTGGCTACTTAAAAATTATATTTTATGGATGGAATATTGTATTTTTATTATAATATGGTTTATATTTATTCTATTAATGGATGGAATAATAAATGAAAATAGAAATAAGAATGGATGAGGGTCTATATTTTTATTTAAGAACTTGGAAACATAACAAAAGACTTAAATCATTTAAAAAGTATTACTAGAACATGAACTCTCTTTCTTTAATGTCTAAAAAGTGATCTAATGCAAGATATAGTCAAATAATTAAGACTAAGATATTAATGAAAAAAGTAATTCCTATGTAAGTTAAGGACCCAACTACCTTGATCTTGTTTAGCTTATTAACACTATTTTGACATGATAATAATTTGGTGAATCATATTCTAAATAATCTAAAGGAAACCATTATTTTTTAATAAGGGATTATCATAAGATTTATTTTTTAGACCCACAAATATGATATTAAAGTATATTTTTGCTTTTAATTTTTTTTAATTTGAAGAGACTTTATCAATGACAATGAATGCCTTAGTTCATAGATGCCTTATGCAAGTTGTGAGTTCCTCCATAGCTCAATTTGAATTTCTATTGTCCTTAGGGCCTATTGATTAATCTAAATGTGGGTGCTTAATTTTGTAAAATCATAAGTCAAGAATGTAAACAAAAAATGTGATGAATATGAGAGTGTTATTTGAAGAGTGAGATCCCACAATTATGTGAAATTAGTCCAATTATTTAAAAGTCAAATTTTAAAAAAGGATAGCAAATGAATTATAATCTATTTATTATAGGGTACATGAATTAATTTAAATAAAATAATATTAAGACATGTATCTATTGATGGGTTCAATGAACTATATTCCTTCTAATGAACATAAATTGTAATAGACATACCTCTAGAGGGTAGGGATGGACTTTACTATTATATTAATGACTCAACATATCATGATATGCCTCATATACTTATAAATATTTTAGTTTAATGAAGGCAAACAATGAACATAGAAAATAAATAACAACTAATGAAATGGAAAATAATTAGTAACAAGAATATAAAATATCAAAAAGAAGAAAAAAGGTGGAAGAAGATAGCAGAAGGAAAACTAGAAAGTAATATACCAAATAGTAGAAAGAGAAGCAAAGGAAAATAAAAAATAATAAAATATGATAAATATATATATGTATAGATATATATATATATATATATATATATATATAATTATATATATATATATAATTAAATAAATAAAGTACAATATTAAGGTTTCAAAAATATGAATGAAATAATCATGGTAAAGTAGTCTTACAAATAAAGCAAGCAACTGTTAATAATATTCTAGTAGAGCTAAAGTGTAAATTTATGGTTTGTTCTTAGCGGAGTAGATGAATTAAGTGCAATAAAAATGAACTTTAATAAAAAAAATATCCCAAAATTGATATGAAAGTGTTTTATGTGTATGTATATATTCATAGAAGCAACTATTATTAACCTTATTTAAAAAGAAAAGAATTTTTGTGAAATGTTTAAATTTAAACTCATGTAAGAAGAAAAAGAGGATAGATTTGAAGTAAATAATGATATCTTTTGATGTATATTATGCAAAATTAACAATAAAAAATAATTGATTTTTAATTCTTAAAAAAATATGACCATGCCATTTAGTTGTAAAGTTTCAAGATGTAATATTGTAGGAAAATTATTCTTTAAAATGATATATAATTGGGTAACATCGTCTCAAAAGTACTAAGTAATATAAAAAGGTAAAATATATGAAGTATGTTAAACATATCACAATCATAAGATAAAATTATAATAATTAATACACATAATCCTCCTAAATTGCTCTACCAAATACAACATAAAGAATAGAAAGTGGAGGTCGTAAGGATGTTAAAAACCTTTAAAATAGCCAATGATGAAAGGGTATAAACATTACAACCAAAATGACCTTAATTGTATATTGTCATGCCAGTTTAAAGAGAGCGAGAAGAGGGGATGAAGACCGCAAGATCTAGATTGCATTTCAAATTGAAAAGATATAATCCCTATGGATATTGAGTGTGGATCCAGATGGCAAAGAGTGAGAATATTATGCCAATGGAAGGGGAGCTTAGAGGGGCAGATGAAAATTAGGGGATCTCTAAGGTTCCAAAAAAAATGTTGGTTTTCTCCTTGGAAAATGAAGTTCTTGTTGGCACTGAACTATTGTTGGCTCCAAGGAAGCTATCGAGCAAGATCAGTAAGGTGATATTTGTCTCTTTGGGTAGTTTGATCAAGAAGCTAGGTATTGGATCATGTAGACTGAGTGTTCCTCTAAGTGATGATGATCTGTCCCTAGGATTGAACGTTCATCATCCCTTTGTTCCTAGTTTCTCAATTGTGATCTCTCTTTCCTTAAAGCTATTGGTTGCTAGGTTGGAGAGTTGGTTGGGTTGGTGGGGATGGTAGAGAGGTGGCAGAAGTTGGAGTTGTGGTGGATGGTCAGTTTATCATCTACAATGGTGTTTTGAACTTGTTTTTATTTTTGGTGTGCATGTGGGGTTAGAACCCACAAGGATTTAGGGGAATATACCCTCTTTTTTTGGGATCTTAGGGTTTTTATTTCTGGTGCTTGGTCAAGATAGGAATACCCATGAGATTTTTGTGGTAGTGATCATGGTTCCTAGGGCTGTAGTTATAATGTTCAGTATGATGGTATTTATGGCTCACATAAGCAATGACTGATGTTGGTGGTTCCATTATTGGTTAGTGGATCCAGAGTATATCCAAAAAAATTTGATGTTGGATTTTATTTATCCAAAGTTGGGGAGGGTTCGAGTCTCCTATTCTATTTCAGGCTCACAACCAAACTGGGGTAAATCTATTTGGCTTTTCATTTAGGTACTCTTCTTTAGGATGTTGGTGGCTTCTTACTGGATGTGGAGTTGAATCCATTGGACAATCTTGTTTTAGTCCTAGATTCCTAGTTCATGTTGTCCTCTTGTTGTAGTATTGATCATCTTATGCTTAGTTTATGGTGTTCAAGTCTACAAGCAGTGCTATAGTGAGCCTCCTTCCCCCTCGTGGTTGGGATGGGAAATTGTTAATTTAGTCTTGTTGAATTTATTGACTCAAATGCATGTTTCCCACCATGGGCAAGAAATTGAAAGCTTGAAATTTTTATTTTTCCTGGAGTAGTCATGAGATTCTTGGCTTGGGCGGGTAGTTGTACTATGATTTTAATTTTAAAACTTCCATCATGTGAATAATGTAGGACTAAAACAGGATTTTCTAGCTTCTCTTGTGGAATTTGGTTGCCTAGCTTTGTGGTTTCAATGTGGGTAATATTTGATTTAAACTTGGTCATGTTTGGTTCAATTTGGGTGGGAGCCAACTAAGATAGTTTTAGATTTATCTGAAGTTTGGTTTTTATTTCCCTTGGGTGGTTCAAACCTCCTTGTGTTTGATTGTGGAATCTATTTGGATGCTTGTATTTCTAGATCTTAGGTTTGGTGACCCTTTCAAAACCTCTTCTTTACCTAATAAAAAAATGATCTTAAATGTATAAAAAATAAACATTAGTGATATTAACTTTCCTAAAGATTCATCAACCATTGAAGAATTTATATAAATGAAGAAAAAGTGGAATAAAAAATATCATAACAAGCAATGTGTATGACTCAAGAGAAATAATGATAGGTGATGAAATATGTTTCAATACCAATATGAAATTTTTGGTATTTTTGCCATACTAAAAATAATTTTTTTAATTTTTCAAAGTATGAAGAGGCCCTAAAAGAGGAAGAAAATTGGATGAAATAATATTTAGATATTTCATTGTTGTAGATCATTTCTCAAGCTTTCGAATGATATATTACAATAGACAATCGGATCAATGAATCAAAAGTTATGGCTCTAGGAAGATGTACCACCAAAAATCCATTTTTAGGCACTTTTTGTTAAAAATCCATTGTTGGACACTTTTCTGGCAAAAATCATTTTTGGGGTGAAAATCCATTTTCGGGCACTTTTTTGGGCGAAAATCAATTTCAGGCAATTTCTCCAACGAAATTGATTTTCAAGCAATTTCTCCAATGAAATTGATTTTCAGGCAATTTCTCCAACAAAATAGATTTCAGGAAATTTCTCCAGCGAAAATGATTTCAGGTAATTTCTCTAGCGAAATCAATTTCAGGTAGTTTCTTCAGTGAAATTGATTTTTGGGCAACAAAATTAATTTGGTAAAGACTAGTTTTGAAAAATGACTAGGGGGTAGTCAAAATTAAATGTTGTTATTTCCCAAAATGATCCACACTTATACAATGTTTCTAATTTTTGAGTCACCACCCATGAAGATAAAAATGCTACCGATGATTCTTGTTGAGTCCCAATATGCTACCAACTATAAATGCTCACTAATTTTTGAGGCACCATTTGATTAGTTCGTTGCTACTGCTGAGGAAGAAAATATTACCGACCACACCACCGACTTGCTACCATTGCCACCATTTTATTTAATTCTTATTAAATTTTAGGGGTGAAATCCTCTATAAATATTGTAAAACTTGATAAGTTTGAGAGGAGGAACATTCTACTGAAAACTCTTTGAGTTTAATTTTTTGCATTAATTGAAATCAACTTTGGTTCCTAGATCAGTTGTGTATGTGATTGCTTTCTTCCTGTTATTTCTATTATATTCATGCCTTTGTTAGATAGATTAAATTTTGCATTTGAATTTAATTTCTAGTAAAGAAGTGAATGCTGAAATGCTTATTGGAAGTCATCTTTATAATCTGTGATTGGTTTCTATATTTTATTTCTATTAAATGTTGGTTAGAATTTGACTTGGTTATTTAGCTGCTAGTTTATCCCCACTCTATTTTTCTAGCTTATAGCCATATTTTCCATTTCTTTTAGTTATTTTCCATTTCTTTCTGTTATTTCCCATTCCTTTTCGTTAATTTCTTTCCCTAAACTTCATACCAATTTTAGAGTAGCAAGGGAACCAACCCTCTATGGAGATTGGCCTAAAGGACATTTCTTTCCTTCAGCCTTTCAATGTTGGTCGGGTCTAGGGTGCACATACATTTTATCCTTAGGCATATTCTTGACCAACAGAAATGTATTTTAAGATTTAAAAAGTAATTGTAACAATACTCCTCATAATTATATGAATACCAATGGAATTAAGAGATCAAATATGAAATAGAGAGAAAACTAATTGAATCTAGCCACTTAGAGAGGGTGAAGTCTCTTGCTATATACGTAATAAGAAATAATTTTTATTCGATGATAAATTAAATAAATAATTCTACCCATAAATATATGAAATAATGAATGAAACAACATGACCGATCGATGAACTGACACGTCTACTTAGAGAATGTTACATGGCTCCCCCCTTCAAAAATATTTATCTTCAAAGCTAGAAAATATTAGAAAATACTCTCAGGATCCCATGTAGCATCTTCTTCTGGAAGGTCCTACCACTTAATTAGGAACTCTTGAATTTAGCATGATCAGAGATTACATACTCTAGAATGTAGTATGGATTCTAGTTGAATATTTATATGTCCATCTTTATCAAGTAGTGGCAGCTCTGTTTGGGATTGCACCTTTTGGTCAATAACTTGTTTGACATGACACATGGAAAATTGGATGGATGCGAGATGACGGAGGAAGCTCTAATTGATATGCTACTTCACCAATGTGATGAACCACTTTGTAGATCCCATAATATCAAGGAACCAACTTCTGATTAGACTTGATCTTCAAGTACAATTGTTTATAAGTTTGTAAGTGCAAAAAGACCATATCTTTGATGTTTAATTATCATTTTGAATGATGTATGTCCTGTTGTTGCTTCATACAGTTCTGTACTTGGATCAAATTATATTTAAGAAGTTTAAGCATCACCTGACATTGTTGTAATAAATAGTCTACCCAAGCTACCTTGAAAGTGTCGGGAGCATAGTCTTCTATTGTTGGTGGCTTCTGACCATACAAGGTTTCGAAGGGATACATCTTATGGGAAAATTTGTAAGAAGTATTATACCACCATTATACTAAGGAAATCCATTGTATCTAGTGGTATTGCTTATTTTGAGCAAAACAACGAAGGTAAGTACCCACACATTTGTTAATAATCTTTGTTTAATCGTCTGACTAGGGGTGATATGCAGAAGATATACTCAACTTGGTACCACTAAGGTGAAACACGTCCTTCCAAAAGTGACTAGTGAATATAGGATCACGATCACTCACATTGGTATTGGTCATACCGTGTAGTTTGAAAATGGAATCAAGGAATACAAATATCAATGGAATTAAGAGATCAAATATGAAATAGAGAGCAAAAAAATTGAATCTAACCACTTAGAGAGGGTGAATTCTCTTGTAATATATGTAATAAGAAATAATTGTTATTCGATGATCAATTAAATAAATCATTCTACCCATAAATAGATAAAATAATCAATAAAATGACATGATCACTCAATGAACCAACACATCTACTTAGGGAATGTTACAGTAATTTCTTTATGATCTATTAATAATTCAAGATTTTATTAAAAAAGTTAATAAATACTCTTTTGTAAGGTTAGGTTGTGAAAAAAGGATAGGAGAACAATATAAAATAAAGAATAGAAAAAAAATGAAAAAAAGAATACATGGTGAAGTAAAAGTGAAGGAAAATAATAAGTAACAAGGACAAGAAAATTATAAAAGGGAAAAAAATAGTGAAAAGAATAAAAAAAAATAATAATAACAAATAATAGAGTGTGAATATCTAAGAAGGAAATTGGCCAAGTAAGAGTTTGTCTCTTAATTAAAATTGGTCTCAAGGAGTTCATTGTAAAAATATAGTAGTTTGAAGAAGATGAAGAATAAATTTAATAAAAAATCAATTTTGATATGCTTTAACTAACCTAACAAAAAAACAAAATGTTTTGTTTTTCATGAAAGTGGCCCTAAAAGAGTGAATAATTTTTTTTTTTTATTGAAATAATACTTTCTCATTAATAAACGAATAAAAAATACATCAAAATTACATCAGCTTGCGCAAAAGCAACAAGCAATCGGATCTAACATTCTTATCCAACTTAAGACATTGCTTCAAAAAACACTAGCATTACTTATTAATATATCAATGGGGGCCTCCTCTTTTCTAAAGACTTGATTACAACATCCTTTCCAGATACTGAAAAGGATAGAGATCCTGATGATATGCCAAAACACAAGGCAAAAAGAAGCACAATCCAACTGATCCCCAAAAATAACCCTCTTCCAGCTGATGAAGCCAGAAAACACACCGCTATAAAAATATGCTTGACAGTCTCTCTCCACCCACATGAAGAACAAGTATCTGAAATATGATAGATGTGCCTTGCTTTGCAAACCTATGAAACTTGGAAATCCTAAACGCCTCTTCCTCCACTTCTGATTAGTACAATTGAGACCCACCCGGCGTTCAGCACATCACCAATAGAAATTTTAGGGACCAAAGCATGATATAATCTTTCCAAATAGGACCCTGCAACTCGCTTGAAAGCTTATATAATTGCTCCAGAGGAAGAAGACTCTGAATCTGCTACACTGCATACTTATCTGAATATTTCAGCTTAAATCTAACAAGAAGTTGCTGCCAAGGCACCCAATTCCCAGTTTCCCTTTCCCAGATATCAGCCCATCTAAGCAAGCCTTTTTTGCTTAGTCTCTTACAGTGCAAGGTAGGATTATCAGCAACATAAACACCATTCTCCTGCCAAAGCCATATAGACCTACAAGGCAAAGACCATCCACGTCTGTCATCAAGAAAATCCCACTTGAATAATCTTATTAGGAAATTAAAAAAAAAAGTATATTAACAAAGTGAATAAGAATCAATAAGAGGGGATCAGGACCCATCATTAAAACCCATGTAAACTTAAATTTTCAAGCTGCAATCTTACGATAGTGGTAAGATATTTGGACTCTCTTTGAGAGGTCTAGGTTTTAAACCCCACTTAGTATGAGGGGACCAGAACCCCTCATAAAAACTTGTATAAAATTAGTGAAAATAAATTAATCAAGTAGCATTAGCTCAATTGGTTAGATTGAGGAGGTCCAAGTTTGAATCTTGTCAAATGATAGATGGATAATATTCGAGCTTTGTTGTAATACCAATATGTGGTGATGAGGAAACCACACTATGAGGTAAAATTGGAGGGAACCCCAAGCTCAATGAAGTATGAACCTCATTACTACTCCACTAGGATCAAGTTTGCAAGCAGGAAATGCAAGGTCCCCATTATCATTGACAAACAGGACCAGTTGGATGACTCCCTATCTTTCTCGGTTAAGTTGGAGAATACCCTACTTCAAAGAGAGGCCACCCCTTGTAATTCTCTTCCAATTAGTCTATGTTGGCCTCTCATGTGCCTTGTTGGCCATCTCTTTCTGATAAGATCCACCTTTAGGAACTTCATGACATCATGAAAGCTCTCTCCAAAGCTGCCAAGATGACCTCCCTTCTGATTCAAGTGAATGCTCTCTTGGAGAAGTACAAATACAAGTATAAAATTTTGGATGAATTCAAAAATTTGATGGGTGATGATGGGTGGACTGATACAAGCCTTGATACCAGCAACACTAGTACTTAACTCTACTATCCTACTTTACGAAATTTTTTATTTTTATCGAGGAGGTTTTTAATTTTTAGTTCCTCTTATCTCCTCCTCGTCTTCCCCTACAAGGTCTTCTCTTCTCTTCTCTAAATTCTTCCTCCTATACCATTGTGTGGGTCTCTTTGTTGGTTTATGTAGTTCCTCTTTGTTGGCCTATGGAGGGTTTCTTACTTTTTCTTTGGTTCGGTTGGAAGATCATCTCCTAGCTCTCCTCTTTTTGTAAAAGGTTACACGATCCTTTCAAAACCCCTTTTATCAATAAAAAAACTTATGTGGTGATGATGTAATACAGGTGATGCCCATTTCAATCCCATATAACCCATTAAAAAAATGAAGTGTTCGAATCTTTCCAAATGATACATGGATAATATCCAAGCTTTGTTGTAATACCACTATGTGGTGATGATGTAATATGGATGAGGCCCCTTTAAATCCCATATAACCCATTGAAAAAAATCAAGTGAATAAGAATAACAAACAACAAAGTGTGATAAACAATGAAATCCCAATCACAAATATATTTTGAATATAATCAAACAACTAATAATAATTTGATTTAAATGACATAATTAAAAAAAAAAAAACTAATCTATTTCAAATTTATTTTAATTGGTAAATTGTTTATTTTAAAATCCCAAGAGGATATGACACCCATTAAGGCCACAAATATTAGTGCAATGGAGAGTGAAACATAGGTTAGCATGAAATTTTTTTAAGGTTTCACTAATTGTGTTTGAGCATAGCAGTTTGACTTCAATTTTATTACATATAATTTTGAGTAGTGCATGTGTAATTAACATTTTAATTTCAATAAGAAAATTTCTCAACTTTAAATATCATTAATATTTTGGATAGTAGGATACAACCATGACTTTACCATACAAAGTGATTTTAATTATAGTTTACATTTTGAAACTATATTTATGTTTAATGAAGGCAACTTAAATTCATGTTTAAATTTAGTTTATAAGATCATTGCTATCTTAAAAATTAAAGAATTCATGAGGTGAAAATTTAATTATTAGTTTTTCTTAATGAAATAATGTTGTAATCATTTTGATATTAATTTTCATCTAGGTTCACTTTACATTTTGATATATAAATCATATATCTAACTTAAAAACTTAGATTCATTCAAATATATCATATTAAAGAATTCATGTGTGTGAGTGACCCTATTATATTTCTGTTTATATATATATATATATAAACATAAATATAATAGGGTCACTCACACACACACACTGTGGTTTGAACTGGGTCTCTTTGATGAGAACCTAAATACATCCCAATTTAGTATCTCCATAGGGACAAATGCATTCTAATATTGGTCAAATTTATATCAACTTACTTGAAATCATAAATAAAAAATAATTATATTTTTTATCTTTTGATATCATACAAATTTTGGTATATGAAATCTTTTGTATAATTATTAACATCATATTTTTTTTTGTTTGTGGAAAACACCCCTTTTAGGGTGCCACTTTTGGGTAAGACCCAAGGAAGCAGGGGTATCTATTCTACCAAAATATGCCTAGGGCTTGCACCTAGTATTCCCCCTTTGACACACTCAAATAGCATGCCCAAAATAACAAAAACACAAACAACAACAACAAAAAACATAAACCACACACAAAAAACAAAAAAATACAACAAAAAATACAAAGCATAGAAAAACAAAAAAAAATACAAAACAAAAAAAAAATGAAACAAAAACAAGACAACAAAAAAAACATGAAAATACAAAAACACAAAACACAAAAAAAAATAACAAAAACTCAAAAAAACAAAACAAAAAAAACAATATAAAACAAAAACAAAAAAACACACACACACACACTGAAAAAATAAAGAAAGGAAAAAACATATTACAACTATGGCGAAACCAATCCAACAGGCCTATTAGCCAAGATTTAATAAAAGAAATATAAGAAATATCTTTCTGATTTGAGAACTAAAAAATCCTAACTGAACCAGAGAGAAGCTAATACAAAGAAAAAATGAACAGGGTAATTGTATAATTGGATCCATCCAAAGAAATGATAGAAAAAAGAGCATCACTGATTTGCAAAACCCACCAGTCTTTTCATCCCTGATTTGTATTTCCCCCTTATCTTTTCATCTAAAAGCCTATTGAATTCTCCTTTTTAAATTTGAACCACATTTGTTTTCCTTCTTACCTTCTATTTTTTATCCAACTTCATTTTTTAATGGAGGTTTGACTAACTCTTTATGGCTCTAGAATTAAATTTATTTCTGTTGATTGAGAATATAGGACTAAATCTTGATTCATAGATCCTTGGAATCCTCCTTGAGAACTAAATCCTTGTTTGAACTTCTTCTCCATTTTGTGTTTTTGTTTGTGAGTTTTCCCTTTCTAAGGATAGATCTCATAATTATTTTTAACCAAACCCGTGGCTTTCTTCGAGGAGTCTTTGACTATTTTTGGATGGTGATTCTATTAGCTATCTAAAAATTGGGTTCCCAAATCTTCATCTCCATAGAATCATCCACATCCTCTAAATCATCTTCCAATGAAAGTTTTGAAAACCTATTATCTAAGGAGGGTGACTTATCTGTAGGCTTCATTTTCTTAGTAACATGTTTTTTTTAGGAACTTGAAATTCGTCCTGACCTTGATCCTATTTCTTTTGTTCCAAGACTACATATTTGCAATCTTTTACTAAGTCACCGTATCCATAGCACACTCAACACCTAAAGGATATTTTTTCATAATCAACTTATTGCTCCCAAGTTTCTTCCCCAAATTGCAAAGTGATTTTTTTGGTAGGGGGGTTATTAAATTCTATGAGCACACAGATCCAAGCATAAATAAAATGCTCAAATCACATTGTGTTATCTTCTATCATCACATGGGTGCCTAAAGTGTTACCAATTACTAATAATATTTTAAGATTCTAGAATTCAATCGATAAACCAAAAAGTCTAACCCAAATAGGTCCTACTAAAGGCATTTCCTCTTTAGCCTTAAATAAAGCAAGCCAAAGTTTCATAAACAAACCAGCTCGACCAAAAAACCAAGGATCACCCTATAATATTTGTTGTATATTAATAACTAGAGATCCATTCACCACTCGCATGCAACTAGAGTTTGTTTTCCTAGGATCAATCCTTGGCATACAAAGAGGTTGATGCAAAACCCCCGTCATCCAGTTGGAATTGTTGGAGGTTGAGCACCCCTTACAACATCTTTGAAATTAATTCTATCAATAGTTCCACCTGGTCCCTTCCTTGCATCCTTCCTCCTTCTATGGCTTTTGCTCTTCAAACCTCTACTTGGAAGAAGATCCACTAAACTAACAAGGATTTTTTCAATCTCCACCCATCAATTATTAGCATCATACTTACCAAAACTTAAATTAAAATAATATAACCTAATAACAATACAATTTAAGTGGGTAAGGCTTGTTTTAATTCTATATAACCAACTAAAAAATATTAATATGAAATAAAACAAATTAAATGCAACATCAAGTATATTTTTTAATTCAAATAGCATCCTTAGTACAATGCATGTTCTTCAAAGACTCCTAGTTCCTTAGTATCCATTACTATTCTAAGATTTTATTCCATTGAAATAATTTTTATCTATCAAAAGTGTTGCTTAATGTAAGTACATAGCCATATTTTCATTCAAATCATCAATAAAAATAGAAATAGTAACAACAAAAATGTATAGTATATGGGTTAAATATATGATAGTGGAACAAGACAAAAGATATTTTAAACAAAATTACAAACATACAATTGTTGAAATTCAAATATATTTCTAGAAATGAACAAAAGCAATCCATCCAGTCAAATCTTATACATAAAATGCAAAAGGATGAAAGAGAGAAATATATAGTGCACAACCATAGTCACCATCAATATTCATTATATTATCCTTATATTAGAATCACAACACTGATAGTTGAATGATGAAGTGGTGGGTGGTATTTATACCAATACCAAAACCCCATATTATATCAATAAATTTAACCTTTGCTAACACAACAAAAGGGCTTTAGCTTAATTATAAGTTATAAGGTGGGTTTAACTCTGACAAGGTTAATTGTGGTCCATAGGGATTACATAACAAAATATTATAATAAATTAGATACATTGTACAATGGATGCACGTAGACCTATTAATTATTATATCATACAACACTGGATTTTTTAATCAATCATATTATACTTTTAAAAATCCCTTATAATCTAAATTAAGGGGCCAAAGAATACATTGGTGACAATAATATCTCCCTCGTTAAAATATGCTCTAGTGGTTAATTGCACTTATGGTAGACTCATTTGAATCCCCCTCATAATCTAAAATCTATTTCTACAAAAATAATTATTCCATAAGAGCCTCCTTAGGATGGACCATAGCCATCACATCCACTATTAAATACTCCTATACACATCCAAAAACCACTTTTGTTAAAACTTTAGATGAATAAGATAAGTCAATATCACCACCATATTTAAAGATAAGTTGTTTCAATCTAACATAGTCATATAAGGTATGCCTTGAAGGTAAATATTTTCCTTTTACATCACACATTACCTTTTTTTAAGACTTCCACTTGCCTTGGGCCACCTTATTTCTATCATCAAAAAAGGGTTTCATTGAACTTGCTTAAAAAAGAGCCATTACAAGCATCCAAGAGTAATTAAACAAGATATAGAAGAAGGAATAGATTTTAAATAATTAGATCTTCATAAGTAAGCTAAATCAATAGCCCAAAGGAGAAATAGATATTGGCTAGGTCATGTTCTAAATCCTTTTCCTATCCAAAATACTCAAAATCAGCTACAACTATCACAAATACAATTACATTTTCTAAAAAAATAGAGCAAATATTTTTATTGAATAGAATATATTAAATTCACCCTAAAATTTTAGAACTATTCCATATAATTTAGCCTTTGAATCTCAAACAAGTTCAGAACCTGATGCAACAAATGGATAGAGATCAAAAAATCATGCAATTTGAAAAATGTGCTTAAAATGCTTCTTCATGCAAAATATATGGTCTTCAAGAGTTTTGGATAAATATCCTTCATATATGAAAAATAAAGTGTATAACCTTTAGAAAATAACAAGCCAATTATCTGCTACCACTTGGCATCTTATGATTTGCTAGTATCTTCCACTAATATTTCATCACTTCAACATATTTGAGTTGATGCAACAGTGATAAATGCATATTTTATATTAGTTGTTTGTGTTTATATATAGCAAAATCTTACTTGCATGACACCATGGATGCCATGTCAACCACCACATCAACCAAAGATATAATTCACTCAATATTCTTTAAAAATTTCCAATGGTGGGAATCAAACTCTAGGTCCATTCCTATCAAGAATATCACCCTAATTTGTGTGCCAACTTGCACATGTGATTGGTGTAAACTTGGTTAATAAATGAGGATATTGAGCTATTAAAAGGAGGAAAGAATCAAAAGGTTCATGACCTATATATTTTAACTAAAGCCCTCTAAGAAACTAAATCTATAGCGAAGAAAAACCACTATTAGGCTAACACTTCCTATGCAACAAAAAGTCCCATGGTTTCTTTAAGTCCATCGAGTACACTATTCAAAGGTAGAAAATTGTTGTCCTCATACATCGATGCATCTTTTTTTATTTTCTAGATCATGCTATAGCAAATGATAGCAATAAAGACTCCAACCCATGACTGCCTCTACCATATGCCCTAGCTCCACCTTGCTTAGTCAATAAAGCACCACCATGATGGTGCTCCACTTCCTAATATCTACCTTGATAATGAAGTTACACCATCATGAAACCTTTGAAGGCAATCAACAAAGACATGAATATGAAAAAGACATGAACAAATTGGCTTGCAATTTAAAGTTTAAAATTTTAGCAGTAAACCAACAAAGTAAAAACATCCACCAAAGATCAATTGAAATTGTAAGCATAAAAGTGAATTTACCTTTGTGAAAACAAAGTAGGTGGATATTTTTAAAGATTCTTAAAAAATGGATAGTATTATATGGAGTAGAATATCCCCGTTGCTTCTTCTATTGAATATGCTAATGAAACTTCAAGGCATAATTTATCCTAAATCTTAGAAGAATAATCAAAGGTTTAAAGTTGACCTTCTATGTGACCAAGTGACACTACTTCATATCTTCTCTAATACCATGTTGAAATTCACACCTATTTCTAGAAATGAATAAAAGTATTCCATCCACTCAAATCTTATACAAAAAGTATAAAAGGATAAAAGAAAAAGATATAGTGGGAAACAATAGGTACCATAAATATTCACTATAATATTTATAGATTATAATCACAATACTTCAATAATTAATTAATGGAGTGATGGGGGTATTTTTACCAATACCAAAACCAAAAATTACAACAATAAGTTTAACCTAAGCCAACATTGCAAGGTTATGCGTAAGGGGTTGGCCCTAAAATGTATTTATAAAAATGGGGTAAATTAGTTTCGAAATCTAAAATTATTTATAATTTCAAGGTGAAAAGGTTCCCTATTATTAGGGGTAATATTGGAGATTTAAACTTAAAATGGTCCAATTATTATAAAATTGGGGCGAATCTACCCAAAATTTTTGGGCTAATGGGCCCTGGTCAAGGGTCCCCAATATTAGCCAATTCCAAATTTCAAAAATCCAAATATTCGTTAATTAACGATGATTAGCCACTATGCATAACCCCGTGACATTGTAAAAGGGCTTTATGTTAATTAAAAGTTATAAGGTGGGTTTAACCTTAAATATGATAAGTATGACCCATAGGGATTACATAGTAAAATATTATAATAAATTAAACACATTGTACAATGGATTCCCTTAGGCCTATCCAATACTACATCATACAATGTTGGCTTGGCCATGAATTGTATTAAACTTTAAACAATAATTAAAACATGAGAATTTAATAAAATTCATCCATAATTTGAATTATAAATATTATGATGTTAAATTTAAAAAATCATTTACTCATATGTGATTATTTTTGCTTATTTGAACATCATAAGGTTCTAGCCCAACTCCATCTTATGCAACCAAATATGTAGAAAGTTGTAGTAAAAATCCTAGTTCTAAGAAATACTCTACTAGTCTTATTTAGGTGGATCTGTGATTATTCAGTACACAAATTATATTCTTTAATGTTCTTTTCTAGGTTGAGTTTCCTTGTTTTCTATGCTTTTATGTTTGTTTGCCAATTATCCAAGCCATTAGGTACAATCATATGTCATGAAATAAAAAGTTTTATTCTCCCCATATTTAAAATATATTTTGCATGATCAAATTGGATTTATCTCAATGAATTAAATTTATCAACTTTCAAGGAGACCCATGTTTGAATCTTGCCTAGATAAATTGCAATAACACCATTATGTGGTACTGATATACTACAAATATAGCCCATTTAATTCCATATAGCCATTTAAACCTTTAAAAAGATTTTGCAAGGAATTTGATCTCATTAAAGACCTTTGGGACCATATAAATACCAAAATTGGATTTTTCCATACTCATAGAGGTTCTTTTATATCAATATCTCTAACACTTAATGTTATTATCAATATAAGGATGATAAGATTAATAGTTATTGTCAAGATAAGTATCACAATATTAACAATTATCTCCTTGTAGTTAAATCAATTTCTTCTCTACCCAGGTGTTGTAGGTGAGTTGGAGAGGAGAGGGCAATCCTCCAAAGGAGGAGGTTTGAATCTCCACCCTACCAAAAAGCTGAATTGGGTACCAAAAATCCAATTGATAATGTTGGTGCGGGCAGGGTTGGGTGCGATCCCCGGGTGATTTTGACGGTGTAGAACCCCCTGTTCATGGTATCTTAGACCAAGGCAGCCCCGTAAGGGGTTTTTCGCTAATTAAAAAAAAATCAATTCCTTCTCTGACTTCAAAATAGCCTAGGAATCTAGGAAAGAAATTTGGAGTTAAAAAAGATTCATAAGTCACTTCCTATAACTTGAAACCTAATGTGATAATATTGATAGATAATTTGGTTAATGTTTTAGTAAGGTGCACAACCATGTATAAAAATACTCTCCATATCCAAAATTGGATATGTAAACAAATATTTTCTCCTATTAAAACACTATGACATCTAAGAACATGAATATAGTTAAATACCAATACTATAAACCCCAAAAAATATTTATCTATATATTTTCCCAATATACTAGTGCAATGATGTTTTTATTATCATCCATCTCCCAAAACATGGAGATTAAAACCTCACTTAACATTAGAAATTAATAGTGATCCTTCTTGTTTGAATAGTTTATGACACATAATGAACATGATTTATTTGAGAATTATTTGATGATACTAAAAAATTTCAAGAATCAAGAGATATCATTTGCTACAAATATTAAATTAAGTGTCTATATTGTATTGTGCATGGGATTGATGGATCCTCATAAATTTGTTATATGATACACTTATCAATATTTTGATATCATAAAATATAATTATCTCTAGAAATTCAAAGTTTTAGGGTTTTCCCTGAGTACCACTTTAAATTTATTTTTTTCTTATAGCATCCACTTATTTACTTTACATATTGAAGGTCAAGGTAGAGTAGTATATTTTTTCCCTCTAAAACTTGGTATTTTTTTTTAGAATAGGGTTAAGACAATGCATAAAGCCTTTGGATTTTTTGTAGAATTCATGGCATCCTACTTCGACACAATATTTATGCACCCAATGAAATTGATGAGAGGCGTAAACTATTAAAATAATTATCACATAAATTTCTTGAATTCTATTGGATTTTTTGTAGTGATTTCAATACAATTTATGTAATAAGGGTCTTTTCCCATGAATATGAAAGTTAAATAATTTGAATTTGAATTTGAATTTGTATTAATGTCCATCGATGACCAAACGAGGTCAATAGGACTATAAATTAAGACATATACAAAGCAACGGGAGTGCCTAATGCAGATCCAGATAAAATAAAGTAAGAAAAATAGTAAACATAATGACATATGATATACAAGATCTGTGGATCAAGGATTACTCCCAAAATTCAAGGTTGAAGAGAAGTGTGTGATATAAGAGTTGGATGTTATCGTAGATGTTCTTTGTTGGAGTCAACAACAAGTTGATCTTGTTGTATCTTTTTTATCACCCTGGTGCTTCTTAGTCATGGCCTCTAAAGGCTAGAAGAATGAAGTGATAAATCGAGATCCTATTATCTTCTGTAAACTGTTACTAAGTAGTTCTTTCTTGAAATTGAATAATTACCAGATGAAAAGGGCAATGCATATTTAATATTCATAATTAATCCAAGATTTTAGTGTATGGGTGTCTCTAAATAAGCAATAATATCTACCTTGTATCTCGTAGTAGACAGGACAAGTGAAAATGAAATGCTCCTCGGATTCCACATCAAGACTGCACAATCTGCAAATATGTTGATCTCTGGGAAGGTGATGATTTGTCTCAATATGCAGCTGGTGGGAGCAAACTCATAGCTGAGATAGAGGAAACCTAAGGCTGTGTGACATGTATCAAGTTATATTTTATGGAGTAGTGATCAATCCATTCTCTAGTTGGAGATAAAAGTGAGAGTACTAGAGTAGTTTTGGTGAAATAGGTTCCTTTGGATTAGTCCAAGTAATTTTTATATATGCTGAGTAAATATCATCTCGAATATCCTTATTGGAGTATGGTGTATTGATTTATGCTTTAGTAGGAGGAGGTCTCATGATGTCTAGGCCAAGATATTGAAGTAGAGTAGTAGTCTGAGCATACCATAAATTCCTAACCCCTTGATTTGACAACTGTATTGAGGATTGTATTTCTAAATATGGATATCTTCTCATGTCCGACATACAATGAAATCTATGCAGTAAAGATACAATAAGAAATATTGTTGTTGTAAGCAATGGATGAGCACCAAACTCATCTGGAATGATGGGATGTGGAACAGTTCTTTTGGAATGAATGAACTTGGACAACATTGAGATGAGGATCCTTTCAATATGAGACCAACCCAACTGTCTGAGTATAGGGGTCCAAACTTCATAGTCATAGAGCAGTGTAGGGGTAACAAGAGTGTGGAAGAGTCTGATATTCATACTGATGTCCTAAAATTGGAGTTGGAGCTGAAAGCATTGCTTATCTAGAGAGGCTAAGGTAGCATAACCTTTGTTTAACCTTACTTGAGATGTAGGGATCAAGTTGAAGGTAGGTCATGTGAAAAGAACTCCCAAGTATGTTTACGATGTGACAATATCAATAACCTTCCCTTTATATGTGATGTGAACAGAAGAGAGATATTTCTTGGGTAGGTTGAATGTCATGATTTTTATTTTTTGGATATTAACTTCTAATCCATGCAAGTCAGAGTATGTTCCAAGTATGTCTAGCTACTGTTGAAGTCCTCATGTTGTATGTGACATTAGGATAATGTCATCAACAAATAGCAAAATGGCAATAACACTACCATAAAGTAAGCAACTTGTATTCTTATCCATAGAGTCCATAATGAGCACCTACAATTCATTAATATACAATCCAAAGAGTGTAGGTGAAAGTGGGCAGACCTGTTTAACCCCAATAGTACTATGAACATCTTTTGTTCTACGAGGTCCAATTTTAACCTGTCCAGTAAATTTTTCATATAATTTCATAACCAACAAAGTAACCTCCTCTAGAATTCCTAGATCCTTCAACCTCTAAAGCAGTAACTATCTAGGAACAATATCAAATGCTTTCCTGTAGTCAACAAAACAACAATAGAACCAACGTTTATTGGCTTTGGCTTCTTTAATGATAGCTCTAAGAGTTAGAATGTGATCACACGTATGATGATTTCTTCTAAAACCTGCTTGCCCCTTTGCACAAAGTTTCTTAGCCTAAAAAAAATCAGAGATAAAAACATCAAGAACTGTTGCAAAAAATTTTGCAAGAGTATGACCAACCATAATAGTTTTGTAAATTTTTGGATTTAGCGGATCTCTAGATTTATGGATGGGATGTATGATATTTGAATACCAAGAGGGTGGGAACCCATGAGTAACTATATGATTGAATAGTTTGGCAATATGGACCGCCAAGACTCTAGGGCTATGATTAAGAAATTTTACCTTTAAATTTTCAATATCAGCTGCTTTACAAGTTTATAGTTTACGAATAGCATGAAAAATCATTTCATCAGTAAAGAAGTTACAATGTGATGTCTGTGGGTTGTGGATAATTAGGGTGGTTTGGGATATCATAGAGTGAGCTAGCATAGGTGTACCAAGTGTGAGGGTCAAAATTGGGATATGTTTTCTTTTTGGGTAGAAAAATATGCCAAAAGTTTCTAGGATTAAGTTTGAGCATGACTATAATTTCTTGCCTTTTTCTTGATAAGAATTGAAACTTTTTCTTCCTAATAAAAGAGCAGTAGTGGTTTTGGGCTAGCTTGTAATTCAAGGGATCAAGATGACCTACTGACCGGGTGAGCCTATGTAAAGATTTACATTATGTGTCAAACCATGAGTTACAAGGGCAATGGCCACAAGACTTATGAAAAGAGCGGGTGGTATGGGGAAAAGACTCAACAGCTGCCAACCATAATGCTTTAGAAAAATAGTTCACTTTCTCAATGGGATCTTGAATTGTGTGAATATGGGTAAGGTATGTTTTAAGTTGTTCTATGTACACATCATCATAACTGTGGTTAAAGTGGATTTTGGTAATTATTTTGGGAGGGGGCGAAGGGGTAGGTTCAGGTTTGGGAACAAATGGAAGGTTAAAGGTGAGGAAGGCATGATTTGCTAAAGGAGGTACACTTGAGATGTATAGATCAGATATGGTTAAGGCAAAAGGTGGGTTAGCTATCACATAGTCAACTACACTAACTCCACCAGCATGTGGAAAATATGTAAAATTACTGGAAAGAGGGAACTTCTTGATGCCATTTAGAATTATTAAATCATGAGACTCATAAATTTTAATCACGTGCTTACCATAGGGTGTGATGGTAGTGTTTGCATCGACTGAGCAATGAGAAATGCCCAAAATGTCATGATCAATCTCCTTTAGACATAGTGGATCTAAAGAAACATCATATATAGAGCATTATGCAGTACATGTATGTGCATTGAAATCACCCACTAGCAAAATATCTTTGAGGGAGGATAATTTAGAAATTTTTTGAAAAACATCTAAATATGGTGAATCTCCATCTGATGTCATTGCATATGAAGAGAAGGTTGGAGGAAAATAACACACTGATATATAGAGTTGACTGAGTGGTGCATTTGAAGAACACAAGCTTATACTGAGAGGGGGGGGTGAATAGTATAAGACCTCTTTTTACTTTTTCCTTTAGATTTCAAAATAGTAAAGCAATATACCCAAAGCAATATCAAAGCAATGCATAAAACATCCACAAAGTGACATCAATTTTAATGTGGTTCACCCAGAATGGTCGGGCTACGTCCACAAAACTTTTCTCTAAAAGTTATCTCAAAGTTCTTTGGGAATCCTTCCCAATTACAATGTTTATAAGCCTCGGCCCAAAGGAGATACCTTCCCCCAATAAAAATTTATGATCCTATGCTCAAAGGAGATACCTTCCCCCAATATAAATTTATGAACCTCTGCTCAAAGGAGATACCTTCCCCTCTGCTCTAGAAATGATCCCTCAGAAGATCAACTGTCTCTACCTCTTTCTAGCATGTGGAACTCCTTTCCACTGAAGACCTCCTGTCCTTAATGCTTAGCCTAAGAGACCTCTACCTTCTATGATCACGTCCACAGTAGCTCAACAATCAAATCTATCCTCAGGTTCTTCTCAAAGAACCTGTTGTGGCTGATCCACAAAACACCCCAAAATTGGGGACCCACCTTTTTTTGCAGGCTTTCAAAGAAAATCTCAGTGACCCAGATGCTAAAAATCAAGAAAAAGGGGCAAAATTGCACAAGGATGAAAAGTGTCGCGATATCGCGACATGTCGCGCCATCGCAGCCAAAAAAGAAAAGTGTCACGAAATCATGACATGTTGCTCCGTCGTGGCCCAGAGAGGAGAGAGAAAGGCAAAATGGAAAGGCGTAGCGAAATCGTGACATGTCGCAAAATCACGGGTCAAACCAATCAAACAGGGCAAAGCAGAAAAAGCGTCACGAAATCGTGATAGGAAGCGGCAAACGGGGCACGAAGCAGAAAGGCGTAGCGAAATCGTGACATGTCACAAAATCACGGTCAACGCAGTCAGCGGCAGCAGGTGGGCGAAACCGTCGCGAAATCGCGACGTGTTTGATTTTCGTGGCTTGCAAGCGGGCGGAAGGCATGAAATAGAAAATGGTAGCGAAATCATGACAAAAATGAGCCAAAGGCAACAAGGCACAGCAGTGTAGCGAAATCATGACAAAAACGAGCCAAAGGCTACAAGGCCCGGTAGTGTAGCGAAATCGTGACGAAAATCGACACAAAGCTCATAAGCCAAAAATGGTAGTGAAATCGTGCAACTTTTGAGAAAGCGTGCCCGCCAGACAAAAACGTCGTGAAATCATGACAGAGATTGAGAACCATGCAGAAAGCCAAAAATGGTAGCGAAATCATGCAACTTTTGAGAAAGCGTGCCCGCCAGACAAAAACGTCACGAAATCGCGACAGAAAGCAGCGAAAGAGCAAGAAGTGAAAAACGTCGCGAAATCGTGACAGAAAGCAGCAAAAGAGCAAGAAGTGAAAAACATCACGAAATCACGACAGGTTGCGGTCGAGAGTGTACGGAACAGAAAAGCGTCATGATTTTGTGACATGTCACGATTTTGCGACATGTCGCGATTTTGCGACATGTCACGTTTTCACTGGGCAAGAAGGCAAAAATGCTGTTGGCAGAGGAACAAGCTGCATGCATAAAGACGTCACGATTTACATGGGGCCATTACGAAACATGCTGGAAATGCAGAACACGTGGCATACAGGTGTCAGAGTTGCAGAAGCATTACATGTAACAAAAAATTTTGAACGTTTCGGCATCGAGCATGAATCAAAAGCAACGAAAAGGCGGGGAATTTGAAACGACGCATTCTGGGAGGTGAAACGAAGCGACGTAGGGTGAACCAAAGAGCCGTATCAGTTAGTATAAAATCAGAAGCGCAGATCGATACAAGGGTTGGAAATTGTTGCTAGCAGAGTTGCAGAGACAAGGGCTGCAAGCCATTCTGGGCCTGCACTTGGAGCAATTTCCTTCATTTGTTCTGGATTTGTTATACCTGGAACATTCTATCATTGTAACTGATATACCATTTTAATACAGAAATACAGAGAGTTGGCATCTCATTGATGAGAAAGAAGGAGTCATTTCTGCATGCATGATTTAATGTTTATCTTCCCCTTTCAGATTTTAAGGTTTATAGATGGAGTTTAATGCGAGTTCTCTCGGTTGCTTCATGCGAACGCCTAAAATCTGAAATTATAGTAAAACCCTAGAAACCCGCACCTAGCTTATCAGGATTGTGCGAATGTGCAGATTCAATAGGTTAGGTTGCATGTAGAAAACCTCATTATCTTCGGTTTTGTCGAATTGAGATGGCAGCATTCTGAGCGTAGTTTAGTTTACTATTCTTTGCATTTTCTTTTATTCACAATTTTTCATTTTATTTTCTGCATTTTAATTACTGTAATAACTGAAAATCCATCAAAGCTCAAGATCAAAGCAAATTCATCTCTTAGATTTATTCACTTTGAGTCCACTGCAAATTCAAATTAAAATAAATCACCAGGCCCCTTGTTAACATCCACTTGTAACCCTAAGGTATTCCTAGCATTTCAATTGAATAGCATCATTGGTAAGCAAAGAACCAGCATAACAAGAACCTTGGAGAAATTATTTTGTCATAATCTCTTTGCAAGCAGAGGATTTTGGGACTCAGATCCTACCGGAGAGTGTGCTTTCACAATTGGGTGAAAACACCACTCAACAGATTGGCGCTAGAAGGAGGGCCCGAATTGGTTTACTTTATTTTGATTTTCATACATGAGTAATATCTTTTTGATTTAATTTTGAAATCATCTCTTAAATCTCACAGACAGCTAAACTGCAGCTTTTGTTTTTCTTTTGGTTGCAGGTTTTCTTTGAAATAACCGAGGGTTTCATCAGGCAGGCTGGACCCACCGCGTCGTATTGCGACCAGGTCCCAAACAACCGGGGAAACCATTTTTCATGACCTTACGCTCACTGGTACTCCCAAGAATAAAACCAAGCAAGTCGTAAGCTTACCAGTCACAAAAGCCCTTTTTTCTCCAGGAACATCGAGTGGACCTACACCAGTGATACCCGTTGCCACTAGTGTTCCTATTGTCAGTAATATTTCCACTGCTCTTGTAGGATTGTCTTCATCGATTTTGAGTCAAATGGCTCAACCTCCAGCAGCTCCTTGGTATGGAGCTAACAATATTCCTTTGAACATTGCAGGGGATATCCATGAAATCCCCAAGAACATAGAAATATTTTTGCCTAAATACAAACCAGATGGCCCAAGAATAGCAGAAGAACATATCCAAGCCTATAGGGATGTTTTAATTAGGCTGCAAGTCCAACATGAAGATGTGGCTTGCAGACTTTTCCCCATGAGCTTAGATCCAATAGCATATGAATGGTATATATGCTTACCAACTGGTTCAATCACTTCATGGGCGCAAATGGAGAACGCTTTTGTTAATCAATTTAGGTCACCCTTGGATCCCGCAACCATTTACAATCAGTTTATTACATGCAAAAGGGGCCAGGGTGAACCTATCAGAACATTTAATCAAAAATTCCAAAAGTGCTATAATAGAGCAGTTCGGCATTTTGCCATCGATCCCGCAGTGGCTTTGCAGATATATTTTGGGGCATTGGACCCCATGACAGCCATGTTTGCAAGACGAAATCCTCAAGTCACCATGCTAGCTCTAGCCTATAATGAAGCCATGACCATCGAGCAACAAATGACACCACAGGGCTATGGGTTTCCCCAGATGCCTATGATGGGACAGTATGCTCCATATGGTCAAGCTCCCTTGGCAAATCAGATCATGGCACCGCAAATGCCAAGCATGAACGCCTTCCCATATCAGTAACCATATCCACCAGCACTTGCATATGCACCCATTCCAATCCAACCAATTACATCCATTCCACCTGTTCTCGCATTTTTGTAGAATAGTCAATCGACTATGCAAGGAACCAACCAAGTTAATTCTCAAGCTATAGTTCCTTTCCCAAATCCAACTCCGATTCAAAGTGTCAATCCATACGGGAATCAAATTCCTCAAAACCTGACCCAAATGTTGAATCAAGACCCCACCAATTACGCAAATCCAACGGGGGTTAACAACAATGTGATTCCACCGAAGGAGATTTATTCAGAGGTCGAAGAGCTCAAGAAAATAGTTCATAAGCTGAGCAATGACATGGTTCAGAAGCGAAGTATGAATCCCATGCCCCTCACTCAAATCAAAATTTTAACAATAGAGGGAGACATTGGAACACAAAGCCAAACAATGGGGGAGTACCCGCTCCCATTGCTAATCAACTAGATACTTCTGTAGGACCTAGTCAATCCAATTCCCTTTTGAATCTTTCAGATTTGGCATGGGAAAGGGGGTGTAGGTTGCACAACACAAAAGAACACAATGAGAGGAATTGTCCTGAAATTGCTAGATACACTCATTGTCTTCCGGCACAAGTTGATGATTTGGAACTGGTATCAAATGAGGGTCCATCGCAACATCAAGATGATAACATTATGGTGATGGAAACTGTATATCATCAAGAAGGTGAGAGTGAGGAAGAAGAAGACGAAATTTTGGAATAGGAGGTGCAAGCTTTTCGAGATTTTAGAAAGGGGAATCATGGATACCATTTGAGAAGTAAATCTAAAGCCCCTAAAACCTCATCAACACCTCCAAACAACTCTATTCTTCCTCCAGATACTAAGGCAGATAATAATCCTCCTCCTCCACTCAGAAGAGAAATGTCTAATGACGTGCAGAAGACAGTCAAATTCGAAAAACCAAACTATGACATAGTGGAGGATCTAAAGAAGTCCAAATCTAGCCTTTCGTTCTTGGACGCGGCTAGATTGCCTGGCCAAAAGGAGGCGTTGATAAAAGCTCTGAACTCACCTGATCAAATGTGGAAGGGAAAAGGAGTTGAGTCCCATCTGATTTTACGAAAGGAGAGACGGGATGTCCCGCCATTCTTATTGACTCTGAGAATTGCGGGTAAGAATTTGCATAACTGTTTGGTGGACACGGGTGCCACGAGCAACCTCATGCCTTCGGAGATATGTCAAATGCTGGGTCTGCAACCTGTTTCATCCAAATGCAAGGTCCCGCAATTGGACCGATCGGAGGTAAATGTGGTAGGGACCCTATATGATGTCAAAATTCAATTAAATTCTGAACCCGGGGTCCAGCAGGTTGTTGACATTCTGGTTGTTAATATCCCAAGTAGATATGGAATGCTACTTGCGAGGGATTGGATGAAAACTCTGAATGGCTATTTTTCAACAGATTGCTCACATATGTGGCTACCCTGGAAAGGAATTGCAAACCAAATCAGAGTGGAAAATGAACCGAGGCTCAAAGAAATCATAACAAAATTTAACAAGCCGAATGAAGTTCAGTTTTTTGAGCCAAAACTGGGGGTTTATGCACTTGATGTTGAGGAAGCTACTGAAGAGCCTAAAGAGGAAACATGTCATGGTGGCTCTTCTGAGGAAAATGATTGCACATGGTTGCTCAGGTTCGATGGATCAAAATCTAGACAGGGAGCAGGAGCTGGAGTCGAGCTCACTGGTCCAGGAGGTAAACCATTATTGGTTGCTTACAGATTGCAATTTCCTTGCACGAACAATGTGGCAGAATACGAAGCATTGATCTTTGGTTTACGTCTAGCATTGAGCAAGCATGTTAAATGCTTGAAGGTTTTGGGAGATTCTGAGTTGGTAGTCAAGCAGATCAAAGGACAGTATACATGTCGTGACAGGAGACTGAGCCTTTATAGAACTAGGGTTATGGACCTCATTGAGGAATTCGACGCATTCAATATAGCCCTTATTTCTAGAAAAGGAAATCGAATAGCAGACTCTCTTGTAGTCGCCATGGGCATGTTAAACCCGGTTGATATAAAAAGGTGTAAAAAGTTCTCCATTGAATTGGTTCCTTGTCCATCAATACCCGACAATGTCAAGAATTTCCAGGTTTTTGAAAATGACAGACACATCTTCAAATTTGTCACGAACTCGGGTATTTTTGAAAATCAGGTGATTGATGAGGAGCAAAGGTGGCAAGATGAAACAGAAAATGAGAGTGAAACCGCATGTCAATCCAACAAAATACCTAAAGACGTGGTTTCATTGGAGAAAATGTTCGACGTGGGATACAAGACCAAGAAAGGAAAAAGGGTCCCACTCCCCAAAGATGCATGTGATTCAATTAATCTAGGGAGTGCAGACAATCCAAAGGAGGTGTACATTGCAAAGGCATGTACAGATGAAGAAAGGGGCAACATAATACAGGCATTGAAGCATTACATAGATTGCATTGCTTGGAATTACAATGAGCTGAAAACATACAACCAAGACATCATCACACATACCATCCCTTTGAAGCCAGACTCCAAGCCTTTTAGGCAAAGACAACGAGTTGTTAACCCGCTATTGGAGCCTTTGATCGAAAAGGAGGTTAAAATATTATTGGAAGCGAAGATCATATTTCCTGTTAGGCACTCAACCTGGGTTGCTAACCTCGTTCCAATAAGAAAAAAGAGTGGAGAGATTAGGCTATGCATAGATTTTCAAAATCTTAATAAAGCCTCTCAAAAGGATAATTATCCATTGCCATCAATTGATGAAATTCTACAAACGGTAAATGGATCTGAAATGATGTCCTTTCTTGATGGGTATTTTGGATACAACCAAATTCTTATACATCCAAATGACAGGATGAAAACAGCCTTCACCACCAAGTGGGGGACATTTGCATATAAGAGAATGCCATTTGGACTGTTAAATGCTGGTGCAACATTTCAACGCGCCATGGACTATGCATTCAAAGGGCTTATAGGCAAATGTATCATCGTGTATGTGGATGATATTCCAATATTCTCAAAGAAGAGAGAAGACCATGTCAAAGATTTGAAGAAAGTGCTCCAAAGATGCAGAGAACATGGAATTTCCTTAAATCCCAAAAAGTGCATTTTCGGAGTAACAGAAGGAAAATTGCTTGGTCACATCATTTCAAAAGAGGGCATATCCATTGATCCAGAAAGGATACAAGCTATCCAAAATTTACCTCTCCCAGGTAGTAAAAAAGAACTGAGATCTTTCTTTGGGCAAAGTTAATTTTGTGAGGAAGTTTATCTCGAGCTTTGTCGAGATAGCCAAACCTCTGAACAAGATGCTCAAGAAAGATGTAGAGGTCAAGTGGAACGAGGAAAGTAGGGTGGCCTTTCAGAACATCAAAGATGCCATTTCCAGAGCCCCTGTCCTCATAAGTCCAGACTATTCTAAGCCTTTCTATATTTATGCTTTCGCATCAGAACACTCTTTCGCGAGTGTCTTAACCCAGAAAGGTGAGGATAGTGCTGAAAACCCCATAGCATTTTTAAGTGCCCCTCTAAAAGATGCTCAATTAAGGTATTCAATCCTTGATAAGCAGATGTACGCACTTTTCAAAACGGTGAAAAAATTTAGGCATTACATTGTGCACAGCAGAGTTATTGCCATCGTGCCTGACTCTACTGTTAAGACCATGTTTTTACAAAATGAACTAGGTGAGAAAAGAGGGAAATGGATTTCCACCATCCAAGAATTTGATCTCGAAATCCAACCTATGAAACTAGTTCGAGGACAGGGACTGGTGAAGGCGATCGCAAAAAATAATCCGCAAATAACATGCCAATACTCGAACATAGAATACATTGCTAAGGATGACTGGTATGTTGATATTGTGCAATTTCTATTGAATGGTAAGTGTCCTTCTAATCTGAATTCAACCCAGAGAAGAGCTTTAAGGCTTAAGTCTGTCAATTATCTGATGAAATCTGGTGTTCTTTACAGGAAGAATCATGAAGGGATCTACCTGAGGTGCCTGAACAAAGAAGAAGCTGCCAGGGTGTTGCAGGAATTTCATGGGAAACATGGAACTGGTCATGGTGCGGCAAATGCTACAGCGCATCAAATCCTGAGAGCAGGATACTACTGGCCCCACATTTTCAAAGATGCACATGCCCATGTACGATCTTGTCATATCTGTCAAGTGGCTGCCAATAGAGAAAGAAATGCAGCCATGCCATTACAACCTGTAGTTGAAATGAGACCATTTGCACAATGGGGACTAGATTTCATTGGGGTTATTAACCCAAATTCTTTTGATTCTCATAAATTCATATTGACAACTACAGACTATCGTACAAGGTGGACAGAAGCGATTCCTACTAAACATGCCACCACAGACGTTGTAATAAAATTCCTTGAGGACCATATTATAACAAGATTTGGAATGCCCGATTCTATTGTCAGTGACAATGGTAAAGCTTTTATTTCTACACAATTTGCAGATTGGGCATATGACAACAAAGTGAGCTTAAAATTTGCATCCAATTATTATCCTCAAGGAAATGGTTTGGCCGAATCTTCAAATAAAAATTTGTTGAATACCATTAAGAAGTTGCTGGAAAAGAACCCTCGGGATTGGCACAACCAATTAAAGTTTGCCCTTTGGGCAGATAGGACCAGAGTAAAGGAATCCATAGGGAATACTCCCTATCATTTGGTCTATGGGCAAGACCCGATATTTCCTGCAAATTTGAAGTTGCAGACCTTGCATTTCATACAAGAGTACTTGGGGACAGATGATCAAGTTGAAGCCAAGTTAAGTCATTTGTTGCACCTTGATGAAAAGAGAGAAGAAGCCATGAATCACATGAATAAACACCAGGAAGTTATCAAGAGATGGTTTGACAGAAGGGCCAAAATTAAGTCCTTCAGAATTTCAGATTTGGTATTACTATGGGACAAAAGACATGAGGAAAAAGGGAATCATCAAAAGTTTGATTGTCTTTGGTTAGGCCCCTATCAGATTTCAGAAATTCTCGAAAAAAATACCTTCAGGCTAAAAACTTTAGAAGGGAAATATTTTATGCTACCGGTTAATGGGCAGATTTTAAAGCATTATTTTAGCCCTTAGGTTGTGAGATTTTGATGTTATTCTTTTCGGTTTTGGTGGAGTTTTTCAGATTTTGTTTTCATAGTTTAGGATTGTTAGTCTAGTTAGGATTTAGGTTGTGGGTTTGATTTCAATTGACATGTTTTGTTTATTTTTATAAAAAAATAATAATAATTATAATAAATAAATAAAAAAGAGAATAAAATTGAGATGTCAACTTATGCTTAGGACTAGGAGAATATGAAATATTGGAATTGTCTTGTATAAGCTCCACAAGTCACACAAACATTTTAAGTTATATCGTTTGAAACTTGTGATGCATGAAGTAGTCAGTTTTGTATGGCAAATAATTTCATCTGCAATTCAAAGATAATGCATTCATGTCACATCTCACTTTACATATACATTCCATCTTAGTTGCATATGCATCTTAGGTACAAATCATTAAAGTATGTCAAATCCTCTTAGGGTTGTGTTATAACATAAATGTAAGAAAAATCCTAAGGTTGGAAACTGAGTCTTGAGATATCTAGAACCAAGCACGTCTTATACATTAAAAAGGATCTTGAGCAAAATGATCAAAACCTAACTTGGAAGAAAAGGTTGGGCGAAAGAGGTTTTTCATGTCTATCCTATTATGCAACATGATCCTTAAAACAGTGGTTTTGACCACTTCCATAAAGCTTAAAGCCTAAAATCGAGTAGTAAGGATAGGGTTAAATCCTCATCAAACTTAGGTTGAGGATCCAACTCCCCAAAGCTTTGATTTGACCTACATGGAGTAGTAAGGATAGGGCATAAATTCTCATCTCGCTTAGGTTGAGAATCTGATTCCCCAAAGCTCTTATGTCTCATTTCATAATAAGTCTTGGATTGGAAGGATCGTACTACTTGTCCTCTCGCAAAGGATGGGTAGTCATCCCCAAGGTCTAAGCAATAAATTAATATTTTCCATTTTTATCCAAAGCTTGGATTGGAAGGATCGTACTACATGTCCCTAGCAAGGATGGGTAGTCATCCCCAAGGTCCAAGAAGTAAAAAATTAATTTTTCCCATCTCATATTTATTTTGGATTGGAAGGATCGTACTACTTGTCCTCTGCAAAGGATGGGTAGTCATCCCCAAGGTCCAAAGAAATGAAGATAAGTTTTGGATTGTGGGGTTAAGTATGCCCATGCATGGCAACATGTCTTGTCTAAAAAACAAGACCATTGATTGTCCAAAGGGTTAGACTAGCATGACCATTTCTTCCATAATTGGTTAAATTATTTTGCTCAAAGTGAGGTAATGAACTCTAAATCAGAATAGTAAGGATAGGGTTAAACTCCCATCTTGGTTAGGTTGGGAGTCTGATTCCCCAAAGTTCTGATTTCACATTCACTTGCACATGGGTTCAAGATAGTAGGGACTCATAACCAACTTTGGGATATAATAAAACAATTCATTAGTGGATCCTAAGAGGGTTTGGCAATCTTGAATGTTTGTACATGATACTAGAAGAAGGACTATGCCTTTTATAAAAGCAAAATCTCCTAGCATATTCATTAGGTTACACAAATCATTCACAATCTCACATGCATTCATGTAAAACTGACAATGGAATGTTGATCAATTTCAAACGATAGGGAATGAAATTCATTGCACACACTGAGCTAATACTTGATGATTTTGATGATTCATGTACTTTTGATCTTTGGGCATTTGTTTATATTGCTTATGTGCTAACACATGTTTTCGAGTTTGTATATGTTTCAGGTTGGGTTCTCACTAAAATGCTCAAGAGCATTTGACAAGTAGAGTCGCCATTTGTTGTGGCTGATCCACAACACACCCCAAAATTGGGGACCCACCTTTTTTGCAGGCTTTCAAAGAAAATCTCAGTGACCCAGATGCTAAAAATCAAGAAAAAGGGGCAAAATTGCACAAGGATGAAAAGTGTCACGATATCGCGACATGTCGCGCCATCACTCGAAAAATGAAAAGTGTCACGAAATCATGACATGTTGCTCCGTCACGGCCCAAAGAGAGAGAGAAAGGCAAAATGGAAAGGCGTAGCGAAATCGTGACATGTCGCAAAATCATGGGTCAAACTAGTCAAACAGGGCAAAGCAGAAAAAGCATCGTGAAATCACGACAGGAAGCGGCAAACGGGGCACGAAGCAGAAAGGCATAGAAAAATCATGATGTGTCGCAAAATCGCGATCAACGCGGTCAGCGGCAGCATGTGGGCGGAACCGTCTCGAAATCGTGACGTGTTTGATTTTCGCGGCTTGCAAGCGGGCGGAAGGCATGAAATAGAAAATGGTAGCGAAATCATGACAAAAATGAGCCAAAGGCAACAAGGCACAGCAGTGTAGCGAAATCGTGACAAAAACGAGCCAAAGGCTACAAGGCCCGGTAGTGTAGCGAAATCGTGATGAAAATCGACACAAAGCTCATAAGCCAAAAATGGTAGCGAAATCATGCAACTTTTGAGAAAGCGTGCCCGCCAGACAAAAATGTCGTGAAATCATGACAGAGATTGAGAACCATGCAAAAAGCCAAAAATGGTAGCGAAATCATGACACTTTTGAGAAAGCGTGCCCACTAGACAAAAACGTCACGAAATCACGACAGAAAGCAGCGAAAGAGCAAGAAGTGAAAAATGTCACGAAATCATGACAGAAAGCAGCGAAAGAGCAAGAAGTGAAAAACGTCACGATTTCATGACAGGTTGAGGCCGAGAGTGTACGAAATAGAAAGCGTCATGATTTCGTGACATGTCACGATTTCGCGACATGTCGCATTTTCGCTGGGCAAGAAGGCAAGAAGGCTGTTGGCCAAAAAACGTCACGATTTCGCTACCTGTCTCATTTTCGCTGTGCTGGCAGAGGAACAAGCTGCATGCATAAAGACGTCGCGATTTACATGGGGCCATTACGAAACATGCTGGAAATGCAGAACACGTGGCATACAGGTGTCAGAGTTGCAGAAGCGTTACATGTAACAAAAAATTTCGAACGTTTCGGCATCGAGCATGAATCAAAAGCAACGAAAAGGCGGGGAATTTGAAATGACGCATTCTGGGAGGTGAAACGAAGCGACGTAGGGTGAACCGAAGAGCCGTATCAGTTAGTATAAAATCAGAAGCGCAGATCGATACAAGGGTTGGAAATTGCTGCTAGCAGAGTTGCAGAGACAAGGGCTGCAAGCCATTCTGGGCCTGCACTTGGAGCAATTTCCTTCATTTGTTCTGGATTTGTTATACCTGGAACATTCTGTCATTGTAACTGATATACCATTTTAATATAGAAATACAGAGAGTTGGCATCTCATTGATGAGAAAGAAGGAGTCATTTCTGCATGCATGATTTAATGTTTATCTTCCCCTTTCAGATTTTAAGGTTTATAGATGGAGTTTAATGCGAGTTCTCTCGGTTGCTTCATGCGAACGCCTAAAATCTAAAATTACAGTAAAACCCTAGAAACCCGCACCTAGCTTATCAGGATTGTGCGAATGTGCAGATTCAATAGGTTAGGTTGCATGTAGAAAACCTCATTATCTTTGGTTTTGTCGAATTGAGATGGCAGCATTCTGAGCGTAGTTTAGTTTACTATTCTTTGCATTTTCTTTTATTCATAATTCTTCATTTTATTTTCTGCATTTTAATTACTGTAATAACTAAAAATCCATCAAATCTCAAGATCAAAGCAAATTCAAATTAAAATAAATCACCAGGCCCCTTGTTAACATCCACTTGTAACCCTAAGGTATTCCTAGCATTTCAATTGAATAGCATCATTGGTAAGCAAAGAACCAGCATAACAGGAACCTTGGAGAAATTATTTTGTCATAATCTCTTTGCAAGTAGAGGATTTTGGGACTCAGATCCTACCGGAGAGTGTGCTTTCACAATTGGGTGAAAACACCACTCAACAAGAACCAATGCACCTCTGTCCTCAAGTTCTCTGATAGAACTATCAAACTCAGTTCACAAGACCTTTTCTCTTTCTATGCAATCCCAGCTACACTTGATCGATCCTCAACCTTTGCACCTCTGTGCAATCACAGTGGCATCGTCTTCGCACACTCTTCTTCCTTTGTGATCTTTCACACTTAGAATGATTCGACGAAATGCACTCTACACACTATGATCAAATTCGCACTCTGCTCTCAGTGATTGAACTTCTTGCACTACGCACTATCTCTGAACGTCGCACATCAACCACATATGCATCGACCTTCAACTCTCCAAATAGCCCTCCTTTTATAATAGGATTTTCATGATGAAAACTTTAATCTTAGTTGGCTGTTATACCAAAAACAAACCCTAATCTACATCGACTACAAGCCCTAATTTTCATCGGCTAAAATTTAACTTTGTCGGCTTCACTGCCTCTGTAACTCTTCTGTAGCTTCTGTCATGAAACTACAACATGTCATGATATCGTGACACCTTTGCAACCGTACACTTTCTTTTGGCTTTTGTCACAATATCACGACACTTCAGCCTTTTTCGACTTCAACTAAGCTCTTGTCGCAATATCGTGACACTTTATCTTTGTCAGCATCAACTTTGCTTTTGTCATGAAATCATGACACTTCTCCCTTCGTCGACCTCATTTTTGCTTTTGTCGTGAAATCGTGACACTTCTCCCTTCATCGACCTCCTTTCTACTTTTGTCGCAAAATCTCGACACTTCTCCTATAGAAGGCCTGCTTTCAGTTTTTATCGCAAAATCGTGACACTTTCGCTTCCTTACACTCTTCTCTGCTTGCACTAGCGAAAACATGACATGTCATGAAATCGCGACACTTTCACTGCCTTGTGCTTTTCTCTGCCTTACGCCCGTGAAAATGGAACATGTCACGAAATCGTGATGCTTTCGCCTTTGAGCTCTTCCTTCTTGAATTTGTCACAAAATCGCGATGCTTCTTCTTCCATGCTCTTTCATTTTGCTTCTATCATGAAATCATGACTCTTCTCCTATTGAAGACCTGCTTCTTATTGTTGTCATGAAATTACGAAACTTTCTCCAACCGTATGCTGCCATCTCAATTTGTCATGAAATCATGACACTTTTTGCATCTGTTTGCTTTCTCTTCAACCTGTTGCGAAATCACGATGCTATCAACTTTTCGTACGCTTTCTTTACAACCTGTCGTGAAATCGTGACACTCTCAACTTCCATATGTTTTCTTTACAGCCTGTAGTGAAATCATGACGCTCTCAGCTTTCGTACATTTTTTTTGCAGCCTATCACAAAATCGTGACGCTTTCAGCTTTCGTACGTCTTCTTTGCAACCTGTCGCAAAATCGTGACAGTTCTTATTTCAGACTCTTCCCTTTGCTGCATGTCATGAAATCGTGACACTTTTTCTCCTTAGCGCTTTTCTTTTCTTCGGGTCACAAAAACCTGACATGTCGTGATATCATGACACTTTTTCTATCGGACTCTCTCTCCTGCTTAATTCGTGAAAATGCGACATGTTGCGATATCGCGACACTTTTCTTACTTTCTTTCGAACCTGTCATGCCATAACCTTCATTAAAACAAATTATTTTACATCAAAACAAATTCCTTCAAAAGCTTCTTGACATCAATGACAACTTATACACTTGAGCAAAGGCAATGTACCCAAAGTACCCAAAATTGCCAACAATCTCCCCCTTTGTCATTGATGGCAAATCTTTACTGAAAACACGTCTCAAGAGCCAAAACCGAAACCAACTGTGCTAACAACTGAGAAATTGTGCCCACAACTGAGAATCTACCTTTGAAGTTTTGCTCCCCCTGACTTGAAGATTTCCTCTTCACTTGAAGCTCTCCACCTTACTCATATCTCTCCCCCTTTGTCATCAATGGCAAAGGGACACCTTTGGGGCTCGAGACTAAGAAAGAGCCTCTTAGCTTAGTCCCTCCCCCACCTCTTGATGAGGTGATTAATTTTGGGGTGGGAGTAAAACTCCCATTAGGCACTGATCATCATCAACATCTATAATTTCCTTGTCGGGCCTTCTCTTGAACTCTTTGCCCATATTCCTATTCCTATTCCTGTCACTGTTCCTGTTCTTGTTATCATTCTTGTTCTTATCCATGCCTTAATCCTTGGACCTGTTTATACCACTGATCCTGTTCCTGTACCTTGGAAGTTCAGCTCTACATTGTCTAGCTGTGTGACCTTCATTTTTACACTTATAACAAGTAACAATGTTATTTCTTTTAGGCATACCTGTTCTTTGAATCCGCTTGTTTTGACTAACCCTGTTCTGACCAAACCTGTTCTGGCCGAACCTATTTTTCCTACAATTAACCTTGCAATAGACTGCCTTGTGCCCAAAATGTTGATAAGAGTAGTAATACCCTTGAAAGAAACTAGCGCTTCTGAAATTCTTGTTTACCTTCTTCACTTGAGCCATGCAATGTGCAGCCATGTGACCAAACCTGTGACACGCAAAACATCTGTCATGAAATTTTCCTTTATTCGACCTCTTGGGTCTTGAAAACTTCTTCTCATTCTGAATTTTGTTTTCTATTTTTGCGCATCTATCATTCAAGGACTCATGATCTGAAATACTTTTCTCATTAGAACTCTCTTCCTTTTGGAGTCTCTTACTAGACTCTCCAACTTGTTCCTTGTGTGGCTTAACAAAACCAAGGCCTGTTTTATCTGTTATCTTTCTTTGACCTTTGATGAGTGACTTAACCTTTTTGGAGCTATCTTGGAACCTGTAAAGCTTATCCTTGTACTCTTTAGTTTTCTCTTTCAAAGAATCCATTTTCTATTCTAACTCACTATACTCAAGAACCTTAGACTCTAACTCATCCTTGAGTTCTTGTGTCTTAGCCATAGAGAAGTCAAGACTTTCTATAAGATCATCTCTATCCATACAACATTCATCTAACTTATCCTTGAGTCTAGCATTCTTCTTTCTTTCCTTTTTCAAAACACTAAGAGCGTTAGTAAGTTCACTTTCAAGATCCTTTATTTGTTTGCTTTCTGAATCATCAAAGCCTTTTTCAGATTTCTTATCACTAGAGGTGCTACCTTTTTCAAAAACCATACAAACATCTTCCTTATAGTTTTTTGAAGCATCCTCATACATACTAGAAACCAAATCATTATTTGTGCAATCATCCTCAAGGTGACCAAAATTTCTACATCTAAGACATTTCATGATAATTAATCTATGTTTCGGTTCTTCCTCTTTTTTTGATATGAACAACATCTCATTTTCATTATCACTTGAAGAACTTTCACTATCACTACTAGAACACTTACTTGCTTTGTCTAGGTAGAAACTCTTCTTGTGCTTGTGAGAATACCTCTTTCCTTTATTGTTGTGCTCATATTTGTTTTCTTGTGATGCTTGTGCTTTTTAGAATCCTTGCTCTTAGAATCCTTTTTATCTTCATCACTTTCATTCTTGGGAATAGTACAGTCAGTAGCATAATGACCAAACTTTCCACAATTGAAACATCTTATATTTTTCACGCTTTTATGCTTTTTAGATAACTTGCCTTTCTTACTGTAATATGCCTCTTCATCACTAGAAGACTCATCACTCTCTTGAAGTTGTTTACCCTTGGATTTCTTGGTAGCCTTGAAAGCTGCCTCTTTCTTGACATCAACCTTCACTTGAGTTCTCAACTCAAATGCTGCAAGTATACTATGGAGCTCATCCTTTTTCAATTTATCCAAATCTTTAGCTTCCTCAATAACAGAAATCTTTTCACTAAATCTATTCGGAAGAGATCTTAAAATCTTATCATAAACATCATTTTCAGCAAGCTCAAGACCTAAGTCTTTCATGGAGTTAACAACCTCATCCATACGAAGCATGTAGTCACTAATATTTTCATCATAATTCATCTTGAGTTGTTCAAAAATACCTTTGAAGTGTCTCAACTTGGCCTTTCTAACATTTGTATCACCTGTATGAACCACTTGCATCTGTTTCCACATTTCACTAGTTGTATTGCAGTGAATCACTTTGGTGAGATCTGCTTTCTGTAACCCTTTCAGAATTGCATTCATTGCTTTTGAATTGCTTGTGATGTAGGAGCCTTTCTTCTTTAGTATTTGGACCATGTATAGGAATAGTGTACTCATATTCAATTACTTCCCATACCTCATTACCAAGTGCCATTAGATGAACCTTCATCCTTGCACTCCAAAGACCAAAATCTGATCCATAAAGAATAGGTGTTGCATTGCCACTTGAATAATCCATTGTGTTCTTTACTGGCTTTTCCTTCAAGTTGTTAAACTTTCCGAAGGCACCCGCTCTGATACCAATTGAAGAACACAAGCTTATACTAAGAGGGGGGTGAATAGTATAAGACCTCTTTTTACTTTTTTCTTTAGATTTCAAAACAATAAAGCAATATACCCAAAGCAATATCAAAGCAATGCATAAAAACATCCACAAAGTGACATCAATTTTAATGTGGTTCACCCAGAATGGCTGGGCTACGTCCATAAAACTTTTCTCTAAAAGTTATCTCAAAGTTCTTTGGGAATCCTTCCCAATTACAATGTTTATGAGCCTCATCCCAAAGGAGATACCTTCCCCCAATAAAAATTTATGAGCCTCTGCTCAAAGGAGATACCTTCCCCCAATCTAAATTTATGAGCCTCTGCTCAAAGGAGATACCTTGCCCTCTGCTCTGAAAATGATCCCTCAGAAGATCAACTGTCTCTACCTCTTTCCAGTATGTGGAACTCCTTTCCATCGAAGACCTCCTATCCTCAATGCTTAGCCTAAGAGACCTCTGCCTTCTATGATAACGTCCACAGTAGCTCAACAATCAAATCTGTCCTTAGGTTCTTCTCCAAGAACCAATGCACCTCTGTCCTCAAGTTCTCTGATAGAACTATCAAACTCAGTTCACAAGACCTTTGCTCTTTCTATGCAATCCTAGTTGCACTTGATCGATCCTCAACCTTTACACCTCTACGCAATCACAGTAGCATCGTCTTCGCACACTCTACTTCCTTTGTGATCTTTCATACTTGGAATGATTCGACGAAATGCACTCTACACACTACGATCGAATTCGCACTCTGCTCTTAGCGATCGAACTTCTTGCACTGTGCACTATCTCTAAACATCGCACATCAACCACATATGCATCGACCTTCAACTCTCCAAATAGTCGTCCTTTTATAATAGGATTTTCACGATGAAAACTTTAATCTTAGTCAGTTGTTATACCAAAAAAAAACCCTAATCTACGTCGGCTGCAAGCCCTAATTTTCATCGACTAAAATTTAACTTTGACGGCTTCACTGCCTTTGTAACTCTTCTGTAGATTCTGTCACGAAACTACATGTCACGATATCGTGACACCTTTGCAACCGTACACTTTCTTTTGGATTTTGTCACAATATCACGACACTTTAGCCTTTGTCGACTTCAACTAAGCTCTTGTCGCGATATCGTGACACTTTTATCTTTGTCAACATCAACTTTGCTTTTGTCACGAAATCGTGACACTTCTCCCTTCGTCGACCTCCTTTCTGCTTTTGTCATGAAATCACGACACTTCTCCCTTCGTCGACCTCCTTTCTGCTTTTGTCGTGAAATCATGACACTTCTCCTATAGAAGGCCTGCTTTCAGTTTCTGTCACGAAATCACGACACTTTCGCTTCCTTGCACTCTTCTCTGCTTGCACTAGTGAAAACATGACATGTCGTGAAATCATGACACTTTCACTACCTTGTGATTTTCTCTGCCTTACGCCCGTGAAAATAGAACATGTCACGAAATCACGATGCTTTTGCCTTTGAGCTCTTCCTTCTTGAATTTGTCGCAAAATCACCACGCTTCTTCTTCCATGCTCTTTCGTTTTGGTTCTATCATGAAATCATGACTCTTCTCCAGTTGAAGACCTGCTTCTTGTTTCTGTCATGAAATCATGACACTTTCTCCAATCGTATCTTTGCCATCTCAATCTGTCGTGAAATCATGACACTTTCTGCATCTGTTTGCTTTCTCTTCAACCTGTCGTGAAATCACGACGCTATCAACTTTCTATACGCTTTCTTTGCAACCTGTTACAAAATCGTGACGCTCTCAGCTTTCGTATGTTTTCTTTATAGCCTGTCACGAAATCACGATGCTCTCAGCTTTTGTACGTTTTTTTTGCAGCCTGTCGCGAAATCGTGACGCTTTCAGCTTTCGTACATCTTCTTTGCAACCTGTCACGAAATCACGACAGTTCTTATTTCATACTTTTCCCTTTGCTGCATGTCGCAAAATCGCGACACTTTTTCTCCTTAGCGCTTTTCTTTTCTTCGGGTCGCAAAAACCCGACATGTCGCGATATCGCGACACTTTTTCTATCGGACTCTCTCTCCTGCTTAAGTCGCGAAAATGCGACATGTCGTGATATCGTGACACTTTTCTAACTTTCTTTCGAACCTGTCATGCCGTAACCTTCATTAAAACAAATTATTTTACATCAAAACAAATTACTTCAAAAGCTTCTTGACATCAATGACAACTTATACACTTGAGCAAAGGCAATGTACCCAAAGTACCCAAAATTGCCAACAACATTTCTCTCCAAAGAGATCCACATAAATTTGGCATGAGAATTTGACCATTCCAAATGTATGGAAGAGGCAAGATGATCATGGAACAAACAAGCAAAACCTCCTGAACCCTTAGCACCATGTCGAGTCTTCAGTATTTGTGAAGACAACCATGAGTAGCCTGTATATAAGGGGAGCGGATTTGTGCTAGTCTCATGTGTTTCTATGAGGAATATAATATATTTGTTCTAAATCACATCATCTGCTGAACCTGGGGAAAAGAAGATAGAACCACCACAATTACAAAAAATTATTTATAGTTCAGTCTGAAGACTCAGATCCTGACATAATATTGAGCGAATTGGCCAAGGCTTGGTCCAGCCTATGGGAGGGGTATCTCTAATCCAAGATTTTCCATTTCATAGAACAACCCATTTACCTTATTTCCTTGCTTCTATCATTTTGTTTCTATTGTCTTTAAATTATTCATACTACAATCTGGTCAAATATTCATCAAGATAAATCTTATCAATCATATTAAAAAGAGTTTTCTTAGACTTAAGGGCCTCTATCCTATCTTGCAGGGTGTGAAAGCGCATGATCAGAGAGTTGTCCAGTGTATACCATGCCATTTTTGGTAGAATTTCCTTTTGGATTAAGGTGTTGTGTAAAAATTTAGTGGTTGTTTTCATTGGGTCCCCTTGATCTTGATATTTCAAACCTCTCACTCGAAGGTTCAATGATTTAAATTGCCTTTGATGTTCCTCAGCAAACTTAGCTTGAATGACTGCATCTACTAGAGGGAGGGTTTGCTAAATTTATTACCTTTTACCATCTGAGCCCATGATTTCGCACCTGTTGTCTCTAGCTTGGTTGCTATATTTTTTTGGTCTTCTTGGTTTTTAGAGAGCTCAGCATGAAGATTTGTGATATCCTCCATATTAACAATGTTGAATTTAGAAGCCATGTTTTTCTGATCCTCGCAGCTTGCATTGAGTTTGGTGCTTAGTTCGGTAATATCTTCTCTAATGCTAGGAGAAACATCCTGAAGCTTAGCTACTATATCTTCTAGCTGGGAAATGTGCTCGATTTTTGCATGGATAATAATTTTATGTTCAAAAGCTTGAAGGGAGATCTTGAAAAAATGCTTCTCAAGAAGATCGAGCTTAGACTGAAACCCTTGTTCCAGTAGATCCAATTGTTCCTGCAAGTCAAAATTTTGGATTCTAGTCTTGACCTTTGAACCCATATTGATAATCAGAAAAATCCTAATTTTTTAATCAGAAAACCCTCGACAGACCCTCAGGAAGCTATCTTGTGAGAAACCCCAAACTTCTCAGAATTGACAAAATCCAATGGGTACAACAGAAAGCAATCAGATACGGAGCTTCAAATGGACGAATACAGAGGGCCCGCATCACTTGACAGTAATCTGAGAGACCAAAACAACCCATGCACAACAAATATTCCTTGTTAGTATTAAAAATCAAAGAGCATAAATTTTGTTTTTTCTTCAATTAAAAATGGATTTTTTTAGACCATATGTTAAATAATAAAATTAGTTCTCCTTCCCCTTGGTTCATGAGGTCAAACATTTAATAATAAAAGGATAAAGACTTACAAGAGAATAGATCATGTGTTGGTTTTCAAGCGAATCTATTTTAAATTAGATGTTAAAAAGGAGTGTTGATCAACATTTCTATAAAATAAGGCTTAACTAAACACTTTTATTTATATAGTTTGATGTGAATTTTTTCCACTTTCCTAGTTATATTACCATTAATCAAACTCTTTCTAAATACATCCTTTTTGTAGCACAAAATAACATTGAACATGATTGTCTGAATTTGGAATTTGGACCTCAAGACTTGATATTAGGAGGTTGAGTTGTATAATAAAGCAACAATTTGCATCCCTTTATACCTACATTATTACAATAAGAAAAAAATCAATTAAAAAATAGAGTAATAGAAATTATCATATTGATTTTAAATTATTATAAAATGGGTTGAATTTGCTTCCAATCATAAACAAATCAAGTATTTTCAAGCATCATCTATATTTTTATATTTATGTTCTTGAAGTTATTAGATCCAAGTGAAGGATATAGTTTATAAAAAAAATTTGAACTTATTTATTATTATCATCCGATAATCAAATTCAACCCATTAGGATGATCTAGAAGTGATGCTTTGAGCTTCTAAATATCATGTCTATATTTGTATCATTTTTGTAATTAGAGAAAATTATAAAATAAAGAACTTGGTGCTTCATAAATACCTCTATAAACCCCCATTACGTGTTTTTTAAATAACTTGTGATTGTATTTTATTATTATCTCCATGGACTTATAGTCTAGATGTATACTAATATAAGGACTTTCTGAATTTTGCTACAAGGTTTATAAATTATTTTAGGACTGTTTTGGCCCTAATTTATTAAATGTTTATAAAGAGGATCTCAATCAAAAATATCTCTTTGCAACATCATTAAAATATATTAAGTATATTTCCTTAAAATGGAAAATCCAAAGCTAATTACCAATTATAATCCTATCACCCTTCTCCATATTTTATACATGGTCCTTTCCAAATTTTTGGATCTTCTGATATACTTCTTACTTTTCGCAATCATCAAGCCAATGAAAACTAGTTTCATAAAAATTAATTATACTCTAGATTATCTTATTATAATTTGGAAAGATATAGAATGATACCAACCTTATCGATAGCATTAGTTATGAAAATTAATCTTTAGAAGGCATATGATAGGATGAAGTGGCCCTTCATTCTCTTCTTGTTAGAGGCTTTAAGATTTGGCCAATATTTTTGTCTCTACTAATCAAAATTTTCTAATTAATGTTAATTCCCACCTAATTATTAATGGTAATTAATAAGAGAATTTTAGCCTTTATATGTATATCAAACAAATACATCAATATATTCAAAGTAATATACTAGTTTTATCTTGATTGTATTGATCTATTCATAGATTTATTTGTGTAAAAAGTAATTAGGTAGTCTACACATGTGAGTAAATCACATATTTTTTGCCCAAATAGGATGACATTCCTAGAATATTTGTTTAATTAAATGAATTCTGATATGTTGAAGTGAAGATTATATCATTACTACATTTCCATCTTATATTGATATTCAATTCTTTAACTTTCATATATATAATATTTTTGTATCACTATCGCATTATTATAGTACCTAAATATATTTTGGTGCTATGGTGTTGCTATATTGATGCTGAAATTGCAATATATTGGTGCTATAGTGTCATGATATGTGCAGTACTTGACATAGGAGTAGCACCACAATAGTGACATTGATACAAATTTAATAAAATTAAAAAGGTGAGATTTATTTCATGTTCTAATAAAGTACAAAATATGCTATTTGAATTTATGTTTTTCTTATTATTGATTTTGTAAAGGAGTAAAGAAATAAAATATGTCATATGATAGAAATTTAAAAAAAATGGTATGTTATTTGATCTAACTATCAACCACTTCTAGATGCTAAGGATATTATAGTCAAATTTATAGATCAAAATATAGATTAAATAAAAATGACTTCACACAATGTTATAAATAGTGATCCAATTTTCTAATTTAAGTAAGATATAAGACTAGGGGAATACAAGAGCATGTAGGTACATTGGTGATTCATCAAATTGACAATTTCAATAATTTTATTTAATATAGATATGAGACAAGAAACAAAGAAGCACTTTAAATTTTAGTAAATTTAAGTATAAAAGTATGCATGGGATTCATCATTCTCAGATCTCCAAACTTTTAAAGTTATCTAATACTTGATCTTATTTAGACGATTGAATTTAGTGATGGATTTTGAAGCCTTAATATTAATGTAAACTCACAGGATAAATATTCATAGGATAAAATATAGGATAGCCATAATATAGGAAGATCAAGATAATAATGTAACAAAAATAATATGAGCCAACTAATATGTAAAATGAAGGCTTATAATATATCAACTAGCATTCATTAATAAGTAGAAATATATGAATATAATAGCTTGAATCATACATGTACAAAGCATGTAGCACAACTTACAAAATTAGTTGCTTAAATGTGTGTAATCTTTATTAATCTTCAAATGTATCATAAAACTCTCATATAATAATAATACTTTCTATGCATCCTCAGTAGACTATGTAGGCTATGTACACTATGTAGGCAATATAGGCAATATAAGCGATATAGGTTATGTCCACTATAGAGTAATATATAGCCATTGTAGGATGACTCTTTAGTAAATTGACTCTTCCTTTCCTAATGCCAAGTATCATGACTCTTGGCTTCTCTACTTGACACTTGCATACACATGACTCTATATTGTATACACACTTGGACATGACTCTTCACATAATACGTCATAATCTAAGAATAAATTTGCACACTTACATATGAGACACTTGTGCACATCTACACACATAACACTTGCACACATGACACTTGTGCATTTCCTGCACATTATTACATTACATAAAATATTTACTCACACTCTAATCTAGGACAACCCTAATCTAATATTTACAAGATGTACCATGAGGGTACATTAGAATGTACCAAATAATGTAATATTCACCAACACCACCATGTATTACATTATTTGGTTATTGAAGACTTTAATATTCAATCAAGGTCTTTATATTTCAAGTGATCTTGGGACCTAAGCTTGCTTTGTTCTCTTTTTACCTTCTTCTAAATTTTCTTGATCTTATTCCTCTACTTCTTTAGTCTATTATTTTATGTCTTGTTCTTATCATGTTGTCTTCATGTATCCTAATCAATTGTAATATTAGTATCCTTCAAATTATATAAGAGAATTACATCTTCATTGACTATCAATTTTATTGAAAGATATTTGAGTTCATTTTCTTTAGTAGTTTCTTGTACTTTCTCATTGACTTCAGATTTTTGCATAAGAATATTTCCTTTACCTTTTTCTTTAGAATAATAAGACTCTTTTTTTTATTGTATAGAGAATTTTGAGCATTCACTTAAAGCATCATAATAGGATCTTGAGTTAGATGAACTTGGAATATCAATATTGCAATATTAATGAAATATCTTTTCCAAAAATGACTCATCTACTTTTGCTTTCCTCTTAATAAATTCAATCAATTCCTTTTGTTTCATATTCTCTTATTTAAGAAAAATACGTGTAAGAAATTCCATATACATGATGCTACCAATATCTAAAGGTATCATAATACAATCCTTTCCATCATCAATTTCTTCAACAATCCTTGCATATAAATAGTATTCAAATGTTTCAAAATTTTCATATATAGCTTCACTATAGATCAATTTTGAGACTAGATCTAACTTTCCTTTAGATTTTGCAAGCAAGTTTTTGATTCTAAATTTTATGACATTCACTTTTTCCTTTTGTAGCATGAACTCCATATTATCCATTGAATTATTTGATTCTTTTGAAGTAGACATCCTTGAAACTCCCTAGGTTTTAAATAAGTTCAAAGTTTCTAAATTTAAATCCTATGAAGTAGAATTCTTTGTCTCCCTAATGTTTAGAAACTAAGAAAATAAAAATTTTGCAAATTTAATTTTTCCAAATTGGAAGTAGAATTCCTTTTGAATCCAAAATTAGATTAATTTGCAAATATTCTATATGCTTTGAATTTCAAAAAACTATTAAAAAAATAAAATCAAAAACTTATAACTCCAAAATAATTTCAAACTATTAATAAACTCTATCTACTTATCACTCCTCTCTTAACTTTAATAACAAGGATTTAATAAATAATTTCCTATTATCATTCCTTATTTCTCCATTTAATATATTCTTATAAAAATTTATAAAGCCTTATAAAACCTTATAGATCCTACTTAAAATAAACCTTATAATAAATGAAACCCTAAAAATATTTTACCTTTCAATTCTACCAACTTTGGCACTTATCTTGAACATTAATATGACATAATAACAACATTCATTGAAATGGTGCCAATGGAAAATAGAATAATAAGCCTCCCCTAACATCCCAGTGGATGAACTAGGGTTTCTGGAACTTCAAAAAATCTCGGGCTTCTGCTGGATTGCAGAAGTGTCTTTGGGGTACGGTGAATCTGAAGGCTAGATCGGTGCCCCAGGAGGGTCCAATGGGGACTTCTCCGGCTCCTTTTCCAGGGAGTACCAGCTCTTACGCTGATTTGTTTAAAGAAAATTCTCCTCCGAAGAACGACGAAGCCCAAAATATGGCATATAAGAAGCTCTTCACGGCTGTTGGGAATAGGTCGTCAGCACATCGGGTGAATGGTTGTTTGCCGCAGGCCGAATCCAGGCCAAAAATCGTCATTGAGCCAAGTATGGTTGAAGAATCAGTCATCTACAGAGCTAACCATGATTTAATCTGCAAGTTCATGGGGATTCGCCCTTCCCTAAATTTTTTGCACTCTTGGATCCGCCAAAACTGGGAGCCCCACGGTGAGTATTCATTGTGGTTTATTAGTAATGGTTATTTTATTGTTAGCTTTTCGGCTCTGGCCGATAGAAATAAGGCTTTCGAGTCGGAGAAGAAAAATCATGGCCCGACAGGGCTATTTGTTCAACCATGGAGGGTGGGCTTCGATCCTCGTGTTGAACCTACGGCTGTCCCAGTTTGGATCCGTCTATATGCTCTTCCAATGGAGTTCTGGGGTGAGCAGGTGTTGGCAATGATTGGTAATTCTATTGGTAGACATCTGGGTGTTGCCAGAGACACTATTGAAGGGAGCATGGCGGTGTATGCTAGAATATGTGTGGAGATGGATCTCAGCCAGCCTTTGTCGATAGAGTTGGAAATTGAATTGGCAGGTCTCTCCTGGATTCAACAACTGGACTATGAGGCCCTACCCTTTAGATGTAGGGTTTGTCACAAACATGGACATTTGGCCCGTTTTTGTCCTAATAATATGAATGCCAAAATGGAGGCCCCTTCAGGAATGCCAAACCTGCCTAAAGAGGATAAGGCAACACCTAATAAAGATTCTAATAGCACCGATCAGGGCCAGGAAGCTCAGAGAGAGGGTTTTGAACAGCCTAGAAGAAAAAGACGGACAAAGAAAAAGGAGGGAAAGGAGCAATCCCATCTCAGGCCTGCCAATAGGTATGAGATTTTTAAGTCATTGGTTGACGAAGAGGAACAATTTATGGAGGGCATGGAGGGTTTTAAGGAAACTTCTAATATTCTCGGGCAACTCCCCCTCTCATCTCCTCCCGTCATACAACAGGTAGTTGAACTCTGTGAGGTATCACAACCAGTATGTTCTGGTGCCTTAGTAGTCCATAACCAGGAGCAGACAGTATCTCAGGATGTCCGCATGGGAATAGCAGAGAAGAACAGGGAAAGGCCATCTTTGGGGATAACCCAGGTAGAAAAAAGATCAAAAAATAGCAATTCTCAGGGAGTAGGTAGAAGATCCAATAAGGAGTTGCTAGCAGCCCAAGGAGACAAATTGATCACGGGAGGATCGGTGAGGACAATAGACTCTTATTGCTCCCAGGGTAACCAATGATTATACAATCTTGGAATGTGAGGGGTTTAAACAGCAGAACCCATCAATCTGCTGTTCAAAGACTATTAGAGAATCGCAATACTGATTTTTTGCTTTTACAAGAGACTAAGATGTCATTGGATCTTATGTCTAAAACAGTCAACAAAATTTGGAGGGGTGCTGGTCATATGGATGTGGCTGCCCAAGGTGCCTCAGGGGGGATTGTTACTCTGTGGAACTCTCTTGAATGGTCTGCAATAGAACATCTTGCCTGGAGGGGTGTTCTCACTTCTCTTTTTAGGAATAATGTCTCTGCGGAATTCGTTCTAATCACTAACTTTTATGGGTCTCAAAACCTAGAGGGTCAGAGGCGGCAGTGGAAGGTTGTGCATAACATGCGAGCCTCAAGGGAAGATCTAGACTGGATTATAGCGGGGGACTTTAACGCTAAATTATCTTCTAGAGACCAGGAAGGGGGAACACCATTTTTGGACCCAGGGGACCGTTTCATGATTGCCCAAGTCCAGGCTTTGCACTTAGTGGACATTAAATGTCCTGGCAATAACTTCACTTGGACTAATAAAAGGAGGGAGCCACATAGTAGGAAGGTTAAGCTAGATCATTTTTTGGTTTCAGAGGAGGCGTTTGTAAAATGGAATATAAATTTTTAGATTTTAGAAGGCCCTGTTTTTGATCACTGTCCTATTCTGCTGGAAGGCGGGACTAGGATGGGGCAGCATCACAAACCTTTCAGATTTGAGAATTTTTGGCTTCAGAAAGAAGAACTTCGGGAGAAAATTCCACAGTGGTGGGAAGAAGGCCGCCCAGCTTATGGGAGAGCAATGTTCAGAATCCACAAACAACTTCAATATGTCAAATCTCAGTTGAAGTATTGGAGGCATTCTAATAAAACTGACTTCCAGGCCCAAAGAGCTCCGTTGGTGGCCCGATGGGATGAGGTCCAAAAATAGTTTAGAGAAGGAGTAATTACAGACCAGCTCAAAGCTGAGGATGATGCCTTGCGTACAGCGGTTGAGGACATTGACAACCAGGAGGAGATCTATTGGAAGCAGAGAGCTAGAACCACCTGGTTATTAGAAGGGGACAGAAATACAAAATTCTTTCATCGGACTGCTTGTGCTCGAAGACAGATGAATAAGATGGAGGTCCTTCAAGATGAGAACGGTCACTCCTTTGATACTCTTCCAGGCATACATTCCCATGCTATGGATTATTTTTCTAAGCTTTTTAAGGAAAGTGTGGTACAAGATGTAGAGGCCCAAAATGAAGTTATATCTGTCATACCTGCTATTATTTCGGAGGATGAAAATCAGGCCCTCCTCAAACCCATTGATAGGGATGAATTGAAAACTGTGGTCTTTGGAATGAGCACTGGTAAAACTCCTGGTCCAGACGGCTTCCCAATTGAGTTTTTTCAGGCTTTCTGGGACTGCTTAGAGGATGATGTAAGGGCTGTTGTTGAAGAGTCCAGAGAAAATAAGAGAATGCTTAAAGCTATAAACCACACTTTCATTACCTTGATTCCAAAAGGGGAGGAGGGGGTTCATATTTCTGATTATAGGCCTATTGCCTTATGTAATGTGTTGTACAAAATAATCACAAAGGTAATGGCTGAGCGCCTAAAACCTCTTCTTCACAACATTGTCTCCTCTGAGCAAGGGGGTTTTGTTGAGGGACGACAGATTCTGGATGGGGTGGTTGTGGCCCAGGAAGCAATCCATTCAATGCACACTTATGGTAATAAAGGGATGTTCATAAAACTGGACATGTCAAAGGCTTATGACAGGGTTGAATGGAGTTTCCTGGCTAAAATGATGGCAGCCTTTGGCTTCTCTCAGGGCTGGATAGAGTGGGTCATGAGCTGTGTCTCTTCCCCGACTTACTCTGTGCTAATCAAGGGCCTTCCTTCGCAACCTTTTGGAGCTTCTCGGGGACTGCGCCAGGGGGATCCCTGTTCTCCTTATATTTTTCTCATTCTGGCTGAAGGTCTTGGCAGAATTTTCTTGAGGAGAAGACAGCAAGGTAGATTATTGGGTATCAGGGTGGGTGACGAAGTTTTAACGCACCTGCAATTTGTGGATGACACTGGTTTGGTGGGAGTGGCCAGCTTTAGGGAAGCAAGAATGATTAGGGATACTCTTAATGTCTATCTTAGGGCTACTCAACAGGTCATTAATGACAAGAAATCCAAAGTGGTTTTTTTTAATCTGGAGCAAAGGCTTCAGAATAGAATTTTAGAAATCCTGGGATTCACAAGGACTTCTCTCCCAGTGGTTTACTTGGGGGTCCCCCTGCACTTCAAGAAGCTAAAATTAGACACATGGAGGAATCTGCTGGAGTGTATCAAGGACAGAATTAATCACTGGTCTCACAAGTGGTTGAGTTATGGTGGCAGATTAACTTTCTTACAGTCAGTCATTCAAGCCATGCCAATTTACAAATTCTCTATCCTGGCTGCCCCGGTTACAATTTGGAAGGAGTTGGACAGGATGGCTAGAAAGTTTTTATGGGAAGGAGCAAAGGGAGAGAGAAAGTGGGCCTTAGTGGGCTGGGACAAAGTTACCCAGCCCAAGGCTAAAGGAGGTCTGGGTTTGAGAAAATCTAGGCTGAATAATAAAGCTTTGGCTGGAAAGTTGTATTGGAGATGGATCTCCCAACCCACCTCCCTTTTCAGTAGAATCCTAACTAGCAAATACATGGGACAAGCCAACCCAATCGATGTTGCTCGCCTCCCCTTGGATGGTACTGGGTCCCTTGTTTGGCAGGCTCTCAAGTTAGGGTCTCAGGTTGTTAAAGACCGCTTATTTTGGAAAGTGGGAAGAGGGGAGAAGGCTCATTTTTGGACAGACTCTTGGGATCAGTTCCCACCCATCATTGCTGAATTTCTTGAATTACAGCCAATAAAAGCAGCCATTGAAGCCAAGGGATGGATCTGTATTGAAAGTTACTTCACAACTTCTCAGTTGGGGGAGTGTAAGTTTAAGCAGTTCAAGAAGCTGGATGAGTGGCCCATTTCAATCCCTCCGGATTTGATTCCCATCATGACTAAAATTTTGACTGAAATATTTCTTACAGGGGGAGACATGGAGGATGAATTAGCCTGGGGCTTTGGGAGTCTTGGCGTCTATACAGTAAAGGACGGATATGATAGCATTCTCCCAGAGCCCCCCCATCATACTTTTTTGGTTGAGGACTGGAGGAAAATCTGGCACTCTAAAGGCTGGCCGAAAGTCAACTTTTTTGCCTGGCAGTGCATGCACAATGGAATCCTCACTTTTGATAATCTCAGATCAAAAGGTATCATCGGCCCTTCTCAATGTGTGCTATGCTACAAGAGCGAGGAAACTGCTGACCACTTGTTGTTTGGTTGCCCTTTCACCCGACAGATTTGGCTGCGATGGTTTGCATACTTTAAATTTCAAGTAAGTGGTGACCTGAATCGGATGAATATCTGGGCAAAATGGCAGAAGGGTAGATTCAAATCTAAAGCTCTTCATCTTGGCTGGGAGCTCGGGTTAAGCTTTATCTAGTGGCAAGTATGGCTGGAAAGAAATGCCAAAATTTTTAGAGAAACTTTCACTGCTCTAGATGGGGTTTGGCAGACCATTTGGAGCAAGGTTACCGAAACTGTGGCTGTTCATGCGGAGGAGGAAGTTCAAATTGACATTGGAGCTATGGATGACCACGGTGAACTGCTAGAGGGACAGGACAAAATTCGTTGGAAACCTCCCCCTGTAGGTTGGATTAAAATCAATACTGATGGAGCTGCAAAAGGCAATCCGGGTAGAGCCGAAATTGGAGTGGTGTGCCGGGACCATGCTGGGACTGTGCTCTATTGGGAATTGCAAGGCCTAGGAAGAACCACTAACAATGAAGCTGAAGCCATTGCCATTAAGTCTGCTTCTATTTGGGCAGTGAAACATGGCCACCGCAGGATTATTCTTGAATCAGACTCGCAAATTTTGGTTGGAGCTCTGGACTGCATGAGGAACTTTGATCTGAAAGCTTGGAGGTTGAGGGCTCTTGTCACTCAAATTAAAGAATTATGGAAGGAATTGGAGGACGTGATCCCAGTTTATGCGAGTAGAGATTTGAACAAAGTGGCTGACTTTCTGGCTAAGATGGGTGCGAAAAAGGAGGTTGGAGTTCAGTTGCACAGTGACATGGATATTGAGGATGAGGTGATTAGAGAGGGTCTGGAAAGGTCCTTGCGCCAATGATCAAAGAAAATGCAAAGGGTGGAAAACTGTCGCGATATCGCGACATGTTGCGTCGTCACGGTCGTTGGAGGAAAGTTGTCGCGATATCGCGACATGTTGCGCCGTCGCGGTCGCTGGAGGAAAGTTGTCATGATATCGTGACATGTTGCGCCATCGCGGTCACTGGAGGAAAGTTGTCGCGATATCGTGACATGTTGCGCCGTCACGGTCGTTGGAGGAAAGTTGTCGCGATATCGTGACATGTTGCGCCGTCGCGGTCGTTGGAGGAAAGTTGTCGCGATATCGTGACATGTTGCGCCATCACGGTCGCTGGAGGAAAGTTGTCATGATATCGCGACATGTTGCACCGTCGTAGCCATTGGAGGAAAGTTGTCACGATATCATGACATGTTGCACCGTCGCGGCCGCTAGAGGAAAGTTGTCATGATATCACGACATGTTGCGTCATCGTGGCCGCTGGAGGAAAGTTGTCATGATATCGTGACATGTTGCGCCATCACGGCCGCTGGAGGAAAGTTGTGATATCGTGACATGTTGCGCCATCGCGGTCGTTGGAGGAAAGTTGTCGTGATATCGTGACATGGTGCGTCGTCGCTATCGTTGGAGGAAAGTTGTCATGATTTCGTGACATGGTGCGCCGTCGCGGTCGCTGGTGGAAAGTTGTCACGATTTCGTGACATGGTGCGCCATCGCGGTCGTTGGAGGAAAGTTGTCACGATTTCATGACATGTCGCTCCGTCGCGGTCGAGGGAGGAAAGTTGTCGTGATTTCGTGACATGTCGCTCCGTCGCGGCCGAGGGAGGAAAGTTGTCACGATTTCGCGACATGTAGCTTCGTCGTGGCCAGGGGAGGAAAGTTGTCGCGATTTCGTGACATGTTGCACTTTCGCGCCCAAAGGAGAAAAGTGTCACGATTTCGCGACGTGTTGAGTTTTCGCGGCCAAAGGCGGAATATGTCGCGATTTCGTGACATGTTGCTTTTTCGCGGCCAAAGGGGAAAGGTGTCGCGATTTCGTGACATGTTGCTTGTTCGCGGCCTATTGAGAACTTTTGTGTCACGATTTCGTGACAAGCTGCTTCATCTATTGTAAGATTGTGTTCTCTCTGAGTTCGGCTGGGAAGAGTCCCTTCCCTTATTGTAATTGATCTTTGTTTTAATACAAGTTTTTTCAAATTTTTCAAAAAACTTTGGCACTTATCTTACACAATCTTGCACTTCAAACTTTGGTCCTTATCTCACATGATATTCTACTACAAATGTTGTTGCCTATGATATATTTCAATGTGCAATAATTAGTGAAACATTCCTCTAGGCAATGGCGTTAGAATATTTCAACTACCAATGAGATGTTATATTGGTAAGGTGGCAATGAGACTCTTTCACTGTTCAACCATGCAATGATGATTATGCTTCAGTACCATCTAACACCAACATCTAACTCCTTTGATGCTTCACCAACCTTAGCATTTCATTTTTTATTGTTTGTTTAAACTATTCAATTCCCTTTTTGCTTAGTTTTATTGTCTTGGTGTTCCACCTACATAGAGCTTGTCTTGTTATGATTTATCTTCTCCTCTCATGCATTGATTGGAATTTTTCTTGCCTGAGACTTGCTACAATTCACTCTGACATTTTTCTTACTTGAGATTGGTGTCTTGACTTCCTTCTATGTGGCTTTTATATCATTGTATCTTGATTCACTGTAACTCAGATTTTGTTATCCTTATGTAGCTCTATAACTTGGCTCATGAATCTTGTTGTTCTTAGATTGATGATTTATGTAGCTCTATAACTAGGTAAACAACTTTAGATAACTTAGGCTATCGATTTTTATCTTACATAGGGTTGTTGCTATCCAAGTTTATCTTGAAACTGAGAGCTATTCTTTCAATCCTCAAACTTGAGTGTATAGAATGTTGTCCTCATAAGCATTTCTTATAATGTGAACTTCTTCGAACCTAACCACTTATTTGACCTCTATCCACTTCAAACCTTAATGCTTCTTGGAACCTAATCTCTTCAAGCTTGAGTACTCTATATTATAAATTTGTCATGAGCACTTCTTGTAATACTATCTTCCTCAAACCTTTGCTTCTCTTCAATTATGTATGCTTCTTGGAAATCAAACTAGTCCTCTTCAAACTTGAGCTTATTTGAACCTAATATCTATGTAGCTCATACAAGCAATACAGTCCTTGTTTCTTGATCAATGTTCCTTTAACTTGATCATTTGAATGTTGTTTTAAAATACTTCATTGTTATATAGACTTTAGAATACTATGCTAACCTTCTTTTATTTTGCTTATTGCTTCTTCTTGTGATAAATAGATGCACCACTTTGATATGGATGAAGGAAACTGCTCTCAAGTAATAAGAACCTTAAGACTACACTCTTTCTCACATTGTATTTCAAAGTTGAATAACATCACTTTTGATCAAATTTAACTGCACTTTAAGATTGCACTCTTTCTTCCTTTTAATATTGAGTCTGATCTTCAATCCGTGAGTCTTCTTCTCTAAAATATTTGAGTCTTTTCTAAAATTTACCTTTTTACTTCTCTGGAATTTTGTTTTCTTAGATGGCTTCAGTGCCACTTGTTGCAATATATACCAGGATATTTATTTATTGAGCCTTCTTTCTCTTATATTCTTGTCCTTTATGTTGTCCTCTATAACTCAACCTCTTTTTCTTGAAGGGTCTCTTTAATATTGGCTTCTAGTCTCTTTCTCTATTTCTCTAGAATCTACATCTCTTATATTCAAGCCTCCTTTCTCTTTCCTATAATAAGGATCTTGTTTATATTATATATGGCCTCTTCTCTTTTCACTAATAAGGGCTACAAATATACACTATAGATCTCTTTCTATGAAGAATATTTGTCGTATAATATTGGCCTCTCTTCTTGGACCAATCGTCAAGGTCAATATAGACATGAATATTCTATATTTTTTATTTACTAAAACTTTTATATGGCTACCAATATCAAGCCAATTGTCAAGGTCTATCTTCAAGATCTAAATCATTTTATCTATCGAGGTATACCTTCAAGACCTAAAATATTCTAATTCAAGGTCAATTTATCTGTGACCTAAATAATTTAATAACCTATAACTTAAAAAAATCCCACTTTATGAAAGCTTTTTACC